>OX382268.1:32992604-35824401 GCA_947507595.1 Pyralis farinalis | reverse complement strand
TTTAAGAAAGATAGGGCGCATGAAAGTAGCCCGTCTGAAGAAGTACCTCTACCTCTAACAACTCCTTGGAGGGTTGTTGAGTTGCTGTGAACGAGTGAGATCACCAGTAAGCTTCTAAAGAGTTGCTACTCTAACAACAGAGGTGGCATCGCGTGGGTGATACTTAATGCATTGCAAGCGATCATAAACTACCGCTTTACATCAGATGGGCTGAGTCGTCTCCCGACATTGTAAATACAAAAAAGAACATTCAATAAGTTTTCATTTAAGTGAAACGGATCTAAGTGTCCGAGAGTGTACCAATGGCAAACAAAGAATTTTTATCTTATCTTTATGGATCCAACGCGTAGCGGCCTTTTGGGAAGACTGATGTGACTTTAAGGGATATCAATGGAATAAAATACTCATGAACAGATCTTTGCAGGTAACGGGACTATTATGAATATGTTAGAAGTTATAGTAATGATATCTGGAGGCATTATTTCATCAGCCAGCACCCACCCAGTACCGTCAAAGTAGTGAGTGGGTACTAGCCGGTGCTAGTTCGCATTAACTAATCGGTAAATACTGTACAAAATATCTGTAAATATAATTTAGGCATTTTGTCTATTGGCATTTTTTTTCACCTTAATTATTGAAATAAAAAGAGCGCAAGGCCCGATCGAACGCCTTTGCCATATCTAGGCTGACAGATGCGTCTATCTGGGTGAGTCACATACACCTCAATCTTCGCTGCTACACAAAAATATCTGAATTTCCTGAACTCTAGGTATGTCTTAGTGTGTATCAGGTGACAAAATCGATGTGTAGTTGCTCTGTAACTAATGGCATAGAGAATGAATGAGAGAATGGTACAGAGAGTCAGCGATGGTATCAATATGTCATCCACGCCCTACCCAGATTTTTTTTTTATCCATAAAGGTAAGAATATAACAACAACCAAATGATAATCAAAATAATACTACAAAATTTGTAACATATAATCATGTAATACACAACTTCTTATAAACTTAATTAGGACTTCTTATATTTACATTACACAAATTAAAAATATGCGTTTTTTTTTACAAAATTAATATACTGGAGTGACTTAGATTCGAGATAATAAATAATAAATAAATAAATAATAAATATTCTCGGACAAATTACACAGCGCCACCTAGCCCCAAAGTAAGCGAAGCTTGTGTTATGGATGCTAGACAACTGATAAACTTACGTAAATACATTTTTTTTTAAATACATACTTATTATACATAGTAAATACCCAGACCAAGACAAACAGACATGTTCATGCACACAAATGTTTGTCCTGTGTGGGAATCGAACCCACGAGCGTTGGTGTCAAGTAGCGTAACAGCGCGTTTCACCACTGAGCCACCAAGCTCGATCGATCGTCGAGATGGATTTGTACTATTATTTTTATAATTTCTATATACATGCTAGCATTTAATTTTATCATTATAATAAGTACTAATAAGAATAATATGTGGTTGGCATCCTCGGTGTCGATCCAGTAAGTTCTTGTTCACTCTTTGGCCTCAACGTACGTAGCCAAAGTTTTCTCGTCGGCGCGTTGCCACAGACAATAAACAAGAAAAGAATAAAACCTTGAACGGTTGCTGTGCAAGTAAACAAATAGGCAGCGAAGATATTATGGGCGAGTAACCCGAATACCCACGGCAAGCCAAAAAGAAACACCAGAACTACGCTGACTCGGGCACATTTCAATGCCTCATGTTTATCTCCCGCTCTTTGGTAGCGAAGATTTTTTGGAGTCACCCCAATATTTCGAATGATTAAAAAGAATATCGTCCAATTTGCTAGTAACATAACCGCAATTGGTGCATAAACTGCTACCCACAGAGCAGTGCCTGAAGGATAACAGAAGTTGCTGCAAGGATTCATCTCCTCATAACGCCCCGAATAAGATTGAGGATCCACTAAAATAAGAATACTGACAATGACAACTGGTACTCCCCACGAGAAACCTGAGGCTATCAGTATTTTATGAGGCATTTCTTTAATGAATATTATAACCAAATCTAAATAAGATTTTACAGCTACAACCATCATCCAACAAAACGAAGCTAATATAGAGTAATGTAAACTTATTCCTGTTAATATGCACGAAACGCCCGATTCGTCGTACTTAGAAAACACGATGATTAAGAAGCAAATAGACATTATTAACAATGCTATACATAATTGAAGCCAAATCTTATTACGAACGGTTTTCCTCCAAGATCTGAACAATATTGCTGTAAGTGCTATAACAATTGAACCAAATATTGACAACAGACAACCGATGATGGAAAGTATTTCTAATATATTTTCGTTCAGTTGAGAAAACACGGGTCTTCGAATCAACACTTCGGCAAAATGTGTGAGATGATTGCATTGGCAAGTATCTAGGATAGACGGATCATTAGATAAAATAAGCGTGCATCCTTCTTGCGACCAGTATCCAGTTACATCATCTTTGAAACTCCAATACGCACAAGTGCGTCTCTCGTTCCGATTAAGTTCAAATTCCACAGATCGAAAGGATATATTTACCACCTAGAAAACACAAATTCTCTTTTATATTAAAATACATTGTGTAAAAGAAATAAATTTATAAGTTCACACCTTTTCGATGGCGTCGTTGTGCCTGTCAGATAGTTTCTATAAACGACAGTCTGTAAACTCAGTAGAGAGGAGGCAGCAAAGTAAGTTAAATGGAACTACTGGTGAAGTACTTCCAGTTACCAGTTAGCACCTGACATATTAGTGGCAGGCGTCGCAACACGTGTTGCAAGTATTCTTAGGTTACTGTAGCCAATTTACATCGGTCGGAACATATGCTTCTATACCTCCAGACGTAGCGTAAAACAGAACACTGAGCTAGGTATAAATCATACCGGTTATTTGTTAATCAAAGGTACACATCAGGGTACACTACTTATGCAAGCATCTTGCACTCTCTTACCTCATTTTCTTTAAACTGGGTAACATCTTCCACGTTAATACTGATTACCCTGCTATTGACCGTATACAGCTGCCTCTCGAAGTTAAATGCTCGGGCGTCACGGAATACTACAAAACTGATGCGCCGAGGATCCGCAGTTACAGATGGTGGTAGAAGCACTACCGCCTCGTTTACATTTATATTTAGTACACTTAAATCAACATCTGCAAAAATAATCAGCTATATATAAATAATAGAAACAAATAAACTATCAATGCAGTAATGAAACCAAAGTTAGACAAACACAAAAGTAAAACTCAAGATGATGAAAAGAAACTGACAAAAACTTCAAGGTGAATACCAAAATATTAGTGTATTGTAATATTTTAGGGAAATGTTTGGTCAAGTCCAAGACTTTCCAGGATTCCAGTAAGTGAGTCTATGAATGACTCAAGCAGATCTGCATGTTGTTGACTCGGCTATTTATCCTATATCAGGACAATTATCTGCAGTAAACAAAATTGCTAACATATAAATACATAGTGAATATAGACAAACGATGGCGTAATACTGCCATTGGGACAAGTTATACTAGTATCTACAATGATTGTATGAAGATTATTAGGTATTCAAGTTGATAATGATGTTGGAACAGAGAATAAAAGTAGAACAAACGCCGTCGCGATGCGAACATTGCGCGAAATTTATGGCGTAACGCATGCTTGCTCATTCTTACCTTATTGTTGCTTGGGTGCTACGAAATATAAGAAAAAGCATAAAAAGGTATATTATGTCAGTTCAAACTGGTCTTATTCGTTCTGAATGAGGGATGAAAGAATGTCGATAAAGTTACACAGAGCTAAAGTGAATGTCCTTCCAACTTTGAAGAAAGCCAGGACTCACTTTTATCATAAGGAGTGTGGATGAAATAAGTTATAAGTAATTAGAAGTAGGGTGTGTAGGGACCGAGACTTGTGTTGTGCATTCGGTTCTATCTGTCCACCTGAAAAGTACCTGGCATGAAGATATAGATAAATATATATATATTAATAGTGATAACAAAATTAGTTTTCACTTTTGGTAAACTGAGAAGCATAACATAGTTAATTAAATATATCAATATTAACATGCAAAATGTATACCATTTAAAAAGACGAAATAATCGTCTGCAAAAATATCAGTATCTCTAATGGCCACTGCTATTCCTCGTACGGGATTCTCCGTTGATACATCTGCCATTAACAGTGCAATGTTATCTCTAACTGCGGCTTTTATATAAGATCCGTTCAGATCAATTCGCTCAACAAGATCGTCTAATAATTGTAACAGCTCACTAGGAATTTCCACATCGTCTGGGTCTATGTCTAGAATGTCGTTGACCTGAATTAATAAATGGACTATTTCAGTAGATATAAGTACCTACATATATGTCAACAGTCAATAATAAATTTCTTATATCACTTAAACATATCTTTCTATTTCATTTAAGCTCTCTTAATCCGTTCAGATGAATTTGAGTGCCAAACTCATCTGAATTTAGCGATAGCGAGTTCCGTCACCTTCTAGTGAAAATTAATTTCTATTTAAAATAATATTCTTACATTATTATAGACTGCATCGGGTGGCAAATAGGCATGCTGTATACTTCCAACACGAAAGTGAAGGTTAGGTGTTATTATATTACGTAGCCGTGTGAATTCAATGATTACAGACGTAAGGGCCGTCTGCGACGTAAAGAGAATCGCTAGCTTATGTGAAGTAATCATAGCAATTTAAGTAATAGGCTAAAGTGACTGCTTCAGGCGAGCCGTATTCTTCACTACCCAGTGTAGTATAAAAATTATCTCCTGAGGAATATGGTGATATTACAAATATGATAATATGTCCATCTTCTTAACGTTACTAGACGTCTTATAAGGTGCTCAGACATATTTTAATTGGTCATGATCTTTGTTAACGTTAGGAATGGCAATGTAGTAGTATACTATTTATCTTTAGGTTCCACCCAAAACGACTCTAAAAAAACTGACACTCAAAGAATAAATTAATCATTGTCAACGACATTAAAGGCTTTCTTGAAGTCAAAGTAAGGTCTATCCAATTTGACGATGAGCATTAATACAATCACTAATATTCACGCGGTTGGTAGTAGTTGTTCCCTCATAACCAAAACTATGGGCCATTGTTCTACCCTGATCTATTGTCAATAATGATAGTGAAAAACTTTCCAATGCCTGACATCACTGCGATTCATTTGTATCTCGTAAAGATATCACTCTGAGACCGCTTGCATTTATTTAAAAAACTATATTACCTATTCACAATGTTCACTTAAGACTAAAACCGAAAAATATAGAAGACGTAAAATAACCAAATCTGTGCAACTGAAAATCATGAGAGGAGCTCAGCTACTGCCACTTGAAGGCTTAGAGTAAAGACAACCGCGGGAAGTTCTGCATCCAGATTTTTTTTATTAACACTTGATACAATGTAACTCGAAATTGATTACAACTTATCAGATTTCGAAGTTAAACATTTTATCAAAAAAGTTGTGTTTTATAATACAGATTTGTATTTGGCTCAGCATTGGTTAGCTCCAGTTTTTTTTAAATCTATTGTTATAACTATTATCATTACTTTTTACCTTACCTGGTCGAAAACTGATGTAATATCGTCTATCATAATTGGGTCTGTTTGATTTAGTAACTGCTCTAAATCATTCAACGCTTGATCAATCTGATCTGATGGCTGAAAATGTTAATTTAGTCATTGGTTAAGATGTTTACGACAGATTTCTTTATAAGGCCTCGAAAGGTGATGAAAATGAAAGAATTCCTTCTCTCTTCATCATTGTCAGTTTTCACATACTAATTTGAAAAGTTCTGTAGAAGTAACGACCTTTCAATAGCAAAAACCAAGCCTGTTTGTTATCATTATACAGCACTGCATTATGTATAGCGAGCTGAGCCTTCAGGCTCAAGTTTTTACTGCCTAGAAGTTTTCCCAACGCTCCATTCACACTATTCCTAGCACTCACTCGTCTTTCCACATCAGCGGTGTATCTTCCATCTACGCCGAAAGTGGATCCAAGATATACAATCTCTTCCACTTGTTCCAACACTTCATCGTCAACCGTAATCCTTACATTGGTTCTGGTTTCTTCTCTTTCAAATACCATTATCTTTGTTTTCTTCGCATTCAATAGTAAGCCTTTCTCCAAGCAATCTTCTTTCATCATTGTGATCAGTGTTTGCAGTTTAGATGGCGTTTCTGCTAATATCACGGCATCATCTGCGTACAGCAGACAGTTCACCACTAGGTCACCCATGCGCAACCCTACCTTCGTAGGCAGAACATAAAACCTATCTAATTGCAAAGAGGTGAGACAGGGAGACGTTATCATGGCAAAATCGCTGAAGTATTTGAACAGAATGCTTGATGATCTCGACAGAGCATCTCAACGAGCGGATCTTAAGGTGAACATGAACAAAACGAAGATTCTATCGAATGTGCTCATTGCACCAGATAATTGGTCAACATATATTTAACTATGTGTAAGAATCGGGTCACGTGTCGGTTGGTTCTCTCTGCCCTACCCCGCAATGTATTTGGCGCGAAGTTATATATTTAACATCTTGCTATCAAGCAAAACAAATGTTGTCTACCTTTGTTGTTCCATGTAAAAGCACAATCTGCCCAAACGAAGCATAAGCAGATCGGCTAGTCTAATTTATTCGTAATAAATATTTTGTAACAGAATAATACCCAATATTCCATATTTCAACCAGCACGAGTGTGCAGCGTTGTAATTAATATTTTCTATCCTTTATAATTTATAACATTTTAATGATTATGTTGTTTTATATACACGAGTGGTTACCGTAGTCTACGAACGCTTGCAATACACTAAATATCGTTTACGCGATGCCACCTCTGCTGCTAATGGGCAATTTGTTATGAATTTATGTAGCTTAGCGGTACAGGAAAACGTCGTGAGGAAACCCGTACAACAAAAAAATTACATTTCAGAAGACCTGTGACCTAACCTAAAAAAAGGTCTTGTTTTTTTCTCTGGGTTATGAAAGTCTTACGGCAGCAAATCCTTAGACCTAGATAACCGACGCCGCTAATCCTACTGAATTAGGAAACGGGATAACGCTAGAAAGAAGAATAGGCTGGGTGATTGCGTTAATATAATGTATTCTAATGTAGGCCAGTGTTATACGTCACAGTTAGATATATAATTAATACTTACCGGTATTGAAGTTATCATTCCAATTGTTGTTGTTTCTGCGGTGGTAAGTGTTGTTGAAATTTCTGTAGTAGTTGATGTTGTTGTAATCTCTGTAGTAGTTAGTGTTGTTTTTATCTCTGTAGTAGTTGGTGTTTCTGTAATCTCTGTAGTAGATGGTGTTGTTGTAATCTCTGTAGTAGTTGGGGTCTCTGTAGTAGATGGTGTTGTTGTAATCTCTGTAGTAGTTGGTGTTTCTGTAATCTCGGTAGTAGATGGTGTTGTTGTAATCTCTGTAGTGGTTGGTGTTGTTGTAATCTCTGTAGTAGTTGGTATTTCTGTAGTAGATGGTGTTGTTGTAATCTCTGTAGTAGTTGGTGTTGTTGTAATATCTGTAGTAGTTGGTGTTTCTGTAATCTCTGTAGTAGATGGTGTTGTTGTAATCTCTGTAGTAGTTGGTGTCTCTGTAGTAGATGGTGTTGTTGTAATCTCTGTAGTAGTTGGAGTCTCTGTAGTAGTTGGTGTTGTTGTAATCTCTGTAGTACTTGATGTCTCTGTAGTAGATGGTGTTGTTGTAATCTCTGTAGTAGTTGGTGTCTCTGTAGTAGTTGGTGTTTCTGTAGTAGATGGTGTTGTTGTAATCTCTGTAGTAGTTGGTGTGTCTGTAGTATCTGTAGTAGTTGGTGTTGTTGTAAATTCTGTAGTCGTTTCAACCGCCGTAGGTACGGTTGTAGTATCAGTTATTGTAGTAGACGTAAAATCTGTTGTTGTTTCAGGTGAATTCGATATTGTAGTAGTTGAGTCGGGTGGATCCGTTGGTGGCGGTGACACGATAAACAATGCCTCTGCATAGTACGTGAATATTAACTCGCATTCACAATAATCGAGTAGTTCTGGGTCTCCAGATGTGATAAGTGTGCAACCCGCTTCTGTCCAATGCCCAGTTCCGTCTGGTGCAAAATTCCAATAAACACACGCACGACGCATGTAGCTTGAAGGTTCTACCACAGGACTAAGATAAATATTTATCATCTAAAAAAGCACATTAAAATATTTTTAATAATTTAAAACAGTAAATAAAATTGCTACGTACGTATAACAAAAAAATATCAATTCGGAAGTTAAATTAATCGTAATTTAATATTTATAGAAACCTACGACTTGTTATCAGTGTTATATAGTTTTATATGGAGAACCACCGGGCCGATTTCAATAAAACACAGCATTCTTAGCCATGTTTTAATAAAATAAGTCGAGTACCCCGATTATTTTAGGATAACTAAAAATAAGATTATTACGAGTATTATAGGTACAGGCGCATCAATTCTAACAGCAATAAAATCGGTTTATTCCTACGGGAGCTGTGTAGCCACAGGTAGAAACGCAAATTCACAAATATTTCCTTTATAACAGCCCTCTTTAATCCGCCATTAAAATGTATCTATGTGGCTTCATGTTCGTAGATCTCAAAAGGATAAATCCATTGCGATACAATACAATTATATATTATTTAAAATTATATAATTTAAAAAGTGAAATTTTAAATCTTCGATATTCTAGCAGCTTCTTGGATGTGTGTGATAACAAAGCAGGTTTACTTCAATTCCTTCCTGTTGCTGCACACAACATTATTGTAAGAAATTCCAACATATACGGTACATGTAGTATAGTAACGAATTAATGAGTATGATTAAAAATTTAAATTGATGACATTAAATTGTTCACTTTCAGATGAACTGGCACAAGGCTGACGTACGGTGAAGATATTCCGGCGTGATCATTAGTTGATAATGATAAAGACGTGTCCATTAAAGTTGAAAGCTGGCTAATTGGCATGGTCCTTTTAAATGACCGCATAACTATTGTATTTCCAACAGCTCTGAAGACATAACTTTAGAATTTTGAAATTCAATTTATTTACAATTCTGTGAGATTATTCACATTGTCTCGTAAAGCTATATTCGGATCGGAATCGAAAAGTTATCTGTCAAAATGTACGGAATCTGAATGAAAACTTTTCGAATCCATTTCCAATACAGCTGGATCTGGATCCAATGGACCGAAATTTATAAATAATGAAGAACAAAAGGCGCCTTTTAATGTATCATTTTACGAATTTGCTTGTCAAATTCTACTTACAGTTATGGAACGATGTTTCCTTTCCAAAGCAACATCTTTAAAGTTGACATTAATCACTTGACTGTTGACCGTGTAAACGCCTAGTGCATCTTGGAAGGCAGCAGAGTCAAGAAAAACTATGAAACTGATTTGATTGAAATTTGCAACCCAATTTGGTAGTGCCATCACCGCTCGATTCACAGTTACGTTTATCATAGATGTATCTACGTCGCCTGCGAAAGTAATATATTATTATAACATAATCGCGAATTATGACTTTCAGTGAATAAAATGTGATTGATGCCTTGTTACAATTTCAAAAGATTATTTCTTTACTACCAAGTTAATTATTTCCTATTTGTTTGTGGTTGCCAGCATGTTGCGCGTATAAAATTGTTGAAGAGTACACATACAAATATCTGTTTAGTACCAACCTTGATAAATGATTATATTAACGACAATTAAAATATAATAATGGCTATTTAAAATCAAATTAAGTAACAAATTGAAGATCATAGATATCAAGAAAAATGTCAAGGAATCAAAGACCAAATATAAAAATGAAAAACCAAGCAGTACACGAGTCAAGAAATGAGTTGAATACAAAAATATAGAAGAGTAAAGAGAGAAGTTAAATAAGATTAGAGAAAAGTCTACTGTAGTGGACTGGATTGAGTGTTCAAAATATCATGAGCACTTACAACGAACAGGCTTTAAAACCATTAACCTACAATCAATTACGATTAATATCCAAGTAACTTATTACTTACATATAAGTCATAAACTAATGTTTTTTTTTAGGAATGATTAAGGCCGATATAATATTTTATCGCCCTACATGGTCTTACGTACAAGGGTGTACATTGACTTTTCTGGAATATGTTCAATCAACAATTTGATATAATTATGTAAATAAAAGTAACTTGTCACAGTCATTTTGTTATATATATATTATCTACATAACGTTGTAACAACTATAATGCTCTTTGTGACTACTGGTTCAAAAAATGTGCAAGCTTACTGTATCTTATTACTCATATACGATTTACCTTACAAAAATTAGGCAAATTTCTTAAAAATTTCAGTAATATGACTTTGATAACCTTAAATAATATTGTACATCATTTATATGTTAAATTCATGACTAGATGCATCTATATACTTATTTACACAACGAAATTCTCGCGACTTGAGATGAGCAGTTACCAGTTATTGAATCGAATGTTGTCATTGTAAATAGTCCATCATTTCCTCGAGCCACTGTAATGCCATTTACTGCCATTCGTTGTTCAAATATTAAAAGGGCGACGTTATCCTTCACAATATCCGCTGAAGGTATATCTGGTAAATTTATACGCGGTGTCAGCTCATGCAGCAAATAAAATAGCTCCTCAGGAAGCACAGTTTCTTCGTCTAGGCCCAATAATGTATTCATCTGAAAATCAAAATAATAAAAAATTCATATAAATAGTGCCACTTCTTCTACACAACGTCGGGAGACAAGGTGGCCTTACAATGCTTGCAATGACACATTCTGTATCAGTCGCACGTTACCACTCCTGTAGGTAACAAAGCTCCTTAGATCCCTACGGGTGACCTCACTGATCTATAGAAACACAACGATCCTTCAAGAAGTTGTCATGCCCCAGAAGGGCCTCTCTTAAATGTTATCCTTTGAACTAACATTTTTAATAAACTCCCTGTAAGTTGTTTTATTGTTTACGTTTCAAGATCAATATATGGGTCAATTTATAAAATTTTGCACTTGATTTTCTTACAAACCGACTGCAACTGGACCGACTTGGACTGGTTATAGGTTATTATTTATTTTGATGCGCCCCACATCTTTTAAAACATACAGACCAAGACAAATGTCTACTTCTATCCAGTGTGTAGATCAAACTCATTCACGAGTCTTGATGTTAAAGTAGCCACTGCTAACGACTCAAACACTAAAAACGAGCGCTTTAAATTGAGTTGTCATTTTCATCACCTATTTGTGAGTTGAGCTCCTGTTATTGGAGCTTTTACCACCCGCTATTGTAAGTGAAACTTTTAAATTCCCAATACAATACTAATACATTTTCCTTCATTTCTTTATAATATAATAAATAGTTTGTATGAAGTTATCGTGCAGAATCAAGTTTCTAGATTTTTCTATAAGAATTTAATATAAGAATTATTCAAAAATATGTCTTTTTGCCAACTTTTTGCTCCTTATGTTGTTTTTTCTTAAATTCTTTCTTTCTAGACACTTTCTAGAGAAAACTTTTCATTAATTTTTTCCCCTTTCTCCAGTAAATTTATGGTCGTTTTAAATATAATACATTTTTATCTACTTGTAATCAACGGATAAATACTCTCGCTATAAGACCAGTTGAGAAATAAAGATAATAAATGAGATACTCCATTTAGTCACTATAAGAATAAGTGCGAAATAATATCGCCGATAAAAAATCAATATCTCCTACATTAAACGTTGAGATGGACCATATTAATCATTAAAGAAACTTACCGGCTAAAATCAGTATTACCTGTCTCAACATATGAGATTGTAGATATTAATTCTTAATATCTATTATATTATACTTTATTTTTAATTTTATTTTTTATTCTCTTATATCGTATTTCATGTGATTTCAGAGTTAAATCTGTAGAAGAACGCCCAAGAAAATTGGAATGCACATCAGAGCGAAGAAGCACTTCTTTTCGGGTCAAAGACTTATTAAACCTCAAGTCTGATCGCACATGAAATACCTAATCTCTAGGGACCTTCGTGAGGTGACTAATCTGGGACTCTCTGGGAGGGATTGCGTTAGCAACTGAATATTAGTTAGAACGTTGTGATTCAGTTCAGTGACGACCTGTGAGAATTATCAATTATTGATCCTAAGCGTACACGCGTTAAACTTTTACGTTCAGATAAAGACCGACTTCCTTTCTACCGATTGTACGATGGGTTATTAACAGAGCAGTAATCGATGCCTTCTACATAATAGCTTCTTCCTACAACCTCACCCCTAGCGGCCGAAAGAGAATTCATCCTCCCGCATTGGAATCACAATGGTCACTTTGCGGTTTCGGAGATTTTTTCTTTCATGTATTCTTAATTTGTGGAATGAACTATTCAAAGATTTTTCAAAGCAAATACAGCATGAGCTTTTCAAAAAAAGTGTGCTGTTGTTATCGCATGATTGCGAGAGTGTCGGTTCGGTTGTTGCGAATGTAAAAAATAAAAATCGATTTCACGTATCAAATTAAATTCCAAACATGTTACCTGTTGAAACACAGACTCGACATCGTCGACCGTAAGTTCGTCTTCATTGTACAGTAACTGTCTCAAGTCATACAAAAGTTGATCAATTTGCTCTTCAGTCTGTAAAACAAATATAATATATTATGAAACTGCTTCAATAGTGAGCGCAATATTATATAGTTCAATTGGCCAGAATGCAATACGTTTATATTCAACATTACAAAACTTGTAACACGTTTTCACAAAAAAAAGATGTTTGATTTCATCATCATCATCATCATCTCAGCCTGTATTCGTCCACTACTGTACATATGGGAGGCTCTAGAGTGCCACTTGTCTCGATCCTGTGCCACCTGCACCCATTGACTCCCTACAAACCTCTTGAGATCGTCGCTTCATCTAGTGGGGGGTTGTACCACAATGCGTGGACGCCATTCGAGAACCTTTCTTCCCCAGCGGTTGTCGGTTCTACAAACTATGTGGTTGCAGCTACTTCAGCTTGCTTATTCTTTGGGCTATGTCGGTTACCTTAATTCTACTGCGGATATCCTCATTTCTGATTCTATCACGCAGAGAAACCCTGAGCATAGCTCTTTTCACAGCACGCTGTGCGACCTTGAGCTTCCCCATACGGCCCGCAGTGATAAGCCACGTCTCAGTTCCGTATGTCATCATTGGCAACACACACTGTTCAAAGAGCTTGCTCTTCAGGCGATGTGGTATTTTGAAAGAGAAGATTTGTCGAAGTTTGCCGAACGCTGCCGAGTTGGATCTGTCTATTGACCTCTCGGTCGAAGTTGGACTTACCTAACTGAATGACCTGCCTAGGTTTTTAGTCGTTTTCGTCAACAACATCGAGCTTAGTGATTCCAACCGAGTAGGCATAGGTGTAGTAACATGGATATTCAACATGATAGTCGAAAATTCTCACAGCTCGACTCTGAACGGAATCACACGGTCCAAGCTGGTATCCAGGTGCTCCCACCCAAAGGTGACTGCAGTACTCCATGTGCGGTCTGATTTGAAACTTATATAACATAAGACTTTGCCCCGCGCTGAAGTACCGCTTTGCTCTGTTGAGCACACTAAGTCCAGATGAGTTCAATATTGGACGTCACTAAAAATCTCGACGCCAAGCATTCTGCTGTCGGCTATGGTAAGAGGTGTGTTCTGGAATTCCGGAACTACAGCAAATGGGGGTTTCTTAGCGGTGAACGCGCAAACTTGTATCTTCTTAGGGTTGAAACGAAAAGTTAAGACGCCCCGGAGGGTACTTTAGCTAAAGTATCTGACTGATACTTTAGCTAAAGTACCCTCTATTTCAGAAACAAGTTTTCGCGGTTTTCCTCCACAAGGGAAGGAGGGATGTTTGCACGGCCTGTATAACAAGTGTCCCCGGTGCTGTCGTCCGCATAACAATGAATGCCATCAATTGACAACCCGATCGAACACCTTCGCCATATCTAGGATGACTGCCAATGCCTCACCATCGCTGAATCGCCGAATTCCGCCAGTGTGTGTGTGTGATTGAGACACCATACCACGGGATGATGAGCGGCACAGCTCCCCGTCATTCATGTTCGAGTTTGAGGCAAAGAGATTACCGAGTAAATGGGCTTTCTCCTTAGCGCTATGGGTCAAACTACCATCGTGTTTTCATAGTGATGGCAAGGACGGTTGGCAGAAGTTTCCCTCGACACGGCTCACAGAGGGAAGGCTAGCTAGCTGCTCGGCAACTCTGCCGACAAAATCGAAATTTGCTCTAGCAATCACTCTCTTACTTGATCTCGAGACAGTATTAAGTTTGTGTTTTAATACAGCGACATCAGGATCTCCCTTAGCACGCGCCGTGGTCCAAGCCTCGTAGGCTTCCTGTTTAAGAAAGTTGGCTTCCTTACAGTACCGATTAAACCACGGCCGCTTTTTAGGGAGCAGCAGCCACTAGGCGATTGGGAATTTAGCATTCCATGCCATCCTATATCGCCGCAACCACTGCGGTTGCACAGAATTCCATGTCCTCTGATTTAGAACACAGCTGCCTCTACGGGTTCGATGCGTAGAATTCACGCAATCCATCCCAGTCTGCTGACATATAGTGCCATATATGCCATCCGGCAGGCCGAGATGGGTCGCGTCTAGTGCAGGGCTCTTGGGTCCGTGTGAGACAGTGGTCCGACGAGCCAAGCGGCGCATCCACTGAGATGTTATATTCATCCGAACGTGCAGAAGCATAAGATCCAGCAGAGAGCTTGCATGGTCCTCTACATCTAGTATTTTCGTGGGCTTAACAAGCTTAGAGAAACAATGGGACAGAGCAAATTCATGAACAGATCTCCCCGCGTAGTTAGTGCACCGAGAGCGAAGTCACTCGGCATGATGGGCATTAAAATCTCCCCAAAACCGTTTCAACGGGTCTCCCTAACCACCACGCCAGCCTGCCGCGCCCACACTGTTAGTGGTGGTTCGACATCCACTGGTCCCTCCGCTGTGCGCACAACTTCTCAGTAAGCTAGCGACCTTACTCACGCGCAGGAACACAACAATCCTCCCGGAGTTGTTATTTAGCTGCGGTCTTCTGTAAGGTGGGGGTGCTTCTCCAGAGGGATAATTTAGAACAAGATGTCCTGCTATGCCTCACCAACACTGAAAAAAATATCTGAGAAGGCGTAGCACAGCACGACCTCCTGCTGGATCCTACCTCTCTTAATACCCTTACTGGCGACCTCACTCACACGCAGGAACACATCAACCCTCTAGTGAGTTGTTATTTAGCTACGGTTTTCTATGAGATGGAGGTACTTCCCCAGACGGGCTGTTTTGATGCGCCTTACCTCTGTAAAAAACACCCAGACCAAGACAAATAAACGTTCATGCACATAAATGTTTGTCCTGTGTGGGACTCGAACCCACGAGCATTGGTGTCAAAGTAGTGTAACAGCGCATTTCACCACTGCGCCACCGAGCTCGTCAAACTCAAATATAAATCGTCATGCTTACCTTTTTGTTAGGTAAATTTGTTTATGATCTAGTGTTCTAGACAAAAAGCAATAATGAAATATCCACTTACTGAAAGTGGAATCAGAACTTGTGCAAAATGTGTGAGATGGTTGCATTGACAGATATCAAGACTTTCTGGATTGTCAGACATGATGAGCGTGCAACCGTCTTCTGACCAAAATCCCGTGCCATCTTCAAGGAAGTGCCAGTAAACACACGCTCGACGCATGTTTTTTCCGTGCTCTGCTATCAAGGGCTTCAGATAAATATTCACTACCTAGAAACAAATAATATTCGATCAGTAAGTTTTCATGCATAACATCATACTATTGCCTAGTTTGCTGTTTTCATAAAATTGGAAACGGAACAGCGATATTGTACCTATGTCTATCTAGATATATATATATATAAATATAACGGCTCGATCGATTTTTATATTTTTTTACTGTTTTTTTACGTATATTTGATAGGTATGAGAATACGTTAGGAAAAGTATATTTGATAAAAAAAAATAGATAACAATTAATAAGAAATAAATTATATGGCAGAACAACGTTGGCTGGGTCAGTTATAGCCAGTCGTTATTCTGAAAATTTCTTCAAACAGTGACAGCCTAGTGGATAAGGAACCGGCATATTGAACAAAAAGTCCCCAGTTCTAATCCTAGCATGTACCACTAAATTCGTGCTTTCGGATTTATGTACGTATTTGTAATTTTCACTTGCATGATGGAAAACATCGCGAGGAAACCTGCACGTCCGAGAAATTTCGTTAGACGTGTGACCTAACCTAAGAAAGGTATGACTTTTCCTCTGGATTATGGAAGTCTGACGGCAGTCGCTCCATGTCAACATCAGTATCTTCGCCAAATAATTAGGCTTAGGTAGCGAACCCCGCTAATCCTAATGGATTAGGAAATAGGGATAACGCAAGGAAGAAATTATTCTGAAAGTTTCTTTTGACCAGGCGACTCTAACAGAATACTGCCGTATTTCTCGGACATCTGAGTCCTGAGCTCTATCATGGAAGTAGCGCAATATATGCATAAGACTGTAAAAAAATAAACTGAAAGTAGTTTGTGTAGCGATGTTTTTTATAATAATTCTGCACGTACTTCTCATTTCAATATCTTAACACTATGTCGCAGGGATTTGTGCCGCTGGAGCAAGGAGGGTCGGTATTCAATTAAGAAGAAAAGACAGGATGTAAACCGACAAGAGTTTAATGAGAAGTAGAAGATTTACAGACGTTAGGGTTAGGGTAGGGGGTGAGGTTGTGGTTTCCGCTATTTTTGCTTTCGAGAAATTATCTTCTCTCAAATCCAGCCGGGCACGCCATTGTTCGGGTTTGGCGAGGTGCGGTGTGGCAGAGTCGTAGCTGCCACTCATCCGTGAAGCGCGGGATGGTCAGCTCAGCGTGCGTCTTCCACCCGTACGGAGGAACCCCAATTCCAATTCATGGGTTAACCTTTGCTCAGGTGTCGCTGTTGCCTAGGTTTTTTTATGGTAGAGTAGACAATATTTAGTGAAACAACGGGCTACGACGAATAAAAAGATATTTTGCTAGCATGATGCGGTAATGGTCCAATCAGGTCCATACTCAGCATTTGGAAAGGTCTAGAGCAGCTTTTAGGACGACCATATATTATACCAAGAGTTGTGTGATTAGGGTGTTCGTAAGCCTTGCAGATATCGCAGCTAGATACAAACTTAGTGACATCACCGTGCATTCCGGGCCAGAAATACTTAAGGCTAAGGAGTTTAAAAGTCTTAAAAATTCCCAAATGATCCGAAGTAGGTACTGAGTGGTTAGTAGAGATAATGTTAAACCTCAGTTCCTCTGGGACCACTTCCCTCCACTCAAATTCTTTCGTAAGAGGGTTAAGACTTTTCATGTACCTATAAGGTTTGTTGTTAATCACTTGGTACTTGAGAAGTGGGAGAGTGTTGACAACCATTATAAATATTGAGGTGTCAAGAATCGTTAGTGTATGGTTCTTGAAAGGCTCTGGGCTATGGAGGTCTGACGGCAGACGCTCTGTACCAAAATCAGTATTTTCTCTTCTCTTCTCAAAATCCTCAGGTTTAAGTAATGGACTCGGCCAGTTCTAATAGATTTTTTTTTAAAGCGTTTATTCAAAGCATAAGTACCTATTTAAAATATTTACAAATGCTGCATCACGAAAACCCACAGGGTTTATCTGTGTACAGCGATTACGAAACGGAATAACGTTACGAAGAAAAAGAGTATAGCATTCGACAAAGCATATACCGTACTGTGAAAGTAGCAATGTAATTAGTAATATCCGCTTTAGACTGAGCTCAATATCGCACTTTACCAATTAGACTTTCAGCTATTACATTAAAGCTTACAGACAACCCGAGAAGCACTTGCTCTCTATCATCATAGCCAGTACTGATAATCACTTCTAGAGACTTGGAAATATGTGTATTTACCTCATTATCTTCAAACTGGCTATCGTTTCCAATATTGATGCTAAGCACTCGACTGTTAACGCTATACAATTGGTGATTGTAGTTAAATGTATGGTCATTGCGGAATACCACAAAACTGATACGATGAGAATTGTTTGTCACTGATGCTGGTAGTTGTACCACCACTTCGTTAACATTTGCGTTTATTTGAGCGAGATCAACGTCATCTGAAATTATTATTTAAAATTTATTTACAACTAGATAGAATATATTCTATATTCTTCTTTACGTTCCAAACTACCTCCATACCAAATTTCATTACGAAGCGACGTGAAGTTTAGAATTGCGTTATTGAGCTCTACTTCTGGTCAGAGCTTATCGTGAGCTCCTGGATACGCCAAAAATAATAGAGAAGATATTTTTTTAAATTACAAATATTCTACATATATCTATATCTTCACGCCAAGCTCCTTGCAGCTTAGGCAGGGAGAAACGAGCGTCACATGACTCTGTTCATACCCACCTCATTCACTTCTTGAACATCCACATCAACCCTTACTCATCCCACTGCAGGGATATGGATCTCCCTTCAACGAAAAGGATTTAGAGCATTGTGAGTGGTGGAGTACCACACTGCTCAAATGCGAATTCTCGGAGGCCAATGTTTTCAAGCCGCCCGAGGGCCACTGACCTAGGTTAACGACTGCTATCTATGGACAACAGCCAGGACAGACGGCTTAACGTACCCTCCAAAGCAAGGAGAAACTCGAGATAGATAAACCCATACGTAGACAGGTTGCGGTCGACGTTGCTTAACCTGCGTGTTCGGTTAGAATGACACGCGCAACGACGCCATCGACCTCACAAACATCTTTAACATAAATAGCTCTTTTCGTACACGCTCGGCGGTTTCTTGAGCTCCTGACATCATCTTCTCATAAAACACGACCAGGTCCCGATAACTGGATGGATGGAGTCATGGATTTCCTAGGCTCCTACTTCCTTTTGCTTACGCGGTACATCATTATTCTTTCCTCTAGCATTCTTTCTAGTTATCCAAACCAACATAGCATGCCCCTTCTTGTTTCAACACCGATGCTCTCTTTCAAACCAACTTTGCTTCTTACTTCATCAATGCGAACGCGGTCAAAAACTACCAACATTAATAATATAAAAACCAACTCTTAAGGAGATATTAAATAGACGAGCTAAGAGTGAAAACCAAATCCAGTAACAACAAAGTGGCTATTGTTAAGTTATGATCTCTTTGTTAAAGGAGATTGTGTCCATTTTGAAAAGATTACGTGCCAATTATCACTAGTTCTTTCTGTTTTTCTAAACCTTTCTTGACGAGAGACTACTGACAATTTTAGATTTAGTCAATTTTTTTTTTACAATATGTTAAATAATTCTCGAATTATCTATGTAGCCACGTTAAGTAGTCAAAATACGAATACCTACGCAAATAAGTAAAAGAACCCTTGAATTGATAAAAATTCAATGACTAACCGCAATCGTAAATGCATGCAATGACGGGAGCTACTACCGACAAACTGACTTATACTTTGCCAGAATATAAACTATGTTATAAGTTAATACTCGTAGTTACAAATAAATAAAAATAAATGCAAAAGTACCCACGCAACGAAAGTTCAAGAGATTCAAATCTAGAGATTACCAACTTACCAGTCAGAAAGTTAAAGGAGTCATCTGCAAATGCGCCCATACCAATAGCCAATGACACTCCGTGTACAGGATTGTTGGGTGTTGCATCTGCTATCAGAAGAGCAATGTTATTCCTTACCGCTGATGCTGTAGCGGTTCCGTTGAGATCAATCCTTGTACCTAACTCATCTAGCAAAATGAGCAGTTTACCAGGAAACTCGGCATCTTCATCTAAGTCAATAACATTGTTCACCTGAAAAATAAATATTTATAGGAAAAAGTAGTAAGTAATAAATAAGTTAATAATAATAAAATAAATGTAAAGAAGACTAAAGCGATAGTGTTTAAAAGAAGTTTTACAGATTGTCAGATAATGACCCAAGATGAAAAAGGGAAACAAACATCTGAATGAATTTGTGTATCTGGGTTCTATGTTTACGAGAGATGGAAAATTTGAAGGCGATATTGAAAGAAGAGAGAAAGCAGGAAACCGTATCAATGGTGCGTTGTACTCCATGGACAAGCGATAACATATCGAACAAAGCTCGCCTTGCTATCATTCAGGGTGTATTAACGCCAACATTGATGTATGACTGTGAAACATGGGTATGGCAGAAGAAGAATGAAAACAGGGTGAACGCCGTAGAAATGAGAACGCTGAGGAGTATGTGTGGAGTGAAAATGGTTGATAGAATAAAAAATAGCAGTATACGAGATCTTTGTGGAATGAAAGTTGATGTAGTGACAAATACTGAAAAGGATATGCTGAGATGTTTTAGTCATTTAGAAAGAATGAATGACAAAAGAGTTACGAAAGTATATCAGGCAAGAGTGAATGGTGATGTCGAGAGGGGCCGCCCTAGATGAACACATATAGATCAAATTGGCGATGTGTTTAAAAAGGGCCAAATCTAAAGTACCCAAAAATGAAGAGCATGCATGAAGAGGTTGATGAGTGTGGAAGAAGCGAGAGGGGTATGTTTTAATCGGTGCACCTGGTGTTCTATAGTCTCTGCCTTCCCCAATGGGCAGACAGGCGTGATGATATGTATGTAGTAGTATGTAAAATTTATCAGTATAAAGTTCTAAGTAAAATACTCGTAAAGAGACAGCCTTATGATTATGACACTGCCTGAATTATGCCGAAAACGTTGGTTTTGGTTTTTGAAACTAACCAGAAACCACCTGTGTAGAGGAGTGGCAATGCATGAATATTACAATCGTCAATAAACTACGGTAACCGCTTCATAACTTATTTGTTACAAAATGATAAGTCTGGTAAAAATAAAAAAATAAATATTAAATATTTTTAAAGATATTGATTGTTATTTAATCTTCCTCACTCAGTACATTTCACTCAACGCTTTCCAACTTTTCGATATCTTTCTTGTTGCCTCTACTGTTATAAAACAACACGTCATATATATTATGCTAAACCTGCCTGATGCCACAAGTTCGTTTTTAGGCCACAGTGAATAACCGCAGCATGCGTTCCGCTTTTTTATATATAAATATTATCAAGTCTAAGGTATGCCTACTATCTTAACTATCTCAAGCTCTTTAGACCTCTCTCTACTTTTCGATCATCGTCAAAATTCTTGATAATGATTACTGATGTTGTAGTTAGTTTAGCAAATTGTCTGCCAAGACCAATCTCTGAAAATTATGTGCAGGGCACTCAAAAAATATATGATTTAATGTTTGATACACGCCTAGGGTGCTTATTGTCTTTAAAAATGTAAATTAGTGACGGAACTGTCTAAATATATTCTTCGATCTTTTACAAGAGTTTTCATTCTAAAAGATCATATGCAATTGGCGAAAATTTTAGTTTTAAGATGATTTTGCGAAACTTATCACTACGCTCAGATACAGCGACACCTCTCCACCCTCCCATCAATGTTGATATTTAAAATAACAAATGTTACGGAGGATCAGCCATCTCAGAATATGGCTATAAATAATTAAAAAATCTCAAAATTAAGAAAATTAAGGTGTAGAAATATTGAACTGACAAAGGTCTGGGTTACAGTATCAAATATTTTTACCTGATCGAAGACATCATAGACATTATCAATTAGTATATGTGCTGTTCCATTCTCAATCAATTTATTAATATTGTTTATCACCTGAGTCACTAGCTGGCCTGGCTGAAAAAAAAAGTTTGATTAATTCGTATAACCTGAATAACATTCAGGTGCATACAGATGTACTACTTTATCATGCACAATGATATTATCTGCTAGGCGAGTAAATATGAAAAATGTAATTGCGACTGTCTTAATCAGGATTTTCGTAATTCTGAATGCTACATGCCTAACATACAAATAATGATTTACTATGCTTACCAGCTTCACCAGAAGACCCACGTTGTGGAATAACGCAAAGTGTGACCACGTGAAATGGGTAAAATAACTCAGATTTGTATTTATTGTTTTTATAATTATATCTGCGTAGTTATTTTTACGGGCTCGGAAATATGAACATCGGAATACCATTTTTCGGACCTAGATCAGGTATTTAAATTTTCATACTTATGAAAACCGAAAAAAATCGCATGACATTCGGTATAATTAATTTCGTATTTTTAGTAATAGAAATTTGATTCCAAGGAATTATGAAATTCGGAATTTTGAAAATCGGAATAAAATAATTCGGAATATTTGGGGTGTTTCTCTACTTAGCTCTTGGATGTGTACCCGTGTTAGCTGTTTTGGAACACATCTGTTTAGTTATAGATCATGACTAAAGCATTATAATCTATAACTAATCTAAAGAATGATCGAATTTAATGTCTTGTAGTTGTCGTATTTAGCTAACACCTGTAGTTGTTGTATTATCTTTTGTTTTTTCACTCGTTATGAATATAGTTGTGTAAGTAGTTACAGAACTAGTTGTAAAATCTGTTGTAGTTTCAGTATTAGTTAGTGCATTATTTGTAATTCCAATAATTGTTGATGAAATTGTTAGGTCAGTTAACGTTACGGTTATTGTCAAGACAAAAAAAAAGTAAATATATGACATGGACTAATTATAAAATGAAATATTATTAAGTTCATTCAATAGAAACGTATTTTGTCTAGAATTTATATGCTTAAGTTGAATTAAATGGCACATTTATCTGACATCAGTAAATACGTAAACTGTGTCAATTAGTCTCTGAAAATTACCAAAACTAATGAATCAATGTCGGCAAGGTCTAATTTCGAATTAGTAACTATTATCTCAAATATAAGCACGACTATTCCATTTGCCTTTTACGTGATTATCATTCACGGTATAGATTAGATAATAACTTGTACGATAAAAAAATGAGAATGAAAATATAACTCATAGGTCTGGGAAACACTTACTTCGGTCCTTGTCGGTCAGGCTCGATTCTTATCAGTTACAAAATTCCATTTGCAGTAGTTCCTTAATTCCAGAGTACCTACGCTTCTTACCATGGCCATGAGCCAAGCACTTTACATCAGATGGGCCGTATGCCTCTCGATCTTGTACAAAAATATGTGAACCGATACATAAATGGTCATGGTATATTGCAGTGCATATTTCGTAGTTAATAAAATATAATAGTGGAAAAAAAAAAATATAAATGAAATATACAATGTCATTACAATTTTTTTTTACTTAATTATGCATTTATCTTCATTCGTATGACGTGTTTGTCTGTATAATAAACCGCATACATAAAAACGGTTTATTATACAAACAAAGACGTCATACGAATGAATTTAAAAGATAATGTCTAAAAGTCTCTCCAGCGATGCCGAATTGACTATCGGTACATCGAAGCGTTGAAATGTTTGTACAGTAAGGCAAATATGTGTATCCGAGTACAGGACCAGAGTACGAAACCGATCCAAGTGCAAAAAGGTGTAAGACAGGGAGATGTCAAATCCCCGAAACTCTTCACCGCAGCATTGGAAGATGTCTTCAAGCTCTTGGACTGGAAAGGATACGGTATAAACATCAATGGCGAATACATCACTTACCTTCGATTTGCCCCCAATATAGTTCTCATGGCGAAATCGCTGGAGGAACGCTATGCTCAATAACCTCAATAGTGTTTCCAACCAGGTAGGTCTCAAGATGAACACGGACAAGACTAAGATCATGTCGAATGTCTATGTTACACCTATGCCAGTCACGGTTGGAAGCACTAAGCTCGATGTTGTTGACGAAAACGACTAAAAACCTAGGCAGGTCATTCAGTTAGGTAAGTCCAACTTCGACCGAGAGGTCAATTGACAGATCCAACTCGGCAGCGTTCGGCAAAGTTCGACAAATCTTCTCGTTCAAAATACCATAACGCCTGAAGAGCAAGTTCTTTGAACAGTGTGTGTTGCCAATGATGACATACGGAACTGAGACGTGGCCTTTCACTGCGGGCCGTATGCGGAAGCTCAAGGTCGCACAGCGTCCTATGAAAAGAGCTATGCTCAGGGTTTCTCTGCATGATAGAATCAGAAATGAGGATATCCGCAGTAGAACTAAGGTAACCGACATAGCCCACAAAATAAGCAACCTGAAGTAGCTGTGGGCCATCCACATAGTTCCTAGAACCGACCTCAAGAGGTTTGTAGGGAATCGATGTTTACAGATGACACAGGATCGAAACGAGTGACACTCTAGAGGGGAGACCTATATTTAGCAGTGGACGAATACAGGCTGAAATGGTGATGATGATGATGAATGTCTAAAAGATATTCTTCAACTTTGTAAGGCCCACGTCCGGACACACATGGAATACTGCTCACATCCTATGGCCGGCGCGCCGCAATATTTGCTCACTCCATTTGATCGCTTCCAACGTAGAGCAAGCAGTTCGAATCGTCGGCGACCCAGTGATCTCCGCTCGGCTAGACTCGCTTTGTACTTGAAGAGACGTTGCATCTCTTTGTGTACTGTATAAATTGTATCATGGGGACTGTTCGAAGGAGCTGTTCAATTTAATACGAGTACCAGTCACTGAGTTCCACTATCGTACCACTCGACATAAACTTAAATTTCACCCTCACCATCTTGATGAGAGGCAATCCATTACATTTTTGAGGCATTCTCTACCACGTATGGTGAAATTGTGGAATAAATTACCCTCAGCGGTGTTCCCAAACAAATACGATATGGGTGCCTTCAAGAAAAGAGCCTATGTTTCCCTAAAAAGGCTGTCAACGGATCAGTAACCCTCTGTTGTTGCTGATGTCTATGGGCGGTGGTGACCACTAACCATCAGGTGACCCACATGCTCGTTTGCCCCCCTCTAATATAAAATAGATATATATGGAATACTTCAAATTTTGTGTAGATTTTTTATAAAATAGTCTATAAGCAAAAGATACGTAAGTAGACAAGTAATGATACTCGTAGATAACCCGAAGTTGATACAATGCTTTATAAACTCACCTCAACTTTAACACCGTCAGACGCACATCTAATCAAATTATCATTGTGATCCTGGACCATAGCCAAAAGATATGAAGACGAATTTAAAAATGGTACACTCCAACCTTTACTTATCAACATCCCTTCTTTATCATTAACCAAAGTTCGGGCATTCTGCCATGTAATTCCTGGACTTCTATCAACCAGCAACCATTTTTCTTTCAGATAATGAAGGTGTGTAGATAACTGAAAGAGTTCGCAGTCATCGAGTGCATTGTTTTCTAAGTACGGTTTCACGACATAATATTTATAGTGAATTTTGTTGTAATCTGCTGCAGTTAACACAAAGTTAAGACAGAATTCATTATTAGCAATAAGAAGCGAATTATAACTAGCCTCAAAGAGTGTATAGCAATCATCATTAATTTGGCCAAAATTTACAAATGCTTCATCAGGATATAAAGAATACTCAGTCCAAAATGTTACTGAAGTGTAGTGGCTCACATTACAATCAACAAACGTGTCTTTAAACATTTCTGGATGTTTTATTTCATAGCAAATATTTTTGCTTTCGTTGAACGACCACTGAAATTCCGTAGCGCAAAATGTATGTTTCTGTCCAATTGTCAGAAAACAGTATAGGAATATAAACATGCAATTTGATATATGACGTAGAAAGGGCATCTGAAACAAAATAATGGTTTGGTATAGCAATCACAACCAACGTATGTTTAAATTTAATATTGAAAATGTGACCGCAATCGAAAAATAGAGCTTCACCTATGCACATTTGCCCTTCAGCTAACCGAGCAGCTAACATTTATAAACACTTCGTCTTCTTCTTCCTATCGTTCCTGTCTTCCTATCATTATCCCATTTCCTGTCCCAATCCATTAGGATTGTATTGGCGGGGTCCGCTACCTAAGACTAAAGTTTCGGCGATAATCGTCAGACTCAGAGGGAAAATCAAACCTTTTTAAGGTTAGGTTAGGGTGAAGAAGTGTGACTTTTTATATATAATTTCTTGGATTGATTTGGGTTTCAGTACGATGTTTTCCTCCACCGCCGACTAAATGATAATTTCAAAAGGATACATAAATCTGAAAACACGAATTTAGTGGTCCATGCCCAGGATGTAAACCAGGGGCGTCGGTTAATATCCACTTGTTCTTTTCTTGACCTATCATTGCTCCTTATCGGATATTTATAAACACTACCACACCAACTGTTATTTATAGATGCTACTACTAGATGGAACGACGAAAAACTCTCAGTGAAATGGAAACTATAAGAAAATTGTTGAAATCAGGAGTCAAAGTCAGTGAGGTAGAATCAAGACCTGACCATCAAGTCATTCTCAACTTCTAAGAATGTTTCTTATGCAAACAATGATAACTGGTTGGTGGTTCATATGTTTGTTTGCTTGACTAAAAATTTAACATGTTGAGAGCTAATTAAATGTGTTGATAACACATCCCAAAAAATAACACTAAGCAACGCTCAAAATGAAGATACGAGACGCTATTTTTGAATGTCTCACAAAGAGAACAAACGAGATGGATCCATAATGGGTACCATACATTTTATCAAAATTTTTAAAATCTAATATAATTCTCGGCGTTTGGCACATAGTTCACATGTAACAAGTTATGCACGATGTCATTATTTCACATAATTACTTGGATTATGTTCTAAATATTGTCAAGCATAACAGGACCCGTCATAAAAATGTTGCTGTCAGTCAGAAGCTTGTTGTGAGGTAAGGTAAACAAGGACATGTACTGTGTGTACCCCACACACAGTACATGTCTACTAAAGTATCCTAACCTACTGGAAGCAGGGTTTTCTTTTTCTGGGCGAGATACTTCGCCCCTCGAACTACTCTCTCTACCGTTCCCCATCTTGACTTACCTTTCAGCCTTTTCTCAAGTTATTAGTTTAAATTATTATATACCTAAACTAGATATGTAAATTTGAGGAAAGATGTCTGTATGAACATGTAATTACTAGAAGGCAGTGAAAGTAACGAGGGCAATTATGAAAAACATCTATCTATCTATCTATCTGTAACTTCACGCCAAATCCCTTACGGGGTAGGCAGAGAGAACCGAGCGCCACGTGACTCGATCCTTACATACCTCACTCGCTTCTTTAACGTTCATTACTCTTTTCATGCATGCTCGCCGGTTTCTAGGGCTCCTTACATAAAAAATATATACATTATGAAAAACATAAACGATCGAATATAAATATCTATCTCAATATTTAACGAAAACTAGACACCGTTGCGTTTTCTGACTACAACCCTCAACTAGAAATTTTTTTTTCCAATAAATGCCACAATTATATAGGTTATCTTTTATTTCGTGCATTAACATACAATAATTTTCTTGCAATGCAACTAACATTAAATTAGAGGTTCAAAATTATATATGTTTTGAAAATGAATTGGAAAGATTGGGCAACACTTGATTTAAGAAACGTTAATGTAAAAATAATATGTAAAAAATCTCGAGTGAAACTAGATTACATTAATAGAATAAGTAGGCCAATGTGCTTTAAATTTGTGTATCAGAAAAAATCTAGAATATGAGCATCAAATCTTTTTACTAGTATTTAGATTATAAACTGTAAATTACCATAATACTATAGAATAAATTAGCTATACCTTAGTGTATATAGAGCATCTATACCGTCGAAGACTTCTATCTAAAACAGATGTATTAAATTTGTAATTAATCTATAAAGATAAGATAAAGATAAAAATTATTTATTTGCCTTTAGACCCTCACGGGCACTTAGACACGTCTTACATTTTCAATATTATATATTATCATTATTATTTTTTAAGTTTTTCTCTTTTTTAATCTACCAGCATTTCAAATGACCATTGGCGAAGAAGAAATGCCGAAAGAAACTTGCCAATATAGGTCTTTTTTTTCCAAATCATCATATACATATTACAATAAATATAATGAGTGTACATATAGTGATATCAAGTGGTACAATTAAAGTTATATTAATTCATGTGCTGAATCATTTCCATACATCTCTGTCAGTTAGATATTCATCGATTCTATAATAACCCTTCTTACATAGAGTATTTTTGATGTGTCTTTTGAACATATAGTCAGGCAAGGACAGAACTGTTTCAGGTAATTTATTATAGAATCGAATACAATTTACCACAAAAGATCTATTAGTCTTAGCAAGTCGATGTACTGGCATACGCAATCTATTCCTGCTCCTAAGATTTTCAGTACATTTTGAAAACGAATTTATATTTTTACGAGCATACATTATGTTCTCATAAATATATTGACAGGTAACCGTGAGGATATTTATTTCTTTAAATAGTTCTCTAAGTGATTCCCTGGAGCCCATGTTAT
Source organism: Pyralis farinalis (assembly GCA_947507595.1). Taxonomy (NCBI): domain Eukaryota; kingdom Metazoa; phylum Arthropoda; class Insecta; order Lepidoptera; family Pyralidae; genus Pyralis; species Pyralis farinalis. The sequence continues at coordinate 35,795,978 of OX382268.1, read as the reverse complement.
AAATAGAGCGGATGGCTCTTTTTTGTAATATGAAAATAGTTTCTATATCAGCCGCTCTTCCCCACAACAATATACCATATGACATAATGCTGTGAAAGTAGCTGAAATAGACTAAGCGAGCGGTAGTGGCTACCGTCAATTGTCTAATTCTCCTAACGGCATATGCGGCAGAGCTGAGCTTACTGGACAGTTTATTTATGTGAGGGCTCCACTGCAATTTTGAGTCTATCGTAATTCCAAGAAATACAGTATCATTAATAAATTCTAGTATATTATTGTCAACGAAAACTTGTGTATTGGAAGACGCCACATTTGGAAGACTCAATTTTATACATTTGGTTTTAGTTGAATTTAATAAAAGATTATTGCATGTGAACCAATTTAGAATGGCAGATAGAACACTATTTACCTTGTCAATATTTTCGCACCGGCGAGCAACATTAAAAATTAAAGAAGTGTCATCGGCAAACAGTAGTATATCCGCCGTTTTCTGCACCATGTATGGCAGATCATTTATATATACTAAAAATAAAAAGGGTCCCAATATAGAGCCCTGGGGCACCCCAATATTAACATTACTGCCTTTAGATTTGACCCCATTTATGTCAACTATTTGTATTCTATTGTTTAAGTAAGTTGCGATCAAATCATGGGCTTTACCTCTAACTCCATAATGGCACAGCTTGAGCAATAATGTCCGATGGTCGACACAATCAAAAGCTTTGGAGAGATCACAGAATACCCCAATAGCATCCTGGGATCTCTCCCATGTGCTAAGAACATGCTTGACCAATGCCACCCCCGCATCTGTAGTTGATTTACCTGCTGTAAAGCCGTATTGTGCACTATGAAAAATTTTATTGGTCTTAAAATAGAGTTGTAATTGATCAAGCATTATCTTTTCGAATATTTTACTCAATACTGGCAAAATATATATGGGTCTATAATTCCCCAGTTCACTTTTTTCACCAGACTTGAATAATGGAATTAATTTACTATATTTCATTAAGTCTGGGAACACACCCATATCTATACATTGATTAAAAATAAATGCCAAGTGTGGAGCTATTGACTCAATAATATAATAGAATACTTTTATGGTCATTCCCCAATGATCTTCTGAGTTTTTAATGTTTAGTTGTTTAAAGGTTTTAATTATATCGCTTGATTGAATATGTGTAAATTGGAAAAGCTCCACTCTTGGTTGTACATTTTCCTTTAATAACTTCGCAGCAACATGAGGAGATGAATTGAGGGAGTCAGTGGTAATATAAGGGATATTAGTGAAGTAGTCATCAAATAGATTTGCTACTTGTTTAGCAGCTGTTACAGTTTGATTATTATGTTTAATAGAATACTCATTATCCCGTGGTTTATCTTTACCTGTTTCCTTTTTAACAATATCCCATACAGCCTTTATTTTATTTGACGACTGCTTAATTTTGTTTTTAATATACATTGATTTTGCAACTTTACAAACATTTTTAAATATTTTGGAATAATTTTTAACATATTTAACAAAGTCTGGGTCAAATCTATATGCCTTTTCTCCATATAATTCAAACATTTTATTTCTACTTATCAATATACCTGTAGTTGCCCAATTATTAAACTTAAATTTATTCGTGGTATTAATCTTTTTATATTTGAATATGTTTTGGTACTAACTGGAGATAACATGAAACAAATTGGTATAGAGCAAATCAGGATTGTCTACAGAGTAATCCAATAATGGCAACCTTTCCCCCAGTACATTGTTGTATTTAATAAGTTTATTAGTGGTCAGTGGTCTATACAACAGATCACTTTTTAAATCTACATTATTTGAACATTGGTATACTACCAACTGACCATAATGATCTGAAGGCAAGTCGCCAATTATTGATTTATTGATATGCTCACAATTACCAACGATATTATTTAGACAAGTCGCAGATGTGGCTGTTACACGTGTAGGCTCCAGGAACACATTATTTAAATTAAATGATTTAAATAAATTTAAAAATCTAAGTGTTGTTTGTGTGTTTACTAATATGTCTACATTGAAATCATCACATACTATTATGCTTTTTTTGCCTGTAAAAACGTTTCTTAAAGTATCCTCCATTACCTGCTCAAATTGTATAAAATCACTGCTAGGAGGTATATATATAAAAATGAATGTTTGTCTGTATGTCCTCCATGGACTCAAAAACGATTGGGCAGATTTTAATGAAATTTTCAGTGAATCTTCAAGTTAGCCCAGCTGGTGATCCTGTGAAGTTTGATAGAGATCATATCACCCGTGCGAAGCCTGGGTGGATAGCTAGTTAATATATAAAAATTCATAATTTCTATTTAGATTGACGTTGTAGAAATATTTATTAATTTCTATTTTATTTTTAATAACAATTTAATTATTAATTATCTAGAGGTTTATTGGCATTACCAAAACAATTACGTATTTTTTTTTATTACTATGAACATAGGTAAATCTTGTGATATAATTATTTTGTCGTATAATTTAATTTCATAATTATATTAGTTATATTGTAATTAAATATTGTTCGTTTTATCCTACGTAATGTATTTTATCACGGAATAAACGAATGGTTTGATTCATAAATAAATAGGTAATCAATATAACAATTAATTTATCTACGAAAATTATAAATATTAGAGAAAATTATATATATGAGTATGCATGGATGTTCGGGACTCTTTTATACAAAAATGTACTGGATCGGATTAAAGCATATGCCTCTTTTTATCCCGGAAATATTTGAGGTTCCTCTGTATAACTTGAAAAGCCGAACTTCACGCAGGAAGAGCCACGGGCAGCGGCTAGTAACTATGTAATTAAATTATTGCATGTATTCACCCAAACTAAATAAATTATAATTGTATTCTGGCAAATGAACAATTTAAGTTAAAGAAAAGGACTAGCTAATATTTGCAATGATTAAAACATCATATTGATGATATATGCCGTACAATTTATGGCATTCAATAATAATAGGACAATAGAGATTTTATGGGTACCCGAACAACCATTACGAAAGGGTCTAAGGTACGTACCGTCAGACTGCGTCTTATTTCACGTGTCACTCTCAAAATTTACATAATTTATGTAATTACAACTAGAATATACTACATTAATCTGATAAGCATAATATTATTAAAATTGTCAAGGCCGATTGCTGGCCTACACTACTTTGTCACGATAGATCTATAAATTATTTAAATCTATCTAATAATATATATCTATGAGGTGTAACGAATTATTGGATAATCCATGACAAAATTGCGCGTGTGTTTGAGTAAAGAGATTACAACTGATTAAGGTTTTTTCACAAACACAATAATAAGCGTGTTATCCCCATGTTTGTATGCATTTATATAATCGACTTAACGTGATAGAATGTAATCAATTCGTAGTTAAATAATATAAATTCGTGTAATCAATCAATCAATCATGAATCTTACGGCTCCTATTTGAACCATTGTGGTATGGACCTCGATCTATGGTTCTTTGCCCGCACTGCGCACTGGCTCTAATAAGCAAATCAATCCTTATAATCTGGTGATTTTTTGTACTGAAATCGGCATGCGAGTAAATAAGGAGTCGAAATGGTTGTAATGGTTGTAAATACATTAAACCTTCGTGGTGTGAGTTTCCGAGTAAAACATTTTTCACAAGATACCTATGTAGTTTTTCTTTTAAAAAATATTCAACATTTGATTTTCGAATTTCAATTATTATATTTTTGCAGCTTAGGCGGGAAAGATGGATGGAAAATCCGAGTAATTTTTTAATACGAGTTCCGACGCGGAACTAATGCGGTAGAAACGGCTCGCAATATCAATACTGCATTTGGAGAGGAGACTGCTAATGAACGCACCGTGCGTTTTTGGTTTAAACGATTGAGGTCGCAGTGATAGGGTGGTAAATACAAGCTCGTGTCCATTTTTTCTAAAATCTTTTCGATTTCCTACAAAGACTCAGGCTTGGCGTAAAAACCTGAGCCAGATAGATATTTATTGTAATATGTATAGATGATTTGAAAAGCCAGACCTATATTGGCAAGTTTCTTTTGGCATTTCTTCTTCGCCAATGGCCATTTGAAATGCTGGTAAATTAAATAAGAGAAATCAAAACTATGAAAAATTAATAAGATATATATATATGAGAATGTAAGGCGTGTCTAAATGGCCGTGAGGGTCTAAAGGCAAATAAAGAATTTTTATCTTTTTTTTATCTTTTATGCACTTATAGCTTACGCAAAATAACATTCAGTATGGAGAGGATTAACTAAACCTCAGCTGTTAAAAATAATCAAAAGAAACAAGCCTGAGAATGTACCTATATGAAATCGAAAAGATTTTAGAGGAAAATGGATACAGGGGCTTGTATTTACCACCCTATCACTGCGACCTCAATCTCATTGAATTACGAGTAGTATGGAGCACAATGAAACGAAATGCAAATGGAAATATTGATCACAAAAATGATAAGATGCCTAATTAAAGAAGCATTTGAAGCTATTTCAGTTCATGACACAACATGTTGATACGGCTAGAATAGTTTATTTCAGCTACTTTCATAGTATTATGTCATACGGAATTCTTCTTTGGGGTTACTCCGCGGACATTAACACCATCTTTTTATTGCAAAAGAGAGGCATAAGAGCTATCTACAAACTTGGTGCCCGAGAGAGCCTCAGAGAAAAATTCGAAGAAATAACTATTTTAACAGTCGCATCGCAATATATCTATGAAAATCTTTTGTATGTCCATACAAACATAGACTTATTTTGTAAAAAGAGTGATACTCATAAAATAAATACTAATAATAAGCATAATCTTGTGTTACATGCAAGCCGTCTCCACAAAACAAGTAATTATTTTATGGGGCAATGTATACGGTTCTATAACAAACTTCCCAGCTATATAAGAGAATTGTCAATAAACAAATTTAAAACTACTATGAAAGCCAAATTGTGTAGCAGGGCATATTATAAAGTATCTGACTATATTAATGATAAAAATGCCTGGGATTGAGTCGATCCAATTATAATGTAATTAATAAATTATGTAAATTTGTTTGGATACTAAAAGAGGGATGCCTGAGTTTTTTGGCAGTATTTTTATCAGTGCTCACCTAGTCATAAACTGCACGGTAGGGAAAAAAATTGTGACGATTCCAAACAAATGTACCCATTTTTACGGAATAAAAAGATTTTGACTTTAAATTTGACTTTGTAAACATGTTCGTAGAATAAAATCTGAGTATTTCAAACATGACGCATATTTAGATGAACCTTTTATAATAAATGTGGCGAGTGATTGTGAAACCGAAAGTGATTCCGATAGTGATGATTGTGACATGGAAATTGACGGAATACGGCCTCTCGAACAGGTTAGTGTTGCGCATGGACATTCGTCGAAATTGATTGACCACAACTATGGCAATAAACAGTGAAGTTTATTGCTGACCCAGGGTTTAAACTACAGCTGCCTTGGAACTGACAACGAATTTAGTCAGAAGAATGTGTAAGAGTAGGAAGTTTTGCAATTGACTTCCCCTCTTGGCAAAGTGAGATACAGCAATATGACAAATAAGGCATTAAAAACCCTGAAACAGATGGCTAGTCAAGTGAAGCTCAACTGCCGTGCACCACAGTTTATCAGATATCTAACACTATTGGGACCTAAATTGTGAGTTGTTACCTAACACATCTATTTCAATAATATAGATTGCAGAACTGCCTAAACGATTGGTAATTCTCTTTTGTTGCCATCAAATCAGAATAGTATACTACCCCGGATGTGACACGCAAGGAATTAAACATATCGTCCCGCTCCCGACGCCAGAGATCGCACTCCCAGAGAACATGATGTGCTGCTTGCTCGAATTCATGATTTGTCGTAGAACACTATTTTAAGTGAGGTAGGGCGTATCAAAGCTCCTCACAGAAACCGCAGCCAAATAACAACGTTGTTGTGCTCCTGTGTGTGAGTGAGGTCACCAGTAAGATCATAAGGAGTTGCTGTGTAAGCAGCAGAGGAGGTATCGTGCGAGTGATATTTAATATATTACAAGCATTAATAGGCTACGGTAACTGCTTTACATCAGGTAGGTCGTATGCTTGTATAGCTTCCGACGTTGTATAAAAAAAAACATTCACATAAAGTGGGTGCCTTTGAAACGGGTTAATAGATTTAAGTATCTGGGTCACATGGTAACAGAGGATATGAAAGATGATGCCGATATTGAGCGGGAACGGAGAGCATTATCAGTAAGAGCCAATATGATAGCCCGCAGGTTTGCCCGGTGCTCGAAACAGGCCAAGCTAACACTTTTCAGAGCTTATTGTACCACCTTTTATACATGCAACCTGTGGGTAAATTACACTCGCCGTGCACTTGACACGCTTCGTGTGCAGTATAACAATGCATTCAGGGTGCTGTTGCGGCTGCCTCGCTTCTGCAGCACTTCGGGGATGTTCGCTAGGGAGCGCGTAGACTGTTTTCATGCCATTCTACGCAGGAGAGCGGACTCGATAGCGAGGAGGACGCGGGCCAGCGGTAACAGCCTTCTGAAAGTAGTTGCTGATAAGATGGACGGCCCGTTTCTGAGGCACTGGATGGCTTTACATGCTCCAGTACACCGCTACGAATTTTAACTTTTTTATTTAATATATATATATATTTGACATAAACATGTTAAAATATAAACAATATTAATGCAAATATGCTACTAAACTAACTTAGGCTTAAGACATAATATTAACAATCAATGGACATATAATTAGTCTGAGGAATAAATGAATAAACAACGAAATAAACCGTACGTAATAATCCTAAATATGTGGCTGTGTAAATAATTTTGAACATTTTAAAAGTTAAGCCCCAAGTCGAGGTGGAAATTTGAGTTAACGCATAAAAGTTCTTTTTGGTTTTTTCTCCAACCTGCTTCATAATGTTCAATTTAATTAAAACCTTTGTCTAACAGTAATCCCAAGTAACATACCGAGATTTTATTTGCAACTGATACTCCATTGAAGTGGAATCGCGGCGGAACCTGGAAATTTCCCTTAAGTAAGAGCTGATATGTTTTATGGGATGCGAAATCGAGACGGTTACGATAGCCCCAATCTGAAATGACCAAGGCAAGTACTGGCTAGTTTTTCTATACTTGATCTGGAATTAGCTTTTATTAATAATATAATATCATCGGCGTAGCCAGTTAACGGGCACCCTTCCGCTAAGGGTAGGGCAATGAACCCAACTAGTAAATTTCTACAGCTCAGTAACAAGTCGGGTATTTCTGTTCCAAAAAGCGGTTTAACTATAACAGCGATAAATAAATTAATGTCCACGCACTGTGCGGTAGCTGAAGTAACATCCCACTATCTAAGAGCGTTCGTAGTGAGTTGTTATTTTCAATATTCAGACCCAGTAGGTCCTCATTTACACCGTCTGCGTAGAGTTTTACATGCGCTTTCTGGTCATAAAGTAGTTATAGGAGCTGACGTAAATGCATCATCGCCATTATGGTACGGTAAGCCGACAGACGCTCTGCCGTTGAAGAGTTCATTGCTGAAATGAATCTTCTTAGTCACAATACCCCAGAAGCACCACCTACTTTTAGCAGCCCAATGGGCGAGTCTTCTATCGACGTCACACTCTCTAGTGTAGACGTCCGAATACAAAACTGGCGCGTTTTACTTGAGGCTTCTTGCAGTGATCACCGTCTGATCGTTTGTAATCCCCCGGTTGTAGACAACTTACACCCGCAACAATATACTGGCTTTCAGTATAAAACTAAAAATGTCGATTGGGCAGCCTTTGCTTCTCTTTTCGCTTCTCACGCCGGGAATTTCACTCGTGCTGAACTTAGTCACAGAAAGTGTTGAAATTATGTCTGATACGTTCATATATTGCGTTGACGTTATATTGGGCCGAATAGCTATAGTAAATAAGAGACGCTGTGACTGGTGGAATGATACGCTTGTCAGGCTGCGTAGGAGTCTCCGCTGTGCCCGACTTAAGGTTTCTAAATTAAGAAAACGTAAAATCGAAGGTGACCCATATCAAACAACACTGAGTAACTTGCGTACTGCTAGATCTCACTATCGCACCGCCGTCGAAAAATCTAAAAGTAATTTGCTAAAACGAATAGTAGAAAGATTAAATTGTGAGGGACCGTGGCCTGTATCACGAATTTAAGGCGACACATCGAAAAATTAGACCAACTTTCATCGAATAGTATAGGCTAATGACTAAACTGACGGATCTAAGATTTTAATATAAATAACTTCATTTCTTTATCTTGAATTTGCTTGCTCAAATACGCGATTGTGTAAAATTGATTCGATAATAATTACTTTCGAAAACACCTCTTGAAATTCATTATTTTTGAAATTACAACAAAGTTGTTCTGTTTATACGCTTCAAAATTACTTAAATCTATTAGTAATATCTATGTTTATAATATGGTTGCTGCATATTTTGATAAGTGAAACATGAAATTTTTTAAAAATATTTTAAGTTTCTGACAATTTCTAAGCGATCACATTCGTCTTGGGTGCTACGTGTTTTCGACCTTATTGTGCGGTAATGAGGATTATAAACGTGTTGACTAACTACATCCAGCCAGTCCGGCTGCAGCCCGCTTCGAGGTAAGACCTATGTCGACTGTCTGCTCGAGCTCGCTCCATTTACATCGCGACACCGAAGTTTTTATAATTAATAGTTGTAAATATTCAATATTATAGTATTTAGCGTAAGTGTATTATTATTAGATATAAGTAGTAAATAATATTATAGGTTTATATATATTTATTATACTGTTGTAATAATGGGGAACACTAAAAAGAAAATATATAGAATAAAAATACAAAGAAAATGTTCGTAGAATGGCGGAGGCGAACAAGACAAGGTATTTATTTTTTTAATTATTATATTCATTAAACATATTATAATAACATTGTGTAGACATATTTCTAGTTTTTAGAACAGTTCCTAGGTATGGTTGGCCCAAGCTATTTAATTCACTTTTTTTTAATTTTGCTTACTTAATAACTCTATATAAAACTGCATTAATTAAATAAGAGTTATTTTTTGCAGGAATAAACAGTAACATTTGATAATTGGTATACATTATCCACAGGCTGACCGCGTACCTATATAGGACGTCAAACTCCTATTATGTCCATTATAATCTGACCGAACTCCGACTTAGAAGTTGTACGTCGGTGGAGGTCAGGTTACGTTGGAAATTTATACCAATAAGGTTCGCGCTCTCAGCACATAGCAACCAGTGGAGACTCTTTATTTCTTTGTATTAAAATAAAAACTTATAAAATAGAATATTTTTGCTGTTTTGTTTTTTAGGAGAAACTTACTAAATAAACATATTCCACTAGAAGAATCACTACTCGATTTATATGCTACTTTAACGTAATTGTCATACGGGACGACAAACTCATAGTAACCATTATAAGCTCTCCGAACTCCGACTTAGACATTGTACGTAGGTGAAGGTTAGTTTACGTTGGAAATTTATCCAATCAGAAGATAGAAAACCAGTGGAGGTTTTTTTTTTTTTTTTGTATTAAAATAATTACTAGTAAAATAGTATATTTTGATAGTTTTTAAAAAAACTCGGTATGTTTCATGTTAAAGAAGCGAGCGAGGTGTGTAAGTACCGAGTCATGTGGCGCTCACGAGGGATTTAGCGTGAAGATATAGATAGATAGTATACTTATACCCATGGTACTCGTGAAAACAAATAATATTTACTATGAACCAACACTGAAAACACAAAAAAATCATCTATTCTATACATTGTGGTTAGTATTGAACTATTGTACGGATTAGATTTATTTTGCAACATCAGAGATGGTCCTGGTTTTTTCTTCTTGAGAGTTTAATAAATAACAAGGAAACGTACAACAATACAAAACACAGAGTATACATAAGTAAAATACAATAAATGTCATTATACTGAAGTTAAAGTTATGAAACAGCAAGAAAATCATTTGTCACATGTTTTTTTTTAATATGAATAGATTATAAAATCTATTTGTATATATGTATATTAGGGTGTCCCTTATTTTTCAAAGTTTTTATTTTCTAACGCATATGTCTTAGTTTTGTTCATTTGCTTTTAAAACACTCGGAAATTAATTTTTAACTTATTTGGATTACGATAATCCGTGCCGAATTACATCGAAACATGTTCATACAAGTTGCGCGGCAGTGCCGCACGTACTCGCGGTATTCATTTGTTCAAATTCAAAGTTAAAATCTTTTTATTCCGTAAAAATGGCTACATTTGTTTGGAATCGTCACATTTTTTTTCCCTACCGTGCAGTTTATGACTAGATGAGCACTGATAAAAATACTGCCAAAAAACTCAGGCATCCCTCTTTTGGTATCCAAACAAATTTACATATTTTGTTAATTACATTATAATTGGATCGACTCACTCCCAGGCATTTTTATCATTAATATAGTCAGATACTTTATAATATGCCCTGCTACACAATTTGGCTTTAATAGTAGTTTTAAATTTGTTTATTGACAAATCTCTTATATTGCTGGGAAGTTTGTTATAGAACCGTATACATTGCCCCATAAAATAATTACTTGTTTTGTGGAGACGGCTTGCATATAACACAAGATTATGCTTATATCTAGTATTTATGCTATGAGTATCACTCTTTTTACAAAATGAGTCTATGTTTTTATGGACATACAAAAGATTTTCATAGATATATTGCGATGCGACTGTTAAAATATTTATTTCTTTGAATTTTTCTCTAAGGCTCTCCCGGGGACCAAGTTTGTAGATAGCTCTTATGGCTCTCTTTTGCAATAAAAAGATGGTGTTAATATCCGCGGAGTTACACCAAAGAAGAATTCCATATGACATAATACTATGAAAGTAGCTGAAATAAACTATTCTAGCCGTATCAATATCAGTGAGCCGTCTAATAGTTTTCACTGCATAATCTGCAGAACTTAGTTTTCCTGATAATTTTTCAATTTGTGGGCCCCTTTGTAGTCTGGAGTCAATTGTTATACCCAAGAACACAGTTGTCTCCACAGAGGCTAAATTAGTTCCATTAACATGTACATTGGTAGCCACCTGCCTTACATTAGGTGTTGAGAACTTAATTACTTTAGTCTTTTTATCATTTAAAAGCAGATTATTAACACTAAACCAATGAATAACTTTAGAGAGAGCATCGTTAACTTCGTCATAATTACCTAACCGTCTATTAATTTTGAATGTCAGTTATTCTCGTGATTAATACCTAATGTTTTAACTTTTATAAGATGGCAGTGGAATTGAGAAGCAATAAATCAAGTATTTTCTTAGTTGGAGACGTAAATTATCAAATAATAGGCGCAAAATTACCGTCTAACCGTCAAGTTCTTCCTGTACTTTTTTATAAAATTCGCGAAGTTAAATTGACTGTTAGTGAAAGCGCATACCTAGTCATTCGAGAGTGTATTATATTTAGGGAAAAAGCTAGGATCCCTACCAGAGCTATACCTAACTGTGTAAAATAACTTGTGAATCTTCACCAGGAGGGAGTTGCAAAAAAATTCCAATTTTCTATTTCAATTTCAATCTAATTCAATCTGATAATTTTATTTCTCTTATTTATTCGAAATAAAAAAATCCTGTGTTTACTCGGCGCTATCAGCCATTATGACACTCGAACATCTATAACTTCAAGCCAAATCCCTTGCGGGGTAGGCAGAGAGAGCCGAGCGCCACGTGACTCGATCCTTACATATCTCACTCGCTTCTTTAACATTCATTGCTCTTCTCATGCACGCACACCGGTTTCTAGGGCTCCTGACATCACCTTCTGATAGAACATGACCAATTTGGTCATGGTAGGTAAGTCTTGGCCTTCCCCGGCTCCTACATCCTTCAACTTTTGCATTGTATATCTGCTTCGTCATTCTTTCATCTTGCATTCTTTCTACATGCCCGAACCATCGGAGCATGCCTCTTCTTATTTTAACACCGACGCTCTCTTTCAGACCAACTCTATTTCTAACATCATCATTACGAATACGGTCTACAAGCCTTACGCCACAAATTTTGCGCAGCGCTCGCATTTCAACCGCGTTTATTCTACTTTCATGCTCTTTCTGCCATACCCAACTCTCGCTTCCATAAGTTAGCGTTGGGACCAACACTGCATTGTGTATAGCGAGTTGTGCCTTCTGGCTCAGGATTTTACTGCCAAGAAGTTTTCCCAACGCTCCATTCACACTATTCCCAGCACTCACTCGTCTTTCCACATCTGCGGTGTACCTTCCATCCCTGCTGAAAGCGCATCCAAGATATACAAACTCATCCACTTGTTCCAACACTTCATCATCAATCGTAATCCTTACATTAGTTCTGGATTCTTCTCTTTCAAATACCATTATCTTTGTTTTCTTCGCATTCAGTAGTAAGCCTTTCTCCATACAGTCGTCTTTCATCGCTGTGACCAGTGTTTGCAGTTTAGATGGTGTATCTGCTAACTAAACATATGTGTCCGAATCAACAAATGGCCCGCTTTAGCCTCTCGATAAACAATGTTGTATTATGTAGCTGGTGTTTCATTCTTCTTAAGGGGGATACATGCCGTCCAGTGGCGCCTCAAGGAATAAAATATCGTATCTTAGCGTGGAAGATAAACATTATAAAGTCATGTGTTGCGTGTGTTACAAATACAATAACGTACTTTTACGTCATTAAACCAACAATTGAAATGTTTTGCTTTCGTTGTTATAGGCATAATTGCCAAAAAACGGCCTCTTTTAGCACTTTTGCTTATAACAACGATAGTGGAATATTTTGAGTGTTGGTTTAATGACGTAAAAATACTTTACTATCTTCGTAATAAATGCAACATAAGATTTCATAATGTTTATCTTCTATGCTATAACATGTTTTTTTATTCAATGAGGGCGCCACTGGACGAGACCTAAGTAAGAACAACATAGATACCAAGACATGTTAACTTGTAGAGATATAAACATAAAACGATGTCATTGATTTCTCTTTCAATAAACTTTTAAAAGTGAATACGTTTCTGTAGTTTTTTATTACTATTATTACTATTGTTTTCCGTCTAGCTTAAATAAATATGTTTGGTTCAGTATGTATAAAGCTAAATAATAATTAAATCAATAATTTTTATTAAATATTGATATTATAAATTTTATTTAAGTGTGACGCGACTCTGTGGCTTTTCTGTTCGTTTGCATTGACTATACGTTGACCCCAGGTTACCTATTAGGCGCTAATTTCAAATTTTACAAATCGAGCGTCGAGTGTCAATTGAGGGGCGCGGGGTGATTGGGCGGAGCCATTTTAAAGCTTCACGATCGAGGTGTCGCCTTAAGGCAAATAGGCGCATTGATCAGACCTTTGTTTCTAACATTAAACTTGATAATACCTATACCCTTGGTGTAGAGGAGACTACTGATGCACTTCTGCATGCTTTAATTCCGGATGACTGTCCTGATAATGATAGTGACTACCATCGCGAGGTGAAGGCTGCGGTAGATCTGTGCTCTGCCACTCCAATGTCAACTGTGGTATCAATGTACGAATTTCTACATGTTGTTAACAGTACCATCAAATAAAGCTTCTGGTGATGATAAAATATCAAACAAAATGATCAAGGAAGCTTGTAAAGTAGCTGCTGAACATACTTTAAAAGTATTAAACCGGTGTATTGTAGAAGGTGACTTTCCTGGCGTTTTGCGCAGCGGTGTTATAAAGATAATACCAAAAAGCGGTGATAAGAAACCCGACGATCCGAAGTATTATCGCCATTACTGCCAACGTTGGTTAAACTACTTGAACGTTTAATTATACCACGTTTGTTGCCCGGTGGTCCTCAATTTCATAAAAATCAATACGGCTTTACCGTCGGCAAGTCTACTGTTGATGCGGCACTCGCAGTGCGTAAAATTGTGGAACTCTCGGATAGTAAATAAGTTGTAGGTGTTTTCTTAGACATTTCAGGTGCCTTCGATAATGCTTGGTGGCCAATGTTGTTGCTGAAACTAAAGGCGAGAGGTTGCCATAGCAACATATACTTCCTTATTCGATCGTACTTTTTCAAGGGTAACACTAAAAAAAAAATTAAAACGCATCTATTCTATCTATCTCTACCGTATCTAGCCTACCCTTACTGGAAAGGTGCTCGTTAACTGGCTACGCCGATGACGGCCTCTTATTAATAAAAGCTAATTCCAGATCAAGTATAGAAAAACTAGCCAGTACTTGCATTGGCTTCATTTCAGATTGGGGTTATCGTAACCGTCTCGATTTCGCGCCCCGCAAAACATATCATTTTACGATTGCATTTCAATGGAGTATCAGTTGCAAATAAAAGCTCGGTTTGTTACTTGGGATTACTGTTAGACAAAGGTTTTAATTACATTGAACACATAAAGCAGGTTGGAGAAAAAGCCAAAAAAATCTTTTACGCGTTAACTCGAATTTCCACCTCGACCTGGGGCTTAACTTTTAAAACTTGGTTTAGGTCACAACGAATATCCTTGCCTAGCATAATCAGGCTATCTCGCATATTGAGGGTAGCGCCCTGAAGACTGGGAGTGGGGTGAAATGGGGACATTTTTGTTGTGAACGCGTACACCTGAGTTTTCTTGGCATTAAACTCAACAAGGTTATTGGAACCCCATTTACTAATGAGGTCCAAAACCCGATCAAGCTCAACGACAAGACTCTCACGCCTCTCACCGATTTCTGCCCGACCAGCACTAGGCCGCCCGAAATATCGCCCATGGACTGTACTGTCATCTGCATAGCAATGAATATTACCAAGTGGCAGCATGTCATTGATATGAAGAAGAAAGAGGGTGGGCGATTGAACAATCCAACGGAACGGGACACCGGCATTCACTGACATGAACCACGAAGCGCATCCATCTACAAGGCCGCGGATTCTACGCTCATGCAGGAAGCCAGCAATCCACTTACAAAGCTGGAGGAGCAGACCGTATGCCGAAAGTTTGGAGAGAAGTGCTTTATGCCAAACCCGATCAAATGCCTTGGCGATATCTAGGCTGACTTCCATAGATTCACCATGTTTATTAATTGCCTCCTCCCAGAGGTGCGTCATATACGCTAGAAGATCACCTGTCGATCGTTTCGGTCTGAAGTCATATTGACGATCATCATTAAGAAGTGATCTTCTAGGTAATGGATCAATTGATTGTTAAGGATCCGTTCCATGACTTTGCACAACATTGAAGTTACGCCAATGGGGCGGTAATTTGATGGGTCCGAACGGTCTCCCTTTTTGGGTACCGGCTGCACACTGGCCTCTCTCCAAGCCTCCGGAACACAACCGGTCGAGTACGAGAGACGAAAGAGGCGCGTCAACATCGGGGAGAACTCTGCTGCACATTTTTTCAGAACAATCGCTGGGATACAATTAGAACCACTGGCTTTATGGACATCGAGTGACTGTAGCTCAAAACGCACATCACGCTGCCTGATGTGAATCTCTGGCTTAACGGGACCACAGGAGGGTATCGATGGTGGTTGCGTGTCACAGTCATTGATCCGGGAGTTAGCCGCAAAAAGACTGTCCATAAGATCGGTTTTCTCCTGCGGCCTATGCGCCAGTGTGCCATCTAGGCATCTCAGCGGAGGCAGCGAGGGCTGGCAGAAGTTGGCCTGCACGGTTTTAGCCATGGTATAATAATATACTACGCCAGGTATGGCACTCCCGGTGACAGCTGTGACGTAGGAAACACAAGCCTACGTCATCGCCGCTATCGATGGTTCTCAAATTTTATAATTTGGGAAAATTATGGGGAAAATTAAATCTCACTACATTGAAAAAAATACCTAATTATTATATATCTATCTGTAGATATTTTGCCTGTATCTCCAAATGTATGTATATGTTTCTACACATATATTATTTCGGTGTAGGTCATCTAAGGGTTACTAATACACAAACAAATATTACAGTAAAAAAACTTTTTATTACAATTTTTATAGTTCAATAATGAGTGTTTGATACGTTATATAATTTACTATGTACTTTTACACTTTTTTCCTTTTTTATACTACGTCGGGAGGTATTCAAGCATACGGCCCACCTGATGTAAAGCGGGCACCGTACTCTATTAACGCTTGCGATATATTAAGTATCACTCGCGCGATGCCTACTCTGCTGCTTACACAGCAACTCCTTGGGAGATTACTGGTGACCTCACTCACATACAGGAACGCAACTACCCTCTAGGGGTTGTTATTTGGCTGCGGTTTTCTGTGAGGTGGAGGTACGTCCCCATACGGCCTGCTTTGATGCGCCCTACCTCTTTTAAAACATTCAGACCAAGACAAACAGACATGTTTATGCACACAAATGTTTGCCTTGTGTGGGAATCGAAGTCACGAGCGTCGGTGTCAAAGTCGCGTCATTCACGACTGAGCCACCAAGCTCGTCATCTAGTTGATGACATGCATTATTTCAATTTAACCCTTTGAATCTAATATAGGTTCTAGTTCGAATCAAGCAAAGTTTTACAGAGTGATCTATTTGGGGGTAGCGATCCTTAACACAATTGTATACAATGTAATCCAAGCTCGGAAAATGATATTTTCCGTAGACAGCAATTTCCCGTGAAATTTCTCAGTTTCCTTATTTATGCCACACTAATATACTCTTCACATGGGTAAATAAGTTTTCCTCTCGATATAAAATGTATCCACTCACAGGAGCCACTTTCAATATTTAATGCTCGGGTTTGATTCCCAAAGCGTTGCATATTATGCTAAATATCTAAAAGCTGCATAGCGGGCAATGTATTTAAGGCCTTGTTCATTGATTTGATTTTTAGCCACCTCGGTTTCAAAAGCATTCAATAATTGCTCTTCTTCGGCAGTTGACATATACATAGTTAAGTCGCAATCTTCAACGTTTTCAGGTTCTAATACGTCGCAATTTAGAAAAGTAAGATTTATTTGCTACTGGCTCTTCGAAAAGGCGTCAAATTGGTATTCTTTTTGCCTGTTTTTATGTTTTCTACTAAATGGTCCATTTTCTCCAGTAGCAAATTTTGTGCATCTAATTTAATTCCATATGCATTTTATTTCCTTCCAATTTCATGCGAGCGTTGAAAACATCGAACTAATCATTAAATGCTTTCTGTCTGGGTCTGTACAATATCAGTACAAGGACCTCTTATAATTTCGTCAAGTTTATCCCACACAAAAGAGATAAAAATCTCGTACAGGGACGGTGACGCGGGAATTTGTTTTATTAATTTAAATGTTTACTGTGCGAATTAGTGTTTAAATCCAGTGCCGTTTTACACAGTCATCATACGGAAGTGTACAGTTACATGGAATATTGCAAATTCATCGTTTAAACATGGCATTCTGTGTCAAGTGATTTGTGACGTTTTCATACGAATGACTTCTGTTTAGTATCCAAATTGTGCTTTTATTGTCGCTAAGTCCGGGAAGCTTTCAAACGAGTGGAACGAGCATTTTATAGTAAATATTGAGGAAAAAAATTATGTTAGACGTTTAACAAAAAAAATGAATGTAAAGGACGTGTGGTAACCTCACTTTTACATAATCCTTTGTATAGTGCCACCGAAATTAAAAATGTTGTTTGAATGTATAAATACCGCGAGAACTTAAAAGTCTATAAGGGTAATTTTATATACTTAGGTACCTACTAACCATATTTTGTAGTTGTTTTTGGTCCACAATAGCGAAACCATTCGTTGGCTACAGATTTTTTTCATGGAAATGAAAAAAAAATCTTATTGTACCGCCATTAACACTTTTACTCGTACAGTTCAGAATGGAACAAATTACTATTTTAAAATAATAAACTTTAACCGGCCTTAAAAGTTTTGCAATCACTGTGTACACAAGCACCGACCGAGAACGAAATATACAATTCCAACAAGTGCGAATGAGATGGCGTTAAACGTCAAAAGTCAAAGAGACAGACCGTTACAGTCTTGCCAGGGGTATGAAATCAAACTCCGCAACTCTCATATATTACCTGTATGATATCCAATAAAACTGTGAATATAATTACTTAATTACATTAATTCATGTTTAACATGATCTATTTCGTTTGCAAAGATAAACAAATAACAATTGTAATGCGTAAATAATATTTTATGCATGAGCGACGGCAGAAAATCTTTCCTTAATTGTTTGTAATTTACTTTAAAGTGGCAACTCGACAGTGACGTAAGCATGTGTTTCGCCCGGAGTGCTAGACCTTGTTTTCTTGGATCATGGTTTTAGCTAGTCGCCAGTAATTACGCGACCCAGTAGGGTGCGTCACTAGTTCCGTGCCGACTCGTGTAACGCGCTGGGCGTCCGCTCTTATGTATGCCCTCTTGCAGACCTTGGTCGCAGTATTATAGGCTGATTTCAGCAAGTTAATATTCGGATCTTTAAGGGCGCGACCCCTGGTACAAGCGCGATACATAATAATAATTACAATTTGCTAAAGAAGATGAAGTCAGGAGGAAGACGGTGGAACTCTTAAACAGTTATATATATCATAACCTCTTCGTCTTAGGGCTTGCTTATGACAAGTGTACCATGAAATTCAGTTGGCGATGTGGGTATGACGATGGTCTCATCTCAGCTAATTGTATACTGCAAGGAAAATAAATCATTGAATTTTTATATCTTTATTTCTTAAAAAAGGTTTAATGTCAATATTTATCAGTGGTTATTGTAGTCTCTTATAAAAAAATCTGACTTAAGTACATGTGTTTTGTTTTATGTATAATATTATATTCTCATAGTGTGTATCTAGTGTACATAATTACTTACTAACATGAAGAAAAACTAGGATCAATTTCACTTTCCACTGAGTCTGTGATTAACAGTTAGAATTTAGTGTCATAGAACCATCAATGTATATGGATAGGTTCTATCGATAAAAAAAAAACGCTCCCACAAAAGCAATCTGATTTTAAAAATCAGATTGCTTTTGCTCACAGTCGTTTGGGACTACTCGTCTGATTCGTACGCGTTTTCGCAGTGTCTTTACTGGCTAAAGATACCTTCATGCGTTGTAAAATCGTGTAAAAATTATTCTAAAAAATATAAAAAAGAATGCAGAATTATTTCATATTATTATATAATTATTTGTGTATCATTTAGCAATTATTTTATTGCAATTACGTACAATAAAATCTGTACTCAACAACTTCCTCCATAACATAGAATTTAGAACAAAAAAATCGAATGGAGTCGTACTTTAGATATTTAAAAATCTGTACTCTCTCTACATGTATATTTAAAATATTGTATTGTACGTTTATGAATGTGGGTATATATTATATTTTTGATTCATTAATTACGCATTTGTTAGAACAGCTATTAACCTTTAGCCATCGTGTCCATATTATTCGAGCAATAATTCATAAGTATATAAATTTGAGACTGAATTACATAGCCAAAACATTATCTTTAAAAATCACTAAAAGGCAAAAATTTAATAAATTAGTGCTTTTTGAAGGACTTTAGAATGCATTGTAGATTTCTGCTGAAAGATAGGACTTTGATGACGTGCACACATATTACCTTACACAAACAAGCTGTGGTCTCTTCGAACAAAACTTATTAAATTTAAAACGAATAAATACATAATGCTGCATAATATGTATATGTTCCAACAATTGGGGTGTGTGGAGAGCTTTATCCCTTTTACATGTATGTATGCATTGGCCTGTCTTAGTTGCTACAATATGGTGACCACTGGCATCGAACACACAACTTGAGAACTGCAATGTCAGGAGTTTTGTAATAGGTACGAGCGACGACAGATCTCCTCGTAAAATAATGGCAACTGCATTGTTCTACGAGGTGGTTAGTATAATTCAAGACATATGAAAGTACCTACATATGATCAAATATTTCTAACCGAACAGCCCATGTATCTTACAAAATTGATGATAAATATGTAATGTAAATAATTACCTATAAGTACAGGCATCCATAGTAGTACAAATTATTTTAAGCCACGCAGGACCTAGGGTCATATTGTCACTTAGATTACTTAATTCTGTATGTAATTGAAATCGTTACATTAATGTATAAATTATATGATAAATTCAAGCCCAGCTAATATTGTATATAAATAATACACTACAAAATAACAAATATATATTTTGAATTTTTTTTTAAAGAATTGTTAATTTTTTATTATTTGAAACTTTTCCTTTGAAACCGACTCCGTTCCTTCATTGTTCCAAATCAACAAATTACACGTGTCACCCCTGATTGGTGCATTCCGGGCCTCATTAACCGCGGTTTCTGGAATAGAAACGTGGCAAACTAAACCAAGGTGGGCCTCTGGGTACGTTTCTAAAGAGTGTTTTGTATTGGAAGGGCGCATCCATATACATCGATGCATAGAACAAATGTTTATGTTTTTAGTGGTCTTATACCACTAAAAACATATAAATGTAACACTTGACCTAGTCTTAGCTCTACTACATACGTGAGCACATTTATATTGAATATAATATTTTTACTTTTTATTCCCATAGACGAAGTGTATTTAATATTTCTCAATAACTTTGACGAGCTTGGTGGCTCAGTCGTGAATGACGCCACTTTGACGCCAACGCTCGTGGGTTCGATTCCCACACAAGGCAAACATTTGTGTGCATGAACATGCCTGTTTGTCTTGGTCTGAATGTTTTAAGAGAGGTAGGGCGCATCAAAGCAGCCCGTCCTGGGGAAGTACCTCCACCTCACAGAAAAATTGCAGCCAAATAACAACTCGCTAGAGGGTTGTTGTGTTCCTGCGTGTGAGTGAGGTCACCAGTAAGCTCCCAAGGAGTTGCTGTGTAAGCAGCAGAGGAGGCATCGCGCGAGTGATAGGTACTTAAGGCGACACATCGAAAAATTAGACCAACTTTCATCGAATAGTATAGGCTAATGACTAAATTGACGGATCTAAGATTTTAATATAAATAACTTCATTTCTTTATCTTGAATTTGCTTGCTCAAATACGCGATTGTGTAAAATTGATTCGATAATAATTACTTTCGAAAACACCTCCTGAAATTCATTATTTTTGAAATTACAACGAAGTTGTTCTGTTTATACGCTACAAAATTACTTAAATCTATTAGTAATATCTATGTTTATAATATGGTTGCTGCATATTTTGATAAGTGAAACATGAAATTTTTTTTAAATATTTTAAGTTTCTGACAATTTCTAAGCGATCACATTCGTCTTGGGTGCTACGTGTTTTCGACCTTATTGTGCGGTAATGAGGATTATAAACGTGTTGACTAACTACATCCAGCCAGTCCGGCTGCAGCCCGCTTCGAGGTAAGACCTATGTCGACTGTCTGCTCGAGCTCGCTCCATTTACATCGCGACACCGAAGTTTTTATAATTAATAGTTATAAATATTCAATATTATAGTATTTAGCGTAAGTGTATTATTATTAGATATAAGTAGTAAATAATATTATAGGTTTATATATATTTATTATACTGTTGTAATAATGGGGAACACTAAAAAGAAAATATATAGAATAAAAATACAAAGAAAATGTTCGTAGAATGGCGGAGGCGAACAAGACAAGGTATTTATTTTTTTAATTATTATATTCATTAAACATATTATAATAACATTGTGTAGACATATTTCTAGTTTTTAGAACAGTTCCTAGGTATGGTTGGCCCAAGCTATTTAATTCACTTTTTTTTAATTTTGCTTACTTAATAACTCTATATAAAACTGCATTAATTAAATAAGAGTTATTTTTTGCAGGAATAAACAGTAACATTTGATAATTGGTATACATTATCCACAGGCTGACCGCGTACCTATATAGGACGTCAAACTCCTATTATGTCCATTATAATCTGACCGAACTCCGACTTAGAAGTTGTACGTCGGTGGAGGTCAGGTTACGTTGGAAATTTATACCAATAAGGTTCGCGCTCTCAGCACATAGCAACCAGTGGAGACTCTTTATTTCTTTGTATTAAAATAAAAACTTATAAAATAGAATATTTTTGCTGTTTTGTTTTTTAGGAGAAACTTACTAAATAAACATATTCCACTAGAAGAATCACTACTCGATTTATATGCTACTTTAACGTAAGTGTCATACGGGACGACAAACTCATAGTAACCATTATAAGCTCACCGAACTCCGACTTAGACATTGTACGTAGGTGAAGGTTAGTTTACGTTGGAAATTTATCCAATCAGAAGATAGAAAACCAGTGGAGGTTTTTTTTTTTTTTTTTTTTGTATTAAAATAATTACTAGTAAAATAGTATATTTTGATAGTTTTTTAAAAAACTCGGTATGTTTCATGTTAAAGAAGCGAGCGAGGTGTGTAAGTACCGAGTCATGTGGCGCTCACGAGGGATTTAGCGTGAAGATATAGATAGATAGTATACTTATACCCATGGTACTCGTGAAAACAAATAATATTTACTATGAACCAACACTGAAAACACAAAAAATCATCTATTCTATACATTGTGGTTAGTATTGAAGTATTGTACGGATTAGATTTATTTCCTGGAGGTCACATTATGTTAATGTGTTGCGAAAATTATATAAAAACTAGTAGTAATAGCGGGAATACTTTCTCTAATTCAATCTGATAATTTTATTTCTCTTATTTATTCGAAATAAAAAAATCCTATGTTTACTCGGCGCTATCAGCCATTATGACACTCGAACATATGTGCCCGAATCAACAAATGGCCCGCTTTAGCCTCTCGATAAACAATGTTGTATTATGTAGCTGGTGTTTCATTCTTCTTAAGGGGGATACATGCCATCCAGTGGCGCCTCAAGGAATAAAATATCGTATCATAGCGTGGAAGATAAACATTATAAAGTCCTGTGTTGCGTGTGTTACAAATACAATAACGTACTTTTACGTCATTAAACCAACAATTGAAATGTTTTGCTTTCGTTGTTATAGGCATAATTGCCAAAAACGGCCTCTTTTAGCACTTTTGCTTATGACAACGATAGTGGAATATTTTGAGTGTTGGTTTAATGACGTAAAAATACTTTACTATCTTCGTAATAAATGCAACATAGGATTTCATAATGTTTATCTTCTATGCTATGATATGATTTTTTATTCAATGAACGAGACCTAAGTAAGAACAACATAGATACCGAGACATGTTAACTTGTAGAGATATAAACATAAAACGATGTCATTGATTTCTCTTTCAATAAACTTTTAAAAGTGAATACGTTTCTGTAGTTTTTTATTACTATTATTACTATTGTTTTCCGTCTAGCTTAAATAAATATTTTTGGTTCAGTATGTATAAAGCTAAATAATAATTAAATCAATATTTTTTATTAAATATTGATATTATAATTTTTTTTAGGTGTGACGCGACTCCGTAGCTTTTCTGTTCGTTTGCATTGACTATACGTTGACCCCAGGTTACCTATTAGGCGCTAATTTCAAATTTTACAAATCGAGCGTAGAGTGTCACTTGAGGGGCGCGGGGTGATTGGGCGGAGCCATTTTAAAGCTTCACGATCGAGGTGTCGCCTTAATATATCGCAAGCCTTACCTTTACGGTACCCGCTTTACATTAGGTGGACCGTATGCTTGTGTACCTCCTGACGTAGTATAAAAAGAAATAACTTCTGTAATACAGGTACTCATGTGTGATAACTGATAATAATGAATTATAATATATATATGCATAAAATATACTAAGGATTTATTTCAAAAAACGTAAGACGTGTCAAGTGACCGCGAGGGCACAATGTTAACGAACAATATTTATACGTAAATCTTTGTCATTTACCGTTGTCGTCGTAAATATCGATATTTTGAAATTATAATAACGATATTTGTCAATCTCTATTATTTTTATAACATTATAGTATATTTTGCTAGCATGTTGTTGTGAATATTTTAGTAGGGTGCATAAAATGACCTAGTGTTGAACATTTTTTCAGGCGTGCGTTCATGACAACACTATGTTTTTGCGCGTGTTGTAATGATTTCTATGTAGTAGTTACCTCGTCCCCCATCAAAAATGGCAGAATTATTTACTAACAGGATCACGCGTATGGCGCGTCCTTTTGATGAAAGATCTAAGACTTGGAACAATTTCTCGAGTAACGATAGAAGTAGAAGCACAATTTTGCACTATGAACATACTTATATCTATTCCACTAATGTTACTGATTTCTTTAGATCAAATGCACCTTCATTCATTATAATTTTATATAATTACAATAAAGCATCGCTGAAGATCAGATTTTAATTTTTGTCGTTTTCCGAATTCTTCTTAGAGTATAGTCAGCATTTTAAAATGAGAATCTATGAGGATTGTGATTTTAAATGTACTATTATTTATTACAGTTCAAGAAACACGGCCAAAACGTTTTTATTTTTAGAATCAACGAATTACAGTGTGCAAGATTTTATACGTGTTAGCGGGGGGGAAAGGTATGTATCTTTATGTAGGTACCATATGTATCTTTATGTTGCTCAGCGAAGTGTGACCTTTCAGAGTGATGGTTTTTATACGCCCGTCACATTTGCAATTTTCTTCGTGGCCAGGTAGCGTATATTGCCAAGAGGACACGGCGGGCAGCACGATAACTAAACAATTGTTAAAAAATCTCCATCATTTTATTTAATCAAACGAATGACAGTCATAGTGACAGTCAGAAAAAAAACAACCGTGAAACTGATAACTTTTTTATGCATTTACGAATGATTCATTATAATCTTACCTTTTATCCCCATTATCCCCGAACTAATCAATTGAGTGTCATCTCTTTTTCGCCAGAGCCTTATTGTTTATTGAAAGAAGCACACCATGTGCAGGTGAGACTCTAAACGTGATAGTGAGCCACTTATCCCGTTTGCGTCCTAAACGTCGAAGCCTGGGGTTTTTATATTACCTACCTTAACATACACCTGATTTGGCAGTAGGCTGGGTTCCGATGACCGGTTGCCACCTGAAGTCATTCACGAGTTTTCCACTGTATTGCGGTTATGCTTCTTCATTCGTGTTTTTGTTTGTAAATCAGCAGGGCGCGCCACTTGTAGATAAGGTTGACTTTAGCTCTAAACGTTACTGATATCGATTTCTCTATTTCAAATCTTTTCAATCGCCCCACCTACTAATATTCCCTGCTACATCCCATGAGGTAGGACATGTGGCTGTACAGTGCGATGGATTCGTCATTAGTAACATATTATTATTAGAATCATGTTTCGCACAAATGACTAGAGTAGCCAGGGCAGTAACGGTGGCAGACGCATTCGGTTCTTGTTCCAGATGGTGGGCAATGCAAAAACGACCGGAGGTAGCCATGGCAGCGACAGCATGCATCTACTAATTGAAGTGTGTCGGCGCTAGTACTCATGAACTATTTGGTGGTGGGAGCACGCCAAAGTACTTTTTATTATATAGCCATTATAGATAGATAAAAATGACTAGTTGACAAAAATTCCATACGTTGGAAGGCGTCGACTTGTCAGCTTGCTTGCTGTCTTTAAACTGATACGCGCCTACATTTTTCCTTCCTGTGAAAATTATAATGAAGAATCATTCTAGCTCCCAAATCTTTTAGCGCTGGAAGCGGTTATGTGTTAACGTCAGCGACTCGTGATTATACTGGCAGATTCTGGGACTCGATTTGCCACTTGTCCTAGACGCCAATGTAATGGGGGTACATGATCTTTCTATACTAGGCTCATGTAATTGACGTTAAGTGTAGGTGTGTGTTTTCAGCCATATTTTGTTGACGTTATTGAAGCTCAGCAATGTACACCTTCTGTCAGCGAAGCCAAAAATATTATTCCAACTGATAACAGTGCGTGATATTATTGAACTTTACGTCTTGTAATGCGGGTGACTTTCCAGTCGTGTTTTCCAGTAGCAATCTAATAAGAAAATTGTCGCGGCTGAGGGATAGAAGCTCATTAAGACTAGTTACTGTTGAGTTTCTAATTCTCCAAACGTTACGAGACGATTGCCTATTATGTACATGTTTTAAATGCTACTTCGGATTTCAAACCGATTTCCAAATTTCATCGAAATTGTATAATATAAGCGAAGCTAAATCTGACAGTAACTGGACGCTGGTTCAACAATGGTACAATGATCTCATTTCCTTAGCCGCTGCAACAATATTTCGTCTATTGTCCGAAAATATCTGCCCTGACTTGACGCGACACGCGAAATAAATCAACGGTGTGTATAACAAATTTGCATTTGAGTCCCTGTCTCGGTATGGTATACATCGATAGAGACTGTGTCAACTGAGAAAGTGACAGAGACCACTTATTTTGGTCCTGTCCCCGGTACGATAATCAGTCTTATTTGGTGATAGTCATGATTGTGCGGCACGGTACAGAATTTAGTCCGTTGTATACACAACGATCTTGTGTTGTCTTCGGTGAATTTCGTGGCTTCCCGCAGGTTCGCTCACGCTTGACACGTGAGAAGACGTGCCCAGGAACGAGCTCAAATGACCGCAATGTCGGTGGAGTTATGAGAGGTGATAGGTAGTCACTGCTTCGAGATATACACATTTCTATTGTATACAAACAAATATACACAAAGAACTTTGATGAACCTTGACCCACATCCATTAACATTAGGTGTAAAGAGAGGTCCAACCGTAGATGGAGAAAATAATAGATAAAGGTACTCTGTAATCATGATTGAGACAGAGATAGTTTAACTATGTATGTGTGCGCGTTTAATGTTGCCACTGTTGCATCGTTCCCTATTAATTAAATGAGGTCTTTTGACAGGTGTTGTACTAGAGTGGTTAAGGATGGCTTGTGACATGTAACCGGTTTATGGGTACGGTTCTAGTAGAAGATATGTATTTCCGGAATGACCATGAGTCTTTGTCTGTCTGTTTTCAATTTCTTGTATGTAAAAATTAGATCAGCTATTAGTTACGTATGTTTATTAAAGCTTATAACAGGTACTAGTTTATTAATACATACTTATTCAGTACGCCTGTTAAGAAACTAAATTTAGATCGTAAGAGGCTCACCTAAGCCAATTTCTTCTAGCTAGCTAGTCAAGTATTATAAATTAGAAGCCCGGTGGTCTGGAAAGGGTATTGAGTTTCTGCGAATGAGTACGGGAACATCTAAATTCCTGAGAAATACCTGCTATAGCAGGCAAGACACTGGTTGGCTAGCAGGTAGGTACTCTCTAGGAGTATGAAATGAAACAACGTTTAAATTATCTGATATCAATAGTAATATTTATAGTTTCTTTTTATGAAAATAAAGTACGCCTACAAAAAGATTGCATCTGTATGTATATACATTTAGTGGCCAGCGGGAGAAAGTTCCTTAAGTATTAATTACAACTAGTTGAAATTCTTTTTACATGCAATTTGATTTAACCTGCTTTGTGTGCTTTCGCCACCAATTACCTAGCGGCCTAGCGCCGGCCGGCACCCACCCACTACTGTTAGTACGTGCTACATGCCGACGCTGCCATGGCTGCTCCGGTAGTCTCTGCCTCGGCTGCTGCGGTCGTCCGCCATCTGGAACAGAATCCGCATGCCATGAAAATCTTTTTACTCATTAGAGTACCATAATAGTATAGTTACCATAGTACCATAATAGTAGTAGTTTCTTTGTTGATTAGTAGCAATAGCGTAATTGGATGCCAAAACTGGCAATACATTTTTATAACCACTAAATTTAGTTTACGAATCTAAAATTTCCAAAATGTTTAATGAATATTGAGTTACAATATGGTTTTATCAAGTCTAAGTGCAAATAATATGGGGGAATACGGTGCAAAAGGTGTAATATATAGACTACAAGCTATAAAATGTTGTTACAGCCCTATGAAAAGATACACTTTAGGTTTTCCTTTCCCTGTCGCTTTTGTATAAAATAACACTACATCGTAATTTATTTGACCCTTAATATTAATTACACTTAATTATACGAACACCAAAACAGTAGTTTTATTCATAAAAATAAAATAAAATGTATGCCAAACTACACTGTTTTGCACAACAGAGAAAAATGTCAAGTTTGTTTCGCAATTCGAGTTCCTGTGCTTGAAAAAACTGAAACTAGATAAGGGACAGAAAATAATCGATCAATTTCTCGTTCTGTTACGTTAGAAACGTATATTGCTATCTCTTTACTATGTGAATGAGATGTAAAACGTCACTGGGTATATTCTTGTCTCCCTCTACGGGTCCAACAAAATTGCCGTTGGCGATACACAGCTCCTTCCAGTCACCGTCGGGGTCTACCAGGGATCAGTTCTTAGTCCGTTTTTGTTCAGCGTAACATTAGGGGTTTAATTATTATGAAATTTGTATTGAAAAATTGAAACTCATTTCTTTCGAAGATGTTACATATTTATTTAATAAAAATATTGCCAAAAATGAGGGCGCTACAGTCATACATATGGTCACCCTTTAGACGACGACCAAAATGATAGTGATACTTTTACAATTTTTGATAAAGATCATAATATTTATGACATTAGGTACGTGTGTATAATAATAAAGAATAAAAACAACAAGTATAACGAAACGATCATAAATCCGACAGGAAAGTAGTGTTGCCATAAAAAAATATTAGTTCCAGCTTTTACCACGGCAAACTCTTTTTTGCCAAGCTGTATGTATATATATATCTTCACGCCAGGTCCCTTGCGGGGTAGGCAGAGAGAACCGAGCGCCATAAGACGCGGTCCTTACATACTTCACTCACTTCCGTGATATTCATAGCTCTTTTCATGCACGCTCGCCGGTTCCTGGGGCTCCTGACATCTCTTCTGATAAAACACGGCCAATTCGATCATGGTACATCCTTCCACCTTTGTATTGTATATCTGATTCATCATTCTTTCGTCCCGCATTCTTTCTACATGTCCGAACCAACGAAGCATACCTTTTCTTATCTTAACACCGACACTCTCTTTCAGAGCAACTCAACTCTGGGTAGATAAAAATAGATATAAATGGGTATTTGCCCGGAGATCGAGTATGTACCGGGTAAGCGCCCGTCTCTAGTTATGACAATTGATAACACTAAGCTGTTGCGGCCGAAATCCCTTTTTTTATATATTTGTTCAAATGGAATAATTGGAGCCTGTTGACGAGCTTGCTCTTCGAAAAATGATTTCATTTTTAGGATAATATTCCGAGCATCACTTTTTATAGCTTTCGGCATATATATCGTTTACAATTAAGACATATCACATTACATACACCGAACACTCGAAAGTAGAAGAAACTGAGAGTCGAATGACATTTCAACACGGTTCCCATTTTCGCCGTTTCACAGTTATGTTGGTGGCACTGTAACTTTCCGTTGACTGTCATCAAAAGAATTGATTATCAACTTTGTAGTGCACGTGAATAATTAACGATAACCGAACGCCAAAACTAAAATTTTAATAAAATCTGCTGGTAGCACTAGAAAGTGACTAATAAATAATCTGTGGCATAGTTCCTTCATTGTATATTTCTGTCAAATTTGTATTCTTCTGTCTTGTCTTATCCTACCTCTACATCCATCGCTTTTATGGGTCGTCATTTTAATTTACGACTGATTTTAATCCTTTTGTAATAACATCAGACATTCGCAATAAATCGATTTTCTTTAATAAAACTCACAAATGGCTAACGGTGTATAAAATTACTAAAACTTTACTAAATATATGATTATTTGTCCCTGAAACTGATGGACCTATTTCGACATCAAAACTAAAATTGAAAACATTGATTCGAGCTGTGATGGAAACTAATTCCAGCACGACAAATAAACGGAAAAGATCTACAGTGGAAGGTTACAAATGAGGCATACTGTGTTAATTTGTGTCGTCGCCAACAGGTAAATAGCCAGAGGGGACTAAAGTTGATCACTGATCGACACATTTTATGTACGCGTGACGGTGACATGAGCACAAACACCAAGCGGCGTGGAGCTAGCGGTTCCAGTTGTTCTGTGTCTGGAGTGGCCGCCCTCGTGAACGTGCCGACCGCCATGTCTGCGGACCTCGCCTCCTTGTTCGAGTGCCCGGTGTGCTTCGACTATGTCTTGCCCCCGATTCTGCAATGTCAGAGCGGGCACCTCGTGTGCTCCAGCTGCCGCCCCAAACTGTCTTGCTGCCCGACGTGCCGCGGCCCTCTCGGCAACATTCGCAACCTCGCCATGGAGAAAGTTGCGAGTAATGTGATGTTCCCTTGCAAACATTCAAATACTGGCTGTACTGTCACGTTGGTTCACACTGAGAAAGCTGAGCATGAAGAGGCCTGCGAGTTCAGGCCGTACTCCTGCCCCTGCCCTGGAGCATCCTGCAAGTGGCAGGGTGGATTAGATCAGGTAATGCCTCATTTGATGATGTCGCATAAAAGCATCACTACACTTCAAGGTGAAGACATAGTGTTCCTGGCTACAGACATTAACCTCCCGGGAGCCGTAGACTGGGTGATGATGCAGTCGTGCTTCAACCATCATTTTATGTTAGTACTGGAAAAACAAGAAAAGTTTGATGGACACCAACAGTTCTTTGCTATAGTCCAACTCATAGGGTCACGGAAAGAAGCTGAAAACTTTGCTTATAGACTGGAACTGAATGGACACCGACGGCGTCTCACGTGGGAGGCAATGCCGCGCTCTATCCACGAAGGTGTCTCCTCTGCTATTATGAACTCGGACTGTCTCGTATTTGATACATCGCTAGCACAACTGTTTGCCGATAATGGCAACCTCGGAATCAACGTCACAATTTCTATTGCCTAATCAACAGTTCATCCTGAGGTTAATATACATATTGGGACTTTCATTGAGTGATTAAAATAATGTAATTACATGTCACCTCAATGATAACATGCATTAAATATGTAGGAAAATACATTTTTAATATCGCTTCACAATGAATGTTGTGGCCATGAATTATGTTTCAGTATTTATGATGAAATTTGCCTTTGACATGTTCTGTATTTAATAATCAACATCAAAGTAAGCCAAAAATGTTCTAATTATTGTTTGTACGTGTATTGTGTGTTCATCCTTAGAGTTAAGTAGAGAAAGTTTAAATT
This sequence comes from Pyralis farinalis, assembly GCA_947507595.1. Taxonomy (NCBI): domain Eukaryota; kingdom Metazoa; phylum Arthropoda; class Insecta; order Lepidoptera; family Pyralidae; genus Pyralis; species Pyralis farinalis. Next base: position 35,764,850 of record OX382268.1, on the reverse strand, counting down.
CCTCGAGTGACCGTCACTTCGGAACGCCTTGAACATAAACATAGTTTATAAAAATACAAATGATGACCTCTCAGAAGAGAAAGTGATTACTTTATTCCAACATTGAACAAAATAAATAATATGTAATAATGGTTTGTATATAAATGTATAAGAAATTACCTAACATTAAGGATTTTAGCAATCTTATGATATTGGTTTCTGAAACTTCGTAGCTTAGGATGCAGGTGCCTCCTGAGTTGTAGGAGGTCACAAGTGGATGGAATCTCCCAAGGACTGCTAGATGTCACAGTTTCTTAGGTCAGGGTTCCTCAGACTTCAGGCCTACATATCCATATAAACTGTCCCATACATCTGTGAACTCCTATTAAAATCTATCTAAGAAAATATATATAGTTTTGTATTTAAAGAAATTATAAATCTAACTGAACTCTTGTAGAAAACAGCCATTAACTAATAAATGTCCTTGATTTTTGTTGCAAATTAAGTTGGCTTCGAGAGTGATTTTTGGGGAGCTATGCTCAGCGAACAGGATATGTATACATAATTATTGTGGCAAACTTCTTACAATCCTAGCGAACCACTAGGGCTCCACACTTGTACTCTCCTGGCACACCTTGGACTCCTGGGACAATTGCAAAGTATTAATGGTATTTAGTATCCAATAGATCACATGCAGATTTGCAACAAATCACAATGCTGCCTCTTGGGATTACGAGGACTATTAAATGCTCCACTATTGTTTGACTTTATTTTAATACTGCACATTGAAACAAGTCTTAACCACTCAATGTACATTCATCAATGTTTTGTTTTCTCTAAGTTGACTGTAAATCAAAATATCGGTGATACGAAATTTAGTTTATTAGCTCCATATTATTTATATTCATTTGCAAACAAACATGTTACTTAATTCTAGTTTTAATTGTCTAGTTTTTGTAATTGAATAAATTTCGTCCGTGATGAAGTCTGTTACCTGCATTTGGGAGCATACGGTATTATTCAAATCTGTATTATTCAAATCTTAAGATGAAACCGGTAAAAGTTTATGAAAAATTCTAGTTGAAATAAATTTTTGTAATGTATTTATTGAAGTTTTCTTATCGCCCACCTTCTGGGAATGTATTAAGATCTAGTGTTTAAAATTTAATCTTGAACTTGTTATGTATTTTGATTGATGAGGGTACATATTATGATATATGCCGTATTTTAAGTAGGTATACGATGTGGAAAGGATATACAAGGCTCAATAAAAGTAGCTTAATGTAGCTTATAGCTAAACTCACAAAAAAATAAATATGATTCTGGGATAAATTGTGTAGTTCAATCTACACAACTTTCTCACAGCAACAGGAGACAGATACTGATATTTTAATAAGGAGCACAGTGGGTATGTAACATAGTTCGCGAATAAATACGACAAGAAAGGCTTCAAAAAGTCTACAACCACACTACAAGGATACAGGTGTCCCACAAACGGGATTTACAGTATATCTGCCCTCAACTACGGATTGGCAAAGGACACTATTTCGTGCTCCCTGAAGACTACACGTAACTACCGTCATCTATCCACAACTGTCAAGATCGAGAGGTTCACGTACCTCCGAAGCTATGAAGCTCGAGATACATAAACCGATCCACAGGCAGGCTGCGATCGACGTTGCTTAATCTACGTGTACCAAAACTCTACATGGTCTAATAAAATATACCCAACAAAAATGTGTTACAAAATATCTCGTACTCACAGACATGAGTACATTGGTTAACGCTCAGCGCCGGCAGCGCGTAGGACATTGACCTATCGTGATATGTTTATTTGTAAATATTTGTAGGTTTTCGTAACAGTTTCAACACATATATTGCACCCTTTACCTTGAAAGGCTGGCAATGGTGACCCTCAGATAATCAAGTGCGAGTCAGCCGCCTGGTGACCCTCAGATATCACGTGCGAGTCGGCCGCCATGTGACCCTCAGATATCACGTGCGAGTCACCCCACTCTAATAATGATTAAAAAACTTGTATGTATGTATTCACGCCAGGTCCCTTGCGGGGTAGGCAGAGGGACAGCGCGCCATAAAACGCTTCTTTAACATTTATAGCTATTTTCATGCACGCTCGCCGGTTCCTGGGGCTCCTGACGTCACCTTCTGATAAAACACGGCCAATTTGGCCATGGTAGGTTAGTCTTGGTCTTCCTCGGCTCCTACATCCTTCCACTTTCGCATTGTGTATCTGTTTCGTCATTCTTTCTGCATGTGCGAATCAACGGAGCGTGCCTTTTCTTAACACCGACCCTTTTTTTTCTCGCTTTCATGTTTATATGTTTACTGATATTGTATAAAAAACAATGAGTTGAACTATATACCATATCCTATTTAAAAGTTATTCCCATTATACTGAATACCGCAAATAAATATCAATTTCCTTAGCATTTTTGTACTCTCAGTAGGAAATAACTGACAGACAGTTAAAGTACTTGCAGTAACATGATTGGCAAGCGTGTAATACTCCGGTAGGGAAAAAAATTGTGACGATTCCAAACAAATGTAGCCATTTTTACGGAATAAAAAGATTTTGACTTTGACTTTGAATAAAAAGGTGCTATCAGGAGCCTTAGGAACCGTCGAAAGTGCATGAAAAAAACTACGGATGTTGAAGAAGTGAGGTGTGTAAGGATCGCGTCTTATGGCGCTCGGTTCTCTTTGCATACCCCGCAAGGGACCTGGTGAAGATATACATACTACAAAAAAAAAACAACTGACTATAATGTATAGTACCTATCTATGAATTAGAGTAGACCTGCTTCCGTCATTAACTTGGTGAAGGAACCTGGACCTGCTGTGGGACTCCAAAGGCTTTGCTTCAATCATACATCATCCTTACTGAAAGCTTGTTTGTCAGAAAGACGAGCTCGGTGGCGCAGTGGTGAAACGCGCTGTTACGCTACTTTGACACCAACGCTCGTGGGTTCGATTCCTACGCAGTACAAACATTTGTGTGCATGAACATGTCTTGGTCTTGGTATTATAATAAGTATGTATTTACAAAAAAAAATGTATTTACGTATGTTAACCAGTTGTCTAGTACCCATAACAAAAGCTTCGCTTACTTTGGAGCTAGATGGCGCTGTGTAATTTGTCCAACAATATTAATTAAAATTATTATATTATTAGAAAGCAAATACTTATATAAAAACAACAAAAATATACTTATTTATCCTTTATTTACTGACAACGAAAAGGATTTACAATATTTAACTTAGCATTGCAATAAATAACATTTCAACTTATACTTATCCGTCTTCAATACTGTTTTGCCAACTCGTTGTTATCACAGCGGGATTATTATCTCGTGAGAGACATTGATAGATGATGTAACCTCATTGCGATCACATCCAAGATAAAAGAAAACCGGAGAGAAATGTTGCTATGACATAACTGAACATTTTCTATTACTATGATTGTAAGCTTAGCACCATTACTTATATAGGATGTATTAAAACGGTATACACGAGTCGAAAATGGTGATACTACTGTTGATTTAAACACCTTTTATTGTGTAATCATGATTCATGATAAATAATCCAATGCTACTGTGACACTAAAGATCATGGGTTCGATTCCCACACAGGATAAAAATATTTGTATGCACGAGTATATCTGTCTTGGTCTAGGTGTTGATAGGTTGCATCGAAGCAACCCTTCTGGGGAAGTGCCTCTGGCTCACAGAAAACCGTAACAGCTTCATGGAGGACTGTTCTGTTCCTGCGAGGTAGTGAAGTCACCAGTAAGCTCCTAAGGAACTGCTGTGTTAGCAGCAGAGGTGGTATCGCGCGAGCGATACTTAATTTATTGCAATTAAGCTACGATAAGCGCTTTACATCACGTGAGTCGTATGCTTGTATGTCTCCCGACATTGTATGAAAAAAAAATGTTTCTGTGTAAATTATTTAATTTTTTTTTAATTAACGTAGTTCCCATAATGAAAAACAAACTGGTTTGAACTCATTTTGTTGTACAGTTATATGTACATCAAGCTTGACACTTTGACATTTGTACTGTTCTTATGTCGCACGTAATAAGAGTTACAATCGAGTGCTCGGCTCTTAGCGGTCATCCATAAATTACGTCACGATATGCATGATCCCCGTCACAGCTGGTCACATCTGTGACCGCCCCAGTAGTTTGACGTCACATATTTTGTAAAATGAAATCATGACAAGGCACAGCGCGTGTGGCAACATTTTATCAAAAAAAAAAAAAAACAATTTGAACCTTATGCTTATACAGTTAGATTAGGAAATATTTAACTTTTTCGTTAATACAGTCTCGATTAGCCGAATCAAATAAAACCAGGGGTATTCCGTGTAATCGAAAATCCGGATAATCGATTTCAAAGTCAAATCAAACAGAAAACAGAAACAGAAATCAAATAGATTTCTTACGCAAAACGTAATCGTAAACAAAAATAAAGGACAACCTATCAGTTAATAACGCTATCGAATAAAATGAAACAATAAAAAACACTATCGCGCAAACAAATGAGTGCGGGAGTGGAGTACGTACTTTTTGGAGGCGGGAATAAACTGTTCGAAACTTGTCTCGTTGCGCCGTCAAATCATTTCTAAATCGGTAATTAGAGCTGTGAACAACAAGCCCGGATAATCGAATATTCGGATAGTTCACATTTCACGTTTTAATAACAAGACCCCCCCTCCCTCCCCCTTAACATGCGACGTAATTTATGGATGGCCCATTACCTGTACAAAGACTTTAAATTTACCGATTAATTTGTACAAAGACGTGGTAATCTCTACGAGATCTAATACACACGAGAAGAATCACTCAATCGACTTGATATACATTCTTTGATACAGCCATTATATATTATATACAGGATGAAATTGTTAAGTGTAGTCAGCCCTTTATTTGCTCCATTGCAGAATTAAACAACGTGGAATGTTCTTAACACACCGTGCATAATTTGAACCTTGTAGTTTCTATACATTTTCTATAGATTTATTTAATACGGCCGACCGTATTAAAATTTTTTGCTTGAATTAACATGCTTCTACATATGCATATTATTGTTTTACTCAATTCATGCAAATATATGGAGGCAACCACGCTGAAAGTAGATAGATCTTACGTTAAATGCTTTTTATGTAATTTTATATGTACTTTGAATTAAACAATTTTTAACGGAAGTATCGCGTATTTTATTTATTTTGTTGAACCTGACGTTTCGAACGCTTTGCAGCGTCCGTTTATATGTACTTTTTTTATGTGTTTTATCAGGTGATGTCAGGAGCCATAGGAACCGGCGAGCGTGCATGAAAAGAGCTATGAATATTAAGGAAGCGAGTGAAGTAAGTGTGTAAGGACCGCGTCTTATGGCGCTCGGTTGCACTTGCAGGGGTTTTGGCGTGAAGATATACATAAAACGAAGCAGATTCTACAGGATGTACAGAAGTACGGAGTGACGCGGAAGGATCGCGTCAGGAACTTCACGGTTTGCTTAGTGTCCGCGATATAGCACACAAACTGCCAGAACGTCGCCTACACTAGTACGGATATATTGACAAATTACATGGAGTACATAAACTATTAAACCATTTGACTGTGAATGAAGGTACCTCGCGCTCACCAAAAACATTATATTTTAGCGCCTATATATCAGAGATTTCAGCCTACTGACCGACGGGACAATACTTTAACCAATAAGTGACGCCGTGTTGATCCGCGAACTATCCAATAAGGGCTGCGCGTACTACTTTACCACCCGACCCATAGGAGTTTTTTTTGAATGACATGAATATTGTAATTTAATAATGTGTTGATTAATTGTATTTGTTGAAATTTAATAATGTGTTGACTAATTGTATTGATTTAGTTTAAGAAACTCGTATGACAGGATTTGAATGACATTACTAATATTCTTTTTCTTTCATCACTATATTTTAAATTTTTGCATGTCTTATCGAAGGCGAAATGTACTAGGGCCTATCTATACATGTATCATCTGTTATTTGTACCTACATTTCTGGCAAATAAATATTTATGATTATGATTATGATTATGAGTGAATTGTGCTACTACTTACTTCCTTTATGGGAACAAATATTTATTTTTTAAACATATCATCAAATCAACACAAACAAATGATTTTAATATTTATTCCTATATATTTATATTAAAGAAGTAACGAACACGTTTACATTTCATCCTGTACATTAATGATAAATAGCAATTTGTATAAATCTAACTTGGTTTTCTACTACTTTGGGGCTGTAGTGGCGACGGCAGCAGACAGGCGGCCGTCGGAGACTCGTTCTCGTCCAAAATTGAGGCAGACTCCTTGTTTTCAGGAGTCACCGGGCTGAACGGATCCCTAACAGGCTTCTTTTGTACTTGGCTCAAAACCGGACAGAAAGGATCAATAGGGTTCGGAGAAATAGGGCAGAATGGATCCGCTGTCGATGTTTGCGGCACCGCCTGCTCACTTAAACCAAAAGGTTCATTTCTATGAACAATTTCAAACGGATCTACAGATTTATTCCTTTCATTGACCAAACTGAATTCATCGAATTTCTCTAAAATTGCACTAACAGATTGCGGTTGTGGAGTGAATGGATCGTAAGCTTGTTTCTTCAGGGCTTCAGGGCTGAATGGATCTTTGGCTTCAGATTTTGGGGCGTCTTCCGCTATACTGTTGTCTCCACTGAAATCCGATAGGTCTATATCGTAGTTGATATTGCTCAAGCCTGGCGGTAGTTGGTCTGCACCGAATTCATCAGGGGTCATCAAGTCGTCTATAGACCTCGAATCGAACGGGGTGAATCCTAAAGGCGATGGAGTTAGCAGTTCCAGGGAATTAGTCTGTTTTAATTCCCAGGTCTGGTCTAGATAATGGGGAGATTTCGGTGGTGATGGTTTGTCTATCACTTCGAAGCCCAAAATTTTGAGTTTCTGTTCGGATTCTTCTAAGTTTTGTTCCCCGGAGTCACTACTTCGCTGGTGCATGTTACCTTTTTGATTTAAATCTACGCTATTTAAATTGTACTCAGGGTTGAGTGGCTGTACAGATTTCTCCAATTTACGTTCTTCAGTCCGTGCAGCAACTGGATCTGTTGTGTGAATCAGGGGCTGCAATGTTTGATTTTGATGGGTTGAAGATTCAGGGATCTGACTTTCTAGAATATTCTCTGCGTTGTCTCCAAATGGCTTTGTGTCTCCATTGGTGTGTGTTTCCAAATCTATAAGAGAAACTGTGGAGAGTTCGTTCAGTTTCCCGAGCCTGGGCAGCTCGCGGGGCGGTTTTATCTCCAGCGGGGTTTTCGCGAGGACAGCTTGCACCTTCTTAGCGATATTTTCCTGTAGACATGCAAAAGTTAATACATACATATAGTATATACAAAAAATGAGGAACTCGTTAGAGAGGAGTTATAATATTATTTATATTTGTTAATTGAGATATTTATATATCATGGAGAGCTCGATTGCGTCGTTGCGCGTGTCGTTCTAACCGAAAACGCAGGTTAAGCAACGTCGACCGCAGCCTGTTGGATGGGTTCACCTATATCGAGTTACTCCGTGCTTCCGGAGGGCACGTTAAGCCGTCGGTCTCGGCTGTTGTAGATAGATGATAGTCATTAAGCTAAGTCAGTGGCCCTCGGGCGGCTTGAAGACACAGGCCTCCGCAAATCCGCATCCGATTACACGCTGGAGTATGCTCTAAACCCCTTCAGTTGAAGGGAGACCCGTATCCCTGCAGTGGGATGAGTAAGGGTTGATATGTTAACTTGCATGTCCGCCTTGAATTGTATTTTGTTGGCATTTGCATATTATACTTAGCTTTTGTATGCCCTAGTAAACATACCTAACTAAGTTACTTATTAACATTAATTGAAACACTCATGTTTGACAAATTAAAAAGAGGTAGAGCGTATCGACGCAGCCCGTCTGGGGAAGTATCTCCCTAACACTGAAATAAGGAAAAAAACTAATATCATAGACGCTCTATCACACTGCCAGAAATTGAAATGGAGATGGGCAGGACACATTGCTCGAATGAAAAATGAAAAATGGACGAAGATAGTTACCACATGGACAGGTCCCATCGGAAAAAGAAAAAGAGGTAGACCCCCAGAAAGGTGGTCAGATGAAATTAAAAAGACTGCTGGAGATAATTGGATAACAGAGGCTCAAGAAAAAACTAAATGGAGAAAATTGGAGGAGGCCTATACTCGTCGAGAGGTCCTTAATAATATATAAAAATATGCATGCTGACACTGAAATATTAATGATTTTTAAGAGATTTAATTTAATTTTAATAAGAATGAAATTAATTTATCAAAAATGAAATGTACTTTTCATTATTAAGGAAATAAATGGCTATATTATTATTATCATAGGCTACGGTAACCATTAACATCAGGTGGGCCGTATGCTTGTATTGTTGTACAAAACGGCCGACGTTGTACAAAAAAAAATAGTGTTATCGCGATTTATAAATCATTAGGATTGGCGCAGTTCACTACGTGCGGCCTACGAATTGGCGAAGATACTGATTTTCTCATGAAGCGACTGCTGACAGACCTCCCAGAGGGGCAACCAGACCTTCGTCACACGACTTTCGAAATATTGTTTGATATGATGCCGACAGCTACTTTTTATAACCGCACCGCTCGCCGACGGCGGGGAGTTCACCCTCACACGCTGGAACCGCAATGGTCGCATAGTGTTTGCTTGCAGAGAAGTTTTCTTCAGAGAACTCTCAAGTTATGAAACGAGCTTCCGAGGTTTTCCCAAGAGACTACAGCATGGGGCCCTTCAAGAAAGGCGCGAAGAGGTTTTCAGAGGGTCGGCAAAGCATGAGTGACACCCCTGGAAAAGTTCATAGGCTTCGGTGACTGTTTACCATCAGGCAGGCCGTATGCTTGTTTGCCACCTTGGTGGTATAAAAAAATATATATGATTTCTTGGACTTGTTAGTTTCCTCACAATATTCCTTTACCGTCTAGCTAGTGATAATTACAAATATGTACATAAATCCGAAAACACGAAGGATTCAGGATTCGAACCGGGAACTAGTCAGCCAATAGGCCAGTTCCTGTATCCACTGGACTATGACTGTTTAGATATGTACAAACCTTTTTCTGTTACAATTATATTATATGTATTACTTGGAACGTGTCTGCGTCGGTAGCGAGTTGGTGTGCCTTGGTCCGTATGTCCTGCGCGCTGCCCAGCAGCCGCTGCGTCAGCGCGCGCTGCTCTTCCGCCTCGCGCACCGCGCCGCAAAGCGACAGTGCTGCCGCCTGTCAACACAAAACAAAAATTGGACAACAACACATCGAGCTATAAATCCGTGTGTCTTATGTCGATGTAACAAAAGTGAGTTTGGAATTTGACGAGCTGGGTGGCGCATTGGTTAGTAATTATACTTTGACATCAACGCTCGAGGGTTCGATTCCCACACAGGACAAACATTTGTGTGCAAGAACATGTCTATTTGGCCTGGGTAGTTTTAACAGAGGTAGGGCGCATCAAAGCGGCTAACACAGCAACTCCATTAAGCATTGTCGTGTTCCTGTATGTGAACGAGGTCACCAGTAAGCTCCTAAGGAATCGCTGTGGTAACTAATGTATTGCAATTATTGATAGGCTACGGTAATCACTTTACATCAGGTGGGACGTATGCCTCCCGACGTTGTATAAAAAAAACTGAAGTCTGCCATACCCAGGAGCTGCCGCCGATGGAGGCTGGCATCGCCATGTAGCAGTCGAACTCCTTCTTGTCCATATTGAGGGACTCCGCTGTCAGGTTCTCGATGAACGACACGGCGCAGCACTGGAACAATAATACATGTAAAATGAACCATCTATCTACTTTTTTTTATTTATATATTACGTCGGGAGGCATACAAGCACACGCCCCGCCTATTAACACTTGCGATATATTAAGTATCACTCGCGTGATGCCTCCTCTGCTGCTTACTCAGCAAATCCTTGAGAGTTTACTGGTGACCTCACTCACACGCAGGAACACAACAACCCTCTTATTGAGTTGTTATTTGGCTGCGGTTTTCTGTGAGATGGAGGTACTTCCCCAGACGGGCTGCTTTGATAAAAGATAAGATAAAAATTCTTTATTTGCCATTGGGCCCTCGCGGGCACTTATACACGTCTTATATTTTTTGAAATATAATCTTATTGTATCTTATTTAATTCCCTTTTTACTTATTTCCTTTTTTTTATCTACTAACATTTCGGAAATGACCATTGGCGAAGAAAAAATGCCGAAAGAAACTTGCCAATATAGGTATCTTTTAAAATTGTCAATTAGATATTACAAAAATAAAAAAAATCATAAGCATATTGGTACAATAATGATATCAAATGGTAAAATTAAAGTTTATTAAGGACAGGTACCTAGTCTGTGCTGAATTATTTCCAGACATCTTTGTCAGTTACATATTCATCAATTCTATAATAAGCCCTTCTAAAGAGAGTATTTTAATGTGCTTTTTGAAAACATTGACAAGGGCAGAACTGTTTCAGGCAACTTATTATATAATCGAATACAATTTACAAGAAAAGATCTACCAGTCCTAACAAGCCGATGTACCGGCACCTATACACAACTTATTTCTACTTCTAAGTTTTTCACTGAAATTTGAAAAAGACTTTAAAAGTTTTACGGGCATACATTATGTTTTTATAAATATATTGAGAAGTAACAGTGAGGATATTTATTTCTTTGAACAGTTCCCTGAGGGATTCTATGGCCCATGTTATAAATAGAGCGAATGGCTCTTTTTTGTAAGATAAAAATTGTCTCAATGTCAGCCGCCGTTCCCCACAACAGTATACCATACGACATAACGCTGTGAAAGTAGCTGAAATAGACTTAGCGCGCAGTAGCCACATCCGTCAATTGCCTGATTCTCCTAACTGCATATGCAGCAGAGCTGAGCTTACCGGCAAGTTTATTTATGTGGGGGCCCCATTGTAATTTGGAGTCTACTGTAATTCCAAGAAACACAGTGTTATTAACAAATTCTAATTTATTATTCCCAATGAGAACTTCTGTATTGGCAGAACTCACATTTGGAAGACTAAATTTGATGCATTTGGTTTTAGCTGACTTTAGCAACAGATTATTACATTTGAACCAGTTTAAAATAGCAGACACAACACCATTTACCTTGTCAATATTTTCACACCGGCGGGCCACATTAAAAATTAGAGAGGTATCATCAGCAAATAGTACTATATCCGCCATTTTCTGCACCATGTAGGGCAGATCATTCGCATATACTAAAAATAAAAATGGACCCAAAATAGACCCTGGGGCACCCCGATATTAACATTATTGCCTTTAGATTTCACCCCATTTATGTCAACTGTATGCAACCTGTTATTTAAATAAGATGCAATCATGTATGAAAAATATATGATGCGCCCTACCTCTCTTAAAACACTCAGAGCAAGACAAACAGACATGTTCATGCACACAAATGTTTGCCTTGTGTGGGAATCGAACCCACCAGCGTTAGTGTCAAAGTCCCGTCATTCACGACTGAGCCACCGAGCTCGTCATAATCTGTCTTTAAGCCAGGTCCCTTGCGGGTAGGCAGAGAGAACCGAGAACACAAGATGCGGTCTTTGCACACCTCGCTCGCTTCTTTAACATTCACAGTTCTTCCCATACCCGATCGCCGGTTTCTAGGATTCGTCATCGTCAACATCTCAGCGCGTATTGTGTCCACTGCTGAACACAGGCCTCCCCTCTAGACGGTCATTCTTCTCGAAACTGTGCCTCAAGAGAACCTGTGCCACAGTGGTGAAACGCACTGTTAGATTACTTCGACACCATCGCTCGTGGGTTCGATTCCCACACATGACAAACATTTGTGTGCATGAACATGTCTGTTCGTCTTGGTCTGGGTGTTTTAACGAGAGGTAGGGCGTATCAAAGCAGCCTGTCTAGGGAAATACCTCCACCTTACAGAAAACTGCACCCAAATAACAACTCTCTTGAGGGTTGTTGTGTTCCTGTGTGTGAGTGAGGTCACCAGAAAAAATCTCCTAAGGAGTAGCGCCAATAACCCAGATAACATATAGACGTTACAGAAATATCTGCAACAGAATCTTACATAGGGTAAAGATACAATACGAAAGAAAGGACCAGTCCGTTGTGGTGGCAGCTGCGGGGGTTCTTAGCACCCCCTACCCCGCCGATACTCTGACCGCTACCGGAGCCAGGGTCAGCGGGGCAGCCGGTGACTGGGGGCCGTCTTTTTGTCGTACTCATTCTGAGTGAGTTTTGACGAGCTCGGTGGCGCAGTGGTGAAACGCGCTGTTACGCTACTTTGACACCAACGCTCGTGGGTTCGATTCCCACACAAGACAAACATTTGTGTGCATGAACATGTCTGTTTGTCTTGGTCTGGGTATTTTCTATGTATAATAAGTATGTATTTACAAAAAAAAATGTATTTACGTATGTTTATCAGTTGTCTAGTACCCATAACATACTTTGGGGCTAGATGGCGCTGTGTAATTTGTCCGACAATATTTATTATTTATTATAGTTCGCACGCTTGGCAGGCAGGTTGGCAACCGCAGTAAGTTATTTAAAAAAGTACATTAAATCAGGTGAGGCTGCTGCCCATCTCCTGGATAATTCCCTTAGTCGCCTTTTACGACACCCACGCCACGGGTTGCGATGAGGTGGCCTATGGTGACGCCGAGGCCACACGGCACAATGCAATATACTTCTCTTTTAAAAAAAACCAATAGAAGACACAGACAAGTTCATGCACATTAACGTTTCTCCTGTGTGGGAGTCGAATCCACGAGACTTGGTGTCAATGTAACTTTCGCCACTGCGCCACCGAGCTCGTCAAACCAACGATCGTGGGGTCGACTCCCACACAGGACGCAATGCAGCTCGTCTAGGGAAGTACCTCTATCTCACAGAAAACCGCAGCCAAATAACAACTCCCTAGAGAATGGTTGTGTTCCTGCGTGTGAGTGAGGTCACCGGTAAGCTCCTACGGAGTTCCTGCGTTAGCAGCAGAGCTGGCATCGCACGAGTGATACTTTTTTTTATACTACTAGATTGGTAATCAGGCATGCGGTCCGCATTAGATGGTAAGCTGTCACCGCAACCTATTGACGCTCGCAACACCGCGGGGATGTTACTGGCGCGCTGCCAATCTTGTGACCTAAGGATGTTTCGTCACAGTACCCAGTAATTTCTCTGCCATATCTCACCCTTCAAACCGGAACACAGCTATATGAATATAGCTGCTTGGCGGTAAAAATAGGTGAGACAGAGGCACCCCAGACGACTTTTGTGAAAATGTGTGTGTTGTCTGGTGAAACTTAATGTGGTGCAAACATTTGTAGGCTACGGTAAGTGCTTAACATCGGGCGGGCCGTACACTTGTATGTACACTGCGCCACCAATCATCCCCTTCCCCTCCTTACCAGATTTGTGAAGTAGTACCCGCCCTCGCCGGTCATCAGCCGCTGCGCGTTGCAGAACCGCGTCACGAAGTTTATGTTGCTCACCAGCCGAGGGGGGTTGGCTTTGAGCACCTGAAAATGTGACCACATAAACTCATCGGTCGGGAGGCATACAGCCCACCTGATGTAAAGCGGTCACTGGTGACCTCTATCACACGCAGGAAAACAACCCTCCAGAGAATTGTCATTTGGCTGCGGTTTTCTATGAGGTACTTTCTCCAGTGGGGCTGCTACGATGCGCCCTACCTCTCTTAAAAACACCCAGACTGAGACAAACAAACATGTTATGAACACGAATGTTTGTCCTGTGAGGGAATCGAACCCAAGAGCGTCGGTGTCAAAGTCGCGTTATTAACCGCTGCACCACAGACCTCGGTCCATTTTCATGGAAGGCCATTTCATGAAGTGACAAATTCAACGGTCTGGTCACGTCATATACAGTATAAGCACTGACTGTGAATATGAGCGCAGGCAGCAGGTCGTCGGCGGAGGCGGGCGCACCGTCGCAGAGCGCCAGCACGTGCCGGCAGCACCGCCGCACGTGCCGCAGCTTCCCGCCCGGGGACGCCGCGCTGTCCATGCCCAGCAACTCTACAACAAACACACTGTAACATTATTACTAGATTTTTTATTCATTTTCTTATATACATTTTTTTTTTAATTTTTATCATTTATATTTAAGGAGAACCAACAGCTTACAAAAAATAAAGTACAAGAAACAATAGACAATAGAAAGCCAATAAAAGGTTCCCATAGATAGAAATAGTGTACAAAACAAACACAGGAGCACTTAAATGTACTAAACGCTGACCATGCACACACAGCGTGCACACAAGGCGCGGTCGCAATTACTATTCCGAATACATATTTTTTGTACCGTGTTAATCAAAATTAATATCAATCTATCTACTTTTAAAAAACCGGCCGCTTAATTGTCACCTCATCGATGCAACGCTACAGTTAAAGAGGTCCAGGTTGGATTTTGACCTGATAACGTCTTATAAATCGATGAACGCCGGCTGCACGCACGAAAAAGTGTCACGTTCCGCCTGAACCGAGCGAGCAAGCGAGAGCGCGGAACAAGCGATAGAGAGGCACGATCGGCCTAAGCTTTCGGCTTGTGACGCATCTATCTCTCTTCCACTCCATCGGCCGATGCGTCCGAGTAGAAAAGAGACAACGATATATACGTAGCTACAACACCAAATTGTATCCCCTATTATCATCAGTTTTCTGAATTGCATCCAACAATGGAGGCAAATTAAAAAACGTAGTCACGTCAAAATGAATCATAAGAGCGTCCAACGACTCACCGCTGATGGCCTTGTAGAGCAGCTGGCGGCAGGTGGCGCTGCTCTTGTCCAGCTTGCACTCGAGGTGACTCTCGCACACCCAGCTCAGCTGCTGGATGCGCTCGGACATGGCGCGGTCCAGGCGCTCGTCGTCGGTGCCGCTCGGGGAGAACACCACCGACGGTATCCTGCCATCATTCAACTACATGTTACCACTAGACCAGCAATTCTATATCCACAAATAAAAAAAAAACCTCTTGAAAGAAGGCCTCACTAACTCACCATATGTTGTACTCACCATTTTAACTGGGATCCCTTCTTTACCCATAATGTTTTTTTTCCTTATATACTTTGGCATAAATATTTCGGCATATTTTTTTGGAATAATAATACTTTGCCATAATTGTTTTATGGCACAAAATATATGTTGACATAATTATCTTTTAGGCTTATTTGTTTTGGCATATAATTTTAATTCGCATAATGTTACTAGGCATGATGACTATTAGCCTAATAGTATTTAGGCATAAAAATCAATAGGAGCAACGGAAACAAACTTAAGTTCTTAAAAATAAAAAGAAGACACTATAACCATTATTATTTGTGTAATGTAGTGTATCAATAGGTTAAGGTGAGGCAAGGACCACCCCTAAGCCGCCAATATATTTTATTGCATAAAATATATAAATTAGGTATTTCAGAAAACAGTGTGCAATATGCATATAACAAACTTACCTTTTCTCTAAGTGCATTTGGTTCATGATTGTGGTTCGGCATACGTTTTGATAATATTTCATGTTGTTGGTCGTCGTCCAGTTTGGTAATAAGTCGAGAGTTACGTTTATAATTGTTATAAATTGTATTAGTGTCTCACATTTTACATTTTAGGAGTTAATTATACGTATGCCAATAAAAATGATGTTTTAATATCATTATGCGTAAATATATTTATGCTTTAGAATAATATGCTTAAAAAAATATGCGTAAGCTGTTATGCATAACTAATGTTATGCGTAAATATCATTAAGATAAACAAAAGTATGCCATGTTATATTACGTCTTAAAATGTTATGCAATAGGATAGGGAACCATTTTAACCAATAAGCCGATAAGTGCCGCGATGTTGATCCGTGCACTCGCCAATAAGCGCTGTGCGTTCTACCTTGCCCCCCGACCCGTAGCGGTAAGTTTATTTACTACTCATTATCGTGTCATTGGGTCTACATAGATTATTTCCTCAGTGTCGCATATAAGATAGAACCACGGCACAATTTCAATCGAATCCTGGTTTTACTTACGGAAGCGAGAGCTGGGTATAACAAAGAGAGAAGGAAAGTAGGATAAACGCGGTCGAAATGAGAGCGTTGCGCAAAATTCTAAACTCAAATCGTCATTTACCGCTTTTTATTTCCTTTTAACTAACCCTAAAAATACCGTCAAGCAGCTATATTTATATATCTGTGTTCCGGTTTGAAGGGTGAGATATGGCAGAGAAATTACTGGGTACTGTGACGAAACAGCTTTAGGTCACAAGATTGGCCAGCGTCAATAGGCTGACCGCTTACCATCTAATGCGCATGCTTGTTTGCCAATCTAGTTGTGTAAAAAATATATATTTCCTTTTAACTAACCTTAATAATAATAATAGAATTAAACAATGATATAGTACTTATAATGAAGAGCTATATTATTAAAATAAACAATAGTGCTACATATCACCGTGAGTTGTAAAACACTCGGTGACGTCACCAGGCACGACGACAGTCAAGGCCCGGTGACAGTCAGCCTTCCACGTGTAAACGTTACAATATAAGGCCGCACAAATAAACTCACGATAAGGACGCTACTGTGAAAAGCCCCGTTTACACTTTGATTACTGTATTTTATACGTCGGCCTAGCTAATGTATAGTGGTTACCGCAGCAAATGACCTCTTTAGGAGCAAGGGTTCATACGAGTGAGGTCAGTTTACTGGTAACCTCACTCCATGAACACGACAACCATCCGCGGAGTTGTTATTTGGCTGCGGTTGTTCTGTGAGGCACGTCCTCAGTTGGGCTGCTTTGATTTACCCTACCTCTCTTAAAAAGTGTAAATGTAAATTATAACGATGTTTTCCTTCACCGCCGAGCAAGTGATAATTGTGTGTACCAAGATTCGAACCGCGGACCTACTACAATGAAAACTAATGTTTAACCTAAGAAAGATCTGGTTTTCCCTTTAGGTTGCAGAGCGCAGCATCCATGTCTAAATCAGTATCTTCGTCAAATCCTTAGGCTTAGGTAGCGGACCCCGCCGATCCTAATGGATTAGAAAACGGGATAACCATGAAGAAGAAGTAAGTTAATACATTGTCCATGAGACTCACTCGTGCAGGTAAGTCATGGCGTGTTTCTCCACGAAGTCCATCAGCAGGTCCTTGGTATCGGAGTCCACGTTCGCGAAGTGCGGGGAGGTGTCCATGTGTTTCATGAAACGCTGCGAACATAAATACATATAGATAAACGTATGTATATATTTTTTTTACAACTGATTGGCAAACAAGCATGCGGCCCGCATTAGATGGTAAGCGGTCATCGCAGCCTATTGACGCTCGCTACACCATGAGGATGTTACTCGCGCGGTGCCAATCTTGTGGCCTAAGGCTGTTTAGATAGATTAATCATTTATTTACGTACTTCATGCACGCACATCAATACAATGTACATCGATATAACAGCACTGTTAACTTCAAACACAGTTTCGCTATACTACAGAGAACGTTTTTAATTCAGGTGCTTGTGTGTGTGTGTGTGTGTGCCGCAGTAGCGCAAATAGGCTATAGGTCAGTGTATTATAGCGTTGCTCAAATGAAACAACCAACTGTTTCGTCACAGTCCCCAGTAATTTCTCTGCCATATCTCACCCTTCAAACCGGAACACAGCTATATGAATATATCTGCTTGCCGGTAGAAATAGGTGTGACAGAGGTACCCACGCAGACGACTTTTGTATAAAGTCTCCCTCTGGTATTCTCTCTGATACAGGTACAGGCATACGAGCATACCACTTGATGTAAAGCGGTTACCGTAGCCTACGAACGCTTGGAATACATTAAGTATCACGATGCCACCTCTGCTGCTAACACATCAACTCCTTAGGAGCTTACTGGTGACCTCACACAACAATCCACTAGAGAGCTCTTATTTGGCTGCGGTTTTGAGGTGAGGTACTTCTCCAGACAGGCTGCTTTAATACGCCGTACCTCTCCCTCTCTGTAAATGGCATGTCAGCCTAAGAGGGGGCACCAACAGCATCTTAAACATGATAGATAACAAACTCGAGTGTTCGATTAACCAATAAGCAGAAACTGCCGCGATGTTGATCGGTGTACTAGCTAATGAGAGGTGCGCGTTCTACTTTACCAACCTCTCCACCCCGATCCATAGCGGTGAATTGAGTTACTATTGCAAAATGTTCTACTCGGTTCTCCATTCATCCATCGTAGGTGGCATGGTGTAGAAATTAATCACAAACTAATGTAATATAAGTATTTTCAGGAACACCGTTCCTATATGAAATCTATATGTTTGTCTGTGTGTCTGTCGTTTTTTTTTGAGAATATTCGAATTTTGACTTCAGATTCGGATTCCGCATAAAAAAGTAGAATAGGAATGTCTGAAAAACCAACCTCCTATCTCTTAAGGAACATGGCCAAAATGGCCGACAATTAAAAAAAAAATTGAATTGTTATATAATTGAAGCGCAGTTGGTTTTTTATGGGACAGGCGCACCACTCATTCCCACCACTGTGTCTCCTGTGTAGCCAGAATAAACAGCGGCGTCCAACAAAACGCAATGAACAGTGAAGTCCATTGCCATCCCGGGGGTTAAACTACAGCTGCCTTGGAACTCACAACGAATTTAATCAAAAGAAATTTGTAAGAATATGAAGTTTTCTAATTGACTTCCCCTCTTTGCAAAGTGAGAGACAGCAATATGACAAATAAGATAAATAATATAAGTGATAAATAATATAAGTATATACTATTTAATTTGAAGAGCTCGGTGGCGCGGTGGCGAAACGCGCTGTTACAATACTTTGACACCAACGCTCGTTCCGGTTCCATTCCCGCACAAGACAAAACTTTCTGTGCATGAACATGTCTGTTTGTCTTGGTCAGGGTATTTTTAAGAGAGGTAGGGCGCATCAAAGCAGCCCGTTTGGGAAAGTACCTCCACCTCACGGAAAACTGCAGCCAAATAACAACTACTTAGAGGGTTATTGTGTCCCTGCGTGTGAGTGAGGTCTCCAGTAAGGTCCTAAGGAGTTGCTGTGTTATTAGCAGCAGAGACTCACGCGAATGATAGTTAATGTATTGCAACCGTTTATGGGCTACGGCAACTGCTTAACATCAGGTGGGCCGTATGCTTGAATGCTACCTGACGTTATATAAAAAAACATATAATTTGCTGGTAACTTACGACCAAAATATCTAATTACTTTCTTTTTTGATACTTTGATGCGATCACAAACACCCAGTCAAACAAGTTAATGCACACAAATGTTTGTCCTGTATGGGAATCGAAGCGAGCGTTTGTGTCAAAGTAACGTAACAGCGCGTTTCGCCACTGCGCCACCGAGCTCGTCGTTGGTCCTCCATAGTTTATTTCCATCACGGGTGGCATGGAGCAGAAATGGATCACAAACTAATGTAAAATATGTATACACTATATAATTTCCTAACATATAATTTGCAAGTAAGTTACGACCAAAAGGCCCCCAATAACTAAAGTACAACACCTGAGCACTGAAGTCTTCGAACAGTTCGTGTTGCCATACGTAACTGAGACGTAGCCATTCACTCCAGGCCTATATAGAACCTTAATGTCACTGAGCGTGCTTAGGAAAGGGCTCGGGGTTTCGCTGCATGTTTTAGAAGCAGAAATGAGGATATCCGCAGTAGACCTAAAGTAACTGAGATGATAATTATTACAACCAGCTCCTGCCTGGATCTTCGCCTGAGCGGAAGTCGCGCCTCATACCTGGTACTGCCGCTGGACCCTCTCGGAGAGCTCATCGACGGCCATGACATTGGCGCACTTGATGACGTCCTTGATGAAGGTCTGCACGAACAGCCTCGAGTCCCTGTCGGCCTGCGCCTGCAGGCGCGGGAAGCGCGCGCGGAAGTCGCCCTTCATGCCGTCGTTCACCGCCGGCGGTATCTTGAACTCCGGCGGCCTGATCTCTGAATGGTGCTCTTGCTCATCTACAGAGAAGAAAAACAATATTTTTAACAATGTGAGTGGTCCAGGTTTTTTGGCGAATCATGGACAAAATGGCTAGTTGTCGCCAGGAGGCGAACGTCATTCACCGCTTCTCAAGACACCCGGCCTCGCCTGGCTCGTTTCGAATACCCCCACACCGCTTATTGAGTGAGAATCAAAGGTTGAATATTATATAAAACTTCACAGGGTATACTTGTTTTAGTTCTGACAAGTGCTTCCTCTCCGCCCTATGGCGTTAGGGTGGGCGGGCTCCGCTACCTAAACCTAATTTGACGGAGACACTGATTTTTACACGGCGCGACTGCCGCCAGATATCCGCAACGTAGAGCGAAAACCATATCTATTTTAGGTTACGTTACGCGTCTAATATATACCTAGTCATAAGATCTGTTACAAATGAATATGCATTAGTTTTTTAAGAAGTAATGTAATCTTAGTAATGGGAAATTTTGCTAAATTTCCCATGGAAACAGTGCGTAAATCCATAGATTCGTGCCCAGACAGATTAAAGACCTGTAAAAACCTTCTTCGCCCATTAGCGTTGGGGTAGAATGTCCGCTCTGCACATGTGACCTGCGTAGTGTTTTACAAAAATTCTGGCGAACAAACTTTTCCACTCCAAGGAACGTACGGAATGCGCAAACGTGACTCCCACTTGACCGAATTAGTTTTAAAATTAAACGCGATGCTATTATTGACTATTAAATTAGAACTTATTTAGCAAGATCACCTACCACGTTTGTTTGAGGGCCTCCGCCTCCTCCGAGCTGCGGTTCTCATGATGGTCGAGTGTCCAATGTTCAATGCAATCCGAGAGTAAAATAAACAATAAAATCGTGACCTACATAAAGTTATCTAAACTGCGATAATTGGCACTTGCCCCCTGCACTATTGCTCAAATATACTAATAAGTATTCATCATCATCATAATTATTCTAGCCGACAAAAGTCCACTGTTTAACATAAGTTTCCCTCTTAAATTTCCATCGATCCTGCGCTTCTACCTAGCGATTTTTATCTTTCCGTGTATTTTATCCATCGTGTGGGGGGCACCTACGCCTATTCAAGAACCTTTCGGCTCCAGCGATCATGGATTCTTCATACGGCCTGACCATATCCACTTCAGCTTATTAACCCTCAGAGACACATCGAGCTCGCCTACGGATATACACTCATATCTCATAGAAACTCCGGACATGACTCCATCCCACGCTGCCCAACCTTAAGGTTTCGCATGAGGCCAGAAGTTAGACATGACATCGCTGTGTATAAATCATCACTGATAGCAGCCACTCATCTCGGCTGCTTTTAACTGCACACCGGCTGCAAAAATGCAGTTTAGATGCCGTTTATATGCACTTGGTGCGACTGGACCGAAACTGCCAACCGTCTGCGCGGCCCTCGTGTAGAGGCATGCTGTTCTAAAGATTACACTATGACTGCAAGATAGCTGCTTAATGCAGTTGGACCAATAGAAGTGCATTTCGAATGCATTCCTACCGAGACAATTATATAAAATATACTCTGAAATTTCTGCGATCACCGACATCGAACGCAGAAACTACTGTGCAGCTCAAATGCGGTTTTATTGCATCGGTTCAACTGCATTATGACTGCGTGATACTTTTGCAACTAACTTGCATACAGAGTGCTGTCGTTAAAACAGCATGCCGTCAGCACAAAAATTGTGCAATCGGTTGGCAGTTGCGATGCAGTTGTACCAACACATAAACACATCTAAACTGCAGTTTTGCAGTCAGTATGCAGCCGAAAGCAGCCGGTCAGTATAGACTTAATAGCATCATTAAAGTACGAGTATCATATTATGAATTCATTAAAATTAATCCTTGTTTCAACTTCGTTTTTCTTTTAATGTTTTTACTGACTCTACTACTATTAGTTTCTCAGGGCTAACCTAGATTTAAAAATGGTCAAGGTGTATCGCACTCGCGCACCCAAAGCAAAGAAATCTCCGCGCACTGAAGGCACAGAAATTTCCGGCCACTGTAGATACAGTAAGCTCATCAGGAAATTTACTAAATATTTCGTCAAGGATTTTTGAAGAATTCCGATGCGAAAGGGGTTCCTTTGAAAGGCCGGGAAATTCTGGATAGCCGGTTGAAATTTTTCCCAGAAATTATAATATTATGACGGATTCCATATTAATAATAAAAAACAGCCAAGTGCTAGTCGCGACCGTGCAATACAGATTCCGTATTTATAAGCAGGTAATATAACATATTTGATGAGGAGTGGTATTTAAGAGGTAGGGCGCATCAAAGCAGCCCGACTGGTGAAGTACCTCCACCTTTCAAATAACCGCAGCCAAATAACAATTCTCTGGAAGGTTGTAGTTGTAGTGTTCCAACGAGTGAGTGAGGTTATCAGTAAGCTCCTAATGAAATGTTGTGTTAGCAGCAGAGGTGGCATCGTGCGAGTGATACTTAATACATTGCAAGCGTTCGTAGGTTACGGTAACCACTTTACATCAGGCGAGCCGTATGCAATGAATTCACCCTCATACGATGCAATGACCAGATACTGTAGGTACGGTTCCAGAGAAGTTTTCTTCCGAGAACTCTAAACAGTGGAATTAAATGACTGCCGAGGCCTTGGCAAGGGATTGCAGCTTACTATATAAACTCTAACTCATCCCACTGCAGCAACTGCTGTTTAAAACATACTCCACCAGGATCCATAACTGCGAATTGGCGAAAGCCAGTGTTATCAAGCCGCCCGAAGGCCACTGACTTAGTCAACGACTGTTATCTATCGACAACAGCCGGGACCGACGACTTAACGTTTCCTCCGAAACTTAAGATAGACAAAACCCATGTATAGACAGGCTGCGGTGAACGTTGCTTAACCTACGTGTTTGATTAGAGTGAAACGCACAAGAACGCCACCGAGTTCGTCTTTAAAGCTTAGTATATTTATTTAACGGTAGTACAAACTAGGAAAGAAGTTGTATTCCCACACAACACAAACATTTGTGGGCATGAACTTGTCAAAGCGTATCATTGATAAACCCATTCATAGACAGGCTGGGGTCGATGTTGCTTGACCTGCACGTTCGGTTAGAACGACACGCACAAATACGCCATCGAGCTCTCCTACTGCAGCATGAGGTTCTTCAAAAAGAGAAGAGATTTTTAAAGGATCGCACTCGTGACACCTTTAGTATATCTACAGTCTGTATGGTAACTGCTTAACATCAGGAAGGCCACCTTAGCGACATAAAAATACATACATTGCGTGGTAGTATGGGGCCACTGTCTTGAGTCCAATTCGTACCTGCTCAGTTGTTTAAGATAACAAATTACTTATTTGCCATTCTCACGGGCACTTAGACACGTCTTACATTCTCATTATTGTATCTTATTAATTTTTCATAGTATTGATTTCTCTTTTTAATGTACCAGCATTTCGAAAATTATAATTGGCGAAGTAGAAATGCCAAAAGAAACTTGCCAATACAGGGTATTTTTTCAAATTTTCATATTCTATTAAAATAAATTTATATCAGTATATAATGGTGTCAAGTGGCACAGTTAAAAATATATTAATACATGTGCTGAATCATTTCCAGACATCTCTGTCAGACAGATATCAATCGATTCTGTAATAAACCTTCTTACATACTTGTCAACACCTTGCCAATATGGGTCTTTGTTTATCGTTAATATATATTACAACAAATATATGTGAGTGTACATACAGTGAAATCAAGTGGTACAATTAAATATATATTAATACATGTGCTGAATCATTTCCAAACATCCCAGTTAGATATTCATCGATTCTATGATAACCCTTCTTGGACAGAGTATTTTTGATGTGCCTTTTGAACATATTGTCAGGCAAGGACAGAACTGTTTCAGGTAATTTATTATATAAACGAATACAATTTACAATACAAGATGTACTAGTCTTAGCAAGCCGATGTACCAGCATACGCAATCTATTCCTGCTTCTAAGATTTTAACAAAATTTTGAATACGATTCTATATTCTTACGAGCACACATTATGTTCTCATAAATATACTGAGAGGTAATCGTGAGGAAATTTATTTCTTTGAATAGTTCTCTAAGAGATTCTTGGAGCCCATGTTATATATAGAGCAGATGGCTCTCTTTTGTAATATGAAAATAGTTTCAATATCAGCCACTTTTCCCCAGAACAGTATACCGTACGACATAATGCTGTGCAAGTAGCTGAAATAGACTAAGCGAGTAGTAGCCACATCCGTCAATTGTCTAATTCTCAGGCAGTTTATTTATGTGGGGTCACGCTGCAATTTTGAGTCTATTGTAATTCCAAGAAATACAGTGTCATTGAGCAGTCAGAACCCGTGATATACGTTTTCCCATACATTTCGCGGTCGTATACGACCACCCGGGTTTCGAAAGGTTAATAGATTCTAGTACATTATTGTCAATGAGACCTACGCTATTGACAGAAGTCACATTTGAAAGATAAATTTTATACATTTGTTTTTAGTTGATTAACTAGCAGTAAATACCTGTGCTACTCTTCTTGAAGACGGTGAACTTGAGCAAGTTGTGCTTCTTCGAGGTCTCGCTCTGCCGCAGCCGTTTCTCCTCGAACTTTGAGAAGGAGGAACGGCTAGCCAGCTTCAAGCCGTGCTCTGGCTTCTTGTGATCTGGCTTCGGGAGTGTCGCCGATGTGGCTTTTTCTGGTACATATACAAATAAGTATGATATATCAAATGTATTGAGCATGATAGAAAATATCTTTTTTTTTATACCACGTTACAACGAGGCACACAAGCCTACGGCCCAGCTGATGTAAAGCGGTTAATGTAGCCTATGAACGCTTGTAATATAGTAAGTATCACTCGCGCGATGCCACATCTGCTGCTAACACAGGAACTTACTGGTGACCTCACTTATACGCAGAAACATAATAACCCTCCAGAGAGTTGTTATTTGGCTCTCGTCTATCTGTGTGTGAGTGAACTCTCCATTAAGCTCCTAAGAAGTTGCTGTTAGTGGCATCGTGCGAGTGATACTTAATTTATTGCAAGGGTTCACAGCTACGGTAACCGCTTTACACTAGGTGGGCCGTATGCCTCAGACGTTGTAAAAAAAACAGGAATCCAAGGTGCGATTGGCGCACAAGTCTAGATGTTTTACTACCCATTTGAAATAAGTATTTACGTATGTCAGTGTCTTTGTACACATATGACAAGCTTTATCATTGTATGTCTCCCGACGTTGAAAATAATACATTGAAGTGCATAATTGATACAGTGGTGTAAGTACCACGCCATTATAAATCCGATTTTCTATTTAAAAAAAACGCATATAAATCGGTACACCCGTATAGGAATAACAAAACAATGCTGCACACAGACAAAAATAGACATAAATGTTACATATAAGTTACAACGCACTATTTTCAAGTCTGATGTTAAAAAACACCATTCTAATCTCGTCAACGGCATAATACTCGTATTACAGTCATCGGATGATTACAGTACATTTTTTTATGACTATACAACGTCGGGTGTAAAGCAGTTACCGTAGCCTATTAACGCGTGTAATATATTAAGTATCACTCGCGCGATGCCTCCTCTGCTGCTTACACAGCAGCTCCTTAGGAGCTTACTGGTGACCTCACTCACACGCAGGAACACAACAACCCTCTAGAGCAGGGTTTCTCAAACTATGGGTCGCGACCCAGTGGTGGGTCGCTACCGATCGAACCGCTGAGCAGCGGGCGACTGTCAGCCGCCCGGACAGATTGTAAACGCGGGCGGCGCTTAAAAAAAAACTTAAACTTTGTTTGTTATTTGAAAAGTCCTTTATTTAGGTATATTAGTAACGGTTAAATTTCCTATAGGTGGGTCCCGAGTATGGGAACTTGTATTAGATGAGTCGTAGCGCAGACAACTTTGAGAACCACTGCTCTAGAGAGTTGTTATTTCGCTGCGGCTTTCTGCGAGGTGGAGGTAGTTCCCCAGACGGGCTGCTTTGATGCGCCCTATCTCTCTTAAAACATCCAGACCAAGACAAACAGACATGTTCATGCACACAAATGTTTGTCTCGTGTGGGAATCGAACCCACGAGCGTTGGTGTCAAAGTCGCGTCTTTCACGACTGAGCCACCGAGCTCGTCATAATCTACAGTGTACAAGTTAACCTAAGCCTTGGTCCAACACGTCCTGATGATTATCACAATCAGCTTAAAAATTATCAATAGTTAATTTCAGATTGATAATCAAAGCAAGGTGAAGTTCATTTTATCAGACTATCTCATAACACCGTCGTGCACTTGAATAGTTGATATAATTGCGTAATTGAAGGCCATGCCGCACGTTGGAAATGTTCAAATAATAGTGTAGTAAATAGTAAGAAGAATGTAAGTATATCTTCAAGCCAGTACCCTTGCGGGGCAGGCTGAGAGAACCGAGCCCCATAAGACGCGGTCCTTACATACTTCACTCGCTTCTGTAACATTCATAGCTCTTTTCATGCACGCTCGCCGGTTCCTGGGGCTTCTGATATCTCCTTCTGATAAAACACGACAAATTTGGTCATGGTAGGGTTAGTCTTGGTCTTCCTCGGCTCCTGCATCCTTCCAGTTTTTGCATTGTATATCTATTTCGTCATTCTTTCGTCCCGCATTCTTTTTACATGTCCGAACCAGGAGCATGCCTTTTCTTATCTTAACACACTTTTTTTTAACTATGTATGTATGTATGTACTATGTATATCTTCACGCCTGGAAGATATACATACATACATACTATTCCACTTTGTATATTAGTATAGATAATTATATAGGTCTCTGCTCCTAGACTAATAGACAAATACCAACAATCATTAAGATATTTAAAAAAAAATCGCCCAAGTGCGAGGCGGACTCGCGCACGAAGGGTTCCGCACCATTATCTATAAAAACGGCAAAAAAAAATGACGTTTGTTGTATGGGAGCCCCCCTTAAATATTTGTTTTATTTTAATTTAATTATTTATTCTTAAAGTAAATAATATAAAAAAATAACTAAATATTCTGAGAATATTTCAAGCATCTACCTGTTGCCGTTATCAATATCGAGCAAAAATGAGCAAAAAAATCACGTTTGTTGTATGGGAGCCCCCTTAAATTTTTATTTTATTCTTCCTTTTACTATTTGTTGTTATAGCGGCAACAGAAATACATCATCTGTGAATTTCAACTGTCTTACTATCACGGTTCATGAGATACAGCCTGGTGACAGACGGACGGACGGACGGACAGCGGAGTCTCAGTAATAGGGTGCCGTTTTACCCTTTGGGTACGGAACCCTAAAAACATGGTGGTGTTTTTTTATACAACGTCTGTGCTGACTACCAAACAAGATTTTATGGAAAGAGAGTATAGTGATGCTGATGTTTAATAAGTAGCCGAACTGAGGAAGTACCTTTGCCTTACAGAAGACTGCAAACAAATACCAAATGCCTCAAGGGTTGCTGTGTTCGTGAGAGTGTATCCTGTGGATTTTCTTCTTCTTTCATTTCGTTTGTTTTTCCACTTCAATTTTTTTTATTCAATGTCGAAAAGCATACAAGCATACGTCACGGATACCGCCTATGAACGCGTGCAACTTTAGAGGTAACAGCGGCCTTGGGGTCTAAAAAAACTCCTGTCAAGTCTGGGGTAGAAGGCAACGGGAAACCACTGCTTCTATATTTGTCATGAGTCATGAAATGTCGCTTAATAGGAATGTGAGAACGCTGAGAACGCTGGGCGATCCGCGTAGCGCCCGGCGTCTTGTATTTTCCAGGACTTAGGATGTGAAGTTGGCTACCGGCTATAGAACTGCAGGTGACCGGGCAGCCTATTACAACAGAATACTACTGGAAGAGGAAATCATCTGCAACTACTCAAAAACATCCGCGTCGGCACATGAAGTGTGTGGGGTCTACTTGAAGGTGGAAAACTGGAAATCCAGGACCGGGAACTCGAGCTACATAATGTAAACATCACAGGCGCAAGCGGGACCATTGGAGGGAGAGCGGTCACTTTGACACAGACAAACATAGCATTTCCTTTTCAGGTAGCAACGACAACAGTTATGCAGGCGTGGTGGTTGCTTACCATCAGGCAGGCCGTACGCTTGTTTGTCACCTTAGTGGTATAAAAAAATACGACTCCGAACCCTTTAAAATGCAATCTGAAGTCAGAAAGGGATGCATATTGTCGCCCCTCTTATTCAATATTTACACTGAACATCATGCGAATTGTGCTGGAAAAATAGGAAAAAGTTATATCGATCGGGGGTAGATTAAAATCTAATTTACGATACGCTGATGATACTACTCTTCCTTCGTTATCTGAGGAAGATATTAGTGGTCTTCTACAACTACTCTAAACCACTAGCCTGGAATTCGAACTCACAACTCTCAATAGCGACAGAACAAAAATGATGATCGTGGATAGACTAGCCATCAACACTCCAGGTACCACAACAATCGCCAACTGTGAAGTGGTCAGCAGTTACATTTACCTGGGCCCCTCGATCGCCAACCGCGGAGACTGCGAAGATGAGACAAAGAGACGCTGTGCTATAACTCGCTCGGCTGCACAAAGGCTGGATAAGATTTGGAAGGATCGACTACACTATTACTAAACACACTAAAGTACGCCTTATAAACAGCCTGGTCCTTCCAATCTTTCTGTATACAACAGAAACCCCGACGATGCGGATGCAGGACCGGCGCAAAAAAGATGTTTTGGAGATGTGGTGTTGGAGACGTCTTGTCAAAATCAGCTGGACGGCTTATTTTTTTTTATACAATATCGGGAGGCATACAAGTATACGGCCTACGGGGTTGAAGTCGCGTCATTCACGACTGAGCCACCGAGCTCGTCGAAACATAGAACAACAACAACAAAAATAGAACTAACGTGTCCATCCATCCTCAAAGAGCTTGGCGTAAAGCAAACACGTCGCTCTTTCAACTGCGAATTCTAAAATTCTTTGGACACGTTAGACGAAATCATGACGCTATGGAGCGATTAGTTACTCAAGAACGAGTAGTGGGCGAAAGAGCGCACGGTCGATCACCAACTCGATGGACGGGCTCAATTAAATCGGCCACAAAAACTTCAGTGACGGAATGCGTCCATAACAGGGATCGCTGGAGAAGCATCACGAGACCAGCAACTGCGACGGAGAGCGACACAACGTGACCACGACCACTCTGTTAATAGTGAACGACTAAGAAGAAGGCGAGATTTTGCCTCCCTTTGTGTGCTCTACCGATTGTACAACGGTTTGTGTTCTGAACAATTGTTCGATATGATGCCGACAGCTTATTTTACAACCGCGCCGCTCGCCTACGGCGGGGAGTTAACCCTCACACACTGGAACCACAATGGTTGCGTACTGCGTGGTTCCAGCGAAGATCTCTTCCGAGACCACTCAAGTTGTGGAATAAACACCCAGCCGAAGTTACCCAAGCTACAGCGTTCTTCAAGAAGGGCGCGAATCGATTTTTACAGGCTCGGCAACGCATGAGTGACAGCTGGTGTCGCAAATTAATGTCCTTGTAAAAGCTCCCTGAAAGTTTTCATAATTTAGGTTTACATATTTACCTACCTCCAGTATGTAAGGCCAAGGTAATGGTAGGATATATAAGTCTAATAATATTTTCGTTAAGACACGTCTGGTACAATATTGCAAATGGCATGTATACATTGTTTTCGAATAATAAATGCTTATCGGAATATAAAATGCGTAACAGAAATTAAAACACATTCAACAGTAATTAGATAAAATATTTACACATATTCATTAGTTACTAATTAACCTATCGCCAGTTCTGTTCTGAAAGGAAATGGCCATTCAGACTTTTCAATATGGTAAATACATTAGTTCAACACATTTTTTTTATATACAATATCACGAGACATAGAACCAAATGGCCCACCTTATGTAAAGTGTTTGCCATGTCCTAAGAACACTTACAATACTTATACAGCTCGAGCGATGCTACCGCTGCTGCTAGCACAGCAACTCTTTAGGAGCTTACTGACAACCTCATGCCCTTGCAGCAACAACAACCCTCCAGGGAGTCAGGCTGCATTAATTCGCCCTACGTCTCTTAACAACACTCCGACCAAAACAAACAGATATGTTCATATTCATGCATATAAATGTTTGTATTGTGTGAATTGGTGTTGAAGCACCGTTACTAACTATAAACGGGCTCCTGAAACTTTCAATATAAATATCTATAAATAAAGCATGTAATTGAATTTGATGATTCATTTAATATTACATGCTTTTGTTTGCTTATATATTATACTTTCAACCTTTTGATGATAACATTGATATGAAGTCTTTGTTTGTTATATTGTTTTAAACAATTATTACATGAGAAAAGCTACAGAAGGGTCTGAAGAATCTGAGCGCCTTCTAATGTGTATGTGTAATGCCTCTATACACCGAGCAACCCTTGGTCTACATGCTGCTGTTCTCCAGTAACTCGCTCTGTGTCATTAAATTTAGGTACTCATTTCCACTTGTCACATGTCATTTACTACAGCACTGCTATATTCAGTAAGATCATGGTGTAGGTCTCGATAAACAAATCATATACATATAGTGGCCATTAGCTAGCAAGAATTACCTGCTCTCCGCTGCCTCTGCATCTGCTCTCTGTGGCACTTAGAGCAGTAGCCCTGCCATTGCGGGTTGCCGAAGTAGTCGCAGCCATTTTTACACTTCAAGTCGTTCTGGTCGATCCTCAGCATCGGCATCTTTGACGCAATCATATACTTGTAAGACCTCTGTAGATTCGGGCCAAACAACATCGTTACAGTTTCAAACTCTAAACAAATAGCCCTCACTAACTAGACTAATTTTAATGCTCTGCACTCGTAAACCCGCCCAAAAACTAAATTATTACTTTCAGCCCATCTCCGCAAATAATTGCCACAATTAACACGAATTTTCACAAGGGAAGTAGCATTCATGGCAATGTACACTAACTAACGTTGCCCGTGCAACGATTCCAGTGGTTATATAGGTTTTTCTTATCAGAAAAACCTAGTCAAGTAGTTGTGATAACCAATTGTGCCTCTAGTACAAAAAGCTACTCTATTGCAATCGCTCGATGTAGATAATAAAGAAAATTAAAAATGGGGTTACTCACTGTTACTATTTAAACAAGCAGCACCTCCTTTATTTAATTAGGTATTAAAAATAAATTAACAAAAAATTAATTGAACATCGTATAATCATTAGGACAACAAAGATTATTTTGACTTTATTATTTTTTTTCTTTTGGTTCTTTTTATCCCCGAGGGGACAGGCAAAGTGATCTAGCCCATACAGCCAAGTCATCAGTTTAGAACCATTTGAAAATCTTAATTCTATGTTCCAGCTTCAAAAACTCTGCTGAAAAAATACTTGGGAAGGGTACCCAGACCTAATCAACCTAATTTAAATACCACCCGTAAAACGATAGTGATTTTTACAAGGTTTTCTTGATGAACTTATTCACGTCTTCCAAAAAGTGCATAAACGTGTTATATTTGAGTTTTTTCATTATTGTATAATTGCACTCGCACTTATGTTACAAAACACTATCGAAATTGTCACATAAAACAAATTTTACACTGAATTGTAAAAATTTCAAATATATAAACAATGTCACTCGTCAAAGGCGCCGGAAGAAGTCTCGATAACTAATATTTTTAAACTCGTTTAACGGCCCTGGATACCTGCGCAGAAACAATAATAAAGTGACAGCTTTATTAATTTCGAGTGAGCATACATCCCCCTGATGATATTCCATACTTGTCCCATATCTGTACATGTTATCACACTACGCAAACTTAGCTTTTTAAAAATTCCACCTATCAAGATCATAGTATGATACTAAGGAACGCGGGATAGCCGACGAACTCAATAAGTCCTGCGGTTTTTCTCTATTTTCCACTCCAATTTTTTTTTCACCGTTGGAAGGTATGCAAGCATACCGCGCACCCTATGTAAAGCAGTCACCGTAGCATATTAACGCTTGTAATATGTTAAGTATAACTCACGCGATGCCTCCTCTGCTGGTTACACAGCAAACACCTTAGGAGCTTACTGGTGACCTCATTCACTCGCAGGAGCACAACAACACCCTACGGAGTTGTTATTTAGCTGCGGTTTTCTGTGAGGTGAAGGTACTTACCCAGACGGGTTGATGCGCCCTACCTCTCTTAAAACACCCAGACCAAGACAAACAGACATGTTCATGCACACAAATGTATGTCTTGTGTGGGAATCAAACCCACGACCATTGGTGTCAAAATCGCATCATTCATGACTGATCTGCCAAGCTCGTCAGAAAATTGATGAAAACTCACCGGAGATAAAAGCCCTACTCAACTTTCTAAAAGACTTGGTAACCGTGACGTTGCACCAACTGCCACAAGCTACTCCTTGGACATACTTTTGTTATTATTGTGAAAATGTTTGGTTATTCAATCAATTTGTATGTATCTACTTCTATTTTTATTATACTACATATTCATCTCGAACACGTCTTTCAGTTTAAACGGTGTTATCTCAACAAATAGACATAGGTATTCGACTAAGACGGCGTGGCATTTCGAGAGCTTTGTTACATTCTCATCGCGCATATTTCTCAAGGTTACAAACCAAGTTAGTCAAATCAACGTGAAAAAATCGGCCAAGTGCGAGTCGGACTCCCACACTAAGGGTTCCGTACCATTATCTATAAAAAACGGCAAAATAAATCACGTTTGTTGTATGGGAGCCCCCCCCCCCCCCTTAAATATTTACTTTATTTTAATTTAATTATTTATTCTTAAAGTGAATATATAACTCAATATTCTGTGGATATTTCAAGCGTCTACCTGTTGCCGTTATCAATATCGAGCAAAAAAATCACGTTTGTTGTATGGGAGCCCCCTTAAATATTTATTTTATTCTATTTTTTAATATTTTTGTTATAGCGGCAACAGAAATACATCATCTGTGAAAATTTCAACTGTCTAACTATCACGGTTCATGAGATACAGCCTGGTGACAGACGGACGGACGGACGGACGGACAGCGGAGCCTCAGTAATAGGGTTCCGTTTTACCCTTTGGGTACGGAACCCTAAAAAGTGAATCCTGCTCTCTTTTATTGTACTGAAAAGCGACCTTTAGGTTATTTATGTTAGAACGCCGCCAATCTTCTTACTCTGAAACTACTGCAATAGAAAATTTACACGAGTTGGCGAATCAGTCTAGAACGGAGATTATTTTATTGATTGTTTCAATATCGGGATTGATTTCCAATAGACATATACACAGAAAGTCAAATTGCTTTTTTTAGTAAATCTACGTGTATGTGATCCGATTTGTGACTGAAATTAACGAATACCTATACATATTTTCCTTGTTAACTTTTCATTTCAAGGGAAATTTAAATATTTATTTATAAATTATTCAAAAATCCTCTAATAGGTGCAATTTTTTCTTCGTCTTTGCTTTGCCTTCATAGATTCGTAAAACATTAATTAGGTTTCACATGGGAATGTTCGTTTTTCAATTTCTAACGTAAGTCAACAGTAGTCGCCGAAAGATTATATTTTATTGTTGTGTTTGACGACTTCAACAATTGGCCATTGATCTCGCTTAACATTATGCATTATATGGATCAATTGCACCATTTTATTAAGAGAGGTAGAGCGCATGAAAGCTGCCCGTCTCGGGAAGTACCTCCATCCCACAGAAAACCGCAGTGCCGCCGCGTTATTGTGTTCCTGCGTGTGAGTGAGGTCACCAGTAAAACTCCTAAGGAGTTGCTGTGTTTGCAGTAGAGAAGGCATCGCGCGAGTGATACTTAGGGTATTACAAGCGTTCATAGGCTACGGTAACTGCTTTACATCAGGTGGGCCGTATGCTCGTATGACTCCTGACGTTGTATAAAAATATAAAAATAAAACTAAATAGTATAACAACGAAATATTTGTAGGTAACGAAATTTAGGTAGGTAGATACCCAGCGATAGATTAAAGTGTATGTGTAAGTCTGTGTAGCAAGCGAATCAAGGGGGCAGGTAAGGGACAGTAAAGTAGTTACTGACCTCTGGATACGCTTGTTACATGCCAAAGAGCCATGCGGCCTTTTTCGCATACCATTCCTACTCCTAAAATCCTTTGATTTTAATCTATAATTGTAAATAAAATACCAACATTATAATAGTATATTTTATTTAACGAACTGCAATAACAGTCTCTTCAGCTATGTCGCATTTTTCTGAAAGTCAGATTGATTCTCGGACCAAAAAGTCTTTTCCGCACTGGCAAGGAATGATACCAGAACTCATTTGTGGGTGGATTCATTATTAAAACACTGCCATGTTCAAAATTAATTTTCACTGCAAAGAATAATAAATTGAATTTTAAGTATTCATATAACTACAAAAAAAATGTAATCAATCTACCTTCACTCTATTCAAATTACGGGGTTGAATTTTGCACTAAATATATGTTGATTTACTGCAATAAACTGAAATAAATGTGTTAACGCGAAATTCTCAGTTTTTTATTTAATTACCTATATGGAGTCACTACCCTAAACCAAGATTGTTCGTTTATTTATATACATGAAACGTGGAGAGTATTTTAGTATAGAGAAACGTTATGGTACTTCAAAATTGGAATTGATTACCGGGCAGTAGAAATGAGATTGATGTTTTGCTTCAGCACTTTTAGATACAAATCATAGGAAGCTGCGCCGAACGGGTGTAAACAAAGTACAAAACAAAATTTCGATGTATTCACCAGTTATCTGTCAAAATGTATGGAATCTCAGTGAAAATTATTCGAATCCGTTTCGAATATGGCTTTCCGAGGCAATGTCAATACTCCTACTGAACTGGTTTGGGCTTGATTCCTCCACTAGGAGGAATCAACCAGCTTTTTTCAAGCAGCTTTGGAGCAGCGAAAGCAGTACACAAAGCGGTTCACTCAACTGTAATCCACGGTTTACATAGGGCTCATACCTATTCACTTTTAATGAAAATATCTAACACAAAAGCGCGTATTAATTGCATATTTAATTTAAAAAAACATGTCAGTAATTTTACATGTGTTTTACTCATTTTAGGTAAAAATACTACTTCAATATTAGATCGCATAAACACACAAATAATTATCTACTAAGTACTACGTAAATTTATCCTCCATTTTGAATGTAATTTTTATACTGTTCTATATTATTTTTACTTTAAAAAAGCGCCACGTTACAAATGTAGAAAATGATTGCCATATGAAATGTCTATCTTACTCTAAGACAATTTAGTAACATGCCTCTGATCTTACTAATAATATAGAGTCCAATATCTTTACTTATTTATATTATACATACACATACAGCGTATGAAATGCGAAACTCATCATGCCAGATGTGGTAACACGAAATGTGCTTTTATGACAAATTGTTCGATCGAAGCTATCATTGCTTGAATATACTCGTAAATCATACAGAGCCCAAGCATTAGCAGTCACATAAAAAGATCACAATAATAAGGTGCCTGATGCCATTGAGTTATTATGTACCATGTACTAGAGGAGTTATCCTTTAAAAGTCTTGCTCCATGTTGGTAGTAATTAAAATTAATGTCCGCTGTAGCGCTGAAAAAATAAATTAGATGTCAATCCCAA
Source organism: Pyralis farinalis (assembly GCA_947507595.1). Lineage (NCBI taxonomy): Eukaryota > Metazoa > Arthropoda > Insecta > Lepidoptera > Pyralidae > Pyralis > Pyralis farinalis. The sequence goes on along the minus strand of OX382268.1, from coordinate 35,729,069 downwards.
AGATTTAGGATGTGAAAAATCGCTTCGAAGGCGAACTATTCTCACGACAAAAGGTCAAAAGCGCCGTGATTTTTCATGGCGCTTACGCGTTTCGTTCAAAGTAGTGCTGCAATATTTCGCATCTATAGTATAGACTCTATACTATAGATAGAGAATGAGTTGTTGCCGGTCGGCAAAAAAGCATGGCGCAAACATTTGGTTAGCGGCGTCCGCTCTAGTACACTAGTACATACTCATAATTCAAAGCCTTGCCTGATGCCTTGTAAGACTAAGTATACTATATAGTATATTAGCAGTTTCGTTCAGAATTTAACTGGAATATCCGCATATTCCAGTTAAATTCTGTACGAAACTGTGAATGTCCAATACGAGTCATGTAAAGACCATACTTTTCGCGCTAAAACCATGCGCATCACAAGCGCGTATGTAGGTATATATGAACCGATCCAAAGGCAATAATAGACCAATAGTCAAAACAGTAAATCAAAATGTTCTTTATTTCCACACACTGACCTGCATATTTTACACAGGCTAGGTCAAGGTTTCCATGGCAACCCGTCATGGTGACAATAAGCCCAACAAAGCCATTTCAAGTTTATTGCGTATCACTTATCGCTAATAAAATAAGAATGGATTATTTGCAAATTAAAGATGGCCAATATACGAAAACGATTTACACCATGGTAAGTAAAATGTAGTGTTTCTTAATAATATCTATGTACTTTATAGAGGTACATACATTCTCATATTATCATTGAAAAAACCTTAGAAGCAATTGCACAATCTATATTTTCATATTCACACCGGGCTTCCCTGCGGGGTTGACAGAGAATCGAGTGCCATATAAAACTTTCGCACAAACCACATGCGGCTCTCTGTGACATATCTTTTTTCGCGGCCAATCTAATGATAGCGACAGTTATTGATTTGTTATTAGTATTTAATTCACTTGAGATCTTCAATGCAGCTTAATTAAATTCGAATTTCTGAACTCAAAACTCGTGACTTTCGCCTTCACCATCTTGATGGGTGGCAATTCACTACAGTATGCTTTTTGAGACATTTTCTGCCACGTACGATGAATTTGGGAATCTACTACCCTCAGCGGTGTTTCCGAACAAATACGACGTGGGTGCCTTAAATAAAACAGAGTCCGGACCAGTGCTTCACCTAGGCTCTCCACCTGGGTGACTGATGATTAGTACAGTCAAGTAATTAAGAAAAATACATAATATATGATCAATAGGGTTTATTTTAATGCATTTTTTCCAAAAAGTGACCCAATAACTTCACACCCTACGTTTTCCTAAAAAGGCTGGCAACGGATCAGTGACCCTTTGGTGCCGCTGATGTCTATGGGCGGTGGAGATCACTTACCATCAGGTGACCCACATGCTCGTTAGGAAACCTAATATAAAAAAAAACGTTCGATTCTCACACAGGATAAACTTGTCAAACAAGTCTTGTTCTGGGAGATTTTAAGAGAAATAGACATTATCTCTGCTTGAGACTTGTAATGTAACTGACTATTCACTTTGAATTATATATAGCTAACTGTCAATTTCGAGTCAAAGTCAACCTAACCTGCACATGGTGTACTCAGCTAATTGTCAAACAAGGCTCTAGCAAAACGGAGTAAGGATAAAAGCAGTCCAGACAGACTGCTTTTTCTAGTAAAAAGTATTTCCACCTCACAATATACAATAAATAACTTAGACGATTGCTGTGTTCCTGGGAGTGAATTAAAATACCAGTAAGGACATGAAAGGTTGCTGTGTCGGCATCTGGGTTTCACCGCAAGAGGTACTCTTTGTATTGCAAGCGTCTATAAGCTACGATAATCATCAGCAATTTACATCAGCTTGGGTATTAAGGTACATTGCTCCGGAAAGCCATATTAGAATCGGAATCAAATTTTTTTCACTCAGATTCCATATATTTTGACTTTCGAATTCGAATATAACTTTCTGAGGCAATGTGAATACCCCCATTGCCTCGGAAAGCCATACTCGTATCGGAATGGAAAGCTTTTTGCTCAGTGGGTTATTCACATTGGCTCAGAAAGCCATATTCAAAACGGAATCGGAAATCTATCTATGTATTTATAACTTCATGGCAAATCCCTTTGGGGTAGGCAGAGAGAACCTAGCGCCTCGTGACTCGATCCTTACATACCTCACTCGCTTCTTTAACATTCATTGCTCTTGAATTAAAAAAATTTTAACGGAAGTATCGCGTTTTATTTATTTCGTTGAACCTGACGGTTCGGATGCTTTGCAGCATCCGTGGTCGCAGGAAGACTTCCCAAAAACACGCGATACTTCCGTTAAAAATTGTTTAATTCAATGTATAAGACAAAGACAAAGATATTTATTTGCCAGAATACGTTTTACATGATGTTGAGTAGATAATTGTTAAGTAACAGTATTCAATCTGCATGCAGATGTGCAAATAACAATCGCGAAAACCTAAGACAACACTATTCATTGCTCTTTTCATGCACGCTCGCCGGAATCGGAAATGTTTTGACATAAACTCCATATAAGAATTTTAACAGATAACTTTTCGATTCGAATATGGCTTTCTGAGGCAATGTGAGTACACCCATAGGTGTACCGTATGCTTGCATGCTCCTGATGTTGCATAAAAATAACCAATAAGGAAAATATAAATCAATCAGCCAATAAATAAATCCGCCACTCCCATGCGGAAGAGTTTGCGAGAGATATCGAAAGGTGACAGCAATGTTAAAATTTATCGTCTGTTTATTTATCTATAACTAGCTGAACCCTCGCGACTTCGTCCACGCTTATCCCAGGATCCCGTAGGAACCGTGTTTTCTACATTATTTATTTTTCCTCGGCTTGTAAGAGTCGTATCGTGATGTTCAATAGCCTATAACCTTCCTCGGGAATTGGGAATAGGAATTGAATTTTGAGAAAGGTAGGGCGCGTCAACGCAGTCCGTCTGGGGAAGTACCTCCACCTCACAGAAAACCGCAGCCAAATAACAACTCCCTAGAGGGTTGTTGTGTTCCTGCGCGTGAGTGAGGTCACCAGTAAGCTCCCAATGAGTTGCTGTGTAAGCAGCAGAGGAGGCATCGCGCGAGTGATACTTAATATATCGCAAGCGTTAATAGGCTACGGTACCCGCATTACATCAGGTGAGCCGTAGCTTGTATGCCTCCCGACGTAGTATAAAAAAACAAATGTAAAAATATTTTTTGAATTCCGACTGATAGTTCCAGAGATTAGTGCGTTCAAACAAACAAAGTCTTCCGCTTTTCATATTGGTATAGATGAAATTAAAATAAATTAAACTCTTGTCGATACACTTCTTTCGTAACTCTTTTGTTATCCATTCTTTCCAAATGTCCAAACCATCTCAGCATACCCTTTTCAATTTTTATCCACATGATCTTTTTTAGGGTTCCGTACCCAAAGGGTAAAACGGAACCCTATTACTGAGGCTCCGCTGTCCGTCCGTCCGTCCGTCCGTCCGTCCGTCCGTCCGTCCGTCCGTCTGTCACCAAGCTGTATCTCATGAACCGTGATAGTTAGACAGTTAAAATTTTCACAGATGATGTATTTCTGTTGCCGCTATAACAACAAATACTGAAAACTAGAATAAAGTAATTATTTAAGGGGGCTCCCATACAACAAACGTGATTTTTTTGCCGTTTTTATAGATAATGGTACGGAACCCTTCGTGCGCGAGTCCAACTCGCACTTGGCCGATTTTTCTTTAGCACCAAACTACGTAATAAAAGACTTCTATGTATACTACTAGACCGGCTGAGCGGAACTCGGATTTTGCACATCAAGTTACGGTCAATTCTCCGCAACTCCTTTAGTCGGTTGCGAGCAAGCGAGACAAGCACTCTTTTGTTTCGTAATAAACGGAGAACGTTGCGGTCGACATATAAGTTTTTTTTTTTGTTTTAAATGCCACGAAATAACAATCAATCATTATTATATTTACGTGAATACTTTGTTCAAGTGATTCAACTGTTATTTTTTGCTAAGTAACTACTTTTTTCTGTATTTTACTATGAAACTGTACTTAACATGAATAATAGCCATAACACTATTGCCATCTCGTTTACTCTCTAGTAGTGTAAGTAGCGCTACCGACGATCACATCATAGATCTATGTAATAGGTGCTCAAACAGACATGGAAATAGGTAGAAACTTAATTATTATAAAACTTAATAATTGATTGAAGAAAAAGAGAGTAGTGGATAAAATTTGTACAAAATAACAGAAGTGATACTTATGTATAATCATTTTGTTGAATAAAACAAAGTCATATGAGTCCAATTATTTTTCCTCATAATTACACAATTGTTACTATCGTAGATTTCCCCTGGATTATGTATTATTAGTGTATATAGTATTATGTACAATATACTTTAATTTACCATTATATTAAAATGGTATTAGTAACAGTCGAAGTCAAATTGGTAATAGGTAAAGTTCAATCGATTGTCGCGTCTGCGTGAGCAGCCTGTTCACTGCATCGGCAATCCTCTCCCGCTACCCCGCACCTCAGCCGGCGCGCTCCCGAGTTACGACACAATATTTATGCCACTCAGCCTGTCTAGTAGTATACTTACATAGAAGTCTTTGAATAATACCTACTAATATTTTTTTACATTTTTTAACATACATCTTCGTTACATGGTTATATTCATTAAAAATTACTTTCCTTTTTAACGTGGAAGAATTTAGGAGCCAACTCCTTGCGAGTGAGTGAGGTCACCAGTACGCTCCTAAATGCTGTGTTAGCAGGTCGAGAGGTAGCATCGCGCGAGTGTTACTTAATGTATCACAACTCACAAGCGTTCATATGCTATGGTAAACGATTACTAATAACAATAGGTAAGTCGTATGATTGTATGCCTTTCAACGATGTATAAAAAAAATAGAACTACAATTGCTTAATAGGAGTAAGGGAATTGTAGCAACAAAAGTACATACACACAAACATTCAATATGTAGGTAACACAATCAATAGCTAGGTAGTTAGATAAAACCGATTAACGACGACCGATCGCTATACTCGTAAAGATAAACGATGTTCTTAAACGTTGTCACGAACGATAAGGCTGACAAACATGTAACACAGCTACAATTGCGATTAGATTAACGACTGAACCTCTGATATTGTTTTATTGTGTAAGATTAACAAAACGTGACATCTGCATTCTTTAGGGAAAAAATATCTTTTATCCCTTTTTGTTCAAACGGTAATCAAGTCAATTCAAAAAGTAATGAAGATAATGTTGCCATTTGCGGAAATACTACCCTATTATGTATTAAACATAAAATATTTTGGATAAATCGACGATCAATGTCAGAGGTCTGGATTTTTTTTATACCACTAAGGTATACATGCATTCGGCTTGATGGTAAACAGTCGCCGCTACGCACATTTGTAACTCATGCGTTGCCGACCCTCTAAAAGACGATTTTCCTGAAAAATTCCATTCTGTAGTCCCTTGGAAAAACATCGGCAAGTGATATTATTTCATGGTCAAGATCATGATTACCTAACAATTGTTTGGTTATAAAAAGAATCTCGGAAATATATTTTCAATACGTCAAAAACAATAAATAAAATGTCTTGTAACGTAAATACCACTGTAGTTAATATTTTATTACGTCAATATTGCCAATATATAACTGTAACTATTAATAATATACAATTTGCGCATATACTAATACAAGTACCAACTTAGTACAAAACAGTACCTATCTAATTCGTCATTCCCTATTTATTATCATTTTATCGTAAACAAAGGAATGCCTTTTGTAGTACTAGCTGTATAATACAAAGAAATAACTAATGTTATGACAAATCTAGTACAATTTATTTGTTCAAGACCTTATAGCTATGTGTATACAACGTTAGAGAGTCAACCCTAAGTCTTTTGATAAACAAGGTCGTCGGGTGACAAACGAATTTTTGGTCAGTTGGACGTTAGGTCGATTGTCACGTGTACCTATAGGTGCCACCATCGAAAAAATATAGTTCAGTGAGGGTATTCACACTGCCTCGGAAAGCCATATTAGAAAAGTTTTGAATTGATTGCATACATTTTGACAGACAACTTTTCCATTCCGATTCGAATATAGTATTTCGAGGCAATGAGTACGCGTACAGGAAAAAAATCTTTGTCGAACAACGACGTCGTGAGTGATACGGCAATTAGATAGCGTTTAGGACCTGGTCGTGTAAAAATGTATTCCTAACAAGCTCATTGTTTGATTTTTTTTTCGATAAGTATGTTTTTTATGGCGATAGTTTCGCGTGATTAATTCCTTTAATCTGTTATCGTAACGACCCCTGCAACGCGATGCCTATCACACATGCGTTGCTATTCCTACTAACAAATGTTTTTAGATCTTGCTCCTTCGTAACTCATCCTTCAACACATTTTAGTAATTTTCTATATAATGAATGAACAATACTCCTTCAAGCCAACTGCTCCTGTATAAATATCTTTGTGCATACTAAATCTATTTACCCAAAGCCTTATTTGTTAATTGACAGCAGGGTGGACCACTTGCAGCTGATATTAGTTTTAACTAGTGGCCATTACCAATAAGATGATGAAAAGCAACACTTAAATATCAACGTCATCAAATACACCAACAAAACGTCAAAACGAAAAAATTTGCTTTGTTTATCATGAGTATATACGGGGATCTTTAAACTATCACAGTAATTCATCTGTAGGATGAGTTAATATGAATTTAAATTTTTTGATTTTTATATTTAATTTTGGAAATAATAGAATGGGAAATTATGTAAACATATGGTGCCGATGAAATGGCATTATGTTGTAATGTTGACGAGCTCGATGGCACACAGGTTTATAAGGCTACATTGGCACCAGGTTTCGTGGATTCGATCTTGGACTTGGCATGCCATTCATCGGCTTGGCTTTGAGTAGATGATCAGATTTATAGGTTTTCCAATATGAACTATTATTTTTTTACACCGCTGAGGCAGCGAACAAGCGTACGGTATTATGATGGTCAGTAATTACTTAGACAACAGGGGTAATCGTACGTCACAGGCCTTCTGAAAATGCGAATTACATTTTGTAAAAAGTGTCATATTCGATGACGTGATAAACTTATTTAAAAATAAATAAATATTGCCGGACTAATTATACTGTACCATCTAGACCCAAAGTAAGCGAAATTTGTGTTATGGATACTAGATAGCGATGGGCGATTCCGAGATGTTTTAACAATCGAAAGAATTGCAGTCGTCAAAATATACAATCGAGTCAACAATCGACTCGCCGTTTTACAAAACAATCGAGAGGTTTTTCGATTGTTTCGATTGTTGCATCAGTCAGTCATTCATCGGTCACCGGTCAGTTTAGCCGGACGGACTCGACTCGCTGCTAGTTGTTTACAAGCATCGAGCCGAGGTGTATGTGTCGCAATTGTTTGTCGAGCCGCTGTGATTTTTTGTATTAAAACTAAAAAACTATGTTGCATACATTGCACAAGTTTATTTAAGTCATTAAAAATAGATGATTCGTTATAAACTTCGATTATTTTATTTATTTTCGTGATTCCTTTCTCCTATAATACGTACGTAAGTTGGGTAAGTTTGCTACTTTGCATGCTTAGTTTAAACTCGCAAATCGCAATCACAAGACAAGGCCAAGTCCGGCCATCGAGATATTCTAATATAACTCAAAACAATCGACTGAAACCTCTCGCCATCGTGCATACTCGCAATTCGTAACCACAAATTCGAGTTGAAATCGCGCCGAAGACGAACACAACAACAATCGAGATGTTCGACAAAACAATCGAAAACAATCGAGATGTTCGAACAATCGAGACAATCGAAAAAAACCTCTCGCAATCGCCCATCGCTAATACTAGACAACTTTTCCGTCTTCTCCCATTTCCTAATCTATTAGGATTAACGGGGTCAGCTACCTAAGCCTAAGGATTTGGTGATAATACTGATTGTTACATAAAGCGACTGCCGTCAGATTTCCACATTCCAGTGGGAAAAGCATATCTGTCTTAGGTTAAGTCACACGTCTTTCGAAATATAGTATAATTTCTATAATAATAGAGAAACTGACAAACATACGTAAATATATATTTTTTTGTAAATACATATACTTATGATAAATAGAAAACACCCGGGCCAAGACAGTCATGTACATGCACACAAATGTTTGTCCTTTGTGGGAATCGAACCTACGAGCGTTGGTGTCAAAGTAGCGTTACTAACCACTGCGCCACCGAATTTGTTAATTATGTACAGACTAAACTATGTAGATTAACAAGTAAGTGTTTTACATTACCGACTAAATATAATATTATACTGTAGTTACGTAGCTTTACACATATCAATTCACATACCAAACATGATGCTACATATTACCACCGAGTCACAGCTTAAGGACGACAAACACTTAGATAACCTATTTACATGAATAAGGGTATATACGTGTAGGTAAAATTATCATAGCGCAGTGCGCATATCAATCTGATATCATCTAAAGGGATATACGCTACCTTCACACAACAACTTGTCCTTTTATGCTCCACTTACCAGACCATGGATGTATACCGATAATGGGAGGCCGTGATTTATTCTTATCTCAAATAAATAGGTTTACACAGATTTAGAAATAAACTATTTACTATTAATCTATTAATAAAATACTAATACTTACAGATAAAAGAAGCAAGATACGATGACGCGATCAAAGCCCTTAACGACGCCATTAATTTTAATCCAAACCGCGCTGGACTATCCCTGTTGGGCTACTGCTATTTCAGAACCCAGTCTTTCGTCGAAGCTGCTAACTGCTACGAACAACTTACAGCTATGCATCCCGATATACCAGAATACAAGCTATACTTCGCACAAGCACTATACGAAGCGTCTATGTTTGACGAAGCTTACAAAGTCACTATGCAGATTTCTGCTCCAGAATTAGAAAGAAAAGTAGTCAAATTACAATCTGCTGTCAAATACGGAGAAGAAGATACAATAACTGCTAAAGGATTGGTGGACTCTTACCCATTGGAGGACCCAGATAAGGACATAAATCTTGGTTGTCTGTTATTCAAAGAAAATCAATATGAAGAAGCTTTACAAAAATTTTCAAAAAGTCTTAACGTGGTTGGTTTTCATGCTCATCTGCATTATAATATAGCTCTATGTTACTTTAGGCTTAAAGAGTATCCGCAAGCTTTGAAGCATATAACTTTAGTGATTGAAAGAGGCATAAGAGATCATCCGGAACTGGCTGTCGGAATGCAAGCTGAGACTTCTGAAGTGAAATCTGTTGGTAACACTTTGACTCTCTATGAAACTGCTCTAACTGAGGTGTTTAACCTAAAAGCGGCGATTGAGTACCAGCTAAAAAACATAGAAGCTGCAAGAGAGGCTTTAAGTGATATGCCTCCAAGACATGAACATGAATTAGATGCAGTGACTTTGCATAATTTGGCATTAACGTCTATCGATATTAAACCAACCGACGGTTTTGAAAAATTGCACTTTTTGTTACAACAGGATCCGTTCCCACCAGAAACGTTTGCTAACTTATTACTTCTGTACTGCAAATTCGAATATTATGACTTGGCGGCTGATGTATTAGCTGAAAATGCACAATTTACTTACAAATACTTGACACCATATTTATACGACTTTTTAGATGCAATAATAACGAGTCAAACTTCTCCCGAGGAAGCATTTCAAAAGTATGAAGATATAGCTTCGAAACATGCAGAACAATTACGAAAACTAACCAAAGTTGTACAAGAAAGTCGTTCACAAGGGGATAATGATCAGGTAAAGAAAGCTGTTGTAGAATACGAAGAAGCATTGGAGAGATATATACCAGTGGTTATGGCACAGGCAAAGATTTACTGGGATATGGAGAACTATGGGCAAGTTGAAAAGATATTTCGTAAATCTGTGGAGTTTTGTAATGAATCTGATGTATGGCGTTTAAATGTAGCTCACGTGCTTTTTATGCAAGAAAACAAATACAAGGAAGCAGCCAGTTTTTATGAACCTATTGTTAAGAAGCAATATGATAACATTTTAGATGTAAGTGCAGTTGTTTTGGCTAATTTGTGCGTTTCCTACATCATGACATCACAAAATGAGGAAGCTGAGGATATTATGCGTAAAATTGAGAAGGAGGAGGAACAGCAGATATTTGAAGATCCTCAAAAGAAGTTTTATCACTTATGCATTGTGAATCTAGTAATAGGTACACTGTATTGTGCAAAAGGGAACTATGAGTTCGGAATTTCCAGAGTTATTAAATCACTGGAGCCTTTCAATAAACGTCTCGGAACTGACACGTGGTTTTATGCGAAAAGATGCTTTTTATCGTTTCTTGAAAATCTAGCGAAGCACTTGATTGTAGTCAAAGATAACACTATCAAAGATTGTCTTCAATTTCTTGAGGGCTGCGAGACTTACGGTAGACGTGTAAGCACCGTTATTGAGAGTCCATTTCAAGAGGAAGACGTTAACACAAAAGCCAAACAAACCGTTACATATGAAGCCAGATTGTTACGTTACATGTTCTATAAACTTCGAAATATCGATGACTCTGTCATTATAAATAAGTATGAAGATTTAAAATAAAACTAACCAAGTGGTATTGGTGCCTTTTCTTTTCCTGGTTTCCTTGCGTCTTTGTGTTTTAACACAAACTCTCTTTCCTGTCCTAGAGAAATTGATGTGATAGGATACTTTGGATCCAATTCCGGTTCGTTATCTCGGTGTTCACCGATGTGGTCATTACCATCTTTGTACCTTGGAACAGAATTAGAAATCGTTGAAGGCTTCTAAGTGACGTACTTGCATATAATAAGTACGAGTAATCAAGTACAAAAGTCCTTAGACATCATACATAAGTGATGATTGTGACAAGGTTAATTATTTACAGGTACTGATAAAAATAAAAAATATTCCCATCGAAATTGTTCCTGAAGGTTATCCGCAATTACGCAGTGGTTATCCCGATATAATGTAGGAAATTTCGCAACATAATGTCGGAAAAATTTTACGATACATCCTTAAATTCTTCTGAAGAATTGTGCAATATTTCAAGATTTTACGCTCAACCATCTGTGATGTGCATAGTTATGTCTATGAGTATTTTTTTTGTATATATTCAGACAGAAGATTATACAGTTTAATGTATACAAATCGGTTAAGCCGTCTTCGATATAACGGTGAATAAACATAAAACTAAATTAGAATATCTTCCTTTTTGAAGACCATTTAGTTATTATGCGTACCTTACAAATTGATAGGGCTTCGCAAGTATTCGTAACTACGTGATCATAACTTACCTATTTACCAATACAAAATCATATTTAATTCCTCTAAGGGAAGCGAGGAACTCACGCAGCGCTAACACCGGCGATGGCCAAGGCAAGGCCGGCACTGTTATTCCTGAGTATGTATATGTGATACCCGGGTCTCCATAAGCCACCTGTTGTCGCGGCAAAGCGTATACTTTACCAAATATCCTGCAAAATAAAGTGGATGAGTATCACCTACACTTAATCCTACACTAATTTATACATATACATGCGAAAGTAGTAGGTTTATTATCATTTAAGAATTAAACTGCTGAACGAATTATAATGACATTGAATACCGAGATAGTTTAAAGAGGGACATGAGCTATTTATTATCGCGATAATGGGAACCTTGCGTAAGTGAAACTACGGGTATGAAGTAGTATGAGCATATTTGATGAGCCCGTCGTTGGTATTGTTACGCGTGGAGCGGAACCCTTATTATCAAATCATAAATAAAATTCGACCATTTCAAATGAGCTTGAAACCAGAGGGAAGACGATAGCTAAGATATCCGTCGCTAAGTAGGTCTCTTGCACGAATAGTACCTATTAGATTAGAGTTTGACAATCGTTATTTTATTTAGTCAAGTGCTCTAATTAACCTGCCAGTTTATCGTTTATGTTTTAGTAATTTTATCCAATAGTGATCAAAAATTATCAGAATATAACATACGACTCTTGAGTTGCACTTGAACATTGAATTACTATTAACAAAGAGAAGTCATAGGTCAATACAAAGCAATAACAGCTGTTCATTTCTGTGGAGTTCTGTAAGGTTACTTGGGCATATATCGACACCAGCAATTTATAGTACGCTAACTCAAAAAAGTCTACTTTACAGTAGAAGCTTACAAAGGGAAAAATGTGATAACTTTTATATTAATTAAGATACTTATTTGAAATTTGGTATCCTTTATAGTAAACTTATTTATTATAATTCCCTATATTTACTTTTTCTAAATTATTTGTATTTTTTGATTTAGTGTTAGTTAGCCGTATATGCACGTAATTGGCCAATAAAATTGTACATATAACACTCGGCTAACTAATTTTAGCGTAGTTTATTACGTGAGACCATAGTGATAAAGAGTGTTATTTTTATTGCGTTGGAATAATTATTATTAAATATATTTTGCATAAAGAGTAAGCTAAGGGTTATACGATTATTCACAAAATCTAATATTGATAATTCTTTTATTAAATTGCAAGTTTTTAAAGTTAGCTTTGTTTAACCGGTACGTGCGTCACTGGCGGATATCGTTTTAAATGCATTTAAATTATAAATAGCCTATTATAGATCGATCTATGCCACTAGTTAGCGTATCATTGAACTTTACATTGAGTTATAATAATTTATTAATTAACGATAAGAGATCAGATCAATCACAGACTTCGTAAGTAAATTATATTTAAATCAAAATTGCACTTACACTTATAACAAAACAAAGCAAAATCTTCTAAATTCTACTTTATAAAGGTGAAAGAGTAAGAACATAATAAGTTTGTATTTATATTTGATGTGTAGATGGATGGATGTTTGTTACTCCTTCACACATGCACTTTGGCACAGTGATAGATTATAGTCTGGAATAACACATAGGTTACAATTTATCCTAATAAGTACCATATGGGTGAAGCCATGGGCGTAAGCTAGTATCAAAATAAACCACATAATTTAAACAGTATTTTATAATCATTAAGTATTCATAAACTAGCCATTACTTGCCTTGGCCTTATTTCAGACTGGGGTTATCGTAACCGTCTCGATTTCGCATCCCACAAAACATACCAGCTCTTGCTTAAGGGAAATTTGCAGGTTCCGCCGCGATTCCGCTTCAATGGAGTATCAGTTACAAATAAAAACTCGGTTTGTTACTTGGGATTACTGTTAGACAAAGGTTTTAATTACATTGAAAACATAAAGCAGATTGGAGAAAAAGCCAAAAAGAACTTTTATGCATTAACTCGAATTTCCACCTCGACATGGGGCTTAACTTTCAAAACGATAAAAATTATTTACAGAGCCACATATTTAGGATGTATTACGTACGGTTCACCTGCATGGGCTGATAGGGCTACCATAGGTGCTGCACGTCATAAGTTACTGCAAAGTCAGCGTCTCGCTTTAATATTTCTATGTAAATCGTATAGAACTGTGAGCACCGAGGCACTATCAGTGCTGGCAGGCGTATTACCAGTTGACTTAGAAATTCAACGCCGGGCTTCAATGTACTACACCTCTAAAAATATACACCCTGACTTTCTAAAACACCGCTATATGGACAAAATACTTAGATTATTCAAACCATTTGACGAGACATTTGAAACTTTACTGTCTGAATGGCAAGAAAGGGAAACTTCTACTAAAGGACGCCACTTGTATCTGTTCTTTCAATCAGTGCGAGACAGATTAAGTAAAGAGTGGTTAGAAGTCGATCATCCCGTTGCGCAATTTTTAACTGGACATGGAAACTTTAGAGCTAAGCTCTTTTCGTTTAGACTTGTGGCATCGCCTTTATGCGAGTGTTCTACGACAAATAATGAATTCGAGCAAACAGCACATCATGTTCTCTGGGAGTGCAATCTCTAGCGTCGGGAGCGGGACGATATGTTAAATTCCTTGCATGTCACATCCGGGGTAGTATATTTTTCTGATTTGGTGGCAACAAGGGAGAATTGCCAGGCGTTTAGGCGGTTCTGCAATCTATATTATTGGAATCGATGTGTTAGGTAACAACTCACAGTTTAGGTCCCAATAGTGTTAGATATTTGAAAATCCGTGGTGCACGGCAGTTGAGCTTCACTTCACTAGCCATCTCTTTGAGGTTTTTAAATGCCTTATTTGTCATATTGCTGTCTCTCACTTTGCCAAGAGGGGAAGTCAATTCCAACACTTCCTACTCCTACAAATTTCTTCCGATTAAATTCGTTGTGAGTTCCAAGGCAGCTGTAGTTTAACCGCCGGGACGGCAGTGAACTTCACTGTTCATCGCTTTTTTGTTGGTCGCCGTTGTTAATTCTGGCTACACAGGAGACACAGTGGTGGGTATGAGTGGTGGGCCTGTCCCGATAAAAAAAAAAGGTCAATACGTACTTCTTGGCTAATTTTATTGTAGCATTGCAGACGACAATTGCTACAAATGGCTTTAATGTTTCTTGCGGCTTTACTTTTTCCTTTTGATGTAGTATATGCCAACCCTTTGTTACATAAAAGTTTTCTCTTTCTAACTATCCAATCTTCTTCAAGTTTAAGACGTTTGAGATCCACATCAGTTCTTTTCTTAGATCTTCGTTTATTATTTTTTGGGGTCGATATTGCAGAATAGTCACTGTCATTGAACGTTGCAGGCGAGGAAATTGAGTTACAAAGAGTAGAATCTGATATTGCTGACACTTAATCGAAGTTATGGCTGAGGCCGTTATCCATATGCGAATCGGGAAGACTTTCCTTGGCGGACAAACCAGGTGTGAGTGTTCTATCTTCGGTATCTTGGCAAGAAGTCAACACCAAAGTATCGTTTAAACTTTGTAATGATTCCGAAAAATCACAATACGGGGAAGGCATGGGGGTATTATCTATGCTTTCAGTAGGATCATTATTAGTGACGACCGTAAACAAAGGTTCGATACTTGGTGAAGTTAATGTCAATGGCGAAGGTTCTATAGAAGTCAATACCTTTAGTGAAAACATATTAAGTGGGGTATTAGGAGCCGCCAATTCGTTAAAATTTACATCTTGTAGTACCACATCATTTTCGCTATTGGCTATATTATGGCTTGCAGAACTGGATATTGAATTATCTTGCTCTTGAACTGGCTCATCCAATATGACGTAATTATACAAAGCTACAAACTCAGGACTATTAACCTCGGAAGGTAAGGGCGACGATTCTATAACAAAAAGTATTAAAAATGAGGTATTTTGTGTGGAAAGCCTACGATTATTCTTATAATATAAAAAATCGGATTTCTAATGAAGCAGATTAATCTCTGCTTCATTAGAAATCCGAGCAGCTCGAAATTGGGTATTGTGCCCGGCGCACGGCAATAGGCTCCCCTCATAACGTAAGTACGTATATTTATAGCATACAGACTATAGATTAGCTCGCCCCGGGATTCGAACCATACCTGGCTATACCACTAGACCAATAGACAATTGACGCTAAGTAGTACATTTACGAACGAACGTGAAATACACGAGCGCACTATACTACGCTAACCACGTGTTAGCGTAGTATAACACGCACTTTGAGCAAAGCTTCGCAAATTTTCAAAAAAATAAACAGTAACTAGCCACCATTAACTATGATTTACTTATTTATTATTTGATTCCGGGCAATCACATTCAAAACAGCGACAAGTGCCGTTGGAGTAATGTAAACAAACAAGCGGTGGGTCCCTCTCCCCGCGTACACGCCGCTAATAATAGTTGGCGTAATATAGATCGAGTGATTTACAAAAGTACGTTTAGTTAGCGCTGTATAAGATTTGTAACTTCGTCATTTTTGTCTTTTTCTTCACGATTTTTTTACTACATATAAAACACCACATTTTAAGCAACTTGGCATAAAAAAACGAATTTACCTAAAATTCGAGTTAGCGTAGTATAAATTGCTGGTGTCGATATTATAGTATACTAATTAAATCAGTTTGCGCAAAAACTACCTAACTAAAATATTAAAGTATTTTCCATTCGTAGGACGGTGAAAAAAAAGAAAATTAAAAAGAACTGTGATCGTGTCAGTTGCTTTATCGTCTAAACTAATGATGAAAGTTTCATGAAATGAAAAGAAATTATATTATTACTGTACAAATGTGTTTTTGGATTTGTATATAGTTTGAATATTAAGAGGGTTTTCTATACAAACAAAATAAATAAAATGTCTCAGAAACAATAAGAGAGGATTAGAAAATCTAAAAATTACAATAGTGAAACTTCATTAAGCGAAATTATTCAAGTGTTTTACATTTTTTTCTCCTATACACTATGGGATCATTCTCCTTGAATTGGGGCACATTTTCATAACAATTTAGCCTATTTCTCCGTTAAAATCATACAATAAAGTTACTTTGTACAATGGAAATAATAAGATAAGAAGCAAAGAGATGAGAATCGACTAGGATAAACAATTTCGTGTTATACGATTAAAATCACAAGGTTGAAATCAACACTTGTGATTATTTTTTTAAACCCATTTTCGTTCTTTTTGAAGTTTTATTCCCAAAATTTAAATAATGATGTGACCTGCACTTCCTTAACTTTCAGATGGATCTTACTCTATAAAAAAGTGATTTATGAATACAAATAACCTACCGATGTAATTTATAAAATACAGACTATTTTATTTCACCTAATGACATAAAAAATAGTTATTAACCAATATCTTCACGCCAGATCCCTTGCGAGGTATGCAGAAAGAATTGAACGCTACAAGATGCGGGCCTTACTCACCTTGCTTTCAACATCTTTTCTTTCCCTTTTCATGCATATACAACGTTTTCTAGGGCTCCTGATATCACCTTCTGATAAAACTCGATCAATTCGGTCGTGACCTTCCTCGGCTGTTGACTCCTAGATGCATTCACTTTCACATTGTGTATATGTTTCGTCATTCTTTCATTCTGCATTCTTTCTAGCTGCATGAACCAAAGGTACACCTTTTCTCATCTTAATACCGACAACCTCTTTCAGGCTTTCTTCCTTATATCATCGTTGTGAACGTAGTCACCAAGTGTTGCAATTTATTAACTAACGGTAACAATAGCAAATGTAAAATATAAAAACTGATCAAAACGTTTATCGTACATGCGTGCTGGTACGTTGCGCAAAACTACGGAAGTGGTTTTTTTAACCAAACGCGCCACCTGCCATAGAATGAATTGAACTACACTCCTGTGAACTTTCATACGTCATGGATATGATTACGTCAATGTTGTAGAACGTTGATGGTAACTGAGGCCAGGTCCAGGTCTGGTAGTAAATAAATAGTTTTGTACCATCGTTATTCTTTTGGCTAATCTACAGCGCTTGAGAATACCTCTTGAAGGCCAGCAACGGTGATGGGTGCATGCTTTCGTGCATGTAATTGCAAAGACAACCGGAGAGGCCATAGCAGCATGACAGTATACATTTGTAAGAGAGGCAGGGTGCATCTAAGCAGCCCGTCTGGGGATGAGTACCTCCCATCCACCTCAAAGAAAACTGCAGCCAAATAACAACTTAATTTTTAGGGTTATTGTATTCCTACGTGTGAGTGAGGTCACCAGTAACCTTCTAAGGAGTTGATGTGCTAGTTGCAGAGGTGGCATCGCGCGAGTGATACTCAATGTATTACAAGCGTTCATAGGCATGCCTCCCGACCCGAAGTTGTACATAGAAAAAAGGGTAGTTATTAAAAATGTACTACAATGTGATCCAGTGGCAGTAGTAGTTATTTAGGGAAATAGGTTTGTCCTCATCCTCACTTATGCGGGTACAATATTCGAATTTCTTAAATTCAAGTCCTTAAACCACCACCAACGATTTCAGTACAAGCCCTATAGAAAGACTTATTCAGATATGGCCTAATGAAAAAAACTTACTTTATTTTTGCTAGGTCACCGGTAAAATATTCTAATGTACTCTCCAGTTCATTGAACAATTCGGTTGCTAGTTCTTTAGGTATAGCTACAGCATATTCTAAAGAAAGCCCTTCTTTTTTTATTGAAATCCATTCAATTGTTTTAAAATCAATTTGCTGCAATTTTTCCATTGTTGAAATTATTCAAATTGGACAGTGATCATGGCAGTTTTACAGCAAAACGCTAGCAACACTCGCACTGATCTTTTTCACATTGCTCGTAGTGATTTTCTCTGTTTATTAGTAATCTAAACAAAGAAATCAAATTATTATACAAAATAAAATATTAATCTTCTCTATTTCCTAAAATATTAATAGGTTTATATAACAACATATAATAAAATTATATTAAATAGGTACTCACGTAAATCATTTGATGCCGGTAGAACGTGTCAACTGTCAAAATAGTGTTGCCCGATTGAGTTTTAGAATAACCTAGCGGTAACGAGAATTTGTTGGGTAATGTGGTGTTTAAATAGTCCAGTCAATAAAGCGGGGAAATAAAAAAGTTTCTTATAGGAAGATGGATCAAAAAAATTCTTTTTGCATTACCTTCTATGAGTCCTCTAGGTCATTCGTGACTAGCAAGCAAAGTGACTAGCCCTCAATTTTTTTAAAAATTGCACAATATAGTAAAAGTGAAAATTAAGGACTGAAAATGCCCCTAGTAGGTTTTCGGGGTCGCTGACCACGAATCCGGAAAATTCACACGGGGAGCGGAAAATCAGAAAATTAGGTTAATTTTTCCGACTTCTTCCGACGCGCGACGCAATGCGCGCGCACGCATTCACCGCCGTTGCGCTCCCGCTCGTAATAATTTGTACGTGTACCTATTTACTTTAACTACAAATTCGTAAATATGGCTAAAAAGTAAAAAGATTTTTTTTTTGCGTCAAATGTGTAATTTTGTTATAAAATCAACAAATTTCCTACAGAAGAAAAAGTACTTTTAATGCCTATCATTTTAGGCTACTGTAAAAATATTAAATTTCCGATATATATAATATAAAGATTATAATTTTAATAAGTGTAGTAAATGAAAAAGTAAACAATAGTTTAGTGTAAAATAAAAATGGTTATGTATGCGCGTGAGAAGTTATACTTCTCTGGCATCATTAAATAACAAATCCCTGGAGGGATGTTGTGTTCATGCGAGTGAGTGACGTTACCACCTCACAGGCAACTGCAGCCAAATAACAATTCCCTGGAGGGTTGTTGTGTTCATGCAAGTGAGTGACGTTACTACCTCACGGAAAACTGCAGTCATATAACAATTCCCTGGAGGGATGTTGTGTTCATCTGAGTGACGTCACGAGTAAGCTCCTAAGGAGTTGCCGTGTTAGCGGCAGAGGTGGCAATACGCGAGGCATACTTAATGTATTGCAAGCGTAAACAGCTACAGTGACCGCTTTAAATTGGGTGGATCGTATGCTTGTTTGTTCATGCGAGTGAGTGACGTTACCACCGCACAGAAATCTGCAACCAAATAACAATTCCCTGGACGGTTGTTGTGTTCAAGCGAGTGAGTGACGTTACTACCTCACGGAAAACTGCAGCCAAATAACAATTCGCTGGACAGATGTTGCGTTCATGCGAGTGAATGACGTTACTACCTCACGAAAAATATGCTCAAAACTGCAGCCGAATAACAATTCCCTGGAGGATTGTTGTGTTCACGCGAGTGAGTGACGTTAACACCTCACAGAAATCGGCAGCCAAATAACAATTCCCTGGACGGTTGTTGTGTTCAGGCGAGTGAGTGACGTTACATGACGTTATATGGCTGCAGTTTTCCGTGAGGTAAAAACGTCACTCACTTGCATGAACACAATAATCCTCCAGGGAATTGTTACTTGGCTGCAGCTTTGAGCATATTTTCGTGACTTAGCGGTTTAGCGGGCAGCTTCAACCTGTTACTTTTGTTTTACAGTATCTTAAAATTTCACTCATCATTTTTCATAACGCGCCTAAAGGAGTATATAACTTCAATACAATAGTCAGCTCCTGGTCTATGTACAAAAAATGATTAAGAAAAACTTTGTAGGTACTCGTATTATAGATCCCTGATGATTCACCTACAGGGGAAAATTGCTTTGTATATAGATAGACTATGCATTTTTGACGATTGTATAAACTATAAGCGACATCCCTACGTGTTTAGGCTATTATCCTTCGCTCAGGGGTCGAGTCGGCCTACTTGTTTGATTTTACTATGGTGTAACTTTGCATCTGGATTGATTTTAAAATCATAGTGCATACTTTAGCTAGCTTACCATTAGCTAGCATTTTCAAAAACCTCGTTAGTAAGCATAGCTTTTTCATATCGTACCGGTAACAAACAAGCATACAGTTCATCTGATTGATGTTTAGCGGTTGACCATCGAAATTCGGCTTGAGTAAAGAGCCATTTAGCTCGTAGCTCGCACGCCCCATATTAGGACGCAAGATTCCAATGAGTGCCCTATCACCAGAACTTTGTTTGCTATTAGGCAAGTTCACCGCGCACAAGCGAAGGTGGTTTTAACTCGCACTGATGACACGCATCTGTATATAGTGCGAGTATTATGTATATCGAAGATATCGAGCAATAAATTGTCAAATATACAGGAGACGGCGACTTTTAGGTATAAGTAAGTAAGAGATTATTCAAACGAAAAACAAAAAGTGCTTGGAATTTATTAAAAAAATAATATGTGTGCAGTTCACATTTTAGACATTTTGTAAAAAGAGTGATACTCATAGCATAAATACTAGATATAAGCATAATCTTGTGTTACATGCAAGCCGTCTCCACAAAATAAGTAATTCTTTTATGGGGCAATGTATACGGTTCTATAACAAACTTCCCAGCAATATAAGAGAATTGTCAATAAACAAATTTAAAACTACTATTAAAGCCAAATTGTGTAGCAGGTAGAGATGGGCGGTCAGTAAATACTAAATAGTATTTACTGAGATGGAAAGATAAATATTAGTATTTATCCATTTTTACTCATTTATACTGAGTATTTATCCAAATGCATGAGTAAAAAAAAATAAACACAAAAAGACTTGAAATTTTAGTCTCCCTTCAACGGAAGGGGTTTAGAGCTTACTCTGCTACGCTGCTCGAATGCGGATTGGCGGAGGCCAGTGTTTTCAAGCCGCCCGAGGGCCACTGACTTAGCTTAACGACTGTCATCTATCGACAATAGCCGGGACCGACGGCTTAACGTGCCCTCGGAGCACGGAAAACTCAAGATAGATAAACCCATCCATAGACAGACTGCGGTAGACCTACGTGTTCGGTTAGAATGACATGCGCAACGACCCCATCTAACTCTTTTTTTTTAAAGATTTTTATACCACTAAGGTGGCAAACAAGCTTACGGCCTGCCTGACGATAAGCAGTTACCGTAGCCTATGGACATTTGCAACCACCAGGGGTGTCACTCATGCGTTGCCGACCCTTTAAGAACCTCTTCACGCCTTTCTTGAAGAACCCCATACTGTAGTCCCTTGGAAAACCTCAGCAGGGAGCTCATTCCACAACTTAATAGTTCTCGGTAGAAAGCTTCTCAGGAACCGCACAGTACGCGACCATTGCGGTTCCAGTGTATGAGGATAAACTCTCAGCCGTCGGCGAGCAGCGCGATCGTAAAACGAGGCTATTGGCATGATAACGAACAATTCCTCAGAACACAACCCATTGTACAATCGTTAATAGATTCAGGCGTTATTTTGCGAAAGTCAAATTTACATGCAATTTGATCTAACCTGCTTTGTGTGCTTCCGCCACCAATTAGTTCATGCGGCCTAGCGCCGGCCGGCACCCACCCACTACTGTTAGTGCGTGCTACATGCCGACGCTGCCATGGCTGCTCCGGTAGTCTCTGCCTCGGCTGCTGCGGTCGTCCGCCATCTGGAACAGAATCCGCATGCCCCCACCACCACCGTCACTGCCACGACTGGCCTGGTCGTCGCTGCGACACGTGTTTCGCCTCTCCACGAGGCATCATCAGGCGTTGTAGACGTTAATCGTAAGAATAACATGCTACAAGTGACAAATCCATCGCAGTGCCGTCCCTTATATTGAATTGAGGGTGGGGGTGGATGGTGTGGTTATGGAACCATATATTTCGACAAATAAATACACTGCGAGTTTGTCATACCTGGGTAAAATCACTGACAAAATAGTTCACATATTTAGAAAAAATAACATACATGTTGCTCTCAAATCCCATAATTCACTCAGGTGACTTTGTAACACTAAAGATAAAATCCCGCCCAATAAAAAATCCGGCGTCTATAAGCTGTTCTGCGATGAATGTGAACACGTTTATATCGGGCAAACTGGTCGTAACTTTATAACACGATTTCACGAACACGTATCGGCGTATAAAAACAATCGCCCAGAAAGGTCACACTTCGCCGAGCATCTTATAGACAAAGGACATAACTTATCCCCCACTAATACATATCAAATTTTACACACCATAGACAAAGGTTTAAAACTAAATATTAGGGAACAATTAGAAATTAATAAACATAAAAATTCTAAAATTACTCTCATGAACAAACAGACTGACGTAAACCATTCCCCACTATTAAATATCTTTTCGCTCACACCATCCACCCCCACCCTCAATTCAATATAAGGGACGGCACTGCGATGGATTTGTCACTTGTAGCATGTTATTCTTACGATTAACGTCTACAACGCCTGATGATGCCTCGTGGAGAGGCGAAACACGTGTCGCAGCGACGACCAGGCCAGTCGTGGCAGCGACGGTGGTGGTGGGGGCATGCGGATTCTGTTCCAGATGGCGGACGACCGCAGCAGCCGAGGCAGAGACTACCGGAGCAGCCATGGCAGCGTCGGCATGTAGCACGCACTAACAGTAGTGGGTGGGTGCCGGCCGGCGCTAGGCCGCATGAACTAATTGGTGGCGGAAGCACACAAAGCAGGTTAGATCAAATTACATTGTACAATCGGTAGAACACGCAAAGGGAGGCGAAATCTCTCCTTAGACTCAAGGGCTCAATACCGTGTGTGAGTTTAGGATCATCCACGATTCTCACAGCTCGCCTTTGCACCGAGTCACAAGGCCCTAGCTGGTAACCAGGTGCCCCCGCCCAGAGATGACTACAGTACTTCATATGCGGTCTGACTTGGGACTTATCTAAAATATAAGTCTTTGCCCCGCGCTGAAGTACTGTTTGGCTCTGTTGAGCACACCAAGTTTCTTTGACGCCAGCTTGACCTTTTCTTCCAAGTGGCTTCGGCACTGAACTTCGCTGGAGATCTCGACGCTGAGAATCTCAATACTCTTGGCAATGGTTAGTGGCGTGTTCTGGAATTGGGGGACTACATCAAATGGGGTTTTTTAGCGGTGAACGCGCTGACTTGTGTCTTGGTAGGGTTGAATTGAACCAAGTTCAACCGTCCCTAGTCGGACACCCTACCCAAAGCACACTCTATTTCAGACACAAGTCTAACGCGGCTTTCCTCCACAAGTGAACGAGGGGTACTAGCACGGCCTGTGTTAATAAGTGACCCCAGTACTATCATCCGCATAACAATGAATGCCGTCAATTGACAACATGTCATTGATATGCAGCAGAAACAGCGTTGGGGACAATACAGAGCCCTGTGGGACATTGATATCCATGCTATTGGAGCAACCACCGTCAACCACAGCCAGACCCGATCGAACGCCTTTGCCATATCTAGGCTGACAGCCAATACCTCACCTTGACTCTCGATCGCCGAAGCCCAGCGGTGTGATACACTAGAAGATCACCAGTCGAACGACCGTGGCGAAAGCCGTAATGACGGTCGCTGATTAAATCGTGATCCTCTAGGTATGCCAGGAGTCGTGTGTTTATCACACGCTCCATCACCTTGGAGAGAAGGGAGGTTATGGCAATAGGCCTGTAATTCGAAGGGTCTGATCTACCGCCCTTTTTGGGCAACGGGTGCACATTAGCGGTCTTCGACGAAGACGGAGCTTGCCCAAAGGAGTAGGAAAGCACGAAAAGGCGCGTTAGCACAGAACACAGCTCAGGAGCACACTGCTTTAGCACCACTGCTGGAATGCCATCTGGCCCACTCGACTTATGAATGTCGAGGGAGAGCAACGCCCGCCGGATATCTCGTTGGGTAATTGAGATTTCCGGCATTGAGCTACTGCACCTCGGGATGGTAGGTAGCACAGCTCCCCCGTCATTCAAAGTCGAGTTAGAGGCAAAGAGATTACCCAGTAAATCGGCTTTCTCTTTAGCACTCTACGCCAGACTGCCATCCGGTTTTTGCAATGGTGGACTAGACAACTGACAAAAGTTTCCCTCGGCAGCTTTAGCCAGCGACCAGAAAGCACGGCTCCCAAACGGAAGGCTTGCAAGCCGCTCACCAACTCTACCGACGAAATCAAACTTAGCTCTGGCGATTACCCTCTTACTGGACCTCGAGGCAGCGTTCAGTTTACGTTTCAATACTGAGACATCTGGATTTCCATTAGCACGCGCCGTGGTCCAAGCCTCGAAAGCAGCCTATTTGAGAAGTTTAGCTTCATTGCAAGGCCGATTAAACCACGGTCGATTTTTAGCTACCGCTGTAGCCACAAAGCGATTGGGAATGTAGCATTCCATGCCATCTAATATCGCCGCAGCTACCGTAGTCGCACAGGATTCGACATCATCTGTTTTGAAACAAAGCTGCCTCCACGGGTACGACGCGTAGAATTCACGCAATCCGTCCTAGTCTGCCGACTTATAGTGCCATCCGGTAGGCCGAGGTGGGTCACGCCTGGCACGGGGCACTTGGGTCCGGATGAGACAGTGCTCCGATGAGCCAAACGGCGCATCCACCGAGATGTTATACTCATCCGGACGTGTGGTCCAGCAGAAGGTCCAGTAAGAAGCTTGTATGGTCCTCTATCTGTCTGGTACTCTCGTCGCAGAATGTACCAGTTGGGTGAAACCATAGACTAAAGCAAAGTCATGAGCAGATCTCCCCGCGGAATCAGTGCACCGAGAGCCAAGCCATTCGGTGTGGTGGGCATTAAAATCTCTCAAAATCATTAACTCCGCGGAGGGATACTGCTTGATAACTTTGTCAGTTGCCATTTGCAGGTGCTTAAATAAACGGGCTGTGTCTGTATCACCGCTATAGGACCTGTAAAGGCACGTGTAGATTCGGGTGTGGCCGCCATGATCCACGCGCACCCATAATAATAACAGGTCCCTGTCTTTCAGGCTATGAAGACGGCGACAACAAATATCCTCCCGAACGTACATACACACCCCGGCACGACGTACAAATAGGTGTTCAAGTTTGTACCCGGGGTAACGTAAGTAAGATGTGTCGGCCGGTGAGGATATTTGTGTCTCCGTGAGGAAAAGAAGGGTCGGCCAAGCGGTCTCGAAGTGATAGTGAACCGCATTAATATTGGAGTGTAGTCCCCTGATGTTCCAAAAATCCACATTTATTGTGGAAGGAGCAGCCGCTGTAATATTTCTTTTCCTATTCCTTTTCGGTGCCATTTATGTTGTGTTGAGGTTCAAAAGAGAAGTCGCTGAGCCGACAGAGTAGAGAACAAAAGCCCGGTATCTTCTATCACTGGACAATGCAGGTTATGCGATTTGGCACTGGCACGGCGGGCGGAAGGGCCCCCGTCCCCCCTGCTGCAGCAGCCGGGTCTCCACACCGGTCTCCTTCTCCGGCACGCCAACTACAACAGGGATTTTTCGGGGGTTCGCGGTTCAGCCTCCCGGGCCGGAGTTTAAGAAATCCCCGGGTTCAGGAACCCTACTGACCCACGGGCGGCCAGCGGTCAGCCGTTTCACCGGATCTCCCTGACCGCCGAGCCAGCCTTACGCGCCCACACCGTCATTGGCGGTTTGATATCCGCCGGTCCTCCCGCTACCCACACAACGACTTCTCAACTAACTGGCGACCTTACTCACACACAGGAACACAACAATCCTCCCGGAATTGCTATTTAGCTGCGGTCTTCTGTAAGGTGGAGGTGCTTCCCCAGACGGATACTTAGAGCAAGAGGTCTTGCCATGCCCCGCCGCTACAGAATGTCTGACTGGACGGAGCACGGCACGACCCCTTGCTGGGTCCTACCTATAGATGCAAAGCTGGTTGTTAACGATTTCAACCGAGCGGGTGAAAACGGTTGTTTTTAACCGTTGTCAACGGTTGTAAATGGCTTGAAACGGGTAAGAACATGTTTTTTTAAATGGTATCAGTTTTTCCTCCTAGCTAATTGATAGAATAGGCCAATATTATGTAGGTACTTAAACGTTTTCTTTTTAAATAAATTAAGTAAAGATAATTTATATGTAAAGTAACTTTCATGAGATACTTCAGTGTAGGTAAAAGTCCCTTTATTTTGAAATAATCACTTCAATTTATTATTGAAGTAAAAACTAGGTATACGTATACCCATCTCACCCGCGCACGGCATGCATGACATGATGCACGAAGTGGCAACATATTGCACACACGACGACCCGTGCGCAATAATAATTATTACCAAGTTTCGTATTTTAACGAATGTATTTAGTAATTACAATTATCTTTACATAGTATAAAACAAAGTTGCTCACCGCCGCCTGTACGCTTTTAGATTTTTTAAACTACGCAACGGATTATAAAGGGGTTTTTATCAATAGGCAGAGTAATTCAATGGGGAGATTTATATGTATAACAGGTACATTCAGATTATAGTAGAGATAAGACGAGAATTTCAAAGATTTTAATGTGATGTTGTAAAAAATATTTTTTTGTACGCGTACATTGCAAACGCTGGCTAAACTTACGAGATATATCAAAATACAGTACAACGGAATTGAATTATGATATAAATTATGGAACAAAACTGTAGTAATCTCTTTTTTAGCTCGCAGTCGGATAAACAACCGGTTTTCAACCGTTTTTTATACGTTATTAACGTCTACTTTGGATAAATATCCGTTGTTAACCGTTGCTTTACAACTATAGTCCTACCTCTCTTTAGATAACAAAAGTATATTTTTATATACCACATCGGGTGATAAATAAGTATACGGCCGACGTGATTGTAAGCAGTTACCGTCGCCTGCAACACAAGGAGTGTCGCTCGCGCATTACCATCCCCGTTGCCAACGCAATAGCTCCTTATTGACCTACCTCTCTTTCGCCAGAACCTCGTTTGCTGATCGGTATGCGCTACGTGCAGGTGATTTCACATTCAAATACACAAATAGGACAAGTAAAAATGCTACAACATTAATTTTAAGTCCAAATACGACGAGCGCGTGCACTTCCTCCGACGGGTGAGACTTTACTGTCGTATGTAAAAAAAATGCTACGAGCACGCTGACGACAGTGACAGCGAAATAAAGGACCCTTGCCCCCGCCTACCCCACCTCAGGTGTGTAATACCAGTGTTTGTGGGAATAATAAATACCTTACATTGAATATTGGCACGGTACTTTTTTATTAGGTACTTACTATTAATAAAACACACAAATAACCTCTAATCCCTTGACATTTTAGTAAATCCATAATTCCGAATCAATTTATAAGACTTAACTAAAGAAAAAATATTTACTGCCGATTTTGGATAAAAACTCAGTAGAAACGGGTATTTATGAGTATTTACTCATCCTTGGATAAATACTCAGTCCTTAACCCATCTCTAGTAGCAGGGCATATTATAAAGTATCTGACTATATTAAAATGATAAAAATGCCTGGGAGTAAGTCGATCCAATTATAATGTAATTAATAAAATATGTAAATTTGTTTGGATACCAAAAGAGGGATGCCTAAGTTTTTTGGCAGTATTTTTATCAGTGCTCACCTAGTCATAAACTGCACGGTAGGGAAAAAATTGTGACGATTCCAAACAAATGTACTTAGCCATTTTTACGGAATAAAAAGATTTTAACTTTGACACACGTGATAGAAGTGAAATTTTAAAAAATGTGTGTGTGTGAACTTAATAATCACGAGAATATTTTGCATTCGTTTTCGGCATAGATACTTGAAAAATGATTTAATTAAAATAATGAAATATTTATGTATACAAACCACGTGTACAATACACCACGGTTGTTATGACGCCTTATACCAAACTTCGTGGTAAGCAGGCGCGCACACACACGTACAACGCTCGTATACTGTAATAAACACAGTGTAATACCTTCTACCTCATTTTCTCGTACGTTAAATGCTATAAATGTATGTGGTTGTCTCATTTTAATTCAGCGAACTTAAAAAGCATAGAATGATAATTTAGAACAAATTCATAGTGCATAATCGACACCAAAACAATCACGCTCTCGTATTTGAAAACAAAACATCATTTCTCGAAAATGCAGTTAGCGAAAAATATGCCTTACCTCCAAAACATAAGCCGCACTTTACGATAATTGTTTATGGTACAAAGGAATCATAGAAATGTAAACAAAATTTTCTTGTCGATGATTGGCTGCATACGATCTCGCACGATCGAGACACGAGTTCACTCGATGTAGCGCCATGTACGCGCCACGAAAGTAAGGCCGTTTATTGCAATAAACAACCACGAATAATATATCTTTACGAATAATTATCTTTACAAACAGAACTACACTTACCTATGAAATGTGATTCCTGAGCATTTATGATTACTGGTAGTGTTATTTACACACCATTTGACGACACAAGAAGGCATTATCACGAAAAATCTTGAGAATACATAAATTAAGACAGACTGACACGTCGTTGTTTCAAGCCGACTGACTAACACCGACTGTCAAGGCGCGCGGCCTCATTTCTAAGCCCCGCCTAACCCGGCCTCTTTTTCGTTGGGTCATTTTTGAAATGTTATTGCTGCTTCTATGCTTTTAAGTTCGCTGTTTTAATTACGCTTATTTGTTACATCGAGTTTCAAATCACAATGATGCTAAAGAAGGTTTTACTTAAAAAATTTTAAATAGTGTACATAAAAGATGAGAGAGACAGAGTGGCAATAAAATGGCAACTATAAAAGCTATCATAGACGTTTATAGTTTCATTTTATTCATATCAAGACATTATTCAATTGCATTGCATCGCGATCACAAGATTGGATGCATTAAATTGTCTCCTTAGATTGTCTTTGGTCTGATTCTGCATTCCTATGTTAGAGTTTCAAAATATACAACAAGTGTCTTGATTCTATTTTATCTACTACTTCGTTTCTTTTTGTTTTTATTTTCAGATAATATTCTACAACTTGTGAGCTTTACTACCACTGTCAATATAATGACAAACCCACTCCACTTATGGTTATCTAGAAAGAGCAACGCCTCCGGGATGGGAGTAATTGAGATCACCAGCGTAGTGGTACGTCATCACGAGATAGTAGGCTGCACAGGGTCTGCGTCATCCAAAGTCCAGTTAGAGACGAAGAGATTAGTAAAATGTATATATTGTTACCCTTATAGGCGGCATGAACGACTGACAGAAGTTTCCCTAGATAGCTGCAGCGAACGACTAGAAATACGGCTCTTAGGGAGATGGGAAGTAACTCTGTCGATTAATCAGAAACCTGGAGGCAAAATTAAGTTTAGCATTTCAGATCAAGAGATCGGTACCTAAGTGTATTTCACATTGCCTCGAAACTTGCATTAATTAGAAATATTAATTGTATAATTTGTTATTTGCATCTAAGTTTTAAATTGGTACCTAAATGTTTACTAATGTCTGAAGTGCATGCCATGAAGGTGCGTGAAGTATCTTGACATGGTCATTTCTAAGAGTTCTATTTTAACGAGAGTTAGTTTGAAGTTTTACATTTAGCGTTATGGTTTCGATTACCAGACAGGACACACATTTGTGTGCATGAACATGTTTTTTTTTATACAACGTCGGAAGCCACACAAGCATACCGCGCACCTGATATAAAGCAGTTACCATAGCCTACGAACGCTTGTAATGCACGTATCACTTCGCGCGATGCCTTCTCTGCTGCTAACACAGGAACTCCTTAGGTGCTTACTGTTGACCTCACTCACACACAGGAACACAACAACCCTCTAGGGAGTTGTTATTGCGGTTTTCTGTGAGGTGGAGGTACTTCCCCAGACGGGCAAATGTCTATTTATCTTGGTCTGGGTGTTTTTTATGTATTAGCAAAAAATAATATTTACGTATGTAAAATAACCATATGACCATGTAACCATATGAGAGATTGGTGGCGTCGTGGCGCGTGTCTATCGTTGTCGATAGATGACAGTCGTTAAGCTAAGTCAGTGGCCCTCGGGCGGCTTGAAAACACCGGCCTCCGCCAATCCGCATTTGAGCAGCGTGGAGTATGCTCTAAACCTCTTCGGTTAAAGGGAGATCCGTATCCCTGCAGTGGGATCAGTAAGGGTTGATGTGAGTAACCATAGGTATAGGTTGTCTAGCTACGATAGCACGAGCTTCACTTAACTTGGGGCTAAATTTGGTAATCTACCAAATTCTTTCAGAGATATCTTCCTAAAACAATAATTTTAATTATTGGTAAATAAATAAAATTTTATTTTTCTCAAACATAACAAAGATCAAATAAATTGTAAATTCATCCATAAACCAAAGATGGCCGACGCGTAGACAAGGGTACAATGTTTTTGTTGTCCCGCAGAAACTTCTGGAATGCTTCAGAACCAGTCACTAGCCTCCTTCGCGTAATCGGATAGTCCACATTGTATTGAGAACTAGGCTTTCTTGTATTAGTCTCATAAATTACAGTTCTGGAACTAAAAAATTATAGTAAGTAAAAAGAAAGCATTTAAATATCTTGGACATTTGTTGGTTTCCGAGTACAATCGTCGTCAACTAATCTCGAAGATATGATTGCTTCAATATTTTTTTGTTTTGAGCAATCGAAGACTTTTTCATTATTTGTACCTCCCAACCTACCTACCTACTACCTACCTTTCTAAACGTCGGGAGGCATACAAGCATATGGTCCACCTGATGAAAGCGGTTATCGTAGCCTATAAACGCTTGTACTACCTACACTAAGTATCACTCGCGCGATGCCACCTCTGCTGCTAACACATCACCTCCTTAGGAGCTGAGAGGTAGGGCGTATCAAAGCAGCCCGTTTGGGGAAGTAACTCCCCTCACAGAAAACCGTAGCCAAATAACAACCCTAGAGCGTTGTCGTGTTCCTGCGTGTAAGTGAGGTCACCAGTAAGCTCCTAAGAAGTTGCTGTATTCGCAGCGGAGAAGGTATCGCGCGAATGATAATTAATGTATTACAATCGTTCATAGGCTACGGTAACTTGTTGCTTGTATGCCTTCTGACATAGTATAAAAAAAGAAATCTTACTGGAGACCCATACTCAGGAACACATAAACCCTCTAGGACAGGGGTTCCCAAAGCGAACAATTTGAATTGAATCAAATCAAACAAGGAAAATATGCGTGGGTCCAAGATCCTTGCCATGCACAAGATCCACCAGAGAGAGAGAGAGTCTTATTCAAATCTCTTGCGACAACAGCCTAAAAACAAGATTCACGTGATTGAATTTGGTGGAGTTTTAGATATCCGTTCAAAATGAGTAAGTACCCAAGTTTAAGTTCAAAAGCATTAAGAATTCTTATTCCCTTTGCAACATCTTATTTATCGAATTTTCAACTATAACTATAATAAAAAGCAAAGCGGTATCAAATCTTATCCTGCGCTTTGAAAACATGTGTGGAGATCCCCAAGCTCACACGTCATATTGATTAAGTTGTTTCTTGCCTGTCAATTAAAATGTAGAAACATACCTTCGTATTGCGGATGTTTTAATTTTTGTGCCTATCTACCCAGTATCCTTGTACCTTCTTTCGACTACTACGGTACTAACGACTACGGGGCGCCGAGACAAAATATTAAACCTGTAAGTGCGCCGCGAACTGAAAAAGTTTGGGAACCCCTGCTCTAGGGATTGTTATTTGTCTGTGGTTTTCCGTGAGATGCGAGATACTTCAATAGACAGGCTGCTTTGATGTGCCCTACCTCTATTAAAAACACCCACACCAAGTTCAACAACAACAAACAGGCATGTTCATGCGCACAAATGTTTGCCCTGTGTGGGAATCGGACCCACGAGCGTTGATGTCAAAGTAGCGTAACAGCGCGTTTCACCACTGCGCCACCGAACTCGTCAAAATCTACCCCGTACCTATTGATAAACCCTTCTCGTTCCTAGGATTAGGCTTGAGTCGGCTACCAAAGCCTAAAGATTTGGCGACTGATGTTGGCATGGAGTGACTGCCGTTAGACCTCCACAACCCAGAGGGAAAACTACACCTTTCTTAGGTTAGGTCACTCATCTATCGAAACGTGCGGGTTTCCTCACGATGTTTTCCGTCACCGCCGAGCAAGTGATAATTACAAATATGAGCAAATATGTATATAAATCCGAAAACACGAATTTAGTGGTAAATGCAAGGATTCGAACCGGGGACCTGTTGCGCAATAGGCAGGTTCCTTATCCACCCGGCTATCACTACTCTGTAGTACCTATTAGTAAACTATATTTCTAGAAGTGAACGCTTTTTTTACTTCTTCACAGCCGTGCCGACATCAGTGGCTCCACTAAATACTAGTGCAGTGGCAAATTTACTGTGCTGCAATAATGGCTGATTGACGACTACGTTTATCCTAATCCTAATATCCTAATAATAATAATATTATAAATGTGAATGTCCGTTTGTTTGTTACGCTTTCACGTATAAACTACTCAACCGATCATCATGAAACTTTGTACACATATTCTTGGAGGTATCAGAAGTAACATAGGATACTTTTTATTAAAAAAAAATGCGAGCGAAGCCGCGGGTAAAAGCTAGTAATTAATATATTAGATATGTTAAGGAAATTCCTAATATACTATGTATTAAAAAAGAGAAATCAAAACTTTGAAAAATTAATAAGATATAATATTGAGAATATAAGACGTGTCTAAGTGCCCGTGAGGGTGTAAATGCAAATAAAGAATTTTTATCTTCTATCTTTATTCTTATGTTATTTATGCACTATTATTATTACCCTTTGTTGCCAATCTAGCAGTATAAAAAATGTGTGCGTGTACTTATGTACGCGCGTGAGAAGTTATACTTCTCTGGCATCATTAAATAAATATTTAACATTAATAACTTAATAATATTTAGTATTAATTATATTAAATAATAATATTTTAATTTTAACTATAGCGCCATCTACCGGTAATACCGTGAAACATTTAGCAGTTTTAACCTATTGCACATTTTTAACTATAGCGCTATCTACCGGTAATATCATGAAACATTTAGCAGCTTCAATCTGTACTTTTGTGTTCGAGTGCCACGGATTCACTCTCGCTCTGTCTCTTTCTATTCCCCCTCCATGGTAGCGTTAAACGTTTAACGCAACCTTGTTGGAAGTCGCATTAGAAGTATAACTTCAAAAAACTTAAAAACGTATATGGTAATGGCCTCCAGCTGCAATATAATAATGCATTCAGTTTATGCAACAATGCGTAAAAGATGCGCATATGTGGTATATAATAAGTAGACTGCACTTAGCTTATTTCCGTTACATAAAACAGGCATAAAATAGGATCTTGCAATAAACGTTTCCAAAAATATTTTAACAATTTTCTATAATAATAGAAAATATAATATAGGTAAACGCCCTGGCGTATTTGTAAGTGACGAGACGGGGTGAAGGGCCGTAGAGGCTAGAGGAGAAGTACACGCCACGAGATGCGGCGCTTGCGGCACGCAGAATATACCTAACTAGCTGTGTGCGGCACCGCTTTGCTGGAAGTTTTTCTCCCTTTTCAGGAACACCGTTCCTATATGAAATATATATGTTTGTCTGTGTCTGTCGCTTTTTTTTCGAATATTCGAATTTTGACTTCAGATTCGGATTCAGCATAAAAAAGTAGAATAGGAATGTCTGAAAAACCAACCTCCTATCTCTTAAGGAACATGGTCAAAATGGCAGACAAATATAAAAAAAAAAATTGAATTTTTATTTCAGATTCGAAAAGTAAATTAAAAAGTAGAATAGGAATGTCTTAAAAACCAATATCATATTTCTTAAGGAACATGATCAAAATGGCTGACAAAGTATTAAAAATAAAATAAAATTGTTATATAATTGACGAGCCAGATGTTCCTCTGGCAATGCAAGCTTGCGCATTCTCAACTGGTTTATCTCTAGTCGGCAATGTTTTGAACATAACACAGAAGTTTCATCACGATCAGATGAATAGTTTCAAAGTCTATAACGGACATAGGTACAAACATTTTCTGTGTTTTATATTATAAAGCTATTTATTATATTATATAAAGAATTGTTACAACACTAAGAACACGTGTATGAAAGAGCTATAAATATCAAGGTGCGTAAGGACTGCGTCTTATAGCGCTCGGTTCTCTCTGCCTATCCCGCAAGGGACCTGCCATGATGATATACATACTAAGGATCTTTCTTTTCATGACAACTTCTTTGGTCTAATTTTAGAATCCTGTAAATATAAAATCGAGGATAATGGCAGACGAATTTATAAAATGTGTAAAATAATTCGATCCTCATTTCTTTTATACTACGTCGGGAGGTATACAAGCATACGGCCCACTTGATGGAAAGCGGGTACCGTAGCCTATTAACGCTTGTAATATATTAAGTACCACTCGCGCGATGCCTCGTCTGCTGCTTACACAGCAACTCCTTGGGAGCTTACTGCCATGCAATTCTGTAAGAGCAAACGTCCTTACATCCTCGGAAACATCGGCTGTTACAGCCTTGAACACAAAATTGCAATTCTTTGGTGTCGCTTTTCATGGTTGTGCGACACTAGCGCCGCAAGGCTGCGTTTGGAATTGGAATTCTACAAGGCAAACAGCCTCGCGTACGCTTACAGCCTTATAGAATATCAAATAATTTAGCCGTGATCGCAGTAGACAATGTCAAAGCTGTGACATCTGTGATCACAGCGACGCACACAGCCATTACGAGTCGCTTAGAGAATTGCATGGCTGGTGAACTCACTCACACGCAGGAACACAACAACCCTCTAGGGAGTTGTTATTTGGCTGCGGTTTTCTGTGAGGTGGAGGTACTTCCCCAGACGGGCTGCTTTGATGCGCCCTACATCTCTTAAAACATTCAGACCAAGACAAACAGACATGTTCATGCACACAAATGTTTGCCCTGTGTGGGAATCGAACCCACGAGCGTTGGTGTCAAAGTCGCGTCATTCACGACTGAGCCACCGAACTCGTCAAATCATTACATACATTTCCTGGGAAATTAATGTATTTCCTCGCAAAATTGACACTACACTTCGTCAAACACTGTTTTGCTGTTTCTGCGAGAGAGAAATGAATGAACCAGAAATCTATGGACACGGGTATCAGGGACGGCAACTACTTGAATTGATACACTGATTTAAAGTTTCTACCTGCTACGGGCGAGCCACAAGCTTATTTGCATGCCGAAAGGATATAAGATATAAAAACTTACTTGGAATAGTCAAGCAAACAATCTTTATCAAAATATACGGAATACTGCCTAATCCGTTGAATGGTGTCGCCATTATCTAAATGTGATTCGTAATCAAGCTCAAACAATTTTTCTATGACACCATTTTTATCCTTGACTGTCCACACGTACTCCCCAGGAAGACCTTTCAACCTCGGAGGATCTGTAACTAGGGGAATCATGCCACCGTCCCCGTGCATCACTCCCCTTTCGTGTGTTCTTGTACACTTAGGCCAGTTTCTTGCCATGCTCTCTTCATCAGATACCTGGCACTTGGAACTATTGGCCTTACACCATTGTTTATGCATTAAAAAATTCCGAATCTCCGCACTCACATCGGAATTCAAAAAATTGTCTTTGGTTTGAACAATTAACCGACTGCAATATAATTTCAATTCTTTGTTTTTCGATCTATATACCTCATTTATTACACCGAAGAGCTTTTTCTCCACTTCTTTTTTCTCTTGGATCAATTTCGCGATTCTGGCCTTCATAAATACGTTTTCTTGATGTATAACTAAATATAAATGTTGAAAACTCCGGTAGCTCGTTATGTTCTCTTTAACATTCACTTGCGTGTCACCTATATGTTGTAATAGTCTATTTTTGGCCATCGTTTGCAATTGCATTCTTATAGTTTTATTCTCGTGTACAGCGGCAATCAACATTTGCCGCAAGCTTTTCCTTTCTTCATCCGTTTCTTTTAGTTTATTCAGCAGAATTAAGTTTATTTTTTCATGTTTAATATCATTTCTTCTTTTTATAACATTGTAAACTATCTTAATTTTCATAACAAAAAATATTATGTTTCTCCACGCACAATATGCAGCA
This sequence comes from Pyralis farinalis, assembly GCA_947507595.1. Lineage (NCBI taxonomy): Eukaryota > Metazoa > Arthropoda > Insecta > Lepidoptera > Pyralidae > Pyralis > Pyralis farinalis. The sequence goes on along the minus strand of OX382268.1, from coordinate 35,692,722 downwards.
GCGATGATGTACGTGATTAACAATTGATTTACTTTACATATGTTATCTGTTAAAGTTCGAAAGTGAATCTTAGCGATTTTGGTTTTAGTGAATATAAGAATTTTGGTTTTATTGTTGAACACAGAGACTGCGAAAGCGCCTGCCAGAAACATAGCGCAATGTAACATGGCCATCCCAGAATGCAGACCTCCATTTTTGTGTTCTAAGTGAACTTGAGAACTGCTCTCAATTTGTATTGATAAATTTTTGTATCTCGTATCATACAGTAGATCTACAAATGATAAAATACTAATGCATTACCAAAGAAAATATGTCGGTTGAAATAACAATTAGCTAGTGAAGTGTTTCGAAAGATTTGTAATTTGAGGCAACGATTTAAATCTTAACCTAAAGGAGTATAGACTACGCTACCCGCTTCACATAAGTTTTTTTTTATACTACGTCGGGAGGCATATGGCCAATCTGATGTAGAGTGAATACCGTAGCCTAAGAATGCTAGCAATGCATTAAGTGTCACTCGTGCGATGCAGCCTCTGCTGCTAATACAGCAACTCCTTAGGAGCTTACTGGTAACCTCACTCACACGCAGGAACACGACGACCTTCTAGGGAGTTGTTACTTGGCTGCGGTTATTCTGTGAGGTGGAGGTACTTCCCCAGATGGACTACTTTGATGCGCCCTACATCTTCTCAAAGTTTATTTTATAATGATCAAATTACTGAACTGATTTTGATCATAAAATAATAACAGATGGGTATTTCCAAAGTCAGTGTACCTCAAAGTGTATGCCGCGGCACATTGGTGTACCGTGGTCATTAGCTGGTGTGCCGCAGACAAATTGCTAGTTTCGTCAAAGATTATTAACGTTTGCTTCAAAGTTGAATCGCTTAAAAACCTCACATTACTTACTAAACACATAAACCTTCACGCCAAATTCCCTGCGGTGTAGGCAGAGAAACGAGCGCCACAGTATCGGTTCTTACATATCTCACTCGCTTCTTCAACAATCATAGCTCTTCTCATGCACGCTCGCCGGTTTTTAAGGCTGAGGTCACCTTTTAATAACATGATCAATTGTCAAGTCTTGACCTTCCTCGACTCCTACATCCGCGTTGTAAATCTGTTTTGTACTTCTCTCTTCCTACACGTTCGAACTATCGGGACATGCCTCCTATTTTAACACCGGCACTCATTCAAACCAAGTCAATTTCTTACGTCGTCAATGTGAACGCAGTCTAAAGTCATTACCCACTTTAAACATATTATATTTATTTATATAATAAATAAATATGATCTAAATAAAAAATATATTTTATTTAGATCACAATTAAAATTTGTTAATTTGTACCTTGGAATGTGTACCTTGAAAACAGTAAATTCCAGGGAGTTGTTTTTTGGCTGCAGTTTCCTGTGAGGTATAACGATTTGACAAAGGACTGCAGCATGGGGTTCTTTAAGAAAGCCGTGAAGAGGTTCTTAGAGGGTCGGCAACGCATGTGTGACACCACTGGTGTTGCAAATGTCCATAGGCTACGGTGACTGTTTACCATCAGGCAGGCCGTATGCTTGCTTGCCACTTTAGTAGTAGGAAAAGAACCGTTTCTTTATCCACTAGTGCATCACTGCTCCCTGCTTACACTGGAGTTTCTTAACAGTATGTAATAAATGTCTACGGCAATTACCTGAATCATTTTCCTTAATTCTCTTCCCATAAATATCCGTAACGCACAGTCCTATCCACATAACCATGGCCATACCAAAGAGCCATCTCAAAGCAATATACATTACCTGTACTTATTCTTAAGTTATTCCAAACAATACGCGTGTTAAATCCAACCGCTGATTATTTCTACCACAAATTTATGAAATATTATCGAAACCATAATTGATTAATTACAAAAACTGTGACACAATATGACATTTTCAAAACTGTCCTTTAAAATGATAAAACTTTTTTTGGTTTTTAATGTATAGAGCTAGTTGACGTCTCAGCCGATCAACTAATATAGAGATGTAAATTCAGCCGATGACGTCCCGTTAAATACCCGTTCTGGGTAAAAACCGAGTATTTTCCGACCACGCCAGTCGTGGCAGCGACGGTGGTGGAGGCATGCGGTTTCTGTTCCAGATGACGGACGACCGCAGCAGCCGAGGCAGAGACTACCGGAGCAGCCATGGCAGCGTCGGCATCATTGCATCTACTAACGGTAGTAAAAGTGGGTGCCGGCCGGCGCTAGGCCGCATGAACGAATTGTTGGCGGAAGCACACAAAGCAGGTTAGATGAAATTGCAAAGAAATATATTTATTATTTTGTGTTTCAATGACCATGGGTAATAAAGTAAATAACGAATAGTGAATTAAAACATTACTTACGTTGAAGTCAGTTTCTCTAGAAATTTCAGAATTATTTAGGCCCTGTTTATGCACAGCTATTATTTGGGCCCTTGCAGCCATATTAATATTATAACGCGAACTCATATTATTAAAAATAAATCTTAATAACTTCTTAAATGCAATCGTAACTGAACTCACTCAAAGAAAGTAATGAATATTATGATTGAACAACGAGATGTATTTACTCATTCTCTCCTCATCATCATACCTCAATCCTTTGAGATCTATGATGCAGATTATAATCGCTTATAATCTCAACATAAACATTTACAACGGCATAGGGTAATTTATCGTGATGCGTAATGAATGACACAGTGGTCTAATGATATACGAACGATAAATCGTATACTACAGAGTTTGAATTGTAGTTGTCGCGTGTCTCCGAATAGTGAGGTTTAAGAGATTTTGTGATGAAACGAAACAAAATAGTGACTAGCAAATAACGAGATACTTCAATGAGACAATGACATATATTTATTTTGTTATTTCCAACGAATACTAGCGCCATCTATGGTATCTAAACCAAACCAAAATCTGTATCACTACAGATGGCGTTGAAAGCCTGCGCAAACAATTTTGTTATGAGAGTATCTATGCATTTTTGACCGCGTGTGTACATATTTGTAATTATCACTAGCTCTGCGTAGAAGGTAAACATCGCCGTGAGAAAACGCGCAAGTCTTAGAAATTATATTTCGAAAGACGTATGTGATGACCACACGTATAACGCTTGGACGCTGTAATAAATACTGTAGAATGCCCAATGATATTGTATTAAAAAGAGGTGGATGTCGTACTAGCGCGCAAAAACTGAGGCAATGAAATTAACCCAATTGGTCTAATATGCGCTATTCTATGATGCGCTGACGTATTTCAAGCGCAACTCTTGACAGATAGCTATCTCTCTCTATATCATGCGTTCCGTATTATCTATCCCCTTCTTAAGTAAGTACTATAATGTCGTAGTGGAACAATAACAAAACGACGCGCAGTATGAATATACGTCATCTTTAAATAGAATATCATTGAGAATGCCTTCTATCCCATTCTCACGTACGTTAAATCCTATAAATGTATGTGGTTGTTGTTGTGGATATTCCGCCGCAAAATCTATTTACAGGTCCCCTATTCCCAAGGCCTCTGAAATCCATATTCGACACTGATTCGCAAAGTTTTTATACATTTTGAGTGAAATCTTTTCGATTCCTTCAATTTATACATTTTATAAACAATTCCATCCAGAAGTACCTACTAGGACAATAGAGATATCGTGCTGGCGGCGACAACTGAACTAATTTTATATAAAAATGCCCCATCTGACATGGCGCTACGGAGGCGTCTAAGCACACGGAGATTAAGGAAGAACTTTATCTCCCTCTGTGTGTTCGAGCGATTATACAATAGGTTGTATTACGAGTTGTTTCATATGATGCCAATAGGTTCCATCTACGACCGCACGGCTCGCTGACTATGGGAAATTCAACCTCACACGCTGTAACCGCAATAATTGCACACTGTGTGCTTCCAGAGAAGTTGTGAAATGATCTCCCAGCTTAGATTTTCCCAAAGGACTACACCATAGGTTCTTCAAAATTGATGTTAAAAATATCTGCTTGCCCTATTCTTACTAATATAGATTAAGCTATTACACCTTATGGGTTATGCCTGAAATAAACAATTTATTATTAACAAAAAAACCCATATTATTTGCTACCATTTATTCCAAGCAACCTTCTAAATTTGACTTTAAATGCTAGTATTAACAATTTGACATTCCTCTTATACCACTCCTTGTTGTATGTGATGTGGGTCTGCCAGTTTTTGTCAAGGAAAGCCTTGTAGAATACACTCATCTCATCTGCAGTTAGACTCTGTTTGCCTTCTGGTAAATTCTTCTGTAAATATTCTTCTCTTTCCTGAAGAAAAATATATATTTACAAAAAATGAGTTTTTCATAATGGATACTACTTTTCCAATCCACCTGCCGTTATCTGAGTTAATATTGTTAAACTGTGTATTAATAGATTGTTGTAATAGAATCTTGATTATAACACAATATGTGCAATGATAGCCTCATCTCTATAAGAGATCTCTGTCAGCCAATGTTTGAGTGCTGGATATGATACAATGAACAAGCAAGGGCATGGATGGCATAGACTCAAGACTCAGGCCTGGAAGAAGTTACTCCTATTACTATAAACAATCAATTCTTGTATGTATAAACATATTTTTTATATAACAAAACGGTTCTAACCATTATTATTAGGATTAAATTTATATTAGCCTTTCCTTTTTTAATTTATCATAGGTGTCTTTCATTATTTAAACTTTTACATAAAAAAAGACTCACTTATTTACTAATTATAATAAGTCATATGTATGTAAAATAACCTTTTTATGGAGATTCAAATTAAGGAGACATTATAGAAATAGAAATATATTCATTCCAACTTCACATAATAATTTTACAATAAATTATGTACACATACACACAAGTGAAGTCAGAATTGACTCTCACTCAGGGTTCAATGCTAGGAACTCACAAAGAATTCCCAGCCCTGGTTTTCAGTGAAAGTCAAGAGTGACGACATGGACCAAAAATATACAATGATATTTAACCATTACAAAACATAAATTAAACAAAAACAAAACACCAAAATAGTTAAGGTAGGTACTAACACAAACTACAATTACATTCTTGTGCGAAGCTAATATAAAGTCCATAGTTTACAATTAAATAAAGAAAGATTCCTTAGCAATTCTGTAGCAATTTCGTAATATAATTCTGCATATTAGGTAAATGACATCGATTTCTCTGGTGCTCACTTATGAGACAACTACTCTATGCTGTATGGTCACAGAACCAATGCACGTAATTCGGTAGATAAAAATAGGATTTCCGCCTCTGTTATGTCAGTGTAGGTTAGTTTCGAACATTGTCTATGTTGAGTGAACAAAACAACTTTTACATGTAGGTAATTTAAAAATTACTTAGGAAGTGATGTGGCTTATGGGAATATACATAAATCAAAGTTGAGAGTAGTTAGGCACATTCAAACTGTACAGCTCAATGTCTAGACATAACTTTAGAACAGTACATGCAATTTATTTCGCACACGTCAAGGAAATTAAACTCGCCGGCCCAAAAAATCTTTATTTGATGCGGACCAAATTGGAAACAAATATAGTTGCCGGCTGCATAGGTACCAGTAGCCCATAAGTGCATTGACTTGATCACATATGAATGAACCCGTTTATCGCGCATAAGTAGAGGTAAGCATTTTCATGTCACACTCTTTTGTATATTTAGTAAGTAACTTTTTAGTCGTGTCCGAAATGTAAACTTACTTTGTAGGGCCCGCATCGGTGGAAGTAGTACATTCCAACATTTAGAGGCAGAAAAACTAAAGCTCCCACGGAATGCTGCTGATCTGTGACGTGGCGTCATTAGACGGGTAGTTGACGATCTCGTACTGTAGCCGTGAATGTCTTTGGACCACCGCAATTTTTCAAACAAATAATCCGGCTTTTGGGATTTTAGGATTTGGGATTTAGGGACATTAGGCTACACCGTTACTACATCAACACATTCGCATAGGAATCAGAATTTATGTGGAAACTGTCATCAAGTAGAGGACCTCCCCACATGCAGGGAGGTTGTGTTCATCTCTAAAGATGATGATGAAGAGTTGCACATTTCCTGGAAAATCCTATCCAAGGGACTTCCCAAAACCATGTTTAAGTATGCTTTGACCCTTGTAGAAGCTACCTCTGTGTCGGGGATGGGGGGAACCAGCTTAAAATGCAATTTAAGTGGGTTGAAAGTCGTCTCAATCCCACAATATGTAAATACCGCTTGTGGTGTTGCAAGCATCCAGTGTTTAGTTTATCGAGTAGTTTTGGGGGTTCAGTGTGGCAAATCCTTCATTTGCCATCAAAAGGCTAACAGTACAGAACATATTGCTTGCAGATTAACAGAACAGAAACATTCCAACCCACAACGATGGCATAGATTATTGTAGATATTATACTTGGGCTACACGGTTATATCTTTCTATCAAATGCTGTAGACACTGCCTTGCCTCAAGACATATACAAAAAAGAAAAAGCCAATTCTCTGAACAGACCATTCAAGTTAGAGCTTGGAGATTGTCATATGTTTTACAAAAAAGCCGACTCTGAACAGACCAAGCAAGGTAGAGTCTGGACATTGTTTAAAAAAACAAACTTTTTTTATAAGTACCTGAAAGAACCTAGAGTTGTGTTTTGTCCAAAAATCTTGATTCCAGTCTTGTACTTCGGTGCGCATTTCTCTGTATTGTTTCTCAAGTTTCGTTTCATCCTGTGGTTGCTTAAATATAATTCTTCTTAAGTTGGAGACAGGATCGGGAGGACCGACCATGTCTGTAGATATTGTCTTTGGGTTTGGAGGAGGAACTGATTTTGCATCCGAAAACAATCTCGGTTGTCTTAGAACTAAAATTGCACATGTTTGTTGCGGTTTCGTTGTTGAAATCCGATTAAAGAACATACTGAAAAGTATATTCTATTGCGATTTAAAAACCATAAACAGGTTATGAGAAACAGTATGATTTTTTTTTTTGGTTCTTTTTATCCCCGAGGGGAAAGGCAAAGGGATCTAGCCCATACAGCCAAGTCATCAGTTTAGAACCATTTGAAAATTTTAATTCTATGTTCCAGCTTCAGGAACTGTGCTGAAAAAATACTCGGGAAGGGTACCCAGACCCAATCAACCCAATTTAAATACCACCCGTAAAACGATAGTGATTTTTACAAGGTTTTCTTGATGAACTTATTCACGTCTTCCAAAAAGTGCATAAACGTGTTATATTTGAGTTTTTTCATTCCTGTATAATTTCACTGGCACTTATGTTACAAAATACTATTGAAATTGTCACACAAAACTAATTTTATACTGAATTGTAAAAATTTCAAGTATAACAACAATGTCACTCGTCAAAAGCGCGGGAAGAAGTCAGCTGATTGTTTTTGACAAAACAAATACTTTTTTATTCTCTTTGTCTCTAGGGGACAGGCAAAGAGATCTAGCCCATGCAGCCAAAACTAGAATCGTTACAAGGTCTTCTTAATTCTAAATGTCAGAAACTCTGCTGAAAAATTACTCGGGAAGGGTTTCCAGGCTCAAGCCTGAAGTTTAAATATCTCCCGTAAAACGATAAAGGATTTTACAAGGTTTTCTTCGTAGACATTCGTGTCAAAGTACATAAACCTGTCACAATAGTTCGGGTAAAAAGTTTAAGTCGTATTTTATAAAGTTGTTGTAATAATTATATTTTTGGTTGTACTGTTTGTATCATCAAAACAGAAAAATAAAAAGTAAATACGATTTTCGCTAAAATAAGTGAATCTAACAAGGAAATTCGATACATTTAGAAGTTTTATTACAAAAACGTGGAAAAAGTTTGTGACGCTCATGGACTTAATGCAGTGTCAGTTAGAGTAGAATAAAAATGGTTCAAACGTTTACAATCTGGGAATTTTGATGTCAGAACCTTTTTTGAGAAAGTGGAGCAAGATCGGAAATATGTAGTTACGACATAATTGAAGATTTAGGGGTAGAACACTAAACAGTTGTGACCCATTTAAAAATGTCTGGATAATATCGATATTTGGTTCCCAGAAGAGGTCATTGGAGGAATCCTAATGAATCGCGTACTCATTTGCGATTCTCTAATGAATCGTAAACGTAACATGTATATCGACACTTCCTCAATATAGTATGAAGAGTACATTTGATCTACTTTACAAGACAGCTGTTTGAAGATCCCGCCACTGATTCTGTTCAAATTGATGATGAAAAAAAATTTATAATTGTTCAGTGAATTAAAAACCCACAAGTGCTAAAATTTACAATCAGGTACTGAAATAATTAGATAGGAAAGAAACCTATGTACATACTATTATTACTATTACCTATATATACGAGTATACTTCGTATTTTTCATTGTTTTCAAGACAAGTCACTAAGACATTTTACATTATATATCACAAGGAGTAGGTAAATTATTGTATGTCATACTTAGGTACTCTACGTTACGTTGAACATTGTTTAGATTGGCTTAGTATGTTACTGATACTGCTCTAAACTTTGCAACATTAAAAAGTAACTGTTATTCCAAATTTACCATCGATAAATTGTTGCACAAAAAGGCGAGTAATATCGTTAATGACAGCGTTTTACTTACCATTAAAACGCTTATAACCGCTTACCTTATTCGAAACCTAATAATATTTGAAAATGGGAACACTGTTTTTCCTGATTGGTCGTTCCCTTTCCACGTACAATCATGGATATATCTGTATCTTTCTAACCTATTACCCTACCTTTCTGGCTTACCCTCCATTCCACCAGGCAGGGCGCTTGCACACATTCATTATTGTGTCTCAATATTATTTTCGAGATAAATTACTAAGGCCAGGCAGAATATATATAATTATATATTTAAAAAAGCTAGGCTTCGAATAAGGTAAAAAAGGTAAAGTTTAATCTCATTAATAATGTATAACTTTGCGCCAAATCCCTTGCGGGGTAGGCAGAGAGGACCGAGCACCACGTGACTCGATCCTTACACACACGAAAAACTATCATCAGAAAACCACTGGTGAGTGATGTCACCAGTAAGCCCCCAAGGAGTTGCTGTGTAAGCAGCAGAGGAGGCATCGCGCGAGCGATAATATATCGCAAGCGTTAATTGGCGACGGTACCCGCTTTCCATCAGGTGAGCCATATGCTTGTATGCCTCCTGACGTAGTATAAAAAACGCGAGGGGCAGCCATCATCGTGCTTAACCATATTTTAGGAAATTTGATGACCCCCTTGCCGACGCCGCCGCGCGTCTGGACATTTTAATGAGTATGAGTGCTTGCTTCCCTCAATCCAGTGTCTTTTTCATTATTTCTTTTTTTTCTGAATCGAAGGGAAAGGGCGCCCTATTGTTGCACCCTTTTGCTCTCCTTTTCTTTTGTTGTCGGGCGTTTTGGAGGAGGAGGGGCAGTCCTTCGCCATCTTGAGGTTATAACCCTGATGTTTTCGAGTTGTTCCATCATTCTTTGCCGTCTATGTGGTACACGCAGCAGTCTGTATGTCTAGAGACTGCGACAACGGCATGAGGGACACTTTGGAGGCGGTGGGATTTTTTGGAAGTTGTACGTACAATAACCACTAACTACCATTTTTTTCGTGATTTGGACAATTTTCTATGTGGTAAAAAATTTTATTCCCAGAAGGCAGTACAAAATGCTTTCACATAGTTTGTCTAATCTAGATCCTCAAAGTTCTATCGCAAAGGTATAAATAAACTTTCGATTAAATGGCAGCAATATAAATAAATTAAATATATATCTTAGACAATTCAACAAAGGACTCGCCATACGCGTGATTCGCCATTTGATGGGGGACGAGGTAACTACTACATAGAAACGAAAATAATGTTTTAAGGAAATGTCAATCTTATTTCGAGGCACGTACAGTTCAAAGTTATTTTCTTACCGCTGCCTGCCATCTGTTGTGGAATAGCTGAACTTCTTCGTAAATCGAAGCTGGTAGATTCAAAATTACGAAACGTCTTATATACTTTTTTGTCTTTAGCTAAATGAACTCTATTATACAGCATGAAGGACTGTTTTGTTTTGCAGTTTGTATAATTTACGCTAATTTGGGATAGGAGATATGCGACCAAAGTCGCGAATATGATTCGATTGTATCACTACTCGATTACTGAATCGATTTCTCATGTATTAATCGTTATCACACCATTTTAATTTCTTTTATATGAAAGCAAATAAAATAATACTTGCATGTGAAAGGTAACTCAATATTTTTGCAAACTAGAAGTGTTCGACCTTTTTTTTGCATGACATAACTGCACAGTTTGGCATTTTTAGTGTAACACTTTATACTTGAGCGATAACGATTACAAGACTGTTAGAGAATCGAACGCACGAAGTATTTATGCGCGCAATGGATCACAATATCTTGTACCATGACAGAGGGGTATGATCCTACGAGGCTGGTCCTTTAGTAACAAGTCTCTGCAATATATAGATAATGAGGCAAAATATTTTAATTAAATAAATATGTTACATCTTAGAAAAAAAAAACCAGTTTTACTTATACAGTACAAATCGGCAATTTCATACTTTAACCCCTAATATGACTACAAATATGAAAATAGTTGTTTTTACAATGGCGGACTAACAACTATTCAACTAATGAAGTAGGTATGAGCACAAAATGATCGAACTAAATGAATAAACAAACAAAATAATAACAGGTATATACATCGATAAACTCAAACATATACATATAAACAATCATACACATAAATACAAGTATAGTCATCCACATATACAAATACATGCAATATTTACATACATACACATGGAAGAATGGACAGACTGGTACATTTTCTTGTCAACTGGAAGTGAATTCAAAGTAATTATTACTATGAGGACGTGTCAAAAGAAGGTTTCAAATTGCTTCGAGACTGCGAACCTGTTAAACCTGCAGTCAAATACTATTTATATAGTAAAACACCAAGATCGCCTGCATTCTGGACTTATCGATAGCTTTTGACCTGGTTTCATATAATTTATTATGGGAAAAGATTGAGGACGTAAACTTACCATCTGAATTATTATATATTCTTAAGTACTGGTACAGAAACCAGGTTAACAATGTCAAATGGGCTGGAGCTTACTCGCGGTCTTATGGGTTGCAGTGCGGGGTGAGGCACGGGGACTGTCCTCCCCTGTTCTCTTTAAACTTTATATCAATGGGCTCATCGAGGCAATCGGTAGCATGCACGTTACATCTCCGTTAACAACATCAGCTACGCAGACGACATGATGCTGCTGAGTGCTTCAGTCTGTGGACTCATAAGACTGTTAGTAACCTTTGAACAATACGCTAATACACATGCATTGGTGTATAATGTAAAAAGAGCGTGATCATGGTCTTTGGGGTTGGTGGTAAACAACCGGAAACGGTGCCTCAGGTTAGATTGTATGTATAATGTTCCATTAACACGGGTACAAAGTTTCAAGTACCTTGGGCTATTTTGTTTGGGGTCAACAATGAAGATATAGAAAGGGAGCGTAGGGCGCTGTCTGTAAGAGGGAAAATGATCACCCGCACGTTTGCTCGCGCCGCGCCTCTAAACATGTTAAAATCACAATATTCAGAGCATTCTGTTCGTCATTCTACACGTGCAGCCTGTAGGCTCATTTTACGCAAAGGACTTACAGTCGCCTTTCCATCCAGTATAATAACGCCTTTAGAGTGCTGATAGGGTTGCCTCGTTTCTGCAGTACACCAGGAATGTTTTTTTTTAATGTTTATTTTTATACAGTTACGCGTCTCTGGTGCGCAGGATGCGTGGCAACACCAACAGCATTTTAAGGATGATAGCCGACAAACTAGACTGCATATACATATTTGAATCACTGCTGCAAGATATCAGGAGGAATTGGTAGTGATTCACATAAACTGATGCTAAAATTTAAAAAAAAATGTACATGCTACTAATATAGCTTATATGTGTCATTGTTACAACAAACAAACAAACAAACTCTTGAGTCTTAGCTACTAGAAATAAATGAATTTATTATATTATAGTATTAAAGTGCGTAAAATATTGAAGAAATCGTGACAATTTATATGAAAAATATATATCGAAATTATTATGATAATATAACACTTTATTAATTCAAAAAGCTAAATTCTCTCATTATAAAGATCAGATAAACCAAGAGGGTAGTAGTAACGAAAAGCTCTGGGATGCTGTAAAAGACGAGACAAACAAATAAAATAAAGTTATCATCGACGGAATTGTTCAACATCTCAGACGCGTCAGAAAATGCTAATAATGCTAGAAAATTTGATAAAAGATTATTTTCCAAACATTGGTAAACAAGTGGTAGAAGAACACTCACAAGTATTTGCCAAAGCATAGTTTGTCTTTTGTTATGATTGAGACTGATTAAGAAGAGGTGTATATCATGGGATTCATGGGGTTTAAAAATAAGTGTACACTTAAATGGGATAATATTTCCAATGTTTTCATTAAAGAATACAGAAAGCATGCTTGCAATCTCTGTCTAAATAAAAGTGTCTTCCCACGAATATTTAAACGTTCCATTATTTATCTGGATAGATATCTATTTAAGGCAGGGGACAGAGACCATGTTAGTAACTATCGACCAAGTTAAATTTTACCAGCATTATCAAATTTTACCGGATTTGACCTTGAAAGTATCAATTTGATTTAGTTACGCCAGTTTGAGTTTCATACTGACAGGTCTACTGAAGGAACTGTTAACGAGCTACTGGATTATATTATACAAAACTTAGATAAAAGTAACAAAGTGTTTGGTATCTTTCTTGACCTTGTAAGAGCGTTTGACACGGTTTCTGTTCCAATCCCAATCACCAAATTGGAAGCATATGGAGTCAGAGGTAAATAACTAGCTCCTTTTTGAACACAGAGTAAGAAAATTATAGAATATTCAAGCAAGAAAGCCTCAGTTACTTATGGTGTTTGTCAAGGCAGCATATTAGGCCCTACTCTATTTCTTGTACACATTAACGATCTTTCCTCAATGCAGTTTTCCAATCATCTCATACGTCGACGATACATGTCTCCTATTTTCCGCGGATACCTGGGAGGTACATTAAATTACCGAAATTGGTTCTAACTTATTTAATAAATGGCTGCAAAATAATGTTTTGACTCTTAATCCCGATAAGACCGAACGTATCGCCTTTTATAATATTAATATATATACAACGATTTTTATTATTTTTGTACATATCGATCGATAAAATGTCATTGTCAAATATTTGTGATAAAAATTAATTTAGAAAATTTAAATATATAAAATATAAATGTTCTGTAGACGACCGACCAGAAGAAACAACGGCAGTCTACGCTGAGATCTGATCAGCAACGCACGGTGTACTGACTACTGCGCCTCTGACCTCCAGCCCCTGCTGTGTGGGCTACGCGGTGTACTTCGGCGGCGGCACCTTTCAACCGCTGCGGCGTTGGACCGCAAGGTCCCCACCGACTCCTACTCTCTACTGCGTTTTGTGATCTCCGACGTCCGTGAGCCCCTCACTGACCTGCTCGCTGGCTGAGGTTCGCTGGCGAGCTCCTGTATAGCCGGCGGCCTACATTTTTGCCTGAACCGTGACCGGGTGCTGCCGACCAGTGAACTTTGGTTAGATCGAACAAACGCGAGTCCTCAAAGACTAAACTAGGACTTTAGAATCAGTTTTTTTTTATAATCTTTTATTCTAAATTTGTTATTCCCCTTTTAGTAAAAGGGGAATAACAAATTTATTTAGGACTATTTTTTAATTAGGATTTTTTTTAATTAGTAATATTACAGTGTAAAGTGATGTGTGTATGTGTGAGTTCACATTAATCTAACAGTGGATATAATGATCTAGATAAATAAAATATCCGGTGTAATCCAAATATGAGGGTATCTATAACCGCACTACCGGAATGTCTGCATGGCTTCTATGGAGTATCGGGAGCGTGTCATTCTCGTATCAATAGGCATTCATTTAACTAATTTATCGGCTCTTAATCATCATCTACTAGGAAGATATTACACATAATCAATAGATATGATATAAACATAATCAGGTGTTATCTGAGCACACTAATACATTCTCGTATATACCATACCGTTTATTATTTCTGTGACGATAATTATCTATACGAGTATCACAGTGTACATTTTACAAGGAAGTTTCTATGTTTTACTGGCTATGTATGGCTTTAAATATTTGTTGTTTATTGTATTGTGATATTAATAATAGTCGTAATTAATGGAGGTATGTGTTAAAAAATAATAAATTACTTTTAATTAACTGTCACTGACAGCAGAGGAAGATACAGCGTTAATGAACTTCTTTTATATAAATAACACCAAAGCTCGTCTATAACTAATAACTACTAACAAAACTTTAGAATTTAGTTCAGAAACTGTAGAGAAAATGGTACGCAACTGTTTTCCCTATGTCTATATTTGTCGAAGTACGATTATAATAGATAGATATTCAAATTTTAAGGAAAATACACACATCAAAAGTGTCTAGGGATCAACATATATTTTTGCAATAACTTTTCTCCTGATTGATATTAATTAAAATTTTCTTTAAGGATTCATCAAATAAAGTGTTTTCGTTTGTCTACAGTAACGATAAACCAAGTCACCTTTGCATTAATAAAGCAATTTGCCATTTTCATAATAAAGGGATTTTTGACATTTGAACCACTAACATTAAAGTTCGAAAAAAAGACTGAAATAACAGTTTTCTTTAAAATTTTATTGGGTAACTTAAACAATTAATAATCCGTGTTTCTACCGCGAACACTAACAACACAAGAACATCGGTTTGGCATACTCAAAATGAGTTCATCCAAATCACGCTGTGGAATGGCCGCCCATGTTCGTTGCAACAACAAAAAAAGGTTTTCTTGCGACTGGATACCCTCCATATTCGGCAGAGCTCTTCTCTGTAGCATATCCCATGCATGCTCAATCGGGTTCAAGTCTGGCGACTGAGCAGGCCAGGGCATGACATTGATGTTAGCTGCGGCGAGAGTCTGTCTTACAACTCTTGCGGTGTGCGGTCGTGCATTATCATGCATTAACTGAAATAAGGGACCGATTTGCACTTGTAGAGGAACGATGACGTCTGATACAATCGTCTCAGCATAAATTTGAGCGTTGAGGTTGCCTCTGATCCAAATCAACTCAGTTCTTCCGCCGATCCAAATACCCGCCCATACCATGATGGTTCCACCACTATAAGGATGGACTTCCTGGCAGGATTTTAATCGCTGTTGGCGTCCAGGGGTTCTCCAGTGTCGTATACGTCTTGTATCCGGTCTCATACCAAAACGAGACTCGTCAGAAAAGCACACGAAACGCCATTGTTCTTCTGCCCAATTTCTGTGTTCAAGAGCCCATTGATATCGAATCCTACGATTGTGCATTGCTATAGGTGGTACCCTTAGCGGTCTTCGGGAATGAAGGTTCACTTCATGCAAGCGGTTTCTGACTGTTTGGTCGCTAATTAAGTTCCCTGAAGAGTGATGAAGCGTCACGGCTAACATCATGGCGGTTATTGTTGGAGCTCTTCGAGTTGTGATTTGAATGTATCGGTCTTGTCTCCGTGTGGTGCAGCGATACCGTCCTCCATGGCGCTCAGCCACGGTACCAGTGCTTCGGTAACGTGTCCAAAGTCGACTGATAACACTCTGACTTGTATTCAGAGCTAAAGCCACAGTACGTTGCCGGGAACCAGCTTCTATCATTCCCACGGCTCTGAGCATTTCTTCCCTGCTTAAATGACGTCGCCGCTCCATAATAACGTTGGTTTTAATCAGTAGTAGGGAAACAGTAGCACTAATAATGTCTTCAATGCGTTGTATGTTTTTATAGGGAAAATATTGACAGCTGATTTTCATCTTTTTTTTGAATTTGATTGACAGTTCCTGTTTCAAATTATGAAATGCACCAAAAAGGATCCATATAAATTTATTAAATCATAAATTTATTACAAAGCCACATCTCAATCTCAAGAAATCCGCATAAAAATGCTTGATCCCTAGACACTTTTGATGTGTGTATATACAGAATTTGCATGTTTCCATTTTTCCGCCTGCAACTTATACCAATTTTTTTATTGATAACACTAAAGCTTGTTGACGAAAACTACTAAACAAAAAAAAATCGAATTGAATAAATATTTAGTGGCTATTGAACGGGTTCATAGATGTTTTAGATTCACAATTGGACCAGATAGGTGGCACTGCGATAGGATTCAATGATTTTTTAGGGTTCCGTTCCTCAAAAGGGAAACGGAGCCATAGAAGAACTTCGTTGTCTGTAAGGGAAGCTCCCTTTTCTCAAGAACGTGTTCTTAAGTTGAATTTTTTTTATACAACTTCGGGAGGCATATAAGCATACTGTCCACCTGATGTAAATCAGTTACCGTAGCCTATTACGGCTTGTAACATATATCACTTGCGTGATGCCTCCTCTGCTGCTTACATAGCAACTCCTTAGGAGCTTACTGGTGTCCTCACTCACACGCAGGAACACAACAACCCTCTAGGGAGTTGTTATTTGGCTGCGGTTTTCTGTGAGGTGGAAGTACTTCCCCAAACGGGTTGCATTGATGCGCCCTACCTCTTTTAAAAAATCCAGATCAAGACAAACAGACATGTTCATGCACATAAATGTTTGTCTTGTGTGGGAATCGAACCCACAAGCGTTGGTGTCAAAGTCGCGCATTCACGACTGTGCCACCGAGCTCGTCAAAACTTATATTTATTATTAACATTAACAATTGGGCGACCGAGATATATATATATATGGTGTTCTTAAATAATATGCCCAAATTGAAATGGGAAATAGTATTATGTACGCTGATTATAATAATAAATATATTTTATGCCCCACGTGTTACAAATTCTTTCATAGAAAAAAAAAACCGTCATAAAAAATTGCTTTCTGTTGTATGAAACCAACCAGCTAGGAAAATACTACAAAGCATGCCATACGATACGGCGCAGTGTATTTAGCGGTCCTTTGTCCGCCGTCGAACGCCGCCCGCGCATGCGCCTTCAGCGCAGCGCGTTGCGCGGTAGGACCACCGCAGTCTTTTAACAAGTGTCGCGCACTACAGAACTATGCGTGACCGTAATCATGCCTGGACGTCATTACTCTAATCAGGAGTATCTTCAAATGGTACTTTGTTATCGCGAGTGCAATAACATCACTGCACAAGCGATGAACTTGTACGAGCAAAGGTTCGGAATACGAGTGAGCCATCACACCGTCCTCGGCGCAGTATACAGGTTTCGTGAACATGGCCAGTTTGACCCGCCTCCGGTGAACGTGGGTAGAGGTCGGTATTCTGCCAAGTTCGAAGAGAATGTGCTGGATTTCTTTAATCGTCATCCAATGGCGAGCACGGGAGACGGAGCTGCCGTTTTCAATGTGAGCAACAGTTACGTGTGGCAGTTACTCAACGATGAAGGGCTACATCCATACCACTTCACTATTCCGCTTGAACATCTATAGGGTTTATATTTCCAGCACGATGGAGCACCAGCCCATTACGTTAAGTTACGTACGCCATGAGGTGGATAGGAAGGGGAGGGCCAGTCCAATGGGCTCCCCGTTCCCCTGATATAACGCCGATGGATTTTTTTATGGGGTCGTGTGAAAGATTTAGTGTATGGACAAACTGGGCATGATATTGAAAGTGTAGAAGAATTAAAAAGGCGTATTGAACGTGCATTTAATCAAGTGAATCGTGAAAGAGACACGTTACGTAAGGTTCAGAGACATGTGTGCAAACGTGCGTACCTTTGTATAGAACGCCAGGGTACGCTTGTACAACAATTTTGTATTTAGTTCAATTCAATTCAATTCGTTTATTCCGTAACAAAATACATTGTGTAGGATAAAAACAATATTACATTGCAATACAGCTTATACACACATGAAATCAAACTAGACTACGAGAATAATTAAGATTTAGATACCTACGTACATTATCAAAGCAAAACAAAGTCAGAAATGTCATGATAATGTCAATAAATCTTTACATTATTAATTATTATTAAATATTGGTATTAAGTACAAAAAAAAAATATACAAAAAATGTCCACAATGCCAATCTAAACAATAATAAGCAATTTGAATGCATTAATTACGATATAATACGTCATTTTTATACATAGAAGTCTTCAACCGTGTAGATGCTCTCTTTCAACAGTGCGTTTTTAGGGTTCCGTACCCAAAGGGTAAAACGGAACCCTATTACTGAGACTTCGCTGTCCGTCCGTCCGTCCGTCCGTCCGTCCGTCCGTCTGTCACCAGGCTGTATCTCACGAACCGTGATAGTTAGACAGTTGAATTTTCACAGATGATGTATTTCTGTTGCCGCTATAACAACAAATACTAATAAATAGAATAACATAAATATTTAAGGGGGCTCCCATACAACAAACGTGATTTTTTTGCTCGTTTTTGCTCGATATTGATAACGGCAACAGGTAGACGCTTGAAATATTCACAGAATATTTAGTTATATATTCACTTTAAGAATAAATAATTAAATTAAAATAAAACAAATATTTAAGGGGGGCTCCCATACAACAAACGTGATTTTTTTGCCGTTTTTATAGATAGTGGTACGGAACCCTTAGTGCGCGAGTCCGACTCACACTTGACCGATTTTTTATTGTTACAATGAATTCAGGCTTGTAAAGCAGAATTTTAACTCCAACAAGTAATTCATTGAAAATCTTAATGGCCTGGTAGTGAGAATTTTGCCTCGCAATCTTTAGATTTGGGGCCATTATTGGCATACACTTTCTCCTAGTACCCTCCCTACGAATTCTCTCATCTCTATTTTCGTATTCATGCAAATATTTAACCATATTAGTTAATAATACTAAAATATACAGACCGGGAGCTGTTAAAATTCCCAGGTTTTTAAATTGTTCCTTACATGATTCTCGCTGTTTTATGCGAGTCATTATTCTGATAGCTCTTTTTTGCAAGAGTAAAGCTTTCTTCATATTATAATAATAGCTTTTACCCCAAAATAAAATACTGTCGCGGAGTCTGGATTCAATCAACGAGTAATAAACCATCTTTAGGTGTCTTATTTCTACTTCGTCGCGCAAACTTCTCAGCACATAACACGCAGAGCTTATTTTCTTATCAATATATGTTAGTTCTTGCTTCCATGATAAACGACTGTCAATGTGAACTCCTAAAAATTTTACCACTTCTACCATCTGAACTGTTTCACCATTCAACACAATATTCAGCTGAGATTTATTCCTCGCATTTGTTCGGAACAGCATCACATTAGTTTTTGTGGTATTGATCACGAGGCCGTTTGAAGTAAACCATTCACTAAAATCTTTCAGAGTCTGATTTACAGTAACTTCGAGTTCTAGCAAACTATCTGCCGAGACAATTGCATTGTTGTCATCAGCGAATAATACCAACTGTAACGAACGATTACAATTCTTCATAAAAGCTATGAGGTCATTAATGAATAAGGTAAAAAATACTGGCCCCAATATGGAGCCCTGTGGAACACCCATTTTAACATTCACTAATTTCGATCTGTACTCCTTTTGGCAAAGATCGTGTCCTAGACCTTTGATTTCCACAAAAAAATTTCTGTTAGGTAATCCCGAAAAAGTCTCAAAGTTTTACCTCTTATTTCATAGTGACTCAACTTATTGAGCAATATCTCGTGGTCTACCATATCAAATGCAGATGTTAGGTCTAAGAAAAGACCAGCTACTTTTTTCTTTTCATTCAGTCGGCCAACAACATCATGTAGTAGTGTGTCAATCGCGTCTTGAGTTCCCACATTAATCTGGTAACCATATTGTCTTTCATTCAAAATTCCGTTCTGCTTCAGATGTTTAAGTAGCCTTATCTTTATGATCTTTTCGAAGATTTTTGATAGTGTTGGCAATAAAGATACGGGTCTGTACATTCTAGGATCTCTCTTTGAACCCTTCTTAAATAAAGGTACTATTTTTGCTAACTTAAATTGGTCTGGAAATACTCCCTCTTCCATACACTTATTAAAAAGTTCGCTCAAATGTTCTGCCAAAATATCAATATTCTCTTTGATTACCATTATAGGGATTTCGTCATAACCACATGATGTTTTAGTCTCCATTGCTCTTACAATTTTGATTATTTCTTGTGGTGTCGTCGGTTCAAAAAACATTTCTTCTTCTACTCTCTTTGTGTTGCTTTGTAAGTATGTTATAGCCTTATTTCCTTTATCCACCGATATCTCGCAATCGGTTATATCGAACTGTTTTGCAAAGATACCAACTATTTGAGCTGGATCGTCTGTTATAACACCATTTTTTTCTAATAGTATTTTATTGTTTACTTTATTAGTTTTATTCCTATGCCTGTTTACTATTTTCCATATCTGTTTGGATGTGTTTTTAGCACGTGCGAGTTCGTGTTGAATTTGTAATCTCTTTGCATTTCTTATAACTTTTCGGTATATTGTGATGTAAGATTCTCTATAATTCTTAATTGTATCATTATTATAATTTGCCCTACCTGTACATAAAAATCGCTTCATTTTACTTGATACCTTAAGACCCTTCGTAACCCATTGTAATTTCCTTTGCTTTTGCGTGTTTAGTTTTTTTTTTATTTTCTTAAATGTTTGCTTAAATAGTTTTACGAAACTTTTTATAAAACTGTTTACTCCCAGTGTATTCCACCTTGTATTCAACAGCGTGCGTCGGTATTCCTTTTTATTGTTGTCATTAATAATTCTTTGTATTGCATATTTTACATTAGATGTCGTGTCTTTATCATTTTTATCATCTACAATAATCGAACATGAGAGTGCGGCATGCCCGTCAGCTAATCCATTATGACCAATATCATTCTTAGAGATAGTTTCATTTGGCAAATTTGTAAATATGTTATCTATGCAAGAATACGAATTATTTCGTTTAAAAGTAACGTCATTAATTAAAGGTCTAAAATTGTAACAGGCCAGTAAGTTCATCAAATCATTTCGCTTCTTATTATCTGTTAAAAAATCGACATTAAAATCAGCACATACAATACATTTTTTATTAAAAAAGTGGTCCAAAAGTTCTTCAAACTGTCCCATAAAAGTATCAAAATTCTGTTCTTTAGGGGTACGATAACAACAACAAATACATATACCTGTCTGTACATCTCTAACACCACATATTTCAAAACTATCTACGTTATACATTTTTTCTATTATAGGCAGCTGAGTACTGTTTCTATTTGCATGCCCAAGTATTAGAGTACCCCCTCGCTTCTTGTTTTTTTCTGGTGTTGTAAGATACAATATTATAGTTTGCAAGACTCAGCAACCCTATCATTTGATCGTTAAGAAAGTGTTCACTAATACATAAATAATGAAACATATAATTCACGCTCTGGAGATACATTTCTAAATCGTTTATTTTGTTACGTAAGCCACATAAGTTCTGATGAAAAACATTAAATACAGAGCCTTTAACAGACCCTAGATAATTCATAGGTGCTTTGATTATACTATTATTCTTCAAAGTCGTTCCGAAAAAACGATTCCTCAGTCTGGGTGCCAGTGCAAGTGTACTTAGTCACTACAAGATCAACTGATACTTTGTTTTCTACCGTAAATTCAGTGCATATTGCGTTTTCGGATTTAGACGTTAAAGTTGATGTAATTTTACCATTATTATGACTTTTTCGTAATTGTGTTATATACTGAATAAAGTTGTTTCTATGACCAATTCTTAATATTTCGGCGCAAAAAGTACCTACATGCAATTAACCGATTACAAGTCCGCTCGTTATTATAATCATCATTAGTACGTATGAATCTTGCATTGTTAAAGTATATATAGATATAGATATAGATAGATTTAAGTGCATATAGATTGTATTACATTATTCAATTTTTTTAAATTAAAGTGACTATTTCTATCGGTTTCACCAACTAACACATTAGTGTGTATCAAATTTTGTAGATTGTAATACAAAATCGACTGAACTTTGATCATATTACAATCATTACTACCAGTTAATATGAGTACAAAGTCCGACTTGGTAAGGTCTTTACACATATTTATACACGAAGACAAAACTGCATCTATTTGTGCATTTGGTTTTAAAAACGATGATACTGTATACTTATCTCCCAGTAAATTTTGTAATTTATTTCGAATTCCATATGCAGCCTGGTCCGCAAAAATAAATACCCGATGCTTTGGAGAACGCACACGATGCGTCGAGAAACTGTCGCGAGCGCCATCTATTGTCTGCTTTGTTTTATTTGTAGATATGGATGTAACGGCGGCGTCGCCGTCGCTTGTGTTGTCGATTGAATGAACATATTCTGATTGGGTTAACTTTATCTGATGTACTGCAGTATCCTCGCTTTTGTCCGGTCTGTCATCACTAGGAAATATTAAATTTCTTTTTGTGATACTTTTGCGAGTTTTCGATTTTGGTGTTTTGGTGGTGGACCCGCAGATTTGTCTTAATTGAGAAATTCTTTGGTTTTGAGTGCTGATGGTTCTTTTCAGCGAATTATTTTCTATCAATATATTGTCGATTTCTTGATTTGCTATGGTTAGTTTTATTTCTAATTCTTTAATAATAGATTCCATCCTTTCCAATTTTTCTATGTCAATTGTTCTTATATCGGGATAACTCCTATTTCGATGTTTTAGTAGATCCGGAGATGTTTCGGGCGTACTTCTGTCCTCGTCATCAATAGATAGAGAGTCGAAAGAGTTTTTCGTTGGAATATTTGATTTTATTCTAGTAGTAATATTCCTGGACTGAGTACTAATAGGCGACTTTGGAGATGTAGTGCAAGTTTCTGCACATGGAGTATACTGAACATTTGATACGGTACATTGCTCAACAACAGGAGGGCTTCCCTCATTCGTCGTCATAGTATTCGCACTATCGGCTTCATTCTGAATCGGTGTAGTGTATATTTGTGTTTTTTTTATTTACAGCGTCTGATAATAGTGCGTCTTTTGTACCCCTTTTCGTTAAGTGGGAACACGCTTGACATTTCCATTTCTTCTTTTGAGTTGGTGTCATTACGAAGTATCTTTTCTCTACACTTGAACAGTTTAAGTCATAATTTTTGTTGCACACTACACAACACAGATATTGCCTTCCCTTTATTATTTGTTTACACTTTGTGCAATACCTTTCCATTCTTCTGATTATTTGTTACCTTTAGAATAATAATTTCTTGTGATGCGTTGCGGGTGACGTCACTGATTTACTCCGGCGCAAGGCGCTATAACGGGCAGCCGATCAAACAGGTGGTTTATGAACGTGATGAGCAACCTGTTGCATTTAGCACTCGCGCGCGTTGTTCTTGAAGCGATCCTTATCGCGCTATGTTGCCCTGGTACTCCGCACTTAACACAGTAACTTTTAATTTTATTAAAAATTTTAGAATATTTTTAATTATGGAGCTATTATCAACGCATCTGCACTGTACAGAATCCGAGGGGGAAAGGGATTTAGGGGGAAAGGGATAGTGTCGTGATTGTGATGTGTAAATAACTTGTAAATAAACTGATGAACTTTTAAACACGCCAAGTTAATGTAACAAACGTTATCCGATAGCTTTTTATTTTTAAGAAAAGTGTATCAGCTGTTATATCCGGTAAGTGTTCTAAATTTCCATTTTATTTAACTAGATAGGTACGAGTAGCTATCAGCGCTACTCTACCGAATGTGAGTACCTACTTAGTTAACGCACATAAGCGACGTCTCTGGTGTTAAAAATGACCAAATGCTACGATAACTGTTTACAATCAGGAAGGACCTAAGCTTGTTTGCCACCTTAGTGGTGTAAGTGTACCTTTTCCTATATCGAACCTCGTACACAATTACCAACAATAGACATATCAATTTTTTTATCGTTCCCATAAACAAACTTGAATAATATTCTAAGTAAACAAACCACTCAAAGTTAACAATATTACATAACCAAACCCGTGATATAAAATGTAAGTGAAATACTCGTAACTACCTAATTCGTTGAAAATGTATCTAAGTGTAAACTAATCAAACTTAGTGATGGATGTTTGTCACCTCGTGTGAAGCAAATCAGCTGTTTCATCCGGTAAGCGTATCTACTTTACCTGCGTTGATTTAGCACGTACCTAATGTGATTGAACGGAAAGCAATATTAATTACGAAGCATTTTGTAAAAAAATATTCAAAGCATACCTAACAATGTCGCCTGACTGCTTTGGATCAGGCACATCTTTTTTTTTTACTACGTCGGGAGACAAATAAACATACGGCCCACTTGATGTAAAGTGGTTACCGTAGCCTATGAACGCTGCACTAAGGTTTATCGCACGCGAGTTGCCACCCCCGTTGCTCACACAACAACTCCTCTTACTGCTTTCTCGTAACATCACTATAAATAATAAAATAATAAATTAATATTGTCGGACAAATTACACAGCGCCATCTAGCCCCAAAGTAAGCGAAGCTTGTGTTATGGGTACTAGACAACTGATAAACATACGTGAATACATTTTTTTTTTGTAAATATATACTTATTATACATAGAAAATACCCAGACCAAGACAAACAGACATGTTCATGCACACAAATGTTTGTCCTGTGTGGGAATCGAACCCACGAGCGTCGGTGTCAAAGTAGCGTAACAACGCGTTTCACCACTGCAAATCAACAACCCTCCAGTAAGTAGTTATTTTGCTGTGGTTTTCTGCGAGATGGAGGTACTTCCCCTCTCGGACTGCTTTGATGCGCCCTACCTCTCTTTCGCCAGAGCCTCGATTGTTAATTATCAAGTTGCATCATGTGCAGGTAAGGTTGGCTTTGCCTCTAATGATGATATAGTGTGTCACTTTGACACTCGAAACGTATGTTCGTTTATCACTAGTGTAAAAAACATTCTTTGGTGATGTATCAGCTGGCATAGTCATAGGTATTTCTTTTTTGTATACAACGTTGGGACGCGTAAGGTCGACCTGATGTAAAGTGGTTACCGTAGCCTGTAACACAACACAGGAAGTATCGCTTGCGCATTGCCACCCCCGCTACTGATACAGAAACTCTTCAGGAGCTCACTCGTAACCTGACTCACTCGCAGGAGTAGTTGTTCTTTGGCTGCAGTTTTTCTGTGAGGTGAAGGTACTTCTCCAGACGGGCTGCTTTGACGCGTCCTACCTCTCTTAACTGAGCTTTACGACTGGCAAAAGGAATCGAAAACAGCCGGAACCGACGACTTAACGTGCCCTCTGAGCCAGGAACTCGAGACAGGCTGTGACCGCGCGTCGACCCCGTCAAACTGAATTATTAACAAATGATGGCGGGGCAATCATTATGCACCATGAACCAAGTATGACGAGCTCGGTGGCGCAGTGGTGAAACGCGTTGTTACGCTACTTTGACACCAACGCTCGTGGGTTCGATTCCCACACAGTACAAACATTTGTGTGCATGAACATGTCTGTTTGTCTTGGTCTGGGTATTTTCTATGTATAATAAGTATGTATTTACAAAAAAAAAAAAAAAATATTTACGTACGTTTATCAGTTGTCTAGTACCCATAACACAAGCTTCGCTTACTTTGGGGCTAGATGGCGCTGTGTAATTTGTCCGACAATATTTATTTATTATTATTATTTATAAGTAGGCACTTTATTTATTTGATTTCTCAAACCTTTTTTTTATCGATGCCGGGACACGAAGTTTCTTGTCTATCGTAACAAATAAATGCTATTCTTTCTCCCATTGAAGTTCGGGCATATAAAAAAAAATACCTTATATACATGTCAAATTTTATATTTAGTTAGGCTTTGCATTTTAAGTTCATGTATATTTCTTGAGTAATGCAACTTTACGCAATAAACATAAAAAACCGTAGTTCGTGTGAACACTAAAACCAACATTATCTTTTTGCACATTTTTGTCTACTTACTATTCCTACTACCATGACCAAATTGGTCGTGTTTTATCAGAAGGTGATGTCAGGAGCCCCAGGAACCGGCGAGCGTGCATGAAAAGAGCTATGAATGTCACAGAAGCGAGTGAAGTATGTAAGGACCGCGTCTTATGGCGCTCGGTTCTCTCTGCCTACCCCGCAAGGGACATGGCGTGAAGATATACATACATACATACTATTCCTATTTTGCCGACTTTGCCTGCTCGTTTAAAATAGTTTCAAGAAATATACCTATATAGATAAACTTAAAAAGCAAAAACTTATCTAAATACAAAAAATGATCGAAATCGTTAGAGTCGTTTTCGAGATACTCGAAGTATATTTATATAAATATACAAGAATTACTCATTAAAATATATGAGATAATTATTTATTTTCATTTTCGCTACATTGAACATTTTGTTGCAGATGTCGCTCTCAAGGGTCTGTTATGTAATTTGTGGCATAATTTTTTTAAGTTCATCTCTGGCAGACGAAGAACGTCCAGCTGAAGATCTTATCACACAAATAATAGATGATCTAAACAAGCTACTAAATCAATCTGATCCCGTAATGGTGGAGGACATCGATTTCGTTTTCGATCAGGTATTTAATACAGCCTTTTTGAGGCCGATCTAATATAGGGTCTAACACTATTAACTTGACAAAATTTGCAAGGACAATGTACAAGTAATACCAGTTATGAAAAACACGAAAGGTAAAACCTAGCACGCGGCCGACGCTCAGCTGATATAAGAAATATATAAAACGTTTGTCATATATATAATAGTAATATCTTTATATCGATATATAGTATGTATCGTCAATAAAGCTTATTCCAAGTTTCGCTAAATATCTTTAACTCCTTGTAGATAGATGCCATCCTTACTCTAGACCATGACGTCGTAGAGTTTCCTGGTGAAGTGCTGCATTTGTTAGAAGAGCTGGGCGCGAGGGTAGACCTAAACGGATCGTATGCAGCAACCACCGTCAGAGATAACATTGGGCTGTTGATGGCAGACGCAACGCTGGAGAACCCCATATTGGGAATGAATGTGGCTCGAAGAGATACTGACATATTTACAGATGAATCACTTCAAATTTTGGACGGTAGATACTTTCTGTTTCAATAGACGTGGATGGGGAGTTTTCATCATTAATTCAAAGTCTGTAAGGATTAAGGTTGATGATGAAGTGTTGGAACAAGTCGATGAGATTATATATCTTGCAGTAGGAATGGCAGGTATACCGCTGATGTAAAAAGACGAGTAAATGCTGGGAATAGTGAGAAAGGAGCTTTGGGAAAACTTCTTGACAGTAAAAGCAGAAATATTGTATTCATATATAGCGAGCTATACTTGAATAAGTTCATGTAAATACATGAGATGTCCATAATAACCAAATTTTAGTAGAGCTTGCGAAATATTACTATAAGGGTTAGATGAAGATAAGACAGAAATAAATAATTCGATTTCGATTGTAATTGAGTTGTTGAAATAAGCTACTGGACATAGACTCAATATTTTTTTTAAAACCTACAAAATATTTATACAAGGTATGTTGCCCACCTGATGCAAAATGGTCGCAAGCTCGCGCGCTCGTTACGCTTGCTACGAGTATTAACACAGCGACGCCTAAGGAGTTTATGGTAACCTCACGCACTCCCAGGAATTATTTGTTATTTGGTTGCTGTTTTCTGTGAGGTGGAGGTACTTCCCCAGACAGACCATTTTGATGTACCATACCTTTCTGAACAACATTCAAGACAAACACACATGCTTGTTATGTATGAGAATTAAACTCACAAGCCTTGGTGTCATATTAGCGTTATTTACCTCTGCGCCACTTCTAAGGCTCCTGACAACACGTTCCGAAATCATTTGACCTATTTAGTCGACGTAGTTTCAACATTCTTTCCCCTCGTATTCTTTCTACATGTCCGAACTCGGTCTGCAAGTGTTTTGTGACAGATTTTAAGCAACGCTCGCATCCCGATGTCGTTTATTCTATTTTCATACTCTCTTTGCCAAACTTTGAACTCGCTGCCATACGGGTTGGAAAACGAATCGCGTTGTGTATAGCGAGCTGTACCTTCTAGCTCAAATTCTTTTACTAAGAAGTTTTCCCAACGCTCCAATCGCACTATTCCCTGCACTCACTCGTCTCTCCACATCAGCGTTGTACCTGCCATCCTGGCTCAACGTACATTCAAGATATACAAACTCATTCACTTGTTACAACACTACATTATCGACCATTATTCTTATGTTCGTTCTGAATTTTTCTCTTCGAAATACCATAATTTCAAATACAGTAATTTGTGTAATTAATAGTTTAAATTTTGTATTCTATGTCCAGCCTCCGCATCTGCTGATGTGTGGTTACCCAGCGTCAGTGAGCTGCTCACAACTGTTCCTCCGTCGGTGAGGCAGCAGCCCCGCCGTGTCAGCTTCCTGGTATTTCGCGACGAGAGCGCCTTTCGTACCGATGACGAACAGTATAAGGTCAACAGTCTGGTGGTCAGCGTCAATGTTCAAAACTATACCGGCCTTGGACCTAACGAGGTAACTAATGGCTTTAGAGAGGTAGGACCCAGTGCGGGGTCGTGTTGTAATGCGCCCCCCACAGATCTTTCTGTAGTGGTAGGGCATAGCAGGACTTCTTGCTCTAAGTATCCGGCGGGAGAAATACCTTCACATTACAGAAGACTGTAGCTAAATAACGACTCCGGGAGCATAGCTTAGTCGGTAGATGGCGCTAGAATAGCTTTACATAAATATATAAAATTGGAAAAAATCGCCACCATTACAAAGTTGTGGGTTCGAACCGTACCAACGCGAAGTGGTAAATATCTTCATTATTAAAATATTTATGAAACAACTAATACGTTATTCATCATTTGAAAAAAAAGTACTTCGTTTGTCAAGTTCGTGATTTTACCAAATACACGCTGCACACAAGTAAATTAGGTAGAATTCGGTTCTGGCACTCGCCACAGTCGCCACCCGCTGCCGCGTCACGCTCCCTTCGCTTGCTCCTCTCTGGCGTTGTGGTAGCAGTCGCAGTTCTAATGTAACCTAAACGTACCAATTTCTGTTCAATTGACCTACCCTACTAATGACTGATGATTTTGTACTAAAAGTTTTATTTACGCATATATTTTCTCTTGTACCTAATAAATATATGACTGTCAAACTTTTTAAACGGTATATATTTCAGTTATATATCTTTTAAACAATATATATTTTGATAGTTATACATACAGTACAATTTTTGAATGGGATTCTATTGACGTGTATACCGCACAAGTTGTATAGCAGGTGACATTTAGTTTACATGACCGTTATTAAAATGATTGAAGTAAGTATATGCTTTTTAAAATGAACATTTTATGAATATTATAGCTATTAAAAATATATACCGTATCGATTATATCAATGAACGAAATGAAAATATTGTAAACAAACAATACGCACCCTAAAGAATCGATTTATTGGCCTACAGGTACCCGATTCGAATCCTCGGCTCTGCTCTGCTCGCCGGTGAAGGAAAACATCGTGAGGAAACCCGCACGTCCAAGAAATTATATTTCGAAAGACGTGTGACCTGATCTAAGAATGATCTCGGTTTTCCTCTAGGTTGCGGAGGTCTAACGGTGTACACTCTATGTAAAAATTAATAACTTTGTCAAATCCTTAGGCTTAGGTAGCGGACCCCGCCAATCCGCCCGGAGTGATACTTTCTACATTGCAAGCGTTTATGCTACGGTACGGTATCGCTTTACATGAGGAGGGCGGTATGTTTTAATGCCTCCCACAGTCGTTTAAAAAAAAAATTGCATTGTCCAATAATAAAGATAATTTCGTGTTTTTTTTCGCAGGCAATCTCAATATACATTGCACCAAGAGTAGAACATATGGAAAATATGGATCATGCATGCGGGTATTGGCATTTCTTGGAGGACGGGACAGGCTATTGGTCGGAAGAGGGCTGTACTATATTCCTGTATCCATCCACGTTGGACCCACCAATGCTCGACATGTGCCGCTGCACAAATCTTGCCCATTTCAGTCGGGGCCTCACTCCTAAACCCACTACTACCACCACCACTACTACATTGTCGGTAAGACACTTATATTTCTCCAAGGGTTTTAAAAGGCTGTCAAAGATTAGACTATGCTATGCTAATGAAAGAGTAAATGAATGGACCGTTGGGAAAAGACCCTTAGAAGTTTTCTTAACGTCCCCTCCATACTAATCTCTGTTTTTTTTATACTACGTCGAGAAGCATACATGCATACGGCCCACCTGATGTAAAGCGGGTACCGTAGCCTATTAACGCTTGCGATATATTAATTATGACTCGCGCGATACCTTCTCTGCTGCTTACAATCACAAAAAGCAATTCCTTGGAGCTTACTGGTGACCTCACCCACACGAAGGTACACAACAACCCTCTAGGGAGTTGTTATTTGGCTGCGATTTTCTGTAAGGTGGAGGTACTTCCCCAGATGGGCTGCTTTGACGCGCCCTACCTCTTTTAAAACATCCAGACCAAGAGAAACAGACATATTCATGCACACAAATGTTTGCCTTGTGTGGAAATCGAACCCACGAGCGTTGCTGTCACAGTCGCGTCATTCACGACTGAGCCACCGAGCTCGTCAAGATCTCTCTGTATTCACTCTTCTCTCAAATCAACGGTATACCTTCCATGCCCGCAAAAATTACATCGAAAATATATATCATCCACTTGTTGCTCCAGTACTATATCATCAACCGTCTCCTTCCATTCGTTCTGGTTTCATCCTTATATTGGTTTTGTATCGTAGTAAGTTGCAAGCCTTTCTCTACACATTGATTATTTATCATTGTAACTACTGTTAACATTTGGATTATGTTTTTACTAATAAGATATAATCGTCTACTTATACAGCAGATAACTCAGAATTAGGTCACCCATTCGAAATCCTACATTTATCGTATATCTTATTATCTGTAGCTGGAATTGTCGAGTTATAAAAAAAAACAGACAGCACGCAACCCTGCTTGACAGTAGTGTTGTCGTCGAGCTAGAGCGACAGGTTGACTTTATCAGTAGACTGCACCGGACAGGGCACCGACAATCCCGCGTCCCGACAATTTCATAGGGGCCCTCGCCAGATCTCAAATGCCTTTTCAAGATCCATAAAACCGTAGATCTTCCTCTTGATATTGGCGAGTAAGAAAAGTTGATCCGTGCTTCCGCCCTCATTCTGAGATCCCCTCGTGCCTCCCTCAGCATTCCATCCGATTTTACCCTCTTTCAACTTTCAATGATTTTTTTATATACTTTTATAGTTAGGCTGATTAAAATGAGCTGAATGATCACCATGTTAACTGCCTTGTATATTAGTAGAACCACTAACAAGTATTAGATTTTTAAATTTATTTCAATCTTATGATTTACTATTCTATTCTATAACTTCACGCCAAATCCCTTACGGGGTAGGCAGAGAGAACCGAGCGCCACGCGACTCGATCCTTACATACCTCACTCGCTTCTTTCACATTCATTGCTCTTTTCATGCACGCTCGCCGGTTTCTAGGGCTCCTGACATCACCTTCTGATAGAACACGACCAATCTGATCATGATAGGTAAGTCTTTGCCTTCCTCGGCTCCTACATCCTTCCACTTTTGCATTGTATATCTGCTTCGTCATTCTTTCATCCTGCATTCTTTTTACATGTCCGAACCAACGGAGCATGCCTCTTCTTATTTTAACACCGACGCTCTCTTTCAGACCAACTCTGCTTCTAACCTCATCATTTCGGATACGGTCTGCAAGCGTTACACCACAGATTTTGCGCAACGCTCGCATTTCAACCGCGTTTATCCTACTTTCATGCTCTCTCTGCCATACCCAGCTCTCGCTTCCATAAGTAAGCATTGGAACCAGCACTGCATTGTGTATAGCCAGCTGCGCCTTCTGGCTCAGGTTTTTACTGCCAAGAAGTTTTCCCAACGCTCCATTCACGCTATTCCCAGCACTCACTCGCCTTTCCACATCTGCGGTGTACCTTCCATCCCTGCTGAAAGCGCATCCAAGATATACAAACTCATTCACTTGTTCCAACACTTCATCATCTACCGTAATTCTTACATTGGTTCTTGTTTCTTCTCTTTCAAATACCATAATCTTTGTTTTCTTCGCATTCAATAGTAAGCCTTCCTTCATACATTCGTCTTTCATCATTGTGACTAGTGTTTGCAGCTCAGATGGTGTTTCTGCTAACAGGACGGCATCATCTGCATACAGCAGACAGTTCACCACTAGGTCACCCATGCGTAATCCTACATTCGTCGATCTTATTCTCTGTAGACAACTATCGAGATACAGAATAAACAGCCTAGCAGACAACATGCAACCCTGTTTGACACCAATTTTGACATCAAACCAGGGTGACATGTTGCCATCTATTCGCACACATGCTGAGCAATCCTTGTAGGTGGACTGCATAGCACGCAGCAGTGAGCCGTCAATCCCATATCTCGGCAATATGCACCACAGTTCCTTTCGCACAACCCTATCAAATGCCTTCTCAAGATCCACAAAACCGCAGAAAACCTTCTGGTCTGTGGCCAGATGCTTCTCTACGATATTGCGGAGCGAGAAAACTTGATCCGTACATACCCTTCCATTTCGGAATCCTCCTTGTGCCTCCCACAGCATTTCGTCAGATGTCACCCTCATTCTCCTTTCAATTATCTTTCCATATACTTTTGCTGCTAAGCTGATCAAACTGATGGCCCTATAGTTGGTATTGGCTTATGATTTACAAAATATATTTATCTGTAGCCTACGCGTATAAGTGTCTCCACATACTGTGGCTGAGTTATTAAAGGAGAGTGTAAGGAAATAGGAAATTACAGAACCATATCTATTTTGCCAGTATTGAGTAAAGTATTCGAAAAGATAATGCTTGATCAAATTAAGACAAATCAAATTTTTCATAACGCAGAATATGGATTTACGGAGATGTAAATATATTTTATCTTTTCTTTATCTTTAACAGCCACATCTGTAATTTGTCTAGATAATATTTTGAGTAATTGTGACCATATAAATAATAAAATAAGTTAGCACTTTATACATCTTATAGTACAACTTTAAGAATTCATCTCTTCTACATACCAATGACCACAAACAAGCTTATTAGATACAATAATATACTAAAGGACAGATTGAAATAATTGAATTACACTCTAGCTAGACGATCATACCAAACTGTTTCGTGCAATATCCAGTGAATACCGACAAATATTTGAACTTAAAAAAAATATATTAAATATGAATTTAAGTTTTTGACGACAAATTAAAAATAAATTAGTATGTAGAAAAGTATTACTAATTTGACCCAGATTTTGACAATTATTGCAAAAACTATCTCATAATTATTAAAAATGTTTGCAGAGAAGCTAAATCTATGTACCTATAGTAAAAAGAAAATTAAGCAATCGTCAAAGTAAAGATATTTAATTGTCGAGGCAATAACTCCACACATGTCACTTATTTAATCACCAACCTATACTGCCAGTTTTGTGTAAAATATTTTAAAGGATAATTCTTAAGAATAAAATTGCAACTGTTTTTAAGAGGAATGAAATATTACATGATGCGCAACACGGATTTACTGCTAGCAAAACTACTACAGATGCAGGCGTGGCATTGATAAAGTACGTTCTTAATACATGTAGTCTAGTCCAGTCAATAAAGCAGGGAAATCGACCGAATAAAAAAGTTTCTTATAGGAGGATGGATCAAAAAAAATCTTTTGGCATTATCTTCTATGAGTCCTCTAGGTCATTCGTGACTAGCAAGCGAAGTGACTAGCCCCCCCCCCCCCCCCCAACACTCAAAATTAACCACTTTCTCACCCCCATTTTTAAAAAAATTGCAAAATATAGTAAAAGTGAAAATTAAGGACTGAAAATGTCCCCTGCTAGGTTTTCGGGGTCGCTGATCACGAATCCGCCATTAGTTTTCCGTAAAATTCACACGGGGAGCGGAAAATCGGAAAATTTGGTTAAAATTCCTATTTTTTACTGCTTTCTTCGGTGTTGTCAAATTGGGCTCGCACCTGAAGATGAATAATGATGTTTCTGATGTCAAAACGTAAATTTCGAAAATCTGTGGAAAATCTTCGGAAAACTGTGGTATAAAAAAATTTAAAAATTTGGTAAATTAAAATTAAAATTTAATTTAATTTAAAAACCTAGTAGGGAACATTTTCAGTCCTTAATTTTCACTTTTACTATATTTTGCAATTTTTTTAAAAATGGGGGGTGAGAAAGAGGTTAATTTTGAGTTTTGGGGGTGTTGGGGGGGGGGGGGGCTAGTCACTTCGCTTGCTAGTCACGAATGACCTAGAGGACTCATAGAAGGTAATGCAAAATGAATTTTTTTGATCCATCTTCCTATAAGAAACTTTTTTATTTCCCCGCTTTATTGACTGGACTAATGGGATGGCGGAGGATGGAGATCTAAGGATGCTATTGGAGTTTTCTGTGATCTCTCTAAAGCATTTGATTGTGTCGACCATCAGACATTAACACACAAGATGAACTATTATGGAGTTTAAAGTGAAGCCCGAACTTGATTTTATCTTATTTGAATAACCTAATCCAGAATACACATAAATGGGATTAAATCTAAGGGCAATAAACGTTAATATCGGAGTGTCTTAAGGCTCTATTTTGAGTCCCTTTATATTTTTAGTACATGTGAATAATCTGCCCTACATGATGCAGAAAATGCCAGATATTATTTGCTGATGATACTTCTCTAATTTTCAATGTGGCCGCTGGTGTGAAAATATTAACAAGGTAAATAGTGCTCTGCCTGCCATTCTAAACTGGTGCACATGTAGTAATCTTTTGCGAAACTCAGCTTAAAAGTCTGCCAATACAGAATCTCACTGAGAATAATGAATTAGAATTTATTAATAACACTTTGTTTCTTGCAATTACAGTAGACTCTAAATTACAATGACCTTGTATATACCCCACATAAATAAACTTACCAATAGGATTTATGATATAAACGGTTAACTGTCGATAGAAATTTCATGTGCCTTTTAACTCTAATAAATTGCCTAAAACAACTTTTCTTTCCTGACAATATGTTCAAAAAGCACATCAAAAAAAATCTCTATGAACAGGCTTATTATATAATTAATGAATATATAACTGACAAAAATGTTCAATCTTACTAGCGTTATCACGTTTCCTAATTGGCCAGCCAATCTTAAAAAACCACAACCTAAGCGAGAAACAAACCTAACTTTTGTTTATCCCTTTATTGGGTACACTTTCCCGTCGTTTTTGGAATACTTGTTGATATATTTTTAATAATAATATATTTTCTGCTAACATAAAAATATATTTCCTAATGGTAAAATGTGTACTGTGCATCATCCGAATCGCCATTGGCGAGGCGGAGATGGGAAGGATGAGGAACATTTAAAATTACAATAAAATTCAAACGCTCTTTATGAACCTTAACGAGTTGCTGAGTTGGCAGCACGGGAATCAATGGGAGCGATAATAGCAAAGGGTTTATAGGTTAGATTATGTTACCTAGTCACCAATCTGTCTTTTATACACAAGTTGTGTAATACTGTTATAAGTTATCTGAGGACATGCTTTCTGGTTTCTTTTTGTTGTGTTGATTATATATTATTATATATTATATTATCTCTTTCGTCATTGTTTTACAGCCACAATCGCAAATACAGCAAATATTGTATAAAATACAACAGTTACTCGAAAGTGAAATTGCGCCGCCGATGGACGATATCGCTCAAATAATTAGTCAGGTAAGGTATTATTTATGGTAAGCAATGTTCTTGACCAAAAACACTATTTTTTTATATATAACTAGCTGCAGGGTCGCACCGTAATGTTGAATAGCCTACAACCAACCTCAGAAATTGGGATGTCTAATGCAAAAATAATTTTTCAAATACGTTCCAGAGATTAGCGCATTTAAACAAACAACTCTTCCGTTTTATAATAAATGGGTTATTTTCTGAAGAAAACGTACGGCAGATACGCATCGTCTCGAATGAAGACATTTGATAAATTTATCACCTCGCTTGTGCGTAACATTGTTTCGAGCTAATTATCTTTTTTCAGTCTTCAATTCAGTCGCGAACGCCGTCTGCAAGCGTCTGACATATTCTCGTTTTCATATCCCATCTTTGAGACTAGCACCGCGTTGTGTATGATGAGCTACTCAGATTTCTCTACCTAGAAGTTTTCTCAGCGCTCCAACACTATTTCCTGCACGCACTCGTCATTCTCACATCAGCCATATACTTTCCGTCTTTACTAAAAGCACATCTAAGATATACAATCTCATTATTGTTCTAGTTTCCTCTCTTTTAAATTTAATTATCTTTAGTTTCTTCGCATTCACCATATGTTCGAATGAAAGACGATGGATATCGTCTTACTTACTTTATTATTAGTATTTTCAGTTACAATGATGAAACTATTAACATATCGTCTCCATTGTGCAAGCGATTCCAACTGGTCAGTTCACACATGCCCTATTTGTCTACAGAGACTAAGATCTACGTCTTAGACTCCGTAGACAAGTACTGATAACACGTCAGGTCAGAATTTATATATAGTTTATTTATGGCGTTATCTCGAAATGTATAGTCACTATACACAAATCAATGTTATTAATTCAGGTTGACGATCTCCTAGACTTAGAGCAGGATGATCTGGAGTTTCCCGGTGCACTGTTGCAGTCGATTGACCAGCTTGGCGTAAGCGCTGCTTTGAACGGATCGAATACAGGAACTGTCATCGGATATAACATTGCAATGTTGATAGCTGATACGACGCCGGAAAACCCAGTGCAAGGAATATCGTTAGCCAGCAGGACTACTGATACTTTCACGAAAGACTCCTTCAAATTCTTATCAAGTAAGTTTGTGTAAAAATGACACGCGGCGTTCATGTCTGTATTCATACTAAGTGTATTTATTTAATATGAACATGTAACGCAACAATACAATTCTTAAGCTTTTCAGCGCATCTAAAACTATATCAATTTAACCGTACGTTGTGTCATCCGTCATAGCATGATTTAATCCTACTAATATTATAAATGTGAACGTTTGTATGTATGGATGGATGTTTGTTGCTGTTTCACGCTTAAACGGCTGAACGGATTTGAATGAAATTGGGCACGTAGATAGATTATGATCTGGATTAACACATAGGCTACGTTATTTGACTCCACGCGGGCGGACCCGCGGGCAGCAGCTAGTAATACATAATATTCATTCACCGAGGGCTCATGACTCGGTCCTTACATCACTCGTTTCATTAACATAGCTCTTTTCATGCACGCTATATATGTATACTATATTTCAATATATGTATATCACAGTATGAAAATGTAATAGCGACACCCAACTAGAACACAAGCTGCATATATAGGCTTTCTAGAGCCCAATAACTCCATAATAACTGTTCAACTGCTGTACTGTTAGCTTTAAGCTGTACAGCAACCGTTATAGCGCATCAAAGCAGCCGGTCTGGGGAAGACCTCACAGAAAAGAGACCGCGGCCAAAATAACAACTCTCTAGAGGGTTATTGTGTTCCTACGTGTGAATGATGTCACCAGTAAGCTCCTAAGGAGTTGCTGTGTAAGCAGCAGGGAAGGCATCGGTTCAGTCACGGGCGACCTAGAGGGTTGTTGTGTTCCTGCGTGTGAGTGAAGTCTCTAATAAGCTTCTAAGGAGTTGCTGTGTAAGTAGCAGAGGTAACATTGCGCGAGTAATACTTAATGTATTGCAAGCATTTATGAGCTACGGTAATTGCTTCACATCAGGTGGGCCGTATGCTTGTACGCCTTCCGACGTAGTATAAAAAAAGATAATCTACATATGCAACTTCTGTACTACTACTTGGGTAAGCATGCTTAACTTGTGTATTTCAGAAGTCGATTCAAGTTTATTAAACGCGAGTGTGAGCGAGATGGTGGTGTCCCTGCCCGAGTCGGTGACAAAGGATCCTCGCCGCGTCAGCTTCGTGGTGTTTCGCGACGCGCGAGCATTCATCAGCTACAGCCAGCAGTACACCGTCAATAGCCGAGTGATCAGTGTCAAGGCAGGCGAATTTGCAGGACTGAACGACGGCGAGGTAACTTTTGCTAACATCCTGGTAACAATTTTACCATTTAGGCTGTGTCCTCAGTAGGTCAACAGTGAGCGGCTGACGCTTTGCCTTCCTATATATTTTAAACGAAGTCTCCATATAGCACGTACTGTACGCAGTTTGTCGCGTTTCGCAAGACGTCAAGTCTCAATGAGTGGTCATTCACAGCGAAATTACGAGCGACGAAGTACGCTCGCTATGTACACTATGTATATAGTACATATAAACAAAAAACAGTCTGCTCGGCTAGTAAAGCTTGTGATTTCGTCTGTGCTAGCAACTCAGACACAAACCAATAAAATTTTCTTAAGTTAGATTTCCTCACAATGTTTTCCTTCACCTCTGAGCAAGTTATAATCACAAATATATCACATAAATAATAAATCCGAAAACTCTTTAGTGGTACATGTTCACACCAGGATTCTAACAGGCACGAGTCAGTTAACAGGCTGGATCTTTATGCACTAGGTTATCACTGGTTATCGATCATATTATTATATAGTAATACACCTATATCTTAAGTAACTGCTAAGTCGTGCCGTATGTATCTTCATGCTAGGTCCCTTGACGGAAAGGCTGAGGCCATAAAGCGCGATCCTTACACACTTCGCTCGCTTCTTTAACATTCATAACTCTATTCATGCAGTTCCTAGTTCCTAGAGCTCCTAACATCGCATTCTGATAAAACACGACCAATTGGAGTCTTGGTCTTTCTCGGCTCCTACGTCCTTCCATTTTCTCATTGTACATCTGTTTTGTCATTTTTTCATACTGCATTTTTTCTACATGCCCAAACCAACTGAACATGCCTTTCCTTATTAACTTAAGTCTTATACTACTATTCACAAAATATCTTTTAGGTAATGGAGATTCACCTTCGGCCTTTGAGACCAGAACCAAATCGAAACGAAAGCCGCGTGTGTACTTCTTGGAATTTCTTGCAAGGCCGTCGTGGGTACTGGTCGCAAGAAGGCTGCTCACTGATTAGGAGTACGGATCCCTGGATGCTGGATATCTGCCGATGCGTTCAACTAGCTCATTTCGCGGAATCGCTGAGTTCACGACCAGTGTTTTCACAAGGCCATGAAGATGCATTAAGAGTGTTGGCTGTAATTGGTTGTTCGCTGTCAATTTTTGGTTTATTTGCAATAGCAGTTACAGCGGTTCTATTCAGATCTTGGAGGAAAAGTTTCCGCAACCAGATTTGGCTTCAACTTTGTGCGGCATTAGTCATAATGCCGATTTGCTTTTTAGTCATCGTATTTGCTCAATACGATGAGTATAGCATTTCCTGTATATCAACTGGCGCTGTGTTACATTTTTCCATTCTTGCGTTATTTTGTTGGGCGTTGATTATGAGTTTATATGCATACGGAGTAACACGTTTAGGTCCCAATTACAGCCCGAAATCATCAGAAATGTTAATAGCCTCAAGTGTCGGGTGGGGAATTCCCATTGTGATAGTAATACTTTTGGTAGGTTTTAGATGTTATACGGAGCCATTTGAAGTTAAGAACCCGAGCAGTCAATTCTGCAGACCATCCGAATTAGACCAGTGGCTATCATTTGTAACACCCATTGTAATAATGTCGGTCGCAAGTTTAGGAATAAGTTTTTTCGTTATTTATAAATTAGAGATCGGGCCAAGAAATCGTCATGAAGAAGTAAAAGTCGAAAACCGTGAAATAGTAGCGTATTCTCGGACTATTTTCTATCTTATGGTGTTAACTTACTTGCCACCGTGGATATTTGACATTTTTGTCTACAATATCGTCGTTGCCTATTTTTTTACGTATACAGCTACAATCCAAGGATTTTATGTCTTTCTAATAATTGTTTGCAACGACAAATCCGTGGGAAATTTTTGGTTACACAAATTAAGGCTCAGGGGTCGAGGTGAAATGATTGAACGATGAGATCAACTACTTTTGGTTAATACCGAGTAATGTACCTTTGGTTAATAATGAGTATTTGGCACTATCTCGATGATTAGAAGTACAGAAATGAGTTAGAATATTGTGAACATAATAAAGAATTTCATAATAAATACTGAATTATATAAAATATCGTAGAATTATTGATAATAAAGATAAATAAAAATCTTTTACTTCGGACTAATTTTGTCCATTTGGTTAGTAACATTTATTACAATCTGTGTTAGTACCTACATCCTAAAATTAATTATAAATTTTAAGGTGTGGGTGTGAATATGTATGTATGTATGTTCGTGTTTTAAATTTATGTGCACATTCCTAAATGTACACGCTTTTTAACGTGTAAATCCAGGAATCGTCTAAGGACAGCAGAGTCCATTCTCAATCATCTGAAGAATTCCACTGGCGCTCCCCCGCATCCGCCGCAACACAGGGGCAGTCTTTTTGCGCATGATTGTATAAAAACAACAGATATTGCCGTCTGCAAACATGCCTGATGCACTATAGAAACGTGGAAGCCCCAACAGAATCCTAAAGATGTTATTATACTGGATTCGTAGAGCATTGTACGTTTTTTGTGTACCGGTCCATAAACCACTCGAATGTTTTAAACAACATTATTTTAGTATCAGCGGCACTATGAGTGAATTTATGCGCCAGCATGTTATCACGTGTAGTGTTGTGGGTGTGTATCGGGATATCTCCAATAAAAAACACCGATCACTTACGTATGTGTTGTAATGTTCCATACACACAACATAAAAATACAGTAGCAATTATTACACTGGCACAATATACGATACCTACTCATGTGCCAGAAGCGTGCTCGTTCGCGACCCCTGCCAATCGATTAGATTGCAATTCTGGCCCGAAAACGCACCGATGTGCGGATTAGGGCGTCCCCCGGAGGCGACGCGCACCGATCCGCCCCCGTCGGTGCGAAAATAGGTGCATGCGGCTGTGGGGGCCGCCACCCACCACGCAGCGCCAATTCCGGCGGGTCGAAGAGAGCCGAGTGCTGCATAGGCACGTGGAATGTGAGAGGTGGACTGAGTGATAAGATGAATGAGCTGATGGACCTAATGAATGAGAGACGCTTAGATGCTTTGTGTGTGACAGAGACCACTACCTGGTGGTAAGCCGGTTTGTGGGACTTTTCAAGAAGTGGAGGCATTGGCGAGTGCGTATCCCTTTCGGAGATCATGAAAGGATAAGGAGTGAAAAATTGCAAGATGAAAGTGTAAGGAGAATGTATGTACATCTGGTAAGCGAAAGACTTGCAAATGCAAGTCTTTCCGACACAGATGTGGATGATTGCTGGAAAGTTCTAAAAGAAAGTATGGTCGATAGTGCAAAAGAAGCATGTGGATGCGCAAAGAGGCATAAAACATTGAAAGGGGATGCCTGGTGGCAGCGGCGTAGCGTGGGTCTCGGCCGCCCGGGGCGGAAGACAATTTTGCCGCCCCCTTATTTAGGTATTTCAATTTAATGTATACTATACATTACATACATTAATTCTAGAGAACTTTTCGGCAAGAACAGTCAGACAGTAAACAGTCAAGAACAGTAATTATTTTACATTATTCAGGTTAGATTTTAAATTAAAAAGTTACAGTTCACACTGTTGAATGTAGGTAGGACACGTAGTGGAAAAATTCAATTTTTCACAAAGCTCAATAATTTCACGACCACTACACGTACTTATTTGCACAGACTTCACAGTTTTAAAGCGTAACATAAATTACAATTTATTGACATTTATTTATTAAAAAATAATGTAAAATGCACAACAGACGATCCATCAATAAAACTTTCTTTGAATTGTCAAAGCAACAAGTACTTCCTTGAAGGGACTTACCCGTATGCCCGTACCTATAGTTTTTAAAATAAAATACCTACGGGGAATCCCCGCAAGTCAGTATAGACGGTGTTGCCAGCAGTCGGTGTTGCCAGCAGTCGCTACAAAATATTTAAAGAAAGGGGATTCCCCGAATTCGTCACAGAATAAGTAATGAAAAGTTCCGTGCTCTTTTCAATTGGTCCAAATTTGTAGTTGCGCTAAAAATATGAAATGGTTCAAATATATTTATTAACACATTTTGCCGCCCCCTAAAAAGTGCCGCCCGGGGCGGGCCGCCCCTGCCGCCCCCACTACGCTACGCCACTGCCTGGTGGGATGCGGAGGTTGAATCCTCCGTAGCAAGAAAGAGGAAAGCGTGGCTGGATTATGTATCATCTTTGCCCTTAAATGAAAGTATGAGAGAGAAAAAGAAAGAAATGTACCGTCAATGCAAGAATGAAACCAAGGTTTTAGTGAAAGAGAAGCGTGAAAGACAAATTATGAATGAGGAAGAGAGGCTGACGAGAAACTTCGAGGCAAATACCAAACTCTTTTGGAGAGAGGTAAAGAAGTCTCGGGGTAGTTCGTCGGCATCCAGTATGAACAAGATTAAGTCTAAAGCTGGTATCATTCTTGCAAACACTCAGGAAGTGTTAGAACGATGCAGTGAATATTTTGAAGAAATGTACGAATATGCCTCGGACGCTGACAATGAGAGTGAGTCTGATGCTCACTCCACGTTGACGGCGTCCGACGAAGGTATAACTATGGATGAGATAGAATGGTCGATACGAAGTTTGAAAAAGGGAAAGTCTGCGGGAATTGATATGATTACAGCTGAGATGATCAAACTAGGTGGCACTTACGTCCGGGACGCCTTCTGGTACTTATGCAACCTATGCTGGAGAACTGGAAGGGTCCCAATGGACTGGGGACGCGCAGTCATCGTACCCTTGTATAAAGGCAAGGGATCACGTATGGACTGCGCCAACTATAGGGCCATCAGTTTGATCAGCTTAGCAGCAAAAGTATATGGAAAGATAATTGAAAGGAGAATGAGGGTGAAATCTGACGAAATGATGTGGGAGGCACAAGGAGGATTCCGAAATGGAAGGGAATGTACGGGTCAAGTTTTCTCGCTCCGCAATATCGTAGAGAAGCATCTGGCCACAGACCAGAAGGTTTTCTGCGGTTTTGTGGATCTTGAGAAGGCATTTGATAGGGTTGTACGAAAGGAACTGTGGTGCATATTGCCGAGATATGGGATTGACGGCTCACTGCTGCGTGCTGTGCAGTCCACCTACAAGGATTGCTCAGCATGTGTGCGAATAGATGGCAACATGTCACCCTGGTTTGATGTCAAAATTGGTGTCAAACAGGGTTGCATGTTGTCTGCTAGGCTGTTTATTCTGTATCTCGATAGTTGTCTACAGAGAATAAGATCGACGAATGTAGGATTACGCATGGGTGACCTAGTGGTGAACTGTCTGCTGTATGCAGACGATGCCGTCCTGTTAGCAGAAACACCATCTGAGCTGCAAACACTAGTCACAATGATGAAAGACGAATGTATGAAGGAAGGCTTACTATTGAATGCGAAGAAAACAAAGATTATGGTATTTGAAAGAGAAAAAACCAGAACCAATGTAAGAATTACGGTAGATGATGAAGTGTTGGAACAAGTGGATGAGTTTGTATATCTTGGGTGCGCTTTCAGCAGGGATGGAAGGTACACCGCAGATGTGGAAAGGCGAGTGAGTGCTGGGAATAGTGTGAATGGAGCGTTGGC
Organism: Pyralis farinalis; assembly: GCA_947507595.1. Lineage (NCBI taxonomy): Eukaryota > Metazoa > Arthropoda > Insecta > Lepidoptera > Pyralidae > Pyralis > Pyralis farinalis. Next base: position 35,648,946 of record OX382268.1, on the reverse strand, counting down.
AAAATTTCTTGGCAGTAAAAACCTGAGCCAGAAGGCGCAGTTGGCTATCCACAATGCAGTGCTGGTCCCAACGCTTACTTATGGAAGCGAGAGCTGGGTATGGCAGAGAGAGCATGAAAGTAGGATAAACGCGGTTGAAATGCGAGCGTTGCGCAAAATCTATGGTGTAACGCTTGCAGACCGTATCCGCAATGATGAGGTTAGAAGCAGAGTTGGTCTGAAAGAGAGCGTCGGTGTAAAAATAAGAAGAGGCATGCTCCGTTGGTTCGGACATGTAGAAAGAATGCAGGATGAAAGAATGACGAAGCAGATATACAATGCAAAAGTGGAAAGATGTAGGAGCCGAGGAAGGCCAAGACTTACCTATCATGATCAAATTGGTCGTGTTCTATCAGAAGGTGATGTCAGGAGCCCTAGAAACCGGCGAGCGTGCATGAAAAGAGCAATGAATGTGAAAGAAGCGAGTGAGGTATGTAAGGATCGAGTCGCGTGGCGCTCGGTTCTCTCTGCCTACCCCGTAAGGGATTTGGCGTGAAGTTATAGATAGACAATATACGAATAATAGAGGAAGCAAGAAGAGTACAGATTTTTCAGTGGAAAGCGCAGGTACGTAGCAACAAATATTGATCAAAGCAGCTTGCGTTCGATATGTGAGCTATCAGCGGAGTGCGGTGCGGGTGGCGGCGCCGACTTGACATTTTAATCCGTTATTATTTTTTATTTTTTTGGTTCTTTTTATCCCCGAGGGGAAAGGCAAAGGGATCTAGCCCATACAGCCAAGTCATCAGTTTAGAACCATTTGAAAATCTTAATTCTATGTTCCAGCTTCAGGAACTGTGCTCAAAAAATACTTGGGAAGGGAGCTTCGACCCAATCAACCCAGTTTAAATATCACCCGTAAAACGGTAGGAATTTTACAAGGTTTTCTTGATGAACTTATTCACGTCTTCCAAAAAGTGCATAAACGTCTTATATTTGAGTTTTTTCATTATTGTATAATTGCACTTGCACTTATGTTACAAAACACTATCGAAATTGTCACATAAAACTAATTTTACACTGAATTGTAAAAATTTCAAGTATAAGAACAATGTCACTCGCCAAAAGCGCGGGAAGAAGTCCTAATCCGTTATTATTAAAACTAGCATCACGGGGATTGATTTCTTCCGGGCTTCTCAATATGGTGTTGCTACCTCTGCGACATTATCGACCGATTGGTCTATTTATTCCGATCAGTTCACAGTCATGTTCGGGCAATAAAACACATTTAAATCAACTCGTAAAACGATTTATTTTCTTGAGACGTAATAGTATAAGAATAAAGAATTATCAACAATACCTAGGCAGTTAGATAATATAATCTTCTATCAATTTATAAGAACATGTTTACAAAGCTGAATTAAGTAATGCATTTGCCTAACTCTCCGAATCAACTAACAAAACAATATAGAAATTAATCGGCTGTCACTGTCACCGCTGTCTATTGACAACCCGTTCGTCTCAATTTTTTTTCATGCTATTCATGGAATTATGTAAAAGTGTTTCAGAAGTAGATAATTGTAAATAAAAAATTAGGAACTGTAGTCGTGAATAACAATTCCGCCTAAGTGCTATTGATACTACAGTGAACCCTTAATTTTAAAAAGGCACAATGACCAAAGGGAAGAAAGAAGATCTCGACGATGTGTATTCCGCTAAATTAGACATGTGTCTCACCGATGGAATTGTAAAAACCGGTATTTATTAACTAATATTCCTTTTTATTAACTGAAATAAAGTATTTATGCACTTTTTAATATATTTGGCACACTAAGGCACTCCTTGCATTTTCATATTTTCAATCATAGAGTAAAAGGAAAACCTAGAGCGTCAGTCCTTTCCCAAGCTTAGAATTAGTAGTCACACAATAAGTAGTAATTTAATACCAAATTGCCATTGTGTAAAGATAAATTTCCTGGAGGTGACGAGTGGTGTGAATCTATGCTGTTGTGACCATCAGTCAAACAACTTTTTTACTAACAACTATGCAATGAATTATTAGTAGAGGAGATATTTGAATGATTAGAACATGCAAAGCAGTACAAAATCTTAGGGGCTATACTACTTTTTTTTTTAAATAAAGTGAAAAATATACAATAAAGGTGCAGGTATTAAGGAGCGAGGGGGAACCCACTGATATCCCTCCCCGTGCGGAAATGCATAGTTTAGGAGAAATATCAATTTGAAATTTTCTACAAATAACCTCATAAATGTACCTAGGGAGACCAGTGGGGAGAACCCTCTAACCTCAGGATAGCATTCCTAAGACAAGGTAATAATACACCAAAAATGTTACTAAATTCTAACCAAATGTGTACGACGGAGCCCTGCGAAGCGGGTCTCCTATTTCTGGGTGTGGAGTCTAAAGGCAACTTAACTAACCTCCTGTCAGCAGTGAGGTTGGTTGAATATCTTTTTTATTTAATCAATAGTTAGATTTAACAAAAAAATTAAAGAAATATTAAAATGCAATTTACAAAAGGAGAATGACCAAACATGTATGGGAGCTCGGCCCACTTGCGTCAGTCATGCGTCTTGACCAAACCATCGGCAAAACATAGGACATATATTGTAGATGACTCAAAAGAAATATTATTTAAATATGAATAGGGGTTATCGAGTATTTTCAAATCAAATTGGGCATTTTGAGGTTATGTTTTGCGAGTGTAAAACTACAAGGTTACCTATACAGAGGGCATGTTATATTCTATGGATAGTTTTTTTTTATATATCTAGCCTTTTAAATAGACCTATAACAAATGAAGGCATAACCAGACATAGATCTGATAGATAGTCACATAGAGTAGTAGGTACTTACTAGCAAGTACTACCGTACCCAAAAGGCTTGGTAAGGTAAATTAATAGTAAAGGTAATTAGTAAGGATTATATGGATTTGTAAATACGATGCTATGTGCATAGATTAATCGCACTGTACACCTACGTAAAATGCATCTTCAAATTAAACCACAGGATAAGAAGTAGATATTTAATTTCAACTTTTTATGTTCATATACATCTATTATACATTTCGTTTGGGGTGAAGTAGCTCAACATCACCTTTGAGTAAAACAAACCTTACCTGCACATTGTGCACTCCACAATACTGATGGGACGATAGCTTGACTGGGGAAGAACACAACAAAAGATTCTTTGGAGAACTGTTGTTCTCACGGGTGAGTGTGGTAACCATATAGCACCTACATTGGCAGTCAGGGTGGCAATGTGCGACTTACATTATTTAGTTGTAAGCATTGGCAGGCTATGGTAACTATTTAACATCAGGCGGATTGCATGCTGATATAATTACTTACATTGTTCTTAATCACATAATATTCATTGGATATAAATAAGAACAACACCTAGTATATTGACACTTTGAGTTATATTTATTATGTTCTTATATATAAAAAAAACTTTTTAATTGTTTATTAGAATTTTTATCATCAATAAATACATTAAAAAAAATCTAAAAATGGAGTAGGAGCCTGTACATCATTAAATCTACCCTAACTTAATACCAAAATTATGTGCACACATTTCATAATTTAGCATAGCATATTCTAGCACAGCTAGGTACAATATGTTGTACATTAATAATACATCTCTTATGGTTTTTGGGACCATTAAACATTCAGTTTCTCGCCCTCAAATACATGACTAATGAAATCTGTGCAATTATAGATCTTGCGGCTTGACGTATATATGTGACATTTTTCACTGGAGGTGCTGGAACTTTAGGTACAGCCTCGATGAATTTCCAGTTAATTTCCTCTAGCAGTGGTCAAATTATCATCATGGTACTGTTGTCTTTGTATTACTCAGCTGCTCGTTAACAGACCACACAAACTATTTCCAGTCTTGATACCTAGACTAACATATATGTTAGGTGAAGAACATTAAATATGTATATACATATACTATAGGAGTTCGCTCAAAATGACTAGAGAAAGCTTAAAATGACTTGAATGAAAATATAAAGATCCCAGCTAGATAAAGTAACAATGTACAAAGTTATAAAAAAAATATATTATTTTAGGGAAATACCATAAAAAATATGTTAAGGAAATTAAGTACCATATGAACTGGAATCCATGTAATTATAACATTCGACTTTTGATATTCTGGTGATAACTCTGTATAATTGAGATCTTATTATCATTATGTCAACATCCCACATTCAAGGCATACTTGTTGATGTCTAAATTCATTTGAAGGTTTGACTTCAAATGTTATTTAAGCCCGTATTAAATGTATATATAATTCCCGGCAGAAGGATGCTACCGTCTGTGATCTGTAACAATTAAAAATTAGTTGTTTAATTGATAAACACAATAATCTAAAAACATAAGTCATGTATGTACAGTCTTGCTATCCCAGTTATTATGACATAATATACCGCTGTATTTTATAAACAATCAATGGTGCAGCTTCTAATATGGGCGAGTCTAGATATGTCTTCACAATTCTTGTTTAGGAGGGGTCTATACTTTTATTCATATACTTAATAAAAGGCTACCAAATTACCAATATATGTATGAACTTAAAAATAACGTAACACTTACCGGACTGAGCACCATTCAAGGAATGTACTAGTTGTTCACCCAAGGAATGTACTAGTTGTTGGTATGATCAATGAATGGATTCTTATAATATTTCCACACGTTGATTTCACAATTAATTATTTATTTCCCATGTACAGAAACAAAACAAAATAATATATATTATAGAATAGAATAGATTTAAGATTTGACTCTTGTCTATGGACACGTCGCTCTATAGGGATGCGATTGGAGATCGATTTCAATGGGTTAAGAAAATCGATTCAATAGGCATTGAAATATACAATTATTTGTACGCATCAAAAACATAATAATAGTACACAGTTTTTTACTATATCTGGCATAGATCTCAATTCCTACTGTGTTTTTGTTTCTATAAAGTGCTACCATGAAATAAAATGGAATATACCGTTATCCCCTTACCTTTTTCTTTTGATCTCACGTAAATACAACAATGTTGCAAGTTGTTTGTTTGTGATGACATGACGTAAAGTACTTTCTGAGAACTACGTAATACTTACGTCTTAGTGACCAGTCAGAACCCGTTATATACGTTTTCCCATATATTTCGCGGTCATATATGACCACTCGGGTTTCGAAGGGTTAATAACTTAAAAGTAAAAAAACGATCGATTAAATAATCACGAATAATCTAACACTTAAACAAAGGCCTGTATCTTCCTACTAATGCGACTAACAGGACTTCTGTCTATCTATAACTTCACACCAAATCCTTTGCGGGGCAGGCAGAGAGAACCAAGCGCCACATGATTCCCTCACTCGCTTCTTTACCCGAATAATGTTAAATCGATTATGTTATCATGAACAACATTTGTTAAAGAAATATTTCGAGTAGTGGAGATATTCATGTTTCATGATTATCTACAAACATTTTTATATGAAGATTAGCTATTAAAATTAATAGACGCTTTTCATATAAGCAATTAATTATTAAGGTTCTTAATTACAAACAATTATTTAGTATATTTTATAATCGATAATCGATTACATAATCATGGCAACCCTAAACTCATTCATTTTTACCTGTCATTTCATCCATTTGTAATCATAAGCGGAAATGCAAATAACTTTTAATATTTAACTTTTAAACCCCTATTCCAATAGGACTGAAAAAAAATCATGAACATTATCAATTTGGAAAAGGTTTTTTAGAGTATAAATGGTTAAGACGCAAGGTGGGCCCACATTTGGTCATTCTCCTTTATGATACATAGGTGTTCATTAAATTTTGTATACATATTTTACAATATTAAATTTCGATAGAAAAAGAAATGTGGGTTGCTACAACTATCTGATTTAACATTTCAAAACACAACACATAGAAACAGGCTAAAATATGCTCCTTTTTGTTAAAATATAAATTTAAAATTCTTTTCACGAATATTTAAAAATCATTTAAGTAAAACTACACATCTCCACGATGATATGCGATATATTTAGAAAGTCAACATCAATCCCTACATAATTCAACCCTTATCTACCTCAAAAGCCTGCGCCTCTATTCTATAGCCAACATTCAGTATTTAATCACTAAGCCCTGTTTAAAGTTTTCCACCACATGCAATACCCCACTATCAACATCCAGCCACTTGTTTGAGATCATTGGTACATGTAGAGGGATGATAATCAACACACACCGCACCACAAATAGCTCAAGGCTTAAAAACCAGTATCACCAATTGCACCCTAATAAATCCATCTTAATCCTATAAAGCATATTAACATAAATCCTGACCTTGGGCTGGACTACAGCTTAAAACAAACAACAAGAGATGAAGAGAGCTATTCTCAGTGTTACTCTAATGGATTAAATTGAAACCTAAAATTTCAACAGAGCACTAAAATCCTTGTCACAGCCCTCAAAATCCTTGTCACAGCCTTTAAAATCTGCAAACTGAAATGGTTGTGGACTGGCCATATCTACTAAGTTATTGAAGTCAAGTGGGAGATGAATGAATGGAGGGTGCATATAGACCACTAATGTATCATTAATATCAAGGATTTTCCCTAAGATCATCAGATATATTACAAGTTCGAGTATTTCATTTTTTTTTGGAAATTTATACAAATCACAAGTCTGACATTTCAACTTGTCCCTGAGCACCTGGAATCTAACGTGGGGGTTGTGACTCAGTCAGATATTGCAGCTACATTCATATCTTTACATAGGGTGATTTAAAATGCTTCTTTATTTGTATACAGTATAAAAATCAACTGTGCAAAGATTCACAGCCCAGTTAGTCACATGCAGAAGAATAGCAATCCTCTATGGTAACATTGTATAAAATACAATAAACATTATTATTTAGGAATGTGGTTTTTATGCTGCATAGAACCATTGGAAGCTGGTTTGGAACCCATTGGAGAACTGGCCCATTGACCAACTGGTTCCCAGTTTGAATCCTGGCATGTACCACGAAATTTATGTGCCTTTTTGTAATTATATCTGGCTCGGCGGTGAAGCAAAACATGACGATAGCTGCACATCACAGAATTATATTTTGAAAGACGTCTGACCTAATAAAGTTCTAATTTTCTCTCTGGGTTGTGGAGATGGCACTTGCTGCATGTCCAAAAGCAGTATTCTCCCAATGGATTAGAAATTGGGTTAGCGGTAGGAAGATAGTATACAAACAAGCTTGTGCTTGTGATAGCTTAAATAATATGAAGATTATCTTTATTTTGTCTATGATGGCTTAGAATTCAAATGGAAGATAATGCTCGAATAAAATGATTTATCTGACTCATAACAGTTATTGCTTACGTCAAACTTAATATAAACTTCACTTATTTTGCAGGCAGTGGTGTGCTGCTAGGCGCATTGACGTCGGTATTATTCCTGAAACGGCGGAGATGGCCTATCATAGCTGGCATGGGCATGGGTATAGGACTTGCATATGCCAACTGCGAGTATGAACTAAATCCCAAGAAGAAAGCTGCATAGGATTGGTACTTGTTAGGGTTTACAATAATCAGGTGCGTATTTTTTTTTTATCAGTATAGTGACAAACACTTATCTAGCCTGCCTGTTGGTTAGCAATTACCATACCCTATGGACCTTGCAGTAAAAGAACAGTCATTCATGTATATGAATTTGTATGTATATTGAACATTCAACCTTTTCAGACTTTAAAACTTACAAAGTACATGTACCAACCATCCATTAGCAGATGCCTGTTAAACACTATTGTTGCACTCATCCCATGGATCCTGTTATAGCAATAATATTCTTAAGACAGTATAACGGTAGCCTAGGACCTAAAGAAAAAGGTAGCCTGGACTCTGAAGAACATGTAATAAATATATTGCTATCTAGTTCCATACTAAGTAAAGCGTGTAGTATAAGTACTAGTTGATAGGTAAATAAATGCAATTACGTTTTCTTTTGTAAATACATACTTGTAATACAAGTCTAATAATACATAGAAACAAAAAACATCCAGACCAAGACAGACATGTTCAATTGATGCATATAAAATCTGTTAAAATAAAATTTAACTGATATGGAAATCAAACCCACAGTGTTGGTGTTAAAATAGCCACTGTTAGCCACCGGACCTTAGGACTCTTCATAGGCTGGCTGACTTAATGATATTTTTATCATACATATAATGATAGACTTGCATGGAAATTAAACCTGTAAAGCCCTGAAGAAAATAGACATTGCTTGCCACTTGACCTTTGGACTTCTCATATGCTGGCTACGTACCATGTTATTGTCTTAGGTTTTCGCGATTGTTATACATTGAATTAAACAATTTTTAACGCAAGTATCGTGTGTTTTATGTATTTTGTTGAACTTGACGTTTCAAATGCTTTGCAGCGTCCGTGGTCGCAGGAAGACTAAGGAGACATTAGTCTTACATTGATTATTCAATTATTACATCTACCGACATGGATGGATTAATTATTTATATATGTTCAGATTCACACAAAAATCGCTCACGGTGTCCGAACATTTTTGAGTAGATCTCCGGGTTTGTGACTTGATTATTTTTAGAACTGGATCCCAAGCAGGTGGTATTTGCCAAACATCTTTTCTATTGAATTGGGGAGTTATCTTATTTCAATAGCCTCGCGTAGCATTTTAGGCATGTAGCGGTTCTCCTTGGCGAGGATTTGTGCTCGTCGAACGTCATGTTCAACAAAATAAATAAAACACGCGATACTTCCGTTAAACATTGTTTAATTCAATACCTACCATATGTTAGACTTGTATGGAAATTAAACCTACATAGCCTAGGTGTTAAAACAACCATTGCTGGCTACTTGACCTTTGCACTCCCCATGTTTTTCTCTATAAAAAATGATGACTTGTATGAAAGTTAAACCTATCGCCCTAGTGTTAAAATAGTCAGTATTAGAGACTTGACCTTTGAGCTAGTCCATAGGCTACTTACCAATGTTCCTTTCCAGGTCCCAGGCTACCACAGTTCACTGCCTCAGTCATGAAAAGGCAACGGACAAACACACCTGTCATACATTTAAATAGATTTTAAAGCATATATACCTCAGTTGAATAAGCTAAAAAATAGAGACATCGTTAGCCAGGTTTCTACATGTTTTTATGTAGCAAATAGCAATTTTGACAGGTGATAAAAACTGATTAATTTGACTGAAGGTGCCAATGCTCATAATTTTCTGTGAAGGCCTCCTGACGTTATCAAAGCTAATGGTTCCGTATTAGACCTGGATACAATGATACTATATTACATAATAGTATTTTATCATTTCAGATAAGGATTTCAAGAGTTGGCACACATGTACAGATCAACCGCATCTGTGATGAGTTCAGTAGACAATTGTTTAGAAAATATTGTAATTTTGTTTGTGTACAAATGATTATTTAATTATTATGTAATAAATGCCTTTTATTTATTCAAATTATTTTTTGTCTATATGGCCATAAATACTGTTACATAGACACTTCTTTTTTTTCAACTCTTAATTATTTTTAATTTGGAATGCGTTTATTATGTCAAAAACTTCTTTATTTTCGTGTTTTATATCAAATCATAATATGGAATGGGGTGTTAAAGAAAATGGGATTGCAGTGATAGCCTTGCACAACGTGGATATGAAGCCGTCGGTCTTATTCAAGACACTTCAAAAGCTTAGTATCAGCCAGTATATCGTACTATCGACAGATATACCAACACTTCCTCTGTTGAAGACCATAAAAGATCGGGACCGTGTGCTGTTAGAACTACAAAGACTGTTAATGCTGTTAAAGCCAGAATCTGCCGAAATCCCATTAGGTAACAAAAATCTTATCGCGAGAAATGAAGATTCCTGCTAGGATTCTGTAGCGTATACTAAAACAAGACCTGAAGCTCGGCGCTTATCGTCGATATGTACATGCTTTAAATCAATCCCAGATCGGAGAGTGGATCGATCAAAACTTCGGACCCGATACGCATGTGAAAGGCACAGAAATAACCTCTTTACCGATGAAAGAAATTTCACGATTAAAGAGCACTACAACAAGCAAAATGACAAAAGTGTACGCACACAGTTCTAAAGAAGCCACCCAAGTGGTCGGAAATGTACAACGTGGTATCCTGAGTCTAATGGTTTGGTGAGGGGTGTCTTATCAAAGAGTCACAAAGCGTAATTTTTGTGAAAAAGGAACGAAGACTCGTACTCATATATGTATCAAGAGATCGTGTAGTGAAACCTCTCGGCAATACACTTTTTAAAAATGTACCGTGGACTTTCCAGTAGGACTCTGCACCTGGTTACAAGGCACGAACTACGCAAGCCTGGCTCGAAACCAAGGTTCCGGTCTTTATAAGAGCTGAAGAGGCCCTCGTCTAGCCCAAATCTGAACCCTTTAGACTACAAATTATGGTCAGTTTTAGAGGACATAGCCTACTCGAAAGGACACGCCGACATTGTCTCTTAAAAAATCTCTAAATTCCCATGGAAACAATGCGTAAATCCATAGATTCGTGGCCAGACAGATTAAAGGCCTGTATTAAAAGACGAAGGTGGCCATTTCGAATAGAACCATATTTTTTTATTTTTTGCTGAGACTTCCATAAATATGTTCATAAATTATTTTTATTAAGATTACATACTTCATAAAAAAAGAAATACATATTAATTTGTAACAGAACTTATGACCAGACTAAGTAATACAAGAGCCTAATCAAACTCCCTTTTACAGGTGTATACAAGTATAAGCTATGAAATAATGATAATACATAAATAGTTATTTAAGAAAATATTAGAGAAAACTATGGTTGATATTACTAAATGGGGATGAAAAACATAAAGCCTATGAGAATGGCAAAGTAAAACACAAATTAAAGATCAATTTTTATTATTTATTGTACAAATTGATACTGGAATTAAGATAAAGGATAGATTTAGTTTTTTCTTAACAATAAAAATAAATACAATAATTAATTATGTTTAGTATGAATAGACAAAGCTTCGCCAACAACCCTATACAGACACCGACACGGTGATAACACATTGGAACACAGGTCAAATCAATCACATTTCTTACTCTCAGGGCGTACGTGAAAAATACGGGCGGGTGTACGCGACAGACGCCAGTTTCGGCAAAATGTATGAACAAACGCCACGAGCTACGACACGTACATACGCCTGTGTTTTCGTATACGCCATTAAGTCTCTCTGTATTTGAGGAATTTGTAAGCCCTGCACTAGTAGTCATAATTACTGCATATGCTTTTCTTGTGCTTAATATTTATGTCAATTCGGGTCAACTGCTTTAAGTCAGTGTATTCCTACTTTGTACAAAACATGAATAACTTAATTCATTTATTCGGATAAGGAAAGGCTGTATGTTTTACAATAGCTTACGAAAGTTTGCAATACAAAAAGTTCACGCGTTCCCACCCCGGCTGCTGACACAACAACTTTTCAGGAGCTTACTGATTGTTATGTCGCATATAGGTATGCTTCCACAACAATCAAGCCGTACGCCTGTTTTTCATCCTACGTAATATTGAAAAAACCCTAATTCCGTATTTGTATTGCCCTCCAAAATTGATTGTTAAAAGAGTGTTTATTCGAAAGCAGAATAATTTAATTTTTATATATGGACAATATAAACTATATGATTCATTGTTCCCTCGGCCAAATGAAATCTAACACTACTAAATTAGTGCGGTTGCCAAAGCGCTGGTCATCAACCACAATATGCATTATAGTCAGGTTACCCGCCACACACTGGCTTATATTCATATTAACGATGGGCGATATACATAATATGCAAAATTGCTGCAAGGCAACTGCCGACAGAATGGGATACTGACAGCTGTCAATTAATATGACAGACGCTATGGAACGAAATACAAACAGGAACAACTGACAGCTGTCAGTAACGCATCCTGTCGGCATCACTTTACTAATTCCTCCGATACACGAGAGCATAAAATGTTACGTAATTTATATAAATTGTCTTTTAATAATATAATTTCGTTAAGAAATGGATAATAATTTCTCATACATACGCTGACCATTAAGTCTAACAATAAATAGTTAAAGAACATTGAAAACATCAAAAGTTAATTATAAATAATTAAAAATAAGAGAGCATACCAAACCGAAGCATTCAATTCATACTGGAATAGTACCAATGCAAGAACTTTCCATTTTGAACATTATTTCAATTCAAATAAGAAAGTGTTAGCACACTATACGAAGTTTTACGATAATAAAGGATGCCTATTTATAGTACGGCAATGAATATTGTACCTTGTTTGTTGTCGCTCCTCCGGGAACTTAATGTTAGGAAGAGACACACCTATTCGGCGATATACAATATTGTACCCTGTGCAATGTAAAATAAAGCTCAATGTTGTGGTGACGTTTACTCTCGATACTATTTCAATATGATTCGACACATGATGTGGCCATAACCCATTGCAATAACAATTCACCTGCCACAATTAAAACTATATAATAAAGACTAAATAATTTATTTATATTTGGTAAAAATGTATGACTAGCACAAAGTACCCGAACTTGCGGCCCGCGGAATAAGAACAACTAACATGCAACTATTCGCGAGATAAATTTCAACGTATAGTAAATTTAACAAAGATCTTAATACTTCGTGAATACTTCAAATTACTTATTATAAGGCTTTGATAATTCATCCTAAATATTATCTAGGTAGAGCATCTTTTTCTGTTTTAATAAATTCGAACATAAAATACTGTTTGGCTAAAGATATGTAATTCAATAATTTTAAAACGGATATATAACAACGCGAAAATGGAACGACGTAGAATACGAGGAAGGCCAAAACTCACCTAACATGAACTAAATTGGTGGTGTTTTTCAGACGGTGATGTTAAGAGCCCTAGGAACCGGCGACCGTGCATGAAGAGCAATGAATGTTAAAGAAGTGGCGCACGGGTCTTTCCAAACTCGCAAGGGATTTAGCGAGAAGAAATGGAATAAAACACAAATCCACGTTGATCACCGAGGTGGATATGTGTTCCATATCCGCCTATCGAAGACAGACTACTCGTTTTCCTCAATCAACAGGATTTTTACCAACCACGTCCTCTCCATCACTATTTTGCCTGCAAGTGGGGGCAAAATATTATTTAGCCATTAGACAAACAAAATTATTATCTACATTTGATTTGAGATGCTTCACCTAGACAAATTTTATCAAAGATATAAAGATAGAAAATCAGCATTCACTAAGCGATTAAATTTATTTAAATAATTAATCTATGTAATCGAAAAAAATAACAATGTATTAAATGTTTAACATAGACGTATAATCATATGTTTTTCATACAGAACATATAAATGATGAGCTACCGTAGACTATTCATCTGGCCCCAATAGTAACGACTTAAGGGCCATGGCAGCATTAATATTAAACTATCACAAATTTACATGTATACAGTCCACTGCATATAACGTTCGATATATATCAGTTGCTCAGCGAACTGTACGTACCGAAAATTCTTAGTACTTTTAGATAACGGATTATCTATATTTACATACTAAGCAAAAAAAATGATATTTGAGTGAATAAATATTTTAGATTTTTTTTCGCTCAGATTTTCGTGTAATTATGTCCACGATTCACGCTAAACAATAGCTCGCTAATCGTCGCGATGAATATCCACTACACCCTAAACATACACTCCCCAATATTTAGAAAAAGTGATAGCCAACCCATCACGTGTTTTAATAGTCTGTAAGAATTACAATTTATTAATAAAAATTAGGATATCTACGTACATATTGTGACATTAGCGAATATATGAGCCAGATGTTGAATGAATGAAATGGTCAATTAAAACGTACAGCGTGCAGTGTCGTGCAGTTCGATACATGCTGAATTATTACAACTTTACCCATGTTATTACTACAATGAATAAGTTTCCAATTGTACACAATGCCATGTAGGACCAGAAAAATACGGTCCAGCAGCAGGCAAAAGTTATAGGCTTTGACTCTGGTTAAACAAGACACTGCAATCCCTTATATACCACATTTCATATACCCACGATAATAGCTCATTTCTTCACAGCTCATAATTCATGTAATTTATTAGATAATAATTAAAATCTACATTGTCAAGTTCTAGAGAGTCGTTTCGGTGATAGGCACTAGTAAACAAATTCAATAAGTTATTTCTTCAATTGTATCACAATAAAGCGTGTTATTGTTCAAAAAACCCCCAAAAAATTTAAACTACGTTACTATTTTATAATAGCGATTATGAATCTTGATACTAATTGAAGGAGAAATTATCTAAATCATACATGTAGTATGTAAGACAGTGGACTTCGGGCGGGTTGTAAAAGCTGGTCTCCCGCAGCGCAATACAGTATAAGCTCCTGCGATTGATCCTTCGATGGGGCGATGGTTCAACTTCAAAGTGAAATTTTCAATAAGCATGTTCAAGTTTTGTCGTCATGTTCGTACTGGCGCGGACGAACTTGACTTCTTAATTTTCGTCATTTAAAAGTCACGGTGTGAGTATAAACAACTTATTTTAATTAATATGAAATTTTAGTTTATTCAAAATCACCCCTGGTTTAGACATATTGTCTATCCTTGCCCACTTGAATAATTCCATATCCCGACCAGAATATAATATCAAGATACATAATCCCATCGTTCGTTACATCTATGAGGTGCAGTGACAAACGTCCCAATTTATTAATTATTTATATATATTATTGTGATACTCGAGATAAACTGCTAATTTACAGCTATTTTATAAAAGTGTGAATATTTATTATAACAATAGGGAATCTCAACACAATAAGAGGGCGCCACCGCATTCAGCAACATAATGTTTTTCTTTTCATATTGATTATACAAATTCATGTGCACACATCAACAGCTCAAGCTAGTCTGTTTGACCTTCTTACCGTTCTTATGGCGCACGGAATAAGAGTGAAAATGGTGCTGCAAACGTCTAACATGACTTGTAGCTGTGTGTACAATAGATACACCGCTGCCGCCTACAGAATGAGGATACGAACGGAGATACAAAAATGTCATCTGGATACATTCATGACCTGTATCCATCTTGGGTACAAGCCATATATCCAAACGGCAGCTGTCTGTAACCGCATTCCCTAGACAGAGATAGTAATTGCTACACAACATTTGAAAATTTAAATTTCTTTAGACGCATTGAACGAGTTAACTCTATGTCTGTAAGTTTTAAGCATTTCCTTCTGCCGGCAGTTCCGATGACTTTTTTTTTATACCAACAAAGGTCATCGTCCACTTTACCGACATCGCAGCACGTGTTACACTAGACAAATATCTAAAACGCTTATTTTGGATACTGCTTATCGAGAACAATACAAAATTTGGTGCGTTCTGTTCGGCATTTAGAATGGCGGTTCCATTCTCTTTCATTCATTCAGAACGCACCAAACCAATATCTTTGAAGTAGTTTGAAACTTCCCACTTCAAATAGCACGTACTATTATAATTGCTCATATAACACAGAGCAGGGTCACCAACTTATCCTGCAGTGTCGGATGGGTGACCACAGTAGTCCAAGTGGCGACTGTAGGTTACCTTACCCAATGTTACAAACAAAATTACATTTTCTCATAAATACGAATTCATATAAGATAAAAAATTATTTACCTTGGCTCAGTCCGGAAAACTAACATGCAATAAAAAAAATATTCTGTGTCTTTTATTTTGAATCCTACCTCTCTAGTCCGGTGACGTAGTGACAGCCCACTCGGGGCTAACTACATAGTCAAAAAAAAAAAAAAAAAGAATCCTACCACAGTCACATTATATAGCCTTGTAAAGTACGAAAACATGCCAACGATACTAAATATAAACCGCGTGCCTAATGGCAGCCAGTAAATAATGCTACCAATATCCGCCAGTTTTTCAGCTCAAATGTTTTACTCTTTCGAATACTTCATTGCAACCGAAGGTCTAAGGCATGAAAACCTAGTCCACTCTGTACAACAATGCTTTGACTTGCCACACATCAGCATTGACTAATCATTTTTTTTGAGCCTGTGCGCTCGATGATTTGTAAAGCTTTTGATTCGAGTATTTTGCTAACGTAGGGTAACCTACATCCACCACATGGACTATAATTGATGCGATTATAATAAAAATGTGCGAGTGAACCAAATGACCAAAATAAATAACTCTGGTTGAATATACCTACAAAACGATGGCGCCCAAAGTTCCATACACTTACAATTACTTGGTACGAACATATTTAATCAAATTTAACTATGTATACCAAAGATGTAACAGGCAGCAATATTGAAATACTACCAAATCTCTTCATTCCTACCACATATCTACGTGATGTCAATCCATACAACCTTTTATAACATTTAAAACATACCAGTTTAGAAGATCATATTATTATTTTTTTTAAACTTAAATGCCATTGAATTAAGTTTGATAATGATGTGTGCGCATCATTTACAAAACAGCTTACGCAATTCCGTTCCTTAACTAATCAGTGATATCATTATAAAACTTAAATCGATTGAAGTAAAGTTTATTTTCCTTTGATTAATTATGTGTATACAAACAGACTAACTATCCGTCTACAGAGTACGGAAAGGATTGTTTTTGCCAGCCATAGACAGGCACTATTTAGATTTTGCACGGAATATATTTTGACATTTTTTAAGGTTTTCATAACATATATGAAATTATGATAGATATTTTTGTGAGGTGGAGGTACTTCCCCAAACGGGATGCTTTGATCTCTTAAAAAACTACTAAGTCATTTAAAGTTTCATAATAATGTAAATACTTGTTTATTTACCATTAATATAATAACAAAATTTAAATTATCAAACAAATGTCATTATAATTAGAAAATAATAGATTTTTTAAAACATACAATATGTCTGTCTAGACCACAAATGGAAGAATTTCCTTATTTTACTTTACAGACGTCGTGTCAAAAATGAGATATACATAACATGTTAAAAATTTCAAAATCTCCAGACAAAACGAATACCCACTATTCCCTCTAAATGTCTGAAATTATATATCCTCACTATACTACCGACAATCCTGTTACGCATCCATTCTCTCACGGCAATAATTCTAAGACTATCACACAAAAACTGGTCGAAAATCTTAATAACAGGGCAGTACAATGCTTAATAACGGCACGATAAATATATCTAAGCAGTATATTACAACTGTTTTCGATCAAACCCGACTCCAGGCCATAGATGTTACACGTCGCGAGCCCAACTGTTTATTTTCAGTTATTGTTTAAGGCAGCAATTGTGAGTCCACGGAGCCCTGATGCGCGGTACTCCTATTTCTGGGTGTGGTGTCTAAAGGAAACCGAGTTAACGTACTCTGAGAAGCCAGGAGTGATTGATGTTTTAATTGGCAGGTGTAGAATGAACTGGTCCTAACAGAGGTAAGGCCTAGGACAAACTAGATTACGCTGAAATCAGGTTTGGCCGGTAAAACAAACGTTTGACTTGACGTTCGTCGACGCAATAACGAGGTAACACTAAGATGATTTCACATAAAGGTTCGAAATCGTAGCCCACCAAAAGATGCACAGGGTTTTGAAGTTCGTAGTCGCGAATGGTACTTCGACACGATTACTACATTAAATAACAATTTCATTAACCCATGTTCATTGCCATATATAAAACTATGGCAGAAGGTAGTTTTCGTTAGTAGCTTTTATTCCTCATAACCATAATTATATAAGCGCAGGGTTTGTTTTAATGAGCCGTATTTGTAAATGTCATATCAAGTTTCAAGCCAACTAGCACAAAAGCTGTATAAGTAGGCTTTCTGCAGCTCAATAGGCCTACAATAGCTGTTCAACTGCTGTACTGTCACCCCTAAGCCGTACAGGAGCTGCTATAGAGTGGAGCCTACTCAGACAGCTTGTTTACCATTTGGGAAAAGTTAAAACATTTTGCATTAATTTTAAACTATAAGTTTACAATACGTTATTGCATCCAGTTTATATTTTCGCTAAAAATAACTTGGGTTTCGTGACAATTGACTACAGCATTAACTAAACCAACAAAATAGATACTGCGTATGAACATGATATCTGCAAACCATCTCCATACTCGAATATACGCTTAAAACTCCAGCAATGAAACGTTTAAGGGTCAGTTCATACCGAACGCGACGCGACGCTGCTAGGACAATAGATTCACAAAATCAAATTCACATGCATTTTGATCTAACCTGCTTTGTACGTGTATTGGTGACGGAAGCACACAAAGCAGTTTAAACAATTGGATGGCAGTTGTTTAGGGTTAGGGTAAAACGCATCACGGTGCATAAAGCCACGTCAAATCAATTGAACCTTACACAAAGTCTGAACGAAAATGATTGCCTTTCACCACATATCGCGGCGTCGCAACGGGAAACCATCGATAAAACTTTTGCGCTCTCAAGTGTGTCCCTTTTTGTATAGTAGATAAGTTGTACAACTCTAGGAACCAGCGAGCGTGCATGAAAAGAGCTATGACTGTTAAGGAAGCGAGCGAGATATGTAAGGACTGCGACTTAAGGCTCTCGGTTCCCTCTGCCTACCCCGCAGGGCACCTGGCGTAAATATAAATAGGTAGATATAAGTTCTAGTAGTGTATTTCTATTTTAAAGCGTACATGTCATCTATCTTATGGCGTCGCATCGTATTTCGGTGTCACCTAACCCTAAGTCACACAAAATAGGACCTAGTATCAATATTTGCAAATACACAATTATAAATTGTCACAATACTGTTCAATATATTTTACCGTGCCACTAATCAAATTAAAAATTAACAAACTCTCACTCGAACCACCCTAGAACGGAACCAACTGAAAGTGACCTTGAACGGAGCCCTCTCACCTGCAAGGCTGTGGAACCAAAAGCTATGGTGGACATATTCATTTGGTGGTCATGTCCGGCCAGTAGTTGATGTAGTACCGGTGCGTGCTGCCCTCGAACAGACGGTCCAGCCAGTTCTCCAGACCGTCTAGAAGGTTCTCTGTAAGAGGTGTGCATCATGTAAATAAAATTATAATTATGTATGTATATCTTTAAGCCAGGTCCCTTGCGAGGTAGGCAGAGAAAACCAAGCGCTATAAGACGCGGTCCTTACGCACTCGCTTCTTTAACATTCATAGCTGTTTTCATGCACGCTCGCCGGTTTTTAGGGCTCCTGGCATCACCTTCTGATAAAACACGACCAATTTGGTCATGGTAAGTTAGTCTTGGTCTTCCTCAGCTCCTACATGCTTCCACTTTCGCATTGTATATGTTAAGTCACTCTTTCATCGCGAAGTGCGCTGTTACGCTACTTTGACACCAACGCTCGTGGGTTCGATTCCCACACAATACAAACATTTGCGTGCATGAATATGTCTGTTTGTCTTGGTCTGGGTATTTTCTATGTATAATAAGTATGTATTTACAAAAAAATAATGTATTTACGTATGTTTATCAGTTGTTTAATACCCATAACACAACCTTCGCTTACTTTGGGGCTAGATGGCGCTGTGGAATTTGTCCGACAATATTTATTTATGGTTTATATTTAATAGATTCAGGCGTTATTTTGCGAAAGTCAAATTTACATGCAATTTGATCTAACCTGCTGTGTGTGCTTCCGCCACCAATTAGTTCATGCGGCCTAGCGCACGTACGTTGCACGTGCTAACAGTAGTGGGTGGGTGCC
Source organism: Pyralis farinalis (assembly GCA_947507595.1). NCBI lineage: Eukaryota > Metazoa > Arthropoda > Insecta > Lepidoptera > Pyralidae > Pyralis > Pyralis farinalis. The sequence goes on along the minus strand of OX382268.1, from coordinate 35,629,148 downwards.
GGCCGGCGCTAGGCCGCATGAACTAATTGGTGGCGGAAGCACACAAAGCAGGTAAGATCAAATTGCATGTTTATATTTAACATCCTTAGGAGCTCACTGGTAACCTCACTCACTCGTAGGAACTCAACAACCCTCCGGGAAGCTGCGGTTTTCTGTGAGGATCACCCAGTATGGCTGCTTAGATGAACTCCATCCCAGATAGTCAACGTGGGTGTTACGTTCGTACCTTGCAGCAGCACGGGTGGGCCGGGCGCGTCGTCGCCGGAGGAGTCCCGATCGCTGTGAAAGCCGATGAAGGCGCCGGCCTCCGGGTCCGCCTCCCCGCCGCCCAGCGACCGCGTCATGCGAGACATACGCTGCACAAAAATACATACACGGATAAACATTTTTGACGAGCCCGGCGGCGCAGTGGCGAAACGCGCTGTTACGTTGCTTTGACACCAACGCTCGTGGGTTCGATTTCCACACAGGACAAGCATTTGTGTGCATGAACACGTCTGTTTGTCTTGGTCTGGGGTGTTTTAAGAGAGATAGGGCGCATCAAAGCCGTCTGGGGAAGTATCTCCACCTCACAGAAAACCGCAGCCGAATAACAACTCCCTAGAGGGTCGTTGTGTTCCTGCGTGTGAGTGAGTTCACCAGTAAACTCCGATAGAGTAGCTGTGTTAGCAGTAGAGGTGGCATCGCGCGAGTGATACTTAATGTGTTGCAAGCGTTCATAGGCTACGGCAACCTCTTAACATCAGGTGGGCCATAAACTTGTATGCCTCCGGACGTTGTGCATGTACGTATAATCTTCACGCCAGTGGGCCAATTTTGCTAAATAACTGCAACTGCACGTTTACGCCTGTCACTTGAGTCGTGCAGGAATAGTGCAGTGCCGATAGGTGTATTCTACTAAAATTTCCTGCACTGCAACTGCGCTGGAACTGCGCGTATGCTACACTGCAACGGCACTGCAACTACGCTGCAACTGTGCGTATCCTGCAAGTAAACTACTTAAAACCTGAAATGTTGCCATATTTCAATCTAATAAAACTGAATTTTTATTTAAAAGGGTGCACAAATTTTGTTTTTATTAATAACGCTGTACTCAAGACCAATTTCAAAAAAAACGCTCTATAGGGCACTGAAGAACCATATTTTATGTTTTTTGAGACATATTCTGTTTTTATTACTTATGTAGAATTAGTCATACTTTTGATTATTGCTATAAGTGGCCACAATAAGCAATAATTAAAATTTTGGTTACTTGTCATAGATAATAAATACAAGATATGTTTCAAAAAAACGTAAATATGGTTCTTCAGTGCCCTATAGAGCGTTTTTTTTGGAATTGGTCTTAAATTCAGCGTTATTAATAAAAACAATATGAGGGCGCCACTTAGCTTTGTGCACCCTCTTAATGTTGACTCCTATAGTTTCACTATTGACCTTGGTTGCCGGAGTGGAGGTATTTCTAACCGAAAAGAAGCTTTACTTAATTATATTTATCCACAAACATCTCCCAAAACAAAGCAAATATAATTCACCGCTTCAGAATATTAATTTCACTTCGCAAAAGTTGCTCAAGAGTAACGTTAACAAAACTGCAAGTAAACTCCTTCAAAACATCCGTCACCGGTATACAAATGTCAAAACAATTTATCAGAATACGATTATATTGTAGGAAACGTGCAGTTGCAGTGCAGGTTTTTTAACAGAATAGCGATTCATTTACTGCAACATTCCTGCAACGGCGCTGCTGTCAGATCGTTTAACAGAATACTGAAACGTCAAAATGTACGCATTTTGACACACGCCGCGCTGCAGTGCAGTTGCAGTAATTAGTAGAATCGGCCCACTGGTCTCTTGCGTGACAAGCAGAGAGGACCGACCGACTCTCTTTCGTATATCATCATCATCATCCCAGAGGTGAAAGCTGAGTAAGGCAGAGAGATCATGAAAGTAGAATAAATGCGACGAAATGATGATTCGTAGCACGTTACTCTAACGACTAACATCGACTGCGCCTGAGGATGCCTCGTCGAGAGGTAGAAAGCGACGGCATGTTGCGTCTACTAATGTGTGGTGGGTGCCGGCCGACGCTAGTTCGGATGAACTAATTGGTTGCGAAAGCACACGGAGCAGGTTAGATCAAATTGCAAGCAAAAAGTAGTTATTTACGCTTATCCATTGTCTAGTAGCCATAGTACAGGCTTTGCTTAGATTGGGATTAGATATGTTGTGATTTGTTCAAAAATATTTATTTATTGCATAAAGAAATAAGTAGTACGAAGGCGGGCTTATCCTTCCAAGGGATCTGTTTCAGTCGACAAAAAAAGTTGCTTTGTTAGCAGCAACGGTGGCAACGCGCGAGCAATTTCTGTATTGCAAACGTTCACAGGCTACGATAACACTTTACATCAGGTGGGCCGTATGCTTGCATGCCTCCCGACGTTGTATAAAAAAAAAACATTAGAGCAATGGTAGCTCAGTGGATAAGGAACCGGCCTATTGACCATTTGATACTCGGTTCGAATCCGGGCGGGGACATGTAGCATTAAATTTACCGTTTCGGGTGTACGTACATATGTATCACTAGCTCGGCGGTGAAGGAAAACATCGTGAGGAAACCCGCACGTCCAAAATATTATATTTCGATAGACGTGTGACCTAAACCTAAGATAGATCTGGTTTTCCCTTTAGGTTGTGAAGGTCTGACGGCAGTCGCTCCATGTAAAAATTAATATTGCCGCCAAATCCTTAGGCTTAGGTAACGGACCCCGCCTATCCTAATGAATTAGGATACGGGATAACGCGAAAGAGAAGAGTAGTATAAAAAAAAACCAGTGATAAAGCTCCTCCTTGTATAAAAAATAAGGTACCTTGTGTGGCTTGGTGCACTCGGGGTGCTTGGCGTGGTAGATGCAGAAGTACTTCCTGTGCGGGTTGAGCGCCAGCACGGTGCCGACGCAGTTGCGCGCGTTCACCCGCAGCTCGGCGCCGCCCAGCGACAGCTGCAGCACGCGCCGGAACCACTCGATGTTGCGCTCCACCATCAGGTACGCGAACAGCAGCGTCTTGTTCCTGCACAAGGACAACCATCACCAGGCGGAACTAACTAAATTCCAATTTAAGAGATGTAAGGCGCATCAAAGCAGCCTAACTGAGGAAGTACCTCCAGCTCACAGGATACTGCAGTCAAATAACAACTGCTTAGAGGGTTGTTGTGTTCACGTGAATGAGGTCGCCAGTTATAGCCTTAAGGCGTTGCTGTGTTATCAGCAGGGGTGGCAACGCACGGGCGATACATCGCGTATTGCAAGTGTTCATAAGGTAACCATTACAATATTTAATACGATACGGTGTGCCGTATGCTTGTATGCCTTTGACGTTGTATTTAAAACAAAAGTAATTTATACTGTAATAAAAATATATATCTTTATGGTTTGTTTATAACAGTCTTTTTTGCAAAATAATATGGTTACATTATATATATATATATATATATATAAGAACCTCTTTTATTTTCATAAATATAAACCAACAGTTGTGCACTAGCCTCAAGATGTTTCGAAATTGAATTTTGGAGTGAAAACTTCTTTAGGCACGTTGGGCTTTTGCGATGGGGAAAAGGCACAGAACTCATGTGACCGACACGCTCCGATATATATATACACACATCAAAAGTGTCTAGGGATCAACATATATTTTTGCAATAACTTTTCTCCTGATTGATATTAATTAAAATTTTCTTTAAGGATTCATCAAATAAAGTGTTTTCGTTTGTCTACAGTAACGATAAACCAAGTCACCTTTGCATTAATAAAGAAATTTGCCATTTTCATAATAAAGAGATTTTTGACATTTGAACCACTAACATTAAAGTTCGAAAAAAAGACTGAAATAACAGTTTTCTTTAAAATTTTATTGGGTAACTTAAACAATTAATAATCCGTGTTTCTACCGTGAACACTAACAACACAAGAACATCGGTTTGGCATACTCAAAATGAGTTCATCCAAATCACGCTGTGGAATGGCCGCCCATGTTCGTTGCAACAACAAAAAAAGGTCTTCTTGCGACTGGATACCCTCCATATTCGGCAGAGCTCTTCTCTGTAGCATATCCCATGCATGGACACGGAGACAAGACCGATACATTCAAATCACAACTCGAAGAGCTCCAACAATAACCGCCATGATGTTAGCCGTGACGCTTCATCACTCTTCAGGGAACTTAATTAGCGACCAAACAGTCAGAAACCGCTTGCATGAAGTGAACCTTCATTGCCGAAGACCGCTAAGGGTACCACCTATAGCAATGCACAATCGTAGGATTCGATATCAATGGGCTCTTGAACACAGAAATTGGGCAGAAGAACAATGGCGTTTCGTGTGCTTTTCTGATGAGTCTCGTTTTGGTATGAGACCGGATACAAGACGTATACGACACTGGAGAACCCCTGGACGCCAACAGCGATTAAAATCCTGCCAGGAAGTCCATCCTTATAGTGGTGGAACCATCATGGTATGGGCGGGTATTTGGATCGGCGGAAGAACTGAGTTGATTTGGATCAGAGGCAACCTCAACGCTCAAATTTATGCTGAGACGATTGTATCAGACGTCATCGTTCCTCTACAAGTGCAAATCGGTCCCTTATTTCAGTTAATGCATGATAATGCACGACCGCACACCGCAAGAGTTGTAAGACAGACTCTCGCCGCAGCTAACATCAATGTCATGCCCTGGCCTGCTCAGTCGCCAGACTTGAACCCGATTGAGCATGCATGGGATATGCTACAGAGAAGAGCTCTGCCGAATATGGAGGGTATCCAGTCGCAAGAAGACCTTTTTTTGTTGTTGCAACGAACATGGGCGGCCATTCCACAGCGTGATTTGGATGAACTCATATTGAGTATGCCAAACCGATGTTCTTGTGTTGTTAGTGTTCGCGGTAGAAACACGGATTATTAATTGTTTAAGTTACCCAATAAAATTTTAAAGAAAACTGTTATTTCAGTCTTTTTTTCGAACTTTAATGTTAGTGGTTCAAATGTCAAAAATCCCTTTATTATGAAAATGGCAAATTTCTTTATTAATGCAAAGGTGACTTGGTTTATCGTTACTGTAGACAAACGAAAACACTTTATTTGATGAATCCTTAAAGAAAATTTTAATTAATATCAATCAGGAGAAAAGTTATTGCAAAAATATATGTTGATCCCTAGACACTTTTGATGTGTGTATATATATATTATCATCATTACATCAACCCTTACTGCACTGATACGACCCACTGCAGGGATACGGGTCTCCCTTCAACAGAAGGGGTTTAGAGCATACTCCACCACGCTGCTCAAATGCGGATTGGCGGAGGCCAGTGTTTTCAAGCCGCCCGAGGGCCACTAACTTAGCTTAGCGACATCTATCGACAACATCCGGGACCGTCGGCTTGACGTGCCCTCCCACTCATAGACAGACTGCGGTCGACGTTGCTTAACTGCGTGTTCGATTAGAATGACACGCGCAACGACGCCATCGAGCTCTCAGATATACACAGATGTGTGTAAAAAACTGCCTTGTATAAAATTGTTATGTATTTATAAATTTGTTATGAATGTTAGAGAAGTGAGTGATGTAAGGACCGCGTCTTATGGCGCTCGGTTTTCTCTGCCTACCCCGCATGGGACCTGGCGTGAAGATATACATACGTTGGGAAGCATACTAGCATACGGCCCACCTGATATAAATCTGCTACAGTAGCTTATGAACGCTTGAAATACATTAAGTAACACCCGCGCATTGACACCTATTCTGCTACCACACCAACTGCCTAGGAGCTTACCGGTGACTTCACTCACTCGCAGGAACACAACAATCCTATAGGAGTTGATTTTTGGCAGCGATTTTCGGTGAGGTGGAGGTACTTTCTCCAGCGGGCTGCTTTCATGCACCTACCTCTCTTAAAAACACCCAGGACAAGACAAAACAGACACATTCAAGCACACAAATGTTTGTCCTGTTTGAGAATCGAACCCACGAGCGTCGGTGTCAAAGTATCGTCAGTAACCAGTGCGTCACCGAGCTCGTCAAACCCTCGTGGTTATCTTACAGCCCTCACCCACCACCCCACAAGTTTTCCCCTGGAGCAATATCCACAACTCACTTGCGATACGGCCACACGATCTTGTGGAACTTGGACAAGAGCTGCACCCGGCTCTGCATGTCCACCAGCAACACTATCGTGCGGCAGCCGGGCTTCAGCAACCTGCAACAGGAGACGACCCTCAGTTATAAATAATAAATAAATAAATATTGTCGGACAAATTACACAACGCCATCTAGCCCCAAAGTAAGCAAAGCTTGTGTTATGGGTACTAGACAACTGATAAAGATACGTAAATACATTTTTTTTTGTAAATACATACTTATTATACATAGAAAATACCCAGACCAAGACAAACAGACATGTTCATGCACACAAATGTTTGTACTGTGTGGGAATCGAACCCACGAGCGTTGGTGTCAAAGTAGCGTAACAGCGCGTTTCACCACTGCGCCACCGAGCTCGTCACGTCAGTTGATACAGCTAGATGGCGACAAACGTCAATTGCGGCCTACACGTCTATTGTCTTGAACGTAAAGTCTTCATACCAGCCTGCTGTCGACAGACAGCTGTTGAGTTGTAAAAAAAATTGTAAATGTTAAAATTCAGTTTTTGACTTAAATACGTATTTAGATTTGCTTCCATAGCGGAAGGTGATTCAGGTTGTAGTTGTATCATTTACAACCAAAATTTAATTACACCACTTGATAGCTAACGAACCAAAGAATTCGTTACGTTGAGTGAGGACTGTGACGCATCGCATACGCTCGCAACACCTCGGGGATGTTACTCGCGCGCTGCCAATCTTGTGACCTAAGGCTGTTTCGTCACAGTACTTTCTCTGCCATATTCCAACCGAAACACAGCCATATAAATATATCTGCTTGGCGGTAGAAATAGGTGAGACAGAGGTACCCACGCAGACGACTTTTGTACAAAGTCTCCCTCTGGTAAAAACATATAATATCGTAAACAATTGAAAGCATTCATCTCTCATTATCCGCGGGCCGCTTTTCCGCCAAGAAATGTATGGGAAAACGTATATAACGGGGTCTCACAGGTTAAGAGCCTAGTGGATAAATAACCAACCTATTAACCAGACAGGTCTCTGGTTTGAATCCTGGTGTCTACACCGACGAAGACCAGTGTACCAATAAATTCGTGTTTTAGGATTTATATTTGTAATCATCACTTTTTTTCATATAACGTCGGGAGACAAGCATACGGTCCACCTGATGTGAAGTAGTTACCGCAGCCTATGTATGCTGATAATACATTAAGTATCACCCTCGTGATGCCACCTCTGCTGCTAAGACAGCAACACCTTGGGAGCTTACTGGCGGACCTTACTCACACGCAGGAACACAACGAGCCGCCCGGGAGTTGTTATTTTGCTGCGGTTTTCTGTGAGGTGGTGGTACTTCCCCGTCGGGCTACCTCACTTGCTCGGTGGTGAAGGAAAACATGGTAAGGGAATCTAGTTCACGTACGAAAAATTATATTTCGAAAGACGCGTGACCTATCTAACCGAAGTATCATTCCTTCTGGGTCGTGAAGGTATGGTGGAGAGAAGAAGAAGACCTAGAGAGAAGAAGTCCGGCCCCTTTTGAGGGGCTGGCCAGTCGCAGTGGTGCCCTGTTGCTGACAGATCCGGGGCACCACACCAACGCGGCCGATGGCATTTCGCGGGGTTGTTTAGTGGGTATACCGTCGGACAGCCGACGGGGAGTCCCACACTACCACCGGAGGCCACCCAGGCACCGGTGGTGTGCGTAACGCATTTTTCCCCGCGTCACAAAAAAAAAAAGGTATGGTGGCCGTTGCTTCATGTCCGTCAGTATCTTCGCAAAGTCTTTAAGCTTAGATGCATTAGAGCAGACCAGAGATAAGGAAATTAAATATTTTTTTAAGAGAGGTAGGGCGTATCAAATCATCAAACAACCTCCGTCTGGGGAAGTACCTCCACCTCACAGAAAACCGCAGCCAAATAACAGCTCCCTAGAGGGTGGTTGTGTATCTGCGTGTGAGCGAGGTCACCCGTAAGCTCCTAAGGAGTTGTTGTGTAAACAGCAAAGAAGGCATCGCGCGAGTGATACTTAATATATAAGTGCTAATAGGCTACGGCAACTACTTTCATCAGGTGGGCCGTATGCTTGTATGCCTCCCAACGTTGTATAAAAAAAAACGTGTGCGCCTCGGGACGCTTAATATTGAAATTGTTTAACTTGAGAAAGCTTAGGTTATTACTTAAATTTTATGTATATTAATATGATATTAATATGTTTGTGTGTGTTAATCAGTGATCGAATAAACGTTTTATCTATCTTATCTATCTATCTATCTATCTATGATAATGTAAGGAAAGGTTATTTATTAATTAAATCTTTTATTTATTATAAAATATATTTTATTCTTAGCTACAATTGAGTCTGCCTACCGCTGCCGTATGCGTGAGAGAAAGGGAAGCCAGACAGACTGGCGCCGTAACGCGTTACGTAACGAAGCGGTTTACCCTGCCATAAGAAGTTATCACTTCAAAAAATATAACGGTAAGAAGAAGCGATGTAAATGATGATGATTACCTCACAAGACCGTTGTACTTCTCGGAGCGTAGCTCGTGCAGCCTCATTTCGGACTGCGGCTCGTTGTTGTTCTTCTTGTTGCCAAGGCCGTTCTGCTTCTTCCTGTCCTCTTTCTGTCGCTGCACAGTCTCCTCTTCCATTCGGCTGGAAGTTGCATCACTATTGTAATGACACTTTCATACTACCAGAGAGGTTACCAGGAAGTAGAGAACATTTTTTTTTATATTATATTAGTTCAGCATAGTGGCTCCTCTTTGCCTGATGGTAAGCGAAAGAGGAGCCCAAATCACAACTGCAACTAACAAAATACTACACCGTATCCTATCAGTTGACGCTGCCATGCTGACCCGCAAGATGCTTCTTCACGCTTCGTTTGAAGGATCCCATATTGTAGGAAGGAGGGAACACATGTGCAGGCAAGACGTTCCACTTTTTAATGGTACGATAAAGATAGGAGTTGCCGAACTTTTTGGTACGCGAAGAGATATTCTCAACAGTGGAACGATGACATCGCAAACCCGCACGTGTCTTTCTATGACGGAAGGGAGAAGGCGGGATAAAGGAAAACAGTTCTTCAGAGCATTCGCCATTTACATTTTAGCAGGAGTATGCAAGCCGATAGCACATGACTACTGTTCTTTTGTTTTTCTTTTATACTACGTCGGGAGGCAAACAAGTATACCGTCCACCTGGTATAAAGAAGTTACCGTGGATGAAGAACGCTTGCAATGCGAGTAGTATTATAGCTCGAGCTTTGCCAACACAAGCAGTCTATTTTTTTACAAGCCGTATGCACACGTGTTGTAAAGTAGTTACCCTATTCGCGCTTGTAATATATTAATAATAAGGCAGGGGGTCCAGCTCTTCAAAACATCTTTGTTACGTAGGCTTAAATACTATATTTAACAATTAACTGGCAGAGTTCATTAATATAAACGAGGAATAGTGTTGGACCAAGAATGCTACCCTGCGGAACACCGTAAAGGACTGCTTGGTCGTCGCTAGTTCAACGTCCAACTGTTACCCTTGCTTCCTATCTATCCAACAGTCCTTTAAAAGTCGTAAGAGTAGACCCCTGAATCCCACCCTGTCTAATTTGGTGATTAGGTGTGGGATAGAGACCGTATCAAAGGCCTTAGCGAAGTCCAAGAATATATCCAGCTCTCACTTCCATACGTAAGCATTGGGACCAGCACAGCGTATAGTGTACATTGTGTATAGCGAGCTGTGCCTTCTGGCTCAAATTTTTACTGCCAAGAAGTTTTCGCAATGCTCCATTCACACTATTCCCAGCACTCACTCCTATTTCCACATCAGCGGTGTACCTTCCATCCCTGCTGAACGCGCATCCAAGATATACAATTTCATACACTTGTTCCAACACTTCGTCATCAACCGTAATCCTTACATTGGTTCTGGTTTCTTCCCTTTAAAATACCATTATGTTTGTCTTCTTCGCATTCTGTAAGCCTTTCTCCATACAATCGTACTTCATTATTGTGACCATTGTTTGCAGTTCAGATGGTGTTTCTGCTAATAACACGGCATCGTCTGCATAAAGCAGACAGTTCACCATTAGGCGTAATCCTACATTCGTCGACTTTTTTCTCTGTAGACAACTATCAAGATGCAGAATAAACAGCCTATCAGACAAGATGCAACCCTGTTTGACAACAATTAAACCAGGGTGACATGTTGCCATCTATCCTCACACATGCTGAGAAATTCCTGTATGTGGACTGCACAGCACAGATCAGTCCACCGTCAATTCCATATCTCGGAAATACGCCCCACAGTTCCTTTCACATAACCCTATCAAATGCTTTCTCAAGTTCCACAAAACCGCAGAAAACCTTCTGGTCTATGGCCAGATGTTTATCCGCGATATTGCGGAGCGAGAAAACTCGATCCGTACATCACCTTCCATTTCGGAATCCTCCCTGTAAAGACATTAATAGCAAAAGCTGGGTTGATTACTCACATGAGGTAGGCCATGAGGTATCCGGCTGCGAGCACTAGCACGATAGTAGCGAGTACGGAGACGGCGGAGAGCGCGTGGTGCGTGCGCACCGCGACCAGCGCGCGCTCGGCCCACTCGCACATCTTCACCACGCAGCCCCACAGCGCCCCGCGCGCCGCCTCGTCCACCAGCTCCTGCGCAACAAACACTAGTTCACAATAAACATCAGAGCAGCTAATTTAGCAAAGGACGCTTTTCACGCAGAACACATCACACGCAATATTTTATTTAACTGAACTAAAACCAAATGTAAAAACTTTTGAACAATACAGAAGTTCTCATTGACTAATAATAATAGAATTTGTAAATTATACTGTATATCTTGGAATTACAATGGACTCCAAATAGCAATGAGGCACCTACATAAATAATCTTGCCGGTAAGTTTAGCTCGCCGCAGTTAGGATCCAAATGACAGATGTTAGATTACGTAATTTACTGCGCGCTTAGTCTGTTTCAGCTACTTTTACAGCATTACGTTGAATAATGTTGTGGGAAGACGCCCATATTGAAACTTTATCATACAAAAGAGATATGTTTTTTTCTTCTACTAGGGGAAATAGCCTACCGCCATACATCGCTACCAGTAGAATAACTATGTGGTAGAAGTGGCTTATCGTAACATCTGAGCCTAAGGGCTGCTGTTTACAAACTGCGCACCAAACCCCACACGCATGAGAAGTAGACAACAGTAAGTATAAAAACCAACCCAACTGGATAAGTATTCCCTTACAAAAGACTCCAAAGGTTCAGGAAGTGCCTCCACATCACAAAATGCCGCTGCCAAATAACAACTCCCTGGAGAGCTGTCGAGTTTCTGCGATTGAGATAACCAGTAATCTCCTAAGGATTTGCTGCGTTAGCATCGCGCGGGAGATACTTATCCGTGCGGTGACGGAGAAAGAATATTAAAAATCACCGCCCCCTCTCTTCCCCTGGGTGTCGTAAGAGGCGACTATGGGATTTCCTGACGTTCCAGCATCTCAGCCGGTGGTAGGGTAAATACCCGCCTGGTTGGCTACCACCGTACACACGGCGAAACACCCGTGAAGTGGCGTACCTATGAGTACGTCGCGTTTCGGGGTCAGCTGGTGTATAACCAGTGCTCGGGGGATTGTTGACGCGATATTGCGGGAACAGTGGTGGATTCTGTCCATCCATTGTCAGAAGGACTGAGCTGACCCGTCGGCCAGGGAGACCCGTTGAAACGGTTGTTCCGCTGGCCGCCCGCGGTATAGTACAGGGGCCCAATCAAGACTAACCACCTTGAGAGGCTGCCCTTTCATACCGCGCATAATCTCGGGGTAGATCGTCGTGCCGATTGGTGACCGGATGGTGGGGACCCGGCGACTACTTCCGGGGGGGTTCGGGGGCCCTTCCGTCCGACGGATCAGCACAGCTCCTTTGTCGACAAACTAATGGAGAAACAGTCCACCGCGTTTCTTCCCCAATGTCGTGGCAATTCTCTCCCGCTTCACGCTTCCGTTCTTTACATTACTCATGACAGCGCAAATAGGAAAAGATGGTCTAACAGCGGTGCACTCCCCCACCACCCTGTTCAAGGTTGAGTTCGCTAACATCCGCGGACTCCACTCTAACCTTAATGCCGTCCACCAACACCTAGAGACGGCACGGCCCGCCATGCTCTTCCTGACGGAGACACAGATTCAGCGTCCAGCGGACACGTCCTACCTCCAGTATCCCGGTTATGTGCTTGAGGAGAATTTCCTCGCGAAAGCCGGGGTCTGTTTGTTTGTCCGCTCGGATGTATGTTGTCGCCGTCTGCGCTGCCTAGAGGATTCCTCCTTTCCTGTCCTCTGGGTGCATGTAAACCTGGGCCTTCAGAGCCGTATTTACATGTGCCTATACCGACCCCATACTAGGGACACGGAGACAACTCGGCTCTTTGAGTACATGAGTCGGGCGGCAGATGAAGCGCAGGAGCGGTACCCTACTGCAGAGATGGTATGTTTGGGGGACTTTAACTCTCACCACGACTCCTGGTTGGGATCCTCCACAACTAACCATGCAGGAAGGACTGCCCACGTGTTCGCTCTTTCGCACAGCCTGACGCAACTGGTGCACCAACCCACCAGAATACCTGATGTTGCTGGTCAGGAGCCCTCTCTGCTAGATCTACTGCTGACCACCCACCCTGCTGGCTACCGGGTTGAGGTCGGGGCGCCCCTGGGCACATCTGACCACTGCCTAGTATCCAGCACAGTGCCAAGCGCGATTCCGCCACAACCCACAGAGGTTAGGCGTCGTGTCTGGCACTACTCGTCAGCAGATTGGGACGGTATGCGCGACTACTTTGCTTCCGTCCCATGGGGGCAGCGCTGTTTCAGTGAGAAGAATCTAACGGCGAGTGCTGCGGCCATTGTTGATGAGATCGGCGTTGGCATGGAATACTACATTCCCCACTCCGATGTCGTCATCAAAAGCCGGAGACGCCCTTGGTTTAATCGCGAATGCGCTGAAGCTGTTAGTAACAAACAGGCGGCGTATCGCGCTTGGATCAGGGGTCGCGCCCTTAAAGATCCGAATACTGACTCACTGAAATCAGCCTACAACACTGCCACCAAGATCTGCAAGAGAGCATACATAAGAGCGGACGCCCAGCGCGTTACACGTGTCGGCACGGAACTCGTGGCGCACCCTACTGGATCGCGTAGCTACTGGCGACTGGCCAAAGCCGTGCAGGCCAACTTCTGCCAGCCCTCGCTGCCACCGCTGCGATGCCCTGATGGCTCACTGGCTCATCAGCCGCAGGAGAAAGCCGATCTTATGGCCAGCCTCTTTGCGGCTAACTCCCGGATCGATGACTGTAGCACGCAACCACCAACAATACCCTCCAGTGGATCCGTTATGCCTGATATCCACATCAGGCAGCGCGATGTGCGTTTTGAACTACAGTCACTCGATGTCCGAAAAGCCATGGGTCCTGACGGTATCCCAGCGATTGTTCTTAAAAAATGTGCAGCGGAGTTGTCTCCGGTGCTGACGCGCCTCTTCCGCCTCTCGTACTCGACCGGTTCTGTTCCGGATGCTTGGAGAGAGGCCAATGTGCAGCCGGTCCCCAAAAAGGGAGACCGTTCTGACCCATCGAATTACCGCCCCATTGCCGTAACTTCAGTGTTGTGCAAAGTCATGGAACGGATCCTTAACAATCAATTGATCCGTTACCTAGAAGATCACTCCATAATCAATGATCGTCAGTATGGTTTTAGACCGAAACGATCAACGGGTGATCTTCTAGCGTATGTGACGCACCTCTGGGGGGAGGCAATCGATAAATATGGCGAATCCATGGCAGTCAGCCTAGATATCGCCAAGGCGTTCGATCGGGTCTGGCACAAAGCACTTCTCTCCAAACTTCCGGCATACGGTCTGCCCCTCCAGCTATGTAATTGGATTGCTGGCTTCCTGCATGAGCGTAGAATCCGCGTCCTTGCAGATGGATGCGCTTCGCGGTTCATGTCAGTGAATGCCGGTGTCCCACAGGGCTCCGTTCTATCGCCCACCCTCTTTCTTCTGCATATCAATGACATGCTGCCACTTGGTAATATTCATTGCTATGCAGATGACAGTACGGTCCATGGGCGATATTTCGGTCGGCCTGGTGCTGGTCGGACAGAAATCGGTGAGAGGCGTGAGAGTCTTGTCGTTGAACTGAATCGGGTTTTGGATCTCATTAGTAAATGGGGTTCCAATAACCTGGTTGAGTTTAATGCCGAGAAAACTCAGGTTTGCGCGTTTACAACAAAAATGTCCCCCTTCCTTCCCACTCCCAGTCTTCAGGGTGCTTCCCTCAGTATGCGTGATAGCCTGAATATGCTGGGTATGGGTATTCGTTGCGACCTTAACCAGCGTTATTACATCGAGAGCCTCATCTCAACAGCCTCAAGAAAGCTCGGAGTCCTGAACAGGGTGCGCCGGTTCTTCACGCCGGACCAACTTTGTCTGCTTTATAAGACACAAGTTCGGGCCTGCGTGGAGTATTGCTCGCATCTCTGGGACGGCTCCGCACAGTATCTTCTTGAGGCTCTCGATAGGTTGCAGCGACGGGCTATCCGCATAATTGACGACGAAGAGGTCACCAAAAACCTAGAACCTCTTCAACTCCGTAGGGACATAGGCTCTCTAAGCGTATTTTACCGCCTTTACCATGGCGAGTGCTCTGAAGAACTGTTTTCCCTTATCCCACCCTCACCCTTCCGTCATAGAACCACACGTGCGGGCTTGCGATGTCATAGTTCCACGGTTGAGGAGATCTCTTCGCGTACCAAAAAGTTCGGCAACTCCTATCTTTGTCGTACCATTAAAAAGTGGAACGCCTTGCCTGCACATGTGTTCCCTCCTTCCTACAATATGGGATCCTTCAAACGAAGCGTGAAGAAGCATTTTGCGGGTCAGCATGGCAGCGTCAACTGACAGGATACGGGATGTAGTATATTGTCAGTTGCAGTTGCGATTTGGGCTCCTCTTTCGCTTACCATCAGGCAAAGAGGGGCCACTATGCTGAACTACTATAAAAAAAAAAAAAAAAAAAAAAAAACTTAATGTATTGCAAGCGTACACTACCATGACCACTTCAGGTGAACCATCAATAACCACTTTCCATCAGGTGAGGGAAGCCAAGCCTAACCTAAGATCGTGTTCTATCAGGTGATGTCAGGAGCCTTAGAAATAGGCGAGTGTGCATTATAAGAGCAATTAATGTTAAAGAAGCGCGTGAGGTGTTTAAGGATCGAGTCATGTGGTGCACAGTACTCTCCGTCTACCCCGCAAGGGATTTGGCGTGAAGTTATAGATAAATAGATATAGTACATACCTGAACATGTGTCTCGTAGGTCATAACCTCAGTAGGCTTGAGCAGTCTCTTGATGAGGTGTTCGAGCGCTCGCTTGGTCTCGTTGAGCTTCTGGTGGTAGAGCAGCATGTCGGGCAGCGCGGCGCTGGCGTGGTCCGCGGGTTCGGTCGGCCGGCCGCAGCTGTCGTGCGAGCAGGTCGGCCAGGTCTCGTTCAGCCACTCGTACTGGATGCGCATCGCTTCCCGCCGCCACAGTATCACGATGCGATGCTCCATATTGGACGAGTCGATACCTATAGTAGATATTCAATTACAATACAAATATTCTTTATTGCACCAAATTAAAATTGTAAACAAAAGATACTTGGAAACTATAGAACAATAGGCGGTCTAAAAAGAAATAAAGAAATAATAAAGAAATATTGCCGGACAAATTACACAGCGTCATCCAGCCCCAAAGTAAGCGAAGCTTATGGGTACTAGACAACTGATAAACATACGTAAATACATTTTTTTTTTGTAAATAGATACTTATTATATATAGAAAATACCCAGACCAAGACAAACAGACGTGTTCATGCACACAAATGTTTGTACTGTGTGGGAATCGAACCCACGAGCGTTGGTGTCAAAGTAGCGTAACAGCGTGTTCCACCACTGCGCCACCGGTCTCATCGCTAAGCAATCTCTTCCAGACAACCTAAGATAAGAGAAAACTATTATCTTGTAATAATACATGTAGGTGGTGCAGAGCAAACCATACGAATTACAACAAAGTCATGACATACATAAAGCATTAAAAGTTATATTACAATTACAGTTTTGCTTCTTGTTCTCGATTTTATTTCTTCTTCTTCTTTTGCTTCATCACGAAATAAACGCGGATGAGACGCGAGCCCCTTCTTCTTTATAGCTAATCTATTAGGATTGTCGGGGTCCGCTACCTTAAAACTAAGGGTTGGCAAAGATACCGATTTTCCCATAGAACAAGGGATCACTGATAGAGAGAAGCGGATTTTAAATATCGCTTGCTTGCAAGAAATTGCTGTGGAGGTCTGACACAGGGCAGGAGGACAGTTAACAAAATCAATATCTTCGCCAGATCCTTAGACTTAGTCAGCGGATCCCGACAGTCCTAATGGATAAGAAGACGAGATCACGCTAAGAAGAAGAAGAGCGATTTTCTCACAAAGCGATTGCCGTCAGACCTCCCGATGATATGAGAACATTGTGCACAATTTCTGGCGTAAGTTCGAAAGTTGTTCTGAAAGAGAGTGTCGGTGTTAAGGTAAAAAAGGCATGCTCCGTTGGTTCAGTTACGAAGAAAAAGTTTACGCTGAAAGTATTATTAAAAATACACTATAGTGTTTTAAACTTATTATTTTTCGTAGTACTCTTTTTTTTCTTTTTTTTCATACAACGTCGGGAGGAATGTAAGCATACGGCCAACTGATGTAACGCAGTTACCGTAGCCTATGTACGATTGCAATACAACACAGCAACTCCTTAGGAGCTTAGGCTCCTAGTGACCTCACTCACACGCAGGAACACTCAACCCTCCAGGGAGTTGTTATTTGGCTGCGGTTTTCAGTGAGTAGGAGGTACTTCGCCAGCCGCGCTGCTTTGATGCGCCCTACCTTTCAGCAGCACCCAGTCCAAGTCGAACAGACATGTTCAAGCACACAAATGTTTGTCTTGTGCGGGAATCGAACCCACGAGCGTTGGTGTTAAAGTAGCGTTACTAACCACTGCCAATCAATCCATGATAATAAAGATGGTGTTTTTTATTATTCTGAACATTTTCAGGAAGCTTTGGTGATGAACTTGACTATACAAGATTCGTTTCTAGTTAGGTATCTGCTGTCAGTTGGGTGTTCGTTGAGTTTACTTTCTTCTGTTTTTATCACTAACCGGAGCCCTGTGCGAGCGCCTGCAAGAAGCCGGGCTGCGCGTGCGTGTACACGTAGGCGTAGTGCAAACGGTCGGGCGCGTCGCGGGCCAGCCGGCGCAGCTCGGCGCGCGCCGCCTCCGCCGCCCCGCCGCCGCCGCACACCAGCACGCAGCACAGCCTCCGCCGGTTGGCGCGCCACTCCACCGGGCACACCGTCTCCAACACACTCTGCGAAACATGATATTTGAAATGTAAATCATTATTATACATTTTATTAACTAAGTTAAATTGTAAATATTTGTATATATGTATATCTTCACGCCAGGTCCATGGTAGATTAGCCTTGGTCTTCTTCGGCTCTTAAAATCTCTTAAAATAGCGGGTGCATGCGGTTCCTGTTCCAGATAACGGACACTCGCAGAGACGACCGGAGCAGCCATGTCAGCGGCGGCATGCATCTACTAACGAACTAGTGTCGACCGGCACTAGTTCGCATGTACTAATCGATAGCGAAAACACCCAAACCAGATTAGATCAAATTGCCTATAAATTTAACTTTCGCCTAATAATTTACAGATTTTTTTTATATATACAACGTCTGGAGGCTTACAAGCATACGGCCACCTGATGTGAAGTGGATACCGTAGCCTATAAACGCTTGCAATACATTAAGTATCACTCGCGCGATGTCATCTCTCGCCGCTAACACAGCAAGTCCTAAGGAACTTGCCGGAGACCTCACTCACACGCAGGAACACAACAATCCTCTAGGTAGTTGTTATTTGGCTGCTGTTTCTGTGAGGTGGAGGTACTTCCCCAGGCGGGCTGCTATGATGCGCCCTACCTCTCTTAGTTTTACTCTTTGTTCTACAAACAAGGATATGTCAATAAGGGAAAAATGAGCTGACCTGCGAGGAGAGCCTCGGCAGCGTCAACATCTGGTTGGCCTCGATGAGCTGGTGCAGCGTCTGAGTGGGGATCTCCACCGTGCTGACGGTGGCGGCCGGCTCCTCGCTGTCCTCCTTCAGCAGCACCATGGTGTCCGTGTGCCGCTGCACTTTGTACCTGGCGGTCACGTTCTCCGCGTCGCGTGCGGTCATGTCTACGAAACTGTATGAAGAACATGTAAATCAATACATTATAGGGTCATAATGCATACCTTGGAGGGCTTTAGAGCAGTGAGAGCCCAGTGGATAAGGAACCTGCCTGTTGACCAATTGGACCTCGGTTCTAATCCTGGCGGGGACATGTAGCATTAAATTCATCTTTTCGGGTGTATGTACATATGTATCACTAGCTCGGCGGTGAAGGAAAACATCGTGAGGAAACCCGCACGTCCAAAATATTATATTTCGATAGACGTGTGACCTAAACCTAAGATAGATCTGGTTTTCCCTGTAGGTTGTGGTCTGACGGCAGTCGCTCCATGTAAAAATCAATTTCGCCGCCAAATCCTTAGGCTTAGGTAGCGGACCCCGCCTATCCTAATGGATTAGGAATCGGGATAACGCGAAGAATAAGAAGAATTGCATACCTTGGTGAACCAATGATACTGATTTTACGTAATAACTCAATTCACCGGTTCGAGTCAGGTACAAATAGAACCTGGTGCTCTTATTCGCTAGTTTACAGATCAACATTGCATGAGTTACCGGCATATTGGTTAAAATATCTCCCCATTGGTCAGTAGATTCGAATCCCTAAGATATTGAGATAGTGTTTTAGCGCCTAAACGCGCTAAAACACTACTTTTTTTGGAGCGCGGGGTGCTATCATACGCTATCAAGTGGTTGATTGGTTTGTGTTACCAATGCTGTTTTAACACCAAGGCTCGTGTGTTCGATTCCCCACACAGGACGTTTATGTGCACAAACACGTATGTTTGTCTTGATATGGGTTATTTTAAGAGAAGTAGGGCGCAAAAAGTATCCTAACTGGGAAAGTTTGTCCACGTTACAGATACCAGCATGGGTGGCAACGCGCGAGCACTTCCTGTATTCCAAGCGTTCGTAGACTAACTTCGTATCCACTTACTATCAGGTGAACGATATGCTTGTATACCCTCCGATGTAGTATAAAAAAATTGGGGTTGAAATACTTCCACGAAAATGTTTTTGTCATGAGCATGGCACAAGCTTTTTATAATAAAATACCTGGACACATAAAAACTTGTATATGCATTTTTTTAAAAGAACTTTGACTGAAGTTTAGTAAACTAATGTTATTATAGTATTTCTAAATTAAAATTTTAATAGATATTTAATAGATATGTTTCACATATATATTAGTAACATTTAATAATTGCCATTTTACATTTTTAGCAACTTATAAATTAGAAAAATAATTATAAGAAATATTTTTTAAGATCTATTTTATTGTACCTACAGTTTGTGAAAATAAATGAATCTGATTCTGAAAAATAACTCACCCGAAGGCAACTCTATCTCTGTAGTGGAATGCAGTGATGAGGTATCGCAGTCGGATCGTCTGCCGCTCTTCGAAGATCAGCGCCTTCACCTTATTGTCCTCGAAGTCCGTCACGAACGAGTCCACGTTGCTACTGGCGATACCTTTCACCAGCTTGTACGGGAACTTCCAGCGAATGAACTCTGGAAATAGTCAATTGTATTTTTATCATCATCATCCTTCCTTCTTCCTAGCATTACCCCGTTTCCTAATCCATTAGGGTCGGCAGGGTCCACTATCTAAGCATAAAGATTTGGCGAACATACTGATTTTGACATGGAGCGATTGCCATCAGCCCTCCACAACCCAGAGGGAACGCCAGACCTACCTTGTTATGAATTTTCTTCTGAAATCGTTTAAAATGTAGGTAGGTAGCTTAACAGAAGTAGATTTTTCTATTTTACAGTTATTCATTACTGTGGAAATCCACCAAATGGCATGGCATATTTGGTAGCTAAGTCAATTTAACGTCGAAGGAGCATCTGGCAAAGGGAAGATAAATTATTTTTATTAATAATTTATAAATGCATGAAAACACAATTTGAAAAAGACTTTACACGACGCCGTGCTTAGTTTGGACACCATTGCCCCAACGCTGGCCTTTTTTACTGTGGCCAGACCTCTTATTCACAGACACTACACAAACGCAATGTATCAATGTAGTATGTGCCAGCTTTAGATAATCGACCTCTATCAGGATGCACTCACCTAAAATCTTCGGGAGCGATGCTATCGCCTCCTTGTAAATATACACATGTTTATCCAACACGAGCGTCAGGCACGGCACGGTGTGGACACCGACGCGACGCGCGAGGCTGGCCTCGTGACCCGCGTGCACGGTGGCCATGGTCACGCCGAGGGGCTGCAGGGCGTCCACCAGTCTCCTCCAGGAGGCGGCCGACCGCACGCACTCGAAACACCAGTCCGTGTAGAACAGGACTATTGCAGGCGTGTGCACACTCTTCTCAATTATGTTATTTTCAAAATGACTGGAAAATATTGGAAGAGAATTAGGTCTACAGCAAGTGAGATTCGGTCACAAAGGGTTCAGTATGTCCCTTAAACTTCACGAGTAAGTTTAGTTAGAGTAATTAGACCCAAATCTGGCTAAAACGTGAATCATAACTTAGCCAACACTTCCAAGGCTCAAATGCAAGTCCACTTGCACTCTACTTCCCTTAACCAGCATTAACTAACTTGTTTATAAAGGTAACTAACTCCATCTCAAGAAACACACAAAATTCGGGAAATGGTAAGCAAGAAAAACAAGATCAAAAATCATTAATTAATTAATGATTTTAATTGATCTTGTTTTTCTTTTGTTTTTTTTTTTAATTTATTTATGCTTTTTGTAATTTCTCTGCCATATGCCCTTCGACTAGCAGTTTATTTATAAGGATGTCAAAAAAACTACCTCTATAATTACAAATTTAATCTATTTTAACTTTAATATTTACTGAAACACGTATCATCTGTATCTTTTTTTATACAATGTTAGAAGTCATATAAATATATAGCCTGACGTATTATGATGATTAGACTGAATGAATGCTTGAAATACATTAAGTTTTGCTCGCGCTCTATGCCACCTCTGCTGCTAATACAGCAACTGTTTAGGAGCTTAATGTATATAATATTTTGACTCACTCGCAGGTACAACCCTCCAGGGAGTTACATTTGCATGCGGCTTCTACGAGGCGAAGATACTACGCCAAATAGGCCAAGTTTGATGCACCCTACTTCTCTTAGAAATCAATATATTTCAGATTTTTCACTTTACACACTGGAGATAAGTATAAATTCATTTCTGGAAAAATTAATTGTTATGCATTAAAAAGTGTGTAATTCCCGAACTTTTTCCATTTTGACTGTATGAGAACCTCTAATGCAATTGCTATGTAAGGAAAATATGACTATAATTTACTTACCGTGCTGTAACAGATAATTTATGAAACAAAGTGATATCCTGGTCTTGTGTTCGAAAATGTGTTCCAAAGAATTCCTCAAAGGGGTCAGTGCTGAAACACAATACAAACATTCAGGCGATACAGACGTAGACGTAAATGTATTAGAAGTGATCACATAATCAGAAAAAAAACTATGGAAGTAGTTTCTAATAATTTATTTGATAATAAGTCACGGGATTCAGATAGGTAAAATAATCAGATGCATTTTACAGAAAAATCACTTTCAATATGGAGAGTATAGAATATAGATAGCTAAATGCAACAGAATAAATATTTGTATGTATGGATGTCTTCACTCCCGGTCCGTTGCGGGGTAGGCACAGAGAAAATATAAGGAATAAATATTTATTTTAGTAATAAAATGTGCATAGAATTTTAATATTTGTTAATGTAAGTTATTTTTTTAGCCAATCAAAAATAAATAGTTCTTATTGTTTTATCAATCTAACTTCTACATTTTCTTTATCTACAATATGGTTGCACCATCAGCAAACGCTCATGTTTGACAGTTTTTGGAATTTCATTTACATATATTAAGATAAGAAGTGGACAGAGAACACTTCCTTGTGAGACACCAAGTATTTTTTTCTGTTTAAACTGTACCTCTTCAACCATTTAAGTACATGCAACATATTTGGTAATAACAGTAAGTTCTGCCTAATTTATTAGATATCTATCCGGTGTTTGCAGAGGAGAGATAGATTAGATATGACTTTATGAATGTCAGGATTCTGAAGCGAAAGCTTAGGATGCAACTAGGGTTAACACTCATATCACAATTATGATTACTCAGGTTTTCTGCATATATCTGTTGTTACTAGTCAGTCATATCGATCATATAGCCTGGACATGGCTCACAGTATAATATCATAATGTCCTACAGGCTTTTATTATCATAGACAATAAATTTACAAATTCAGTAAATAATAAAAATATATTTATGAAATGTTTCAGTAATTTGAATGAACTACTTGAGCCTGGTCTGTCAAAGTACCTTCAATTTTGTATAATATATCGTCATCATCATCCGAGTATGATTCCCGGTACATCCTATGCTTTCACTTCATAGTTCAGGGTCTGGTTTCAGACTATTACTCCTCCATTTTCCGTAACCTTCAGCATCCTTTATAGTGGGACCATTCAAATCAGCACTTCTTGCGCCTACCCTTTCTTAACTTTATATAAAATACTATTGACAATGTTCACAGTTGACCCAATTCTCCTTTTTGTTTAATAATGTCCACCCATAGCATTTATGCGTTATAAAAAAAAATACTTTTGTTATGGACAAAACCAAGTATATCTTTAGTGCACTTTGCTTCCTGTCCACCAAAAATGTAGAAATATTGTTTGTTTTTTGTTGATTCCTTTAATTTTTAATTGCACTAAAAAGAAGTGATATGAGAATTTATGTCATATTATCATAGGTAGATGATTTTTTCTATAGTGTTAATATACCTAAAGCAATAGTGTTTAATTTTTGTCTGAATTTTATTTCACTTTTTTTTATGGAACCCTAAAAATGCTAGATAAAATATGGATGCAAAATCTTGTCTTGTCTTGTTGTTTGACTATTGACATTTATTGATATTTTACTAGATGTGGCAAAAGTTTGAAGCTGTAAAGTTTAATGGCCACAACTAAGTAAAATGTCTTACCTTATTTGTTAAAAAATAATGGGATGGAACTAGATATGTAAAAGGGAGATTAGTTGTTATAGGGTCAACTGTGAATGTTAATGATAGAACATTATCTTCAATGAGGCTAGTGTTCAAGTGGTTAGCAATGTCTACTTCAACATCAAGGATCATTGGTTCCTTGAGTCAAAACATATTTTGGGAAATTATCTTTGCCTATTAAAATCTCTCTGCGTACCCCACCCCGCAAGGGATTTGGTGTGAAGTTATAGATAGATAGATCTTTGCCTAGTGTTTTCTAAATATAACTTGCAATATATCGTAAAAACCAGAAACATGAATTATATATTTATAACACAAACTTGTAACAAACCTGTCTCTCCAGAAATATTATTATTGTCTTTAATGTAACAAACTTTTAAAATTTATATCATTACAGTTAATAAAAATCTGAATACTTCAAATAGAATTTTCTATACCTGAATCGTGCATATTGGCTGTAGTCATGCCTCTGTTTATAGAGGTGATCATCTTCGTTCGTAATACCGTACATGTCATATGCCTGACGACGTTCCGTGTCCGAGAGCAACTCATATGCTTGTTTGATTTCTACAAAGCGGGATTCAGCATTTGGATGTTCATTTTTATCAGGGTGCCTACAGAAATTAATTAAAAAGAAATTAATAACAAAAAATATGTAGAAGACGAAGATTTTCCTAATAATAAAATGAATTTTTATCAATTGCTCAGCATAAAATCTAAAAGCAGAGACAACTTCCCTTCAGTCCCCTTTCCACTTAGTGGCCGCAACCATTCAGACAATGCAGCTAATGGTGATGTTGTTAATCTATGCTTTTTGTTATAGCAAACTCATGTGCAGCAACATACTTATTTTACATTCTAATATGCACAATTGTAGACTAGTTTTTAAGTTAGGAGAATACTTCCTCAGATAGACTGCTTTGTGACCTGCAAAGCACTCTTATCTGGGGAAATATCTTCACCTCACAAAAAACTGAAGCCACATAACCACTCTCTGAATAGTTGATGTGTTCCTGCATGTGAGTGAGGTCACCAGTAAGCTCCCAAGGAGTTGCTGTGTTAGAAACAGATGTGGTGTCGTATGAGTGATTAATTATTAATGTATTGTAAACATTCGAGGCTATGGTAGACTTCTACATCAGGTGGGCCATAGACCACAGGTACTTGCATGCCTCCCAATGTTGTATAAAAAGTTAATCATTCATGCTAATGTTATACACATTGTACAAACGTAGAATATAACATTTACAATTAATTAAGTGCCTCTGGCCACAGACTCTCGTAACTCTGCTAATCTATTTCAGTTTGTATTTAAAATTCAGTATTAGAAAATCAAAAGGGGCCAGTTGGCCAGTACTCCAACAATTGGTCCATATGAACTGGAGCTGACAGGTACTCTCCCACTACAGTTAGGGAATGCAAGCAAGCATTGTTGCAGACTGCTATTGTAGTTGTTATTTAAACGAGTTGTATGAGATTATATGTTGATGAGAGAGATGATGTCAAAAGACGCACTTTTTGTTACAGATAATGCATCTTTTATATGTATTTTGATAAAATACGTGTTGCTAATTTTGTAAGCGATAGAAAATTACTATAAGAAATAAAAATAACACACAGTTAAAGATTACAATTGTTGCTTACCATTCTTTTGCCAATTGCCTGTAAGCCTTTCGTATTTCGGGTAAGGAGGCTCTGCGATGAATGCCTAGTATCTTGTATGGGTCACCGATCTTCTGGACAGAAACTAGCTGACAAAGTGTCAACACCAGAAGGAACCACAACCATCGCCCGCTCGAACCCATGCCTTTCCATTTCATATTATTATGCCGTCTTTAGACCTCCCCGCCAGGAACGTTCCCAACTATTCATAGAACGATACTCATAACGAATCCTTGACCCCGACAACAAAGCACATGAGTAATGCGAAATTATTTGAAATTTTTGGAATAACTCATAACACTCATTCGTCTTAAAATAGATAGCCTGAAAATTCACGAAATTGGGAAAATCTAAAAATTAGGCAGGTACAAATGTCAAAAGCAGA
The DNA here is from genome assembly GCA_947507595.1 of Pyralis farinalis. Taxonomy (NCBI): domain Eukaryota; kingdom Metazoa; phylum Arthropoda; class Insecta; order Lepidoptera; family Pyralidae; genus Pyralis; species Pyralis farinalis. Next base: position 35,603,593 of record OX382268.1, on the reverse strand, counting down.
GATATCATAGTCAAATCAATATTTTTTTAAACTGCGCAAGTTTGTGCATAAACAAGGTATTTTTTGTTTTAGTCTGCTTAGCAGCCTTGGATACCAGACTTTGAATAAATTTACTGATACTTAATTTTTATACCAATATTATATGCCCATACGTCGCGACATCTTTCATGTCATGAGTTCATGACTCATGTCACAACCAGTCTACGAATAAATATTAAGTTAGGAAATGTAACTGCACTCAAAATGCGCTATCAAATCGAGATCTTAGTAGGATTTTTCTTATATACTTTAGTAGGGTCTTTTTTAACTCTTGATAAAATATTTAAAATAATAATATTATCAAAGATATTTTTATAAATAATAAATTTTAGTTATTTTGTTTACTTTTAGGTTTCCTACCGATTTAATTCGTCAAAATAACAGGATAGCTGCAGTTAGGCTAGAAAGACGTCAGACGTCAGCTACAGAGGTCAGACGGTAGTCGCTCCAATGTAAGCTGGACTCACGTCACATCAAGATGTAACCTCCTATGACCATGATTGAAGAATCATGGTCTGGGGGTGTCATCTGGGATTCCAAATTTGCGAAGCGTATTCCAAGTTACTTTGGACTAACGTATAACGTACACCGAGATCACGCATTAAAGATTCCTTGACCTTGGTGGCAGTATTATAGGCTGATTTCAGCAAGTTAATATTCGGATCATTGAGGACGCGACCCCTGATCCAAGTGCGATACGCCGCCTACTTGTTACTAACAGCTTTAGCGCACTCGCGATTAAACCAAGGGCGTCTCCGGCTTTTGATGACTTCCATCTTGGGTCTCGTCAACAATAGCCGCAGCACTCGCCGTTAGATTCTTCTCACTGAAACAGCGCTGCCCCCATGGGACGGAAGCAAAGTAGTCGCGCATACCGTCCCAATCTGCTGATGAGTAGTGCCGGACACGACGCCTAACCTCCGTAGGTTGTGGTGGAATCGAGCTTGGCACTGTGCTGGATACTAGGCAGTGGTCAGATATGCCCAGGGGCGCTCCGACCTCAACACGGTAGCCAGCAGGTTGGGTGGTCAGCAGCAGTTCTAGCAGAGAGGGTTCCTGACCAGCAACATCTGGTATACTGGTGGGTTGGTGTACCAGTTGCGTCAGGCTGTGCGAAACAGCGAACGCGTGGGCGGTCCTTCCTGCGTGGTTAGTTGTTGAGGATCCCAACCAGGAGTCGTGGTGAGAGTTAAAGTCTCCCAAACATACCATCTCTGCAGTAGGGCACAGCTCCTGCGCTTCATCTGCCGCCCGACTCATTTACTCAAAGAGACTAGTTGTCTCCGTGTCCCTAGTATGGGATCGGTATAGTATAGGCACATGTAAATACAGCTCTGAAGGCCTAGGTTTACGGTCTACAACGTACTGTTACTTTACTACCGTACGTTGTAGACCGTACGGTAGTAAAGTAACCGTACGGTCTACAACGGTACGGTTGTACAACGGTACAACCGTACCGTTGTAGACCGTATTCGCAATGATGATGTCAGAAACAGAGCTGGTCTCAAAGAGTGGTATATGGTATCAATTTAAAGATTATAATATTAAAATGGTATCATTTTATTAATTTTAATTTGGTTACTAGTTCTTCTTGCGAGTGTAGAATTAAAAAACGTGTGCGTCTCGGTAACTAATCTACATATAATTAAAGCTACCGTATGCGTGAGAGAAAGGGAAGCCAGACAGACTGGCGCGGTAACGCGTTACGTAACGAAGTGGTTTACCCTCCCATAAGAAGGTATCACTTCAAAAAGATTTTGAAATGGTATGGTAATGGTTTTAGGCTGTATGGACTTATATCTGTGTGCCTTTTCCGTCGGAGAAGACAAAAAAAATATGAACTGACGCAAATTGACTTATAAGTGTACTGACGTCTGACTTTCAATTTCATGACATCGACTTCATTCACAACTTCATTTCATTCTATCATTGCATATTGCATCATTAGTTCGTGTTTACTTGCTTATATTGTATAGTTTTAGTGTTCACTTGCTGTACTTTTTATTCGGGTTGAGTATTTTTTTAAGTTTTGAATGTAATGTGCATGTTTCAATAAAGACATCCAAATAATAAGTAGTGCTCCTATTACATTATTACTACATTTTACGTAAGTACCCGTATTAATCTTCTATTTGAGGTTATTACTGATAAAAGTACGTGTAATTACATTTGTACGGTAACCATGTATGAGGTAAAATACGGTAAAATTAAATAATGAAACGGAATAAAATTCGTTACCTATGTTTTTTAAGCAGATATATTTTTATGCAATGGTTATTGTTAAGTGATTTATCAATAAGCATTTTTAAATATTATAAATGTGTATAGTAGCCGCAACCTATACATCTATACATATAAATAAAATTGAAGTGTCTGTCTGTGATTTCAAAATAAAGCCTTTATCTCAAGCCCATATTGTTATTTTCACGTTACCAAAGTTCAAACATGCATTTTTAACTTTTCTGTCTGTCTGTTCGTTCGTCCGGGCTAATCTTGAAAAGGCTGAACCAATTTTGACAGGACTTTCACTGGTAGGTGACTGTTCAGAGCAGAATATAGGCTACTTTTAATACGTAAATATTTAGGGGTCCTGCATAAAAGAAACTGTTAAAATTAGGGGGAAATATCTGTAGCTGCGATTTTATTTTTATTATTTTCACAGAATACGTATTTTTTATGTAATAAAATAAATATACGTTACTTCCTGTAAAGGTCAACAGATGGCGCTGTATCAAAATTGAATCACGCTATGGTTGTATCTACTGCTCACTGTTAAATACATTGAAAAATATAGTTAAGTTTTCCCTTCTGGTGACTTATTAACCACCCACAGGAGTAACTACATAGTCAGTGTCGAAAAAATAAACGTCCGTGACGTCCCTTCCTTTTGTCCACCGAACAGAACCGTTCTCGGATGCGCTATTTACAATGCCAAGAACAAGAAGCACATCAAAGAGTTCAGGGAACGGTGGTCCAGCTTTGTACGAGAAATTAAATTAAGGCCTCGCACACGGCGTACTGGCGAGTAGCTAAATCTCTCCGTTCCGACCAAATCACCCAATGTCCTCCCCTGATCTGACCAGACGGAACGACAGCGTTCGATGATGACGAAAAGGCTGAATGCTTTGCAGACAGCCTGGAGAGCCAATGCTCTCCTAGTCCCAGTCTCCTAGAACCCACTGACGACGATCAGGTACAGGTGATTGACTCCGAGGTCCGAATCCTCGCGACCCCTACCACTACCCCCTCGAGCTTACAACGGTTGAGGAGGTCAAAATGATCATCAGGGACCTTCGGAGGCGGAAAGCTCCCGGAGCTGACGGCATCACGAACACGGTCCTCAAATACCTCCCAGACCCCCTGATAGTCCTTCTCGTGGCGATATTCAACGCCGCTCTCACAAACTGCAGATTTTCAGACTCCTGGAAAGACACAGACGTAGTTGACATCCCCGGTAAATGCCAGAAGAGCCCGGTACTCAGAGTCCACAGCACTTTTTCAAGGCCACATCCAATTCGAGCCGAAGTCCCCCAGGGCTCGGTGCTAGGTCCTACACACGTTGTACACCAACGATGTTCCCAAGACTCAACGATTCCCAGGACCGTGAGCTCCATATCACTGTTCGGCCGATCCATACCATCGGTCGAGAAGGCCAAATACTTAGGTGTCATCCTAGACTCCAGAATGACGTTTGAACCTCACATCACCGCTGTTAGGAAGAAAGCCGCTTTCTACTTAGGCCGGCTCGCTCCGATATTCAGGAATCGTAGAATGTCACTTAGAAATAAGTGTATACTACAAAGCCTGTATCCGCCCCGTCCTCACCTACGCCAGCCTCGTGTACGCACACGCTGCGCGCTCTCATCTATCTAAGCTCCAGATCATCCAAAACCGGTTTGCTCGCAATGCTACCGGCGCCCCTCATTATTTCAGGGCAGCAGATCTCCATCTCGACCTTGAACTCCCTTTCATCATTAGTTTCATAACGGAAACGTCTAGGCGCTACTTCGAAACTGCATCGCAACTCCCCAACCCATTGGTAGCCCGGGCTGCCAATTATACCCCGCGGATTGACGCTCGGCGGTTCCGGCGCAGATCACTCTTTGATCCCGATGATCGCATTACGGTTGCGAATTCCCCCTACCTCTCCAACCCCGACCCCAACACTCCAAATATACACCGCAGCGCTGCGGATCCGAATACGGAGAGTTAGGACTTCTGCGCGATACATCTGGTACCGAGTAGCCCAGGTACCTGATGAACCCGTGTTCGATTGTTTAGCGCCGCGACGCCCTAAGACGAGGTTTGACCCCTTTCAGTGGGCCTTAGGCAGTGGTTTTTTTGCTTTTCCAGGCTTTGGCAGGCCTCACGCACGCCTCTCCCTTCCGGTGACGTAGTAACGGCCCACAGGGGCCAACTACATAGTCAGTGTCAAAAAAAAAAGGACGTCCCCCGTTTTGCGTCGTCCCGTTCCCCTGGGGCGATCACTTCAGATGAAGCCTTTTTTATATAGTACGTCGGGAGGCATGCTGACTTCTCTCACTCGCAAGAATACAACAACACTCCAGGGAGTTATTTGACTGCGGCCTTTTGAGAGGCAGAGGAGTACTTCCCCAGTGGACCTGCTTTAATATGCCCTTCTAAAATCTTCTTCTATCTTAAAATTATTGTGTAAAAATGTAAAATTAATATTTAAGTTGTCGATTGAATATTATGCCGCGCTTTTCACAGAGGATAATCATGTTGTTCTAGAAAATAGGTGTAAATAGACTTTTACAGGGTTAGCAACACGTAATTAATGCCACTGGTGTCGCAGGCATCCATAGGCTTATGGTAATTGCTTAGCATCAGGCAAGTTAGATGCCTGTTTAGGATCTTAGTGGTATAAAAGAAGCTGGCGATGAGCCGGAGCTAGATAGCTCGGTGCTGTGGCATGTTTGTTGGTTTGTTTACTTGTGAGTTTTTTCCTGCAACGTCTGTATGGCAGGTATCAAATTAAACGCAAAATAGATAATGATTGGATTTATGAATCAAGTAAAAAATTGATCCATTATTACACACAAAAATTTGCAAACCTTTATTTAAATGTGGGAACCAGGGAGAGCGTATGACAAGCTATGAATGTTACAGAAACAAGTGAGGTGGCGCAGTGGTTAGTAACGCTACTTTGACACCAACACTCGTGGATTCAATTCCCACACGTGACACATGAAAATCCCTAGAAGCAGGGTAGATTGCGTAGGTATGCTTATATGTACATCGGCTTGCTGCAACTAGAACATATTTTGTTGTCGATTGTATTCGATTCTACAATTAATTGCCTGAAACGGTTCTGTCCTGTCATTACAATATGTTAAAAGGGCACGTCATAAATTCTCCAAAATACATAGAAGAAGGCTTGTTACAGAATGAATGAATGTATGACTGACAGAGATGTCAGAAAATGATTGTAATATGAATTATCTTTAATTAACACCAGTATACATATAACTGACATAAATCTATTGGAATAGTAATTAAAATTATTGTAATAGCCAAGGAATTTGAAATTCAGCATGAACATCCGATCCAAATTTTTGAACCCATCGATTTAATTTTTATAAACCGACATGTGACACCGGGATACGCTCAGATGTCATTGATAGTTTATTTATACGGTGCGTAGTAATTTAATGTAAATTGACTGCAAACACTGACGTCAGATGGGTGTGCGAATGACGCTCCAGCCAATTTAAAGGCCATTAACTGTAATAAAACAGCGCCGTGATTGCCACTGATTGTAGCTGAAACGTATATAGAGCTATTCCAACGTACAACGATACTATTTGCATCGTACTTCCTAAATCGTAAATCAATATATATTCCGCAGGGAAATGACGGTACCGGCGATTTCGCGAAATCCCTAGGGATACCACGAAATCACGGTAGATGTCGAATACTCTTTTTTACTCTTACTAAATACATCTAGGTACTAACATAATTGAGTGTTGCGTGGTTTCACTAAACAGAATCTACTAAAATGAGAAAAGTATTGACCGAAATCGTGAAGTCCGATATCCTCTTTTCCGTGCGACATATATGCAATATCAGTATGCAATATCAATATGAATGCCTTTTTCATACCGTAGGTAAGGTAGTAGGGTAATTATATTTAAAATCTGCAGCTGCACGTTTCCGCTTGTCATTTAAGTCGTGCAGTACCAATACATTTTTTCTATTAAAATTTTCTGCACTGCAGCGGTCACGCAACGGCACTGCAACTACGCTGCAACTGTACGTATTATGTAAATGAGCTACTTAACACGGTATCTCTGCTTGTGTTCCTACGTGTGAGTGAGGTTACCAGTAAGCTCCTAAGGAGTTGCTGTGTTAACAGCAGAGAAGGCATCGCGCGAGTGATACTTAATGTATTCATAATCTACGTTTTGCGCTGCCGCTGTCATGGCGGCCCTGGTTGTCTCTGCCTGGGCTGCTGCGGTCGTCTCTGCGATTGCCCGCCATCTGCAACAGAAACCGCATGCACTCGCCACCGTTGCTGCAATGACTGTCCTGGTTTCACGTCTCCACGAGACATCCTCAGGCGCTGTAGCATTTATTCTAACGAGTAACATCTACAGCGCCCGAGGATGCCTTGTGGAGAGGCGAAATACGTATCGCAGAGACCAGGGCAGTCACAGCATCAACGGTGGCGGGTACTCGCGGTTTCTTTTCCAGACGGCGGGCAATCGCAAGGACTACCGCAGCAGTCGAGGCAGAGACTACCGGAGCAGCCATAGCGGCGATGCCATGTTGCATGTGCTAACGTCAGTGGGAGGGGGCCGGTTAGTTCGCATGAACTAATTAGCGGCGGAAGCACACAAAGCAGGCTAGATCAAATTGCATGAAAAACATAATGCTGTAATGAACAGACAGTGGGGCCGCCACGAACGGTGTTGTCTAAAAATAAAATCTACGCGATAAGACATGTCTACGCAACTACATAGTTAATTACGCTAATTCTAATGTTTTGTAATTCGTACTACTTTTGTAACGATGTTTAGTTTTTTTTTTATACAACGGACGGAGGCATTTAACTATACGAACCACCCGATCTTTTTCTTAGTGTTGTCCCGTTTTCCTAATCTATTAGGATTGGCGGAGTCTACCTACGCCTAAGGACTTGGCGAAGATACTGATTTTAAAAGGAAAAGACTGCCTTCTGACCTCCACGACGGCGGAGAGGGAAAACCAGACCTTTCTTAGGTTAGGTCATGCGTCTTTCGAAATATTATTTTTTGGACGTGCTGATTTCCTCACGTTTTCCTTCACCGCCGAGCAAGATATAATTACAAAAATGTACGTAAATCCAAATACACGAATTTAATGGTACACGCTCGTACTGAAATCGGGAATCTTTTGCTCAATAGGGTGGTTCCTTATCTAGTGGGGTATTACTGCTTAATATACGGCCCACCTGATGTCGTATCAGTATCACTGATGCGATGCTACATCTGCTGCTAATTCATCTACTTCTTAGGAGCTTATAATCTCACTCACTCACAAGAACACAACGACCATCCAGAGTTGTTATTTGGGTGGGGTTTTCTGTGAGGTGAAAGTATTTTCCCTGGCTGGCTGTTTTCTGAAAGAAGAGAGAAGGTCCTTCGCCTATATTTCCCCCTTCATATGATAGGATAGACGTTCAGTCTGACTGCATGTCAAGCATATGCCATCCATTAGCCCCGCTGTAATCCGATAAAGGTTTCGCAAGGCCACGCAGAAAATAACCTATGACGAGCTCGGTGGCGCAGTGGTTAGTAACGTTACTTTGACATTAACGCTCGTGAGTTCGATTCCCACACACAGAACAAACATTTGTGTGCATGAACATGTCTGTTTGTCTTGGTATTTTTAAAAGAGGTAGTGCGCATCAAATCAGCCCGTCTGGGGATGTACCTCCAACTCACAGAAAACCGCAGCCAAATAACAATTCCCTAGAGGATTGTTGAGTTCCTGCGTGTGAGTTTACCAGTAAGCTCCTAAGAAGTGCTGCGTTATCAGTTGGGGTGGCAGCGAGTGATGCTTAACGTGTTGCAAACGATAATAGGCTACGGTAACCGGTTTACATGAGGCGGGCCGTATAGCCAATGACACTATTTTGCGTAGTAAATAATCTCACCGCTGCGGATCGGGGGGATAAAGTCGAATGCGCAGCTCTTATTGGTTAGTTCACGAATTAACATTGCATCGCTTATCGGCTTATTGGTTAAAATGTCCTGCCATTGGTCAGTAGCCTCAAATCGCTGAGATATTTAGGGGCTACTAGGCAACTTTTTGGTGAGTGAGTGGGCTTCTTCATGCGTTGTCAAGCGGTCTGTGGGTACAACGCCTGTAATAACAGATTAAGATTATTTGTGAATAAATAAATAAACAAAGCCCTTGGTTTTTCTTATTTTTAGGTCATACTTGTTTTTTTGCCCTTCAGAAAGTAAAAAAAAATGGAAGCCCTATCGGATATGCTCCAGCCGTACAAGGAGCTGGTGGGCACCATGGCTGCCGTGGTGACCATCGGCCAGATGTTCTCGGGCTGTTTCCTCTGCTGGGACATTTATAAACAGAAGAACACCAGGGGAGTGCCCATAATGCCGTTCCTTGGTGGTATAGTGATGTAAGTGTTTTTTCGTATTTTTTTTTTACGTCTTTATACAAGGCATACAAGCATACGGTCCACCTGATGTAAAGTGGTTACCGTAGCCTATGAACGCTGGTAGTACATTAAGTATCACTCTTGCGATGCCACTTCTGCTGCTAATACAGCAATTCCTAATGAGCATACTGGTGGCCTCACTCACACGCAGGAACACAACAACCCTCTAGGTAGTTGTTATTTGGCTGCGGTTTTCTGTGAGGTAGAGATGCTTGCGCTCACCTCTCCTAAAACATTCAGACCAAGACAAACAGACAATGTTCATGCACATAAATGTTTGCATTGTGTTGGAATCGAACCCACGAGCGTTGGTGTCAAAGTCGCGTTATTCAAGACTGAGCCACCGAGCTCGTCGAGTGTCGGTAATTATAAACTCTGTGGAGGGTTGTTGTGTTCCTGCGAGTGCGTTATCACCAGAGGAGTCGCTGTGTTAGCAGCAGAGACATCACCATCGACATAACTAAACGCGTGAATTAATGCGTTTAAAGGTCACTTCTTTAATCAGTTGGCTTGTATGTTTGTATGCCTCCCGACATTGCATATACAAAAGATCCCTGGTATCTTAGTTCCACGCAATCCGTCTTTACTTGGGGCGGGACGCTTGGAGTAAAACTCTTGATTTTCATTGCAGATCGGTACTCAATTTAAAATACGGATACTTACTCCGCGATGAAACCATGATCCAGGTTAATTTCTTCGGTCTGGCGCTGAACATAGTCTACCTCGTAATATACTTCAATTACGCCCAGGAAAAAGTCAAAGTTTGGGCCCAAATGGGCCTGGCCGGGGCGTTCTCTGCAGCCGTCATCGGATACACGGGCTACGAAGACCCTAAACTGGTGGAAGACAGACTCGGGCTGATCGTAACAGCTCTCATGTTCTACTTAATTGCTTCGCCGCTATTTGGTTTGGTGAGTACATGTCTGGCGATCATTTTTTTATACTAAGACGGATAGCAAAGAAGCATACGGTCCGCCTGATGTAAAGCGGTTCTATGAACGCTAGCAACAAAAAGAACGTCGTTAGCGTGTTGCCACCCCCGCTGTCAACACAGCGACTCCTCGTCTTCTGGTGACCTCACTCACTCGCAGGAACACAACAAGGAGAGGGAGTTGTTATTTGGCTGCCGTCTTCTGTGAGGTGAAGATACTTCTCCAGTCGAACTAACGTTGTACTCTACCTATTTTCGCCAGAGCCTCGTCTGTTGATAAACACGGTGCACCACGTGCAGGTGAGGTTGGCTTTAGCTCTAAAGGATAACACTGAGCTACTTACACTCCTAATCTATCTATATAGTATTAGATCCCTGGGGGGGGTAAGCAGAGAGGCCTCACTTCTTTCTTGAACATTCATTCTGTTGCCTGCATACTTTTTTCACGTACGTTCACCTGATCGTAGGGCTCCAGACACCGTCTTCGGATAAAACGCGACAAATTACAAATATACGAGTATATCATAAATATATCGAAAACACGAATTTAGTACATGCCCACATTCGAAACGGGGACCAGTTGGTATAGGCCTGTACTTTGTCCACTGGACTATCACCGCACAGCGCTGTGCTGGTTACCAACCACGTGCACTTTGCCATTCTTCTTCGTGATACCCTCTCACATCATCATTGCGATCTCGGTCTATATGTGTTACGCCTCAGAATTTGCGCAACGCTTCGCATCTCGACCGCGTTTATTATAATTTCATTCCTTCTCGGCCATAGCCAGCTTTCGAGAATTCTCTATAGCGAGATTCAGAATTGTGTATAGCGAGAATCAGAATTGTATATAGCGAGAATCAGAGTTGTATATAGCGAGAATCAGAATTGTGTACAGCGAGAATCAGAACTGTGTAAAGCGAGAATCAGAATTGTGTATTGCTAGCTGTGCCTTCTATTTATGTCCCAGTATAGCATGTATCTCTGAAATTTTTTGGAGTATAAAAACATCTTTTGAGCAACGGTCAAGCTCACGCACGTGGTGTAACCCACTAATTAACAAATGAGGCTCTGGAGAGAGCCCGACTGAGGAAGTACCTGCATCTTACAGAAGACCGCAGACATACAACAACCCCCTGGAGAGTTATTGTGGTCCAGCGAGTGAGTACCAGTAAAGTCCAGAGGAGTTGCGAGGAGTTGCTGTATTAGCAACAGACACGCATGTATATGTGTGTCTTGTGTGGGAATCCAACTCACGAGGCTTCGTCTGGAAGTAGCCATTGCTAACAGAACCACCGGACTCGTTAAAAATTTAGATGAAACTTGTCACAAAAGTATAATAGAAATAACTTGTTACTTTACCGATACATTGTATTAGCTCCAGCCATTTTCGAATCCATACGGAACATACAATCACCAGAGGGAGACTTTGTACAAAAGTCGACTTTATCAAAACCTCTGTCTCACCTATTACTACCGCCAAGCAGCTACATTTATATAGCTGTGTTGCGGTTTAAAGGGTGAGATATGGCAGAGAAATTACTGGTTACTGTGACGAAACAGCCTTTAGGTCACAAGATTGGCAGCGCGCGAGTAACATCCCCTGGTGTTGCGAGCGTCAATGGACTGCGGTGATCGCTTACCATCTGATACGGGCCGCATGCTTGTTTACCAATCTAGTTGTGTAAAATTATGTAAAAAAATACATCAATTTTTGTATATGAATTGAATGAATAATGGTGTCTTGATCCAATTGCGTGGATCTCTGTAATATTTTCAGTTACGAGTAAAATGGCAAAATCAATTAAAATAGCTTTAAAAAGTCCTCCTCACAGCTCTTACCCCCTGATAGTTAAACAGCATATATCTCCCTCTTGCCCCCTGATAGTTAAACAGCATATATCTCCCTCTTGCCCCCTGACAGTTAAACAGCATAAATCTCCCTCTTGCCCCCTGACAGTTAAACAGCATATATCTCCCTCTTGCCCCCTGACAGTTAAACAGCATATATCTCCCTCTTGCCCCCTGACAGTTAAACAGCATATATCTCCCTCTTGCCCCGTGTCAGTTAAACAGCATATATCTCCCTCTTGCCCCCTGACAGTTAAACAGCATATATCTCCTTCTTGCCCCCTGACAGTCAAACAGCATATATCTCCCTCTTGCCCCCTGACAGTTAAACAGCATATATCTCCCTCTTGCCCCCTGACAGTTAAACAGCATATATCTCCCTCTTGCCCCCTGACAGTTAAACAGCATATATCTCCCTCTTGCCCCCTGACAGTTAAACAGCATATATCTCCCTCTTGCCCCCTGTTAGTTAAACAGCATATATCTCCCTCTTGCCCCCTGATAGTTAAACAGCATATATCTCCCTCTTGCCCCCTGACAGTTAAACAGCATATATCTCCCTCTTGCCTCCTGATAGTTAAACAGCATATATCTCCTTCTTGCCCCCTGACAGTTAAACAGCATATATCTCCCTCTTGCCCCCTGTTAGTTAAACAGCATATATCTCCCTCTTGCCCCCTGATAGTTAAACAGCATATATCTCCCTCTTGCCCCCTGACAGTTAAACAGCATATATCTCCCTCTTGCCCCCTGACAGTTAAAGGGATAATTTCCGCCACTTATTGAAAAATGTAACAAAGAGCTGTTAAGATGAAATCACAGTTACCCTTAATAATTCCATCATGTCCGAATGACATTCATATCTTTAACAAAATTTAAACCGAAAGTGGACAAATACAGCAACAACAATAAGTAGAAAATGTTTATCGGAAGATGCTTTATAAACCGGCGAGCGTGTATAAGAATAGCAATGAATGTTAAAGAAGCGAGTGAGGTTTGTTCCCTCTGCCTACTCCGCAAGGGATTTGGCGTGAAGTTCTAGATAGAGAGATAGATAGAAGAGTTTGTATGTTTTTATCTTTGATTGCTCAATTTTCGAGCAAGGTATATGAGCTATTCAAGGTGATACGACCAATAGAAGCCAAGGAAAAACAAATAAAGTAGACAAAGTTGTTCCTACGGGATATCGAGATAGTCGCGGTCGCAGCCGCGGTGTGCGTCTAGGTAATACTTTTTTTTTGTATGTAGTTAATAGATTCAGGCGTTACTTTGCGAAAGTCAAATCCACATGCAATTTGATCCAACCTGCTTTGCGTGCTTCCGCCACCAATTAGTTCATGCGGCCTAGCGCCGGCCGGCACCCACCCACTACTGTTAGTACTTGGTACATGCCGACGCTGCCATGGCTGCTCCGGTAGTCTCTGCCTCGGCTGCTGCGGTCGTCCGTCATCTGGAAGAGAATCCGCATGCCCCCACCACCACCGTCGCTGCCACGACTGGCCTGGTCGTCGCTGCGACACGTGTTTCGCCTCTCCACGAGGCATCATCAGGCGTTGTAGACGTTAATCGTAAGACTTGTAGCATGTTATTCTTGTCGTCGACGTGTCGCAGCGACGACCAGGCCAGTCGTGGCAGCGACGGTGGTGGTGGGGGCATGCGGATTCTCTTCCAGATGACGGACGACCGCAGCAGCCGAGGCAGAGACTACCGGAGCAGCCATGGCAGCGTCGGCATGTACCAAGTACTAACAGTAGTGGGTGGGTGCCGGCCGGCGCTAGGCCGCATGAACTAATTGGTGGCGGAAGCACGCAAAGCAGGTTGGATCAAATTGCATTTTGTATGTATGTAGAGCTTCACGCCAGGTAGGTAGGCAGAGATAACCGAGCCCCATTAGACTCGGTCCTTACACACTTCACTCGCTTCTTTAACATTCGTAGCTCTTTTCATGTACGCTCGGTTCCTGGGGCTCCTGACATCTTCAGCCTTCTGATGAAACACGACCAATTTATTCATGGTAGGTTAGTCTTGGGCTTCCTCGGCTCCTACATCATTCCACTTTCGCATTGTATACCTGTTTCGTCACTATTTAGAGACGAGCTCGGTAGCTCAGTCGCGTCATTCACGACTTTGACACCAACGCTCGTGGGTTCGATTCCCACACAAGGCAAACATTTGTGTGCATGAACATGTCTGTTTGTCTTGGTCTGGATGTTTTAAGATAGGTAGGGCGCATCAAAGCAGCCTGTCTGGGGAAGTTCCTCCACGTCACAGAAAACCGCAGCCAAACAACAACTCCCTTGAGGGTTGTTGTGTTCCTGCGTGTGAGTGAGGTCACCAGTAAAAGCTCCCAAGGCGTTGCTGTGTAAGCAGCAGAGGAGGCATCGCGCGAGTGATAATTAATATATCGCAGGCGTTAATTGGCTACGGTACCCGCTTTACATCAGGTGGGCCGTATGCTTGTATGCCTCCCGACGTAGTATAAAAAAAATCTATTTCATTCTGCATTCTGTCTACATGTCCGAACCAACGGAGCATGCCTTTTCTTATCTGACGAGCTCGGTGGCTCAGTGGTGGAACGCGCTGTTACGCTACTTTGACACCAACGCTCGTGGGTTCGATTCCCACACAGTACAAACATTTGTGTGCATGAACATGTCTGTTTGTATTGGTCTGGGTATTTTCTATGTATAATAAGTATGTATTTACAAAAAAAAAAAGTATTTACGTATGTTTATCAGTTGTCTAGTACCCATAACACAAGCTGTGTAATTTATCCGACAATATTTTTTATTTATTTATCTTAACACCGAGACTCTTAGATCAACTCTCCTTCTTACATGGTTTTTTTTTGCTTTCATTTTTGTTCACCAATAAACAGTGTTGGTCATAATCGCTATGATCTTGTCTGTCTGTCTGTCCATTACCTTGGCAGGCCACAGGGAGCCGTTTCATGGCCACGTACATAATGCCCATGTGTGTTACGCACTGTTCGCTGGGCACACCTTAATGGTATTATCATACAGCAAAGTACAAACTAGCACACGGCTCACCTGATTCTAAATGGTTACCGTAGTCTCTGAACGCTTGTAATACAAGCAGTCTGATGAGCTCGGTGGCGCAGTGGTTAGCTAACGCTACATTGAAACCAACGCTTGAGGATTCGATTTCCACACAGGACAAACATTCGTGTGCGTGAACTGTCTGTTGTTTCGGTTTGGGCGTTTTAAGGTCACAGAAAACCGCAGCCAAATAACATCTCTCTGGACGGTTGTTGTGTTTCTGCGAGTGAGTGAGGTCACCTGAAATCTTCTAAGGGATTGCTGTGTTAGCAGCAGAAGTGGTATCGCGCGAGTGATACTTAATGTTTTGCAAGCGTTCATAGGTTAATAGTAAACGTTTTACATCGGGTGGGCTGTATGCTTGAATGTGTCCCAACGTGGTATAAAAATGATACTGCTTGGGTTGATAGCGGGCGCCACCAACTGTAATGATGCGACTTACCGTTACCTTGCTCACGCGTAGGAACACAACAATAAGTCTCAAGGGAATGGCTACGGTTTTGTGCGCGCGTGTCATTGTTATCGAACACGCAGGTTAAGCAACGCCGACCGCAGTCTGTCTACGGGTAGGTTAATCTATGTTAAGCCGTCGGTCCCGGCTATGGTCGTTTAACTAAGTCATTGGCCTTTTTTTATACAAATTTGGAAAGTGTAGAAGCTGTTGCCGTAGCCTATGAACGCTTGCCGCATCACATTAAGGCGACACATCGAAAAATTAGACCAACTTTCATCGAATAATATAGGCTAATGACTAAACTGACGGATCTAAGATTTTAATATAAATAACTTCATTTCTTTATCTTGAATTTGCTTGCTCAAATACGCGATTGTGTAAAATTGATTCGATAATAATTACTTTCGAAAACACCTCCTGAAATTCATTATTTTTGAAATTACAACGAAGTTGTTCTGTTTATACGCTTCAAAATTACTTAAATCTATTAGTAATATCTATGTTTATAATATGGTTGCTGCATATTTTGATAAGTGAAACATGATTTTTTTTTTAAATATTTTAAGTTTCTGACAATTTCTAAGCGATCACATTTGTCTTGGGTGCTACGTGTTTTCGACCTTATTGTGCGGTAATGAGGATTATAAACGCGTTGACTAACTACATCCAGCCAGTCCGGCTGCAGCCCGCTTCGAGGTGAGACCTATGTCGACTGTCTGCTCGAGCTCGCTCCATTAACATCGCGACACCGAAGTTTTTATAATTAATAGTTGTAAATATTCAATATTATAGTATTTAGCGTAAGTGTATTATTATTAGATATAAGTAGTAAATAATATTATAGGTTTATATATATTTATTATACTGTTGTAATAATGGGGAACACTAAAAAGAAAATATATAGAATAAAAATACAAAGAAAATGTTCGTAGAATGGCGGAGGCGAACAAGACAAGGTTTTTTTTTTTTAATTATTATATTCATTAAACATATTATAGTAACATTGTGTAGACATATTTCTAGTTTTTAGAACAGTTCCTAGGTATGGTTGGCCCAAGCTATGTAATTCCTCTTCAAACTATTTTTTAATTCTGCTTACTTAATAACTCTATATAAAACTGCATTAAATAAGAGTTATTTTTTGCAGGAATAAACAGTAACATTTGATAATTGGTATACATTATCCACAGGCTGACCGTGTACCTATAAAGGACGTCAAACTCCTATTTTATCTATTATAATCTGACCGAACTCCGACTTAGAAGTTGTACGTCGGTGGAGGTCAGGTTACGTTGGAAATTTATACCAATACGGTTCGCGCTCTCAGCACATAGCAACCAGTGGAGACTCTTTATTTCTTTGTATTAAAATAAAAACTTATAAAATATAATATTTTTGCTGTTTTGTTTTTTAGGAGAAACTTACTAAATAAACATATTCCACCAGAAGAATCACTACTCGATTTATATGCTACTTTAACGTAAGTGTCATACGGGACGACAAACTCATAGTAACCATTATAAGCTCACCGAACTCCGACTTAGACATTGTACGTAGGTGAAGGTTAGTTTACGTTGGAAATTTATCCAATGCGTTTCGCGCTATCAGAAGATAGAAAACCAGTGGAGGTTTATTTTTTTTTGTATTAAAATAATTACTAGTAAAATAGTGTATTTTGATAGCTTTTAAAGAAAACTCGGTATGTTTCATATTAAAGAAGCGAGCGAGGTGTGTAAGTACCGAGTCATGTGGCGCTCAGTTCTCTCTGCCTACCCCGCGAGGGATTTAGCGTGAAGATATAGATAGATAGTATACTTATACCCATGGTACTCGTGAAAACGAATAATATTTACTATGAACCAACACTGAAATCACAAAAAACTCATCTATTCTATACATTGTGGTTAGTATTGAACTATTGTACGGATTAGATTTATTTCTCAACATCAGAGATGGTCCTGGTTCTTTCTTCTTGAGAGTTTAATAAATAACAAGGAAACGTACAACAATACAAAACACAGAGTATACATAAGTAAAATACAATAAATGTTAGTATACTAAAGTTAAAGTTATGAAACAGCAAGAAAATCATTTGTCACATGATTTTTTTAAATATGAATAGATTATAGAATCTATTTGTATATATGTATATTAGGGTGTCCCTTATTTTTCAAAGTTTTTATTTTCTAACGCATAGGTCTTAGTTTTGTTCATTTGCTTTTAAAACACTCGGAAATTAATTTTTAACTTATTTGGATTACGATAATCCGTGCCGAATTACATCGAAACATGTTCATACAAGTTGCGCGGCAGTGCCGCGCGTACTCGCGGTATTCATTTGTTCAAAGTAAAAGTCAAAATCTTTTTATTCCGTAAAAATGGCTACATTTGTTTGGAATCGTCACAATTTTTTTCCCTACCGTGCAGTTCATGACTAGGTGAGCACTGATAAAAATACTGCCAAAAACTCAGGCATCCCTCTTTTGGTATCCAAACAAATTTACATATTTTGTTAATTACATTATAATTGGATCGACTCACTCCCAGACATTTTTATCATTAATATAGTCAGATACTTTATAATATGCCCTGCTACACAATTTGGCTTTAATAGTAGTTTTAAATTTGTTTATTGACAATTCTCTTATATTGCTGGGAAGTTTGTTATAGAACCGTATACATTGTCCCATAAAAGAATTACTTGTTTTGTGGAGACGGCTTGCATATAACACAAGATTATGCTTATATCTAGTATTTATGCTATGAGTATCACTCTTTTTACAAAATGAGTCTATGTTTTTATGGACATACAAAAGATTTTCATAGATATATTGCGATGCGACTGTTAAAATATTTATTTCTTTGAATTTTTCTCTAAGGCTCTCCCGGGGACCAAGTTTGTAGATAGCTCTTATGGCTCTCTTTTGCAATAAAAAGATGGTGTTAATATCCGCGGAGTTACCCCAAAGAAGAATTCCATATGACATAATACTATGAAAGTAGCTGAAATAAACTATTCTAGCCGTATCAATATCAGTGAGCCGTCTAATAGTTTTCACTGCATAGGCTGCAGAACTTAGTTTTCCTGATAATTTTTCAATTTGTGGGCCCCTTTGTAGTCTGGAGTCAATTGTTATACCCAAGAACACAGTTGTCTCCACAGAGGCTAAATTAGTTCCATTAACATGTACATTGGTAGCCACCTGTCTTACATTAGGTGTTGAGAACTTAATTACTTTAGTCTTTTTATCATTTAAAAGCAGATTATTAACACTAAACCAATGAATAACTTTAGAGAGAGCATCGTTAACTTCGTCATAATTACCTAACCGTCTATTAATTTTGAATGTCAGTTATTCTCGTGATTAATACGTAATGTTTTAACTTTTATAAGATGGCAGTGGAATTGAGAAGCAATAAATCAAGTATTTTCTTAGTTGGAGACGTAAATTATCAAATAATAGGCGCAAAATTACCGTCTAACCGTCAAGTTCTTCCTGTACTTTTTTATAAAATTCGCGAAGTTAAATTGACTGTTAGTGAAAGCGCATACCTAGTCATTCGAGAGTGTATTATATTTAGAGAAAAAGCTAGGATCCCTACCAGAGCTATACCTAACTGTGTAAAATAACTTGTGAATCTTCACCAGGAGGGAGTTGCAAAAAATTTCCAAAAAAATACAAGATGTTTACAAGCGCCGTGAGGACTTTCAAAATAATTTAGATAGTTTATTCGATATAGCACACGCTGATGCTTTAGAACGGATTAAAATAGAAGAAGACAAAATATTTATATAAATAGAACCAGGGCGTCCAGGATGTTTAGCAGGCGTAGACAAAAAAGTTAGCCGAAATAGAAGAAAGGACCAAACAGAGAAAATTAAAAAAAGGAAAAAAAAAACATAAACAAATGTGTTACGAGGAAGGAAGACTTTATCACGCCTATGTTAGTTGCAGATTTAGATAGATCTCAATTAAGCATAAGGGATTCTGTCTATATAATTCAGGCTGTAGTAGAAGCACTAGATTTTAGCTGTGATGATTTACCGATAAACAAATCGTCTATCAACGCATTCGCACTCAGAGTAGAAAAGATAGAGCGGAATCTATAATATCAGATTTTCAAAATAATATGCCTAAAATGGTGACCGTTTACTGGAATGGGAAATTGTTACCTGGTCTGGACGTGAGAAGCCCTAAAGAAGAACGCCTGCCAATTTTAATTTCATTTAGAGAAAATGAACAACTTCTAGCTGTACCCAAACTAGAGAGCTCTTCCGGCCAGGATCAAGGTAAACCTGTGTCAAATCGAATCAAAAATCCACCAAGTCACAAGCAGCCCTGATATCCTAATGTTCAAAAAATTTAGAGACGACTGGAAAACTATTAATCCTGCTGCTATTCAATCGTACACCGATATCGTCACACAACATTTTGGTAATACAATAATAAAAGAATTGTTGATATTTTATAATCAAGAATTACAAAAAAACATTGTACGTGACGATTATCGGGAAGTAATTGAACTATCCATTATATTCCTAGGAGGAGATAATGAGAAAAAAAATTAAAATCAGACCTCCTGGATCCTGGCGATGCATCAAGCAAGGTGGATGGCTAGAGCTATTTACTCTTTAAAAATATGTTTGTTGCAATCCCAATCCAAAATTAGCGCCAAGGATAAACGAGTACTTCAAGACGTTTGTTTATTCATAGCGGTTATATATATTACGTGAAATAGCTTGAATGTAGTCTGGTGGTAAAGGCACCAAATCAAGATTTGTGCTTATTAAAGAGGCTCAAGGAATAAAAATTAATTTTATAAATTATAATTTTATCAATTTATTTAGCTACATAACGGTTAGGGTCAAAAACAGCAATTTTTAAAATCTTAGTGATAATTGAATGTTAAATCTAAATATCTTCCATAAATGTATAAATCTATATCATTAGATGAAATTAATCATTATAATTTATTCTTTCGAAGGATACCCTAAAATATTGGTTGTGTTTTTTTCACATTTCGCTGATTGGATTCCAAGTGCTGGATAAATTTTTGGTAAAGGTTAAATTTACATTTGATGATCAAAATATACAATTTCTTTATCATTTAGGTACGCAATCTTTCAGTAGATACATGAATGATATATTCGTCGATGTTAGGTATGACGCGTGAAAGTTGTGTAGATGTCGTATACCATTTTATGCACTAAAAGTTGCTAAAAGCTTGTAATAAAATGTTTACTCTTCGTGCTCTAAAAAATGACATTAAAGGTATAATGTAGAGGGGCTAAAAAGTGTGACGCGACTCCGTAGCTTTTCTGTTCGTTTGCATTGACTATACGTTGACCCCAGGTTACCTATTAGGCGCTAATTTCAAATTTTACAAATCGAGCGTCGAGTGTCAATTGAGGGGCGCGGGGTGATTGGGCGGAGCCATTTTAAAGCTTCACGATCGAGGTGTCGCCTTAAGTATCACTCGCGCGATTACCCTCACCTCACTAGGCTTCCCACACAAGGCAAACATTTGTGTGCATGAATATGTCTGTTTGTCTTGATCTGGATGTTTTAAGAGGTAGGGCGCATCAAAGCAGCCCATCTGAGGAAGTACCTCCACCTCGCAGAAAACCGCAGCCAAATAACAACTACCAAGAGGGTTGTTGTGTTCCTGCGTGAGAGTGAGGTCACCAGTAAGCTCCCCAGGAGTTGCTGTGTAAGCAGCAGAGGAGGCATCTCGCGAGTGATACTTAATATATCGCAAGCGTTAATAGGCTACGGTACCCGCTTATCAGGTGGGCCGTATGCTTGTATGCCTCCCGACGTAGTATAAAAAAAAAGAAGTTGCCGAGTGCAGATTGTACTATTCAATATATATAATATTGCCAATACAAATTATTCTTATCTATCTGTCTATGTAATTAGGTAGGCGGAAGTCGCCATTTGCGATTTCCATCTACGGAAAATCTTGTTACAATCACGCAGTAAATCAATAAATACTATATATCTATAACTTCGCGACAAATCCCTTTATTAATATATGTATATTAATAAATACCTACACAGATAATAAACTAATCGTTAACTACTTATTCAATGCCTCGTTCGATTGTTAAAATAGAGATTAGATACTTATAATATAAGATAATAAATATGAGAGAGGAAGGGCACAACGAAGTCGCCCTCTTGTGGACGTATCCAAGCTAAATAATCCGTTAAATGTTTGTTCCTACGAGTCAGTGGAATAATTATTTAGGAATTGCTGTGATAGCAGCAGGTGGCAACGCGCGAGTGATTGTATTGCAAGCGTTCATCAGGTTACGGTAACCACTTCATATCAAGTGTCCCGTATGTTTATTGTTCTTCCGATGTTCTATAAAAAGGTGAAACCGCGACTCAAGCAATATAAGGAACCCAAATTATATGTTTGCCGTTGAAGTATCTCCGCGTCTACCTTTTTTATACCACAAAAGTGTACAAGCGTACAGCCTGATGATAAGCAGTTGCCGTAGCCTAAGATGGTAGGAAAATCCCAACATCGGCGTATAACAGAGTTTTAAATATTAAGTCATTTAATCTCATTCATATCTGTCAAACAACATTTTTTTATTTATTACAACTTCGGGAGGAATACAAGCATACGGCCTACCTGATGGAAAGTGGTCACCGTAGCCTATGAACGCTAAGTAACACTAGCGCGATGCCACCTCTGCTGCTAACACATCACGCGAGTGATACTTAATGTATTACAAGCGTTATTTAAAGCGAAGCGTTAGGCTTCGGTAAACGCATTACATCAGGTGGGCCGTATGTCTCCCGACGTTGTATATAAAGAAAAAACGTAACAATCAAAATCTTATCTGAATACAATATTTGATCCAAATCGTTAGTAATTTTAAAGATACACCATATATTTATAACTTTGTGACACGTTGTATGTTGTACGAGTATTATAAAACGTGTCCCAAAGTTCAACGTTAACCGAGCACCAGGGAATGGACAAGTTTATGACTACCTTGGGAAAAACTAAATAAAAATCCAGCTCATATTTAGGGTTCCGTACCCAAAGGGTAAAACGGAACCCTATTACTGAGACTTAGCTGTCCGTCCGTCCGTCCGTCCGTCTGTCACCAGGCTGTATCTCACGAACCGTGATAGTTAGACAGTTGAAATTTTCCCAGATGATGTATTTCTGTTGCCGCTATAACAACAAATACTAAAACATAGAATAACATAAATATTTAAGGGGGCTCCTATACAACAAACGTGATTTTTAGGGTTCCGTACCCAAGGGGTAAAACGGAACCCTATTACTGAGGCTCCGCTGTCCGTCCGTCCGTCCGTCCGTCTGTCACCAGGCTGTATCTCATGAACGGTGATAGTTAGACAGTTGAAATTTTCACAGATGATGTATTTCTGTTGCCGCTATAACAACAAATACTAAAAAATAGAATAAAATAAATATTTAAGGGGGCTCCCATACAACAAACGTGATTTTTTTGCTCATTTTTGCTCGATATTGATAACGGCAACAGGTAGACACTTGAAATATTCACAGAATATTTAGTTATATATTCACTTTAAGAATAAATAATTAAATTAAAATAAAACAAATATTTAAGGAAGCTCCCATACAACAAACGTGATTTTTTTGCCGTTTTTATAGATAGTGGTACGGAACCCTTCGTGCGCGAGTCCGACTCGCACTTAGCCGATTTTTTTTATCACATTTTTGTCACTGGTATCTGAAAATAAAGACAATTTGATTTTAAGTTATAATATTTGTTTAAAAAGTTATTAAATTTGATACACTGTACTATATTTTTAGGCACTATGATTACAAATGTATAAATATCTCCGTTGTTTTTTTTGATTACCAAGCTAGGTAACATTACTGTTCATTACAGTTCCAAATGACACGAGAATATCTGTAGTTTTAATACAAAAATAAATATAAGTTTATTTTTTCCTTGAAATTTTGAAAATGTTTAACGTCGTATGAACTTTGGCACGTCACGGTTTAAAAAAAATGTATCGACATTACTATTATCATTATCCTTGAAAACGTTATTTTGTGCCCAAAAATCGGCTTTATTTTACAAATTCAGGTAGACAAGATCAATAGATTTCTGCAGAGCGAGTGGCAAAGATAGTTACTTCATTGGTAAGCAAGAGTGGGACAATGACACTGTACTACAAGTCTCGGCCCACCAATTGTTTAAATGAAATTAATGATATGAAATTAAAATATTTATAATTGACCTTAAATTAAATGCTCAAAACGTTTACGCGCGACAACGCCTTAAAAATGATCTTTTAATCAATCGGGCATATCGTTGTGCGTTGATGTTTTCTGCAGCCTCCAAAATTCATTTAAGCTTATTCGTCTAAGTTCGCCCATTGTTGTTATTGGTTTAGAATATACTCTGTCTTTCAGGCAACCCCAGTAAAAAAAAATATCTTTGGGTTTAAATCTGGAGAACGGGGTGGCCATAAAATCGGTCCGAGACGCCCGGTATACTCTTTGTCGAGATAGATTATAACTAGTGGGGCATAATGAGCAGGGCTGGGCATCCGTCATTTTGGTACCACATATTTCGTAAAATGTTTAAACGTACATTCACTAGGGGTCCTGGCAAATGATTTTCTAGGAAATCCAAGTAAATTACGCCATTCAAGTCCCCTGGCAACTCAAATGGTTCGATAATTTTGCCGTTTGATATGCCAGTTCCCAAGTTTACTTTAAATTGGTACTGAGGTTTGTCTTCTCTCATTCGAGACTTGGCTAGTTTTTTACAGAATGTTTTTGGTGGGATTTCACTTCTTTTTGTAGAAACGTAGACATATTGATTTATTTTATTACATTTTCTTATTTGACACAGTTTTTTTCTCATAGTAGAAGGGGGCATTACCATATCTCTAATACAGCTGAGACCAGCTGAGGGTTCTTCATCAGATACTTCAGACCTTCGATTTTTGACATCAAATGAAGCGGCCCACCAAGTTGAACATTTTTTGTAAAGGCGGTATGTTTTCTAATCAGGGTCACCAGGTACTCCAGATCTTCGATTATCCTAGTTTTTATAGTTTTCCCTTTATGTGGCCATTAAACCCTAACTCTGTACCAAATTTCAGCTCTCGGAGTTTATGGGAAGTACTAGTTCTATTTTGATGATCATGAGTGAGTGTCATAAATGCGAAACTTTGCTTTCGCTTAACTTCGGAACTAAATGACCTACAGACTTGAAATTTTGGATTTTAAGTATGTGATTATAGCTTACTGGATGACGAAAATTTCTGCGTTCTGGTCTTATCCAGAGGTTCTCAAATAGGGGCCTGAAAATGCGGCGAAATGGTTCCAGTAAAGGATGGTACGGCAGTGTTTGCTTCGCGCTCGACTTGGCGGGGGCACTGCCGTGCCCCCTGATCCGTGCAAGATAATCACGGGGATTTGAAGGAAAATACAAAACTTTTTTTATTTTTGTGTTAAAACTACAGACATTCTCGTTTTATTTGAAATTGTAATGAACAGCAATGTTACATAGCTTGCTAATAATAAATGATCACAGTGCCTAAAAATATAGTACAGTGTATTAAATTTAATAGCTATTTAAAAAAAATATATTATTAATTGGATTTTTTTAAAATTTTTCCCAGGATAGTCATAAACTTATCCATTCCCTGGTGCCCGCTTAACGTTAAATTCTAGGACGCGTTGTATATATATACACACACACACACACATATATATATATATATATATATGCTCGTTTAAATACATATTCATAAATTTATTTGCTAGAAGTTTTATATTAGATTATACAAGATAAGATGATACACATCTGCAGTCGCGAATATCATTATAAGGTGTTTTATTATAAAATGTTTTACTCCGTTACAGAGGGACATCATAAAGAACAAGAGCACGGAGGGCATGCCGTTTCCCATCATCTTGTCTGGTACCGTGGTCACCCTCATGTGGCTGCTGTACGGAATCATCATCAAGAATCAGTTTGTTGTTGTGAGTACATAAGGATCCATTATACGTCTCTTGAAACACTCAAATTCCAAGTTGCGGTTACAGCAACCAACAGATTTTTGGATGGTCATAGTTTTTGGGATATTTTACATTTACTTGATAAATAGAAATATCAAGAATCAGTTTATGTTGTAGTATTTGGAATCATTTTACAATTACTTGTCATACACAAATGGCAAGAATCAGTTGGTTGTTGTAACTACACAACATATGCTTCTAACATAGCAAGTCCTTACTAGGAGCTTACCAGTTACCTTATTCACGCGCAGGAACACAACCCTCCAACGAGTTATTTGGCTGCGGTTTTCTGTGAGGTGGAAGTACGTCCACTGCTATGATGCGCCCTACCTGTCTTAAATTTTATTATATATATATATATTTAGTTTCTTATTCGTCAAATTTTGTTTCAGGTACAAAACGTGGTGGGGTTTGCCCTGTGTGCCAGTCAGCTAGCTCTCTTCGCGATCTACCCTTCAAAGCCGAAAGTGAAGGCTTCGTCAAAGGGCAAAGCGAAAAAGATAGACTAAAACTATGTTAAGTTAACCTAACTTTAAACTTTGACCGCCACAAACTAGCGAATGCGATATATCATACATCCTATAGCTTTACGCCGTGTCCCACGGGAGGCAGGGAGAACTGAGCGAGCGACCGACCACATAACTCGGTCCTTACTCAACTCGATCGACGAGCTTATTTAACATTCATAGTTTTTTCCATGCATATTGTTTCTTATGACTTCTGACATCACCTTCTGATAACGACCAAATTGGTCCTTATATCTGGTGATTGACAACAGTGTGACGTGGGTCGCAAGGGTCCTACCTCCTGCAACCTTCGCAGCTGTTTCGTTATTCTTTTCTCCTGCGTTATTCCTTTATATCCAAACCAACGGAGCATACTTAACACCGACACTCGCAGACCATCTTCTTTCTTGCATCTTACGTTGTGAACGCGTTCTGCTAGCATTAAAGCTCAGATTTTGCGCAACTTTTGTATTTTGACCGCGTTAATTTTACTTTTATGTTGTTTCTGCCGTATGCAGTTCTCATTACATTCGGTTATCGTTGGGATCAGTCCGGAATAGGGAGCTCCTATTCCTGGACGGCATAGCTGTGCCGTAAGGTCTTTGCTTCCGGCATAAGTTATTGTTGTCCAGAACTTTTCCCAATACCTCATTCACGCTATTCCCAGCACGCACTCGCCTTTCCACATCAGCGGTGTACCTTCCATCTGTACTGAAAGCGCATCCAAGTTAAACAACAACTTGTTCCAACACTTCATCGTTAAGCGTAATTCTTGCATTATTTCTGGTTTCCTCATTCGTCGTCTCTAGACATCAACATGTGTATGGTACATATTTAAAACAGCGGCGTTATATAGTAGTTTTTCTCAGGTCGCATTATAGTTTGTAGTGATCAAAAGTAGCCTTCATAGCTTGTTTAGTATTTGAACAATTGACCTTAGAGTTTTTCGCTATACTATTAGTTCACAATGATTCTGACTCGTGTGTACTGTCACAGTAGAGATATAAGCAGTAGGTCAACTTGCGCACTTCGGCCCTTTTTGACGTTACAACGGTCGGTTTAGAGCGCTAGAGATGTCACTTTGTAAGACGCCATGACTGCTGTACAAAACGTAAAAGTGACCAGTCTTTGCCAAAAAATCCTATTTATTTTGACTGAGAACTTTGTCTACATCTGTGTAAATGCGATGTTTGTTGAAGTTATCCTACTGCTTATATCTTTTTATTGTGTTATTATATTTGTTTGTTGAAAGACAGGAGATACTTTCCATGTTCTACAGTCTACTTACACTTAGCTGTTATGCGCTCGACGATACATATAAAAAATCCGTGGTTGGATATACTTTTTTAACACTGGCTACATTTAACTTTGAGTCAACTGAGTAATGTGTAAATATAATGTATAAATATGTTTGTATGGATAAAAAAGACCGACACGAAACCCCCATACACTACGCACTGCTGTATGTGGTTAAAGAGCCGAGTCTGACAGTATGCAGCATGGCTACGGCGTCGACTGCGTACAGCATGCCTGCGGCATCGACTGAATGCAGCGTGACTGCATCATCGACTCTGAAGTTAACACACTGTTGCAACGGCTAACATTTATTGTAGGTTGGAATTCCATTCAACGTCTGAAAAAGGGTTAATCTATCTATAACTTCACACAAAGCCCTGAAGGGGTCTGCAGAGGGTAACTAGCTCATGATTAGGTCCGCACACGCCACTTGTCTAGCATTTATAGCTTTTCATTCACGCTTGCTGATTCCATTTTGCAGCTAAAATCCATTACCAAGAAGGAAAAGACCTGGTAATCTTCACATGGGCTGATCTGATCTCATGACCCATTCAACGATAACTCAATGATTGATAAACATCTAGTTGTTTCCACAATTCTTTGTTCTTTCGTTCTTGACGTTTTGGTGTGTGTTTTTACAGACATAACTATATATAAAATGAACAAATTATTAGAATAACTTTTATTCATAAACAAATATGCAATAAATTAAATTTAAAGTTTAGAGGTAAAATGTACAATTCTAGACAAGAACAAATGCCTAAAAATTATTATATTATGTACGCTACATTACCCTAGTATAAGTACATTATTATCACTCGCTGGATTAAAATGAGAACCATTAGAACGAAGAATGAGCCAGCGGCAGTCATCAAACGAGAATGGATCGGGAAGCAACGTTCAATTGACCAATTTATATCTATACAGATAAATAAAAGTGGAGTGTCTGTTTGTAATATTAAAATAACCGCGTTTTACTATATGCATATGGATGTATACACGGTACATATACCAAAATGAATATTTTTAAACAATTTTTGTCTGTCTGTCCGTCTGTCCGTTTGTTCCGGCTAATCTTTGAAACGGCTGGACCGATTTTGACGGAACTTTCACTGGCAGATAGCTGATGTAATAAGGAGTAACTTAGGCTACTTTTAGTTTAGAAATTTTGTTTATTTTTATTAATATATATAAATAAATAATAAAAAAATAACTATTCCGCGCAGACGAAGTCGCGGGCACAGCTAGTATATATAGATATAAATTGGTCAATAGATATATTATATATTTAGATACTTCTGTAATGTAGAAGGGTCTACCATAACAAGTTAGAACAACTATATTTTTGTATAAATCTGGGATGGTGTTATTATGAAATTTCGAATCTGGATACGGATATAGGAATAATAATATACCGGTTTCAGATACGGTTACGAATTTTAGATTATTAAGGAATTGTAAATGCAAAATACAACTAGGTGAATGATTTGACTTAAGAGTAGTTTCTATGTTATCATTTGGTACTACAATCAGTCATGTAAGTAATTATTACAGCTACTCATTTTAAGGCTTTTCTACTTATAAACAAAATTATATTTTCTATCTATCTATAACTTCACACCAAATCTCTTGCGGGGTAGCCAGAGAGAACCGAGCGCCGCGTGTGCCAATCCTTACACGCCTTACTCGCTTCTATCGTATTCATTGCTCTTCTGGTGCACGCTCGCCGGTTTCTCGGGCTCCTGACATCACCTATTATCCGTATAGGCTCCATCCGAATTTATTCGATACTTTCATATCGGATTCTGTTATGGATAGATTTTTATTTCGGATATCCGATAGTTACGGTTACGGAGCTCCATAATATCCTTGGTATAAATTCTGTGATACATTATGTTTTGCTAATAATACAGTTGATTGCTATATTTAAAACAACCATTCCATTAGTTTAATATGTATTTTTACATATTTAAGTCACGACGCCGCAGCTATTGTGAGCAACTATATATATTTATATATATATATATTTATATTTACACCCACGTGGAACATTCCAGAAATGAAAAAGACCGTTTGAACACTAACATGTATGTATTTAATTCATAATTTTACTGGTGAAATCGTATATATCTGTATAAAACGGTCATATATATTAGGTGTATGGGATTACACGCAGAGGGCGCTTGTGTGCACGTTAAAAAGGATTGGGACAGCTTTAGCATTAACTTAAGCAGCTTGGCTGCTGGATTGGGTGCCCAATGAAGGTATTAGATTATTTATTCTGTATATAAAGGCAAAGACAAAACAATTCCGTTTCACCTCTCATTTGTCAAAGAATTTTCTTATATTTCATTTGTTTATTATGTAAGCATTAATGTTACCTAAAATGTTTTGGTAACAGTATATAAAAAAAAAATGGAAATAAATATGCAAATTTGTATATATATTTTCGTCAAATTGTGAAATTTCATATAATGATTGACATACAAGGTATCATTTATACAAGTTTTGGTGGCTTCTGAAGACATACAGTTACTTGATCCTTGAAATTGTGCAAAATTATCTAATAAATAGTGTGAGATTGCCACGTGGCACGTTTTTGTGTAGGCATTTTAGTGTACAAGCGCCCTAATCACCAGTAGATTTTATGTATACGCCTCATCTCGCTTATGTATTTTTAAATCGATGCATTTTTAGGAAATATTAATTAGGAAATCGAATGTAGATCAAATAGTATTTGAGAAGCGTGAGTGCAACATTAAAACGCTTGTCAGTTAACATATAGCGTAAGTACATTTAAGAGCAGATCACGCTTAACACTTAAAGCGTTTGTAACTCTTGTTATGTACGGCATAAGAACGGTATTAAGGTCAAAGTGTAATGATTGATGTGCTCTCAGCTGTATATATATTTTTGTGGAAGAGGTAACAATGTTTGTTGAACATTTGTTTGGAAGATAATACACTATTTGTTGAACATTTTTGAGTAAAGTACAGTGACCATGTGATACTGTTGTAATTCGTTGTGCAAAGTTTACATATAAATAAAGTTTTTATATTGTGTTTTATCGAAATGTTTTATTCAACATATATTATTTTATTCATGTTTTATTAGACCTGCACCAGATACGTATTGAAATCTAGTTTTTTTTTAATTTGTGTAGACTAAAATACACTAAAGTAATATATTTTGAGGAACTCGGTGACGAAGTCGTGAATGACGCGACTTTGACGCCAACGCTCGTGGGTTCGATTCCCACACAAGGCAAACATTTGTGTGCATGAACATGTCTGTTTGTCTTGGTCTGGATGTTTTAAGGGAGGTCAAAGCAGCCCGGAGGCAGGGTGCATCAAAGCAGCCCGTCTGGGGAAGTATCTCCACCTCACAGAAAACCGCAGCCAAATAACAACTTCCTAGAGGGTTGTTGTGTTCCTGCGTGTGAGTGAGGTCACCAGTAAGCTCCCAAGGAGTTGCTGTGTAAGCAGCAAAGGAGGCATCGCGCGAGTGATAATTAATATAACGCAAGCGCTAATAGGCTACGGTACCCGCTTTACATCAGGTGGGCCGTATGCTTGTATGCCTCCCGACGTAGTATAAAAAAATATATATTTCATCCTGCATTCTTTCTACATGTCCGAACCAACGGAGCATGCCTTTTCTTATCTTAACACCGAGACTCTCTTAGATCAATTCTCCTTCTTGCGTTGTTTTTTTTTTGCTCTTATTTTTGTTCACCAATAAACAGTGTTGGTCATAATCGCTCGTTATCTGTAGTTTTTATTTTTTAGTTTAGGTGTTAAAAATCGTAAAAAATTTGAACAGTTTTTATAACAACAAAATCTCATAATTTGACTCATTGTTATATTTTGAACATGTTTTACGAGGACTGCATTAATGTGAATGCTTGAATTGCGGAAATGCAGCTAATATTTAGACGAAATCCATACATTTACCGCGGCCTCCTTCCTTCCGAGGTTAAGTTTCGGGTTATACACGCATACATGTATGTGTGTGTATTTATATTCTCATCAAACTGTTTAGAAATTTCTTCTCCCTGACTGTCTAGTAGTAGAATTCTGTAGTGTCATCCCATCATCAAAACTACATACGTGTACCAAGTTTCTGCAAAATCAGTTCACAGATGAAAAATCAATCATTTACTTTTTTACTGTCTTTAGGGATGTATTTATATTTTTGAATTGAATTGAAAATATAAATACATCCCGTATTTATATTTTCAATTCAATAAGTATATAATGTATATAAGTATGCCTTATCTAATTAATCATAAAAGAATCTGTAATAAGTTATACGGTCCATACTTAAAAAATATACGTGTCAACTTGAGAACCTCCAGATCAGCCTCTCCCCTAGTCGTATCGTATCGCGACCAACGATGGCAAGCTTCATACCTGGCAGGCGAACGAACAATAGAGTATCACGTTAACACACAAAATTAACTGTTACTTGTACGGAACAGTTTCCCAAATTTAATGATAAAGGAACACAGTTAACGTAAATCTAACCTCTATCTATGTCATATTCTAGTATATTACATAGGTACTTATCAGCGAAACCTTTTAACCTTTTCAGTTAAAACAAAAAAAAATAACTATGAAAAGTAATCAAAATCTTCTAGCATGTCGTCGCAATGACAGATTGATTTTAGAACAAAATTATTATTTTACTAACCATTATTTTAATTACTTATATTCATTTTCGTATTATACAGACAAAAACTTCAAATGTAACTCAGCAATAAGTACATTTGTAAAATAAATATTCAACTAGTAGACAATACAGCATGTCTGTCGTTTTGCAGTCAACGTTGACGAGGGCATCTTACAGATTTCTGCAACTGTGTAACCGAACGGTAAGTGTAATATTACTATAAAACAAACATACATACATACATATCACGCCTGTCTCCCATTGTGGTAAGCAGAGACATGGAACGCCAAGTGCACCGATCCTAACATACCTCTCTCGCTTCTTTTACACCCATCGACCTCTTCATGCATACTCTTCGCTTTTGGGTGCTTTTGATATACTATTTAAACAAATATAGAAAATGTATATTACATAATTCAACTAAAACGAATTTTCGGCAGCAAGACCCTTATCTATTAGACATACAAGGGGTTGTGGCAAATATCACCTCCCGACTCGTCGCCTCGCCAACTTATTGGTGTAACAAGTTTAATTATCAATATTTTTTGCGGTGTGACGAATATCGCTATTTAAACTACATCCTTTACAACAATATGACGATGGTGCTCAAGGATTCAGTCGAGGAAACGAATTTACCTATTTATTCTTCAAGATTGCAATGGATTATCTGGACGCCCTCTCGCATATACTAGTCCCAAAGCAAGCGTGGGCTAGGCTGAAACTGATTTCTACATATATTTGTACATTCTTCGAAGTATGTAGTATGTGACGGAACGCGTCAGTCGGACAGAATATGACAGAAAAACGGAACAGTTAATGCATGCCCATTAACTGCTCCAATTTTCTGTCCCATTAGAGATTTAGCAACAAAGTCAACAATTTCAAGGCGTCTTCCTAAGGCTAAACATTAATAGTTATTTTAGAATTGAGTTTGCTGGAATTGAAATATTCTTTAGCTGCGTAGCATTATGTATTTGCAGAGGAACTATGATACTTTTAAGATCTAAAGTATTAATTTTCTGCAGAACTATACTGCTCATAAGCTATGCAGCATTAAGTTTCCGTTGAACTATTCCGCTCATAAGTTTTGTACCATTTGGTTTCTGCAGAACTATAAAGCTCTTTAGCTCTATATCATCAAGTTTCTGCAGTACTATAATGCTATTTAGCTCATTATTAGGTTTCTGCAGAATTATAATGCTCAAAAGTTATATAGCATTAAATTTCTGCGGAACAATAATGGTCTTAAACCCTTTCGCATTAAGTTTCTTCGGAATTATAATGCTCTGTTCTGTTCTGAGTAAGTAGTATTAAATATCTGCAGACAAGAGAGAGAGAGCAGAGAGAATTAGAATGTTCAGTAGGTATGCAGTGACCCACATTAAAATCATCACTTGCTCGGCGGTGAAGGAAGACGTCGTGAGAAAAACGCACCGCGTCCAAGAAAATTTATTTCGCAAGACTGGTTTTCTCTCTGGGTTATGGAGGTCTGACGTCAAATCTTTAGGCTTATATAGCGGAGCCCTTTCAATCCTAATGTATTAGGAAATGGGGTAACGCTAGAGAAAAGGACTAGTTACCTCAGTATCCCTAATACTTGAATATGTACTGGTAGTTTACTAGAAAGAACGCTAAGAAAATAGAAAAATACCATAAACGTAGGTAGGATACAGCGATCTTCAATAAGCAGCCTTACTGCGAAATTAACTCCACTTTACAGGAGACTGCAACAAAATAGCATCTCTCGAAAGGGTTGATATCTTACTGCGACCGGATACAGTAAAGCGATTCCCACATTGATTCTCACCACGCGACGATGGGCGCGGCAACAAAGCCGAAACTCCCACTCAGATGGGCGCAGTTCATAAGGTCTAAAATATCAAAATGTCAATTTATTCAAAATGACCTGTTTAAAACGTCCAAGTGTCAACTTTAACATCGTATTAAAAAGTAGTAAAAATAAATGTAACAGTAATTAATAATACTGTAAATTAATATTAAAAATAAACGTAAATTATCATAGAAATTAAATTAATAAATACTTTAGATCTACTGAATAAATAGACATTTAAATAATGTGGTTAATACTTTAGGTCAAAGATTTCCAATCATTTTAGTCCCGTAGACCCTTGCCAATATATTTTCTACCCTCCGTAGACCTCCTGCCTAACGATTGTTTGAATTGAATCTAATCTAATGTCGATATAAGACACTTTGGAAAGTGTGTGTTGTACCGCGCGTATATTCTAATCTAAATCCGAGATAGTTCGTGAAACGTAAAAAAATCGCCGGTCCTAGCCCCGTCGCGTATTCAGAGCTCTGATTTTGCGATTTAATTCCTAAGTTGCTGCGCACTACACCTACAACATGTCCCCTTCATCTTCGCCAGGGCGTGCTGAAGGCGCCGTTGTCGTCGAAGTCTGAAGCCTTCCTCACCGGGGACAACGCTAACTTCTTGGAGGCGCAGTATCTCGACTGGGCCAAGTCAAAGGGATCCATTGATTCAGTAAGCTTTGAAAATTTTACACTAAAATTAAATTCCTTAATTGCGGACAAGTGACGCTTATCAAAGAGAACTATGAGAGCTCGATGACGTCGTTGCGCGTGTCATTCTAACCAAACACGCAGGTTAAGCAAAATCGACCGCAGCCCGTCTATGGATGGGTTTTTGTACCTCGAGTTTCTCCGTGATTCGGAGGGCACGTTAAGCCGTCGGTCTCGGCTGTTGCCGATAGATGACAGTCGTTAAGCTAAGTCAGTGGCCCTCGGGCGGCTTGAAAACACTGGCCTCCGCCAATCCGCATTTGAGCAACGTGGTGGAGTATGCTCTAAACCCCTTCGGTTGAAGGGAAACCCGTATCCCTGCAGTGGGATGAGTAAGGGTTGATGTGGTGGACGCTTATCATTTTAAGCATTATACTTGTTAATCAATCAAATATACTTGTATTACTTTGAGAAGTAGGATGCAACAAAGTAGCACCACGTAGGTGGTACTCAGTCGGGCTCTGTGGAGGCTCCGCCTCACTCCAATTAACAACTCCCTGGAGGGATGATGAGTAACTGCGACGTGACCAGTAAGCTCCTAAGGAGCAGCAATATTTTCCGTACTGCAAGCGTTCATAAGGTAGCCACTTTACATCAGGTTGGCTGTATGGTTAAAACATTCTTATTTACTTACTACTAGAGTTGCCGAAGAACAAATGTAGAAAGGTTCTTGCCAATCATGACAGAAATAAATAATAACACGATTTTGCGTAATAAATGAATTCACCGCTGCAGATCAGGTCCGGGGGGGGGGGGGGGGGGGGAGTAGAACTCGCAGCTCCTATTGGCTAGTTCATGGATTAACATCGCTTCACTTATCGGCTTATTGGTTAAAATATTCTCATTGGTATAAATAAATTATCCAGTATATACATATATCCAGTCTAACTAATTTCCAAACGCGTTGCGTTCATCTGATTTGTTTTCAAAAAGTACTTTTTTGGGTAATCGTAGAACTTCATGTAATTATCCTGAGTTGGAATCAAACCCGCGAGCCTTGTTGTTATAGTAGTATTGCTACTACTACGCTGCCGAGCTGGTCAAGTTCTATTAACGGTTCTGACGAAATAAACATAGGTCATGATGAGAAGTAATTGCGTATATTGCGTTAACATATAATTTCTCTAAATGATTGTTGTATCCTTTCGAGTGATTCAGGTAAGCTGGTAGTTCCTCAGGAAGTGCTACTTTACGGCGAGGTGATAAAGCGATGCGCTAAAATCGTCTTACTCCATCCTCAAGTCCCGTTCCGTTCTCATTAACTACATATTTTGCAGACATGGGATGGGTTTTACGACAGCCTCTCGTCCGGGCCGGCGTTAAAAATAGAGGAGGTTGAAAACGAGTTCAGCCCGACAACAGTCAGTAAGTATTATTCTTCTACCTTCAACCTACAGGGAAACCAGACCTTTCTTAGGTTAGGTTCAAAATATAATTTGGACGTGCTAATTTCCATACGATATTTTCCTTCACCGCCGAGCGTGTGATAATTACAAATATGTGTATAAATCCAAAAACAGAAATTTAGTGAATTTGAACAGCGGGCCAGTTGATCAATTGGTTCTTTATTCACAGGTTTATCATGCTCTTATCTAAACTAATAAGTATACAGGATTATTGAATAAAAAATAAATGTAACCGAAAAAGCCGGCTAATTTCGATATCATATTGAAACTCTCAATATGACTGCATCTGGGTGAATGCCCGCCTGCCACTGCCGTTTCTCTAGCATGGGGAGTCAAGAAATGATTAAGGCCCACCTGATATAACCTCAACTCATTCTCAGGCACACCACAACCCTCAAAGGAGGTGTTAACTGACTGCGGTTTTCTTTGAAGTGGAAGTATTTCTCCAGTCGAGATATTTTGACGTGCCCAAATTTTTTTTATACAACGTCGGGAGGCATGCAAGCATACGGCCCACCTGATGTAAGCGGTTATGCTGTAGCCTATGAACGCTATCATATTAAGATACCTCCCCCGTTTTTATTTCCGCAACCTTTGTAATCTCACTCTAAAAGAAAGATAAATTTACGGGCAAATTGGTCTAAACTACTTTAAGTGCCTCCGCCATTGATTACCGATCATTTGTTGTTATACTCTTTCACCTTATTTGCTTATTATACTAGAAGGATGAAGAATAGTGCTAGCGCGCGGTAGTTTAATAACAAGTGCGGGTAATTTAATATTTATTAATTACGTTTAGGAAGTAAAATACCTGTTTTAATATTTAGATTCTCACTTAACTTCATAATATAAACATCGACACGACAGTGGTGTGGTGCGTCACTATGCCTGCCGTAAGGCCCGTAAGTGCGACAGAGAGAGCAACAGGCGGCGTCCTGTTTCCACATTTTATTGCCCCGCCAGTGTTTGACTTTAGTATAGCAGGACGCAACAGATGATAGTGAGATTGATATATTTTATCGTGGAAATTTTGATAGAATTACACATGAATTAAATAAAAAAGTAAATTCTATCTATAACTTCGCGCATAATCTCTTGCGAGGTAGACAAAGAGAACCGAGCGTCACGTGACTAGATCCTGAAACACCTCACTCTCTTAATTAACATTCATAGCTTTTCTCGTGCACGCTCGTCGCTTTCTGAGGCTCCTGACATCACCTTCTGATAAATCACGATCAATTTGGTCACAAATATCAATTTAGTCACAAATAATTAACTTCTGAACGAAAATCAAAGTCTTACAGGATGACAGACCTTACTACATAATTTATTTTTCTCTTTAGAAGGCTCTGGGAGGAAGGCCCAAGGTAAAGAAGTCGACAAGCAGTATATCAAGTTACAAATGGCCGTGCAGAACCTAATTAGGAGCTACCAGGTGATCATTTTAATTCAGTTGAACTCTCTACGACTTGAGCCTCTATGCAGTGGCGTAGCGTGCCTTATCGGGGCCCTGTATAAAAATTTTTTTGGAGGCCCTTATATGGAGGTAAAGATTTTTCACAAAAGAAAAAAAATATTGTGAGAAGAAATATTTATTTATCACATAATTTACCCATTTTACAAATAAAAATCGAATTTTAAATATTCACTCTCCTTGCCTTTTTTTCGGCAAACTGATTTATTAAATCATTTATGGCTGATGATGATTTTAGTTTTTTAAAGTTTCTGCCTCTATGGACAATAGTGAGATGTCTGACAGCCGTTCTTGTCCCATCGAAGTTCTTAAGTAATTTTTTATTAGTTTTAATTTTGAAAAACTTCTTTCTGCCGTTGCGGTTGTAACTGGAAGGGTCAAGAATAAAAAGCATGCTGTGATTACCTCGGGAAAACTGGATGCAAGACTATTGAATTTTACTAGCAATAATTCAATGAGTTCT
This sequence comes from Pyralis farinalis, assembly GCA_947507595.1. Classification (NCBI taxonomy): domain Eukaryota; kingdom Metazoa; phylum Arthropoda; class Insecta; order Lepidoptera; family Pyralidae; genus Pyralis; species Pyralis farinalis. Next base: position 35,566,160 of record OX382268.1, on the reverse strand, counting down.
TTAATGGAATAAATTTTTTTAATTTCAGAATTTAAGCATGTTTTTAGAGCCTTTAATTGGTCACAAAGATTAAGTGAGATGTCTTTACTGTATTTAGCAGACAGTTTTCCGGAAGCGTTTAATATCTCTTCGCTTGAAGAAGATAGGAGTTTCTCCGGTTGTAATATTTCGAATATACTACTCAGGTTGCAAAGGCTCTGAAATCTTTCTTTAGTTTGAGAAATTAATATATCTAAACAGCAATAGTATACATTGACTTTGAAATAGGATTCCGGGTCGGAAATTCTCTCATCTTGTGATAACTCATCAAAAAAACGCTTCGTTATCTTTCGCCTACTGTTTTTAAAAACAGTTGTTACCCCCCCACTCTTTTGCTAAATCTTTGGATTCATTTAGCAAACTATTAAATGAATTCTGATTTCTTAATTGGCACAGTCTATTTAAAAGATTACTTAATAAAATACTAGATTTCTGTAAGTCATTATTTTCATGCTGTAGAGCTTTAGAAACAGGATTAATAATTTCAAATAGTGAAGAAAAAAATGTAACGAGCACTAAGAAATCAAAACTCTCTAAAATGTTAATTATACTTTTACATTCTTCACGTTCATCTTTTTTATTTGAAATTAAATTTAGTTGGTACAAAGTTTTCATGATTAGTAAAAAAATTTTCTTTACTGCTAATAAAGCGTCGTTCCTAGAAGACCATCTGGTAGGACATACCTTTTTAAGGGTAATCAAATATTTTTCAGATGAATCGTCACTTAGCATAGCCCAGCGTTTTATACTATTGCCAAAAAAAGTATATATTTTTTCTAAATTATCGAAAAAAGTCGATACTTCACGAACATGTCTCGCAGCATCGTTCAAAACCAAGTTAAAAGCGTGCGCAGCACAATGAACATAATCGGCATTTGGAGCATGCTCTTTTATTAGGGTTTGTAATCCTCCATACACACCCGACATAACATTTGCTCCATCGTATCCCTGTCCTCTACATTTAGTCAAATCAATTCCATATTCTTTAGTCAAATTTAAAATGACAGTTTCCAGACCTGCAGCACTGCAATCGGTTACTGCTATGAATCCTAAAAAGGACTCACAGATTTTTATTTCTTTAGGCACATTATCATCATTTTCTGTAACCGAGATATATCGAAAAACTACAGATAGTTGGTCAATTTTTGATAAGTCTTGTGTTGTATCCAGAATTATTGTCAGAAATGGAGCTTTTTTAATTTCTGAGATAATACTGTTCCTAACGTTAGTACCAAGCAAACTAATAATTTCGTTTTGAATCGTAGGGCTTAAATAATTTATTTCACCTTTCGGTTTTAGAAGAAGTTCTTTTAAAGTTGCATCATAGTTAGATAGCAGACGTGAAATTGCCATAAAATTGCCAGAATCAGAATCATGCCCCCTCAAAGGTAGATTACAAGATACTAAAGTAATTATAACATTAATTATACGATGCAGTACATCTCTCCAGAATGTAATTTTACTATCGATTTCACTTTTCAATAGAGTATCGATGGTATTTCCTTGCAACCAATTATTATAAGAGAGTGAGGCACTAATATGCTGCTGTGACTTTTCATGGTCAAGAATAGTTTGTGTGAAATTGCTTCTAACCGAAACACCGTTAACCCAAGCAGAGGAGTACGATTTGTTTTGACGATCTGCTAATAACCAACAGAAGTGACAGTACGGTTTGTTTAAAACGTTAGAATAACATAACCATGGTCTTATAATTTTTATGTCTGCCTGATTGAAATATGAATAATAATAAGCCGAAAAAGGTCGGTTATTTTCTGAAACTTTTGGAAATGGTCCTTGTGGTTTAAATGGACCCAATTTAAAAATTATTTTTCGTTTGCATTCAGTTAAATTGTCACCAAAATTTCCTCTATCTGATGAAATTATATTACAATCTGCATTATCTGCAGATATATCAGAATCGTTGACTTGGGGTTCCTCGATTTCTGGATGGACATCCGATAAAGTATGTGCTTGGCTTTCTTCTATTTCCGGATGGATATGTGACGAAGAACATGCTTCAGAAGAATCTAAAAATAAACGAGTAATTGTTAAAAAATAAATACGAATGCTTTGATACTAAACTAAAAAGAGTTATATATAAATAAATAACGTTACTAAGGGTCACAGTTAGAGAGTGTTCAGTTCAGACGCACACAGACTCTACGCGGATTGTGCTCGTACCTATTAGTAGATACAAAATCACCTGCAGCCCGTCCGTGCATTACTATACACCTGCGTGCTATTTAAACGCAGCGCGTAGTGTAGTGGCCATACAAAACGAGAACCCGAAAGCGAGTCTGCACATCTGAAGTTCTCAACACGCAATTAACGATACGATACGGACTGATAGACAAACAACAAAACAAATCGATCCTATAGATAAGTTAGAATTTTGTTTTTTTTTTAATCAAGGCACGGAACCCTAAAAACAGTATAATTGTGAAAATCGAGGAGGGAAACAACTTTTTGTGACGGACAGATAGACAGACCGAAATTAAAAGATTTCCTTGTTTATCACTACGGGCCCCTAATAAATGGGCTGGGTAGTAGTGTAGTACTTACCTTTCCAATCTAAATCACTCACAGTATCTTGTCTCTGAAAAAATGAAGAAATTTTGGGCACTTTTTTTATAACCTCGTCCCTTTTCTGTTTAATTTTTCTTTTCTCAGCGCCGCTGGGATAATCTCTTTTCCTTTCACTCATTTCTTTTACAAATCGCTACTAATACTGCTAAACCAGAAGAACAATATTGTTTGTACTGAATTACAATGTAATGCACATTTATATAAAGCGCGTAAATAAACAGTGCACTGCACTCCGTGGTTTAACATCCAATGCAAAGTACAACAACGTACACGTACATCGCGATATCGATGAAGGATTCCCGGGGATTCCCCGCTGAGTTGAAGATGAAGTAAGTAAAACGGGGAAGTCCCGCAGCCCGCCATAACGATGTAGTGTTGCCAACTTTTGAACGCACGCTTAAGGCGGGAAAAAAAGGAATTGCTTTATAGAATTATGTCATTTGTAAAATAAAATAAATTAGAAAGTTTTTATTCTTTTTCCTTACACACTTTGGGGGCCCCCGTGGCCCGGGGGCCCCGTATAATTGATACGGCAAATACGGCGGTAGCTACGCCCCTGCCTCTATGGCATCATTTTGAGAGAGGTAGGTAGTAGTAGGACTGGCGAAATAATTCCCCTTCACAGAAAACCGCAGCCAGATAACATCTCCCTTGAGGATTGTGGTGTTCCTGCGAAGGAATGAGGTTACCAGTAAACGACGTCATGAGATGTAAGCATCACACCTGTAGCAGATACCTTTTCATTACTATATATTTTCCTATGTATTTGGCTCAGTTGTGAATGACGCGACTTTGACACCAGCGCTCGTGGGTTCGATTCCCACACAAGACAAACATTTGTGTGCATGAACATGTCTGTTTGTCTTGTTCTGGGTGTTTTTAAGAGAGGTAGGGCGCATCAGAACAGCCCGTCTGGAGAAGTATCTCCACATCACAGATATTATATACAAAGTATCCTCAATTTCAATTTAACGCGGCTTTCCTCCGCAAAGGAACGAGGGATGTTAACATAACCTGTATAATAAGTGTCCCCGGTGCTGACGTCTGCGTACCAATGAATGCTGTCGATTGACAATATCTCATTGATGTACAGTAGAAACAGAGCCCTGTGGGACGTCAGCATTATATCCATGCTATCGGAGCAACTACCGTCTATCACGGCTTTTATACGTCTGCTGGACTTAGACCGAGAGCGTGATTTCACGCGGCGGAAAAATGACCGTTGAGCCCCATGAGGAACATTTTTTTTTTCTACAACGTCGGGAGGCGTACAAGCATACGACCCACCTGATGTAACACAGTTACCGTAGCCTATTAACGCTTGTAATATATTAAGTCATATCACTCGCTCGATGCCTCATCTGCTGCTAACACAGCAACTTTCTGGTGAGCTTACTGGTGACCTCATTCACACGCAGGAACACAATAACCCTCCAGAGAATTGTCGTTTGGCTGCGGTTTTCTGTGAGGTGGAGGTACTTCCCCAGACGGGCTGTTTTGAGGCGCCCTGCCTCTTGAAAACACCGAGACCAAGACAAACAGACATGTTCATGCACTTGTGTGCATAAATGAGTATCGAACGCACGAGCGTCGGTGACAAAGTCGCGTTCTTAACCGCTGCGCCACCGAGCTCGTCTCGTCGTCTGCGTCTTTAATGCTGGAGCCTCTTTGACAGTTGTAAGTGAATCACTTTGAAGTCGGCTTGACTTTGGTTTCAAATGTGACTGCGAGTTGGTTATACCCCAAGAAAACCGTACATTTATTTCCAATTGCCGGTGATTAATAAACCAGTACATTTTCACAGGCTCGGGGGCATCTCATGGCGAAAATCGACCCTCTTGGTTTGACCCTCCCTGCCAAGTTCCTGGTGAATACCCCGACGGTGGACATGAAGTGGCTGGAGAGCCAAGTGGTCGCCAGGGAGCTGGGCACTGTGCTATGTATGTCATTGACACTTCTCCGACTTTTAATCTCCTGTGACTTAGATTATGTTACTTGACAAAGATCAGAGAGACAGGAATCTGTCGTAAACCTAGTAGTGCATTAAGCTCAAGTTTTAGCATGGATTATTGTGCGCCCGGCGGAAACTAGCATGGCATAGCCAGGCTAATGTAAAACTGTTATCGTAGCTAATGAAAGCTTGCTATACAAGAAAACACCCTTACACGCTGGAACCGTAATGGTCGCGGGTTGTGCGGTTCCAGAGAAGTTTTCTTCCGAGAACTCTCAAGTTGTGAAAGTAACTCCTAGGAGAATGTATACCCAAGGGACTCTTCAAGAACATGGGGTTCTTCAAGAAAGGCGTGAAGAGGATTTCTATAATGGGTGGGCAACGAATGAGTGACACCGCTGGTGTTGCCAATGTCCATACCCTACCATCTGTGACTGTTTACCATCAGGCAGCCCGTATGTTTTGGTATAAAAAAAAGAAAAAATAGAATTATCACCAGTGCATTGTTAGCTCTACTGCACAGCACAGCTGCTCCTAAGGTGCTTACTGGTAACTCGAAGGAAGAAAACAATCGTAGAGAGATATTGGCTGCAGTTTCCAGACTGAAGACTTCCCATGACTTCCCATGGTCTGTGCTACCTGTCTTTTACGGCAGCCAAACCTGCTATTGCTGAACTTGTTAAATCCTCTTCACGCCTTTTTTAAGAACCGTATGCTGCTTTAAACTGCCATTACATCGACCGATAGTTTGTTACCCAGATGGTATAAAGAACCTATTTAATAATGGCAAATGGCCGGTTTCAGGTGAAAAACAAATGGATATGACCTTCGACTTGCCTGACAGAACCTGCATCGGAGGAAAGGAGACCAGTCTGACACTTAGGTGAGTCCTGAAATGTGCTACACTGATAAATGTCTGGCACGCTACCGACATTGTTGCCAAGTCTGGCAATGTCCAAATATGGCCGGGCCACGAGGGTGAGGTATCCAAACAAATTTACATAATTTATTAATTACATTATAATTGGATCGACTCACTCCCAGGCATTTTTATCATTAATATAGTCAGAATCTTTATAATATGCCCTGCTATACAATTTGGCTTTAATAGTAGTTTTAAATTAGTTTATTGACAATTCTCTTATATTGCTGGGAAGTTTGTTATAGAACCGTATACATTGCCCCATAAAAGAATTACTTATTTTGTGGAGACGGCTTGCATGTACACAAGATTATGCTTATATCTAGTATTTATGCTATGAGTATCATATCTCTTTTTACAAAATGAGTCTATGTTTTTATGGACATGCAAAAGATTTTCATAGATATATTGCGATGCGACTGTTAAAATATTTATTTCTTTGAATTTTTCTCTAAGGCTCTCCCGGGGACCAAGTTTGTAGATAGCTCTTATGGCTCCCTTTTGCAATAAAAAGATGGTGTTAATGTTAATCCCATAACTACAGGGGACCCCGAAGATCTTTTACCATTAACATCGACCTTCTGTATCCTATTGCACAGATAAGAAGACAGAAGTTCGAGAGCCTTGTTCCTGATACCGTAGTGGTGTAATTTTCTGACAAGAGTGTTATGGTGCACGCAGTCAAACGCTTTAGACAGATCACGGAAAATTCCCAAGGCATCTTGCGAACCCTCCCATGCCGCGAATATACTTTTAAGCAAATGAATCCCTGCGTCTATAGTTGAACAACCTCTCGTAAATCCGAATTGTTTCCTATGAAGCAAATTATGTGTATTAGAATGTCTAGCAACTGGCTAAGCATTAATTTTTCAAAAATTTTACTGAGAATGGGCAGTGTGGAAACAGGTCGAAAATTCGAAAGGTCCGAACTATCACCAGATTTAAATAATGGAATGATTTTACTATGTTTCATCAAGTCAGGAAATACACCAGATGCCACACAACAATTGAAAATTGTAGCTAAATGTGGAGCGATTGAAATAATAATAGAAGAAATGGTTTTGACAGATAGACCCCACAGATCTTTAGTGTTTTTCATATTTATTGATTTAAAAGCGTTCAAAACATCTTTTGGGCTTACAGCTGAAAATTCAAATATTGTGTCGCATTCTACCACGCTCTGTTTGAGAACCAGTTCAGCAGCTATAGAAGAAGACCTAAGGTTTCTCGTAGTAATAAGAGGAATGTTAGAAAAATATTTTTTTCCCCCACACACACGTAGCGGTAAAACTTATAACACCCGTCATTTTTGCGTCGGGGATTAAAACTAATAATAAATAATAAATGCCTACCCCGTAAGGGTTTTGGCGTGAAGTTATAGATAGATAGAAATAATAAATACTAGCTGCTGCCCGCGGCTCCGCCCGCGTGGAGTCAAATAACGTAGCCTATATGTTAATCCAGATCATAATCTATCTACGTGCCAAATTTCATTCAAATCCGTTCAGCCGTTTAAGCGTGAAATAGCAACAAACATCAATCCATACATACAAACTTTCGCATTTATAATATTAGTAGGATTGTCGGACAAATTACACAGCGCCATCTAGCCCCGAAGTAAGCGAATCTTGTGTTATGGGTACTAGATAACGGATAAACTTACGTACATACATTTTTTTTTGTAAATACATATTTACTATACATAGAAAATACCCAGACTAAGACAAACAGACATGTTCGCACAAATGTTTGTCCTGTGTAGGAATCGAACCCACGAGCGTTGGTGTCAAAGTAACGTAACCGCGCGTTTCACCACTGCGCCACCGAGCTTGTCAAAACTAACCTCGCATTAAACCGTAGGTTGGAATTTAAGCGCTAAAAGACATAAGTTTGATGAGGAAAGTTTGCCTTTATGAGTCGTCGTGTGTTTTACTGGTTTGTTCCAGAGAGATCATCGCACGATTAGAAGCAGTGTACTGCGGCCCCATCGGCGTAGAGTACATGCACGTGTACAACTACGACAGCCTGCAGTTCATCAGGGAGCGCATGGAGCTGCCCGGAGCGATGGACAAGACCCCCGAGGAGAAACGGCTCATCATGAGGCGGTTGACGAAGGCTGTATTGTAAGTGTTATCACCTATCTCTCGCTATACTTTTTTTTAATACAACGTCGGGTGGCTTACAAGCATCCAACTGATGTAAAGCGGTTACCGTAGCCTATGATTGCTTGTGATACATTGGTTATCACCGCGCAATGCCACCTCTGCTGTTGACACAACTACTCCTTAGGAGTTTACTGGTAACTCGCAAGAACATAACAACCCTCCCGGGAGTTGGTATTTGGCTGCTGTTTTCTGTGAGGTGGAGTAACTTCCCCAGACGTGCAGCTTTGATGCGCCCTACTCTTAAAATGTGTTGTCTATGTAGTTTGGAGAAGTACTTCGCTACCAAGTGGCCGGCTGAGAAGCGCTTCGGTCTGGAGGGCGGCGAGAGCATGATCGTGCTGCTCGAGGAGATCGTCGACACGAGCACCAGGCTCGGCGTCCAGTCCATCGTCATGGCCATGCAGCACAGAGGTAAGGGATGCCACATAAATAAACTTACGACTATTTCAGCTGCTTTCACAGCATTATCTCGTACGGTATACAGTTGTGAATCAGCTGCTTTTCTCGGCTTATTTTGAAACTATTTTTGTATTACAAAAGAGAGCCATCCACTCTATTTATGACATGGGCTCCGTGGAATCACTAAATATAGATAAAAATCATTAATTTGCCATTAGGCCCTCACGGGCACTTGGAAACGTCTTGCATTCTTTAAATAAAATCATATTATATTATATCGTAGGTAGCTTAGATAACTATTCAAAGAAATAAATATCCTCACGGTTACCTCTCAGTACATTTATGAGAACATAATGTATGCTCGTAAAGCTATAAAGTTGTTTTACAAAATGTAGTGAAATTCTTAGATCTTTTGTTGTAAATTGTATTCGATTCTACAATAAATTACCTGAAACAGTTCTGTCCTTGCCTGACAATATGTTCAAAAGGCACGTCAAAAATACTCTGTGCAGAATCTATGAATATGTGACAGAGATGTCTGATCTGTACCACTTGTCACCATTATACACTGTCATAAATTTGTAAAATTGACGATTTGAAAACCTATATAGAGACCTATAGTAGCAAGTTTCTTTTGTCTTTTCTTCTTCGCCAACGTTTCGAAATGATGGTAGATTAAAAAAGGGAGATTAAAACTATAACGATCTAGAACTATAAAAAAATAATGAGATTTAAAGAATGTTAGACGTGTCTAAGTGCCCGCGAGGGCCTAATGGCAAATATTTTTATTTTTTATCTTTTTAACACACCAGATACACTTTAGGTATTGTTTCATACAACCTCTGAAGTCATGTAAACATACGACCCACCTGATACAAATTGATTGTCGTCACCTATGAGGCTTGCAATCCAAAAGGTATCGCTCGCGTGTGTCAATCCAGTAGGGTTGGCAGTGAGTTAGCGACAGCTAACAGCAAATCTGTATCAGCTTACTAACCTCGCAGCCGTGTATTGAACGACGCATTGGGCATTCTTTTTCTACATTCCGAAATGGGATTACGAAATCCTATTAAAATTAGAAACACATTCTCGGTTCCCTCTACCTATCCCGCAAGGCACCTGGTATGAAGATACACATACAAAATTAAAGAAAGAAAAATAAATAACATGTAACGACGTACCTATGACGTCAAACAAACAGCGGGTAGTGGCTAGATTTGGAAAGCAGAAAGTGTGATATGGTGGGAGTCAATGTCCAGCAGTGGGTAGATGTCGACTATTGATGATGATGATGGTAGTCAATGTTGCCGCAGGTCGTCTGAACATGCTCGTGAACGTGTGCCGCAAGCAGTTGACTGATATCTTTGCTCAGTTCAAACCGATGGAGCCAAAGGAACCGGTAAGAGCGCAATTACGTAACTCATTGTTTAGCCGACCTTAAAGATGCTGGTTGTATTATACAACGTCGGCATCGTGAGACCCTCTTTTTATACCACTAAGGTGGGTAAACAAGCATACGGCCTGTCTGATGGTAAACATCGCCGTACCCAGTGGACATTTGCAAAATCATCACTCATATGTTGCAGACTTTCTAAAAACCTCTCCATAAAACTATACGGCTCACATGCTATTATGTAGTTAGCCGTGGTCTATGAACGCTTGCAATACGGGGAGTTTGCGCTTTGCAGCCACTGCTGCTAACACAGAGACTTTTTAGATACTGTTAACCTCACTCAAACAATAACTCTCCATAGGGAGTTCATATTTGGTTGCGGTTTTCTGTGGTGTTAAGGTACTTCCCCAGTCGAGCTGCTTTGATGCGCCCTCTTCTTCTCTCCCTTTTGGATGTGCAGGTATTTGCGAAGATACTGATTTTGACATACTTCCACAATCCAGAGGGGAAACCAGACCTTTCTTTATGTCAGATCACGTCTTTCGAAATATAATTTCTTGGACGTGATGGTTTCCTCACGATGTTTTTCGTCACCGTCGCGCAAGTGATAATTACAAATCCTACTAATACTCGTATTATAAATGTGAAAGTATGGATGTTTGTTCCGTTTTCACGCCTCAACGCGTTAACGGATTTGGACGAAAGGCAGGTAGATAGATAAGGTACTGGATTAACACATAGGCTACTTTTTATCCCGGTAATATGTTAACATGGGATAGTTTTTGATGTTTAGATGTTTGAATCGTACTAAATACGGATGGTTTTTTTCGCTGCCACGTATCAAAAGGCTACTTTTTATCCTGGTGATGTGTTCCTGTGGGATGAGCCCTTCGCGAAGACTGCTTCAGAGAGTCCCCGCTATTAGTCAACGTTATGTGGGTTGCTCCCGAGTTTCGAGCGCCCAAAATTTGCATGTGCTTGCCGAAAGTAATCGGTCTTATAACATCGTCTACAGACGCATATTGTAATGGAAATGTGAAGTTGCTTACGATTATGATGTCAACTACGATTAACTGTATTAACGACTGAACGGTTTTGATTTTTTTTAATTCCGGAAACAACTCCTGTAGGATAGCTATTTTTGTATAGAGATTGTATAAGTTAAAACATGTGTCACTTTTATTCTGGGCGAATGCACGGCTCCTGTGGAATAGATCTAGAGCGTAGAGAATCATAGAATTCATAGTCATAAAGTCTGTCTTAGAGGTGTTCGAACTGTTGTGAATGTAAAAGTGTATTTATTTGTCGGTTAGTCCTTTTTTCAAAAACGGAGCGGCACCTTGATGTGTTTTGTATGGAGATTTATTTTGTATGCAGGGCCCGACAGTGACATAGGCGACTTTTACCGCGGCAAAATATCTTACAACAAACAAAACACGCTTCGTTTCCCTTTGGCCACGCGGGCGAAGCCGCGGGTAACAGCTAGTATGTAAAAAAATCCGACAAAAATTTTGTGGTACATGCCAGGATTTGAACCGGCGACCAGTTGATCAACCCGGTTGGTTGTTTGAACCCGGTTCCTTATCCACTGTGCTGTCACTGCTATAAAGATATAGAGCTTATTTTTGTCGTGCCCTATATTAAAAGCACATTAAACAAACAGACATGTTCATGCACACAAATGTTTGTCCCGTGTGGGAATCGTATCCACAACCCTTGGTGTTAAAGTAGCATTGCTAACCACTTCGTCACTGGGTTAGTCGAAGTATTTTAATTAGTCAAACATTTTTGTGTCTAGTATAACATAACCTAGTCCAGTCTACTATAATATAACCTAGTCTAGTCTACTATAACATAACCTAGTCTAGTCTACTATAATATAACCTACTCTAGTCTACTATAATACAACCTAGTCTAGTCTACTATAACATAACTTCGAGCATCACTACGCAGGTCCTCTCGGGGCATGGTGGGTTCTCCGCGTACTTGCACAGGTTCAAGTGCGCGGATGACCCATCGTGCTTTTGCGAGCCCGGCGTGGACCAGACAGTGCAGCACATATTGTTTCGGTACCCCGCATTCTCCAAACAGAGGTACGATTTGGAGCAGGAGTTGGGAATGCGGGTCACCGAAGCAAAGGTCTCCGAAATAGTGATGGGGCAAAGTAGATCAAAATTTTTAAAATACTGCGTCGGTCTAGCCACAGCTGTCATAGGTCGGAACAAGCAGAGCAGCTCCACCTAGGACTAATGTTGTATACTTCGGCTATACTCAGTATAGCCGATGGGATCGCGGTGGCTAGGTGGAGCTGTGAAGCTCGCTGTCGCCCGTGTCTGGACTGACGCAGTATGGGGAGGGAAGTCTGGCAACATATATAAGGATAGTTCACCGGCGTTCTAAAATGCGCGAAATAAAAACTTTAGAACATATAATTGAAAGATGATGAATGGAAGAATGAAGTGCGGAATGGAAGAGAGTATGATGAATGAATGTGTTTATTTACAATAGAATATTTAACAATTAAGATTAAGAAATTAAAAGGTATATAAATAGCCTTGCCCATGGCAGGGGTGCACGATATTAAAAAAAAAAAAAAAAAAAAAACTACCTAAACATAACCTAGTCTAGTCTACTATAACATAACCTAGTCCAGTCTACTATAATATAACCTAGTCTAGTCTACTATAACATAACCTAGTCTAGTCTACTATAATATAACCTACTCTAGTCTACTATAATATAACCTAGTCTAGTCTACTATAACATAACCTAGTCTAGTCTACTATAAGTTATAACATATCCGTGTATCGTTCTACAAACACTAATATGTTTAAGACATCCAGCTGCTCTAAATCACGATGGATTCATTAGTATATAATAATATTGGTGCGTGCAATATGAAAAGCGGCAACTTTATAACAGACAGTCATTTTTTTTATAGTCACAACAAATCTAATGATGCAGTTCGTATCAAAATTGCTCAGAGGCGCTTATTACATTTATAAACTTGGTCAAAATCAATCAATCATTCGGTCATTCTTCACCAACATCAATAACTGCAGTTTGATTGGGCCTTTGTAAACAGTTACATGTGCCTGCTCAGTGTATGAAACTTTCAACCACCGTCCTGCACGGCACCGCCGCTTCCACCCCATCCACAGGGAGAACTAGGGGCTACCCTCCAATAGTCTGAACTGCGCTATTTCCAAAACATTTATGACGAGCTCGATGGCGCTGCGGTTAATAACGCGACTTTGACACCAAAGCTCGTGGGTTCGAATCCCATACAGGACAAACATTTGCGTGCATGAATATGTCCGTTTGTCTCGGGCTGGGTGTTTATAACAGAGGTAGTGCACATCAAAGTAGCTTCCCCGGGGTAGTACCTCCTTACGGAAAACCGCAGCCAAATAACAACTCTCTGGAGGGTTGTTGTGTTCCTGCGTGTGAGTAATTTCACCAGTAAGCTCCTAAGGAGATGCTATGTTAACAGTAGAGGTGGCATCGCGCGGGTGACACTCAAGATATTACAAGCGTAATAGGCTACGGTAATCGCTTTACATCAGCTGTGCCGTATGCTTGTATGCCTCCCGACGTAGTATAAAAAAAAACCTTTGTAAGTGTGTTTGAACGTTATAGTGAATCAACCTCAAAGTGCGAACTAGAACTACAGACTACTTCAAGAGTGACTTTGCTCAAAACGATTTTATCACCTCGTATCAAAGACTGAAAGCATAGAATATCGACATATTTAAACAATGTAAAGTTTTAAACGTATAAAACCAGTTTAGAATGGCAGTCGCTAGGAAAAACTGCAACAGAGTAGAATACCTGCATGAAAGATCTCGAAAAAAGTACCTATGATCATCTATCGATGTGTCCAATGCAATATTCCGTTAAATGACCAAAGATCTTACATTCAAATCACTTCATGTGTCGTTTTGGTCAACGAAGAAAACTATGGCTTGTCTCTTAGCAGTTGAATGAATCTTGTAAAGAGGGGCCAAGGGAATCACGTTCCATTGTCCAATGACTTTGGCAGGAGTGCAGTAGCTAATAAAGTCCTATACTAAAATACAAGTGTGTAAGTACTCTGAAGGATATTATTATATCGCTCAGAGTTATAATAATAATAATAATAAATAATAAATATTGTCGGACAAATTACACAGCGCCATCTAGCCCCAAAGTAAGCGGAAGCTTGTGTTATGGGTACTAGACAACTGATAAACATACGTAAATACATTTTTTTTTGTAAATACATACTTATTATACATAGAAAATACCCAGACCAAGACAAACAGACATGTTCATGCACACAAATGTTTGTACTGTGTGGGAATCGAACCCACGAGCGTTGGTGTCAAAGTAGCGTAACAGCGTGTTCCACCACTGCGCCACCTAGCTCGTCTCTTCCAAATGCTTTATGGTACTTTCTTTAAATATAAATTCCGTTTATTTCCAGGGCTCAGGTGACGTGAAGTACCATTTGGGTACATACATCCACCGCTTCATCCGCAGGACTAACAAATACATCAAGGTGTCAATGAGCTGCAACCCCTCCCACTTGGAGGTGGTGTCTCCAGTGGTGGTGGGCAAGGCCAGGGCAGAGCAGTTCTTCAAGGGCGACTGCCACGGTGACAATGTAAACAGTGACAATCGTTTAATTCAATCTTATATCACTGTGGACCGTTATGCATACGAGGTCTAAAAATATTAACTCATTGGCGTAATGTTCCTAGTCCGCCCAAAAGTTCAGTTACAATTGAATATGCATGTATTTGTTATGAAGTAATGTAAACTTATACGTACATATTTATGGAACTCTCAGCAAAAAATAAACATAATCTATTCGAAATGACCACCTTTGGCTTTGATCAGCCATGCAATTCTGTAAGAGCAAACATACTTACATCCTCGGAAACATCGGCTGTTACAGCCTTGAACACAAAATTGCAATTCTTTGGTGTCGCTTTTCATGGTTGTGCGATACTAGCGCCGCAAGGCTGCGTTTGGAATTGGAATTCTACAAGGCAAACAGCCTCGCGTACGCTTACAGCCTTATAGAATACCAAATAATTTAGCCGTGATCCCAGTAGACGATGTCAAAGCTGTGACATCTGTGATCACAGCGACGCACACAGCCATTACGAGTCGCTTAGAGAATTGCATGGCAGGCCTATAATCTGTCTGACCACGAATCTATGGATTTACGCACTGTTTCTATGGGAAATTTAGCCACTGCTTGCTCCAGAGATTTTTTAAGAGACAACAATATCGGCGTGTCACATCGAGCAGGCCATGCCCTCTAAAACTGACCATAATTTTTAGCTAAGGGGTTCAGATCTGGGCTAGACGAGGGCCAGTCTTCAGCTTTTATAAAGTCCAGAACGTTGGGTTTCGAGCCAGATTTGAGTAGTTCGTGCCTTGTGACCAGGTGCAGTCCTGCTGGAAAGTCCACGGTACATTTTTAAAAGGTGTATTGCTGAGATGTTTCACAACATGTATGTTTGTATATCTTCACGCCAGGTCCCTTGCGGGGTAAGCATAAATAACCGAGCGCCATAAGACGCGGTCCTTACACACTTCACTCGCTTCTTTAACATTCATAGCTCTTTTCATGCACGCTCGTCGATTCCTAAGGCTCCTGACATCACCTTCTGATAAAACACGACTAATTTGTCTTGGTCTTCCTCGGCTCCTACATCCTTCCACTTTCGCATTGTATATCTGTTTCATCATTCTTTCATCCCGCATTCTTTCTACATGTCCGAACCAACGGAGCATGCCTTTTCTTATCTTAACACCGACACTCTCTTTCAGACCAACTCTCTTTCGTACGTCATCGTTACGAACGCGGTCAGCAAGCGTTATGCCACAAATTTTGCTCAGTGGTCGCATCTCGACCGCATTTATTCTACTGTCATGCTCTCTTTGCCATACCCAGCTTTCACTTCTATAAGTTTGCGTTGGGATTAGCACCGCGTTATGTACAGCGACCTGTGCCTTCTGGCTTAGATTTCAGCTGCCTAGAAGTTTACCCAACGCTCCATTCACGCTATTCCCTACACAAACTCGTCTCTTCACGTCAGCAGTGTATCTTCCATCTCTGCTAAAAGCGTTTCCAAGATATACAAACTCATCCACTTGCTCCAACACTACATCATCAACCGTAATCCTAGTGTACCTGGCTTTAACAGCGTTAATAGCCTTTGTAGTTCTAACAGCACGCGGTCACCTTGATCTTTTATGATCTTTAACAGAGGAAGTGTTGGTATATCTGACGATAGTACGATATATAGACGGCTGATACCAAGCTATGAAAGAGTCTTGAATATGACTGATGGCTCCATACCCACTTTGTGCAAGGCAGTCACTGTAATCCTATTTTCATTAACACCCCATTCCATATTGTAATTTTAATTTATATATATATTGTAATTTTTAATAATAAACACGAAAAACTACTCATCTAACGAAACATGCCACTATGTTTCGCCCCAGTTACGAGAGAATTGGGATGATACGCATTAGTTTCTATTTCTAGTTACGATGACTAGTTACCTAGGTAGCAGTGGCAGCCTAGTGGACAAAGAACCGCCCATTACCAACTGGTCCTTGGTTCGAGTCCGTGTGTGGTCATGTACTTTTTTTTTTATACAACGTCGGGAGGCGTACAAGCATACGGTCCACCTGATGTAAAGCAGTAACCGTAGCCTATTAACTCTTGTAACATATATCACTCGCGCGATGCCTCCTCTGCTGATTACACAGCAACTCCTTAGGAGCTTACTGGTGACCTCACTCACACGCAGGAACCCAACAACCCTCTAGGGAGTTGTTATTTTGGCTGCGGTATTCTGTGAGGTGGAGGTACTTCCCCAGACGGGCTGCTTTGATGCGCCCTACCTCTCTTAAAACATTCAGACCAAGACAAACAGGCTTGTTCATGCACACAAATGTTTGTCTTGTGTGGGAATCCTTCCTTCCTTCCTTCAAGAAGAGGTTAAGTGAGTACTACCTTACACATGATAAGTAATATTATATGTATAGTATATATGTATTTTATGCTATGTATTTATATATGTATAACTATAGATTATGTATAAATATGGAAAATATAATTCTGCATAACTTTTAACTCCCAGCCAAAATAAAATTACTTCACATACGTTAGGGTTAGCTGGAAGATATCTCTTAAAGTGATAAGCTCACCTTTGCACATCATTTTCTGTATAACCTACTTTGTATATGTTTGTTATGCAATAAAGGAATCGAACGAAGACGCGATTTTGAACGCTCGTGCGTTGGTGTCAAAGTCGCGTCATTCACGACTGAGCCGCCGAGCACGTCAGTAAGTTTTCGAATTTATGTACAGTAATAATCGCTTGCTCGGCTCATCAAAGGAAACCAGCGCGCCCAGGAAATTATATTTTCAAAGGATGCGTGACCTAACTTAAAGTACTGCCATGCAATTCTCTAAGCGACTCGTAATGGCTGTGTGCGTCGCTGTGATCACAGATGTCACAGCTTTGATATCATTAACTGCGATCACGGCTAAATTATTTGATATTCTATAAGGCTGTAAGCGTACGCGAGGCTCTTTGCCTTGTAGAATTCCAATTCCAAACGCAGCCTTGCGGCGCTAGTGTCGTACAACCATGAAAAGCGACACCAAAGAATTGCAATTTTGTGTTCAAGGCTGTAACAGCCGATGTTTCCGAGGATGTAAGGACGTTTGCTCTTACAGAATTGCATGGCTGGTCGTCTCTCTGGGGTTCGGAGGTTTGACGGCTGTCTATTCATACACGATCAGTATCTTCACCAAATCCTTAAACCTAGGTAACGGACCCCGCCAATCGTAATGAGTTAGGAATCAGTTTCACGCTAGGGAAAATAAGAAATGTTAATTGAAGAACACCTTGTAGTTTCTTGAGAAATCCTTGGTTCTCTGGTTTCGGTTCTAATGCGTAAGGATGAATACCCTGTCGATGCTGTCACGTTGCTACAAGGTGCCCTAGCATAGAGGGTAAAAGAAACAAGCGTGAACAGAAAACTAAGATTTATTACCAGTAGTATTTTAGCTAAGAGAATAAGTCAGGTCGCGGGTTCGATTTAATTTAGTGATCGACTCCGTACACTATTGTTGAGAACTACCGCACTCTCCTTTGTCTGGCCACGGAAGATCCGCCGGCACGGAGACAGCTGCTGCGGCACAGGTTCAGGGTGCAGAGGCTCGCAGTCAGAGACGAGATAGCTGTCAGGTTCAATAGATGAACCCCAACGGTGTTCCTGTGAATCGTACCACAGTATTACGATCCAGCCGAAAAGTCCACTACCACTAGCGACCGAGACGCAAGAGAGCTTGGCATATGCGAGACTAATTACAATTTTCCTAGCGGCTGTGGCATTGCGATAGATAAAGCAAGCACTACGAACGATTTATTTCTAATGTTTTGCTAGTGGCAGGATTACAATAAAAATAGCACAAATAGGATAAGCAAACAGATACTACAGCTTTGCGGTACATAAATAATATGTGCACAACTTACCCAGTAAGGGAAATTCACTAAAACATCAATAAATTAAAAAGTCGGTTTCAATTTAAATAGCCGTTACTTTCGTATTTTGTAACGGTAGTTTTTGTAAGCTAAAGTGACACGTACAGGCTCTCAAGTAGTTTGGCGTGCAATGATCGCGCGATTCGCGCGTTCTCAGCGAATGAATTCTCGATGCAATCAGTTACCGTTACCGCGCTCCGCACCTACCTCTTCATTGTGTCGCCCTGCGCATTAGCAATATAAAACACACGGTGCGTTTGTCCGCGCGAATATTGAAAGTAATTTATTTTACTATGTTTTTATATGCTTCTATATTTTGTATAATAATTAAGTAATGTAAATATGTAGATATTTTTTAGTGTTATAAGTATTTAGATTTAAGTTAGTTTTAAGTATGTAAGTAAGTACGTATAAGATTAAATTTTAAAGAAGTTAGGTAACCTATGTTACAATGCCTGTTCCTCTCGTTCTGTCCAGGTAATGGCTATAATAATGCACGGAGATGGGGCGTTCTGCGGACAGGGCGTGGTGTACGAGACCTTCACGATGAGCAACCTGCCCAACTTCACGACGCACGGCGCGCTGCACATCGTCTGCAACAACCAGATCGGGTACACCACTGACCCTCGCTTCCAGAGGAGCTCGCCCTACTGTTCAGGTATGTCATGTTTCTGGTAGACCTTTTAGGATCGTAATGCACGAAGTACATAACGGGAGCCCTACTGCAGCTACTCGTCTGTTCATCTGTATGTTATGAATTTTGGAACGAAATCAGCTCCGCGGCTGAAATTTGTCTTTTTATTTTATTCAACGTCGGGAGGCATGCCGTAGCCTATGAACGCTTGCAATACATTAAGTATCACTCGCGCGATGCCACCTCTGCTTCTAACACAGCAACTCCATAGGAGTTTACTAGTGACCTCACTTACACGTAGGAACACAACTACACTCCAGGTAGTTGTTATTTCACCACGGTATACAGTGATGCGGAAGTACTTCCCTAGACGGGGTGCTTTGCTGCGCCCTTCCTCTCTTAAAAAGTCTTCACGCTATCATCTTTAGAGACGAAGTCACCTCACCTGAGGTGCTGCTTGTATGCACCTGACGAGCTCGGTGGAGGAGTGATTAGCAAAGCTACTTCGACACTCGTGGGTTCGATTCCCACACGGAACAAATATGAACATGTTTGTAGTATTGTCTTAGGTTTTCGCGTTTGTTATACATTGAATTAAACAATTTTTAACGGAAGTATCGCGTGTTTTATTAAATAAAACTCCGTTAAATTGTTTATAACATGTTTGTATTGGTGGAAAGGGGTGAAGGCTGACATAGAGAACAAGGAGCAGAATAAATTATTTGTAGGAAGCGAAGAACTCCCCACGGAAGGAAGAGAGCCTAAGAGCAGCACGAGCCGTGCACATCTTCTGCGATGCGGCTCAAATGACCGCGAGGTCGGAGTAGTCACGGGAGATGACGGGTTCTGTTTGTACTGATGAGATTTAAAATGAAATTTATTGGTCCGAATGTTTTCAAGAGAGGTAGGGCACATTGAAGTAATCCGCACGGGAAAGTAGGCACCTCATCTCACGGAAAACCGCAGCCAAACAACTCCCTGGAGGGTTGTTGTGTTCCAGCGAGTAAGTGAGGTTACCGGTTAGTCTTTAAGGAGTAGCTGTGTTATCAGCAGAGGTGGCAACGCGCGACTATCTCATCCATGTACTCCCCGCGCGCAGCATCAGAGATGCCACCACTCCGTGCTAACGCAGCAACTCTTCAAGAACCTACTGATAAACTTGCTTATTTCCAGGAACACAACAACACTACAGGTAGTTGTTATTTCACTACTTCGAGGCTGCTTCGATGCACCCTACCTCTCATTCGGTAAAGCCTCGTTTGTTAAATAGAAGAATGCACCACGTACAGGCGATGATGGCTTTGAATCTATAGATGATAGTGAGCCCCTTACACATATATATTACATGATGAGACTATCGGTAAACCTTCCAGATATAGCAAAGTGCGTGGACGCCCCTGTGCTCCACGTAAACGGGGACGAGCCGGAGGCCGTGGCCCACGTGGCCCGTGTGGCCATCGAGTACCGCTGCAAGTTCAAGAAGGACGTGGTCATCGACCTGGTCTGCTACCGGCGGTTCGGGCACAGTGAGGAGGACGAGCCCATGTTTACACAGCCTTTCATGTACAAGAAGATTAGGAATATGTCTACAGGCAAGGCTCGCCCATCGCTTGCTGGTCGATAGCGTATTGTCGATTCGACACGTAAAGTTGAATCGTCTCATAGCATATTGTCAATTCGATACCTACGTAAAGTTGAATAGCCTCATAGCATATTGTCGATTCGATACGTAAAGTTGAATAGTCTCATAACACATTGTTGATTCGATACGCAAAGTTGAATAATCTCTTAAGTTATAGTCCTTTCGATATGTAAAGTTGAATAGTATCACAACGTATTGTCGATACGATACGTAAAAGTCAATAGTCCCATAGCTTATTGTTTTTTCGATACGTAAAGTTGAATTGTCTCATAGCGTAGCGTAGATTCCATATGTAATATTAAATTATCTTATAGCGTATTTTTAACAAAGTAAATGTCAATTCATTTTATACAGTTCTGTATTCTGTATAGTCGACAAGATATACGCAGCGAAACTGAAAGCTGAAGGCGTGGTCAACGACGAGGACATCAAGCACTGGGAGAAGGAGTACATGGACACGTTGAACAAGCACTTCGAGCTGGCCAAGAAGGTCACTAAACTGAGCATCATGGATTGGATCGATACGCCGTGGACAGGCTTTTTCGAAGCCAAAGATCCTAAGAAAGTTTGTATAGACAGATCATCATCTTCACTCTTCTTGATGCATGAAAAAAACATGACTAAAATGGTCGAGTTTTGTCACAAGGTGATGTCAAAAGCCCTAAGAACCAGTGAGCGTATATGAGAATAGCTATGAATATTTGGGGAACGAGTAAGGTGTGTAAGGACCACGTCTTATGGCGCTCGGTTCTCTTTGCCTATACCGCGGTCACAAAAACGTTGTGTGTTAGCGCCTAAATATCAGCGATTTGCGTACTTACCAACGGGAGAACATTTTAACTAATAAACCGATAATTATCGCGATGTTGATCCGTGAAATAGCCAATAAGAGCTGCGCCTTCTACTTGACCCCCCGGTCCGTAGCGGTGAATTGATTTAATATGTAATATCGGTCTCATCGGTAATTTCGTTCATGCCCGTAAAGGACCTGGCGTGAATATATAGATAGATATAGTTTGCAGTGATAGCCCAGTGGATAAAGAACCGGCCTATTGACCAACTGGTCCCCGGTTCGAATCATGGTGTATATCACTTGCGCGGCGGTGAAGGAAAACATCGTGAGGAAACTCACACGTCCAAGAAATTATATTTCGAAAGTGTGACCTAACCTAAGAAAGATCTAGTTTTTCCTCTAGGTTGTGGAGGTCTGACGGCAGTCACTCCATGAAAAAATCATTGACTCCCCAAAACCTTAGGACCAGCTTCAGACCCCACCAATCCTAATAGATCAGATTTTTATATACGACTAGATTGGCAAACAAACATGCGGCCCGCATTAGATGGTAAGCTGATGTTACTCGCGCGCTGCCAATCTTGTGGCCTAAGGCTGTTTCGTCACAGTACCCAGTAATTTCTCTGCCATCTCACCCTTCAAACCGGAACACAGCTATATAAATATAGCTGCTTGGCGGTAACTGTGATAACGCTAAGGAGAAAAACATGTATAGTTTACAATGATATGCTCCGAACCATTTCATAGTCAAACCTCTAGTTATGGTATGATCGAAATAATAGTCACTACTTGAAAATGACTTGCCAACTCACTGTTCCCTAAATTTATTATTAGTGTTTCACTATATTTCAGATCGACGAGACAGGCATATGCGATGCGACCATCTCGACGATATCACAGCACTTCTGCAAGGTGCCAGAGCTCTGGGCATTCGAACTGCATAAAGGTCTCATCAAGATATTAGCTGCTAGGGAAAAAATGGTATGCATCTAATTAGTAGACATGCATATACGACGTCTCATCTAGCCAGTGTATTGCATTTTGCATATATAAAGAGTAGATCAGCCGGCATATTATATGCAGTTACAAATGGCCCATCCGTCCAAAGAAAATCCATAAACCATCTAATCTAATCTAAGAAAAATAGCCAATCTTCGAATAGAAATATCCATCGGGCAGATTGCTTTTTGCTTTTGTGTTCGTAACAATATATCCAGCTTTTATCACCTGTGACAATGCAAGCGTTTCGCGCCAATCCAAACGGCGGTGTTTCTGATCTCTAGTCAAATTGTGAGGTATCCATCAAGTAATCATAGATCTTTCTGACGCCTGACGTCGAATATATCGATATGCCACTCTTATATCAGCTTCTATCATTAACCGCTCAGCATTGTCTTTACATTCAGTGGGCATAGGACATCTTTAGCGCAAATCATCAGTGAACTTGCTCCAATCACGTTTGAACTCATTAAACCAGTTATAAACAGTGGCACGGGGTGGGATTTCGTCATGAAATTCATATGCCATTTGTTTAAAACAAATGACATATTCAGTGAGTTTTTATTCTACAGATGCTCAACGAGTTCTATATTAGATCTTTTATCAGAGATTTATCCTACTTTCATTCTCTCTCTGCCATAGCCAGCTCTCGCTTCCATAAGTAAGCGTTGGAACCAGCACTGCATTGTGCATAGCGAGCTGTGCCTTCTGGTTCAAGTTTTTGCTGCCAAAAAGTTTTCCCAACGCTCCATTCACACTATTCCCAACACTCACTCGTCTTTCCACATCAGCGGTGTACCTTCCACCCCTACTGAAGGCGCATCCAAGATATATAATCTCATCCACTTGATCCAACACTTCGTCATCAATCGTAATCCTTACATTGGTTCTGGTTTCTTCTCTTTCAAACACCATTATCTTTGTTTTCTTCGCATTCAATAGTAAGCTTTTCTCCATGCAATCGTCTTTCATTATTGTGACCAGTGTTTGCAGTTCAGATGGTGTTTCTGCTAATATCACTGCGTCGTCTGCATACAGCAGACAGTTCACCACTGGGTCACCTATGCGCAATCCAACATTCATTGACCTTATTCTCTGCAGACTACTATCGAGATACAGAATAAACAGCCTAGCAGATAGCATGCAACCGTGTTTGACACCAAACCAGGGTGACATGCTACCATCTTCGATCCGCACACATGCTGAACAATCCTTGTAAGTAGACTGCACAGTACGGAGCAGTGATCCGTCAATCCCATATCTCGGCAATATGTCCCACCCACAGTTCCTTTCTCACAACCCTATTAAATGCTTTCGCAAAATCCACAAAACTTCAGAAAACCTTCTGGTCTTTGGCCAGATGCTTCTCCACGATATTGCGGAACGAGAAAACTTGATCCGTACATCCCCTTCCATCCTCCCTGTGCCTCCCACAGCATTCCATCGGATTTCACCCTCATTCTCCTATCCATATACTTTTGCTGCATCAAAAATCATCTAAAGCAATCGGCTTTATATGAGGACTTCGGCTGTATTTAATAACATAAAACCTATCAAAATACTCTATTGTGCTTTCGTGCGTAGTCACCTCGAGTACGCGTCTCTGATCTGGAACCCGCAATATGAAATTTATAAAAGACGTATCGAAATGCTTCAACGTAAATTAATAATGTATCTCAATTTTAAAACTCGCCAATTATGAATATGAATATCGGTGCAAACGTTATCACTTCGCGACGCCAAGTTAACGACATATGCTACGTACGTACTCTCGTATTAAAAATTGCTAACAGCTCGATGATTTGTAGGTATATGATGCAACAACCCTCGACTGCAACAGCGCGTCCGAGTAGACGTGCCATCTACATTCAGCAATTATAGACGTAACGCATTTCTGCACAGAGCATTCTCCGCGATTAATAATCACGATTTGAGTGATTGACCTCTTCCACGCCAGCACTGCTTCAGTTATGACTTACACGGCAGAGAGTTTCTTCTCCTGTTAAAAGTTAACAACTTTTCCTGTCCCAAGTTGTCGAAAAGTCAACTCGCTTTATTACTTTTTTTCTTTATCACTACTTGCCTACACATTAGTGGAGTTTTGTAACTAACAATAAGGCTACACATTTTACAATACTTATGTATATTAAGATGTTTGACTCTGGAATAATAAATAAATAATACACTGTTTAAAAATGTACCGTGGACTTTCCGGCAGGCCTCTGCACCTGGTCACAAGGCACAAACTACCCAAGCCTGGCTCGAAACCAACGCTCCGGACTGTACTTTATAAAAGCTGAAGACTGGCCCTCGTCTAGCCCAGATCTGAATCCCTTAGACTACAAATTATGGTCAGTTTTAGAGGACATGGCCTGCTCGAAACGACACGCCGACATTGTGTCTCTTAAGAAATATCTGGAACAAACACTGGCTAAATTTCCCATGAAAATAGTGCGTAAATCCATAGATTCCTGGCCAGACAAATTAGAGATCTGTATCAAAACCAAACGTGGCCATTTCGAGTAGAGTATTTTTTGCTAAGACTTCCATAAATACGTACACATAAGTTTTACTTCATAAAAATAAATGCATATACATTTGTAACAGAACTTATGGCCGTACTAGGTGTATATATGTATATTGTTTTCTTATACGATGGTACGGAACCCGTCACGTGCGAGTCCAACTCGCTGCCGGTTTTTAATTAAAACTATCGCTTTTGATAGAAAAGGTTTTGTTATTTCTCTTAATTCAATGCGATTGAATCAGCTTGCCTTGTCACTGTGGTGGAGTCGTCCAATGGTTTCAAATAATGAGATGTATATGTACTTGACCAGGTTAAAGACGGCATTGCAGACTGGGCCATGGGGGAGGCGCTGGCGTACGGGGCGCTGCTCCGAGACAAAGTACACATCAGGTTCACAGGCGAGGACGTGGAGCGAGGGACCATGGCCCATCGGTGAGCTTAACACATTCTGCAAAATTTGAATTCCTGAAAACGGGTGAGGTTACAAATAAGTGTAGAATTGATCTGTTGGCGAAGGGTTTTGCATTGTACGAGTCCATAAGCTATTGTAAGGCTACAGTGACCACCTTACAACAAGCGGACCGTATGCTTGTTTCAATAAAATATAAACCTACCTTGAAGTTTCATTTTAATGTATTGTGAGATATCTAGCACCTGATTAAATCCCTGTCAAAATTAAAGATGATACTGCTTTGTTAAAGATTTTTAAGTGAAGATACTTCTCTCAATTCTCCCTCAAAGGTGCAGATACTACCTATTTAAGGTTTTCAGGGTTGTTATATGAGGTACCTACGGCAGGGAAATATTTAATAATCCGCCTGGCTGAGGAACTGCCTCCATCTTACAGAAGATCAGATACATACATACAGATCAGATCGTAGCCCAATAGCAACTCTATAAAGGGTTGCTGCGTTAACATTAGGGGGCACCACGTGAGGAATATTTCCCATCTTGACTCGCCGACGACTGGGAATTCGTCTTCACGCACTGGAACCGCAATAATCGCGTACAGTTCTGGAGAAGTTAAACGAGAACCATTAAGCTTTGGATGAATAGAAGACAGTAGTGAAATATTCTTTTTGCATATGACTCTTAGAAGCCGAGGAAAAAGAAAGCAAGAATCCCATGGGATACCGGTATACGAGGGGGTGATGTCGCGGGTTACAGTTATAAATAAAATGTTTTGCATATGATGCACCCCGTCTGTATTCCCCAGGCATCACGTGTACCACCACCAAGGCGTGGACGGCGCCACGTGCCGCGTGCTGGACACGCTGTACCCCGACCAAGCTGTGTACAGCCTGCACAACAGTGCACTAAGCGAATTTGGTCAGTAACATTTGCTACAATTTAAATCCTTTCGGTTCGTAAAGCTATAATATTAAAATGACCATATGTATTATAAAATGAAAATAACCCATTTAAATTACCATAAAATTAAAATGTACTATAAAAATAATAATATCAGTCAGTACAGGGGAATATTGAAATAGAATAATATTGTAGGTATATCACTACATATTATAAAACAAAGTCCCACGCTGCGTCTGTCTGTCTGTTCGCGATAAATTCAAAAACCTTCTGCCAGAGGTAGGGCGCATCAAAGCAGCCCGTCTGGGGAAGTACCTCCACCTCACAGAAAACCGCAGCCAAATAACAACTCCCTAGAGGGTTGTTGTGTTCCTGCGTGTGAGTGAGGTCACCAGTAAGCTCCTAAGGAATTGCTGTGTAAGCAGCAGAGGAGGCATCGCGTGAGTGATATATGTTAACAAGCGTTAAGGCGACACATCGAAAAATTAGACCAACTTTCATCGAATAGTATAGGCTAATGACTAAACTGACGGATCTAAGATTTTAATATAAATAACTTCATTTCTTTATCTTGAATTTGCTTGCTCAAATACGCGATTGTGTAAAATTGATTCGATAATAATTACTTTCGAAAACACCTCCTGAAATTCATTATTTATGAAATTACAACGAAGTTGTTCTGTTTATACGCTTCAAAATTACTTAAATCTATTAGTAATATCTATGTTTATAATATGGTTGCTGCATATTTTGATAAGTGAAACATGAAATTTTTTAAAAATATTTTAAGTTTCTGACAATTTCTAAGCGATCACATTCGTCTTGGGTGCTACGTGTTTTCGACCTTATTGTGCGGTAATGAGGATTATAAACGCGTTGACTAACTACATCCAGCCAGTCCGGCTGCAGCCCGCTTCGAGGTAAGACCTATGTCGATTGTCTGCTCGAGCTCGCTCTATTTACATCGCGACACCGAAGTTTTTATAATTAATAGTTGTAAATATTCAATATTATAGTATTTAGCGTAAGTGTATTATTATTAGATATAAGTAGTAAATAATATTATAGGTTTATATATATTTATTATACTGTTGTAATAATGGGGAACACTAAAAAGAAAATATATAGAATAAAAATACAAAGAAAATGTTCGTAGAATGGCGGAGGCGAACAAGACAAGGTATTTTTTTTTTTTAATTATTGTATTCATTAAACATATTATAATAACATTGTGTAGACATATTTCTAGTTTTTAGAACAGTTCCTAGGTATGGTTGGCCCAAGCTATTTAATTCCTCTTCAAACTTTTTTTTAATTTTGCTTACTTAATAACTCTATATAAAACTGCATTAATTAAATAAGAGTTATTTTTTGCAGGAATAAACAGTAACATTTGATAATTGGTATACATTATCCACAGGCTGACCGCGTACCTATATAGGACGCCAAACTCCTATTATGTCCATTACAATCTGACCGAACTCCGACTTAGAAGTTGTACGTCGGTGGAGGTCAGGTTACGTTGGAAATTTATACCAATAAGGTTCGCGCTCTCAGCACATAGCAACCAGTGGAGACTCTTTATTTCTTTGTATTAAAATAAAAACTTATAAAATAGAATATTTTTGCTGTTTTGTTTTTTAGGAGAAACTTACTAAATAAACATATTCCACTAGAAGAATCACTACTCGATTTATATGCTACTTTAACGTAAGTGTCATACGGGACGACAAACTCATAGTAACCATTATAAGCTCACCGAACTCCGACTTAGACATTGTACGTAGGTGAAGGTTAGTTTACGTTGGAAATTTATCCAATCAGAAGATAGAACCAGTGGAGGTTTTTTTTTTTTTTGTATTAAAATAATTACTAGTAAAATAGTATATTTTGATAGTTTTTAAAAAAACTCGGTATGTTTCATGTTAAAGAAGCGAGCGAGGTGTGTAAGTACCGAGTCATGTGGCGCTCACGAGGGATTTAGCGTGAAGATATAGATAGATAGTATACTTATACCCATGGTACTCGTGAAAACAAATAATATTTACTATGAACCAACACTGAAAACACAAAAAAATCATCTATTCTATACATTGTGGTTAGTATTGAACTATTGTACGGATTAGATTTATTTTGCAACATCAGAGATGGTCCTGGTTCTTTCTTCTTGAGAGTTTAATAAATAACAAGGAAACGTACAACAATACAAAACACAGAGTATACATAAGTAAAATACAATAAATGTCATTATACTGAAGTTAAAGTTATGAAACAGCAAGAAAATCATTTGTCACATGTTTTTTTTTAATATGAATAGATTATAAAATCTATTTGTATATATGTATATTAGGGTGTCCCTTATTTTTCAAAGTTTTTATTTTCTAACGCATATGTCTTAGTTTTGTTCATTTGCTTTTAAAACACTCGGAAATTAATTTTTAACTTATTTGGATTACGATAATCCGTGCCGAATTACATCGAAACATGTTCATACAAGTTGCGCGGCAGTGCCGCACGTACTCGCGGTATTCATTTGTTCAAATTCAAAGTCAAAATCTTTTTATTCCGTAAAAATGGCTACATTTGTTTGGAATCGTCACATTTTTTTTCCCTACCGTGCAGTTTATGACTAGGTGAGCACTGATAAAAATACTGCCAAAAAACTCAGGCATCCCTCTTTTGGTATCCAAACAAATTTACATATTTTGTTAATTACATTATAATTGGATCGACTCACTCCCAGGCATTTTTATCATTAATATAGTCAGATACTTTATAATATGCCCTGCTACACAATTTGGCTTTAATAGTAGTTTTAAATTTGTTTATTGACAAATCTCTTATATTGCTGGAAAGTTTGTTATAGAACCGTATACTTTGCCCCATAAAATAATTACTTGTTTTGTGGAGACGGCTTGCATATAACACAAGATTATGCTTATATCTAGTATTTATGCTATGAGTATCACTCTTTTTACAAAATGAGTCTATGTTTTTATGGACATACAAAAGATTTTCATAGATATATTGCGATGCGACTGTTAAAATATTTATTTCTTTGAATTTTTCTCTAAGGCTCTCCCGGGGACCAAGTTTGTAGATAGCTCTTATGGCTCTCTTTTGCAATAAAAAGATGGTGTTAATATCCGCGGAGTTACCCCAAAGAAGAATTCCATATGACATAATACTATGAAAGTAGCTGAAATAAACTATTCTAGCCGTATCAATATCAGTGAGCCGTCTAATAGTTTTCACTGCATAAGCTGCAGAACTTAGTTTTCCTGATAATTTTTCAATTTGTGGGCCCCTTTGTAGTCTGGAGTCAATTGTTATACCCAAGAACACAGTTGTCTCCACAGAGGCTAAATTAGTTCCATTAACATGTACATTGGTAGCCACCTGCCTTACATTAGGTGTTGAGAACTTAATTACTTTAGTCTTTTTATCATTTAAAAGCAGATTATTAACACTAAACCAATGAATAACTTTAGAGAGAGCATCGTTAACTTCGTCATAATTACCTAACCGTCTATTAATTTTGAATGTCAGTTATTCTCGTGATTAATACGTAATGTTTGTAACTTTTATAAGATGGCAGTGGAATTGAGAAGCAATAAATCAAGTATTTTCTTAGTTGGAGACGTAAATTATCAAATAATAGGCGCAAAATTACCGTCTAACCGTCAAGTTCTTCCTGTACTTTTTTATAAAATTCGCGAAGTTAAATTGACTGTTAGTGAAAGCGCATACCTAGTCATTCGAGAGTGTATTATATTTAGGGAAAAAGCTAGGATCCCTACCAGAGCTATACCTAACTGTGTAAAATAACTTGTGAATCTTCACCAGGAGGGAGTTGCAAAAAAATTCCAATTTTCTATTTCAATTTCAATCTAATTCAATCTGATAATTTTATTTCTCTTATTTATTCGAAATAAAAAAATCCTGTGTTTACTCGGCGCTATCAGCCATTATGACACTCGAACATCTATAACTTCAAGCCAAATCCCTTGCGGGGTAGGCAGAGAGAGCCGAGCGCCACGTGACTCGATCCTTACATATCTCACTCGCTTCTTTAACATTCATTGCTCTTCTCATGCACGTACGCCGGTTTCTAGGTCTCCTGACATCACCTTCTGATAGAACATGACCAATTTGGTCATGGTAGGTAAGTCTTGGCCTTCCCCGGCTCCTACATCCTTCCACTTTTGCATTGTATATCTGCTTCGTCATTCTTTCATCTTGCATTCTTTCTACATGCCCGAACCATCGGAGCATGCCTCTTCTTATTTTAACACCGACGCTCTCTTTCAGACCAACTCTATTTCTAACATCATCATTACGAATACGGTCTACAAGCCTTACGCCACAAATTTTGCGCAGCGCTCGCATTTCAACCGCGTTTATTCTACTTTCATGCTCTTTCTGCCATACCCAACTCTCGCTTCCATAAGTTAGCGTTGGGACCAACACTGCATTGTGTATAGCGAGTTGTGCCTTCTGGCTCAGGATTTTACTACCAAGAAGTTTTCCCAACGCTCCATTCACACTATTCCCAGCACTCACTCGTCTTTCCACATCTGCGGTGTACCTTCCATCCCTGCTGAAAGCGCATCCAAGATATACAAACTCATCCACTTGTTCCAACACTTCATCATCAATCGTAATCCTTACATTAGTTCTGGATTCTTCTCTTTCAAATACCATTATCTTTGTTTTCTTCAGTAGTAAGCCTTTCTCCATACAGTCGTCTTTCATCGCTGTGACCAGTGTTTGCAGTTTAGATGGTGTATCTGCTAACTAAACATATGTGCCCGAATCAACAAATGGCCCGCTTTAGCTCGATAAACAATGTTGTATTATGTAGCTGGTGTTTCATTCTTCTTAAGGGGGATACATGCCGTCCAGTGGCGCCTCAAGGAATAAAATATCGTATCTTAGCGTGGAAGATAAACATTATAAAGTCATGTGTTGCGTGTGTTACAAATACAATAACGTACTTTTACGTCATTAAACCAACAATTGAAATGTTTTGCTTTCGTTGTAATAGGCATAATTGGCAAAAAACGGCCTCTTTTAGCACTTTTGCTTATAACAACGATAGTGGAATATTTTGAGTGTTGGTTTAATGACGTAAAAATACTTTACTATCTTCGTAATAAATGCAACATAAGATTTCATAATGTTTATCTTCTATGCTATAATATGTTTTTTTATTCAATAAGGGCACCACTGGACGAGACCTAAGTAAGAACAACATAGATACCAAGACATGTTAACTTGTAGAGATATAAACATAAAACGATGTCATTGATTTCTCTTTCAATAAACTTTTAAAAGTGAATACGTTTCTGTAGTTTTTTATTACTATTATTACTATTGTTTTCCGTCTAGCTTAAATAAATATGTTTGGTTCAGTATGTATAAAGCTAAATAATAATTAAATCAATAATTTTTATTAAATATTGATATTATAAATTTTATTTAAGTGTGACGCGACTCTGTAGCTTTTCTGTTCGTTTGCATTGACTATACGTTGACCCCAGGTTACCTATTAGGCGCTAATTTCAAATTTTACAAATCGAGCGTCGAGTGTCAATTGAGGGGCGCGGGGTGATTGGGCGGAGCCATTTTAAAGCTTCACGATCGAGGTGTCGCCTTAATAGGCTACGGTAACTGCTTTACATCAGGTAGACCGTATGTCTCCCGACGTTGTATAAAAAAAAATACGCGTTATGTCACAGTAATGTATTAAGTTGCGTTTAAACACACTAATTAGCCAATATGCTACAGTAGTAATATTTAACATTGTTTTTCCTCAGGTTGCCTCGGGTTCGAAGTGGGATACTCGTTCTCGAGCCCCAACTTGCTGAGCATATGGGAGGCGCAGTACGGAGACTTCGCGGACACCGCGCAGCCCATGTTCGACACCTTCATAGCTAACGGGCAGAGCAAGTGGATCTCCCAGTCTGGTATCGTGGTGCAGCTGCCGCACGGCATTGATGGCGCTGTGAGTCTCCTACTTCTCCTTCTTAGTGTTAACCCGTTTCCTATCCATTGGCAGGATCCGCTACCTAAGCCTAAGGATTTGGCGAAGATACTGAATTTTTACATGGAGCGACTGTCTTCAGACCTCTATAACCCACAGGAAAAATCAGACCTTTCTTAGGTTAGATTACACGTCTAACAAAATAAATATAATTCCTTAGACGTGTGGGTTTCCTCACTATATTTTCCTTCATCGCCGAGCAAGTGATAATTACAAATATGTACATAAATCGCGTTGGGTAAACTGTTTGGCAGCCGAAATGTAAGCCAGAAGGCACAGCTCGCTGTACACAACGCGGTGTTAGTCCCAACGCTAAATTACGCAAGTGAGAGCTGGGTATGGCAGAGAGAGCATGAAAGTAGAATAAATGCGGTCGAGATGCGAGCACTGCGAAAAATGTGTGGCATAACGCTTGCTGACCGCGTTCGAAATGATGACGTACGAAAGAGAGTTGGACTGAAAGAGAGTGTCGGTGTTTAGATAAGAAAGGGCATGCTCCGTTGGATCGGACATGTAGAAAGAATGCAAGATGAAAGAATAACGAAACAGATATACAATGCGAAAGTGGAAGGATGTAGGAGCCGAGGAAGACCAAGACTAACCTACCATGACCAAATTGGTCGTGTTTAATCAGAAGGTGATATCAAGTATCTAGTAACCGGCGAGAGTGCATCAAAAGAGTTATGTATGTTAAAGAAGCGAGTGAAGTATGTAAGGACCGCGTCTTATGGCGCTCGGTTCTCTCTGCCTACCCCGCAAGGGACCTGGCGTGAAGATATACATACATAAAACCGAAAACACGAATTTGGTGGTATATGCCACTGAACTACTACCATTATGGAAGCTAATTTTAAGCGTACCTATTCACATCAAAACTGCAACAATGCGCCAGCTGGTATTGTATAAAAAATATAACAAATTTACATTTGCCATTGGAGCATAGGCTGTGACTTAGACCGATATATGGGAAATATTTTTCTTCAACCACAACGTCAAATTTGTGAGACCCGGGTGGTCGAATACGACCGCGAAATGTATGGGAAAACGTATATAACGGGTTCTGACTGCACTGACTGACTTGTAGAATACAAGTCTCATACGACTAACGTAACGTAACTTGGTACGTAACCCTCAGTGCGCGAACCCCAAATTGCACTTTACCGATTATATTGAAGGGTCTATTTTTAAAGCCCGTCTGTTACAGGGTCCGGAGCACTCGTCGGCGCGCGTGGAGCGCTACCTCCAGCAGGCAGACGACGATGAAGATATCATTCCAGATCTTGATGATAAGGATTACATCGGTAATTGTTCTTTTGTCTCTCCAATGCTTGCATCAACGGTGCAAGGACACCACTTTAATAAACATATCGTGACCTTGGAATAAAAAGGTTCCACGTCGCATTTTTGAAAGTATTTTTTTGGAATAAGATATTATTTTGATACTACTTCGGGAGGCATACAAGCATACGGCCCACCTGATGTAAAGCGTACCGTAGCCTATTGTAGCCGTAGTCGTAGCTTGTACTCTGCTGTTTACACAGCAACTCCTTGGGAGCATACTGGTGACCTCACTCACACGCAGGAACACAACAACCCTCTAAGGTGTTATTTGGCTGCGGTTTTCTGCGAGGTGGAGGTACTTCCTCAGATGGGCTGCTTTGATGCGCCCTACCTCTCTTAAAACATCTAGACTAAGACAAACAGACATGTTCATGCACATAAATGTTTACCTTGTTTTCGTCAATTCCATCTAATGTTATCTATGGTACAAATAAGTTTCAGCGCCATCTATTATTATCTTTCATCATTAGTTCTGACATAAGTTTCATCTTCAATTAGTCATTATGAATGAAAAATAACGGAACCCACTTATAGTGAATGGATTTGAATGTTTTTAGGGTTCCGTTACCTCAAAAGGAAAAAAGGAACCCTTGTAGGATCCCCTTGTTGTCCGTCTGTCAAGACACTTTATCTCAGGAACGCGTAGATACAGTTATCAAATTCAAATTAATATCAAATACTCAAGTCTGCAGTGTCTTCTGGCTGTGAAAAAAAATCAACCTAAGTCTGCGGAATTAAAAGTTATAGTCGTTTATGCCACATATTTATATGAAAACATAAGGGGTATTAACCTAAAGGTTATTTTACGTTGACCAAAAATCATGGAACTAGGCATGAAGCAAGGTCTAATATCACAAATAAAGGAAAAATACAAAAAACGTTCTATCTATCCATAACTTCACGCCAAATCCCTTGCGGTGTAGGCAGAGAGAACCGAGCGTCCCATGACTCGATCCTTACAAACCTCACGCTTCTGTGACATTCATTGCTATTCTTATGCACGCTCGCCGATTACTAAGGCTCCTGATATCACCTTTTTATAAAACACGATCAATTTGGTCATGGTAAGTTAGTCTTGGAATTACTTGGTCACGATATAACCATACAATGACTTTGAGTATATGGCAGGTAAAATAAAACACCAGGTATGAATAAACCAT
The DNA here is from genome assembly GCA_947507595.1 of Pyralis farinalis. Lineage (NCBI taxonomy): Eukaryota > Metazoa > Arthropoda > Insecta > Lepidoptera > Pyralidae > Pyralis > Pyralis farinalis. The sequence goes on along the minus strand of OX382268.1, from coordinate 35,531,691 downwards.
CGTCCACAGGGATATTTTAGGTATAGAATTATTTATTTATTTTTCAAATTTTATGCACAAAGATGTATAACGGAATACTTATTTCTCCACCTGTCAACCTTAGGCTGATGCGGAGTATATATGAGGTGTTGAAGGGAATATAATTGAAGGATTGTATGTTCATAACTTACAAACTAGTGTGTGATATTGTATAAAAAAAGAGCTAGAGGTTGACAAAACAGATTTGACCTATTTCAAAAAGTCTGGATATACAAAAAAGCTCGACATTTGAGTGCCACACGAACTCACTGAAAGAAACCTAATGAATGGTCTGCGATTCTCTATTAAAAAGCACATGTTTTGCAATAATTTCCAGTGAAGCAACTCCGAGACTGTAATTGGATCGTGTGCAACGTGACCAGCCCCGCGAACTACTTCCACATGATCCGGCGGCAGATCGCGATGCCCTTCCGCAAGCCGCTCATCGTGATGACGCCCAAAATCGGCCTCAAGCATCCCTTCTACAGATCCAAGTTTTCAGAGTTCGCGTTGGGAACCAGCTTCCATAGGTAAATAAAAGTATACATATTAAATAGATTCAGGTAATGATGGTTGTTGCAAGTTGAAATTTGCAAATAGTTTTTTTTTTTAATTTAGTATCAGTATCAGCAATGCAAAAATACGACTGTCAACGAGATAACTGGCGAGAAACGAGCGTGTTAGTGCCGTTGCGTATTTAAATTCGATTGCTGCACATTTAAGTGAAAAGTAAAAGCTGGCGCTGCAAATACAGCAACTTATAACGTAATATGAATATTGTCAATTTTAACAGGTGATAAACTTTACTATGTGGCCCACTGTACATTAACAGTTTCACATATCTTGAGAGACGTATTCTAGTTTGCCGTACGATGGGCTTTATAATTTAAAATACTATCAGGTAATTATACTACGGTAATACATAACATTACATAAGAAACGAAAAGGAGAATAATCGTGGAGACATCTGGCTATGAACCCGAAGCTTTTCTGCGGTTTAGTGAAACTTTGGAAATCATTTGACTGGGTAGTGCCAAAGGATCTTTGGGGCGTATTAGCATATATGCCTAGATATATTTACGAGCTCGGTGGCGGTGATTAGTAACGCTACTTTGACACCGACGCTCATGGGTTCGATTCCCGCACAGGACATACATTTGTGCGCATGAACATGTCTGTTTGAGCATCAAAGCAATCATCAAAGCCTGGGGAAAATAGTACCTCAACCTCACAAAAAACCAACAACCGCTTTGTATCAGGTAGGATATTTACTTGCGAAAATAAGGCTTGTATGTCTCCCGGCGTTGGATAAAAAATATCAAATTGGCGGTGCACTTTTGTATAGGGACTCTGACCGAAGGGCAGGTGTAGTCACTTCATAAACAGAATATCATAACCAAAAAAACAAGATACCAGCACCCAATGGAAGGATTACGATTGATGATGAAGTGTTGGAACAAGTGGATTAGATTGTATATCTTGGATGCGCTTTCAGCAGGGATGGAAGGTACACCACTTATGCGGAAAGACGAGTGAGTGCTGGGAATAGTGTGAATGGAGCGTTGGGAAAATTTCTTGGCAGTAAAAACTTGAGCCAGAAGGCATAGCTCGCTATCACAGTGCAGTACTGGTCCCAACGCTTACTTATGGAAGCGAGAGCAGGGTATGGCAGAGAGAGCATGAAAGTAGGATAAACGCGGTCGAAATGCGAGCGTTGCGCAAAATTTGCTGTGTAACACTTGTAGATCGTATTCGTAATGATGATGTTAGAAACAGAGTTGGCCTGAAAGAGAGCGTTGGTGTTAAATTAGAATGTAGAAAGAATGCAGGAAGAAAGAATTACGAAACAGATAATACAACAAAAGTAAAAGTATGTAGGAGCCGAGGAAGGCCAAGACTTACTTACCATGTCCAAATTGATCGTGTTTTATCAGAAGGTGATTCCAGGAGCCTTAGAGACCGGCGAGCGTGCATGTCAAGAGGAATGAATGTTAAAGAAGCGAGTGAGGTGTGTAAGGATCGAGTCACATGGCACTCGGTTCTCTGTGCCTACTTCGCAAGGGATTCGGCATGAAGTTATAGATAGATAGAGTCGTCAGATAATCATAATAGTACAGTGCTAGGCTGGTATGTATGCTTTCATGTGTATCGTTTCTAGTTCCGTCTTGTCTTCTTACCATCAAGACTAATCATTCTATGCCCCTCGTTCCACAGTCTAATTCTCCTGTTCGTACTGTGGGCAAATGTTTATATGCCCGTAGAATCACGAGGGGGACTAAGGGGTACTAGGGGCATATACATAGGGGCTCGTGGCACACCCGCTAATCCCTGGATAAATATGCAATTAGGATATACCCGCACTTTTACTTTTGGTTTTGTAATTTTAATAAATCTTTTTTATTTTTTTATGAAAGTTTTTAGTTGTTTAAAGACCTTTTTACTAACTATATTAGTAAAAAGTTTTACTAGTTAGAAATTTTAGTTGTTTAAAGAACTTTTTACTAATATAGTTAGTAAAAAGTTCTTTAAACAACTAAAAACACAAACACCTGGCTCGTCAGGAAGCATGCAAGTATATGGCCCACCTGATATAAGGCGATTACCCTAGGCTTTGAACGCTTGTAACACATCAAGTATAACTCGCGCAATGCCACCTCTGCTGCTGACATAGCAATTCCTTAAGTGCTTACTGGCGACCTCACTCACTCGCAAGAACAGAACCCACCAAGGAGTTATTGAGTTGTGGCACGGCGCAATTCTTCAACTTCTCCTGCTTTGCACTACCTCTCTCGACAAAAAGTATTTTATTATTATTAGTCATTCACATTCAATGCTCCACAGAGCCTACAGGGAACACGGCCCAGCATCCAAGAAGCCAGAATGTGTGAAAAAACTGATATTCTGCTCCGGCAAAGTAGCCATTATCATCGACGAGTTACGGAAAGAAAAGAAACTTGAAGACAAGATTGCGATGTGCCGCATCGAGCAGCTGTACCCGTTCCCATACGACATAATACTGCAGGAGTGCTGCAAGTATGAGAAGGCCAAGGTGTTTTTCTGCCAAGAGGAGCACAAGAATCAAGGACCCTGGCCGTTCGTTAAAGTCAGGATTGAGAACTTACTCGGAAAGAGAATTGGGTGAATGCACTTTTTTAGTTTAGTTTATTGTAGACAGGCGTGATGGTATGTACTTATGTATGTTTATTGTATTTTCAAATAACCACTCCAGACTTGTTAAACTTTAGTAGCCGGTCGACCAAGCTTCGTGTTTTATTGTCTTTTTTTTGTGTAAAAACACTTTTTTTTTAGTAAAGATTCATTTACTATTGTTAAAAGATGTAAGACGCATCAAAGCAGCACGTTACCGCACCGAGAAAACCGCAGCGAAATATCAACTCCCAGGACGATTCTTGTGTTCCTGCGAGTGAGTTATGTCACCAGAAAGCTTCTTTTGAGTTGTTGTGTTAGCAGTAGAGGTGGTATCGCCGAGAGTGATACCTAATGCAAGCGTTCACAGAATTTGGTAACCTCTTTACCATCAGATGGGCCGTATGCTTGTATGCCTCCCAACGTTGTATAAAAAAATCAATAGATGAACAAAAAAGGAACCTTATCAAAATCCAAAATTCCATACATTGCTTAGAGCCGTTTTGAGATACACAAAATATATTTATGTAATGATAGTATATTTATATAGATAATGATATATATATGACAGCATATCGTCGTATTGGTTCTGGACGTGGTCATAGATTTGCGTATTTGTGAATAGTTTTTGGGGTGTTTCGGAATGCATCAAAAAAAAAATTATGTAATGATAGTATATTTATATAGAAAATGATATATATATGACAGCATATCGTCGTATTGGTTCTGGACGTGGTCATAGATTTGCGTATTTGTGAATAGCTTTTGGGGTGTTTCGGAATGGCTCAAAAAAAAAATTATGTAATGATAGTATATTTATATAGATAATGATATATATATATGACAGCATATCGTCGTATTGGTTCTGGACGTGGTCATAGATTTGCGTATTTGTGAATAGCTTTTGGGGTGTTTAGGAATGGCTCAAAAAAAAATTATGTAATGATAGTATATTTATATAGAAAATGATATATATAGGTATGACAGCATATCGTCGTATTGGTTCTGGACGTGGTCATAGATTTGCGTATTTGTGAATAGTTTTTGGGGTGTTTCGGAATGGCTCACCGTAGTCTTTAGAATAAAGTGGGGATGTACCACTAAATTCGTGTTTTCGGATTTATGTACATATTTGTATTGTCACTTACTCGACGGTGAAAGAAAACATCGCGAGGAAACCCGCACGTCCAAAAAGTATGTTTCGATAGACGTGTGACCTTGCCTTAGAAAGGTCTGATTTTCCTTCTGGGTCGTGGAGGTTTGACAGCAGTCGCTCCATGGAAAAAAATATCTTCGCCAAATCCTTAGACTTCGCAGCGGACTCTGCCATTCCTGATGGATTAGGAAATAGGAATTATCCTATTTCCTAAATACTTCTTCTTAGCCAATGCTAATGCTCTTTAGAACTAAAATCACCCTGACAGTTAACAAGCAAGTCTTGACAAATGGAAATAGGCACAGCGATTACCTATAAATAAGCCCAACGTAGGATGTACCTTAATTGTTTTAGCGAATGTGCAAAGTGCGTTAACTACGGTCGTCGTTCTTTATGTAACAAGCGTCCAAAGGCTATGTTTTACATCAGATGAGTCGTATACGTGTTTGCCTCTCGACGTGATATAAAAAACGTAGCACCTTCCCCGTGACTGTACACATTAGGGAATCACTACATTTCTCCAGGGGGCTTTTTGGCAGTCTTCTGTAATAAGACTGTTATCTATGTAGCCCAAGACTTCATCTGTACCCTCTTCACATCATGCGGACCGTATGCTTGTTTGTAAAGAATACGATATATCCTATCTACCTCCATTAGGACATTGTAACTTTCTTACCTCTGATGGTATACATATCGTAATAGGTTTGTAATACATACAGGTGCATATCGCGGCCGTCGAGCGCCGCCTCTGCGACGGGCATCAAGTGGATCCACGCGAAGGAACTCAAGGAGCTCAAAGAGAAAATTGGTGCGCTTTGATTGTGTCGTGATGTTGTAATTGTGCTATTATTTATTCGTAGTAATTGTGATACCGTTCCGAAATAAATTCCATAAACACAGGAAAAAGTATTTATTAACCACTCTATTTGTTGTAGCATAACCACTCGTGAATTCGATTACCACACAATAGAAAAGTTTGTGTGCATGAACTATATATGTGCTGGTCGGTGTGCGTTAAGACACAGCAGTTCGACTGGGGAACTATTTCCGTTTCACAAAAAACGGCAGTCAAACAACTCCTTGAAGGGCTGCTGTGTTTGAGTGTGAGTGAGAAAGGATACCTCCGTAGCCTCCTAAGGAGTTGCTGTGCTAATAGTGGAAGTGGCAACGCGCAAACGAGACTTACATTTAATTTCTCTGTATTTCAATCGGTTTTAGGCTTCGGTGGCCACTTGTTTTTTTCTTATTATTAATACAACGTCGGGAGGCATACAAACATACAGCCCACCTGATGTAAAGCAGTTATCGTAACCTATTAACGCTTGTAATATATTAAGTATCACTCGCGCGATGCCTCCTCTGCTGCTTACACAGCATTTCCTTAGGAACTTACTGGTGACCTCACTTACACGCAGGAACACAACAACCCTCTAGGTAGTTGTTATTTGGCTTCGGTATTCTGTGAGGTGGAAGTACTTCCCCAGACGGGCTGCTTTGAGGCGCCCTACCTCTCTTAAACTTTGTTATTTGGGCTGTATTTTTGTATGTCTCCCGACGTTTTATAAAAAATATATCAAATAACGCAACTATAGAAGAGCAATTATACCTACCCCTTTACATCAGGCGAACCGTATGCTTTTTTGCTATCCGTCGTAGTATAAAATATAAATATATATATATATATATACTGGCAGCTGTAGACCTTACTATTATCTTCAGATGTCTTAGTTTTCATAATATGAGCTTTTCTCCTAAATCTGAAGAGCAGAGCCGGTACTTGAAATTGTGTGTTACCATAGCCTATGAATGCAATACAAGAGGTATATGCAGATAGGCATATGCATTCCTCCTAGCGTTATCCTGTTTACCTAATTCTTTTAGGATTGATTACCTGAGCCTAAGCATTTGGCTAACATAATTGGTTTTAACATAGACAATGACCATTTGTGTGGATGCCATAAGACCACAACCCAGAGGAAAATCGGACCTTTCTTAATTTTAGGTTACGCGTCTTAATAATTATAATTTCTTGGATGTACGAGTTTCCCAACGCTGAACAAGTGATAATTACAATAAACATGGTGTGTTTAAGAGAAGTAGAGGCATCAAAATAGCACGTAGTCGGGCAATTTTGATTCCTCTACTTTTCTAAGTATCTTTCCTACCCAAAAACCGTAGCCAAATAACAACTACCTGGAGCGTCGATGTATTCCTGTGAATGTGTTACCAGTAAGTTTCTGAGGGGTTGCTGTTTTAGCAGTGGGGCTGGTGATGAAACACACGAAAATTTACTCTTTGTATTACTAGCGTGTTCCTACTAGTGAATGAGGTTATCAATAAGCTCATAAGGATTTGACGTGTAAGCAGCATGGCGATGCTAAGTGTAAGCAAACAATTAAGATCGAGTAGGCAGTGTAGTTGTATGCCTCTCGTCGTTGAATAACATTTCACTTCTCATCTTTCTCTTCCTTGCTTTGTTTCTGTTGCACTACACCAGTTAACATAAAATGGTGTTACGCATCGGGTACTAAGGATCTAACCAATATCCACCGTAAACCAAGGCAAAACAAATGGGAATGTATGGTCGTACACTCTTTGCCTGCCATTTATTTGGCTGGCAGTGAAATAATAAACATTGTATACTATCTGACTTCTTCCCGCGCTTTTGACAAGTGACATTGTTGTTATACTTGAAATTTTTATATTTCAGTATAAAATTAGTTTTATGTGAAAATTTCGATAGTATTTTGTAACATAAGTGCTAGTGAAATTATACAGTAATAAAAAAACTCAAATATAATATTTATGCACTTTTTGGAAGTCGTGAATAAGTTCATCAAGAAAACCTTGTAAAAATTGCTATCGTTTTACGGGTGGTAATGACACTACGTTGATTGGGTCTGGGTACCCTTCTCAAGTATTTTTTTAGCACAGTTCCTGAAGCTGGAACATAGAATTTAGATTTTGAAATGGTTCTGAACTGAAGATTTGGCTGTATGGGTTAGATCCTTTTGCCTTTCCCCTCGGGGATAAAAAGAACCAAAAAAAAACTATATATTATCTGTTTTGGGACTTCTTCCCGCGCTTTTGACGAGTGACATTGTTGTTTTACTTGAATTTTTTACAATTCAATATAAAATTAGTTTTGTGAGACAATTTCGATAGTATTTTGTAACATAAGTGCTAGTGAAATTATACAGTATTGAAAAAACTCAAATATAACACGTTTATGCACTTTTTGGAAGACGTGAATAAGTTCATCAAGAAAACCTTGTAAAATCACTATCGTTTTACGGGTGGTATTTAAATTGGGTTGATTGGGTCTAGGTACCCTTCCCAAGTATTTTTTCAGCACAGTTCCTGAAGCTGGAACATAGAATTAAGATTTTCAAATGGTTCTAAACTGATGACTTGGCTGTATGGGCTAGATCCCTTTGCCTTTCCCCTCGGGGATAAAAAGAACCAAAAAAAAAAAAAAATTATCTGTTTTGTGTGTTGTCAAGTGTCATATTTGTTATTAAAACTTGTTCAACGTCCAGCTTTATTGTTATTATTTTTGAATGATAAATTTTCTTTAATAATGTCTTCTTATTTCGATTACTTTCGTAAATACATTGATAAGGATAATTCCAAAAGTAATGAATTCATCAAAGGTACTTGTTACGCTATGTGCCCTTCTGACGAGGAAGCTCTGTAAGTTTCTTTCGTCGTTATTAAGTATAATTAGTTTGATTTGAATTGCCCCAAAGCACTTATCAAGGAACATTTTATTTGAACAGAGCACTAATGACATCAACAATTTTTTCTCAATGATAATATAAATAATCTCAAGTGACTTTTGAGCAAACTTTATTTTTCTCACATGAATTATTATGTTTTTCTTAGACGCGAAAAAGAGCAACTAGTACATGTGTTAGAAGTCCTAGGTTCAGAGAGAAAACTGGTAAAATGCTACAGCCGATCAGCTGCAGACTCCAACATGGCTGTGCCACGGCTTTTAAGACCTTACTGTATCCTTAACGATACTGTGGATTATTTATTATTAGAGTAAGTAAATGTAACTTGTTATTGAAAGAAAGTTAATGTAGAAAAAATTAAAGTTTGAGTAGTGAATTCAGTGTTTTCAATTGTGAAATTCTTTTGGTTTTGTCCGTCAAGCCAAATAGAAAGTCTACGTGGAACGACTGACTAAATCAACCTAGCTACATTTTTATTCTCTGTCAAATTAATGACAGAGAATAAAAATGTAATTAGTTATATATTACCAATTTTTAGTTATATTTTCTTTTAGTCTTAGGATTCAATTTAAATATATGGAAATATTGTCTGTTCTGCTAAGAAATAATTACTACCACACTGGACACTGTTAAGTAACATTTTCGTATCAAATTACCTAATTATCCTTTAGAAAGATATTTAATTCACGTTTTCATTGCATGCCCTAATCAGCAGAATAAGCTTATATATTTATATTTAGGTATTTTTTTATGAAATAATACCACACCAATGCATGATAACTTTTCTGTATGCAAAACCTATGGTTGTTGAGGATTGTGTTCTATCCTAAGATACCACATGCATATCTATTTCAGTAAGATATATAGGTTCTGGTGAGTAAGTTCACAGGACTCTAGAGACTGCCTATCTTTGGAAAACTTACAAGTGTACTATCTCCATATTACTAGCTGTGCCTGGTGGGGATTTTTTTCAACAATATAACCCAAAAGCTTCATCACAATCATATGAATGATTTCTAAGTCTATAAAAGATAGGTACAATTTTTTTTGTTTTTTATATATTATTAGCTATCCGCCCCGGCTTCGCATGGGTGATATGATCGCTACCAAACTTCACAGGATCACCTGCTGGGCTAACCTGAAGATTCACTGAAAATTTCATCAAAATCTGCCCAACCGTTTTTGAGTTCATAGCGGACATACAGACAAACATTCATTTTTATATATATAGAAGACAAGTAGGAAATAAAATATATTAAAATATGGTCTAGAAACATGGATATGGTGAAAGAAGCAGAAAGTAGGGTGAACGCTATAGAAATGACAGTGCTGGGGAGTATTTGTGGAGTTACCATAGAGTAAGCAATAGCATGTTTCAAGATCAATGTGTAATGAAAGACAATTTCAACAAATAGGTGACAAAAGATAAGATATACTCTTGCATCTGAATAAGTTCATCAGCTATGCATGTAAACTATCATACCTAACATACCAGGAGGAAACTTACTAGCAACATTCCCACCCACTCACAGAGGTGCCACTGTCATGAACGGCTGGCTCCAGTGTTTGTTTTATATCAATTTTTTTATCACCTCTAACCCGTTAATATAGTAAATTAACTAACAATGAAATAATAATTTGATATTATTTATTTTGGAGATATTTCAAATTATTTATGCGTAAACACCTGACTTACAGAAGAGCATAAACCTCTTCTAAGAAAAACTTTTGACTCGAAAACTGTAACTCAAAAACAGCTAATAATAAAAGTATAGTTTCTTTGGGCAAAGTGTTATATTCTGTCTATATACACAATCTGTCATCATGTATTAAAACAGTGTAATTAAATTTTTAGTGTATCAAGGAGAAATGACATCCCCACATCAATGTTGTATGACTTCATCAACGACCGTTTGAGAGCAGTGCGTCAAGACATGACTATCCAGAGACTACCGCCAGAGGAATGTGTCAACTTGTTGGAGCCTATGATCAGATTTTATGTTTTTTTCAGCTACAGGTAAATTACACAACTATGTACTGTAACTTTTTTCTATACAACATTGGGAGCAAACAAGCATGCGGTGTAAATGGGTAACTGTAATCTATGAATGCTTACAATTGTTACATCCCTAAAAAAATACTTATAACAAATGAATATGATACAAAAAAAATAATTTAAAAAAGTGTTATATGTGATTATATGTTCGTGAGGGCCTAATGCAAATAATTTATTTCAATCTTTATCTTTTTAAAAACAGTGTATAGCTACAGAAAACTGGCAGAAGACAATATATAGAGCTACATGGACTCTCTCCTTTACAGCTCATATCTGTGACAGCCTTTAATTATGATAGTCCCTAATTTTATCACATTTATAGCTAAGTTTCCCTCATTTCAAACACTGTGTTCATATCTTTTTTTATGATTACTAATTATATATTTTTTCAGATTATGTCAACAAAATCTTAACGATTTTGATCCAGTGCTCAACAAAAAATACTTACTGGAGTGTATAAAATGGTTTCTATCTTGTTGTAATGAAGTTCACGATAAAAGCAGCACTGAGATCAGTGAACTAAGTAGCTTCTTGTCCAAGCTGGAACTAGATACAAGAAACTTGAAGAGTCTGGTGTGCGACAGGCCGCTAGTGGAGAGTTTGTACATATTGTGTAATTTAGATGACCTGCATCCAGTGATGAGATACTTAAGTTTACCAAAGGATTTAAGAAGGTTTGTATGGCTCAGTGCACGTCACATGCAGTCTGAACCTAACTCTATTGTATACAACATAAGATGCTAAGGAAAATGCCTAGGTGTCATGCTTGAATACTGAAACTTGGATATTTACAACAAAAAATTACCAGAGTTTTGCAAGTTAAGTCATACATAGTCTTTTCTGCTTCTAAGATTTCCACTGAATTTATAAATAGAGCGAATGGCTACTATTTGTTAGATAAAAATTGTTTCATTGTCAGCCGCCGTTCCCTGCAACATATAACCTACGACATAATGCTGAGGAAGTAGCTGAAATAGACAGCTTAGTTGTTACGACCTAACTCCTATGTGGCGAGCTGAGCTTACTGGCAAGTTTATTTATGTCGGCGCCCACTATAATTTGTAGTCTATACATACTATAATTAACAAATTCTAATTTATTATAGTCCATTAGGATTTCAGTATTGGCAGTAGTTGGATTTGGAGAAGTACATTTTATACATTTGGTTTTAACTGCGTACAACAAAAGATTATTGTGTAAACCAATTTAGGATAGAAGACAGAATATTATCATTAATCCTGTTATCACTCAAATAATGTTCTTTTTTATTGCAGTAACGCCACCATAGAGCTGGCATATAGAATAGCAATAGCAACAATGAAGGGTAACTACATCAAGGCGTGTACACTAGCAGAGCACTTGTGTCCGCTCACATACTGCGCCTTCTGCGTTCATCTGCCAGTCATACAAAGGTTAGTTAAGCATTACTGTGTTTAGTGGTATTTCAATATAATATAGCGATACAACTTTCCGTAAGCAAGCTAAGTATGTGTTACTTATTGTTTAGGACTAGTGAAGTAACATGACAGAAGTTCTAGTTTAATGAATTTTAAATCTATACTAATATATAAAGCTGAAGAATTTGTTTTGTTTGTTTGAGCAAGGTGGCAAACAGCTCACCGCACAGGTTACTATATCAGTAAAAAACCTCTTCATGTTGTTTTAGAATACGGTACTGTTGCATTCTCGTGGGAAAACATTGTACATTCCACATTCTGTAAACCGTATGCTACCGTTTCGATTCGAATGTGTGAAAATCTAAACAACCAACTGGAGCCTGCCGACACCCAACCACTACAGTCAGTAGATGCATGCCATTGTTGTCATGACTGCTCTAATCCTATCTGACTTGACTGCTGTGGTTGTCCCTGCGATTGCCCGCCATTTGTAAGACGAACTACATGCTCCCCCACAGTTATTGCCCTGCCCTGTTCTGGTCGTCTCTGCGATATGTGTTTAGCCTCTCCTTGAGGCATCTTGTGGCACTGTAGACATTAGTCGATAGATCAAATTGCCCGTAAATTTTATTTAAAATAACGAATGATTACTGCTTCATTTTTTATATTCTATTGTGCGCAGGCGGGCACTACAAGTGATGAGTTTCGCTTACAACAGTAAGCAGCTTATAGTTCCTAGTAAAGTCCTGTCGAAGTGGTTATGGTTTGAGACCGATGCAGACGCCGTGGCGACGTGCACACACTATGGCCTGAAACAAGAGGGAACCGGCGTGCGGTTCTGTAAGGGCGACTTCAACAATGGTGTTGCTACAGTGAGTACAATTTTCACCATTATATATATATATATATATATATATATATTATTACAATATCCACGACCCTGAGATTCAAAATATCATTTCTTATTTACTAAACATACAGCCAATTACGGATTTACATTTTATAGATGACATATATTATTACAGACAAAAAGAAAATAAGTAGCCAAAAGGGTTAAAATGGAAACATATTATTTATTACCTACTCCTATTTTCCATATTCGTATAATAGGTTTATCAGAAAATATCTTCAGATATTAAAAATACATGCATGCGTCTTGTAGTGGACTCGCTCATTGTGTGCGTGCATTTGCGCGCGCACGTGTGTGTATATGGGAGTATGTGTGTATGTCTACATTACAAGCTTCCTGTAGAATTTATAGTTTCTTTTTTTAATACTATCTTGCTTTTTATGAAAATATCAGCAGAGTACAATTTTACGTGTAATTTGATGTAACCTGCTTTGAGTATTTTTTTTTATTGTGTGTTCTCTGAAGTTGCTCTTGTTGAGTTGCACTACCAAAAGACAACATCGACTATTAATGACATGCTAAATATCATAAGGCAATGGAACAAACTAACTCATTGGCTGCCCACAATACAACACCTAACTGTTGCAATTTAGCTAAATATACCTAGTCAGGTCATAAGTTCTGTCAAAAACTTTTGATGTAATTAATGATACACTTTTTGATAATTATGGATTATGAAAGTTATATATGAAATGAAAGGTAATTAAATGTTCAATAAAATTTTATTTACATTATTCGAAATGCCCTCCTCCATTTTGAATACATGCCCTTAATTGATTACCTGTCAATCAAAAGTTTAATTATAAGATGTACAGTCGATAGTGCGCCAAATAAACCGTTGCATAAACAGGCATGTATTAACCCGTGACGCGTCGCGGTACTAGAAACGAAAATGTGCCCGTAGATAGCGTCTCATACATTTGAAAATTTATCGTTTTTGGTTAGAAATATCCAATTTTCGAGTTGTTTTGAATAATTATATGTGACGTATTACATATCATATCCGGTCTTAGTCTACAGGACGTGTCACGGGTTAACCAATGACTACAGAGAAGTTGCTGATGGATTTAATTTTAATAATAATTCTTCACATAATATCATTACATTTTACTTGTCGTCAAATTTTCAAATTATTGGATATCATAAATAAAAGTTTCTGGCTACACTCTGTATAAAGTAATTGAATATCATAAAAACAAAATTATCCAACTTGCTAGTGACTTGTCAACTGTAGAGAACAAATTAATAAGTAAACGCTTTTTATATTTATCATCCCGTTTTATGGAATATTTAAACATTTTTTTCAGCATCAACCAAAGAAAATCTCCAAGCACAAAGGGAAATTGAACTTCAGTATAGAGAATATATTTATTTACTGTAGTAAAAAGTGATTGTCACCTATTATGCACAAACAGTGCTTCGGTACTCAAACAAAGATATTACAAATATGCGTGATATTTTTTTATTTCTACCAGACAAGAGGGTTATATTTTTTGCTTGTGTCTGTGTATTTGGTATTCATATACAGTTGATATTGTTACTATCTATAACTTCACGCCAAATCTCTTGCGGGGTAGGCAGAGACATTGTTACATGACGATACCTGTGTAGTAGTCATTGTATTAATTATATAAAAAAAAATCATAAGATCGGAAGTGAAAATCAAAATATTTCTTAATTATCCGTTTTCATCATAGAAAGGAATTTTATTTTTAAATTGTTAAAATATTTAATTTTCGTCCAGGTGACTGTGATATAAATAAAACCAAATATTACTATAAAGGGATCCTTTATTTGTTTATTTACATAAGAATATTCACCTAATTATGTGATAACTAATTACAATGGACAACAAAATCTATCTAATATCAAACGGTTGCACGGCTCCCAACTCGAACATGTCAAAATTCATTGGATACGAGTGAAACTGTAATAATTAATTTGTCTATATGTTGTAAAAATACATCACTATTGTGACCTTACATTTCATTTATATTATACATAGTATTATGTACGGAGCCAAAATTTCATACAAACGTAGATAAGAGCGGATTCGCTATATTTTATTCAATAAAATTATGTATGTTGAGAGATGAGTTTTAATTGAATCCCAGTTAGATATATTCAATTGTTATACGATGGATTGCGATGTCGACTATGCGTTTCGTATAAAATCTTTAGAACAGAGAAAGCATATTCTACTTTATAATGTATCCAACACACAGATGGTATACCATAGCAAAAACCAATCAAGATTGGGGCATGCAACTATTGCGCGGTTATAAAATAATTCCTGTATCCGCTTCATGTTGCACAAACAATTTAAACACTACTAATACATTAAAAACATATCACAGGTTATATAATAATGATATGAAAGCTCGCATAGTCGACAATGTTTGGTGTGTACAGCTCAAGGTACGTATGATAATGGCGGGCGCGCGCAGCGGTTTCGCACAAAATGGCGTCTTGCGTACTTAACACGCTCGATGTGCTGTACCATATTTTTACTACGTTACTTGAATAGGAAAATCACATCACGTATTTGGTCAGCAGCCAAATATGCAGCAACGATATTACGCGACTGAAATTCGCCGTGTCGAGATACAATGTTTGTTACAACATATTACGTCGCCTTTTCATGTGACTACGTTCAGGCGGCAATATATTTTTTTTCGCTTATTGTACACAAAATTTTATGTAATAGAGCGGAAAATATATTTAAAACTTGAAAATTGTTCCATGTATCATCCGAAGTTGTCGAGGATACGACTCGAAATGGTTTTACCGAATGTGATACGCAGTGACGCCTATATTTATGTTGTATCGTTCACACGAACAAACCTGTCCCTAGTATTCGTGACTCGTTTTGTACACAGTAAAACCTAATACGTGAAAAGAATTGAATAGAGGTCGTGTGAACGTAGCCTAATGAAAAGCGTTGTACATTTATACAATACGTTCGGTCGCGTAATTTCCGGTAGTAAGAGCGGCCACACACTATCAGACTGAGCAATGAATCGTTGATTTAAATACACCATTGCAATATATATTTTAAGACGTATTGTGAAATACGTCGAGAAGTGATATATGTGACAATGAAAATAGTCGCCACACAATAGGTCGGTGTCAAATAGTTGTATATGACCGATCAGGACCTGACGCCGCTGTGACCGCGTCCCGTGTGAACACCCTGGCTTACCATAAGTACCTTCATTACAAAAGAAAAAGGCAGAGACACAACAAACACTTCTATGTATAAGACGAGCCGTTTAAAATAAGTCTTCTATCTATTTAAGCGTTGTTTTAGTCAAGAATACGTATGATGGCTATAAGTTATTATATTTATCAGTTAAGGCAATAACTATTTCGTGTAACAAGAAATAAATTAGTTACTTAGCCAGTCTGATATCATCTCGCGGATTGGCACAACGTTCGTCTGAACCTTAGTGCCAAATTTCTTACGGCCTGGTCACCTCGTCTCGTATACATAGAAGTTTTTGGGTAACTGAATGAAATGTAGCATATTGTTTGTTAAATCGTATTTGAAATTGGTTTGTTTTCTATCGCAAATATACCGATACACTGTCCGCTCCAATGTTACATTCCGCGCGCTCTATTACTGAAGCCTTTGAAAGCTGTCAAAGCCTGCACTGTACTTGGACAAAGGATATCGTCTCATCTTGTCAGGTATCTAGTTAATTTTATTTCCAAATCACATATATAGCCTCAAACTAAGTAAATCAATGTCATATGCAGAATCCAATCCACACCCCTTGGTGTTATAGTGGTCTAATGGGCTCGTCAATTTTGTGTTTTATTTTTTCATAGTTGTTATTATATTAAAACTCATGACATAATACCAGTATTTCGTTCGGATGTGCCGTCAGTAATTGAACGAGCGGAGTTAACAGGCTCTACAACCCAATATGTGAACATCAAAGTACAGACAGCCGTAAATACTGCAATAAAACATGTGTAACATACATGTAATTTACAATAGGTAACCATTATCATAATTTCGTAGTATATTGAACATTGTTTCCCAGTATTTGTTCACAATCCATTTGATTTAGCAACATTTTTAATTCCGGCCATTATCTCGGGGGCTATAAGGCGGCTAGGCCGATATCCTGCGATTAAAAAAAAGTCTACCGCGACTTCTCAGAGCTTACAAAATATAAAATCGTTTATGCGAGATCACAATCCACTACAGAGTTTCAGTGCACACTTCTTACCTACACGGTCAAATGATAATATTGTTAAGCTCTCACCTACCACAAAATAAGCTACTTTATGATGTTGTCCGGAAAAAAAATAGCGAAGATTAAAAAAATCAAAATATTTATTTGCCGTACATTTCACAGGTGCCTAATAGTAAATTTTTTGCCCCTGTCCCCGGAATTAAAAATGGTACTGAACCACGCATACGTACATCCATTCGATAGCACCTGGATGCGACATTGAGAAGACCACGTCAAAGACACCACTGGAGACTTGTTTATATATTTTATCCTATTACTAATTCACCGTAGTGAGCTTTACAATAACAAGTTTCACTAAACTTATGTAATGGCATTACGCTATTCGATATCGTTATCAACGCCATTATTGTTGTTATTTTTTTGGCGAGGAAGGATACTTAAAATCTTTTTAAAAAGGTATTTTGATAAATTACAGCTAAGATATTAGATTAAGTGAAACAAAAAGACACGTAGCTAACTTGAAATTACTGTGTAATTTCGGGTCGAGATTTTATTCTATAACAATTATTATGTTTTTGGAATCCATGGTCTACTCTTCTTAATTTAGGCATTTTCAATAAATAGTTAACTGTAGAAAACTAACTAGCGGGCGGTGGTGTCGTTATACAAAGTGTAAACATCACCGCAGTGGTGTCGTCGACGAGTCATCATCAGGAAGGTAAACAATAATATAGAGAGGAACCACGAGAAAATAAAATAACCTCAATAACAAATCGAACATCAAACTATTCGACTAGAACTTCATTCACACGTGATTTCATTATCTAACATCGTAAAAGCTGTTAACATTAAAACAACAACAAAAGTTAATTTACAAAAGGGTATAATTAAACTATACATGGACATTGTAGTGTAGAAATGAAAATGTACATGTTTACCTTCCAACAGGTTCGCCGGGAATGAACCCGCGATTGTCATGTCTCCGGTAGAAGCAGTCGATTGAAACTAATAACATTTTTCTTAATTAATATAACGCGCCGACTTACTAAGGTACATAATCTCTTCGTTCTCCCGTAATGCAGTTTAAATTGCTTATTTTTTAATTTTCTAATGAAATACCGCATCGATGTATGTTCGTTAAAAAAATGGCATATCATTAGAAAACCAACTACATTATTTCCAAAGCCTCAAGTTGACAAAGACTGCACATGCATATAATCAATCACACAAACATGTATATGTACACTACTTATACAAGCCGATCGGAAAAATAAAAATACATGCTATGAGGCGTTATATACTTTTTTATAGCAACCCTGAGTGCGAAAGAACGAGAGAGTGGTATCATTATAGCAACGTCCTGGACGCAAGCGTTTTCAACACGCAGCCAGCGTGACGTCTCTGTCATTGCTGATCGTATGACAGAAACAGCGACTCAATCCCTCTACACTCTCGTTCTCTCTGGTACAGTAGTGTCGATGTATAAAGAAATTTTCTGCCATAGCGAGGTACTTTATTTTTCTTTTCGGATTATATGTACACAATTGTAGTGAACACGTCTGAGGAAATTACGCGATCGAATGTTTGCGTGTACAGTTACGGACATGTACATACGAACATTGTATACGCGTACAATCCCTGTATGTATGGAAATCTGCGCAACTTTCGTTGTCGGGTTTGGCGCGGTGTCGAACTTCGTCAACAGTGGGGCGGTGGCGGGTGTGGGGGCGGGGCTGTACGTCGCGCGCTCATTTCCATAACATTAAAATAAATAACAACTCGCATACAGGTATTTCAATCCACTGCTTGTGTCTCCGGCGGGCGGGGCGGCGCGGCATCTCGCCGACACCATAGTAATGTGCCTGTGACTGGATGAATAATACATATTATATATATATATATATATACGCACATAACATATATACATCTATACATACATGCCACAAATATGCTTTTCAATATAATAAAAATTATTATTAAATTCAATATAAACATTTACATTCATTTTCAATATATATATTGTATGATATGTATATGAAGAACATACTTGTGGCCTGGTTGGACAGACATGTTAATACAGCCCATTTAGTAGTACGGGCAATCATCACTTCAGTCCGTATTCGTCCACTGCTGAACATAGGCACCACTCCTAGAGTCATTCGTCGATTCTGTGCCACCTGCAGCCTTTGACTGCCTACAAACATCTTGAAGTCGTCCCACACGGTGTGTACGGGGACGCCATTCGAGAATATCTCTTCCCCAGCGGTTGTCGCTTCTACGAACCGAGCATAGCTATTTCCATAGAACGCTCTGCAACATCAAGCTACTCCATACGGCCCGCAGTGGCAACAGTCTACGAGTAATTATCATGAAATCATGAAATATCCTTTAACCACTCTGATTAATCCAATTATCGAAAATAAGTTAAAAAAATGCCTTTGTAATTGGTTCATCGCACAGGTTAATTTGTGGAGTCACAGACAGTCCCGGCTATTTAGGATAAATGACAGTCATTAAGCGAAGTTAAAAGACACTTCCTCACAGTAAACCACAGCAAAATAACTCCCTCGAGGGTAGTTGTGATCCTGCGAGTGAGACTACCAGTATCTGAGGGATCAGAAAGGGAAAACCGGATCGGACAAAAGCGTTTTGTATGCAACGTTGGTTTTTTTTTTACGCTACGTCGGGAGGCATACAAGCTTACGGCCCACCTGATGTAAAGCGGGTACCGTAGCCTATTAATGCTTGCGATATATTAAGTATCACTCGCGCGATGCTTCTGCTGCTTACACAGCAACTCCTTGGGAGCTTACTGGTGACCTCACTCACACGCAGAACACAACAGCCCTCTAGGGAGTTGTTATTTGGCTGGGGTTTTCTGTGAGGTGGAGGTACTTCCCCAGACGGCCTACTTTGATGCGCCTCTCTCTCTCTTAAAACATCCAGACCAAGACAAGCAGACATGCACACAAATGTTTGTCATGTGTGGGAATGGAACCCACGAGCGTTGGTGTCAAGTCGCGTCATTCACGACTGAGCCACCGAGCTCGTCAAAATGCAATGGTGGCATGCACGCATTTTCTATGAGGTGTACCTACTTCCCCAGTCGGATTGCTTTGATGAGCCGTATTTCTCTTAACTACTCCGCCACCGAACTAACCAGTGTTGAACAATGGGGACTCCCTAGCACATAGCGTACCCCACCAAGTTTTAAATTAATTACATACCAATAGTACAGTAGCGCCCCCTTAGTTGAGTTTGAGGAACGCGTCGTCGAAGAGCTCAAGCTCGTGGCTCAAATAATTGGCCTTGTTGCGCAGCTTTTTGGCAGAGGTTGAGGCGTCTTCCAGCATCTTGATCGATTCCCTCACTTCGCTCAGCTCCTCGTCCATCTCCGTGGTGGCCTCGTCGACCAGCCGGCACAGCCGAGCGAACATCGTTGACAACTCCCTGAGGAGACGCACAATGAAAATCATGATACAAACATTCTGCGGACCAATCCCCCTACCTGTCTGTACCTCCTGCGAGACCGTTCGTTCGAGAAGTTTCTGCGTGGCGCGGGTGTGGTGTTAAATCGAGTAAATCCGGGCGATTTCGAACACCCCTCCCACACCGCTCAGCTGCCTTCCTAATCTTTTCACGTAAGCGATAGTCCCGGAAATTCATTTACGAAATAAATTACAAAATACAATATTTGAATAAATCCGCAGATGACATAGTCTAAAAAACACTTTTAAGCGCCAACTTTCAAATCTGATTTTGTGTACAAGTTCACTCGTATAGCGAGTACTCGCATATCCAAACAGATATTGTCAAAATGTATAGATATAAATTTTATATATGAACAAACACAAATAATTGTAAAATACAAAGCTGCCAAGTGCGACCCCAACTCGCGCACAGTAAACAGCCGTATCTTTTGATTGTGTTGATTTAGAAGTTTGATTTTTTAATTGCTCCAAGGGATTACAGACCTATTTATTATTACGTATATATATATATTGATATTCAGCTCCACTCGTCCCTGAGAAAAAGGTATTAACATACAGACAGACAGACAACAAAGCGATCCCATAAGGGGGTTTTATATTTTTACCATTTATTTATAAAACCATACTATGTTTAAACAGAATGAATAGCTTAATTTTTTTAAATGTATATTTAAATTATACAGTCTTAATAAAATATGGAAAGATGCGTTCATTTACCATCTTTTTCTATAACATCATAATTATCTTTCGTAAGGAGGAGTTTACGACTCGTGCGTCGGAGCTGATGAACACGCACACATTTTTTGTACTAACACATTAGTTATTTTTTTATCTATTACTAATTTCTAATACTGTTCTGTGTGTTAACACATTTTGAAAAACTGTGTTGCTACATGCGCGCAGTGTACCGAGATAGCACAATAGGGCGGCACAGCGCAATGTTACACATGTCTAGTATGATATTATGTAATTCGTTCGGCCGGCCGAAAGGATGCTCATGAGAGTTCACCACCTCCCTCCCTCGAATGGTACGGAGGGTGGTACAGTGATCTTTAATGTATTACAAGCGTTCACAGGCTACGGTAACCGCTTTATATCAGGTGGGCCGTATGTTTGTATGTTCCCGACGTTGTATAATAAGACCAAAGCCCAGCGGAAGAAGTCACGACTGAAGCTATTTCGTAAGAAATATAATTTATTGGGTTTGTAATAATTTTAAAATAATTTATTTATTGGGTATACAGTGGGGCACTGCAATTTGGTGTTCTAATTCAAATTCTATATATTAATATCAATGAGAACTTCTGTATTGGCAGCAATCACATTTGAAAGAGGTTTTAGTTGAAGTTAATAAAACATTATTGCATATGAACCAATTTAGGATGGCACACAGGACAATATTTTCGCACTGACGAATAACATTAAATATTAAAGAGGTATCATCATCAGCAAATAGCACTATATCCGCCTTTCTGCACAATGAAGGCAAATCATTCACATATACTAAAAATGAAAAGGGAACAAAAATAGAGCATTGGGGTACCCCGACATGAACGTTCACGCTGCGTTTAGATTTAAGCTCCAAATGTGATAATGGCATGACGTGCCATGCCACGGTAAGTACTATTGCGGATGGAGCACTTATACGAGCTATAATATATGCTTAGACGAGCTGTAATGGTAGTAAGGTATACTGACTGTTGCACTTGGTGGCTGCAGTTTGCAGAGGTGAGGTCGACAATCAGCCTGAGCTTCTTGCTGGCGTGGCCCACGTACTGCCTCTTGAAGACGCGCTCCTGCGCGCGCGCCGTCCACGTGAGTCTCTCGTACGCGTAGAGCGCGGCGTACAGCGCGCCCGTCACCGCCACCACGCGCCACCCCACTGTCTTCAGTAGCTGGACACACACAAAGTGTTACACTATTAGTATATCGTCACTATAGTCCATCACTCTAATACAGAATGTATCATATAACGTTTTCCCGGGTTCGAATTCTCGTTAAATTCGTATTTTCGGATTTATGTATATAATTATCGCGCGCTCGGTGAAGGAAAAACGTCGTGAGGAAACCCGCACGTCCAACAAATTATATTTCGAAAGACGTGTGACTTAGTATTGTCTTAGGTTTTCGCGATTGTTATACATAACAATTTTTAACGGAAATATCGCGTATTTTATTTATTTTGTTGAACCTGACGTTTCCGTGGTCGCAGGAAGACTATGGTGATATTGGTCTTTCATTGGTTATTCAATTATTACATCTACCGACATGGATGGATTAATTATATATGTTCCGATTCACAGAAAAATCGCTCACAGTGTCCGAACGTTTTTTTAATAGATCTCTGGGTTTGTGACTTGATTATTTTTAGGACTGGATCCCAAGCAGGTGGTACTTGCTAACCATCTTCTCTATTGAAATTGGGATGTTTTCTTATTTCAATAGCCTCGCGTAGCATTCTCGGCATGTAGCGATTCTCCTTGGCGAGGATTTGTGGTTTATCGAACCGTATGTAATGGTTTGGCTGCTCCAGTGTATGTTCACATACTGCAGAGTTTTTATCGCGCCTATTCTTCATGTCAGCAATGTGTTCTTTCACACGAGTACCTATGCTTCTCTTTGTTTGCCCTATGTATGATAAACCACATTCGCAGTCTAATTTGTATACTCCTGCATCTTGTAAGGGGATATTATACTTGATAGGTCTTAGAAATTGACTGATCTTCTTATGGGGCTTGAAATAAGTTTTAATTGAAGCTTACCGTAAGATGTTGCTGTTGAACGTGTGACTTAACCTAAGAAAGATTCGGTTATCCCTCTAGTATGTGGAGGTCTGACGGCACTCGCTCCATATAAAAATCAGTGTCTTCGCCAAATAGTTAGGTTTAGGGAGCGAACCTCGTCAATCCTAATGAATTAAACGGGATAACGAGAAGAAGATATCATATAACCTTAGAATGTATCTCATGTTTCTTTGTTTTTAGCTTCTGTATGTATATATTTTTATTTCTTTTTCATCTTTATTTATTGTTTAGTTTAATAGTCAATTCGTAATATGTATTAGGTAAAGTCCATTAACATTGAAAAAAAATATGATATTGATGTAGTGATATGGTGTACGTTTGTTCTCTCGGCCATGAAATCTATTCGGTCAATAACTCCAGGTTGGACAGACCGCAGTAGTGCTGCTGACGATAACCGCGGGCGACAGTGTCGCTGGCGCATTGATTCCGCACGCGACCAAAGAGCGCCATTGCATTAATTTCAGTCTGTTCGAAATGTCCCATGAGACAAGATGTTCATATAATTTTTATAGGATGCATCGTAAATAGCGGGATTTCTGGCAACCAAATTAATTAACCGAGGAGGAGAATCCTCGGTATCCGACAACATGATTTTTAAAACCAAAAAAGCGTGTTGTCGCTTTGCGGTTGGCGGCAGTACTGTCCTGCCGCTACGATCGACGTTCAACCGCAGCGGCAGGCGCCGCCGTCGCTGCCTACAGAAGGTATCTCATAGAAATACAAATCAGTAGCGTCGTCCGCGGTCTGCCGCTGCCGCCTGCGGTCTGCGGTCGATAACGGACTGGCACCTAGGGATAAATCCGCCTTTGTAACACTACATTTAATTTTGTTGTACTTTATTTGTAATATATGGACCAATAAAGACATTACAACTACAGTGTTGATCCAACTATCCAATCAGTTGACCTAAAGAATTTGTTAAACTATCGATTATTATCCAACACTAGTAATTTCTCTATAGTTTTTTTCATACAATTAAGGTGGCAAATAAAATGCGACCTGCCTGATGGTGAGGAGATAATTAATTTGGCCTATGGGCATTTGTAACTCTAGGGGTTCTACGTGTGCGTTGCTGACTGTGTAGAAACATTTTCACGCCTTTTTTAAGAACACCATTCTGTAGTCCTAAAGAAAAATTCGGCAGCGAGTTGTTCCACAACTTTAGAGTTCTCGGTAGAAAACTATTCTGGAACTCCACAGTAGGTAATTCCACCATTGCGGGTCCAGTATGTGATGATAAATTCCCAGCCGTCGGCGAGCGACGCGATTGTAAACGAGGCCTGTTGGCATCATAGGGAACAATTCCTTATTGTATACTTGGTAGAACACACAAAAGAAGGGACAAACTCAAAAAGCTTCATTTCATTCAGCATCGACAATTCTCACACTCGTCTTTGTACCAAATCACAAGTCTTATCGGGTATCCTGGTATATCATGACGCCTGTCTCCCATTAGGGTAGGCAGAGACCATGATACCAGATGCACCGATCCAATCGTGCCTCTAGCTTCTACATTCATCAACTTACACGCATGTTCGTCGGTTTCTGTTGTTTAATAAAATAATAATAATATTCTACATCTAAACTTTACGTCAAATCAACCTACCTATCTATAACTTCACTTCAAGTCTCTAGCGGGGTAGGCAGAGAGAACCTAACGTCACATGACTCGGGTCTTTACACAAATCCCTCGCTTCTTTAACATTTATGGCTATTTTCATGAACGCCCGGTTCCTTGGGCTCCTTACGTCACTTTCTGCCACTAAGAAATAAATGTCAAAATCAGTTCTTCGCCAAAACTTTAGTCACAGTTAGCTGAACCCGACTATCCTGATGGAACAGGTAACGTAATAACGCTAAGAAGGTGCATAAAATGTATTTACCAGTCCAGAGAGCAGCAGGCCGCCCATGGTGCCCTGCGAGGTGAGCGCCCCGAGCGCGAACTTGGAGACCATGCTCCACTCGTCGGCGCTGAGCGGGCCGAGGGTGGCCGTCGGCCGGGACACCTCCATCGACGGCGGTATGCTGCTCACTGACGGAGGTATCTGGAACATCACCCCAATAAACTAGGACACTCTACCTCATTGTAGAACATTATAAACTTTACCTGAATCGTTAGATTTGGTTAGGCTTTGATTGGCCCTACATCTCTTAAAATCACCCAGACTAAGACAAACAAACTGGTTCGTGTTTGTCCTGTGTAGGAATCAAACCCACGTGCCTCGTTAAAGTAGTGATTGCTAGCCACTCGACTATTTGATGCAACTATTGCCATACATATTTTACTTTTCTATTTTTATATCTTTTGGTAGAGTGGTTGGCAATGCTACTTTAACATCAAGGTTCGTGGGTTTGTGTATGAATACGAGAAGTGATCCAAAAGTAATGATAATTAATATTAAACACAGTGATTATAGTTACTAAAATTAATTTTTCTACATAGTCTCCTAACAAGTCAATGTATTTACTCGTATCTTTTCTCTATACCCTAGGTATATATGCTCTTAGAACAAAAATCTTTGCCTTGACCTTGCCTTAAATTTTGCCTCGGAAGTGTTCCTTGAGCCGAGAAAAGAGATAGAAGTCATTGGGAGCTAAATCTGTCGGATAGGGCGGGTGTTCGAGCAGTACGAACCCGTTTCTTGAATGGTAGCTATCACAACTGCGGCTTTATGAGCCGGTGCATTATCTTGGCGAAACAACTCTCCAGCACGCAGTTTGCCACATCTTTTTTCCTGAATGGTCTCCCGCAATTTTCTTGTTATTTTTATACAACATCGGGAGGCATACAAGCTTACGGTCTACCTGATGAAAGCGGTTACCGTAGCCTATGTATGAATGCTTGTAATATATTAAGTATCACTCGCGCGATACCTCCTCTGCTGCTTACACAGTAACTCCTTAGGAGCTTACTGGAGACCTCACTCGCACGCAGGAACACAACAACCATCTAGCTAGGGAGTTATTTGTCTGCGGTTTTCTGTGAGGTGGAGGTACTTCCCCAGATGGAATGCTTTGATGAGCCCTACCTCTCTTAAAAACATCCAGACCTAGACAAACGGACATGTCCATGCATACAAATGTTTGTCCGCGTGGGAATCGAACAGATAGATAGATAGATAAAACGTTTATTCGATTGCTGACTAACACACACAAACAAATGTAATACACAACAAGTCTAAAAACAATAATATAATAATTATGATGCACAAAGGTATGCGTGAGCTGCAGCAACACGAATGGGCCCCAGCTCAGTGGTGAGATTGCTCAAGAGCAAAACACTGATTTTCAGCTGCGACCTTTAGTGGATACGAGTGCGTATCTGCGTGTGTTGTGTTTCAAATAAAATATAAGATAATAGAAAATAATAAAATAGATGATTTAATAATTAACCCACGAGCGTTGGTCTCAAAGTCGCGTCATTCGCGACTGCGCCACCGAGGTCGTCAATATCGTCGTTATTTTATCTGCGTAAAGCCCAGAGAGGCTCCCTTTTCCAAATATTGCACCATATGAATTACCAGGAGTAATTCTCCTTGAGCGACCCAAAAAATAGACGCCATATAACCTATCCCGCCGAGGTTGACACTTTGAATTTCTTCGGCGTCGCGTCGGTGAAGAAGCTCGCTTCTCGAAATTCACCCTCGAAATGTCGACTCGTTTTTAGGGTTCCGTACCCAAAGGGTAAAACGGAACCCTATTACTGAGGCTCCGCTGTCCGTCCGTCCGTCCGTCTGTCACCAGGCTGTATCTCACGAACCGTGATAGTTAGACAGTTGAAATTTTCACAATGATGTATTTCTGTTGCCGCTATAACAACAAATACTAAAAAATAGAATAAAATAAATATTTAAGGGGGCTCCCATACAACAAACGTGATTTTTTTGTTCGTTTTTGCTCGATATTGATAACAGCAACAGGTAGACGCTTGAAATATTCACAGAATATTTAGTTATATATTCACTTTAAGAATAAATAATTAAATTAAAATAAAACAAATACTAAAGGGGGGCTCCCATACAACAAACGTGATTTTTTTGCCGTTTTTATAGATAGTGGTACGGAACCCTTCGTGCGCGAGTCCGACTCGCACTTGGCCGATTTTTTCTTTTGCTCGACGGTTAACATTTTCATGTGCAATTCGTTCGCATGGATTCTTTGAACACTGCCACATGAGATCCCTGTGACCTCAGCTGTATGCCTGATGATCACTCTTCGATCTGCCAACACGACATCTTCGACTTTTTCCACGTCATCTTCTCATCTCGTGGATGGACGACATTCGCGATGTACATCTTCCATGGATGTTCTGCCCAGCTCAAACTCGTTGGCCCAGCATGCAACTGTGGAATATGGAGGAGCAGAGTCCCCCAATGCTTCCACCAAGTCGCTGTGTATGTCTTTGGTAGACATTTTTTCAAACAGAGGGACTTGATGACAGCTCACATTTCGTTTCTCTCCATATTGACGTTTTCTATTCGACGGTTCGTATTCAAATGCATGTACCTCCCGGAAATCGAGGCCTATATGATTTTATGATTTTTTTATGCTCACCTAGGGGGTATATAAGCAAGCACAAAAAATATACACTGTGAATAACCGATTATCACTACTTTTGGATCACCCCTCGTATGTCTGTTTGTCTTAGTCTGGATGTTTTAAGAGAGGTGGGGGGCATCAAAGCAGCCCGTCTGGAGTAGTACCTCCAGCACACAGAAAACCCTAACAGAGTTGTTGTTTTGCGAAAGAGTGATGTTGCTAGTTAACTCTTGAGGAGTTGCTGTGTTAGCAGTAGGTCATACTTTCTAAAATAACAACCGCTTACAGGCTTACAGTACTTTACATCAGGTGAGCCGTATACTTGCATGCCTCCAGACGTTATAAAACAAAAATAAGTGTCTACTTAGTCCAGAGATGTTTCATACCTGTGTGTACTGCGGTGGGTTCGTAAGGGCGATCTTGTTGGTGTGCTTGCCCTGGAACCGCTGGATGAGCGCCGTGATCCCGTACGAGAACCTGAAGGAGAGGTCCTCCTGGAAGTCCGCGCAGAGGTTGTCGCAGTTCAGCCGGTACAGCACCTCGAACGGCTGCTGGTGCGGGATGATGCAGCTGGCGGCCGCGGCCCGCTTGTGCATCGGCAGGATGTTGTACATTCGCTCTGGAAGCACTCTTCGACATTATTCGTCAACACAACGAATACTATGTCTATCTATCTATCTATAACTTCACGCCAAATCCCTTGCGGGGTAGGCAGAGAGAACCGAGCGCCACGTGACTCGATCCTTACATATCTCACTCGCTTCTTTAACATGCATTGCTCTTCTCATGCACGCTCGCCGGTTTCTAGGGCTCCTGACATCACCTTCTGATAGAACACGACCCATTTGGTCATGGTAGGTAAGTCGTGGCCTTCCGCGGCTCCTACATTCTTCCACTTTTGCATTGTATATCTGCTTCGTCATTCTTTCATCCTGCATTCTTTCTACATGTCCGAACCAACGGAGCATGCCTCTTCTTATTTTAACACCGACGCTCTCTTTCAGACCAACTCAAACAGAGTTGGTCTGAAAGAGAGCGTCTTACATCACCATTGCGAATACGGTCTACAAGCGTTACGCCACAAATTTTGAATACTATGTCACCTGCCTTTATTCTTTTTTATATAACGCCAGCGGATAAGTGGCTCAATACGCATACATAAATCTATTAGAATATTTATTCTGACGAATTGCAAAGAGAGCTGATCCTGATCATCTCATGCCGTATTCGTCACTGCTGCCAGGCCTGCCTCGTCATCCTGTGCCACCTGCATCCATCGCATCGACCCTACAAACTTAGGTCGTTGCTCCATATAGTAGTAGAAACGAGAGCTATATTGCGGTCGAAAAATCATGGAGCAAAATGATCAAATTTAAAATCATAGTATCTCACCAGCCATTTCCTTCTGCGCCTCGTCCATTTCGTTGCCGATGTCCGACGAGAGTCGCTTCTTGAGCCGCGAGCCGAGCCCCGCCTCCACGTGCCGGTGCAGCGCCCGCTTGTACTGCTCGAGCGCCGGCCGGTCCGACTTGAACGGCGAGTCGTACTCGTCCACCAGCGCCGACAGACGGCGGATCTCCTGGCTCAGCGTCAGCGACACCTGAACAGGTAGGGCGCATAAAATCAGCGCGTCTCGGGAAGTACCCGGGGGATGGATGTTTTAAGAGGTGGGGCGCATCAAAGCAGCCCGTCTGGAGTAGTACCTCCAGCACACAGAAAACCCTAACAGAGTTGTTGTTTTGCGAAAGAGTGATGTTGCTAGTTAACTCTTAAGGAGTTGCTGTGTTAGCAGTAGGTCATACTTTCTAAAATAACAACCGCTTACAGGCTTACAGTACTTTACATCAGGCGAGCCGTATACTTGCATGCCTCCAGACGTCTCGGGAAGTACCCGGGGGTACTCACAGAAAAACCGCAGCAGCCAAATAACAACCCTCCAGGCTAGGGGGTTGTTGTGTTCCTGCGTGTGAGTGAGGTGTCCAGTAAGCTCCTAGAGTTGCTGTGTTAGCAGCAGAGGTGGCATCGCACGTGTAATACTTAGTATTGCAAGTGTTTATAGGCTATGGTAACCGCTTTACACCAGGTGGGCCATATGCTTGTATGCCTCCCGACGTTGTATAAAAAAAACATGCGCACGTCAGGTGGCAGGCTACAGTGCTTGTCATTGATGTGTATGTTACATCAGTATATTGTCGTTCACGCCAAGTCCCTTGCGGGTAGGCAGAGAGCAGTAGAAGTAGGTAGAACCGCACTGTACGCAACTATTGTCTGTCTTTGTTGATTGCGAGTAGTACAATTGGAGAAGAAATCTGCACAGCCAACTAACTGTACAATCAATAGAACATACAAATGACATAGTTTCTCATAAAACTTGAAGACTCAATACCGTGTGAAAATGGAGTCGTTACCAATTTTCGCAGCGTCTGTTCGTCTCGGAACTGAGTCACAAGGCCCTATCTGGTATTCACCCAGAACACAAGAACAAAAAGGCAAAATCTATCCGTACACTTAAGGACTCAGTACCCTATTAGTACAGTGATAGCATAGTGGATAAGGAACCAGCCTAATAACAAACTGGTAGCTGGTTCAAATCCTGGTAAGTATGTACAACTAGTTCACTTCCTCATTGTTGAAGATAAACACCGTGAAGAAGCCCGCACGTCAAGGAATTATATTTCGAAAGAGCTGTGACCTAACCTAGGAAAGGTCTAGTGTTATGTATAGTGAAGTCTGACTGCAGTCACTGTGCTCCATGGCAAAATCAGTATCTTCGCCAAATCCTTTAGCTTAGGTAGCGGACGTCGCCAATCCTAACGGATTAGGTAACGGGAATACGCTAAAAAGAGTAACCCTGTATTCTATTGTCATGTTACCTTGTGTTCGACGCTCTCGACCATCCTGTTGATCTTCTCCTTCATCTGCCTGGTGACGGAGGTGAGCTG
The DNA here is from genome assembly GCA_947507595.1 of Pyralis farinalis. Classification (NCBI taxonomy): domain Eukaryota; kingdom Metazoa; phylum Arthropoda; class Insecta; order Lepidoptera; family Pyralidae; genus Pyralis; species Pyralis farinalis. Next base: position 35,501,289 of record OX382268.1, on the reverse strand, counting down.
GTCCTCGATGGCCGACAGCTGTTCGTGCAGTATTCGTTGTTTCTCCACTTTCGCCGTCTTCTGGTCCGTCGCTGTTGTGTACACCTGCAAATTGAAATGTTTTCAGGAGCTTAACAATCCTGATTTGTAACTATCTATCTATCCTCAAGTCCTTTGCGGAGTATTCAGAGAGAACCGAGCGCCACTGGACACGGTCCTTCACGGTCCTCCACGGTCACAAACTTAACAATCCTAATTTGTAACTATCTATCTATCCTCAAGTCCTTTGCGGAGTATTCAGAGAGAACCGAGCGCCACTGGACACGGTCCTTCACGGTCCTCCACGGTCACAAACTTAACAATCCTAATTTGTAACTATCTATCTATCCTCAAGTCCTTTGCGGAGTATTCAGAGAGAACCGAGCGCCACTGGACACGGTCCTTCACGGTCCTCCACGGTCACAAACTTAACAATCCTAATTTGTAACTATCTATCTATCCTCAAGTCCTTTGCGGAGTATTCAGAGAGAACCGAGCGCCACTGGACACGGTCCTTCACGGTCCTCCACGGTCACAAACTTAACAATCCTAATTTGTAACTATCTATCTATCCTCAAGTCCTTTGCGGAGTATTCAGAGAGAACCGAGCGCCACTGGACACGGTCCTTCACGGTCCTCCACGGTCACAAACCTCGCTCGCTTCTTTAACATTCTTCTGCAAAATAGCTTTCTCGTGCAAGCTCCCCGGTTCCCAGGGTTCCCGACATCTAACTTCTCACAGCGACATCATTTAATTTGTCTTTACTTCCTCCAACACAAGACACGGCCCGCTTGCACAGACTCCGAGTCTATCATCAGGTCCAGTCTTGGCTTGGTTATTAACGACCCTCAAGACTGGTAAAAGTATGGATAAATATTGATGTCAGTTCCACAAAACCTTCAGCACTCCCTGAGCTTCTAATGTTGATCCTTGTCCAATGGCCGCTGACTGGAACTGTATCAATGGACGGTTTTTTTTTTGACACTGACTATGTAGTTGGCCCTTGTGGGCCGTTACTACGTCACCGGAAGGAAGAGACGCCACAGCCTGGAAAAGTAAAAATGCGACTGCCTAAGGGCCCCCGGGAGGGATCGAACCTCTCCTTAGGGCGTCGCGTCGGATCCGCCGAGTGCGGTGTATTTGTGAAGTATTGGGGTCGGGGCCGAAGAGGGTTTCGCCCGCCTTTCTGCAGCTCCAGTGATGAATGACCAAACACGTTACCTGTTCGAGCGCGTGTATGACCTCCGCGGCGATGTTCTTCCCGCGGCGCGAGTGCTGCGCGAACTTGGTCCTCACGGCCGACTGGCTGATGCACTCCTCGAACTTGCGCTCGAAGTCCACGAACTCCAGGTAGCGCATCTGGTGACCGTCCGCCAGGGTCGGCGCTGAAACCGACAGTGTATATGAGCTAGGGTTCCACAAATAATACTTACGAATAGCAAGCCACTTAAATTCTCAAAGATGTATATATTTTAAGAGAGGTAGGGCGCATCAAAGTAGCCTGTCTGGAGAAGTACCTCCATCTCACAGAAAACCGCAACCAAATAACAACTCCCTGGAGAATTGTTGTGTTCCTGCGAGTGAGTGAGGGTGACCTATGCGAGTGAGTGATGCCGCCTCTGCTGCTATCACAGCAATTCCTTAAGAGCTTACTGGTGACCTCACTCACACGCACGTACACAACAACCCTCTAGGGAGTTGTTATTTGGCTGCGTTTTCTGTGAGGTGGAGGTACTTCCCCAGACGGGCCGCTTTGATGCGCCCTACCACTCTTAAAGCATCCAGACCAAGACAAACAGACATGTTCATGCACACAAATGTTTGCCTTGTGTGGTAATCGAACCCACGAGTGTTGGTGTCAAAGTCGCGTCATTCACGACTGAGCCACCGATCTCGTCAAAATAATAATAGTACGTGAGCTAGGAAATATGTCTGTCAGCATTACATCATATATATATAGAGATCGATGGAACTATTAACCCTTCGAAACCCGGGTGGTCGTATACGACCGCGAAATGTACGGGAAAACGTATATAACGGGTTCTGACTGCTCAAAGAGACTATGATTCTTGGACTTGAACATACTGGTTGTTTCATCAACCTGTTCTTCAGTATCATACGGCGAGCAGCACTACAATGTCGCGACCCTGCCGAACGCTGACAACGTGTCTATACTCACAGGACACCGGTTTCTCCCTGACCCTCATGCGAGTGAGCAGGGCCTCCTTCGCGGAGATGAAGAAGATGCGCTCCTCGGCCTCTTTGGGCGTGCACACGCGCAGCTCGCGGGACAGGAAGTCCACGCAGCGGGTCGCGTGCTGGCTGCGGACCTGGCACCACACAATACTTTATTATTTAAATTCCACCTTACTACTTTACACCAACCCTGACTCATCCCACTGCAGGGATACGGGTCTCCCATCAACAGTAGGGGTTTAGATACTCCTCCATGCTGCTCAACTGGGGATATTTTTTTATACAACGTCGGAAGGCATACAAGCATACGGCCCACCTAATGTAAAGCGGTTACCGTAAGCCTATGAACGCTTGTCATACATTACGTATCACTCGCGCGATGCATTCTCTGCTGCTAACACAGCAACTCCTTAGGAGCTTACCGGTGTCCTCACTAACACGCAGGAACACAACAACTCTCTAGGGATTGGCGGAGGCCATTGTTATCAAGCTACCCGAAGACCACTGACTTAGCTTAACGACTGTCATCTATCGACAACAGCCGGGACCGATGGCTTAACGTGCACGAAGAAACTCAAGATAGATAAAACCATCCAAAGACAGGCTGCGGTCGACTTTACTTACCTGCGTGTTCGGTTAGAAAGACGCGCGCAACGATGCCATCGAAGTCACGGCATTCCACCTTACTCACAAATAAATCAACCGCCAGGTTACGTTTATGCCGTGTGCCTCACTTTCGCATTGTACATCTATTTATGTACATACCAAACTTCACAGGATCACCTGCTGGGCTAACCTGAAGATTCACTGAAAATTTCATCAAAATCTGCCCAGCCGTTTTTGAGTCCATCGAGGACATACAAACATTGCACTTGCTCAGCGGTGAAGGAAAACATCTTGAGAACACCCACCCGCACGTCCGAGAAATGTTATATTTCGAAAGACGTATGACCTAACATAAGAAAAGTCTTGTTTTTCCTCTAGGTTGTGGAGGTTTGACGGCAGTCGTGTCATTTAAAATCCGTATCTTCGCCACGTCCTTAGTCTTAGGTAGCGGACCCCGCCAATGCTAATTGGATTAAGAAACGGGGTAACTCTAGGAAGTAGTTCTTTGGGCTACAGTGCCACCGGAGTGCTTGTTAACAGCAGTAACAATAATCATGTTCTCACCTGGTCCAGATATTCCGGCTCCGATGCGGACGCGTCCCATCTGTTGTTGAGTATGAATATGTTCGGCTGAGATATCTTTGTCGATACTTTGTGAAAGAAGTTTTTCTCCTGTAACAATAATGTAACATTCATGTACTTCGTGAAAATATTAATTGACGTACAATCCGGCGGGCAGCACAGTGAATTCGCTCTTCTATTTTCAGGAACACCGTTCCTATATGAAATCTATATCTTTGTCTCTCTGTGTGTCTGTCGCTTTTTTTCGAATGTTCGAATTAAGACTTCAGATTCGGATTCAGCATAAAAAAGTAGAATAGGAATGTCTGAAAAACCAACCTCCTATCTCTTAAGGAACATAGTCAAAATGGCCGACAAATTAAAAAAAAATGAATTTTTATTTTAGATTCGAAAAGTAAATTAAAAAGTAGAATATGAATGTCTTAAAAGCCAATATCATATTTCTTAAGGAACGTGATTAAAATGGCCGACAAAGTTTTAAAAATAATAATTCAATTGTTACATAATTGACGAGCCAGGTGTTCCTCTGGCAATGCAAGCTTGCGCATTCTCAACTGGTTTATTTTTACAACGTCGAGAGACATACAAGCCGTAGCCTATGAACGCTCGCAACATATCCAAAAGAAATAGATAATGCCGTAAAGGCGAAACCGGTGGGTAAAAATTATTATTAAATAAAATTGTGAAGTGGAATCTGTACAAGTGCAAGTATTAACATTAACGAGATGTCTTCAAAATTCCACCAAGCGCCAACAATCAACAGTATTAACATAATAATTAGATTCGATTCGAGGGAGGCAGGTGGTGAACCCTCGTGAGTATCCTTAGTATCCTTACGGACACAAGTCAATATACTATTTGACTGGACATGAAGGCTCATAGAAACGCTGATTTGGAGTGAAGTTATAGATAGATAGTCTAACTCACATCTCTTGGTGTGCTGTCGCCCCATGCAGCTGCCCAACCTAGATTCTGCCTGCCGTTTGGCCATTAGCAAGAAAACTCTTTCGAGTTGCCCAATAACTTTAAAAACACACGTACAAAGACAAACAGATATGTTCATGCACACAAATGTTTGTCGGGTGTGGGAATCGAACCCACGAGCGTTGATGTCAAAGTAGCGTAACAGCGCGTTTCATCACTGCACCACCGAGCTCGTCAAATTGCCTGAAATTAGATGATTGTCTTCTAACCAACGGAACACTAAAGGCGTGCTGGTCGTGGTGGGCTGGTGGGTGGTTCGTATGTGGCACGCGACTCACCGTGACCATGAGCGTGGACTCCGCGTTGGCGACGAGCACGAACACGTCCGCATCGAGGCAGTACTGGTCGATCCACTCGTCGAGGTTGGGCGTCACGTCCACGCCCGGGCTGTCCACCAGCACCACGTCGTCCCGCAGCAGCGCGCACAGCTCGCGCGGCCAGTACACGTGCACCAGCGACCGCTCCTGCAGCCGCGTCGCACACAGCGCGTGCCCCAACTGGCTCACTGACTGCACACGAAGCACAATAACGATTACACAAGGATTTTTTAAGAGAAAACACCTCCACTTCACCGAAAACCGCAGCCAAATAACAACCCTCTGGTGGGTTGTTGGGTTTGTGTTAGCTTACTGGTGACCTCACTCACACGCAGTAGTGTGCTAGCAGCACAGGTGGCATCATTCAAGTAATACTTAATGTATTACAAGCGATCATAGGCTACGGGAAACGGCGGCATGCGGCCGGCATTAGATGGTAAGCGGTCACCGCAGCCTATTGACGCTCGCAACACCACAGGGATGTTACTGGCGCGCTGCCGATCTTGTGACCTACGGCTGTTTTGTCACAGTACCCAGTAATTTCTCTGCCATATCTCACCCTTCAAACCGGAACAAAGCTATATAAATATAGCTGCTTGGCGGTAGAAATAGGTGAGACAGAAGTACTCACGCAGGCGACTTTTGCACAGTCTCACCTTGGTGAATATTATAGCTATCCTGTGGCAGGCTTTCAAGGTTTATTTTTTAAGCAATGTTGATCCATGAATTAGCCAATAGGAGCTGCGCGTTTCACACCTCCGAAGTTTTGAGTTGAGTTACAAAGCCAAATCGTTTCATCGGTTCTCCATCTGTTGTTTTCTTCATAGTAGGTATGCATGTGTTACCTGCACATTGAGTTTCTCCTCTGAGCCGTCGGTGCGCAGGAACGCCTCGTTGGTGTCCGAGCCCTCCACTTGCAGGAAGCAGTTGGTGGTGTGCCCGATGCCGCTCGGCAGGATCTTATCGTGCAGCATAGCATTTATCACCGTACTCTTGCCGTTACTCGTCCTGATTATAATTACATAATTAAAAACAATTCTAATTTCTCTTTACCAGAAAGTTTTTTTTTCTATACAGCGTCGGAAGGCATACAAACATACGGCCCACATTAAATATCACTCGCGCGATGTCACCTGAGCTGTTAACAACTCCTTGGGAGCTTATTGGTAACCCCACTCACACGCAGGAACACAACAACCCTCCAGAGTTGTTATTTGGCTGCGGTTTTCCGTGAGGTGGAGGTACTTCCCCATAAGGGCTGCTTTGATGCCCTCTACCTCTCTTAAAAACACCCAGACCAAGACAAACAGACATGTTTATGAACACAAATGTTTGTACTGTGTAGGAATCGAATCCACGAGCCTTGGTGTCAGTGTTGTTATTAACCGCAACGCCGCTGTGTCTTAATTGTAAAATGTTCTACATTAGCCAATAAACCGACTAATCCCTGGTCCCACTAAAGTATATAGGCATGTAACACTAAACTCGATTTTTGGATCTATGTACATATTTGTAATTATCACTTGCTCGGCGGTGAAGGAAAACATCGTGAGCAAATCCGCACGTCCAAGAAATTATATTTCAAAAGACGTATGACCTAAACTACGAAAGGTCTGGTCTTTCCCTCCGGGTTGCGGAGGTCTGGCGGCAGTCGGTCCATCTCAAAATCAGTATCGTTAGGCTTAGCAACGCGTCAGTCCTAATGGATCAGACAACGGGATATCGCTAAGGAAGAAAACGAAAGTAACATATTGAAAACCATGTTTGTGACATTGCTGACCTGCCAAAGAAGGCCACTTTCATGTGGTCTCTCTTGAGCACCTCCCGTATAGCCTGCACCTTGCTGACGTACGCCTCCACCGTGGCCACGTCTTGAGGGGACGCGATGCCCTTCTCGCCGGACACCGCTGGAATCAATCATCAATTTATCTATTAGATATTTTACCATTCATATAACGCTCACGTGCCCGTTATACTCTGCCGACTTGTAAACAAGGTTCTAGTGAAAGGGAAGGTGGTCGGTATAAAATTCTTAATAAGCAATGGTGATGAACATGCTTAATTAATGCTAAGAATAATAAATTCAAAATTAAATTATGCATTTAATAAATTAACTTATGCGAGAATATGTAATTAGTCTATAGTTTTCTATTTAGTTATTATTTCAGAATGTATATTCTCGGAATAAAATAAACAAAATTAATTAACTTGGAATGAAACCAATAAAAATAACTTCCGGTTCACTACCTCGTTGTTCCGCGAAGTGTGTGCCGCGGCACACTGGAGTAACTTAGTCATTGGCTGGTGTGCCGCGAAAAAAGTTTTGTCCAAAGGTTATTTAGATACCTATTGGTTGTATGTCTTCCGAATTTCATAAAAAAATCTTAAATATCTATATATTCACGCCGCGTTCCTTACTGGTCAAGAAGAGAACCAAGCGCAACAAAGGTCTTTGTCTTTACATATCTCGCTCGCTTGGTCCTTACATATCTCGCTCGCTTCTTCGACATTTATAGTCTCTACATGCACGCTTGGTTCGTAGCACTCCTGCAATTTCATTCTGATAAAACACCACCACCAACTTGGTCGTGGTAGACGAGTCTTCGCCTTCCTCGACTCCTATATCCTTCCACTTTCGGGTTCCATATCTGTTTCGTCATTGTTTCATCTCGCATTAAAGCCACTAAATACAGTATGTGAAACAGCTTTTAAATGTCCATAATACCAGAATTGATTATGTAACAAGTTCGCTAAAAAATAGGTCACTAAATAATTGCTTGACTACTATTTATATAATCATGACTGACGTACCTATACTATGGCTGGTGTATTGTTTATGGCAAATATCTAAGTAATTTTCAATTTTATTATTATACCTAGTCCATGTAGCCATGAGTTCTGTTACAAATGTATATGCCTATATTTTTTTATGAAGTAATGTAATCTCATTAAAACTTATATGTACGTACTTATGGAAGTTTCAGCAAAAAAAATAAGAAAATGATTCTATTGAAAATGGCCACCTTTGGCTTTGATACAAGACTTTAATCTGTATGGCCACGAATCAATGGATTTACTGATTTACGCACTGATGGCAATTTAGCCACTGCTTGCTCTAAAACTGACCATAACTTAAGAGTTTTTTAATAATAACCACTTTATTTCTTCTCACATCAAAATTAATCAGTTATCTGTCAATAGCATGATATATGAACATACGGCTGATACCAAGCATTTGAAGAGACTTGAATATGACTCCATACCCACTTTGTGCAAGGCAATCACTGCTATCCTATTTTCTTTAACACCCCATTTCATATTGTAATTTGATAATAAACGCGAAAAAAATATGTAAAACGGCGGAAAATCCAAATCGAAAGTTTTTAATATAATAAACTCTTCCAAATTCAAAATAATTAGAGTTGAAAAAAGAAATGTTTAGTTCTAGAGTTTTATTCTAGAGATAGGAACGTGTTCCTGATCATTCCTATTCTACTTTTTTATGCTGAATCCGAATCTGAAGTCAAAATTCGAATATTCATAAAAAAAAATCTGCCAAGTGCGAGTCGGACTCGCGCAAGAAGGGTTCCGTACCATTAATAATAAAAACGGCAAAAAATCACGTTTGTTGTATGGGAGCCCCCCTTAAATATTTGTTTTATTTTAATTTAATTATTTATTCTTAAAGTGTATATAGAACTAAATATTCTGTGAATATTTCAAGCGTCTACCTGTTGCCGTTATCAATATCGAGCAAAAACGAGCTAAAAAATCACATTTGTTGTATGGGAGCCCCCTTAAATATTTATTTTGTTATATTTTTTAGTATTTGTTGTTATAGCGGCAACAGAAATACATCATCTGTGCAAATTTCAACTCTCTAACTATCACGGTTCATGAGATACAGCCTGGTGACAGACGGACGGACGGACGGACAGCGGAGTCTCAGTAATAGGGATCCGTTTTACCCTTTGGGTACGGAACCCTAAAAAGCGAGAAAACAAACACACAGACAAATGCATAGACAAACATAGACTTCATATAGGAATGGTGTTCCTGAAAATTGTGAATTTTCAATTCCCATGCAATGTCAAATGGTTATCATTCATTCTGTGGTTGGGTTTATCAATCAGTTAAGATATACAAAGAATCAATGTGGTACAGCCTAAGATTATTAATTCTAATTACGAAATTTATGTATGGGAGAAAAAGGGAGGTGAGGTCACATCTGGAATTGAGGTATACAGGAAAAGCAGACACATGCATCATGTGGAATTCATGTTTCATGAACATTAGTGCAAAATTGTGGTGTTCATTTTACCACATTAGGTGCTGCTAGGTAAATTAGGTCTCCCAACATATCACACCGGGAGGCAATAGTGCTCTCTGTAAACTGTGTGTCATCATTATACACACTGTAACTACATGATATAGGTCTTTCCTAGCACTTTCCACCATTTGCAATTCTCCACTTTCTGCATCCAACAATTACTAACTGTTTCATTCAGATCATTGATCCATCTAGTCGCCAAACTGTCGCACTGTACTACAGCATAGTACTGTATACTAACACTATAATTAATAGTATACCTTCGTGCAATACCCAAGTACAGCAGAAAAAGTTCACTTAACTTATGTAATATTTAAAACCATAATAAACAAAATCTTTACAGTTGTAGATAGGTTTTATATCAGCATTAATTATTAAATAGACTTTTAATGATGTTTAATTATTAGCATGGAGGTAATTATTCAGCCAAGCATTTAAGTTGCAGCAGCGAACAACAGTTGCGGTCACACAATTGGGTTGAAGTTACATTCGCTGGAGGCGAGGATCCCAGCGGGGAATGCAGCGAAAGCCACTCCATGGCTAGAGATGGAATACCCAATATGTTGTTGTCTCATACACAGTGCACACTCTAAGCTACTCTACTCTGTCATCACTAACTCAGCTGATTGGCCACACCTACTCAGATATGATGGGCCTTAAATGTCCTCATGAATGCAGTCTTGGAGAAAATATAGTCATCAATCACTTCAAAAACTGCATTCTCCATAATAACCAGGTTAGGGTTTGATGAATTTGTTGTACATATATCTTCATATCAGGTCCCTTGCGGGGAGACATAGTGAACCAAGCACCATAAGACATGGTCCTTACACATCTTACTCGCTTCTTTAACATGCATAGCTCTTTTTGTGCACGCTCACTGGTTCCTAGGGCTCCTGACATCACATTCTGATAAAACAGGACCAATTTGGTATGGTTTTGTTGTATATAACTTATGTTATATCATCATTCTGCAGGCCCTCAGATTGAGAAGCAGCATAGAGATTGTTGAGCATCTGGCTCCAGATCCTACAGCTATCCAGCCATTAACCGGTCAGAACCCGCTATATACGTTTTCCCATACATTTTGTGGTCGTAAACGACCGCCCGGTAAACAACAGGTTAAATAGCAATGCATTCTCATTTTCAGAAAATTTCAAATAGGTACTGAGATGTCTTGCATATAGTGATATTTAAGGTTCAATTAGTCAGAAACTGGTCTTCGGTTTAAACCCAGCATGTACCACTAATTTGTGTTTTCTGATATATTATCATATATTTACTTATATGTAATATTATATACATATACATGATTATCACCTGCTCGACGGTGAAGGAACACATTGTAACAAAACCCGCATATCCAAGAAATTAAGAAGATGTGTGACCTATCCTAAGAAAGGTCTGGTTTCACCTCTGGCTTGTGGAGGTCTGACGAGAGTCATTTCATGTGACAATCAGTATCTTCGCCAAATCCTTAGGCTTAGGTAGCGTAACACGACAATAATAATGGATTAGGAAACAGGGTAATGCTAGGTTCTAAGAAGCCAGAGCTCACTAGCACCAGGAACACAAAACATTCATTTTAGCCATCAGATAATATACTATTAGAAATACACTATTTAGGTGAATATATACGTAGCTCTAACATAACAAGTACCTGAGGCTCAGAAAATTTAAATCTCTTCTACTAATATTCAAATTTAGTTATAAGTAAATAACTCACCGTGCATGTAGGTAACGGCATCCTTGACGTAGTCATCAATCTCAATGAATATATCATTGATCTTCTTCTTGGCTCGCACAAATATCTGAAGAGGGGAGTCCACGTTGGACATATTTACACGAACGGAGCCATTGTTGAGTGTCGCAACGTTGTGGGGCCCGTCGCCAGCCATCATCGACATAGTACGGTTAACATACGCCGCCATACGGGAAGGAAAGATGCACGGTTGTCGTTAGCTGAACCTTATGCCGGACAAGGCCAACAATATAGTCAATATACCACTTCTACTGATCAAACACAACATGCAGGGTACAACTGCAACAAAAACATAACAGGCGTAAACAAGTGCAGCGTGAACTCAATATCTCGTATGCAGCAATGTGAAAGCTTGCTGAATAATAAACGCAATCAGTAATTGATTCTGGACAGTGACTGTGAACTCTCAAGTACTTGAGTGGTCTTTTATATCAAATATTTAGATATAGTCCACACAATTCTATGATATTCCAGACGATACTCGATAAAGTGATGTGCCGCGAGTAAACACATCCTCACTTCCGAACACGAACTACCTACTTGTGTAGTAGGAAACGGTGAATTATGGAGGTTATGTAGGTAGACCTAATCGTGAAGCAAACACAAACACGATCACTACATCAAAAGAAAATCATAGGAAAGTGTAGAAAAAGCAAAGTACACTAACAAAGCATAATACAAATGTAAATAAATTGCACCTTATCATCTCGTTGCATCATCGATTTCGAAGCGCATACCTGCAGCAACAGCCGCGTGAAAATTTGTACACAGTTTAATGGTATTTATAGACAGAAAATAGTAAGAAAAGTGCAGTAAGACGTAAAACAACTGACAGCCGCTAAATATAAAGTCAAAAATTTATAGATCAAAAATGATCATCACATTCATGAAGAAAATTGTTTGTACGGCAAAAAATACACCATTTAATCATACAGGTTCAATAATTACACATACCTGAACTTTATAGTATCATTTTATACATTTTATTTAATAATTATGTGAATTTATTTTGTGCAGAAAATTTTAATGTGAGATTTTTTTTGTGTTTTCAATTTTCTGTAATATTTTATGCCAGTTTGTCAGTATTACTGTAAACTGAGTTTGTGATTGGTCAAAAAATACATTCCACTTTTCTAACCAATCGTAAACATCTTTTTAGTTTTTTTTTATTGTCCGTTGATAATAGGCGAAGTAATCAAATGATATACGATAAGATAGATAGATAGATAAATTGTTTATTTGTTTTGCATTATCCGAAACACACACACATACAATTCAATTAATACAATAACTTTAACTACAAAATAGTTAGACACTATTCAACAAAGTTTCTCAATTGCAATTCTATAAAGCTAAGTGATACAGTATCTTGTTATTTGCTTTTTACGTCAGTTCCTTAGTTGAATAAAGCCAAGTTTTCCGATAGTATTTCTAGATTAATTGTATCAATTTATTCAACTAAATATGTCAACAAGCAATTCAAAATCGGACATACCGAAATCTACAAATAAGTCACGGTATCTACGTCCAGAACGTTTCGAAGTCGAACCTGGTACAACGGCGGCGGATCTAAAATGGACACATTGGTATTCCACTTTTTCAAAGTTTTTGGCAGAGGAAATTTCTAGTTCTCCCGAATCTATGAAATTAAAACTATTAATCAACCATCTTAGCCCGTCCGTATTTGCTCTCATAAGAGAATGCGAAAAGCTATTGATTTATGTAGAAGCAACAATGCACTAGTTACTGAAGATCCGCATCACCCATCACTAGAACTCAAATTGTTAGATTTGACGACAAAAAACTTTCGTCCTAAACCGATAATTAAATATAATTTCTTTAAAGCCGATTACATACAAATAAATAATCATTTAGCTCTAATTAATTGGGATATCTGCCTTGGCGCGTTTACCGGGGATGAATATTCAGTTGATGAATTGGTAAACGTGTTCTATTGCATATTAAATAACATCATAAATGAATATGTGCCTTTAAAAACGAAATACCACAACATTTCATACCCAGCATGGTATTCCAGGGCCTTGATTCATATAATAAAAGATAAACAATGAGCACACAGACGTTGGAAGGTAACCCATAACCCGCGTGATTATGATGAATTCTCTTTACTTCGAGCTCGACAGAAGCAGATACAAAAAAATGCTACAACATACTGCATATTTGCAGCGTACCCAAGAATTCATTAAAAAAGATCCTAATCAGTTATGGAATTATTTAAAATTTCTTCGAAAGAACAACACTGAGAGAGTGACTATCCAAATAATCTTAATCTTAACGGCCAGGTTTATTCTAATGAGGCTGATGCATGTGAAGGCTTTAATACATTTTTCAAGAGTGTTTTCATGAATCGAGCATCTGAATACGAAATGTATGATACACCATGCATGAATTCAGATGATGTTATACTTAGTGTGGAGTTCAAAGAAAAAGATATAATCACATACTTGAGAATCTAGATATAAAAAAAGGGGCAGGTAGCGACAACATACCACCTATATTTTATCAAAGATGCGCTAAGAATATTTCTAGGCCACTGTTGATAACATTTACAACTTCAATGAAGAAACGATTTTTTCCTACGAAGCTGAAAGACGCATTGATAGTTCCTATACATAAAAAAGGATCTCGCAGTTTCATTGAAAATTATCGGGCGATCTCAATACTTAATACCCTATGTAAAATTTTCGAAAAGTTGGTTAACAAATATATTAATTATTTTATACGTAAATGTATTCCCAACGAACAGCATGGTTTTATGCAGAAGCGATCGACTGTTACTAATCTCTCTGTTTTTACAAATTATGTACTTCGTAGTATGGATGAACGACAGCAGGTGGATGTGATCTACACGGACTTCGAAAAAGCTTCTGAATTGTGGATCACGACATTTTGTTACACAAACTAAATGCCTTGGAATCCATGGGGATTTACATAGATGGTTTGCTTCATATGTGGTCAATCGTAGACAAGCTGTGGTGATTGGTAGAGCACGTAGCGACTTTATTGATATACCTTCAGGAGTACCTCAAGGCTCAATCGTGGGACCGTTACTATATAACGCATATTTAGTTGATATAGGCTACTGTTTACAACAAAGCTCAATACCTGATGTTTGCTGACAATAAGAAAATTTTCTTAAAGTCAATACCATTAACGACTGTAAATTAATGCAGAGTGATTTAAATTTATTGACCACATACTACAAAAATAATAGAATTACAGTAAATATTACAAAATGTATGCAAATCACTTTTACACGAAAAACAAATCCTATAATATTTAACTATAACATTTGTGGTTCGGCAATAGAGAATAGACCATCTGTTAAAGACCTCGGAGTGTTACTGGACTCTAAAATGCTCATGACAGATCATATTAACTTTTGGAGCTCCAGCTCACATCTATTCGGACAGAGGTACCGCATTTATGTCTGATGAACTAAAACGATTCCTCACTACTTATGGCGTAGCTGCTAGTAGAACAACACCATATAACCCAGAAGGCAATGGACAGCTAGAGCGTCTTAAAGGCACTCTTTGGTGATAAATCTAACTCTATCTAAAATCAAGGGAATTAGACACATCGCAATGGGAACAAGCCTTGCCAAATGCAATACATTCCATACGATCTCTATTGTGCACGGCCACAAATGAAACTTCTCACGAAAGATGAATACAGCACTGTTGAGTCTGACCCACAGTTTGATTCAGTATCAGATCAAGTCGCTCCTGAAACTAGACGTTCTGATCCTGAGTCGAACAATGCGCCTCGACGTTCTACTCGCGAGAAAAAAGTTCCGGACTATCTTCGAGATTTCGTCAGTAATTAGGCTGGTGGAAAAATCAACGTGGTGGTGAATGTGGTATATCTATGGTATTATCCATTGCTATGTTACAGTGTCTTGTTATTTGCTTTGTACGTCAATTCTTTAGTTGAATAAAGCCAAGTTTTCCGATGATATTTCTAGATTAATTGTATCACTAAGATTCTTTATTGATCTAATCATTAGTTTATTTTTTACCCGACATTCGGAAAGGGATACTAACTATATACTGACAAAATACGAGTATATCGAAAAATGATTCTGCAATTTTTTGACGTGAGTCAACAGTCCACATAAAGCAAACAGTATGTCTTTTATTTGGACGACATCTTACGTTACACGAAAAGTGACGTTTTCCACTTTTAACGACAAGATTCTCGTAGCATTATACTTTAAAATCATTTGGACCATAGAACACGTCTCGCATTTAAATATCGGAATTCAAAATAAAACGGAAATAATAAGTTACTAACAAATATAATATTTATTTATTATAAGACTAGAATAATTTACAAGTACAGAGAGTAGTAGGTAGGTAGGTAGGCCTTAAGGTTGCATAAGTCGAACGTTTCCACTAGTCTCACTCTCCTTAGAGCCGAAAAACTGTCGAGGTCTCCTTTTGTTGAGGATTGATTCCAAGTCGTTGCACGGAGTACCCGCCTCTCACGGCAGTAGACAGGAAAATAACTTAATGCTGAAATATAAAAAAATAACTTATAATTGGCCGTATGTTTGGTATATAAGTATTGTCATTATATATCGAAGGGTTGTGGAATTCATACAAAAATAAAATAAATAAATCGTAAAAGTCCTATTCTGAGCGTGGTTCACGGGTGAATAGATATGTTCCTAGTTAGTTACAATACAAGTCAAGTAAAACCCGGTATTGCCACTAGTCACTGCAATTAAATATCAAGCAAATATGAACAAAGTTTGCGTTGCAAGCACGAGCAGTTTTATAATCACAATTCTAGCTGATTTATGCAGGATGAGATCTAGGCTATAGGCTAAGTAAATAGGCTGGCAGTTGTATAAAAAAATCATAAACTGTTACGTTATATCTGATGGCAATATTGAGTAATTTTATAAATAGAGCATGTTTAAAAAATTTACAACCTACCAATTAGTAAACAGACATTACAATAAGTAATTTAACGGATATTATTTTATTATTCACAACTTACCCCGTACGAGGTATTAGCACTTCTTAAGCAACTTCACATAAATGTGAATACCATATTATATGAGAATTAGATACCTTGGTGGTAAAAAAAAAAGATATCCAATACAAAAGTTAACTAACATCAGGAGACCGTGTTTCAAAGGTAGAGAAAATAAAACGTCCGTTTTAAAAATTATCGTACAGTAAGGAAGTTCAAGTAAATAATAATAAAAAGTACATTATTTTTATTCACTATTGTGTGGAAACGAGAAAACCTACCACCTGATGAATGCTTACTCACGAGTACTAAGGAAATGAAATAAACGAGATAAAGGAGATGCATTTGCCTTATTATAACTAGAACCATTTACTTGAAATAGAAACATAGTTTACGATACTCAACTAAATTAAATGGCTGCTGTAGTATGTTCCAACTGGGTGGTAACTGATGGGTTCAGTCCTTGTATTCTTTTTTTTTTTTTTAATACTTGCACCCCTGCCATGGGCAAGGCTCTTTTTATGACTAAGTTGTGATTATATTCAAAAATAAAATATAAATACACACATTCATACATCATACTCTTTTATTCCTCAGTTCATTCTTTCATACATCATCTTTTATTGTCTAAAATTTTAATTTTGCCCATTTTTTCAACGCCGGTGAAACTATCCTATCTGTTTCTAAACTTCCCTCCCCATACTGCATCAGTCCAGCCACGGGCGACAGAGAGCTTCACAGCTCCACCTAGCCACCGCGATCCCATCGGCTATACAAAATATAGCCGAGGTATACTGCATTAGTCCTAGGCGGAGCTGCTCTGCTTGTTGCGGTCTATGACAGCCGTGGCTAGACTCACGCAGTATTTTAAAAATTTTGTTCTCTTTTTCCCCACCACTATTTCGGAGACTGTAGTTTCGGTGACCCGCATTCCCAACTCCTGCTCCAAATCGTACCTCTGTTTGGAGAATGCGGGACACCGAAACAATATGTGCTGCACTGTCTGGTCCACGCCGGGCTCGCAGAAACAGGATGGGTCATCCGCGCACTTGAACCTGTGCAAGTACGCGGAGAACCCACCATACCCCGAGAGGACCTGCGTGGTGATGCTCGACGGCACCATTTTGCCCACGATGCCGTACGCCTCCGCCGCACTCGGGAAGAACAGCTTCGTCGTCGAAGCTGTTGTTCCCGATTTGTATCTCCTGTCCCATTCGTCAATGGTACCCTTACGAATCATACCTTTGACGAATGAGACAGGGCAGCGGTCGTAATCTGGCCGCCTCCGCAACCCCAGTGCGACGCTCCTGGCGAGTTCATCGGCACGCTCGTTCCCCTCCAAGCGTGTGCCTTTATCCAAAACAACGAGACGCTCTTACCCTGGCTTTTGCACTGTTTAAGAGCGCCCCGTGTCTGCACCACCACGGGGATGGGGAGACTCGACGTTCGCCACCGCCTGGAGCGCCGCCATGGAGTCACTGAAGATGCCAATACTGGGTCCATCGCAGCTCAAAGCGTACTCGGCCGCCGTGCAGATAGCCAGGAGTTCCGCCTGGTAGACGGTACAGTAGGACAACAAAGCAAGTTTGAGGGCCTTGGTTTCGGCGTCGCCATTCCATATGGATACAGTGGCGCCAACCCGGCCCTCAATCTTGCTGCCGTCCGTAAACATTCGCAGGGCAAAGTTGGAGTGTGCCCTACATTGTTCCTTGTCCACCAGACTGCCGAACTCCAAGCTATCTAGCTCCGCGGCGCAAACTGAGAAATTCAATCTTTGATCTCGATGATCGCATTACGGTTGCTCTCTCTCCGAATCGCTCCGGTGCGACCCCCATTTTAAGACTCCATATATGCACCGCACTCGGCGAATCCGAATGCGGAGAGTTCGGACTTGCGCGATACACCAGGTACTGAGTGGCCCTGGTACCTGGGCACCTCGCCTCAAAGGTCTTTCAGGCATGAACCCGAGTGTTCGATTATTTAGCTCCGTGACGCCCTAAGCCAAGGTTCGACCCCTCTCGGTAGCCCTTACGCAGTCGCTTTTTTTAACCCCCGACGCAAAAGAGGGGTGTTATAAGTTTGACGTGTGTATCTGTCTGTGGTATCGGTGCTTCAAAATGAATGAACCGATTTTGATTTTGTTTTTTTTTGTTTAAAAGGGGACTTAATCGAGAGAGATGTGTATATCATAAAGGTTATTTTTGCGTCGGGGGGTTTTTAATAAAAATTTTATCTTTGTCAGGTTGTGGCGCCTCACGCTCGCCTTTCCCAGCCGTAAAGTAGCGACGGCCCACAGGAACCAACTACATAGTTAGTAAAAAAGTATGTATTTGTACACAGCACGAGGGACCTCTTTTCAGCACGGATGATTGTAGATATAAAAAGTAAAGTCACGATGGTTGTATGATCAAAGACTTTTGCTTACCAGCGTTTTGATAAAAAGTAATTATCATCATTTATTGCTTTCACTGTCATATCGTCAAAATAAAGTTTCGATTTCAGTAAAATTTAAAAATGGCGATATCTTTAGTTTCCGCGCGTGTGGTCTAAATCATATATTTTAACCTTTTTTATGAGTGAATAATTCACTGTGTATTGTATCTGTGTACATTTCATTAAAATTTCTTTAGAAGAACATATATTTTTCCACTTATAAAATGTCTCGTTCTGTTCGTGCTGAAACGAGAAATCGCGTTAAAGATGACATCAAAAGAGTAATGCAAGCTGTTGAAAAAGTTCGCCATTGGTAAGTAACAAATTAGGTACCATTTGTTTTCAATGACATGACTGATAATATTCCTACCTGTCGATATGTCCCTATGTAAATTGTACATGGACTCATGAAATAATATTTTTATAGGGAAAAGAAATGGGTAACTATTGGCGAAACTACCATGAAAATTTACAAATGGGTTCCAATCTCCACTAATGAACAGAAAAAGAAACATGCAGCTAAAAGGGAAAATAAAGAGAATACATTGACGCCTAAAAAGATGCATGATTCCTCTAATTCTAACTTTGGAATGGCTGAAGACTCCAACACATGTGAGTACTAAATTTACTTGTTTGGTATTTTAGCACACAGTAAAATATATTGCCAATGGTAAAAGGCTTCAGACAAAAGTTTGATCAGAGAGTAGCCCTAGGTGCAGAATTTAAACGCTACACACTGCCTTTTTTTGATGGATGATTCTGATACAAAACAGGCCATCATGCAGCATCTCCCTACTTTTTATATACAATTTTGTTAAAATTTGTTAGCTGTTTTTTTTATTTCTTTAAAAATGAATTGATGTTCATTCTTTACTAAATGTGGTAAATTTCTATTAAGTAATTAATATTGAGACATTTCAATGAAGCCATTGTTGTTTCCAGGTTTCTCAACGGTGAGCGACTCTCAAGGCCCCACAGAGTTCTCATCAACACACATGAATTTCTCCGAGGACTCTAACTCCCAGAGCAGTGGCACTACGACACCAGCAAAGCGGTTAAAAACCGACTGAGTAATACAGAGAAAACGTGACATCTAAACGAGGAGATGTCAAAAGGGACACTATTATTAGTGCATACACTTGTACAGTGAGCAACGAAACGAACACGAGACAGTGGTTTCAGTTAAAGTTTTTTGAAGTTTATTCAGTGATGTGCTGTGGATTTTATTTATAAGGCTGCATTTATATTGAATGTATTCAGAGGTATAATTAATTTAAATCGCTTTTGCCTCTGTGTATGTATAAACTACAAACATTGGGTTTTGAGTTAGAGAACAACATTGATAGCCCAGCGGATAAAGAACTGTCCTATTGGTCAACTGGTGCCCGGTTTGAATCCTGGCATGTACACTGAATTCAAGTTTTCAGATTTATGTACATAATTGTAATTATCACTTGCTCGGTGGTGAAGGAAAACATCATAAGGAAACCAACTACATTGTCCAAGAAATTATATTTCGAAAGATGTGTGACTTTACAGAAAAGTGTGGTTTTCCCTCTGAGTTGTTGAGGTCTGACCTCAGTCGCGCCTTCTAAATATCAGTATATCCGCAAAATCCGTAGGCTTAGGTAGCAGATTTTGCCAATCCTAATGGATTAGGAAATGGGATAATGCGATGAAGAAGATTCTGTTCCGTGTTTAAATATTTTCTGGTATATCAGCATAATAACAATATATAGAATGATATGAAACTCCCATATCTCTCTAGGAGTTTCATTTCTTTCAACTGTATATAAATGCTGTTATGCAATGATAAAATTTACTTGATGTTCACATTTATGTTTCAGCTCAAAATACAATTTTTAGTAAATGTGTGTTTGATGTACAAAAGAGTGAATTTTATTTTAGCTCAATTTGTAAATATGTTTGATTGGGACTTAATTTGATTTTATTTACTTAGGGGTAATTCACACTGACATAGAGTCGAAGCCTAATTATTTTTTTGTGACTGTTTGTGTTGACTGTGACAAAAGTGAGAGAGGTATGTTTGGATTGGTGCACCTGGTGTTCCATAGTCTACCTACCCCAAAGGAGACAGATATGTATGTATTGAACAAGTTGCATTGTCTCATCAGTCTTACTTGTATGGTTATTAATTATGTGGAAGTAATAACTGATGATGATGGCATTTCACAAGGTAGCATTTTATGTCCACAATTTTAACATATCCAAAGTTTGCTTCTCCTGTTATTACTGTGCAGCTAACTTACAAGCCTAGATCTAGAAATTGTGATCTGCACACCTGTAGCACTAATTAACAATGTAATTTTCGTCATATACATAGTGTGTTCAAAAAATAACAGAAATTTTAGTTTCAAAAAATATTTATTCATCTATATTAATATTGTTGCCCTCAAAGTGTCCCCATTAGATATTATGCACTTGTGCCAGCGCTTCTTCCAATCCTCAAAACACTTCTCGATAGCCTTTAGTTCTTTCAGCAATGCGCTTTTAATGTCATCCATGTCTGTAAAACGATGGCCCTTTAAGGTTCTCTTAAACTTTTGGAAATAGGAAAAAGTTGCACGGGGCCATGTCTGGCGAAAATGGAGGCTGGGGCATCGTCACAGTATTGTTTTTGGCCAAAATTCACGAGTGAGCAATGAAGTGTGAGTAGGCATTATCGTGGTGCAAAAGCCATAAATTGTTTTTCCACAAATCAGGGCGTTTTTTTCGGATTGCTTCACGCACTTTGACCTCGTGTCAAAAAATTCATGATGTCCTATGCCATTAAAATCAAACAACGCAGTCAGCATAACCTTCATGGTTGACTGCACTTGTCGAGCCTTTTTCGGTCTTGGCGAGCCAGAATGCCTCCACTGGGACGATTGAGCCTTAGTTTCGACGTCATAGCTGTAAACCCATGTTTCATCACCTGTTATAATACGTTTCGGCAATTCTGCATCGTCATTGACTTCACTGAGTGACTCCTGAGCAATTTCCATTCGCCGCTGTTTTTGTTCAAAATTCAACAATTTTGGAACAAATTTTGCTGCCACGGGTTTCATACCTAAAACATTCGAAAAAAATTCATGGCATTAGCCAATCGTTATGCCAACATTATCAGCAATTTCTCTGATTGTGGTTCGGCGATCGTTCATAACCATTTCTTTAACTTTTTCCACGTTTTCCTTCAGTTGTTGATGTGCTGAGGCGTCCGGCGCGTTCGTCATCTTCAACGTTTTCACGGCCATCTTGGAAATGCTTATACCACTCGTAAACTCTTGTTTTACTCATAGCAGACTCACCGTAGGCCTTTGTTAACATTTCCCACACTTTATTACATTTTATTTCATTTTTTATGCAAAATTTGATACAAATTCTTTGATCCATTTCTTTTAACAAACTAAAATCGCCGAGCTCATAGAAACAAGTCTAACGTTAGCGGCTGCCACAGATAAAGTAAACATTGGACACAGGTGAAAATTTTATCATACTTCAGGGGCATGTACACCAACATAATAAATAAAAACTTTTGACCATCGAATTCTCCAAACTCGCGAAATTTAAAAATTCCCGTTATTTTCTGAACACACCTCGTATTAAGAAATCACCTCTTTCAGTGGAGTGGGTCTCATTGCAAAAAGTAAGCTTAGCTAAGCTAAAGCTAAGTTATATTCACACTGCCTCTTGTTCGTTCATCAAACATGCCTCATAGTACAGCGAACAGCACACTTGAAAGCATGATGTCAGCTATGAACTAGGTAACAAGCAGCCTTTTCTGTCAGCTCTCAAAATAGAACCTAATTGACATGAAAATTGTATTGTATTGTATGTCTATTTCAGACCATGCTGATTCCTGTGGGCGAATTCTGCTAAATAACTGCAACTGCACGTTTACGCCTGTCACTTGAGTCGTGCAGGAATAGTGCAGTGCCGATAGTGCAGATATTCTACTAAAATATCCTGCACTGCAACTGCGCTGGAACTGCGCGTATGCTGCACTGCAACGGCACTGCAACTACGCTACAACTGTGCGTATCCTGCAAGTAAACTACTTAAAACCTGAAATGTTGCCATATTTCAATGTAATAAAACTGAATTTTTATTTAATGTTGACTCCTATAGTTTCACTATTGACCTTGGTTGCCGGAGTGGAGGTATTTCTAACCGAAAAGAAGCTTTACTTAATTATATTTATCCACAAACATCTCCCAAAACAAAGCAAATGTAATTTACCGCCTCAGAATATTAATTTCACTTCGCAAAAGTTGCTCAAGAGTAACGTTAACAAAACTGCAAGTAAACTCCTTCAAAACATCTGTCACCGGTATACAACTGTCAAAACAATTTATCAGAATACGATTATATTGCAGGAAACGTGCAGTTGCAGTGCAGGTTTTTTAACAGAGTAGCGATTCATTAACTGCAACATTCCTGCAATATTGCTGCTGTCAAATCGTTTAACAGAATACCGAAACGTCAAAATGTACGCATTTTGACACACGCCGCGCTGCAGTGCAGTTGCAGTTTTTAGTAGAATCGGCCTACTGTTGTCTAGATGTTAACAAAGTAAATTTAAATTACACCTATATTTGATTCTTATCTGGAATAATGAATCTATTTTTTTCTTTTCAAAATGAGGTTTTCAAGTATTCAAGGACAAATTGCAGCTCTTTCATTTTAAAATGCCATCATATTTTCGTTTTTTATCAAAAAGAGCCACGAATGTTAAATAAGCAAACAATATGTGTAAGGACCTTGTCTTATGGTGTTCGGTTCCCTCTGCCTATCCCGTAATGGACAAGGTGTAAAGATATAGTTTGATTTCATCATACTCTTTATACCAACATTTCGCAAAGTATTACTTTTGCTACCTGTCCATAAATGGTTGTCATTGAATCTGAACACCATCTTTTTTATGTGGGCATGCAAAAAATGTATAGAATGCATATATTTTGAGAAAGATTTATTTGCAAAAAGCTGAGACTATATTTTGATGATTTTCAGCCCATTCAGAATATTGATCTAAAGCGATACTTTAAGGTTATAACCTGTCATACACCATGTTCATATACAATGTATATATCTGTTGTTAATTTATGATACCTGTGTCGAATATGGCCACCATAAGGGTTGACTTCACTGTTAAAAATTGAGGTTACCAATTCGTTTTCATTTTATAATGTAAGGTAAGGTAACACAATCTTGGGTAGATTGTCTTAACTGAGTAACATACATACAGAAAATAAAATGTAAATAGAATTTAATTTAAATAGGTGATTGAACAACATTTTAAAAAGTCATTCAAATTAATGATATTTATCATTGTTAAAAACATTATTGACCATTCTTTATCATTGACCCATAAGACATACTTTATTTTTAAATAAATAATCTTTACACATAGGTATATTTTCTGCCATTTAAAGATTTAGATAAATATACGATAATTTTAAATCACTTTTGGAAATGGCCGATCCCCTATTTTGATTTATTAATTTTTAAATAAAAACGTGGTCATATTTACGACGGTGTACTTAAATATGGTCCTGTATTGACTGTATTATCAATATAAATTAAACACACAAGTAATATGTATTTATAGTAGTTAAGTAATTTAAACAAAATAAATTTTTAGAATCTGACACTTGTATAATTTCATCATCATCATTAACATTTCGTCCACTACTGAACATGGAAGGTGGCGGTTCGTCTCATAAGTGTACCAGTTGTGCCATTTGAGAACCATGCTAGAATAAAAAATGAGGATATCCACAAGTAGAACATACTGTATACTGGATAGAGCCCAAAGGATAACCAAGCTGAAGTGTTGTGAGCCGGCTACATATCTCGGAGAATCAACAACGATTGACAGCTGTTCCGGAAGAGAACATGCTACAAAAAGTGAAAAATTTAATCCAAAATAGGCAAGATACGTATCAGGAGATTCAGCACATACAGCAGATGGGATCGGGAAGCCTTCACAGGATTCTACACTTGTATCTTCACATGAGGAGGATAGTTTCACGCTGGGTGCCGCACAACCTCACCGTTGCTCAGAAGCAGTCGCGGATGGAATGGTGCCGTGATATGATAAATAAATTTGAAGCAGGCTCATCTCGGTTTACAACATCATTACAGGTTATGGAGTCCTGGATTTATCGATACGATCCAGAAACGAACCGCCAGTCGACGGTTTGAGTGTTTCAAAACGAATCAACGCCTACCAAAGTGAAGCGGGAAGATTTTGATCGCGAGCTTTTCCAAATTGACTGGCTAACTGCTGTCAATTCCTTTACAGAACCAAAGAAGCATCAACGCCGAATGGTATACTACCAAATGCTTGGCAGAAGTTTTCTCTGTTGTGAGCAACAAGCGACCAAACACGGCTCCCCGCGCACACCGCGCCTAAAAACGAGGGAGTTCCTGGACAGCACACAGGTCAAACTCCTGGGTCCACCCTTCTTACAGCCTGCCTTACTAAACTAGCACCGTGTGACTTCTACATTTTGTATGTTGGATACAATTTTCGTCGTCGGAAGATGCGCTGTCAGCGTTCGAGCAGGCTGTAAATGAGGTGTCTGCGGCGGACTGGAAAAAGTGTTTCGAAAACTGGTTCAGACG
Organism: Pyralis farinalis; assembly: GCA_947507595.1. Taxonomy (NCBI): domain Eukaryota; kingdom Metazoa; phylum Arthropoda; class Insecta; order Lepidoptera; family Pyralidae; genus Pyralis; species Pyralis farinalis. Next base: position 35,476,429 of record OX382268.1, on the reverse strand, counting down.
GATGAAACTTTGTATACAGGCTGATGGAGAGTACTTTGAAAAGATTTAATAAAAAAATATTTACCTATAGAACACTTTTTTTATTTTCGCAAAACTTTCTGAGTGTCCCACGTAAGTATACCAGCCCGGTGGCACAGCGCTTAGTAACGCTACTTTGACAGCTTTGACACCAAGCAACAGCAGAGGTAGCATAGTGAGTGTTACTTAATAAAAGCAATCATAGGCTACAGTAAACGCTTTGCATCAGGTGGGCCGTATGCTCGTATATCTTCCGATCCCGGCGTTGTTTGAAAAAATTGAATACGAAGAAAACAAAGTGTTTAAAAGAGGGAAATCAGAATAAACAGGTGGAACGTAGATCAATGGGGGTATTCACCACATCAACCCTTACTCACCCCACTGCAGAGATACGGGTCTCCCTTTTAACCGAAGGGGTTTAGAGCATACTCCACCACGCTGCTCAAATGCGGATTGGCGGAGGCCAGTGTTTTCAAGCCGCGTGAGGGGCCACTGACTTAGCTTAACGACTGTCATCTCTTAACAACAGCCAGGACCGACGGCTTAACGTGCCCTTCAAAGCACGGAGAAACTCGGTATAGGAAAACCCATTCATAGACCGGCTGCGGTCGACGTTGCTTAACCTGCGTGTTCGATTAGAATGACACACGCAACGATGCCATCGAGCTCTCCATCATCTCTCTCTCAGGGGGTATTCACAATTCCTCGGAAAGCCATATTCCAATCGGAATTAAGACTATCTGTCAAAATGTATCGAATTTGAGTGAAAACTTTTTCGAATCCGTTTCGAATATGGCTTTCCGAGGCAATGTGAATTCCCCACTGGTCTACCCTGGCCTGCTGTGTTACTAGTGCCGTTCAGTCGAAACATGAACCAAACGGCTGACAGTCTTCACTCATGCGCCTCCAATCCTGTAAAAGCCAGTTCATACTCTTGAACCTCCAGCTCGAGTAGTCTCTTGGGAACACCTCTGCAGGGAGCTCTTTTCATCACCTAATGGTTCTCTCTGGAAGTAAACCCTCAGGAACCACACACGCGACCATTGCAGTTTTAGTATCTGAGAATGAATTTCATGCCTATGTCGCAATGTCATGATCATCAGAAAATAAAGCAGATACCTAATATATGGATATTAATGTATTTTAACCCGCTGGAGGAAGAAAAGAGAGTTAGGGCACAATGAACAAAAAAAAAAACAGTTCTGTCCTTGCCTGACAATATATTTAAAAGGCACATCAAAAATACTCTATGTAAGAAGGGTTATTATAGAATCGATGAATATCTAACTGACAGAGATGTATGGAAATGATTCAGCACATGAATTAATATAACTTTAATTGTACCACTTGATATCACTATATGTACCACTCATATCATTATATTTATTGTAATATGTATAAGATGATTTGGAAAAAAAAGACCTATATTGGCAAGTACCTTTTGGCATTTCTTTTTCGCCAATGGTCATTTGAAATGCTGGTAGATTAAAAAGGAGAAAAACTTAAAAAAAATAATAAGATATAATATTGAAAATGTAAGACGTGTCTAAGTGCCAGTGAGGGTCTAAAAATAAAGAATTTTTATCTTTATCTTATCTTTAATGACATTTAGATAGCACCCCCACACCTGCCTGTTTCTGCAGATTACACTTTAAAATTTCGAGTTTTATTTTAGGAAATCCCTATGGTGGTACATATATGGCGCTCTTACTCTACAGAAGAATTATATATACGGATGTCTGTATATCTTAATTTACCTTACAGTACCACTGACTCCCTTAACTCATCTCCACATGCTGCGGATGAGTTATTAAAGGAGAATGTACAACAAAGTGTGGAGCTGTTTAAATTTACACATATTCAGTCAAGCGACATTATTAAAACTTTTAAACAATTAAACATTAAAAACTCAGAGGATCATTGGGGAATGTCTATAAGAGTATTTTATTATATTATTGAGTCTATAGCTCCACACTTGGCACTTATTTTTAATCAATGTATAGATATGGGTGTATTCCCAGACTTGATGAAATTTAGTAAATTGATTCCATTATTCAAGTCTGGTGAAAAAAGTGAACTGGGGAATTATAGACCCATATCTATTTTGCCAGTATTGAGTAAAGTATTTGAAAAGATAATGCTTGACCAATTGCAACTCTATTTTAAGACCAATGAAATTTTTCATAATTCACAATACGGATTTACAGCAGGTAAATCCACTACAGATGCAGGAGTAGCATTAGTCAAGCATGTTCTTAGCGCATGGGAGAGATCCCAGGACGCCATTGGGGTCTTCTGTGATCTCTCCAAAGCTTTTGATTGTGTCGACCACCGGACATTATTGCTCAAGCTGTGCCATTATGGAGTTAGAGGTAAAGCCTATAATTTGATTGCAACTTATTTAAGTAACAGAATACAGACTGTTGATATAAATGGGGTCAAATCTAAAGGTAGCAATGTTAATATTGGGGTGCCCCAGGGCTCTATATTGGGCCCCTTTTTATTTTTAGTATATGTGAATGATCTGCCCTACATGGTGCAGAAAATGGCGGATATACTACTGTTTGCTGATGATACTTCTTTGATTTTTAATGTTACTCGCCGGTGCGAAAATATTGACAATGTAAATAGTGTTCTATCTGCCATTCTAAATTGGTTCACATGTAATAATCTTTTATTAAATTCAACCAAAACCAAATGTATAAAATTTAGTCTACCAAATGTGCCTTCTGCCAATACAGAAGTTTTCATTAACAATAATATACTAGAATTTATTAATGATACTGTATTTCTTGGAATTACAATAGACTCCAAATTGCAGTGGGGCCCCCACATAAAAAAACTGACCAGTAAGCTCAGCTCCGCCGCATATGCGGTTAGGAGAATTAGACAATTGACGGATGTGGCTACTGCGCGCTTAGTCTATTTCAGCTACTTTCATAGCATTATGTCGTATGGTATACTGTTGTGGGGAAAAGCGGCTGACATTGAAACTGTTTTTATATTACAAAAGAGAGCCATCCGCTCTATTTATAACATGGGCGCTAGGGAATCTCTTAGAGAACTATTTAAAGAAACAAATATCCTCACGGTTACCTCTCAGTATATTTATGAGAATATAATGTATGCTCGTAAAAATATAGAGTCATTTTCTAAATTTAGTGAAAATCTTAGAAGTAAGAATAGATTGCGTATGCCTGTACATCGACTTGCTAAGACTAGTAGATCTTTTATTGTAAATTGTATTCGATTCTATAATAAATTACCTGAAACAGTTCTGTCCTTGCCTGAGAATATGTTCAAAAGGTACATCAAAAATACTCTGTGCAGGAAGGGTTATTATAGAATCGATGAATATCTAACTGATAGAGATGCTTGGAAATGATTCAGCACATGTATTAATATATCTTTAATTGTACCACTTGATTTCACTATATGTACACTCACATATATTTATTGTAATATATTTTAACGATGGAAAAAAAAGACCCATATTGGCAAGTTTCTTTTGGCATTTCTTCTTCGCCAATGGTCATTTCCGAAATGCTGGTAGATTAAAAAAGAGAGATTAAAAGTAAAAAAAAAAAAACTGGAAAATTATTAAGATACAATATGATTTAATTTAAAGAATGTAAGACGTGTCTAAGTGCCCGTAAGGGTCTAATGGCAAATAAATGATTTTTATCTTTATCTTTATCCTTACGCCGGACTTCTTGAGGTGTAGGCAGAGAGAACCGAGCGCCATAAGCCGCGGTCCTATATGTGTTTATAGATAAAAAAAAATGTGCTCATAGGTAGTTATAAAAATTAGCAGGAACAATGATTTGTGAATTGACCAGTGATAGCCCAGTGGGCAGAGATGTGGCCTACTGACCAGCTGGTCCCCGGTTCGAATCCTGGAGTGTACCACGAAATTCGTGTTTTCAGATTTATGAACATTTTTGTAATTATCACAGCGGAGAAGAAAAACATCGTGAGGAAAACCCGCACATCCATTATATTTCATAAGAGGTGCGACCTAACCTAAGAAAGGCGGTTTTCCCTCCGATTTGTGGAGGTCTGTCGATTCATGTAAAAATCAGTTATCTTCACCAAATCCTTGGTCTTAGGTAGTGGACCCCGCCAATTCTAATTGATTCGGAACCGGGATAAGGCTAAGAAGAATTATTTTAAGTAAATTTATTTCATGTACTTAATAGGTACATATCTATATCATAATTATCTATATAAATCAGTTGAGTTTTAGTTGCGAGTCTGCGGCGGAGGAGCCCCCGGTATGCTGCGAGCCGGTCGAGCCCAGGGCGGATAGCTGCTCGGAGACGTTGTCGAACTCCTGGATACCCATTATGTTTGTCACCAGGTCGGTGAATGTTAATACCTGAAAATATCACATTTTGCTTCTTTAAATGTCTACTAATAATAGGCTCAAGAAATGGCGTTCCATTGTATGGGGAAAAAATCCACACAACGCTTGGTTTCTATAAAACATTCACATCTGTTTAGTATTGGAAGTGTCTATACCAGGGATTCCCAAACTTTTTCAGTTCGCGGCGGACTTACAAGTTTAATATTTTGTCTCGGCGCCCTGTAGTAATTAGTACTCGTACAAGGAAGGACAACATCCGCAATATGAAGCAGAGTTTTTACATATTCATTGTCACGCAAGAAACATTTATAATTTAAGAAAAACAAGGTATGAAATACAACTACAACTAAATCAATGTGACGTGTGAGCTTGGTGATCTCCATAGATCGTTTCAAAGCGCGGGACAAGGTTTGATACCGCTAATCTCAATTCTTGCTCAACATTTTTCTTTGACGAAAATTAGCTTTTTATTATATAATAGTTGCAGTTGAAAATTCGGGAAAAATAAGATGTTGGAAAGAGAATGAGAATTCTTAATGCTTTTTAACTTGAATTTGGGTATTTATTTTGAACCGATATCCAAAACTCCAACAAATCGGAACACGTGAGTCTTGTTTTTAGGCTGCTGTCGCAAGAGAATCGAATAAGACTCTCTTCTTCTAACGAGTTCAAGAGAACTCTCTCTTGGAGCTTGTGCATGGAAAGGATCTTGGATCCACGCATATTTTTCTTGTTTGATTTGATTCGAATTGTTTATTTTGTAGGTGCAAAAATCTAAATTTCATTCCCAGGTAATGGTACACATGATCGTCTCACGGCGCCCCTCTGTACTTTTTACGGCGCACCGCCGCGGCGCACACTTTAAGAACCCTTGGTCTATACTATATCATCAAAAAAAAACCAATCGCATCATTGGGTATGATGCGATTTCGCATAGTAAAACAAAAACACAGCTACGGGTGTAGTGGAACGCCGCTGACCTAACCAGATCGATGATCTGATCTAAGTCAGGTCATCCACTATGTAATGATTTTGCAGTCATATATCGATTTATCGATATATATAACTATTGACATAAGATATTACGATGCTTTGGCGCCTAGTGTCATACAAACGAGTTAGTAAGAGAAATTCGCCCATAAACTCGGGTTTAATTGAGTTTTAATTGCATGTGTGTGTTCAGTATTATAGTATTTATACTGTGGCTGATTTTCCTGGCCAGGTATTCCATCACACTGCTAAGGTTTTGAAGCTGATTTCCTCGCAAGGAATTAATGTATATGTATATATATTTAAATGCGTACGACTTTTATTTAATAATTTATTGTTGCAACGAATAGCCACTTGCTTCAAACCTTTGTTCCTAGTCCATTGGTATATATTTATATATTATAAGTTATAAGTGCACGTTATTTGATTGTGTTAGAGCTCTTAACCCTGCTTGGGGTTTACCAATTAGTTTGGACTGGAATGGAGTGGATTCACTAATGCTTTAGCATGTATTAAGTGAATTCAACTCGGCGAACTGCTTTAACATATAAACATTTTAATTACAGTCTCGGTGTATTGACTGGATTTCAAGCTTATCGGAAATCAGAGTCTATTGACGCTTATAGCGTTTCTTTAGCCATTCACGCGGGACGTTATCGCGAAATTATGCTCTCGTATTCAAGATTATAACCTTATAATTCTTGAGAAAAATCATCATTTATTTTGGAAAAGTGCCTGATACCCATATCTACTGGTCGAGAGATTAGCCGCCTGACATGCATAGATATACTTCAGGACGGATAAGCGCCCGACCGGTCCGCCACTAAAAAGACCCCTGCCAAGATTAGCCTGTGTTAACCCGCGGGAGTTATCACTGAGTAATTCCTACCAGACACAAATGATGTTAAATTTACAAATATAAAGTATTTTCTTTTCTTTTTAAAATAAAAATGAGAGCGTAATGTTTACAAATCGCGGAATTCCTTATACTAAACAAGCACCTTATTTTAAACATTCAAACCTATGCAACCAACCACTTATTTACAGCTTAGTCGTCAATGGACCTATACGGAACTTTACAACTTTAATTCTCTAATCTTAACCCTGATGATCTAACAGAATTTACTAAGCCGCGACTGCCTAGTTGATTTACTAACCGCGAATTAAACGAGTCAAACCCGGGTATTACCTAATGCCCTAATGCGAGTGTGTGTCTAACCTTGTGTATAGATATTTGTGTTATAAAATATATATATGTGTATATAACTTTGTGTAGACAATTAATGAACGTGTGTGTTTACGAACAATTAATGGACCGTAGGGAGTAGGCCATCCAGATGGCCTACTCCCTACGATCCATTAATTACGATTATGGGATTATCGCAGACTCACGATAACCTAAGCATCAGTGAATGTGAATTCACTAACACCTATGGGATTTTAGTCGCCCCACCATACCGTGAGTACACCTCACGAGCGCTTTTATTTCACGCTAGAAAAGTGTTTCCCTAGCGTTCTGTGAAGGAGATTCAGTACGACTTACCTGACCGTACTAAATCGTGTACTTGATTCTAAACACTCAAACCTCGCTCAGTTGGCACAGTGAGTTTCCCACGAAAATAAAAGAATTTGAAATGTATCAATATTGCTTTATAGCAAACCACTTTAAAACAAACTAACGCGACTATAAGGATTGATTTAAACCAACTCTTATAGCCAATTTGCCCAAAAAAACCGACACTGATACTTTTAAGTTACGATTCAAACAAATTTAAATTCGCAGCGTTAAAACTGCTCTCAAATCAGTTTGGGCGAAATGTGTCTCGTCTCCTCCTTGCAACCCTATATATGGACACGTCCATTCCGCTATTCCCCGCGCCGCGTCTACACCCCCGTAGAAGTGTCACGCCGACTTAATGTTTAGAGGTAATGTTCCGTATACATTATCCATTCCAGACTAGCTCTTACAACTAGCTTAACTTATCGAATGATGCATAATTCAAACATGCTAATTAACCGTGATTAGTACTAAAATTAGACCTTATTCTATATTCCCGATAGACCCCAGACGAACGTCTGCCTGTCACGCCCAGAAACTGTTTCCCAGGGCAGGGATACGTCGATCCACTTGTAATCCTATTTATTCTCAAACATCTATTACTCGTTATGATAATTTTCGACAGATCGTTTAGATCTTGTTTTTATTGTCAATTTCCGAATTTCACCAAAGCATCATCTCATCTTTTGTTTTATCCCAAGGATCCCTGATTAGCCTTTTTTTATAGATTCGGCTCGCTCGGCGCCAAATCTCGAGAAAAAAACCGTAATGGGTCCCACATGTGAGCCCAGCTATCTCGCATCCGACTCAAAAATGCACCAATCTTACGGATTTTTAAACCATTTCATTTTTTAATAATATTACACAATCTTATTATTGATAAGATTTGCTGGTACCATTACACGGGTCAACGTGTAAAGTAAAATGCGCAACTCGTATTGGCTACTCGTAGTTCACCAATCAATATTGCGTCACGAGTTTATTGGTTGGTGTCTTAGCGGTATAAGAAAATCATAGCTTAGTGAAGCCTCTTATGAAAACACGGATGACACAGTGTGGCAAACAGAATGTCACATTTTTTATACAAAGTCGAGAGGCATGCAAACATGCCGCCCTTCTAAAGTGGTAACACAACCTCTGAACCCTTGTAATACAGGCAGTATCGCTCGCTCGTCGCTTCAGGGAGTTGTTATTTGGCTGCGGTTTCGTATGAGGCGGAGAGGTTTCTCAGTCTCAGTCGGGATGCTTTGATGCGCCCTAACTCTTTTAAATACACGCAGACGATGACACAGACATATTCATGCAAGCAAATTTGTGTCCTCTGTGGGAATCGAACCTGCGAGAACCTTGGCCAACACCGGGTTCGTCAATACACATCACAAAGTTTTAGAATAAATATCAATTATAGATGATAATAAAAATAGTGTAATTTAGTAATTTAGATTACCAAATGTACCTTCTGCCAATACAGAAGTTCTCATTGGCAATAATTTACTAGAATTTATTAATGATAGGTACTGTATTTCTGAATTACAATAGACTCCAAATTGCAGTGTGGGTCGCCCCACATAAAAAAACTGGCCAGTAAGAAGAATTAGACAATTGACGGATGTGGCTACTGCGCGCCTAATCTATTTCAGCTACTTTCATAGCATTTTGTCGTATGGTATACTGTTGTGGGGAAGAGCGGCTGATATTGAAGCTATTTTTATATTACAAAAGAGAACCATCCGCTCTATTTATAACATGGGCTCCAGTGAATCACTGAGAGAACTATTTAAAGAAATAAATGTCCTCACTGTTACCTCTCAGTATATTTATGAGAACATAATGTATGTTTGTAAAAATATAGTCATTTACAAAATTTTGTGAAAATAAATCTATGAAATACTCGATAGAATACCCTATTGGTAAGTGTTTCCAGTCGCTACATTAAACAGTTTGTCTGTAACTGGTTTCAGACCATTTCTACTTACGACGCAACTTAAATATGACGAAGGTATCTTACAATAATTCTAGTTTTCTCTGAGAACAGACGTCGGTTTCAATATGTCGAGTTTAAATAATAAGAATATTATTCTTATGTACCTACTTCGGCAAAAAAGCAGTCGCAAGAGAAGTACGTGGGTACATTGAGAAGAACATCAATTGTCGTATGCTAATGACTGCCAAAGAATTACAACATTCTTCCTTGACCATTTTGTTGGTAGAAAAACGCACCAAAATCGATGAAAACGTGAGACGTACCTACTTACTGCACGTCGGTTTCTCTCCTACTGATTAAAAAATATGTCAAACAGGTTTCAGAAAAGTTACATCTTACTCGTTGTTGTGTGGTTTTCTCTACAACATATACAGCATAAACTCAAAAGTAACTAGATTTGCAGTTCCGTCACTTTTGAGTTTCACCTTGTGTTCTGGTTCTAAGTTTTTCCCAAGCATTACCTCTGGTAAGAAATTAAAGTCATTGTCAGCGATGGAGGCCGTCTCCTCGATGCTCTGGCCGGTGAGTATCGACAGTAGATACCATGACAGTTCTTTAGAAAAGCATTCACCTGGAAAGAAAGACAAGCTGTGAAATTGTTCACGATCCCAACCCTGCACACGGTGTAGAGCCTTAACTCTAAATACTTACTTAGAGATTGTCTTTTCGGTTATTATAATTTTATTTTCCTTTTTACAATTTTTCGTTATATACTAGATGTTGGAGCCCCCTTTTAGGCAGAAAATATGCCTGTTCCAGGAGACTCCGCTCTTTTCATTTATGTAGACCTTTATCAAATGTGAGGTAAGCTTACAAACAATGTGTACAATATTTACTTTACTTTTAAAGTATCTCTTTTGAAGACCAATTTACAAATTTAAACTAGAACGTTAGGTTACCTTCTGTCTTCCTTTGTGCGTAGAGCGATCTACTGATTGTACAATGGGTCGGCATCCAATATTGTTTGTATCAAAGAACCTCAAACTAAAGCTACAGGTTGTAATCGACAGGAAATTCATCACCACACATTAGAACCGAAATTGTAATGTACTGTGCGGCTACAGGTGTCACCATTCTCCACTTTTAGCTCGTAATACTAATAACGCGTCTTTGACACCAACGCTCGTGGATTCTATTCCCACACAGAACAACCATTTGTGTGCATGAACATGTCTGTTTGTCTTGGTCTGGATGTTTTTAAGAGAGCTAGGACGCATTAAATTAGCCCATCTGGGGAAGTTGGAGGTACTTCCCCTCACAGAAAACCGCAGGCAACAGATTCCTTGGAGGGTTGTGTGTGCGAGTGAGTGGGGTCACTAGTAAGCTCTTAAGGAGTTGCCGTGTTGGCAGCAGAGGTGGAATCGTGCGAGTGATAATGTATTACTAGCGTTCATTGACTACGGGTACTACTTTACGTCAGGTGGACCGTATGCTTGTATGCCTACCGACATTGTATGAAAAAAAAAGTTGTGTCCATAGACTATGCTTACTTCGTAGTATGGAGCAGATGAATTTGTAACTTTTACGAATGTAAGCTTATTCAGATTGACTAATGATTGTATATTTCGGATTCCACCCAGCATTGCATAGCTGGCGGTGCGTATGAGTCTAACTATCGCCTTTATTTTATACTACGTCGGGAGGCATAGAAGCATACGGCCCACCTTATGTAAAGCGGCTACCGTAACCTATAAACGCTTGCGATACATTAAGTACCACACCCGCAATGCCACTTCTACTGCTAACACAGCAACTCCTTAGGAGCTTACTAGTTACCTCACTTATTTGGCAGCAGTTTTCTGTGAGGTGGAGGTACCTACTATCCAAGACGGTCGGCTTTGATGCGCCCTACCTCTCTTAAAACACCCAAACCAAGACAAACAGACATGTTCACGCAGACAAAAGTTTGGCATGTGTAGGAATCGAACCCACGAGTATTAGATGTCAAATTCGCATTATTAACCGCTGCGCCACCGAACTCGTTGTTTAAGTATGATAATGATGATGAATCTGTATTACCATGTGCACCAAGCATGTCGATGAACTCGTCCCGGTATATGAAGTAGGACTCCCGCTCGAAGACAGCGAAGTGGCGGAAGGCGTTCCGCACCAGCTGGAAGCTGTACCCGAACGCCGGCCGGTGGTTCAGGTACAGCTTCACGAACTCCTCGAAATCGATCTCGGACGCCGGCTGTCGCAGGTAAGTCTTGAACTTTGCTTCTACTATCAGGTTTTCTACCTGAAGTATTATGATTTATCAGAAGGTGGAAGTCAGGAGCCTTAGAGACTGGCGAGCGTGTATGAAAAGAGATATGAATGTTGATGAAGCGATCGAGGTGTCTAAGGCCTGTCTCTTGTAGTCTCGGTTCTCTCTGCCCCGCAAAGGTAGCTAGTATTTTGGTACAATGTACATTTTATATTTTTAAGGGGCTTGGTGGCGCAGCGGTTAAAAAGGCGACTTTGACACCAACGCTCGTGTGTTCGATTTCCATACAGAACAAACATTTGTGTGTATTAACATATCTCTTTGTCTCAGTCTGGATGTTTTAAGAGGACTGGGGGAATAACTTCACCTCACAGACAACCGCTGCTAAATAACTCCCTGATGTGTTGTTGTGTTCCTGCGTGTGAGTGAGGTCACCAGTACGTTTTTAAGGAGCTGTTGTGTTAGCAGCAGAGGTGGCATCGCGCTAGTGATACTTAATGTATCAGAACCGTTCATAGGCTATGGTAACCACTTTACATCAGGTGGTCTGTATGTTTGTATGCCTTAGTTTCGGGTGATATACAAGCATACGGTAATGCAGAAAGTCTCGCATCCTTTTGTACCAAATTCGATATTTTATTAAGTATTCTGTACATACGACGCATGTATGCCAACCGCGGACAATACTTACGAGTATTACCATGTCCTCCTGGAAAAAATATAGAAATATCGATATTTTATATTGTTTGTTCATTGATATTTTAAAAAATATCGATTACGATATATGTACATATATTAATTTGCTCATACCTAGGCCGCCGCGCCCGCGCCGCAATGCATTGTTTTACTATATATAAAAGGCGTTCGCATGTCCGTTTCAACATACAATATGTATATATATATATTATTTGATTATGTGACGGTGTCCCACAGAAGTACCTCCCCAGGGCTCGGGCTGCTTTGCGCCCTACCTCTGTTTCGAAAGGATATTGTAATGTTGGGTATACCACACCTCATATTCAGACGGGAAGAAGCCCAGCGCCCTCATCAAATCCGGCAATGAATCGATGGGTATGTAGTCCTTGACGCGGCGAATGGCTGGCGAGAAAGTCCCCTGACACAGGATCTGTATGTAATAGAACAAGTTCCTGATCTCCTGGAACAGCCAGCCGGGCCGCCCGTTCTCGATGAGGCAGTAATAAGGGTCGAGGTCTCCTCCCCCTAGCTTCGTAGAGGATTCCACTGATCTAATAAACAAATAGAAATGGCTATTTATTGAATGTGACTGTACCTAAGTTTTTAAGGGACTTTATTCTTTTTAAATAATTCTTCAAAGGATGAACTAACTCTACTTTCACATTGGAACCTTTAGTGGAACCTTAAGAGTATTTGCATTTTTTTTTACAACGTCCGGAGGCATACAAGCATACCTACGGCCCATCAGATGTTAAGTAGTTACTGTAGCCTATAAACGCTTGCAATACAGGAAGTACATAGCTTGCGCTACCTCTCTTAATAACAACCAAGGCATACAGGCATGTTCATACACACAATAATGTGTGTTATGTGGAAATCGAATCCACAAACCTTGGTGTTAAGCATTATTGCTACCACTCCACCACCGGGCTCGTCTCGTTCACTGGTTAATGTGCAAGAGAGATTGGTTTTGACTCTGGATATGTTGATAGTTACACCCAAAAATCCCAATTTTTTTTTTCAGTTTAGTCTTTGATATACACCAGTTGGACTGTTGCATTCTAGTGTTATCTATATCCATATCTATATCCAAAACTAGACGTGAATGCAGAACATGTGCTGGTGTATGTTCCGTTGGTTCGGGCATGTATAAAGAGAGCAGGACAAAAGAATGACGAAACAAACACGCAACGTGAAAGTGGAAGGTTATAGGGAGCCGAGGAAATACCCTTCTTTTTTATACAATGTCGGGAGGCATACAAGCATACAGTAAGCCTGATGTAAAACGGTGACCGTAGCCTATGAATGCTCTTGATACATTAAGTATCACTCGCGCAATGCCACTTCTGCTGCTAACACAGCATCTCCTTAGGAGCTAACTGGTGACCGCACTCACACTCAGGATCACAACAACCCTCCAGGGAGTTATTTGGCTGCGGTTTTCTGTGGGGGGAGGTACTTCTACCTCTCCTAAAAACACCCAGACCAAGACAAACAGACATGTTCATGCAGAAGTGTACCTTCTTAGTTTCTCTGACTATATATGTATTACCAATGTTATTGTATTAAAAAGAGGTAGATGTCGTACTAGCGCGCAAAAACTGAGGCAATGAAATTAACCCAATTGGTCTAATATGCACTATTCTATGATGCGCTGACGTATTTCAAGCGCAACTCTTGACAGATAGCTATCTCTCTCTATATCATGCGTTCCATATTATCTATCCCCTTCTTAAGTAAGTAAGTACTATAATGTCGTTGTGGAACAATAACAAAACGACGCGCAGTATGAATATACGTCATCTTTAAATACAATATCATTGTGTATTACATATTCCTATCAAGCCTATAAAGGTTGACTGGAAGAGATCTCTTACAGAGATAAGTCCTTTGTACATACTAAACATTTGTTACTGTATATGTTATGTATATTTGTGCAATAAAGAGTTTACAACAACAACAAAGACTGACCTACCTCGACCAAATTGGTCGAGTTTGTGGTGGTGATGTCATTCTCCAGGACCTTTTATAACATACATTAATAACAACCTGTCTCTCATTCTCACTCTCCAAGTCTTTATAACGGCAGGTCACACTGTAAGTCTTTATAAATCCAACGAAAGACGCTCCTTGTGATGTCAGGAGACCTAGGAACCGATCAACGAGCATCAAAAGAACTATGAATATCAAAGAAACGAGCGCTCAGTTCTTTCTGTCTGCCCAGTGACCAGGCGTGAATAAATATAAATAAATAAATATTGTCGGACAAATTACACAGCGCCACCTAGCCCCAAAGTAAGCGAAGCTTGTATCATGAGTACTAGACAACTGATAAACATACGTAAATACATTTTTTTTGTAAATACGTAGGTCACACTATAAGTTTTGCGTAACTTAAAAAAACAACATGTTATAACCAAAATATTATGTTTATTGCTTTTCAAAATACTCTCCTTTACATTTTAAACATTTTTTCATGCGATCGAACCATTTTTTAAAACAGGAGGACCACAGATCTGAAGGCATGTTTTCTACGTGCTGATTGAACGCTATCACTGCCTCTTCGGAGTTGGTAAAAGTGAAACCTCTCATCAAATCTTTGATTTTGGGGAAAATACAGAAATCACAGGGTGCTAGGTCGGGGCTATGCGCAGGATGGGTAAAGAGTTGTACTTTTTCGGAAGTTAAAAATGACTTTGTATTGTTGGCCGTGTGTGAAGAAGCGTAGTCATGATGTAGGAGAACGCGGATTTTTGGTCGTCTTTCGCAAACTTTTTCTAACACCCTGGGTAAACAAATGGTAGAATACCACTCGGCATTAACACTCTTTTGATCTTCAAGTGGAATTGTGCAGATGGGACCCATAGCTGAGAAAAAAACGCGATCATTTTTTTACCAACGTTTCTCGCCTGCCTCACTTTTGTTGGCCTGTTCTCATTTTCAAACACCCATTCACAAGATTGCTGTTTTTTTTCGGGTTCAAAACAATAAATCCACGTTTCGTCTCCTGTGACAATGTTATAAACAGCATTAGAATGTCCGTGGTCGTACTTCAGTAGCATCTGTGAGCACCATTCCACGCGAGCCCGCTTCTGCTCCGCTGTCAGTTCATGAGGGATCCAACGACAACAAAGTTTCCGAACTTTCAATTCTTCGTGTAAAATTTTCTGAATTTGTCTCATACCAATCCCCAATAGTTCTCGAATTGTCTCATAGGTAATCCGCGGGTTTTCTTCAATTAGCCGCTTAACAGTAGCCACATTATTTACGTTGACGGCAGTTGAAGGCCGCCCTTCACGAAATTCGTCATGTAAAGAAACTCGACCTCTCTCAAATTCTGCAAACCTCACGGTGCTCAAAGAAGGTGCTTCTCTCCCAAAAGCATTTTGAAGACGAGCAGCACAGTCGGTGCGGAGAGAGAGAACTTTTAAAATCATAAAAGATCATCGCTCTAAAATCTTTTCGACTCAATTCCATTTTCGTTGCGTACGTAGAACTTTGATGTGTCATAAAAAACAATTGACAAATGATTTCCCGCCAATTGTTTTTTTTTATTACTAAGTAGGTTGCAACGTTTCAAAAAATATAAAATTCGAAATTCAAATAGTTCCGATTAGCTAGAAGTGCAAAACTTTTAGTGTGCCCCTAGTACATACTTATTATACATTGAAAATACCCAGACCAATAATACACAAATGTTTGTACTGTGTGGGAATCGAACCCACGAGCGTTGGTGTCAAAGTAGCGTAACAGCGCGTTTCACCACTGCGCCACCGAGCTCGTCTGACGTGAATATCTAGATATACAGATGTTCTGAATTACAACGCGATAGATAAACCTACCTGTAGTTAGCAGCCCACTGGCACATGGCGCTGTCCTTGGCCCCGATAGTGAATAGAGTCCCACTGTCTTGGCGGAAGGCTAACTCGGTCACCTGTAACCACGAAAGAAATAATTAATATTATTACGTAGCAAATCAACTCACCGCTACGGGTCGGGTAAAGTAGAATGCGCAGTTCTTATTGGCTACTTCGCGGATCAACGTTGAGGCACTTATCGGCTTATTGGTTAAAATATTCTCCTATGGGTCAGTAGGCGCGGGGAGCTTTCGAGAGCAGTACAAGTCGTTTATTGCTTTGTGCCTGTAACCCACATGGTTTAAATAACATAATATTTAATTTACATGGTCGTCAACGCAAGAGTGCACACCCCTGGTATAACAATGTCATGGTAAGCAGTTACTTAGCCTATGGACATTGCAAAATGCATATAGGCTACAATAACTGCTTACAATGACATTACCATCAGGCAGGTCGTAAGCTAATTTGGTATTGAGTCGTTAAAAAAAAATTTCAAACTCACCAATAGTTTTACCTACGTTACGCCAGCGGTGACGGTACGGTACGGTGCGGTTGGTGAAACCTACTGACAACCAAACGAGGCTCGACCGAAAGAGACGTAGAGCATAGCGAAATTTAATGACTTGCCCTATGCATGCACTTGAATTTTCAGAAAAAAAAAAACATGTATCCGTTCACACTTCATTCGTTTCTATAATAATCATGGAGTCCTGGAGAGTCACCTGCCATTACAAGATTCTGGACAGTGGCATCTCATAAAAAAGTCCTGGGGAGTGACATATCATTATAAAATTCTGGAGAGTCACCTGCCATTATAAAGTCCTAAAAAGTGGCACATCATTAAAAGTCCTGGAGAATTCTTCTTCTTAGCGTTATCCCATTTCCTAATCCATTAGGATTGGCGGGGTCCACTACTTAACCCTAAAGATTTGGCGAAGATTCTGATGTTTACATGGAACGACTGCCATCAGATCTCCACAACCAGACGGGAAAACCGAATCTTTCTTGGGTAAGGTCACACGTCTTTTGAAATATAATTTCTTGGACGTGCGGGTCCTCCTTCACCGCCGAGCAAGTGATAAGATAAGATAAGTGATTACAAATATGAAAATAAATCCTAAAACACATTTAGTGGTATACAGGACATTAAATGTCCCAGGGAATGACCTGCCATTAAAAAGACCTCAAGAGACATCATACCGCCAATGGATGTCCAAGTAGGCCCACATGTTTCCACGGATTACCATCCAGGGGCATCTTCTGCAGCCCCATGACGTTCTTAGTGGCGAAGAGCAGGTACTGCAGTTCCTCGCCTTCCTCCACCCTAGAGATGAGTTGCATCTTGCGCACAGGGTGTTCATACCGCGGCCCTAACACCGTGGCCATCGTCATTGTAGTCTCGCAATTGATAATTTTGTACTTGTGCTGGAATTGGAATAAGTATTGTTTGTACGCAATGTAAACAGCTGGAATAAGTAAAAAAACCAGTTAAGTGCAAGTTTTCCTAACGGTTTTTGTGCCTCTGGACATATAAATTGAGTTATAATAAATAATATTTGTGTAAATTTTGTCACATAGGTACGCCTGACTGATTTAAAAAGAGAAAAAGCCAACTGCGGATCTATGTTTGACTATAAAGGACGTTTTTACGATTTTTAAAAATCCATGCCGGCTAATAAAATAATAATGATAAAGATAAAAGATAAAAAATTTACTATGAATGATGATAACCATTCTTAAGTGTCTTTAGTAGGACAAGAAGACAATGTTTCTTTAGGTCTTTCCACAAACCAAATATTGCGCATGAAGGCACCCCGCGCTTCCAAAAAACGTTAGATACGTTTTAGCGTCTAAATATCACAGTGATTCGACCGTACTGACCAATGGGAGAATATTTTAACCAATAAGCCGATAAGTGCCGCGATGTTCATCCGCTAAATAGCCAATAAGAGTTGAGCGTTTTACTTTACACTCTGATCGTACCGGTGAATTGAATTACTAAGTAACATCGGTCTCATCGGGTCCTTATGTTAATTATCTTCATGTGTTTTCCTCTTTTCATAATTCCTTTCCTCATAACGACTTATCCTAATAACTATAAATAATTTCCTAACATTTCTGGTTACGTCTCAATATTTTTTAATGGTGTCGGCTTCTCTCGGTGTTATTATCCGCGTATTTAGAACTATGACCGCGAGTAGTACCTAATGTATTGCAAGCGATAATAGACTACGGTAACCACTTTAGAACATGTCGGCCGTATGCTTGTATGCCATCCGACATTGAATAAAAAAAAAATTGTGGTACCAAGTTTTGCACACGACACACCTATTATTATTAGCTTGATATTAAACCCGTATTAATTATTTAAGAGAGGTAGGGCGCACCAAAGCAGCCGGTCTGGGGAAGGACCTCTACCTCACAGAAAACCGCAGCCAAATAACAACTCCCTAGAGGGTTGTTGTGTTCCTGCGTGTGAGTGAGGTCACCAGTAAGCTCCCAAGGAGATGCTGTGCAAGCAGCAGAGGAGGCATCGCGCGAGTGATATATGTTACAAGCGGTAGGCTACGGTAACTGCTTTACATCAGGTGGACCGTATGCGTGTATGCTTCCCGACATTGTATAAAAAAAAATTGATTGAAACGTGTCTGAAAAATATAGAATATACTGACATCAATATTTTAAGGAAGGAACTGAAGTTGAAACTCAAATATACGAGAAGTGCGCAAAAAAGTGCAACGTAATAATAGTTACACGGTTGTGTATGAATGTGATACTGGGCTCTTGAACAAATAATAAATGTATACTCATTATAAATAATAATATATTATTTATATTTGACATGACACGTGTCAAAAAGGAACATTACTAGGATAAAAATAGGAGTAAAAACAACTTTAAGTTACACCCGTAACTTAGTTGTTTTTACTCCTATTGTTTAAATTTGTTTGGATACCAAAAGAGGGATGCCTGAGTTTTTTGCCAGTATTTTTATCAGTGCTCACCTAGTCATGAACTGCACGGTAGGGAAAAAAATTGTGACGATTCCAAACAAATGTAGCCATTTTTACGGAATAAAAAAAAGATTTTGACTTTGTGATCATTTCTAATCCTTGGCAGTTATAAGAATCGTTTTTTGATCGCAAATTCGAGATGTGAAATGGGGCAGACATGAATATTTTTTCTTTGTTGTAAATTGTGTTCTATGTTTCTATGGTGCACGTAAGATGAGGGTTTAATATCAAGCTTATAATAACAGGCGTGTCGTTTGCAAATATAATAACTTGGTTATTTTGTCATCTAAGATATATTGTTAACATCAGCTGCAGGCAGTTAGACTTACTTTGTGTGTTTCCGCCACAAGTCATAAGAGAGGTGGGACGTATCAAAGCAGCCTGTCTGGGGAAGTACTTACATCCACCTCACAGAAAACCGCAGCCAAATAACAGCTTTCTGGAGAGTTGTTGTTTTCCTGCGTGTGAGTGAGGCCACCAGTATCCTCCTAAGATTGTTGACGTGTGAACAGCAGAGGTGGCATCGTGCGTGTAATACTTAATGTATTGCAAGCGTTCCTAGACTACGGTAATCGCTTTACACCCAGTGTGCCGTATTCTGGTAGGCTTGCCGACGTTGTATATATTTTTTTACCACTAAGGTTTTTTTTTTTAAGTTCAGAATTTGTAATTCCAGGGACTCTACTGCAGATACCAGCAAAACAGTATTTGAAACCTTTACTCACCTCATCATTAGCAGTAAGAATCAAATGCATGTTCGTATGATTCTTTTCTACGTCCAAGTCCTTAGGCGTCGGCCACGGTATCCCGGTCAGCGGTACAGCTGTCTGGTCAACTCGATCCAGACTGTACACCTCCAGACACTCGTCGGAGGTTGTCGATGTATCATACTCCACCATGACCCTGTCGGCACCGAACGAGATCAGCTTGTAGTGCCCTCCGGCGTTTTTGTGGGGTAAGAAAAACAGTGCCTTGACATCCTTGTAGTGCGCCCGATGTTTCCCGACGAACCGCCATTGGTATTTCTCGCAGTCGTACTTGTACACGCAAACTGTTCTGCCCGCATCCTGAAATAGTGTGTCTCCATTCAGTGGGATCACCCATCTGCGAATATACTCTTCAATAATTACTGTTGTAATACTCTTATTATACTTTAGCTGATATCCTATATTTCGTGTATCTCGGAAAGCGCTATCAGCGGTTTTGATCAAATTTTGTGTTCAGATAAGCCTTATCTAACAAAAACACGGATTTACACAAAAATAAACATGAGAAACGCCGAGCAAAGCTCAATCGTCCAGGTACTGTTGGTTTAATTAATAACTACACACATCAAAAATGTCTAGGGATCAACATATATTTTTGCAATAACTTTTCTCCTGATTGATATTAATTAAAATTTTCTTTAAGGATTCATCAAATAAAGTGTTTTCGTTTGTCTACAGTAACGATAAACCAAGTCACCTTTGCATTAATAAAGAAATTTGCCATTTTCATAATAAAGGGATTTTTGACATTTGAACCACTAACATTAAAGTTCGAAAAAAAGACTGAAATAACAGTTTTCTTTAAAATTTTATTGGGTAACTTAAACAATTAATAATCCGTGTTTCTACCGCGAACACTAACAACACAAGAACATCGGTTTGGCTTGAATGAGTTCATCCAAATCACGCTGTGGAATGGCCGCCCATGTCAGTATCAGTCGACTTTGGACACGTTACCGAAGGACTGGTACCGTGGCTGAGCGCCATGGAGGACGGTATCGCTGCACCACACGGAGACAAGACCGATACATTCAAATCACAACTCGAAGAGCTCCAACAATAACCGCCATGATGTTAGCCGTGACGCTTCATCACTCTTCAGGGAACTTAATTAGCGACCAAACAGTCAGAAACCGCTTGCATGAAGTGAACCTTCATTCCCGAAGACCGCTAAGGGTACCACCTATAGCAATGCACAATCGTAGGATTCGATATCAACGGGCTCTTGAACACAGAAATTGGGCAGAAGAACAATGGCGTTTCGTGTGCTTTTCTGATGAGTCTCGTTTTGGTATGAGACCGGATACAAGACGTATACGACACTGGAGAACCCCTGGACGCCAACAGCGATTAAAATCCTGCCAGGAAGTCCATCCTTATAGTGGTGGAACCATCATGGTATGGGCGGGTATTTGGATCGGCGGAAGAACTGAGTTGATTTTGATCAGAGGCAACCTCAACGCTCAAATTTATGCTGAGACGATTGTATCAGACGTCATCGTTCCTCTACAAGTGCAAATCGGTCCCTTATTTCAGTTAATGCATGATAATGCACGACCGCACACCGCAAGAGTTGTAAGACAGACTCTCGCCGCAGCTAACATCAATGTCATGCCCTGGCCTGCTCAGTCGCCAGACTTGAACCCGATTGAGCATGCATGGGATATGCTACAGAGAAGAGCTCTGCCGAATATGGAGGGTATCCAGTCGCAAGAAGACCTTTTTTTGTTGTTGCAACGAACATGAGCGGCCATTCCACAGCGTGATTTGGATGAACTCATTTTGAGTATGCCAAACCGATGTTCTTGTGTTGTTAGTGTTCGCGGTAGAAACACGGATTATTAATTGTTTAAGTTACCCAATAAAATTTTAAAGAAAACTGTTATTTCAGTCTTTTTTTCGAACTTTAATGTTAGTGGTTCAAATGTCAAAAATCCCTTTATTATGAAAATGGCAAATTTCTTTATTAATGCAAAGGTGACTTGGTTTATCGTTACTGTAGACAAACGAAAACACTTTATTTGATGAATCCTTAAAGAAAATTTTAATTAATATCAATCAGGAGAAAAGTTATTGCAAAAATATATGTTGATCCCTAGACACTTTTGATGTGTGTACATACTATAATACGTTTTTTTTGGATGTTTTACGTATAATTTGAGTAGATTTAACTGTCTCTCTCTCCGCGAATAGAGCAGATCCAATTTGTTTAACTCAATTTAAGAGTTTTGTCCGCTGACTGGGGTTCCCGCTGAATAGACACATTCCAAAATATAGTCTATTTCGCTTCGCTCGCGGTAATTTTGGAGTGATGTATTTTTAGATCTCGTTTGACCGAGCTAGTGGTAATGTTAGCTTTTTCATGTTGACAATAATTAATAAGCAATACAATTGAAGGGGCATATTTGAGTAAAAAACGTAATTGCAGAATTTGCAGAAACCGAATGATAAA
Organism: Pyralis farinalis; assembly: GCA_947507595.1. NCBI lineage: Eukaryota > Metazoa > Arthropoda > Insecta > Lepidoptera > Pyralidae > Pyralis > Pyralis farinalis. Next base: position 35,454,518 of record OX382268.1, on the reverse strand, counting down.
CGATATTGTGTGTTTTTCCTTAGGGAGCAAAAACATGTTGACTTTGGGCATTGGTGACTCGTGAACACGCTACATAAAGTTGCCCATGAGAAAAGCAAAAATTTTCTAAATGTAAACCGGAAACCCTAAATGTTTGTCCTTGCGCTTTATTTATTGTCATGGCAAATGCACCCCTCAGAAGAAACTGTAGCCTTTTAAATTGGAAAGGTACGTCTGTCGTACCCTTTGGTGCGCCAGTTAAAATAGTAGGAGTGATAATATTCCACCCAAGCTGAGTAACTCGTAGTCTAGTTTAGTCTAGGAGCATCTAGATTGCGCATGAGCATCACCGGTACTCGTACTTTTAATTTTAATTTATGAGACGGCACCCCTGATTACTCTAAAGAGTTTAAATACTCTGCAGGGTATGAAGTACTCTGTTCTACGTCCATAACTGTGTCAATTGATAAATATTCTGTTGTGTCTCCAATTACTTCATTAACAATATCGTCGTTTATTTTAGAAACTGTGCCATTTTTTCGGAGCTAATATAGCCCTTTAACATAGCCACTGGTCGTCACGTATATTGAAATACACGTTCGCCACCTATTCTGGTTCACTGCCTACAGAATTACAAAAATCTTCCGTCAAGGCAGTCATCCCCTCCTCATCTATTTCCATTCGTCCATCACCACTTTTTATAGGGTGTCTGCATAATTGCTGAATTGAATATCGTTGAACAGTTGCGCCTCATGTTTATGGTCAATTCTTTTTTTACATGTTTCCTTGAACCTTGAAGATTTTAAACACGCTTTGATTTCATCGGCTGGAGCCCATGATACAAAGGGTACTCTGTATCATGGGCAATGTTTGTCGAAAGTCACCTGCTATAAAACCACCAAGCCTTCCGTGATGCTTCTGCAATCCCTTATATCCTGCAGAGTTCGATTAACTATTGAATTGTGATCGTACTAAGCGATTTAAGAATGAACTTTTTCTACTTTCTTTCATTTCCTTAGCTAAAAGTCGTATGTAGAATACCTTCTTCAAGAATTTGAATATCAAATGCAAAAAAAAAATTTAAATCCGACTGGTAGTTGCATAATTAGCGTGTTCAAAACAAATGAACAAACAAACTCTCCCATTTTATGTATTAGTATCGTTAAGAATGAAATGCACAACACTTGACAATAATTATTTATTAATGAGTGTTTGAATAATGTTAATTTACACAACACAATTTAAGGCACACACGACCGCCACTCATAGGGCGGGGGAACGTCTGGTCGCTCGAGGGACGGGAACACCCCGCACCCTGCCTCTGCCTGCATGACGTCACATAGATGCCCACGCGGCTCATGTCGCTAACACGGCCATACTGACGACAGCTTCGCCCTCGAAGCTTTAACTGAAAAAAATAAAAAATACAGGAGAGGGGGTTACAGTCCTCTCACCGTCTACCTTCTGCCTGACTTTAGTCAGAGATCTGCTCCGCCGGCCAATTTCTCATGTTTTCGAATGTGACCGTCACTCTGTGAGTGCTGCCATTGGGTCTTGTGCCCAACACTTCGAACCGATCGTTCTTTAAAACTTTCATTACCTTGTACGGAATACTCCGGAATCTTCCTTTTAACTTTTTGTACCCCGGATTTCCTTTACTGATGCGAATTAATACCATATCGCCAGGTTTGTAAGGAGATTTTATAATAACGCCTGGCATTAAACCGCCGCATCTGCCGCTTTTGATCTTCATCCAAAAGCTCACGGGCTTTTGCTCTTATGACTCTCAGGTCCAGCCTCTCACCTGCCTGCGTGAGATTATTTACCAAAAGCGCCTCACACAGCGCTGTCGGCTTATAGCCGAACAGCAACTCATTCGGAGTTCTGCCAGTGACCTTGTTCACTGAATTATTCAACGCGTGCTGTGTGGCAGCCAGGGCTTCACACCAGTTCTCTTCTGGTTCATCCCTAATTATAGCGTTCAACGTATTTAATATTGATCTGTTCAGACGCTCTACCTGACCATTAGCTCTGGGCAGATTTAATGAATTAATCACTAACTGAATTCCATTTTCATTGCAGAAGGCTTTCATAGCTTTCGACGTAAATGCTGTTCCTCGATCGCAAATCAGCCTTCGAGGCACTCCGAATAAATATGCCATAGCCTTCAAAGCTTTTATCACACCTTTGGTGCTCGTTTCAGCCACTGGTTCCAAAAAGGAATATTTAGTGAATCCATCTTGTAAGGCAATGACATATTGGTGCCCTTCTTTGCTTTTCACAAAAGGGCCAAGATGATCCACATGTACCACCTCAAATGGGGTTTCTCCCTTTGGTATCGGATGAAGGAGACCTGGCTTCCTTCCAGTATCACTCTTACCAATTAAGCATTTAAAACAATTTCGGACGTATTTTGTCACAACCTTCCTCATACGGGGGAACCAGTATTTACCCCGAATGGCAGCCAGTGTTCTGTCGACACCTTGATGTCCACTCTCATCATGCATAATTTTAAGCACTCCCCATCTTGCGTTTCGTGGTACAACCCATTTGGACCCTTCTGGTGTCTTCCTGTAGAGATGTCCCTCTTTAATCTCGTAATCTTTAAAATATTGGTCACGATCTCCTTCTTTGCCTTCATCTTTTAAAATACCGACAATTGTTGACAATTCTTCATCAGCCATCTGACATTCAAGCAAATTTTCTGCCGTCGTGAATTCATAAGTCAGACAAACAGGGTTACGACTCAGATAATCAACATGAGCAACTCGCTTACCCGGACGATATTCAATATCGAAATTGTAGTCTTGTAGATATATCCACCATCGAGCCACTCGTGGATTTATTTCCTTCTTTGTCATAGTAGCCCTGACAGCACTACAATCGGTTATCAACTTGAATTTAATTCCAATCAAGTAAACTCGAAAGTGCTTGAGTGCCTGTACGACGGCTAAAGTTTCTAGATCATAAGAATGATATTTGGACTCGTTTGGTGACGTCCGCCGACTGTAGTAAGCAACCGGATGCAGTTTGCCATCCTCATCTTTTTGCAGTAGTATTGCCCCCAGTCCAACACTCGAGGCATCAGTGTGTACTTCAGTCTGCGCCACAGGATCATAAATCTTTAGAACTGGCCTTCTCGTAAGGATGTCTTTAATTATCTGGAATGCTTGCTGGCAATCTGAACTCCAGTCAAAATCAACGTCCTTCTTCAATAGGTTGTAAAGTGGACTAACTTTTGTAGCAAAGTTGGGAACAAAACGTCTAAAATAACTTGCTAGTCCCAAGAACTGTCTAAGCTGTTTTACCGTCTTCGGGGGTAAAGCCTTAGTCACACAGTCAATTTTATGGTGACTAGGTCTCACAGTTCCAGCCATTATTTCTCTCCCTAAGTACTCAATGCTGGTCTGAAAGAATTGACATTTTTCTAAATTCAATGTAAGACCAGCCTCTCGTAACCTTTGCAACACCTGCTTTAACCTTTGTAGAGCTTGTTTTTCGTTCTCTGCTGGTATGAGAATATCATCAATGTAGACTAGGACACCTTCTAATCCTGACAGTGTGCTGTTAAGCGTCCTCTGGAACACTGATGGTGCATTAGCAAGTCCAAATGGTGTCCTTAAAAACTCATACATACTCATACCATCAGGAGTGACAAAAGAAGTCTTTGCTACTGAATCATCTTCTTTATTAACCGGAATTTGATAAAATCCTGATTCGAGGTCTAAAATTATATAATAAACCCCTTTACTTAAGGTATCAATTTGATCCTCGATACGTGGTAAAGGGAAACGGTCTTTTACTGTGGCTTTGTTTAATTCGCGGTAGTCGACGCATAAGCGATTACCTCCATCTTTCTTTTTGACGAGCAACATTGGGCTTGCGTATGGAGAATTACTTGGGCGTATTATCTGTGCTTCTAGTAATTCCGCGATCATTTCTTTTACAACTTCCCTCTCTATTTGAGATAATCTACGAGGTCTGGTAAATATTGGTTCATCATTTACGAGTTTTATTGAAAGTTGATATTTATTGGAGCAACCAATATCTTTTAATGATGTAGATACACGGTCCCAATATTGGGTCATTAGTTCTCTAAAGTCTATTAGTCCATCTTTGGATAGGGGGCCGGTTTCTAAATCACGCAATTCTACCACTGCGTAGGCGTGATCAACGTTGCTAGGTTCTTTATATTTAATGTGCACTCCTTCACTATTTGCTACTATTTGAACCCCTGGATGTTCTAATATGTCGCGGCCCACTAACAAGTCTACTGGAATATCGTGGTAGTTCATGATCAAAGGAGTGATATCAACACCAACTCCATCACTACTTAGTCTGCACGACGTCTGCCCAACAGCCGCCACGATACTTCCTTTTATTCCAGTCATCAAAGCTGTGCTTGGATTGGAATGTAAACCAAGCTTTTGTGCAACATTCTGTCGTATAAGAGTTACTGAACTCCCAGTATCAATAATGGCTCGAATAGGCTTATTATTTATATAACATGTAGTGGACATACGTACTAATTTATCGAAGCATAAGTTGACGGGCTTTAATTTCTTGAAACAGTTATCGACTGTGTGCCCATAGCGGTGACAATGTTTACATTGAACCGAACTTTTGTTTATGTTATAATGTTTACATTGAACCGAACTTTTGTTTATGTTATTAGAGTTAGAAGTCACCTCGCCGGCCCCGCTGCCTCTAGGCGAAATGACCTCACCTGTAATACTTCGTGTTGACTTACATTCAAATCGTCGATGGCCCGGCTTTCCGCACTTGAAACAAATGCCCTTTGTTTCTTTGAAGCGACGTGACATAGAAGATATGTGTTTATTCTCGATTTTGGCGGGTGATAGAGCGCAATCAAACCGAGTACGATTACGCGTTTCGCTCATGGACCTTCGTGACATATGTGTCACCATGTCTTGCATTGTCTCGCATCCTTCTAATACAATACTGATATTTTTGTCTACTATACCACCTAGCATTATATCCATTTGTTGGCGTTCAGTCAATTTGACACCTAGACGTTTGATCTTGGCGGACATTCGTCCTGCATATAGTACTAAAGATTTTGCCTGACTGCTTTTAAAATTTACAATATCCTCCATGGTGCTAAAGAGATTCGTTTCCCTGGGATAAGCAATAAGTAAATCTTTTTGGAATTGTTTCCAAGATCGTTTTTTGGGTAACCAAAGGTTGTACCACGCCTTACCTTCGCCCTCCAAAGCTTGGGTCGCGCGATATAATTTTCTTTTCTCGCTCCAGTCACAAGCAGTCGCAATGTCCTCGACCTGTTGAATCCACTCTTTCACATAGCTCCCCTCCTTGCTAGGATCGAAACCCGGAACAGAGGCTAGTTCCGGTGTTCTGGATCTCCTGCGCCGCATTTTCCGTGGAGGAGTGTGTCCCGAGGACTCCGACTCTGACAATGATCTTTCACGGTTACGGGATTGACGCGACATTGTTAATAATAGTGTCTCTTATCACTTTCACTTTAGTTCACTTCGAAAACAGTTTATGGGTAGTATCCCACCGCTGTGTTAAGAATGAAATGCACAACACTTGACAATAATTATTTATTAATGAGTGTTTGAATAATGTTAATTTACACAACACAATTTAAGGCACACACGACCGCCACTCATAGGGCGGGGGAACGTCTGGTCGCTCGAGGGACGGGAACACCCCGCACCCTGCCTCTGCCTGCATGACGTCACATAGATGCCCACGCGGCTCATGTCGCTAACAGTATAAATTACTAGATTATACCAGCGACTTCGTCTGCGTTTTTTTTAAACCTTCCAGGTAATGCGTATATGAAACAAAAAATATTTGAATCCATTTTTGAGTTTCTGTGCTGTTGATATTTATAAATACAGATGCTTACAGCAAAGGCCATAGACAATGAATCACAGCTGTAACTAATTTCCTTGACAGCGAACACGGTGTCCTTAAAGGGTGTTTCCGTCAGTATGTGCGCGGTGGTCGGGTCCAGAAACAGCAGCGCCCCGGTGTTCAGCCCGCACGCGAGGTGCACTCCTGAGAATGTGTTAATAGTAGGCTTCTTATACTAATTTAAATATGTGAACAGATGATATAAGGACGAGTTACTGTGTTAGCAGAAGAAGGGCAAATAGGAAATAACCTATAGAGTACCGATGAGAAGGATAGAACGCGCAGCTCTTATTGGCCAGTTCGCGGATCAACGTCGCGGCACCCGTCGGCTTTTTTTATACTACGTCGAGAGGCATACAAGCACGCGGCTGATCTGATGTAAAGCGGTTACCGTAGCCTATTAACGCTTGCGATATATTAAGTATCACTCTTGCGATGCCTCCTCTGCTGCTTACACAGCAACTCCTTGGGAGCTTACTGGTGACCTGACTCACACGCAGGAACACAACCCTCTAGAGAGTTTTGTCTTAGGTTTTCGCGATTGTTATACATTGAAATAAACAATTTTTGCTACGGTACCCGCTTTACATCAGGTGAGCCGTATGCTTTTATGCCTCGCGGCGTAGTATTAAAAAAAAAAGAAAAACCCTATTATGACGTTTTAATCATTAGGGAAGGTAAAGACTTAAGCGTGAGCAGATCGGTGGCGTCGAACGCAGCCTGGTATGAATGGCTTTATCTAGCTCGAGCCAGACGAACTCGGGGGCACAGTGGCTCGTAACGCTACTTGGACACCAACGCTCGTGAATTCGATTCCCGCACAGGACAAACATTTGGGTGCATGAACATGACAGTTTGTCTTCAGCTGGGTGTTTTTAAGAGAGGTAGGACGCATCGAAGCAGCCCGTCTGGGGAAGTACCTCCGCCTCACAAAAACGTGCAGCCAGAGGTGACATCGCATAAGCGGTACTTAATAGAATAGAATATACATTTATTTTTCCATCACACACTGGTTATGTACATAATAAACAAACATAACATTGTCAAGAAATGAACCTCAAGTGTGAGAAACAACTGGTGCCTAAAAAAGGTATGCAATACCTGTACTTATAGGTCACCAGGTCCTCCCCACGGGGAAGGGATTAATGTATCACAAGCGCTCATAGGCTAGTAAAAAAAGAAAAATATCCGTGGTTCGGAGGACACGCCCGACTATTGTCGATAGATGACAGTCGTTAAGCTTAGCCTTCGGGCAGCTTGAAAATCATCCGCAGATGAGCAGCGTGGCGGAGTATGATTTAAACCCTTTAGGTTGAAGGGATAACCGTATCCCTGCAGTGGGATTAGTAAGGATCGATGTGGTGTGTGATGGAAGGTAAGGAGAACCTGATGGAGAATATTTGAGGCAAGTGACGGCCAGTTCCGGCACGGAGACCTCGTCGCCGCACTTGATGGAGTCGTCTCCAGGCGGCGTTACGACCTTATAGTGGTCGCGCAGGTCCACCCTGGAGGTCACTTTGTGCTGAACGAAATTGAACAGCTCGATGATGCCGTTGGAATAACCCAGACACACGAGAGGCCTGAAAAGGATGATCAAGTTTTAACAGGGAAATATATTTTTGAACTTATAGGTGCTTGAATTAAACAATTTTTAACGGAAATATTTTATTTATTTATTTTGTTGAACCTGACGTTACGAACGCTTTGCAGCGCCCGTGGTCGCAGGAAGACGCTTAAAATAGTTTAATTCAATGTATAACAATCGCGAAAACCTAAGACTATATTATAGGTGCTTCTTATGGCGCGTTAGAGAAAAATGATGAGAGTGAATTATTACGATGCTTCATTACGATTGGCGGGGTCCTCTAACTAAGCTTAAGGATTTGGCGAAGATACTGACTTCTCTCTTACCGCGGGCCGCCATTCCGCCAAGAAATGTATGGAAAAAGGTATATAACGGGCTCTGACAGGTTAATAGGTGATAGTAACTTCCTCCACAAATTGCGTAAAGAATACGAAATTATGTGAAGAACAGACACCAGTATGTGCTTATTTCTTTTATTTCGTGACCCAGAAAATCGAAGAAATAAGCAAATATTAGTGTAATAGTAATTGTGTAAAGAAAAAAAGCAGTACAATTTGTTTTCACGGTAAGTGCTTAAAATTTACTCCCCCAATACTTATTTCTCATATTTTCTGGGTACCTATATGATATGTGTATCACTATAGTACTCATTTATTTTACTTTAATGTGTACGGTAAATAAATTTTATGTAGCACTAAGGTGGCAAACAAGAATATGGTATGCCTAATAGCAGTTATCGTAGCCAAGGACACTTTATATGAGTGTGCATTGCCGATCTTGTATGAATAGTGACTTTAATACTTATTTATTTTACTTTTCTGGGTCCGCGGTAATTGTAAGTGCCGTTGAGGACTTGTAGTTCATAATGGTGTGCAAATTTTCAGTAACAAAATCTGCGAATCCGACACCTTGGTCCTTGGTACCTTAAATGATAACATAATGAATAAAACATTATTAATTAGGTAGATGCGTGCGTCAATTTATTATAAACCCTACGTTTATATACCTAGGTTGGACCGATTAAAATCGCTTCTACACAACTTAGCCCATAATCAGTAGCGCAGTAGCTGTGGCTTGTCTGTTTTCTGGTACGCGGCCCTTCACTACGAAAAGAGCTATACTCGGGGTTTCTCTGCGTGATAGAATCAGAAATGAGGATATCCGCAGAAGAACTAGGGTAGGTAACCGTTTCTCGAATGGCGTCCCCGTACTGGTACACGCAGGATGGGACGACCACCCCACTAGGAGTGACGACCACAAGAGGTAATTAGGCAGTAGATGGATGCTGGTGTCACAGGATCGAGATGAATAGCACTCTAGAGGGGAGGCCTATGTTCAGCAGTGGACTAATACGGGCTGAGATGGTGATGTTTTCTGGCATCGATTCCTATGCACCATGTTGTTATTATACATTAATTCAAAATTATTGTCTTTTGTTATTGTCAATGTTAATGGAGATGAAATACATAATAAACTAGACATGGTGACATTTTGCATGTGCTAGGTTGCAAAGACGTTCAATTTTAAGAACCGTATAAATACATAATAAACTAGACACGGTGACATTTTGGCTAGGCTAGGTTGCAAAGACGTTAAATTTTAAGAACCGTATAAATACATAATAAATTAGACACGGTGACATTTTGGCTAGGCTAGGTTGCAAAGACGTTCAATTTTAAGAACCGTATAAATACATAATAAACTAGACACTGTAACATTTTGGCTGTACTAGGTTGCAAAGACGTTAAATTTTAAGAACCGTATAAATACTTAATAAACTAGACACTGTAACATTTTGGCTGTGCTAGGTTACAAAGACGTTCAATTTTAAGAACCGTATAAATACATAATAAACTAGACACGGTGACATTTTGGCTAGGCTAGGTTTCAAAGACGTTCAATTTTAAGAACCGTATAAATACATAATAAACTAGACACGGTGACATTTTGGCTAGGCTAGGTTGCAAAGACGTTCAATTTTAAGAACCGTATAAATACATAGTAAACTAGACACTGTAAAATTTTGGCTGTGCTAGGTTGGATTAGGAAACGGGATAACGCTATAAAGAAGAAGTGTATAGAATAAGTAAAAAAAAATAAGTTGAACGGTTTTATTGATAAGAAATATAATAATGATGTAGATAACGTATTAAAAGATAGGTCCTGTGTATCAGTCATCGCACCACGCCCCTCATCAATCTAGGGCATAGATCACACTAAAAAATAAAATGGTGGAGTTAGCGTAACCTGCAGGCGTATTCACATTGACACGGGAAATTCTCATTCGAATCGAAAAGTTATTAGACTGAATCGGAGTTGTTTCCTGTGAAATGTATTTCAATTTCAATCGCATTGACACGGTGCCCAATATACGTCACGAAGGTTCTCCCTTGTTTCGCCGAACAACTTTTAACATAATTTCGTTACGTATAATGTCACTTCATATAAAATCGGTTAGCATAATTATTCATTTGACCTAATAGGTATTCATTTACTCATTGAATTAGGAGGTCATGTGCCAGAAGCGTGCTCGTTCGCGACCCCTGCCAATCAGTCGATTGCAATTCTGGACCAAGAGCGCACCGACGTGCGGATTAGGGCGTCCCCCGTAGGCGACGCGCACCGATCCGCCCCCGTCGGTGCGAATATAGCTGCATGCGGCGGTGGGGGGCGCCACCCACCACGCAGCGCCAATTCCGGCGGGACGAGGGGAGCCGAGTGCCGCATAGGCACGTGGAATGTGAGAGGTGGATTGAAAGATAAGACGAATGAACTGATAGACGTAATGAATGATAGACGTTTGGATGCTTTATGTGTGACAGAGACTAAGCGCAAGGGGAGCGACACCGATGATCTGCCCGGTGGTATGATGGCCCTATGGTCTGGGGTAGACCGGGACGGTCATGCCAGTGCTGGTGTAGGTGTCGTACTCTCCTCTCGCTTAGCCACTGGTGTAAGAGATTACTGTTTGGTAGGGCCTAGACTTCTCTGGGTTCGTATTAAACTGGGCATCACGCGAGTATTTTTGGTTGCAGCATACGCTCCCGTAAGCTCAGCGTGTGCTCAAGAACTGGAGAAGTTTTGGGAGTCTGTGAGGGATGTTCTGGACTTAGCTGAAGGGAATGAAATAGTGATTATGTGTGGAGACTTGAATGGATGGGTTGGGACCAAGCGATACAGCTATGAAGCTGTTCTTGGTCCGTATGGAGATAAGAGAGTGAACGAAGCAGGAAAGTCAATACTAGATTTATGTATGGAACGAGGCCTCCTCGTGTCGAATACTTTATTTCATCATAAGGATATTCACACGTATACATGGAGAAGGAATGATCAAAAAAGTGTGATTGATTTGATTTTAATAGATAGACGTCTCCGAAATGTTTTAATGGATACAAGAGCCTTTAGAGGCCCCACTCTTGAGACGGACCACTACCTGGTGGTAAGCCGGTTTGTGGGCCTTTTTAGGAAGTGGAGGCACTGGCGAGTGCGTATCCCTTTCGGACATCATGAAAGGATAATGAGCGAAAAATTGCAAGATGAAAGTGTAAGGAGAATGTATGTGCATCTGGTAAGTGAGAGACTTGCAAATGCAAGCCTCTCCGACTCAGATGTGGATGATTGTTGGAAAGTTTTGAAAGAAAGTATGGTGGATAGTGCAAAAGAAGCTTGTGGATGCGCAAAGAGACGTAAAACAGCGAAAGGAGATGCCTGGTGGGATGCGGAGGTTGAATCCTCGGTAGCAAGAAAGAGGAAAGCGTGGCTGGATTACGTATCATTTTTGCCTTTAAATGAAAATATGAGAGAAAAGAAGAAAGAAATGTACCGTCTATGCAAGAATGAAACCAAGGCTTTAGTGAAAGAGAAGCGTGAAAGACAAATTATGAATGAGGAAGAGAGGCTGACGAAAAACTTCGAGGCAAATACCAAACTCTTTTGGAGAGAGGTAAAGAAGTCTCGGAGTGGTTCGTCGGCATCCAGAATGGATAAGATAAAGTCTAAAGCTGGTGTCATTCTTGCGAACACTCAGGAAGTGTTAGAACGGTGGAGTGAATATTTTGAGGAAATGTATGAGTATGCCTCGGACGCTGGCAATGAGAGTGAGTCGGATGCTTACTCCACGTTGACGGCGTCCGACGAAGGCATAACTATGGATGAGATCGAATGGTTGATACGAAGCTTGAAAAATGAAAAATCAGCGGGAATTGATCTGATCACAGCTGAGATGATCAAATTAGGTGGCACTTACGTCCGGGACGCCTTCTGGTACCTATGCTGGAGAACTGGAAGGATCCCAATGGACTGGAGACGCGCAGTCATCGTGCCCTTTTATAAAGGCAAGGGATCACGCATGGACTGCGCCAACTATAGGGCCATCAGTTTGATCAGCTTAGCAGCAAAAGTATATGGAAAGGTGATTGAAAGGAGAATGAGGGTGAAATCCGATGAAATGCTGTGGGACGCACAAGGAGGTTTCCGAAATGGAAGGGGATGTACGGATCAAGTTTTCTCGCTCCGCAATATCGTAGAGAAGCATCTGGCCATAGACCGGAAGGTTTTCTGCGGTTTTGTGGATCTTGAGAAAGCCTTTGATAGGGTTGTGCGAAAGGAACTGTGGGACATATTGCCGAGATATGGGATTGACAGTTCACTGCTCCGTGCTGTGCAGTCCACTTACAAGGATTGCTCAGCATGTGTGCGGATAGACGGTGGCATGTCACCCTGGTTTGATGTCAAAATTGGTGTCAAACAGGGTTGCATGCTATCTGCTAGGCTGTTTATCCTGTATCTCGATAGTTGTCTGCAGAGAATAAGGTCAACGAATGTGGGATTGCGCATGGGTGACCAAGTGGTGAACTGTCTGCTGTATGCAGACGATGCCGTGCTATTAGCAGATACACCATCTAAACTGCAAACACTGGTCACAGCGATGAAAGACGACTGTATGGAGAAAGGCTTACTACGGAATGCGAAGAAAACAAAGATAATGGTATTTGAAAGAGAAGAATCCAGAACTAATGTAAAGATTACGATTGATGATGAAGTGTTGGAACAAGTGGATGAGTTTGTATATCTTGGATGCGCTTTCAGCAGGGATGGAAGGTACACCGCAGATGTGGAAAGACGAGTGAGTGCTGGGAATAGTGTGAATGGAGCGTTGGGAAAACTTCTTGGCAGTAAAATCCTGAGCCAGAAGGCACAACTCGCTATACACAATGCAGTGTTGGTCCCAACGCTCACTTATGGAAGCGAGAGTTGGGTATGGCAGAAAGAGCATGAAAGTAGAATAAACGCGGTTGAAATGCGAGCGCTGCGCAAAATTTGTGGCGTAAGGCTTGTAGACCGTATTTGCAATGATGATGTTAGAAATAGAGTTGGTCTGAAATAGAGCGTCGGTGTTAAAATAAGAAGAGGCATGCTCCGATGGTTCGGGCATGTAGAAAGAATGCAAGATGAAAGAATGACGAAGCAGATATACAATGCAAAAGTGGAAGGATGTAGGAGCCGGGGAAGGCCAAGACTTACCTACCATGACCAAATTGGTCATGTTCTATCAGAAGGTGATGTCAGGAGCCCTAGAAACCGGCGTGCGTGCATGAGAAGAGCAATGAATGTTAAAGAAGCGAGTGAGATATGTAAGGATCGAGTCACGTGGCGCTCGGTTCTCTCTGCCTACCCCGCAAGGGATTTGGCGTGAAGTTATAGATAGAGATATTCAATTGATATAAACACATTTGAACTAATTTTCATTTCGAATAATATTATTTGACCTAATATTCATTTCACAATAGTATGATTGACCTAATGTTTATTCAGCATAAATTATTGCTTGACGTTTTATTTTCTAAAAAATGTTTCCCATATTATAAAAAGACAACATTTCAAATGACAAATAATTTCAATCCATAAAACCTAACCAACCTCCTCTCCCTCCACGACCAAGTTGTTTTTGTGTCTTTGTTACTTTCCCCCTTAACTTGAGTTCGCTCGCTCACTCGTGTTTTGGTCACAAGGTAATCTAACGAACCTAATCTACCCTCCGCGGCACAAATGTTTTTGCGTCTTTGTTACTTTCGCCCTAAACTTGAGTTCGCTCACTCGCTTCACTCGCTCGCTCGTGTTTTGGTCGCAAGGTAACCTAACGAACATTTTTTTTTTTGTGATGCGGGGAAAAATGCGTTACGCACACCACCGGTGCCTGGGTGGCCTCCGGTGGTAGTGTGGGACTCCCCGTCGGCTGTCCGACGGTATACCCACTAAACAACCCCGCGAAATGCCATCGGCCGCGTTGGTGTGGTGCCCCGGATCTTTTGGCAACAGGGCACTAACCTAACCTAACGAACCTAACCTGCCCACCGTAGTCAAGCTTTTTGTCCTAAAATAACTTTGAAACATTTAGTTTAACAGATCCTTCCATGAAAAGACAATTCTATAAAATAATTGTTACATGACAAGAACATTATGTTAATTGAATATTAGAGTAACCGTTGTTATTTCAACCAAATATTATATGAAACAAAAATTATGTGACCCACAATTATACTAAGTGAATATTATACCAAACGTTGTTAGTCCAAGTGAAATTATGTTATAAGTTGTTTGATGAAACAAGGGAGTTTTTTCACGAAATCGAAGTCTTTTCAATGCAATTTAAATCCATCCAATTTACGATTTCGGGTCAAAGGTCTCAAAATGATTATTTTTTTTAATTCCTAAAATTACGCCATTTTGACTCAAAATAAACTTGACGCGAAATTTTTCCGACGTATATTACATAATTTTAACGATTGTGGGTTTTGAAGTGCACATATTTAATTTAAAATCATGAAAAGCATGATTGAAATTTGTATTGTCTGAATTTTGTATCAAAAACCATTCCGATGTGTGTTAATCAGCAGAATTACTGAAGCTAGAATAGAAGAAGTAAGTATTCTAAGTATTGAAAGTATTCTAAACTTAAGACTTGTGCTGTATGGACATAGACCCTTTGACGCACTGGACTAAAAATAAGAAAAGAAATATACGTACGGTTTTTGCTTCACTTGGTGTGACGACTTTTCGATTCGAATGAAAAGTTTCAAAGCGGTCCACGATTTAATTTTTTAGTGTGATCAATGACCTAGAACCATAGTAAAAGAACGCTTGCGGACCGCTTTTGCAACTATGATTAAAAAAAAAGAGAAATATTAACATAGGAAAGGCGTGTTCTTAATGTATAAGTACATGTAGAAAAAATGCGAAAGTGGAAGGATTTAGGAGCCGAAGAAATCCAAAACTCAACTATCATGACAAAATTGGTAATTTTTTAGGGTTCCGTTTTACCCAAAGTGTAAAACTGACCCTATTACTGAGACTCCGCTGTCCGTCCGTCTGTTACCAGGCTGTATCTCATGAACCGTGATAGTTAGACAGTTGAAATTTTCACAGATGATGTATTTCTGTTGCCGCTATAACAACAAATACTAAAAAATCGGCCAAGTGCGAGTCGGAGTCGCGCACGAAGGGTTCCGTACTATTATATATAAAAACGGCAAAAAAAAAAAAAACACATTTGTTGTATGGGAGCCCCCTTAAATATTTATGTTATTCTATTTTTTAGTATTTGTTGTTATAGCGGCAATAGAAATACATCATCTGTGAAAATTTCAACTGTCTAACTATCACGGTTCGTGAGATACAGCCTGGTGACAGACGGACGGACGGACGGACGGACGGACAGCGGAGTCTCAGTAATAGGTATGTATGTATATCTTCACGCCAGGTCCCTTGCGGGGTAGGCAGAGAGAACCGAGCGCCATAAGACGCGGTCCTTACACACTTCACTCGCTTCTTTCACATTCATAGCTCTTTTCATGCACGCTCGCCGGTTCCTAAGGCTCCTGACATCACCTTCTGATAAAACACGACCAATTTGGTCATGGTAGGTTAGTCTTGGTCTTCCTCGGCTCCTACATCCTTCCACTTTCGCATTGTATATCTGTTTCGTCATTCTTTCATCTTGCATTCTTTCTACATGTCCGAACCAACGGAGCATGCCCTTTCTTATCTTAACACCGACACTCTCTTTCAGTCCAACTCTCTTTCGTACGTCATCATTTCGAACGCGGTCAGCAAGCGTTATGCCACAAATTTTTCGCAGTGCTCGCATCTCGACCGCATTTATTCTACTTTCATGCTCTCTCTGCCATACCCAGCTGTCACTTCCATAAGTTAGCTTTGGGATTAACACCGCGCTGTGTACAGCGAGCTGTGCCTTCTGGCTTAGATTTCGGCTGCCAAACAGTTTACCCAACGCTCCATTCACGCTATTCCCTGCACTCACTCGTCTCTCCACATCAGCGGTGTACCTTCCATCGCTTCTAAAAGCGCTTCCAAGATATACAAACTCATCCACTTGCTCTTGGATGCTAATCTGCGTTATGAGACTCATGTCCTGAATCTAGTCAAGAATTGCTTCTATCGACTAAAGGTCTTGTACAAGATACGCAGTTTGGTCCCTGAAGAGGTACGCGTAAGACTGTGTGAGTCGCTGGTGATATCCAAACTTAATTACGGGGACACAGTTTACGGCCCACGCCTACTTGGGAAAAGCCAGAGGTTAATACAACGTGTTCAAAATGCTTGTTACAGATACTGCTTTAATATTCCACCCCGCAGCCACATCACCCCGTTTCTCAACAAGGCTTCAATATTGAACATGGAGTCTCGAAGACAACTTCACTTAGCGTCCCTGCTGTTTGGTGTTATTAAATACAAACAACCAGACTACTTATATTCCAAGCTTAATTTTACAATACTTGGCGATAAATACAGTCATCGTCCAATCCGAGCGTTACTCAGAGTATATTCTCATAGGACAGTGGCATTTACTGGCAGTTTCCGCTATCAGGCAACTAAGTGTTGGAATATTATACCACCACCAATTAGAAACGCTACTTCTATTTACACTTTTAAAAAACACTTGACAGTGTTTCTTCTAGACAAGCAAAGAAATGGTATCCCAAAGCATTTCCTGTAGCGGTTGCTGCTTGAAATTATCTAAAGCAATACTATGTTTATTCATTTTTTGTTATTATTATTGTCTATTATCATTGTTATTTTAATCTATCCATAAATTATATTTTTATTTCTATCATATGGGTCATATTAACAATTGCACAGCTGTATCATTCGTTTGTATTCTATTTTAACGTTCCTTAAAATCTCTCTCTCTCTCTATTTACACTTTATAACACAACATATAAATACAAATATTCTACTCACCTATTACACAACACAACTACATATAATCGAATTAAACCTGTTGCACTCGCACTTCTCAGGTCATGTCTGAAAATCAGTGTTTTTGCAAGTTCTTATGCAAAAATATACTGAGCCATGGCCTTTTTGCATTCCTGCAGCACACACATGCATGTAAAAAAAAAATGTTTATAAATGTAAGTAATTAGAACCTAGCTTTACTATAGCACTATAACTTGCTGTATGTGTGTATTGAAGTGGCAAATAAATTTATGTCTATTGTCTATTGCTCCAACACTACATCATCAACCGTAATCCTAGTGTTCGTTCTGGTTGTCTCTCTTTCAAATACCATTATTTTGGTTTTCTTCGCATTCAATTGTAAGCCTTTCTTCATACAATCGTCTTTCATTGTTGTGACTAGTGTTTGCAGTTCGGATGATGATTCTGCTATTAATACTGCGTCATCTGCATAAAGCAGGCAGTTAACCACTGAGCCACCCATTCGCATTCCCACATTCATATTTCTCATTCTCTGAAGACAACTGTCCAGATACAGGATGAATAGCCGAGCCGACAGCACGCATCCCTGTCTGACACCAATATTGGTATCAAACCAGGGTCATAAGCTGCCGTCCACTCTCACACATGCTGTGCAATCCTCATAGGTGGATTGCACAGCACGTAGAAGGTCACCGTCAATCCCATATCTGGGCAAGATGTTCCAGAGATTCTTTCGCACGACCCTATCAAATGCTTTTTCAAGGTCCACAAAACCGCAGAAAACCTTCTGGTCCGTAGCCAGATGCTTTTCCACGATATTGCGGAGCGAAAAAACTTGATCCGTACATCCTCTGCCGCTTCGAAATCCCCCCTGTGCTTCCCAAAGCATTCCATCGGATTTCACCCTCATTCTCCTTTCAATGATTTTTCCATACACTTTAGCTGCTAGGCTGATCAAACTGATGGCCCTATAGTTGGCGCAGTCCATACGTGAGCCCTTGCCTTTATACAAGGGCACGATGACTGCGCGTCTCCAATCGCTCGGGACTCTTCCGGTTCTCCAGCATAATTTGCTCAAAAACCAGAAAGCGTCCCTAACGTAGGTGCCACTCAGTTTGATCATCTCAGCTGTTACCATATCGATTCCCGCTGACTTTCCATTTTTCAAACTTCGTATCGACCATTCAATCTCATCCATGCTAATGTCTTCATGGTACGTTGGCACTGCCGAATCAGTCACAGACTCATTCACAGTGCCAGCGCCCTGGACATAATCATACATTTCTCTAAAATATTCGCTCCACCGTTCTAACACCTCCTGAGTGTTAGCAAGAATGCCACCAGCTTTACCTTTTATCTTGTCCATTCCGGATGCCGACGAACCACTCCGAGACTTCTTTACCTCTCTCCAGAAGAGTTTGGTATTAGCCTCGAAGTTCTTCGTCAGCCTCTCTTCCTCATTCATAAGTAGTCTTTCACGCCTCTCTTTCACTAAAGCTTTGGTTTCATTCTTGCATCGACGGTATATTTCTTTCTTCTTCTCTTTCATACTATCACTCTGGTGCAAAGATGATACGTAATCCAGCCACGCTCTCCTCTTTTTATCCACGGAGGATTGAACCTCCGCATCCCACCAGGCATCTCCTTTCAGTGTTCTACGTCTCTTTGCGCATCCACATGCTTCTTTCGCACTGCCCACCATACTTTCTTTCAGAACTTTCCAACATTCGTCTACATCTGAGTCGGAAAGACTCGCGTTCGCAAGTCTTTCACTTACTAGACGTACATACGTACTCCTCACACTTTCATCTTCCAATTTTTCACTTCTTATTCTTTCATTGTCTCCGAAAGGAATACGCACTCGCCAATGCCTCCACTTCTTGAAAAGGCCCACAAATCGGCTTATCACCAGATAGTGGTCCGTTTCAAGAGTGGGGCCTCTGAAGGCTCTTGTATCCATTAACGACTTTCGGAGACGTCCATCTATCAAAATCAGATCAATCACACTTTTCTGTTCATTCCGTCTCCATGTGTACGTGTGAATATCCTTGTGATGGAAGAACGTGTTCGTCACAAGGAGGTTTCGTTCCATACATACGTCTAAAAGTAACTTACCAGCATCGTTCACTCTCTTATCTCCGTATGGACCAAGCACAGCCTCATAACTGCTTCGCTTGGTCCCAACCCATCCATTCAGATCTCCACACATAATTATCCGTTCATTCGCATCAGCCAAATCCAGAACACCCCTTGCGGTCTCCCAAAACTTCTCGAGCTCCTGGGGACTAGTAGAGCTTACAGGAGCATATGCTGCAACCAAAAAGACTCGCGTAATCCCCAGTTTTATTTTAACCCAGAGAAGTCTTGGCCCTACTAAATCGTAATCTTTCACACCAGCGGCCAAGCGAGATGAAAGCACAACGCCTACGCCAGCGCTGGCATGATCGTCCTGGTTCACCCCGGACCACAGGGCCATCATGCCACCGGGCAGATCTTCGGCGTCGCTTCCCTTTCGCTTGGTCTCTGACACACACAAAACATCTAGGCATCTCTCATTCATTATATCTATCAACTCATTCATCTTATCTTGTAATCCACCTCTCACATTCCATGTGCCTATACGACACTCAGCACTCCTCGACCCGCCAGGTTGGGCGTTGCGTGGTGGGTGGCGGCCCCCACCGCCGCATGCACTTAAACCCGCACCGACGAGGGCGGATCGGTGCGCGTCGCCTACGGTGGACGCCCTAATCCGCGCGTCTGTGCGGTTTGTTTTTAGGTCCAGAATTGCAGTCCAGTGTTGGACTGGCAGGGTCGCGACGTGCACGCTTCTGGTACCGACCCCAAAGTAATAGGGTTCCGTTTTACCCTTTGGGTATATTTAAGGGGGCTCCCATACAACAACCGTGATTTTTTTTGCTCGATATTGATAATCATAATCATAATCATTTATTTGCTTAGATAAAGGTACACAAGGATCTTACAGTACTTTTTTTCGCTTTATCTGCTATAGAATAGCATGCAAATATTAAATTTTTCGTTTAATAATTAATATATTATACAATTAATAGAAAAAATATAGATTTAATAGTTATTAGAATGAAATTATAAAGTCACCATAGATATATCATTTTGAAATGTCAATAATACAAAATTACAAAAAATAATTACATTTTATCATTAATCATATATGTCAATAAAATAAGTCTAATATAGAAGTCAATGAATAATAAAATGAAACAACACACAGAAATCTTAAATCATCGACTCTATCCAACAAAATAACATTTTTAATATTTGATTTTTATAAATTCTTCAATACTATATACACATTCCTGTGATAAAATGCTGTATAGCGTCTTTTTAAAAGTATTGAATGGTAGTGTCTTTATACTGTCTGGTATTAAGTTATACAACTTTATAGACATATTAAAGCTATTTCTTGAAAAACAGGTAGTCCTATGAGAGGGCCCGAGTAATTTGTTGGGGTATCTAGTGCGAAAATTGGCAATTTCCTTTTTTGTCGTGTAAAAGTCGGGATTTTTTTTGACAAATTTGCAAATCTCAAGGATGTACATGGCTGACAATGTAAGTAAATTTAACTTTCTGAATAGCGGCCGACACGATTCCAGGGGTCCGACACCACACATAGCTCTTAAACATTTTTTTTGAATAATGAAAGCACGATCAACCTCCACAGAATTTCCCCACATGATGAGTCCATATCGGGCATAACGGCAACAGGTAGACGCTTGAAATGTTCACAGAATATTTAGTTATATTTCACTTTAAAAATAAATAATTAAAATAAAACAAATATTTATGGGGAACTCACATACAACAAACGTGACATTTTTGCCGTTTTTGTAGATAATGGTACGGAACCCTTCGTGCGCGAGTCCGACTCACACTTGGCCGGTTTTTTTTTTGTATACTACGACGGAAAGCAAACAAGTGTACGGTCCGGTCCACCTGTTGTAAAGTGGTTACCGTAGCCTTGAACGCTAGTAATAAAAAGGATGTCGCTAGCGCGTTGCCACTCCCGCTGTCAACATCGCAACTCCTCATCGTCTGGTGACTTCACTCACTCGCAGGAACCCAACAACCCTCCCGGGAGTTGTTATTTGGTTGCCGTCTTCTGTGAGGTGGAGCTATTTCCTCAGTCGGGCTAACGTCGTGCCTATCTCTTTCGCCAGAGCCTCGTCTGTTGATAAGCCAGGTGCACCACGTGCAGGTGAGGTTGGCTTTGGCTCTGAAGATGACATTGAGCCACTTACACCCCCAAAATGTCGTGTTTTATTAAGTGAAATAGGAGGAACCGGCGGACATGCATGAAAAGAATTCTGAATGTTAAAGAATCTAGTGTTCACGTCAAAACCAGTTGAGAATGTGCAAGCTTGCATTGCCAGAGAAACACCTGGTTCGTCAATTATATATTTTTTTTATTAGTTTGTCGGCCATTTTGACCATGTTCCTAATAGATAGGAACGGTGTTCCTGAACATTCCTATTCTACTTTTTTATGCTGAATCCGAATCTGAAGTCAAAATTCGAATATTCGAAAAAAAGCGACAGACACACGCACTAACAGACCCACACACAGACAAACATATAGATTTCATATAGGAACGGTGTTCCTGAACATAAATACAGTACATACAGACAATGAAGTCCCGTACGACAATGGGCTTTCCTCTCACGGTGGCGTCAGAGGGCAGTTGTCTCTTGTGCAGCTTTTGACGAACACTTCCGGTCTCCAGGTCTACATCAGCCACCACCTGCTCCCAACACAGGCACGGTCTACCGCCTGCAAGATAATCATACTTTTAAAGGCTTGTTGCCGCTATATCCCGCTTTGTCTGGGTATTTTTAAGAGAGGTAGGGCGCATCAAAGCTACCGGTCTGGGGAAGTACTACTACTACGTGATAATAATTAATATATCGCAAGCGTTAATAGGCTACGGTACCCGCTTTATATCAGGTGGGCCGTATGCTTATATGCCTCCCAACGAAATATAAAAAAAAAATTACTTATTACATTGCCAACGTAGGTACCGATTACGTGGACCACAAGTTACTCTAAGCACACGAAAACTATTTCTCGTCAAACGCTGATTTTCGCAATATAGCTGTATAATTTGCAGATGTTGTGCCAGGCTAAGTATTTCTATTACGATATGTGAGATTATGTTGAAATTACTGAATAAAATTACCACGTCAATTTAATACGACTTACATCATCTGTTAAAAATATCATAGTCATAGACAAAAATGTACCTCTAAAATTCTAAATCAATCACCAATATTTGTGGACAAATTGTAATTGTACCTACTCAATACCGGTAGGCTATATTAAAAAACTAGCTGTGCCCGCGACTTCGTCCGCGTGGAATTTAACAAAAAAAATATTGTTCAGTTCGTAGAGTTTACGATAACTTATTTATTAATAAGCAGCGTAAGAGTAAAATAGCGAACAGCAAAATAATAATAGATATGTATTATGTACTTCGTCCGCGCGGAATAGTTATTTTTTTATTATTTATTTATATTAATAAAAAAAATCAAATTTCTAAAAGAAAAGTAGCCTAAGTTACTCCATATTACATCAGCTATCTGCCAGTGAAAGTCTCGTCAAAATCGGTCCAGCCGTTTCAGAGATTAGCCGGAAGAAACAGACAGAGAGAAAAAAATTGTAAAAATATTCATTTTGGTATATGTACCGTGTATACATCCATATGAACTTGGTACAAAGCGGTTATTTTAATATTACAAACAGACACTCCAATTTTATTTATCTGTATAGATTATGGCCGGCTTGTATTATAAAATATTTTTGTTCGTGTGACCAAAACCAACATACATAACATGTCATTGAAACTCGTTTTGAAATCGAAACTCCCATTGTGTGTTCTACCGATTGTACAAGGGGTTGTGTTCTGAAGAATTGTTCTATAATATAATGCCGACGGCTTCTTATTGCAAGCGCACCGCTCGCCAACGTGGTGAGTTCACCCTCACACATTGGAACCGCAACGGTACTGTGCGGTTCCAGAGATTTTTTCTTCCGAGAACTCCCAAGTTGTGGAATTAACTCCCAGCCGAGGTTTTCCCAACGGACTACAGCGTGGCGTTCTACAAGAAAGACGTGAAGAGGTTTTAACATGGTTAGCAACGCACGTGCCCTGTTGCTGACAGATCCGGGGCACCACACCAACGCGGCCGATGGCATTTCGCGGGGTCGTTTAGTGGGTATACCGTCGGACAGCCAACGGGGAGTCCCACACTACCACCGGAGGCCACCCAGGCACCGGTGGTGTGCGTAACGCATTTTTCCCCGCGTCACAAAAAAAAAAAAAAAAATGGTTAGCAACGCACGAATGACACCCCTGATGGTGCAAATGTCTATATGCTACGGTACCTTACCATCAGGCTAACCGTACGCTTGTTTAGTGGTATAAAAAACGCGTTGTAATCGCGAAATAAATCGTCACTAGGGCCTGAATAGTAAAATAACAGGTGCATACACTTGGTGTCAAATATCTGGTGGGTCCTCGGCGAGAGGTTAAAGCTGAGTAGTTTGGCGCAGTCGGGCCTGAACCCGTGCACCCAGTACACCAGCTTCATCTGCTCGTCGTAGAAGTGAATCTCACCGCCATTGTTGCAAGTCGCTATTACGCTGCAGGCAGAAAGAACACATTACCGCTTATCTTTGACGAGCTCGGTGGCGCAGCGGTTAATAACGAGACTTTGACGCCGACATTCGTGGGTTCGATTCGCATCAAAGCAGCCCAAATAACAAATCCAAGGAATTGCTATGTTAGCAGCAGATGTGGCATCGCGCGAGTAATACTTAATATATTGTAAGCGTTTATAGGTTGCGGTAACCGCTTTACATCAAGTGGGCCGTATGATTTTATGCGTCCCGACGTTTTATAAAAATCATTTAGAGCATTATCCCAAGGTACGTTAATGTATGCCGCAATTATCAGTAACACGGCGAGATGACTAACACGTTTTACTTTCTGTATTACAAGCGTACATAGGCTACGGTGGCTATCAGGTGGGCCTCATGCTTGTATGCCTCGCGATGTAGTATAAAAGGTAAGTTAATAATGTCATTTTCAAACGCTTCAAATTGATGTGCATCTGTGTTTCAATAAAAAACTTTGACGAGCTCAGTGGTGCAGTAGTGAATGTAGCGACTTTGACGCCAACGTTCGTGGGGTCGATTCCCACACGGAAGAAAAATTTGTATGCACGAACATGTTTGTGTTAGTCCGGATGTTTTTAAGAGAGGTAGGGCGCATCAAAGTAGCCCGTCTGGGGAAGTACTTGCACCTCACAGAAAACCGCAGACAAATAACAGCTCACGAGAGGGTTGTTGTGTTCCTACGTGTGAATGAGGTTACCAGTAGGCTCCTAAGAAGTTGCTGTGTTAGCAGCAGAGGAGGCATCGCACGAGTGATACTTAATATTTTACAAGTGTATAGGCTACGGTAACCACTTTACATCAGGTGGGCCGTATGGTTGTGTGCCTTTCACGTTGTAAAAAAAATTGTAATTCGTCACACTAACCCATCAATGCTTTTGATATCGTTGATTCTGTACTTCTCTACCTTGAAGACCTTGATGAACCTCAAGTTGTCGTATCTGGAGTAGGCGGCGTTCTCTTGAAACTCGATATTGTATCCATAGACCAGGATAGCACCCCGACTGGTGGCCACAAGGACCTGGCAGGTGTTGTTGACGAAGGTGAAACAGGTCAGCCTGCCGAACTCTGGGTTTATTGTCTTCTGAGGCTTGTGCACCTTCAGCTCGTAGCCGTCCGTCTCTTTGTAGAGTCCTCGTTCAACGACGAATATTTTCTGAGCACCCAAAAAATTATCTGAACACACATCTATTTATCTAGTCATATCTCTCCGTCAACTCCCTTGCGGAGATAAATGAGCGCCACACGACTCAGTCCCATTGACGAGCTCGGTGGCGCAGTGGTGAAACGCGCTGTTACACTACTTTAATACCAACGCTCGTGGGTTCGATTCCCACACAGTACAAACATTTGAGTGCATGAACATGTCTGTTTGTTTTGGTCTGGGTGATTTTAAAAGAGGTAGGGCGCATCAAACATCTAAGCATCAAAACATTCAACACAGTAAGTTCTCCCTCTTTGCTGATGATCTAAAATTTTCGGACCAGTTGATTCCCGCCGGGATATGAATATTCTTCTTCTTCTTTCCGTTCTATCACAGTGCGACTTATTTTACGAGTATTCAACACTATGGTAAGGAGCGTTTTGGAGTACGCTAGTATTGCATGGAATGGAACCCCATAACGCAGTTCACTCTCAATGAATAGACAACATCCAGCGTGCATTCACCAGATATCTCGCATTTATATCACCAGGTATTTCACAAAGAACTCCTTACAACAATCGACTGACATTTATCAATATACAGTCACTTCGCCAGCGGCGGTCTGCCCATGATCTAACGTTCTTACACGGGCTTATAAGATAATATAAAAATCGTTATTAGATTAACTCTTAGGCAATTTTAATACGCATAGTACGAGTATAGAAAGGTGTGTTTATACGGCGCCTGTAGTGACAGGACAGGCTGAGCATCCTTCAATCTAAATCGGCAACGATGATGGTGAACGGGCTTGCGTTTTAGTTGGAATGTAGTTGTCTTCTTACGATGAACAGTGATAGCCAAGTGGATAAATAACCGGGCTATTGACCAACTTATCCTCGGTTCGAAACCTGGCAAGTACCACTAATTTCGCGTTTTCGGATCTACGAGTATGTGCGAATTTTTTAACAATTATCACTTTTCACCGCAGGTCAAAAAATTCAATTAAAGTGTGACCTAACCTGAGACAGTTTCGGTTGTCGGTCTGGTCTTTGGAGGTAAGACGGTAGTCGCTCCATGTAAAATCACTATCTTCGCCAAATCCTTAGGTTTAAGTAGCAGACCCAACCAATTATAAAGGATTAGGAAACGTGATAAAGCAAAAAAGAAGGGACTAGTTGTATAGGTATACACTTTTTTCTTAGATATTTGCGTGTTCTCCCTAATACTGTTCAAAATATTTATACTAACGCGTGAAACTCCAATCCAAATGTCAAGTTTCGTCATCAACAGGAACTGTTCGGAGTTGTACGGGTTGAATCCCATCGTAACAACACTATCTTTAGGTATGTCCACTTCTAGAACCGCTGAAATTCCAAATTTAATTTATTTAATATAATCTATATAAGTAGGAAGTAGCTACCGAGACAATCTTCGGCGTCGGTTTTCATTATTCATTTACCTTGAATTAGCGTATCATATTCTACATTTTATAATTTTCTTTTTATTGAAGAATAACTTTACGCACGCTTGACTTGGGTAGTGGGCTGGTGAATGCGTGAAGAGAGCGTTACGTGGGCGAGGCGAACGGAAGTTGAGAGGGAGATAAATTAGTGAAGATAGAAAGAGAGAGAGTTACGTTTCGTATATTACTGTAGGGGCAAGAGAGAGAGTTGCGAGCACACATTTTCTTTCTCTCATAGCGAGTTAAGTTTTGTATATCTAAACCTAGCTTTACATGCACTCTCGCCGGTTCCTAGGGCTCGTGATACCATCTCTTGATAATACACAACTACATAAAACTTGTAAAATGTTTCGGGCTAAAATAAACATCAGTATGTACTTATTGGAACATATAAAAATTAAAGTGGAAATGACTTCATAGAAATTGACGCCAGTAAATATTGAAGCAACAATGATCGATTTCAATTCGCCTATTCAAAGTTATATCTCTCTATAACTTCACGCCAAATCTCTTGCAGGGTAGGCAGAGAGAACCGAGCGCCACGTGACTCGATCCTTACAAACCTCACTTGATTCTTTAACGTTCATTGCTCTTCTTATGTACGCTCGCCGGTTTTTAAAGCTCCTGGCATGACCTTCTGATAAAACATGATCAATTTTGTCATGGTAGGTTAGTTTTGGCCTTTCTCGGCTCCTACTTCCTTCTACTTACGCGTTGTAAATCTGTTTCGTAATTATTTCTTCCTGCATTCTTTCCACATGTCCCAACCAACGGAGCATCAATCTTTTTATTTTAACACCCACTCTCTTTCAGACCAGCTCATTCACAGCTATTCAAAATTATTAATTTCTAAAGGCACTCGATTACAAAATTTGAATCTAAGTTTTATAACAAACAATTTATAACAAACCGTGGGGTTCGTCCAGGCCAAACGACCAAATCCACCAGTAGATCACCGCTCGATCTTTGTAGCCCAAAGTCAAGAGATACTTGGCATTTCCACTCAAAGCCACTTTGGAAATCCGCGTCGTGCCGTGTGGGGAGAACAGGGTCTTCTGGGGAGATTGGTCGTTGCTGTTCCATATGATGATAACGTTCTCGGGGCCAGTGTCGGCTGTGACCAGCCACTTGCCCTCGCCGTCGGCTGCAATGCACGTCACCATGTGTCTCTGGGAACATTACATTTGAGGAGCTCGATATGCTTGTCAGTCTTTTCGAATCCGCAGGGTAAGTAGTGTGTTCCTCCGTACTTCGAAGAGTTAAGCCGTCGGTTCCGGCTGTTTTCGATAGATGACAGTCGTTAAGCAAAGAGAGGTAGGACACAGCCCGAGTAGGAAAGTACCTTCATGCCACATAAAACCGCAGCCACATGCGTTTTTTATGCAACGTTGGGAGGCCATACTTCTCATAGCGTTGGTGTCAAAGTCGCGTCATTCACGACTGAGCCACCGAGCTGACCTGCGCGTTCTAATTTCTCCCCCTACCAGTAGCGATGAATTGAGTTACTATGTAACGTCCGTCTCATGGGCTCGCCACAGGTTATTCCGTCCATGGTGACTACAGTACTTTATGTGCAGCGTGACGTGAGATTTGTATAATAAGGGTGTTTGCTTCGAGCTACTGTTTAGTTAAGTATACTGTTTAAGAGAGGTAGGGCGCATTAAAGCAGCCCGTCTAGAGAAGTACCTCCACCTCACAGAAAACCGCAGCCAAATAACAACTCCCTAGAGGGTTGTTGTGTTCCTGCGTGTGAGTGAGGTCACCAGTAAGCTCCCAAGGAGTTGCTGTGTAAGCAGCAGAGGAGGCATCGCGCGAGCGATACTTAATATATAGCAAGCGTTAATAGGCTACGGTACCCGCTTTACATCAGGTGGGCCGTATGCTTGAATGCCTCCCAACGTAGTATAAAAAAAAGATAAATAAGTATTATTATTAGTGAGTAATCCGCACACGTGTTACCTTCCAGTGATCAAGTATTCCTTTCTTAGCTAGTAATCCAGTCATCACGTGCCCAAACTGGTGCATGTTTCGACTGCCGTACTGGCAACGTGACAATTTTCTTCTCTTTGTCTGACTATATTATTTATTATACTACGTCGGGGGACAAACAAGCAAACGCAAGTAAGTCGCAAGATTGGCAGCGCGCGAGTAACATCCCCGTGGTGTTGCGAGCGTCTATTGGCGGTGACCGCTTACCATCTATTGCAGGCCGCATGCTTGTTTTCAATCTAGTTGTATAAAAAAAGTATCTACTACGTCTGCATATACATATAACGATGTTGACGAGCTCAGTGGCGCATTGGTGAATAACACGACTTTGAGACCAACGCTTGTGGGTTCGATTCCCACACAGGACAAACATTTGTGTTCATGAACATGTCTGTTTGTCTTGGTCTGATGTTTTAAGAGAGGTAAGGCGCATCAAAGCAGCCCGTCTGGGGAAGTACCTCCACCTCACAGAAAATATCAATTTCTCAGAGGATTGTTATGTTCCAGCTTGTGAGTGAGGTCTCCAGCTCCTAAGGAGTTGCTGTGTTAGCAGCAGAGGTGGCATACTTAATGTATTGCAAGCGTTTATAGGCTACGGCAACCGCTTAACGGTGGGCCGTATGCTTGAATGGCTCCCGTTGCATAAAAAAACGTAGAAGTACAAACGACACGTTGGTTGAAGAAGATCCAACACTCACATGCCCTTGCAGTATCCTCATTTGGTTCGTGGTCCAGTTGTACAGGACGCCGCAGTTGGTGGCCGCATAGAACACGGTCGTGCTCCCTCTGTTGTTGAGGTTGATGACTCCAACCTTCGCGTTGTAGCCGTGGATCCAACGAATATTCTGCGAACAAGGAATTCTTTAGGATATAATATCTGTATCCATGATTGGAATGATAAGCAAACCACAGCGTCGTTTTACAATCGCACAGCTCGCCGATGGCTAGGAGTTCGTTCCCATACACTGGAGCTACAATGGTCGCGTATTGTGCAGTTCCAGAGAAGTTTTCCACAGAGAACTATTAAGTTGTGGAATCAGCTCCCCCTACCGAGTTTTTTCCAAGGGTCTGCTACATGGGCTTCTTCTACAAAGGCGTTAAGCGGTTCAATCACAGCATCGGCAACGCAAAAGTAACACCCCTGGTGTTGCAAATATTCATAGGCTGCGGTAACTGCTTACCATCAGACAAGCCGTAGGCTTGTTTGCTACCTTAGCGAAAAATCCATAGATGTAAGGTCCGTCGACCTCGGGGGCCAAGTTACTGGACCTCCACGCCCTATCCACTGATCACCGAGCTCATTATACAAAAAAGCACGTAGGTACTGACTTAATGAGCCGGACATCCATCGTGTTGAAAATAATGTCCATTTAAATATGTCTAAGGAACGTCATCTAAAAATTCGTTTAGCACTGCACGAATCATGTTTTTAAGGTGGCCTGCCTAAATGTATTTATTTCACGAATGGAGCGTCAATGAGGATCAGAGGAGAGAACAGCCATCACAATGATTAACGCCGTGCTGGCTGTCTGGGCAAACTTGCGCTTTGTATAAAAGGCAGCGGTGCTCAGGCGTGAAGAACTATCTCACCCTGTTCAGGATTCCGAGTTTTTTTAGAGGTAACGGAAATTACGCTCTCGATGTAGTCTTTGGGGTTGAGGTCGCCCCTGATGTTGATGCCGAGGATGGTAACGATATCATGTATCTGCAAAGAGACGCTCTGAATAGAGGGAACAGGATGGAATGGAGAGACCTTGGCACTAATTGTGCACGCCTGCGTTTTCTTGGCATTGAACTCAACCAAGTTGTCGAAGCCCCATCGAGAAACGCGATCTAATACCTGGTCGAGCCCAAATACAAGTATTTTATCCTCTACTTCGGTCTGTATTGCCGCCGGTCGTCCAGCATATTGCGCATGAACTGTACTATCATCTGCAAAGCAATGAATGTTACCAAGTGATAACATGTCATTGATATACAGTAAAAACAGATTGGGGAGCAATGACTGATCCTTGCGGGACCCCGGCGTTCATACGCAGAAACTGCGATGACTGACCGTCGCAAAGGACTCGTATGCTGCGTCCATGGACAAAAGGAGCGATCCAAGCGCATAAGCGAGGCGGTAGATCATATGCTGGAAGCTTGGAAAGAAGCGCGCGATGCTAAACCCGATCAAAAGCTTTGGCAATATATATATATAGCACAGTAGTAAGTTCAGCAGCACAGTTCCTGAATACCGGGTTACCGTCGGGGCCACTAGCCTTTCGCACATCGAGTGATTGAGCGCTGCGCGGACATCGCGTTACCTAATGTTATGTCTGGCATCGTTGTCCCACAATCAGCAATTTGCGCATGCATCTAATTCCGCACCGAATAGGGCGGATCGGTCCGCGTCGCCTCCGAGGGACGCCCTAATCCACGCGTCAGTGCGTTTGCGTTTGAGTCCAGACTTGCAGTCAACAGTGCTGGACTGGCCGGGTCGCTGCATGCACGCCTCTAGTCGACGTTGGTGTCGGTACCAGAATTGTACTTCACTCGCTTCTAGATAGTGGTAGTAGATAAATCCACTTAAAACTATATCTAACATTTCCTTCATGTCATGATAAGTACATCTTTTTCCTTCTGTTAATCCAGTTTCCTAATCTATTTGGTGAACCCTAAGGTTTTGGTGGAGATACTGATTTTGACATAGGGCGACTGCCGTCAGACCTCCACAGCCCCGAGGGAAAACCAGACTCTCTTAGGTTAAGGTAAACATCAGGGCTAACTCATGTTTTTTTTAACAGAAGTACATATACACAACTATTGAGTTCGTTTACATCAAATTGTCACAGTGCACAGTAGAATTAAGTGTAAAAAAGGTAGACAAACTTGATTACCTCCTATGTCCAAACTTTTATCTTCATTATATTAGTGTAAATAAGATAAGGGAGCTCACGAAAGGCGTAGGCTTCTGTTGGTAGTCGGTGCATTCAGCGTGCTTCTTTATGTCCGACAGCGACATGCTGTTCAGCCGCCGCGAGCTCACCGCGGACACTTCCGGGGACCGTATGTTGGGTACTGAGTGGAATTTGTCCGTGGACAGCGTATTTTGCATTATATAAGGCGGTAAGGTGATTCGATAATCAATTTTAAATTAATTGGCAAACACTAATAGGTTGTTTAAACATGACAACTTGACAAGATGGTTCTACGTTGTCCTACGTCCGTTGCTTAATGTGTCAAAATCAATCGTGGGAAAGAGGTTGTATAACATTTTGAAGTGAAAACTTCGATGTGACTTGAAACTATGAAACTGAATGATGAAAGAAAAACCTACAGTAAAAAGAGACGAGAGAAAAAGAGACGTACATCCATAGGATTTAACGTGCAAGAGAATGCGATAGAACGCATTATACCGTGTTTACTATAGGGTCCGAGCAGGGAGTATTATATTCTTTGGTCGAGAGTTCTGCATGTGTGTGTGAGTGCGCGCCTGCATATTATGTTGCTTGGGATAAGACGTAATAACAACCGTGATGTATTGTTTATATAAATATTTCATTAGTAAGATTGATAATAATAATAATCTGTAGCCCCGTGTCTTTTCCTTTTATTTTAAACTAGCAATTCCATATCTCGGTAACGGCTCTATCGTCTTTGACCAAATTTTGTATTTAGATAAGGTTTTGCTTTTCAGTTTATGTGTAGGTATAAGGTATTGCTCCTGAGAAGCAGACCCCGAACTCCTTCGTAGTCTTAGGCCATGACCGAGATTATCTCTTGGATGATGGAGATGTTTTACCTGAGAAATCGTGTTTGTATACAAAAAATGTACAAAAACCCGAGCGAAGCGCCATCACCCAAGTACTATGTATCTATATCCTCACGCCAAATCCCTTGCAGGGTAGGCAGAGTGAGTCTATACTCATACCTATGTTTATATCATTGATACGTAAAAAATATTATATTACAATTACTTAGATACGTAGAAATACGCTTTATTTGCATAATACAAATTGAAGGATTTGTAGAAAATACATATTATAATACAAGGTGGCCTTATTGCCCGAAATCAACAATTTCAAGGCATCCTTAAATGAATAAATGTATAGTAAATAAAATAAATATTATACACTTAATGTACCTTATAAATGATAATGCAAAAAAAGCTTCAAATGTCAGTGTTTATTACTTAAAATCCAAATGATAGAAAATGATAATTTACCAGTTTTTGAAGTGAAAACTTCTTTAGCGGCGTTGTGCACTTTTTGGGATGAGTAAAAAATGTTAAACTCGCGTCAGGACACGTGACACTGATGTAAGATTTTGGTGAGAATTAGAACTTAAGTTCGCTGCAGCGTTAAAACATTAGTTATCTCTAATTAAACAATTAAAACATGAAGCGCTAGATCGTGTCAAAGTCGCGTTATTGACGACTGCGTATATTCCCATAGTTTGAACAGATCTCTTGAGGATTGGTCGAAGAATTTACAGAATTGAGATGAAACGGAAAGATAACCTTTTCACAGGAGCGAAGCCGCAGATTGTGGGAGAAAGAAAAGAACCTTAACCGATCTTTAAGATAAGAAGGAGTTTTGTCATTGATGATAAAGGAAATTATATGCAAATCTTCGCTGATGGATAGAAAGCCAATTAAGTTGTTCACAGTATTCAGATACGTGATCATATACCTATGCGGAGACCGAAAATGAATTTATACAAACTTAGAAATTATTCTAAGTTATTTATTAGATTAACGTTAAGCCCAGGATAAGAAACGTAAGCGTACAGGATAAGAATAAGCTAGAACAACTTTAGTAGCAGTAAGTAAAAAAAATCTAATACGTCGGAATAAACACCGACTGCGAAGGCGACCCTTCGCAGTCGGTGTTTATTCCGACGACGACGAATAAGCTAGAACAACTTTAGTAGCAGTAAGTAAAAAAAATCTAATACGTCGGAATAAACACCGACTGCGAAGGCGACCTCCTGGGTAACATAGAGTCGAAAGTAACCCCAAAATTTTATACCGTTCCACTGTAAGAAAAACGAATACCATCGAACACATTTGAGGATTTGAGAGACGTCAAGCCTGGAAATAAACAAGCTAATAACTGTAGCAGATATGTTGATAGAGGAGAGTTCTCTAGTAGAATATCAAAAACAACAGTGTTAAAGTGTTCACGAGAGACAGTGATAAATAATCGTAGAATTATGTCTTCCACGTCAACCATAGTCATCCCAATACGAGGATACGGGTCTCCCTTCAACCGAATGGGTTTGCAGTATATTCTCAATAATCTAATTAACAAAAGGGGGCTTTAGTTGAAGAGTGGTAAGGCCATTCGCACTTCCTCTCTTCTAGAGGTTCTGCTAGGAGGTTTACTTCTGTTCTCAATGCTTACGTTTGCTTACTTACGGCCGAAAAATATCTGGTTTTTTGTATAAGTATGCATTTATAGAAAACAATTAAGCATATCATCAACATGTTATCAGTTCGCTTAGTTTGAGGGTTGTTTAGGTTAGGAATATCTATTTCCTTATTGATACCGTTACATTGCTATAGCCGATGCCTATCTGTATGTTTTTTTTCTTCTTTTTCTTAGCATTACCCCGTTACCTAATACATTAGTTTGGGCGGGTTTCGCCACCTGAGCCTGGGGCTTTGACAGAGATACGGATATTAATATGGAGCGACTGTCGTCAGACCTTAGATTGAGTTGGGTTAGATTACACTTCTTTCGAAATATAATTCCTTGGACGTGCTAATTTCACCCCCAAGCAAATGATATAAATGATAGACATAAGTCTGAAAACATGAACTTACTGGTGCCTGCCGACACCATTTTTAACTCCCGATGCAAAAAAGAGAGGTGTTATAAGTTTCACCACTATATGGGTGTGTAGGTGTCTCACTTTGGGTCTGTCTGTGGTACCGTAGGGCTAAAATGGATGCGTTTTTTTTTAATTTAAACGCAGGTTTTGTAGCGATAGTTCTGAAACATGTTTTATCAAAATCAGTTCAGCCATTTTGGAATGACCATCCATAGTCATCAGCACTTTTGTTAGCTCCGGTACGGATCTTAAACGCATAATGGGTATTTTAATTCCTAACATGTGTGTACGTGTTTACGTTCAAACATCTAAGCCAGAAGACACCGCTCACTGTACACAAAGCGGTGCTAATCCCAACGTTAATTTATGGAAGTGAAAACTGGGTATGGCAGAGAGAGCATGAAAGTAGAATTAATGCGGTCGAGATGAGCGCATTGCGCAAAATTTGTGGCATAACGCTTGATGATCGCTTTCGTAATGATGACGTAAGAAAGAGAGTTGGTCTGAAAGAGAGTGTCGTAGTTAAGATAAGAAAAATGATGCTCCGTTGGTTCGCACATGTACAAAGAATGCAGGATGAAAAAATGACGAAACAGATATACAATGCAAAAGTGGAAGAATGTAGGAGCCGAGGAAGACCGAGACTAACCTATCATGACCAAATTGGTCGTGTTTAATCAAAAGGTGATATCAAGAGTCCTAGTAACCGGCGAAAGTGCATGAAAAGAGTTATGTATATGTATGTTAAAGAAGCGAGTGAAGTATGTAAGGACCGCTTCTTATGACGCTCGGTTCTCTCTACCTACCCCGCAAGGGACTTGTCGTGAAGTTATATATATATTCAAACATATATGTGACCTAAAATTAGAAACACCCATGTATGATACATAACTATGCACGATTATGGATTTATTTTTACTTTTTATGTCTTTTGTGTCGGGGGTTTTTTAAATTTAAATTTATAATTATTTTGAAATATACAAAAAAAACGAATCTCAACTTATGAATGAAGTTCATAAGTTGTACACCAGGGCATTAACCAGATGGAACAGCCGGCCATGATTCACTATCGGAAGTCAAAGGTCACCACACATCGAGAGTAATCGAGACGTATCAAAGTATTTCATATGTGTATCATGTTTCTTTGTTTGCTGATCGGTGGCCATGTGCGGTTGTCAGTACCTCCTTTGGCTCCTCGCTGTTGCGGTCGGTTACAATTATGTTGGAGGTAGGACAGTTTATTTGGAGTTGAACACACCTACAGAAGACGAGGTACGTTATTGATATCTTTATGTTCACCTTCACGCTGAATTCCCTGCGGGGTAGGCAGAGAAGATCGAGTTCCATATGATTCATTTCTTAAAAACCTCGCTCGCTTCTGTAACATCGGTCTTTTAGGTAATATTAAAATTAGTTGATTAATTTATTTTAGAATAGAAGGTAGAACGATGTTACATAATTAGATAATCCAACTTATTCTGCAAAGAGCGTGCAAATATTTCAGTAGTTATTAGTAACACATTTCTAAATAACCTAAAAGGTATTTATAACTATTAAATTACAATCACAAATTTGACATTGAAATATTCTTTATTTGTACAGTAACATTTTATCAAGAACCCTTCGTGTTTATTTTTATGAATAATGTGATCCTTAATCTTTTAAAATTGACTGATAAACGATAGTTTTTTTTATTGCCATGCAATGAATTCGACTCCGTTTCGAATATGGCTTTCTGAGGTAATGTTAAACCCCCACTGGTCGATTATATCGACCAGTGGGGGTTTAACATTGACTGGTCGCCATGTCTAATAATAGTTATTGATATTTTTGAACGAAGATACATAGACACGCAATGAGTAAGATATTCAATCATTTGCTATTGCACGGACTTATAGCTATTCATTGCATCAACATAATAAATGGGGCGAATACATTTTTTTTGCAATCGAATGTTCTTTCAACCTCAACAGAGTTTTCCTAAAGAAAAGTCTTAGTAACGATTACACACATCCATGGTAACCCAATACAGCAGCTTTCATTGATGTCATAAATCTAACTCTTCCCAATACATAGACAAATCTATAGAGTTTCGCGGCAAAGTGTCTTTTCCAATTGCATAGGCTATCGACGGTTATTCCTAGAAACACAATTGATTCTATTTCTTCAATATTTTTTGGTTTCAAATATAATATTGATTGGAATCTTGCTTGTATTATTTTTAACGTATATTAAGTTTTGTTTTAGCCGTGGTCATATTTAAATTATTTTGTTTTATTTACGTCAATTAATTGTATTATTTAAAGTTGTTTCAATGTACGTTTTATTATCCATTTTATCTTTTTTCTTATTTTTTTATCATTTTATCTTTATGAATGTGGGAATGCGAATGGGCGACTCAGTCGTTAACTGCCCGCTTTATGCAGAGGACGCGGTATTCATAGCAGAATCACCATCCGAACTGCAAACACTAGTTACAACAATGAAAGATGATTGTATGAAGAAAGGCTTACAATTGAATGCGAAGAAAACCAAGATAATGTTATTTGAAAGGGAGACAACCAGAACGAACACTAGGATTACGGTTGATGATGCAGTGTTGGAGCAAGTGTATGAGATTGTATATCTTGGAAGCGCTTGAAGAAAGGCTTACAATTGAATGCGAAGAAAACCAAGATTTAAAAGAGAGACAACCAGAATGAACACTAGTATTACGGTTGATGATGTAGTGTTTGAGATGCTAGCACTGCGAAAAATTTGTGGCATAACGCTTGCTGACCGCGTTTGAAATGATGACGTACGAAAGAGAGTTGGTCTGAAAGAGAATGACGGTGTTAAGATAAGAAAAGGCATGCTCCGTTGGTTCGGACATGTAGAAAGAATGCAGGATGAAAGAATGACGAAACAGATATATAATGCGAAAGTGGAAGGATGTAGGAGCCGAGGAAGACCAAGACTAACCTACCATGATCAAATTCGTCGTGTTTTATCAGAAGGTGATGTCAGGTGCCTCGCCGGTTCCTAACATCACCTTCTGATAAAACACGACGATTAAATTCTTTCTAGAAACTAAAATGTCCTGTTTTTAGTACGTTAAAAATTGATAAAATGTGCAAACTTAATCATACATAATTCTTACAATTACTTTTGATGTGACTGGGGTCAATGTGATCGGTCTGTAATTCATTTTATATTCAATTCATAGTATTTTTGACTTCTTATAATACAAGCAGAGGAGATATCGAGGGCATCGTTGCGCGTTCTCACTCGAATCACACAGGTTAAGCGACATCAACCACAGCCTGCTTATGGATCGGTTTATCTATTTTGAGCTGCTCCGTTCTTCAGACACGGTAAGCCGTCGGTGCCGGCTGTAATCGATAGATGATCAATCGTTAAGCTTAGTCAGTGGCCTTCGAGTGTTAGCAGCGGGGGTGGCGAACCGCGAGCTTATATATACTCTTTGTACTGCAAGCGTTTGTAGGCGACAGCATTTTAAATCAGCTGGGCCTATGCTTGTTTGCCTCCCAACGTATCACAAAAAAAACAAGGTTCTCAATTAAACTTTGAACATGGGACCTAAAAAGTTGAAAAACATACAAATTTTGATGAGAACTTACGACAAATTCTAGAATATTTAAAGTAAATACTAACTAAGTCTTTAATTCTTTTCCTAGCGTTCTCCCGTTTCCTAATCCCTTAGGATTGGCGAAATCCGCTACCTAAGCCTAAGGATTTGGCGATATATACAGTTTTTGACATATACGATATACAAAAATAATAAAAGAAATTTATTTTTATATAGATATCATTCCTGAAGAAATATGGCTACTTGCCGGAGGAGCAGGCGGACGTGGACTTCGTGTACACTCCGCAATCCATCTCGGAAGCCCTCATGAAGATGCAGGCCTTCGCTGGGCTGCGCCAGACGGGCACCATGGACGCAGATACAAAAAACGTACCTACGAATTTTGTGTATAGCTCGACCTCGGTTTTATTGTCTGTTGTCTCCGCCGCAGCTATTACGATCCTTTGCGTTTGTACCCCTTTTTGAAGTAAAACTTCTTTACGCACATTTGACTTGGAGAGTAAGCTGGTGAATGCGTGACGAGAGCGTTACGAAAAGTGTGATCGAGCGAGGCGAACGGAAGTTGAGAGGGAGATATAAGTTAGTGATAGAAAAAGAGAAAGTTACGTTTCGTATATTACTGTAGAGGCAAGAGAGAGAGGTTTTCATATTTTCTTTCTTTTTCTCTGATAGCGAGTTAAGTTTCGTATTTTTAAGACACAGTGCAAGCCTATTGTCTGTATCACACTATGGAGGTAAAGAAGTTTTACTTCAGTCGTGTGGTCTAAAGCACACTCGTTTTTTAGGGTTCCGTACCTCAAAAGGAAAAACGAAATCCTTATAGGGTCACTTTGTTGTCCATCTGTATGTCTGTCTGTCCCTGAACTGTAAATGTGGGAATGAGAATGGGTGACTCAGTGGTCAACTACCTGCTTTATGCAGACGATGCGGTATTATTATCAGAATCACCATCCGAACTGCAAACACTAGTTACAACAATGAAAGATATGTTGTATGAAGAAAGGCTTACAATTGAATGCGAAGAAAACCAAGATAATGTTATTTGAAAGAGAGACAACCAGAACGAACACTAGGATTACGGTTGATGATGCAGTGTTGGAGCAAGTGGATGAGATTGTATATCTTGGAAGCGCTTTTAGCAGCGATGGAACGTACACCACTAATGTGGAGACGAGTGAGTGCAGTGAATAGCGTGAATTAGCATTGGGTAAACCAGCCAGAAGACACAGCTCGCTGTACACAACGCGGTGCTAATCGCAACACTAACTTACGGAAGTGAGAGCTGGGTATGGCAGAGAGAGCATGAAAGCAGAATAAATGCAGTCGAGATGCGAGCACTGCGCAAAATTTGTGGCATAACGCTTGCTGACCGCGTTCGTAATGATGACGTAAGAAAGAGAGTTGGTCTGATAAAGAGTGTCAGTGTTAAGATAAGAAAAGGCATGCTCCGTTGATTCAAACATGTAGAAAGAAAGAGTGATGAAACAGATATACAATGTGAAATTAGAAGGATGTAGGAGCCGAGGAAGACCAAGACTAACTTACCATGACCAACTTGTTCGTGTTTTATCAGAAGGTGATGTGCTCCTGACCCTAAGAACCGGCGAGCGTGCATGATAAGAGCTGTGAATGTTAGAGAAGCGAGTGAAGTGTGTAATGACCGTGTCTTATGGCGCTCGGTTCTCTCTGCCTACTGGCGTAAAGATATACAAATATATATATCATACACTAATATATACTGATACTATTCGAGGGGAAGGAGGTGATGCACTCTCATGAGTATCCTTACAGCCGGCCGTAGATACAAGTAGTGTCCTAGACTCCTACTGACTAAACACCACCTACGGATTACTTTTTATTTATACAATGGAAGGGATAACAGCATACTGCCTACCATGATGTAAAGCGGTTACCGTAGACTATAAACGCTTATAATACATTACTATCACTAGCGCGATGCTTCCTCTGCTGTTAACACAGCAACTCCTTAGGAGCTTACTGGCGATCTCACTCACACGCAGGAACACAACAACCCTTCAGGGAGTTTGGCTACGGTTTTCTGTGAGGTGGGGTTATTTTCTCAAACGGGCTGCTTTGATGCGCTTTACCTCTCTTAAAAACATCCAGACCAAGACAAATAGACATGTTCATGCACACAAATGTTTGTCCCGTGTGGGAATCGAACCCACGAGCGTTGGTGTCAAATTTGTTTCATTTACGACTGCCCCACCCAGCTCATCAAAAGTCGTTTGATTTTAGTCAGGAAGCCTTTTATGACTACATCGAAGGCGATTCCCCCCAGGGGTAGCGGGCGACGCAACGTCCGAAGAAGTACAAAAAAATATTAATATATCTCTTGACCGTTACAGCTTTTCAAAAAGAAACGGTGCGGCGTAAAAGACATAGACAATACATCATCAAGAAACCGCAGATATGTCACATACTCGGGCTGGAACAAGAAGACCATCACTTACAAGCAAGTATTTATCAACCCTACATGGATTCCTGAATCATGTATCTCTCCTAACTAGCATACAAGCTACTGTAGCAGGCTGTCTCAGTTCGATAGCTCTACGACAGCTACTATGCAACCTAAGGTTAATAGTACAGCTGTTGTAGAGCTATTAAGCTGAAAAAGCCTCCCTTTAGCTTGTGATGGGATTGAATCTATCGTAGACTCCTATTATAATGTTGTTTTATATCTCTGAGCTATGCTTGCGTGTGTATGAATGTGGAAACCATATTTTATCTATCTATATCTTTACGCCAATTCCCTTGCGAGGTAGGTGGAGAAAAATGAGCGCCGCATAGTTATGTGAAGCGGGTGAACTTCAACTTCTTTCATATTCACAGCTCTTCATGCACGCTGACCGTTTCCTGAAGCACCAGTAGGCTAATTCTACTAAAATCCTGTAGCTGCACGTTTACGCTTGTCATTCGTGTCGTGCAGGAGTAGTTCAGTGCCAATACGTTTAATCTATTAAAATTTCCTGTAGGCCGATTTTACTAAAAACTGCACTGCAGCGCGGCGTGTGTCAAAATGCGTACATTTTGACGTTTCGTTATTCTGGTAAGCGATCTGACAGCAGCGACGTTTGCGGAAGGCTGCAGTAATTGACTCGCTATTCTGTTAAAAACCTGCACTGCGCCTGCACGTTTCCTGCAATATAATCGTATTCTGATAAATTGTTTTGACATTTGTTTACCGGTGGCAAAAGTTTTGAAGGAGTTTATTGGCAGTTTTGTTAACGTTAGTCTTGAGCAACTTTTGCGAAGTGGAATTAATATTCAGAAGCGGTGATTTATTTTACATAACATTTTTTTGGTTTGGGAGATGTTGATAAAAATATATGATAATGGGGCTTGAAACTACAGGAGTCAATATTAAGTAAAAATCCAATTTATTAGATTGAAATATATAGAACACGACAGGTGTTAAGTACTTCATTTGCAGGATACGTACAGTTGCAGTGCAGGAAATTTTAAAAGAATACACGTATTGGCACTGCACTACTCCTGCACGACTCGAATGACAAGCGTAGGTAAACGTGCAGTTGCAGTTATTTAGCAGAATCGGCCTACTGACATCACTTTCTGATAAAACATGACCAGTGTCGTCATAATCAGAGAATATTGATATTCCTTGGCCCCTACATCCTTCCACTTTCCACTTTGTTTCGTATTTCTCTCCACATGTCCGAACGGAACGAAACGGAGCATGATTCTTTTTATTTTAACACCAAAAAAACAGTACTTAGGAAAATAAACTTTATTTCTCAGATTGGCTATTTAACTTATTTTAAATACTCTACATAATTTTAGAATATTGTTTTTTCATCTGAA
Organism: Pyralis farinalis; assembly: GCA_947507595.1. NCBI lineage: Eukaryota > Metazoa > Arthropoda > Insecta > Lepidoptera > Pyralidae > Pyralis > Pyralis farinalis. The sequence goes on along the minus strand of OX382268.1, from coordinate 35,413,258 downwards.
TTTTTTTTTATAAAAAAAACCGTCTGCGAACAAACAAGACAAGCCGGACATGGGATCTCATTTGGTTGGGTTTTCCCATGAAGCGGAAGTATTTCCCCAGATGTGCAGCTATGGAATGCATTTAAGAAGCAATTACCTAAACTTACATGGTTAAAAATAATTTAAAAACTTGATCCTTTTTAAATTTAATTACGTAATTATGATGATATTGATACCTCTTTGTGATAGTCCTGGCGTTCGATTGATACAATTGTAAGTCTACAACTACATCAGTTTAGTTAGATCCTTATTGTTTTGAAACATATGTTGTTCTACCTTGTAGAGTATTAAACGGGTCTTCGACGCTGCCAAGGGCCCGTGTGGAGAAACAGATGGAAGCCGGCCTGGCGATATGGGCGCCGCACGGAGGGCTCACCTTCACCAAGTCGGAGAACAACACGGCAGACATCAAGGTCTCCTTCGGGCGAGAAGACCACGGAGACGGGTGAATATGAACATCTTACTAATATTGTAAATGTGGTTTCTTCTATGCAAAAACGGCTGCAGGGATTTGGATGAAGTTCAGCACACAAATACAGTATCTTGTGGAGGAACTCATTGGCGTTTGTTTATTGAGCTACGGGTAGCAGCGTGCATCAATACTGGCTGCACCTGGCTTGCGTATCCTGGTATCTCGTGAGAACTGCTTTTTTTTATTTACTTTTTTTTTTTTTTCTCGGCTTCTAAGGATCGTGTCGTGATGTTATTCAAGCTTATATACATACATTATTATACGGGAGGTAGGGCGCATCAAAGCAGCTCGTCTGGGGAAGTACCTCCACCACACAGAGAACCGCAGCCAAATAACAACTCTCTGGAGGGTTGTGTTCCTGCGAGTGAGTAGGCTCATAAGGAGTTGCTGTTAGCAGCAGAGGTGGCATCACGCAAGTGATACTCAATACAAGCGTTCGTAGGCTACTGTAACAGCTTTACATCAGGTGGGCCATGTGCTTGTATGTCTTACGGCGTCGTTTAAAAATAGAAAAACATACATTTGACAAAATGATTTCGACTGCAATTGACATGACACTGAATGTGGAAATTGGTGGGTGCTTTAAGCTTATTTGCAATGTAGGTTTCCTTTCGACGGGCCGGGGCACGTGGTGGCCCACGCGTTCCCGCCCCCCTTCGGCGACATGCACTTCGACGACGACGAGCTGTGGACGGACAACCCAGACGACGAGGACAGCGAGCTGGACCTGACGGACTTCTACGCGGTGGCCGTGCACGAGATCGGGCACGCGCTCGGCCTGTGCCACTCCGACGTGAAGACCTCGGTCATGTACCCCTATTACAAGACGCCGGTCGAGAGACTGCACATGGATGATATTTTGGCGATGCGGGAACTGTACCGTAAGTTTTTAAATAGGGTCTAAAACAAGTATAAATTCATACCAGCGTACCATCTCGCCGCTTCATTGGAGTGTCGGAATTACAAAATAAACTTCATTCCAAGAAATTCCCGCGCCATTTTTGAAGTGATAACTTCTTATGGGAGGGTAAACCGCTTCGTTACGTAACGCGTTACGGCGCCAGTCTGTCTGGCTTCCCTTTCTCTCACGCCTATGCGGCGGATTAGATTATGTTATCACTTTTGTCGGGGTCCCGAGACGGACACGCTTTTTTTTTACGATTTTTTTTGCGGCTTCTATCTTAAACTTTACAATAACATTGTCGCCAAAGTTGTGACTAAGAGACCTATGAATTATATTTGATTCTAAATTGATATTCGAAACTCATATGGACGACATCGTTAAGAAAACTTCTAAAGCTCTGCGCTACACGCATGTCAGCTGGTTTCCAGAATATTAAACCGGTTAAGCTACTTTATTGTGCTTTTGTACGCAGTCAACTCGAGTACGCCTCACAAGTCTGGAATTCTAATTACGATACTTATATCACTAGAATAGTGCGAATACAAAAGCGATTTCTGCGATATTTGTTGTTTCGGTACAGGAAATTTACTACGAACTACACTGCTATGTCTACTGTTTACCTATCTATATATTTTTCCATGCAATAGTGAAAACTCCTGAATGGCCCTCAACTGCATACATAGTGTATCTAAATCTTTGTACTAGCTGTAAGTTTTCCTACAAGTGTTAAATAAAATAAATAGAGTATTGACCGAAACATCAAAATTAATTGATAATTATTGGCCGTCTACAATATGAACAGGTGATGAAACCTGGGTGTACCTTTTGAAACTGTAAACAAAATAAAAAAAAAAGGATGAAGAATGTCGCTTGAAGGCCAAAAACGGCGACTGCAGATGGGTACGTCAACGCTCAGTCTTAGAAAAAAATAGCTAAAGACGTCCTCGAAGTAATGTTATTTATCACCACGATAACGCGTCCGCACATTCCGCTAAGATCACGGAAGTGTAATTTTAAATGTAGTAATCATGACACATCCGCTTAAGCCTAGATTTGCTACCTTCTTAATGTTTATTGAATTGAATTGAATGTCTTTTATTGTCAATTCAATACGAAGAAAACCAAGATAATGGTATTTGAAAGAGGGACAACCAGAACGAACACTAGGATTACGGTTGATGATGTCGTGTTGGAGCAAGTGGATGAGTTTGTATATCTTAGAAGCGCTTTTAGCAGAGATGGAGCGTACACCGCTGATGTGGAGACGAGTGAGTGCAGGAAATAGCGTGAATGCAGCATTAGGTAAACTTCTAGGCAGCCGAAATCTAAGCCAGAAGGCACAGCTCGCTGTATACAACGCGGTGCTTATCCCAACGCTAACTTATGGAAGTGAAAGCTGGGTATGGCAGAGAGATGCGAACACTCCGCAAAATTTGTGGCATAACGCTTACTGACCTTTCGTAATGATGACGAAGAAAGAGAGATGGTCTAAAAGAGAGTGTCGGTGTTAAGATAATAAAAGGTATGCTCCGTTGTTTGAGACATGTAGAAAGAAAAATAATAATAATGACGAACAGATATACAATGCGAAAGTGGAAGGATGTAGGACCCGAGGAAGACCAAGACTAACCTACCATGACCAAATTGATAGTGTTTTATCAGAAGGTGATGTCAGGAGCCCCAGGAACCGGCGAGCGTGCATGAAAAGAACTATGAATGTTAGAGAAGCGAGTGAAGTGTGTAAGGACCGTGTCTTATGGCGCTCGGATCCCTCTGCCAACTCCGCTAGGGACCTGGCGTGAATATATACATACTTAATGTTTATTTAAATTAAAGACAAACTTGGAGAACAGGTATCTAAAGAAGATTGGTGCAACTACTTTTCACAATGGTTACAGCGAATGCAAAAATGATATGTATGTGATATAGTTTGAAATATCAGTATGATCTAAGCACACATTGAGAAATATCGTATCGTCAACAAACATTCTATGAATATGAGAGTAGTTTAATATGTAGTTTATTGTACAAGAGTATTCATTTTGTAATCCTACTAATATTATTAATGTGAAAGTTTGTATGTATGGATGGATGTTTGTTGCTCTTTTACGCTTAAACGGCTGAACGGATTTGAATGAAATTTGGCACGTAGATAGATTATGATCTGGATTAACACATAGGCTACGTTATCTGACTCCACGCGGGCGGAGCCGCGGGCAGCAGCTAGTTTCAAATAAATTCAATAACTATCCAGTGAATGCCGAGCATGCAGTGGAAGAGGAGCCGGAACCCGAGCCCCCCGAAGTGACGGAGAGCTCCGCCGCGTCCCGCTCGCCGGCCGTGCCCAAGTTCACGAGGGCCGACGACCAGTCCGACGAGAACGAGATCCCCGACCTGTGCTACACCAACTACGACACCATACAGGTCATACAGGGGAAAATATTCGTATTTGAGGAGGAGGTACGTTAATAATCTCACATTCGTGTCTATAATAATAATAAATAATATAACCTATGGAGAGCCGATGAGACCGATGAAAGTAGTACGTACGTGCAGCTCTTCTTGGTTTTAGTTCTTAGATCGACATCGCATCACTTAGGTGCTTGATTAATATATTCTCCTATTGATCAGTAGGCTCAAATCGCTGTTGTATTTAGGCGTTAAAACACAACGTTTTGTGAGCTCCAAGCTTTTGACGAGCTCCGTGGCTCAGTCGTGAATGACGCGACTTTGACACCAACGCTCGTGGGTCCGATTGCCACACAAGGCAAACATTTGTGTACATGAACATGTCTGTTTGTCTTGGTCTGGATGTTTTAAGAGAGGTAGGGCGCATCAAAGCAGCCCGTCTGGGGAAGTACCTCCATCTCATGGAGCACCGCAGCCAAATAACGACTCCCTAGAGGGTTGTTGTGTTCCTGCGTGTGAGTGAGGTCTCCAGTAAGCTCCCAAGGGGTTGCTGAGTAAGCAGCAGAGGAGGCATCGCGTGAGTGATACTTTTCTTGCTTACTTTTCTTACACCTTTTCTTGTATGCTCTCCGGTTTCGGGTGCTTTTGGTTTGGCCTTTTTTCAGCACATGAGCAATTTGATCCATAAGAGGGCCGATATCTCCACTCACTATTGCAATATTATCAAATTATTAATAATATATTGCATATACCTATTATTAATAATTTAAAGAGAGGTAGGGCGCATCAAAGTAGCCCGTCTGGGGAAGTACCTCCACCTCACAGAAAACCGCAACCAAATAACAACCCCCTAGAGGGTTGTTATGTTTTATTGTTAAGGATTTGCTGTGTAAGCAGCAGAGGAGGCATCGCGCGAGTGATAATATATTACAAGCGTTAATAGGCTACGGTACCCGCTTTACATCAGGTGGGCCGTATGCTTGTATGCCTCCCGACGTAGTATAAAATATATATATATATAATCAATTCTCTAGCCTAAAAGGGTTAATTATACGTCCAGTGGATGTGGGTGCTCCGCGACAGGAAGCAGATAGAGGAGGGGTACCCGAAGAAGTTCCACGAGGTGTTCCACGGCCTGCCGGCGGACGTGACCATCATAAAGACCGTGTACGAGAAACGAAACGGAAACATCGTCGTGTTTTTAGGTAATATATTCGTTAATTTAGCCATTCTTGATATATCTGAGGGGGAATAACAGCCAACCATATTAAATAAATATATGTCTCATCATACGAATTCACGATGAGCAACTTTTTCTTCCTCAAGTTCACGTACCTACCATGAGTTGTTACCTAACACATCGATTTTTTTTTTCATAAATATATTATTGGAATCGATGTTGTTTCTCACTCTCTCTCTCTCTCTCTCACACTCAAACTCATAGTTTAGGTCCCAATAGTGTTAGATATTTGATAAACTAAAACCAATTGACTAGCCATCTCTTTGAGGTTTTTTAATGCCTTATTTGTCATATTGCTGTCTCTCACTTTGCCAAGAGTGGAAGTCGATTCCAAAACGTCCTACTCCTACAAATTTCTTCTGATTAAATTCGTTGTGAGTTCTAAGGCCGCTGTAGTTTAACCCCCGGGACGGCAATGAACTTCACTGTTCATTGCCTTTTTGTTGATCGCCGCTGTTAATTCTGGCTACACAGGAGACACAGTGGTGGGTATGAGTGGTGGGCCTGCTCTCTGCCTACCATGGGGGCGCATATAGACTTTTTTATACAACGTCAGGAAGCATACGGTCTACCTGATGTAAAGTGGTTACCGTAGTCTATTAACTCTTGAATGCAGGAAGTATCACACAAAAAGTTATCGCACCGCACCGGATCGCGCCCGTTTATTGTATGACAAAAAGTCCCACCCCGGATCGCTGCTGCTTTTACGTTTTTTCTCCTGAGGTTTGGTTGAGTATTTAAAATCTAGTATTCCGTTTAACTGCTCGATAGTGTCATAAGTGGAATCAACTTATACATTTTTTTATATTTCAGGTAGAAAATATTGGGAGTTCGACCCATCGTTCAATTTCGTGAAGCGTGGTAAAATAGCAGAGTACGCGATCCCTTCGCAAATAGCTGAGCTGACCACTGTCTTCGTCTCCAACTACAACAACAAGACGTACCTGATAGAGTACGAACGCTTCTGGCGGTACGACGAGGACAGCGGCACCATGGACAGCGGTTACCCCAAGGAGATGTCTGCGTGGCGGCAGTTGCCGTACCCTGTCGACGCCGCAATTATATGGAAGGGAGGTAAAACCGTGGGCGGGGGTAGTAACGACTTCGGCGAGCTTGGTGGCTTTAACAGGCTCGTGGGTTCGATGCCCACACAGTACAAACATGTGTGTGCTGGTGCATCCCTGTTTGTCTTGGTGGTCATAATTTTTTTAAGAGAGGACGTATCAAATCTGCCCGACTGGGGAAATTAGCTTCACCTCACAGAAAACCGCAACTAAATAACAACTTCCGGGAAGATTGTTGATTCCTGTAAGTGAGGTGGCCTCTGAGCTCCTAATGAGTTGCTGTATTAGCAGTAGGGCTGGCAATGCGTGAGCGATACTTCACGTATTGTATGCGTTCATAGGCTACGGTAACCACCGCCGCCATTTTGTGATCATTTCGCTGCATATAATTTTTTAACACAGCTTACCTCCGATTACCCATTACGAAGACGTATTCACGTAAAACTCAAAGCCGTGTCCACAACGATGGCACATGCTTTCATATTTCATTTCTGTATATTTTATATCAAACACAACAAAGAAAATGCTATTATCGCATTTTGAACTTTGCTAATTGAAATAATGTATAACTTTACGTAAGTTATACATTATCTCACACCGATTTTCATATTTTTTTTGTACGTTAGAGCGAGTGCCTAGATGTTTTAGATACACACTTGGGTCTGGTAGGAGGCGCTACATTCGGGTTATAGATATTTTTTCCGGTTTTGATTTGACATAAAGTGGTGATCAGTGTAGCTATGTCAATTTGCAGACACGTACTTCTTCCGCGGTCCTCGGTTCTGGCGGTTCGACAACCAGGTGGTGGCAGCGCACGAACACTACCCGCTGCCCACGGCGCAAGTCTGGTTCCCGTGCCACGCCGACCGAGAAATGTACAGATACGTCACCAACGACGAACCCTGACAATGTTCGGTACAAATATACCTCTTTAACAGTCTACAATTTATTTACTAAACTTTGTCAATTCAATAGCGACGCATTGGCGAATCAGATATTCTTTTTAATTTATTCAAATAATAATTACAATATAAAAAGTTACATATGTAGCCGCCGGAAGAGACTTTTTAGAAAGAAAGAAAGAAAGAAAATGGTTTATTTGTTGCCTCACATGTAATCACTAACATTTAAAACCTACAGCCAGTAAATAATATATAAGACAACAAATAGGCATCCACTCAGCATAAGCAGTGGGGTCATCTGACACCACGGCGCTGGTCTTCCGTAGATGCCTGTTTGAAATATTATGTTTATATATGGTTAATATTTATGTCGCTTACTTACCAAGTGACGAGAAGTTCTATTTACAATCTACTTATTAGATTTAAATACAGTTTTACGTAAGTATACTCAAGTAATTGTTAAGTTTTTACGACAGAAAAATGCATAACGTGTTCACGTTATGCATTGTTCAGTGATCGAATAGGTTAAAGCCTTCTTCCATGAGCTTGGTGTCTACGGTATCTAGAGAGTTAGGCATAAGACATAGCTGCGATAGGAGATTGGGCAGCATTTCAAAAAGTGATTAGAATTAATCATCATAATATATATAAACATATATGATGGTGATAATTCACTATAAAAAATACAAGTTAATTTATCCTATATCCACAGTGTCTCTATAGCCTTTCTACCCCTTCTGGGGCGGCAACGCACTCAAAGACTGACCTGAGTCTCATCGACACGTCAGGGAAAAATCGGTAGAGACTTAGTTTATATATCCCAGTGAGCTTGCCACTCACGCACTGTAGATTCCCAAATGTCTCGTTTCTGTCTGCTCAACTCTGATCCGGATGCGATGCTACGTGCCTCTTCTAAATGCCCAGCGCAGGTGACCACCAGGTTTGCCGGGAAAACTCCAGCACAAATTGACAGGACTTGAAGACAAGCGCGCTATTCTGTCGATATTTTTTCTAACAAACTCTTATCAAGCACTGACCTGAAGAACCGGGTGCCTCTTGTGGATACTAGACAAGTGAATAAGATCTTTCGTGAGTCCGTGACGAAGTGCTAATGGGACGAACCAAGTACTTCAAAATGCACGGGACATTAGAAATAACGATCACTGTGCCGTGGACTTGCGTGAAATTTTTTATTAAAATGGCGGACGAAACCGGGCACGTACGTAAATTTGTTTGAATATGTATTGTATACATATTTACATACTCAAAATACAAGTATATGATTTACATAGGACGGCTGATTCTTCGAGGAATCTCTTTCAGTCAACCATTGTTTTTGAGCTCCACAGTAGAGTAATGAACAGCGGCATTTTTTTATACTATATCGGGAGACATACAAGAATACAGCCCACCTGATGTAAAGCGGGTACCGTAGCCACGCTTGCGATATATTAAGTATCACTTGCGCGATGCCTCCTCTGCTGCTCACACAGCAACTCTTTGGGAGCTTACTGGTGACCTCAATCACACGCAGGAACACAACCCTCTAGGGAGTTGTGATTTGGCTGCGGTTTTCTGTGAGGTGGAGGTACTTCCCTCTCTTAAAACCTCCAGACCAAGACAAACAGACATGTTCATGCACACAAAATGTTTGCCTTGTGTGGGTATTGAACCCACGAGCGTTGGTGTCAAAGTCGCGTCATTCACGACTGGGCCACCGAGCTCTCGAGTTGTGACCTTAGTTACCATGAAGGACGAAAACTCGTACCTAATTATACCCTCTGTATACATTATATTGAAAGCAATACGAACAATTAGTATTCCACTTGATCGAAATGGAAAAAGGGGGGGTTCATTCATCATACATGTTCTTTCATCTCCGTAGTTTTATATAATTATGTTGTCTTCAAAAATACACGCAACTGCCAATTTCCGTAACGTTACAATAAACAAGGGAGTACAATTCATCACCTCGAACCTTATTATTGACGGGTCGAGTTAATCTGCGCGTCAAAAAGCCAAGGTCTATTTGAGTAGTAGTATCGAGTAATGAAAAAATGAAATAATTAAAAATATATCACTTTATTAAGTTCAAAATCACATTCAGTAAACACGGCGACAAAACTGATAAACTGATAAAAATTACATTATGTTCGGCGTCCGGAATGTAACCTGATCGGTCTTGTGCACACTACACTAGAGTGATACAATAATACTTCAAGTACATCGTAAACAGATAAATAATGGAATACAGTCGCTTCACTAACTATAACAATAACAGTATACCGGCGGGCAGCCCTAACGCGTCTCGGCAGAGCCAACACTGTGGGCTATCAATGTACGGGTTGTAGGTATAATGTATTATTTATTATTTTTAAAACAATACATACATTTCTTTATATTTTTTGAGACAACAATTTATAATTATTACATTTTTTTTAATAGACAGGTGTTTGTACTTAACATACGAAATAAAGACAAAGACTCGAAAGCACCAAGAGTTGTCTAAAATCTATCGCCTCTCATTCATTTGATCAAATTTTAATTTGTACGCCACGATTCAACTTATAAAATGTGCCGATTAAAACTGGCTTCACATAAGAAATGGCGGTCTTACAAACTCCTTGATCGGCTCTAAAGATGTGCTTCTAAACATTATATAACATTTTATCTAACAAACATTTGTAATGGTCTCGGGCAGGGTTAAATATTAATCTACGGTTTAGTAAACTATAAACATTCTAAGTAGTAAGTATTCTACAACTATCCACAAACGCGTCTTCCGTGCAATACTATATAAACCGATAATTAAGATTTTTTTTATATAATATTATAATAAGTAATGTAAAATATTTATGAATAGCCAAAAATCACTCTAGTTTGTCTATTATACAAAAAAAAAAATACAATAAGGAAAAAGACATTAAAAATGATAATTATCAGTAGTAAACATATACATACATACACATGTATTATGTTAATTATCCTCCTCGGCGAACTTCGGCAGTTGTCGGATTTTTGTCAGGTGTGTTGTGCCTTTGGAATAGACTGGTATGTTCATGCATTCTGTCGTCTTGGAAATATATAGAGATGTTGTCATCTATTTTACATATGAAGTATGGTATAAAAACTGCTCGTCACAGTCACGACATATAATTGACAGTACTTTTATTTTTATAAGAAGCCTATCAGAAAAGATGACAATGGTTATTTTCAAGTAGATATAAATTATTTTTTTATATTCAATTTTATAATAAATGTCTGCTCGAGCAGTGTAGGAAGTGATTACCTATTCCATCGACAGAAACGTACTGACATAGCTACGGCGGGTGAAAAAAGCGTTAGACTTATTCGGGAGTGAATTGAAATAATTAACGTCAGGAAACACATTAATTTTTGATTATATAAATGAAACACCCCCGATTTTTATATATATATGTTTGTTGGCTTACATATTGAAAAGGTGTTAATGTAATTCAAAATAGGAAAATAGATTTACGACTATATATAATTCACACGGAAAAGAAAACTACAATAAATATTAAGTTCACAATTCAAATTATAATAGACGATAAATCGATTAATTAAGGAGTACAGAAATGTATACACGTGCATTTAAATATCCAATTATTGCCGAAGCACATTAAGACAATAGAAGTACTGTACAACTGTCTGTTGGAGATTTCAGGATGGAGGAACAAAATTATTGATCATTTGGCTTTATATAATTTTGTTTCTAAGTGAAGGATTTAATTACAATGAATAAATGGCAATTCTGTTTGCACGGAACATCGCCACGGACGTTTTCGACAGTATCGAAGTCGTTCGATCGAAAACCGTTTTACACTCAACTAGATTGATCTTCTTTACGTTGATCGTGTGACACGCCTTTACATTTGAGGCGTTGTATCATAGAAAGAGTAAGTTGTTAGTCCTTTGTTTTTTTTTTTGTTAATACATTTTTTAACAAGTGTTTTGACGCGCGATTGGAGCACTGGAGCGCATGATGGAGGCATTGGTGGAATTAAAAACAATCGTTCGTTGATGTAATTCCGTCTTATCGGTTATCATAAGACCTCTAATAGATGCAGTTAAATTGTGATGCCATTGTTTTGGAACAATGCAAAGAATAATGTGCTGCTTGACTTTATTATAATACTTTTTTATACCACTAAGGCGGCAAATAAGCGCACGGCCTGCCTGATAGTAAACAGTTACCGTATACTCTATGGGCAATTCCAATAACAGGGGCATTATAGCTTATGCATTGGATGTACAAACGCCAACCCCTTATATCAGACCAGCAATTGGATGAGTATTATGATTATGATGTGAATGTTCTACGATAACCTGACATTAAGGAGGAGGTCGTGCGGGTACTGTCAAGAGTATCAGTTAAGGTGGCTGGTTGTTTAGCTGCAGCAGGAAGCGGGGTTGGGGTCCTTCCCGGAGCGCTTGGTGATGTTGAGTCGCGTGAACTCCTCGGCCACGGTCGGGTGGATGCCCACCGTGTTCATCAGCTGTTCCATTGTTATGCCGCATCTACATGACAACGATAACATATTTTAGTTTGAGAGTTATTGACTTAATTTAATAAATTCAAAAACATTAATTCTGAATTAAGACTGATTGATGATACTACAATAATAAATTGCTATACAGTATGTTAAAAAAGACACAGTAAAATTTTAGACCATACAGAATCGAGTCTAAATTCTAAGAAAAATATATTTCAATAATCCATACTACTAGTAAATAACAGCAAGCTGTGTAGGCAGAGCTGATATTTTTTAAATTTAAAAAATATTTAAATATTTTATTTTTAATTTTTTAAAAATATATGGAACCCTGTACGACGTCTAGCGACGAGTGCTGTTACTTTTTCTGTTGATGGGAGTGCAGTGCAGACTCTGCACTGCAGAATGGCCGGCCATACGTTTTCCCATATGTTTTTTTTTCTAATTGGAACGATTTTGGACCGTTCTTCCTCACCAACGAACATTTAAATTTCAAATTAAAGGATACAAAACTACAATATATTAGCTATTAGTGTGTCGATTTTGGAGTTTCTCACTATTACCGTCTAAACGCTAGCTGGATGACATCAGTCTACCCCAAACGACAATTTTGAGGGTAATGTGGCTCCGCTGGCTATCGCAGCTCTGCTAATAATATTATGTGCATGAAAAGAGCATTGAATGTTAAAGAAGCGAGTGAGGTATGTAAGGATCGAGTACCCCATAAGGGATTTGGCGTGAAGTTATAGATAGATAATATTATAAATGTGATTATGTGTTTGTTTGTCCTTCTTTTATCTCAAAAGGGAGCAACGGAGTGATGTGATTCTTTGTCTAGAGATAGTGGGAGGGACCTAGCCTACTATATCTTCATCCCAGCGTTAACCCGTTTCCTAATCGATTAGGATTGGCGGAGTCCGCGACCTAAGCGTAAAGATTTGGCGAAGATGCAGATTTTGACATGGAACAACTACCGTCAGACCACCACAACCCATAGGGACACCAGACCTTTCTTAGATAAGGTCACACGTCTACCGAAATATCATTTCTTGGACGTGCGGGTTTGCTCTCTATGTTTTCCATCACCGTCGAGCGAGTGATAATTACAAATATGTACATAAATCCCAATACACGAATATAGTGGTACATGCCAGTATTCGAACGGGGACCTGTTGTTCAATAACCCGGTTCCATATCCACGGGGCTATGACGGCTACTAACTATCGATCGCGGTAAAACAGCTCACTCCCATACAAACAAAAACATATTTTGTTCCCTTTTGACTACTCGGAAGACAAAGCCGCGGGTAACAACTAGTCTATGTATAAATAGGCAAAGACAATCATCATTATCATATCAGTCGAAGTATGTCCACTGCTGAACATAGGCCTCACCCTTTGATTTTTTTTCGATTAGTGAATCTTAACAGTTCGAAATTCAGAGGGAACCCATGTTTATCGGATACGCGGAAGTAATCTATAAAAACTCATGTAGTTTCCGAGAAGTCCTTGCGTCTCCCCGCTTCCCCTGGGGCGATCGCCTCCGATGAAGAATTTAAAGCCTTCCCGGCTAAAGGCAGTCCCTAGGTGGTGTTTAGTCAGAAAGAGTCTGACATAACTCGTTCGGCCGTCCGAAAGGGTACTCGAGTTCACCACCTCATCCCAACGGCCCCCCCTCAGAAGAATTACTAACACACGCTCGGGTTGGGTTAATCCTTCTTGTGTGGGTTCTTTTACGTCGGGCGTAAAACGAATAAAAAAAACGGATATCCACACTCTTTTCTCGAATACACGGACTACAAAACCTTTCTGGCAGAGCATGAAATTACAATAAATCGGGTCGAAATGCGAGCATTGTACAAAATTACTGACAACATTCGCAATGACGTAAAAAATTTGCTCTGAAAGAGTGTCTGTGTTAAGATAAAGCATCTGTTGGTTCGGACATGTACAAAGAATGCGTATGAAACAGATTATACAATGTGAAAATTGAAGGACGTGGGAGCCGGTCGTGTTTTACCTGAATGTGATTTCAGGAGCCCTGGGAATCTGCGAACGTGCATGAAAAGAGCTATGAACGTTGAATAAAGTGAGCGAGCTAGGTGAAGACCTTCGACGAGGTCTTATAACACGCAAATCTCTCTGTCTACACCGCAAGAGTCCTGACATGAAGATATACATTCAAAACCTTCCTTTATAGAGCTCTCTAGTAAACATGGATAGTCCAGTACAATATTAGACCAATATAGTTTCGTCATATCTGTCTCTTCTTCTGTCTGTATGTCACGGCCATTTTACTAGCATAATATTATAAAGACAAATACTGACTTGATGGCGGCTGCGAAGCCCTGTATGACCTCGCCGGCGACGGGCCCCAGGAAGTGCAGCCCGAGGATGCGTTGCGGCTGCTCGCGCAGCGCCACCGCCTTCAGGTAGCAGTTGCGGATGTTCCGCTGCGGGATGAAGAACTCCGTGGGCTTGTAGTACGCGTGGTAGACCTCGATACTGTCCGCGCCGTGTCTATAATTCAAATGACAAAAATATTGCTATTAAAATAATGTATGTATATGCAAGCATACCCAACCGCAAGGGAAGCATGGCGTCCCTTGCGGGGTAGGCAGAGAGATCAGAGCGCCATAACATATATAATTTAAAAACATTTAAGATTACAATCTTGAATGTTTTTAAATTATATATTAATTATATTACTCGGTTTTTAAATTATATAATAATTATATTAAGATATATAATTAAAAAACATTTAAGAGTTGAGAACCATACAAGCATACGGCCCACCTGATGTAAAGCAGTTTCCGTAGCCTGATGAAAGTTGTAATATATTAAGTATCACCCGCGTGATACCACCTCTACTGCTAACACAGCAACTCCTTATGAGATTACTGGTGACTTCACTCAAACGCAGGAACACACAACTCTCCATAGAATTGTTATTTGGCTGCTGTTATCCGCGAAGACTCTTCACCAGACGGGCTGCTTTGACGCGCCCCACCTCTCTCTCGTTCATCGATGTCACGTTAAAAATGGTTTTGATTTGACTAAAGACAGCGTACCGTTGTGTGGCGGTCTCCTCGCTGAGGCCGACACAGCCGTACTCGAGCGGCGTGAAGATGGTGGTGGCTATGTTGTCGTAGTCCATCTGCTGCGCGCCGCCGGCGAACATCCGCCGCGCGAGCAGTCGGCCCGCGTGGATAGCCACCGGCGTCAGCTCGGGCCGGCCCTCCAGCACGTCGCCCACAGCATGTACGTGCGGCACATTCGTCTGCTCCGCGTCCGCTATGATCTTGCCAGACGCTGATACGCACTGTAAAATACATATATTACTTATTTCTGTCTCTGAGACCCTCTAGTCTGCCAGCTGGCAGCCATAAAACCGCCATACGAAACGGTCCATTTTCGGATCATTGCGTGCCAGACTGTTCACAGCTCTCTGGTTGATTAACTTTGATTATTTATCATCTTACTGTATTTATCTATATATATAGGTCTTCGAACAGTGTGTGCCAGTGATGACATACGTAACTGATACGTGGCCCTTCACTGCAGGCCGTATCGGGAAGCTCAAGGTCGCAAGCGTGCTATGGAAACTTTGCTCGGAGTTTCTCTGCGCGATAGAATCAGTAATGAGAATATTCGCAGTAGAACTAAGGTAAAAGACATAGACCAAAGGATAAGTAAGCTGAAGTGGCAGTTGGCCGGCCACATAGTTCATAGAACCGATAACCGCTGGGGAAGAACGGTTCACGAAAGGCGTTCCCGCACTGGTACACGCAGTGTGGGATAACTCCCCACTAGATTGAGTGACGACCTTAATAGGTTTATAGGCAGTCGATGGATACAGGTGGCACACGATCGAGATCCATGGCACTCTAGAGGGGAGGCCTATATCCAGCAGTGGACGTCTATATATATCTATATCTTCACGTCAGGTCTCTTCTAGAGTAGGCAGGGAAAACCGAGCGTCGCATGTCACGGTCCTACCGATTGGTAATTCTAAAAATTGGCTTACATTTAATGAACGCATAGTACGAGTATATATGACAGTGTGTCGGATACTGTCACAAAAAAGAGGTGTTATATATAAACAGGTGAGTGAACCTAAAAACTGTCCCGTATGATGTTTTTCATAGAAGTCTAATTGTGTGCAGTATCACTTTGTATTGTTTTAAAATAATGGGGTGAGTCATGAACACGGTTAAGAGTTTTACGTGAATACGTCTTCGTAACGTAAGTAACGTAAAATATGACTTGGTATTTTCCAATTACCAAATTATTCTTAAAATTCAGTAATTCCAGTTGTGACTCCCACAATATTTGGTGGCGTCATATTATAGTCACGCCAAGAGAAACATAATGCGAAAAATGCAAATCTCGCCGTGTTAAAGCAGCCATTTGACCGTCGATCTCTTCATATGACCATTTGTTCCGCTCCGCCATTGCCGTTTATATGAAATACCCAAACTTACGTTAATTCCGGCTGCCGCCAAGTTGAGTTGTTTGGTGAGAGCGTACCGGCCCGTCGCGAACAGGACTGTGTCGAATACGTCTTCAGACCTGAAAATTATAACGTTCCGTTTTATGCTTCTATATTGATGAATGAAAATCCAAAATGAATCCCCCTGGGTTGTGGAGGTATGACAACAGTCGCTTCACCTCAAAGTCGGTATTTTCGTCAAATACTTAGGCTTATGAATTATTATTCTAATGGATTTGAAAACAGGACAACGCCTAAAGGTTCAGTATTCTCTCGAACATGCCAACTGGATCTGAAAGTCCAAGAAGTGTACGGAATTCAACTTAAACGTGACCGCTTTTTTCATGGCCATTTGAATGGTGTGGTTTCGGATTATGTACTGTTAAACCTGACCCGCAGCAATAAACGCAAGACATAAAATTCACAGCGGTCAAATAAGGTACGCTCAAAACTTACTGTTCTTTTGTTTCCGTGTTCGACCAACGCGCCTTGAGCTGCCCCGACTCCAGCTTCTCAACGGACACAGGGATACATTTGTGGTGGAGTTTGACGCCCTTCTCCTCCATCTCGGCGGCGACCAATGACGCCATCTGCTGATCGAAGCCTCGCAGCGGCACCGAACGGATGAGCACCGTGGCCGAGTACCCCAGCGAGTTCAGGAAACCCGCGCATTCTAAACCGATGTCTGAACGGTTCTACGTTAAGGATATTATGACAGTGTTGAAAAATATTCTTCATCTTCTTCGAATAAAGATATTGATAATAAGTAGATACATAGATTTTCACTTCTAATGTTTCTATATTATATAGTTATATGTTAGGTGTAAACGGACAATTTACTCCTTCCTACTCTGATTCCTGCTATCTAGATATTCGCACTGATCTTTACTCGCCCTACTGGAAGGACACGGGCCTTCAGCCAAGGGGGAAGGGCAGACATCAGTGTTTTCAAGCCACCTGAAGGCCACTTAGCAAAGAAGAGTCTGACGAAAGGTGGCAACAGTATTATTTATAAGAAATCAGGCTGAGGTAACAAGTAAGTATTTCCCGAGATTCCGAGAAGAGTTCCCGAATGGTTATTGTATTCTTCAGATTGATGAAGAACTGCGTTATTCGCGAACGAGGTGGCACGTAAAAACACTCCATGTACATCGAAAACATAAGGCGAGCCATATCTTCGCTTGCATCTGCAGTAGTATAAAACTAGAACACAAAAAGGATACATCCAGCGCCGATGACCAACGTCTTCCCAGGCGGATTACTCAAACTGAAGATGTCGTCGCTGCTGATGCAGTACTCCAGGGCTCCAGGGATCTCAGGGTAGTGCGGTCGCCCGCCCACGGCTATCACAATATTCTTAGCGGTCAGCTCCTTCTTGGAGCCATTCTTCAACGTCGCGACTATTGTATGAGGATCCTTAAATTCTCCCAAGCCATTGATGTATTCTATCTTCTTGTCCCTGAGGTCTACCCTAGTGACCCAATTTACGGATTTGATGTGGTTTTGTATGGATTCCGTGAGCGCGCCCCAGTCTATTTTGACAGCGTCTATTGATGGTATTTGCCAACCGTATGCTGCGGCTTCCTGTAAAATGCATCACATGGGACCGTGGTACAAGCCAACATTCAAAGTATACTATCTGTACATCTCGCAACGCTGCAATAATACCATGCACTGACACACAGAATGTATTTGATTTGGGCGCAAGAACGCGGCACTAACTTCAAATGACCACCAAGGCGCAAGTGTTATTTCTCGCGGGTTACTCTTGAAATCCATTTCGATTGGAATTGAACTCTCAAACCGCGACAGTAAAGAAATATTGTTTTAATCTAGGCGGCGGAATTACATAATATTACCTAGGTATAAATGAAATTCATTCCATGTTGACAAAACCATATTCCATAATTACGAAATATTACTCGATACATTACTATTGCAATTGGATAGTTTCAAGAGTATCCCTAAGCTGTGATAACTGCTTACTATCAGACTGGCTGTATGAGCTATGTGGTATAAATTAATAAAACCACTGTCATTCCAGATAACATACGGCTCGTGAACGAAGATAAAAATATTATTTATTTACAATCATATTATAGAACTGAGAAAATACCTGTTTGTTTGTCAATTTTGCCTCTAATCCGTAAGTAGGTAGTCTGGGATCTAGGGAAGTACATAGGCTACGTAACATTGCAAAATGGGATCGCCTCATGGGTAGAATCTGTGTCTTATCTAATCTATATATCTTATTAGTAGCTACTGCCCACGGCGTCAAAATGGCACAAAACGTGTTTTCCTATGGGAGCGAGATTTACAAGATTTACAACGATAAAAAGTAACCTATGTCGTTGTTGTATGTCATTTCCACACCCAATCCCCATACACAAAAGTCACATCAATCCGTTTCTTTGTTTTGACGTGAACGCAGAACAAACAAACACACTTTCACATTTATAACATTAATATGGATTGTAATATTTTTGTCACTGTGCCAACATTTAAAACACAACTCTTTTATTTTAATTCACCAGCTGTTATTAGATATTGAAATTGCAGCGCTAATGTCCCATAAATGTGTCCATAAACATTATAAAATATACTTATTATTTTAATTACCGATGTAATGCATAGACATTGTAAATTGCAAGTTTGTAAATTTTATAAAACCATTTTAATAACTTCACGAAAATGAGAAAATTCAGTGGCGAGAACTAAGCACCGCACTACATCTCTTGTACTGCCTCCGGGATACAAGCAAGGCTTTACGTCACTTGGCTAGCTTACTAACTAAATAAACAATCAAGTAACCTACTTGTCGACTTGTTAACTACCACCGTGTACACCAGGCAATAAAAGCAAGCGCCTACTCTAGCTTGCAGACTACCACCGTGTACACCAGGCAATAAAAGCAAGCGCCTACTCTAGCTTGCAGACTACCACCGTGTACACCAGACAATAAAAGCAAGCGCCTACTCTAGCTTGCAGACTACCACCGTGTACACCAGACAATAAAAGCAAGCGCCTACTCTAGCTTGCAGACTACCACCGTGTACACCAGACAATAAAAGCATGCGCCTACTCTAGCTTGCAAACTACGACCAGAAAATGAAAGGAAGCGTCTACGCTAGAGGGAGGTGAATGTTCTCATTTTCAGAAAGCTTATGGCAAAATGGCTGAATTTAACAATTAACTTGCATTATCTACTTAAACGGTTTTCACAGCTTCATTACATAAAACTGAAAACATTTATTTAGATCCTTGATCGAGGAAATTTGGGAGACTGGATACTTGGAAAAATATGGACTACAATATAACGCCAAAACAAAGGCGATAGTATAGAAATGTAGCAATTTGACTTGATGAAAATTACTAAGTTAGGATGAACTACCACTTTAACACGCAACCAAATTACCTAAATATTTTTTTTATTACATAAGTAAAACGTTAATACACTTAAGTATTAAAATAAAAAATAATTATCTACATGTTATATCTACAAGGCAATTTAATTACATAACAACTTTTTGTATTTACAAACGAAACACAAATTTGGCTATTTTTGCACGTGTAATTGCACCAAGAAGGGAGATCCAAAAATTAATGGAATAAAGACGGCTTATTACCAACATTTCGAAATTTAATTACAATACCATCTACCTACAACTTCACGCCTAGGGTTGCCAGGCGTCCGGATAAAGCTGGACGTTGTTAGGCATTTTTGCATGCTTGTCCGGGCAAATTAGATGGTATCTGGCCTTGTTCGGCTTTTGTTAGGCTTTTAACATTTGACCGTAGCATCCCTAGCGAGCACTTTAGTAGCGTGCCTCGGCCGAGCCAAAGGCCGAGCGTCCCGCTAGTTTGTAAGTAATGAAGGATTAGAAGACTGATTAATTTAATGTCATTGTTATTTCATTAGACTTTAAAAATGGCAAACGAAAAACCTGGTTTTACATAAAAAATGTTCTGTCGTATAATGCAAATAAAAAAAATGCTTCGTAGTTAAGGGTGTGCAGAATTTTTACACAAATGTCCGGCCAAACAGGTCGGTCTGTCCGGACTCCGGCTACTCGGTAAGACCTGGCAACGCTATTCACGCCTAGTCCCTTGCGAGGTAAGTAGAGACAACCGAGCAGCACATGAGTCGCATTACACACCTCGCTTGCTTCTTTAACATTCATAGCTCTTTTCATATACGCTCTTCGATTCCTAGGGCTTCTGAAACCACCTTCCGATAACACATGATTGCTCGGCACCAACATCCTTCTTTTGACTTCTATGTATACATAGACTTTGGTTTGGTTTGGATCGACGGTTTAGGTGTTTCAATACGAATCAACGCAGACGCATGACAGATATTGAATTAAACAATTTTTAACGGAAGTATCGCGTATTTTATTTATTTTGTTGAACCTGATGTTTCGAACGCTTTGCAGCGTCCGTGGTCGCAGGAAGACGGACGCTGCAAAGCGTTCGAAACGTCAGGTTCAACAAAATAAATAAAATACGCGATACTTCCGTTAAAAATTGTTTAATTCAATGTGTAACAATCGCGAAAACCTAAGACAATAGCATGACAGATATATATATATATATATATATATAGAGGCTGGTGGAGAGTACTTTGAAAAGATTTAATAAAAAAATATTTACCTATAGACCACTTTTTTTTTCGCACAACTTTCTGAGTGTCCTACGTTCGTGTTTATTTGCTGTCCAAGTAGTGTGTCATACCATCGATTTTACAATTATCTAGGACTACACACCTCGCCATGCGACATTGTTAGCACGGGCATGTCAATCAATATACCATGACACAAATGTGCAGTCGCTGGGCGCGAACAGATGATACACTCCACGCCAATTACGAAGTCCCACAACGGCCGTTCTCATCATTTGAATGTGAGAAATCTAAAGTAAAAAAATTTTTAGACGAGTTATCGACGAGCTTGGTGGTAAAATACGCTGTTACGCTACTTTGACACCAACGTTCGTGGGTTCAATTTCCACACAGAAAAACATTTGTATGCATGAACATGTCTGTTTGCCTTGGTCTGGGGGTTTTCAAGAGAGGTAGGGCGCATCAGATCACCGGCCCGTTTAGGTAAATAATGGTGCTGCTAACACAACAACCCTTAGGAGCTTACTGGTGAACTCACTTATATACAACAACCCTCTAGGGAGTTGTTATTTGGCTGTTGTTTTCAGTTAGGTGGAAGTACGAGTACTTCCACAGGAACCGTGCATTCGCCCGAATAAAAGTGACACATGTTTTAACTTATCAATTTATGCGTCACATAAACAATCTCTATACAAAGTCTTAATCTTTGCATCCCAATGGTTGTCATCTTCCAGCAGCCCTAGTGCCTTGCATACATTTTCTGGACGCTAAAGCTGGTCGGCCCTCGCACTTTGTTGAGCAACATAGGCAAGCAGGAGCATTTGATATTATTTACATGCACTGTATGTATGCGTACAAGTGAGTCTCCATCGCCAGCCCTTACCCCTGGTCAGTTCTCCGAAGGAGTCCCTTGTACGCGGCACTTGATACTTCCACTTCTTTCTAGAAGCATTCCACGTATAATACCACCCGTAAGAAATCTTAATGCCAAAGTCACTTTCAAACTACACCTCAAAGCATTCATGTTGGAAAAACAAAAACTTGGTATTCCCAAACATTTTGTTTGTTTTATAAAGTAAGGAATACAATCATCGGTGGTAGATTGCTGAAATTCTCACACATTATTAACATCAATTTGCATGGTTTTATTTACATTTTGTACTATACAGACACTTCTCTAATACAGAATAGGTGACTTTTTATTGCACTTGTCCTCGGCATCTCAAGGGTGATAGCTGAAAATCAGTGGTTGCTCTTTCTGAGTGACATTACTCACTGAGCCCGTTTGCGCTACTGCAGCTCACACGTACTCTAAATAAGACATCTTCAACCCAAAAAAAATGTATTTATATATGTTTATCAGTTGTCTAGTACCCATAACACAAGCTTCGCTTACTTTGGGGCTAGATGGCGCTGTGTAATTTGTCCGAAGATATTTATTTATTTTATTTATCTATCTATCTATAATAAATAGCGGGGAATCTCTGGGTAAAACAGAGCTTTCGCAAAGGGGGTCATCCCACTGGGACTTATCACCGGAAGACAAGTAGTTGTAGGTGTGTTCCTGTTGGATAGTGTGTGATTGTAGTAGATGAATGACGCTGAGACGTGAAAACGAAATAAAACATTCATATTTAGCATGGAGCAAGCTGCATGGAGTATGCTCTAAACTGTTTCGGTTGAAGGGAGATCCGTATTTCACCAGTGGGATGAGTAAGGGTCGGTGTAGTAGCTGCTAAATGAGCTCTACAACAGCTGATGTACAACTCAAGGGTAACATATAGCATTTAAACAGCCATTATAGAGCTATTTAGGTGTAGAAAGCCATTTATTCAGCTTGTGTTACACCAGTTAAAGTCAATTTTGATAAGACTTTAATAAAAAGGAAACAATAGTTCGCCAAGTTCATTATAATATGAGGCAAAGTCGCAATTGCGAATCGATCGTACCATGTCCGCAATGACGTCACCCCGGCGTGTGACGTCACCGCTGTCAAGGTCACGACCTTGGAGCCCAACGAGCCCGAGCGAGCCTGCATATCGCATGCCTGATGACTTATCAGTTACGGTGATTAACTTGGACGCCGAGAAGCATCGAAAGAACTAGTTCTCTGACAACTCACACGAGGTATAAAAATAATCTCGAGGGCACTTAAACACGTCTTATATTTTGATTACAGCTAAGGTGGCAAACGAGTTTACGGCCTATCTATAACTTCACGCCAAAACCCTTGCGGGTTAGGCAGAGAGACCTGAGCGCAACATTACTCGATCCTTACAAACCTCACTCGGTTCAACGTTTATTTCACTTCTTATGGACGCTCGCCGATAACACGATCAATTTGGTTATGGTAGGTAAGTCTTGGCCTTCCTCGGCTCCTACATCCTTCTACTCGTATATGTTTCGTAATTCTTACTACATGCCCGCACCAATGGAGAACGCCTATTCATAGGGCCTTCCTATTGGTAAGCAGTTACGGTAGTCTATGGACAGTTGCAATACTGCCTGAGGCTGCCTGCCCTAATTACAATGTTCTTGTTTTAATACCTTTTACTCGAGGACTATACAAAATCACATCGCGTAATATTAATATAATCGTATCGAATCATATAATATATAAACCTCTTGACATGAAGGCACGCCACACTCATCAAAATGTTCTAGCAATTCTACCGCCTAAATATTTAATTAGTTCAACCTTTGCATTTTTGATTTCCCACTTGGTATACCTATATGAAAACAACAGGTTAATAATTGTACCTATTTTATGTACCTCGCTATTTAAACTTTACGCAAGTTGTGTCTGCCTATAATTGGTTGTACATTGAAGCCAGTAATGTTGCAAATACATAGGTACCTACTTTTATGTAAGTAAGAAGAAAGAAATGTTATAACTGTTTGTAGACCTAATAAAATATATATATTTTTTTTAAATAACTCAGGGATGGAGCCTATTATTGACCAATGGGAGGATATCTTAACCAATACGGAGATAAATGACGCTATGTTGATCCGAGACCTAGCCAATGAGAGCTGCGCGTTTTACTTTACTTCCCGATCCATAGCAGTGATTTTATTTACAATGCAAAATCGCGTCATTGGGTCTTCATAGGTTATTTCCTTGAATGATATATTATAAAGATAAACCGGAAAAGTGCGCATCGCGCTTGCGAACGAAGGGTGCCGTACCAACGTGTAAAACAAGCACAGAAAAAACAATTCTTGCATGGAGACCCCTATCAATTTTTATCTTTATTTTCATTATTTGTGGTTAAAGCGATCATAGCATAATACACGCTTTGCGAAAAATTCGAGTTTGTTCCTTTGACGGTTCAATAGGTACAGCCCCGTCACAGATGGAGGACAAACAGACAGCGGAATGTAGTAGGTACTTAGTAATAGGGTTCCATTACTTCCATTGTACCATTGGCTACGGAACTCTAAAAAGAAGACTAGCGGCTTCCGTGTCATTATAATATAAAGATTTAATAAAGAGATGAAATGACTGCTCGCTGTAGGATCCGGCGAGCGTACATGAAAAGACATGTGAATGTTAGACAACCAAGTAAGATAGGGACAGATTCACGTGGCGCTCGACTCTGTCTGCCTACCCCGCAAGGGACTTAGCGTGAAGATTTGTTTATAGCGTAGACATAATAAAAGTACAGACGTTTCTCCTATACTATTGTTTAAACTTGTGTTGTTTGCTTCACGCGAAATTTCAAATAACAAAAGAATCCACGCTTTTCTTTTTGTTCACGAGCCAATTATGCACTATGGAACTATACTATAGTTCATTCACTATACCTACCGTGAGACAAACGGGTAAAGAAAACATTGGTTTTCAAACTTACTGATTGATACACTGAGGCCAAGTTCTTCTAGATGCCCTAATATGTTATGAAGTGTTCTTGTTCGTAGAACGCACACCAGTAGGTATGCTTGAAACGTTTTTTGTTCGACGAAAGTAATATCGAGCACTGCTCGGTCCAGATTCACTGATTTTCACCCAGGACTACATTTTGATAATAGAAATTCGACAATAACAGAATGTGAAAACGGAACACAACAATAAAACTTGTTACGGGTTATAACCCTCCAACATCATAAACATAGCAGCATTATTGCGGCACAGTTGATTGTTACCATTAGATGTAGCAATCAATTTTGGGAAAATTGCTGACAGTGCACGATTGTTGTGACCGAACCCAGTGCTTGTGACGCTCCAATCGCGGTAGCGACAAGACTTTGTAATAGCTTAACATTATTAGTAATAAGTAATACTTAGCTGTATTCGTATTAGGACATTTTAATAAAGTGAAGTAATAAAATTATAGTTCTTTTTTTAATCCTTACCAACAGCCAATGACATAATTAAATTAACAATAACAACGTTAACCAAAAAAATACGAATAGCAAAAATAATCAGTGGTGAAAACACTCGCGTAGCTTGTCAACAGTAAGAATGGCAGACTCGCGAGAAATGCGAAAGTTGTTAATTATTTTACATGATACTTGTTTCCGGTTCATGTTTACAATGTATACAACTACAATAATGCGTTCATACTTCGAGATTCACAACATTTTTGGAACTTAAAATTTAAAATGCCAACAATTATGAATGAACATTTTTAAAAAATACTTTTACATAGTATTTAAATTATTATGTTGTGTAAAAATATTGGAAATTATTATCGCAATTCTACTGGACAATTTATTTATTTATTAAATAAATAAATTGTCTCTGGCATATTACACAGCGCCATTCAGTGCCAAAGAAGGCGAAGCTAGTGTTATGGTAAGAACGCGTTTAATATGTTAAAAAATTATTTCGTTTTCCCGACGTTTTACATATTTTTTTCGTTATTATTTTCAAATTACAATATGGAATGGATTGTTAAAGAAAATATAGGATTGCAGTGATTGCCTTGCACAAAGAAGGTATGCAGCCGTAGGTCATATTCAAGACACTTCAAAAGTTTGGTATCAGCCATATATTCGTACTATCGACATCGCACTATCGACAGATATACCTCTGTTGAAGACCATAAAAGATTGTGACGACAGCGTGCTGTTAGAACTACAAAGGCTGTTAATGCTGTTAAAGCCAGAATTCGCTGAAACCCCATTAGGAAACGACAATCAAAACACGCCGACATTGTGACTCTTAAAAAATCTTTGGAGCAAGCAGTGACTAAATTTCCCATGGAAACAGTGCGTAAATCCATAGATTCGTGGCCAGACAGATTAAATTAATGGCCTGTATGTATCAAAGATAAAGGTAGTCGTTTTAAATAGATTTTTTTTATATTTTTTTTTTTTGGAGCTTCCATAAATATGTACATGTAAGTTTTATTAAGACTTCATAAAAAAATAAAAGCATATTCATTTGTATCAGAACTTTGGCCGAACTAGGTATATATCATTTGATAATAACTCCAGTTAATTAAAAAGCTATGTGCCCACACAGCTTTTAATTAACTGGAGTTACAAATTTGAAATAAACAGTGATAGAGCAGTGGTAGCCCCGTCGATAAGGTACGGACCTAGTGAACAACAGTTCACCGGTTCGAATCCTGGCATGTACCACTATATTCGTGTATTCGGATTTATGTACATATTTGTAACTAGCTGTGCCCGCGACTTCTTTTTTTTTATTGAAAGTCCCGTCAAAATCGGTCCAGCCGTTTCAGAGATTAGCCGGAACAAACAGACAAGAAGACAAAAATTGTAAAAATATTCATTTTGGTATATGTACCGCGTATATATCCATATGCATTTAGTAAAAAGCGGTTATTTTAATATTACAAACAGACACTCCAATTTTATTTATCTGTATCTAGATTATCACTTGCTCCACGGTGATAGAAAACATTGTGAGCAAACCCGCACGTCCAAAAAATATACTCCTATTTCGATAGATGATTTTTTTATTTATATAGGCACCTAATATAGGGCCACCACCATGATAAACAGCGAAACTCTTTTATAAAAAAAAAATATAGGATTTTAAAACGTGGTCTAGCATATTTTACACGGATAATTATTATTAATTCACGAATAATTGCGCGTAAAGGTAATAATTTTCATGAAAAGTCTGTAAAAAAAAATGCAATTAAAAGTGAATATTGACAGTATTTACGTATAATTACGTAAAAATAAGAAGAGGCATGCTCCGATGGTTCGGGCATGTAGAAAGAATGCAAGATGAAAGAATGACGAAGCAGATATACAATGCAAAAGTGGAAGGATGTAGGAGCCGGGGAAGGCCAAGACTTACCTACCATGACCAAATTGGTCATGTTCTATCAGAAGGTGATGTCAGGAGCCCTAGAAACCGGCGAGCGTGCATGAGAAGAGCAATGAATGTTAAAGAAGCGAGTGAGACACGAGGTGTATGTATGTATGTATGTGGATCGAGTCACGTGGCGCTCGGTTCTCTCTGCCTACCCCGCAAGGGATTTGGCGTGAAGTTATAGATAGATAGATAGATTTACGTATATTTATTTATTGAATTTAATACCCCCAAAAGATATCCGGGGCTGTACTCAACAGGTGCTAAGCAACAATCTAATACGATAAATACATATCTCATCAGTCGACAGATCAATGATCGGTACTTTAACAAATCGTTATCAATATTCTGAATAGATTTCTCTTTTGTCAGTACATAAATAATCTATAGACCAAAACTAACACAATATGTATCTTATGTATTGCAACCACTGTGGCGCTGTTTATTCCGCATTGCCTTTTATCCTACAACTTCACGTTACCGAATGTAGCATCAGTAATGAATGTCGAAGTTTATTTGTTTGATATTTTATTCATCATTGACGAGCTCGGTGGCTGAGTAGTAAATGACGCGACTTTGACACCAACGCTCGTGGGTTCGATTCCCACACAAGGCAAACATTTGTGTGCATGAACATGTCTGTTTGTCTTGGTCTGGATGTTTACGAGAGGTAGGGCGCATCAAAGCAGCCCGTCTGGGGAAGTACCTCCAACTCACAGAAAACCGCAGCCAAATAACAACTCCCTAGAGGGTTGTTGTGTTCCTGCGTGTGAATGAGGGCACCAGTAAGCTCCCAAGGAGTTGCTGTGTGAGCTGCAGAAGGGGCATCGCGCGAGGGATGATTAATATATTGCAAGCGTTAATAAGCGGTACCCGCTTTACATCAGGTGGGCTGTATGCTTGTATGTCTCCCGACGTAGTATAAAAGAATATATATAGACAGAAAACCGCAGCCAAATACCAATTTCCGCGAGGATTTTTATATTCCTGCCATTGCGTGAGGTTACCAGTAATTCGCGCGGTCCCACATCTGCACTTTTACATCAGATGGGCCGCCAGGTTATGACTCCCAACGTTTTTTTTTAAAAATGGGTAATTAATCGAACGAAGCCGATCGAGGCGATGTGTTATGTAATTAACTCGGAACAATGACTTCAGAATACAACATAATGGAGTATTATTGTCACGGCAGGAACACCTGTCCATAGCTCGCTCCTTGTTTAGAGGCGAGAGAAGACCAGAAAACTGAAGTCTGATGAGAATTTGCCTTACTTTTCCGAAAAGTAAACAAAAGTTTCCGAAGCATAACATTCCTTCTTCTTAGCGTTATTCCGTTTCCTAATCAATTATGATCGGCGGGGTCCGTCACCTAAGCCTAAGGATTTGACGAAGATGCTGATTTTTACATGGAACGACAGCCGTCAGACCTCCACAACCCAGAGGGAAAACCAGACCTTTCTTATTTCAGGTCATACGTCTTTTGAAATATAATTTCTTCCGACATGCGAGTTTCCTCACGATGTTTTCCTTCACCGCCGAGCAAGTAACAATTACAAATATGTACATTAATCCGAAAACATAAATTTAGTGGTACATGTTAGGATTCGAACTGGGGACCCATTGGTCACTAGGCCGGTTCTTTATCTACTGAGCTATCACTGCTCCTGGTGCATAACATTATTTCATAATATTTATGGTAAGCAATTGCCACAATATGGTAAGCATTACATTATTTATTAGCATCTGGAAAAGAATCACAACTGTTCCAGTCCACTTGTCTTAGGGTCCCATGACATTTTCATTGAACAAACATTCAATGTAACATCCTCTATATATAGAAGACATTTCCCATGATTGTCTACATGTGTACTTAGGGCGCCACCATCATCTTCATGACCCAAGTCAACCTCACCTGCTGTCCGACAGACGAAGCTGCTGCACAGGTTTTCCCCTCGGGAAAACCTTTCCCCCGCCTAACCTAAAGGCGGCAATGGCTCGTTATTGCCAAATCAAAGAATTAAAAGCATAAATAACTGGAATGGATCCACGAATAAGACGCTGTCGTAAAACGATGCGCAGCAGCCTTGCGCGACCTCCATGACAAGTGGACAATGGCTTCACATTCAAAACCAAAGATATATTGTCATACAAATGTTTGTCTTGTCCAGATTTCTAGCCCATAGCCCTTGGCTTGAATATAGCCATTGCTAAACCTCTGGGCTAATTCCGTCATGTAATCATTTTACAGTCAATATTTTCATTGATAGATAACGTAGGTAATAATAGCCTGGTGATTACAATATAGGAATGCATTACAAGATAAAAGTGTATGCATGTTGTAAAATACCAAATTACTATCATAAACAACTTACGATATACAAATCTACTATATCATACTACCTACTTCTTTTACTTAAATTAATCTACTAAACAAAAAGATAACCAGGTCAGAAAAAAATCCAAGTTGTTTCAGGAACAGAACGGAGGAATTGCACCCAGTGAATGTGCACTTACCAATTTCTACAACCAAAAACCTTTATCAGTATGCATGAAGCTATGAAAACATTCTTTATTAGACAGCCATAGACTGACATATGTAACATGAGATGTACAAAGAACGCAGTCTGGATATGCCAGACACAAATTTAAGATGGCAAAAGTTTAAAAGTATCTCACATATGACACAGTTCAGGGTGCATAAAAAATATTAATTTCGCAATGACTGCTACTTACTATGTCAGTGACAATGTTGGCAATTTGTGCAAGTATGTTGCAAACATTAGTTACATTAAGGAGATTTTAAGAGGCAGTTAGCACCATGAACATCAATCAAGGACACTCACACTCATTCAACATTAGTTTTAAATAGTTAGAGGACATGTAAAGAAATGGTTCTGTAAGGAAAATCCTCCCTACTTTGTATATTCCCTCATTACTTTATATTATTCAGTACAGAGGCAGGCGCACACACATGAAGTTGCGAGTTATCCTGTAGTCTATCACACATTTTAATGTATATGTGTGTGCTTACTTCATATAAAATATGTACAACATAGTAATAAGTCATTCTAACAAACACAATGAATAATGTGATGGGTGCCAACTAAGTGATTCACAAAACTTAAAACTTAATTTATTTAGTACAGGTAAGAGCACCATTCTTAGCACTAAAGGTGTGATTTTAACTCTTTATATGTATGACATACGAATGGTATCAGGTAAAGGTCTGATTTTTAATTAGATAGACTAAAATGACAGCTGCGAGCAGTCTTTGGGGCACAGTGTTGTAGTATGACAGATTCAGAAGTGATTCATCGAACTGTTGTGTTGTGACAGGACTCTTTGATTTAATTAAATATAAACATAAATTTAATAAGTATCAACAAGAAAATAAATGAGATTGATAGAGCGTAGTCTGATATAAAAGAGTAGAAATAAAGTGAGGGTGCTGAATTAAATAGAAATAATATAATATATAGGAATATTCCTTGCACTTCCCTTGTTGTTATTTGCTGTAAGTTTTTTTTTTGTCTTTTTTTGTTACATTGTTTGGTTTGAGTGTTGTTGTTCCTGTTTTTTGTTTTTTTTGTAAATGACATGCAAGATGCTCAACCGAGCACCTCAGATGCAGTTTATGTCTCCTAGGAAAAGGAGACGAATATGAGATCACCATTGAGACTGCCACCGTACCACTGTTTAAAACTTTGTTATTTATTAACGAAATAACAAAAGTTTTTTAATCGCCGAAATTAAAGAATTGTTTACTGACAGGCTAAAATTGGTGACCCACAACGGTGGTCTAGTTGTATTGATCACGTTATAAAAGAAGAAAACAAAATGATGCAACTCGATTAAGAACCACCTTATTGATGATGTGACGATTATTCAAAAATAAATAGTGAAAAACCAAGTTTCCTTTTTATTTATTTTTCCTATAATACTAATATTACTCCTTCCCTTAATAATTCAAATAGATATTAGTTTTCATATTTTGCAAAAGTCATTACCAGTATAACTCCACACCACTTAAGCTTCTGATGAATGCAAATTCATCTATATCTATATAGATAAATAAAATTGGAGTGTCTGTTTGTAATATTAAAATAACCGCTTTTTACTAAATGCATATGGATATATACACGGTACATATACCAAAATCTATATAGATAATCAAAATTGGAGTGTCTGTTTGTAATATTAAAATTTGCTGGACTGGCTGGACCGATTTTGACAGGACTTTCACTGGCAGATAGCTGATGTAATAAGGAGTAACTTAGGCTACCTTTATTTTAGAAATTTTATTTATTTTTATTAATATAAATAAATAATAAAAAAAAATATTCCGCGCGGACGAAGTCACGGGCACAGCTAGTATTCAATAAACTAACTGTTTAACAAAAATCAGTTCTACGGTGTTCTGTTTAGCAGCGGCGACTTTATCAAAAAAGAATAACAAAAGATTAAATCACCATGTCTTTTTGAAGTTTTGTCTTTTGCAATAAATTTCTCGAATACACGAATCGAATCGATCACTCGGGGTACAACACTATGTTTTCCTTATGTTATGATGGTAGCCCATAAAATGTGATTTTAGTCTAGCTAATCAAAATTCAGAGTTTAGCTTGATGTGCACTTAGCTGTACACAACTCTGCTGTTATATCACTCAGTGCATCTGTGGCATACCAGTCATGACAAGTATGTAGGAGCTACATTAAACAAAGTATGGCAAATTTTAAATAAAAAACATACTCACATGAATACTCTCTCCGAGAATTGCAGCTTGATGCATCAATTTCTTGGGAATACATCCGACATTAACACATGTGCCACCAAGACCCCATTTTGTGCCCTGAGGAGACGGTTGCACAAAATCTAATACGGTAACTCGCGCACCCAGGTTCACTGCCTCCTTTGCACAAGCGAGCCCCCCGGAGCCGCCACCAATAACCGCCAGATCAAAGTCAAAATTTCCATCTAAAAGATTCCATTTTGTGTTTATTTAGTTATGAAAATGTATGGCAACTGAAAATGGCCATGGCATCACAAATAACAATCAAATTCAATTGTCATGTATACCTTACCCTGCATTTAGAAGGGAAGTGGTAAAATTATATTTATTTTATATATAGTTTATACATAAACAAGTTGTACAAAGTTGAAAACAGCTGTAGCAGGCAAGATTATGTAATATTTTCCCAAACTGTATATATTTAGCAATCCATAAATATAATTATATATAATTTCTTTACAGAATACCTATTTGACATGTTGCATACATATAAATCCATATTTGGTGCAGTAAGCAAATCGACATAGACAAATGACTAACGACACAGTATCCCAGTGAGCCCGTGGCTTGAGTCAGCTATCGTACCTGTGTCCAAACTGTTTATGGGAGCAACAGACTTTTTCTTACGGCCACAACACACCCAGCCTGGTGTTATCAAAGATTGCAATCAAAAACAAACAAATAATTTTAAAACTAAGAAATGGTACTACCTAAAAGCAACCTATTTTTATAGATATCCTGGTTCTAATTATAATTTATTTGGATATTCTTCAAATGATAAAACATACATTTGACATCGAATAGTTTCTCAATAAATAAATAAAGTTACATCATCCCCAAACCCCACAAAAATATGAAAAACAACCAGAAAGAGAAAAATCATGAAGTTAAATGAAATTAGTAATAATATACGTAGGAAAGGTAAGTTCGAAAGCGAGTGGTTTGTCGCGAAGTGAGGTTATGTTGCAATCTGTGGTGCCAAGGCCAGAAACAATACTTAATTAGGGAGACTTACTGCTCGCAAATGTTCTCTTCGCAAACACTAAAATATTCTCCGAGCGTTTTATGGGTTTGAACAAATTAATCGACGTTAGAACTTTACCTAGTATTGTCATTTTTGACGTAAATGACAGCAGAAAATAGATTGTATGAACGAGGGATAAACAGGAGGTAATAAATGATAAGTTCTATCAAACCGATCAAACGTCAAGAAACCAAGAATAGAGTGCACGCAAGTGAGGGTAAAATCAAAATGAAATCTGTACTAATAACAGGAGCCAACCGTGGTCTGGGCTTGGGGATGATCAACTATCTCATTAAACAAAACAAGGCCGAAAATATTTTCGCAACTTGCCGCAAGCCTTCAGAGGTATGTAGTTTTTTAAACTTACCTATAGGTGCCATGCTGTACACTGGTAACTAATTCCTAATTATTTTGTATTAAAATTTATTTCACACAATTGAAACACTAAACGAACATCGAACTGAAATGAACGTTCACAAGAATCAACAGATATTATAGTTTTTATACCGAAAAAATTGAAACGTGCGATAGAGACAGCTATAGACGACGGAGAGCGACACGACTGACACAGACGACACAGTGCGAAGTGTAGCGAAGAAAAGTTGACAGTCAGCTGACGTCATCGAGCTGCAACCTTGTGGAAAAAACTCGAATAGAGCTTGCACCATCATTGATTATGTTACCAGTCAAAACAATGACTAAGATTTAAAGAATTATATATTATACACGACATGAAGCCTTTATTTCATCGAATAATCGTTTAGTATCTTTATGAAGTTTTGGAAATAATTTGGTACATATAATAATATAAGTTACATGGCTGACAATACCATTTCTATCTAGTTCATAGTAATTTTTACGATACGTTCGGTGAGAAATAAATACTTGCATGAACAATTGCAATAAAAAGAAGAAAGAAATGTTCATGCGAAGGTATCGCAGCTGCTAACAATACTTCGCTTCCTGGTAATCTTATTCATTCGTAAAAACACTGGAATTTTCCAGACAACTTGCTGGGGCCAGCCATTAGCTGCGGTATCCTTGAAGCTAATGAGACTTCACTTCATCTTTGCCAAAGCCTTGTTTGCTCTTTGACAAGGTCCGTCACATGCAGGTCTGACTGGCAGTGTTCTAAATTTATATTCCCAACTAGCTGTTGCCTACATCTTCACTTACGTGGTGCAAGTTATTTTCAAGATTAAAAGTGTACTATAATAGTCATCCTATTTTACACTTATATCCTATAGTTTAGGATATGTGTTAAAATAAAAGAGTGACTACATATGTGGATTGCTGCTGATGAACACCGATTTTCGCTTTTATAAACATACATTTATTCTTGATACGAGTAAGGACCGCGTCTTACGACACTCGGATCTGTCTGCCGACCACTCAAGAAATCTGACGTGATATTCATACACAAATTCATTTATTCTTACATTCCCGTGAAAATCAATTGAGAAAACAACGGTTTAAAAAAGTTTAACATCGAAGATAACTAAAATTCGTTTTCGATTAACAGTTCACTAATGTTACTTCGCATTTGATAATATTATGACTAAACAAACAAAGTAGTGTGTATTCTTAATTTAATAGACAGAATTGGCTGGGTATAAATCATATCATTTTATCTAATCGATAGACTAACCTGCATGGGCTGGGAACAACCCCTATTCGTTCGTTAAAACATGTTGAAAACTATTAGCATCTGTCAGTTATATGGTGCACTCCATATAATATACAATAAATAATTACAAAGATAATGTAATCAACTCAATGGAAGTACTAATGTGGAAGATGATTTAAAACTATTTATTCACGTAAATAATATTCATGATATTGAGGACTAGAAATGTGAAACAATAGTACCGTAAATGGTCATCCTCCTTTCATCCAAGTAGTTATTTATATAAACGAATAAAAAAATTTTAACATTTGGATTTTACGAAAGTCAAACTTTCGTAAAATCCAAATGTTTAAATTAAAAAAAAATTATTCAGTTAATAACGAAAATATATATTTGTGGCAAATACACAGTAAGCAGTTCCCATAGCCTATGGATACTAAGGGTATCACTTTTGCGTTGCCGACCATGTAAAAACCACTTCACCCCTTTCTTAAAGAACCTCATGCCTTAGACCCTAGGGAAACCTCGACAGAGAGCGCATTCCATAGCTTAATAGTTCTCGGAAGAAAACTTATCCCGAACCGCACAATATGCGAGTATTGCGGTTGCATTATATGAGAATAAATTCACCGGTGTCGGCGAACGGTGCAGTTGTAGATGGAAGCTGCTGGCAACATATCGAACAACTACTCGGAACAACCCACTGTACACAATCGGTAGAACACACAAAGGTAGGCAAAGTCTCTCCTTAAACTTTTGAACCCATTAGCTCATTCACAGCTCGTTTCTGAACCAAATCACATGGTGGTAGTAATTTATATGCAAAGTCATAAATACATAAGGAAACTAGGTTTGATTCGGGTTTGGGGTATTTTGGCATGACAGATGCATTTTTCTTTATACTACGTCGGGAGATATACAAGCATACGGCCCATCTGATGTAAAGCGGTTACCGTAGCCTATTAACGCTTGCGATATATTAAGTATCACTCGCGCGATGCCTCCTGTGCTGCTTACACAGCAACTCCTTGGGAGCTTACTGGTGATCTCACTCACACGCAGGAACACAACAACCCTCTAGGGACTTATTATTTGGCTGCGGTTTTCTGTGAGGTGGAGGTACTTCCCCAGACGGGCTGCTTTGATGCGCTCTACCTCTCTTAAAACATCCAGACCAAGATAAACAGACATGTTCATGCACACAAATGTTTGCTTTGTGTGGGCATCGAACTCACGAGCGTTAGTGTCAAAGTCACGTCATTCACGACTGAGCCACCGAGCTCTTAATATATCTTAGGAAAACAAGTGTCGCCAACATGACGATGCCGTCATCGTTTCTAACTTTATTTACATATATGGAGTGTGGCTTCTAGATTTGCTTACATTTCAGTGGAATATTAATGAGTAATTTTCCGAATTCAAGTTTTTGGGAACACTAGCGATATGAGCAGCAATAATTTCTTTATTTTTTTAATGACTATGAAAAAACGAGCGTTCTTTAGACCACACGGCTGAAGTAAAACTTCTTTAGCTCCATAGTGTGATACAGAGAATAGGCCTGCACTGTGTCATAGATATACGAAACTTAACTCGCTATGAGAGAAAGAAAATGTGTCTCTTGCCCCTATAGTAATATACGAAACATATTTCTCTCTCTCTCTCTTGCCCCTACAGTAATATACGAAACATATTTCTCTCTCTCTCTTGCCCCTACAGTAATATACGAAACATAACTCTCTCTCTTTCTATCTTCACTAACTTATATCTCCCTCTCGACTTCCGTTCGCCTCGCCCGATCACACTTTTCGTAACGCTCTCTTCACGCACCAGCTTACTCTCCAAGTCAAGCGTGCGTAAAGAAGTTCTACTTTAAAAATCTTATTCTGTCTATTTGTACATATACAATTGAAATTAGAAATATGTTTTAGACTACTTAGAATATTTTTTGGAATTCTGAAGCCGGGATCGTAATCACCGACCCCAAAAACCCCAGTCCACCGTTTCATCCAAATGATGGATTTTTTTCAAAAAATGCTGGATGAACACATGGCGGGTTAATTAGAGATGGGGGGAAGAGGAATTTGGGAAATCTGACGACGGGATCGTGATCAGCGACCCTGAAAACCCTCGAGTTGATATTTTCAGGCCTATTCGGCAGTATTATTCAATTATTTTCTCATTTTTTATTTATGGGGGGGGGGGGGGGGGATAAATTGTTGACAAAAATAATTTGGGCTCCTTTTGTCCACATATTTTTCCCCATCGAATGCATTTTGTTTCACCAACTACGATTGGTTGTTATTCATGAAATTTATTTAAAAAATACCGTATTAAATAACGTAAAAATATTTACTAATCGATCTATTTTTATACCATATTGACTGCACTATAAATGTAATGTTAATTTTTGCTATAAAAAGATCGTGGCAAATTTCCAAATATATTTCTTTGACATATGGAATTGTTATTTAAAATATTAAAGCTAGGGAGCGAGTGTTGCCAGTGTAATCGTTTGTAAAAAAAAAACTATTTCTATGGTTGGTTACCTATTGTTACTTTGGGTCCATGTGCCAGAGTGTGCTTGTCGCGACCCTACCAATCAATCAATCAGATTGCAATGTTGGGCAAAAAGCGCATCGATATATGGATTAGGGCATCCCCATTAGGGATGAGTCCCCATCGGTGCGAATATACGTGCAATGTGAAAGCTAAATTGAACGAGAAGATGAACGAGCTGATGAACGTAATGAATGATATACGCTTATATCTGATTATTTTCTCTTCCCGGTAGAATGATGGCCCTATGTTCTTAGGTATGCCGGGACGATAATGCCATTGTTGGCGTATGTTTCGTATTCTCCTGCCGCTTAGCCTCTGGTGTGAGAGATTACAATTTGGTAGAACCAAGACTTCTCTGGGTTTGCATAAAATTGGGACTCAGACAAGTATTTCTGGTTGCGGCATACGGTCCGGTCAGCTCAGCGTGTGCTCATGGCAGCGACGGCATTTCGTATCTACTAATCGTAGTGGAAGGATGCCGGCCGGTGCTAGTCCACATGAACTAATTGGTGGTGTACAAAGCAGAATAGATCCAGCGACGTATCAAAGGTAGACACGTTATACAGGAACATTATTGTATTTTAAAATGGCGCAAGTAGTATTATATCTACGTACAGTTATTTATTACTTTTGCTCTAACATCGCGACAATTGATTGGGCATACGGGGCATACCTGTCATTAGAAAGAGATGAATATATATCTTAAGATATTTATGCTTTGTGGCGAAGTGCGTATAGCCGCGGCGCGAGAGCGTGGCCAACTGAATGCGAGTTGGGCAAATACCTTACTTTCGTATAGCCATTCTAGGCGCGTACGACGTATCTATAACTTTAAAAACATCTTAGGATAGATCAAATTATATGTAAACTGCAGAAGTTTTGGGAGTCTGTGAGAGATTTTCTGAATTTAGCTGAAGGGAATAAAAGGGTGGAGATTTGAAAGGATGTGTTGAAATGAAACAAAATAGCTACTAAGCGCTTTTTGGTCTCTGTTATGGAGATAAGAGAGTGAACGAAGCAGGTAAGTCAATTCTAGATTTATGTATGGAACGAAACCTCCTCGTGCCGAATACTTTATTTCATCTTATGGATTCGTATGTATACAGACGGAATCATAAAGACATTGTGATTGATTTTATTTTACCTGATAGACGTCTCCGTTACTATAATAAATACAATTTTGAGGTCCCACTCTTGAAACGAATCACTACCTGATGGTAAGCGCCGGTTTGTTGACCTTTTCAAGAAGTGGAGGCATTGGCGAGTGCGTATTTCCTTCGGAGATCATGAATAGATAAGAAGCGAAAACTTGTAGGATGAAAGTGTAAGGAGTGTGCAACTAGTAAACAAAACACTTGCGAGTGCAAGTCTTTTCTGATTTAGATGTGACATACAGTCTGTTAGAGGAAAAAATGATACATTACAATATACAATAGATGTATCGTCGATTCAAGAATGAAGTCTCAGGTAAAACAATCTCGAGGTTGATGGTTAGTAGTAGGTTAGTAATGTTTCCAGAATGGACAAGACGAAATCTAAAGCTGGTGACATTCTTGCTTAACACCCAGGAAGTATTACATCGGTGGAGTGAATATTTGAAGGAAATGCATGACTATACCTTGGACGTTGTCACTAAGAGTAAGTCTCATGCATACTCCACGGAATTGATATGATCACAGGTGATTTGATGTAAGTGTTGACACTTAAGTCCGGGACGCCGTCTCGTATTTAAGCAATCAATTCTGGAGAACCGAAAGGGTCCCAATGAATTGGCAACGCGCAATTCGTACCGTTGTATTCTCTCAGTTTGATTAGCTTAGCAGCAAAAGTATATGCAAAAATAATTGAAAGAAGAATGAGGGTGAAATCCGATGGAATGTTGCGGGAGGCACAGGCAGAATTCTAAAATGGAAGTGGATCTACGGATCATGTTATATCACTCCGCAATATCGTGGAGAGGCACCCGATCATAGACTAGAAGAATTTCTGCGGTTTTCTCTTGAGAAAATAATTGCGTTGTGCGAACGTAACTATGGGGCATACTGCCAAGATATGGGATTGACGGTGGACTGCTCTGTGCTGTGCAATCCACTTACAAAAACTGCTCAGTATGTATACAGATAGATACCAGAATGTCACTGTGGTACTCGTATCATGTCAAAATTGCAAGTATACGACCCATCTGATGTAAAGTGGTAACATATGAACGTTTGGGCGATGCCAGCGCCGGTACACAGCCACTCCTTACGAGCTTACTGGTGACCTCACTCACTCGTAGGAACACAACAACCCTCCAGGGAGATGTTATTTGGCTACGTTTTCCGTAAGGCGTACTTCCACAGAATGTCTGATGCGTTCATGCACACAAATATGTTGGCCTGTTTCGAAATCGAGCCTACGAGCGTTGGCATCAAAGTAACGTTACTAAATGCTGCGCCACCAAGCTCGTTAAAATTTAAAGGCTCTACGCCGGTGGCTGTCACTCGCCACCCTTTGATACTGCGCATACGAAATGGTGACCGCTTCAATTTGGAACACCTTTTCAGTTTCAGACGTTTTTGAAGAAGCGTGTCAATGGCCATTGTCGGCGTTTGAAGTCTGGTCGCCAACGTCAGATGGAGCCACAAACTACCTTTTATATCATACCTATATTGCGCGTTCTACTTTGCCCCCCGACCCGTAACGGTGAATTGAGTTACTACGTAATCTCATCGGCTCTCCAAATGATATTTCTTACAAGGGTGTAGCCGACTTTGAGACGAGAGTGGTAACCACTGACACACTGACAGGTCCTTGCTACACGTGTGCGGCAAGTCCATACAAAACATATGATAAATCATAAACTACCGGTGTTAGCCACGAGCGGTCGGTTACTCAATTGCGCGGAGCCACAGTATCAATAACAGTGCAGAGTAAAAATATATTATTTTTCACTTCCAGGAATTAAATCAACTGTCACAGGCGAACAAAAGTCTTCACATTCTAAAATTAGGTAAGTAATTAAGTGTTTTATAAACATTGACGACGTAACAAAAGCATGTGTTTGTGTGTGAGTGTATGTCCGTGGGTACTTAAACAAGATTCTCTCACGATCTGTAGTGGAATTAGACATAAAGGATTTAGACATAACTTGACCCCGATTAGATTTTTGTTTAAATATTGTTTATATAAACTCGCTTAGTTTTGTATAATTGTTTCTTTATGTTTAAAAAATATACAAGAATTTTATAAACTCAAAATGAAATAACTTGCCAACAGTGAAAAATTTGTCTTATATTAAAATTATATAAATTAAATAATATTTTTAAATTAAATGTTCGTGACGCTTTGCTGTCTTTTTTGTTAACTTTGTTGTTTGATTGTAACTTTTTGAACAACATTAGGATGTTGCGGATGTTGTATGCTAGCATAACCTGTAGTCATTGAATTATTATTACTGACTCAATGCCTGTAATATGCTATTCTTATCATTAAATTCGCACATTTGCCTACTCGAAATCTGTAAATAAATTTAAAAAGCTGGATGACGTTCGCAGTATCTTGCTTCGTCGTGGCTCAATGCTCAATTTTTATAATAATTTATAGCAATTATGAACAATATTCATGTAGTTCATAAATTCAGGAGTTATTATGCGAAAAATAACTTTACAGGCAATTTGATCTAACATACTTTGTGCGTTTCCGCTACGGATTGCCTACCGATAGTAGATGCATGCCGCCGCTGCCATGGCTGCTTCGGTCGTCTATGCCTCGGCTGCTGCGATCGTCTCTGCGCTACGTCTTTCGCCTCTCCACGAGGCATCCTCAGGCGTAGTAAATGTTAGTCGTTATAATTACATGCAAGGAATGATGTTCATTGCGACATAAATGTATTCAAACTTATTAAACACTATTTCGTTACAAGCCGTTTCACATTATATAATAGGCATAACAATATTATGCTTTCTATTTTCTTAGAAAGGTTTTCTACCGGCAATTAGAAAAACAAGTGTACCTACACACCCGTTGGGGTGCTACCTAATAAGTTTTACATGTGAAAATGTAAAGATTACATTAATATTCGCAGATGTGACGGATACAGCAAGTTTTGACGATATATCTTCTCAAGTAAGTCAAGTAGTTGGCGCCAAAGGGCTCAACTTGCTAATCAACAATGCCGGCGTGGCCACAAAATTCACCAAACTTAACATGGTGAAGACCGAGCAGCTGTTACAGAACTTCACCGTCAACACAGTTGCACCAATCATGCTTACAAAGGTTTCAATTTCTCAATTATTAAATGATAATTTTAAATCTAATCCGTGGTAGTAATAGTAAAACACTACTGATAATAACACTATTCAGTACTTATCTTCTTATCTTATTTTCATTTATTTGCGAAATATTGAAGGAAAATTTATTTATTTATTTAGAGTTACGACTATACTTATTCATTTATCATTACACCAGTTCTTATCTCATCTTGAAAAGGGGCCTCAAGTTTGTTTTCTTTGTCTTAGGTTTTCGCGATTGTTACACATTGAAATTAAACTATTTTTAACGGAAGTATCATATATATATATAATATATATATATAAAACTCTGCAGTATGTGAACATACACTGGACCAACCAAACCATTACATCCGGTTCGATAAACCACAAATCCTCGCCAAGGAAAATCGCTACATGCCGAGAATGTTGCGCGAGGCTATTGAAATAAGAAAACACCCCAATTTCAATAGAGAAGATGGTTTGGCAAGTACCACCTGCTTGGGATCCAGTCCTAAAAATAATCAAGTCACAAATCCAAAGATCTACTAAAAAATGTTCGGACACTGTGAGCGATTTTTGTGTGAATCGGAACATATATAATTAATCCATCCATGTCGGTAGATGTAATA
Organism: Pyralis farinalis; assembly: GCA_947507595.1. NCBI lineage: Eukaryota > Metazoa > Arthropoda > Insecta > Lepidoptera > Pyralidae > Pyralis > Pyralis farinalis. The sequence goes on along the minus strand of OX382268.1, from coordinate 35,371,422 downwards.
TTTGAATAACTAATGTAAGACAAATACCACCTTAGTCTTTCCTGCGACCACGGACGCTGCAAAGCGTTCGAAACGTCAGGTTTCAACAAAATAAATAAAACACGCGATACTTCCGTTAAAAATAGTTTAATTTCAATTTGTTTTCTTTGTTGTTAAAGAGCTACTAAAAGCTGTACAGATGGCCCAAAAAAATGATCATCTACGAATTTAACCGAATATCTAACATAAGCTTATAACAATTTTGAAGCGTGTTAGACTGCGGACTCCTGGTGAACTCTATTATTGCCACTAAATTAGCGACATTTGATTTCTCCAGGCTATTTTTTTCTGTAGGTCACGATGGATCGTTTATACGAGATATTATAAGAAGTTTATTTCTCGATTAGTTATCTCGAATACCGATCGAGTATTTGAACACAAATGCAAATAATTTTGTTTCCCACCAGAGTCTGCTACCTCTGCTCCAGCAAGCCTCCCAGGCGAACAGTGACAAACCTGTCGGCGTCCAGCGAGCTATGGTGATCAACATGAGTTCGGTGCTGGGATCTATAGAGATAAATGACCAAGGCGGGATGTACCCTTACAGATGTTCGAAGGTGACATCAGAAATACATTGTCAATGATAGAATGTACTTTTCTATTCCAGTAACAACACATCATCATCATCAATGTATCGGACAGACTGTGTACAGTTCTACACGAACATTAGCACTCTCTGTGTGTCTGATTACTTGATCACTATGTGCCGGGAGTGTTAGGAAGAGCGGTTCGTTTCAATACCACCACCAAAAATTCCACTCACCGTACCACTGGCTAAAGATTAAAAATCCTCCATGCCTACTGGATGATTAGCGTTTTACGACAGTTCTACTCTTTTATAATGCATTTTCTTCCATGTACGGTGACATCGTGGAATCAATTTTACTCTACAGTGTTTTCGAACAAATACGATAGGTATAGTTTGTAGTCTATGCTTCCCTTGAAAAAATATTGAATTTGCTACTTGCTAGTTGCAACACATGCAAGTGAAGTAGGCTTTGAAACTGAACATAAGTTATACCCTCCGTCGTAATAAAAGCTTGAATTTTAAAACATGTAAATTATAATTACTTTAACTCCATTTTTTTTATCGTTTTCCATCCACGTTCTATCTTATTTTGTAAGTAATTTTAAACCATATTTTCCAAGGTTTCCTTATATCAGTATTTCCTGTTCCAGGCGGCTTTGAATGCGGCTACTAAATCAATGAGCCTTGACTTGAAGAAAGATAACATCCTCGTGGCGTCCATGCACCCCGGGTGGGTAAAGACGTCTATGGGCGGCACCAAAGCACCGCTAGATGTCGACACTAGTATCACCGGTATATTCACCACCATAGAGAAACTCGAGGAAAATGACACCGGGAAGTTCTTGCAATACGATGGTACTGAACTAGCCTGGTGATTTGAAAATAGTTCTAGAAAGTAGCTATATAACGCACGAACAACTGTTAAACCAACTAAACTAAGGCATGATAAAAAAATATTCTTGGCAGCGGTCAGTAGATAAGATATATGTGATACAGAAAGAGATGGATATAAAGGTTAAGTCATATTATACAACTGAACAATAACACAAACAACTAGCATGACTGGAGTCAGACTGGAGTGCCTTTCTTACTTATATACCTGCGGGGCAGGCACAGCGAACATAGCGTCACAAGACGTGGTCCTTGTACACCTCGCTCGCTTGTTTACTACTAGTGCATTGGTTAATGTAGCCCTACACTAACCTCTATCTGATACTGAACTGACAATCAAATAGACTCGAGAGTAATTTGGCATTCCAGCGGTACATTGCCTCGGAAAGTCATATTCGAATCGAAATCTGTCAAAATGTATGGACTCTGCATACATTTTAACAGGTAACGTTTCGATGGCTTTCCGAGTCAATGTGGAATACCCCTCTAGAAACACAAACTTGAAACACAAGCTTGTTGGTTGAACACTGGCTTTATTGAGAGTTAGTGGGTGGAACACAAAACGTTATTTCTGTCTACTCACCTAGTATGTTATAAAGCATTAACAAATATACTAGAATCCACGCTGATGTCAAATTATTCTTGAGTTCATTTGATTGTCAGTTTTCTTTTCCCTTGCAAATGACAGCTTATTTTTTATGTCAAAGAAGCGCCGTTTGCGTGTGTGCCGGGAATTCATTAATTAATTGTAACATGTAACCCTATGACTAGTGTTAAGGGGTGTATTAGCGCTACATGATTGTTTTGGCATTAAGATAATGTTGACAGAAGGGCATTTTACTATACATCTCTTGCTCACTTATGATACCTATTTTACGAAATTGACGCATAGTTCCGATTTCGCGCACTCGCGAAAACAGCCTGTAGGCCGATTCTACTAAAAAACTGCAACTGCACTGCAGCGCGGCGTGTGTCAAAATGCGCACATTTTGACGTTTCGTTAAACATCGTTGCTGTCAGATCGTTTAATGTCAAAACGTCCCCATTTTACATACGCCGCGCTGCAGTGCAGTTACAGTTTTTTAGTAGAATCATACTTGTCATACTGTATCACTAAGGATAAATTAATAGAAAGATTTCTTGGAGTTCACATTATACGTGTTTAAAACAGGAATTTATCTAATGGCTGTCTTCAAAAAGACTATATTCGAATGGGCTCAAAAATAATTTGATAATATGTTTTTCGACTGGTTTTCAAGTCAGTGGTGAATGTAGTATCTGTGAAAAAGATGACTATTAAACGATTTTGTATAGCTTAATCTGTCGCCGTGTGTACATAGTTTAAACAAAATACGGTTAATGGTGATTAGAAGTTATAATTTTTTTATAAAATTGCATTTGTTATAAAACAATTGACTTTTATTTAACATCCTTGAGTATATACCATACCCTGTAACAGCTTACCTTCCACTCGAGCCAGTTTTTGTATCAGGATGACAGCCGAAGGTCCACGTGAAATATTTTGATGAGCAGTGGCGAAACGCACTGTTACGTTACTTTGACACCAACGCTCGTGCGTTCGATTCCCACACAGGGCAAACATTTGTGTGCATGAACATGTTTGTTTTTCTTGGTCGGGTGTTTATAAGAGAGGTAGTGTGTATAAAAGCGGCCCGTCTGGGGAAGTACCTCCGCTTCACAGAAAACCGCAGCCAAATAACAACTTCCTAGAGGGTAGTTGTGTTCCTGCGTGTGAGTGAGGTCACCAGTAAGCTCCTAAAAGGAGTTGCTGTGTTAGTAGCGGAGATGGCATTGCGCGAGGGATACTTAATGTACTTCGAGCGTTCATAGGCTACGATAACCGCTTTTCATCAGGTGGGCCGTATGCATGAATACCTCCCGTCATAGTATAAAAAAACATTTTTTTTAGGTCGCTCATGGTAACTCTTGCAGCGTTCATAGCGGGTATACATTTATCATCGCTTATATGTAAATGGTGTGAGTGACTCACTGTCGCCTTTTGAGTTTAATGATATGAAATCTACCATGCCCGTGGTGCACCGTGACTAATCAAAAGAGTTTTGTGTCCGACTGGGGGGAAGTACCTCTGTTGAGAAGACCACAGCCTAATATTATCTTCCATAAATGGTAAAGCCACTGGAGTTTATTTGTCATGGAAAATTGTGTCCTTGGGTGTCCGTAGGTTATTTCCTTCATGGTTATTGTGTTCGTCCTAGTGAGTGAGGGTACCAGCACTCCTGTAGGGCGATTCTACTAAAAAACTGCAACTGCACTGCAGCGCGTCGTGTGTCAAAAATGCGTCATTTTGACGTTTCGTCAAGCGATCTGACAGCAGCGACGTTTAACAAACGTCAAAATGTACGCATTTTGACACACGCCACGCTGCAGTGCAGTTGCAGTTTTTTAGTAGAATCGGCCTACTGTAGGGATGGCATCGCGCGAAAATCCCTAAATTGCTAACGTTCATGGGTTATGGTTAATCATTTCACATTAGGCGGTCTTATGCTTGTTTGCCACCCGACGGATGTAAAAATTTACCTTGCCAGGCCGGTGCTGTAAATTCCTTCGTCACTGATTGAGAGACGTGTTCTTGACTATCCGCATAGTTACCTGCAAACACGAAAGTATGTTGATTATCTACATCTAAAAATACTGGCCAAGTGCGAGTGGCGGCCGCGCACGAAGGTTTTATAGGCTACGCTGTTTTCTTTTGCCGTTTTTATTACTACCGTGTAAAAAGAAACTGCAAAATAAAAACAGCGTAGGCTATGAACGCTTGTAATACATTAAGTATCTATGTATGTTTGTCTTGGTCTGGGTGTTTTTAAGAGAGGTAGAGCGCATCAAAGCAGCCCGTCTGGGGAAGTACCTCCGCCTCACAGAAAACCACAGTCAAATAACAACTCTCTCGTGGGTTGTTGTGTGACTGAGGTCACCAGTAAGCTCCCAAGGATTTGCTGTGTAAGTAGCAGAGGAGGCATCGCGCGAGTGATACTTAATACGTCGCAAGCGATAATAGGCTACGGCTACCGCTTTACATCAGGTGGGCCGTATCCTTGTATGCCTCCCGACGTAGTATAAAAAAAACTAGAGAAAAATTTCGCTCCATGATTTTTCACGACTTTCGTTGCGGTTAAATGCCGTTATATACTTGTTGCCGTAACGCGCACAGTGCGATCAAACCGCTCGGCACGGAACGGGTTAATCAACAGCAATGTTACGATAAACATTGATTAAGATTTAATAACGAAGACCCATCCCATGTCACTATTTATGACTGGTTTTAACGCAGTCAAAAGTACTCGGAGCAAGCTCTCTAATGATTTGCGCGAAGGACGTCTTTCTACGGCGACCATTGACAATAACGTAAGTGACGTGCGGCTATGAAGAATAGAAGCAGATAATAAAGTGACACATCAACAGATTCAGCAAGTTTAGACATCAGTTGAGCTAAGTATAAATCGTATTTACACAAACATTCAGACGTCATGTGCCAGAAGCGAGCTCGTTCGCGACCCCTGCCAATCGATTAGATTGCAATTCTGGCCCGAAAACGCACCGATGTGCGGATTAGGGCGTCCCCCGGAGGCGACGCGCACCCATCCGCCCCCGTCGGTGCAAACATAGGTGCATGCGGCGGTGGGGGGCGCCACCCACCACGCAGCGCCAATTCCGGCGGGTCGAAGAGAGCCGAGTGCTGCATAGGCACGTGGAATGTGAGAGGTGGACTGAGTGATAAGATGAATGAGCTGATGGACCTAATGAATGAGAGACGCTTAGATTTTTTTTTTTTTTTATTGGGGACACGGCATGTGACATCCAGGGCCTACTTGATGGGCTGCAGGACACTGGTGTCAAGGAATAGAAGCCACGAAATACCATGCACTTCATGTCTTCTCGTGGCGTCTACTATGCCGGCCTTGAAGGTGCCTCTTTATATTCCTCAATAATCCAATGTCGAACACGTGTGGAGCCGGAAATACATCGCCGGGAAGTCTATTCCACCGGTCAGCAGTTCGGCACAAGAAGGATTGACTAAACCTTTTTGTGCGAGGCAATGGGGTAATATTCTCGACTGTGTGAGAATGTGCACGCTGTGATGGACGGTAGTTCCGGTACTTGAACGGGGAAGGAGGAATAAGGCTGTAGAGTTCCTCCGAACATTCACCATGATACAGTCGGTAAAAGTGACTCAGCGCGGCGACCTCTCTGCGGAGCTCCAAAGGCTCAAGAGATGCTCCTAGCTTAGGGTCGTCAAAGTAGATGCTTTGTGTGTGACAGAGACTAAGCGTAAGGGGAGCGACACCGATGATCTGCCCGATGGGATGATGGCCCTATGTTCTGGTGTAGACCGGGACGATCATGCCAGTGCTGGTGTAGGTGTCATACTCTCCTCTCGCTTAGCCCCTGGTGTGAAAGATTACTGTTTGGTAGGGCCTAGACTTCTCTGGGTTCGTATAAAACTGGGCATCACGCGAGTATTTCTGGTTGCAGCATACGCTCCCGTAAGCTCAGCGTGTGCCCAAGAACTAGAGAAGTTTTGGGAGTCTGTGAGGGATGTTCTGGATATAGCTGAAGGGAATGAAAGAGTGATTATGTGTGGAGATTTGAATGGATGGGTTGGGACCAAACGAGACGGCTATGAAGCTGCCCTATGGAAATAAGAGAGTGAACGAAGCAGGTAAGTCGATTCTAGATTTATGTATGGAACGAAACCTCCTCGTGTCGAATACTTTATTTCGTCACAAGGATATTCACACGTAGGTATACATGGAGACGGAATGATCAAAAAAGTGTGATTGATTTGATTATAATTGATAGACGTCTCCGAAATACTATAATGGATACAAGAGCCTTTAGAGGTCCCACTCTTGAAACGGACCACTACCTGGTGGTAAGCCGGTTTGTGGGACTTTTCAAGAAGTGGAGGCATTGGCGAGTGCGTATCCCTTTCGGAGATCATGAAAAGATAAGGAGTGAAAAATTGCAAGATGAAAGTGTAAGGAGAATGTATGTACATCTAGTAAGCGAAAGACTTGCAAATGCAAGTCTTTCTGGCACAGATGTGGATGATTGCTGGAAAGTTCTGAAAGAAAGTATGGTGGATAGTGCAAAAGAAGCATGTGGATGCGCAAAGAGGCATAAAACATTGAAAGGGGATGCCTGGTGGGATGCGGAGGTTGAATCCTCCGTAGCAAGAAAGAGGAAAGCGTGGCTGGATTATGTATCATCTTTGCCCTTAAATGAAAGTATGAGAGAGAAGAAGAAAGAAATGTATCGTCAATGCAAGAATGAAACCAAGGCGTTAGTGAAAGAGAAGCGTGAAAGACAAATTATGAATGAGGAAGAGAGGCTGACGAGAAACTTCGAGGCAAATACCAAACTCTTTTGGAGAGAGGTAAAGAAGTCTCGGGGTGGTTCGTCGGCATCCAGTATGAACAAGATTAAATGTAAAGCTGGTATCATTCTTGCAAACACTCAGGAAGTGTTAGAACGGTGGAGTGAATATTTTCAAGAAATGTACGAATATGCCTCGGACGCTGAATGAATGAATGAATGAGTGAATGAATGAATGAATGTCTTTATTTACCGAATATGGGTACATAAATGATGTTCTTACAATAATACAGTGAAAGCCATACATATTCTGCCGAATGTATATCGGCGTGTAAATGATTAAATACAGAATTTAAGAGAATTAAAAATTTGGTCATAATATCTAGATATTTATGTAAGCTTATTTATTATTTCATGTCAAATCAATCAATTTCAAGTCAATTTATCTTTCAAATAATCATTAATTGTATAATAGCCTTTGTCACATAGCAAATTGAAAAGTTCCTTCTTAAACATGCGTAAGTTTAGTGTATTAAATCTTTCAGGTAACTGATTAAAAATTTTTTGACTGACAATGAGAGTGAGTCTGATGCTCACTCCACGTTGACGGCGTCCGATGAAGGTATAACTATGGATGAGATAGAATGGTCGATACGAAGTTTGAAAAATGGAAAGTCTGCGGGACTTGATATGATTACAGCTGAGATGATCAAACTAGGTGGCACTTACGTCCGGGACGCCTTCTGGTACTTATGCAACCTATGCTAGAGAACTGGAAGGGTCGCAATGGACTGGGGACGCGCAGTCATCGTACCCCTGTATAAAGGCAAGGGATCTCGCATGGACTGCGCCAACTATAGGGCCATCAGTTTGATCAGCTTAGCAGCAAAAGTATATGGAAAGATAATTGAAAGGAGAATGAGGGTGAAATCTGACGAAATGCTGTGGGAGGCACAAGGAGGATTCCGAAATGGAAGGGGATGTACGGATCAAGTTTTCTCGCTCCACAATATCGTAGAGAAGCATCTGGCCACAGACCAGAAGGTTTTCTGCGGTTTTGTGGATCTTGAGAAGGTATTTGATAGGGTTGTGCGAAAGGAACTGTGGTGTATATTGCCGAGATATGGGATTGACGGCTCACTGCTGCGTGCAGGATTGCTCAGCATGTGTGCGAATAGATGGCAACATGTCACCCTGGTTTGATGTCAAAATTGGTGTCAAACAGGGTTGCATGTTGTCTGCTAGGCTGTTTATTCTGTATTTCGATAGTTGCCTACAGAGAATAAGATCGACGAATGTAGGATTACGCATGGGTGACCTAGTGGTGAACTATCTGCTGTATGCAGATGATGCCGTCCTGCTAGCAAAAACACCATCTGAGTTGCAAAGACTAGTCACAATGATGAAAGACGAATGTATGAAGGAAGGCTTACTATTGAATGCGAAGAAAACAAAGATTATGGTATTTGAAAGAGAAGAAACCAGAACCAATGTAAGAATTACGGTAGATGATGAAGTGTTGGAACGAGTGAATGAGTTTGTATATCTTGGATGCGCTTTCAGCAGGGATGAAAGGTACACCGCAGATGTGGAAAGGCGAGTGAGTGCTGGGAATAGTGTGAATGGAGCGTTGGGAAAACTTCTTGGCAGTAAAAACCTGAGCCAGAAGGCGCAGCTGGCTGTACACAATGCAGTGCTGGTCCCAACGCTTACTTATGGAAGCGAGAGCTGGGTATGGCAGAGAGAGCATGAAAGTAGGATAAACGCGGTTGAAATGCGAGCGTTGCGCAAAATCTGTGGTGTAACGCTTGCAGACCGTATCCGCAATGATGAGGTTAGAAGCAGAGTTAGTCTGAAAGAGAGCATCGGTGTTAAAATAAGAAGAGGCATGCTCCGTTGGTTCGGACATGTAGAAAGAATGCAGGATGAAAGAATGACGAAGCAGATATACAATGCAAAAGTGGAAGGATGTAGGAGCCGAGGAAGGCCAAGACTTACCTATCATGATCAGATTGGTCGTGTTCTATCAGAAGGTGATGTCAGGAGCCCTAGAAACCGGCGAGCGTGCGTGAAAAGAGCAATGAATGTGAAAGAAGCGAGTGAGGTATGTAAGGATCGAGTCGCGTGGCGCTCGGTTCTCTCTGCCTACCCCGTAAGGGATTTGGCGTGAAGTTATAGATTCAGACGTCAGAAAGATACCCGTGGATCTTCCGTCAAATTGTGATATAGATTTATAGAATATAGAATGTGATATCAAAAAGCAGTCGTTTAGATTGGTGTCATTGACGAACTCGGTGACGACAATATTTATTTATTATAGATAATGAAAGCTATATTGTTATATGAAGAATATATTGGTACGACTTCAAAACAAAAAAAACATCAATGGATTTTCGTAGGACCATTCGAAGGTTTGCAAACAAATTGATTGTCTCATTCTTCGGACGGACGAGTTATTTTGCAACTTAGACCTTTAAACAATTGTACTATAAGATAAAAGCACCATTGGTACTGCCGATTGGTATGTCAATCATTGACATTGAGGTATATTGGCAAGTTTTTTTTGGCATGTCTTCTTCGCCAATGGTCGTTTTCGAAATGCTGGTAGATTAAAAAAGAGGGGGAACCAACCGGTTGTATTGGAAATTGTTCGACAGCAGTGCCCAAGAAGCATGATCCTACTAAAGATAAAAAAACCTTATTTGTCGTTGGGCCCTCGCGAGCACTTAGATACGTCTCACATTTTTTAAATATACTCTTATTGTATCCTAATTGTCACTTGCCCAGCAGTGAAGGAAAAACATCGTGAGGAAACCGGAACATCCAAGAAATAATAGAAATAATATTTCGAAGTTCGTGGATTTTACCTAATAATGATATGTCAGAGGAAAAACAGATGAATGATCTGTTTTTCTGACGGCAATCGCTCCATGTAAAATCAGATTTTTGCAGTATTCTAGTTAAATCCTTAGACTTAGGTAGCGGACCCTGCCAATCCTAATGAATTAGGAAACGGAATAACGCTAAGAAGAAAAAGAATCTTATTGTATGTTATTCAATTCTCTTATGTTACTATTTTTCTTTTTTAATCTGCTAAGATTTGGGAAATGACCATTGGCGAAGAAGAAATGTCGGAAGGAACTTACCAATATAGACCTCTTTTCAAATAGTCAAATGGATATTACAAGAAATTCATGTCAGCATATTTGTATAATAATAATGATGTCAAAGTGTAGAAATAGAGATTGTTAGGAAAACATTGCCTGTGCTGAATTAGTTCCCGACATCTTCGTCAGTGACATGTTCATCAATTCTATAATAAGCCTTTATGCAGAGAGTATTTTTGATATGATTTTTGAACATATAGTCAGGAAAGGACAACTGTTTCTGGCAATTAATTATAGAATCTACTGCTAGATATACGAGAAACGATCTACCAGTCCTAGCAAGCTGATGTACCGTTATACTACGAGTACATTACGACAATGCTCCAGCCCACTCCGGCAAAGGAATATTATATATGAATCGAATATTATTTGTTTATGAAGGCGTGGAATTATATCATACGTAAAGAATAGTGAGCTGGTGGGTCACCAGTAAGATCCCAAGGAGTTGCTGTGTTAGCAGCACAGCGTTAGGTGGTTACGTGCGCCCATGGGCTACGGTAACAATTTTACATCAGACGAGCCGCTTGTATGCCTCCCAACGTTGTGTAAAAATATAGGTATACTGTTCCTGCCTTTGGGGTAAGGAGAGACTATGGAACGTCAGGTGTACCGATCCAAACATACCGCTCTCGCTTCTTCCACACTCATCAACCTCTTCAGGCATGCTCATCGGTTTTTTTCAACACATCACCAATTTGATCTATATGTATGCGTCTAGGGCGGCCGCTCCCGATATCTCCATTCACAATCTCACCTACACGTGGTGCATGCTGCTGATTAATTAACATGGCTCTGACGAAGCAATGGAGTGGTGCTTCAAACCAACCGAACTAGGGAAGTACCTCCATCTCACGGAAGACCGCAGTCAAATAACGCATTGGAAGGTTGTTGGGTTCCTGCGAGTAAATGAGAGCACAAAGCATCTGTAAGTTGCTAGCACAGGAGGTGGAAACGTAATACTTGTATTTTTAAGCATTCATAGGCTACGCTAATCCTTTAACGTGAAGTGGGCCGTATGCGTGAACGAAATAACTAATTGGGACCGACAGAAGGTTTTACTTTCAAACTCAATTCACCGCTACGGGTTGGAGGATGAAATAGAACGCGCACCTCTATTTCACCCTTCAACCCGTAGCTCTTGGCTACTTCGCGGATTAACATCATGTCACTTGTCAGCTTCAGGCAGGCTCGAATCAATATACTTAGACTGGTCGTAAATACTGTTACAATTAAAAATAAACAAAATATTACATTTGAATTTGGAATCTGTAATTTTTATATGATTGTTCATTGAGTTTTCTCATTTTGGCGCCAATACTTTATACAATATTTTGCGATATTAAAATGAAGTGGGGTGATAAAGAGAACGGAATCGCTGTGATTGCATTACACAAAGTAGGTATGGAGCCAAATGTAATTTTAAAAACTCTCCATACGCTTGGTATTAATAAAATGTTTGCGTACTAGAGACCTCTTCTGTTTGTGACAGAAAAAGATCTGGCCGTCCACGTAGTTTTCGTACGAAAAAGGTGGTCAAAGCAGTAAGGGAAAGAATTCGAAGAAATCCTGTTCGAAAACAAAAGATTTTATCATCTCAGGAGATAAAGATAGCACCTAGAACCATGTCACGTATTTTAAAAGATGACTTAAGACTTTCAGCCTATAAGAGACGTACTGGTCATTTCTTAACTGATAATTTAAAAAGAATAGGGTGGTAAAATCGTAAGAACTACTGAAGCGGTACGCAAAGGGAGGTCACAGAAAAATTTTGTTTACGGATAAGATTTTTTTTACAATTGAGCAACATTTTAACAAACGAAATGACCGTATTTATGCTCAAAGCTCTAAGGAAGCTTCCCAATTAGTCGACAGAGTGCAACGAGGGCACTATCTTCAGACTTCAGTGATGGTTTGGTGGGGTATTAGCTATGAAGGAGTGACTGACTGAGCCATACTTTTGTGAAAAAGGTATCAAAACATTGGCACAAGTGTATCAAGATACCATTCTTGAGAAGATAGCGAAGCCCCTTAACAACGCCATGTTCAATAACCACGAATGGTCCTTCCAGCAAGGCTCGGCGCCGGGTCATAAAGCTCGGTCTACGCAGTCTTGGTTGGAAAGGAATGTTTCGAACTTCATCAGAGCTGAAGACTGGCCGTTGTACGGCTTGCTCTAAACGCCATGATAATTTGGAGTCCCTAAAACAATCCGTACGATTGGCAGTGAAGAATTTTCCCATGTACGTGCTTCTATTGATAACTGGCCTCAACGTTTAAAGGACTGTGTGGCAGCCAATGGAGACCACTTCGAATAAGCTTTTTATATTTTAAATTGTTTTATATTTATGTATTAAACTAAGACACTGTAAAAGTAATAAATGTTATTTGCAATAGAATTTATTTTTTCTTTGTTTCAGTATTTATGGCAAAACTAGGTATAGGCGTTAAACACAAAGTTAATTTTATGTAAGGATCGAGTCACGTCAGTCACGTGGCGCTCAGTTTCTGCCTACCCCGTAAGGAATTTGGCGTGAAGTTATTGATAGATTTTTTTTTATACTACGTCGGGAGGCATACAAACATACGGCCAACCTGATGTAAAGTGAGTACCGTAGCCTATTAATGCTTTGAGATATATAAAGCATTACTCGCGCGAAGCCTCCTCTGCTGCTTCCACGGCAACTCCTTGGGAGCTTACTGGTGACCTCACTCACGCAGGAACACAACAACCCTGTAGAGAGTTGTTATTTGGCTGCGGTTTTCTGTGAGCTGGAGGTACTTCCCCAGACGGGCTGCTTTGATGCGCCCTACCTCTCTTAAAACATCCAGACCAAGACAAACAGACATGTTCATGCACACAAATGTTTGCCTTGTGTGTGAATCGAAGCCACGAGCGTTGGTGTCAAAGTCGCGTCATTCACGACTGATGACTGAGCCACCGAGCTCGTCAAATAGATAAATAGAAACACAAAGTTTTTGACAGGTGTCAAGTGTTGTATTTGTTTGTGGCCGTATGCTTGTTTACGTCCCGGCATTGTGTAAACAAAGGTTACTTGTATGTATACCTATATGTTCCTTACGCGGTAGGCAGAGAGAACCGCGACCAATAAGACGCAATCTTTACACACTTCATTCGCTTCTTTAACATACATAGCTTTTTTCATGCATGCTCGCCGCTTCCTAGGGCTCCTGACATCACCTTCTGATAAAACACGACCAATTTGGTCATGTTAGGCAAGTCTAGGTGCGGTAGGTGAGACAGAGGTGTCCACGCAGTCGACTTTTGTACAAAGTCTCCCTCTGGTCTTCTGGTCTGGGCAGACGCGCACGCCGCGTCTGCCCAGACCAGGACTTTGTTTTATAATATGTGATTAGCAGCATATTCTAATGGTTTGCAAGGCGTACTTGGTGGCTCTGATAGAGCAAGATATATAAAAACCTCGTAAGATCCGTGCACATGTGCACCTTTCTTGCAGTTCGCGTGAACACTTGGAGAGTGCACTCAGTGACGTACAATTACTTATGATTGGATTGAATTGAAGCTCGTGCGTACCTACTGTTACTGCCCCTCATTACTCGAATGAGAGACGGCTCGTAAGTGACTCAACCATTGCCTCATAATACAGAAAGGGAATAAGTGAAATTTTAAAACTTTCGCAGTATTCTCCTCTCGTCTCGAGAGCCATTTTTTTATACGACGTCGGTAGGCATACAAGCATACAGCCCACCCGTAAAGCGGTTACCGTAGGCTATGAACGCTTGCAATAATATATTAAGTATCTCTCACGCGATGCCACTGCTGCTAACACAGTATTTCCGTAGGAGCTTACTAGTGACCTCACTCACACGCAGGAACACCACAACCCTCTAGGGAGTTGTTATTTGGCAGCGGTTTTCTGTGAGGTGGAGGCACTACCCCAGAATGGCGACTTTGATGCGCCCTACCTCTATTAGAAAATTAAAAATTGAAAAGTTTCTGCGTGATAGTGAGGTCATTGATAAGCTCCTAATAAGTTGCTGTGTTTGGAGCAGAGGTGGCATCGTACGTGCGATACCTACTTAATGTATTTACGGTCACCCCTCTACATAATTTTGTTTGTGTGCCTCCTGTAGTTGTATAAAAACACGTTTTGAAGTTATGATGGAATAACGAAACTTGAGAACATGAACTCCCAAAATATTAGATATACTCGCCTCGAGAGCATAGCGGGTAATTGTAGGTAGCTAAGTACAACCTTCACTTTGCTACGCTACAACCACTAATCAATAAACCACTTGACTACGCATGACAGCACCCCAGCCGCGCTCTGAAAAATGTAGCGTGTTAACGCCATCGATGTACCAAAAGGTAGACACGTTATACACCAACATTATTGTATTTAATGGCGCAAGTAGTAGATACTATATCTACGTACAGTTATTTATTATGACACTTGTATGACACCGAGTTGGGCAATTACCTTACTTTCGTATTGCCATTCTAGAGCGTGTGTCGTACACGCTCTAGAATAGCAATACGAAAGTAAGGTAATTATAAGGTAAGGTATATATGTACGAGTATAACTATAAAAACATCTTAGGTTGACTTAATAACTCCTTAAATAACTCAGCGATTCGAGCCTTCTGACCAATGTGAGAATATTTTAACGTCATAAAAGTCATCGATGACTCCCGCGCCAGTATTTGTTGCGTAGGCGCTGTTACTCTACTACACAGATCAATAAACACATTGAAATGTGTTAAACACTGTTCCAGCGTAGGAGTAATTACTCAAGCACACTCGAGAGCAAAGTTCAAACAAAACCTTATCTACAACGGGCAGAGCCGTCACTAGTAAACTGTGCCGTTACTTGCTCTATTGGACAGCCACGATGATAATGATTATGATACAAGGAATATAATGCTAGAATATGTTAAAGATGCTAGTCAGGTGTGCAAGGACCAAGTCATATGGCGCTTAGATGTCTTGCCTAACTGGCAAGGTGCTTACGGTGAAGAAATAGATTCATGTACATAGGTATACAATTAGATGTAGCAGTCGAGAGAGGCCAATGCTTATCTACCATGACCAAATCGGTCGTGTTTTATCAGAAGGTGAGTGTGAAGCTGTAGATAGATATACATATTTTTATGGAGATTTCGAGAGGGGCCGCCCTAGACGCACACATATAGATCAAATTGATGAAAGGCCAAATCAAAAGCACCCAAAACCTGAAGAGCATACACGAAGAGGTTGATGAGTGTGGAAGAAGCGAGAGGTGTATGTTTGGATCGGTGCACCTCGAGTTCCATAGTCTCTGCCTCCTCCAACTCCAATGGGAGACAGGCGTGATGATACGTATATATTTTTATTCTACGTAGGAAAGCAATCATGTATAAGGCCCACCTAATTTATTAGCATATTCAATAAACGTTGCATTATAAGGAGCATCGCCCGCGCGCTATTATCCCTGCTGCTGACACTAAGCCTATGAACCCTTGCAATACGTTATGTATGGGTCGAGCGATGCCTCCTCTGCTTCTAACACAACAATTCTTTAAGAGCTTACTGTTGACATCACTCACACGCAGGAACATAACACCAATACCCTCCAGGGAGTGATTATTTGGTTGCAGTTTTCTATGAGGTAGAGGCAGTTCCCCAGCAGGGCTGCTTGGATACCCTTTATCTCTCATAAAACACTCGAACTAGATAAACAAACATGCACGACACGAAGTAAATAAAATAACCTATGTTTACCTACTTCACAACAGGCTAATTTGTATGGGAACAAAGATGACAGCCTATACCGGCGACGTGACAGACATCATCGAGCCTGAGTCACGTGCGGACGGTGCTTAGGCAAGTGAGTGACTGGGTGCCCGTAACAGGCTGAGCTTCTCTTCACCAAAGCTACCTATGACTGTGAAGGGGAAGTTTCAGCGGCCCCCGGTAATCAAATATGGCCAGGACTCGTCGAGGAATGTCATTGACGATCCTCAGCGTGGAGATCGACTCACGTCTACTGTTTGTGCAACATGCCACCCGTATAGGAGAGAAAGATGCGGCTTGCTTTGGCAAAATGTCGAGGGTTACGGCATCATCATGGGATCAGGTTTCTAGCTCTAAAGGTTAATTGTTTGTACATGTACGTGCTTGTGTATATCTGTAGTATATTCAACATATATAATAAGTATATGTATTTAAATCTGATTCAATTTATATTATATAGTTACCTCTATGACTACCATGTGCACTTGTGTATGAGTACATTAATGTTATATTATATATCAGCACTGTAAAGAGTTTACTCTCAGGTAACACTATCGGGACCATACAGAAGAGGGGGCTCTTCTACACCGGTCTAGGACTTAAAAGAAGAGATCTCAACTCCTGTTATGTAAACCTTATAGCGATAATAAAGTATTTTCATATAAAGGTGCAAGGGGACTTACGTGACAACGCTGACTTATGCGGTTGCCATCTGGTGCCAACGTACGTATGTCGCAGTGTCGTTCTGAGAAGCCAGCGACAGGCGTTAAGACTGTTGACCAAGGCAGCACGGCCTGTGCTGGCTGGAGTACTTCCCTAGGACCTGGAAATAACACGCGCCGGTCGCATGGAAAGTGAGCGTAGATCCGCGGCCGGTAAGGAGATGAGCCGGCAAAAGCGCAAAATTTGGGTCGCTGCAAAACAGTGGCAGGATCACTGAACTGAAGACACCAACGGGCGGGATCGCTTTTTCTCAGAGGTGGATGCACGACTGAGGGTAACCTTGTCGAGCCGGACTATCAAACGTCCCAGATCCTCCTAGATCACGTACTTTTGAGAAAGAGATTCTATAAAAAGAACTTCGCGACTTTACGCGGATGGCACGCGCGTATAAGTGCCGAAGAATGGGCGGAAAAGACAGGCAGCAGAGCCCATATGGACAGCAGGGCAGCAGAAGGGGGAGAAGGCGTAGACCTAGAGATAATTATGTAGATTTAAATAATTTGTAGGGAATCAAAAAATGCCCACCGCACGGGAAAGAGCCTCAGAGCAACATGTGCCGTGCTGCATCTCCCGCGTTTCTATTCAAATGACCGCAAGGTTGGTGGAGCCATGGGCGGTGGTGAGTTAGAGGCCGACTAATACTAAACTTGCCTACTGAAAAGATATAGACATCACTTTAAAGATTATAATTAAGCAGATTATTATTTGGTTGTTAAGTGATTCGTATTATTAAATTTACGTGGACGTGGTTCTGTGTTACACTTTTCGAAGTTAGATAGCGCACTAAAAAATTAAAGCTTTGTTTTGTCCACATGGGTGGACAATAATTTATTTAACGATGTGTGATTATGGAATCACGTAAGTTATGTAATAACGTGATGACTGTCATGTATCTAATTGTTTAAATTAGACACATGACAGTCATCAAGGGTATAGAATATACTCGTATTTAGTATTTGTTTTAATTGGCGATTCAACTACGTATGTATTAATATACCTGCTAAATATGACGAATTCATATACGAACAGACATGGCATAAAATTTAAAGACAGTGACATTTAGCGAAAGTTACACTGTGCCGTTCTGTCTGCGAGAGAAAAGGACAGGATACGAACACTGATTTGTAACTCAGTAAAGGCCGGCGGCGGCGTGTTTACCACTTTTATCTCGTCTCGTTGAACGCCCTTTAGACGGTTGAATTGCCCCACTATTAGTAATTGTTACACTATGCCTGTAATTATTAGGCATGTCCTCAAAGTTTACCGCTCCCATTCCTTTAGAAATACAAACATTATTCGTAGCGCCAGTCAACCGTATCAATAGAAGATAGACGTGTCACGTGTTGTTGGTTTGTGCTATGAAGTAAAGTGCTGGCGCAGCTACACGGGAGGTGGTCGGCGGCGTCGCATCCAGCGCCTCGTGGAGAATCGCCCACTTGGGGCTCACACTTCGTCCCTATAAGTTCCACTTGTACATTTGTAACAATATTTTTTTATAGAACTAGCATATCTAATGTGGCAGTTACGGTAGCCTATGAATGCTTACAATATACTTATTAAGTATCTCTCGCGCGACGCCACCTCTGCTGCTAATACAAAAACTTCCTAGAAGCTTGCTGACTACAATTGTGTCGAACGGTGTGTGCTATGATTAAAAATACATGTGCTATACTGCTAATCTCTTCGAACGAAATTTCGTATATTATTATAAAACTTATTTCAGTAAAACTTACTTATTCGCATTGCCTCGGATAATCATATTCGAATCGGATTTGGAAAATTATCTGTCAAAATGTATAGACTCTGCGTACATTTTTACAGATAATTTTTCGATTCCGATTAGAATATGGCTTTCCGAGACAATGTGTATACCCAAGCTTTTACTGCCAAGAAGTTTTCCCAATACTCCATTCACACTATTCACGTCTTTCCACATCAGCGGTGTACCTTCCTTCGCTGCTGAAAGCGCATCCAAGATATACGATGGACACTAGACAACTGATAAACATATATAAATAGCTACTGTTAAAGAAGCGAGTGAGGTGTGTAAAGACCTAGCCATGTGGCGCCTGGTCTCCCTGCCTAACCAGCAAGGGAGTTGACGAGAAGTTAACGGTATATAGATAAATTATAGAAAGCTAAGTAACTTTGTGTTAGGAACTTACCAAGTTTTTATTAGGAAACTTACCAAGTTTACTGCAAAGCTCCTTCTGCGTGCACAAATTGAACTGATCCATTGCGAATCGCGAAAACACTTTGTACAATCAACAGAACTTTAATACGAGTATTTTAGATAGAGTATGCAACAGAAGCAGAAGAAACGGATTTAGTCTCAACCTGGATTGGAACAGGGAGAAGATAACTCACTTGACCAGGACCCGATTGAAACGTAGTGATTATCTTGTCTCTGAATTGTCTATAGATAACTAAAATGTCAGTTCCTGTATGTCATTTTATCAAAGGAGTTTGAGGTCATTTAGCTTTTTAATATTCTTTACGTACATTTGCTTTTGACGAATTCAGTAGCGCAGTAATAGTTAGTAACGCTACTTTGACTCTCAACGCTTGTGGGTTCGATTCCCGTACAGGACAAACATTTGTGTGTATGAAAGAGACATTTTAAAATAGATCAAAGCCATCAGTCGGGAGGTGGAGGTACTTCACCTTCACCTCACAGAAAAGCACAGCTAAATAACAACTCACTTGTTGGTGTGTTAGCAGCAGAGGTAGCATCGCGCGAGTGAAATTTAATGTAGGTATTGCCAGCATTTATAGGCTATGGTAACCGCTTTACATCAGATGGGCCGTATGCTTGTATGCCTCCCGACGTTGTATATTTCTAAAAACATGCGCAGGTTTTAAAAGGTATACTACCAGCGACGCGCTTGAATTTGCAAGTGTCCATAGGCTACAGTAACTGTAAATTTAGAGGCAAAGCTGACGAGGCTCTAGCGAAAGTAAGGTAGGGCGCGTGAATGTAGTTTGAATGCGGAAGGACATACCTACACCTCACAGAGCACAGCAGTTAATAACAGCTGTGGAGGATTGTCGTGTTCCTGCGAGTGAAGTTACCAATAAGCTTGTATTGCAAGCAAGCTAGGCAATTCGGTGTAGATCAGGTGAACCGTATGCTTGTTTGATTCTCGACGTTGTAACCATACAAAGGCATCTCTTCTAGTCAACCTTTAGCCATTTGAGAGAGGTTTAATAGGAACCATATGTTCGTTTAGCATCTTAGTGGTTTTTTTAAAAAAGCTCTATGATGATGAAGGAAAGGCAGGTGGGTCGGCTGGTTTAGCAGGTTACCACGTAATTTGGCAGGGCAAATCAAATTTGCCACTGGAACAATGACGCAGAGGGGCCCTCCGTTGGCACTTATAAACGAATTGGGGGAAGGGTTCTAAGGCACTGCGAAAATATAGACACTAGTCGATCTTTAGCCATCTATCCCACTAATTCAGCTTACAATGGTTTCTAGGACTATTGGGATTTCATATTGATATTAGTTTCGACCGGTGTTCCAGCAAGCACTGACTCCTTGACTGTGGATTACATTCCATCATAAGATGAATATTTGCGTGAACGAACATTTCCGTTTGTTGTGGTTTGGGTTTTTTATCTACCTACACAAGTAAATAAAGTTGAAATGTCTATTTTTAATGCTAATTAAAAAAAAACTAATTTCGACTTTCACCAGCTGAAGTTGTAAAGAGTAACTTAGGCCATATTTATATTTTAGAAAATAAATGGGATCTGCGAGATAACAAATTCAATATTCACGTAAGTAAAGTTACCAGCAAGCTCTAAGAGTTGCTGTGTTAGCAGCACAAGCAGTTACACGCCTTCACAGACTACGGTAACCATTAGCAGTACATAACCATAGGTGGGCCGTATTCTTGTTTGATTCCCTACGTTGTATTTTCTAATGAATATTATAAGGAACACCTCAAGAAAACAATACATCTATCTATAACTTAACGCCAAATCCCTTGCGGGGTAGGCAGAGAGAACCGAGCGCCACGTGACTCGATCCATACACACCTCGCTTACTTTTTTAATACTCATTGCTCTTCTCATGCACGCTCGCTGGTATCTAATAATCAATTAGGTCTTGGTAGGTAAGTCTTTTTAAATAAAACAGTACATGTGATACTTAAAAGATTGTAAACGCATCGGTGGTGGTATTGGAAATGTGTATGTAATGTATGTATGTAAAACATAAGGCTTGGGAATGTTCAGATCGCTCGCCTCTGCCTCGGGTGTGATCACGACAGGTACAAGCGCGTGGCTGGTTTTACAAAATAGTACAACCGAGCGCGCACCGCTCGGGTGTGGATTCGATTCCCACACAGGACAAACATTTGTATGCATGAACATGTCCGTTTGTCTTGGTTGGGTATTTTTAAGAGGTAGGACGCATCAAAGCAATGTCTGGGGAAGTACCTCCACCTCACAGAAAAACACAGTAAGCAAATGAATGCGGTTAGCTCCTGGAATGGCTGTGTTAGCTGCAGAGGCGGATCGCGGGAGTGATAATGTATTACAAGCGCTCCTAGGCTACGGTAACCGCTTAACATCAGGTGGGCCGTTTGCCTGTATGCCTCCCGACGTTTTACAAAAAAAAACTTCATTGCCGAGCTAAATATAAATAATAAAGTCTGATACTTGAAAACGTATACTAACCACAATGTCTATCATCGATACAGAACGCGTGAGTCACCGCGAGTTGTGGGATGTGTCTCATGACCATTACATAGACGGGCATGTCCGTCAAGCAGACTGTACACATGTTAATCAAAATAGTATTGTCGACGCTGCGTGAGGCATAATCACGACGCGATGTGTTTTACACGCGGCGGCACCGAACTGTGCGCGCGGCGTAAATTAGTCAATGAACGCCCTAATGAAGGATTATGGAATTAAACCATCCCGTTTTGGAATGTATTAGCGACAGTTTGCGTATGTGTTAAAGACAATTTGACTGTTGTCATGATTTTGGAATGTGTTAGGGTTTGTGTATGTGCTAAGGGCTGTTTGGCATCTGTTAGGGATGATTTTGGAATGTATTAGAGACAGTAAGACGGATGTGTTAAGTGGAAATTGTCCCTAACGTATTTCAAAACCTCCACACCTGATAAACCAAAACTGTATTTAACAAGTCGTAAAACCATCCGTAGCTTCAAAAGTGGACAGGAAGTAGATAAACAAAAGCTATACACAGTCTGAATATGGTCACAAATCTAACCACGGCTATTACATTTTAATCAGTCAGCCCAATCAACCAATGCAATCTGACTATGGATACTGCCCACTACATTAACCACTTACCACCAGGCAGGTATTGTACAATAAAAATACTAATACCGTTGCTAAAGATCCAGGCAGGTAGTAACTTCCAAAATACCTCAATATCTCGAGACGAAGGTCTTTGACCAGAGTGTGTCGCCAGTGATGACTTACATGGGCCACATACGAAAGCTCAAGGTTGCACATCGTGCGATGGAGAGAGCCATGCTCGGAGTTTCTCTACGAGATACATTCAGAAATGAGCACATCCATAGCAGGACTAGAGTTGCCGACGTGGCTCTAAGGATCAGTAAGCTGAAATAGCAGTGTGTAGGCCACATAGCTCGGAGAACCGATGGCCGTGGGACAGAAAAGTTCTCGAATGGCGACCACGAACCGGAACCGCGTAGGACGGCCCTCTCCTCTACACGATGGACCGACGATCTTGTGAAGATCGCAGGGAGCCGATGGATGCAAGCGGCACAGGAGCGATGGAAGTGGAAGTCAAAGGGGGAGGCCTATGTTCAGCAGTGGACGTCCTTCGGCTGATATGATGATGATGCTAAAGAAACATAGGGATCGAGAACTTGGAAGATAGATAGTAAAGTACTTCAGGCATATTTGACATAATTGAGGTAACCTATTCATGTTATTCTGTCATAAGTACATTAGTTTAGCAACTACATATTTTTTTATACAACGTCAGAAGGCATACAAGGACACGGCTTATGTGATGGCCACTTAGTTACTGTAACTAATGGATGATTGCAATACATGAAGTATTGCCCGCATGTTGCCACCCCTGCTGCTAACACAGCAATTCCTTAGGAGCTAACCACATTCACTTACTGCTTGCTCACTATGGTTTTCTGTGATGTCGCGGTACATGCCCAATCAGGCTGCTTTTATCCGACCTACCTCTCTAAGACCGAGACAATCAGACATGTCCAATTATAATAGTCCTTTTACCATTAACGGGTACAAGTCCCATGGCAGTAATAGTGTCCATAAATGCACAGTACCTTAACTCTGTTAGTAAAAATGCTTGTTGGTATCAAAAATCGGATTTATATTTCCGTTTGCTGTAGGTTAATGTCCATAACAATTCGCCAGGTTACAGCTTTAGCCGCACAGCCGGTATGAAGCATAACATGTACTTTTATAACAATGATACATTTTTTTTCTGACCTAGTAACCTAAGGCTTATATAATCTACCTACAAAGATATACAGGTAAAGCTAAATTATCTACAGTCAATAAGTTATATACATATAACAGTACGGAGAAACTTATATACAATTTGAAATTTTACTTAAACTTATCTGTAACCTGAGAAACTTTGATTTTTCCTACATTCTGGGCAGTACCATTTGCCTTTGGGTGGTACCATGATACCGACGCATTCGAAATGGAACCATTCGATTGGGCAGCCTTCGGCATCGCAAGCAATCATCTCTGACACTTCATCGTAAGGACATCGACAGTAACAGTAGACACTCTCTCCCTCCCGTGCTTGCCGCACAGCGGGCCTTTGGAATGGATAGGGCAGGCTAGAAGTACCAGAGTTGAGATACGTTGGCGGTGGAATAGGCGCAGAGTTGTGCATGCTGTGTGGTTGGTATATCTCCAGGTTTCCTTCTTCGCTTGAATCAGAATCACTTGATTCCATTGATTCAGAGTTCATCAGGATTCGTGGAGGCTCAGGGTCTGGTATAGGTGTAGTCAGTCTAATTGGTTCTGTATAGTTGTACATTCTTTGGGGTATGACAGTGGAAGGAATCTCTTTTTTTGCTTTGTGTGTTATGGGGGATGGTAGGTCTTCTTTTCTCCATTCTAATTTTGGTGGTTGTTGTGGTTTTAATGCTGTTAAACTTGGAGGAGTTTCCTCATCACTTGAATAGCCATAAAATTTGTTTGGCACTCTTCTTCTTTTTGATGCCCGCTTTTTTTCACCAGCACTAACAGGAGTGCTGGTGACAGTGGGAGTGGCTGGTGTAGCAACAGTAGGAATCTCTGGCATTTGTACAGTATTGGATTGTAATGATATGGTAATTTTGTTTGGAACTAAAGGCGGCATAGGTTCCATCTCTGATTTAGTTATAACTTCTTTAGGAATGTTAATTTTAATAGGTCCATGTTTTTTAGAACTCTTTGATTTCTTTTTCTTTTTGCTTCTCTTTTTGCTTGATTTTTCCTTTACTTCTATTTCTTCTGTCTTTATTTCTGTTTCCTCCGTCTTTATTTCTGTTTCTACTGTTTTCAGTTCCTTATCCTCCTTAACAGGTGAGGCAGGCCGACTTGTTTCTCGAGATATAAAACCGCCTTCAGATGGGGCCACTGAAGCCAGTAATTGATTTCTTTTATCTGCATGTAGTTTATTTGCTATTAGTTGAGGATTCTCATCATAAAATTCTTCATCTGTTTCACTTTCATTTGTTTCTAAATCACTTTCTGCAATAGGTGGCTCTATCTTGTCTGGTATTAAAATTGGGGTTTCAGACATACCCATTACATCAACATTCGAACCATTGCTAATTCTTCTGTTTGATAGTGTCTTTTTTAATTGCTTTTTCTTCTTCTTTTCATTGCTTGATTCATCAGACGAGTCAGAATCAGAAGAACTTGAAGATGAAGATCCACTGCTAGATGAACAACTACAGTTAGATCCACATGAACAGCTTGAATCACTATCACTGCTGCTGCTGCTAGAGGATGACAGGCCATCACCATGTTTTTTCTTTGGAGACTTTTTATTTTTCTTTTTATCCAATGCATAGGAATCTTCATCACCGTTGAGATCTGTTGGTATCAAACAATAATCATGATCTGATTCACAAACATGTTTTCTTATTGGGACTAATGGAGGTGTTTTCTCCTTCTGTTTTTCTACTTTAGCCTGGTATTTTTTAAAGTTATCCCAAATATCAAGAACTTGTTGTTCATTAGGTTTCTCTTCTTCTAATGGAATTATTTTCTCTTCTAATTCAGAAGATGGGGGGATATCTACACCACCTATTTCTGAGTCATTCTCCTCAGTTTTATTTATAATTTCATCTTCATCTTTTTTGTTCTCATCAGGTGACTCTTCTTTACATGGCGTGATTCCACTATCTGATTCATCACTACTATCACTTTCTGATAGATCTAGAGCTGGTAAGTTTACATCCAATAATAAAGCATCCTTTTCTTTCATTTTTTTCTTCTTTGCCTTCTTAGAAAGTTTTTCGGTTCTAGCCTCTGCAGTAACTTCACAAGACCCTTCACCTTCCTTTGGATTGTCATCAACCAAATTAATTATAGAGGTAGGCTCTTTGGAGGTTTCTAATGGTTTATCATTTGAATTTAATGCCTTCTCCTCATTTAAGTCTTCTACCATAAGCTTCTTTCTGTGATCATCATTATGTTTCATTAATAATTTTTTCGAAATAAATTTTTCAGTACATCCGTCTTCTGTACAGGGGTGAGGGTATTCACCGGTGTGAAGTCTTTTGTGAACCTTAAGATATACAGCTTTAGTAAACTGTAAGCTACATTCATCACATATAAATACTGCTGGTGGTGTACAGAAATGGTACACATGTGGCCATTTCTTCTGAAGACATCTCTTGCACAACACACTCTCTGTGCCATGTTTCCAAAACAAATGGTTAGTTATATCTGGTTTATTCCTGTAAGCAATGCCACAACGATAGCACAGGTGGTGCAATTTGTGCTTCCAAACGTGATTTGACAAACGAGCTTGACTGTGACAAAATTCTAAACATACATCACACGTGTGGTGAATCTTCCTAAGATGAACCATTAACCTAAACGATGAAGGTATAGAGTCTACTTTACAAAGACAGCATCTAAACTTAATTTCATACTCAGAGTCATATGTTCCTGGGCATAAATGACACAATAATTCACTATAAGAATAGAAGTTACATTTACACATAATACACAATAATATTGTTTTTTGATGCATTTTACGATTATGTAAATAGAGATCTTTATGTATAGCAGTTTTAAAATAACACTGAAAACATTCAAATAGGTTATCATACTGAACATCATCATAGTTTTCCGCACTGTCATAAGAGTTCAAATTTATATACACTGAACATAAGTCTTGGGCTCCAGTTTTTAACTTTGCTGTAATTGTCTCTGGCAACAGTTCTTCAGCAGTAATACTGTCCACAGTCGCCGAGAAGCGGTGCTGAGCGACCATATGCAGGGCGAGCTGCTCACAGTTCACAGCAATCTTGCGAACATGGTTACAGTAAATACAGTTGTAGCCTGTTGAAGACAGAAACACCTTTAAAAGATCCTTCAGTGGATATTTGTCTAAAGGCTTATCTAATGATAGTTCTGTTACTGGGATTTCTGGTTCTTCTACTTTAGGTTCAATTGTGACATCTACTTCCATCATATCACTCTCATTTTCTGTTTTCATTTCTATTTTTTCTTCAGGCAGATCTTGACGTTCTTCTTCTGGAGCAACAATATCCTCTTTCAAATCTTGTACTAGTGGTGGCTGTTTCTCAGGCTCCGTTAGCGCCTCTAAATAATCCATTGGTTCCACTTTTTTATTTGCCTCTTCTGTAACAGTATTTTCATCAACTGTCAACTTGTCACTAATGTCACTGTCTGATGAATAATCACTGGATGAGTCCTTATCCAGAAGTTCCTTGGGAACTCTCACAGTCAACTTTGGTACCCTGTTTAAAGTATTGACATCATCCAGTTTGTTATCATAAATTGTTGTTTTAATAGTATTCTCTGGTTTGTGGTCAGGTGTTTTAGAAACAGTTTCTAAGTTGTTATTTAGCACAGTTTTATGAACGGTTTCATTATCATTTTCGTATATAGTTGTTTTCACAAATGGATTATCGGCTTTGTCACAAATAGTCATTTTAATTGATGGCAATTTTGGTTGCACTGCAGAGTCTACTCGGGTTTCTTTCTCGTATCGTTTCGGAGGTCTCCTAGATCGCGAAGGTGGCTTATGAGGTTTTTGTTGACCAATAGTAGGATCTACAGTTGAATTAATTATGACTGGTGAATTTGCCTTGTTCAAACTTAATTTTAATTTTATACCCCCTTCCTTTTCTTTTTCAATTGGAGTACATACTGGTTCCTCTGGCTTTGTAGTAAAGGCTGTATTTGATTGATTAAAATCATCAGCAATTGATGAATTACTTGCATCTGATTGGTCTAAACTTTCATCACCATTTGGTTGTAAATATTTATTTCTGTCAGGGCTAACATCGCACACAGGACTCATAGACGGCTTAGTACTTAAACTGCCTACCTCCATTCCAGAATCAATTGTGTTGGTAGTATCCTTATTTGGAGTAGCACAGTTGTCAGAACTGACACTTGTATCACTAATGGGTCCACAATCAATTGAGTCTGCTTTATGTGATTGGGATGTGACAGTTTCAAGTTTCAATTCATCAGTAATCTCCTTTTTGTCACTCACAGGTTTAACAGTATCCTTTGATAATATTATTGGGCCATTTGTAGACTCACTACAATTTTTGATAGTCTTGAGATTGTTAGGCTTCACAGCATTCTTACTAACAAGTACAGGCACAGGTTTTGGTTTGACATTGTTACAATCGTGATTGAAAAAGTCATCTTGTTCACTGCAAATCTCATCACACACACAACACATCAAATATAAGGTTCCATTGTAAACATTAACAAACTCCTCTCTGCTGTCATATCTAAACTCCTGCACACTGTGCTTGTTTGTCAGGTGAGATGATAGTTTCTCGGCTTTAGAAAACATGCCCAAACATATTAAACAAATATGCCTGTTGTGCACCTCTCGCATATGTAAAAAGAGATTCCAATTCTCATAATACGTTCCACATGCTGAACACAAATAAACTTTTCGTGTAACTCGTGATGGGCCACCAGGATTAGTATCTGTGGTGGGGGTAGCCTCTGGACTCAACGTAGGCTCCTTCGCTTGGGCTCGGCAAACCAACTGGTGTTCTTTTAACATTGCTAGAGTTTTAAAAGACATGGAATAACACTTTCTGCACTTGAATTTAACCATTGGCTGCAACCCTAGACTTTGAGCGTACTCTTTCAACTGGGGCCCTTTCTCAACCTTACCCTTTTTGAAGTGTAAGAGCTGGCTTTTGGGCACCAGTCGTGGGATAGGTTTGTCTCGCTCACTGTCCATTGCACTAATTCCCAACTGGGATGTAACATTGTGAAACTGGGTTCGGTCTGGCCGTTTTGGTATAAGCTTGGGCACTCTGTGAACAGCATTTATTGGCTTGCTATCGCTAGGTTTGGCTACCAAAGGTTTTTTCTTTTTGACTGAACTGTAGTACTGAAGGGAATTATCTACGAAAGGTCTTTTGCCAAGATGTATCCTTAGTGGGTTGATGCGCTTCTTGAATTTGTCATCTTTACACGCATTGGCGCCAGCCTTGCAATGCTCGTACGTTTCATCCGAGTGGCTCGATGTCTCGCCTGTTAGATCGTGGCCGTTCGTCGTCAGTTTCGCAGGCCGCTCACTGTATACGTTCGCCAACAACGACGAAGCGATTTTATTGTCTTTTGTATTGACATCATTACCATCTTCCATAATTTTCTGGAAAAATTGATACGTGAACTTTTAGCGAATAGGAAACAAAAGACGTTCAAAGAAGATGAAATCAAAACTGATTTGAATTATTGTTACGATTACAAAAATATATAACCGTACCTCTGAAGTCGTACGTCCAGTACGAGTATAGCAATAAAGATTCGTTTCCATGCATCCGTTTAAGTAGAGCAATCCTTACATCGGGCTTATAATGAGGCAGCCGCGGGCTGATCATTCCCGTAAAATGGCGTCACTTCGCTGAGCGAAGAATGGTGATATCAAAAACGTTACTCCAAATTTCTATCACTTGTATGACGATTCGCAAACATTCTTTTCACTTTTTGAGTTTCACAAATATTATGGAAATAGTCAATAAATCTACGGTTAAGTGTTTATTTCCAAACAAATTATAGAAAACTGCAGCACGTTACGAGAAGCTAATTCATTAGCCATAGACTAAATTTTTGTTTCTTAAAATTAACTTTTTTTTTCAGCACATAGCACAACGGACGCGAACGGTAAACAGGTGTTTGTACCATAGAGAAATATACGTTAATTTATTATAATACACTTTACTTATTTATAAATTACACGAAGGTAAATATATAATTTACTCCTATGCTCTCAGAAAATTAGCCTGTGCAGTACGCAGACAGTGCATAAATAGGGAGAAGGATAAAGGGAGAAGTAATAAACTGCTCCCTTTATATTTATGCAATTATGTGACAAGGAAAAAGATCATAAATAAAAAAATAAAGTCAATGCGTGTTCACATTGTTGCTTTACATTTACAAGGATCGATTTCATGAAGTACCCTTTGAGTAAGGTTTATATTCATACCTATTTATTGCATTATCAAATTAATACCAAAATTACACTTGATTATTACATTACTAAAGTAAAAAAATTTTCAAATATTCTTTATAGTTTATAGCGGTAAGGTCATTACGTAGCGTTTACGACTGATCGATTTCGTGTTAACTAATATATACAAATCATTTGTGAACGAATTTTTATTCTGTTTTTTGTATAATAATAGATATTTAAAGATACTCTGTAACTATGACTGAGACAGAGACAGTTTACCTATGTGTGCGTTAAATGTTGCCACTGTTGCATCGTTCCCTATTAAACAAGGTCTTTTGAGAGGTGTTGTACTAGAGTGGTTAATGATGGCTAGTAACATGTAACCGGTTTATGGGTACAGTTCTAGTAGAAGATATGTATTTCCGGGAAGGCTTTCATCGAAAGCGATCATCCAAGGGTAAGAGGGACGATACAACAATTTAAATCTAATTCAGGTACAAACAGTTACAGTACAGTTGTAAACATCTAAATAACCGTTGCTTAACAAAATTAAAAATAATAAAAATAACTTAAGTTTTAATATTATTACCTACTCCATACCCACTCAACAGTTACTTACTATAATCTATATTTTGGTAGTTTGTTGATTAGTAGCAATAAGGTAATTGCATACCAAAATTGGCAATACATTTTTAACCACTAAATTTAGTTTAAGAATCTAAAATTCCCAAATATTCTAATTAATATGGAGTTACAATATGGTTTTATCAAGTCTAAGTGCAAATAATATGGGGGAATACGAGGCAAAAGGTGTAATGTATAGACTACAAGCAATAAAATGATGTTACAAACCCATGAAATGTTACACTTTAGATTTTCCTTTCCCTGTCGCTTTTGTATAAAATAATACTACACCGTACCGTAGCTTATTTAAGCCTTAATGTTTATTCAAACACCAAAACAGTAGATTTATTCATAAAAATAAAATAAAACGTTTTCCAAACTACATTGTTCTGCACAACAGAGAAAAATGTCAAGTTTGTTTCGCAATTCGAGTTGCTGTCCTTGAAAAAAATAATCAATCAATGTCTCGTTCTGTTACGTTTGGAACGTATATTGCCGTCTCTTTACTTTGTGAATGAGATGTAAAACGGATCTGGGTCTATACTTGTCTCCGTCTACGATAATAATTGATGAAGAACTGTAAACCAAATAAAAACATAATTTAAACTCATTCTCTAATAATTGTATGTTATTTTTGAGTTATATATATATACTATTATATAATGTGTGCATTATGTGCATATATATACATATACACACATACATTTTTCAGACAAGATTATAGCTGTTAGTGTTATTCCCATAACTAATAATCAAAAGAAAGTTTATTTGTGCGAGTTTCAATAGATCGTAGTTGACAGGCAGGAACAGTGTATGGATCTTCCCAAACTAGAAATAATCTGTTTGTTTTTGGGAATTTGAACAAATTATTTTTTTAAAAAGAAACTTAGGGCATAAATTAAGTAAATGAGATTAACAAAATAGTCGCGATTTCGTTAAGTTGTAAAGAAAGGTGCACGTAACAGCTTTATATAACGCCGGGTGGTGAACGAGCCCGCCTGATGAAAAGCGCTTACTGCCACAGACGCTTACAATACAAAAACACCGCGCGTGGTGGCGCACCACCCCTATTCGTCAACAGTCTAGTAACCTCACTCACTTGCAGGAACACAACAACCGCTGCATACATCGATAACTAGTGTCTGATGTCTCCATGGAATGTTATTTGGCTGCGGTCTTCTGTGGGGTGGAAATACTTTTCCAGACGAGCACTGAGCCCTACCTCTCTTTCGCCAGTGCCTCGTTTGTCAGTCAGCAGGTGCACCCCGTGCAGGTGAGGTTGGCTTGGCTTTGGCTTGGTGATGGAGAGCCATCTTCACCCAAAGAGCTGATGGGGTCCATATTGGCTAACATAAAAATATTTTTTCTATTTTTTAGTTTACTACCGATTGTATAACAGACGAAGGTACTATAACTATAAACAGCGACTATGAAGAATCTATAAACCAGGCTGACAACCAAGACTAACAGCAGCTACCAGATGAAGATCAGTAGACACGATATTAAATTTATGGTATGTAATGACGAAGCAGCTATTGGCGATGTTTATGATGACGAATATTAGTTCACAAAACATAATAATTTCTAATGTTCATTAGTTTAAAAAAACTACCAATAGTTGATTATTTTTAAAAGCTTACTACTAATTTTTGGTTACTTAAAAATTCAAAATTAAATGATAACAAAATCGAATTAAGTCTTATTCTACCACACAATATAATAACAATAACTATAATTTTAATGAATTTCAGTTATGAATATTAATTACGTTAACAAGAATGCAATACCAATATAATCTTCATTTTGGTAGAAATTAAGAAAGATATACATATTTTAATTCATATTGCCAAAGAATCGTCACAAAATGTATAAATATTCTATAGAAATATATCGACGAATTACACAAGTCGACTATCGATAGACTTACGATATCATTATGATTTATTTCGCTACTTGTTCATGTGAAAAGGATCACAAGAATAAATACCCGGGATAATATAGTTTGGATAAGTAAAAGTGGCTATTTATGGGTATTTACCTGGGTATTTATTATTTTGAATCCACCCGTAGTCCGTAACCACAGAAATCGTATACAATAATGTTGTGTTATATGCTAACATGATTTTAAATAATGAGAATTATATTTTTTTAAAGAGGCTCTTGAATCAAACACAGTCAAATTAAACAGCACTATGGTCTAGACGCCTTCGCCTGTCTATAATAAACAATAAGAATAATAAATAAAAATCTTTGCTCAATTTTCTGCAGTGTTGGTTGTCAAAACCTGAGGGTATAGTTTTAACACACAAACTTTTCGTTCTTTAATTTTATTTAGTGGAATTTATTTATTTTATTTTTATTGTAGAAATGCTGATGCAAGATGATGTCTGATCAGTTTAGAAAAGTAGAACCATATTCTCCAAAGTCCTCACCTAGAGGAGCGAGGTCACCCGTCGTATCTCGCCAAGATTCGTCTGGTACCCTCAAAACTACCATCTCTTTGGGCAAGAACCCTTCTATAGTGAACAGCGGACCTTTTTACTTAATGAAAGAACCTCCAGGTAAAGTTCGTTTGTTTCGATTATGATAATTATTGAGATTGTGCAATTGTAGATAATGTTGTTTTGTTTCGTTTTTTCGCAGGAGAATGTGAGCTCACAGGGGCCACGAATTTAATGGCATTTTATGGGCTCGAGCATTCTTACAGTAAGTTTAATGGTAAGAAACTGAAAGAATCACTGTCTTCGTTTCTTCCTAATTTGCCCGGTATTGTTGATGGACCTGGTCAAGAAGACAACAGTACTTTGGCTTCCGTTATAGCCAAGAGACCCATTGGCGGCAAAGAAATACTGCCGTTAACAAGTGCACAGCTGGCAGGTTTCCGGCTGCATCCAGGCCCCCTACCTGAACAGTACCGTTATGTTAGTGCAACACCACCAAAGAGGCATAAGAGCAAGCATAAGAAGCACAAGCACAAAGATGGCACACCTCCAGGGCAGGACACTCCACTGCAAGGTAAATTTCAATTTCTGTACAATAAAATATACCTACATGCTATGTTTAAAATAGTTATATATCATTGACTTGGTAAGAATGTGGTATAAAAGTTTATTTCGTACCTTTGTACCATATTCTGACATAAAACCTATGGGAAAGTGGAAGAATGAAGGATGTGAATTTGAAGAAGACCGAGCAAGAGTCAAATGATGGGTGACCATGACACATAGTGATGTTTATAGGATATAAACATCACTATGTGTCATAAAGGCTGGAGAACACCACATGCAGCTTGTACATGTAGACATATCTGTGCATTCCTGGCATACCAGGTTATGCATTTGTCTTTTTTTGCTCTAAACATATGTGCTGCATTCTCAAATACTCTTTTGCTGTTTGTTTCTGTCTTGTGCATGATATCTGATGAATATATTGAGAATAGGCTAAGTTATATGTATGCTGACGAAGGTGCAATATTCTTACTGTTGTACCAGAATACTCCTGTGTGTGACTAAAGACAATGGGTTCACGATATAGAAGTTCTGCTCTAATTAAATCCCTTGATTAAAGTTTAGTAGGACATACTTTTGTAGTGTTTATTTTTACAGGTGTATAGACATTTATATTGTCCCATTAATTTTCTAAGATTTCGTTTAATGCTATTATCCATTTTTATAAAAACTAATACATCATATTTTGTAAAATTAAATTGTGAGATGCAAGTAAACTAGTTTGCTGTGATGCGTTATCACTGCACATGCTTATGTGACATTGTTGTTCCATTCTGTGTAAAGTGCAGACTGTTCCATATGTTACAACATAATGGCATGTTCATGTGCACATACATATATACAGATCTGGTGTACTCTGACTTTTAACTTGTCGAGGCCCGTTATATACTGTTTGTCTTAACGTGCATGGCTCGATCAAGCCACGTGGGTCTCGACACGTTACAGCAGAGTAGAGTGCATGTGCAAGGTTAAAAGAAGTGAGTGAAGTATTTAAGGACAGTTATTCGGTGGTCAATTCTCTTTGCCTACTATGCAAGGGATGTGATGTGAAGTTATACAGATGTACTCAGAGGTACACTCTGTTTGTATCAGTTTCAATTAAATTTATTTATTTTTTATTAATATATTAATAAAAAAAATATATTTAGCAATACTTACCTATTGTAAATTTTTTGTTAATGTGCATTATATCCTATCTTTGTTTAACAGATTCATCGAATCCAGATCCATATGAAAAGAAACATAAAAAACAGAAACACCATGACAATGACAAAGAACGTAAGAAACGCAAAAAGGAGAAAAAGAGGAAAAAACAAAAACACAGTCCTGAGCACGGGGGTCTCACACCGAGCCAGCATCCAGTACCTTAAAAAGATGGTATCAAATGAACCTTACATTAAGATAGTAGATTAATGACAGGTTTGGGCCCAAAGAGGAACTTGACTGCAAGGAATTTCTATAATCAATTGCTCATTGTTTGTCAATATGTGCATTTATCACCTTTTTATGTTAACATGAATGCTACGTTAAGTGTAAGAGTATTCACAAGTATACGCAAACTCTGCAACAAGGTGCTGCTGTTAATTCTAATTTGACCATGTGCATGTTAAACACTTACAGTACCATTTGTACTCTTATTGCGTGCACCATAAGAACAGTTCAAAGGTCAAACAGTTTAGCTTGAGGTGTCAGTGTGCGTACGGTTATTTGTGATGGGTTATTAGTTAGTTGATTATCTGACAAAACAAGGGTTTGCCTATCAAAATCTAAGGTCATAAACTGGTTTAACCCATTCGGTTTTTATGTCAGGTTATATCAGAAACCGAACGTGCCTCACAGAGGCATTCTGGCATTCACACATAATACATGTTTGTATTCTATTGTCATTAAACCCGACCTTAAAGCCCGTCACTGACAGAGTATATTGTTAGATAACATGCTGTCTTACTCTAAATGTATGGAACATGCTGAAACAGAAAAAAATACAGATTCACCTTGTTTCATATATTTGGAGTGCAACCGCATTTTATCTCGAGTCTACGTCTGTGATGGGCTTAATACTAAATTAAATTGATAATTTTACAGAACTGTCAACAATGACAGTTCTGGAAAGTTATCAATTTTTGCTAATGAAATTGATCTTTACTAATAATGATTGGACATAGGTGGTGCAATCACGTCATTTTAGATATGATGGCATGCATAATGTAAATTCTGTATTTTTTTATATTTTGTTTTGTTATTTGCCTTTGTCGTCTGTAAGATGGTGATTGGAACTTTGTGTACTTCTTATTAAAATATATCTGAACCATACCTCTGGCCAGAGCCTCAGACTGTACCACATGCAGCTGGGGCTGACTTTGACTCTAAAAATGGTAATAAGTCATCATCATTGAAATCATCTAGATATACCGTGAAATAAATTAAATTTTTCAACTTTCAGAGGGAAATTCAGACATTTCTTAGGTTAGGTCACATCTTTCGAAATAATTTTTTTTGGACGTGCGAAAACCCTCACATTGTTTTCCTTCACCATCAAGCAAGTGATAATTACATATATATATATATCTATAAACACCGTTTTTAGTGGTACATGCCATGATTCAAATCTCAGACCAATTGGGTCAATAGGGCGATTCATTATCTACTGGGCTATGGGTTGAATCTTAATGGGAATATGCATGAAATTTATTTTTCGTTGTATTTACAAAAAACATTTTTTTGCAGTCTAGTTTAGGCGTTTATAATAAAAAAAAATTCATAATTTGAATCATTGTTATATTTTGAACATGTTTTACTATTACAGCATCAATATGAATGCTTGAATTGCGGAAATACAGCTGATATTTAGATGAAATCCATACATTTCGTCATAGCCACACTGCTTGTGACGTCATCGTCGCGGACTTTTAATATGAAGCGTTTTCAGGTCACGTGATGAAATGTCAATTTCAGACAGCATTATCTTGCAAACTAATTATTGTAGAAAATGTCTACACACTTGCTAAACTATTTAATATACTGTACACTCACAAAGCCACTTGTTAGCAGAGTCACATACTAAGAATAGTCACATACTTAGTTAAATTATGAACTGAAATATGAAAGCACTGACATTGGCGAGAACACCAGGATCGCCATAAAGAAGAATAATAATATGGTAGAAAAATTTTACTTTGAGATATCTTGTCTATATCTCCTCTTTTAAAATCTGTCCTAAACATTTTTCATGCATATTCCCTATATAAATAAGTACTGTAATACTATTATGAATGTAATGCCATATTTTCAAAATGGTTCGGTTACGTCATCTCTTTGGGCTTGACAATTCAATATCGAAATAAGTAGTAGCTAAATAAGTAAATACATATATAAGAATAACACTCGTACAAGGCTGGTATCCAATGTCAATATTTTACATGTGTACTTATACTGTATTTAAAGATGCCAGTTTGTATTTAACTGAGAAGACAATGAATTCATTATCTCTCAAAAAAGTTATTTCACTCGTAAGGGAGATCATTATACACATGATTTTATATGCATGTATTAAAAAATAATACCTGGCAAGTGTGATTTTGACTCGCACACAAATGGTTCCATACTGGCATGTAGAAAAATCACCAAAACTCATCTTTTCTTGTATAGGGACCCCCTTTAATTGTATTTTTATTATTCGTTATTATATCAGAAATAGAATTACACTGTGTGTTAAAATTTCAATTATATATTTTGGTTCATGACTCCGCTGAAAGACAGAGGGATGGACAGTAAAGGCTTAGCAATAGGTTCTAGTATGCCAATTGGTACGGACATCCTTTGGCTACGGAAGCCTAACATTTGATTTTTAAGATTTCATGTATTTTTTTTTTTATACTCTGTCGATTAGAAAGAACGATCCGTTTAGACATAAAAATGCCGACTAGGAACATCTTTTGCGCGTTGTGACTTTTTATGAGGTTAGGCGTGTACAGTACATCCCGGCCCGGTACATCGTAGCAGCTGCCACTACTGCTGTACTGCTCGTAGGAGTATGCAAAACTCATGCGAATTGTTGTTCATTGGTAGGGTGAAGATATAACTCTCGTTCGACCTGATTGTGAGTGTCCATCGCGCTATGAAACCACAGTAGTCACAAACCTGGCAAGCCATACTACGGCCCGCCCTTAATACGATTATGGATTTTACAATAGCTCTGTATCTAAATCGGCACTGAACGTACCTTGCCAAGTGTCATACTGCTTTTTCTTGAAGAGGGTAATATTCTCAATCTCGAAATACGTTACCACGAATATTGTCAATATGGGACTTGCGGAAGCCAGCTTTGCAGGGCTCCGATTTCTATGTTTGGGCTCTATAGGGATCTAACAAATCTTTTCTCTATAAGCAATAAGCCTAACATACCAATGAGTCATTTTTATATTCGTGTTTACTTGTCGTTATCACACCTTCTTGAGTGTCATGTTTAAACAATATCATTGATTAAATTGTGTGTACTGTACTGTGTTCATTGTATCATGTCCTTGTAATATTTTGTTAGTTGTTTTTCAATTCTTTCACACAAATACTCCACTTGTCTATACTCTACTTCCTTTTAGATGCTATAGTGGGGCCTGAATACATTTTGCTTCTATCCGATGTTTTATTAATTAATTTCATGACCACGGACCACATGGATTTATCTTGGATATTTTATTACAATATAAATTCCTCGTTTGGAATTGGTCCACTGTTAGTCATTGCTATTTCAAACTCTGCTTGTTGACTATATATGAATACTATTGCTATGTAAACATTTCAGTTTTGTACAATCAATCACTGATGAACCGCGATATCACTGATATATCTTGACCTCTAGATAGCAAGGGCATAAGGACCCCTATATACCTACTATTAGTGCGAATCAGTTACTGTTGGTGATAAATTGATACCATATTGCAATTGTTTACAAAGCGAGCCTTCTTACTGCATACATTGTATTAAGTGACGTTATGTGATAATAGCACAGAGTAGTAATAACATGTGACGTCAAACAAGTGGTCATAAATTGGACACTCACCGATTTCAAGTGTACTTTGAAGAGAAACCAGGTATACTGTACCGTATGGGTCTAGAGAAATTATATACTTAATGTTTAGTTTCGTTAGACTCTCATTTGTATATATATAAGGATAATACTAGCATATAAATGATGCGTATAGACATAATCAGCAGGAATAAAAATATATTTTTACTTTATCTTCACATTAATGTACAGATGTTTCGTGTAATATGTAGTTAGATTAGCATACGCCGCGCGCCTCTGCGTGTCCTTCATCGCGTGTCCTTCAGCTCTCGAAGCGATGGTACCACCAGCGGACACCCGGTGGCCCAACGTCTACTTTTCCACAACCGTGGTACAGTGGAAGGTAAAGATAAGTATGGATAGGAGATCAAAGCACCATCTATTAGACCTACTAACTTTAACAAAAGTGTTTGTTGTAAACTGCAATATCGAGTCGCGTTTCTTTACCAAAGAGCTAAACAGTCTATATATATAAAAAAGAAGAAATCTGTATGTCTTCTATGGACTCAAAAACGGCTGGGCAGATTTTGATGAAATTTTCAGTGAATCTTCAGGTTAGCCCAGTAGGTGATCCTGTGAAATTTGGTAGCGATCATATCACCCGTGCTAAGCCGGGGCGGATAGCTAGTATAATATAAATAAATGATATAAGTATATGTCGATAACGATACTTGACTGTCTGCATACCCCGCAAGGGACCTGGCGTGAAGATATAGATAGATACTTGACTGATGATTTCATCTGGTGGCGAGTGCTCACATCTGTTTAATGGTTAATGTATTGATACTATGATGTGAAACAAAGAGTCCGAATCTTGTCTGCTTATTGCATTTGTCAAAATATTTATCCCTCCTTCATTTTTTTCTTTGATTGGGTTTTAGATATAAAGGATTGAGGAAAAAGTAAATTTTGTTATTAATAAATTAATAATTATTTGATATAAAGTCTAAATTATGTCAATTTATCCATTATATTCTTAATTATTAATATCGATCTCGATCTGATTTAATTATTAATACTAATTTTTATTACTATTAAAAAAAAAACAATTATATCAAATGGTCACATAGCAGGAAACAAAAGTATGGAATATTTTCAAAACCGATGATTATAAAGTTCCTCATCATAAATCAAATCATTGCCGACAGATGTCACTAGCATATAATGTGCGAACTCTTATCGATTGATGTTTACTGGTAAGAGTTGGCGGTGGTGCCTGCATACTTATCTAGGACTAAGACTGCCAACCTGTGGACACGTAGAACAAGGGTATAACCGTGGCACTACCAACTACTTACTAGATATCACCCATTCATGTGAAATAATGTTAGTAATATGTACACACACACCTGTATTAGATTATGGTAAGTTGAAGTGGACTTCAAGTGTTGATCTGTTGTAAATATTTCTGTTTGTTTTCGTAACTCATATTGTCGCCTACCAATGTAATAAATTTGATAGAATGTTCATTATGCATTTTATTTGAATACTTTCTCAGTAAATAATTTCAATATAATAAGCATTATTCCGTTTCCTAACCAATTAGAGGTACGGCGCATCAAAGCAGCCCGTCTAGGGAAATACCTCTACCGCACAGAAAACCGCAGCCAAATAACAACTCCCTAGAAGGTTGTTGTGTTCCAGCGTGTGAGTGAGGTCACCAGTAAGCTCCCAAAGGAGTTGCTGTGTAAGCAGCAGAGGAGGCATCGCGCGAGTGATACGAGTATATCGCAAGCGTTAATAGGCTACGGTACCCGCTTTACATCAGGTGGGCCGTATTGCATGCCTTCCGACGTAGTATAAAAAAAAATTAGGATTTGCGGAGACCTTTACCTAAGCTTAAGGATTTGCCGAAGATTTAACATGGAGCGACCATCAGTCCACAACCCAGAGAGAAAAATGACCCGTTTCAAGGTGACGGCACACGTCTTTTGAATATATAATTTCTTGTACATACGGGTTTTCTTACGTATTTAATTTTTCTTCACCGTTGAGCGAGTGATAATTACAAATGTGTACATAAATCAGAAAACACGAATTTCGTGGTGCATGCCGACGTCAGGTTTTGAAGTAATTCATCAACCTCTTCACACCTTATTCGAAGTACCCTATGCTATAGTCATATAGCTGTAGTTATGTCAGAGTGAACTATTATTTATAA
The DNA here is from genome assembly GCA_947507595.1 of Pyralis farinalis. Lineage (NCBI taxonomy): Eukaryota > Metazoa > Arthropoda > Insecta > Lepidoptera > Pyralidae > Pyralis > Pyralis farinalis. The sequence continues at coordinate 35,331,423 of OX382268.1, read as the reverse complement.
TTGTAAATGAACATTATTACAATATGTATATATATTATACATATATTATTAATTTTAACAACAACGCAGGTTGAGTAACGTCGACCGACAATATATATATTTTTTTATATATATTAGTTCAGCATAGTGGCCCCTCTTTGCCTGATGGTAAGCGAAAGAGGAGACCAAATCGCAACTGCAACTGACAACATACTACATACCGTATCCTGTCAGTTGACGCTGCCATGCTGACCCGCAAAATGCTTCTTCACGCCTCGTTTGAAGGATCCCATATTGTAGGAAGGAGGGAACACATGTGCAGGCAAGGCGTTCCACTTTTTAATGGCACGACAAAGATAGGAGTTGCCGAACTTTTTGGTACGCGAAGAGATATTCTCAACCGTGGAACTATGACATCGCAAGCCCGCACGTGTGGTTCTATGACGGAAAGGTGAGGGTGGGATAAGGGAAAACAGTTCTTCAGAGCACTCGCCATGGTAAAGGCGGTAAAATACGCATAACATATGTATAGGTTAAGCTGTCTGGAGCTTCTCCGGTCTCTTAAGTGCATGATACTCGTAGATATCAGTCGTTAAGTTAAATCAGTGACATTCAGACACCTTGAAGACACTGGCCCCGGCAATCCGCAGTTGAGCAGGGTGGTGGAGAATGCTATAAACCCCTTCTTTTTTTTATACAACGTCTTACAAGCATACGACTCACCAGATGGAAATCGATTACCGTAGTCTATAAACGCTTGCAATACAATAAGTATTACTCGCGCGGTGCCTCCTCTGCTGCTAACACAGCAACTCCTTAGAAGCTTACTGGTGACCTCACTCATACGCAGGAAGACAACAACCCTCCAGAGAGTTGTTATTTGCTGCGGTTTTCTGTGAGATGGAGGTACTTCCGTAGACGGACTGCTTCGATGCGCCCTAACCTCTGAAAAAAACATCCAGACCAAGGCAAACAGACATGTTCATGCACACAATGTTTGTCTTGTGTAGGAATCGAACTCACGAGCGTTGGTGTCAAAGTAACGTAACAGCGCGTTTCGCCACCGAGTTCGTCTTGGGCCCTTCTGTTGAAGGGAGAGCCGTATCTCGGCAGTGGGCAGAAAACCGCACTCTTTGGAGGGTTGCTGTGTAAGTAGCAGAGGTGGCATCGCGCGAGTGATATTTAATGTATTGCAAGCGTTTACGGTAATCGCTTTACATCAGGTGGGCCGTATGCAACGTCGCGAGGCATACGAACCTCCCGACTTTGTATAAAAAAATATAATAAAGTCGTGAGTGTGCAACAGACTGGATGGATATTCGATCTGACATTTGATATTCCGTTGGCACTGTTAGAGAAAAATTTTTTTGGAGCTGATAGTAATACTTCAGCCTGTTTCATCCATGTGCCTCATAGGTTTGGTATGTAAGTAGCTCACCATCTGTTTAGTGTGAAAGCCAACCTGACCTGCACATGGTCAGGTGGTCACATGGTGGTGCACACTGCTATTTAGATCGAGGCTCTGGAGAGAGGGAGCTTTTAGAGTCCGACTGGCGAAATACCTTCACCTTAGGAGACTGTAAGCAGTTGAACATCATGAAAAATTTCATAGGTCAAACTACGGTAAATTGATTAAGCGTTATACTGTAGAAAATTCTACACAAAAGTGACAAAATAGATAATATCTGTAATTCATCAGTTCGGTTCTCTCTGCCTATCTTACAAATGTTGACGAGCTCGGTGGCGCAGCGGTTAATAACGCTTTCTTACCGAAGCTCGTGGTTCGATTCCCACACAGGACAAATATTTGTATGTATTAACATGTCTGTTTGTCTTGGTCTGGCTAGTTTAAAGAGAGGTAGGCATCAAAGCAACCCTTCTGGGGAAGTACCTCCACCTCCCAAAAAACCGCAGCGAATTAAAACAAGTAAAAGGATAATTGCTAGAGCAAAATTCGATTATGTCGGTAGTTGGCGAGCGGCTTGCAAGCCTTCCTCCGCTACCAGAGGGAGCGTAGCTTTGTGTCACTCGCTAAAGCTGTTGAGGAAAACTTCTATCGGCCGTCCATGCAAAACCAGATGGCAGTTTGGCCTACAGTGTCAAAGAGAAAGTTGATTAACTCGATACCTAACCTCTTCGTCTCTATCTCGAATCTGAATGACGGACGAGTGCCACCTGCCATCCCGCAGTGCAGTAGCTCAATGCCGGAAATCTCAATTACCCAATGAGAAGTACGGCGAGCTTGCTTGTCTCAACATTCATAAGTCGAGTGGGTCAAACTGCATACGGTAGTGGTGCTGAAGTCCCGTCTTCGTGGTAGGCTGCTAATGTGTACCTACCTGATATCCTAAAAAGGTGATAGATCAGTGGGGGTATTCATATTGCCTCGGAAAGCCATATTCGAAACGGATTCGAAAAATTTTCATACAGATTCCATACATTTTAAGTGAAAATCTTTCGATTTCGATTCGAAAATGCGAAACACTATAGTTTACGGCAATGCGAATACGACTACAGATCCATCGAACTACAGGCCTATCGCTATAACATGACTTATCTTCAAGATGATGGAGAGTGTGGTAAACACGCGACTCCCAACGTACTTAAAGATTATAATTTGAACAGCCACCGTCAATATGGTTTTCGCCTTGGTCTTCTAGTGTAGAGTATTTTATAATCCGCTGGGCTTCGCCGATTGAGAGTCAAGGTGTGGTATTGGCTGTCACGGTGGTATGGGCTGCCCGAGGATTTAAAAATATGGATTGCCAGCTTTTTGTACAGCAAGTACATAAAAGTCGTTGCAGATAGATGAAGCTATTGGTGCCGCATATCATAGATGGCATTAATTGCTATGCGTATGATAGCACCGGTATTACTTATTATACAGGCCGCGCTAACATCCCTCGTTCCGTTGTGGTGGAAAACCGCTATAGACTTGTGTCTGAAATTGAGGGTACTTTCATTGTGTCTAACTGGAAACGTTTAACCTTAGTCCGACCCTATCAAGATATAACGCTGCACATTCACTGCTAAAAAAACTCTACGGAATACTTATTTTATTTATTTATTTATTTAAAACTTTATTGACCACTTTACATTTTAGTACAATACTTACTTAATGCTAGTTGCATTCTCTACCAGTCGACCTTTAAGAGTGCAGAGAATCACGATTGCGGCTTAAAATTATATATATATATATATATACATATATACTTACAATATATATACATACATACATATAAATTATACGATACATACAAACGTATTAGACATACATAATTGTTACAACTTATATTAAAATAATAGAAATATATAAATAATGATGACGGTCTTACTGCCTTGTCGAGCTTTCAAAAAGAAGTTGGTGTACCTTCTTTTTAAAGACAAATTTGCTGCACGATTTCTTAATAGAAACTGGTAACGCATTCCAGAGTTGAATTGATTGCCGAGTGAAGGAGTTGGACATGAAGCCTGAGCGGAAAAGAGGAATAGACAGTAAGAGAGAATTGTAGGAACGTAGTGGGAGATTATGAGAGTCACAGAGATGGTTGGAAGTTAAATTCCGAAAGCAGCTGGAGAAGAAGGTCAAGCTGAAGAAATTTAGTGTGCTGCATAGAGCGAAACAGAACTTTAAGCTCGAGACAAGGGCTGTATTGTTATATAAGTCTCATGGCAGACCGCACATGGAATACCGTAGTAATCTATGGACGGCTGCACTAAGTCCCGGATACTGGGTAGTAGGGTGTGATTCGGTGAAAAAACTAGCTGTGAGAATTAATAATGATCGTTAATTCACACACTGTATTGAACCATTAATTATAAGGATAGACTTTGTGTGTTCTATCAGTTGTACAGCGGGTTGTGTTCCGAGAAGTTGTACAATATGATGACAACAGCCCCGTTTTACGGACTGTATCGCTCACCGATGCTTCCGTATTCATCAGTAAGGAATGTATGAACACTGGAACCGCAATCTTCGCGTAGGTACTGTACTGTTAGAAATTGCCACCGAGATTTCTTCTTACGGAATGAACTCCTTGCCGAGGTTTCTCTAGGAACTACCGCAAAGGCTCTTCAAATATTGTGTGAAGAGGTTTTTCCAGAGTCTCCAACGCACGAGTAACACCCCTGGTGTTATAAGTGTCTATATGCTACGGTAACTATTTTGTACGACATCGGGAGTCATACAAGCATACATATAGTATATAAAAGCTTGCAAAACATAAAGTAACACCTCTGGTACTAACACAGCAACTCCATAGGAGCTTACTGATGACATCACTCACACGCAGGAACACAGCAACCCTCTAGGGAGTTGTTATTTATCTGCGGTTTTTCTGCGAGGTGGAGGTACGTCTCCAAAACGGCTGCTTTAATACATCCTACCTCTATTAAAAACACACAAATGCCTTGATGTCAAACTAACGTAACAGCGCGTTTTACCACTGCGCCAACGACCTCATGTCGAACAGAAAAAGGCGAATGTTAATTGTGCTACTTTTAATATCAGCACATTTATCACAATAGGTTAAATGTAATCTTCTTCACCATTGCTCGAATAATCAGCAGGCGTGAAAGCTTCTTTATGTTTGACAAAGAGTTGGACTGCTGGGTCTGGCACTTGGTGAGAGTATGAAAGTAGAATAAATGGTATAAATCATATTCTCTTTTTCTATATAAATAATATTAACAACTTCTGTTTTTCGTTTAAAAGAGGTGAATCGAATCCATTTCGGATACGTACGACACGATCCGTTTCAACGTGTATACCCCCACTGGTGAGGTGGGTGAACACAGATTGTAGACAAGGATTAGGCGCTGTTGATGGTTTTATGTAAACAAACGTCGTCGGCTCGTCCGTTACTTGTGGAGAAATAAATACAGCATTTTTTGCAACATTGTGAAAGTTCACAACAAAACAGTTGTGAAGTTGTAGATAAAAAGATATCAATAAGGGTTAAAAAATTGTTTCCATGTGTTATTTATGTCGAAAATGAAACCACACAGTGTATATGAAAAAGCTGGGTAATGGTTTTTCTTTAAAATTTCAATAAAAATTTGGCAAAGATAACATTTTCTGTTTTTTTTTTTTGTGAGCACCTCTGTTACGATCCGCCTCTGGTGACAATAATATTGCATAATCGGACTTAAGATTTATATATAGGTGTTCAATTTCATTCGTTTGTTTATAATGAGGAGTTTTTAAATGTTGTTATAGTGGAATTAGGTAAATGAAACCACATTTACAGAGCGAAATTTATTCAAAATATCCAAATGTATACATTAAGTCAGTTTCGCTTCTTATAAAAAGTGGTCGTCCTAGTTTAAAAAAAAAACAAATAAATTAGTAATGCAGCACCAAAATACAAACATGATACTTACAAAATGATATTCTACCTACACGTACGCTGATTTGCAGATATATGCAAAGCCCGGCCTAAAATGACCGGCCGGGGACTTTTCGGGTGATTTCAACGATACCTACCGACGGGGCTTTCAGACTTACTCCACAGATACTTAGGTCTACCCAGATACCTTCATTTGAAGAAAAAAGACATCGGGCAGTATTGATTCATCCACAATTTGTCATTTTCGATTGCATATTTTTTTCTTTACACTTTTGCTGCTAATTTTAATTTTTTTACACGAGTTCGGGGCGTTACCTTACACTATTTATTTTACGTTCATACGTATGTAATAAATTTAAACGTAACTCTATCTGTCTGTATGTGACCTTTTAATTATTAAACCGATCCTAATGTAATTTGGTACAAGTGTGGTCCAAATTTAATGATCCAATCAGCAGTTCGCTAACGAGAAGTTAACAGACAAGAGTGATCACGTTTATGAAATAGCTTGGACGTAGTCAGGATTAAGGACTCATGGATGTTACGTACGGGAAATTGAATAATTTTCATATTTACTTTGTTTATTGGAAAATACAACCATTATAACTGAATTGTAACGAAATTATGCGACTGTGTATACAAACAGTGGAACAAAATTCATCAATAAGTCTTTACTGTCGTGAATCATACCCGTCTGTTTTTTTTTTCAAATGACTTTGCTCATACTTCGTGGAAAAAATGGCGGCTCACAGAGGAAACGCAAATTAAATACATGTAAACTAATTTTACTGAATGAAACTATAAATAATGTTTCCTTCTAGTGAAATTTTCGTAATGAAAATATATTTAATTTGCTGTAGTGTCGCGCTGGTGGCATTTGGCGTATGGACGAGTAATTTACCTAACGGCACATTACTTAACAATAGGGGTGACGTAGGAAGGGTGTAGCGCAGTTTCGCTGGAATAGAACTACACTTATATTTTCTACTACTATACGTGTTATATTAGCTATACGTTTCATCTTTCTCCATTGCCCGTCCGTTTTATCACCCTGTATATACAACCAGTAACACTATAGGCCGTATAACGTACATCACAGAATCCGAATCAGAATTCCGGCAGTTGCAACACGATACTGTGGGTCCCTTGCATGTAATCTGTGAACCACAACTGTACACCCGAGACTATACCTTACCTACAATTCACATCTCATTATTGTATACTAAACACATTTTGGTGCGCGATGGCACGGTACGTTACGTGAGCGTGGCTAACAGTTAACAACTATAATACATCGGTGACAAGACTCCGTCCCGCCTCAAAGCGACGGGCGAACGAAATGAGACACTATTCACTATTAATGTAATGTACAAATTACTTTAAACAATTCATGGAAGTTTAGTTTGCATAGTTAGAAAAAAAACATATACGGTGTACAATATACAAAGAAATAGAATTGTATGGTAACTTTCCAGAGTGATGATCAATATATCATAAAAAATTTACGGCACGACTGTGTTCAATCATATATTTACATATCACACGTTAAAAATATTAACGTTTTCTATTAACTGTAACAGAAAAAGACGATGAAAGGTTTTTAAATGCAAGCAAATGTATTGTTGAAGTTATTCTTCTTTAGGCGCGTTATGAAAAAAATATGAGAGTGAAATTTTAAGATGCGCGCACATCACTGTAACACAAAAGTAACAGGTTGAAGCTGCCAGCTAAACCGCTCTTCAAGCACTATAGGGAAGCATGCTTTTTATTGTTGTGCTTTAAGTTTGTAGGTAGCAGATGTGATCGTTAAGTAGTTGAACAGTTTTGTAACAGATGGCGCTTTACTACACATGTAAACGCTTGGAGTAAATTGGTAATGCTTTATAAGAGGTAACCTCTTTATTTAATGATGCCATTACGCGCACCCTTTTTTTTTTGTAAATGTTGTGTTTGTTTTCTCGTTTGATATGTAAATATGTGGAAGAGGCGGAGAGGCCCGCCTGAGCGCGGCTGCGACCCGAGGATCTCCTAACACCATAATCCCAATGCACGTTCGTATTCGCGATTAAATATCACATTTAATTTGGATATAATTTTGAGCAATTAACTTTACGATTAGAAGCGACTATACAATTATTAGTAGGGAATTTATTGGACATACGTAAATACTAAAATAAAACATTACAATTTTGTGATACGATTGGCAAGTCAGAAAAATAGACGTCTTCATATTACGCGATAGATTAAAATAATACATAGTCGGCAAGCTAAAGAAAATACCTAAGAATAAAATCTTTACAGAAATATAAGATCATTATGTGTAACAAATAAATAATTACATTTATTATTATTGTTTAATTATACACATTGTTATAATACATTTTACACAATAATATTGTTTCCAGCGATTTACAATAAAATAAACGATATACATACATAACGGGTGGGCGGTGCGCCATCCGGCGGCAACGCCTCTGCTAAATGTACAATCTCAAGAAATCTCACTCACGACATCTATTCACAATACCCTTACATATCCCTTCAATCATTTTAAATATTAATAAACGTCCCGGTTTCCCGAACAAATCGGCAGTCACATTTTGCCCTCCGCCGCGATAGCATTATCTGAATGTAGTGAAAGTAGACTTTTGACTGTAATATCGATCTATAGTCTAAAATAATAGACCACAGACAGAAGCAACTTAACCTCTTAGTTTAGTTGTTTGTGCACACGTAATAAATAGTTTACAAATGAGCATCGAGTGCCAAACTGAAAGCGAAGAAGAGGCACTACAAATTTGCAATGCGATAAGACTTTTTTGACTTTTTAATGACATTGACAGATGTATACCCCTCTCATGCACACTTAGGTAATCTTCACGAGATGGACGCATTATTCACATTTCGGCCACGCGCCTAAAAAGCCTTATCGCACTGTAATTATAATACATTCTGACAATATGGCAATGCAGTATTTACTATTTATCCATCGTGATAGAAATTTTACAGCGATGTCGCTGTGTAATAAAGTTTAAAAAATGCACAAAATAAAATTGTTGTAATCGATATAGCTCATGCGACTGCCGTTATTTAATAAAACATCTAAATTAAATTTCATAATGACATGAATTGCACTTGTTATCAAATGTTATTATTTCAATACTCGTGTAATTATAACATGTAATACACACGTAAACGGCGTTTCTTTAGCATTAGACAGGACCAAAATATAGAGCTTAGTCAGCCTTTCTTACACTTTATCATACGTAATGTGACCGATAAAAGTCCTTTTGACCAATGCTAAAAAATGAAGTACACACAATAGATACTACGATGGAGATATTGTATCATGTGGTTCATACAAGCGTTTACTATATATTTAGGTCAAATACTTATAACGCTTACTACAATATTGACTAAGGACATCAGTCGACATTCCCTACTGAACGTAACGTTTGGACTACATATTCGCCAATATACATTTAATCAATTATTTAATAACATTTATATAAATCTACCTGCAAATGCCGTAAAAAGTTCACTATGTTTAGTATGAAATTAAGTTGAAAATATTATTAAAATTAATTTAATAAAAGCATATTGCATTATCAGGGCAGCGCTCTATGGATTTCGGGGCAAATCATTTTAATTGTTAACAGCTAAAATTCATATTCGCACTATTAATCGTTAACAAAAATTAAAAAATGTTATAAATTTGCCAATTCTTTTATAAACCGCTATGGATTATATATTACAAGTATGCCACCATAGAATGGCCGCCTCAAACAGACCTTATAAAATAATAAATAGATATGAATCAAAATCTGGCAACAATACTCCGAAATAGGACCGAGATGCGATTATAAAACCATAGAACTTCATAAACCGTTGGAAATTAGATAAGTTACATAAAGAAATGCGAAAAAGAAAATGCCGTAGTAAAAATTTGTGTTCAAATTGGTGGGGTTTAATTGGTCGGTTGAAGTTCGTTGAATATAAAAGAAACAAATGAAAACCGGTGGTTAGCGGAAACAATGCACGGCGACCATACAAACTCATTGCGCGGAAACAACGTATATAATTTGAGTGTCCGGCCTAGTTGGCTGCGAATCTTAGCTTTGATGGTATGCAAAAAAAAATCGCAGTAACGCTTTTGTTCTACGGACGAAATAAACATAGCATACTCTATTGCTGCACGTAGCTGGATTGAGGTTCGTTAGTGCCGCAGTACCGCAGCGTTGTACGACGTAGAGGCTAGTTCTGTCACAGGTCTTTGAGGAGAGCAGACTTGGCGTTCTTCAGTTTGTCCAGCCGCTTGGTGAGGTGGCTGTTCTCAGTCTCCAGTTCCTCGACGCGGTTGAGGGCCTCGCGAGCCTGTAGCGATACAAGAATAAGTCAGACACATTGTTTGATATTCAGGTAAATATGTCATGCTTTTTCAGTATTTACAAAATTAAATTTGTCCATGTCAGTAAGAATAAAAGTAAACATAATAAGGTTTAGTATATTCAGTTTAGCCATACAATTTTGTATAATTATGAAGTATAATGTACAGGGTGGAAACAATTTAGGGACGATTAAACATTTTCGGCGACGACTAGCATTTAAAATTAGCGATAAGTTTTATAACGTTACACATAATTTATGAATAATTTGGAAGTCCTGTTTCAGAACGAATGCAATAATTAACAGTTGACGATGTAGTATTCGGACAAGTGGATGAGTGTATATCTTGGAGGTGCTTACGAGTATTAAGCAGGGATCGAAGATACACCGACGACATCGAGAGGAGTGAGTACAACAGGAAATAGGGTGAATGGAGCGTTGCGAAAACTTCTAGCAAAAGCTTAAGGCAGAAGTACAGCTCGCTATAAATAACACGGTACCATTAAACGCGGTTAGCGATCTCAAAACTTATGTGATCTGGGTCTGCTAGAGAAATCATGAAAATAGAACAAACGCGTTCGAGATGTGAGCGTTGACCAAAATCTGTGTCGTTACGCCCACAAACCGCGTTTGCAATTGCGTAAGATGGTTAGAATGAAAGAGAGCGACGGGGTTATGATAAGAAGAGATATGCTCTCTTGGTTCGGGCATATAGAAAGAATTTAGAAATAAAGAATGACGAAACAAATATGCAAAGCGAGAATGGAAGGATGTAGGAGGAAAGCGGATACACATGTCACGACTGAGGTGGTCGTATATTATTAGATACGATGTCGGAAGCTTTAAACCCGACGAACGTACATAAAGAGTCATGAATGTTAAAGAAACGAGCGAGGTGTACGAAGACCGAGTTATGTGCCACTCGGGTTCCTCATATACATAAATATATTTTGAGTATCTCGGAAACGACTCTAATAATTTGGATCAAACTTTATATCTACATAAGGGTTTGCTTTTTAAGTTTTATCTATATTGGTGGTACATAAAACATAAAAACAACAAACGGAACTATTGTACGGTACTGAATAAGACTATTTCTAACATAAATTGACCGGGAAGATTCAACTTTAATATAACAAACTGCTTTTCTCAGTGACAAAAGTGAAATTTTCATTGAACAACCATCATTGTAGTTTAGAACAAGTCGATTTTAGATACGCAGTACCTACATGTATTCTATACGAAAGAAAGGTACTGGGATGAATAATATATACATGGTTATATTACATGTCTGTTCCAATTTGATATCTGAAATTCATCTTGAGACGAGCCCGCTGTCTTTTTAATATTTCTACCAGTTTTGTGTTGATGAAATTCGGATATAATAGGAGCTTAATAATATAGAGGCGAGTTTAGACAAACAATAAAACTTACTATTATCTCTGAGATATATGGTATACAGGCAATACTAAGTGATATAGTAATCCAGTAGTAAACCAGTTACGCCCTCTTAGTCATCATTGAAAAAATAACTTGACTTAGGCGCATTTCGAATATCTCAATAAAAATAATAGATATTTTTTATTCTTTGTTAAATAGAATTATGTTAACGGTTTAGTTATTTACATTATATTTATTACGTGTATATGTGTAATAATATCGGGCAGAAGAGTAAGGCACGCTATTTATTTTGCGACTGATTTGTCTCCGACAAAAATTAAACTAGCTTCTTTCAAGTACAACTTCTTTTCTTTTTCGTCTTAATTGATTTTACAGATGCTTTCAACACAGTTGATCCGGAGAGTCTAAAGGCCATGTCTATTGTCACACTTAATAAGACGTCTTCGGTGATTAATGGATTAATTTTCGTCATATATTCTTGGACGTCAACGTTTGTGGTACAGTCCAGCCCGGTATGGAAGAATTTAGTCACCGGTGCACCACAAGGCAGCGCACTTTCCCTTATCTTATTTTCTATATCTGTAAGCATTCTTTCTCGAATCTTTTTCGAAGACCGAGTTTTATATTAGAACAGATTTATTTAATAGAGATAGACACTACTGCAAATCTCAATAATAATTTGAACTACATAAACAAATGGTGTAACAGTTATGGAGTTACCGTCTTTTCTAATAAGTTATGCATAACTAAGACTATATGTGAAGCATTTATTCGCAAACAAATTTCGTTATGCAGTTAAAGAAAAGTACGTCATGAGTTCAATTCTAACTTGACCTTAATATTTACACGTAATATTTAATAGCTAGGTTTGGGTCAGGTTAGGTAAAAAGTAATGTTACTAATTAGCACAGTTACAAAACAAACTTAGTTGTACCTTACAAGTAACGCACAAAACTCGCACTTGGCATTGTTTAAATAAAAGTTGCAAAAAGGTTTCTTGATATTTGTAAGCGACAAAATGGGTAATTGTCGCTAAACAAACAGCATGCCCGGACATTGTTACAACAAAACGAGAGGCATTATTGTGTGTTGGTGGGGGTCACACCGCGTGCGTGGCATGCCAACTATACCGTTAACTATCGCCATTATTGATAACGGCCCAGAAGTCAACGACTTCCTGAAAACACAAGTTGTAGCAAACTGAATAAACAATTCATTCAACTTGCACAGCGAACCAAGAAAGTCTTGAACCGTCCCAGGATTGTTTGCCAGTCGCACATCTTGAAACAACATATAATATAGCTTCTACTTTTAAATTACTTCAAATTACAGCTTCAGTCACAATACTTTCTTAGTCGACTATGCATACGGACCGATTAGCCTAAGCGACAGTATTCGTTAACAGGAATAACCGTAGCGTTAATATTTCCTGTCATCAGAACCTTAGTAAAATATTAAATGTATGGATAACTGACAACGCTTGAAGTAAACCTGTTTATCTTATAATATATTCTGTTTATCTTATTATGTTTATATAATAACATTCAGTTAACATACATATTATTTTATTTTATATAGTATGCTTGTACGTCGACAAACAAACGTGAAGTTTGTTGTGTTTCTGCGAGTGAGTGAGGTTATCCGTAAGTTCCTAAGATGTTGCTGTGTTAGCAGCGGAGGTGGCATCGTACGAGCGATACGTAATGTATTTGCAAGTGTTCATAGGCTACGGTAACCACTTTACATCAGGTGGGCCGTATGCTTGTATTCCTCTCGACATAGTATAAAAAAAACGGGTTGCACTCCGGGAGTGCCGGCAAAAGTGAAAACTTGAACATGCGGACCAAACAGCGATGTTGATAAACTACGTTGAACGAAACGCGTAACCGCCAAGAATTTCATGGCGCTTACAACGTTTTGGTCGCGAGAAAATAATGCCCTATGAACGATCTAGCGCTTCATGTTTTAATTGTTTAATTAGAGGTAACTAACGTTTTAGCGCTGCAGAGTTTTCACTTCAAAAAAGATTAATGTTTCATGAACAAATAACCATCACATCAACTCCAAGTGTGGGGGAGTTGTTGTAAGGTCTATATATAAAATTCTGAGTAGAGGTTGATGGCCGACGCGCGCAAGTTCAACTTTCGCAGAGGTCGCGGCAGCGGTTTTCATACAATGACATACACATATACAGAATGGACATTTACCACTCCGTAGAAAAAAGTGACTAGGTATTTAGCCAATACGCAAATCTTTTCCATAATACAGACCGTATTGACTAAAGAAAATAACCAAATGTAGAACCGATAGAACGATTTTGCTTTGAAACTAAATGCAACGCCACCGGTCCTGGGGTGAAGTAGAACGCGCAGCTGCAGCCAGCAACGCCAGTTCACGCAACACTATCGTGTACTTCAGCTGATCGGTTAAAACATCATCGTATTGGACCGTAAATTTGAACGTCAAGTGATTTATTGGTTTATCTTGTAAATATTTATGGAAGTTTCAGCAAAAAATTCAAAATATATATATTCTGTACGAAATGGCCATCTTTGGCTTTGATACAGGCCTTTAATCTGTCTGGTCACGGCTCTAAGTGGCCTCGTATTTAAGTGGGCGGCAGACGAAATAAGTTTGAGACTCTCTGGTTTATGGTGATGATGAACCGGCGATGCTCTGAAGAGGAAACTTTTCTGAGAAGTCGAGAAAGACATCTGCTGAGTGTACGACCACTTTGTCAATGAAATGTTTGTACTGTGTGGGAATCGAACCCACGAGCGTTGGTGTGAAAGTAGCGTAACAGCGTGTTCCACCACTGCGCCACCGAGTACATATTTACAAAAAATAAAAAGTATTTACCCATTTGTCAAGTACATAACACAAGATTCGCTTACTTTGGGGCTAGATGGCGCTGTGTAATATGTCCGACATATTTATTTATTAACGCGATGTTGATCCGCGAACTAGCCAATAAGAGCTGTGTGCACTTTGCCTACCGATCCGTAGCGGTGAACTGAGTTACTGCGTAATATCGGTCACATGGGCTCTCTATAAGTTATTTCAACTATACTCTAGTTCAACTATACTCGACATTATTTTGTTGATTAAGATTTCGATAGTCGCTTGTTGTTGGTAAAAAATCTTTTATTTTTTAACATTTTTAAAATTAAAATACATAGTTTAAAGAGTTTATTTTTAAGTTGCTAAAGATATAGTTTAAAGAGAAATACTGACGATAAAATATTTAAAAAGCTTTTTTCAGTTCGCTATAGCTGCACGTTTGGCCTTATATAGTGTCGAGCGTACCTCCCGCTGCAGCCGGCGCCGCTCCTGTTTGAGCTGGTCCTCGTGTTCGTCCTGGTGGTCCTGGCGGGCCTTCAGCCGCGCCACCTGTGCCTCGAGCCGCGCCACGCCGGCCGCCTGCAGCGCCGCCTCGGCCTCCGCACGAGCAGCGCGCGCCTTTGCCTCCGCCACGCCCTTGCGTAGCGTCTCCACTGAAAATATTAGCAAATATAATAATAAAATGTATTTATTCTCCCACAAATGTGGAAGACTGGTGCCTAAATCTGAAAGACTTGCAAAACCGTGGGTGTCACTTATACGTTGCCGATCCGAAAAATAAAAAAAAAAACCTCTTCACGCCTACAATAAAAAAAAATTATTCTATTCGAAATGACCACCTTTGGCTCTGATACAGGCCTTTAATCTATCTGGCCACGAATCTATGGATTTACGCACTGTTTCCATGGGAAATTTAGTCGCTGGTTGCTCCAAGATTTCTTAGAGACACAATATCGGAGTATTGTTCCGAGCAGGCCATGTCCTCTAAAACTAAGCATAATTTTTAGTCTAAGGAGTCTAAGGGGTTCTGAGCTGGGCTGGACGAGGGCCAGTCTTCAGCTCTTATCTAGTCCGGAACGTTGATTTCGAGCCAAGCTTGGTTAGTTCGCACCTGCTGGAAGTTTACGGTACATTTTTAAACCTGTATAACTAAGAGGTATAACAACACGATCCAAGGCAGTCTCTTGATATACACTTTGCCGGAAGTCTTCACTCCTTTTTCACAAAAATGAAGCTTTGTGACTCCTTGATAAGACACCCTCCACCAAACCATTACAGACGCAGGATGATGACCACGTTGTACTTTTCCGACCACTTGGGCAGCTTCTTTAGAACTGTGTGCACATGCGTAAATCTATAGATTCGTGGCGAGACAGATTAAAGGCCTGTATCAAAGCCAAAGGTGGTCATTTCGAATAGAATATTTTTTTTATTTTTTGCCGAGACTTCCATAAATATGTACATATAAGTTTTATTAAGATTACATTACTGCATATAAAAAGTAAATGCATATTCATTTAAATAGTTAATAGATTCAGGCGTTAGTTTGCGAAAGTCAAATTTACAGGCAATTTGATCTAAACTACTTTGTGTGCTTCCGCTCCCGATTAGTTCGTGCGAACTACTGCCGGCCGGCACCCACCCACTAACGTTAGTAGATGCATGCCGCCGCTGCCATGGGTGCTCAAAGCGGAAGCACACAAAGTAGTTTAGATCAAATTGCCTGCATATTCATTTGTAACAGAAGTTATGGCCGGATTAGGTAGTAGCAGTTCCGCTGACCAAGCAATACACGTTATATCGCAGTAATATATTAAGTTGCGGTTAAACACTCTAACTAACTTAACTACTAACTCTTAGCCACTCTTATATACTCCATGTGCGGTGTGACATGTGGCTTGTAACTACAGTTGGGTTACAAGCCAGACTACAGGTACTTACATTCGTTCTCGTACTCTTGGTCGTGGTGGTTGGCCACGCCGTTCTGTCGCGCCGCCCTCTCCTCGTTGAGCTGGAGCTTCAGCTTGCGGACCTCCGACTCCAGGGACTGCTTCGACGACAACAACTTCTGCAATCGCACGTCTGGAAACGAAATAACTTCAACATTAGAAAAGTTAAAATATGAAAAGGCGTGCTCTGTTGGTTAGGACATGTAGAAGGAATTACGAAAAAGATATATAACATGAACGTGGAAGGATGTAGATGCCGAGGAGGGAGAAGACTTATACACCATTACTAATTTGTGGTGTTTTAACACACGGTGATGCCAGAGTCATAGAACCAAAAAAAAAAAAATTAAGAGAGGTAGGGCGCATCAAAGCAACCCGTCTGGGGAAGTACCTCTATCTCAATGAAAACCGCTGCCACATAACAACACCTTAGAGAGTTGTTGTGTTCCTGCGTATGAGTGAGGTCACCAGTAAGCTCCTATGGAGTTGCTGTGTTAGCAGCAGAGGTGGCGCGAGATATACTTAATGTATTGCAAGCGTTTATAGGCTACGGTAACCGCTTTACATCAGGTGGGCTGTATGCTTGAACGCCTCCCGAAGTAATAATAATAAAAAAAACCGATGCTGAACTGTGCGTGAGAAGTGCTGTGAATTTTAAAGAATTGAGTGAGGTGTGTAAGCATCGAGTCATATCTCGTAAGGGACTTGGCGTGTAAATATAGCACATATATAGGAAAGGTTAGATAGGAAAAGTTGAACTCTTAAAATAAAAGAGTTTAAACTTTGGCAGATGACAATGAATACCAATATGTATCAAAACAGAGTTTTGAAATTACATGTACATACACACAAATATTTGTTCTGTGTGGGAATCGAACCCACGAGCGTTAGTTTACACCACTGCGCTACCAAACTAATCAAAACCATATTGGGTAACAGCAACTTTGCACAAATAGGGGATTTCAAAAAGTGATTCTAATGAATCACAATCGATATTTTTCACAAAAATAGGATTATTTGATTAAAAAAATATATAATTTTAATTAAATAAACCTATAAGACAATGTCTACAGATTATTTAGATAGCTAGATTTACAATAGCTCGTATAGTTGGAAGTTGATTACACACCAATGACGTCATTCGTTCGGATAACGTCATTGGTATGTAATCATTTTTAATTAAATATTTCCGGGTCAAGGCATAGTTTAGGGTCATTTAAAAGTTTATTGATTTACTTATTGTGATAGCAATCCATTACGATTAACTTGAATCACTTTTTTGTCATGATTTCTGATTCCAGTTGAATGCGCTATAGTTGGAGTAAAGGCGCATTATTTAGTGTATATTAGGCGCTTTTAAAATCAGTGTATATTAGGAATTACATTTCTAGGGCCTTATATTTGTGGGGCGTCTAACATACCAAGCGTGCCCTCCCCGGCTTCGTTCAACAGCTGCTCGGACTGATGCGAGACGAGCGCGAGCGGCGGCACGGCACCGAAGCCGTCGGCGGCGTTGACGGTGGCCGGCGTCGCCTCCACGAACACGAAGCCGGCGTTGGCGGCGGCGGCGTCGCGCGCTCGCACGGCGTCCCGCGCCGCGCCCACCTCCCGCTCCAGCGACACGTGCTCGCGTTTTAATCGCTCATGCGCCGAACATTTCTCTTTGTGTTCGCGCTGTAACACAACATACAACGTTCATTGTTGATTAGTTAATAGATTCAGGCGTTATTTTGCGACAGTAAAATTTATATGCAGTTTGATCTAACCTGCTTTGTGTGCTTCCGCCACTATATATTGAATATTGAATACATTATCTTACAAAAGAGAGCTATCCGGTCTATTTACGTTTTTCTTAGATGGAAGGCGGTTAGCGTAGCCTATGAACGCTCGCTATACATTAAGTACCACTGATGCCACCTCTGCGGCTAGCCTAGCAACTCCTTTTCAGCAACTTCCTTGAGCTCACTCACACGCAGGAAAACAACAACCCTCCACGGAGTTGCTATTTGGCTGCAGTTTTCTGCGACGTGCAGGTATTCCCCAAATAGACTGCTTTGATGTGTCCTATCTCTCTTAAAGACACCCAGACCAAGACAAACAGACATGTTCGTGCACACAAATGTTTGCCCTGTGTGGGAATCGAACCCACGAGCGTTTGTGTCAAAGTCGCGTCATTCACGACAGCGTCACCGAGCTCGTTGTAACATGGCACTACGGAATCACTCAGGGAACAGTACAAATAAATAAATAAATATATTAATAGAAACATAATGTATGTTCGTAAAAATGCAAATTCAAAGTTCGTTTGTAAAAAGTTTTCAAAATCTTAGAAGCACATAAAAAGACACCTGGAAATGATTCAGCATATGCATTTTTTTTATCACTTAATACATATCATCATTATTATTGTACAGTTATATAGTCATAAAGGGCATCGGCCAACACCCA
The DNA here is from genome assembly GCA_947507595.1 of Pyralis farinalis. Classification (NCBI taxonomy): domain Eukaryota; kingdom Metazoa; phylum Arthropoda; class Insecta; order Lepidoptera; family Pyralidae; genus Pyralis; species Pyralis farinalis. Next base: position 35,313,071 of record OX382268.1, on the reverse strand, counting down.
TACTGGGTTGGACCTGACATGAACTGATCGCGTCTGCAATTCATTTAGGATGGATTTGAGAGGTTCAAATACGGTGAAAATGATTGCATACTCGTATTATTTTTTTACAGCCACATTTATAAGTTATTACATGAAATATGTTTGAGGTTATGGATAATGTGCAGTCAACCGATTTTAAATTTTCTATTTGTTTTAACTCTATAAATGTTCAAGTACCTGCCACTACGAAATAACTTTGAACTAGAATACATTGGTGCTCTCCCTATTTTCCTAAAATGCATTTGAAATGCGGTTATGAAGAAATACTAGACACTCTAGAGAGGTTATAGAGGTGAGATTTATTCAAATCCAAGAATTCCAAGTAACTTTTCCTCTACCATGGTCGAAAAATAATACGTCTGTGTATTTTTTGTTGTATAATGGTAAGATTATCAGCCAGATATTCTGAGGAAATACTGCGCTGGTCGCGAGAGATTGTAAGGCTCATGTGACAACTACTGTTCCAAGAGCACAGTCTGCGACCTGAGGTAATCTCCTTCCTACGGCAAAAGCTTGACGCACTTATACTGTTGTTAAATAACGTAAAATGAATAGGTATTCGCATAAAAGGAAAATGATAAAAAAACAATCTAATTATGATCATTCCATTATACATTGACATGTCGCTCCATTTCATAAAACTGTATCAACTTTATATTTAGATTTTCAATTATTAATAGTAGAAAATACGAATTATAATAGCTTACCATACTGATTTATTGAATGTGATAATGTGTGAGTACTATATCAAATTCGACATTATTCATAATTGTGAAAGTCGTAATATAATAATACTTACGTCAAAAACTAATATTACACTATTGTTAATACTTAAGAACAATATTGTAATGAAAAATCCAATAGCTTTTTATTATGGGCTCGTCTAGAATTAACAATTTGTTTACGTGAAATAATATAATCTTACATATTTTTCCACGTATGACTGTCATACACTGGTGTAAATTGTCATATTAATACTTTTAGGTAAACGTAGGATGTACTTTATCGGAATATCAATTGAAAAAATACATAATGCGTCCCGACTTCGAGATTGCCTACATTTTAAGGTATTATAAAATGCAACAGAAATGAACCTTTCATAAAAATATATTTTACGTAGTTTTCATACTATTGTTGTGTAAAAATGCCAGTAATGATTATGTATCGCAATTATAGTGGTAACTTTATAACATTTATTTACATGCAAGAAACTTTAAACTTTTACTGAATGTATTGAGTTTAATAAAAGTTTATTTCGTGATAAAAAGCGACACTGCAAAAATATCATTATTTATTTTATATATTTGATCGACTAACAGCATTTACGTAAAAGCATGTCATAACAAAAGAGCATAAACGTCACAAGCTTACATAAACATCAATAACAGGTTAACACAACATTCATAAACCATAGTACATTGATAATTTAGATGCAGTTTAATTTAAGTGATTACATTATTAAAAAGATTCGTGAATTTTGGATTTAAATTTGTGTTGGGAATCGAAAAATATATCTACATCTGGTAAAGAAGCATTGATCTGGTTGTATGCAGCAGGGATGCAAGGCAAAGGCGCGTGCTTACCTTACTTAAGTTCGGGACGCGGGAATGAAGAAGGGTTTAGTGATTGGTTTTCTGGGGAGATTGTACGGGACAGATAGGGAGATACGACCACGCAGACTGTCACATTTTATAATATTTGTAGAGAAACATTAGGTCCAGCTATTTTCATCTGTTACGCAATGAAATCATATTTAAATGTTTCAAGACGCTGGTGGTAATAAACTTTTTGAAGTGATAACTTCTTATGGGAGGGTAAACCGCTTCGTTACGTAACGCGTTACGGCGCCAGTCTGTCTGGGTTCCCTTTCTCCTACGCATACGGCAGCGGATTAGTTTAAGTTATCACTCCTGTCGGGCGTGCCGAGACGCACACGATTTTGTCATGGTCTGTTTACATTCTGTGTCATGTCCAAGTGAATACGGTGTAAATATTGATTCACGTCAACCTATATAACAGCGGTAACGGCACCATTTTAATGTCCGTGTAGCCACGTTGCATAAATACCTGCAGCTGTGCGTACTCCTCGTGGAGCTCCTCTATCCGGTCCTTGAGCAGCTCCAGCTGGTAGCCGAGCGCCGCCTTGTCGTTGTCCAGCTGGGCGTTCAGTATCATCGCCTTGCGGAACTTCTCCTCCACTTCTTTCAACTCGTGCTGCGGAATTCAATCGCTTTATTATCGGCGTTCATTTGACTTAAAGATGATCTTACACGACAGTAATTTTGGTACACAGATATTTTTTTTATACGTCAGGAGGCATAACGTAAACAATGAAAGTTTGCAATATATTAAGTGTCGCGCAATGTACTCGCGCGATGCCACCTCTGGAACTCACAGGAACACAACAACAGTCCAGAGAGTTGTTATTTGGCTGCGATTTTATGTAAGTTGGAGGTACTTTCGGTCTTTTCTTCGGTTTCTAAGGGTCGTATCGGAATGTTGAAGGTTGAGCCTTCTTTAAGAATTCTATCTATCTATCTATAACTTCACGCCAAATCCCTTGCGTGGTAGGCAGAGAGAACCGAGCGCCATAAGACGCGGTTATTACACGCTTCACTCGCTTCATTAACATTCATAACTCTTTTCACGCACGCTCGACGGTTTCTAGGACTCTTGACATCACCTTCTGATAAAACACGACCAATTTGGTCATGGAAGGTTAGTCTTGGTCTTCCTCGGCTCCTACATCCTTCTATTTTTGCATTGTATATCTGTTTCGTCATTCTTCAGAATGCAGGATTTCTTTCTACATGTGCGAACCAACGGAGCATGCCTTTTCTTATCTTAACACCAACACTCTCTTTCAGCCCAACTCTCTTTCTTACGTCATCATTACGAACGCGGTCAGCAAGCGTTATGCCACAAATTTTGTGCAATGATCTCGACTGCATTTATTCCACTTTCATGCTCTCTCTGCCATACCCAGCTTTCACCTCCAAAAGTTAGCGTTGGGATTAGCACCGCGTTGTGCCTTCTCGCTTAAATTTCGGCTGCCTAGAAGTTTATCCAATCTCGGTGCAGCATTGGACAAAGTCCATTTCTTCCTTCCTTAAATCTTTTCACGTCAGGACGGAAAGATGCCACCAGCTGCAGCAAGGCCTGCTAAACCGCGTCCTCAAGGCTTGCTGCAAATTTATCAACCTGAGTTGCGTTGGGTACCCCAACAAAAAATAATAATGTTACCCTGAGGTCTTTGATGCTGAATGTGTCGTCTGCGGAGTCCTCGGAGCTCCTGCGCGGCGAGTGCACGCCTCCCGGACTGAGGGCCGCGAGCCGCGTGCCGCCGCGTCTCCCCACGGTCTCTGGAACACGTATACACTCATTTATATATCATTGCCAGCAACGTTATCTTCTTCCTGAAGTAGGGTCTACCTATCCTAAGCGTAAGGATTTGGCGATTGCCATATGGTTTAGCCTTTGGGTTGTGAAGGTCTACAACCCAAAGGAGTTTCTATGATTAGGTCACACGTCTTTCGAAATATATTTCTTGGAAGTGCCGGCTTCCAATGACGTTTTCCTTCACCGCCGAGCAAGGTTCATCACACCGATTCGGAATCAATGAGTTAATAGGCTGGTTCTTATCCATTGATACTATGCAATATTGATCTGAAGATGAGATCTATATTTCATAGATAGATGTGAAAGGTGTAACTAAGTCACTTCCAGGGTCAGCTTAGAGTAACGAGCGTGACTTCTATTTGCATGAAATTAGATCACTATTTTTTTATACATATCACATCTGATACAAAGTGGTTATCACAGCCTATGCACGCTTGAAATACAGGAACTCAGGAAGTATAACGTGCGCGTTGTCTCTCCTGCTGCTAATACCGTAACTCCTTAGGAGGTTACTGGTAACCTCACTCACTCCAAGGAACACAAGAATCCTTCATGTATTTGTTATTTGGCTGCGATTTTAAGTACAGTGTAGGCACTTCCACAGTCTAGCTGCTGTGATGCGTCCTACCTCTCTTAAAAACACCCAGACCAAGATCAACAGACATGTTCATGCACACAAATGTTTGTCCTCTATGGGAATCAAACCCACAAAATATGTTTGTCAAAACCTTATCGCAGCAGTAACTGGTCAGTCAGCTGACCGAGTGAGAGGTGATCTCCATACCTGCATACATGTCATACGCCTTGTCGGCATGGTCCTCCTGTTCGCGCTGCTGGCGCTCCAGCTCCCGCATGCGGATCTCCCGGGCCTCCGCGCGTGCTGCCCGACGCGCCGCTAACCTCTGCTCGGCCTGGAAACAAGAAACACCACATTAAATATGGCCACAGGGACTCCAATAAACTGGAAGAGTTGGACGACGTAGATGCGCGTATTCGACTAATCAAACACGCAAGTTAAGCAACGTCAACATTCGCCTACCTATGGATATTAGATATGGATATTATAAGTTCTTCTGAACTTAAGGGTACATTAAACCGCTGGTCCCGGCTGTTTTCGATAGATGACGTCATTAAACTAACCTAAGACCACACAACCAAAAACCACACACACAAAAAATGACGAGCTCGGCGGCGCAGTGATTAGTAAAGCTACTTTGACACCAACGCTCGTGGGGTCCATTCCCACACAGGACAAACATTTGTGTGCAGGAACTGGGTGCTTTTTATGTATCATAAGTATGCATTTACAAAAAAACATGTATTTGCGTATGTTTATCATTTGTCTAGTACCCATAACACAAGCTTCGCTTACTTTGGGGCTAGATGGCGCTGTATAATTTGGGCGGCTATACTTATAAAAAAAAAAGGAATCAGCCGGACTGTGGAAGTACCTCCTAATCACAGGCAATCGAAGGACGGGTACACAGCTGCCATTTTGGGAAAATTGCGTTTGAAGTTTGTGAACTATAATGAAATTGTTTCGTACGTTTTTAAACACTATATATATACTCTCTATCCTGTTCTATCTTACTATTATTTTTTTGCTTCATTAACGGTACATAAGTATATCACAAATTAGTCAACAGTTACATATTAAGTACTTTGTCGTGTACTATCTATTCACTATCTGAAAAAAGACCAATTTTCTTTAGGTATGTTCTTCGCCACTGGTCATTGTCGAAATGCCGGTGGAATAAAAAATAAGAATGAAAACCTTGAGATATAAATATTTTATACATACAACTTTATAATGATATCACAACCTGCCACATAAAAAGCGATCCGTTCGCCTCTCGTGTGTCAAATTGCTTACAAACGCGAATGTTACAAAAAATCCCGTCTCGGATCGCTGTCGCTTTCCCGCCCCTGTGGGTTTCGGCTTTAAATGTGAATGATTTCAACTATGCTCTTGCAAAAACCCATTACTTTTTTCGTATCAACTTTCTACTTAAGTAAATTTCGTATTGCATACAAACACGATTGTTATAAAAAACCCTCTCCCAGCGATTTGAGATGGGATTTACATTCGTGCCGTTTTTCCCCGGGCCGGTTAACACATTGTTATCAATTCTGCGGTAATAAAAAGACATACATTTTGTGGGTCACCTACAACTTATTTGCATACAATTTGCATAGACAAAAAGAAACGCTCTAGCAAAGTAGTATGTATATGTTCACGCCAGGCCCCTTGCGGGGTAGGCAGAGGGAACGAGCACCATAAGACGGACGCGGTCCTTACACACTTGACTTGCTTATCTAGCATTCATAGCTCTTTTCAAGCACGCTCGCCGGTTCCTGGGGCTCCTGACATCACCTTCTTATAAAACACGACTAATTTGGTCATGGTAGGTTAGTCTTTGTCTTCCTCGGCTCCTACATTCGGCCACTTTCTTTCTGTATGTCCGTTGATCCGTCCGTTCAGACTAACTCTTTCTCTTTCTTACGTCATCATTACGAACGCGGTCAGCAAGCGTTATGCCACAAATTTTGCGCAATGCTCTCATCTCGACCGCATTAATTCTACTCTCATGCTCTCTCTGCCGTGCCCAGCTTTCACTTTCATAAATTAGCGTTGGGATTAGCAAAGTAGGTACAATGAAAATACATTATGTCGTCAAGTTTAAATTTCGAACGTGAACAGCGACAACAAAGCACTATGAAAATCACTTTTATGCAGTTTATTTTAATTTCATTTAATGTCTTATTTTTTACCAGAGGGAGACTTTGTACAAAAGTCGTCTTCGTGGGTACATCTGTCTCACCTATTTCTACCTGCAATATTTATATAGCTGTGTTCCGGATTGAAGAGTGAGATATGGCAGAGAAATTGTACTGTGACGAAACAGCCTTAGCTCACAAGATTGGCAGCGCGCGAGTAACATCCCAGTGATGCTGCGAGCGTCAATAGGCTGCGGTGACCGCTTACCATCTAATGCGGGCCGTATCCATGTTTGCCAATCTAGTTGTATAAAAAAAATACTTTAAGTATTATTTTTTCAAATATAGTCTGAACGTTCTCGCCCATGTTTAAGAATAAACATTTGTTTATTGGTTTACAAGGTAACTGGCTGCACCCCGTAACTACACCCGTGTGTATCCTGTAGGAACCATTTTTAGGGTTCCGTACCCAAAGGGTAAAACGGAACCCTATTACTGAGGCTCCGCTGTCCGTCCGTCCGTCCCTCCGTCTGTCACCAGGCTGTATCTCATGAACCGTGACAGTTAGACAGTTGAAATTTTCACAGATGATGTATTTCTGTTGCCGCTATAACAACAAATACTAAAAAATAGAATAAAATACATATTTAAGGGGGCTCCCATACAACAAACGTGTTTTTTTTTTTGCCGTTTTTATAGATAATGGTACGGAACCCTTCCTGTGCGAGTCCGACTCGCACTTGGCCGATTTTTTCAACTTTATTTGTTTTTCCTTAGCTTCATCGTATCGTGTATTGCGCTATCAAATACAAATATTTTTTTTTAAATCCGACTGCTAGTTACAGAGATATGTTCAAACAAACACTCTCCCGCTTTATATGTTAAAGTGTAGATTATGTTAAATCTTGTACGAGTACACAGCCAATAGATGAAACACGACACAAAGTCACCAACTCATCAACAATCATCATTTTGCTCGGTGGCGCAGTGGCGAAACGGGCCGTTGCGGTACTTTGACACTAATGCTCGTGTCGTGAGTTCGATTCCCACACAGGACAAACATTTGTGTGCATGAACATGCCTTTTTGGGTGTTTTTAAGAGTGGTAGTGCGCATCAAAGCGGCCCGTCTGGGAAAGTACCTTCATCTCACAGAAAACCACAGCCAAATAACAACTCCCTAGAGGGTTGTTGTGTTGAATGAAATGAAAATGAAAAAGAATGAAAGTAAAAGAAGATGTTTCCACTGGATACCGGGGTACGCGCGGACGGTTTTAAAGCATACTCCACCACGCTACTCAAATGAGGATTAGCGGAGGCCAGTGTTTACAAGCCCGAGGGCCACTGACATAGCTCAACGACTGTCATCTATCGACAACAGCCGGGACCGACGGCTTAATGTGCCCTCGAAGCACGGAGAAACTCGAGATAGATAAACCCATCCATAGACAGGCTCTGGTCGACGTTGCTTAACCTGCGTGTTCGGTCAGAATGGCACGCGCAACAACGCCATCGAGCTCTCAAATACATCACGTAATGATAAAATTAGAAATCACACCATTTAATTACGTTAATGTACCTATATGTATGTATAATTGTGTATCCATACATAACATTTGGATGGTAGAGTTGAGGTAAGAGAGTACTTATTGTTGTAATTATAACCAAGTGCATGAGACGCGGTCCTTACACATCTCGCTCGCTTCTTTAACATTCATAGCTCTTTCCGTGTATACTACGTTACATGAAGGAAATTGCTAATGGAGACCCAATGATACGATTTTGCGTTGTAAAATGACTCATCGTTACAGGTTGGGAGGTAAAGTAGAATGAGCAGCTCTTATTGGCTAGTTCACGTATCAACATCGTATCGCTTATCAGCTTATGAAGATTAGACAGACAAACAACATTTTGGCATTTATAACATTACTAGAAAGATCGGCTTTACCTTATGTTACAAAAATTTGACGAGCTCGGTGGCGCAGTGGTGGAACACGCTGTTACGCTACTTTGACACCAACGCTCGTGGGTTCAATTCCCACACAGTACAAACATTTGTGTGCATGAACATGTCTGTTTGTCTTGGTCTGGGTATTTTCTATGTATAATAAGTATGTATTTACAAAAAAAATGTATTTACGTATGTTTATCAGTTGTCTAGTACCCATAACACAAGCTTCGCTTACTTTGGGGCTAGATGGCAATGTGTAATTTGTCCGACAATATTTATTTATTTAAACCCTTCGAAAAAATATTTATAATAATAACCAGTTGAGAATGCGCAAGCTTGCATTGCCAGACCTGGCTCGTCAATTATATAACAATTCAAATTTTTTTTTTTACTTTGTCAGCCATTTTGACCATGTTCCTTAAGACATAGGAACGGTGTTCCTGAACATTCCTATTCTACTTTTTTATGCTGAATCCGAATCTGAAGTCAAAATTCGAATATTCGAAAAAAACGCACACACTGACAAACGCACAGACAAACATATAGATTTCATATAGAAACGGTGTTCCTGAAAATGGAGTTCCTGACTAATTCACTGACTCATCAAGAGGTACTTTTTGTAATGCATATTAGAAATAAGAAAGGATTTTTTAAATTCAACCCTCAAGGACAGATATTTTTTTAAATTAGTGATTTGAAACTTTTTGTTTTTAAAATAGGCAATGTTGCGTATAAAGAGGTGCTTTGAGTGTATACAATCAGTGTCAAATAGTTAATGAAAACCAAACAGATCGTGACATATCTTCATTACCAGTGGCGTGCACAGAGATTTTTGACAGGGTAGGCAGAATGTTTTTAAAGCTATTAACTTACCAAAAAATACAGAATGTTGATTTTGGTTACCCAATCTTGTGGAAATAATGATGTATGTGATCACTTGTTTTTTTTCACCGAAAGATAGTTTTGAAAACATTTATTTTCCCTACACACACCACATGAACAACTTTCGCAGTGAATATCATCATATTTATCAACTTTAAAACTTTAAAATCTTATTTCGTCTGCTACCAGTCAATCGATTCAAAACAAAAACAATGGCGGCCGTTTTAAAATCAAAATAAAATTGAACATCAATTTTATACGAAAAAAAGAAATGGCAATATCTTTCACTATAATTATATGCAGCAAACTACTTTTTAAAATAGTTACGTAGCAATGCTCGCGACACTTCGGTGATTTACGTTATAGTTCAGCTGAAAAGACATTGTCTATACTTTGCAATTGTGTGCGTTATTTGTGTTATTGTGGTCAATGTAATTATAGGAATGCACACTACAGTATTTGTATAAACAACACGGCACACATACGTAAATTTAGACAGATATAGTTAGTGTCTCTGCCGTAAAAAGCTGCCAATGCGGCGCTAGTGTAGCGTAGCGCCTAGCTGCGATTTGAATATGACTAGCGATGACTTTAATAACTTACCGATACCGATAGATGGAGCTTTAATTTTTTGTTTTTGATACGAAATATTAGTTAAAAACTATGTTTAAGAATGAAACATCGGATGGTATTTATCATCAAATTGATAGGGTAGGCAATGTCTTTTTGCCTATATGGAGTGCACGCCACTGTTCATTACTATACTAAATAAGGATATTTGGTACTTTCATAGCTCGCTCGCGCGTTGTCACCACCACTGCTAATACAATTTCCTGGTGATCTTACTCGCAGGAACACAACAACCCTCGAATGAGTCGTTATTTGTCGACGCGCAAGCAATTGATTAGTTAATCAATAAGTTCTGAGCCCCGACCATTATATTATAGATATATTATAGAAATGTAGTAACAAATGTCTATCTATATATATAAACATGTCAAGTCCTTTGCGGGGTAGGCAGAGAGAACCAAGTAAAAAGAAAAGTTTATATAATTCGGTACTATCATTAGTTCATTTTAAATTATTTTATAGATATTTTATATAAAATCGTATTATTTCCAACATATATTATATGGTAATCCATCCAATTAGGTAGCTCTAAGACGCAATCTTTAAATAAATAAACATACATTCTGTGTACTAAGTATCGGGAATTTGTCAATAAAACAAAAAATACAAATTATTCATCTAAATTTATTTTATCGCCTTCAAAGTAGGCCCCATCGCTTGCAATACAACATCTCCACCGCTTCACCCAGTCTTCCATACATTTTTCATAGGCTATTTGCGGTATGGCCTTTAGCTCATTCAGCGAATTTTCTTTTATGGCTTCTATCGACTCAAAACGTTTTCCTCGAAGTGGTAATTTTAACTTGGGAAATAAAAAAAAGTCAGACGGAGCCATATCAGGTGAATACGGTGCTTGGTCGAGAACTTTTGTTGAATTTTTCGCTAAAAACTCTTTCACTATAATGGCTGTGTGTGATGGTGCATTATCATGGTGCAGCATCCATGAGTTGTGTTGCCACAAATCTGGACGTTTTCGGCGGATACTCTCACGCAAACGCTTCATGACGCCTAAATAATATTCTTTATTCACTGTTTCTCCCTCTGGAAGGAATTCGGAGTGAACCACACCACGGTAGTCAAAAAAAACTGTCAGCATCACCTTGATTTTGGAGCGACTTTGCCGCGGTTTTTTGGGTTTCGGCTCGTTTTCGAGACGCCATTCTGAAGACTGTTGGCTTGTTTGCATGTCGTACTCATAAACCCATGTCTCGTCGCCAGTTATTATACGTTTCATAAAGGTCGGATCCGTAGAAGCTCGGGAAACCATGTCTTCAGCGACATGCTTTCGCTGCGCTTTTTGAACAAAATTGAGCTCTTTTGGAACTAGTCGAGCGGCGACGCGTTTCATGCCTAAAATGTCAATGAGAATGTTGTGGACGGACTTAAAAGATATGTTCACCTCACTAGCCAACTCTCTCAGACTCATACGTCGATTTTCGAGCACTAGCTTCTTGATTCTGTCGATGTTTTCTCTGGTCGTAGCGGTTGAAGGTCTACCAGAACGAGGCAAGTCTACTACTACTTCTCGGCCTTCTTTAAAAGCCTTATACCATTCATAAGCCCTTGTTTTCGATATACACGATTCGCCGTAGGTATTTCGCAACATTTTTAGTGATTCACCACATGAAATATCATTTGAAACACAAAATTTAAGGCACACTCTTTGTTCAACAATATTTTCCATTGTAAAAATCGCCGAGGACTCAAAACTATGACCAACAAAAAGTGTAGTTTAAAACAAATTAAATGACAGATCCCGCTCAAATTTTGCGCGCTAAATCAGAACAGTGCTACCAACATGCAGTAAAAAAATTAGAACGACCTCTTTTACGCGGGTCTTTTTATTGACATATTCCCGATACTTTTTACACAGAGTAGTATTTTATGTCGAATGGAATCTAATACATTTGAAACCACTTATAATGAATGTGGATAAGTCTCTGAAACTTTTTACCAATACAATATTTGGAGACTAAGTACTTAGTTAATATAAAAAAAGATTTAAGGTATCCACATACTAAATCTTTACTATTGGCACATTCTATCCAAAATATCGGAAACTTATTATTTGTCTATTAAATGTAAGGATGCCAATGATTGGATGGGTACCAACGTTTGACTACATTAAGATAGATAAATAGTTACTACACCTTATCTAAATACCAAATTAGATCCAAATTGTTAGAGAGCACATATATAGAGGTATAAGAATTGCTTTATAGTAATAGCACATATCAATTCCAGTCATTAAATTTTGTAATGCACAAATGAGATCGAATATGACCAAACAAGTACGAGGACATGATAAAAATATTACGATAAAAATGGATATAGTTATTATTATAGGCGTGAATCATTTTAATACCTGCATACCATTCTTGTTTCCAAATACGATGACCGAGAAACATGTACAGATAGCGATAACCGGCTATATAAAGATATGACAAGCTACAGAACGAAGAAATTTGTTGACATCTTAGATAAATACATTAATATGTTGTAACACGCGCTGTAAATAATAATTATATGACCTAATTTATTATTATTATCCACTTATTATATCTTCATTTCTTATTTTATATTTTTTTTATATTTGGCAGAGCTGCAATAGCCAGCGGAGTCACATTACCCTCAAAATTGTCGTTTGGGGTAGACTGATGTCATCCAGCTAGCGTTTAGACGGTAATAGTGAGAAACTCCAAAATCGACACACTAATAGCTAACATATTGTAGTTTTGTATCCTTTAATTTGAAATTTAAATGTTCGTTGGTGAGGAAGAACGGTCCAAAATCGTTCCAATTAGAAAAAAAAAACATATGGGAAAACGTATGGCCGGCCACTCTGCAGTGCAGAGTCTGCACTGCACTCCCATCAACAGAAAAAGTAACAGCACTCGTCGCTAGATGTCGTACAGGGTACCATATATTTAAAAAAAATTAAAAAATTAAAAATAAAATATTTTTTAAATTTAAAAAATATCAGCTCTGCCTACACAGCTTGCTGTTATTTACTAGTATAAATATAAAAATATACAAAAAGAGTCGCCACCGACGCGAGACGTAATGTCTAAGTCGTCGGTGGTCAGAGCGACAGACTAAGGAACCTCCTCACAATACGTGCAGTTCCCATAATTGCCACCTTCTGTATTCGGCCTTTAATCCAGTGACCTAGCGAAAGTCTCCTGAGGTACTGGTCGATACTTTTCGCTATAAGACCATTTACCGACACGACTATCGGGACAATTACTGTGGAATCAACGTCCCACATATCGGTAGCCTCGGGGGTTAAGTTCAAGTATTTTGACAACTTGTCTTTATCAGCCTTCACGAGGTTCTCATCACAAGGGACGGTGACGTCAACATTATTATTATACATAAGTGGTCCATCCAGTGAGTGGTGAGCCACCGCCTGTAGGAAGTTCCAAGCGTTCGTACTTCTTCTATAGTAGCCCAGTCTCAATCTAGATCATTTTTTCAAAGTCGGGAGGTATACAAGCATACGTTTGCTGCATATATACTTGAAAATTAGGACGTCTAAGCGTTATCAACGTTACCTAATTCACTAGGATTGACGTGGTCCGCTACGTAAGACTATGACATTGGGGAAGATATTATACTCGTAAGTTATAAGAGAGGTAGGGCGCGTCAAAGCAGCCCTTCTGGGGAAGTACCTCCACCTCACAGAAAACAGCAGCTAAATAACAACTCCCTAGAGTGTTGTTGTGTTTCTGCGTGTGAGTGAGGTCACCAGTAAGCTCCTATAGAGTTGTTGTTTTAGCAGGAGAGGTGGCATTCCGCGAGTAATACTTAATGTATTGCTAGCATTTATGTGCATAGTCCATCCATAGTATCTACCTATCCTAATGGGAGTCAGGCGTGATCATATGTATGAATGATTTACTAATAATTGTAATGTATAGTATTTAATAAGCAATAGTTAGTATACAGTGAATGTGTTACCATTACCCAACGTAAGGACTTCGGGAAGAAAACCCCTCTGAAACCGTACAGCACGCGACCGTTGTTGTTCCACTGAGTGAAGTTTAATCTCTGTGTACGACATAATGTGCTAATACACTGCAAACACATGGCGGGCGGTCTGTGAACCGTACACCAAGGCACGCCGACATGTTTGTCCGAGGAGTGCGTCGCGGTGACATCACGCCGCGCGGACTCCGCCTCACCGCTCACGTGGAAGGATTACACGACTTAAAGGTTTTGGACTAAATCTTTGGGCTCACGTCACTTACTCATTTTTATTACGGACATTTTCATTTCAAACTTAAAGGAATATGATAATGTACAGACAACGAAAGATCGAGCTGTATCTTAAGCCGTAGCAGTAAAGGTGAGATTTGCATTGTTGGGAAGCTCAAGGTCGCCCAGAAAGCTATGGAAACAGCTATGCTCGAGGATTCTCTGAGTGATAGAATCAGAAGCTAAGATATCTCTGCATTAGAACTGAGGTGATCAACATAGTCCATAAGATAAGCAAGCTGAAGTGGCAGTGGGCCGGTCATATAGTTTGTAGAACTGACAACCGCTGGGAAAAAAGGCTCTCGAATGGCATCCCCGTACCTATACAAGCAGGGTGGGACGACCTCCCACTAGATGGAGTGACCATCTCAAGAGGTTTGTACGGAGTCGTCATATGCAGATGGCACAGGATCGAGACGAATGGCTCTCTAGAGGGGAGGCCTATGTTCAGCAGTGGACTAATACGGGCTGAGATGATGAGTTTTTGAATTTGGTCAATTATCAATGAATGACATGGTCATTTGTATGACAATTTTGTTATTAGTCGCAGGGACAACCGAGCGTCACAAGACGCGGTTACACACCTCGCTCGCGTCTTTAACATTCATAGCTGTTTACATGCACGCACAGTTACTACGCTTCCTGACATCACCTTCAGATAAAACTCGACCAATTCGTGATAAGCTTTGTATTAAGTAATTGATTGAAATTAGGTCTAACAAATAATACACAAAAATACTCGTATCATAAACAGGTTACACTTGATAACATGAGGATGTTTGGTTACCCTCTGCCTAACGAATAAAAGTATGTACTTAAAACACTGAATTATTATGTACTAGTGTATTAGAACCGATACCGCGAAAACAAATGTTTGCGCCATGCTTTGTTGCCGATCGGCAACAACACATTGCTGTACTATGTTGAACGAAGAGCGTAAGCGCCATGAAATTCACGGCGCTTTTGACCTTTTGGTCGCGAGAAAAATACCCCTTAGAAGCGATTTAGTGCTGTATCTTCGAATCTTTGGGATAGACATCTAAATTATTTCAGCGCTGCAGCGGACATTAGTTTTAATTTTTAACAAAATGGAGCAAGACTTACTTACTTACTCCTCTAGTACCTACATAATAACCCAATGACTTCAAATGCCAAACATTATTTTTTATACTACGTCGGGAGGCATACAAGCATACGGCCCACCGGATGTAAAGCGGGTACCGTAGCCTATTAACGCTTGCGATATATTAGTTCATAGGCTAGGGTAACCGCTTTACATCAGGTGGGTCGTATGATTGTATGCCTACTTACGTTGTATAAAAAATCGGCCAAGTGCGAGTCGGACTCGCGCACGAAGGGTTCCGTACCATTATCTATAAAAACGGCAAAAAAAAATCACGTTTGTTGTATGGGAGCCGCCTTAAATATTTATTTTATTCTATTTTTTAGTATTTGTTGTTATAGCGGCAACAGAAATGCATCATCTGTGAAAATTTCAACTGTCTAACTATCACGGTTCATGAGATACAGCCTGGTGACAGACGGACGGACGGAGGGACGGACGGCCGGACGGACGGACAGCGGAGCCTCAGTAATAGGGTTCCGTTTTATCCTTTGGGTACGGAACCCTAAAAAAAGGGAAAACTTAAACCCGTAGTTACAGGCAAACTGTTAACATAGGCCTGTCGGTGACGCGAATCCATAAGTTTTTCCCATCAAAACTACTTGTTCAACGTGCTTCAAGAAGTTTTTACTTCAAATACATAATCGTTGATCGAGTTAAAACGTGATGATAAAGTGATTTTGTTTCTAAGCAGTAATAGTCTAATGGACAAGGTACCGGCCTATTGAACAACTGGCCCCCGGTTCAAATCCTGGCATGCACCACTAAGTTGGTGTTCTGGATTTATGTAATACTAGCTTTTACCCCCGGCTTCGTTCGCATTGATAAAAAATATATTTTTTTAATAAAAAGTATCCTATTTTACTTCTGATATCTCCAAGAATATATGCACAAAGTTTCATGATGATCAGTTCAGTAGTTTTCGCGTGAAAGCATAACAAACAAACGGACATTCACAATTATAATATTAGTAGGATTTATCACCAGTAAACTTCTAAGGAGAAGATGTTATAAAAAAAAAAAAACTATAAATAATTATACAAAACGTAAGAAGTAAATAGATAAATAAAACTACATATAAAAGAATTAAACAGTCAGTAAATAAGCTTAAAGACAAATAGATACAAAAAGCCTCTGACCATTGTCAGAGAATAACTTAGAAGTCTATAATGTCAAAAAAAACCGTGTAAGTAACAAAGGTGGCATCACGCGAGTGATTTAAATCTATTTTTTTTTTTGATATTTTGATTTTGATATTTGATTTTAATCAGCGTTCAAACGCCACGGTAGCCACTTAACATCAGGCGAACCGTACGCATGCATGTCTCCCGACACTGTATAAATAAAAATATTGGCGTGTTCAAGTGTTCTTTGCTGCAGCCACAAACGAAGGCGTTCCACTTAGAGGACGATAATCCCGAGACGACAATTTGTTTAAACATATCCGTCGAGTTTATTGTTTATGTGTAATGAACTGGCCCGCGAGATAAACAAACAGCTCATCGATCGACACGCATTTAAAAGAAAATGTCCCCGCTGGCATTTAATTATCCGCAATGTTCACAATCACTTATTTGTCAACAAACAGACATATTACATGATGTTATTGGTCATAAATCTAACTTCTATATATATATATATATAAAATATATGTAAGCTTTTTCATACACAACTTCTACAGAATACCTGGAAGTTTTAACTATTCTGATAAACCGCATTTTTACACTATTTTATCATATTAACATATGTACAAAGGTTTGCTTTTTGAACTGTAACAATTTCTGTTATCTATGAATAGTTAATAGATTCAGGCGTTATTTCGCGAAAGTCAAATTTACATGCAATTTGATCTAACCCGCTTTGTGGGCTTCCGCCACCAATGAATATGATTTTAAGAGAGGTAGGGCGCACCAAAGCAGCCCGTCTGGGGGAGTACCTCCACCTCAAAGAAAACCGCAGCCAAATAACAACTCCCTAGAAGGTTATCGTGTTCCTGCGTGAGTGAGGTCACCAGTAGCTCCTAAGGAGTAGCTGTATTACAGCAGGGGAGGCATCGTGCGAGTGATACTTAATGTATTAGAAGCGTTCATAGGCTACGGTAACCACTTCACATCAGGTGGGCCGTATGATTGTATAGCTCTCGACGGAGTTGATCGTATTTTATCAGGTGACGTCAGGGAGCCTTGGAAGCCAGTGAACGTGCATAACAAGAGTTATGAATGTTAAAGAAGCGACTGAGATGTGTAAGGGCTGAGCCATGTGATAAATTAAAGTTTTTTATTTGTCTTTAAATAGGGTACAATTTATGTCTGGTATTAAACATAGATATAGTTTTACAAGGGATTTGGTGGGAAGTTGTAGATAGAATTATCATTTTGCATCTTCCTTAGATGCAAAATGATTGAATTTTTAAATACACACATATATGTATATATTTATACATACTCTTATCATCCATTAAACACTATACACCAGCCACAAAACGCACCAACAAATACCTCGCTCAATCTAAAATATATAAAATACTAGTGGACAGACGTCTGTGGGGTTCTGCAGCGCAGCGCCACCTACCACGTATCCAATCCTAAATGTATAATATTCAGCCCTACACACAAATATATATGAGAATCAATACAGTGGATTTAGGAAGACTTCAGTGAACTGCACACACACACAAAATAATTATAACCAGTCTGGCATAGTTACTTAGAAACTTTAATTTTTTTTCAAGTCTTTTATTTTAAATTTAGAACACGTTTATTATGTTAAAAACTTCTTTCGATTTCCCGCCATTTGACTTCGTTTTTCGTGGTTATTGTTTTTTGTAAATTACAATATGGAATGGGGAGGTAAAGAAAATACAATTGCAGTGATTGTCTTGCACAAAGTGGGTATATTAGCCGTCGGTCATATTCAAGATTCTTCAAAAGCTTGGTATTAGCCGTATAGCCGTATATTACAATTTGCAACACCAAGGGTGTCACTTATGCGTTGGCCACCCTAAATACGTATAAATATCTGCGTACAAAGGAGAATGCCCATTGTCGTAAGGGGTTCGGTTTCAATACTTTTTTCGTTGTGTATAAATGAAATCTGTAGTTTCAACTATCTATTCGAATAAAAGTAACGTAACATTGTTTACAATTAGATCCGGCATTACAAGAAAATCGATTATAAAATTCCACATTTTAGGTTATTTCCCCGGTTATTTTTGATCGGTAATATCACGTATATTTTTCCGTTGGATTATAGGTATATATAATGTATTTGAGGCATAAATAAGCAAATAATTTTATTCTTCGGCTTCGCACGAATAGCAGAGCACGTACATGTACGTAGCTCCCAGTCGGCATGAATGTTTTCGAAATCTTCAACAATCATCGTCATAATTCAGCCATATCATATACATAGATATTATATTATTATTTGATATATATATATATTTAAATAAAGTATTCAAACATGGGCGAAACGAACTACAGGTACTTATACTTTCATAGAGAACAGAATAAAAGCGAAAATATCAAACATATTTTACATTTGTCAATTCACGACTCCCATCAATGTTGCCGTATATTAATTCAAAAGAGTTTCTCGATTTATTTATACTCTTCTTCTTTTGAATACACACGTAGTAATGAAAATATACATAAAGAATTATCAATTGCCATCGAAATATACGAAATATGTATAAGTTTTGCGCAATAAATGGTAGATTATGTTATATTTATTTTCAATTGACTGCCTTTACATATTTAGTAGAGTAGTTCCATTTACCTTTGAGTACTGGCAATAATTTCATTTGAATGGCGAACCGCAACTTTGAACTACGTTATCATAAAGTACCGTTAATTTTATGTATGTAATTTATTCTCCGGAGGAACTATGGCTTAATTTTTTGAGAGACGTAGTGAAAAATAATGATTTGATTTTTAATGTTAATCTTAATTGCACACAACTTGAAACCATGAATGAAGAAACACTCCTTTAGCAAAAAAGAACAATTACTTAAGCACGCTATTAGCATTCAGCAAGGAGTAAGTCCTACGAGTACAATAATGCTTCGGCGGTGAGTCAGCAGCGGCCGCACCAGTCGCGTCATCACCAGCCAGGTATGGCTCCGGAGTTTTTTCTTCACATGATTCCATTTACTTCCGTCGCGAAAACAATCTAGATACGGTAGAATTGATCGCGAGTAACTCTGACGAGTTACCCTACTCGGTTTGGTAAAGATAAGACCGAGTAATGCTTGGTACTTTGTAAATTGTGTACTCAGCGCATCTCTAATCGTAATATAACACATGTTGTCTCACTTCAAATATATGAAACAAGGGGAATCTATATTTTTTTCTGTTTCAGCATGTTCTAGAGTAAGACAGCATGTTATCTAACGCTATAATTATTATAACTACGTCTGTGACGGTCTTAACTTAAGTGTTTGGCGAAGATACTGATTTTTACTTAGAGTGACTGCCGTCGGACTACAACTAACAGGGAAAATCAGACCTTTCGTAGGTAAGATCACACGGATTTTGAAATATAATTTCTTGGGCGTGTGGGTTTCCTCAAGATGTTTCCTTCACCACCGAACAAGTGATAATTACAAATATCTACATAAATCTGAAAATACGGTAAATAATTTTGTGGTAGATACCAGGACTCGAATGGGGACCAGTTGGTCAATAGACCAATTCTTTATCCACTGGGCCACCACTGCAGATCATTCATAACTTATACGTAAATATGTAAAATATGCAACAAGTCAATTTATTACATAGTTAATGTGATAAATAAGCAATATACACTAATATTACAAAGAGGTAAAGTTTATGAGTTTGTTTGTAGTAAGTAATCTCTGGAACTACTGAACCGATTTTGAAAATTCTTTCACCGGTAGAAAGCTACGTTATTCCTGAGTGATATAGGCTATAATTGATTGTGATTAATAATGTTTTTAATGACAAATAACTATATTTGTCTAACGTTACCGAGGAAAACGGACTGATGCGTTGATTTATCGGCTTGCGCTGACTGAACAATGTTATTGTTTTTGTCATAAACAACTAATCTATGTATATGTTGACGCCAAGTCGGTTGGCAGTCGGATAGGCAGAGTATTCATCATAATAATCAACAATCAAGAATAATAGCATCTATCCAAAAGGTATAGATAGTATATGTATATATGGGTATATGTATTTATACACATACACTTACCCGCAGAAGCTAATTACATTTGAATATTGCCAATCTCTCTTTCGTCACAGCTCCGTTTGCTAATTGACAATATACTTTACAACGATGCACAGAAGGTTGATTTTGACTCTAAAGATGATGGTATGTCAAAATTGTCGAAACGCATTAAGTTTAACAACATTCGTGTAACCCCGCGAATTGACAGGTTATTAAAATATTTTCAAACAGAAATGATGAACAACTTGTGATGAACAAATATTGGTAGTCACTTGTGTGCATACAGAAAAACACAGACATGACATAAGTACTCTAACAAGTGGCTATATTTTAACTACGATGATGTCATCAACGAATTAACTTGGCAAGATTTTAGCGGGCTCCCGTCTGGCTTGGGCGCGACGCACATGTTTATGTCATGAAGTGTAGTTCACAAGTCTGTTTGTTCAGATGCATAATTCGCTTATGAAAACTGTTAACCAAACAAGTATAACACATTTACATGCTGTTAGCATTAGAGAAGACGACATAGAGGCAATGAGGGCAAAACTCAACGCGACAACAGTATAGTAAAAGAGGTTGTCACTACTTGGAATATAACAAGGTTTGACATTTCAAAACTTTCGAATACGATATTAGAAATGATGTGAAACGACCGACGGCAGAAACCTCCGTTGTGTACTCTACTCACATAGAGAAGCAGCAATCTACCGGCAATTCGTATTATGATCTCCGGCGATGACATTTCAAGATCCAGCGGTGTCAGCGCAGACGAGGTCACCAATATCACGCATCCGCAGCGGCCGCGCGCACAAGCGATACCAGCTGGTGCCGCTAATGTACTAAACAGTGTCTCACATTCGATATATTTCAGTTTTATTTACATTACATGGTATATTGAATTCCCCAGACACAACTGGCGGTACAAATATCCATATAAAAACGTTCAACGAGAGTCAATATCCTCACTGATGTGTAGAATTATGATTCTGTCGACTAGTAAGAAACTTTCCGGAAACGTCATACCGTAAACCGGCACCGTTGTCCACAAGGTTGCCTCACCGCAGTACTAGCACGTGCTTCTCTTAACACACACAACAATAGCACCACAAACTAAAACAGCTCAGTTATTCTCTCTTGACAATTCACATTTAAATTAGGCTGTCACGACATACACATTTTGTTCGTGCAGAACATTATAATGCTTGTCACTTGGCGTTCTTTAACGGCGTGTACGGCGGCCGTAAAACTCGTTCAAACGATAAATAAAGCAAACAGCGTTGACATGAAATAGACCTTTTACAGAGCTGTGGCCTCCACGTCACGTCATACATATACAGAAATTAAAAATGAGATAAGACAATCTTGCCCTTGGCTATTATTTACCGCAGACGCCCGCCGATGTCGCCGTGAATAGGCAATAAAAATGCACCGCAAAAGGGAATACCGAAAGGAAATGAAGCATTGCAGTTAGCAGGTTGCAAAATATTCGTGAGTCAACTGTGATTCAGCGAATCCGAATAGGGTAAGTTTTAGCGACCTTAGCATTCAAATGTGAAAGGTTATTTTAAAGAATTCCAAGCGAATAAAGAGACCCGTGGAGAGTCTAGGGAAATATAAATAGGTACGTACATGACTGTGTTGATCTCCTATGATTCCGACAATTGAAGGATTCTGATCCCCGTGGGAGTCCCGCCGCACGTCTGACGATCCTTGTTCAAGACTACTGTTACTGTCGATATCACTACTGTGTCCATTGTCACACGATTTCACTCCATTAATCTTCGGTCGGCTCTCCACGTTAGCTGCTTTTGCGTGATTATCATTTGACCCATTGTTGGTTTCACCGTTTGTCCTCTGCGCTTCGGCGTTCACTGCCTCATTGAGTGGCAGATGGCCGACACTGACGTCTCCATTTCGCTCGATCACCGTTTCTTCGTCGCTATCTTCAAAATCGCCATCAGTGAAATCGGCATCCCCGTTCTCCTCCTCGCTATGGTCGGGCGTAACCAACTTGGTTAAGTTACCCATGATTATTAGCCGATTATTGTGCTCGTTCGAGGAAATCAGGCGATTTGATTCCGGTACTGTTTTAGAGTTCCCACATTTGTCGCGTTCGCGAGCCAACAGCTGTGTTCCCGGTGTATTGCGTTGGTTCTCGATTGCAGCATCGTCGATGCTTCAATAGAAAGGAAGGACGCGATTTTTATACAACAGTGCTCTCGCTGCAAAACACCGTCGCCTTACTCGCGATAAAATTTATTATTGTTACCTTATCTTATCGATATTTTCCACTCCTTGGCCAGAATTCTTTGTTTTCAGATATAGTTACAAGTACATATCGATTTCAATAATGCACTTCAATTTCTTTGACGCCACTTTATAATCACAATTGTTTTCTATTCGCACACATTTCTAAATATTGTCGGAGTGTCACTAGAGTGATGTATACAGGGCCGCGTGGTGGGCTGGTAACAGGCGGCGATCGCGTGTAACTCGATAGTAAAGGGCCGACCAGACGTGCGAGTGCGCCGGTGCCGTCAGTCACTCTACTGTCAGCCTGTTCATATAAGCCCGGCTCTGTCGTCTTCGCGACCGCACTGCACCGTTACGTTCGTATGATTAACACGGACGAAAGAGATAGCGGACGTCTAATGGATACATTACAATACCCACATGCGGGGGCAATCGGGGTATAAAAGATACATACGGGGCGCATAAACAATTAGTGTGATGGGAGAAAATAACTAATAAATATAGTAGAGGAAAAAGGTGATCTGTCACATGTTAGTACACTTTGAAAAAATATCAAATTATAATCTAACTAACTAATGACATTGTATACAATAATAATGTAAATTATTAACATTTGTATACCTTATTATTAACATATAGGCCATGTGTTAACAGAAGGTGATATCGGGAGCCCTAGAACCGGCGAGCGTGCATGAAAAGAGCAATGAATGTTAAAGAAGCGAATGAGGAATGTGTATGGACCGAGTCATGTAGCGCTCGGTTATCAGCTTACCCCCCAAAGGAAGTTGACGTCAAGATATAGATAAATAGATCATAAAACTTTTAGAAAAACTGCCGTTAAAGAGTTTTAAACTTTAAAACTACTACATTTGGTATTTTAACTACAGGTTTAATTTCATTAGGTAAACGAATGTTTAGTTTTCAGCAGTTTTATATACAACGTCGGGAGGCATCCATGCATAAGGCACACCTAATGTAAAATGGTTACCGTAGCCTATGAGCTAGGTAGATAGAGACAATCGAGTGACTTGGTTCACATCATGTCTTCGTCAAATCCTTAAGCTTAGGTAGCGGGGCCCGTCAACCCTAATAGATTAGGAAACGGGATAGCGCGAAGAAGAAGTATTTGTATTTTTTGAACAAACGGAAAAGTTATAATTAAAAAGAAGAGTGACAACGAATTCATTGCTCACCCATACGACGACTCGGTGGCACAGTGGTTACTAACGTTACTTTGACACCAACGCTCGTGGGTTCGATTCTCACACGGGACAAACGTTTTGTGTGCATGAACACGTCTGTTTCTCTTGGTCTGGATTTTCTATGTATTATAAGTATGTATTTATAAAAGAAAATGAACGTTTATCAGTTGTCTAGTACCCATAACACATGCTTCGCTGTATAATTTGTCAAAGGATATTTATTATATTACTATTATATACCCAGGACTAATAATAATTCTTGATTCTGTTAACACACGATCAATTATTGTGCCCATTGTGGCTAATAAACTTAGATAAAACGGCCAAAATGTGTTTTCAAATAAGGTATTTCCACCACATACGTACTGTCATTAGTCTTCTGTTGACGTGATGAGGGCAATTAACGACAGTGGTACCTGATTATACTGATAAGGGGACAATTAAAGCGTGACTTAAAAACTTAGTAGACAATTTATATTCCACGGCTATTCCTGACCACTAAATAAATATCGTTCAAAAACGAATACAATATGCTTACTTCTTAAGAAATAAGTTTTCTTACGAGCGTTGCCCCGTTGCATAATGCATTGGCGGGGTCCGCTACCTAAGCCTAAGGATTCGGCGAAGATACTGATTACTGATTTTTACATGGAGCGACTACCGTCAGACTTCAGTGTGAAAAGCCAGAACTTTCTTAGTTTAGGTCACACGTTTTTCGAAATATAATTTCTTGGACGTATGGGTTTCCTCGCGATATTTTCCGTCGAGCAAATGGTACATGCTAGGATTCGAACCGTGTGCCTGTTGGTCAATCGGCCGATTCCTTATCCACTAGACTATCACTGCACTTAAAATCATTTCAAAAAGTGATTCACACCTGGATTCTATCCGGGGACCAATCGTTCATCGGGCTAATTCATTATCTACTAAGCTATAATCGTTTTATATTATCTATATAAATAAAATTGGAGTGTCTGTTTGTAATATTAAAATAACCGCTTTTTACTAAATGCATATGGATGTATACACGGTACATATAACAAAATGAATATTTTTACAATTTTGGTCTGTCTCTCTGTTTTATCCGGCTAATCTCTGAAACGGCTGGACCGATTTTGACGGGACTTTCACTGGCAGATAACTGATGTAATAAAGAGTAACTTAAGCTACTTTTATTTTAGACAATTTATTTATTTTTATTATTATAAATAAATAATATTATTGTGCCATCTGAGATACAGTATTTTCATAATACTAGTTCAGATGGCACACACCGTATTAAATAACTATAACTACATCGTATTTCGTAGTCCTTGTAGCACGGCTGGAAGCAGGTCATGCTTTATGCTCGAAGTGTGTTTGTAACTCTTATTGTATGCTGCATAAGAACAGCATAAGGGTCAAAGTGTTATGCTTGACGTGCGCTTAGCTGTGCTGTATTATTACTGTTTTAGTACTGTATGTGAATAATTTATATAGTTATAATGTGCTGTTGTTATGTATGAAATAAATAAAAAAAAATAGCAAATATTCCACGAGGATGAAATCGCGGGCACAGCTAGTAGCTTATATGAGTAAAAAAATTAAGTATGAAATTTATATCTACATCATGTCAGGTCCCTTGCGGGGTAGGCAGAGGGAACCGAGCCCAACAAGGTCACCAGTAAACTCCAAAGGGGTTGCAGTGTGCTAACAAGCAGCAGAGGCGGCATCGCGCGAGTGATACTTAATGTATTGCAAGCGTTCATAGGTAATCCGCTTTACATCAGGTGGGCCTTATGTTTGTATACCTCCCGATGTTAATACTAAATAGTTTCCTAAGGAATTGTTGTAATGTATTTGTAAAGTACTAATTTATCATTATATCTGCCAACCCATGCGAACCCGGGGCATGTTGCCTACAACTTCTGCAGTGTGCAATAAATGAATCCTTTTTTTTGTAGAACGTCGGGCTCGGGAGGCATTCAGTGCGACCCACCTGATGAAAAACGATGACCGTTGCAAACAAATTAAGTATGCCTCGCGCGATGCCACCTCTGCTGCTAACAGTACTACACTTTATGAACTTTTATTTTATACCACTAGGTGGCAAACAATCGTACGGCCTGCCTGATGGTAAGCAGTTACCGTAGCCTATAGACATTTGCGTTGCCGATCCTAAAAAGAGTACTGGCGTCTTCTCTTATTCGCAGCAACATTGCAGGAAGTTGTTATTTAGCTGCAGTTTTCTGTGAGGTAGCTACTTCCCCAGAGGGGTTGCTTTGACGCGTCCTACCTCTCTTAAAATTATAAACAGTTTATAATTAGTGTTTCATAAGTAAAATATACCATATCGTTTTTGTGCCGATGACCCTGTCTTAAGTTTTTATATTAGTTTGTGAAATATGATATTTCATTCAATCGCGGCGCATTAAACTTGTTTTATTCAAATTAATAAGAAAATTGATTTGACTATTATATTGTTTTAAAGATATACAATGCGAAAGTTGTGGGATGTAAGGAGGATGGCCAAGACTTACCTTTTTTTTCGGGCCAGGCCCACCACTGTGTCACCTGTGTAGCCAGAATTAACAGCGGCGACCACCAAAAAGGCAATGAACAGTGAAGTTCATTGCTGTCCCGGGGGTTAAAACTACAGCTGCCTTGGAAATCACAACGAATTTAATCAGAAAAAAATTGTAGGAGTAGGAATTTTTAGAATTGACCAAGACTTACCTACAACTTCAACCCTAACTTATACTTATACTGCAGGGATACGAGCCTCCCTTCAACTGAAGAGATTTAGAGCATACTCGAACAGCAGGGACCGACGGCTTAACGTGCCTTCCTAAGCACGGAGTAGCTCGATAGATGAACGCATCCATGGGCAGACAGCGGCAGACTTGGTTAACCTTCGTGCTCGTTTAGAATAACACCGACCCGGCGACAAATGAGTCAATAGGCCGATACTTTATCCACTGGGCTATCATTGCTGTTGTTTGCCATGCCATAATGAGATCATCGTGACGAGCTCGGTGGCGCAGTCGTGAATGACGCGACTTTGACACCAACACTCGTGGGTTCGACCCCCACACAAGACAATCAAGTTTGTCTCGATCTGGATAAGAGAGGTAGGGCGCATCAAGTCTGGGAAAGAACCTCCACCTCACAGAAAACCGCAGCCAAATAACAACTCCCTAGAGGGTTGTTGTGTTCCTGCATGTGAGTGAGGTCGTCAGTAAAACTCCTAAGGAGTTGCTGTGTTAGCAGCAGAGGAGGCATCGCGCGAGTGATACTTAATGTATTACAAGCGTTCATGTAGGAGCCGAGGAAAACCAAGACTAACCTACCATGACCAAACTGATCATGTTTTATCAGAAGGTGATGTCAGGAGCCTCAAAAAAAAATCGCCCAAGTGCAAGTGGGGCTCGCGCACGAAGGGTTCCGTACCATTATCTATAAAAAAGGCAAAAAAATAACATTTGTTGTATGGGAGCCCCCTTAAATATTTAATTTATTCTATTTTTTAGTATTTGTTGTTATAGCGGCAACAGAAATACATCATCTGTGAAAATTTCAACTGTCTAACTATCACGGTTCATGAGATACAGCCTGGTGACAGACGGACGGACAGCGGAGCCTCAGTAATAGGGTTCCGTTTTACCCTTTGGGTACGGAACCCTAAAAACCGGCGAGCGTGCATGAGAAAAAGATGAATGTTAAAGCGAGGGAGGTGTCTAAGGATCGAGTCATGTGACGCTTGGTTCTCTCTGCCTACCCAGCAAGGGACCTGGCGTAAAGATATACATGCATATTTATTATTGATTTTATTGTCCACCAAATTTCCAAAACGGAATGTTTGACGCTCTATAATTATCATCATCGGGTTCATACACAGGTCTGACCTTATTTTTTTTATGCACCACTAAGATAGACATTGACGTAAATACGTTTTTAATCAATTCTTTTTGAAGTGATTAAACAACTGATGATAACAAAATCGGGGAACACAGTTTGTTGTTTTAGCTACACATATCTATCGTTTACATAAATTGAATTACACCACTTGATAGCTAAAAAAATCAAAGAATTTGAGATCACGTCTCAGCATCATATAATTACCTTTTAGTATAACTTGGGTACTTCAGTTTAACCGTTACGAAGACTCATTCGCGTAAAACTCGCGGCCGTGTACACACACACCCGTTATTTCTATGTTTATTTAATTGTATACAAATACAATCGCGTGCGTATTGTTTGTAATTACAAGATTACGTAATTTGTCAGACGGTCACATAACACTAATCACCACATATGTAATTAATTACACACGCCCCCCCTCTTCCCACTGTATCATTAACTGTGTAATGTATCAGTGGGGTAATTGCGTTACGTTCTCGATAGATCGGCGTTGTTTCAAATACGAGAGCACTAAGGAGTATGTGTGAAGTTAGAACGATTGACAGACTAGGAAATAGCACGATAAAAGAACAGTATGGAATTTATATTTATTTATTGAAGTGAAAACTTCTTTAGCGGCGTTTGTGCACTTTTGGGATGAGTAAAAAATGTTAAACTCGCGTCAGGACACGAGACCCTGGCCGTAAGATTCTGGTGAGAATTAGAACTTAAGTTCGCTGCAGCGCTAAAACATTAGTTCCCTCTAATTAAACAATTAAAAGATGAAGCGCTAGATCGTTCATAGGGCATTATTTTCTCGCGACCAAAACGTTGTAAGCGCCATGAAATTGTTGGCGTTTACGCGTTTCGTTCAATGTAGTTTATCAACATCGCTGTTTGGTTTAAGCGGCGCAGGGCGCTTGCGCGAGTGTGCGTGTGTGTTTGAGTTTTAGAGATCGTGCGAAATTATTCCCTAACCATTCCAAAATATTCAAAAATGCACAACGCTAATGTTCAAGTTTTCACTTCTGCCGGCACTCCCGGAGTGCAACCCGTTTTTTTTCTCATAACGATCTACAATGATAGCAATACATGGTATAAAACAGCATCAAACACAACTATAGCTAAGCCAGCATGCAGATTGAAAGAGACCGGTGCCTGTAGAAAGCAAACTTGTGTTACAGCACAGCGCACCAGGAATGAAAGATAATGTATTGACAAAAATTGAAAAGGGTATGCTAAGACGGTTCGGACATTTGGATGACAAAACTATTACGTAAGAAGTATGTATATCGAGCAAGAGTGAGTGAATATATCGGCAGGGTCCGCCCTGGACGCACACATATGGATCAAAGTGGTGATGTGTTGAAAAAGGGCCAAATCAAAAGCACCCGAAATCAAAGAGCATGCGAGAAGAGGTCGATGAGTGTGGAAGCGGCGAGAGCGTATATGAGCAGAATTAGTACATTAATATTTTGTAGGAAATATCTTATTGTTATTTGTTTAGAATAGATGTGTGTGTGTGTCTAAAAAAATCGGCCAAGTGCGAATCGGACTCGCACACGAAGAACCTTTCGAACACACACTCGCGCACGAAGGGTTCCGTACCATTATCTATAAAAACGGCAAAAAAAATCACGTTTGTTGTATGGTAGCCCCCCTTAAATACTTGTTTTATTTTTATTTAATTATTTATTCTTAACGTGAATATATAACTAAATATTCTGTGAATATTTCAAGCGTTATCAATATCGAGCAAAAATGAGCATAAAAATCGGTCAAGTGCGAGTCGGACTCACGCACGAAGGGTTCCGTACCACTATCTATAAAAACGGCAAAAAAATCACGTTTGTTGTATGGATGCCCCCCTTAAGTATTTGTTTTATTTTAATTCAATTATTTATTCTTAAAATGAATATATAACTAAATATTCTGTGAATATTTCAAGCGTCTACCTGTTACCGTTATCAATATCGAGCAAAAACGAGCAAAAATATCACGTTTGTTGTATGGGAGCCCCCTTAAATATTTATGTTATTCTATTCTTTAGTATTTGTTGTTATAGCGGCAACAGAAATACATCATCTGTGAAAATTTCAACTGTCTAACTATCACGATTCGTGAGATACAGCCTGGTGACAGACGGACGGACGGACAGCGAAGTCTCAGTAATAGGGTTCCGTTTTACCTTTGGGTACGGAACCCTAAAAATCGCGTTTGTTGTATGGGAGCCCCCTTAAATATTTATTTTATTCTATTTTTAGTATTTGTTGTTATAGCGGCAACAGAAATAATTCGTCTGTGAAAATTTCAACAGTCTAACTATCACGGTTCATGAGATACAGCCTGGTGACAGAGGGACGGACAGCGGAGCCTCAGTTAGGGTTCCGTTTTACCCTTTGGGTACGGAACACTAAAAACGTACATAAATAACAAAAATGTGGAGTCAGACGGGAACACTGACTGTTCCAGGCTAGACTGAGTGTGTTTTTTATTGATGTATTTTTTACGGTTTGATTAACATAGCATTTGTAGTGTAAAATGAAGAGATCATGAGTTGGTATCGAACCCACGAACGTTGGTGCCAAAGCAGCGTAACAGCGAGTTTCACCACTGCGCCACCGAGCTCGTCAAAATTATTCTATCACTAACTCCCGACGTTGTATATATATATATATATAAATAGTATTATAACCCATTCAGTAATTGACTGCTTTGGTTCTGTATCGATTGTAGAGTCAAGGTGTATTGTTATAAGAAAAAAAAGGTTTATGTACAGACAGCGACAAGTCATGTTATACACTTGTAGCACCATTTGTCCAGAAGTCCAGCTTGAGGTGTCGCTGTGTGTACAAACACAATAGTTGTTTCTTTATACAACGTCGTACTGTGACGAAACAGCCTTAGGTCACAATATTGGCAGCGCGCGAGTAACATACCAGTAGTGTTGCGACCGTCAATAGGCTGCGGTGACCGCTTACCATCTAATGCGGGTGGCATGCTTATTTGCCTAACTAGTTGTATAAAAAAACTATTGATTTTTTTTTATACAACGTCGGAAGGCATACACGCACATGGGCCATCTGATGTAAAGTGGTTATAGTAGCCCATGAACGCTATTAAGTATCACTCGCGCGATGCCCTTCTCTGCTACTAACACAGCAACTGCAGCAAATAATTTGCCCACCAATTGTAGAGCAGCACCCTTGTACAGCTACAAGATTTACACTTTCATTTTCGTACCGTTCTTATTACGTACGCACTAAGTGTTACAATCGTACTTCGAGTGTCAAGCTTGATTTGGTTCGCGACACGACACGAGACTTCGCGGGCTACCACAATAAAATAAAAAATGGTGAAAAACAAGTTTATCTCTGTAAACAATTTTGTATATATATTATAAGTATGATGTCATTTACTTGGTTCTATATATAATATTTATTTAGCTACAAATGTCAAGGATGAATAGTGCATCACTTGTAAATCGTTGTGATCACAAATCAATAGTTTTTATTTATACAACTAGATTGGCAAATAAGCATACGGCCCGCATTAGACGGTAAGCGGTCACCGCAGCCTATTGACGCTCGCAACACCACGGGGATGTTACCCGCGCGCTGCCAATCTTGTGACCTAAGGCTGTTTCGTCACAGTACCCAGTAATTTCTCTGCCATATCTCACCCTTCAAACCGGAACACAGCTATATAAATATAGCTGCTTGGCGGTAGAAACCGGTGAGACAGAGGTACCTACGCAGACGACTTTTGTACAAAGTTCTTTTCTGGAAATAGTCTACTTGACGTCGCATAAATGATTGAGCATCGACTTGACGAGCTCGGTAGCGCTCACCAAAACTTATGGGTTAGCGCTTAAATATCTCGGCGACGCCAGCTTACTGACCAATGGGAGGACATTTTAACCAATAAGCCGATAGGTGACGCGATGTTCATCCTGGAACTAGCCAATAACAGCTGCGCGTTCTAATTTACCCCCCGACTCGTAGCGGTGACTTTATTTATTATGCAGAATCGTGTCTCCACAGGTTGTTTCCTTCATGGTTGTGATTCACCGCTACGGCATACCACAAGGTTGCTTAAGTTCGAAGTTAATAAAGTTCTATCGAACTGTATCCCATCTTTTCTAAATCAGCGGCGGCAAATAAGCATACGGATTACCTTCTGTTAAGTTAATACACACAGACATCTTGTGTAGGAATCGAACCCACGAGCTTTAGTGTTAAAGTGGCCATTGCTAACCACTTGAACAGCGCGACTAAAATAATTTTAGGCAGTCTATCAATACCATTAAAACCAATTAAATGCGCATGAAGGCATCCCGAGCTCACAAAGACGTTTAGAGCCTAAATGTCACAGTGATTTGAGTCTACTGGCTGAAGGAAAAATATTTAAACCAATAATCCGATAAATGCCGCAATGTTGAACCGCGAACTAGCCAATGAGAGCTGTAGGCCGATTCTACTAAAAAACTGCAACTGCACTGCAGCACGGCGTGTGTCAAAATGCGTACATTTTGACGTTTCTTTAAACGTCACTGCTGTCAGATCGCTTAACGAAACGTCAAAATGTGCGCATTTTGACACACGACGCGCTGCAGTGCAGTTGCAGTTTTTTAGTAGAATCGACCTACTGCGCGTTCTACTTTCCCCCCGACTTGTAGCGGTGAATTGAGTTACTACATAATATCCGTCACATCGGTTGTCATCCATAGGCTATTTCCTTCATGATTTAAATAATCCCCACATTACTAGAGTACGCAACGACATTGAACTTATCAGAGGGAAACGGCAACAAGTTACACAACTGATAAGGCAGGAAGGGGCCAGCCATTTCAACTGGCGCAAACATTGACTCGGAACGCTTGTTTACTCACTTCCACAAACCCGCCGCTGATTTTTATTACTACATCGATTTGCCACTTTATGTTTAGTTGGTTATTAATTATAGTCGGAGCAGTGATATACCAGTGGTTAAGGAACCCAACTATTGACCAACTGGTCCCCGGTTTGAATCCAGGCGGGGGCTTGTATCACTAAATTCGTATTTTCAGATTTATGCACATATTTATCACATGCTCGGCGGTGAAGGAAAACATCATGAAGAAACCCACACGTACAAGATATTATATTTCGAAAGACGTGTGACATACTAAGAAAGATCTTTTCTCTCCGGGTTCTGGAGGTCTGATGGCAGTCACTCCATGTAAAAAATCTTTGCCAAATCCTCAGGCTTAGTTAGCGGACCCCGCCTATCCTAATGGATTAGGCAACGGGATAACGCGATGAAGACTTTCGTTAGTTATGGACATAAATATTCCGTAAAAAGTAAGTTTCCGCAGAACTTTTTAGGGTTCTCAAACCAATAGGTACCAACGGAACCTAAACTTAAGCTCCGTTGTCCACAAACCATTTGAGCGCGCATAAAGACACCCCTCACTCGCCACAACGTGCCTAAATATCTCAATGATTCGGGTCTACCGAGCAATGGGAGAATATTTTAACCAATAAGACGATAAGTAAACGGATGTTGATTCGTAAACTAGCCAATAAGAGCTGCGAGTTCTACTTTACTCCCGACTCGTAGCTGTGAGTCGAGTTACTACACAAAATCGAGTGATCAGTTCTCCATAAATTATTTCTCTCATGGTCACAGGGCTGTACCTTTTGAACGGTAATAGGTAGAGACTTTAAGTTTGTGTATAAAGTAACAATAAGCTAAAAATATAAGGGGTTCACAATGCGAGAAACGTGCTTTTATTTTCACAGATTTTTACGGAACCTTATTTGTGTGGTTGACTCACACTTAGCCAGTTTTTTTTTAATTATAGAGCGACTGCCGTCAGACTTCCACAAACCAGCGGGAAAACCAGATCATTCTTAGGTAAGGTTTTTCGAAATATAACATTTCTTGGACGTGCGAGTTTCCTCACTATATTCTCCATCACCGCCGAGCAAGTGATAATTACAAATATGTACATAAATCCGAAAACACGAATTTAGTGGTACATGCCAGGATTCGAACCGGTGACCTGTTGTTCACTAGACAGGTTCTTTAACCACTGGGCTATCACTGCTCAAAACCTTGGCATTTCAGATATTTAAGAGTCCTCACTAAGAGTGCGGTTCCAGTGTGTGAGAATGAATTCTACGACGACGGCGAGCGGTGCAGTACTCGGAATACAACCCATGTCAAAGAAATAAAAAAACAATTACATTTAAAAAACTGTGGGTTGGTGGTGTTTTTTAACTTGCTAATTATCCCATCAACATCATCCGAACTTTGATACCGGTCGCGTCCTACACTTTCGCTGCGAAGCCGAGGTTCCGCTGAATTTGCTAATTGCAGGGTAGACAGAGAGAACTAGCTATTTTTCAACAAATTAAGACATTACACAATAATGACGGTTAAACACCAAAGGGCAGTGATTGCATATTGGTCATCACTTGCTTGGCCAGAGTCTTAGAAAAAGTTCGCAAGAGGCATCCTTGGAGCAATATCCTTCACCTTCCTTCATCACGATAACGCGTCCGCACAATCCGCTATGTTAACGGAAGCATACTCGACCCCTTCAAATGTAGAACTGACGTAATATCACGCACTTGGAGACTTCTTTTCGTTCTCTATAATCAAAGACAAACTTGAGGCACATGTTTCACGGGCTCTGAATTGGCTCTGAACGCAGTGAATGCGTACGCCATTGAAGAAGTTCCTAAGGAGAACTGGTTCAACTGCTTTTTAATGCTAATGCAAAAATTTGCAAATTTTTAGGGCATGTACAGGTGCAAGCCCACCACTCATTCCTACCACTGTCTCCTGTGTAGCCATTGCTGTCCCGGGGGTTAAACTACAGCTGCCTTGGAACTCACAACGAATTTAATCAAAAGAAATTTGTAAGATTAGGTAGTTTTGGAATTGACTTCCCCTCTTGGCAAAGTGAGAGACAGCAATAATGACAAATAAGCCATTTAAAAACCTCAAAGAGATGGCTACTCAAGTGAAGCTCAACTGCCGTGCACCACGGATTATCAGATATCTAACACTATTGGGATAAATTGTGAGTTGTTACCTAATACATCGATTATATCATTACATCGAAATAAAAATCAATGTATATATATATTTGTCTTCTATGGACTCATAAACGGGTGGGGAGATTTTGATGAAATTTTCAGGAAATCTTCAGATTATCCCAGCGGGTGATCCTGTGAAGTTTAGATGTCATCAAATTACATGCGACACCTGCGCGGGTAGCTGGTGAAAAAAATTAAAAACACAGTTAACTGAGAAATGGACTCGCGCTTGGAGTCTCTGAGTCAGAGATAATTGCCTTACAGAGCCATCCGGATACAATCTGCAACGACATTGTCCACCGCTCGACACTAATTGGCAACTTGTCTAAATAGCTTGTAGCCAGTGGTCTAATTGACAAATGTTTTAATTTTTATTATACCTTTATGGTGGCAAATGGCCTACCTGCTGGTGAGCAGTTACCGTAGCTTAAGAACATTTGAATCACTCATGCGCTACTAACTAATATCATTACTAACAAAATACTGAAGCAAAAGATAAATCTCTTGATGTGTGCGGTGGTCAGCAAATGTTACGTTAAGATATGAGTTCGATTCCCACATAAGGCATACATTTGCATGAACTTGCCTGTTTGTCTTGGACTGGGTGTTTTAAGAGAAGCAGTCCATTCGGGGAAGTACCTCCACGTCCCTAAAACTGCAGCCAGTGATGTAATTCACTCGAACGTAATGTTCACATTGCTGTACTGTTGTTTTCCTGATATATTCATGTCGAAAAACATTCTAATACTAAAATTTGTCAATCGCGTTCAGTTGTCCGATTGATAGAAACAAAAAATACAAGAAAATCTACACTGACTCCAAAAACATCTACTATGACAGCATGCTTTAAAAATACCGGCAACATAACACCGGTTTTGATAAAATTTCTACGGGACCAATCTAAAGGTATATACGAGTAAATATACTTAAGATTATAAAAAAAATGTAATCTGTTTGTAAATGACAGCGTTCCAAGGTAACAAACATAAAAAAAAGAATAAATACATCCGAATTGACAACATCCTTCCCGGGCTAAGTTCAAGTTCAAGTAGTCAACTTAGTTCAGCAATAGTTGCGTACTGTGCGGTTCCAGAGAAGTTTTCTAGTGAACTCTTACTTTCAGGAATAAAGTCTCAGCCGAGGTTTTCCCAAGGGACATCATAGAGCAATTCAAGAATGCCTTTCTTGAAGAGGTTTTTTTACAAAGCAACGCATGAGTGTTGCATATGTCCAAAGGTTACGACACTGCGTATTATCAGGTAGGGCGTATGGTTGTTTTCCACCTTAGTGGTAGATGGGTTGAGTAAAGAGCCGTAAAGCAAATCGTAGACCAGTACGGAGCCACTGCTGCCGTCACCGGCTAGGAGCGGAGTGTAAACAAAGATGCAAGGACGTCACGGGCCACGCGCGCCGCACAAAGGACGCACTACGTAGGCGCGCGAGCGCAATTACAGCGAAAGTGATGTACAGACGACAGATCAAGCTGTACACTCATACATCATAAGTCGTAGCAATAAAGGTGAGTTTTGCGTGATTTTGAACGATTTTGACTTGACTATCCACACTAATTTATTATTCTTCTTAGGGTTATCCTGTTTCCATTGGAATTGGCAGGGTCCGTTACCTAAGCCTAAGATTTGGCGAAGATACGGATTTTTACATGGACCGTCTGCCGTCCGACCTTCACAAATCTGAGCGAAAACCAGACCTTTCTTAGATTAGGTCACACGTCTTTCTAAATATAATTACTTGGACGTACAGGTTTAAATAAAATAAATATAAATATTGTCGGACAAATTACACAGCGCTATCTAGCCCCAAAGTAAGCGAAGCTTGTGTTATGGGTACTAGACTACTGATAAACATACGTAAATACATTTTTTTTTTTTTTTGTAAATACATACTTATTATACATAGAAAATACCCAGACCAAGACAAACAGACATGTTCATGCACACAAATGTTTGTACTGTGTGGGAATCGAACCCACGAGCGTTAGTGTCAAAGTAGCGTAACAACGCGTTTCACCACTGCGCCACCGAGCTCGTCAGTCGTTTCTTCACGATGTTTTTCTTCACCGCATGCATAAATCCGTAAATGCAAAATTAGTGGTACATGCCAGGATTCGAAACGGAGTCTCTCTGGTGGCGCTCTGTTCTCTCTGCCTACCCCACAAAAAATTGGCGTGAAGATAAAGTAGTTGTGTTCAGAGGGTGCTTTGACAGCAGTGTTCCAAAACTTTTATTAACCAGGGACCACTTTGTTTTTATGTTGTTAGCAAGGACCACAAATATAGAAAAATAAACTCCAACTTAAAAATAAACTATATTAATCTTTCATGAATCCGTTGTAAAACAAAACCTACAACTTTAGTGTTATAATCGCAAATATAAGATTCTTAGAAAGCAGGTAAGCAGATTCGATTTAGATAAAAAAAAACATTTTTTTTTTGTATACAACGTCGGGAGGCATACAAGCATACGTCCCACCTGATGTAAACCGGTTCCCGTAGCCTATGAACGCTTGTACTCCTGCTGTTAACACGGCAATTCCGCAACCCTCTAGGGAGTTATTTGCTGCGGTCGTCTGTGAGAGGTACTTCCCCAGACGGGCTGCTTTGATGCGGCATACCTCTCTTTAAACACCCAGACCAAGACAAACATGTTCATGCACACAAATGTTTGCCTTGTGTGGGAATCGAACCTACAAGCGTTGGTGTCAAAGTCACGTCATTCACCACTGAGCCACCGAGCTCGTCAAGGTCGCTTCTCTCTGTCTACCATGCAAGTCTACCATGATAAATTTGCAGATGTTAAAAACTATCGAAAGTGAATCGCAAGTATTCTCCTTACCAGCTGTAAATTGCGTGAAGATTGAAGCAAACTCGAGGTGAGTGAACAAAGCAGCAAAAGCTGAATTAGCTGATTAATCATCTATCTATAACTTCACGCCAAATCCCTTGCGGGGCAGGCAGAGAGAACCGAGCGCCACGTGACTCGATCCTTACATACCTCACTCGCTTCTTTAACATTCATTGCTCTTTTCATGCACGCTCGCCGGTTTCTAGGGCTCCTAGAACTCCGTCTAGTCTCCTTTCTCTTCCTCTTTCTAATTAATCATTATAATCATAATTCATCAAAGCTTGATAACATAGATTTCGAAAATTGATAAAAACGTGTTTAGAATTTTAATTTAATCGATGCATTTGTGAGCTTATTAACCAAACGTTCGCTGTTTCGAATCCTGGCGGTGGTATATATTTTTGTAATCATGAATTACAAAAATAGTGGTACATACCACCGCCAGGATTTTTGGATTTATGTACATAGTTGTAATTATAGGCCGAGGAAAGCCGTGTTTAAGAAGTGAGCGAGGTACATATGAACCACGTCTTTTGACGTTCGATTCTCTCTGTTCACACCGCCAGAGACCTGCCGTGAAGATATAAATACATATATATATTTTTGCAATGATCAGCGGTGAAGGATTTTTTTATACAACGTCGGGAGACATTCAATGTTAAAGAAGCGAGTGAGATGGGTAAGAATCGAGTCATGTGGCGCTCGGTTCTCTGTGCCTATTCCGCAAGGGATTTGGCGTGAAGTTATAGTTATTTGGTTCGCAAGTTTTTTAACATTAACGTTAGTAAAATAAATCCTACCAACATTATTATATTTTATATGTAGGCAGTATTGGGTGAATTGAACCCCTGTTTGGTTATTTGTGTTTTTATTTATTAATTTTAATTATTTAGTGATCCAACCATCGAATGTAGCTACATATCTCCGCTATATAGTAGTAACGAGCGCTGGCTTTTTATTTTATTATTACAAATATTGAAGTGACGCATTTTTGTTTTTAGTATACGTCGGAATTTATACATTTGTTGTTTATAAGTTGGTGGATGATTAATTGTCTGCTGTTCGGAATCCGGCGTCACTAAGGACCTGACGAAAAACAGTGTTGGTACACGGTCACCCGTGTACTCCAACATTATGCTGAGAAGGCTTCTTGTTGGCAGCCATTACAATACACATATTTTTGTATATTTTCACTAATTTTTCTTTGTTTCTTTTTTATTGTGTGTGTGTTATCAATGGTTATGCCAATAAATATATCTTTCTTCTTTCTTTCTTTCATTATAAATATGAAAAGTTTGTGAGGCTATGCGGTAGCTTGTTAATCTTTCACGCGAAAACGGCTGGAGGGATTTGGAAAACATAGCACACAAGAGTATATTCTGGTATAACACAAACAAAAAATTGTGACGATTCCAAACAAATGTAGCCATTTTTACGGAATAAAAAGATTTTGACTTTGACATACTATGTTTTATAATGAGAAAGATTTAAAGTTCCTGTGCATATCTTAAAAAGCCGAACACCATGCGAGCAAAGCCGCAGGCAACAGTTGGTTCGATGATAAAAATACTGATCAATTTTGAGTGCTTTCGAGAATTACTTTCAGAAAAACATTTTGACGATTAGTCCTTTATTACCAATCTACTGACGTGTAAATAATGAGTTGGTAACGTAACCCTTCTTGGGGGGCGCAGGCGGGTAAAAATAAAAACTGTCTATTAAAGATGAGATGTTTTAGCCTTTTATGTACATCGTGAGGCATTTTTAAATAAATTTTGGTAACAAAGATGCTGATATATGCAGATTATAATGATTACTGTGATTGATAGGAAATTTTGTAGACACTTTTGCCCTTGAGATAATCACGTTATCCGTTTTTTGAGAGTAAACGTAGCGTATGACCGTAATTTATTTTGTCATCTAGTTTCATTAAAGTTGGTGGAACAGTTTTGGTTACAACCACACGCCAATAAATAACTTTGCTGCGCATGAAAGCACCCCGAACTCACAAATAGATTGTGTTT
The DNA here is from genome assembly GCA_947507595.1 of Pyralis farinalis. NCBI lineage: Eukaryota > Metazoa > Arthropoda > Insecta > Lepidoptera > Pyralidae > Pyralis > Pyralis farinalis. The sequence continues at coordinate 35,273,571 of OX382268.1, read as the reverse complement.
TAGCGCCTAAATATCTACCGAGCCTACTGACCAGTGGGACAGTAAGGGGTGCGCGTTCTACTTTGACCTCAAACCGTACTAGTGAATTGAGTTACTACATAATATCGGTTACATCGGTTGACTTGCTTTATATTAGAGGGAAAGGGAGGGCCACAAACGCCACGGGGTCACCGTTCACTTGACAGTTCAATGGAAATATAGGTTTTATAAACAAGCTAGTATATCTATATATTAAGTAGGTTATCTACATTAAGCAAATTAATCATACTAATTTCTAATAAAATAAATATTGGACACTTTGACTTAGTTCAGGCGGGAAAATACAAAGTTAAAAAGTTTTTTGAGTACAACAAAATAATTACTAGATTATATCAGATCACGGAGCACGTCTATAAATAAACCCGTAACGCAACCGAAAACGCACGCGTAACGCAGTCGCAGCGAACTGCGCCCGAGAACCGACAACGTCGAACTGTTCACGGCGTGACACAGACGTTGTCGCAAACAGATAAAAAAAGCCGTCAAGTGCGAGACCGATTCGAGCATCGAGGGTTCCGTAAAAAATATTTTCGCAATGTTTTTTGATGATGCAACTACAATTTTACGGTTTTCGGATTTTTTTAACTTACTTGTACTACATGGCATTCAACGGGAATCAACGGAAAGTACACTAAGTTTTAATTCCCTTGCGAGTGTCAAAATACGCATAAACAACGCATAAACGGCCGTATCTTTTAATTGAGTTGACTATGAAAGTTCAATTTATTTTTGAATATTTGATATTAATTTCAGCTTGATAGCTCCACCCGACTCTGAGAAAAAGGGTCTCGACAGACGGACAACAAAGTGATCCAATAAGAGTTCCGTTTTTCCTTTTGAAGTACGGAATCCAAAAAAAAAATGCGGCGGACATGCGATGCGCTGTCGCAAAAACTGATCGCGGACGATAAACCGTTTGGAAATCGAACGGGATCGATGGACGGGACGCGCACGCGACGCGATCGTAAATATCGTGACATTTCGCGACGAAAACGCGACGCATGCGGCAGACGCGCCCGTCCGCGTGCCACCGCCGCCGCCGCGCTGCGTGCTAGACACACGCGAGCTGTGCTTTCGTAACGAAGGTGAATGATCGATATATATCGAATCGAACTCGATCATCGGCCAGGTAATAACTGACGATATATTCCCATAGGCAATATTTTTTTTTAATTGACGGTTATGAACATTAGGCTTTAGAGTTAAGCCGCCACTCCAATAAATGTACACGCAGAGGATATGGCCTTATAGTTCATAAGTATAACCATGCATTCTTGCGTAGGGTGTTCGTGGGTTGTAGCTGGTACTTTACCGGGTCGGTAAGTTTTTGACGCTACTTTGACACCAACGCTTGTGGATTAGATTCCCACACATCACAGACATTTGTGTGCATGATAATGTCTGTTGGTCTTGATCTGGGTGTTTTTAAGAGGTAGGGTGCAGCCCGTCGGGGTAAGTACCTCCACCTTTTTTTTATACAACGTCGGGAGTCATGCAAGCATACGGTCCACCTGATGTAAAGCAGTTACCGTAGCCTATTAACGCGTGTAACATATGGAGTATCACTCGCGCGATGCCTCCTCTGCTGCTTACACAGCAAATCCTTAGGAGCTTACTGGTGACCTCACGCACAGGGACACAACAACCCTCTAGGGAGTTGTTTTTTGGCTGCGGTTTTCTGTGAGGTGGAGGTACTTCCCCAGACGGGCTGCTTTGATGCGCCCTACCTCTCTTAAAACATCCAGACCAAGACAAACAAACATGTTCAAGCACATAAATGTTTGTCTTGTGTGGGAATCGAACCCACGAGCGTTGGTGTCAAAGTCGCGTCTTTCACGACTGAGCCACCGAGCTGGTCAAGTAAAGCGCAACCAAATAACTCCCTGCAACTCTGGGAGCGGAGCGTGCATAAAAGTGTTATGAATGTTAAAGAAGAGAGCGAGGTGCGTAAGGGCCGAGTTATGTAGCTCAGTTTTCTCTGCCTACCCCGCAACGGATTTAGCGTGAAGATATAGATAAATAGATAAACATTATCAAGATTAAACTCGTTTTTGGGACAGCGATAATAATAGTGATACGCGGACAGCACCGACACCGATATGACATACATACATATTATATCACCTGTCTGCCATTGGGGTAGACAGAGACTATAGAACGTCAGGTGCACCAATCCAAGCATAGCCCTCTCGCATCTTCCACACTCATCAACCTCTTAATGCAGCTTTTCGGTTCTAAGTGCTTTTGATTTGGCCCCATTTTATCACACCACTAATTTGATCTATACATATTATGTGCGTCTAATATTTCCACTCACGTCATTTCGCAATCGCTGAACAGTCGAAAATTCTACTTACTTCTTCAACACCCACTTCTTTCTTCAAGAGCCACATTGCAATATGGGAATTACTGCAAGAAGATTCATTCATTGCTCCATTCAAGTACCCGAAAGCAATGGTCGGCTGGAAGAGATTCCTTGAAGGAATTAGTCCGCCTTTGCAAATCATGTAAGTACTTTGTAATTATGGATAATGCAATAAAGTTATACAAACAAACTAACAAGATTATCACAAAATGTCATTCATGTTGATCTAGAACGGGTGCCAGTTCTGGAGTTGATAAATTTCTCATTTAGTAGTTAGAGTGTATTTCGTAAGTTGTAGTATGCCTGTTAAGAGTGAGTGAGGTTACCAGCAAACTCCAAGGAATAGTTGTGTTCTACCATGTTTAAGAGTCAAAGACCTCATTTGCATATAATGGAACCCAGCTAAATTTTTTTTTAGATGACGTCGGGAGGCGTACATACATACGGCCCACCCGATGAAAAGCTGTTTCCTTAGTCTATTAACGCTTGCGATATATTAAGTATCACTCGCGCGATGCCTCCTCTGCTGCTTACACAGCAACTCCTTGGGAGCTTACTGGTGACCTCACTCACACGCAGGAACACAACAACCCTCTAGGGAGTTGTTATTTGGCATAATTATCCTTAGGGAAGAGCAGGGCCCATTAAAGCAACCCGTCTGGAGAAGCACCTTCACATCAAAAAACCGCAGACAAATAACAACTCCTCAGTTGTTGTATTCTTGTGCGAGTGAATGAGGTTACCAGTAAGCTCCTAGGAATAGCTGTCTTAGCAGCAGAGGTGGCATTGCGCGAGTGATGCTTAGTGTGTTGCAACAGAAAACCGCAACTAAGTAGAGCGACTTTGACTTGGGTTACCAATAAGGAGTAGCCCCCCTGTATTGCAAGTGATCACAGTAACCACTTTACATCACCTGGGATGTATGCTTGCAAAACATGTGCACCTCCGGCGGTTGTATAAAGAAAAATGGACCAACCAATGAGAGAGCGAAGGCGGAACAAAAAGACAAAAGTCTTAATATTAACCTGAATCTACAGTTGATTGATAGCGCTCTTGGAAGCAACAGTAATGTGGGAGCTTCTAATTGGCGCCATTTGGCGTCAGCATCCGCTGCAACAATGCAATCTACAGACCTACTTACAGAATGCGTACGCGTATTATAATTGCAATGTAAGCGTTGACAATTATGAAGACAATGCAACAAAATAACTAAGCGTAGAAATATTCACAAATGCCAAGTTAAACTGGTTTAAGAAATTTAAATTGTTAGCTGGAGATAAGACGCGGGAAGCTTTATTTGCGAACAATTCGCATAACCCACTTTCTAATAACAGACAATAGAAATCTAGGTATCGTCTACGCGCAACTTCACAACTGTAGCCCGTAGAATGTCCATGAATGGGTCTAGTCGTCTAAAGTTCCTATATGTGCACGTTAAATATTTTTTTTTACACGACTCAGGTGGCAAATATGCACAGATTGCCTGATGGTAAGGAGTTGCCATAGCCGATGGACATTGCATAGTGATTCTCGCACAACTTATCAATTTAGTATCATCTTTGAAGACTTTTTTTTAATGACTTTTTTTTTAATACTATCGGTAGGCATACAAGCATACGGCCCACCTGATGTAAAGCAGTCACCGTAGCCTATTAACTCTTGCTATATATTAAGTATCACTCACACGATGCCTCCTCTGCTGCTTACACCGCAACTGCTTGGGAGCTGACTGGTGACCTCACTCACACACAGGAACACAACAACCCTCTAGGGAGATGTTATTTGGCTGCGGTTTTCTGTGATGTGTAGGTTCTTCCCCAGACGGGCTGCTTTGATGCGCCCTACCTCTCTTAAAAGAAGACTGGATACGAGTGATGCTGAAAACAGTAGTGGGGTCGACAACGCCTGAGTGACACCACTGGTGTTGCAAATGTCTATAGGCTACGGTCACTGCTAACCAACAAGCAGGTTGTACGCGTATTTGTCATCTTAGTGGTATATAAAGAAGTTGGTTGTATACTTTATTCTCCTTCAACGGACAAAATATATAATGTAGTTAAATACGGCATAATACTGTTTTTACAGTGCAGTTGGGAACCCTATTCACATTCTGTGATACACTTTAACCTTGGTAAAAAAACGTCCCGACACTAAATGATAATCTGACTTCAAGATTAATTGGTAACTGTTCAAAGGATGATAACGGCTCCGGGACTGATTGTCAATCGACAAAACGATTATAACGTTTTAAAATCAAGAGAACGCGTCATGCAGAGCGGCATCAAAGGTGGGATTGAGCATATTTATTTATAGGAATGTGAAGCGTTCGAACAACGTGTCGTCGGCTTGAGCCGCGATCACACGCTGCCAAACCAAGGAACCACATGACTGCGCATGAAGGCACACCGCGCTCACAACAGACATTTAGAGGGTGCACAAAGCTAAGTGGCGCCCTCATTATGTTTTTATTAATAACGCTGTATTTAAGACCAATTACAAAAAAAACGCTCTATAGGGCACTGAAGAACCATATTTATGTTTTTTGAGACATATACTGTTTTTATTGTTTATGTAGAATTAGTCTTGTTACTTGTCATAGATAATAAATACAAGATATGTTTCAAAAAAACGTAAATATGGTTTTTCAGTGTACTATAGAGCGTTTTTTTGGAATTTGTCTTAAATACAGCGTTATTAATAAAAACAAAATGAGGGCGCCACTTAGCTTTGTGCACCCTCTTAAAAAGTGGAACGCCTTGCCTGCACATGTGTTTCCTCCTTCCTACAACATGGGAACAACCTGTATACAACTTCAAACGAAGCGTGAAGAAGCACCTTGCGGGCCAGCATGGTAGCGTCAACTGACAGGGCACTGTAGTCCTTGTCAGTTGCCGCTGCAATTTGGGCTCCTCTTTTCGCTTACCAACAGGCGAAGAGGAGACACTATGCTGAGCCAATATAAAAAAAAAACAACGTTATGTTTTAGCACCTAAATATCTGAGCGTTACGAGCTTACTAGTTAATGGGAGAATATTTTATTTAATTTAAATTATAAATTTCACCAAAGACTTCTGACGAGTTCGGTGGCTCAGTCGCGAATGACGCCAACGCTCGTGGTCTTCATTCCCACGCAAGGCAAACATTTGTGTGCATGAACATGTCTGTTTGTCTTGGTCTGGATGTATTAAGAGGTAGGACACATCAAAGCAGCCCGTCTGGGGAAGTACCTCCACCTCACAGAAAACCGCAGCCAAATAACAACTGCCTAGAGGGTTTTTGTGTTCCTGCGTGTGAGTGAGGTCACCAGTATGCTCCCAAGGAGTTGCTGCGTAAGCAGCATAGGAGGCATTGCGCAAGTGATACTTAATATATTACACGCCGTAATAGGCTACGGTACCCGCTTTATATCAGGTGGGCCGTATGCTTGTATGCCTCCTGACGTAGTATAAAAAAAACTGTACAAAAGTCGTTTGCATGGGTACCTCTGTCTCACCTATTACTACCCCCAAGCAGCTATATTTATATAGCTGTGTTGAAAGGGTGAGATATGGCAGGGAAATCATTGGGTACTGGGACGAAACATCCTTAGGTCACAAGATTGGCAGCGCGCGAGTAACATCCCCGTGGTGTTGCGAGCGTCAATAGGCGGCGGTGACCGCTTATCATCTGATGCGGGCCGCATGCTCGTTTCAACGGATCGAACGTTCTCGGATCAACGGGATCCGCCAACTAGCCAATAAGAGCTGACCGTTCTACTTTACCGCCCGACCCGTATCGATGAACTGAATTACCACGTAATATCGTTCTCATCGGCTCTCTGATAAGGAACCGGCCTATCGACCAACTCCTCCCCGGTTCAAATCCTGGCGGGGGCGTGTACCACTAAATTCATGATTTCGGATTAATGTACATAATTATCACTTGGTCGGCGGTGGAGGAATACCATCGTGAGGAAACCCGCACTGCCAAGAAATTATATTTCGAAAGACGAGCAAGTTCTGGTTTTCCCTCAGGGTTGTAGAGGTCTGACGGCAGCCGCTCCATGTAAAACACAGTGTCTTCGCTAAATCGTTAGACTTAGGTAGCGGCCCGCCAATGCTAATGGATTAGGAAACTAGAGAACGCGTAGAAAAAGGTCGTTCTCATCGGCCCTCCATGGATTATTTCCTTCACGAGTGCTGCAGACGGCGCGGCGTGACTTCTTGTAATCAAACCGAGCGCACCAAATCGATGGCCGTCACATTACGCAATGATTGATCGAGTTGAGTGAGACTTTCCAATTACATAAGTTTATTGTCAAATGACAGGACGATAGCAGCTTACACTTTCGTCTCGTAACGATGTATTTCACTCATCTTCCTAGCATTATGCTGTATCTATTAGGAACAGGGCCCTCTTCTTAAGTCTAAGGATTCAGCAAAGGCTGGTCTGCTGTCAAACATCCACAAGCCATAGGAATAAGTAGACCTTTCTCCTCACTGTGTCTTTCTTCACCGCAGAGCAAGTGACAATATATAAAAAAAAGTCGTGTTAGTTACACATATATATAACTCATGAACGGCTGGACCGATTTTTATGATTATGGTGTTTTACGATTTGTCTTCGTCCGGAATAGGATAATAAGTATTAAAAGAATTTATACCATCTAATAAGTTAACACACCATTTATTGATCCTGAGGCGGTACGAAGTTCGCCGGGTCAGCTAGTTACAAATATAAATAACATAAATCCGAAAACAAAATTTTAAGATAGGTAGGGCGCATCAAAGCAGCCCGTCTGGGGAAGCCTCACAGAACACCGCAGCCAAATAACAACTCCCTTGAGGATTGTTGTGTTCTTGCGTGTGAGTGAGGTCACCAGTAAGCTCCCAAGGAGTTGCTATGTAAGCAGCAGAGGAGGCATCGCGCGAGTGATATATGTTACAAGCGTTAATAGGCTACGGTAACTGCTTTACATCCGATAGACCGTATGCCTCCCGACGTTGTATAAAAAAAATATTACTGCTTGTCTCGTTAAACGTAAATCGTAACAATTAATAGTAACAGTAATTTATAATTATTAAATAGTTAATAGATTTAGACGATACATTCGCTATATCAAATTTACAGGTAATTGGATCTAAACTGCTTTGTGTGATTCCTCCACCAATTGCTTCATATACTGAAACACGGCGGACTGTATAGATAGATACCAACTCCTAAAAAAAAGTAATATCTCTAAACGGAAGTCTAAACCTTAAAATATTCTGATGTAATTTTGAACATCTCCTGAAAATTAATTATATTTTGATTTTCTAAACCGAAATATATTTTATCTTCAGGTCAGGACTATCAAACATAATAATACTTACTCCTAAGTATTTATCTATGTTATATAATTATACTAAAATATTATGAACATATGTGTAGAGAAATAACTGATAATCTGAGAGAGTGTCAGTGTTAACATAAGAGAAGGCATGTTCCGTTTGTTCGGACATTAGAATGAATGTAGCATGAAAAAATTACGAAACGGATATACAATGCGAGAGTGGAAGGATGTAGGAGCCGAGGAAGACCAAGACTCACCTATGATGACCAAATTGGTCGTGTTTTATGAACCAGAAGATGATGAGGAGCTCTATTAAGCGTCGAGCGTGCATGACAAGAGCTATGAATGTTAAAAAAGCAAGTTAAAAGAAGTAACGACTGCGTCTTATGGAGCTTAGTTCTCCTTGAATCAGACTTAAATATTATTTTCAACAAAATGAAAAACAAAATTAAGAATCTCTAAAAATACTCCTTTTTTTAACTTACGCCTGACCTATCCTGGCCGAATTAACCTAAGCGAAACCTAGGCCCAATACCTGCCTAAACCAGATCTTAACCGAATTAATCTTGAATTCTACTTAAACCCGACCTAGGCCTGACATAAACCCGAGCTAAACTGAACCCAAATCCAACCCATGCTAAACCACATGCGAATTAAACCTCCCCACCCAAAAGTTAACCACTCCAATACCTAGCTGAATCCGCTCCCATATCTACCTGAAACCTCTCCCATACCTAGCCGAAACCCTGGTGCAAATCAAGCCCAAATTCGTTACAATATCGATAACACTATTGATCTTTAAAGGGTGTATCCAAGAGTACAGAACGTCACAGATAACGTAATAATATTCAGAATACAAAATATTCGCGAGCTGCGCGCGCACTGTGTAGTTCCAGAACGATCTTTTTCTGAGTGACGCCCCTGGTGTTGCAAATACCATCGGGCTGTACGCTTGTTTATCATGATAGTGGTATAAAAAATTACCACCTCGATAGCATAAATAATCTTTATATACGCTTTAAAACAAACTAAACCTAACTGAAACAAACAAATAAACTAAACCTAAAAATAAAACAAACTTGAATCTCGATACGATATCAGTTAGGTGGTTGGCTTGAAGCAGGTTTTGAACAATAAGCGACTCAGGTAGATAACTTTTCAGGTCGACCAAAAATCGGCCTGAGGCAGTAATTTTTAATACCATGCGAAACAGGTATAACAACTATAACACATAGAGCATCAGGCGCGCGATCATGTCGGTTTGGACATGTAGAAAGAATGCAGGGTGAAATGATGATGAAACATGCGAAAGTGAAAGGATGTAGGACTTACCGACCACGATCAAATAGGCCGTGTTTTATCAGAACGTGAGCACTAGGAACCGGCGAGCGTGCATGAAAAGAGCCGTGATAAAGAAGCAAGCTAATGTGGTCGCGTCCGTGGCGCTCGATACCATCTGCCTACTCCGCAAGGGACCTGACGTGAAAATATATACGTAATAACTTACTAATTTCGGTCTGACTAAGCAGACAATCGATCTGGCCGAGTCTTCATCGCTACTGCTTTCCAGACAGTCGGACAGAGACGGCGACCGCGGCGGGGGCCACCGCGGGACCTTCTCTGCGCAGGGCGAGGGCACCACGAGCGGTGCCTGCAGGAACGAGACCTGTCCACGCCACCAGGACACCAGCGCCGGCGCCACACCCACCATCATCGCTAGCCCGAGTCGCACCATAGCTTTTCACTCACACGACCATCATTCATAAGCTGTCACCGCACTAGGAAGTGCCTAGCGGCGCATTGTTCGTAAATAAAAACGTCTATTTTAAATGGTAGCACTCACACACTTTCACGCCGGCGATGTGCCACCGAAGGGGCGGACATAGCGTCTTATCCGTCAACGATGGATACAAAACTCACGGCAAAACAAAACGTGCAACTCTAATTAACTATTCCACCTCAAACAATGTCGCGTGCACCAAACTACACACTACAAATCGAACCACAAAGCAATTATTCGCAATTCACTCGCGATTCACAAGAGGCGGTTCGGGCAAAATGGTTAAACTACAAATAATTCCTTCGCTAACGGCAAATATTGAAAGTTGAAAGGTGAGTTCGGGTGCAGCAGGGACGGGGTACTCCCGCGCTCGCAGACAGACGAGTGGCGGTCGTTGACGCTGGAGCCCCCTCTCCGACCCGCCCAGAGCGCCCCCTCCAGCCGCCCGCCCAAAAAAAAACAACCCCTCCTGTCCAGTGCATGAGAGAATGTCGCGCGAAATTACTATGGAACGCGAGACTCCTAGAGTTGTTGCATAGGCGCATAGAGTATTTATAAATAGACCGCGGCAATTCTTTTCACGTACGTTACGATAACGTAATTTCGTAATATGCGCCAGATGCGTCCGTAATTAAAAGTTCGACTCAAACGGTAAAAATATTGACATAAAATATAATGGACCGAGTATGATATAAAGTAACAGATTAAAGTCACAAGGGAATATGATTACGTAAATATTTAGGTTTATTAAGGTTTTCACCAGACAACCGGCTGTGGGAGGCGATAAACTGAGATAATGAGTAAAGAAATAAAATTTATAATCGTTGCGAATACTTCCTCGACCGGTTAGGTCGTTCGACGTAATTTGTGCGACTTTCGAAAACGTTTACCGACAACTCAGTGGGATGAGGCGGTAATAAAAAAAATGCATATACATAGTATACGCAGTGCATATTTCTGGGCGGTTCCTGTTTTCTGGTACGGTGTGACCTCGCTCGACCTAACAGTTGCATTGCAATACACATGCATTTATATGATTTATTGCCGTTTAAGGTATAAAAATGCAGTTACATTTTTTACTACCTCAGATGGCAAGCGAGGTACAGTCCGTTTGATGTGGCATGGCACTATAGCTTATGTACGCATGCAACATTAATTATATTTATTACAATTAGGTCAGGAATCAAAGCCAATCTCACATGCACGTGGTGCATGCTAATTAACAAACAAGGCTCCGGTGAAAGGGAGGTAGGGTTGTTTGCCTATCGACATTGCATTAAAAACGAACTTACATACTTCTTTTTTATATACACAAGCCTGGGAAAAATAACAACTCCTTATGAGCTCAGTGGTAGCCTCATTTCTCATTAGACTCTCAGGAACACAAAAACCCTGCAGGGAGCCTTCTATATTGTTGAAGTGGAGTTTCTTCTCTACGCTGCTGTTGAATGCGTCCTACCTCCTTTAAAATGTTAATCTTTTTTCTATCTATGTTTAAGTCGGTGTTTAAAACACATATCACAATAGCTTTCTATATACATAAGCATAACTATATAAAAATAATTTATGTCTGTGTGCAAGATTCAGCAAAGTTGCATAAGCCTATGGAGGCGGGGTCTACAGACGGACAAATCGATGCCGGCGCTGACGTCACGGCCTAGGCCCGCACGACGCACCCGTCTGGATATCAACTACGTACCAACCTAACTTTACAAAACAGTATCTTAGCTTTCAGACTACTTAAAAAAACTGATCAGTTTTGTGATAACGTTGGGTTGCAATCAAGACTACAGTTCACCTGACGTGAAGTGGTTACCAACAGCCCTTGCACCCACTGCCGGGATGCGGGGCTCCTTTCAATAGAGAGGTTTAGAGCATTTCATTTAGAATTTCAACGAATACGTGACACCCTCGGCGTTGCAAATATCCATAGGCCACGGTAACAGATTACCATCAGGCAGGCCGTGCGCGTGATGTATCTTAGTGGTATAAAAAAATGCAGATTGGCGGTGGCCAGTGTTGTCAAGCAGCCTGAATGCCACTAAGATCAATTGACAACGACGATCGACGGCTTCACTTGCCCTCCCTCAATATAGATAAACCCATCCGTAGACAGGTTGCGGTCAACAGCAGTGGTAGCCTAGTGGATAAGGAAGGCCTATCGACCGCCTGGTCCCCGGTTCGTACCACCAAATTAGTGTTTTCGGATTTATGTACATATCACTTGCACGGCGGTGATAGAAAACATCGTGAGGAAAGACACACGACCAAGAAATTATATTTCGAAAGATGTATGACATAACCTAAGAAAGATCTGGTTTTCCCTCGAGTTGTGGTCTGACGACAGTCGCTCTATATAAAAATCTGTTTTCGCCAAATCCTTAGATGTAGGTAGCGGACCCCGCCAATCCTAATGGATTAGGAAACGGGATAACGCTAAGAAGACAGGTTGCGAACAACGTTACTTAACATGCGTGTTCAATTAGAGTGATACACGCAACAATACGAAAGAGCTTCTCTGTGGCTACCAGTGGTTTAACATTTTTGCATGACATATCTTGGAAGCGCTTTTAGCAGCGATGGAAGGTTGTTCCGTGATGATGAATAGCCAATAACGTTCCTCAAGAATTGGGCTATCAAATGGAAAAATAATTTTTCAAATCCAACTGATAGTTCCAGAGATTAGCTCGTTCAAATAAACAAACAAACTTTTTCTTCATATATATTAGTATAGATTAAATCGGCATTTTTACAATTTTATGCAGAATCCTTGTCAGAATGAATGGATGTTTGTTATCTTTCACGTAACAACGACTAAAGGAATTTGTAAGTAATTTAGCACCCATGTAGAATATATTTTTAATTAACACATAAGCTACTTTTTACGACGAAAATATTTGGTGTTACTGTGCTAAATTTGAGAAGCCAAACTGCACGTGGACGCAGCTGGGGGCAGCTAGTAGTCTATTATAATAAAAAATGAGTGTGCTTTAGACCACACGTCTGAAGTAAAACTTCTTTAGCTCCATAGTGTGATACAGACAATAGGCCTGCACTGTGTCTTAGATATATGAAACTTAACTCACTATGAGAGAAAGAGAAAGAAAATGTGTGCTCGCACCTCTCTCTTGCCCCTACAGTAATATATGAAACGTAACTCTCTCTCTCTCTTTCTATCTTTACTAACTCATATCTCCCTCTCAACTTCCGTTCGCCTCGCCCGATCACACTTTTCGTAACGCTCTCGTCACGCATTCACCAGCTTTACTCCCCAAGTCAAGCGTGCGTGAAGAAATTTTACTTCAAAAATGGTAGTACGAGTGTGTACATTGAATATTTTGTATCATTGAATAGTCACCCAACTATACCGTATTGACTCGAGCGTGAGACAAAACCAAAGAAAATTCTTGTCGTCGCATTTTATCACGATATAAACGTTCATCAAATATAATATATCTTATATATAAAATTCTCGTGTCACAATGTTAGTTACCATACTCCTCCGAAACGGCTTGACCGATTTTGATGAAATTTTATATGCATATTCAGTAGGTCTGAGAATCTACGGCTACTATCTAGTTTTCATACCCCTAAGTGATAAGGGTGGTCCACCCCAAATTTTTTTTATTTTTATTTTTGGACAATTTTTTTTTTTTATGATAAATAAATAAATAAATAAATATTGTGGGACAAATTACACAGCGTCACCTAGCCCCAAAGGAAGCGAAGCTTGTGTTATGGGTACTAGACAACTGATAAACATACGTAAATACATTTGTTTTTTTTTTGTAAATACATACTTATTATACATAGAAAATAACCAGACCCATACAAACAGACATGTTCATGCACACAAATGTTTGTACTGTGTGGGAATCGAACCCACGAGCGTTGGTGTCAAAGTAGCGTAACAGTGCGTTTCACCACTGCGCCACCGAGCTCGTCATTTTCATATTTCATATGATGTGCCATTAAACAATACATACAACTCTAAATTTTCACCCTTCTACCATCAACCCCTATTTTTATAATACTAAAATAATTCTAGGAATAATTTATATGACAAAACAACGTTTGCCGGGTCAGCTAGTTTAGTATAAAAATCATTTGCAAGTAAATAAAAATGATATTGTTACTATGTAATAGGAACAATATAAATACTCGATGCATGCCACCTCTGCTGCTAATACAGCATCTCCTTAGTAGCTTACTGGTGACTTCACTCACACGCAGGAAGACATAAACCATCTAAGGAGTTGATATTTTGGCCGCGGATTTCTGTTAGGTGGAGGCGCCCTACCTCTTAAAAACACGCAGACGAAGACAAACAGACATGTTCGTGCACACAAAATAAATGTTTGTTCTGTGTGCGAATCGAACCCACGAGCGTTAGTATCAAAGTAATGTAACAGCGCGTTTCACCACTGCGCCACCGAGCTCGTCAAAGAAACATGTTTTATGAAATTTTCATAATTGTTAAAATTACAAGAGACCTCAAAATGTTGTGAATCTTAAAGTTTGAACGCATTATTATAGTTCGCAATGAAAGTGAACAGTAGATATGTACCACGTATAAAGAATTTAACAACTTTCGCATTCATCCAGATTATAGCCGCCATTTTTACTTTCGACACTTTGTCTTTGAGATGTCGACGCGAGCGTTTTTCGATTAGTTTTCGCTATACCTATCTAATTTTCTGGATAAAGTTATTGTTTTCTTAAGATTTATAATTGTGTTAAGTTTTAATATTTTGTTATTGATGAGTTTTTGTTATCGTTTCTCTGGATGAAAATAACGAACTTTCATCGAGCTGTACTTGCACTTCGCCGGAGAAGAAGCGTTCTAGGCCTACTCCAATGCTTCTTACAGACAAGGAGACTGCTATTAACCTATTAAGGCATATACTCTCTTGGCCCCGGAGTATCGTTTCGCAAATTTTAAAACTCAGAGGTAGTAACGTGCAAGTGCATCATGAATTGCAAGCGTTCAGAAGTTACAATAACCACTTTACATCAGGTGGGCTGTATGCTCGTATGTCTCCCATTGTTATGTAAAAAAGCCGTCAAGTGCGAGTTCGACTCGCGCACCGAGGATTCAAAAAAAAATTTTTTTCGCAAAAAAAAAAATTACTTAGTGTCTAACAGGTCTCCGGTTCGAGTCCTGGCGTGTACCACTAAATTCGTATTTTCGGATTTATGTACATATTTGTAATTATCACTTGCTCGGCGGTGAAGGAAAACATCGTGAGAAAACCCACACATCCTAGAAATTATATTTCGCGAGACGTGTGACATTACTTGAGAATGATCTGGTTTTCTTACTAGGTTGCTGAGGTCTGACGGCAGTCGCTCCATGTAAAAATCAGTATCTACGCCAAATCTTTAGGCTTAGGTAACGGACCCTAATAGATTAGGAAACGGGATACCGCTAAGAAGTAGAGAAGAGAGTGTAGCAGTCGGGGCAAAAGCTATCAGAGCAGCAATGACCGCGACGGAAAGAACCTCCTAACGATATTGGACTAGTGACGGCAGGTGATGATAGTTCTTTTTTTTTATACTACGTAGGGAGGCATACAAGCACACGGCCCACCTGATGTAAAGCGGGTACCGTAGCCTATTAACGCTTGCGATATATTAAGTATCACTCGCGCAATGCCTCCTCTGCTACTTACACAGCTCTTTGGGAGCTTACTGGTGACCTTACTCACACGCAGGAACACAACAACCCTCTAGGGAGTTGTTATTTGGCTGCGGTTTTCTGTGAGGTGGAGGTACTTCACCAGACGGGCTGCTTTGATGTGCCCTACCTCTCTTAAAAGAGTTCACATGAACTATGATTACGGAATGAATGGCGGCGGATGTACAAAGGAAATCAAATTGCCATTATATATCTGTTCAGGGAGTGAAAATGAAATAGGTCGCTAACATATTAGCATCGGGGGTATTGCCCTGTACGCATCGATCCAGTGCCCCAGTTTCATAAGCCCGGGTGCCTGGAGCGGGCCCAGCTCACCCTGGCGTCAAGTAGAACAATATCTATACAGGAACACTGGAAAACTCAATACCGCAGTTCCGAAATATTTAACCCTAAGTTTACTCTGAAATGAAATCCATATACACAATTTTGAATTTTTCTTTGGATCAATTACAATAGCTTCTCTATAATACAAGGGTGGATTGATAAGTCCGGTAATATGAAATACGACGGCTTATCAAACCACCCTCGTATATAATACACGCATTTATTTATATGCAAGTGACTTTTTTTTTAACCGTCACATAGTGTTGTCTTTTTTACTTCCGTTAAAAATTGTTTAATTCAATATTTATTATAACAATCGCGAAAACCTAAGAAAACCGTATTATTTTTTATATATTTTTTTTCCAAAGCAGATTTTTATACTGTGACATGTAATAGTGTATGTATCTATTATATATCTTCACTGTTACATACGGTTCCTCACAAAACTGATAAAATATGCCCAATTCGGTCGTGGTAGATAAATCACGGCCGTCATTTTTTTTATTAGGGTTCCGCAGTAAACAAGGAACCCGTCCGTCGGTTTGTCCGCGGCCTATATAAAATCTTGAATAAAAAATTTTTTGGTGGTACCTACACGTAAAGTGGGGATGAATTTTTTTATTCGCGCCCACCCTAGGTGGTGATAGGTTTTTAAAAACATTTAGGGTGTCGGAAGATCACTTTTCGATATAGTGATCCGTTTGCGAAATATTTGTATTAAAAGTGTAAATTTTGGTTAGACTCAAGTGCCTACCCCGCAAGGGCACCTGGTGTGTGAGTTTACCAGAAAGAGCCTGATGAATTGTGTTAACAGCGGGAGCATCAACGTGTGCACGTTCATAGGTTGCAATTACTTCCCATAGGCGGCCGTATGCTTGTTTAAATGTCTGGGTAAATATAAAAAAGCACCTTGGGTCTCAGAACGAGTCCCATCGGTCCCCCGGCTCTGAAATAGCTCGAGCGTCTGGGCGCCATCTATTTTGGCCGAGAGCGACTTTATTTCGCGCCTCGATCCGCTGCAACTAGCATGCATACACGCATAAATAGATTAGGTGCCATCGCTTAGGGTTGTCAACGTTTTTTTTTTTTTTTTAATAAAAAGTTATCCACAGGTTCTTTGGCTCGTGCCATTGTTTGTTTGGGAGGTTGTTTGTCAGGTTGTTAGTCACTTTAGTATTTATTGCTCCGCACGTGCGATTACAATAGAATTAGTAGTGCTGTCGACAGCGTTACATGTTACTACGAGTAGCTTTCGCTAGCGGCTTCGCCCAAGTCAATTTCATTAACGCCGTAATAAAAATAGCCTTGCCTTAGCCCAATTTGCCAGGCAACTTTCATCACCCTTACGAATTTGAATCAGATTAAGGAGCATCATGAGAGAAAGGACTGGAATAGAAAGAGAGAAGTGTATACTTTTAATACCTTTTTGTTGTGTATAGCCTTCGAAATTTCATTACATCGACTCTTACACATAAGTCAAATTCCAGGCAAAGACATTGTTTTTCTTTGCTGTAAATGAGTCCGTTAGTGCTCAAGAAAATAATTGAAACTTATTATCATGAGTGAATTCTAAGCACATGTACTTAACCGTAACAATTTTATTACCTAAGTATATCACATGTAGAAAAAAAATCTATTGCCATAGGTTTCGCCCTCAGGCATCCTGGCCGCTTGCAATAGCGCGGAAGTCATTCGCTCTTTGTGGACTCTAATGTGCTCGTTTACACCACGCTGCTCAACAGCAGATTGGCGGAGGCTAATGTTTTCAAGCCGCCCGACGGTGACTGACTTAGCTTAACGATTGTTATCTATCGTCAACTTCCGGAATTGGTTTAACGTGCCCTACGACGCAGGGAGAAGCTCGAGATAGATAAACCCATACGACGTTGTTTAACTTGTTAATATGACACGCGCAATGTAATCGAGCTAAGACTTACTTGCTACTGACCAAATGAATAGTGTTTTATCAAAATATGATGTCGGCTCGGGAGACCTAAAAACCAGCGAACGTGCATGACAAGAGCTATGATTGTAAAGAAGCGAGTGAGCAGCGCACGAGCCCTGCATACCCCGCAAGGCATTTGGCGTGAAGTTATTTTTTTATTTTGGCTCACCATAGTAGCTCCGCTTCGCCTGATGGTAAGCGAAAAGAGGATCCGAAATTGCAGCGGCAACTGACAAAAGACTACAGTGTCCTGTCAGTTGACGCTACCATGCTGGCCCCCAAGGTTCTTCTTCACGCTTCGTTTGAAGGATCCCATGTTGTAGGAAGGAGGAAACACATGTGCACAGTTATATATACTTATTACTTTTCATCCGAAACTATTTAGAAGTCCTGTGTAAAACTTGAAAAATCGAATTCCAGCGGGCGAAGCCACTTGCAACAGCTACTAACACTTAATATAAATTGAGCCTTAATACTAACACATAAGGAATTTTGAGGCAGTTGATAAAAAACCACGTACCAGGAAATTGCGGCTAAAATATATAGTCATGATTATTTTCAGCGGTAAATTGTAATATTATTTTTAACGGGAAATAGTAACACAATTATCTCAGGTACCTACGTTTAAATATACTGTATGTTTTATAGATATTTGTGGTACGACGTGGATTTTGTGGTTTGTACATACATCGATCGTCGCCATGATGTCACGCCGGCGTGTACGTATGTGAGGACACGTGAATACAAACACAATAAAATATTTTAATTATCAATTTTAAGAAAATGGAACGATAGCGTTTTCCGTACCATCATCATGCAGTCGTATACGAAAAGTTATTTTAGGAGAGGCGGAATAATTTAGAAAATAGTTTTTAGTACTATCTACTAGTTAGTGCTAAGGAAAGAAAAAAGATAAAGAAGAGCTTTAAATGTATGCCAGTTCTCTCTGCTTACCTCTCAAGGCGCAATGTGTGTATATATTGCACGTATATGTATATGAATATAACTTGCCGTGAAGATATAGATATATATTAACCACTGGTTTCAATTTAGCTGAAAATCTGCTGAGGGCTAAGATACAACTGTATTGATTTAGCAATTCGTGATAAAATTAAGCCCAAAATTTGTTTACACTCATACGTGTATACACATACACGCGTGCGGGCAAACATTGTAAAGTTACTAAACCAAAAAAAGGGACTTCCAAAATAAAAATAGTATAAATTTGTAGAAAACCCGTCTTTTTATATCGATATTTATATATAGCAGTAAAGGAAACCCGTCTTTTTATATCGATATTTATATATAGCAGAATAAGAAAACCCGTCTTTTTATATCGATATTTGTAAACATTAGTTTTAATATTTACAAATATCGATATAAAAAAACGGGTTTTCTATCGATTAAAATTGAAGTTTTAAATTTTACTCTTTATTGAGAAAAGAGTTTGTATTACATATATTTACTTTATAACATTTACGCACGCACGCAGGTCCAAAAGAAGTTGAATCGTGGGTAACTTCTAATGCAACAATGTATGAGTTAAGTATTATCAAAGCATTTGTAGGTATATGATAGTCACTCTAAAAGAAAAATAAGAATATGCGACTTTCGAATACATATAAAATTGGGTAGCATATAGATATAAGTATTAAAAAAAGTCAGAAAAAAATAACCATCATTTTCATTAAAAGATAAACAGTTGCACACCCCTAGCGCTATAGCCCGATAATTTAAGCGCTGATGGATAAGATTTGCGATATGTTCGCGCCACTTCGCGTATCTGATTTGTCGAAACCATCCGAACCACAGCATTCCAGATACTTGTATGCAATTGCATGCATCAAATACATATTATATCAAGAAAGCTTTCTTGATATATATATATATAATCGGATTTCTTGAAGTTTTTAACCAGTTTGAGCATTGGTTGTAAAATTTACTTCAATCATACGACGAGTCTTTCCATGTTTTCAAAAGTTCTCGAGGGTTTAAAAAGTATCAGACTTCAGAATTTTTGAAAACCTATTTCTTGGGATATTTCATAGGTTGGCACAATAAATTTATTGGTATCAGTAACCTATCGTTGGCAGTGTTAAAAATGTGGTGGTGGAAATTCAATATGTTAGAAAGTAATTTTAATCCACTTTTTTTTATATACCACGTCGGGAGGCATATGGCCCACCTGATGTAAAGCGGGTACCGTAGCCTATTAACGCTTGCGATATATTAATTATCGTGCGAGATGCCTCCTCTGCTGGTTGCACAGCAACTCCTTGGGAGCTTACTGGTGACCTCACTCACACGCAGGCACACAATAACCCTCTAGGGAGTTGTTATTTGGCCGCGGTTTTCTGTGAGGTGGAGGTACTTCTCCAGGTGGGCTGCTTTGGTGCACCATAATTCTCTTAAAAATCGTTTCGTAATTTGAGGTTTGGAAGGGTCCAAATATTTTCTATAATATTTCGTAAAAATGACGTTTATTTCGACTACAATATTACCGATTCTGTCAGATAGGTGGACATAGACAATTTACATCGAAATTAAATTATCAATATTAATTTTTTTGACATTTATTTGCAAAAATCATATTACATTCCATTTGGTTGACTTTTTATTGATTTGTTGTTTCATTCGTGTCTCTTTCACAGTCAATTGTAAGATTCCATACATCATCATTGAAGTCATGTAGGCAACGATAATACATTTCAAGTGTATGTAAGACTGATGAATTGATGATTTGTTAATTTCCAATTTTAGGGGAATTTATTGTAACTGGGCCAAAGCTCGTTATATCTTTTTGAGTGGACAGTTATCTCAGTGGTATGCGTACGCAGACGCACTCGCGTATGTACGTGGCGTGTTGTTGGTGGATATTCGCGTGGTTCGCGTGCGTTTCTCCCGACCTGCTGAAGCAATTTAACTGATTTTTACAGCGGGGGTAAGCCCTGCGTGTATTTATGTAAAACTAACTAAATTTGTAATTCGTATGTATTCACGATGCTATATTTCTCCTCAAATCACGAAACGATTGAACTGGTCATAATAAGCAACATTAATGCGGCAAACAATCGTACGCACTGGCTAATTTTTTTTTATATATAAGAGAAGGCACACGAGAATGTGGAAAACCCTGATGGTAAGTGATCACCACCACCCATAGACATCAGCAACACCAAAGACTCACTGATCCGTTGCCAGCCTTTTTAGGGAAATATAGGCTCATGTCTTGAAGGCACCCATGTCGTATTTGTTCGGGAACACCGCTGTACCGCCCAAAGATGTGAACAGTTACCAAGTGAGGCCGGACCTGGGCTTTATAAAGTTGAAGGCGATGTTGAGCTGTAATGTATCGTCTAGCTAATTGATCACACGAATCTACTTGGACACCAACTTAGCTTTGCTCTCCAGGCGAAACTGTACATACCGATGTTAGGCGTAACGCTGAGGGGTATACTTTCTAATCGAGGAACTACCATAAATGGGGACTTTTTCGCGGTCAATGCGCACACTTGTGTCTTCAGGGGATAAAAATTGAACAAGATTCAGTCTACCCAGTGACGCAGTCACTATAGCCATTGGACTGTTGTTAACAGTGTATCTTCACTTAACTTAATATACCTATATAACAATTCCGAAACAACGCCATCTTCACGCCAGGTCCCTTGCGGGGTAAGCAGAGAGAACCGAGCGCCACAAGATGCGGTCCTTACAGACTTCACTCGCTTCTGTGACATTCATAGCTCTTTTCATGCTTTAAATATATATACCCCATTTATGAAGAAAAAAACTGTAATTGCTTTTCCATTGAATATATTTCTATACAATATCGTGACGCATACAAGTACACGTCCCACCTGATGTGAAGCGGCTACTGTAGCCTATGAACGATTGCTATACAGAAAGCATTGCTCACACGTTACCATCTCCCGTTACTAACACATTATCTCCTTAGCAGCTTACTGGTAACGCCACTCACACGCAAGAACACAACAACAACCATCTAGGAAGTTACTTAACAGCGGTTTTCTGTGGGGTGAGGATACTTTCTCAGTCGGGCTTATGTGATGCGTCCTATCTCTCATAAATTATAAAAGGGTAAATCTTCTGTACGTCGTTCTATCCAGTAATTGTATACGGATGGTTATTATGACATTTCGGCGTAGTGCCGTCGCAAGGTGTCAGTATGCGGAAGTCTATTTCGATCGTGTTGTGTGTGTCCACCGGCGGCGCGCAGGTACACTACGCACTCCTTCACTTGTACACTGAACTAGCAGGACACATGTGGTAAAATCAAAAAATATATTCTTACAACTCGTCTATAGAGAGTAAACAGTGCAAGGAACCAAAATATCATGAAGGTCAAAGGAATACCATGTTCCGAGAAGTTTAAATATTTGCAATGGCCTATTTACAGAACCAGATATGATTGGATTTATCTCAAATGTATGCAGTGTAAAAATAAACCAAATAAAGTTAAATTGACGATTGGATGTGCACTGAACACAGATGGAACAAGCACAGATAAAAAAATGGATGATTTGATGAACATTGGACACAAATCGAACCATGCAGTGCAAAGATATACGTAAATAAAATAAATCGATGATCGAGTGAATATTGCTCAATCAGAACCATACAATGCAAAGACAAACGCAGTTAAAGCAATGGATGATTGGTTGAACCTTGAGCACAAAAGGAAACTATACAGCGCAAAGATAAAAGCCGATAAAGATAATGGATAAATAAACTGGAACCATAGAGTGTAAAGATAAACGCAGATAAACAAAATCAAAATGACCGATCGATTGATGAACACAGTACGAAGATAAAAGCAGATGAAGAAAATGGATGATTCGATGAGGATTAAACACAAAGAGAGCCAAACAGTGCAAAAACAAAAGCAAAAAAAACATGGATAATTGGGTGGGCAATGAACACAAATATACAGTGTAAAGACAAAAGCAGATAAATAAAATGGATGATCGGGTGAGCATTGAGCACAAATGGAACTTAACAGGGACTTGTACAAAGAAGGCATAGAAATTATTTTTTACGTGTGGATCAGTCCCGAATGCTATGCAGACCATTTCAACAAAGTCCTGTCTGATTCAGACGTAGCAAACTGGTAAGTAAATAGAGAAAGTACCTAGATGGAAAGTTATCCTTATTTATCGATATATACCGTGTATGATAATCACCTCCCTAGCTGGTACTGACATCCACAGCCCATCAACGACCGGCCGACACATAAAGTGATATATCTATTATCTTCACGCCGAGCCGCCTGCGGGGTAGGCACTGGTGATTTTTACAACGTCGTCGGGAGCATACAAGCATACGGCCCACCTGATGTAGAGTGGTTACCGTAGCCAATAAACGCTTGCAATACATTAAGTATCATTCGTGCGATGCCAGCTTTGCTGCTAACACAGCAACTCCAAAGGGGCTTACTGGAGAAATATATAAAATATAAAAAGTCAAGTGTGAGTCGGGCTCACATACGCCGCGCAAAAAACTACAGTTTAACTAAATACACATGTTTCTCGTATGGAAACCCCTTTAACTTACCTTTTTTTTTACACATCGTCGGGAGGCATGCAAACATACGGTTTACCTGATGTATGGTCGTTACCGTAGCTTATGAACACTGGTATTACTTGTGACCTCACTCACGCAGGAACACAACAATCCTCTAGGGAGTTGTTATTTGGCTGTGGTTTTTTGTGAGGTGTACTTCCTCAGATGGGCTGCTTTGCGTACTACCTCTCTAAAAACACAAACCAGGACAAACAGATATGTTCCTGCACACAAATGTTTATCATGTGTGGGAATCGAACCCACGAGCGTTGGTGTCAAAGTAGCGCAACGGCGCGTTCCACCACTGCGCCACCGAGCTCGTCAAAGTGATAAGAGATAAATGCAGTATTTATTTGTAGTAAGGTATATGGCAATAAAACAATAGTTATTTTTAACAGGGAAGAAGCTTTGATATCTGCGCGATCTGCGAGCTGCGATCTGCGTGCCGGGCAGTGAACCGTCTCCAAGAACATGAGTTACAAGGAAGTGTACTTCATCCGAGGGCGTAATGGCACTCGTGTCGCCGGTTGCAACAGGGAACGCTCCCCAGGTGAGGCGTGGCGATTTACGAGTGAGCCCATTAATAAATTTAGTGAGTCTCTCACGTGTTGCCGCAATTTCCTTGCTGTGTGCCACAAATTCCTTGACAAATTTTTGTGGTGACCTGGTTGTTGTTATTTGGCCAGAGGTGCGTCACATACGCTAGAAGATCACCCGTTGATAGTTTCTGTCTAAAACCATACTGACGACCATTGATTATGGAGTGATCTTCTAGGTAACGGATCAATTGATAGTTAAGGATCCGTTCCATGACTTTGCACAACATTGAAGTTACGGCAATGGGGCGGTAATTTGATGGGTCAGAACAGTCTCCCTTTTTGGGAACCAGCTGCACATTGGTCTCTCTCCAAGCCTCCGAAAGCAAAGTAGTCGCGCATGCCGTCCCAATCTGCTGACGAGTAGAGCTGGACATGACGCTTAACCTCCGTGGCTTGTGGTGGAACCGCGTTTGGCACTGTGCTGGATACTAAGCAGGGGTTAGATATGCCCAGGGGCGTCCTGACCTCAACCCGGTAGCCAGCAGGGTGGATGGTCAGCAGTAAGTCTAGCAATATCTGGTATTCTGGTAGGTTGGTCTTCCAATTGCGTCAGGCTGTGCGAAAGAGCGAACGCGTGGGCGGTCCTTCCTGCATGGTTAGTTGTGGAGGATCCCAACCAGGAGTCGTGGTGAGAGTTAAAGTCCCCCAAACACACCATCTCTGCAGTAGGGTACCGCTCGTGCGCTTCATTTGCCACCCGACTCATGTACTCAAAGAGTCGAGTTATTTCCGTGTCCCTAGTATGGGGTCGGTATAGGTACATGTAAATGCGGCTCTGAAGGGCCAGGTTTACATGCACCCAGACGACGGTAAAGGATGAATCCTCTAGACAGCGCAGATGGCGGCAACATACACCCGAGCGGACAAACAAACAGACCCTGGCTTTCGCGAGGAAATTCTCCTCAAGCACGTGACCGGGGTACTGGAGATAAGACGTGTCCACAGAATCTGTGCTGTTGTTAGGCCAGCATACTGTGATCTGTGGAGTGGGTGGCAAACAAGAAATGCTTAATGTTGCTGACGTTAATAGCCTGACCTCAACAAGTACACATCAGACGAATTGTATGTTTCTGTGCCACCGAGCATACAGCCTCCAAAATCTCAATAAAAAAATGGTTTTGGCATTCGGATCCGTATAAATAAAAACTGATCGCCAAAACAAAAATTAAGATTTAAGTAGCGCGAAATTTTAAATTTATCACAAAATTGTAACAATATTTTATAATCACTTATAATCTGAGGGCCATGCAATCTTATCGAGGATTACAAGTGGTGATTGTGGTATCGCATTGGAGTACACACATCGCTAACTGTGTATAATGTAATAAGTTTTCGTACAACAAAAGTATTTAAAAACATAATATACGTAATTAATTAATTATTCCACAAGGGGTGTTAATGCCAAGTGTATACATTACGGCAGCGAAATACGTGTCCCACGGAATCTAAAAATTTTATATCATGCCTCCGATATCCGGGTCTTGTTATTATTTACGGGTGAGTGAGAAAGAAATATATATTATTTATAGAAACGTCAGGAGGCATACAAGCATACGATCTACCTGATGTACCTGACAGTAGCCTGTGAATGTTTGCAAGACATTAAGTGTTACTCGCGCGATGCCACCTCTACTGCTAACACAGCAACTCCTTAGGAGCTAAATGGTGACCTCACTCAGTGCGGTTTTCTGTGGGGGGGGGGGGGGGGGGGGGGGGGCACCAAGCTCCTCAAAAATTTTACGTCATCAATTTGCGTACCACTATATAGATATATATTCACGCTAATCCCTAGGCAAAGGGTAACAAGTGCTTTCCGCCATTTCGAGCTGTTTCTTTAACATTCAAAGCTCTTTTCATACACCCTTGACACCAGGTCCTAGAATACTGTTTTCACAATTGTCTACTGTTTTCACAAAGAGAATTGTCAATTAACAAATTTAAAACTACTATTAAAGCCAAATTGTGTAGCAGGGCATATTATAAAGTATCTGACTATATTAATGATAAAAATGCCTGGGAGTGAGTCGATCCAATTATAATGTAATTAATAAAATATGTAAATTTGTTTGGATACCAAAAGAGGGATGCCTGAGTTTTTTGGCAGTATTTTTATCAGTGCTCACCTAGTCATAAACTGCACGGTAGGGAAAAAAATTGTGACGATTCCAAACAAATGTAGCCATTTTTACGGAATAAAAAGATTTTGACTTTGACTTTGACACATTCGACCAATTTAGTCGTGATAGGCGTGATATTTTCACAATTAAAAAATACACCTCCCTCGCCAATTGAGGTTCAAACCCACGACCTGTCGATTGTCGGTTGAGTGCTCTTCTACTGAGCTACCAGGAAGGTTTGTGATTGTGGCGATTTGTAGGCAGTAGGCATACATGCATACGGCATATGGATAGAAGCTTAGTGGTGACCTCATTCACTCGCAGAAACGTAAACCCTCCCGGTTGTTGTTATTTGGCTGCAATTTTCTGTGAGTTGGAGGTACTTACCCAGATGGGTTGCTATGATGCTCTACCTCTCTTAGTACACATTTCATATTAGTCACCATGTTCGATTGTTTATTTATTTAAAATTTATCTTTGATAAAAATAGTATAAAACCAAATCGCTTGTCAAAAAATAGATGTCAATAATTAATGTTCTATAAATCTAAATTATCATATAGTATATTAATTATTGTTGATTATTAACGATGGAGCCACATTACTAAAAATACATACATCTACATCTTACATTAAAATTTAAAAATAATAATAATATAAACAAATACAGTTTCACATTTCCTAAATATTGTCACGCCCTAAGTAACTCCATAGAGGATCACCAAAAAAAGTGTGTCATACTACAATATTAAGCTATTGAGCAAGCTCTGTGCTCAAGAGACCCACGCTTGATTACCAATTTGCATACCTCAAAGGAACAGCACAAATGATCTATAAAAATGGAACCTAAAAAAAGTTAACTGGGGCTTTAAAAGTAATTGTTGTGCTATTTAAAGTTTTTGAAACAATGTTGTGATTCAGTTATGATCAGTATCATTTACCTCTCTGGCTATCTGGTCGAGGGCCTGCTCCTCAGCGGTGGCCTTGGTCTGGGTGCGTTGCCGCCGCGACGGATCCATCTCCGGACAGTCACTGCACTGTCTGGAAACATAGTATCAAAAATTTTTTATTACGAATACAATGTGGGCAGCGGAAGCAGAATTCGAACTGGGGATCAGATGGTCCTTGGTTCTAATCCAGGAATGCTCAAAAGTTTGGTGTGAATATTGTGAACACGTACAGCCTTTGATAAGGAAGATTTGGTCTTCCCTCTGGGTTCTGGAGGACTGACGGTAGTCACTCCATGTAAAAATCAGTATCTTCGGCAAATCCTAAGGCTTAGCCGCTACCTACATATCCTGCCAGTTCTAATGCATTAGAAAAACAAATAATGCTAACACAAAGAAGAATGTGGGTAGCAGAAGTTTACAAAGATTTAACTTTTGCAATTGCCTGTAATTTGGACTTTTAGAAAATAATGCTCAA
The DNA here is from genome assembly GCA_947507595.1 of Pyralis farinalis. Classification (NCBI taxonomy): domain Eukaryota; kingdom Metazoa; phylum Arthropoda; class Insecta; order Lepidoptera; family Pyralidae; genus Pyralis; species Pyralis farinalis. Next base: position 35,246,389 of record OX382268.1, on the reverse strand, counting down.
TCTATTAACTACATTTTACAAAAAACCACTCCACTCCATCCACATTGACACTGATTAACGCCTCAAATGGTTTCATGCCTTCATTATTCAGGTCATATATGTATGTTTGATAATATTGATGTTTACTTTCATATACATATTATTTTTATGAAAATTATGTTTAATTATTTCTTATAGCAAACCTCATCCGTATGTGGCGCAGCCTGCTACATAACAAATGAGGCCGTGGCAAAAGAAATGACGAATCAAAGCTCCCTCAGTTTACTAAAAAAAGACTGAAGCAAAACAACAAGGCTCTGGAAGGTTCTTGTGTTCCTGTGAATAATTGAGGATACCAAAAATGAGGTAAAATTCTGAGCCATTAGTGGGATTGGTAACGTACCAGTGATACTTTTTGTATTCATAGGCTGCGGTAACCACCACACTAGAATATTTAACCAGCACTAAGTTAGTAGTTAGGCTTTAGAAGAGATGATGAGGCCCAATACTTTAACATATTCCGTAATAAAATATTTAAAAAGTAAGCAATTTCACAATGGCCCAGTCAAGATCTTCCACTAACCCATTGAGTCCCGACTGCCATATATATGGCACTCGCTTACGACATATATATGGTGTACTGGAACCACCGGGCCTGAACTCCATATGTTTTCATTCATAATATCATTATTTTTATCGCATGTTTTTACCACCCATAGTAAGTAGCCAGTCATTGTTTCTCTGCAACCTGGTAGCATTTATATGGGACAAATACACCAAGAAAATGAAGAGTGAATTAAGAGTTCAGTGATCAAGATGCAGAAGCTTCCAACCACCTTCTACTTGATGTCATTATTATTTTACCTCAAGGAGCCACTGACTTGTTACTCTGATTTTTTTTACTATATAAAACTGGTCAGTTACATATGACTATGCATTACCACCTATGCTCCTACCCTTTGAACCTTACTGGTTAACTTAAGTAATTTACAAAATTTTCTCAACTTGTTTTCTTTTTTCTCAGACACATAAAACCGCAGGCAAATAACAACTCCCTAGAGGGTTGTTGTGTTCCTGCGTGTGAGTGAGGCCACCAGTAAGCTCCCAAGGAGTTGCTGTGTAAGCAGCAAAAGAGACATCGCACGAGTGATACTTAAAATATTGCAAGAGTTAATAGGCTATGGTACCCGCTTTACATCAGGTGGGCCGTACACTTGTGTACCTTCCGACATAGTAAAAAAAAAGGCATTACGAAGTGTGTGTATATTTCAGCAGTGGATAAGAACCTGGCCTATTGATCAACTGGTCCGCAGTTCGAAACCTAGTAGGACGGGGCATGTATCACTAACTTCATGTCTTCGGATTTATGAACATATATATAAATATATATACACAAATCTGCATATACTTATAACTTGGAAGTGAAGGAAAACATTGTGAGGAAATCCACATGTGCGAGAAAGAATATTTTGTGAGATGTGTGACCTGACCTAAGCATGATCTGGTTTACCTCTAGTTCGTTGAGGTCTGACGGCAGTCGCTCCATGTAAAAATCAGTATGTACGCCAAATCCTTACGCTTAGGTAGCGGATCCTGCTAATCCTAATGGATTAGGAAATGAGATAATACTAAGAAGAGAAAGTGTGTGTATATTTAAATTATGTCTATCTATCTATAACTTCACGCCAAATCCCTTGCGGGGTAGGCAGAGAGAACCGAGCGCCACGTGACTCGATCCTTACATATCTCACTAGCTTCTTTAACATTCATTGCTCTTCTCATGCACGCTGGCCGGTTGCTAGGGCTCCTGACATCACCTTCTGATAGAACACGACCAATTTGGTCATGGTAGGTAAGTCTTGGCCTTCCCCGGCTCCTACATCCTTCCACTTTTGCATTGTATATCTGCTTCGTCATTCTTTCATCTTGCATTCTTTCTACATGTCTGAACCATCGGAGAATGCCTCTTCTTATTTTAATACCAACGCTCTGTTTCAGACCAACTCTGTTTCTAACATCATCATTGCGAATACGGTCTTTAAAATATGTATATTTATGTATTTAACTTTATATCTACCTTATTTCGTCACTTCTCTACCCTAACATCAAGTGAAATGAATTGCAATCATCACAATAAGGCTGCCTTTGTACAGTTACTTTCTGCTTTTAGTTATTTAATATTTTACTTTTGGTGCGATATAACACAATGTACTGTAAATTTATATAAAAAGTGTTCCTATAAGACATTGAAGATGGAAAGTAACACTAACAATATACAAGAGGTCACACAACATGGGCAACCTTGAATTGATTGATGCGTAGACAGGCATTAACATGTAGTGCTATTAGTGCATGCCTTATCTATGCCGTGCCTACTAAAACATGGTTATCTATATTGTCATTTGAAAGACATTATTGAAGGATTGTTGTCAGGTACATTTGTTTTTTTAATTATACTTTAATATAAGCTATGTGTGAGAAACTAAATCTCGTAAGCAAATATTTTAAGGGGGAGTACAGATAATAAGAATAGATGTATAATTGCCCGACTATTCATAAAAATGTATACATAAGCAACAAGTGACAGATAGACGGACCAAAAATACATAAACAATACTAGTTACAGTCCATAACCATATGATTTAGCAATCACATTACTCTACTCACATTGTTATATTTGATATAATTGGATTTTCATAAACAAAACCAGTGATGGTATCACTGACTATTCCTGCAGGCGCTGTGTGGGCAACAATTACCATAATGACCCCAATTAACTCTACTATAACCTGCAAGATTAATCGCGCGTCATCCTCGTGGATGTTTCCACAAAACCGTATTAAATTCACAACTGGAAGGAAAACGGGTGGGCACAAAGCCAACTGACTTTTTTATACAGCAGTTCCACTATGACATCATACTCACTCTGACTGCTACAGATGTAAACATATCCCCGCTACTAACAACACGAGAGATTTAGGATCACAGACTGTACGAGAAGTCCACGTTAACACTATTTAACAAAACCACGCAAACGAATCACATACAACTAATGTTTTAAATGATTTATTGGGACACCAATTCACTGCCTACACGATTCACGCAAATTCCTGTTAGTTCTACGTTTACTACAGAACATGAGCGGTTATTTGGCACTACGATTATTGTTATGGAGTATCACACAGGCTTGTGACTGGAAATATGTACATTAAATAATTTTTATTAAAATTCAATTCTACAAAAGCCATTGTATGACATGCATGCCATTGCCATTAAATACGTTGCGTTCAAGAACAACTCATTGGAATGTCAATCAATGGTAGGTTAATAAAGGTGCGTTCAAATCAAGACGCCGTTTGAGAACTTACCTACATATATTACGCACAAAAAGAAAAAAATGCGTCCATAAAATTTTAATAAATTAGAAAAGTGCTTAAATTGTTTAACTACCCCAATTAAGTTTTAGTTTCGCAACAAGTTTTTTTCGTTTTGATTTTCCCTGAGTGATCTGAGGTAGACATCATTATGTAAAAACAAGAACTTCTGTATAAGCGTGTATGTAGCATACATAAAAGTTTGTTTAAAAAAATATAAAGCCTTTTCTATTAATGTTTACCTATTATCCTGATAGTGAACGATTGAAACTATTGCTAATACACATTTGATTCTTAATGTGCACTCAATCATCACATAATAGACAAAATCATTTTTGAGTCCAGACTCATGTGAAAATGAGTGAGACTGCCGCCGGTGTTTGTCGACCTTAGTTTGTATTGTGCTCCCGCAAAGATAATTCAAATTGCCATCCCCACTAATCTGCGTGTTAGCATCACATCATATCAGTGACCTGAGTGAGCCAACTATTTTCCGTATTTTACACAGGTTCAAAATAATGGCAATACGAAAAAGAAGACGAAATGCTTCGCAGCTTGTCTCGTTAGATGAGATGAACAAAATCTTGAGTGAGATGGAATGAACACACACTCTCCTTCTTTTCAGTTGATAGGTAGCTTCCAATCCAAATTTAGGTAATAACTACATAAACCTATTCAAAATGAGGTGAAAACACAGCAGTGGGGGTATCCACATTATCCAGGAAAGCCATATTGGAAACGGATTCGAAAAGTTTTCACTCAAATTTCATATTTCTTGACAGATAATTTTTCGAAGGCGATTGGAATATGGGATTTCCGAGGCAATGTGAATATCCCCACTACTCCAGGGGATATCAATGGGACAATATACCCATGAACAGGTCACAGCACGGTTTTTTGATTCCTATTCATTCCTAAGCCATATTCGGCTTTCCGTAATATGAATACTCCACAGAATTCGAACCATGAACCAGTCTGGCTGAAAAATCTTCGTTACTCACTCGGCTATCACAGGATACCTAATTAATAGTTAAAAAGTTATCAGTAGGCGTATCGACATTGCCTCGAAACACCACACTAAATATTTAGAATGTGAGTGAAAATTTTTCGAATATAATTTATTGAGGCAAGAGCATGCCTTTTCTTATCTTAACAGCGACATGTTCAGATTAACTCTCTCTGATCATTACGAACGCGGTTAGCAAGCGTTATGCCACAAATTTTGTGCAATGCTCGCTTCTCGACCGCTTTTATTCTACTTTCATGTTGTCACTGCCATACCCAACTTTTACTTCTATAAGTTAGCGTTAGGATAAGTACCGCGTTGTGTGCAGTGAGCTGTGCCTTCTGGCTTAGTTTTCAACTGCCTAGAATTTTACCCAATGCCTCACGCGTCTCTCCACATCAGCGGTGTACCTTCCATCCCTGTTATCCCTGCTAAAAGCGATTCCAAGATATACAATCTCATTCGCGTGCTCCAACATTACATTATCAACCGAAATCCTCACATCCGGTTTTTTTCGCATTCAATTGTAAGCATTTATTCATACAATCGTCTTTCTCCCGAATTTAGGTAAGTACCTGTTTGTGGCGAAAATGGAAACTGTTGTAATGTTGAAATGTCATTCAATTTTTGTAATAATTATTAACGTGCAGAATTTAGCAACAATGGAGCAACGGTGATAAGATGACATCATTTACTTTAATTTAGTTCACAAATTTTGATTGGTTTACATTTAAAAACAGATCACGGTTGATAATCGATGTATGAATATAACTTGTTACGTACGGCATACGAAAGGTACGAAGGTCAAAGTGGTAAGTTTGACGTGCATTTAACTGTAGGTACCATGTACGTAAACATAAATTTTTGATTGCGTTTGGTTTTTGTTTTTTAAGCTCTCACTAATATTCTACGGGCCGTGTACCATACTTAACACTTATAACTCTGTAATTTTACCACATACTTACCTAAATGTTATAAAAGCAAGCAATCTTTTCCAGTTATTAAATCGACTTCATTTTAACATTCGTAGAATATGTGTAATAAAATTATTTACTTCGATTTTTTTTGTACAACGCCGTAAGGCAATGTATACGGCCCACTTGAAGTAAAACGGTTACCGAAGCCTATAAACGCTTGCAATACATTAGGTATCAGTCGGACGATGCCACCACTGCTGGTAACACAGCAACTCCTTAGGAATTTACTGGTGATCTCACTTACACGCAGGAACATAACGTTATTTGGCCGCGGTTTTCTGTGGGGTGGAGGTACTTTCCCAAACGGGGTGCCTTGATGCGCCCTACCTATCTTAAAAAGATTCAGGCCTAGACAAACAGACATGTTCACGCACAGAACAAACATTTGTTCTGTGTGAGAATCGACCCCACACGAGCGTTGGTATCAAAGTAATATAACAGCGCATTTCACCACTGCGCTAGGCTGCGCTACCGAGCGCGTCAAAAAATACATAAATATAATTAACTAAATTATGCAGTTTACCCTGCAGTGCCAAAAGAGTAACATTAGATGTAAAGCGATTAGCCAGTAAATCAGTATTATTTACTGGGTAATCGCCATCCATGTAATCACATACATACGAAGAGGCGCAACCTGTAGACTAGGACTGAAGAAGTTGTCCATCCGGTCAAATGTTACGTGCGCTGGTCAATTTTCGTGGAAAATAAAATAGAGAGTAATTTAACTACAGTATCCGAACGGCTGGTGAGTGGTGTTTGAACTTGATCCAATACAGTCCTAAAGACAATAAGTCTATGTGTTCACCGTTAAGAAAATGCTATTCGTTGTAGTTCTTATCACAATTCCAGAACAAGCATTTTAACAACACCAAGAGCATAGGTACTAGAAAATGAGACTCGCCGTCGTCGTGGAATTTATGCTCACGCACAGGAACGTATTTTTTGGTTTCAGATACCTTTCCGAAAACTGTTAAGTTGTGAACATAGATAACAGAAACAACGGGAGATGTGACGAGGGGGCGTGGTTGGTGTCGCCGCAATATGCTCAAAACGAGAACATTGCCAAGAACAGTTAGTTAGTTGCAATCAAGTTCGATTGAGATACGTTGCTCCTTGTTTTAGCAAAATGCCAAGTTGTGCTGTTGTAATTTGCAAAAATAGAAGTGCAGTGGTTAACTTTAAATCAAATGGAATCACTTATCACCTGTAAGTACAAATAATATTACGTATTATAAGCATAAATACAAAATTAATTTCAAAAATTCTCCGACGCCATTTCTACCCGAACCTTACCACGATGCAAATTTTAAATAATCAACATCTCATTCTTAAATCATACATTGCTTTTCTACCATTACGCAGTCGCCACCGCTCGTTTCCCAACGCAATGTAAAGCGAGTGATATTATTCGTTCACTGTGTGTGCAGTTTCGAGATACGGCCGCATGTTTCTGCCGTCGGTTAGGGGTGCGCTTTGCTTCACTTATCGATACGAAGTGTCAATAGACTGCTAGTATTAGATAAAAATTATAAGTCTTTACTGTAGTTATTATTTCATCTATATTTTCATCGTCACCCCCGCTGCCAATCCAGCAACTCAACTTCTTGTGACCTCACTAACTCGCATGAAATCAATCATCCTCCAGGGAATTGTTATATAGTATAGTGGGGTTGGCTTTGGCTCTAAGTTGACATTGATCCACTTACACCCCATAAATATTTTATTACAAACATTACACTTCTTGATAGATCATAGATCGATATAACGTTGTCAATATAGACAAAGTCATATCGACCCGCGTGTCCCAGCAAAGTCGCTTTATCAGTGTCTGTAGTAGTGCGTGCTTACTTGGGTGTTGTTTAAATAAACGTCCAATGACAGCGTCTTAACAAAAGTGTGTCGTTGTACTTGTGTGCGTAGAATGACATCTTTTATTTATTTAAGTGTGTGAGTGTTTTATGGTGGGGTGAAACTCGGCGACAACCGTCCCGGTGTAAACTCACGTAGTATGTCACATCTCCCGTTGTTTCTGTTATCTATGGTTGTGAACCTGCTGAGGTTTTACCAAGGATACTTACTACAAAATGAGGTTCTTAAAAAAGAGAAGACCTCCGAGTGTTGCAAGCGTCCAGAAGCTGCAATAACTGCTTGTCATGAGGAAAGCTTTATGCTTAATTTCCACCTTAATGATATTAAAAAATGCACGAGGAATTCCTATTTGACTTGAAGCATTTTATAAACATACATCAGTAATCAAACCAAATGTTCGAATCTAAACATTAGGTTGATTCTTATCTCTTCGTTGTCTGTACGTTTTGTGTTTCTTATCGGGTATGCATTTAACGAGGGAATTGGCTATCGCCGTCTTCAAGCTTTGAAAAAAGTCTTTCTATTTGTAAAATCTCGTTTTTCAGGAAAAACTCTCGTACCTACATATAGGAGAAACTTAAAAAGCAAAATCTGATCTAAATACAAAGTTTGATCAATCGAAGTCTGTTTTATATGTACAAAAATTACTCGTTTGAAATAATAAGATAGGTAGGTACATAGGAAACATCCAAATCAAAACTAGCAGACATGTTTATGTATATCTTGTGCGTGAGACGAACCCACGAGCGTTGGTGCTAAAGTTGTTAGCTATTCCACCAGCGGGCTCGTCAAAATCAATTTCATCAAACTATTGGACCCTCCGCTGACCATGTGTCTCGATAGATACGATATTTCAGTAGATCATAGAATCACCGTCTCAACCAGATCCAAATACCCTGGCAAGGCCAGGATGGTTCCGGCCTGCAAGGTGCCGTCGCGTTTGGTATTATAAGCCGGCTGGTATGGATCGCGCGAGTTCTACTTGTGAAGATAGCTTCACATCAGGAGACATTGGCCACTGCAATTGCGGCCTGAGCCGATTGTGGAAGGCTGCTAACTATTTGGTAATCTAGCAATTCCAATGTTACATTCCCAAACAGTTGTTGTAGTTGTAGAAAACTTTATTGTACAATAACTAACATAACAATATTTAAGTATCGCGTTAATGTTAATACTTGCACTTGTGCAGATTCCACTTCACAATTTTATTTAAATTTTATTTTTACCGACCGGTTTCGCCTTTACGGCATAATACGCCATAATGCCTTATTAAATAAAATTGTGAAGTGGAATCTGTACAAGTGCATATATTAACATTAACAAGATGTCTTCAAAATTCCACCAAGAGCCTACAATCAACAGTATCAACATAATATTTAAGTATATGGTTTGGTTAAAAATAGGTAGAGATGCTAACCCTTTCAAGCAAGCTGTGGTAGATCTAACTGACCTTTCCTGTCCCTGATCTGCAAAGTGAACTGAATGCTGCCTCAGGTTCAGTAAGAGAGCGACAACCAGACATGAATTCGTCAGCAGAGTTGGTGAGCGGCTTACAAGCTATTTCTTTGGGAGTTGTGCTTTCTAGTCGCTCACTAAGGCTGCCGAGGACTAACTTTTACCATTAGTCATTGCCATCAGATCGCAAGGCATCCTGGCCTAAAATGCTAAAAAAACATTGAATAAACAATTTTAAAAGCATTGCCAAGCATTCGAAACGTCAGGTTCAACAAAATAAATAAAACACGCGATACTTCCGTTAAAAATTGTTTAATTCAATGCTAAAAATAACGTCGATTTACTTAGAAGTCTGTGCCTCTATCTCGATTTTAAATGAATGGGAGACCGCCATCTACCATACCAGCCATGGAGTTGAAGCTGTGTGCTCTTGAGTTCAGTGGGAGTAGTCCACCTTGGCTTGGAAAGCCATATTCGAAACAGATTTGAATAGTTATCTGTCAAAATGTATGGAATCTGCATACATTTTGACAGATAACTTTCAATTCCGATTCAAAAATAGCTTTCCGTCCTGTCCGCGTATGCTAATTGCATAAGAAGAGTAATGAATGTTAAAGAAGCGAATGAGGTTTGTAAGGATCGAATCATGTTAAGCTTCTGACTTGGACTTTTTTTTTGTACAACGTTGGGACTACCAGTAAGCTCCTGTAGAGTTATGTTAGCAGAGGAAGTGGCATCGCGCGAGTGATACATAATGTATTGCAATCGTTTATAGGCTGCGGCAATCGCTTTACATTAGGTGGGCTGTATACTTGTATGTCTCCCGATGTTGTACATAAAAAGAAGCTTGCCGCTAGCGACGGAGGCCTTCGAATGTACCGCGAGGTGCAGGAGTAGCTGCCTCGATCGCCGGAGTGTCGACCTAGCACGACGGTTTTATTTTCATAAACAAACAGTTCATAATACTTATTTTAACTTTAACATTCATTCTAGAAAACCTATATAGCTAGTATATGTGGAATGAGCTCCCAGCCGAGGGTTTTCCAGGGGACTACAGCATGGAATTCTTCAAGCAACGCGTGAAGAGGTTTTTCAGCAACGCATGAGTGACACCCCTGGTGTTGCAAATGTCCATAGGCTACGGTGACTGGTTACCATCAGGCAGGCCGTATGCTTGATTGCCACCTTAGTGATATAAAAAAAATTTGGCATGTCATTCTAGAAAACCTATATAGATAGCATATGTACAAAAATCGAAATTAGTGGGTCTTTTATCGCGTAGGCGTTCATTCCAATAAGTGTCACTTATGGGTTATGTTCAACACAGCCATTAAGGAAATATGGAGAGCCAATGACACGATTTTGCATAGTAAATAAAATGAACTCTACGCGTTGGGAGGTAAAGTAGAATATGCAACTCTTTTTGGTTAGTTCCTAGATAAACATCGCATCACTTAGCGGCTCATTTGTTAAAATATCCTCACATTGGTCAGTTGGCAGGAATCGCTGATATTTAGGTTCTAGAACACTGCGTTTTGGTGAGGATAGCCCTCATGCACATTCAAGAGATTTATTGGTTAGTGGACATAGCACATAGTATAAGGAGAGTTTTTGCCTCCCTTTGTGTGTTCTACCGATTGTATAACGGGTTGTGTTCCGAACAATTGTTCGATATGACGCCAACAGCTACGTTTTATAACCGCACCGCTCGTTGACGGCGGGTAGTTCACCCTCACACGCTGGAACCGCATTGGTCTCGTACTGCTGTTCCAGAGAAGTTTTCTTCCGAGAACTCTTAAGCTGTGGAATGAGCTCCCAGCCGAGGTTTTTCCAAAGGACAACAGCATGGAATTCTTCAAGAAATGCGTGAAGAGGTTTTTAGAGGGCCGGCAACGCAAGAGTGACACCCCTGGTGTTGCAAATGTCCATAGGCTACGGTGACTGTTTATTATCAGGCAGGCCGAATGCTTGATTGTACCTCAGTGGTATAAAAAAAGCAGATTACTACACGTATAACATGTCACGACAAAATTAGATTTAATGAAAGACGAATGCAATGCTAGTAAAACAGAGTTGGTAGCACGAAGAGAGAGAATGGCAGCCGCCTAGCGGGGCGGGTACAGTCGATAAACGAAATAAAGCATAAAATATTTCGCACATTTCTTTATTACCGAATATTGCATTAAGTATAAACACATTACATCCACACACACATTTGTTAACCGACCGTGCATTAAATTACTACTACTTTAGTGACATACACTTGGTAGAAATGGATTTATGTCAATCTTTCTGACAACTTCGATTGACATATATCCGCGTTTAAATAAAAACTATTGAAGTTATTCGCTCTTTGTCTTGGGCGCATCTTCCTTGTAGTAGAGGAACACAAATGAGAAGAGAAACACGCCGACCATCATGGAGAAGGCACTCACGTAGTATGGATACGCGCTCGGTATGAACCGCTCGTACTGCGTGTGTTGCAGCGGACGGACAGACACCTGCAATTGAAGGAACTTACTTTTAAAAAGGCACATTTAGTTTATGGACGCGTCGGCATTTGGTGTGCGGCGGAACCTCGGCGAGTCCCCGTTCAGTCGTCTTTCGGAGTTCGTGATGGAAGGTTGTACTAATATTTCTATTTATAAAACCAAGTGGTTACTTTATACTATGGTAAATTACTGTCTTCTTCTTCTTCTTCGCGTTATCACGTTTCCTAATCCATTAGATTTGGCGGGGTCCGCTACGCAAGTTTAAAGATTTGGCGACAATACTGATTTGATTTTTACATGGAGCGACTGCCGTCAGACGTCCACGTCCCAGAGGGAAAACCAGATCCTTCTTAAGTTAGGTCACACATGTTTCGAAATATTATTTCTGGGACTTGTGGTTTCTCTCACGATGTTTCCCTTCACCGCCGAGCAAGTGATAAATATGTACATAAATACGAAAACACGAATTTAGTGGAAACTGAATACGTCTTCGTAACGGGTAAACGGAAGTAAGTTATACTTTACGGCTACAATTATATGATGCAGCGTAATTATCTCAACATGGTAGTGATTTCCCCCTGCCGCGCGCTATGTGTCAAAGTCCTTCCTCTACCTAACCTAACAAATTTTAGCTATCGAGTGGTGCAATTAAATTTTGTATGAAAACGATAGATATGTAGATTATGTAGCTACAACACCAAATGTATCCTTCGATTTTGTTACTACCAGTTTTCTGAATTGCCCCTCCCACTATGAAAACAAATTTAAATGTTTAAATACATAAATAAATTATATCATCATTCGTTTTGGTAATTCTTCAGTAGACAGTAGAAGTGTTCTGGATGTTTCCATTAATGTTAATACAGGCATTTTGACCTAAATTTATGAAAGCTTTAACATTGATAAAAGGTAAAATGGTCACACCTGGGTAGAATGATACAGTCTTGTGTACCCAATGCGGTCATAGTCCACTTTGAACTGGTACACGCCCCACACGTCTGGTACTTTGAACACAGCCTCGTAGACCCCATCGGCATTCTTTTTCATAGTGGTGCGAACGAATGGGTCAATGCGAACGAACTCCAATTGAACATCCTCGGCTTCGAATGGCTCCCATAATCCATTCTTCAGTTCATCAATCTCAATCCTGTACACCTGAAATTTCAATTTCCATTTGTTTATTTCGGGATAAAGTGCGTTCAGGTAGTCGAGATAAAGAATGTAAACAAACATTCAGAGCATAACATATTTTTATGAGTATTATTAGTCATTTTCGTCCTAGCGTTACCACCACTAGGTTATCTCTACTCTTTTATTTAGTATAACTTATTATTATTTACTTTAACAAAATTAAAGTTAAAACTGATACTAGGTAGTACAAAAATTGCCAGCCAACTGAAAAGAAAACTTCAAAGTAGGCATATTTTTTATTATAAAATGATAAACAAAAAAAATATACTATATGATAATGTATGCTTTTTAGGCATTTTCTACCACGTATGGTGAAATTGTGGAATAAATTACCCTCAGTGGTGTTCTCGAACAAATACGATATGGGTGCTTTCAAGAAAAGAGCCTATGTTTCCTTAAAAAGGCTGGTAACGGATCAGTGACCCTTTGGTGTTACTGATGACTATGGGGGATGGTGACCACTTACCATCAAGTGACCCACATGCTTTGTTTGCTTCCCTCTAATATAAAAAAAACGGGTTGCACTCCGGGAGTGGCGGCAGATGCGGCGGTGAAAACTTGAACATTAACGTTGTGCATTTTTTAATATTTTGGAATAGTTAGGGAATAATTTCGCACGAATTGCTTTATTTATCAGTATAAAAGTACTATCATGTATGTGGTAAAATACAATATTCATATATGGCGCTATCGTACACAAACATGACAATTTATATTACATTAAAAATTAAACACTTCAGAATTATTACAATTATTTTACATTAAAAAGTTTATCTCTCAGAAAAATCAACTTTCATCCATAATTTCAACGACTCTCACCATCATCATTACCAGCATCATCATCACCAATCTCTAAAACTCAAACACACCGCGCCGCTTAAACCAAACAGCGATGTTGATAAACTACGTTGAACGAAACGCGTAAACGCCAACAATTTTACGCTAGCGTTTTAGTCGCGAGAAAATAATGCCCTATGAACGATCTAGCGCTTCATGTTTTAATTGTTTAATAGAGGTAACTAATGTTTTAGCACAGCGGCGGCGAACTTAAGTTCTAATTCTCACCAAAATCTTACGGTCAGGGTCACGTGTCCTGACGCGAGTTTAGCATTTTTTACTCATCCCAAAAAGTGCACAACGCCGCTAAAGTAGTTTCACATCAAAAAAATAAATAAACAGGTCTGTTTTGTCCAGGCGTAGTCACACGTCATTACTAAATGTGCTATAATATCATATATCTTATTTAAACAGGCATAGATCATAAGATTTGATGCTTTATTAATAGTTTCAATTAAAAATTTATTATTTGTCGACTCAATCACGTAAACATTACTTGAGCTGCCAAATGTGACGAATTCGTGTACAGACCCTTCACTTGTACCTTTCCTTATTCGTGAACCCTACCTCTATCAAAGCAGCCCGTCTGGGGAAGAACCTCAACCTCACAGAAAATCGTATCCAAGTACCAAATGATACTTAATGAATTATCATAGGCTTCAGTAACAAATTTATATAAGGTGGACCGTAAGCTTGTATGCTGCCCGACGTTAGATGAAAAAACACATGATTGCCATACCAAGAAGAGAGGTAGGGCGCATTAAAGCAGCCCGTCTGGGGAAGTACCTCCACCTCACAGAAAACCGCAGCCAAATAATAACTCCCTAGAGCAGGGGTTCCCAAACTTTTTCAGCTCGCGGTGCACTTACAGGTCTAATATTTTGTCTCGGCGGCGCCCCGTAGTCGTGAGTACTCAAAAAAGGTACAAGTATACTAGGCACAAAAACTAAAACATCCGCAATACGAAGCTGAGTTTTTACATTTTTATTGACACGCAAGAAACATTTATAATTTAAGAAAAATAGGATATAAAATACTATGACAACTAAATCAATGTGACGTGTGAGCTTGGTAATCTCCACTAAATTTTTCTAAGCGCGGGAATACCACTACTCTCATTTCTTACTCCACATTTATCTTTGACCGATATTTGCTTTATATTACAGCTACAGCTGAAAATTCGGCCTCACATAAATAAGATGTTGCAAAGGGAATGAGAATTCTTAATGCTTTTGAATTTAAAGTTGTGTGTTCATTTTGGACCGATATCCAAAACTCCACCAAATCGGAACACGTGATGTTGCTTTTAGGCTGCTGTCGCAAGAGAGCTGAATATGACTGTGTTCTTCTTGTAAAGGGAATTCTGGTGGAGCTTGAGTATGGAAAGGATCTTGGACCCACGCATATTTTTCTTGTTTGATTTCATTCGTATTGAATTGTTCATTTTGTAGGCGCGAATACCTAAATTTCGTATCCAGGTAATGGTAAACATGAGCGTCTTGCGGTGCCCCTCTGTACTCTCTACGGCGCACACTTTGGGAACCTCTGCCCTAGAGGGTTGTTGTGTTCCTACAACACTACTTTACTGTGAGTGAGGTCACCAGTAAGCTCCTAAAGAGTTGTTGTGTTAGCAGCAGAGGTGGCATCGCGATACTTAACGTATTGCAAGCGTTTATAGGCTACGGTAACCGCTTTACATCAGGTGGGTTTGCTTTTATGCCTTTCGACATTGTATAAAAAAATGACCAGATTTGCAGCCAAATGCTGCTCCTTGGTGCACTTACAACTGTATCGGTGATGGTATAGGTGTTGGAGGTCTCCTTGTCTCCCTGGCGGAAGTGCTGCACGTTGCGCACGCGCAAGCGGCCGCGCTCGCCGAACACCCACGAACTCAAGTGCAAAGCTAGGTTTCTGTTACCAGATTTTTCAGATTTCAACTTATCTCCCTGTAAAATATTAAGAATGTTATTGATAACAACATTAAGAAAGATGTGGCTATTAAATAACGAGACTGACGCTAAAACATTTTATTTTGGTTTCACAGATATTTATTTAATATCACCTTCAATATACATACACCCCTCCTATATTCCTACAACACTCCATACGAATCATCCATTTTCGAAACCGAACTGGAAGTCTTCTTTCAGGACGCGTGCCGCTTTTTCTTTCACAGCGTCAACGGACTCAAACCTTGTTCCTTTTAATACAGATTTCACCTTAGGAAACATAAGTCGCAAGGCGCAGGATTCGGCGAATAAAGCGGATGGTCTAACACTGGGAAGCTGAACTTGGCTAGTAACCTCTGGACAGACAATGCTGTTATAAGCCATTTCATTATCTTGGTTGCTGCTTGGAGAACTCATGACTTGCCCTTCCACAATTCTTGTTATTCTTTCACGGAGTTCAGCAAGAACGTGAAGGTAGTTTTGATTATTAGTTTTAGCTTCAGGAACCCAGTTTTTTTTAGTACCAATTTATTCAATATTGTCATCTGCCATCCGTTTAAACGTGGAGGGGCGAGCCCGACGTGAATCATCTTCAATGTCTTCTCCGCCAAAAGTTTAAACCACTTAAGAACATGTGCATGCGATAAACATTCACTGCCATACATTTCTTTCAATAAATTATAGTATATATATAAATTTCAATAGTGATTTTTCCAAGTTTAATGTGAAATTTCCTGACAATTCATTGCTCTATTGTTACACTTAACATTTATCCGGCGAAAAAAAAAAATCTATTGCGGACGAAGGCTACGGCTATACGGATTTGTTTACAAAAGCCAGGATGGTGTGCATGTGGTGATGAAGAATTAACGTTATTGTGCTTATATCTGCACGCCAAGTCCTTTGCGGGGTAAGCAGAGAGAATAATTTTGACAGCTAAAAGCCAGTAGGTACTCTTACACTGTTCTACTTGTTTACATTTACCTAAGATATATGTGAGACTTACATGTACTTTAGCCACGGCCGAACTGAAAGCTTCGTCAGAGAAGAAGTATAATGATCCACTGAAGACAATGCGAGCATTGTTTCTGGCTTGCAGAGCTGCAATCAGGACAGTCTTGCGGCCGACGGCGTGCGGGTACTCCTTCACCTAATCATACAAGCATTATGAATTAGAATGTTAAATTATACATAGCTGACATTCATCAGCTTCTTTTTTCATCATCCAACAGACATCATCAGTTCAGCCGAAGGACTCCACTGCCTAAATAGGCTTATCCTGTAGGTTCCCACAATGATTGCTCCTATGACATTTGCATCCAATGGGAAACCCTTCTTCGTCTCACTAGATTGTCAGTCCATCAGTAATTTTTAAGAACAGTTTAATAAAATAAATATTGTTGGGCCATCTAGCCCAAAGGAAACGAAGCTTGTGTTATGGCTACTAAACATACATAAATATATTTTTTTATTTTTTTATATAAATTCATTCTTTAGATACATAGAAAACACCCAGACCAAAACAAACAGACATGTTGCTACACACAAATGTTTGTCTTATGCGAATCAAACCTATGAGCATGTTTGTCAAACCTATGTTTACTAACCACAGCACCAACAAACTCATCTAAATAAATAATAACAATAGATAGTTTGTACTTTAATATTGACCACTGATAAAGGCAATTTGTATAATATATCCTGTGGAATACAAGATACAGCCTAATTCATGTAAAACTGTTACTGCCACTTATGTACGCTTGTATCTAAAAGCAATTTGGGATGTGTGTAAGTAGCTCCCTGTGATGCATTTTGCTGAAACAAATGGGGCTAAACTGGTGTCAGATCCAGTTAGAGGACGTGCTGTGCCCGATCTGATAGATAATATACTTTAGTGAGGGCTTCATCTGCCAAATAAATGGGAGACAGAGGTTCTATGACCATACAGCCTTGTTTTTAATATAATATTTTTCCTTATTTTTATTATTAAATTGAACGGAAAATAACACACATAGAATCTTGCTTTCTTTTGAAGAGGCAATAGTGTCTGTAACTCTTGATTGATTGACTGACTGACTTGACATATCAATATCACAGTAAAAAGAATTCTTCTAATTTACTTACAGACATCATTTAGTCACTCCTTCTGGGTTTAAGTATCTCAACCCTTACACATCCCACTGCAGGGATACGGGTCTCCCTTCAAATGAAGGGGTTTAGAGCATACTCCACCACGCTGCTTAAATGCAGATTGGCAGAGGCCAGTGTTTTCAAGCCACCTTTATTAGGCAGATTCTACTAAAAAACTGCAACTGCACTGCAGCGCGGCGTGTGTCAAAATGCGTACATTTTGACGATTCGTTAAACGTCGCTGCTATCAGATCGCTTAACGAAACGTCAAAATGTACGTATTTTGACACACGCCGCGCTGCAGTGCATTTTTTAGTAGAATCGCCCTACTTAACGACTATCATCTATCGACAACAGTCGGGACCGACGGCATACCCTCCAGAACACGGATAAACTCGAGATAGAAAAACCCATCCATAGACAGGCTGCGGTCGACGTTGCGTAACCTGCGTATTCGGTTAAACTGACACACGTAACGACGCCATCGAGCTATCTTCAGTATAAGTGTTGAAAATAATATTAACTGCCATTTATATGGGTAATATATGACTGAGTTTTAACCAAGTACTAACATGATTTTTCAAAAATTTTCAGTGTTTGGTATTATTAGAAGGTCAAGCTGGCGTCGAAAAAACTTGGTGTGCTCAACAGGGCTAAGCAGTACTTCAGTGCGGGGCAAAGACTTATATTATATAAGTCTCAAGTCAGACCGCACTTGGAGTACTGCAGTCACCTTTGGGCGGGAGCACCTGAATACCAGCTTGGACCGTGTGATTCGATTCAGAGACGAGCTGTGAGAATTGTCGACAATCCTAAGCTTACACACGGTATTGAACCCTTAAGTTTAAGGAGAGACTTTGCCTCCCTTTGTGTGTTCTACCGATTGTACAACGGGTTGTGTTCTGAAGAGTTGTTCGAAATGATGCCGACAGCTACTTTTTATAACCGCACCGCTCGCCGACGGCGAGGAGTTCACCCTCACACGCTTGAACCGCTATGGTCGCGTACGGTGCGGTTCCAGAGAAGTTTTCTTCCGAGAACACTCAAGCTGTGGAATGAGCTCCCAGCCGAGGTTTTTCCAAGGAACTACAGCATGGAGTTCTTCAAGAAATGCGTGAAGAGGTTTTTAGAGGGTCGGCAACGCATGAGTGACGCCCCTGGTGTTGCAAATGTCTATAGGCTACGGTGACTGTTTAACATCAGGCAGGCCGTATGCTTGATTGCCACCTTAGTGGTATAAAAAAAAAATTTGCTTGGGTCTAAATTTCATAAACTTTCACATTTTGTCTATTCACAGGCAAGCAGTGTATACAATGTGTGTTATAGGATATTATATAACACTAGCTGTGCCCGTGACTTCGTCCACATGGAATATGATTTATTAATATTAATAAATAAAATTTCTAAAATAAAAGTAGCCTAAGTTACTCCTTATTACATCAGCTATCTAAGAGTGAAAATCCCATCAAAATCGATCCAGCCATTTCAGAGCTTAGCCGGAACAAACAGACAGACAAAAATTGTAAAAATATTCATTTTGGTATATGTACCGTGTATACATACATATGCATTTATTAAAAAGCAGTTACTTCAATATTACAAACAGACATTCCAATTTTATTTATCTGTATAGATGTCCAAAACCAGTATCTTTGCCAAATCTTTAGGCTTACGTAGCGGACTGGCGGAATGGCGTTAACACTAGGAAGAAGAAGAATTACAATATACATCATACCTGACTCTTTGGATTGTAACTGTATGCTGTACTGTCAGCAGTCAAGATAGGCAGAACCAGGCTGTTATCCTTGTCCACGATGAGGCCCGTGCCTTCATAACTGAGGGGGCGGACATTTTTCTCTCCAACTATTGCAGGTGCCTTGATCAAGTTGTCTGGCGACAAGACAATCCTTGTGTGCTCACCCTCATCGGATATGTCATAGTTGAAGTGGTCAATCACCGCTGCTGACTCTTCGTCCATCTGTAAAATGTGTTAATATGACATGTAAACATGCATGCATGGCATTGTCCAATTTTGTATTATAACGTTAGTCTAAATTTAATAACTCTATTTAAAAATGTTATTTTTAAACAATAATATTATTTATTTCACTATGAATTATTACTAGAATTTAATATATCCATACTGCTCTAGTTTTATCATACACTCATGAAGTTTGGATTCCTGATCAGTGTTCTATGAGTGAATATTTTAAATAAAGTATGGTAATATAGTCATGTCAGTTACTTTCTTATTTCTATCTATATAAAATAAGCAATTATATTCAATTCAATATACAATATTTTCAATTGATCCAGGCTGGCATTGTAGGGTTCATATGAGGAGACAGTTGTTTGCTACAAGGACAATAGTTGCATTTCTAATTGCTCTGTTTAGGAGTTTGAACAGTTTATCATTTCAGTTTTTTTTTGTTAAAATTCAAAATGTATTTTGGTATGTCGTGTTACCCAGACAGAAGAAGCTCTTGCTTATGTACAAGAAGATCATATGTTAGTACCTATCTGATGGTCTTTAGGCCACTGGTCCATGAGTAGAATACACTAAATAGCTGGCTAACCATGATATTTCCTTGTCTTTACACCAGACAGGTATAGATCTATAAATGCTTGAGCAATCAATAGAAGGGAACCCTACCCTACACATTTCCATAAAATTTTAAGACAATATAACATGGCATACTTTTGTTTATCCTAATGATACACACATGACACATTATCTGCTTACGCATAATTGTTTTAAGCACAATTTCTCTAAACACAACATTTTAAAGCATAAAATTTATTTACATATAAGATATTAATATATATTTTTTATTAGGCTAATAGTCATTATGCCTAGTAATATTATGCGAATGAAAATTATATGCCAATCAAATTAGCCTAAAAGATAATTAGATCAACATAAAACTATGCCAAAAAACAATTATGGCTAAGTATATCAGGAAAAAATACATTATGCGAAAAGAGGAGATAACCAATTGAAGTTATAAACTTTACAACCTAAATAACTTAAAAACATTTCTCTACTACTAGAAAACTCGTTAACATTCAACCCTCTCGACATATTAACTCGCCGACTGTCATTTTTATATTATCAATAGTGATACCTCAAAACCGCATTCTGAAGCAATTTCCCTGTACACGTCACCGGCGGCAGCATTGCCAGCCATGAGCAGGTTCCCTCCATCGTCGATAAACTTTGTGACGGCCTCTGTATCGATCTGCCCACCAAACTCCAGCACCGACGGTGAGAATATTATCAGGTGCTTATACAGATACTCTCCGTACTTTGATAGAACTAAATTAGGATCATCCGCTAACTTAAAAGTTAATCCATAACCACGATCTGTGGAAAAAAGAGATTACACGTTGTACAAGAGAATGTTTGGAAAATAATAAATTAATACAAAAAACACCGGTGTTCCACGACATCTTACCATGCAATGATTTGAAAAAGATTGAGTGGGTTTCTCTAATATTCAGATTATCAACAAGGACCAACGTTTCTTGAATTGCAGACGAAGCCGTAGCGTAGTAAATACAAGCAAATAAAGGTACAATTAATGAAAAAATCATTTTTATTTTGTTATCAGTAGGTAACCTAAACTAAGCTAATGTAGTAACTTGATGATGAATGAAGAGCAATGACATGAAATTGACATCTGTGAATTTGCGAATGACGTGTCCCTATCATAGACTAAACAACTTTTCTTTTAATTTAATTTAACGTTCGAATATTATCAACTGCGCTGCTCCTTGCTTTTGGTGAACTTGACATCTCTCAGTGCAGCGACATCTTACAGGGCAAAGAGCAACGCCCGCTCTCAGCGGGCCTGCTTACGAGTATAACGCACCATAGGATTTCATCTCTACTCGTATGTTAGTTTTTTAGGTATCAAGTAGGAAATGAAATCGTACCAAATAATTGTTATTTGGCACGTTATATTTGTTTTTGGAGGTAACTCCTTAAGAAACGATTTTGAGTTATAAGGCCCGGTACGGAAATTTTATGTTATGAGGAGTAAAATCAAATGAAGGAGTTATCAAAAATATCGGCCAAGTGCGAGTCGGACTCGCGCACGTAGGATTCCGTACCACTATCTATAAAAACGGCAAAAAAATCACGATTGTTGTTTGGGAGCCCCCCTTAAATATTTGTTTTTTTTTTTAATTTAATTATTTATTCTTAAAGTGAATATATAACTAAATATTCTGTGAATATTTCAAGCGTCTACCTGTTGCCGTTATCAATATCGAGCAAAACGAGCAAAAAAATCACGTTTATTGTATGGGAGCCCCCTTAAATATTTATGTTATTTTATTTTTTAGTATTTGTTGTTATAGCGGCAACAGAAATACATCATCTGTGAAAATTTCAACTGTCTAACTATCACGGTTCATGAGATACAGCCTGGTGACAGACGGACGGACGGACGGACGGACGGACAGCGAAGCCTCAGTAATAGGGTTCCGTTTTACCCTTTGGGTACGGAACCCTAAAAAGCGACTACGCGCCTGAAACCCACGGACCTAGGGTCTCAACTCTAAAAGAAACAAAGTTGTAATCGAAGCCAGTATCCCAGAATTTATTAACTTTTAAAAGTTTAGCCACCTTAGACGCCCCGCCTGCCTTGGTGGTAGTGCGATGAAGGTGTGAAGAGGCCAGTGTGTCAACGCAAGTTGAGTCCCACACTAAAACCCTGCCCATCTTCCATGGAATCAACGTCATTCGTCGAGTCGCATACCATCCATGTCCATGGTGAATCCGATGGGTTTAATGTGTGGATGTCAACTCCAACGCATAAATTAAGTTTACTTCTTACGACAGTTAGACAGTTAAAATTTTCACAGATGATGTATTTCTGTTGCCGCTATAACAACAAATACTAAAAAATAGAATAAAATAAATATTTAAGGGGGCTCCCATACAACAAACGTGATTTTATTGCCTTTTTTATAGATAATGGTACGGAACCCTACGTGCGCGAGTCCCACTCGCACTTGGCCGATTTTTAAAGAACTAGCGAGACGTCTGATCGACGTCACTGGCGACCAAACAGCTGGTAGCTTTCTCGCTCAGCGCATTAGTAGTGTGATTCAGTGCGGAAATGCTGCCAACATCGTTTGTACAATGCCGCGGGGCGGCCACACTTTTTAACTCTCGTTTCCACTCTGCCTACACCCGCAAGGGATTTGGCGTAAAGTTATAGATAGATTTAATTTTAAATGTAATTGAGTTTTTGTATTATTGTGTAGGTATTTATTTAATTTTTGTTAATTATTTGTTATAGTTGTAAATGAAAAATCAAGTTTTCTGTACGATTAAAATATATTCACCTACATGGTCTGCTAAGCCTGGTTGCCAGTTATTAAAGATGAAGAATGAAAGGCTTTGAAATTATGATTGACGTTGATTTGACGTTTCATTCCTTTCATTCATCATGTTACTTATTATACGCTTATTATCGTACTCAGAGTTATAGTAGGTATCATACTATGTTTTATTTTTGTATCAGACTGACATGTAAATTAATAACGTACAATTAAAACTGTGTTAAAACACGGTTTCTGGAGAACAGCTGTCTTTCTAGAATTTGAAAATGATGATATCACGGTCAAAGCACCGCTCTTCAGTGGAATTATGTGCCGATTGCGGAGCATCAGGTCAGGGCGGTGTGCCAGTTGTCTGTGAAATTATAATTGGTGTCGTGGTGTTTTAGCTAATTGCGCCTATTGCTATCGCAGATCCTTCGTGGGCGTCTATTAACCGCGGGCTCCTACTGTGCGCGGAGTGCTGTAGTGTCCACCGCAGTATGGGTCGACATATATCTCACGTGAAGTCTCTACGACAAGGCTCATGGCCTCCCTCTCTTCTGGCGGTATGAGCATTATTTTTTCAGTTTTATGTAGGTAACTTTAATAAACATCTGTGTAATGTCATCTCTTTACCTCAGATGGTGCAAGCACTCACAGCACAGAATGTGAATTGCATTTGGGAACATTCCCTTCTAGATACATCAGCACCAAAGCACTTACGAAAGAAACCACAACCTAAAGATCCATTACAGTAAGTACAAGATCTACATAAGAGGAATATCTTATTATCTCAAGTCATATGCTATTAAGTTTGTAAAATGATTTTTAGCCCAGTGAAGGCAGAGTTTATCCTGGCAAAACATCTCAGACTGGCATACGTGTTGCGAGCACGAAGAGATGAGCCCCCCAGTGAGCTTGGTAGACAGCTCCACAGTGCTGTGAGAAGTTCATCATTAGATACCGCTATGAGGCTGCTAGCACAAGGAGCAGATCCTAACTATTACAATCAGGTGAGGAGTTTGAACATGTCAATAATTAATCATATCTTCATAGAGAGCCAGATGGCATTCTATTTATTATGTCAATGATGACTAAAAAGATAATTTCATTAACTTTTTTGAAAATGGCAATTTATGTTTAGCTGGAAATTATGAGAGTTCAGTATGATTATGGTTAGGATGATGATGATAAATATGATTAAAAATTAGATACTAGTGTGTAAACTGTTTTTGCAGGAAAAAGGTACAACATGTCTCCATGTAGCATGTAGGGCTGGTCAGCCTGCACAAGCAGAATTATTGGTAGCCTGGGGAGCAGAACCAACCGCAAGAGATCATGCTGGCAATACACCCTCGGACTGTGCCAGGTTTGATTTATCCTTATAACTAAAATTGTGAATCAAAGGTGTAAAAAACAAAGGAGCAAAGAAAACAAATAGAAGTTATTTTTGCATATTGCAATTGCAATCAAAACTAGCTGTCTTTCTACACTATAAAATAATATTGTGGATATTATTTTAGTTTGGACAATGTTAGTGTATTCATGTTGCAATCACATATCAAAGACCAATTTTAAAAAGGTTAAATTTTTTATGCATTTAAAGAAATTTCATTGTCGACACACACATCTCTTGTGCATTACGGACAAACCAGTGTGGGTTTTGGACAGCACTTCATATTATATATTTGTGTTTATGTTATATATAATTAATAGAAAACCTACATGTTGGAAATACAACAAAGACAAGGCTTTTAATTTCTTACATGGTAATTAATTTATGATTTGCAAGTAGAGTTTAGATACCCAACAGAGGCATGATATTTATTTGAGATCTAGCCAATATCCTGGTTGAGGAATGTAATACCACATGATTGAACCAGCCATTCATACCATTACCCAAAGTTTCAGCTACCTCGAATCCCAACATTGTGGCACCCGTGTTAACATAATAGGGAATATGCACGAAATTTATTTTTGTTTTAAAATTACACAGTTATCATATAAAAAGTAAAACACAATACAGTTATTTAGAAAATCGTAAAAAAATCAAACAGTTTCTGTAATAAAATATACTTCATAATTTGAATCATTGTCATATTATTTTGAACATGTTTTACTATGACAGCATCAATGTGAAGGCTTGATTTTGCGGAATTTGCGGATTTTGTTGCGGAAATACAACTACTATTTAGATGAAAGTCATAATGTTTCTTCATAGCCCCACGGCCTGTGACGTCATCTGCCGCGACCTTTTAGTATGAAACGTTTTCAGGTCACTTGATGAAATGCCACTCTCAAACAGCATTGTCTCACAACCGAATTATTGTAGAAAAAATTACGTTCAAATATCTTCCTGTCTATATCTACTCTTTTAAAGTCTGTCCTAAAAATTTTTCATGCATATTCCCTATTGATGCTATATTTGTAAATTTAACAATTAGAATGAATTATGGAAGAAAAAATTAACTTTTGAAGGTGCACCGCTTTATAACAAAATACCCTCTCTTATAAAAAATGTTGGAACATTGAATGCATTCAAAACGTTTTTGAAAATTATTAACTATTGGAATAGCTTGTGCCTTGGATGCTCTATGAATGTCGAATTTCTTCATTTATTGTTACTGTTAACGAATGTTCTTGAGTAATTGATTTTTTGTCTTTATGAGAATAAATTTCTTTAAACCTACAAACCTAAATTCCACATCATATAAACTTTTATGAATATATATTCCACCTTTTTTTAGTTTGTCGGAGTTCTCCTTACTTAGGTAACTGACTCAGTCGTTATGGTAGTCCTTTTTAAAAAGATCTAAACTACTAGGGGTTTATGTCAATACTCTATAGTTCATCAAAATTAATAATCTGGAAGTGCCTTGCAAAATTTGTTGGATTTACTTTTGTTGAATGAGTATAAAGCAGGTGACATTCATTGCGATCTCTTCACTTTCGGAAGTAGTAACTGTTATTCCAGCCGAGGTTTTCCCAAGGGACTACAACATGGGGCTCTTCAAGAAAGGCGCGAAGAGAGGGTTTTTAGAGGGTCGGTAATGCATGAGTGACACCCCTGGTGTTGCAAATGTCCATAGGCTCCGGTGACTGTTTACCATCAGGCAAGCCGTATGCTTGTTTGCTACCTTAGTGGTATAAAAAAAGCTCTTGGACGGAGCTGTATATACAATTCTAAGCTACATTTATTTATATTTATAAAAGTGACTGTACTGTACTGTAAATAGGCAAGGAGGACATAATGAGTTAGCGGAACGGATGACGGAGCTGGTTTACGAGGCGACGGACCGCATGATTTACTTCCTGACGGGCGAGCGGCCGGAGCACGCCGCCGGTCGGCATTACATCGCACCGCGCGCGCACGACACGCACGAGATGACCGACGTCGCCAAGGCGGCCCGCGGCAAGCTGCAGCTGGTAATAATCATATACATGATCTACTTCCTGACTGGCGAGCGGCCTTACACTGCCAGCGTCATCATCATCAACCGAGCGTTAATCCCGGTAGCGTCCTACGCTTTCGCGTCGGAGTCCAGAGTCCGCTAACATTTGAAACTATTTATAAAATATCGAAATGGCTCGTACTGTTTCCCAAACAAGCTTTTTTAAAAGAGGTAGGGTGCATCAAAGCAGCCCGTCTGGGGAAGTACCTCGACCTCACAGCAAACCGCAGCCAAATAACAACTCCCTAGAAAGTTGTTGTGTTCCTGCGTGAGTGAGGTCACCAGTAAGCTCCCAAGGAGTTGCTGTGTAAGCAGCAGAGGAGGCATCGCGCGAGTGATACTTAATATATCGCCATCGTTAATAGGCTACGGTACCCACTTTACGTAAGGTGGGTCGTATGCTTGTACGCAGCACTTCGATATACCTATATTCAATTGTTAATTGTATTTTTATCAGCATGTGCTCTACTCAACTTTTGTATGCCTCAGTGGCCAAACATGTAGAACTAATTTATTTATATAACACCAGTATCCATTGTAATCTCTCATGTTTGACAAAATAAAAAATCTGAATCTATGCGGCACTGCTGGAGAGACTGGAGCACAGCCCAATTCTCTATCAAATCAAAAGCCACAAACGCTAAGCATAGTGGCTGGTTATACTCTTCGGTCTTCTGTATAACCTGCCGCAGCGATGTATGTGGTCTATGTTTGAGAAGCCTTTCCGGAAACCGGCTTGTTCGGGAGGCTGGAAGTCATCTAACCTGCGTGCAAGACGATTCATGATAATCCTTGTAAACAGTTTATAGACATGGCTCAGAAGAGAGATGGGTCTAGTTTTCCCCCTATCAGAAGTTCTGATGTGATCCCGTCATCGCCCGGGGCTTTGCTGTTCTTAAGCTGTTTAAGAGCCATCTCGATATCGTACAGGCTGATCCGGTATATTCTCAGTTGTCTCAGATGTCGAACCAGAAGTGGTTTCAGGTGACATGGTGTATAAATGTCCATAGAAACTCAATCTCCCTCAAGATCTCTGGTTGGACGAGACAATGTCGCAACTCTTGGTCTTCACTTACGTTAACTGGTTTCGACCAATAGATCACGGATTAAAGAAAAATATAAAGGAATTTAATTTATTTTAATTGGTAATATATTTTTTTTAATATATCCGTTATGTATCAATAAATTAAGTCTTATGGAGAACAATGTATTAAGTAAGTTATTGACACAGCAATGTGTTAGCAGACGAGTGATACCCCTCGTATTGCAAGCGTTCATGTCATGTGAACCTCATGTTTGTTTTTTTATTTGGTAAGTGGCTGTTTGACAGCCATTAAAAAGTGGAATGTCTTGCCTACACATGTGTTTCCTCCTTCCTACAATATGGGATCCTTCAAACGAAGCGTGAAGAAGCATCTTGCGGGCCAGCGTGACAGCGTCCACTGACAGGACACTGTACGACTCGCCTGTAACATCACAGCGATAATTAAGCACTTTTATGATTTTCTTCTGTACTCGTCTATTCTATCACTGTGACTCTGATAACAGGGACACCCACCACCAAACGACACAACAGTAATTTAAAATTGACCGAACAAACGCGAAATATAAAATTTTCTGGTAATTGGTTTTGAAAAGGGTTTACTTATTCTAAGCGGATTCATGCTAAGTTTACGATATGCGGAATTTAGTACGTGGTCAATGTGGAAATTACACGATAGCTTCGAGTACATTATTAATTAATCGCTATATATATATATATATATATATTACTAATTAATCGCTATATATATAGTAGGTCCCTTGCGGGGTAGGCAGAGAGAACCGTACGCCATAAGACGCGGTCCTTATACACTTCAGTCGCTTAAAAAAATAACCTTGTTATATAAAAACCTATTTATGAGATGAAATGTCTTTATTTGGGCAACCGAGAGCCGGAAACTTAATTCATGGAGTGAAAAGGCAATACTAATACTACTTTCTCTTTTATTTTAGTTACCGAACCATCTGTTTGAGGAACTAGTTATGGATATTTATGATGAAATCGATCGGCGAGAAACGGAAGCAAGTAAGTCGCTCTTATTTTTATTAAGTCACTTTCTAAGGGCCGTCTCTTTGTGTCCCTCCCGACGTGTATATTAAAAAAAACTTTAATAAATAACCAAGCATTTCAAAGGGACAATCGACAATCTTTTGTAATCTTTTTTCATCGTTTAATTTATGTTAAGCAAAACAATGGGTAAAGTCTACTACACATACTGCATTGTCTGTTTGTTCTCAGACGAACAACAGTCTTTTATCCGCGGTTTTTCTGTTAGGTGGGTCCTTCCCCAGACGGGCTGCTTTAATGCACCCACACCCACTCACACCCACTCACTCACATGACTCCACCGACGTCGCGGTCATTTGAGCCGAAATCGCGGGAGATGCGCACGGCACATGCTGCTCTAAGGCTCTCTTCGTGCTGCGGGCAATTCTTCGCTCTCTACAAAATTATTTATTCTGTTCCGTTATCTCTAGGTCCGCCTTCTTTCCATTCTGGGGCAACAACTTACGCCTTCGTTGACAAGACAAACACTTGTGTGCACTTGTGTGCGTGTGTGGGAATCAAACCCACTAGAGTTGTTGTCAAAGTCGCATTATTAACCACTGCGCCACCGAGCTCGTCAAAATTAACAATACCTACCTAGTAGATAACGTATCATTCCCTGGTGCAAATCCTGATGCAGGCATGAACCACTAAATTAGTGTTTTCACTTCCTCACCGGTGCTTATTTTCTTTCATTCTATGTTTATTATATTTGGTTTTATAGTCTGGCAAACGAGTGCGACGGGTTTGGAGAGAAACGGCGTGGTGTTCTTACCGGTGAACCCGGCGTTGTCCGCGCCCAGGAACCAAGGCCGGCAGAAGCTGGCGCGGCTGTCCACCGCGGAAATGGCGGCGCTGCTGCGAGACGTGCTGGTCGACGCCACGAGGCGACAACATATCGCCACCTTACAACCGAGAGGTACCTAGCATGGTTATAATTATTGTATGTTTTGATGTGATCATTGCACGCTGCCACCGCACATATCGTCCGATGAAACAGTGATTCAAAGTACTCTCAATGGATATTTATCACTATAAAAAAATATAACAAACATATATTTTTAATAAATAAATCTTTAAATAACCCAAAACTATCTTAAAAGATTATTTATTTAAAAATGCTGCGTAAATGGCGCATTGATCTCAGAACGCGTGACGTCATTTGGAAGTAAACAGAATACCAGCCGTAAAAGGTATTATGGCAATTGATTGCCTAATGACAAACGTAACAATTAAGTGATACAAACTTTTAAATAGATTTAATATCAGAAATAAAATAATAGTTTTTACGACTTGTAGTTTGATTACATACAAATGACTTGCTTACTACTACCGCGCAAGGGACCTGGCGTGAAGACATACATACAAATGACATCACGTGTTTTTATACAGCTTTTTTAACATAAGTAACCTTTAAAAACATTTGGGTTATTTGAAGGTATGCATTATGATTAATTTGAATCATTTTTGAAATGGTCGAATCCTTATTACTATATAATATATATGTACTAGCTGACCCGGCAAACGTTGTTCTGCCATATAAATTATTTCTTGTTGTTTTTTAATTATTTTTTTATATGAAATATACTTTACGACCTATTCTCATCACTAGCAAATATACATAAAACATTTTAGAAAAGTCGGTCGACCCGTTTCGGATGAGTGCAACCACAAACACCGTAACACGAGATTTTTATAGATATATATATTTATATATAATAAATAACTTTACAAATAGTATAATTCAGTTCACGCAATATCGTCGCGCTTACATTTCGTGTATCCATTACCATCTATTAGGAATACACTTTGATGTTAACATTATATCTATCTTTAAATCATTATCATCTCCAGTGTACATTGTATTCATTTATTATTAAGTAGTAAAGTTGGTATCATACTTCGACAGTCAAAGCCAATGTGTATGCACGTGCACGTGGTGTATGCTATTTAAGTGGGCGTATAAAGCTAAATGGCGTCCCCATTTTATTTTTATTAACGTTGAATTTAAGACCAATTCCATAAAAACGCACAATACTGGCACTACAGAACCATATTTATGTTTTTTGAGCCATATCTTATTACGTACAAGTAACCAAAAATCGTATAGAACAGAACAAAAGTGGAAACATCACACATACCTATTTTACATTTTAACGGGACAGGCCCACCACTGTGGCTCCAGAATTAGCTGTGTCTCCAGTCTCCTGTGTAGCCAGAATTAACAGCGGCGACCACCAACAAGGCAATGAAAAGTGAAGTTCATTGCTGTCCCGTATACAACCCCGGATGTGACACGCAAGGAATTTAACATATCGTTCCGCTCCCGACGCCAGAGATTGCACTCCCAGAAAACATGATGTGCTGTTTGCTCGAATTCATGATTTGTCGTAGAACACTCACATAAAGGCGATGACACAAGTCTAAACGAAAAGAGCTTCGCCCTAAAGTTTCCATGCCCTGTTAAAAATTGCGCAATAGGATGATCGACTTCTACTTACTTAATCTGTCTCGCACTGATTGAAAGAACAAATACAAGTGGCGTCCTTTAGTAGAAGTTTCCCAACTTTCTTGACATTCAGACAGCAAAGATTCAATTACCTCGTCAATTGGTTTGAACAGTCTAAGTATTTTGTTATGATCGCTGTGTTTTAGAAAATCAGGGTGCATGTTTTTAGAAGTGTAGTACATTGAAGCGCGTCTTTGTATTTCCAAGTCAACCGGTAACACGCCTGCCAGCACTGGTAGTGCCTCGGTGCTCACAGTTCTATACTATATTACATTTGTCAATAATTCAAGAGTCCCATTAATTTTGCCGTATATTAATATGGCGTCGACTGACCAATGGGTGAATATTTTAATCAATGAACCGACGTTGCCATGACCTTGATTCGTCTAACCCAATTAACCAATGAGAATTACGCGTTCTACTTCACCCCCCGCCCGTAGCGGTGAATTGAATTACTACGTAAAATCAGAATTACCGTTCACCATAGGTTATGTCCTTTAAGGTTATAAGCATTAAGCTTGACGTGTACAGCTCCTGTACATGTTCAAGTTCACCATATCTGATGCACGCATTGATATTCCAGGTCTGTGCGGTCCGCTGGGCCCGCCGCTGTCGGCGAGTCACCTTCGGCACTTCTCGCAGATATCGGATGACGAGCCGCTCTACGACTCTGTCGCCTCCGACGAGGACTACGCTGCGTTGGTGCCCAACGACCTTGACGTTCGTACACTGAATATTTCAAATCACATTTCACTGACATTCTGACGACCTTGGTGGCTCGGTGCTCAACGCTCGTGAGTTCGATGTCCACACAGACAGGACGATATTTGTGAAACTAATAAATATTTGTGAACTTGTATGTTTGTCTTGTTCGGCGTATTTTTAAGTGAGGTACATCAAAGCAGCCCGACAAGGGAAGTTTTTATTTATACAACGTCGGGAGGCATATAAGCATACGGTCCACCTGATGTAAAGCAGTTACCGTAGCCTATTAACGCTTGTAACATATATCACTCGCGCGATGCCTCCTCTGCTGCTTACACAGCAACTGCTTAGGAGCTTACTGGTGACCTCATTCACACGCAGGAACACAACAACCCTCTAGGGAGTTGTTATTTGGTTGCGGTTTTCTGTGAAGTGGAGGTACTTCCCCAGACGGGCTGCTTTGATGCGCCCTACCTCTCTTCTTCTGCTTCAAGTACCTCCACCTCACAGAAAACCGTAGCCAAATAACAAATCCCTGTAGGGTTGTAGTGTTTCTACGCGTGGGTGAGGTCACATCTAAGGAATTGCCATCACATAATAAGTGGCATCGCGCGAGAGATACTTAATGTGTTGCAAGTGTTCATAGGCGACGATGACCGCTTTAAATCAGATGAACCGTATGCTTGTATGGCTCACTATATTTTTTTTTTGTAATAAATAATTACCTTCGGACAAATTAGGCAGCGTCATCTGCCCCAAATTGAACGAAGCCTTTGTTATAATACTAGATAATTGATAAACATACATATATTTTTAGGTAAATTTATACTTGTGATATATAGAAAACACCCAGGCGTGTTCATGCAGAAATGATTGTTTTGTATGGGAATCGAACTGCCGACCATTGGTGAGAAAGGATGCACTTGGTCACCGGACGACGAAAAATATAATAATGAACCTGAACCAGGGTGGTGCACCCGGCATCACCCTGGTTATCAACGAAAGAGGTTTGCGAAGAGGCAGATCGCATCAAAGCAACTTTACTGCGGAACTACTTAAACCGCCGAAGAAGACCGCAACTCCTTGACTCCCTGTCAGGTTGTTGTGTTTTTGAGAGTGAATTAGTTTGTCAATAAGCAGTGGGGGTGATAAATATTTCTTGCAAAAAAAAAGTGTGCGTCTCGGGACGCCCGACAGAAGTGATAACTTAAACTAATCTACATATAATTAAAGTTGCCGTATGCGTGAGAGAAAGGGAAGCCAGACAGACTGGCGCCGTAACGCGTTACGTAACGAAGCGGTTAACCCTCTCATAAGAAGTTATCACTTCAAAAATTGGCGTAGAGATAAAGTACTAGTAGTTTAATTTTCTTTCCGCAGTTATCCGGTATAGTTCCAAGACCGGGCGAAACAGTTTCTTCCACATACAATCCTTCATTGCCAATCGAACAATCACTTAGTTCAGTTCTACGAAGGACGCAGTCTCCCAGCAACTTAGTACAAGGGTTCGCGCCGGAGAAAACCGAAATTGCGTGTCTCAAAAAGGAGCTGGACAGCAGAGACTCGACTATAACCGAATTGAAGAACCAATTGAAAAATTTACAAACAATAGTGGAACAGTTGACTAAAGAAAATAGCGTGCTGAAGACTAACAGTATAGACGATGACCAGAGCATGACTTCACAGACTTCAGTGAACGACAGCAGCATCAGTAACGTTGTAGAGGGGTCCTCGAAACCCGAGAGAGGCAGGAGTTTGGAGACAGAGGAGCTGACCTGCGACGAACCGGATATCAGACAGTTAAAGAGCACACAGCGTCCGGTCAGTATGTTTGAGACTAGGGAGGGACCAAAGAATAACTGGCAGGTTACTAAACATCAGGTACTAATCATTAATTATACTAATGTTTACTTTGATAAGTACTAATAGATTGGTTTAAAAATGTAGTTTGGTTATAGTCGATAGTCACTACGTAACTCGCGCAATTCTCCCCGCAAAAAATATCTACATGTCCAATGGGCGATAGGACCATAAATAAGTATGTCCCTCTCGCATCAATTACTAACATATAAAATGCAGCAGGAGGTGAGACGTCTACGCAATTTCCCGAGTTTTGACTCTCGCCAATTAAGTGCAAGTACATAAAGTGTGAGAATGTGGTTTGATAATGACTTAATGCAACATTAATTTTGAATGTAGATAATTTTTGTTGGGTTTATTGCGTTATATATGGTTCACTATGTGTCAGAAAATATAAAAGATATCAAATATCAGAAGAAATTAATAACATTGATTGTTTCATGCTTTGCTCCTAATTTTGACACTGGCACACAGTGAACTAATTTAAAAAAGAAAATAACAATTTAGAAATTTACGGTGTGAGAAAAGTAGAGGCTCCCACTAAAACTTAAATCTAAATTCTAGTGCTTTTTTTATCATTAATTTAAAAAAGTATTAACTATAATACTATAGTTTTTATGTATGGTATGATTCTGTTCGTTTCATTACAGTCTGCACTCTGAATATTACTCGTCTCTAAGGATTGGGCGCACGGGTATAATTACCAATAAGTTTGAAAGTGTTAGGATATATCCAAACTAGCAATGCCTACTATTGAAAAATGCACTTTCGTGACGTGATCTTCCGTTTCAGTTAACGACGCTTTCGGGGCTCGATCGGTCATTGACGGCTAGCGCGCTGGAGGACTGCGCTAGTTCTTCGGATGTGGCGGACTCGAGCGTAGCGCTGCTGCCTGAGGCAGCCGCCGTGCAACGCCGCGCCGAGGCCGTCACCCGCGCCATACAGGAGCTGTGGGCGGCTGCGCGCGACCAGCGCCCGCGTCTCCTCGACCGGGCCGCCAACATCAGGCAGGCCGTGCGAGACCTACTCGCGCTCTTTGCGCAGGTAAATATACATACATCGGCACACTCAGAACGGTCCTGGACCACGGAAACGTTCGCCCACTTCTTAAAAAAATAATACAAAGTCTGGATCCACCATCCGATGAACTTATCCATCCCTAATTCATCTCATCACTGAACAAGATGTGTGACAGGGTGAGACAGATACTGGATATCGAGGCTACTTTATATCCATCCCCGGGAGTTTCTAAAAATCATTTCTTTACGCGTCCTTGTACTCAAAAGGAATATTCTCCTGTTATATGTTAATGCATGCTTTGTCGGCAGGACGTAGCGGACCCTGAGCTGGCGCTGACGCTGAGTTCACTGCGCAGCGCGTGCGCGTCGGTGTCAGCGGCGTGCTGCGGCGCGGCGCCCGGCGCGCTCGACGAGCTGCGCGCTGCGGCCTACGACCTCGCCAAGGCCACCAAGCTGCTCGTCACGCACTTCCAGCCGCCCTCCTAGCGAAGCGCCCCCGTGCCCTACTATTACACCACGGTGTAGTGAGTACCTGTGCCACGTTACTGTACACATACATACAATTAAACTATTACAATGTTTATAACAGGTTGTGTTCGCAAACCTTAATAAATAAGGTCAACACCAGCGTATACACTACCAGAGCATTTCCCTACTAAAGAATGGACATTCAGGCTAAATGTACAGTCTCCTACGAAACTGGTTTTGTTTGATTTAAGAAATGGTTTTATTATAAAAATGTCGTTATACTGAATTTGTCTTCATTATAATTATCACACAGATCAGTATCGTGATTGTAAACTCTTTATTTTCTCACTTGTCCTATTTGGTAAGGGATCTTGGTCTTTTTTTTTTACGAAATATCGCCACCTTTATAAAATGAACAATTTGCGAGATTAACATATTTATTTTTGTTAAATGTTTTCTTTTATTATTGTAGATTATTCATTTTGTGTCCATCTAATATTAAAATGAATGCTGTTAAAAAGACAATTAAATTGTTTACCAAGTAGGGCAAATTATAATTAACAGAGTTTAGTTTGTTATACTTACTTACTAATCAATATTATATATTATAATATAATTTTGATTGTTCATTCTTGAAATTGGATTAGAACTGTTAATTGTTGGTAAATACAACCAAATATGTAGCCTATTGGCCAACCAAATTTACAATATCATTCAATAATTGTAATAATATTTATTTATCATCGTAAATACAGTGTGTTGCTGGTTGATGTTTACGTAGGTATAAAGAAATTATTTTTTTAATCGCGCATTTCGTAGAAAACTTTGATAGGTTGTGTTATAAAATATTTCGCAACTGAATTTAAATACACTTGCGTATAAAATGTCGAATCAGTATTTTAAAAGGAAATTTCGTTGAAGTAATTAAGTTGTAATTTTGTACTCGAGTGTACATCATACGTATGTAACTTTAATGATTTGTTGTGTTTAAGTTGTTTAATAACGTAGGGAAATCGAATTGTCTTCCGAAATATTAACTTTGGAGACGGTAAAAGTTAGGCCAAGTACATGAGTGAAGCTCATGGTATAATAAGCGTTCACAGGCCGCGTGCATGTTTGCTACGGCAGTAGTTACAATCCTTGTTGTAAGGAGAGGTATACATTTTTGAGTAGAGCAATGCCACTTGGTACTGACGACTAAAACCCTTGTAATCAGAAATAACTTCGCGCTGGCGGCGGGACGAGTGGATCAAAATATCGAACCAGTTCCTTCCTCATCCTAACGTCGCATGGTTCCCTGCTAGCAGTGATCATTGATTTATCTGATAACGACATCAAACTTTCAAACATTTGACACTTTAATTAGTTCTGTGGCGCAGTGGTTAGTAACGCTTTGACACCAACGCTCGTGGGTTCGATTCCCACACAGTACAAACATTTAAGTGCTTTTCTGTTTGCCTTATGGTCTGGGTGTTGTTAAAGAGGTAGGGTCCAACCAAATAACCTGGCTCTGGAGGGTTGTTGTATTCCCGCGTGTGGGCGAAGTCACTAGTAAGTTAATAGTATTATGTTAGCAGCAGAGGTGACATCGCGCGAGGTTAAAAGTATGCTTGTATGCCTTCCGACGTGGTTAAAAAGAACATATGTGCTAGAGGTTTTTTCCTGAATGCAAGCAGTTCGGTGCTTTCATCCCGGCATCCCATACCACTCGCGTAGTTATCTCAGCCTACCAGGCATTTGCCACTTAGGTTGATGTGTATGTCATCAGTACCAAATAGCTTTGCTGTTATAAAAGTATTACAAAACGGACATTAATGACGGACAGTCATTAATGCCCGTTTTGTAATACTTTATGTAAACAAAAAGACAAGGCAATTCTGCTGCAGCCGCCTTCGTGTTTATGCCGCTAGATGGCGTGCGAACCACTAATCTTGACTGTGCTGTGTCCTAGCGTCGAATACTAAGTGCTATCACCGGAGCGTTTATCGCAACGACATTATAAGTTCTGCGGCTTAGTTCCGTACACCTAAACAGTGTTTCCAAACACCGAATTTAATATTAACCTCTGATCACAGAAAAAAATGGATACAGCATATAAGTTAATAAGTTTCTCGTCCCACCTAAACCCCGTACAATTCAGAAACCCAGTGCATCGTCCTCCTAGTCTTCGTCCGCTTTGTCCGCCATCGACCATCACCACTAGCACAGCGTCGTCTTATGTTTTAACGCTGATTTTCTTCATTGAAACACGACATATGTCATTGTGTTATTTAAAATAAAAAATAACAGTTGTTTTAAGAAAAAGTAAGTGAAATGTTTAATATCATACTTTTATTATTATTTTTAATTTTGAGCCTGGCGGTAGATAATTTGCGCATGCGCGCGTCTACCGACACGCATCTACAACAAGTATTACGTAGACAGTATGAGATGAGATGCATCACAGTCGCATCGGCATCGCATTTCACCATTGATTGAGGTATGACATGCGATATCCGTTTTTCTTTCTATGATCGATGGTACTAACTCGTTGCACTGCACATGCTCGTGGAGGTGACGTCATGCAAGATGCACGCTCTCGAAGTGGCACGCGTGTGCCGTAGTGTGTGTAGCAGTGGTCTAATTCAGACGCATATGTTTAATTCTTTTTTTTAAAGAACACTTAATGCTCTTTATGATATCAGAAGACACCTGACACCAATTTTGTACACCATGCGCTGTAGGGTATAAAAAGTATAAAAAATTGGTGTGAATCGAACCATACAGTTTATTTATGTTGAGGCTTTGTTACTATGTAAGCCCAGCCTAAAGTTTTCAACCATTTGCCTCCTTTCCGCAACTGGTCGCTCATTTGATATCATCATGAATGATAATGATGATGAGGCTTTACTGATTCGTATTTATCTTTCAATATGTATTGATATGCGATAAGTATATTTTGTAAACAATGGATAACTATAATGTAACGCATATTATAGAATTTGTGTCAAAATTGTAGTAAAAACGATTTGAAACGCTTTCTGCTTTTTGATGTATTTATTAATGCATTGCTGTTCGTTGAAGATACGTGACATTGGATAAAGTCATGTTTTTTAATTGAGATTAATGTTAGTGAAGTCGATATGATACAGTGTTAGGTAATGAAGGTAGATCACATCGCCGCAATATTTGAGTATACATGTAAATTAATAATAAATTTAAAATCTTAAAATAACAAGATATATTTTACCTTCGCTTTCCAGCTATGGAGGAAAATAAAGCCTGCAGTAGTGGCCTACCACCTTAAAATTATATTTACAACAAATTTGTTTTGTTAATATAAATATATATATATATGTTCGCGCCAGGTCATATATATATATATCTTCACGCCAGGTCATATATATATAATATAAATATTAGGTCGATAAAAAATGGAATAGTGAATAGATTCAGGTAAGGCGAATTTACAATCGATTTGATCTTAACTGCTTTGTGTGCTTGGGCTACTAGTTAGCTCACTTGAACAAGCGCCAGCCGGCACCTACCTGCTACCGTTAGTTGATGTATGCCGTCGTTGCCATACTACTATGGTAGCTCTTCTCTATCAGAGGCAAAGCATGCACCTGCTGCCGCTGTTGTCCTGGCTGCTGGCGGAGATGACCAGAATAGCAGCAGTGGCATGATAACAGTAGTGGGTGGGTGTCGGCCGACGCTAATTCGTGTGTGATGGCGAATTAACTTGTGGAAACACACTATATGGTACTTACGATCAAATTGCTTAAAAATTTGAATATTTAGGTCGTAAATGTCACACCTTCTTCCTGTAATCATCCTGATTATTGTGCCAAAAATGTATAGGCCTTTGCCACTTTAACATATGAGAGTGTAAATGAATATATACACAAACGTGGCGGCGGTCTGAGAGACCTTGTAGTTGTGAAGACAATTGGAAATGTCGTAACTTCCGGATAATTTGGAAAGTCATAAATTCGCTTGCCGAGATTATGTTAGTGTTGTTCGAATAGTGATATTGTGATGTGACTTACGCCTTATTCACACATGTACCTGTCTGTGACTTTCGTACGTCGGTAGTTATGCTTTTCCAATTTCTATTAAATAATTATTAAGTTTATTTGTTATAATATGATGGTTTATACGTTTATCGATAATTATAAATAGACTTACGAGTTGTGTAAGGCAAGTCTTTTCGGTCGGTTCTCCTGTGCGACCCGGAAAGGACTTGACGGTATATATAGATAAACATACATGAAAGGACTTTTATTATCGCTACAAATGAGTGGTATACAGCCATTGGTATTTAATCTCTAGGCTATGGATGGTCTTACTTGAAGAATAGTAGAAGTGTAGATAGAAGTAAGGCTTCAGATGAAGAGCTTGGAGTAACATTTGTTGAGTATTATTGAAGCGTACTCTGATGAAATTTTCAATGTAAGTATGTAGTCGATCAAGTACGTTAGTATACGCGTCGTGTTATTGCGATCGTGTTTGTTATTCAAGATCCTTTTAGAAAATACACTTACGATCAAAGCAGAATTAATAGTGGGAAAGCTTTCGTTATGGAGCCCACCACAATCATGATAGCAGAGCCGTTTTTCAATTCCAATAATGTCTACGTACTACGAAATCGGTAAATAAACAAGGGACTTCTCATACAGATTGGTTACCGATAGTTAGCATGTGCGTACAGGACAGATTGCGCTTGTGTAATTACAGAATTTGTCTATCTCCCTCACATATAAGTTGCACCACTTACAAGAGAGACATATATACTTTACACGATTCGTATGCAGTGTGACGTCACGCCTTGCGTTCATTCACAGACAATAAATGCACATTTATAGACATGTCACAGATAACAGCAATATGTCAACTCGATTGCCGTGCTCTGATCAAATATTGAACAATTTTCATGATCTTGATTGATCACGTGTAAATAATTAATACTAACCTATCGTATAACTTTGGGTATTCGTAAAATGCAATGGTTACAAACCCCTGTTGTTTTGTGACTTGCCTCCATAGCGGAAGTTGTTCGACTACCTATACCTGATTCGATCTCTAAATGCATTATATCATAAAAGACCGTCTGAACACAAGTGCCATGCCCGGAAGGCCTGAATGATAACAACTCACTCCTTCATTTGGTGTAACCGAGGCTTAAAGATGTAATAATTTTCGTATTTATTAGTAGAGCCATGAGGTAACTAAAAGCAATTTGAGGTAGATTGTTTGTGGCCACGGCTGGACACGGCACTACAGAACATTATGGGTTGATTAACATTAACATCTATATGTATCATATTTTGAGTAAAATCTCAGTTGAACTGTCAATGTAGAAACTTTCGTTCAATGTAAAGTTTTCTACAAAGAGTTCTGTAACTTTTGTATTACGTACCTTAGTAGGCCGGTCACAATAGACCTCCCCAGACGGTGTACCCCGAGTGGCTCAGTGTTGCCTCACTTCACAGAATTGTCACAAAACTGCATTTTATGTCTTTCATATTCGCATCATCTACGTCATTCCATATTATGTGTTCTGTTTTAACTTTATAGGCGTAATTTTCCGATCTTTTATAAGTTTATACTATATCTATATATAAATACATAGATGCAACCGTAATCGACTAGTGCAGATACTTCAACTTGCGTTTCCGGTGGTACGATGTAGTTACTATTTTGAAGAGTATCCGTATGTTTTTAATTTATCAGCACTGTCCGGCTATACATACTGCATTAAGAAGTATAGTCCGACTAAAAATAGAAAATGGAGATTTATTATATTACAAAAGTTTTTTTTTTATTATAAGAAACATAGATTTTTCCATGGTGATATGAAACTTATATTTAACGAAAATTGCAAAATTTGTTCTTTAAAGCGCTTTTCGCTTTTTTTTAAAGAACAATTTTTGCAATGTGTGTATCTTTTTTTTATACCGGTACCTGTTTTTATAAACCGAGATATGTCCACATTTTTTTGTACAGTTCCCTGAATTGCTTCGAGAACGCGTAATCATTTGATCTAACGTTTTATATACGTATTATAAAGAATACACTGTAATATATATGCATATATGTTAACGTACATATCTAAATGCTAGAATACTTTTTCTATCTCTATTAACGCTTTATTATTGTTATGGTAATTAATCCTACCTATTGAATTTTGCAGTATATGATTTGGCGTAGATAAAAAAACGCCCCTTTATTTTCACGAATTCAATATATTGATTTTACAAACTTCATTGCAACTAACGAGGAATATAAACCTATATTATTATCAAAATGTTTGTTTTACACGACTAAACCGTCTTCAGACAATATTCACCGATAACAAATTGTAAACGCACCCTCCATTTTAGACTAATTTGGCCAACTAAAGCAGAATTAAATCTATCTAGATCTTATCCGAAAAATATATTCACTCTCAATGAAAGCTTATATTTGGCCATCGTAACGCGATTATATATTAGTTATGAATATAGTGTTTATGAATTTAAATTACTCTATTTATTTATTATTAATAATAGCTTACTAACAGTATAATCAGATGGTTACTACCTACTTATAACAAACATAGATTAATTTTTTTATTATAACCGAATATTGTGAACTTACTGCATTTGAACACATGCATTTGATACTTATGCATTTTAGGGTTCTCACAACACACGCTTATATTTCCATTTTACAATAGGAAGCTAATCTTTTGGACGAAATGATTTTGTAACCATACAAATGTATAAGAATAAAAAACTATCACGTTCCATTAACACCACTTTGATGTATCTACTTAAAGGGACGAAATAAGTTTAGTCAAGTGTCAGTCCGAGTATAGTAATATAATAAAAAATGAAAACGACGCAGATTCATTCCAGCGATGAGTTTAAATTTCAGACAAACAATCAGATAATAATGCTCTCGACTCGTAGTCTGTGCCATAACTGAACGCTTCTTTATTCAATCTTTCGATTTAAAAAAAGATTTTCATAAAATTCAATATACAAACACTGTATCTATTGTTCTATTATCTTGTATTATGTTATATTATCGCTACAGTGATGCAATATGTGATCAACATAGAATTCCAGAATAGAGGTGCTTAAAAGCTAATAGTTCCCAGCAAACTGCCCAGTGTCTCGTCAAATACACTGAATTTGATAAAATCGTGCCTAAAATGTTAAAATATATTCATACATTTGTTAGATAGAAGTAGATAAGTTAATCACGTTTATTATAAACGAAACTCATTTGCAAAAAACGGATAATTTCGAGGATTTTGTTTCACTGATTGTGCTGATGATTTATATATGTATACACGGTGTGTAAGAAAGGGTGTATAAATTTGAAAGTGTAGATACGTATAACTTTTCCGTGACCAACTAAGAAATAGAGCAATAAATTCCTGTTTGCTTACTTTCGTAATGATGAGCTCAATAATTATTTTGTGATTTGAGTGCTAAAATAAAACCCTTTATTTTAAGGCAGACTCACATCCTTTCAACTTGACATTCCCATTCTGACACACGGCACCGCACACTGTTATTACATTTTACTCATCATCCCCACATTTTTATTATCGACTTGCTGAAGCCCGCGGCTTTGCACGCATGAGATTTGGGCTTTTAGTAGCCTTTATTTCTCTATAGACCTCAAATCCTTTCTGTTTAAAAAAATACAAAGTTCAGGGTCGTAGATGCAACCATAGAGCGATTCAATTTTCATACAGCGCCATCTATTGACTTTTACGGGAGACAACGTATATTTATTTTATTTTTATTACATAAAAAATGCGTAGTTATTTAAAAAAATTCGTATTCTATGGAAATAATAAAAATAAAATTGCAAAGTCCCCCGAATGGGAAGATATTTCCCCCTAATTTTAACAGTTTTTCATTTTTCACGCAGGGACCTTAAATATTTATGGGATAAAAAGTAACCTATATTCTGATCTGAAGAGTCCTCTACCTACCAGTGAAAGTCCCGTCAAAATCGGTACAGCCATTTCGAAGATTAGCCCGAACAAACAAACAGAAAGACAGACAGACAGACAGTTAATATGAGCTTAAGATAAAGGCTTTATTTCGAAATCACAGACAGACACTTCAATTTTATTTATATGTATAGATTTGATCATAAAAAAACTACGTGGTGAAAAAAACCTTAATACCTTGCCAATTTTGGCTACCCTGTATACAATTTGTGTATATTTCATGACAGTGCATACAGCGCCCACAAAATATGTGTAAGTAGTTTAGTAAGAAAGATAAAAATAATGTACCTACCTAATTCAAAATTATTATAGAAATAATTGGAGGTAATCAAAAGTACCAGCTTTTTTGCAAATGAGTATACATTGTGTGGCATGAGACATAGGAAGCTACCGAGGATAT
This sequence comes from Pyralis farinalis, assembly GCA_947507595.1. Taxonomy (NCBI): domain Eukaryota; kingdom Metazoa; phylum Arthropoda; class Insecta; order Lepidoptera; family Pyralidae; genus Pyralis; species Pyralis farinalis. Next base: position 35,203,304 of record OX382268.1, on the reverse strand, counting down.
TGAAAGAAAAGGCTCACTGGCACAGAAGACTTATTGCCAATAGACTACCAACCCTTTTCATTGTTGCATACGAAAGATTTTTTTTTTATACGACTAGATTGGCAAAGAAGCATGCGGCCCGCATCAGATGGTAAGCGGTTTCCGCAGCCTATTGACGCTCGCAACACCATGGGGATGTTACTCGCTCGCTGGCAATCTTGCGAGCTGAGGATGTTTCGCCACAGTACTCAGTAATTTCTCTGCCATATCTCACCCTTCAAACCGGAACACAGCTATATGAATATAGCTGCTTGGCGGTAGAAATAGGTGAGACAGAGGCACCCATGCAGACGACTTTTGTTCAAAGTCTCCCTCTGGCATGATGTTATACTTTAACACTGTAATATTAGAGTGCATATTCGTTATATGTGAAATAACCAGTGATCGCACAGCTATCTATGTCCGATGCCTAACAACCGTATAGATTTTTATATGAACGTTTCATGGTCTATATGTTGACAGATGTATAGTTGATACGATGTGAATTTTAATATTGTAGTTTATTATTACAAAATGTATTAGCTTTCGTACGAAATGTATTTAGTATTTATATACATATTATGTGATCACTCTATGTGCCAATGGTTATGTAAAAGACGTAGGTTAGATAATTGGTATAGCACATTTGTGATGGATTCCTGTTTCCTTTATAATAACATTTTGTTTGTATGTCACAACGCAATTAACAAATTTTAATGTAAGTGTTATATTGATATAGGAAATTATGTCTTATTCGCAGCTTTATTTGGTGAAATCGGAATGGAAACAGGAGGTTCAACTAATTTTTCTTTTGGAATTTTTGAAATTTATAACAATATTAAAATTAAAATTTATTAATTTAAAAATCAAATATTTGTTTTATTCATGACCGTTTCAAATATGTCCGGCTGTGTACTATCCGGCGTTGACTGTCAACGCCGGATAGAGTGAGCGTCCAAGGTAGTCTAATTTATGCAATTTGCAGAAATTCAATTTTATGTACGCAATCACAGTAACCACATTGCTACAACAAACCATCCAAAGTATTCGATATATGCTAGCTACAACATGTACTAGTATGTACTCTGGCGAGGTGTTCTTTTTTGTCTTCGCATATTTGAAATCAGTCTGCTCCTTTGTATCTTAACATTCAAAGCAGACGCCTGGCATTGATTAAAATAAGTATAAATTGGTTATTCAATTTGTTCATTTACGCCCGGCAGAAGATATACCCAATGAGTACAAAATATTATTTCCATAGTTAATACCTCAATGGTGTTATTTCGCAGAAGTAAAATTTACGAGCAATTTTGGTTATATTTGTGTGCTTTCAGTTAGTTTGTGAGACAATAGACAGCTGCTTAATGGTATGATTAACAGGAGGCACAAGAACAAAGTAGTATACATCATTTTTTATACAACGTCCGGAGGCGTACAAACATACGGTCCACCTGATTTTTGGATGTTAAGAGGGGATTAGTATAAGGTTAATTTTTTTGTAAAATAACCAGAATAAGTTATAACGACCAAAAGAAAATTTGTTGCCAGATTTTTGTCTATTATCGTCATTAGCATTGTTATTTTTGGTTCTACGACGAAAATTTACGGAACCAAAGTTGTAGAGAATTTAATTTGCAACAAAAAGTGTCGTCACAAATTTTCTGTGCGCTGAATAGTTTCCCCGACGAGTAAAAACCATTCACATCGCAACGAAAAAATTTTTTAGAAGATGGCGGCTGCGGGACGAGGTTCGCGACCTCACTAACATGGTATTAACTTTACACTAACCCGCTCTTGACATCCAAAAAATAAAGTTGCGTGCTCTGACTTTTACGTCCCCAAGAGCGTAGCTTGTCAATGGACTATGTAGCTTTGACCTCAGCGAGTCTTATTTCATTGTACGAGTAACATGTACTCGTAAAGAAATATCAGAATTCTTGTTCTCTACATTGAAACAGTCACTTTTTCCTGACAGTTAGATACAGCACGAGCTCAACACGGTGTACACTTATAAGCCACTTTCACTGGTAGATTCCGCAATCAAGTACTGGAATAATATCCCGCCTCCTTTACACGTAACGTTAAATTAAAAAGCCTAAACCGGTAACTACTTTACGTCAGGAGAGCAGTGTTCATGGTGTTGTAAAAACAACATTTACTAATTTTGTATATAAAACGGCATCTTTGATGTATAATGTATATAAACTGCCGTTAAAAGGTATCCTTACATGTTACAAAAAAATCGCAAACAATTTTGTCACACCTTTTGCCTACATAACAGGGGCGCCGGCTTCTGAAAAACCTCGTGGGTGCTCATGCTCTTTTGATGACTAGGTACATCATCATGATGATTTCAGGCGAAAAACGTACACTGCTGGACATAGGCGTCCCCCAAAGACTGTCCTGCCCAAAACAAAAAAAACGGCTCTACATCAAAAGTATCTGGTTGGAACTGAGATCACATTAGGACGCGTCGCACACATTCTAGTAAGCAAGCAAGCGCTTACTAGGATAACCAGATAATGAGAACCTGAACAACAGATAATGAGATGAGGATTATTTTTGTTTGTATAATGATGTCTAGCGTCATGGGTGCTCCGCACCCACTATTTCCCTCCCGTGGGTGCTGGAGCCCCCGAGCACCCACGGAGTCGGCGCCCCTGCTACATAAAGTATGCCAAGAAGACGCCGGCAGGAAATCTAGTTCACAACCCCGCGGAAGAAAATTCTTCTGGGACGGACAGTACGTTAATATTTTGTTTTTTAATTTAGTTTTTTATACCACTAAGGTGGTAAACAAGCCTGCCTGATGGTAAGCAGTTACATTGAGGATGAATTCATTTAATTGTTTATTTGGTCAATAAACAGCTTCTTCTTCGTCTGCAAATTTGGAAGTGTAATTTTTTTTTATACTACGTCGGGAGGCATACAAGCATACGGCCCACCTGATGTAAAGCATGTACCGTAGCCTAATAACGCTTGCGATATATTAAGTATCACTCGCGCGATGCCTCCTCTGCTGCTTACACAGCAACTGCTTATGCGTGCAGTGTTATTGTACAAGAACGCTTTTATTACCCCACGTCTGGTGGTATACACTGATACGACCCACTTAATGTAAAGTAGTTACCGTAGTCTATCAACGATTGCAATAAAATTATCGTAATTAAAAAGGCTCCATGAAATTGCTAATGCGTTCAATAATCATTACGTTGACGAGATAAAAGGCAATCGCCAGCGCCGGCATCAACGTAACTCAGCATATAAACCAAGCTACAAAGTCAATGTTTATGGCTCCTAGTATACCCCAAGATATTGTGCATATAATAAAGAGCCTGATGTATATAATAGAGGGCAGATTTGCCACAGCACTAAAAACTGTCTGTCTGGTAGGAAACAGGTGACTGAAATAAGTAGAGTCAACTTTAAAACATAATGGCCAGAAACGTATTCCTCTACAGAACGGAATGTAGTTTACGGAGTTGTACAGGGCAGTGTCATGGGTCTTCTTTCGTTCATCATATATATTAATGACCTACACAGTGCTACCACGCAACCAATGACACTTTACGGATGATAGTATTGTGACAATAGCATGCAAAATAAAAGATTTATATGAATCTGACATAAAAAAATCATTGAAATTAAAAATTACATGGTTCGATAATACTCGTAGTAATTTAAAAATAAATTAAAAAAAAACTAACATTCTACATTTTGGACAAAGAATATATAATTCATTTGTAATTAAATTAACTTAATGTGAATGAATATTAATATACCTACATGAATTTGACTCAGTTTAGTTATTGACTAAAATGTAAAGTGAATGAAACTTATAGAAGATAGAAGTTTTGGCGGAATGGGTACAAACAAAGAATATTCATATAAATGGACTTTGTTTGTACCCATTCCGCCAAAACTCCGCTGATGCAAAAAATGTTCTATGTATGGCACCGTAAATATTTAGAAATTACTCACTGTTTGAAGACACTGAATAACGGCATGTCTAAAAAACATTTCAAGAACCTTTTAATAAAAAAAATGTTATATACTATAGCGTTAATGATTTCATTGCTAATATATGCTTGTAATTGTGCTGTATATGTTATTTCTTATTGACATAATAATATGTATTATTATTATTTGCCATATTAACTGTTTCATTTATGATGCCAATATTGCTTCTTTCTTTACGTGGTTTAATCGGCCTTGTAAAGAAGCCAAACTTCTCAAACAGGCTGCTTTCGAGATTTGGCCCACAATCCAGATGTCAATGTATTAAAACGTAAACTGAACGCTGCCTCGAGGTTCAGTAAGAGGGTAATCGCCAGAGCAAAGTTTGATTTCGTCGGTAGAGTTGGCGAGCGGTTTGCAAGCCTTCCGTCTGGAAGCCGTGCTTTCTGGTCGCTGGCTAAAGCTGCCGAGGGAAACTTTTGTCAGTCGTCTTTGTCACCATTGCAAAAATTGGATGGCAGTCTGGCCTACAGTGCTAAAGAGAAAGCCGATTTACTGGGTAATCTCTTTGAATCTAACTCGACTTTGAATGATGGGGGAGCTGTGCCACCTACCATCCCGAGGTGCAGTAGCTCAATGCCGGAAATCTCAATTACCCAGCGAGATGTCCGGCGGGCGTTGCTCTCCCTCGACATTCATAAGTCGAGTGGGCCAGATGGCATTCCAGCAGTAGTGTTAAAGCTGTGTGCTCCTGAGATGTGTTCTGTGCTAACGCGCCTTTTCATTCTTTCCTACTCCACTGTACAAGTACTGTCTTCGTGGAAGACCGCCAATGTGCACCCGGTGGCCAAAAAGGATAGATCAGACACATCGAATTACAGGCCTATTGCCATAACCTCCCTTCTCTCCAAGGTGATGGAGCATGTGATAAACACACGACTCCTGGTTTACCTAGAGGATCACGATTTTATCAGCGACTGTCAATATGGCTTTCGCCACGGTCGTTCGACTGGTGATCTTCTAGTGCTTACACACCGCCGGGCTTCGGGATCGAGAGTCAAGGTGAGGCATTGGCTGTCAACCTAGATATGGCAAAGGCGTTCGATCCGGTCTGGCATCGGGGTCTTCTATCGAAGTTACCATTGTACGGGCTGGATACAGCATGGATATCAATGCTGGCGTCCCACAGGGCTCTGTATTGTCCCCAACGCTGTTTCTGCTGAATATCAATGACATGTTGTCAATTGACAGCATTCACTGTCATGCTAACGATAGCACTGGGGATATTATTACACAGGCCGTGCTACGTGAATGAGCTCCCTGACGAGGTTTTCCTAAGGGACTACGGTAGGTATGGGGTTCTTCAAGAAAGGCGCGAAGAGGTTCTTACATGGTCGGCAACGCAAGAGTGACACCCCTGGTGTTGCAAATGTCCATAGGCTACGGTAACTGCTTACCATCAGGCAGGCAGTATAAAAAAAAAATTACAAACAAGAGAAAGAATGGGTTGGGTTGCCTGGGGTAGGGATGATAACGTCGGACAATTACAACGCAGAACATATGGGGACGACTGAGAGATGTATGTTATCAGAGCTCCATGCTCGGCCCTTTAAAACAATAAACCCTGCTGCCGCTTGGGATATAGTTACATGAACCCCAAACATGTAGTATGTAGATAAGTATGAGTAGTTCCCCTTATGTAGATATTACCCGCCGGCGACAAGCTAAACAAGAGGTCAAAGGCGCATTAAAGCAGCTTGACTGGGGGAGTACTCACAGAAAACCGCAGACCAACTCCTTGGAGAGTTGATATGATCTTTAGAGTGAGTAAGGTTACTAGTAACTTCCTGAATAGTTGCTGTGTTAGCAGCAGTGGTGGCAATGCCCGAGCCATATTTGTATTTTTAACTTTTATAGGCAACGGTAACCAGTTTACCTAAACTTCTTGACAGCTTGAATGCACAACAACTATACACAATACAGTGCTAATACCAAAGCGAATATAAAGAAGATCTATGAACGTTAAAGAAGCGAGTGAGGTATGTAATGACGCTCGGTTCACTCTCTGATAATAAACAACCAAAATGGCCGTGGTAGGTAAGTTTTGGCCTACCTCGGCTCCTAAATACGTCGCGTTGAATACATGTTATAGAAAATAAAACACATGTACATATAAAATATCGATTTATTCATTATAAAATTTCCACACCCACACAATAATATCTGAATTATATATCTGTCAATATTCTATACTAACGTCTCTCATTATGGCTTCATTATTTTCTGTACAATAATTACACACAACTATAATAATCTTATGCTATATGAACACGCAAACACACAAGTATTTAATTGACCAGCGTTGTTTAAACATTTGTGAGAGCATATTATCTTCGGTGAACAAAGCCTGAGAAATCGCCTTAGCTCAAGGGCACTACGATAGTGATTGTCAAAAAAAACATGTTACGTTAGCATCATTAAGGGGCTCCTTAGACCGACACTAGCGCTATTCGAGTAAAAAATGTTCTCAGAATCCCTCTATTGTTAACACAAAGTAATCGAAGATTAACACAGTATAATTGAAGAATACTGATACATATTATTAAAATGCAAAGGCTCTGTATCATCTTTACAGTCAAAGCTTGATGGGCGCATTGAATCAGCGCGACTGGGAAACTATTTCCACCTCAGAGGACGCCAGATTTCCTGGAGGCTGCCTGCCTGATGTTAAACAGTCACCGTATTTCCAGCCGTCAGTGAGTACGTCAGTGGTTGTTGTATTCCTGCGAGGGACCACTTAAGGTGACTAGCTCTACAGTAACAACGGGATAGGCAATATATGAGAGATACTCCTTAGCGATACTCCTTGTGTTGCAAGGATTCATACGGATACTACTTGACAATCAATCATGTGGCCCGTGTGGTTCTCAACGTTGTATAAAAAATTGTCTCACTCTTTTCTACTTTTTTAAAAATAACGGCCAAACCCAAGAACACTGATAGCTTAGTGAATAAAGAACCAGACTGTTAGTCCATGGTTCAACTCCCGGTGTATGCGGATTACGTAAATAAATTGGTACAAGGTCGTAATTATCGCTTGCTCGGGGGTGAAAGAAAGCATCGTAAGCAATCCCGCGCGTCCAAGATATTATAAGACAGTGATACAAGTTCTTCTTTCATTTGCGGCGACTTTACTACACGGCGGGAGGGAACACTCCGTGTACAAATTCGACTTGCAATTGGACGGTTTTTTTAATGACTAATATATTTCCTGGCACACCAAACTACTTGAATCGAAATTCTCAAACGGCCAATATACGTTTGAGAATAGTATACTTTACTAAGTTTTCTCTGTTTAGTTAGATAACAAAATTTCGAGTAGAAAACTAATGCGTTATCAATCCTTAGAGATCCATACTAAAAAAAAGAAAACCCTTATAGCATATAGGGTTACGTCTCAAATAACAAATATACCCCTCGCATGCCCTTTTATCACCGAATCATCAAGTAACAATTACAAACACACGTAGGGTGACAAACAAACTACTGCTTGTTCTATTTTATTTTAATTTATTGGTTACAATCCGCTGCCCGTGCCCATGGACACTAGCCTGCTAGGCTGTGTGTTAATCCAGAACATACTCTATTTGTGTGCTAGACATAATCCAAATCCCTTCAACTATTTTGCGTGAAAGAGTAAAGACCGTACAGCCTCACATACATTCACATTTGCAATATCAATTGAATTTCGCTGTTACTCCCGTGGATTAACCCGTAGGGAGGCGACCGAAATTCGACTTGTAGAAGGACGTACAATGCCCATTAGAACATATTACGCTGGGCGTATTTGAAAGAAAAGAGTGTCGTCTACAACTCTTAACTCTTGCATTATTTGGGCAGATAGCTAAGTACGTATCCGGTCCACTTAAGTGTAATTGCGTCATACCGACATTGGTGACCGTGGGCAGCTAGAAGGTCGCGGAAACATTACCTACACGGTTCATTGCAGATAATAGATGTATTACGCAACAAAGAAAATCTCCAAATGCCTCATGAAGACAGAATTGGTTTGAAAACACGATAATATATCATCGCAGTTACATGGTGCGTGAAACATTAAGATGTATGCACCTAGATCTCTTCTTCTTCTTAACGTTATCCCGTTTCCTAATCCATTAGGATTGGCGGGGTGCTTACTTAAGCCTAAGATTTGGCACAAATACTGATTTGGACATGGCGCGACTGCCATCAGACGTCCACAACCCAAAGGGAAAATCATACCTTTTTAGGTTAGGTCATACGTCTTTCATTCAATTTCTTGGTCGTGTGAGGTTCCTCACGATGTTTCTCTTCACCGCCAATCTAGTGATAATTACAGATACGTACATCAATCAGAAAACACGAATTTAGTGGTACATGCCTACATCGAGATTCGAACCGGAACCGTCGGATAAAATCCATGAGATCCCGTCTGATGATATCTATAGGTATACAATATATACCGGGGCTGGTTCTTTATCCACTTAGCTGTCACAGCTTATACATAACTGTATATCTAGTCATTAATATGAATAACTTTATGAAATTGTATTTCGTTAAGTATTAGAAAAAATAGTATCTCGTTAAATCTTCATAAAATTATTTCGTGCTCATATAAATGAAGTTCTCTCTGCCTATCCCGCAAGGGACCTGGCCTGAAGATATACATACATACATAAAAGAAGTTCGCCAGTTAATCACTTTTGTGTCGAAAGTCGAAGTCGATTTTTTTTGCAATTTCGATATCATTGCGTTACTATAGTATACGTTGTTCAGAATTATAATTGTGAGATCAATGAGTTTAACATACCCTTACAGCTGACATACATTTTCTGATGCACTTTATAAATTATGTAAAAACTTTAACAATGTGAGTAAAAACCAACAGCCTGGGCCGTTTTGTTGTATTCCTGCCAGTGAGGCCTCGAGGAATTGCTCCAGGATGGCAACATGCGAGTGTAACCACAACGGGCAGGGCGCTGCTGCTCAATGTAGCGTAAGGATAAGGGAAAACGTTATGTCAGTGGGGGTGGAACTTCTAGGGGCTACGGTACGTCTCTATGGTGCCTCCGGAGGTATTCGAGCACAGAAGATCAGCCCATGAAAAACGGGTCTTATCACCAGTCACATATAATATGAATTCACAACAGACTGCTTCGTTTGTTTGTAAATATTTGTTACTACTCGTATTATTTAGTGCCTGACAGCAACGAAAAATAGCGATTATTTTTAGGGTGGCTCCAGTAGGGGTAACCAATTCCAAATTATTCATTTAATTACGACAGTAGCGCCTGATTTTTGTGTTCAATGGTTTAGTTTAACACTATTAGTGATCTTCAATGCCATGTTGACCAAAATTATAATAGAAATTGCGACATTTTACTCAAAATATTTCATATTATGTCACAGTTTTTCCTATGCAAACCGGACCACAAAAAGCAATACCTACTCATGTAGATGCAGTGGACGGTGTTAGAGACAATGGAGGACAGTAACCAACTGTGAAATGAAAACCATTTGTCCAAGATTGTCCACACTCGTACGCATAGCACGGTTGACAACTATCAGCATTTTGGTTTGGTTACGGTTAGGGAATTTTCAAGTTTAAAACTGACTGTCTAGGATTTAGTTGAGATGAAATATTGGTTAAGATAGGCATCATCTCATCAGAAATAACTACCTAAATATATCGAACAAAGTTAGCTTGCACCAAATATTCATGCTATCACGCACTTGGCTATTGTGTATAGTATTACAACGTATGTTAAGGTGTTGAATGCAACCGACTAAATAACCACGAGAATAGTAGTATCGCCATTGGAAAAATACAATAATTACGATAAAAATAATAGTTATTGTTCCATGTTTATATACAAACATAGATTACCTATATAATATATACTAAGTGTGTCATATAAGTCAATACTAAATGTGTTAGTGCAACAGGGCTCAGCTGAAAATTGGTGCAGCATAATATGTGCGACACATGCCTAGCTGAGGCCTTTTAGCCGCACACTTGACTTTAGTTTTCTTATGTAACAATTAAAATTACTATCTATTGAGTAATTACATTTGTCTTTTGTAATGCTATTTGAATATTGTATTGCGAGGTTAATAAACGCATTTATTTCAAAATTTGTGATTTGCATGAGTACGACGCCGACGTCACGTAGTGACATCATCGTTGGTCTGTCACTCACATTCAGAGCGTGTCAAAAGAGAACATTGGAGTTGTCAGCATCTTAACATAACACATTGACACGCTTTCCGGATGTGTGCATAACTGTCTGGTCCAAATTGCACTAGCTATTTATTTTGCTCTTCAATTCGTGATTGATATTAAAAATCTTGTTTGCGACTTCGTATTTCGAGTACATACATGAATAGGTAAGTATATCTCTAGAAAGTGTCTATAGAAAGTTGTAATCATGGGACGTATACATAGATAAGTTTTTTTTATACAACGTCAGGATACAACCAAGCATACGGCCCATCTGATTTACAACGGTTACCGTCGCCTATGAAGGCTTGCAATACATTCAGTATCACTGACGCGATGCCAACGCTGCTGCTAACATAACAACTTATTAGGAGCTTACTTGTGACCTCATTAATCTCATAATAAAATAATTAGATCCAATTAGACATAAAACATGCCCTGTACGTCACTACTTATTTATTTTTATTGTTATTAGCTGACAAATGTTTTAGTTTTCAGTTATCTTTTGTTAAGTGTTAATTCTCCATATCTTTATAGACCATAACAGTTTGGTACAATAATCAGACTTTATGCTAATTTTCTCTACCGCATAAAATTGTGAAATGCAGAGAACAAGCTATTTTGAGAGTAGATACGAGCTCGGTGGCACACTGGTTAGTAACGCTACTTTGACACCCAACGCTCGTGGGTCAATTCCCGTACAGGAGAAAAAATTGTGTGCATGACGATGTCTGTTTGTCTTGTTGAGAAAAGATATAGAGCAAGAACAGAGAATCGGGACAGGCCCACCACTCATACCCAGCAGTGTATCTTCCTGTGTAGCCAGAATTGAGCAGTCAGAACCCGTTATATACGTTTCCCCATACATTTCGCGGTCGTATTCGACCACCCGGGTTTCGAAGGGCGGCGATCACCAAAAGGCAATGAACAGTGAAGTTCATTGTTGTTCCGGGGGTTAAACTACAGCTGCCTTGGAACTCACAACGAATTTAATCAGAAGAGATTTGTAGGAGTAATAAGTTTTGGAATTGACTTCACATCTTTTTTTTTTTTATACGGGACAGGCCCACCACTGTGTCTCCTGTGTAGCCAGAATTAACAGCGGCGACCAACAAAAAGGTAATGAACAGTGAAATTCACTGCCGTCCCGGGGGTTAAACTACAGCTGCCTTGGAACTCACAACGAATTTATTCAGAAGAAATTTGTAGGAGTAGGAAGTTTTGGAATTGACTTCCCCTCTTGGCAAAGTGAGAGACAACAATATGACAAATAAGGCATTAAAAAACCTCAAAGAAATGGCTAGTCAAGTGAAGCTCAACTGCCGTGCACCACGGATTATCAGATATCTAACACTATTGGGACCTAAATTGTGAGGTATTATCTAACACATCGTTTAGATCAAGAACAGAGAAATAAATAATTTGTAGAAGTACTTAGAACTGCATGTGACGTGCGGCTCTCCAGCAATTCGACTCAAATGACTGAGAGGTCGGTGGAGCCATGGGCGGTGGTGGTTCGTTTGTGTTGATCTGAGTGTTTTTAAGAGAGGTTGGGCGAATTAGAGCAACCAGTCGTGAAAATATACCGCCACCTCACAGAAAACTGCAGTCAAATAACAACTCCCTGTAGGCTTGCTGCGTGTAGGTGAGGTCACCAGCAAATTCTTAAAAGTTGCTAAGTTAGTAGCGGAGGTGGCATCGCCCGATTGGTAACCGGTGGGCCGTATGTTTGTATGTCTCCCGACGTTGTATAATAAAAAAGTTAAGAACAAAGTTGTATAAAGTAGTCCCTTTTGTTTCTAGTAACATTGTAGTGACAGTACACAGTCACCGTTCTGTCTCGAAGAGTACATCGGTACACGCTATATCTATAAATATATAAACCACAGCTAACTCTATCCACATTCATGTAAACGTTTAAGTGGACATAACTATTTAAAATGAGTAAAGTGCCTATTTCTTTCACATGGTAAACACTAATTTGCATATGAAAACGCAGACTGTAACATTGTCCCACCGGCAATCCAAACGAAAAAGTTGTTCGAACTCAAATTAAACACATGAACAAAAGTGTTCACACGATAAAGCAAGGTAAGCTAACAGACAATGCAAACACCCCTAGATATCTTCTTTTAGCGTTATTCCATTGCCTAATCCATTAGGATCGGCAGGGGCCGCTACCTAAGCCTAAGGATTTGTCGAAGATACTGATTTATAACACCCCTGGATATATGTAATTGAAATTTGGAAAGAGTCTGCCCTAGAGATAGAGTTAAAAAGGATTTTTAGTGAAACCGTTCCCGTGTAGACTTTTGTAGGAATCATCTAGTCCAAAGTTCGTAGTGATATTTTCATGAGCACTTCCAGATGCACACAGCCTGGTTGCCGCCGAAGTACATGTAGCAGATGGTGGTGCACTCGTAGGTGATCTCGAAGCCGTAACTCTCGCCGACGACCACGTGGAAAGCCGGCCCGAACTTCTTGTCCATGGACTCCTTGACCATGCGGGCGGCCAGCTCGTTGTTGGCCGCGAACTTCTCGCACGCCGTCACTGACAACTCCATTGCTTCTATCCGCATCTCTTCGTTCATGTCCGAGTGCTGTGAATATAAATAATTAATAAGTGACGATCGATAATTCGAATCCATCACATCATCATCACAAAAGACGCAGCCAAATAATAACTCATTAGAGGGTTGTTGTACTCCTGCGTGTGAGTGAGGTTACCAATAAGCCCCTGAGGAGTTGCTGCATTAGCAGCTAGGATGGTAAACTTGAAGGGGCAAGTGATTGTAGGCAATAGTAACCACTACACATCAGGTAGGCCGTTTAAAAAAAAATATTCGCCATTGTGTTCTCGCGGGCGCCTTTTTAACATTTTTTTTATTCAACGTCGGGAGGTATACAGGCATACGGCCCACCTGGGTGTAATGCCGTTACCGTAGCCTATGAACGCTTGCAATACATTAAGCATCACTCCCGCGATGCTACCGCTGCTGCTATCACTGCAACTCCTTAGGAGCTTACCGGTGACTTCACTCACACGCAGGAACATAACAACTCTTTAGTGAATTGTTATTTGGTCGCGGTTTTCATTGTTGTATTTCACAAGGGTTGCTTAAATGCGCTCTACCTCTCTCAAAAATACCCAAACCAAGGCAAACAGACATGTTCATGTGTGAGAATCGAACCCACGAGCGTCAGTGTCAAAGTAACGTAACAGCGCGTATCGCCACTGCGCCATCGAGCTCGTCAGGACAAGTTGTACCTGCACATTGATCACAATAACCTCCATGCCTACATTACAAAAGCTCTAATGGATGAAAGGAAATCGATTAATAATAAACTGACGGGAATCCGCTCCATCTGCCAAAACAAACATGGCCGCGGCCGTACCGACCATCCACCGCGATACTGTTTGTTCAGTAAAGTGTTCACACACAGCATCCCAAAACAATAACGTATAGAACCGTCTTTAGAAAGATGGGAAATGGGAGGGATATTGAAAGAAGAGTGAAAACAGGAAACCAATGGTATGTTATAGCTACTCATTCTTGATAAACAAAAACATATCGAGCAAAGCCCGCTTTGTGCATTAACGTCAATATTCATTAAGGAAATAACATATGGAGACCCAATGACACGATTTTGCGTAATTTAAAAACATACCGCTGCGAAGCGGACATAGTAGAATGCGCAGCTTCTATTGGTTAGTTCGCGGATCAACGTCAAATACACATATCGACGAATCGTTTAAGATATTCTTCCATTGGTTACTAGGCTCCAATCCCTGAGATATCTAGACGCTAAAACACTATGTTTAGGTGAGTGAAGGAGTCTTCATGCGACGACAAGTGATTTATTGGTTTGTGCTAATATGGATGTATTGTATTGACGAGCTCGGTGGCGCAGTGGTGGAACACGCTGTTACGCTGCTTTGACACCAACGCTCGTGGGTTCGATTCCCACACAGTACAAACATTTGTGTGCATGAACATGTCTGTTTGTCTTGGTCTGGGTATTTTCTATGTATAATAAGAATGTACATACAAAAAAAATGTATTTACGTATGTTTATTTATCAGTTGTCTAGTACCCATAACACAAGCTTACTTTTGGGCTACATATGGCGCTGTGTAATTTGTCCGACAATATTTATTTATTGTAGGGAATCATGATAGTAGGGTGAATGTTGTAGAAATGAGCGCTGAATATGAGGAGTATGTGTGGAGTTGGAATGATTGATAGAGTAAGTGTTGCTACACATAAAGGCCGGCATTAATCGGTACAGACGGGCGGTAAAATAGAATATATGTAAATGAATGTTTGGGGGACAAAGCCGCTCGGCTTTATCACACATATACACTAGGCCGAGCAACAGCGAGACGGCAAAGCCGAGCGGTAATATCGAATATATGCAGATGTATGTTCGGGAATCACAAACGCACATAATTACTCGGCTCGGCAACGGCCTACTTACGCCGGTTGGCTTTTGGCAAACAATTTTATTAGTGTTAACAATGTGGGACGAAGACGACATGTTACGGCTCTTCTTTACTACGAAAACGCCGAAGATTTTGGATGCGAAGTGGCCTTCAAAATTGTGATAGTGAAGATTACTTCAATACATTGCAACAACATGTGATAAACTTAGAATACAGAAGTAACTGTAGTACTTACTTGCTGCGGATCGTTCCACAAATGCTATCGAATCGAATGATATGTCGACTCGAATGAACTACCCGATCGGCACAAACCTAATGAAGCCGAACAAGTGCAATAATTGGTTCGAGTCGGCTTTGTTGATTAACAAGTACCTAGTGCCGAACCGACATAGCCGACCCGCTTACGTGTGTAGCAACCCTTTGAAATAACACGATACGAGAACAATGTGGAATGGAAGATGATGTAATGACAAAAATTTAAAAGGGTATACTTTGACTTATCTCATGATGTGCATCATGAGAAAAGATTTCGAATGATTTGTCGTTGTTGGTATCACTGCACAGCTGTGTGGAGTGATTCCCCAGTGGATAAAGAACAGACCCATTGAACTACTGGTCCCGGGTTCAAACTTGGTGGGGCGTGTACCACTAAATTCATGTCTTCGTATTTATGATATATTTGTAATTATCACTTGTTTAGCGGTGAAAAAACATCGTGAGGAAACCATATCCTTGGGCTTAGGTAGCAGGCTCGCTAATTCTAATGGATTTGACGAGCTCGGTGACGCAGTGGTTAATAACGCTACTTTGACACCAAACTTTTGAGTTCGATTCCCACACAGGACTATCATTTGTGTGCATGAACATGTCTGTTTATCTTGGTCTAGGTGTTTTTATGAGAGGCAAGCCGGCTTAAAGCAGCCCTGCTGGAGAAGTATCCCCACCTCACAGACGGCCGCAGCAAAATACAACTTCCTCGAGGGTTATTGTGTTCCTGCGAGTGAGTAAGTTCCTAAGGAGTAACTGTGTTTGCAGCAGAGGTGACATCGCACGAGTGATACTTAATGTGTTGCAAGCGTTCATAGGTTACGGTAACCGCTTTACATCAGGCGGGCCGTAAGCTTGTATGCCATCCGACGTTGTATAAAAAAAAACAGTTTTCTGTGAGGTGGAAGTACTTCACCAGACGGGTTGCTTTGATGCGCTCAACCTCTCTTATAAGGTAATAAGTATATCGTTTTAAACTAGAGCCTTGTGACATACTCGTCACGTATGTACAGACGGCTGCACGCAACATAGACAATACAAGGGTTCCCTTTTTGTTGCTTTTTAATTGACTTCAAAAAGAGGGAGTTAGTTATTATGAGCGTGGCTTATGTTTTTTTATGTATGTCCACCGAAGGGAGCGGCTCAACGAATTTGAATTACATACGACACGTCGGAAGATAAACAAGCATGTGTTTATATACCAGTAAGGTGACAAACAAGCGTACGGCCTGCCCGATGGTAAGCAGTTACCATAGCCTAAGGACATTTGCAACACCAGGGGTATCACTCTTGCGTTGCCGACCCTATAAGAACCTCTTCACGCCTTTCTTGAAGACTCCCCATGCTGTAGTCCCTTGGGAAAACCTCGGCAGGGAGCTCACTCCACAACTTATTAGTTCTTCGTAGAAAACTTCTCTGGAACCGCACAGTACGCGACCATTGCAGGTCCAGTGTGTGAGGATGAACTCTCAGCCGTCGGTGAGCTGTGCGATTGTAAAACGAAGCTGTTGACATAATTTCCAACAACTCCTCAGGGCATACGGCCAACCTGATGTGTAGCGGTTACGTTCCCAATGAACGCGTGCAATATATTAAGTATCATTCGCGCGATGCTACATCTGCTGCTAACAAAACGACTCGGTTGACGAGCTCGGTGGCGCAGCGGTGAAACGCGCTGTTACGCTACTTTGACACCAACGCTTGTGGGTTAGATTTCTATTTTCCAGGACCAGGATTTCCAGGACAAACGTTTTTGTGCATGAACATGTCTGTTTGTCTTGGTCTGGGTGTTTTAATAGAGGTAGGGCGCATCAAAGCAGCCCGTCTGTGGAAGTGCCTACACCTCACAGAAAACTGCAGCCAAATAACAACTCCCTAGAGGGTTGTTATGTTCCTGCGTGAGTGAGGTCACCAGTAAACTCCATGGCAGTTGCTGTATTTGCAGCAGAGGTGACATCGCACGACTGATACTTAACGTATTACAAGCGTTTGTAGGCTACGGTAACTGCTTTACATCAGGTGGGCCGTGTGCTTGTATGCCTCCCGACGTTGTATAAATAAAAAATCATTAGCCCAGACGGACATTTGCTTTGATGCGTCTACCTCTCTTAGAAATACCCAGACCAAGAGTAACAGGCATATTCATGCATACAAATGTTTGCGAACCCACGAGTGTTGGTGTCAAAGTAATGTTACTAGTCACTAAGCCACCGAGCATGTCAAATTCACTGTGTTCTGTTAAGGTAGATCCGAATTTTGTTACATATAAATTTTCGCTCGCGTCCTACTGTTTCTCTTCGGAGACCAGGGTCCGCTTTCCGGCTTTTACTCCTCCATTTTGCGCGGTCTTAGGCATCCCTCATAATGAGACCATTGGCACGCAACTCATCCCTCACGACGTCAAGCCAGCACTTCTTGGCTCCTTCTACCAGGACCCGGCGGAGGTGGCCCATATATTTTTTTGATAACCAACACTCCGAGCTAAGCCGCGGACAGACGAACGGACAATGCGAAACCATAAGGGTTAATATGTTTATAACGGAACCCTAAAAAAGTGAATCCGACTTCAATGAAGGAATCGACACCAGTAAGTCAGGATTATTTAAAAGTTTTTTGACTCCCTGGTACGGAACCTTAACAACAGTGGGTCACACGAGACGGGGCGAAGTCGGCGGGTGGTAACTGATAGGCCAGCGGGACCACGTCACGCCACGCGTGCTCGTCCGACACGGTACGCTGATCTCCGAACTGCCCGTCTCTCTCGAAGTTGGCCCTTGACTTGATCGAAATTTGATCGGTACGCTGTATTGGTTCGGCATGCTCTAGTGTAAAAAATTTCATTTGAAATATTTAGTTTGTCTAAGTTAATATTTTTTTTTACATCGCGCTATAGCACTCTGAAAACATTTAAGCTACACGTTTATTCTCATGAATACTATTAAGTATTAAAAAAAATTGTATACCATAGGTAATACTGTTCAAACTGCAAAAATACCAATACGCTAGATATTTAGATAGACCATTTGAAGTCGTTAAAATTAAAATTAAAATCGTACCAAAATATTGCGCCGTGGACAATGCCGAAGGCAGGAGCTTTATATTATCTTTTTAAGATATTTCCACTACTAAAAGTGCGAAACTAACAAACCGAAGAGCATGCGAGAAGAGGTTGATGAGTGCGGAAGAGGCGAGAGAGGTATGATTGGATCGGTGCACCTGGCGTTCCATACCTTATGAGCTTACCTCATGGGAGATAGGCGTGATGATTCTCTATATATAATCACGCCTGTCTCTATATGTATGAGATACTATTTACTAATGCTGAGTAAATTAAAATGGATATTGAAAAAGAAACTTCGAAATACAGAATTTTCCATTTCAATGTGAAGAATAAATGAAAATGCGTATTCATATATTATATAAAATCGATTGGTTAATATTTTTAGTATATAATTTATTATTATTAGTATGT
The DNA here is from genome assembly GCA_947507595.1 of Pyralis farinalis. Lineage (NCBI taxonomy): Eukaryota > Metazoa > Arthropoda > Insecta > Lepidoptera > Pyralidae > Pyralis > Pyralis farinalis. Next base: position 35,184,887 of record OX382268.1, on the reverse strand, counting down.
AATTTGATTGTTTTTTGCACACCAAAATCATATCACATAATGATTACCTACTAACAAGTTTAGCAATTACGCACGTATTCAATTAAATGTGTTCCAGAGTTTTAATGTTTTCTTTTGTTAACTTCAAAGTTGAGTTCAGTTCAGTTGAGTGCTAAAAAATCCCAGGTAAAATTGAAGGCTTTGTGGACCACATCGATACACCTCTACTACACCTGTACCTACGCGTGTTCACATTGCCTTGAAACACCATACTGGAGTCGGAATCGAAAGTTTTCACCCAAACTGTTTGGAATCTTAGTGAAAACTTTTCGTATCCTTTTCGAATATGACTTTTCGACGCAATGGGAATACCCCTACCGATTTCCTTTGATCTACTAGGGAGGTACCTCTACATTTATCATAGATATATCCTCAAATCGTAGATGATAGAGGAACCGTACCTATCTCGCTGAATTACGAGTACCTACCAGCTTTTCCTGTCTTTTCTTATCTTATAACTTAACACGATAATTCTTGTACATATACTACTCTGTGTAAAAAGTATCGGGAATATGTCAATAAAAAGACCCGCGTAAAAGAGGTCGTTCTAATTTTTTTACTGCATGTTGGTAGCACTGTACTGATTTAGCGCGCAAAATTTGAGCGGGATCTGTCATTTAATTTGTTTTAAACTACACTTTTTGTTGGTCATAGTTTTGAGTCCTCGGCGATTTTTACAATGGAAAATATTGTTGAACAAAGAGTGTGCCTTAAATTTTGTGTTTCAAATGATATTTCATGTGGTGAATCACTAAAAATGTTGCGAAATACCTACGGCGAATCGTGTATATCGAAAACAAGGGCTTATGAATGGTATAAGGCTTTTAAAGAAGGCCGAGAAGTAGTAGTAGACTTGCCTCGTTCTGGTAGACCTTCAACCGCTACGACCAGAGAAAACATCGACAGAATCAAGAAGCTAGTGCTCGAAAATCGACGTATGAGTCTGAGAGAGTTGGCTAGTGAGGTGAACATATCTTTTAAGTCCGTCCACAACATTCTCATTGACATTTTAGGCATGAAACGCGTCGCCGCTCGACTAGTTCCAAAAGAGCTCAATTTTGTTCAAAAAGCGCAGCGAAAGCATGTCGCTGAAGACATGGTTTCCCGAGCTTCTACGGATCCGACCTTTATGAAACGTATAATAACTGGCGACGAGACATGGGTTTATGAGTACGACATGCAAACAAGCCAACAGTCTTCAGAATGGCGTCTCGAAAACGAGCCGAAACCCAAAAAACCGCGGCAAAGTCGCTCCAAAATCAAGGTGATGCTGACAGTTTTTTTTGACTACCGTGGTGTGGTTCACTCCGAATTCCTTCCAGAGGGAGAAACAGTGAATAAAGAATATTATTTAGGCGTCATGAAGCGTTTGCGTGAGAGTATCCGCCGAAAACGTCCAGATTTGTGGCAACACAACTCATGGATGCTGCACCATGATAACGCACCATCACACACAGCCATTATAGTGAAAGAGTTTTTAGCGAAAAATTCAACAAAAGTTCTCGACCAAGCACCGTATTCACCTGATATGGCTCCGTCTGACTTTTTTTTATTTCCCAAGTTAAAATTACCACTCCGAGGAAAACGTTTTGAGTCGATAGAAGCCATAAAAGAAAATTCGCTGAATGAGCTAAAGGCCATACCGCAAATAGCCTATGAAAAATGTATGGAAGACTGGGTGAAGCGGTGGAGATGTTGTATTGCAAGCGATGGGGCCTACTTTGAAGGCGATAAAATAAATTTAGATGAATAATTTGTATTTTTTGTTTTATTGACAAATTCCCGATACTTAGTACACAGAATGTATATACTAATATACAAAGCGGAAGAGTTTGTTTGTTTGAATGCGGTCTCTGTATCTACCAGTTCTTTTTGCATCTGATAGCTCAATTATTGAAGCAGGTTAAAGGATATTTAAGATCCCGCTACGGGGCGGACGAAGTCGCGGGCAACAGCTATAAATACAAATATATTTCGTGAATCTCGGAAACGGCTGTAACGATTTGGATCAAATTTTGTATTTAGATAAGGTTTTGTTTTTAAGTTTATCCACAATGGTGTCTTTCTTGAAAAAAAAACTTGATTTTACACAAAACACAAACACCACCGAGTGAAGCTCGGTTGCCCAGACACTTAAAGTAAACAAAGAGTAAACTCAATCTTATATTCAGCAATATCTTTAAAATCTTTGAACGAAGCAAAGCAGCGCCGCCACAAATCAACCACGTAATTAGATTAGCATCGAGTACAAGAGCAGGGAAAAATGCATCCAAAATGCACCACTCACCCGTATAAGAGGATAAGTATGTATGACTTTTTCGACGGCCGCGCCAGTAGTCGCACCCTCCTCGGCCATCGTCGACACTAGAAGAACTGATGACCACACCAAAACACAACTAGAAATACCGAATATAATGCAAAATATGAGACGCAGAGAACAACGTAGCGCTCGGTCGGCGGCTCCCCACTGTTTACCCGTTGCCTTGGAAACCGACGGAGGCGGGAAGCTGTTGATTGATTTTTCTCGACATACAATGCAAGTGAGTACCGGACTACCAGTGGGTGGTCATTGTGTCAAATGTTAGTGCTCGTTGCAACACATGAGGCGTAAGAATAAATATAAATATAACTAAAGATGCAATTCTTGTATGTTTATAAATATATTTCGTATGTCTAACGATTTGGATTTTATGTTTAGAATAAGGTTTTGCTTTTTAAGTTTATCTATATAATTGTCTATACAGAAAAACGCGATTTAAAAATATGTATATATATAAAAGCGCCAAGACAAGTTCGATCAGTCAGGTACTCACAACACATTAGTAAAGAATATGTACTTATTCGCTATTCGTGGTTGTTGTATGAAGTTAAAAATTCTATTTTTTTTTATTTGTTGACAATTTAATTCTGTTACAATTTGAAATGCCTCTCCTGTTAAGTTAGTAATAACCTGTGTTGGGAGAACCCCACTCTTAGTCCGTATTTATTACATGTAAGTACATATATTTTTATTATTAGTCTTATATTTGGGTAACGTATGAAAACATGTAAGTATCCAAGATGTTACGAATAATATATATATCCTACTAATATTATAAATGCGAAAGTTTGTATGTATGGATGTTTGTTGCTCTTTCACGCTTAAACGGCTGAACGGATTTGAATGAAATTTGGCACGTAGATAGATTAGGACCTGGATTAACACATAGGCTACGTTATTTGACTCCAGCAGCAGCTAGTATTATTATAAATGTGAATGTCCGTTTGTTTGTTACGCTTTCACGCGAAAACTACAGAACCGATCATCATGAAACTTTGTACACATATTCTTGGAGGTATCAGAAGTAACATAGGATACTTTTTATTAAAAAAAATGCGAGCGAAGCCGCGGGTAAAAGCTAGTAATCTATATATATATATAAAAATGGAGTTCCTGACTAATTCACTGACTCATCAACGCCGAGGCCAAACCCTTGAACCTAGAAAGCTGAAATTTTGCAAAGATGTTACTTTTGTAATTTTCACGAGAGATAAGAAAGGATTTTTTGAAATTCAACCCCTAAGGGGATGAAAAGGAGATTGACAATTTGTATGGAGCAGAAATATATTTTCAAGTTAGTGACTTGAAACTTTGTACAGATATTCTCTATTAGAATGCAAAAAAAGTTATTTCAGCGTTTTCAAAAATTCCACCCCTTAAAGGGTGTAATGGGGGGTTAAAAGTATTTTTTGAACTAAAAGTTGATTTGTATAAGAAATTGTTTATTTTTTTAAAGTGAGCTGCTTTAGACTTTTTAAATATATTCTGAATCAAGACGTCGAAAAAGTAATTTCAGCGTTTTCAAAAATTCCACCCCTTAAAGGGTGTAATGGAGGTCAAAAGTATTTCTTGAACTAAAATACAATTTTATCCACTCGCTCCAACACTACATCTTCAACCGTAATCCTAGTGTTCGTTCTGGTTGTCTCTCTTTCAAATACATACAATAAATGTTGGTTTTCTTCGTATTCAATTGTAAGCATTTCTTCATACTATCTTTCATTGCTGTAACTAGTATTTGCAGTTCGGATGGTGATTCTGCTATTAATAGCGCGTCGTCTACATAAAGCAGGCAGTTGACCACTGAGTCAGCCATTCGCATTCCCACATTCACATTCCCACATTCACATTTCTTATTCTCTGAAGACAACTGTCCCGATCCCCGGATGAATAGCCGAGGCGTCAGCACGCATCCCTGTCTGGCACCAATGTTGGTATCGAACCTGGGTGACAAGCTGCCGTCCAACCGCACACATGCTGTACAATCTTCCCACGTGGACTGCACAGCACGGACCAGGTCACCGTCAACCCCATATCTGGGCAAAATTTTCCAGAGATTCTATCAAATGTTTTCTCAAGGTCACAAAACCGCAGAAAACCCTCTGGTCCATAGCCAGGTGTTTTTGCACGATGTTGTTGAGTGAATAGACTTGATCCGTACATCCTGTGCCACTTCGAAATCCACCCTGTACTTCCTAAAGCATTCCATTGTATTTCACCCTCATTCTCCTTTCAATGATTTTTTCCATACACTTTAGTTTCTAAGCTGATCAAACTGATGGCCCTGTAATTTGGTCAAAAACCAGAAGGCGTCCCTAACGTAGGTGCCACCTAGTTTGAACATCTCAGCTGTAACCATATCGATTCCCGCTGGCTTTCCATTTTTCAGAATTCGTATCGACCATTCAATCTCATTCATGTTAATGTCTTCATAGTACGCTGGCACTGCCGAGTCAGTCACAGACTCATTCACAGTGCATATAGACATAATCATACATTTCTCTAAAATATTAACTCCACCGTTCTAACACTTCCTGAGTGTTAGTAAGAATGCCACCAGCTTTACATTTTATCTTGCCCATTCTGGATGCTGACGAACCACTTCGAGACTTCTATTGCACTTTCCAGAAGAGTTTGGTATTAGCCTGGAAATTCTTTGTCAGCCTCTCTTCCTCATTCATAAGTAGTCTTTCATGCTTCTCTCTCCCTTAAGCTTTGGTTTCATTCTTGGATCGACGGTATTTTTCTTTCTTCTTCTCTTTCATATCATCACTCTGGTGCAAAGATGATACGTAATCCAGCGACGCTTTCCTCTTTTCTTTGCACGGAGGATTCAACCTCCGCATCTCACCAGGCAACTCCTCTCAGTGTTCTACGTCTCTTTGCGCATCCACATGCTTCTTTCGCACTGTCCACCGTACTTTCTTTCCGAACTTTCCAACATTAATCTACATATGAGTCGGAAAGACTCGCGTTCGCAAGTCTTTCACTGACTAGACATTGTAGACATACTCGTACATACGTACTCCTCACATTTTCATCTTCCAATTTTTCATTTCTTATTCTTTGATGATCTCCGAAAGGAATACGCACTCGCCAGTGCCTCCACTTCTTGAAAATGCCCTCAAACAGGCTCATCACCAGATAGTGTCCGTTTCAAGAGTGGGACCTCTGAAGACTCTTGTATCTATTAATGACTTTCGGAGTCCATCTATCAAAATCAAATCAATCACACTTTTCTGTTCATTCCGTCTCCATGAGTACGTGTGAACATCCTTGTGATGGAATAACGTGTTCGACACATGGCGGTTTCGTTTCATACATACGTCTAAAAGTAACTTACCAGCTTCGTTCACCCTCTTATCTCCGTATGGACCAAGCACAGCCTCATAACTGCTTCGGTTGGTCCCAACTCATCCGTTTAAATCTCCACACATAATTATCCGTTCATTCATACATTTCACTCAACTCAACTCATCCATTTAAATCTCCACACATAATTATCCGTTCATTCATACATTTCACTCAACTCAACTCATCCATTTAAATCTCCACACATAATTATCCGTTCATTCATACATTTCACTCAACTCAACTCATCCATTTAAATCTCCACACATAATTATCCGTTCATTCGCATTAGCTAAATCCAGAACACCCCTTACGGTCTCCCAAAACTTTTCAAGCTCCTGGGGATTAGAAGAGCTTACAGGATCATACGCTGCAACCAAAAAGCCTCGCGTAATCCCCAGTTTTATTGTAACGCAGAGAAGTTTTGAGCCTACTAAATCGTAATCTTTCACACCGAGCGAGACGAAAGCACGATATCTACGCCAGCACTGACATGATCGTCCTGGTTCACTCCGGACCACAGGGCCATCATACCACCGGACAGATCTTCAGTGTCCCTTTCGCTTGATTCTGACACACACAAAGCATCTCTCGTTCATTATATCTATCAACTCATTCATCTTATCTTGTAATCCACCTCTTACATTCCATGTGCCCATACGACACTCAGCTCTCCTCGTCCCGCCGGGTTAAGCATTGCGTAGTGGGTCCCCCCACCGCCGCATGCAATTAATCTCGAACCGACGAGGGCGGATCGGTGCGTGTCGCCTCCGAGGGACGCCATAATCCGCGCGCCTGTGCGGTTTCCGAACAGAATTGTAGTCCACAGTAGTGAACTTGCAGGGTCGCGGCGTGCACGCTTCTGATACCGACCCCTTACTTACCTCCCTCTTAGTCCATTGATGGCTGACTTATTTATGGGTAATTACGAACACGAACACATAATCGGTAAACCACAGATATTCTATTACTATAGATATGTCGACAATATTCTCATATGTTGGACAGGTACCAATCGTCAATTGGATATCTTTGTTTCCAAATTAAATAACATCAACCCTAAAATTAAATTAACTTTAGAAATAGAACAAAATAGTTCACTTCACTTAGATTTAACCCTAACTAAAATGGAATTTTTATAATCACTACTTAAGAAATTCTAATGGAACTTAACACTCAATTCTTTTATATGCAACAAAATCAGCTCCTTGACTTGGCCTCAGTTTTAACTTTTTTGTTTCTTGTTTATATTATTAAGTTATATAGGTTTATATTTAAGTTAGAAGTTTCATAGTTAAGTTACACAAAGAAGTAACAAGCGCACGGCCTACATAGTTACTGTTTTTGTTAGGATTAGAGTTTAAAGTGATTGGTGCTATACAGTACAGCTGGCATTTCAGGTTTCTATTATTTAACTACTCGTTTTTGGGGAAGATTAGGTGATTGCCCTCCAATCAAACTTTGCTAACACAAGTTTGAGTGGAGGGCCATCCTCCATCCATCCGAAACCTGTCTGTACTGCTTTAATCGGAAAGATGAAGTAAACCAGCAGAATGAGTCATTCCTTTTTAAAATTGTGAACTAAAGTTGAAAAAGTGTGAAATTGGCGATGTGTTGAAAAAGGGCCAAATCAAAAGTACCCAAAACCGAAGAGCGTGCATGAAGAGGTTGATGAATGTGGAAGAAGCGAGAGTGGTATGTTTGGATCGGTGCACCTAGCGTTCTATAGTCTCTGCCTACCCCAATGGGAGACAGGCGTGATGATATGTAAGTATGTAGTTGAAAAAAGTATTATTAGAAAAATGGTTCCTTCTTTTTTGATACTATTACTTGATACTAAAGCAGTAAATCCTCATGTTTGTTTAGCAGTCTTGTTTTGTTCCTTCGTCTGCCATTCCCTGTGCGCTTCCGTCGAGGCGTCGCTTCGTTAAACGACGACTTGCTTGATGATTTATTGAGTAGGTAGATAAGGTAATATTTAGTTATGGTTCAATGCATGTTTAACATTATTTGATACTTCCTACCAACTAATAATTTATACTCCTTCTTATAATATTCATTTTAGGTATATAGCAATATTTTTCATTTGTTGTAACAAAACTAAATGCAGCGATTGATAAATTCTCGAGTGTCTGGCTGGTGCATACTGATGCGTCCAAATCCCAAGTAGATCCCAAAGTACAATTATAATCAAACTTATATATACTTATATATAATGTATAAATTGTAAAGACATACATGTATTTGAAAAAACATTAAACGTGTCATAAATATCTAATTTTATTCATCAGAATCCAAATGTTTTTAGTATAACATATGCATCAATCTATGGAATAACATTTAAATATTTATTCAGAACGCCGTTTGAAGTGTTAATATTCGTTGAATCTTTCCTAGATGTCTTTCTTTCTCTGTCTCTGTCTGTCGTCTTTAGCACACCTATCGGCAGTCTCGTTCCCGGCAATGCCGTGGTGTCCTGGAATCCAGGCCAATGCCAGCTCTAAGGAGTGACATCGAAATAGGGATTGTATTGCCAGAATAATAGCAAAATTATCTTTGGCATGAAAAGGAGACTTGATAAGTTCGTGAAGGCAACTCTTCGAATCTGACAGGATTAAAGCTTTGGGAATATGATGGGATTCTATGTAAGAGACAGTTTCAAGGATAGCGATGGTTTACCCTATAAAGACGGGAGACTTAATATTATATGAAATTTTGGGATCCATACAGCAGCTTCAACATCGCTGTTCTCCAAGGATTTTGATGCGTCAGTGTAAAATCTGATCCAATCGATTTAGTCCTTTTCGAGCAAACTGGAGATCACTTTGTTGCAGTCTGTGGTCTGTTTATTCACTCCTAGGTCTAGGATAATATGCGGTTGAAAGATAAAAGCTGGGTATTTAATAAAGAATAACGGAATCCTTGTAGCTGCTAATACTATTATAAGAAGGGATGGATTTTTATGGGACCAGTAAGGGGAATTAGGAAGGGACTGATGTAAGCGCTTTAGGATGGAATTTTGGATGGACTTAAACAAGAATCTGTCAGCCAAATACTGTATCCGTAGGTGAAGAGGGGGATCTAAACATTCAACTTGAAGTGCCAGAGTTAGAGAAGACTTCATAGCGCGTGCGATAATCCGCAGACACCTCGACTGGATTCTGTCTAATTTATTTAAAGCCAATTTATTACATGGTTCCAGCAAAAAACAAGCATAATCAAAGTGGCTACGGACTATCGCATTATATAAAATCTTTTATATAATGATATTATTTTTTAGAATAAGGGGGTCCTTCTTTTACTAGTAAATGCCACAGCGCGCAGCGCTGCATTTGTTGACTGCTAAGGTTAGGCCATGTTCACCTAGTTAAACAGTGCTGAGTTAAGGTTGGTACAAGAGTCAGGAAAGAATCAGGAGCGAGAATAAATAACAATATCATCTGCATATTGGAGGATTTTGCAAAAGCTGGTACCAGATAGGTCTAGGTCTAATTTGTAGATGTTATAAAGGAGAGGGCTAAGACAGAACCTTGAGGCAGACCTTTCCGAACTTGTTGGGGAGGAAGAAGAGATCCGTTAACACGAACGTAGATGGAACGTGACATAAATAGCTTGCATACTATGTTGACCAGTCTCTCAGGTTTACTCAGCTGTAGCATTTTCTGCCTGAGCAGTGGAAGCTGGACGTTATCATATGCAGAGGTTATGTCTAAGAAAACTCTAATAACATGTTGGTTTTCTGAGAACACTAGTCTAACCTCAGAAGTAAAAATACTCAGGCTGTCATTAGGCCCCATACCGCGTCGGAATCCAAACTGGTTTCCTCTGTTTTTCAACAATCCATTCCAGGTTGATTTTAATTTGGTGCTCCACGATCTTAACCAAATTTGACCGTAAACTTATGGATATGGTCTACAAGAGCTGGAGTCCGAAGGATCCTTTCCAGGCTTCGCGATGGGGATGATAATTTCAGAGGACCAGGAATCTGGGGTGCGCTCAGTTACAGAACATATTTTTTAGGATTTGAAGGAAACTATTTTTTCATTACAGATAAAGGAGTATGGGATACCGTCAATATCCAGACAAGAATCCTTCAAATGGTCAAGGCCACAATGGAGCTCCGCTAGTGTAAAGAGGTTGTACATGCTGTCTTTTGTGATTGGGGGTGAAGGAGGAGGTAGGAAGCATTCATGGTTTGGGACATATGGAGGAGCTAATTTATTAACAAAATTTTCTAACCATGGAGAGGGATCAATAGACTGTTTATTTTGAGCATAAAAGAAGCAGCGGAAGTTTTTAATTTTCTTACAAACAATTGGGGTCCTAGGGTATAGAGATTCACAGAACTTAAGCCAGCCTATTTTTATTAAAGGCTAGAAATATTGTAGTGCGTGCGCAGGTTTTTTTTATAGAGTAGGTAGTTACACATATTGGGGTTCGCTGCATATAGGTTCTCAGCCTCCTTTCTTTCCTTTACACTATCGGAGCATGCAGAATCCCACCAAGGGGGTGATGAAATGCGGTTGTAGATGGAATTTTTAAGGGGGATGGTCTTATCTGCAGCTGACAAAATGCAGGAAAGGAATTCTTCGTAGCTGGTGAGGAAGTTGTTCTCATCCACAGTGGAGAGGGATCTTATAGATTATTATTATTATCTTCTAGACAACTTAAGTATTTTGACCAATTAGCTTTATGGGTTTTATATTTAAGGAGAGGCTGGGGACTAGGAGAAGGGATAAAGGAACTTTGGGTGGAGACTAGAATAGGAAAATGATCATGAGGACTGCCATGGGACTTTAGGGAGAACAGACCAAGAGAGAATGGGGACTAAAGTGGAGAAACTAGTGATAGGTCAGGGGCACTTGGGGGAGCCATCATTTAATCCACATAGATTATGTGTATCCAGCTAATTTAGAAAAAAGGATGAGATGGGATCATTGGAACTGCATCCCCCAAGGGTGTGTCGGCAATTAAAATCACCTAACACAAACATAGGGTTGGAGAAATTGGAAATAATGGAACTCAGTTCTAAATTACCTTGGGAGGAAGGATGAGGTATATATATATACAGATATTAGAGAGATGTCAATACATTTTGCGCAACTATATGTACATCTGGACTTTGCGGAGGAGTGGGGATTGGGATAAATTGGGGAATGGGATGCACGTACTTAAAAAACAGACACACTTAGAATGAGTCTCATTTTTTTAGATAAGTTTAAAATATAAAGTTAAATAGACTGTATGGCCAAGGAACTGTAGCCTACCAGTTATTTAATAGAAAAAAAAACTGTCAAAATCAGCTGTGTGTTTGAGTGAGGTTGTAAAAGCGTATTTACTTTTCTATATTTGTAAAACTTTTACTTTCCTTGTAAATTTATTTTAGGGAAGCAAATTATTTAGAATATTATTTAACTGCAGTTATGGCTTCAAGATTTAGTGGTGCTTTACAACTTACCGATCTAGACGATTTTATTACACCGTCACAAGTTAGTAGCGTAAACACTTTTCGCGTGTTCAAAACAAAATAAAAATAGAACAAATCTATTAAAATATTTCTAATGATGCATTGCTTTTTTTTATTTCTTAATTAATTGTTTCAAAAGGACATACGCTGAGGGGAGACATAAAGTAGTACTCCAAAAAGAAATTATTTTGCAGCAAATTATTATATTTTATTAGAAGAATTTCAGTAATAATTTGTATATTTCAGGAATGTATAAAGCCAGTAAAAGTCGAGAAGACTAAAACAAAAACAGGTGCGAAAATCAAAATAGGTGAAGATGGATACTTCGACATATCGAATGGCAGGGAACAGAAGCTGCAGAAGGTGGAGATCACTCTTGCAGACTGTCTTGCATGCAGTGGCTGCATAACTTCGGCTGAAAGTGTACTAGTTACAAAACAAAGTCAGGAGGAACTGCTGAAGTAAGACGTCTCATTATTTTTGTGATTATAGAATAGTTGATATGAACTTACATTCTTTTACTTCTTCCTAGCGTTTTCATGTTACTTAATCCATTAGAATTGGTGAGTTCTTCTACCTAGCCGTAACTATATTAAAAATGGATTTTTTCCGGCGTGTTTCTACTACGCTAAAAAAGGAAATTAATTTTGTTAATTAGTTGGTAAAAAAAGGAAATATTGTTTATTTATTAACATTTTTGCCTTAATCCTAGCAAATGAACAATATTTTGAATTTTTTCTGTTAGTGTGTAAACATCAAAGATTTTTCGGTGTTCCAACTCTAGAGCAAGCCGCCAACTTCATTTATGTTTTTAATTTATTTACGAGTAATGCTAACTAATATTTAATGAGGTTGAACATTATTATATGGGTAAAGTCGAAAATCTACTTCATGAATGGACCAATTGTACAATGCATTAGCATTACAAACATTTTTTGTGTTCTATATATATAGATAAATAGTTCCTTGCCGTGTGACGTGAACTTTACACCTCATGATTGAATTCTTAATAAATTTCTTTTTTTTATATGTGTTATAAGTCCATCTGCTTGCATATCACATTCTATATTGACTATATTGACACATTCAGTGGAACAGAATTATTCTGTTCCACTGAGTGTACAACGTATAGAAAACGAATGTTCTAAATATAATTTTATTTATAGAGTGTTCTCTGAGAAGAAATACACTGACAACAAGGGCGTCACTAAGAATGTGAGTCTGGTGGTGATATCCCTGTCACCACAGCCAACATTGTCACTAGCTGCCCGGTACAAGCTGACTCCCGAGGAAGCCACTAGGAAATTAGCAGGTAAATATTACAATACTCATGTAGTGTAAGTTTTCAGATTCAAAATTTTGACTGCCTGATCCACCTAGAGTGGGGCAATCACGAAATACTATTCAAGGTGCACCCGAGATATCAAATATTGGAAGCTAACATATACTTTGATAGGCAGGTGTTTGTATGTGGATGACATATGTACGAGTATGTCACCGCAGTGCTCCATTGCCTTTCTTTGAAACAGTAACTGCAGTATCAACAATTATATAACTTAATTGTTTCTTACAATTTATGACTGTTAAGGTAAATTTTGAATGATATATGTTGAAGAATGAATGTTACAGAAGCGAATGAGATATGTAAGGATCGAGTCTACCTACCCTGCAAGGGATTTGGCATGAAGGTTTAGATGGATAGAAGGTAAATACGATAAGTTGGCTGTTTCATTGAAGTATTCCGTAACTGTTATGTTAAATACAAGTGCATTTTTACCATAAATTCTTGAGATGATTACAACGAGCCCTGTGGTCAAGTTATCAATGGCCACTTCAACACCAAGGCTTGGGGGTCGAACCCACACAGAACAAATATTTGTGCATGTGAACATGTCTCTCTGAGTCCAGCTCAAGAGCTCGATGGTGTCATTGCGCGTGTCATTCTAACCGAACACGCAGTTTAAGTAATGACGACCGCAGCCTGTCTATGGATGGGTTTATCTATCTCGAGTTCCTCCGTGCTTCGGAGGACACGTTAAGCCGTTCGGTACCGGCTGTTATAGATGACAGTCGTTAAGCTAAGTCGGTGGCCCTCAGGCGGCTTGAAAACGCTGGCCTCCGCCAATCCGCATTTGAGCAGCGTGGTGGAGTATGCTCTAAACCCCTTCAGTTGAAGGGAGATCCATATACAATGACTAAGGGTTCCTGTGGTGGTGGTGGGGGATGAGAATGTCTGTTTGTCTTGATCTGGTATTTTTAAGCAAAGTAGACCCCAACAAAGCTGCCGCGTGGCTTGCCGCCCACCCACCAAAGTACAACAGCCAAATAATAAATTCCTAGAAGGCTGTGGTGTTCCTGTGATGGAATGAAATTACCACTAAGCTCCTAAGAATGAATGTATTTATAGGGTATGGTTGATATACTTTTAATCAGTTTGCCGTATGCTTTTATGTCTCTCCATATTGTTTAAATATTTGAGATGGTCTGTGCTTCAGCCATAATACAGCAACTAACAGAATCGGCAATGGAATTCTTTAGTATTACTCGTACTATCATTTACATTTTTTAATCTTATTGTGCATTAACTTCTGTTACAGGTTATTTCAAGAGCCTCGGTGCCGACTTAGTGCTAGACATGACAGTAGCAGAGGACTTCTCCCTCCTGGAAGCCCAACAAGAGTTTGTGCAGCGTTACCAGAACCAGCAGCATGAACCTCATTCTAAACAAATACCTATGCTTGCAAGTTCTTGTCCAGGTAAATATATTTCTAATTACTTCGGCAATTTGATTTATACTACTTTGTGTTCCGCGCTAGATGCTTATATTTACTATAAACTGTTTATATGGGTGGAATAGGTAGAAGAGACAACAGGGTGTATAAAGCAAAGTGTCACCCTCATTTTGTTTTTATTAACAATGCGGAATTTAAGATCAATTCCAAAAAAACCACTGTAGAACCATATTTATGTTTCATGGCGTCTGCAACGTCGCCGAAATATTGGGAATATATACAAAAATGGCGGTATAAAAAAGTGTAGGTACGAGACTTATCGTACCTACAATAGTAATATAAACAACTGTAAAAGTTTAAAACTATGCAATGCTTATTATCAGTTGTCTTGGACCCACGTGTTTACTTACATTAGATAGATCTCACTGAACAATTTGTCTATAAATTTTAACTGAAAGTTTGACTTTCGTTTTTAGCAGTACAGCCTATTACTCTAGTTTTAATTTTAATCTTATTCAAACACAGGTTGGGTGTGTTACGCTGAAAAAACTCACGGCAACTTCATCCTGCCGTACATATCTAGCGCCAAGTCTCCACAGCAGATTATGGGTTCCCTGGTGAAGCAGCACCTGTCGAAGTGCCGAGAGGTGCCCGCCGGGGAAGTGTACCACGTGACTTTCATGCCCTGCTATGACAAGAAGCTAGAGGCTTCCAGGGAGGACTTCTACAATGATATGCTGAACTGTCACGATGTGGACTGCGTGATAACTGCCAGTGAGTCTGCATATCTTGGTGTTTGAAAACAGTGATGAATGGACATTTATTAACCATGCAGTCCATTATATACCAAATAATAACACAACCGTCTAGGAAGTTGTTATTTAGCTGTGGTTTTCTGTGAGGTGAAGTCACTTCCCCAGAAGGGCTGCTTTGATGCGCCCTACCCTTCTCAAAAACACGCAGACCAAGACAAACAGACATGTTCATGCACACAAAGGTTTGTTCTGTGTGGGAATCGAACCCCCGAGTATTGGTGTCAAAGTCGCGTCATTATTTAAAATACCTATATCATTTGGGGTGGCGGTGGTTTTAAGATCTTGTATAACACTGGGAGAATGGAGATGGAATACAAAGCAAGTTTATTGCCTGCCTGAAGGTTGTGGAAATTACCATAGCCTTTAAATACTTGGAACATCAGGCGCTAGCATCCATAACGTTACTCGACCCAGCCGACGAAATATACAATCATTAGAGTCAAAGCCAATCTCTGTAGTGAGAACCGAGCGCCTTAACACGGGATCCTTACACACTTTGCCCTCTTCTTTAACATACATAGCTCTTTTCATACACGCTCACCGGTCCTTATAGCTCCTGATGTCACCTCTTGATAAAATTACCTTACATCTTTTCACTTTCGCATTGCATATCTGTTTTATTCTTTCATCCTGCATTCTTTCTACATGTCTGAACAAACGAACTATGCCTTTTCTTATAAGTTTGTTATTCTTTGTTGGTTAACAAACGCTATTAGATTTCAGATTATCAGACTAACTTTCTTTCTTACATAGTCATAACGAACCTGGTCAGCAAGCGTTATGCCACAAATTTTGCACAATGCTCGCATCTCGACTGCATTTGTTCTACTTTCATATAAGTTTATTGTATCTTATTTAGTTCTCTTATTTTAGTTGTTTTTATCATTTTTAATAGCAGTTTGCTCAAATGTTGTATAAAAAAAAAACTTTTCCAAAATGGTTATGCGACAAGTCATTTTTATTTGCGAAGTATCTCTAAGTTTTTTTAGAAGCCGGCAAGCGTGCATTGGAAGAGCAATAAATGTTAAAGAAGCGAGTGAATTGTGTAAGAATTGAGTCATGTGGCGCTTGGTTCTCTCTGCCTACCCAAAAAGGGATTTGGCATGAAGTTATAGATAGATAGTGTCTTCACGTAGCAGTATTTGTTTGCCAGTCGAGTTAGAGCAGATGCTGGACAACAGTGAGAAGTGTCTCAGCGAGATGGCCGGCGTGGAGCTGGACTGGCCGTGGAACGAAGCCGCCGACGGGCCCCCTATACTGAGGAGCCACATCGGCACAGGGTCGGGCGGCTACGCAGACCACGTGTTTCTGTACGCAGCCGAACAACTGTTCGGAGAGACCAACGCTCAGCTTGTTTATAAAAATTTAAGGTAGGTCTCTGACTATGTGACCAACAAATACTCTCCTTAAGGTCTTCAAGGTGCTACTACCACGCTTGCAATACAGGAGCACAGCTCCTTAGGAATTTAGTGATAACCTCACTCACAGGAACACAACAATGCTCAAGGGAGTTGCTATTTGGCTGCGGATTTCTGTGAGGTGGAGGTACTTTTCCAGTCGGGCTCACCGGACCGATGTCCATCGTTCGGCCCAAAGGCCTATACGCCGGTTGCCTCTTACACTTTCGCTATATGTAGACCTATCTGATATAATATATTTTAGTGATAATTAATAATAAAAAAAGCAAAGTATGAACCTATGAACGCTATCGCACTCATTGCATTGTAAGTGTCTGTGAGATACGGCAACCACGTGGCATCAGGTGGGCCGTATGCAGTGGCGTAACGTGCCTTGTCGAGGCCCCGTATAAAAATTTTTTTGGAGGCCCTTATATGGAGGTAAAGATTTTTCACAAAAGAAAAAAAATATTGTGAGAAGAAATATTTATTTATCACATAATTTACCCATTTTACAAATAAAAATCGAATTTTAAATATTCACTCTCCTTGCCTTTTTTTCGGTAAACTGATTTATTAAATCATTTATGGCTGATGATGATTTTAGTTTTTCTAAAGTTTCTGCCTCTATGGACAATAGTGAGATGTCTGACAGCCGTTCTTGTCCCATCGAAGTTCTTAAGTAATTTTTTATTAGTTTTAATTTTGAAAAACTTCTTTCTGCCGTTGCGGTTGTAACTGGAAGGGTCAAGAATAAAAAGCATGCTGTGATTACCTCGGGAAAACTGGATGCAAGACTATTGAATTTTACTAGCAATAATTCAATGAGTTCTTTAATGGAATAAATTTTTTTAATTTCAGAATTTAAGCATGTTTTTAGAGCCTTTAATTGGTCACAAAGATTAAGTGAGATGTCTTTACTGTATTTAGCAGACAGTTTTCCGGAAGCGTATAATATCTCTTCGCTTGAAGAAGATAGGAGTTTCTCCGGTTGTAATATTTCGAATATACTACTCAGGTTGCAAAGGCTCTGAAATCTTTCTTTAGTTTGAGAAATTAATATATCTAAACAGCAATAGTATACATTGACTTTGAAATAGGATTCCGGGTCGGAAATTCTCTCATCTTGTGATAACTCATCAAAAAAACGCTTCGTTATCTTTCGCCTACTGTTTTTAAAAACAGTTGTTACCCCCCACTCTTTTGCTAAATCTTTGGATTCATTTAGCAAACTATTAAATGAATTCTGATTTCTTAATTGGCACAGTCTATTTAAAAGATTACTTAATAAAATACTAGATTTCTGTAAGTCATTATTTTCATGCTGTAGAGCTTTAGAAACAGGATTAATAATTTCAAATAGTGAAGAAAAAAATGTAACGAGCACTAAGAAATCAAAACTCTCTAAAATGTTAATTATACTTTTACATTCTTCACGTTCATCTTTTTTATTTGAAATTAAATTTAGTTGGTACAAAGTTTTCATGATTAGTAAAACATTTTTCTTTACTGCTAATAAAGCGTCGTTCCTAGAAGACCATCTGGTAGGACATACCTTTTTAAGGGTAATCAAATATTTTTCAGATGAATCGTCACTTAGCATAGCCCAGCGTTTTATACTATTGCCAAAAAAAGTATATATTTTTTCTAAATTATCGAAAAAAGTCGATACTTCACGAACATGTCTCGCAGCATCGTTCAAAACCAAGTTTAAAGCGTGCGCAGCACAATGAACATAATCGGCATTTGGAGCATGCTCTTTTATTAGGGTTTGTAATCCTCCATACACACCCGACATAACATTTGCTCCATCGTATCCCTGTCCTCTACATTTAGTTAAATCAATTCCATATTCTTTAGTCAAATTTAAAATGACAGTTTTCAGACCTGCAGCACTGCAATCGGTTACTGCTATGAATCCTAAAATGGACTCACAGATTTTTATTTCTTTAGGCACATTATCATCATTTTCTGTAACCGAGATATATCGAAAAACTACAGATAGTTGGTCAATTTTTGATAAGTCTTGTGTTGTATCCAGAATTATTGTCAGAAATGGAGCTTTTTTAATTTTTGAGATAATACTGTTCCTAACGTTAGTACCAAGCAAACTAATAATTTCGTTTTGAATCGTAGGGCTTAAATAATTTATTTCACCTTTCGGTTTTAGAAGAAGTTCTTTTAAAGTTGCATCATAGTTAGATAGCAGACGTGAAATTGCCATAAAATTGCCAGAATCAGAATCATGCCCCCTCAAAGGTAGATTACAAGATACTAAAGTAATTATAACATTAATTATACGATGCAGTACATCTCTCCAGAATGTAATTTTACTATCGATTTCACTTTTTAATAGAGTATCGATGGTATTTCCTTGCAACCAATTATTATAAGAGAGTGAGGCACTAATATGCTGCTGTGACTTTTCATGGTCAAGAATAGTTTGTGTGAAATTGCTTCTAACCGAAACACCGTTAACCCAAGCAGAGGAGTACGATTTGTTTTGACGATCTGCTAATAACAAACAGAAGTGACAGTACGGTTTGTTTAAAACGTTAGAATAACATAACCATGGTCTTATAATTTTTATGCCTGCCTGATTGAAATATGAATAATAATAAGCCGAAAAAGGTCGGTTATTTTCTGAAACTTTTGGAAATGGTCCTTGTGGTTTAAATGGACCCAATTTAAAAATTATTTTTCGTTCGCATTCAGTTAAATTGTCACCAAAATTTCCTCTATCTGATGAAATTATATTACAATCTGCATTATCTGCAGATATATCAGAATCGTTAACTTGGGGTTCCTCGATTTCTGGATGGACATCCGATAAAGTATGTGCTTGGCTTTCTTCTATTTCCGGATGGATATGTGACGAAGAACATGCTTCAGAAGAATCTAAAAATAAACGAGTAATTGTTAAAAAATAAATACGAATGCTTTGATACTAAACTAAAAAGAGTTATATATAAATAAATAACGTTACTAAGGGTCACAGTTAGAGAGTGTTCAGTTCAGACGCACACAGACTCTACGCGGATTGTGCTCGTACCTATTAGTAGATACAAAATCACCTGCAGCCCGTCCGTGCATTACTATACACCTGCGTGCTATTTAAACGCAGCGCGTAGTGTAGTGGCCATACAAAACGAGAACCCGAAAGCGAGTCTGCACATCTGAAGTTCTCAACACGCAATTAACGATACGATACGGACTGATAGACAAACAACAAAACAAATCGATCCTATAGATAAGTTAGAATTTTGTTTTTTTTTTAATCAAGGCACGGAACCCTAAAAACAGTATAATTGTGAAAATCGAGGGGGGGGAGACAACTTTTTGTGACGGACAGATGGACAGACCGAAATTAAAAGATTTCCTTGTTTATCACTACGGGCCCCTAATAAATGGGTTGGGTAGTAGTGTAGTACTTACCTTTCCAATCTAAATCACTCACAGTATCTTGTCTCTGAAAAAATGAAGAAATTTTGGGCACTTTTTTTATAACCTCGTCCCTTTTCTGTTTAATTTTTCTTTTCTCAGCGCCGCTGGGATAATCTCTTTTCCTTTCACTCATTTCTTTTACAAATCGCTACTAATGCTGCTAAACCAGAAGAACAATATTGTTTGTACTGAATTACAATGTAATGCACATTTATATAAAGCGCGTAAATA
Source organism: Pyralis farinalis (assembly GCA_947507595.1). Taxonomy (NCBI): domain Eukaryota; kingdom Metazoa; phylum Arthropoda; class Insecta; order Lepidoptera; family Pyralidae; genus Pyralis; species Pyralis farinalis. The sequence continues at coordinate 35,165,091 of OX382268.1, read as the reverse complement.
AACAGTGCACTGCACTCCGTGGTTTAACATCCAATGCAAAGTACAACAACGTACACGTACATCGCGATATCGATGAAGGATTCCCGGGGATTCCCCGCTGAGTTGAAGATGAAGTAAGTAAAACGGGGAAGTCCCGCAGCCCGCCATAACGATGTAGTGTTGCCAACTTTTGAACGCACGCTTAAGGCGGGAAAAAAAGGAATTGCTTTATAGAATTTTGTCATTTGTAAAATAAAATAAATTAGAAAGTTTTTATTCTTTTTCCTTACACACTTTGGGGGCCCCCGTGGCCCGGGGGCCCCGTATAATTGATACGGCAAATACGGCGGTAGCTACGCCCCTGGCCGTATGCTTGGTTACCTCCTGCCGCCGTACGCAACATTTGTAGTTTTTTGTTATACAAGGACTATTTTTTAAGCAAACATAACTGTTTTAATAACATAATTCAATCGTTAATTTGCCGAATACAAATTTACAGGCAATTCCGACAACGAAACTACAATATATGCGTCCGCCACCGCTTAGCTCAGCCGGCACGGCAGTTCAAAATGTCTATAATTTTGACGTGAAAATAACGCCTGAATTTATTAATTAAATGTTCCATGAACAATCAGAGCTGCTTCCTAATTATATATATGTAAAATAAATAATTCAGCGACGGAGCAAATCTAGGACATGTTACCACTTAGTGGTAATTAAACTGATTTGAATATTGGTACACCCAGTACATGAGCGGTCATGTGGGGCGCGCTGGCGCAACGTGGACCGTGCCATAATTGGGGGCAGCGCACTTGGCTTATATACTTTGTAACACCACTGTTATATACTTTTTGTGACGAGATCGATGGCGCAGCGTTTAATAACGCGACTTTAACACCAATGCTCGTGGGTTCGATTCCCATACAGGACAAACGTTTGTGTTCATGAACATGTCTGTTTGTCTTGGTCTGAGTGTTTTTAAGAGAGGTGCATCAAAGCAGCCCGTCTAGGGAAGGACCTCTACACCACCTTACAGAAAAACGCAGCTAAATAACAACTATCTGGAAGGTTGTTGTGTTACTGCGTGTGAGTGTGGTCACCAGTAAGCTCCTATGGAGTTGCTGTGTGAGCGGCAGAGGTGACATCGCGCGAGTGATACGTAATGTATTACAAGCGTTTATAGACTACGGCAACCGCTTTAGATCAGATGGGCGGTATGCTTGTATGCCTCTCGACGTGGTATAAAAAAAACTATCGAATTAACTGACCTTCTGCACGTTTGCGAAGTCGGCCATTACTTCCCATACAGCACCCACGTCAACAAATTATGGGCAAAATACTTTTTTAAACCGTGACTGCGTTACTACCAATAGGTTTTTTGTGTATACAATGTAGGAAGGTATACAAGCATAGGGTCTTGATGTAAAGCGGTTACCGTAGCCTATGAATGCTAGCAATACATTAAGTATCACTCGCGCGAAGGCACCTCTACTGCTAACACAGCAACTTCTTAGGAGCTTACTGGGGACTTCACTACCGTGCAAGGCGCAACAACCCTTTAGAAAGTTGTTATTTGGCAGCGGTTTCCTGTGAGGTGGAGATACTTCCTCAGACGGGGTGCTTTGATGCGCCCTACCTTGTTACCTCTGTTATATTTTTGATGGAGTATGACTTTGATCTTTTCGACACAAATATACTTACTGTAAAATATAAACGATAATTTTTTTTTTGACGGATGGATAAATTTGAGCAATGCAGAATTTTTGTTAGATTAAAATTAAACGTGAAGGCTAGGTATGTCAGAGAGAGCATGAAAGTAGAATAAATGTGGTCGAAATGAGAGCATTGCGCAAAATTTGTGGCGTAATGCTTGCTGACCGCGTTCGTAATGATGACTTAAGAAAAAGAGTTGGTCTGAAAGAGAGTGTCGGTGTTAAGATAAGAAAAGGCATGGTACGTTGGTTCGGGTATGTAGAAAGAATGCAGGATGAAAGAATGACGAAACAGATATACAATGCAAAAGTGGAAGGATTTAGGAGCCGAGGAAGACCAAGACTAACCTACCATGACCAAATTGATTGTGTTTTATCAGAAGTTGATGTCAAGAGTCCTTGTAACCGGTGAGCGTGCATGTAAAAGAGTCGTAGAATGTTAAAGAAGCGAGTGAAGTGTGTAAGGACCGCGTCTTATGTCGCTCGGTTCTCTCTGCCTACCCCACAAGGAATTAGGCGTGGCGCCTAATTTATTAAAAACGTCGTTCAAGTACTATGTGCCATGTAGGTGATATTTAACCTCAATACGCAATTAACATTTTAGGTTACAAATTGCAAAGAAAGAGATCGCTTGAATGCAGATTTAGTCCAGTCTCAGACACGTTTGTTCTTACGAGACCAACAAAATTGTTAATAATTATCTAAATGATCTGTGAAATTATGTTGTTAGAGTTTTGTGTTTCGTTATCTATGGATATTTCTCATTGGCATTTAGTTGTCTTTTTGATGTGTATTGTTCTTTGCTGTAAATCTTCTATTCCATAAAGAAAATTTCCACTCGCGATGAACTTCGTGAAAACGCGTATGCCGACAATTTTTCACAGCTATCATATTATATTAGATGTTTAGAACATACATGAGCAAGTATGTATACATATCATAAAGATACTTTTGTACAGAACCATACATAGAATTCCCTAGAAACTCCGATCTGAGATGAGCTTCTCATTTTACTTCTTCATAATTTTGCGACCACGAATTCTATTAAAACTTTCATTTCATAAGAAACTGCTTTCTCCCTTCAAAATTGATACTAGATACGACCTCTTCCTCAATTTGTGGTAATGGTTGACTTCTTATATGAAGTGAGAGAAGAGAGAGTAGTTCACTTTCTCTGACTCCATAGAAGACCGCAGCTGAATCAAATTTGGTCCCTTGTGGTGTCATGTGAATGAGTGAAATCACCTGAAATCCGCGGTAACTACTTCACATGAACCATAAGCTTATTTGTCGTCAGAGATTCAAAAAAAAACCATTTATAGACGTCGGGAGGTATACAAGGACACAACCCAAGTGACGTAAAGTGATAACGTAGCCTATAAACGTTTGCAATACATAAAATATCGTTGGCGCGTTGCCACCCCTGCTGCTAACACAGCAGCTCTTTGAGAGCTTACTGATGACCTCACTCAATCGTGGAAACACAGCTGCCCTCCAGGTGATTTTTATTGGACTGCAGTTTTTGGTGAGGTAGAAGTAATTCCCCTGTTCCGATGAGCCATATATCTCTTACAATCACCCAAACCAAGACAAGCACACAAATATTTCTCATGCATGGGAATCGAACCCACGAGTGTTGGTGTTAAAGTAGCCAATGCTGATCCCTTAAATCCAGCAACAGTAGCTGTAGTACACGAGATCTAACATCACCATATGCTATTTGTTTATAGGAATCCAGACTTCAGGGAGGTGACTTTAGAGAAGGATGGCAAGGAAGTGTTGAAATTTGCAGTCGCCAACGGATTCAGGAACATTCAAAATCTTGTCCAGAAGCTCAAACGTGGGAAGTCGCCCTACCACTACGTGGAGGTCATGGCGTGTCCATCAGGTGAACTAGCACTTGCCTCCTGCAAACGAATACATATTAATTAGACACGACGTCGCTGAAAAAAAATCACAATGGAAGACAATTATTTTTGTACAACATCGGGAGATATAGGTAGTAGTATGCATACGGCACACAGAACGGAAGTACCACTCGCGCGTTACCGCCCCTGCTGCTACATAGCAACTTATGAGCTCATTGGTAACCTCACTCACTACTAGTAACTCAACAATTCCTCGAAGGTGGTGTTACTTGGTTGTTTTCTATAATTGTACTTCCGCAGTCGGACTTCATCACATAGTAGGAAAGTCTTGGCCTTCCTCGGCTCCTACAGCGTTCCACGTATGCATTGTTTATCTGCTTGAATCATTTTTTATCATACATTCTTTCTACATGTCCGAACCAACGGAGTATGTCTCTTCTTATTTTAACACCGAGGCTCTCTTTCAGAGCAATTCAAAAATTATAATTATATTATCTCAACAGAAATTAATAGGCATGTTTATAAATATTTTTGGTTGGACATGTATAAAGAATGCAGGATGAAAGAATGACGAAACAGATATACAATGCGAAAGTGGAAGGATGATTTCGTGTCCCAGTTGATCCTCGTTGCGCTTGAGCATCCCCCTTCCCCTCACCCCTTGAGCATTCTGTTCCGCAGATCGTTATACCTCTGCCCTCCTCGCTCTCTCCACACACTCATATACTAGATTTAGGCGTAGTGGAGATCTAACTGCAGTCGCAATTTTACGATTCTACAATTAATTTGCTAATTTCCAGGATGCTTAAACGGCGGTGCACAGAGCAGGCCGACGTCGGGCGAAAGCGGTCGCGAGCTCGTTATGCAGCTCGAAAACATGTACTCCCGGCTACCATTAGCAAACCCAACCGCCAACAAACTCGTACGGAAGCTGTACACGGAATGGCTGGACGGCAGGGACTCTGACAAGGCGAAGGCGATGCTGCACACCGCTTACCATGCTGTGGAGAAATCGGACATTGCTTTAAATATTAAGTGGTGAAAACAATGATTGCTTATACGTAAATAAGTAGATACGATAATTGTCACGCACTTGATTCCAATACTAGAAAAGATAACACTATAGGTGTAGTCCATTAATCACTGGTGATACGTGGTGAGGTTTTAGACTAACCCCCCCCCCCCCCCCCCCCCCCTAAATTACGTGTATTTTTGCATTTTGGCACGTGCATTTGGTCAGTATAGAAGTGGCGCGTTCAACGAAAAGATAAAAACACATGACACTACACCGCCGCTCCCCATTGTGTTATTTTCGACCCCCTAGCCTCACGTGATTAATGGACGATCCCATACCGTGAAGGTAACGTATCTAGCAGCTATTGTACGATATCATCGGCAGTGAGCTGTAAAAGCCCTCTCGATATCGTTTCATTCGAAAATTATTTCCCATGTGATATGTATCTCGAAATAATGTATCACTGAGTGATATATGCGTTGTGTTTGTGCGAGTGAGCGAGTATTTCAAAATATATTATTCGCAGGGGCGTAGCTATGTTAACAAAGGCCATGGGGCAAAAAAAACTGGGCCCTAAAGTTTAGGTTTTATCAAGCCAAAATAATAATAATAATAAAAGCGAGTGAGGTGTGTAAGGACCGCGTTGTATGGCGCTCGGTTCAATCTGCCTGCCCGTCAAGGGACCTGGCGTGAAGCATACATACAAAATATAAATGTATACTTTAAAGGCACAGGTACTTTATCATCAGCTCTTTATCGTACAGTGTTCTTGTTTAGCGATCACCGATGTTCTACAGCTAAGAGTTTAGGAGCTCGCATTAAAAATATTGGAATTAAGCAAAAGATGAGGTAAATCAAAATGTTTATGTATGTAAAACTCCATATTGTTTAAAAAGTTTTAGGGCCGGCAACACACGAGTGACACCCCTGGTATTGCAAATGTCTATAGGCTACGGTAGCTTCTTACAATCAGGCAGGCCGTACGCATATTTGTCACCTTAGTAATATAAAAAAAGCAAAGAAAAATCATTAAAAACATAATCTGATGGCTAATATGTAATAAACCCTTACCAGAAAGAATACAGGGGAATCTCCATAAGTTTCTGATAGAAGTTCAAAACTTGTTGGAAATACTTTTGTATTCTCTCAAATCAGTTATAGGTCGCACCAAACTTCTAGTTAATTCTGAATACAGCATGTTTCGTTCACGCAGTGATATATGGAGTACTCCTGCGCAGATCAACTTCAAAGCGAACTAAATGTTTGTTGCAATCTATACCATGATTATACTCGTGTTGCAGCCTAACATTATTGTTATTAACATTTTAAACAGAATTATTCTCTAGTTCAATTTGAGGTTTGGTGGTCAGGTCCCCTTGAGCTCGGGGGCCCCGGTGGACGGCACCCTGATAATTATTCTCTTGTTCAATTTGACGTCTGGTGGTCAGGGCCCTTTGAGCGCGAGGGCCCCGGTGCATGGCACCGCCCAACCCTCAGGTAGCTACGCCACCATTTGCATGGACGAATACAGCATGTCCGAGTGGGGATGGTGTTAGTTAAGTATATTATTTGTTATTGCCGTGCAATCCACGCTGTATATATATATTGTTACTAGTTTTAAGAATATCGTCAAACAATAAAATTGTTTGTATGTTGTGTCTGTTTGTGTAGCAACACTCCTCATTTAAATTGTCGATAAATATTTAATGAATTCTTTCTTTACTCGTGGCGACCTCGGGACAAAAGAATGTTATGACATATGCACTGTCACTGACGCCGCGCTATAATTTTAAACAATTTATGTATATGCGTACCTACTCGTACAACATAGTTGAACTGTTAGGGCCTGCGTAGACGATGCGATTATCAGTGCCACAACTTTTAAGTTGCTAAAAACAAACCTATGTTATTTGACAAATTATCGTGGAAAGGTAACACACAAACAGCCAGGGTGACCCAGACATTTTTGCATTTATATTTGTGTGTACTACCGTTGCTACCCGCGGTTATTTTATGCAACGTCGGCGGGCGTACAAGCATACGGCCCACCTGATGCAAAGCGCTTCTACTCTACGTGGTTTTCATCTTAAACATGTATCCTATATATTCCCGATGAAAGTAAATGGTGTGTTAGTTAAGATCATTATTAAAGAAATTGAGGTCAAAAGACTTACCATTATCTTTAGAGCAAAATCCAACCTCTCCTGCACGTGGTGCACCCAGCCAATTAGTATTTGAGGTGCTGCCAAATCAAAAAAATCCTAAAATCTATTGCAAGACGCACCCGTTTTGTGATTTTATTTTGCTGAATTGAAACAAGTCCCTATCATACCTAAATTTATGTAATGTACCACTCTCATGCTATCTGGAATGTAAAAGGTATACTCACCTATACCGTGACAAAGGGAGCTGTTGGTAGGTGCAAAGCGAGAATAGAAAGAGAAATACTTCACATAAGACCACATTTAGATAACAAAATAAGGAGTAAGTCGACAGAGCTTCTGGGGCATTGTATCATTATAAGTAGTATCATAATACACAGAAACAACCCAGGCAAACATGTTCATGCACACTTATGTTTGACCTGTGAGGAAATCGAACCCACAAGCGTTGGTGTCAAAGTACTAACCATGGCACCACCGAGCTCGACAAATGATGTATTGAATTTATGGCATACGAGTGTCGCAGTGTACAGGCGCCCTTAAATCAGTTTATGAATAATCGATGGTAGCGTATTCGAACGGGTTAGTGTTGTCGGCTCCGGCCGCCTCGTGTTGACCAAATAATGCTGGCTGGTGTTTACAAAACACGGTGCACTGCGCGACGCTGAAGCCTCCTCTGTTTTACTGCGGACCTTCATGTGATAGTGTGTGCGATGGGCGACTTCCGCGTCAATGGCTGTTTTAGGATATGTTTTCTACTGTTTTGCATCAAACCAGTGCTGAACACAGGATTCGGTAGATGTCCAATTTACCCGCAGTTACCTAACTTCGATATAAGTAGGGTAAGTGTATATTATCTTCGTTTATGATTCTTTTAGTGCTAAGTAAAGTTTGGCACACCCCTGTCTAAAAAAATAGAGCGGTGACAGTCCAGTGGATAAAAATCCGGCCTATTGACCAACTGGTTCCCGGTTCGAGTCCTGGCATGTACCACTAAATTTGCGTTTTCGGATTTATGCACAAATTTGTATCACTTGCTTGCCGGTAAAGGAAAACATCGTGAGGAAACCCGCAAGTTCTAGAAATTATATGTCGAAAGTCGTGTGACATAATCTAAGAAAGGTCTGGTTTTCCCACTCTGGTTGGTAAAAATCAGTATCTTCGCCAAATCCTTAGGCTTAGGTACCGGACCCTTCCCACCCTTAATGCATTAGGAAACGGGATAATTCTAAGAAGAAGAAGACACCCCTGTGTAAAAAAAGTGGGCTGGCTGATTGGTTAGCTTCAGCTCGAGGAGGCCTATGGTGTCACTTTAATCGACCACACAGGTTAAGCAACGTCCACCTCAGCCGGTTCATGGATAACATTTGTGGTCGAGCTCGGCGGCGGGGCGGTTAGTAGGTAATGCTACTTTGGCACCACAGGACAAACATTTGTGGACATAAACATGTCTGTTTGTCATGATCTGGGTGTTTTTAAGAGAGGTACGGTGCATTAAAGCGGCTCATCTTGGGCAGTACCTCCACCTGACAGGGAACCTCAGCCAAATTATAATTCCCTGAAGGATTGTCGATTACGTGAGGTTGCCAGTGGGCTCTTAAGGAGGTACTGTGTTAGCAGCACAGCGATATGTAATTTGTTGCAAGCGTTCATAGGCTGCGGCGACCACTTTACATCAAGTCTTTGACAAGCTCAGTGGCGCCGCGGTTAATAACGCGACTTTGACACCAACGCTAATGTGTTCGATTCCCACACAAAACAAATATTTGTGTGCATGAACATGTAAAGAGACATGTTATATATTTAAATTAATAAGGGGTAAAATAACGAACAGTCGGTTGCTACGCATTACGAGCTTTTGCGTCCCAGATAAATACGTATGGCGTCGTCGCCGGCTGCAAATATTAGCTGTGCCGCGCGGGCAGCGGGCGCACAGACCTGCTAAGCAAGGCGCCGTGGACACGCGCGCTGCGCACTCTGAACCAAATAGCGGACAAAATTGATTTGTTTTCCTGTTCTCTGATCGAATTCAATAAGATAGCATTGTTCATAATATGTTATGAACAAAGGTAATCTGCACTATTGTATTAGGTTGAAACCTGTAAAAATAGCTGTAAAAGTGTAAATAAATAAATGTTCATGCACACAAATATTTGTTTTGGTCTGGGTGTTTTAAGAGAGGTAAGGCGCATGACCTCCGCCTCACAGACCTCAGCCAAATAACAACTCCGTGAAGCGTCATTGGGTTCCTGCGAATAAGTGAGGTCACCAGTAAGCTCCAATGGAGTTGCTATCTTAGCAGTAGAGGTGGCATCACGGGAGATACTTAATGTATTACCAGATGATATACAAATACTTAATGATCACAAGAGGGAGACTTTGTACAGTCGTCGTCTGCGTGGGTACCTCTGTGTCACCTATTTCTACCGCCAAGGATCTATATTTATATTAGCTGTGTTCAGGTTTGAAGGGTGAGAGATATGACAGCGGGCCGCATGCTTGTTTGCCAATCTAGTTTCATAGAAAAAAGAAACCAGCGTTCATAGGTTACGATAATCACTTTACATCAGGTGGATCGTAGGATTGAATGCAACACGTGGGATAAAAAAAAGAATTTATTGCGAGCTTTTCCGTGCTTGAGGGCACGGTAAGCCGTCAGAAAATGACAGTCGTTAAGCAAAGAGAAGCAGCACGACAGCGGAAGTACCTCCACTTCACAGAAAACCGTAGCCAAATTTATCTGTGACTGAGTTTACGAGTGAACTCCTGAGGAGTGGCTATGTAAATAGCGCGGGTGCCAACGTACGGGCGATACTGCCTGTAATGTAACCTTTCAAAGGCTACGGTAAACACTTTACAAGAGTAGGGTCCTAAGCTAAGCCTCCGGATGTTGTATAAAAAAACCTAACATGAATTTATACCTACACAGTATGCTCGTTTATCCGTCCTACAACATGCTCGTAAACTACAGAAATAAGTAATTTTTTGCATAGAAATAGATACAAAGTTAACATGGACAACAACAACACGCGACCGACGACCTGGTGTAGTAAGCGTCCATAGGCTGCCGTAACTGCTAACCATAGTCCACACAGACCCTTCCTCATTCCACTGCAGGTATACGAGTCTCCCTTCAACCGATGTCTAGAGCATACTCCTCTGCTCAACTGACAGAGGCCAGCGTTTTCAAATCGCCCGAAGAATATTTGTAGGTTGTGGTCCAATCACATACTAATTCGTTTCTATTGCGAATGCCGTATCCCTGTCATTGATCGATGGTAGTCGTAATGAGTGACAGACTAACAAATGTTCTCATGTTACCATAAATGACGCGAAAAAGTCTGTCTGTATTTAATATTTTTCAATTGCGAGTTTAGTCTACTTCTGATTGGGTATCGTAGTAAATTTTTTTGTTGGTCGAAATTTTCAAGCCACATTTTTTAATTCTACGTCGGGAGGCATACAAGCATACGGCCCACCTGAAGTAAAGCGGATACTGTAGCCTATTAACGCTTGTAATATGTTAAGTATCACTCGCGCGATGTCTCCTCTGCTGCTTACACAGCAACTCCTTGGGAGCTTACTGGTGACCTCACTCACGCGCAGGAACACAACGACCCTTCAGAGAGTTATTATTTGGCTGGGGTTTTCTGTGAGGTGGAGGTACTTCCTTAGATGGGTTGCTTTGATGCGCCCTACCTCTCTTTAAAAACGTAAAACCTTGAATTATCCTATGTCACACACTAATTATTTCTTCAACTCTTTCACTGTTCGTGCCGCGCTGCTCTGGAACAAACTACCACCACAAATAAGGGACTGTCCATCAGCCACGACTTTTAAAAAAAGGTTAAAAGATTACTATATTTCTCAAACTCAGTAATTAAATATGTATATATGTATTGCATGTATTTATTTATTTTTATATAAGTATATATATGAAATATCCATCTATTCTATTTGTAGGCTATGAATGAAATTTGTAAATATTACGTATAATAAGTATAGTTTGTTTTTTATTCATAGTGCTATTTTTTACCTACCATTTGTTTTTTGTTTCTTTTTGTACCCAGCCAACAATGATTTCTATTACCGCCTGTGGGGTTGGCTGGAAGAGATCTCTTTTAGAGATAAGCTCACCTTTGTACACCTTTAATGTAACAATTGTACGTGTAATAATATGCAATAAAGAATATATATAAATTGGGCTTTTGCAAAATAACTGTGTATTCTTATAACTTCAGCCGCACCGCGCCATGAGCACGTTGATGTCTGCGAATGCACATACCACTTTCATTACCCAAATAATGTGACATATTGTTTGTCACGTATAACTGTAATTGTGTTCGGTATGTAATTAAATCGCATGTAATTATCATACATTAGGGCGTGTTTACGGAATTGGCGGTCGTGACTTGTGACGTTTGAAAATCAGTCGTTTGCGATGTGAAGGCCTCGGCCACCGTGCTCGGTCATAGCAGAGATATATAACAGTAGGTCAACTACACCACTGAGGCCTTTTTTATACAAATTCAGAAGGCGTACAAGTATACGGCCCTCCTGATGAAAAGCAATTACAGTGGCCTATGAACGTTTGGAATACATTAAGTAATACTCGCGCGATGCCACCTCTGCTACTAACATAGCAATTCCTTAGCTTATTGCTGACTACGCTCACGCGCAGGATCCTCCTCAACAATCCTCCGTTATTCGGTACAAAGAAGGGTTGCGTCGACGCGTCCTACCTCTCTTAAAATACTAGATCAAGACAACAGACAGACAGAGAAATATTTGTCCTGTGTGGGGATCGAAATCACGAGCGTTGGTGTCAAAGTGACTTTAATAATTGCGCCACCGAGCTTGTCACGTCAGTTTTTGACATAACTGCCAGCGTGGCGTGAGAGCTCAAGGTTATGATTTTTAATATAGCAATAATTATTGACGAGGCCGATGGCGGAGTGGTTAGCAATATGCTACTTCAACAGCATTCCTCGTGGGATTGATTCCCACACACGACCAACATTTGCGTACACGATCTTGTCTGTCTTGATCTGGGTGTTTAAAAAAGGTGGGTTAAAGTAGTCCGACCTTCACCGCACAGGATACCGCAGGCAAAATCAACTGCCTGGCGTGTTGTTGTGCTTGCCAGTGAATGAGGTTACCAATAAGTTCTTAAAGAGTTGATGTGTTAGCAATGGGGGTGGAAACTCGCGAACCATATTTCCTGTATTGCAAGCGCTCATAGGCTGCAGTAAGGATTTTACATCAGGTTAGACGTATATAAAAAATGAGCATCATACTACACTGTATCTAAAATATGACCAATCGTCTCAAAGATTCATTCATTGCTGTTGCACGACGAGCACCAAGATGGCACTACACTGAGAACCCTGGTTACCCTGAGACTCAGTTTGTGTACGACCATTTCAAACGTTTCTTTGTAGTTGTCCTACTGCTAATACCGCTACTGTAGTATTAGATTGACAATAACAGCCAATCTTTTACAACATAAAAATTGAGTGAGACAGCCTCTATAAATTTATGAAACCAATATTGTTTGTATCGGAAGGCAATTTTCTTTTTATTATGTTCTCGTTCGGACGTGAGTGCGACCATTTTGAACGTCCGAAAGTTCGTATCGAGTATTTATTAGTACATGTTCTCTATACTGATCATTTGTTGAGATAATCTGTCTTTCTATGTCTCGATTTTGACCTACTGTTTTATAAGACCCATGCTAATAAATAAATAAATAGAGACCCTGAACACATAGGATTGCAAGCTTAAGAAAATACGACTTTTTTTTTAATACAAATTTTGGGAAACTTCTTGGCAGTAAAAGCTTGAGCCAGACTTGTGGAAGCGAATTCTGGGTATGGCAGACAGAGCATGAAAGTAAGATAAACGCGGCGAAATGCGAGCGTTGCGCAAAACTTATGGTGTATAGCTTGTATATCGTTTTGTACGAGCGTTTTACATGGAGGGACTGCCATCAGACCTCTACAAGCCATAGGGAAAACCAGATCATTCTTAGGTAAGGTCCCACGTTTTTCGAAATATAATTTCTTGAACGTGCGGGTTTCCTCACGATGTTTTCCTTCACCGCCGAGTAAGTGATAATTACAAATACCTATGCACCTAAATAATTCCGAAAACACGAATTTAGTGGTACATGCCAGCATTCGAACCGGTGACCTGTTGTTCACTAGACAGGTTCTTTATCCACTGGGCTATCACTCACTTGAGTTAAAATGGAGTATCGGTGTTGAAATAAGGTTTTGAATAAGCATCCTCCGTTGGTTTAGACATGTAGAAAGAATGCAGGAAGAAAGAATTACGAAACAGATATACAACGCGAAAGTAGAAAGATCTAGAACCCGTGGAAGGCCAAGACGTATCTACCAAGACTAAATTGATCGTGTTCTATCAGAAGGTGATATCAGGAGCCCTAGAAACCGGCGAGCGTGCACGAGAAGAGCTATGATTGTTAAAGAAGCAAGTGAGGTGTCGAGTTATTAGCACTCCCTGTGCTTACGCTTAAAGGCATTTGACGTTTGTAGCTATTTTCTCTCTCTAATATAGGTTCTGTTTGAATCGATATACATTTTCGAGTATGTCGTCACGAAGACAACGTCTTACAAACTACGCACATAATAAACTATAATAGTTTGCCGAAGTGTACTTAGAAATTTCACATTTTTAACTGAGTGATTTTTTCGTCATTCAATAGTCCACATCAACCCTTACTCATCCCACTGCAGGGATACGGGTCTCCCTTCAACCGAAGGGGTTTAGAGCATACTCCACCACGCTGCTCAAATGCGGATTGGCGGAGGCCAGTGTTTTCAAGCCGCCCGAGGGCCACTGACTTAGCTCTACGACTGACATTTATCGACAACAGCCGGGACCGACGGCTTAATGTGCCCTCCGAAGCACGGAGAAACTCGAGATAGATAAACCCATTTATAGACAGGCTGCGGTCGACGTTGCTTAACCTGCGTGTTCGAAATGACACGCGCAACGACGCTGTCGAGCTCTCAAATTTCAATAGTACCTATGTACAATGTAGTTTCATTCTGTTGTAAATTTAAATAAAATACTTTGTTTTACTGCTATTCAATTTCAAAATATTTGTGTTAAACCACACTAGATATGCGACCGTATACTAGCACTTTCCATAGCTCCATTTTGACGAGCTCGGTGGCTCAGTCGTGAATGACGCGACTTTGACACCAACGCTCGTGGGTTCGATTCCCACACAAGACAAACATTTGTGTGCATGAACATGTCTGTTTGTCTAGGTCTGGATGTTTTAAGAGAGGTAGGGCGCATTAAAGCAACCCGTCTGGGGAAGTACCTTCGCCTCACAGAAAACCGCAGCCAAATAACAACTACATAGAAGGTTATTGTGTTCCTGCGTGTAAATGAGGTCGCCAGTAAGCTCCTAAGGACTTGCTGTGTAAGCAGCAGAGGGGGTATCGCGCGAGTAATACTTAATATGTTACAAGCGTTAATAGGCTACGGTAGCTGTTTTGCATCTGGTGGGCCGTATGCATGTATTCTCCCGACGTTGTATAAAAAAAAATCACGCTGAGCGACCTTGACAGAAGCTTAAGTGCATCGTGCTATGAAAAGATCTACGCATAGGGTTTCTCTACGTGACAGAATCAGAAATGAGATATCCACAGTAGAACTAAGGTAACCGACATAGCCCAAAGGATAAGCAAGCTGAGCTGACAGTAGGACTGCTACATAGTTCGTAGAACCGATAACCACGGGGGAAGAAAGGTTCCCGAATGGCGTCGCCGTACTGGTACAGTTACCGTAGCCTATGGATACTTGCAAAATCAGAAAAGTCACAGGTGCTTTGCCGACCCCGTGAAAATACGGCAGGCCTTATTTGAAAAACCTGAAGCTGTAGACTCTTTTTAAAATCTTGGGAGAGAGTTCCGCAACTGAGTTCTAGGAAGAAAATTTATCTGAGACCGCATAGTACGCGACTAGTGCAATTCTAGCGTGTAAGAATGAATTCACAGCCGAGTGATAATGATTCAAATTGAACTAAACTGTGCGAAAAGAGAGAAACAGTTCAACACAACAACACCGCTACGAAACTGTAAAACCTTGAAATTAATGAGCCTACAAGGGAGAAGTGATCCAGATACGGGTTCTGGAGCGACGGCGTTCAACCTGTAGGCATAGATTAATTGTTTAACTGGCTACTTACATATTCCCGAAATACATCATGGTATTAGATGTATAAATTATTAAAATATATGAAAGTACTTACCTACAAATAAACGTACGTAAGTAGAAATCTATTATGGAACTCTTTATAGTCTGTGTGTCAAAAAATTACAAATCAAAACCAGGTACTAGAGCTAAGCAAGGTCTTATAGCGCTATACGGGGGTCATACTGGTAGTTTTTAGAATTGGCCAATTTAAAAAGATTTGTAATTTAAATAAATTTTTAAAACTTTGTAAATCTATATTCTTCAACAACAAATTGCCGGCAATTTAAAAAGTGTCTTGCGTCAAAAGGTATTGAACGAGCTCCTGAAAATGTAGGAACGGTGTTCCTGAAAATGACGATTACCTTTTAAAACAATGTCGATTTGCGAATATTGATTATGATCGTTTTTAAATAGAATTGTATAGAAAAGTTTGTCCAACGATTACCCTCGAACTATGTCTGATTTTGATGACGTTTGATCGTGAACAATAGATGGCCAAGAAATGGCGCAGGAATAATTACAGAGCTTCAAGATTTTCAGCTACCTAAAACGTTCAGGTGTTAATCTTCGGAATAGATAAACATAATTGTAAACTGATTGTCTTTTACGTGTGTAGTTAACAGGCACATGGTACGAGGTGGAGAGGTCGTTCTACCTGATGGAGCTGTCGGCGAGCTGCACCGTGATTGACGTCGCCCTCAACGACAAGGGCTACCTCCTCCTCACTATCAATACTATTAACAAATGGTAAGCGTTTTCACTATTATTTACACTTAATCACTTTGCTCTTGTCAACCTTTGGGGTCATGTGCCAGAAGCGTGCTCGTTCGCGATCTGGATTTAGCTGAAGGAAACGAGAGAGTAATTATGTGTGCAGATTTAATTGGATGGGAGGGGATTAAATGAGACAGTTATGAAGCTGTTCTTGGTCCCTATGGAGATGAATGAAAGAGAATGAAAATTAAAAAAAGAAAGAGAATGAACGAAGCAGGTAAGTCAAATTCTAGATTTATATATGGAACGAAACGTCCTCGTAACGAATACTTTATTTTATCATAAGGATACTTACTATACGATACTCTTTATTGCACCACATAGAACAGTATACATATTAAAATGCCAACATATAATTCAAGTACAAAAGACGGTCTTATCGCATGGCAATCTTTTCCAGATAACCTTAGGGTAGAGGAAAAAAAAAACAAAATAAGTAGGTAAATTCGCCGCACGCACGCCAAGGTCTAAACGTAACTAATAATTTTGTAGGTTGGGTAACCCGTCCACGACATACGCCATCGGCATCCCGAGCTTCAACGGTTCTTCGGTGTTCCGGTACAAGCTGAACAACCGCATGCCGTACATCATCGGGCGGCTGCTGCCCGGCGCCGGCCTTTACAACGTGCTCTTCACCGACTACACCAGATTCGCGCTCGTGTGGTCTTGCACCAGCGTTAGCGTTGCACACTCCGGTCAGTGGATCTCTTTTATGCGTCACTTCGAAAGTAAGTATACTGCCCGCCTGATGTGGAGCGGTTACATGGCTCGTTCGTTGCCAGACACGCTGCTAACGCAGCACTTCCTCCTTACGACCCTCCTAGTGACCTCACTCGCTCATGTGTGCATCTACAGCTTCCTCATCGACATAAGAGATATATTATAAAGGATAACCTCACTGGTTTGCCTCAACGGCATGTGCCAGCTGGAGACACGTTTCTCCAGCTAACACACAAATACCAACTCATAGTAACGAAATTGTGGTTGCTGCTAAAATTATGACTGAAACGTTTGATTACTCCTAATATGCTTTAAAATATGACATGCTTAGAACTTCTCTTATGTCGATGAGGAAGCTGTAGACACACACACTACTCGCTCGCAGAATACCTGGCAGGGAGATAAAATAAGATAGAGATAAGCCGTTATGTTCTGAAAATAACATCAAAAACGTTGATTGACTTCGATGTGTTTCGCACCAGTTTTAAATAAATTTAGTAAGAAACTTGAGTTGAGACATGGGCGGTGCTACAGTCTCTCCAGCGAATCCGAATTGACTATTTGAAGCGTTGAAGTGCTTATAGAGTACGAAACCGATCCTAGAGCAAAAAGGTGTAAGACAGGGCGATGTTACATCCCCGAAACTCTCCACCGCAGCATTGGAAGATGTCTTCAAGCTCTTAGACTGGAAAGAATACGGTATAAACATCAATAGCGAATACATCACTCACCTTCGATTTCCTGACGATATAGTTGTCATGGCTATATCACTGGAGGAACTTGGCGCTTTGCTCAATGACCTCAATAGTGTTTATAACCAGGCAGGTCTTAAGATGAACATGGACAAGACACTAGATGGAGCGACGACCTCAAGAGGTTTGTAGTCGATGGATGCAGAATCGAGACGAATGGCACTCTAGACGGGAGGCCTATGTTCAGCACTGGACGAATACAGAAATGGAAGAATGATGATGATGAGTATTGTCCAACTAAAAGTCGTGATTATGAATGTCTAAATCAGACTCAATTGTTGTAATTATTTCACCGGAGAATTGCTATGGTGTTCCTGCAGAGTGCCATTAGTGAGTTGGACATGGTGGTCAAAACAAAATACTGTTTACTCAAATTTAATTTTCAATTTTATTTCATTTTATGCATAGACGGGCTGCTTTGATGCACCCTATCTCTCTTAAAAACACCCAGACCAAGAGAAACAGACATGTTCATGCACACAAATGTTTGTTCTGTGTGGAAATCGAACCCACGAGCTTTGGTGTCAAAATAACGTAACAGCGCGTTTTACCACTGCGCCATGAAGGTTCATTTTTCAATTGTTTATACGGAACCCTAACAATAGGGTAGTCTTAATACCCGTTGTGTCGTACGCTGTCATACGGGGCATAGACTGCAGTGTTGTACAGTACATCACGTATGTCGATCTCATAGCTCCATTTCTTTTTTACCCGAACTCCTTTTGTTAACCGTCAGGGTGCACGAATCCAGTCCACGAACAGGATTTGGTTATAGAACCAAATCCTGTTACCTTACCGTCATTTACAGAAGTGACCACCGATAACATAGAACTTACATATGATTGTGAATTTGCAGATCGCATCTGGGTGCTCGGGCGCGAGCGCGAGATAGAGGCAGCCCTGCGCGCGCAGATCTACGGCCTGATGGAGGAGCTGCGGCTCGACCCCGACCGGCTCATCATATCCAAGAACAACAACTGCTCCGACACCAATATACAGCTGACAATAAACTGACACAAATATACTGTGTTTCTTTACGGGTGTGATATCTGGTCACCAGTGAACAGACGCAACTCGACGGAGTCCATTTTCACCCACAGAATCCTCTTCCTAGCATTATCCCGTTTCCTAATTGGCGGGGTCCGCTACATTTAGCCTAAGTATTTGGCGAACATACTGTTTTTAGGGTTCCGCACCCAAAGGGTAAAACGGACTCCGCTGTCCGTCCGTCCGTCTGTCACCAGGCTGTATCTCATGAACAATGTTAGTCAGACAGTTGAATTTTTCACAAATGATGTATTTCTGTTGCCGCTGTAACAACAAATACTAAAAAACAGAATAAAATATATATTTAAGGTGTCTTCCTTAAATATTTAAGCTGGATTTTTTGCTCGATATTGATAACGGCGACAGGTAGACGCTTGAAATATTCACAGAATATTTAGTTATAAATTCACTTTAAAAATAAATAATTAAATTAAAATAAACAAATATTTAAAGGGGCTCCCATACAACAAACGTGATTTTTTTGCCGTTATTATAGATAATGGTACGGAACCCTTCATGCGCGAGTCCGACTCGCACTTGGCCGGTTTTTTCTTGTTCTATGAAGCGTCTGCCGTCAGAGGGAAAATCAGACCTTTCTTAGGTAAGGAGAAATGTCTTTCGAAGTATAATTTGTATGTACGTATCCCTCCCGACATGGTATAAAAAATGTTGATATCTTATTTTATTGGAAGGTAAATTTAATGAGAAGGTGACGACGAAGTACTTACATACACACGAAAACATGACAAGTACCTACAGGTAGGCCCAGATGTGTGCCTAGCACATCATGTGAAGTAACATGCAGATGCCCCTGAACAAGAGTAAACAGAACAGAGCTACATTACACACATATTTAATGCATATTACACAAATTACTATACGTAATAATTGAAATGAGTAATAGTTAGCATAATGATGCCTACCTTTAGATACATTTTCGGCACGTGCGCATATGTAATGTGAGAATGCAAAAAAGCCATATCTCATCGTTAGATGAATGCTGATTTTCAATTAGGTATCTCCCAAGGGTAAGGATGTAGTGTGCGCATATTTAATTAATGTAAGTAGGTGCCTATACTTTCCTATTTTTATATACACATCTTCGGAAAGCATAAATGTGGCTCACCTGATGTAAAGAATTACTGGACCCTATGAACGATTGTAAGACATTGAGTAGATACCACTCGCGTGACGCCACCTCTGCTGCTATCACAACTCCTCAGGAGCTTACCTCACTCACACGCAGGAGCACAACAATCCTCTAGGACTTGTTATTTAGCTTCGGTTTTCTGAAGGTGGAGGTACTTCCTCAGACGGCCTGCTTTGATGCGCCCTATCTCTCTTAAAACTTTACTTATATAATGGTGTCTTTTTAATAAATATTATGCATATATGAACAATATTCTTCTTAGTGTAATCCCGTTTCCTAAACCATTAGGATTGGCCGGGTCCGCTACCTAAGCCTAAAGATTTGGCGAAGACGATGATTTTTCACACGGAGCGACTGTCGTCAGACCTCTACAACCCACAGGATCAGTCTGTCCTTGGGCTAGGTGACGTCTTTTTTGGACGTGCGGGTGTCCTCACGATGTTTTCATTCAACGCATAGCACGTGATAAATGTACATAAATCCGAATTTACTGGTACACGCTATGATTCGAACTGGGGACCAGTTGGTCAATAAGTCGGTTCTTTATCCACCGGGCTATCACTGTTGTATTATATACTATGTTGTATTATGTACTTACATATTATGTACAAAAACAATGAATGAAATGACTCAAGACTCCAGACTTTCACGGAAGCATCCTCTTGTCATCACAATGATCTACTTCACTATAGGATTTGTTTATTTATAAGAAACCTACGAATAAATATAAGTATTTATTCGTAGTAAGAAACAGTTTATCTACATCATTAACCTCTCAATATAACGGTCGAGGCTCTTGGCTATAAGACCGTTTGCTGTCACGGCTATCAGAACAATAATCGTCGTCATCGTGCCACACGGCGGTAAGCTCGTGAGCCAAGTTCTAGTTACTGAGTTTACCTACTTCTTTTACTTTCTCGCGATTCTCGTCACGGGGAATTGCGAACACGAATTGTACGACGTGGCTCCAGGTCTATAACCACCAAAACAGGTCTACTGGCACAATAGCCTTATGGCGAAGTTGCTGCGTCAGCAGTCCTAGTCATCACCGGCCTCCTGGAACTCATACCTCCGGGAAATTGTTAATGGCTGCATGAAACGGTTAGTGAAGATTTCTATAAGGGAGAGGAACTTCCTTCCTTAATGCCTTTGAGGGTCACCTGTATCACTTAAATTAACTAAAAATGATTCTCCATTAATAAGTAATGTTATTGTCTTAGGTTTTCGCGATTGTTACACATTGAATTAAACAATTTTTAACGGAAGTATCGCGTATTTTATTTATTTTGTTGAACCTGACGTTTCGAACGCTTTGCAGCGTCCGTGGTCGCAGGAAGACTAAGGTGGTATTTGTCTTACATTAGTTATTCAATTATTACATCTACCGACATGGATGGATTAATTATATATGTTCCGATTCACACAAAAATCGCTCACAGTGTCCGAACATTTTTTAGATCTTTGGGTTTGGGACTTGATTATTTTTAGGACTGGATCCCAAGCAGGTGGTACTTGCCAACCATCTTCTCTATTGAAATTGGGGTGTTTTCTTATTTCAATAGCCTCGCGCAACATTCTCGGCATGTAGCGATTCTCCTTGGCGACGATTTGTGGTTTATCGAACCGGATGTAATGGTTTGGCTGGTCCAGTGTATGTTCACATACTGCAGAGTTTTTATCGCGCCTATTCTTCATGTCAGCAATGTGTTCTTTCACACGAGTACCTACGCTTCTCTTTGTTTGCCCTATGTATGATAAACCACATTCGCAGTCTAATTTGTATACTCCTGCATCTTGTAAGGGGATATTAGACTTGATAGGTCTTAGAATTTGACTGATCTTCTTATGGGGCTTGAAATAAGTTTTAATTGAAGCTCGCCGTAAGATGTTGCCAATTTTGTCTGTGACTCCCTTTAAGTATGGTAAGATGGCAGGCACTTTTGTCGGATGATACCACTTATAAAAAGGTAAACAAAGACCCCACCGCAAAAATTCTAACTAAAACTAAAGAATTAATAAAGAAGCACTCCGAAAAACTGGATCTAGACGTAAACATGCTTGTACCTTCTTGCGTTAAACCACCAAAACTGTATGGATTACCTAAAATACATAAAAACAGCATTCCTTTACGACCCATAGTTAGCCAGATTGACACACCAACCTACAAACTGGCTCGACATCTATCGAAGGTATTCTCACAACTTCGTGGACATACAAGTGCATATGTTAAGGATTCCTACCATTTCATTAGCCAAATAAAAGACCTAAAATTGACTAGTGATGAAACTATGGTCAGTTTTGATATACAGTCACTATTCACCTGCCTACCTGTACAAGACTGCATAGAAATTGTGAAAAGGAAGCTTTGTGAAAATGACATGCCTGAGGAATATGGAGAACTTCTAGAACTTTGCTTAACATCTGGCTATTTTCTTTGGAATGACGAATTTTACACCCAAATCGATGGCGTAGCTATGGGCTCTCCCATTTCTCCTGTTGTAGCTGACATTTTCATGGAAGACCTTGAGGAGAGAGCGCTGTCGATGGCACCGGCTGTGCCGAAGATGTACAAACGGTACGTAGATGATACTTTTGTTGTCATACCCAAAGATAAAGTGTCTATATTCCTACACCACCTTAATTCCATCAACAACAAAATCAAATTCACCATGGAATTAGAGGCAAATAATTCACTAGCATTCCTTGATATATTAATTACCAGGAAACTTGACAACTCACTTACTCACACAGTGTATAGGAAACCCACCCATACAGACAAATATCTCAATGGTAACTCACACCACCATCCATGTCAGTTAGCTACCGTAGGCAAATCTTTGTTTCAGAGAGCACAAGGCATCTGCGACGCTGAGCATCTAGAGGAGGAACTCCAACATGTCAAACAAGTACTGCGGAGCAACAGTCACAAACTCCCTCGCATGCGTCACAGAAGCCGCCCGAAGCCACCTACAGTTGAACGTCAACCTGCCATCTTACCATACTTAAAGGGAGTCACAGACAAAATTGGCAACATCTTACGGCGAGCTTCAATTAAAACTTATTTCAAGCCCCATAAGAAGATCAGTCAAATTCTAAGACCTATCAAGTCTAATATCCCCTTACAAGATGCAGGAGTATACAAATTAGACTGCGAATGTGGTTTATCATACATAGGGCAAACAAAGAGAAGCGTAGGTACTCGTGTGAAAGAACACATTGCTGACATGAAGAATAGGCGCGAAAAAAACTCTGCAGTATGTGAACATACACTGGACCAGCCAAACCATTACATCCGGTTCGATAAACCACAAATCGTCGCCAAGGAGAATCGCTACATGCCGAGAATGTTGCGCGAGGCTATTGAAATAAGAAAACACCCCAATTTCAATAGAGAAGATGGTTGGCAAGTACCACCTGCTTGGGATCCAGTCCTAAAAATAATCAAGTCCCAAACCCAAAGATCTAAAAAATGTTCGGACACTGTGAGCGATTTTTGTGTGAATCGGAACATATATAATTAATCCATCCATGTCGGTAGAT
The DNA here is from genome assembly GCA_947507595.1 of Pyralis farinalis. Classification (NCBI taxonomy): domain Eukaryota; kingdom Metazoa; phylum Arthropoda; class Insecta; order Lepidoptera; family Pyralidae; genus Pyralis; species Pyralis farinalis. The sequence goes on along the minus strand of OX382268.1, from coordinate 35,142,140 downwards.
GTAATAATTGAATAACTAATGTAAGACAAATACCACCTTAGTCTTCCTGCGACCACGGACGCTGCAAAGCGTTCGAAACGTCAGGTTCAACAAAATAAATAAAATACGCGATACTTCCGTTAAAAATTGTTTAATTCAAAGTAATGTTATAATCATCATCTCAGCTCGTATTCGTCCACTGCTGAACAAAGACCTAGAGTGCCATTCGTCTAGATCTTGTGCCACCTGCATCGAGTCGATACTCCCTACAAACCTGTTGAGGTCGTCGCTCCATCTAGTGGGGGGTCATCCCACACTGCGTGTACCAGTACGGGGACGCCATTCGAGAACCTTTTTTCCCCAGCGGTTGTCGGTTCTACGAACTATGTGGCCGGCCCGCTGCTAATTCAGCTTGCTTATCCTGTGGGCTACATCTGTTACCTTAGTTCTACTGCGGATATCTTCATTTCTGATTCTATCACACAGAGAAACCCCGAGCATAGCTCTTTGAAGTAATGTTAAACAAGATTGAAATATTTTTGACTCCTGTTACAAGCTCAATTTTTCATTATCAGTAGCGTAGAATAGATTGCTATCATTGCCACATTGTTAAAATGTGTTTATTGCTTGTAAATCAGTCTGCAGCCTATCGGCCCGTTTGTTCTGATTACCGGAACGTCTAGTTTGTCTGTTACACATAACACACAACTAGACATTCGCTATTAATATATAATTTTAAATTTTCACGGTTGTTTACACTCTTATTGTAGGTACGTGATTTGTTTTTAAATCTCCCCGATATTCGGCGACGTTGCAGACACCATGGTCACGGGGTGACCGCATGAATATCGAGGAAATATAAAAACAAATCGCGGTACATAAGTCCCGTACCTACCTACAATAATTGGCAATCAGACCGAGCGGCCAGTATAGTTTGCAGTAGGTACATACGATGCATATTCCATCTAAGTCCATGTTAAGGTCAAAGGAGTTCATTTCCAAGAATTTACACGTAATATACCGACTAGCTAGATATTGTTTCAATCAGACCCAACGGGCCGAAAGGGTTTGCAGTATCTACGAGTACATATAAAGCATATTCTATTTAAGTCAAGAGAGGTAGGGCGCATCAAAGCAGCCCGCCCGGGTAAGTACCTGCACCTCACAGAAACCGCAGCGAAATAACAACTCCCTAGAGGGTTGTGTTCCTGCGTGTGAGCGAGGTCACCAGTAAGATCCCAAGGAGTTGATGTGTAAGCAGCAGGGGAGGCATCGCACGAGTAATACTTAATATATCGCGAGCGCTACAGGCTACGGTATCCGCTTTACATCAGGTGGGTCGTATGCTTGTATGCCTCCCGACGTAGTATAAAAAAATAAAGTCAATATTATGATCAAAGGAGGTCAAAGGTTTTAAGAATTTCCTCCACTTACTTATGTAATGTTGACGAGCTCGGTGGCTCAGTCGTGAATGACTCGACTTTGACACTTAGCTCGTGGGTTCGATTCCCACACAAGGCAAATATTTGTGAGCATGAACATGTCTGTTTGTCTTGGTCTGGATGTTTTAAGAGAGGTAGGGCGCATCAAAGCAGCCCGTCTGGGGATACTTCCCCAGACGGGCTGCTTTGAAATTGGCAAAATGTCGCTTTCAAATTCTACGTATTCTAAGATATTTGCAGGATTACACGAATTATATCATAGCAGTTTTGCGCTGTATACCTACTACAAACGGCAACGGTCTCAACGGGGCGCATTCTGTAACTCCACAAACTGTGAGTCGCACCATTGTTCTACCTCCCAAGCTGACTGACGTACTATACTATATAGATGCCAACCTACTTGCCACGCGGTCTAAACCATACATAAGTCGAATACTGATAGCCCAGTGGATAAAGGATTGGCCTATTTATAAAGCCGGTTCCAATCCTTGTAGCAGGTACCACTAAATTCATATTTTCGGATTTATGTACATATTCACACGTATGATTCTGGAGGTCTGACAGGTTTCCCCTTCTTAGGCTTAGGTGATAGAGCCCGCCAATCCTAATGGAATAGGAAACAGAATAGCACTAGGTAAAAGAAGGAGGTTTAAGCCATACAAAAGAGTTTCGCGAAAATGCATGTATTTTGTTTTTTTTTTATAAAATATATGGGATTAGGAAATAAGGACTCATATCATAGGGTTGGATATGTGCCCATAGGATTCGGCGTGAATATATAGGAAACTAGGAACTAAGTTTCATGTCTTCGTCGCTAATGGTAATTTTCTAAATGCAGGTAAATCACAAATTTGAGATTAAACCTATGAAAAATTAATAAGAAACAATATGAACTGTTTTATAGAATGTAAGCCGTGTTTAAGTGCCCATAAGGGGCTAATGATAAATAAATATTTTTTATCTTAAAAATCGAAGTTAGAGTTTTTTTCAATGTTGTCCCCGACTCATTTCAGCTTAATATATTGCAAGCTATAAATCCTTTATGTACAAGCGATTAGTGGTACCCGTCGCGACCGATAGAATTTTCAGGCTGGCTAAGCACAATTTGAAAATCAAGACTTCGGATCAACACACCACATAGTTAATCGCCTTTAATTTAAGTGGGTAAATTATACACATAGGCTACAGTGGCTCTGGTATCGTCACAGATATATTGATATCGGTGTTCTGTGTTAAAGACCAGTAGATCACTCGCAATTAGTTAGTAGATACCTTGCTCATTCGCGGGAACATTTTCACGAGCCAATTGATAGCAATAATTACTTTAACACCAAGTGGGTTCAATACTCACACACCTCCGGATCGGAGAGATAGGGCGCATCAAAGCTGCCATACTGTTGAAGTACCTCCACCTCACAGAAAATCGCAATCATTCATAAAACAAGTGGGTCCCTGCGAGTGAAGTCACTAGTGAGCTCCTCACGAGTTGCTGTATTGCAAGCGTTCATTGGCTACGGTAACTACCAACCAATCATCTAGTGGACCGTAAGTTTGTAAACCTATAAAAAACGTTAAGTTCCTAAACACATGTGTTGAAAAGTAGAGCAGTCATTTAGGCTTAAAAAAGAAATGAAAACAATACGACTTCAGTCATCACACTTTCTATTTTATATAAAAATATTATGTATATACAAGTGGTACAGAGTAAAAGTGTGTTACCAAATAATGCTGGGAAATGCAATGGCACTTATTTTTCTGAAACAAGGAATGCGTTTGATGTGCAGATTTAACTAAATGTAAACATATTGAGGTAATTATTTCATAACGAATATAAAATATTGTGCTTCAATAAAACAACATAACATACTCAAATGTATGCACTCATAATTATGCTATTATATTATAGTCCACCTATTCTCGCAATGGTGCGGTTTGGTTTTGGCATTTGGCATTATATAGACTTAGGTTGCGTGTCGGCACGAGCGCCCTTCGGCCAGAGACGGCCTATCTATGTAGTAGTATAAGGTTACTATGTAGTATCAGTCATCTCTAATACTATGCCCCGTTCTAGTTATAACTACAGCCCACTAAAGAAATGCCCGTCCCTAGGTCGAAACAACACGCCCAACAACCGGGACTGAACTATCTGATTATATTAAAAAAGTGTACAGTAAAATTGTCAGACCAAAACTATGTACAAGATTCTGGAGTTACATATTCCAAGATTCAAATTTTAGATTCTGGAAGTATCGCGTTGAAACTGTGACAAATATATATATAACTATTTATAATAACAATAGGCCGAAAAACTTAAACTATCTTAACAAACAAGATATCTGATAAAATCAACAATATTTGAATAAATTAATTAAAATACTGGTGCAAAACAAAAGTAATGTGCAGTAATACAAACAGAACACTTTGTAAATAAATATAAATCCTAATTTTAAGTACCTACATAACTGCAGCGTACCACACCGGAGGCTGCGTTGTAAGCTTCCCTTTGCACGTAGACCAACACCTAATCGATAAAAATGCACTTTATAAAAACACTGCGCTCACACAACACACGTACAATGAATATTGTGAACACCTAACATTGCTATGCGTCACGGTCTGTGGAAATTTTCATAGTGTAAAACACACTTTACAAATTATTATCTCTACTGACGACACAGTTCCGAACTTCAGTCAATTTGAGGCACTCTGCATCTCGATTTCTGTAGTCGTAAGTCGACAATGAGGATATGCTGTCAACGGGGCTATCGGCGTGGTTCGGCTGGTACTGATTATTGCACACGTTCTGGTTGTTTTGTGTGTTGTTCTGCAAGGAGTAGTGATGCATCCAGAGCTGCTTCTCTTCTACTTCTTTGCTAACAACCACAAACAGTTCCTTCTCTTTGCTATCTAGCTGTTCCTTCAAATATGCTATTACAGCGCAAAACTGCTAGTTTTGCGCTGTATACCTACTACAAACGGCAACGGTCTCAACGGGGCGCATTCTGTAACTCCACAAACTGTGAGTCGCACCATTGTTCTACCTCCCAAGCTGACTGACGTACTATACTATATAGATGCCAACCTACTTGCCACGCGGTCTAAACCATACATAAGTCGAATACTGATAGCCCAGTGGATAAAGGATTGGCCTATTTATAAAGCCGGTTCCAATCCTTGTAGCAGGTACCACTAAATTCATATTTTCGGATTTATGTACATATTCACACGTATGATTCTGGAGGTCTGACAGGTTTCCCCTTCTTAGGCTTAGGTGATAGAGCCCGCCAATCCTAATGGAATAGGAAACAGAATAGCACTAGGTAAAAGAAGGAGGTTTAAGCCATACAAAAGAGTTTCGCGAAAATGCATGTATTTTGTTTTTTTTTTATAAAATATATGGGATTAGGAAATAAGGACTCATATCATAGGGTTGGATATGTGCCCATAGGATTCGGCGTGAATATATAGGAAACTAGGAACTAAGTTTCATGTCTTCGTCGCTAATGGTAATTTTCTAAATGCAGGTAAATCACAAATTTGAGATTAAACCTATGAAAAATTAATAAGAAACAATATGAACTGTTTTATAGAATGTAAGCCGTGTTTAAGTGCCCATAAGGGGCTAATGATAAATAAATATTTTTTATCTTAAAAATCGAAGTTAGAGTTTTTTTCAATGTTGTCCCCGACTCATTTCAGCTTAATATATTGCAAGCTATAAATCCTTTATGTACAAGCGATTAGTGGTACCCGTCGCGACCGATAGAATTTTCAGGCTGGCTAAGCACAATTTGAAAATCAAGACTTCGGATCAACACACCACATAGTTAATCGCCTTTAATTTAAGTGGGTAAATTATACACATAGGCTACAGTGGCTCTGGTATCGTCACAGATATATTGATATCGGTGTTCTGTGTTAAAGACCAGTAGATCACTCGCAATTAGTTAGTAGATACCTTGCTCATTCGCGGGAACATTTTCACGAGCCAATTGATAGCAATAATTACTTTAACACCAAGTGGGTTCAATACTCACACACCTCCGGATCGGAGAGATAGGGCGCATCAAAGCTGCCATACTGTTGAAGTACCTCCACCTCACAGAAAATCGCAATCATTCATAAAACAAGTGGGTCCCTGCGAGTGAAGTCACTAGTGAGCTCCTCACGAGTTGCTGTATTGCAAGCGTTCATTGGCTACGGTAACTACCAACCAATCATCTAGTGGACCGTAAGTTTGTAAACCTATAAAAAACGTTAAGTTCCTAAACACATGTGTTGAAAAGTAGAGCAGTCATTTAGGCTTAAAAAAGAAATGAAAACAATACGACTTCAGTCATCACACTTTCTATTTTATATAAAAATATTATGTATATACAAGTGGTACAGAGTAAAAGTGTGTTACCAAATAATGCTGGGAAATGCAATGGCACTTATTTTTCTGAAACAAGGAATGCGTTTGATGTGCAGATTTAACTAAATGTAAACATATTGAGGTAATTATTTCATAACGAATATAAAATATTGTGCTTCAATAAAACAACATAACATACTCAAATGTATGCACTCATAATTATGCTATTATATTATAGTCCACCTATTCTCGCAATGGTGCGGTTTGGTTTTGGCATTTGGCATTATATAGACTTAGGTTGCGTGTCGGCACGAGCGCCCTTCGGCCAGAGACGGCCTATCTATGTAGTAGTATAAGGTTACTATGTAGTATCAGTCATCTCTAATACTATGCCCCGTTCTAGTTATAACTACAGCCCACTAAAGAAATGCCCGTCCCTAGGTCGAAACAACACGCCCAACAACCGGGACTGAACTATCTGATTATATTAAAAAAGTGTACAGTAAAATTGTCAGACCAAAACTATGTACAAGATTCTGGAGTTACATATTCCAAGATTCAAATTTTAGATTCTGGAAGTATCGCGTTGAAACTGTGACAAATATATATATAACTATTTATAATAACAATAGGCCGAAAAACTTAAACTATCTTAACAAACAAGATATCTGATAAAATCAACAATATTTGAATAAATTAATTAAAATACTGGTGCAAAACAAAAGTAATGTGCAGTAATACAAACAGAACACTTTGTAAATAAATATAAATCCTAATTTTAAGTACCTACATAACTGCAGCGTACCACACCGGAGGCTGCGTTGTAAGCTTCCCTTTGCACGTAGACCAACACCTAATCGATAAAAATGCACTTTATAAAAACACTGCGCTCACACAACACACGTACAATGAATATTGTGAACACCTAACATTGCTATGCGTCACGGTCTGTGGAAATTTTCATAGTGTAAAACACACTTTACAAATTATTATCTCTACTGACGACACAGTTCCGAACTTCAGTCAATTTGAGGCACTCTGCATCTCGATTTCTGTAGTCGTAAGTCGACAATGAGGATATGCTGTCAACGGGGCTATCGGCGTGGTTCGGCTGGTACTGATTATTGCACACGTTCTGGTTGTTTTGTGTGTTGTTCTGCAAGGAGTAGTGATGCATCCAGAGCTGCTTCTCTTCTACTTCTTTGCTAACAACCACAAACAGTTCCTTCTCTTTGCTATCTAGCTGTTCCTTCAAATATGCTATTAGATCACTACTCTGAAATACCCAAATTGGTTTCGATTAGTAATCATCGGTTACGTCTAATAATAATCTACTTCTCAGAACTACAAGTCAAGTGTGAGTTAGGCTTGTGCACTAAGAGTGCCGTCTAAGTACGACTGTACAAATAACTTAAGAAAAATCATAGAATATTTATTACCCGTCCTATTAACTGGGGGCTGTCGAGCTTGGAATCAAGGTTGTAGAAGTTTCCATGTATTTGGCGAATGGTAATCCAATGACGACGTCGCAGCGGCAGCATCACAAAGCCCAGCTTGTAGTCGGATGGTACATTCAAAATGAATCCGCATATATTGGACAGATCCAAGCATCCTGGATCTCTGGCAAAGAAAATACATTATAATTTTAGACCCAGCAAATTGAGCGTTTTACTCATATCCCAATTGAAAAGAGATGTATAGAAAAGACTTTTTTTAACGTAGGTTTAGGTAAAATTGTACAGAAATTATTATTATTATTTCATCTCCATTAAATTATGAAAACATCGACATACAGGACACCGTCATACAAAATCAGTGGGATGGATCTGCTAAGTATCTGTTGAAAGGCGCGCGATGAGATTGATAGTCACCTATAATACAAACACTAACAAAGGCTAAGTTTCAAAGTCTGGAACACCTACGTAGGGTGGCTTGGTTGTCGGTATACAAGCTTAATGCCTTAATTCCATCTTCACCCTTCCACTATCGAAATACAAGAACGAACACCCGGGTTCCACCCCTATACCGTTCGAGATATCACACATTCGCGCGAAGCGCTTCTGCTTTTATAATGCGAACGGCTAAGGAGTGGAATGCCCTGCCGCATCGGTGTTCCCTGAGAAACACAACCTGGGTCTCTTCTAGTCAATGGTGAATGGCTACATTCTTGGTAAACACGCTCCATCGTAGGTCTCATCACCGCTTACTGACAGGTGAGGTGACACCAAGCGCAAATACTATTTTTTTTAAATCAGTGCCCAATAGTGTCATATCTATTCTCTGTCATGACTGTGCTCAGATAATCGGGCGCACTGTTTTTAGCTTAAAAGAAAAATATGGACATGCCTTGTTGTCATTGGCGAGAACACCCACAACGAAGAAATAATAATAATGGACATGCCTTTCTGAATAAATTTAAATTAATAAAGCTGGAATCGCGGGATTGAATAATCATTACGTACAGCGAGTATAACTTATTTCATAAAATGTAACAGTGGTGAACAATAATAATATATATTTATTATTTTCATAACAATCAACAAATGAAGCACTATAACATAGTATCATAAACAATTTCCGATAAACTAGCCTGTGCCTGTGAAAGCAAGCTTGTGTCACAGCACACCAGTACTCTCTCTTCAAATGCCCATTTATTATGATTAGTGGTCGCCCGAGATATCTTGGCTGAAATTCGACCATAACCATTAAAATAAAAATCCGAGGCCTCAATATGAATTTACATGTTTCCATTTTTCTTTTTCATTTTGTCTGCTCCTTCCAAAAACTTTTTATTAACAACACTAAAGCTTATCCGCCAAAGAACTAAATATATAAAAAGAAAAATTTGTTGAGAAAAAGAGGAGAAAATAGTATTTATCTATATCATCTTTGCCTATTTACATACAGATATATTATCATGTACATAATGTGTCTAAAAGTATTAACAACTACAGTTTGTATAGGTACTATTTACTTCAATTAATGTAAAGTGATCTTGATTTATCCCTTCTTTATTTAATTCAAAACATAAAAAAAAACAATAAAAAATACTTACGATAATATATCTAACAAATTATTAGATTGGATAGATATTTCTTCATTTGTTTGTTTATACAATGTTATTGCATAAATACAAAGGTGGGCTTATTCCTTCGAGGAACCTTCCAGCCAACCATTGCTTTTCAGTTCCTGAGATGTACATATAATGAATACAAATAAATAATAAACAAATAACCTAATGTCTCGCAAAATTTAAAAAGTGGTTATATTGTTTTTGTAAGAACTTATAATTGGTAAAGCTCTGATGAAGTCGTGTAGCTTATATAGTACGGTATCTTTTTAATTAATTAATTCTTAAAACTAAATCTACATTAGGGAGAAAAATTTTATACTAAATCTATTCCAGTAAGTGAGACAGCAAATAATACTACCCAGCCAACAAAATTCGGTGAGCAGAGTTACATGCAAGTACCTAAGTAGGCAGAATACAATGCAAATATCATTACAATAGCTCAGTTTGCATTATCATAGCAGTTTTGTATGTAACTTTCAAGCAATTTTTTGTCCAATTAAATTACACAGTGCTATCCAGCTCTAAATTAATTGAAGCTTGCGCAATGGGTATAACTGATAACCAATCAAATCAAATCCGCACCACTTGGTGTTAACATAGCCATTGCTACCAGTGCCATCCCAGGATCCGGGACAAAAAAGCATGTCTATATTAATCTTTGAAATCGTGAAGTAAGTTAAGGTAACTAAATGCCCAATTATCCTATCACTAAAATATCAAATAAAGTGCGTTCAACAAGATCAGATAAATATGGTAAACACATGTAACTTGGAACCTGATGGGGCGTAAGTGGCTCAATGTCATCTTTAGAGTCAAGCCGACCTAACCTGCATGCGATGCACCCTGCCAATAAGCAAACGAGGCTGTGGTTAAAGAGAGATAGGGTACGACGATATCTCATCTGGGGAAGTACCTCCACATCACAGAAAACCGCAGCCAAATAACAATTTCCTGGAGGATTGTTGTTTTCGTGTGAGTGAGTGAAGTTACCAGGGGAATCCTAAGGAGCTTTATCAACCGAGGTGGCAACGAGCGAGCGACACTTCTTATGTTGCACGCGTCTATAGGCTACGGTAGCCGCTTTACGTCAGGCGGACCGGACTCGACGTGGTGTAAAACGAAACCTTTACTGAGTTTCGCTATAAATGAAGCGAAGAGTATCCCCTGTTCAATTCTCTCTAGTAAGAAGATTATTAGACTCAATAAAAATATGTTGTGCACACCAGAACCCTTGGTTACATTCTTTATCTCGGCTACCTGAACGCACTTTAGCTGCTATAAACTTCGTTGCAGTAAAGGTTGACGAAAATATATATAAATATGTTAGTGAAAGAGAAATCTTTTATGGTCTTCAACAAAGGAAGTGTTTGTACATACATCTGTCGAAAGTATGATATACGCATATATGGCTGATACCAAGCTTTTGAAGTGACTTGAATATGACCGACGGCTCTACACCCACTTTGTGCAAGGCAATCACTGCAATCCTATTTTCTTTAACACTCTAATCTATATTGTTATTTGATAATAAACACGAAACAAATGTAAAACAGCGGGAAATCGAAAGAAGTTTTTGACATAATAAACGCATTCCAATTCAGCAATTAAATCATTAAAAAGTTAAAAAAAAAGAAAAATTTCTATGTAACATTCATGGTCAGACTAGTATATTATATATATATTGTATATATTATATATATATTGTATATATTATACAGTTCAAATGGCACTGGAAATATATTTGAGTAGTATTAAGCATTCTATCAGGATACAATTGTTTGCCAGATCTAATAGCTCGACTTATATTTAATCCTTGGTTTATCAACAATGCCCTCAAACCTTGTACATGCACATGTCATTAAAACCCTAACTTTTTTCACAACAACATAAAAAGATAGGCCCATTATAATAAAAAAAGATAATGTGAAAAATAAAATTAGTATCTTAACCAAATCTTTAGATATGGGGCAGACCCGCTGATCCTAATGAATTAGGAAAATGGGATAACACTAAGAAAAGCAAAGCAACAAAGCAGAAGAAAAAATTGCCCAGCATCGTTGGAAGAAATGCCAAAGGAGAAATTTAGTGATTCAACAGCTTCTGAGACAAATCTCTGTGAAAAACATGTGAGGGGCCTTACAAGTGTTCAGTTTAACCTTAATGTGTAAGCATGTAACGTGTGACTTTGTTTATTTATTTCTTTATTGATACAAATAATACCATTATACAACTACACAACATATATAAAAGATAGGTTTATCCCTTCAAGGGATTTTCCTTTTTGACGAACTCGGCAGTGAAGCAGTTTATAATGCAACTTTGCCACCGATGCTTGTGGGCTCGATTCCCACACAAGACCAACATTTGTGTGCATGAAGATTTCTGTTTGTCTCGGTCCGAGTGCTTTTAAGAGAGGTAGGGTATATCAAAGCAGCTTGTCTGGGGAAGTAAGTGCACTTCGCAGTAAACCACAGCCAAATAACAACTCTCTGGAGGGTTGTTGTGTTCCTGCATGTGAATGAGGTAACTAGTAAGCTCCTAAGGAATTGCTGTGTTAGCAGCACAGGTGGCATTGTGAGTGAGATACTTAATGTATTACAAGTGTTTATAGGCTATGGTAACCAGTTTACATGAAATGGGCTGTAAGCTTGTATGACTCCCGACATCGTATAAAAATAACCTTTGATTGTTTTAATGAAATTAAATGTATCTCATATGTATTACTAATACATTTTTCAATGCTGTAAACATATTTGCCAGACTTATTTAAAATGACTATTTTCCTCACCTTTCATAGCAGTGTCAAAGTGTCGGTGTCTTCACCACAAAGAAACTCAGCCTAATCTTTAAATCACCCAAAATTATTGGAATATTCCAGGAAATATGACAAAACTATTGTTAAATTGAACATTAATTTTATAAATGGTTTTTTTGTACAAACATAAATGTCTTTTCTTTATACTACAATAGGTGACAACATTGGCGATGTATTTATCATGTCTTAAAGAGACATAAAGATAACACCAGCCAGTATGTCATTTCCCATGTCTAGTGAAGAAGGTGTAAACATGGAACATTATTGTTGTACGAAACTGTCATTCTAGTGGGTATGTATTTTAAAAATTTACAACTTAAACCTACTTATTAATAAATACATATTTACTTATTTTTTCAAATTATCATCGCAAATTAAATGTTGATTATGTCTGTATACACCCAATGAGTAAATTAATTACTACTCATAATACATTAATACTCATGTGAAAGTGGTAATACAAAATCATTATTTATCTTACTTCCGCTTATCAAACCAAACAGCTTCACAGCCTTTTTTCTGCAACGCTGCCATTATAACATTTATGTCATAGTTCCCCAGCCCGAGCATGGAACGGTGAGGGTTGATCCAAACGTTTGGCGACAAGCGGCTGCATATACTATCCAACTCGGATTTTGAAAATGTGCCCCGCGTCTAAAACATAATATTACAAAACATTTCAATGCGTATACTCATTAGCGGCCTCCAAAAGTATAATACAATAGAAACGCTAACCATTTTGTATATTTACTTAGTATCAAGGTAAACCGCCTTTACGGTAAGTGATGACATATTTTAACATGCGACATTGAAATAATAGACTTACCTGGAATAAATTATTAAGTGCATGCAAAGCGCACAATTCCTTAACTTGTTTTTCATGGTAAATTGGGGGTTTTGAATTCATGTCGTTCATGGTGAATTTAACATCTTGCCTTATAACAAATAATTCATTTTATTGCTTTTGTAAGTCTTGGTGTTGCAAATTTATGTACACAATTTTTTATTAATGACTAATAAAACGCTAGAAGAAAATATTTTTATAAATCCAAGGAAATAACCACTTGACAATTTAATTAAATGACAGCTAACATTTTAATACTATAACGGCCCTGGATGACAGGCCGATATGTAATCAATGAATTATTAATGACTATGCAAAGAAAAATGGTGGAAAATATGAAACGTATTGGTGAATTTTCAAATTTTTAATAAATGAAAATCAAAAACCATTGGATATATATATTTCACAGCTCATGCAGACAACTAATGGCGTGTCTAGTATGAAATGCACAGCCGCATACGCAAGGGGGTCGAGAGTGGCGGCGTAGAGGGGGCATGATGACATGCGAGAGCGAGTCGTGCCGTTTGCCGTCACGGCATACGGTTCAATTTTACTGCCACGTATCAAAAGTTTTCCCATCAAAAATTGATTGACTGAGATATCAACGATAGCTCTAACCGTTAGAACTAAGATATTGAACTACATATTGTATTGAGCTTCTTAAAACAGCTTAGACAGAGGATACATGTATCGTCCGTACATTGTTATCGATAGATCTAAATCCAACTATACATTAAACTTATCATTGACATGGTGTACCAAGTGTATGTACATCATGTCAATAATAAGTTTATAAGTTTGGATAGGCCACCTTATATATTATATACCTTTATATTTGCCATCTGCATCCATGGACTCCCTACAAACCTCCGGAGGTCGTCGCTCCATCTAGTGGGGGGTCGTCCTATACTGAGTGTCAAGAAGGACGCCATTTAAGAACCTTTATTCCCCAGCGATTATCGTTTCTACAAACTATGCAGCCGGCCCACTGCCACTTCAGCTTCAGCTTGCCTAGCCTATCCTTTGAGCTATGTCGGATACGTTAGCACTGGCACCCTGGGCGACCTTGAGCTTCCCCATTCAGCCCACACTGAAGGACCACGTCTCAGTTCCGTATGTTATCACTGGCAACACACATTGTTCAAAGACTTTATTCTTCAGGCGTTAACGAATTGTGAACGAGAAGATACTCAGTCGAGTTAGATTCATCTTTTGACCTCTCAGTAGAAGTTGGACTTACCTAACCAAAATTTTTTTTTTATACAACATCGAAAAACCTACGGCCCACCTGATGTAAAGCGGTTACCGTAGCCCATGAACGCTTGTAATACATAGTGATACTTATAACTCGCGCGATGCCTCCTCTGCTGCTAATACAGCAACTCCTTAGGAGCTTAATGGTGACCACACTCGTACGCAGGAATGCAACAAGCCTCTAGGGAGTTGTTATTTGGCTGCAGTTTTCTGTGAGGAGGAGGTATTTCCCCACACGGGCTGCTTGGATGCGCCCTTACCTCTCTTAAAATATACAGACCAACACAAACAGACATATTCATGCACACTAATGTTTGTCTTGCGTGAGAATCGAACCCACGAGCGTTGGCGTTAAAGTCGCGTCATTCACGATTGTGCCACCAAGCTCATCAAATTTCCTAGGTAAACATATTAGTCAACAATTTCGAACTTAGTGTTTGCGAAGCGGTTTGAAATGACTTTCGAAAACAGAACATTAATGTGGCTCAGAAGCGATATCGGCCTGTAGTGTCTTATCACCCTCTTTAAAGAAAAACGTGAACAGGATTATTCTCCGTACTACAGGTATTTCACCGGAGTGTATGACGAAATTGAATAGCTTCTGAATGTTCGCTGTAATTCAGTCCTCACCCGGTGCTTTCCCATTTTTGAGCTGTTAGAGAGTCACACGAATCTCGAACAGACTGATGTCCAGAATATTTTCAGTGCAGTGTCGGGTCAGTTTAGCTCTTGGGTCGTTACTAGCACTATTGCCCGGCTGTAACGACGATGTGTATTGCTGTTCATAGAACCTCTTCATCTCATTTAAAATCCCAGTCTTCGTAGAGTTAATGGCGCCAGTAATGGTCTTTGGCTTTGTTAGTTAATTTTGCCTAATAGACAGACTTTTGGCGAAAATTTTGCAGCCTTGGTGACAGAATGGTAAGTAATGCTACTTTAACACAAACGCTTGAGGGTTCGATTCCCACACAGGTCAAAAATCCATGTGCACGTTCATGCCCGTTTGTCTAGTTCTGAGTGTTTTAATAGAGGTAGAGTGCCCTATCTTTAAATAATCCGACTGGGGAAGTACCCCAACTTAGAGAAAGCCACAGCCAAATAACAACTCCCTGGAGGGTCGTTGTGTTCCTGCGAATGAGTGAAATTATAGTTGCAGTATCAACAGGGGCGGCAATGCACGAGTGACATTTTATTTATTGCAAGTGTTCATATGCTATCGTAATCGATTAACATCAAATGAGCCGAATGCTTGCACGAGCCCGCAACAAAAGAAATGTTGCTTGCGCTTTACTACCCCGGTTGCTAACGTTTCTGCGTCTTAGTAACCTTATTCACTCACAGAAACATATACATCTAGTGCCTAGTTTGCTCGGACGTGCATTGGCAGGGTGCAACACGTGTAAGTGAAGTTTGGTTTGGCTCTAAAGATGATATTGAGAGACTTATTACACCCAAGATTCTTCTATCTCAAATATATTGCTCTGTTGCATGCTATAAATTATATATATATATATATATATATATTGGGGCAGCAGCGTTTTGATATGGCTAAATAGGGCGATAATGGTTGGTATGTGGACGTAGGTTGAATAACCGCTAGAAAAGAAAATATAAAACGTTTTGAAAAGAATTAGCTTTGGAAATTAGTGGTTGCCAGCAATGAAATAAAAGTTGAATATCAAATTGTTTCTAACGGGATTTGATTTCTTCCCGCGCTTTTGACGAGTGCCATTGTTGTTATACTAGGAATTTTTACAATTCAGTATAAAATTAGTGTTATGTGACAATTTCGATAGTATTTTGTAACATAAGTGGTAGTGAAATTATACTGTGATGAAAAAACTCAAATATAACACGTTTATGCACTTTTTGGACGAGAAGACGTGAATAAGTTCATCAAGAAAACCTTGTAAAAATCACTATCGTTTTACGGGTGGTATTTAAACTGGTTTGATTGGGTCTAGGTACCCTTCCCAAGTATTTTTTCAGCACAGTTCCTGAAGCTGGAACATAGAATTAAGATTTTCAAAAGGTTCTAAAGACTTGGCTGTATGGGCGAGATCCCTTTGCCTTTCCCCTCGGGGAAAAAAAAAATGTTTCTGACGTTCATGACTTCCTCTGACTGAGTTCTTGACGTTTTGTATCTCGAATTTTAAATAATTTTAAGTTTTTATTTTTACCTCAGAGAAGGTATTCTGACTACTTCGGTACTTCCACTGAGGTTTTTACTTTCTTCTTTCCTAGAAATTTTTTTTTTAGTTCTTTTTATCCCCGAAGGGAAAGGCAAAGTATAACAACAATGTCACTCGTCAAAAGCGCGGGAACAAGTCCTTTTCTTTTTACTACTAAACGTAGACTACGCTACTACAGTACTAATACTAGCCGCCAAACTTTAATTTGTTATTATTTATAAGGTGTTTTTCAGTCTTTCTCATGTATAATAATTAAAGTAATTTCGTGCGAGTTTTCAAATGTGTCTTTTGTTTAATGTATGTAACAGAATTAAGTGTAGGTACTCATCATTTGCAAAAACTAACTTCATTTATTGTGTGTAGAAATTGTAAAAATTGTACGTACTATTCATAGTTTGCATTTCTGCAGCCAAATGTCTCGATAGGTTCATGCCCAATCGTCTTTTATTAGGATGACTGAATAATTCACTGTAGACAATATCCTGTCCTCTCCTGACCCTGTACTCCAGAAATAAGTCTGTGGGCTCTGTTCTGACTATATACATTTGAGCTTTTCTCAAGAGATAAGTATAAAATATATAAGAATAGCAAAAGTGAGAAATCAAAGCTTAATGCAGCTGCGTTTATAGTTATTTATGTTGACCGGTGGAGTTGCTGGTTTATCTCTACGTTTAGACTAAAATATGTAAAAATCTATTGGATTCCTATAAAATCTTACAATACAAAATAATACCATTGTCCATGTAGGGATTGATTTCTCGGCTCCTTTTTCGACATTGCCACAGGTTGCATATAAAGCAGTACCAGTTGAATGGCAATGTTTTAGCTGCACATATAATGGTCCCTTTGTTATCCATACACAAAGGACTGAGGACTGTGCTTCTGCTGGGTTCATGCTATATACATGCCTGTGGTCTTCTAATTTAATTCTCCTGTAGGTGCTATAGGCAATTATATATTTGCTCAAAGGACACTAAACGGAGCAAAGGAGCACTGTGGGTAAGTTTTAGGCCCATGGTACCTCTGCTAATCCCTACCCGATAAATAAATCCAAATTCAATCTCAATGCATCAAGTTATGGATGACCTATGACAAAAGAAAATAAGTTATGTAACAGTAAATAACTAAAATGGTGATTGCATTGCCAAAAGAGCAAGAAGTGATCTTGCTCTTTTCTATATTAGTTAATTTTGAAGAATTTTTTGGAGAAATTGGAACCTATGAGAAATGAATGATTGACCCACTATATTAATTCTATGTATATATACATATATATAGCCAGATTCACTGATGCTTTCACTCTTGGTTTTGATATTTAAAACAATGTTTTTTAATTTTTATGGAATTTATTTGACATCTGAAATAAATATTAATCAATTTTAATAACAATGTTAATTATATGGATAATTTGTTCTGAAATAAATGACATTTAATTTAATTTATTGATATTAGTGGTTTTTACTACTATTTATGTTACATAGCAAATAGTTATAATTTCTAATTAGTGTCCCTACTTTTTAGGGTTCCGTACCCAAAGGGTAAAACGGAACCCTATTACTGAGGCTCCGCTGTCCGTCCGTCTGTCACCAGGCTGTATCTCATGAACTGTGATAGTTATATAGTTGAAATTTTCACAGATAATGTATTTTTGTTGCCGCTATAACAACAAATACTAAAAAATAGAATATAATAAATATTTAAGGGGGCTCCCATACAACAAACGTGATTTTTTTGCTTGTTTTTGCTCGATATTGATATCGGCAACAGGTATAGACGCTTGAAATATTCACAGAATATTTAGTTATATATTCACTTTAAGAATAAATAATTAAATTAAAATAAAGCAAATATTTAAGGAGGGCTCTCATACAATAAACGTGATTTTTTTGCCGTTTTTTAGATAATGGTACGGAACCCTTCATGTGCGAGTCCGACTCGCACTTGGCCGATTTTTATATCATATTGAAATGTCTGAGATGAGCTACTAGGGGTGATGAGGTACTAAAAATTTTTATTATAATACATAATCATTATTCAGGGGTTACTTTACACAGGCAAAATGGCACCCTCGGATAGTGAGTATTAAGAGTACTGAAAAGGCTGTCTCATTTATTAGCAAAGATTATGTGTTAATTGTAATTAGAAATGAATAAGTCTTTATCAATTTAAATTAAGTATTTCATTTAATGAATATATTTGAAATTAAATATCCCACATAAACCACCAAGTCGTAGTTGCCTCAATTGGTATAATTAAAATAGAATGTAGTTGCAAAGAACCACAAAATTTTCATAAAATACATAAATATTCTATATGTTAACTAACCATGGGAATACTTGGAGCAACTATAAACATGTAATTATAAAATGACTGAACAATGGGCTGTTAATAATAGAATCTTCCTTTCTATTTGACTTCGGTAATTTACTACAATCCATGCCACGAATGACGTTGAACTCAAAACTCGGGTCTCACTTGTGTTGAAGTTTTGGGGGAGGGACACGCAGCCATAACGAGCGACGCGGTTCCCCATCCCGTGCGTCCTGTCGCCCACCTAGTGTACCATTATTTTCACAAGTCCTAAATCGTAACCTTATTAGATACTTAAGTCTTTGAATTACTACATATATATTTAAAGTATTAAATTCACTTTTAATTAGTTTTTATTTTCTATTTTTTTATGTAATTAGTAAAACAGTTCCCTATATAAACATCCAAAATGAAATTTTCTAACCTGACTATTAGCTCCAGAGATTAACACGTTCAAACTAAATTCAGCTTTATTACATTAAAATAGAATAGACATACAGATATATAACATTAAAAATTTACATGTATAAATACTCAGTGTACACCTAAACCATTTTCTATTTATTATTGCCTGTGTTGGTATAGTTGGTTTCTTCCAAGATACTAGGTATTTATTTACATAATTTCGTTGTTGATATTAATTCATTTTTCTTATTAAATGTACTCACGCAGTAGACGCCATTTTATTTCATGATTTGTGGTGACTATTATACCATGCAGATAGCTTTTACTACTTTTCACCTTAGTTTTAGTGAGAACTTTGTCCATGTCATATTTACAATTTCTTAGGAAATCTGATTGATTGTTGGAATTCTACTAATCCATTTCCCATAGTTCATTTACAGAACAATACTTTGTTTTTAGGGTTCCGTACCCAAAGGGTAAAACGGAACCCTATTACTGAGGCTCCGCTGTCCGTCCGTCCGTCCGTCTGTCACCAGGCTGTATCTCATGAACCGTGATAGTTAGACAGTTGAAATTTTCACAGATGATGTATTTCTGTTGCCGCTATAACAACAAATACTAAATAGAATAAAATAAATATTTAAGGGGGCTCCCATACAACAAACGTGATTTTATTGCCTTTGTTATAGATAATGGTACGGAACCCTTCGTGCGCGAGTCCCACTCGCACTTAGCCGATTTTTATTCATATACTGATTGGTGCAAGCAATTCATGAACAAAACAGCTCCTTCCTCTGTTCTTAATGAAAAGGATTTAGCTTGCCCTCCAGATTATTCGGGTGTGTTTACTACCCTATTCACACTTCAGAAATTAAAGTGGATTTTATTCTCTTGTAAAGACTTCCCTAGATTCTATGACTTGATTTTAAATTCTAAATGATAGGTATCTCACATGTTGAATTTGTAGTGGCAAAGTGGAAAGAGGGGGAAAGTCTTGATGTACTAAAGTGCTTAGCACGAGCTTGGAGGGGAGCACAATCTTATTGTCTAAAATAAGTTTTAATACCATTATATGAAATATTCTAGAGTATGAATTGTTTTCTTGAAGCCAGCTTATTGCTTCCTTAATAAATACCTAATAAAAATTAATTTGAGGTAAATGTTTTCGAATTTATGTATTTATCACTTGCTCGACGATGAACGAAAATTATATTTCGAAAGACGTATGACCTAACCCAAGCAAGATCTAATTTTTCCCCTAGGATGTAGTCTGACGGCAGTCACTCCATGTAAAAATCTGTCTTCTGCTTCGCGTTACTCCGTTTTCTATACCATTAGCATTGGCGGGGTCCGTGCATGGAGCTAACGCTCCTTAGTGCAGTAATAGCCGAGTGGATAAAGAACCAGCCTTGTGACAGGTCCCCGGTTCGAATCCTAGCATGTACCACTAAATTCGTGTTTTCATATTTGTGATTTTCGCCAAATCCTTAAGCTTAGGTAGCGGACCCCGCCAATCCTAATGGATTAGGAAACGGGATGACGCTAAGAAGAAGAAGACTGATTTTTGGAGCGACTGCAGTCAGACCTCCACTTACCAGGGGGTAGAGATTTTTCTCAGGTTAGGAATTAGATCTTTCTTAGGTTAGGTCATACGTCTTTCGAAATATAATTTCTGGGTTTCCCACGAAGTTTTCGTTCATCGCCGAGCAAGTGATAAATACAAAAATTCGAAAACACGAATTTACCTCCATTAGCACATGACAGATTAAATAGTTTGATCTCAAAAGGCAGTTTCAAGAAAACAGGTTCTTGTTGTACCGTTGGGAATTTTAATTATATTTGTTATTTCTGAAACTTTAATACTTATTTAATACATATTTTTTCATGTCCTTATTTGACTATGGTATTTCTTGTTTCAGGTACTGAAGTAATGCGTCTTCTGAAAGAAATTGAACCTGGCTTTATTTTTTACATTATAATTTACACAATTTGTTAAAAATGTTTGATTCCTGTGATCAATTAGATGCACTTATACCTGAAATTGGCGATGAAAATCATTTAACTGTTCTAAGCAAATCATTGTTGCAACAGTACAAACTATCCCTTCATTGGTAAGTTTTCTGGATTTTATTAAACTATGTCTGACATGTTTAAGGACCTACGTACATAAGTCTAAAAACCTTTATTGTATTTACTGCATATTTACATACCTATCAATTTTAATGATTGTAAATATGTGAATTTTAGACAATATTTAATACTAATCCTACTCCTTGAGTTGCATATGAATGCACTCAAGGAGTACTGTTTTCGCGTTGCGACCTTCTTTGCTAACACAATACTACTGCAAGCTTCCTGCTAAACCCAAACTCTGACACAACAACCCTCAAAAAATTGTTATTTTTAGTGGTGGTTCTTTAATCAAGCCTACAAGCCTGACTCGCCTTTCCAGGTTATATACAAAACAATACAACAATGTATATACTTCGAACATCACGTATATATATTTTTTATTTTTTTATTCCTGCAAGCAAACAGTGTTTACAAAACATTGGGCGAACCTATTTTCCAAATCCCTGCTATGCTATGATTTGTGTGTACCTTTATTTCGCTCGCACTGTGGGATTTAAATGATGCTTTTACTCAATCTCCTTCTACTTCATCTAATTATACAAATAAAGTTATAATTATAGCTTTTCTATAGGATTAGTAATCATAGAAAGGCCACGAAGTTCGCAGAGGTGATTGTATATTTATCAAATACAAGGTGATTGTTGAGTAACAATATAACAAAAAACCGACGGTTCGAGCAAACTAACGAATTCGTTGCAATTATTACTATATTACTATTTGTTAGAGCGACGGTATATGTATCCTAGAGGTGTTTTACTCTACAAGGAAAAGGTAAAACCATCAACTTTTGCTGAAACAAACAGCTCATCACTTCACCTAAACCTTGCTCTTGACTTGAATATTGCTCAATAAGTGCATTATTTAAAGGAAAATTTTATTGATTTGTGTATAAAGCTAATTGGATTCTTGAATGTTCGCACATCAATAACTTTATTGTTGGTGTAGTATATTTTTTATCAAAAAAATATACGATACCGGTGACATGTATGTCATATTCTGATGTGAAGAAGACAGAAGAAAGATTACTTATGTATGTACTATATCGTAAAAACAATTATGTTCCTTTTTGGACTTCGCCGCGGACGAGAAATCTATTTGCTAATTTATAGTGCTTGCATTGTTTTCAAAGTTTAGGCTCGCCACTGGTTATTTGCCTCTTGTGTCCTGTGTGTATCCTGTCACGGGAGCAGATTCGCTAATTAAACAAATTAACTTTATATTTCCAGTGCGTCTAATACAGCATCTAACATTCTCCTAAACGATGTGTGGCGATCTAACCAAGAGTTAATGAAGAAGGGGGCGGTAGCTGCTGACATATTGCTTGATTCCGTAAATGGACTGTTGGAAAATGCAGACAGGAACAATGTTGGGACGTGGAAAAGTGGTTTGAAGTATGAACTTTGTAATATCATTCTAAGATGACTCAAGTGCTGACAGTATCAATAATTTAATATTTTTATACTGCATGTGGTAGGAACCAGCATAGCATCTGTCTGATGTGATATGGTTCGCTTAACCTATAGATGCCTGCAACGCGAGGAGAGCAGCAACTCCTTACTAACTTTATGACAAATTCGCTCACTTACTCACTTGTAAGAACACAACAACTCCAAGAAGTTAGTTGGCTCCAGTCTTTTGTAAGGTGGAGGTACAGAGAGGGCGCGTGGTTCATGGCGGCACTCTATCTTGCATCTACACGTGCCTTGATAGGACGCCGACAGTTGGGAGTTCATCCTTTCACATTGGAACCGCAATGGTCACGTACTTTGGTTTTACTGGTAGGCTAGGGTAGCACAGATCACGTCTCCACTAGTGATGCAAGTCTCTATATGCTACGGTAAATGTACTGCCGTTCTGAGTGCTATAAAAATACAGCTCGGGGGCTCAGTCGTGAATGACGCGATTTTGCCACCGACGCTCATGGGTTCGATTCCCACGCAAGGCAGACTTTTGTATGTATGAACATGTCTGTTTGTCTTGGTCTGGATGTTTTAAGAGAGGTAGGGCGCATCAAAGCAGCCCGTCTGGGGAAGTACCTCCACCTCACAGAAAACCGCAGCTAAATAACAATTCCCTAGAGAGTTGTTATGTTCCTGCGTGTGAGTGAGGTCACTAGTAAGCTCCCAAGGAGTTGCTGTGTAAGCAGCAGAGGGGCATCGCGCGAGTGATACTTAATATATCGCAAGTGTTAATAGGCTACGGTACCCGCTTTACATCAGGTGGGCCGTATGTTGTATACCTCCCGACGTAGTATAAAAAAAAGGGAACTAGGTGGACTGCTAAATTATTTATTACCTGTGCTTTACTCCTTTTCTAATGGAGCTTCGCTAATTGGCGAGGTGCTCTCGTGTTGTTTGGTTGGGCTCAGACAATTACACCCTAACATTTGGTGACAAAACTTGATGCGGAAATTTGATAACAAAATTTATTTCAGTTAAATTTATTTAAGATAAGAAAAGGCATCCTCTGTTGGTTCGGACATGTAGAAAGAATTCTATATATATAATATAAAAGAATGACGAAGCAGATATACAATGCGAAAGTGAAAATTAAGACGTGTCTAAGTGCCCGTGAGGGTCTAAAGGCAAATAAAGAATTTTTATCTTTTAAAGGATGTACGAGTCCAAAAGTCCGCGGAATGTTAAAGAAGCGAGTGAGTTGTGTAAGGACCGCGTCTTATAGCGCTCGGTTCTCTCTGCCTTCACCGCAAGGGACCTGGTGTAAAGATATACATAAATACATACAATTAATTTCAGTAAATTCACAGACATAGAAAGTACATTCGAAAAGTCATTGCCAAGGTGTGTGCATTGCCCAAACGTTGATTCGGTTCGGCTGGATCAGTATTTCAATAAGAAAGAATGCCAATGTAACTTAGATATTAATACACAAATAAATAAACCACAACATGGATATGTATCTGAAAATATGACAAGCTCAGTTTTTGTCAGAACTTTGAGTTCCGGCGGCTCAAGCCACGAAAATAGATCTGGTAATGAACAAAGGCAACTATATAAGCCAAAGTTTGGGCGATCCAAGCCTCCGATAAAGAATATTCAGCCAACATCGCCGTATCTTGAAGTTCCTGAGAATGATCTTATTAAAAAAGAGGAGGAAGATAAAGTACACAAGAGCAATGTAGCAAAAATTACATTTAAAACTGCCAAGGAACAACTCTTGGCATCCAATCCCGCAGCCAAGAGAAGCTTAGGAGCGTCTAGGAAGGCACAATCTAAGTTTGTGTCACCCATGATAGGCGTACAGTAAGTGTTGTTTGTTTTTTTTTGTGACTCTAACGTTACTCAAGGGTAAGACCGCCTTTATCACTAACCGCCATTGTTTTGCTATTACTGCCGGCGCCACCAGGGAAAGAAGGGTGCTAGGTGTACTATTGGAATCAAAACCAGTTGAGAATGCGCAAGCTTGCATTGCCAGAGGAACACCTGGCTCGTCAAGTCTATAACAATTCAATTTTTTTTTATTTGTCGGCCATTTTGACCATGTTCCTTAAGAGATAGGAACGGTGTTCCTGAACATTCCTATTCTACTTTTTTATGCTGAACCCGAAAGAAAAAAAGCGACAGACAAACGCACGGACAAACATATAGAATTCATATAGGAACATTTATACAACGTCGGGAGGTAATCCCCACCTGATGTAAAATGGTTACGGTGACCTATGAACCCTTGCAATACATTAAGTATCATTTGCTCAATGTCACCTCTGCTGCTAACACAGCAACTCCTTAGGTGCTTACTGGTGGCCTCATTCACACGCAGGAACACATCAAACCTCCAGGGAGTTGTTATTTAGCTGCAGTAAAAATAAAACGCAACATTGTGTGAAGATAAGGGTCTATACATTAATGAGTATAACAGAAAAATGCGCCAATGGGCTTTTGTTGAACGTCTAGGTTGGGCTTAGTGACAATTCAAAATTTATGAAACGGCAATTGTAATAATTAAATACCGGCTTGACCTGAACTAGTTTGTCATCAACAACTGACAGTTAATGTATGTTTTCCTAATTTAGGTAAGATATGAATGAGTGAGTCACTCTGTAAGCAGAACTTGATGGTGGGTATTTTAAACATTAATGTTATGTCTCGCAAGTTTTCGGAATTTACTTTATAGGTATACTAGCTGTACCCTGCGCCTTCGCTCGGGTGTATCCCGATATTCTATGGGAACTGCTTTTCCTTTCTTTTTCCCGATTTCTAAAGGTCATATCATGACGTTGCATAACCTATAATGTTCCTCAAGAAATGGCCCGTCAAATGCAAAAAGATTTTTTCAACTCTGAGGGATAGTACTAAAGCGCGTTCAAACAAACCTAATCATCCGCTTTATATATTAGCATAGTATTTTTTACATATCATATATATTATTTTAATGGTATGTATGAAGTAGATCTCGAGTATGCAAACCTTATGCATTCATGAAGCGCGTGTCCCTCATTGATAAAGAGTGATTGTAACAATGTTTAGTGGATCCAACATTATTTATTGTTTTTCTTGTATAATTACAGGGACAAACAAGAATCGAGTGATTTAGAAATTACAGATGAGCGGCTGAAACACATTGACCCAAAAATGATTGAGTTGATTGAAAGCGAAATCATCGATAAAGAAGTACCGATAGGTAACAAGTAACCTTATTCTATGGGTGTTTTTTAGCGATGTGATACTATGTCAAAGTAGCCAATACCCCTCATGAGCGCGATGTCTAAATCGTAAAATGCCTATGTAGGAAAATTCCTACAATCAATGTCTAAAGAGCAATTCATCTCAATAGCAAAATGCCTAAGACTCGATTCCCTAACATGCACAACATCTAAAAAAGCAATTGACCTAAATATTCGAATGCCTAAAACTTACAAAGTAATTTGTCTAGAATATTGTATTGATTATATTTTCGTCTATCCTTACTTTATCATATATAAAAGCTAATAATATAAAAACTGAAGAAATTGTATGTGAACTTCGCGAGGATCAAAGGTCGTATGTTTCTTTCACATAAAATGACAAAGGAAAATAATAAAGAAGAAATCTTTATTATTTTCCTTTGTCATTTTATGTGAATAGTTGACAAACATTTGTATTTCTTTCATGTGTATTCAGATTATATCTGAACATTTATAATAATAAATGAAGATAACTGTAAAATGCAGATATATATATCTTCACACTAGGCAATGTTTATTCACATTTATATTATTTTTCGCTAGATGATAATGTATTCAAATAGCACTCGTTTATTTTTCTTGAAAGTAAACACCGAAGGATGCCTTTTTATCTGCAGTGGTAATTTGTTCCAAACTCGAGCTGCGCATACTAAACAGCATGATGCTAAAAACTTTGATGAACTTTCTTTGTGTCATTATTTGTAACTAGTGATGTATTACTTTTAACTTTAACTACTTCTATTCCAGGGTGGGATGACATAGCTGGTCTTGAGATGGCCAAGTCGGTGATCCAAGAAGCAGTGGTGTGGCCTATGTTACGACCGGACATCTTCACTGGACTGAGGAGGCCACCAAAAGGCATCCTGCTGTTTGGACCCCCTGGCACTGGGAAAACGTTAATTGGTAAAGTTGTTTAGAGAGACACAATAGCAATGATAGCCTAGCGGAAAAAGAGCCATCCTAATAACCAACGGTCTCTGGTTCGAATACCATGTAATATACCATGGCATGTACCATTAAATACGTGTTTTTCGATTTATATACATATTTGTAATTATTACTTGATCGGCGGTGAACACCTCCAAGAAATTATATGTGGAAAGACATGCCCTAACTTAAGAAAGATCTGGTTTTCCCTCTGAGTTGCTTGATCGCAGTCGAATCAATTCCAAAACATCCTACTCCTACAAATTTCTTCTGATTAAATGCGTTGTGAGTTCCAAGGCAGCTGTAGTTTAACCCCCGGTACAGCATTGAACTTCACTGTTCATTGCCTTTTTGGTGGTCGCCGCTGTTAATTCTGGCTACACAGAAGATACAGTGGCCTGATCGCACTCGCTTCATGTCCAAATCAGTATCTTCGCCAAAACCTTAGGTTTAGGTAGCAGAATTGATTAGGAAACGGGGTAACGCAAAGAATAAGAAGTCGTTTAGAGAGACATCAAAAACTACTTTTAATTATGCGTACAATTTTATATATATGACGTTAAAAGACGAACAGAATTTAAATATTTTTTATTTCTCAAAGTAATCCCTCATAACCTCAATACATTGCAATATTAAGCTTTATGTAAGCTATAGAAATAAATAACTTTCCTCCTTATTGGAAATGTCCATTTATTGCCGCCTTGAGCTCTTGACCCGTTGAGTGTCGAGCGGTTTGATAAAACCTTGCGCGTTACGGCAACAAGTATGTAACGGCATTTGATCCGAAAAAGTTTCCTACGAAGTTTAGTTTTTAAATTTGAGATCACTAGGAGCCTGTGTCGGATTATACGATGAGTTCCTAAATTTTTCGAAACCACAATCTGTCACAGCAGCTTTCGACTTATGCGCTATGCGAACAATTGGAATTTTCAACATTGTCGCGATACATTACGACCACCTTTCACCGAGGAGAGAACTAATTATGGGACTATTTAATAAAAATATAATATTACCGAACTTTATTAGTGAAATAACCCCAATATTGTGAATACTTTGAACGGCTCTTGTACAATGGATTTGTTTACTATCTAAGTGATTGACAATAATAACACATCTACCACACACGTGGTTGATCCTGCGCATCAACAAACGAGGATCTGGCGGAAGAAGGATATGGCACAGCGAAACAGTCCGAAACCTCTACTTTACGCAAGACCGCGACGAAATAACATCCCTGGTGTGTTTCTATGAGAGACGTTACCGGTAAACTACAAAGGAGTTGCTGTGTTAGCAGTGGGGATAGCAACGCACAATCACTGGGTGTTGCAAGCGTTGGCAATACTTTAGGGGTCAGTACGCTTGTTTGCCCACCGATGTAGTATATCAAAACAGTTATTGAGGAACCCCAGCCTCACCCTATCTATACTGTTCATCAAGAAATGTCTCAAATAAAAGTGTCTGTTATTGGGAGTATAGATTTGTTTTTTAATATATGTACAGGTAAATGTGTGGCAGCCCAATGTCAGGCCACGTTCTTCAGCATATCAGCGTCCTCGCTCACCTCCAAGTGGATCGGCGACGGCGAAAAGATGGTTCGCGCGCTCTTCGCCGTGGCCAGGTGTCATCAGCCTGCAGTCAGTTCACTTGTACATTCATTGCTTAATTCCAAGCTAAGTTAATAAGCAAACATAAACCCTACAATGGAGTCGTAACTTCATTAACTTGTACGGGACTAATCGGACGCTTGGAGCTTCTTGACAAAAACAGAATTTTCTTATTACATATTCATGTGGGTGATATATAATGATGAAACCGTGTTAAGTTATGATCCAAAAGCTTCGAGCCAAGTATTGACCCTTGAGGAACTTACCTCAAGGGTCGATACTTGGCCCAATGTTGTTCATTATTTATAGCGCTTACATAACAAATACTATCAAACATAGAATCATGTTTATGAAAATATGTTCAATTACATCTTTAAGCACCTCTCCATAAAAAAATACGAAATAACATCAGAAATGAACAACGACTACATGATGTGCCCAAGTAAAAGTTTTATTTGAATCGTCGTTTCATTTGAATTTGAATAATGATAACACCAGCATTGAGTCAATGTAGCAAAATAAAAAATTGAGTTGAGTAATCATGTAATACATGACAGCGGTTAGCGTTTCGAAAGTTACGTATGTCTAATGGAAAGCATGAAAAGTAGATAATTGAAATTGCGTTCCTATGCAATGAAAAAAGTAAATAGTAAGGGAAAAGATATATAATGAGTGCAAAGCTATGCTAGGAGTGGATAAAAAAATTAAGATACTAAGAAATTGAGTCTCTTTGCAACACGTAACAGTAACAAACATTTCACTCTACAAGCACAACACGCTCACAAACATACACACACTAATGAGCGCGTGCACACACCCATACAAATACCCAAAAGTACACATACATACACAAGCGCATTAACATTTTTTACATACATATACACACTTCATATTTAAATATTAATTTAATGAATTTAAATTCGCTACAAAATTATGCATATGAATGAAAGAGCGGAGTCCCCTGACACAAGCGTAATTAAGAACTACGGGAGATTACAGCGACTAGTTTTAAGAATAAGAAACTTTGAAGAGGAAATAGACATTTTTGAATTTTTTTTTTGTTGCAGGTGATATTCATAGATGAAATAGACTCGTTGTTGAGTCAACGGAGCGACTCCGAGCACGAGGCCACCAGGAGGATCAAGACGGAGTTCCTGGTACAACTGGACGGCGCCGCCACCGGTCACTATTCTATCTATATGTTCACGGCAACTCCCTTGCGAGATAGGCAGATGGTACCGCGCATCACATGACTCCGTTCTTTCACTTCTCCCTTGCTTCTTTAACTGTCATAGTCATTTTAGGGTCGACAATGCAAGAGTGACACCCCCGGCGTGGTAAATATCCATAGGCTGCGGTAACTGCTTACTATCGGGCAGGTACATACTGTTATACGGGTTCTGTCAGAAGCATTTTTAAAAAACAAAAGTAGATTTAGAATTACACTATTAGGCTTGGAACAAGGAATACTTTGAATAAAGAAGGCGGGTGGTCTATATGATGGCTACCGGACGACTTACGTCCCGCTACTCCGGCTACCGAGATCTATGATGATTGCGCTGACTATGCATGGAGATGCAGAGCGTAGCATTATCACCTATAGCTTAGGATAGAACAGTATGCTTGTTTGTGGGATAAAAAAAAATCAAGCTCTTGTGTCATTTTTAGGATTGCTAGCATAGACTTGTGTTACACGATCAATCTGGATATGATGGGCGAGACTTGTATCGTCCTCGATTCCTACGTATTTCATACTACAAAATTTTTTTATTCAACTTCGAGAGGCGTATAAGCATACCATTTCCATCCATTTATCCTTCTTCTATCCTTTCCCTATCCCATCAGATGGGCCGATGGAAAGCGGTTACCGTAGCCTATAAACGCTTGCAACACATTAAGTATCACTCGCGTTATGCCACCTCTGCTACTACTGACGGGCTGATTAGATGTGCCCTACGTTTATTACAAAAAAATCCAGTGCAACACAAACAGACATGTTACCGTAGCCTATAAACGCTTGCAACACGTTAAGTACGCCTCGCATTATGCCACGTCTGCTGCTAACACGACAAGATCTTAGGAGCATACTGGTGACCTCATTCATATGCGAGAACAAAACAACCTTCTAGGGAGTTGTTATTTGACTGCGGTTTTCTGTAAGGTGGAGGTACTTCCCCCGTCAGGCTGCTTTGATGCGCCCTATCTCTTAATATGTTAATTTGGTTTACTGTTTCAGGCGATGACGATCGCTTGCTGATAGTGGGCGCAACGAACCGCCCTCAAGAATTGGACGAAGCGGCAAGAAGACGCCTCGTGAAGCGACTGTACATCCCACTTCCTGAAGCTGAGGTAAGTCGCGCATACACTCGCCGCGCAGCACTGGGAAACAATCCTCGCGCGTTGTCATACCTGTTGCTAACAGAGCAACTCCTTAGAAGCTTACCGCTAACCCCACTCACTAGCAGGAATCCAACAACCCTTCAGCCATGCAATTCTGTAAGAGCAAACGTCCTTACATCCTCGGAAACATCGGCTGTTACAGCCTTGAACACAAAATTGCAATTCTTTGGTGTCGCTTTTCATGGTTGTGCGAGACTAGCGCCGCAAGGCTGCGTTTGGAATTGGAATTCTACAAGGCAAACAGCCTCGCGTACGCTTACAGCCTTATAGAATATCAAATAATTTAGCCGTGATCGCAGTAGACAATGTCAAAGCTGTGACATCTGTGATCACAGCGACGCACACAGCCATTACGAGTCGCTTAGAGAATTGCATGGCTGGAAGCTGGATTTTGGCTGCTTAAGAAAGTCATAAATAGGTAATGTTAAATTAGTGAAGGTTTATGTCTGACATTTATTTAATTTGGGGCAAAGACAGATTTGTCTTTAGCACAAAGATAGTTATTAGTTTATTTGTGTTTTTTATATGCACAATGTCGGTAGGCATACAAGCATACGATGCCCACATGATGTACAGCGGATACCGTAGTGATACCGTGAACACTCGAGCTCTGCCACTTCTGATGCTAACACAGCAACTCCATAGAAGCTTACTGTTGACCTGATTCACACGCAGGAACACAACAACCCTTCAGGAAGTTGTTATTTGGTTGCGATTTTTAGGCAGATGGAGGTACTTCCACCGAGCCTAGGGCTACTTTGATGCGCCCTACCTCTTTTAAAAACACCCATACCAAGACAAACAGATATGTTCGTACACACAAATGTTTGTCTTGTGTGGGAATTGAACCCACGAGCGTCGGTGTCGTGTCAGTGTCGGCTGCGCCACCGAGGTCGTTACGTGATAAATAAACTGTTATTTTTACGTAAGGCGCGAGGGCAAATCATAAAGAACCTGCTGATGAAGGAGAACAACGAGCTCACAGACGAACAAGTTGCGGAGGTGGCGCGGATGACGGAGGGGTACTCCGGGGCCGACATGAAGTCCCTGTGCTCCGAAGCGGCCATGGGGCCCATACGGTCGGTGCCGCTCTCGCAGATCATCACCATTGACAGGGAGAAGGTAATAACGACATGTATTACATTTTCTTTTTATACAACGTCGGGAAGCATACAAGTATACGACCCACCTGATGTAAAGCGGTTACCTGCAGTATGGAGTTCCACTACTTGGCTTCAATTTAGAAACTAGGAAGCAAAACGCTTAGTACAGATATGTGCAATATGTCATATTCTATGACATTTGTATGTTTTCATAAATGAAAATACATTTTAAAAGTTTGTCGACTAATTACTCGTTAGTCTGTAAAGCCTGCTTAGCCATGATAGTTTTCCTTTTAAATTCACTATGTGGACTACTATTATTCCAAATACAACGGTTTCGCTGGCATTTTCACAAAGGACAAGAAACGGATCACTACATCAAAAAATGATCTTCCCAACCCTCGCTTCTACCATTTGTCAGCATAGTTAATATGTGTATATATATGCCAAACTGTAATGTTCTAGTGTCAAGCGTCTCTGAGCTAGACCGCGGACAGACGGACATAGCGAAACTATAAGGGTTCCTTGTTTACTACGGAACCCTAAAAAAGGAGAAATACGTGACATGTGTAACTACTTCCTTGTTTACTACGGAACCCTAAAAAAGGAGAAATACGTGACATGTGTAACTACAGACCAGTCACACTTATACCTATACTGTCTAAGGTTTTTGAAATGATAATACGGGACACATTTTATTGCATCTTCACATATATTGGATAAAGATCAATATGGTTTTATTATGCATACTTCATCTGTCTTAGCGTCTTTAATTAAATTTATTACAGCTAGTCTCAATTCGAATATTCCGATCACAGCAATTTTTTTAGACATGTCGAAAGCTTTTAACTTTGTCACAGAACATTACTAAACAAATTAAATCGACATGGTATAAGAGGAACAGCTGAAGAATGTATCAGTAGCTACCTAACCTACCTAACAGAATGGTACTCGTAGCTTACTTACTACTAAAATTACTATGGCGTGCCGCGAAGTGGAGTCTTAAGTCCCCTTCTTTTTTTGCTCTATATCAATGACTTGCCTAAAGTTTCACACCATAAAGCCATTCTATTTGCTGATGATACGACATTTTTATTTAAACGAAATGACAAAGAAACTTATAATGACCCACCACCATGATCAGCGACCCTGAAAACCCTATTAATAAGTTGTGTTGTAAAATAAGTTGTGGACAAAAATAATTTGAGGTCCTTTTGTCTACATATTATAAATGAGCTGAATTGTGTAATGAAATGACCGATAATTATTATACACTAATTTTACAAATGTTATTGCTAAACAAATAATGACCGAAATTACAAGACTTTTAAATGAATTCAGGTGTTATTTGGCGAAAGTCAAATTTACAGGCAATTTGATCTAAACTACTTTGTGTTTCCGCTACCGGTTACTTCATATGAACTAGTACTACCGTTAGTTGCAAGCGCGCGATAGCAAGCGAGCAATATGTGAGGTCGACCTCCAGTTTCTCGGTATTTTGTACGCTCTACTTCTCCAAAACCAAAATAGTTTGAAACCCCCTTTTTTCGTGATCGTGTAGCCTAGATGTCGTAGTTGTGCCAGTTGAAATTTGTTTTTCAAAAAAAGAAGTTTTGTTCCAGAAAAATCGGTCCAAGAAGATTTGTCCCTACTGTGAGCAGTGCTTTTGCAGTGGTAGTACTAAATTTTCCTTTTTCCTCTTTTTTATTTTTTTTTCATCTTTTCCTTTTTGTTTTTTTAGTTTTTTAATAAATATCAAAATTTTTCAGTTTATTTTTTAAAAAGTAACTTATTTTTTTAAATATTAAATTTTGAATATTCAACATTTTTTTGGTAATTTTTACTAAGTTATCTTTTTTAACTTATTTTTTTTAATTTTATTTAATTATAAAATGAAATGCCCAAGCATTTTTTAGATTGACGCACTAAGTTTCCAAGCGCGCTTGCTACACAGCTTGCTGTTACCTATTTAAAAGATAAAAAGCGCGCTTGCGTTTGCGCCGCAGGCCCTAACTTCCCTAGTAGATGCATGCTGCAGTCTGTTTGTTCAAAAGAGATATATTAGAATTTATACGAATATTTTTTTACGCATGAACTAATCTGTAGCGGATGCACACAAAGTAGTTTAGAGCATATTGCCTGTAAAAGACTTGCGAAGCCCCGCAGGCAGGAAGACGCCCCGGTGGTCGCCGACGCCTAGCGCCACCACTGATGCGACTAATAAAGAATTTTATTTTTTAACCCTGTGGTCTAGTAATTAGCAATGTCAACTTTAACGCCAAGGCTCGGGGTTCGACAAAACAAACATTTGTACGCATGTCTGTTTGTCTTGGTCTGGACGGAGGTTCATTATATTAACTAGGTTTTAGTGCCTTGCTTACGTACACTTCGATTGTTTAGTATTGGCTCATTATATATTTTATTTATGTATAAATTCAGGTGCGGCCTGTCTCTGAACAAGATTTCATGCACGCGTTGCAACGAGTGAGGCCGAGCGTGTCTCGAGACGATTTGGGGCAGTATGTGAAATGGAACACCACCTTTGGCCAAGGATTTTAATAAATGTATGATAAAGTAAATGTGTTTTTATTGTAAATTCCTGTGTAATTGCTGCAGTGGTAGCGGAGGTGGCATCACGCGAGCGATACTCGATGGATAGGATATAACCGCTTCACATTCCGTATGTCGTAAGCTTGGTTCCTATCCATTCTATTACAAAATAAATGTTTTGATCGTGCATATTTGTTTTATTACTATGGTGGCAAACAGGCATATGCCTGGCCTGGTTGTTAGCTGTTGCTGTAGCCTATGGATCATTCGCGTGTTCCCGACCCTATGCTGTCACGCGCCTATTACTTGTAATGGCTACACTGCGAAAATTATAGAGTTATCAGTTTAGCAACTAAACCGTGCGAAATAACTAATGAAGACAATGAGGGTGAAATCTGATGGAATGATTTGGGAAGCACAGGGCCGTTTTCGAATTGGCAGGGGGTGTGTGGATCAAGTTTTCTCATTCCGCATTATCGTTGGTGGTAAGCATTTGCCTATGGACCAGAGGGTTTTCTGTTAGTTTGTGGATCTTGAGAAAGCGTTCAACAGGTTTGTGCGAAAGGATCTATACGACATTTTGCGGGAATGGAATTGACGGTGCACTGCTTCGTTCTGTGCAATTCACTAATAAGGAATATATGCATGCACCGCATGTGTGCACCTGTACATTCCTCATTAACAGCTGCTTCATCATCGTCAGCAGCGTCATCTGGCAACCATATTGATGTTACACAAGTTTGTGTACTATTAGTATCTGGACAATTGTCGGCAGAGAAAAAAATGTGTGAATGTAAGAATTTGAATGGATGATTTAGTAGTGAATTGTTTAGTATACGCAGATCATGCCGTATTATTAGCGAACTCACAGTCCGACCTGCAAACACAAGCCACACGTAATGCGAAGAAAACCAAGGAGGAAACAGCTAACACGAGAATAGCGCTTGATGATGTAATGTTATAACAAATTGATAATATGGTATATCCTGGAAATGTATTACTATGGAATGGGAGGTAAGCCGCTTTAGAATATGCAAACATAGGGTTGCTTACCTTTTTCTGTTCAAGGATTTACGGTTGTGTATATGTATATGCTGGTTGTACGATCACTTTATATGTTTCTTTGCATGATTTTAGAATTTAAGCCTTATTGTACAATTTTTTGTTTTCCTCAATAAATAAAATAATAAATATATCTTCACGCCAGGTCCCTTGCGGGGTAGGTAAAGAGAACCGAGCGCCATAAGACGTGGTCCTTACTCACTTCACTCGCTTCTTTTACATTCATAGCTCTTTTCATGCACGCTCGCCGGTTCCTAAGGCTCTTGACATCACCTTCTGATAAAACACGACCAATTTGATCATAGTAGGTTAGTCTTCCTCGGCTCCTACATCCTTCCACTTTCGCATTGTATATCTGTTTCGTCATTCTTTCATCTTACATTCTTTCTACATGTCCGAACCAACGGAGCATGCCCTTTCTTATCTTAACACCGACACTCTCTTTCAGACCAACTCTCTTTTTATTTCTCTCGTTATGCCACAATTTTTTCGCAGTGCTCGCATCTCGATTGCATTTATTCTACTTTCATACTCTGTCTGCCATACCCAGCTCTCACTTCCATAAGTTAGCGTTGGGATTAGCACCGCGTTGTGTACAGCGAGCTGTACCTTCTGGCTTAGATTTTGGCTGCCTAGCAGCCCAAATCTTACCCAACGCTCCATTCACGCTATTCCCTGCACTCATTCGTCTCTCCAAATCACGGTATACCTTCCATCGCTGCTAA
This sequence comes from Pyralis farinalis, assembly GCA_947507595.1. Taxonomy (NCBI): domain Eukaryota; kingdom Metazoa; phylum Arthropoda; class Insecta; order Lepidoptera; family Pyralidae; genus Pyralis; species Pyralis farinalis. The sequence continues at coordinate 35,106,284 of OX382268.1, read as the reverse complement.
AAGCGCTTCCAAGATATGCAAACTCATCCACTTGCTCCAACACTACATCATCAAACTGAATCCTAGTGTTCGTTCTGGTTGTCTCACTTTCAAACACCATTATATTGGCTTTCTTCGCATTCAATTGTAAGCCTTTCTTCATACAATCGTCTTTCATTATTGTAACTAGTGTTTGCAGTTCGGATGGTAATTCTGCTATTAATACCGCGTCATCTACATAAAGCAGGCAGTTAACCACTGAGTCACCCATTCGCATTCCCACATTTATAATTCTCATTCTCTGAAGACAACTGTCCAGATACAGTCCAATATTGGTATCAACCAGGGCGATAAGCTGCCGTCCACTCGCACACATGTTGTGCAATCCTCATTTTTAAATAGATAAATCGAAAATGATTCCGTCACCGATCGATTAAAAAATAAATGATACATTTTTCCGATACAATGATATAAGGTTGCTTGCAAAAACCATTTAAGAGTCAGGGTTGTAAGGGTTTGAAATATAAAAATTAAAGCGTATGAAATTGTATAACAGAGAGAATGTATCCATTCCCTCCAATGCGATAGAGGAAGATGCAGTATATCAGGTTTACGGCGGCGGGTAAACTTCTCGAAGACGCCTCTACGCGTTGGATCCATATCCCACCGTACGTTTATCAATTGACTGGAATTAACATACGTGAGTGAGAGAGTTAATAATAATAAGAATAAATACGGCCTTGTGAGCTCTGAGGTACCGTACTATTACAGCGTTGTAAGGCTTTATTGACATGGGTGGTTCAAATTTTTGGGCACACATATGTTTGAAAGTAAAGTACCTACCGCAGCTAACAAAAGAGCTGATGACCTTGAAACGGTTGAACCAATTTTGATAAAACATCTAAGAACAACAGCTAGATCAGCTTTCATATAAAAAAAAATCGCATCCAAATCGGTTCACCCGTTTAAGAGCTGCGGCACCACAGACTGACACACACACATAGCAGCCAAACTTATATGTACCATCTTTCTTTTTTGCGTCGGGGGTTAAAAAATTGAGGAAATTAATCAGACAACGCTGTATGATCATAAACCTTTGCCCGAATATTATCTGGTAAAATAAACAAACAAAATGTCAAAACCTATCAGCTGTTTTTTTGCCGCGCATTCGTATTCTATGTACTTTCTCTGAGATCTATTTCAAGAGCGCCATAAAAAAATAATAATAATAATATTACATATTCATCTGAAAATGATTTCAACATTTTATGACAAACAAATACCTTACTTTGTTATTAAAATCTTTTCTGTAATCATGTTGTAATTTTTAATATCTATGTAATTGATGTAATAAGTGATTCTTGCCACGATGGAGCAAGAGAACAGGGTAGTGGTGCTGATTGATATGGACTGTTTTTACTGCCAAGTTGAAGAGAAATTGAATCCAGATCTAAAAGGAAAACCTATCGCTGTTGTGCAATATAACCCTTGGAAAGGTGGAGGGTTAGTATATTGAAGTTTCAGTCGCATATATACAGCTAGAACATGCTTAACGAATCTTGACTTAATGTAGTAGCTATGCACGGGTACCTAACAACATTGTTTTGTGCAAGTCTATCTTGAAAATCTTATTCATACATATTCAAATTTTTATGTGTAAACGATTGAAATTATTATCGCCATTCTAGTGGTAACGTAATATTTATTTACGTGCAAGTAACTTCAAACGTTTTAGACCCAAGTGAATATGGTATAGCTAATATTTTTCTTTTTAAATCTACTAGCTTTTGAAAATGGTCATTGACGAAGAAGAAATGCAAAAGAAACATGCCAATATAAGTCTCTTTACATACTAGTTTTTAATTAAGTTAAGAAAAAATTTTGGATATTTTTTTGTAAAGGCTTGGGTGGCTGTATTTTCATCCGCAGGCATGTTCTACATAGCAGATGCTCGTCATAGAGCATCTATAATGAAAAGGTGTTTGTAAAAAATACCCATGTGAGCGAATTAAGTTTTCTTCCGAGAACTCTCAAGCTGTGGAATGAGCTCCCAGCCGAGGTTTTTCCAAGGGACTACAGCATGGAATCCTTCAAGAAATGCATGAAGAGGTTTTTAGAGGGTCGGTAACGCATGAGTGATGCCGTTGGTGTTGCAAATGTCCATAGGTTGCGGTAACTGTTTACCATAAGGCAGGCCGTATGCTTGATGCCACCTTATACCACTAAGGTGGCATCAAGCATAATTGACTCTTGTTTTAATTGCAGCCAAATTTAATTGCCTTGCATTATTTATGTTTGTATTGATCTGGAAGAAAAGGAGTCATAGGCTCATTGCCTGAATATGCCAGTTGGCTCTCTTTCTTGCCAGATCGTCTACTGCTCCGTGTGCACGCCTTTCATCCCTTGCAGTGCCACAGACTTGTTTCTTTAAACCGGAGTTCATTATCTTAGAGTTTAGAGCTTACAGTAGTGCCTTGTTGTTGGATAGCACAAATTTGTTATATTCTTTTACCATTTGTTTAGTGACGGCAGTGATTGACAGACACGTCATGTATTGCCCTGCAATTATAATTTAGTTATACAATTATTTCTACATAATGTATTGCTCATGCCTGACCACCCCTGCTGCTCACACTCCAACTCCTTAGAAGCAGACTGTTAACCATTGAACTTGCTAAATATTTGCCTGTGGTTTTCTGGAACATACCTTTTTAAATTAATTTGCATCAAAACACCTATCTGCCTTTGCTTTATACCAAAGGCAGATTGATGTTTTCATATGTGTAATTTCTAAATATTTATACTACTCACACTGTACATATCATCTTTGAACATTGTAATTGAATTTTGAGTATCAGCTGGTATACATTTATGACTATCCTCTTAACATTTCTTGCCCTAACTACATGTTAGAAATATTCAAATGTTTATTGTGTTGATTTGTTTATAGCTAAAAAAAGTTCATTGTTTGCAGTATAATTGCAGTTAATTATGTGGCAAGAGCAATGGGGGTGACTCGGCACATGAGAGGCGATGAAGCCAAGGAGAAGTGTCCAGAAATACAGCTGCCTTCTGTGCCCTGTTTGAGGGGCAAGGCCGATACAACCAAGTAAGATATTGTAAAACCAGCCAGCTGGGAATTACAAGATATTTATGTACACCTAAATTATTTTTTAATTTAAATTCTACATATTATTTTGAAGAGTGAGCTATACTGAGTTTTACAATAAATGTCATTTGACAAAATTTACTAGCGATCCATATGAAAAAATCTTGTATCTGTACTTGAGGACGCCATCATAGTGGTGCTCATGATATTTGATCCTTGTAAAATAACCTCATGGCCATTTTGTATTTTTTATACTGTCATAAGACAAACATACAATGGGTTAAGCGGTTACCATACACCTGAAACACAATGCAACGCCTGGCCACTCACACTCCTTACACACCAACTCCTTTAACTTACTGATATACAATTTATAATCCTAATAAAATTATAATTGTGAATGTCCGTTTGTTTGTTACGCTTTCACGCAAAAACTACTCAACCGATCATCATGAAACTTTGTACACATATTCTTGGCGGTATCTGAAGTAACATAGGATACTTTTTATTAAAAAAAAATGCGAGCGAAGCCGCGGGTAAAAGCTAGTATAACATATGTACATAAAATATTATACAGAATTACTGAATAGATTATATATAAAAAAAAAATTAATAATGCATTGGCGATTTTTTACCTGCTGAGTATACATAATTTTCTATTACAGGTACCGAGATGCTGGGAAGGAAGTAGCCCGAGTGCTGCAGAGGTTTACACCTCTGTTGGAGAGAGCTTCTGTTGATGAAGCATATTTGGACATAACTAAACATGTAAGATGTTCTTTGTTGCAAGTAGATTCTAAGGCACATAATAAATCAGTCAGTCATAAGGCCGAGAGTCCAAGCTTAAGACTCGATTTTGTAATTCCCTCCCACCCGTGTTACACACAATGTTATTCATCACCTTTGCCTATGATTATAAATAAAAATATAAGACGAGAATGTTTTTTGTGTTTTTATATGTCAGAACTTCAGATGTAGTAACAATTTTGTGAATTAGTTATGATGGAGAACAAATTTCGTGTCCCAATATCGTTATAAAGCTTCAGAAAAGAAATTATTTACTTGGTATATTCTGCATAAAAAGAGTTGTGCTATCGTTGGTGGCAATACGCAACCCAGTTGATGTACATACTATTGTTTTATACCACTACGGTGGAAGGTAAGACAATGTCCATCAATCCAAACAAATGTAGCCATTTTTACGGAATAAAAAGTATTTGACTTTGACTTTGAATGGCGTACCTAATTCTAAGCGGTCATCACTACTTATGGATCCTTGCAACGCCAGAGTCATCTATCATTCGTTAGTTACTGACCCTGTAAAAATCCTTTCACACTTTTCTTAACGAACCCTGCACATCTGTTTGTATGTAAATTGGAAAAATCTCGCAAGCAATAAGCAGCTTCTGTACCAATGAGATGAAACAACAATAATAGTGTTAGTCTAGTTCGATCGTTTTCTCGTCTCTGTAATCGCTAATAGTCCATGTAGTCCAATAGTCGCTAATAAACCAATTGACTGCGCATGAAGGCACCCAGCTCTCACAAAAACGTTGTATTTTAGCGCCTAAATATCTCAACGATTCGAGTCTACGGACCAATGAGATAATATTTTAACCAATAAGCCGATAAGTGATACGATGTTGATCCGCAAACTAGCCAATAAGGGCTGCGTGTTTTGTAGCGGGTTGTGAATTGAGTTAATATTTAATATCATTCTCATCGGCTCTCCAAGCTATTTTCTTTATGTGGGCTGCTAACAAGCCCTTTCCCCAAACACATAACTTCGTCGTTTCTGTCTGTCGTATTTTCAGGAACACCGTTCCTATATGAATTCTATGTTTGTCTGTGCGTTTGTCCGTACGTTTATCTGTCGCTTTTTTTCGAATATTCGAATTTTGACTTCAGATTCGGATGCAGCATAAAAAAGTAGAATAGGAATGTTCAGGAACACCATTCATATCTCTTAAGGAACATGGTCAAAATGGCCGACAAATTAAAAAAAAAATTGCATTGTTATATAATTGACGAGCCAGGTGTTCCTCTGGCAATGCAAGCTTGCGCATTCTCAACTGCTTTTTTTCTGTCGTATAAATAATTAACACAAACGTTGACTTTTCAGGTGGAAGAAAGGTTGAAAACATTAAACGTAAATATGGTGGATACAAAAATGTTGCCGAACACGTATGCACTGGGCTACGAAGAGCTCAACGAATTCACTACAGACGTCCACAACTACGGCAGCGAGTGCATGGAGTTTGACTACGAGCATGCGAGGCGGCTGCTGGTGGGCGCGGTCGTCGTCTCCGAGATTAGGACTGCAGTTTATGACGAAACCGGTGGTACCATTTGACTAATTGCCTTAAAAATAGTTGCTAATCTGTACTAATATATAAAGCGGAAAAGTTTGTATGAACGCGCTAATCGCAATACCAGTTGGATTTGAAAGAAATATTTTTCTTTTGATAGCCCAATTCTTGAGTAAAGTTAGCTATTCGTTTTTTTTACAACCTCACAAGGCATACAAGGATACGGCCCACCTGATGTAAAGTGGTTACCGTAGTCTATGAACGCCTGGAATACATTATGTATCACTCGCGTGACCTCACTCACACGCAGGAACACAACAACCCTCCATTTGTTATTTGGCTGCGGTTTTCTGTGAGGTGGAGGTACTTCCCCAGGCGGGCTGTTTTGATGCGCCCTCAAGCGCTCTCTTAAGGTAAACAAGCATACAGTTCACCTTATGTGCAGTGGTCACTGTAGAATATGTACTTAATTAATTTTATCTGACTGACATTCATTGAGAGCTCGATGGCGTCGTTGCGCGTGTCATTCTAACCAAACACGCAGGTTAAGCAACGTCGACCGCATCCTGTCTATAGATGGGTTTATCTATCTCGAGTTTCTCCGTGCGTCGGAGGGCATGTTAAGCCGTCGGTCCCGGTTGTTGTCGATAGATGACAGTCGTTAAGCTAAGTCAGTGATCCTCGGGTGGCTTGAAAACATTGGCCTACGCCAAACCGCATTTGAGCAGCGTGGTGGAGTATGCCCTAAACCCATTCGGTTGAAGGGAGACCCATATCCCTGAAGTGGAATGAGCAAACGTTGATGTGGTGGTGGACATCCATTGTTAGCAGAAAAAGTTACTTACTGTTAAAATGTTTCAGGTTATAGGTGTTCAGCGGGCATAGCTCATAACAAAATACTCGCGAAACTTGTCTGTGGTATGAACAAACCGAATAAACAAACAATTTTACCAAAGCATTCAGTGAATATTCTTTACAGGTATGTACCGCTTCTAGCAACGACATTTAATAAATTGTGTTTTAAATAAATAAATAAAACACCCTAGAAACTTAAAAAAAACGAGAGCTGCGATATAGAGCATCAAAGTATAATAAACGCGAGCGAAATGCCAGCGTTGCGCAAAATTTGTGTTTGTGACATAACGCTTGTAGACCGCATCGTAACCTTTCGGCGCATTGTTGTGATATAAAAAAGGAAGTATCTGAACGAGAATCTCGAAGTTAATAGTAAGTAATGAAGAAGATATGTACAAAGAACGCAAGAGGAAAGAATTACGAAAGGGATATACAACGTGTAAGTGGAAGGATGTGGGATCCGAGCCTACCATGACCAAATTGGTGTTCTTCAGGAGGTGTCAGGAGAACTAGAATCTGCCCGCGTCGTATGAGAAGAGCCATGAATGTTAATTTCGCGAATGTGTAAGAATCTAGTCATGTGGCACTCGGTCTTCTCTGCCTACCCCGCAAGAGACTTATTGTGAAGATATAGGCAGATACGAGTGTATAAAAAAATGGTTCCCGCCACGGGACGACCGTCACATGTAAAACGTCTTAGTGAATATTCAATTTTATAATTAAAAAAATCAAAAACCTTCGGCTAGATATAGTAAACAGCTCACGCAGAGACGCAACGGATGTCTAGTACGCACACACGCAAGGGAGTCGAGAGTGGCGGCGTGGAGGGGCATGACGGCATGAGAGAGCGTCATGCCATATGTCGTCACGCATACGGTTCCATTTTACTGCCAAGGCGCGCCAACAGATGTTTCACATCAAAAAATAACATTAGATTTACTTTGAGTTTATTTTCAGGACTCTGTCCCTGAAAAAGGTTAAACATCTGGGCGGCAAGTTTGGCGATACAGTCTGCGAAGTGCTAAAAATAAATACAATGGCCGAAATGCAAAGGTTTACAGAAAAAGAATTGCAAGCAAAGTTCGATGAAAAAAATGGGTGAGAGAGCAATATACATGTATAATTTTATAGTTTTACGGTTGTTTATATTACTGTTGTAAATACGGGATTTACCGCGATTTGTTTTTAAATTTTGCCGATATTTCTGCGACGTTACAGACGCCATGGTCACAGGGACGACGCCATGAATATGACATATCGGAACATATGAAAACAAATCACGGTAAGTCCCGTACCTACAATAGTACGACTGATCTTCTTCCTATCGTTACCCCGTTTCCTAATCCATTATTGGATTGGCGGGGTCCGCTACCTAAGCCTAAAGATTTAGCGAAGATATTGATTATTGCATGAAGCGACTGCCGTCAGACCTCCACAGATAGGTCGAACCGATAGGTAAAACCAGTCATTCTTAGTTAAGGTCACACGTCTTTCGAAATATAATTTCTTGGACGTGTGGGTTTCCTCACGATGTTTTTTCTTCACTGCCAAGCAATAGTAAGAGTGATATATATTGAAAAAGGAGTAGCTTAGTACTCCTCATTGCCAACTCAGTAGAATTCAGATGCCAATTTGGTTTCATTAGAGGTGCAATTCGGTCCACGAAAGTATACCACTATAACCATATCATACCTGTAAGCGTGCATACGCGGGCCGCATGTGGCCCATTGATGCTGTCGCGATAATTTTATAAAATTTAAATATAGGTCTTCACTGACTGATAATTCACTTACACACGCACTGCGTTTGGCAATTACAAATATTGAATTTGTAAAACATAAATTAATGAAGAATTAATAAAACTAAAATTAACATTATCGCCGACGCTAGGTATTTGTTTTTGCGGCGCTCCAATATATACAGTGATTTGTATTAGCCCGAGATCGTTTCTGGTCTGAATAGCACTGGGCTACGGTAACCGCTCTCCAACAGGTAGGCCGTCTGCTTGTATGCCTCCCGACGTTTTATTAAACTTATTTTTATAAGCACCAATTAGTAATTAAGATGCACAGTTTTAAGCCAAAATTTGTCTATGAATAAATGTACGATCAACTTTGTATCAGTTATTCTATAGTGTGATAATGTAGCAGTTGCACTGCATGCAAAAACTGTCGCTTTACCCTACGCTTATGGCCAACTCATAGATGTCTATGTTACAAGTCACTGTACACTAAAAATGTATACTTAAAAATATTACTTAATTTTACTTTTATTTTTAAAATGAGAAGGTAAATATTGTATGTTCAAGTATAACATTTAATGTCATTTTAAATGTTTTTTATTATTTGTTACGAAAATATGAAATATTAAACATTTTCGATCGTCTATTTCCTTCCGTCTAAGTCCTTCATTCAGTTAGTTCTTCAAATTCTATTCCGAAACTTACCAACGTAGCTACGTCTGTTTGCGAATTACAATCCGCCGGTTTCTACATGAAGTAATAAGTTGCGACTTGTAAAAGTGCACTCAAGATAAATATGTCAACACCATAGAGTAGAGTTATTTTCGAAGCTGTGAGTTTCTTCTATAAGTGGCTATGCTTTCAGCGTTGTATGATATTGCTCCTCTAACGTTCTCTTATGCCTCATCATAAATAATATTCCTGTATATGTAATTTCTTAGACTGTTGGATTGAATTATTAAGAGTTTAAGATAAATAAGAGTTTGTGTAATTGTTTGTTTTCTAGAACTTGGTTGTACAACATAGCTCGGGGCATTGATCTAGAACCTGTACAAGCAAGGTTTAACCCGAAAAGCATTGGGTGTTGTAAGCAGCTGAGAGGCAAATCTGCATTGACTAGCTTGGACAGTTTAAAAAAATGGCTAAAAGATCTTGGTGACGAAATCGAAGAGAGATTAGAGAAAGATGCACTTGAAAATAACAGAAATCCCAGACAGATGGTAGTGAGTTACAGTGCGCAGCTAAATAACGGCAGGAACAGCAGCAGCTCTAGATCATATAATTTCGTTGCAGACGATGAACTTTGCGGCGATTTATTCGCAACAAAGGCTCTGGAGCTAGTTATGGACAGCTTAGAAGGCGTTAAACTGCAAGGTATGACAAAAACAGATTGAAGGAAAGTTATATTTCCGTGAAACTCATTATATATTATTTTCCAGATGGAGAAACGAGCAGAAGCTTAAGATGTCCGATAACGTTCTTAGGTATTAGCGTAGGGAAGTTTGAAGACAATTCAGAGACTAAAAAGATAAAACGAATAGTTGACTATTTCGGTGCAGGTTCATCAAAAGATTCCACTATTAAAACAAAAATTAACACAAATGAAGACGAGACGACAAAACTACCAGCACATACCAACAAGCATAGTCATGAGAAAGAATTTATTTTACAAAAATTCTTTCAAACTACAAATAAAGTAAATGAATCGAAAAAAGAAATTGAATGTGTTACAAAAGTTGATGAAGAACACAACACAGTTACAAATAGTGATGTAATTGAGTCTGCATTAGACAAGCAGGAGTCATTTTTTGCCAAATTCTTAAACAGGGAACTAAAAGGAGCACGTAATACAAATGAGAATAATACAAGCCTTGACAGAACCGAAACTACACACCCTACAACTCCTACTTGTGAAATCTTAAATTGTGGAGAAAATAGCAACGACACTGACTACTCTGGTTCTACAATTAACAATGAAATAAATAAGAGCATTGCATTATTTGATGAAGAGCCTACAGATATAGATCGCGTTAGTAGCATGCGGAAATTACTGACTACTTCGACTGCTGATGATGTAGATACTGAACAAATGCAAGAACGTGACAATAAAGTAACCGTTGAATCTGCACCACCCCTTCAAGTGCATCCAGCGCCAAGACCTTCAGAAAGTTTCAAGTGTTCAGATTGTGGTAAATCATTCAGTTCTGACATGTTTGAGATGCATGCTGATTATCATCTAGCACTGAAGCTTAGAGACGAAGAAAGACAACAAGTCCGCAATGAAATTAAAGAGAAAAATCAAAAACTAATTGCCAACAAAAGTGTCAGACAAAAATCACGTGTAGAAGAGCAGTGTAATAAGATTGAGACTAGTTCAACATCTATTACAAATTTTCTTGTGAAAATCGACGATTCCGTGCCAACGGAAATGTGTTCAGAATGTGGCAAAAGGGTGTCTGTCTACAAATTCGCTGAACATTTAGATTTTCATGAAGCTCAAAAGTTGAGTAGGGAGCTGAATAAGAAATCAACTCCTGGTTACTTCACTAGCAATAGTGTGAAAAGGAAAAGAAAATCACCGGCGTCTCCAGTAAAAAAGACGACGAAAGTGCCTTGTAAATCTATAAACTCGTTTTTTAAGCCACATTTGGATTGAATGAAAACTTATATAATGAAATAAAAATTAGTTTCCCCATTGTGCATTTTAGTTTTTATTTGCTCGAATTTAGTCCCGACTTTGAGACATTTTTTTTATACTACGTCGGAAGGAATACAAGCATACGGCCCACCTGAGGTAAAGTGGTTACCGTAGCCTATTAAAGCTTGTAATATATTAAGTATCACTCGCGCGTTGCCTCCTCTGTTGCTTATACAGCAACTCATTAGGAGCTTACAGATGACCCCACTCACACGCAAGAACGCAAAATTCCTCTAGGGAGTTGTAATTTGGCTGAGGTTTTCTGGGAGGTGGAGGTACTTTCCCAGACAGGCGGCTTTGATGCGCCCTACCTCTCTTAAAACATCCAGACAAAGGCAAACAGATACATTTAGTTCGTGCACATAAATGTTTGTCTTGTGTGGGAATCAAACCCACGAGCGTTGGTGTCAAAGTCGCGTCATTCACGACTGAGCTTCCCACCTCGTCAAAACATTTGGTCCACAGCCTACAAAAATCAGAGAGCGTTCAATAGAGGCCGCCATGAAATACTGTCTTATTTCGTCAAGCCCATCCTTTGACACCCAACTCACTGCGAAGATGTCATTAAATATCTGCGAACTCTGACGACTTCTTCAATCAGAGTTTCTACCGGATCCTCGCCATAGAGGTCCTGCGTCCAGGACTATTATAGGTCGATAAATAAAGAATAACCCAAAAGTGGAAATTCTGTCGTAATTTCACAAATAACCTAGATATGAAAAACAAGGCCTTCAATAGAAAACATCCTAGAATAACTCCATAGATTCAATAGATCAGTCTTTCCAAACATGGCGAAAGGATGTTTATGTAATATCTTTATTGTATAAATTTCCAAAGAAAGAAATATGTAGTACATTTTTTTTACCACTATGGTGGCATTCAAGCACACGGTCCGCCCGATGGTAAGCAGATGATAAGACATTCACTCCTTTCTTGAAAAACCCATGCTGTAATCCCTTGGGAAAACTTCGCTGGAACCGCACACAATACGCAACCATTGCAGTTCTAGCGTGTGAGGCAAAATCTAGGCTTAAACTTATGGGCTCAATACTGTCTGTAAGCTTAGAATCCCCGACAATCCTAGCTGGTAGCGCTGGTAGGTGCGCCCGCCCAAAGGTGACGACAGTACTCCATGAGCGGTCTGGCTTGAGACTTGTATAATACTTGTAAGTCTTTATTCTGCAAGTAAAGTACTGCTTTGCTCTATTGAGCACACCAGGTTTTTTTGGACGCCAGTTTGACCTTCTCCAGTTGATGTCGGTATTGAACATCGCCGGAGATCTCGACATCGAGAATCCCAATGCTTGTGGCGATGGTAAGTGGTGTGTTCTGGAATTGAGGAACCACAGCAAATGGAGTTTTCTTAGCGGTGCACGCGCAAACTTGTTTGAATACGACGAAATGCCGGTTTATCCCTCTCAAGAGATCTCTTTCAGTACGTCTAAAGGCGTTTGAGAGTACTGTGAATACGCGAGGGTAATATATATCGTTTCACTTGCCGAATCATTCAGTGAGCAGTCGATTTGCAGTGAAATTACGCATGTAATTGCTCCATTTGGTGGCGAAGTAGGTAGGTACGCTCGCAAGCAAGCGTTCATAGGCCACGGTGAGCAGTTTAGATCGGGTAGGCCGTAGTTAGGATCACAATCCTAGTTATTAGGATGCAGTATTTTAAAGTTATATCACAAGTAGTAACTAGGTACTTGCACAGTCTGTTACTTGTGCTGTTGACAGTATCTTTAAAAAACTTGTGTACAGCGCTATTCTTTGCTCAAAAAAAAAAAAAAGTAATGTCACGCTCTACTGTGACCGGTCTGTCATCATCATCACTAAGAGGACACTTCCTCTGAGAAGAGGACTCTATTGTCGCCAGGCCTGATATCGTAATAATAGGTAGGAGACGCGGTTTTCGTTGACGGTATCATTCTCCAAGACGAAAACAAATCAACTCTGTTTGTTATATACGGAAAATGGGATTCTCCGAAACACAACAGGCTGTCTTTTACGCGGTGTCATAGCGAATGAACTACTTGCTGTCCAAGTCTTCACATGCGTAATTTCAATGAATTATAGTAGCGCGCGCAGTTTCCCTGCCATCATATTCAACAAATAAAAGTTACCTAAATGTTGACAGAGATACAAGTTACGGTTGCGTACAATTTCATGAAAATCTGTACAAATTGTTATGTGCAACTATTTTAGCTTCTATGTACGTAGAAGTTCTCACTATTTCAACAAAACACCCATATACAAACTGTAAGCGTTATCCCGTTTTAATTCCATTAGGATCTGCGGGATCTGCTACCTGATTCTAAGGATTTAGCGAAGTTATTTATTTTTACAAGGAGCTACTGCCGTCAGACCTCTATAAGCCAGGGAGAAGACCAAATCTTTCTTTGGTAAGGTCACAAATTTTTTGAAGTAGAATTTATCGGACGTACGGGTTTTCTCGCGATGTTTTCCTTTACCGCCGAGAAGTGATAATTACGATTAGGTAATAAATCCGAAAACACGTATTTAGTGGTACATGCCAGGATTGGAACCGTGGCACAGTTGTTAGTCAATAAGGCGGTTATTTATCCAACGAGCTATCGCTGCTCAAACAAACTACTAACTTATGAATTTCATTATATGTGGCTAACCAGGGCTAGGGATGTACCGGCCTGGAACACTACTATTGAGTAAATTTCCGTAGAAGAATATTCCCAGTAACTTGTACGTAAATTTCTAAGCAGCTGAACCTGTAATAATATATCATAGGCCGAATATAGATTTTATTATTCCGGCACTTTCAAATACTATTAAGTACTAATTGCATGATTAGTTACTTAAGGTTGAATTATTAAAATATTGCTATCTTCATTTTGACCTAAAATTACTCATCATTCCCCCCTATGTTACCGGAAACTTACTCGGGAATTTTACTTGCCTTAAGTAAGTTACCGGTACCATCCCATTTCTAACCAGGGCACTATCTAAAATAATAGTAATAAAAATGTATGTAGTGTTTCATAAAATTTATTAATGTTTTATCCAATAGTTTCAAACACTGTAAATTTCATTCTGCACTCTTCTCCACGAGTCGAGCGGGCCGTGCTCGGGCCGGTACCTCACGTTGCAACCGTCATTCGCCAGACGACCATCCTCGCGCAGCTTCTCAAACTCCTCACGTTCGTACTTCGTGAAGCCCCACTTCTTTGACACATAGATCTGGAAACAATGAACACATTTTAAACTCGATTTTAACTGATGTAAAACTTGGCATACAATCACCATTAATGCCTCTGATGTTGCAATTTAGGCTACTAGGAACAGTTTACCATGTGACAAGACTAAACACTGATTTGCCAAAAAATATTTACTCCATCAAATATGTTTCATCCAGACTTCAAAACATCACATCTTTTATTCATTGTTAAATAAATATATGAATCATAAAAATATATTGCATACTCTCTTAGGCGCCGTAAATGTCTTAACACATTTTTGAAAATCTATACTGGACTCTAAGAATATTAGAAATTTGGTTAAACAAATTATACATTCATGTAGAACAACTTCTGTGACAATATGCTAATACAGTATGGTTCGAAAGTGCAAGGGATCAAGTCTAAGGCAAGGCAAGGGGTAAGTGTGGTCATATATGGGGATGGATATCATCATATTAAACAAATTCACTGAACACAGCCAATTAGTGGAACACACAAGTCTAGGCAGCCTTTTAACGAGCTCGGTGGTGCAGTCGTGAGTGAAGCGACTTTGACACCAACACCTGAGGGTTCGATTCCCACACAGGACAAACATTTGTGTGCATAAACATGTCTGTTTATTTTGGTCTGGCTGTTTTTAAAAGAGGTAGGGCGCATCAAGGCAGCCCGTCTGGAGAAGTACCCCCACCTCACAGAAAACAGCAGCCAAATAACAACTCCCTAGAGGGCTGTTGTGTTCCTGCATGTCAGTGAGCTCACCTGTAAGCTCCTTAGGATTTGCTGTGTTAGCAGCAGAGGAGGCATCATACAAGTGATACTTAATGCATTGCAAGCGTTCATAGGCTACTGTTACTGCTTTATATCAGGTGGCCTGTATGCTTATATGCCTGTCAACGTTGTAAAAATTTAAAATTTTGCTCAGATTTAATGATTCAATGCCACTTGCATGCTTGAGCATATTAACAATAATCACAGATCTCCTCTGACACCAGACAAAGACCCATACTGTACCTGAGCAGGCATATTTTGCCTTGACTTAAAGTACTAATTTGCTTTTACACCAAGTTTAGTGGTCGAAAATATGCAAGAAACTAAAAAATCTAAAAGTATAGATTGCTAATTCTGATTTGAAGCCATTTTTTGTGTCAGACAGACAAGCGAGGAAATGAACCAATGAGCACTTGCTTGCTCTGCTGGTAATCAGCTACACCCCAGGAGTGTACTATAATACTTTACGACAAAAGATCATTTTTTAAGAACAAACCCACAAAAATAGAGTATTACTCTTTTTGACTTATGTGCTCAATGATTATATACCTTCTGGCGACCAGGGAACTTGAACTTAGCACGACGCAGAGCTTCAATGACCTGCGCCTTCCAGCGATCACTGGAGCGTACTGACATGATGGGCTGTCCAATACGCACACGAGCTACAGTGCCCTGAGGCTTGCCGAACGCACCACGCATTCCAGTCTGGAGCCTGAAATGTAACATTAAAATATTATTATTGTATCACTCACTTGGACAGCCAGATAAAACAACATAGTTGTGTTATAGGGCTCTTTTCTACTCATGACATTGTTATGAAAAAATAGATGGTACTATGTCTCACACTTCTGTCTTTTTTATTATATGAAAACTAATCTATACAGATAAATAAAATTGGAGTGTCTGTTTATAATATTAAAATACCCGCTTTTTATTAAATGCATATGGAATGTATACACGGTACATATACCAAAATATTTTTTTTACAATTTTTGTCTGTCTGTCTGTTTGTTCCGGGGTAATCTCTGAAACGGCTGGACCGATTTTGACGGGACTTTCACTGGTAGATGCTGAGTTGATGTAATAAGGAGTAACTTAGGCTACTTTTATTTTAGAAATTATATTTATTTATATTAATATGAATAAATAATAAAAAATAACTATTCCGCGCGGACGAAGTCGCGGGCACAGCTAGTAAATAGTAAAAATCACCGTGTATTGATAGTAGACCAGGTAGACTTTCAACAATTCAGAACTACAAAAATTTGCAAATTTACGATTTTGCACTGATTCTCTATATCGTGCATATTATAGCAATAACAATATTCACTTAACTCTGTTGGGTTAACCGAACAACCTCCCTCCTGCCTGTCCCAAAGTCGTATAAATAAAACATTTGATGAATTGGTATATCAGTATAAATTGATCTTATATCAGAAGAACTGACTAGACAATTTATCAGATCTACAGAACATGCATTGCAGACTATGGATAGGTTAAAACTTTGTAGCGCTTAATATTCCTTGGTACTCTCACAGGCAGATTTGAAAAACTTAACTTATTTGAATTTTTAAATGCCTCTGAAACATCACAGAAATGACTAATAACCTACATTTATAATAAAGTTAGGGAAAAAGTTGGCATTTGCAATTCTCTACTGAAACGTAATGAAACCTAACCATTTTTGAAAACATTAATAATTGGTGATGAAATGTGGATTACCTAACCTACAACAAGAATGTGACAAAAAGATCATGGTCAAAGGAGAAGCAAAGCTCCACAAACTATAGCAAAACATGAACTCACAATAAGGTGATGCTGTGTGACTGGTGGGATTGGAAGGACATTATTCATTATGAGCTTATACCGCAGGGCAAAACCATTGATTTAGATCTCTACTGCCAACAGCTAATGAGACTCAAACAGGAAATAGAGAAAAAACGATCACGATCGACCAACAGAAAGTTTTTCTTCATAACACCAGATCATACACCTCTTTAGTCACTCAGCAAATATTAAGAGAGTTGGTTGGGAAGTGTTAATAATAAATCCACACATAGCCCTGACATTGTACTCTCTGATTTTCACCTGTTTCGGTTTCTTCAGCATTCTTTAGGTAGTGTTAGATAACATTAAAAGAAGACTGTCAAAACTACTTGCACCAGATTCCTTGATATGATAGAAGTTCCAAAATTTCTACAGCAATGGGATTATGTCACTACATACAAAGATATCGAACCAACGGCATGGCACATATATGTTATAATCTATCTATAACTTCACGCGACTCAATCCTTACATACCTCACTCGCTTCTTTAATATTCATTGGCCTTCTCATACACACTGACCGGTTTCTAGGGCTCCTGACAAATTATAATCTATAATAAAAATATCTAGAACTTGTATATAAAACACGAAAAACCTTTTTTCCTGACCTAATAAATCATTTCTGCTTTAGATCCTGGTTTACCGCATACCTCCTTGGAGGAACTTACATGAAACTAAATTCATAAATATGTTCAACAGTACTCTAAAAGAATATAATAAATATTCTATAAATCTACTACATATATACCAAATTTAAGCAAATATGCATAGCCTATAACTGGTGCAATGTAAAGGAACAGTAACTAAATTTCTGATACCTACAATATAACAGCAAACAGAATATCTCTAAGACCTAAATTACAATCTTAAATGTTTGGCCTTATAAGAAATTTACCTATAAAATATATATCTGCTTACACATTACAATAATTACATACATACACACATCAAAAGTGTCTAGGGATCAACATATATTTTTGCAATAACTTTTCTCCTGATTGATATTAATTAAAATTTTCTTTAAGGATTCATCAAATAAAGTGTTTTCGTTTGTCTACAGTAACGATAAACCAAGTCACCTTTGCATTAATAAAGAAATTTGCCATTTTCATAATAACGGGATTTTTGACATTTGAACCACTAACATTAAAGTTCGAAAAAAAGACTGAAATAACAGTTTTCTTTAAAATTTTATTGGGTAACTTAAACAATTAATAATCCGTGTTTCTACCGCGAACACTAACAACACAAGAACATCGGTTTGGCATACTCAAAATGAGTTCATCCAAATCACGCTGTGGAATGGCCGCCCATGTTCGTTGCAACAACAAAAAAAGGTCTTCTTGCGACTGGATACCCTCCATATTCGGCAGAGCTCTTCTCTGTAGCATATCCCATGCATGCTCAATCGGGTTCAAGTCTGGCCACTGAGCAGGCCAGGGCATGACATTGATGTTAGCTGCGGCGAGAGTCTGTCTTACAACTCTTGCGGTGTGCGGTCGTGCATTATCATGCATTAACTGAAATAAGGGACCGATTTGCACTTGTAGAGGAACGATGACGTCTGATACAATCGTCTCAGCATAAATTTGAGAGCGTTGAGGTTGCCTCTGATCCAAATCAACTCAGTTCTTCCGCCGATCCAAATACCCGCCCATACCATGATGGTTCCACCACTATAAGGATGGACTTCCTGGCAGGATTTTAATCGCTGTTGGCGTCCAGGGGTTCTCCAGTGTCGTATACGTTTATATATTTTATATATTTTTTTATTACAAAGCCACATCTCAATCTCAAGAAATCCGCATAAAAATGCTTGATCCCTAGACACTTTTGATGTGTGTATTTAACAAATTAATACACATTACAATCAATCTATGCAGTTGATAATTAGCAACTTCTCTACAAATAGTTCTGCTCAAATCATTTCACAAGAGTATGTTTCAAGTAGCATAACTATTAATTATCATTGTTCATAAAGTCCATTACAAAGAATATAATTGCATGACATACCTATCAGCCCCAGCGCACGATAACATTTTGTTAATGCGGATGACATGGAACGGGTGCAGCCTCATGCGGATGTGGAATTGATCCTTGCCACAGTTTTTCACGAGGTACTTATTGCAGCAAATACGTCCTGCCTCCAGCGCCTCAGAGCTCAGCTGCTCATACTCATCGGATACGAGATGCACACATAGTGGAAAGTCGTCCACTGTTGCCTTCTTCTTTCCCAAGTCGAAGATACGGATCTTTGGGTCGGGCACACCACGACAGAACCGCGACTTTGGGTACGGTTTGTTTTTACAGTACCGATAACTAAAACACAAAATAAATTACTATAAATTTAAGTTTTTATGGCTCTAAAACAAAAATTGAGGTTGTATTGTAAACTTACCACCTAGCTGGTCGGCGCCCCATTGTGATCTGAAATATGTAAAGAAAAGCAACTTAGTTATTGGTACTAACAATTATTACAATATATCACTTTAAAATATAGTACGAATAGAAAGATTACAACAGATTTCACAATAAATTAAATTCATGCACCTTCACAAAGTGACACCGTAATCTGGAAGAAAGAAAGAAATAAACGTAAAGACAACTGTCAAGTATGGCACATCCTCCTCTTCTTTCTTAGTTTTGGCGTTCAATCTTAATTTCTAAAATTATGTTTTTAGCAGTTCAACTTGCATCAAATAGTTAATAGCCCATGTACGGTCCCAACGAAAAGTCATGAAGTGCCCGTCCTTTTTGGTTTTTATCATAGGAGTGACGTACAGCTAGAGATGGGTTTTTGCCAGGGCATTTAGGGACGTATTGAGTAAATGCCGAATAAACGTCCATTTACGCCCAATAAACGTCCCAAAACAGGGCATTTATTTTAATTGGGAAATCTCGCAAATTTTTACATCATACTATGTTCAAATTACTTTAAAGTGTTTTTTTTTTGTGAAGTAAACTATAATTCGAACTATAAATACCTTGTTTTGTAAACACATACCTATTTTTTATGCTTGGCGATATGCGGAAACCTATTTTGTGTTCCAATTTAAACCACAGATTAATAAATTAAAACATATTTTGGGCACCACCAGCTTAAGATCAGGTAAATACGTAAATAAGTTTACATAGTACCTAAACACACATACACATGGACATGTCTAGTGAAAAAAACTAAAGTTTAGATCACTCGTAGCTTTTTATTTATCACTTTCCTAAACATTAATCATTGTGATATTTGCGTTAATTTAAATTAATCAGAATTACGTTCAAAAAGTTTAATGATTACGCACATCACAAACCGTCTTTTAAAAATGGGAATATTCGATAATTCGTGAGGCACTAATTTACCAAACATGTCGTTCGGAGAGTTCGGAGACTCATAGTTCGATTCCTCGTCTGTTTGTATGCCGGCATGAACCATTACGATATTCGCTTGGGTTAGTTCTTCGTTTGATAAATTAACTTGTTCCGACCACTGTAAATCTTTATTCATCATATTTTGAGCACTGTACGAGCCTGCGAACTGTATACTTTCTTTGACTTTTTCTTTGAGACTTGATTTTTTTGATGCTGGGGACATTGAATCAAATCGTCATCACTCTCGTCAATCACCAAAGATCTCTCTGAAAACACGTAAAAATTGGTGGTTGTGCATACCTACATAAGTCTACAAACCGCAATATAACCTTATAGCGTAAGCAAAATCTTTTGATAAATAACGATCTTTTTGAAAATTAAATAACTCACTTGACATGTTGAACAGCTACCTAAGTAATCAGATCGAATTTAACCAAAAAAAACACAATTTAATCAACACAAACAAGGTAACTGTTTGTACGTCTATTTTAGTTCCAAAGGGAATCCCCGACCATAGACAATGGTGCAACATAGTCGATGGTGCAACATCCACTGTGGAGACAGTTGACGTTATGTCCGTTTTGAGTTACAGTCACTCGATGTCCGTAAAGCCAGTGGTCCTAATGGTATCCCAGCGATTGTTCTGAAAAAATGTGCAGCGGAGTTGTCCCCGGTGTGGACGCGCCTCTTTCGTCTCTCGTACTCGACCGGTTGTGTTCCGGAGGCTTGGAGAGAGGCTAATGTGCAGCCGGTACCCAAAAAGGGAGACCGTTCGGACCCATCAAATTACCGCCCCATTGCCGTAACCTCAGTGTTGTGCAAAGTCATGGAACGGATCCTTAACAATCAGTTGATCCGTTACCTAGAAGATCACTCCTTAATTAACGATCGTCAATATGGCTTTAGACCGAAACGATCGACGGGTGATCTTCTAGCGTATGTGACGCACCTCTGGGGGGAGGCAATTGATAAACATGGTGAATCTATGGCAGTCAGCCTAGATATCGCCAAGGCATTTGATCGGGTTTGGCATAAAGCTCTTCTCTCCAAACTTCCGGCATACGGTCTGCCCCTCCAGCTTTGTAAGTGGATTGCTGGCTTCCTGCATGAGCGTAGAATCCGCGTCCTTGCAGATGGATGCGCTTCGCGGTTCATGTCAGTGAATGCCGGTGTCCCACAGGGCTCCGTCCTGTCACCCACCCTCTTTCTTCTGCATATCAATGACGTGCTGCCACTTGGTAATATTCATTGCTATGCAGATGAGAGTACGATCCATGGGCGATATGGAGTATTGCTCGCATCTCTAGGACGGCTCCCGTCCTAGAGATGCGATGCACAGTATCTTCTCGAGGCTCTCGATATGTGGTAGATAGGTGAGTATTTATGCAGCGAAATAGAAAAGGTTATGAAATTTTATGGAGAAGAAAAATTTTTCGTCCTTATCGGAGATAATGCAAGCAATCTGCAAAAGGCTTTTCAGATATTGCAAAATTGTCGGTAGTTCCTTTGGGTTGCGCTGCACACAGTCTTAATTTATTATGTAGAGATGCCATAAAACTGCCTGTAATTAATTAAAGCTTGCATCGATCTTTCGACAGATATTATTAAGTGTGTAAAAAGAAGTCAGGTACTCAGTGCACTTATATTTGAAATCAGAAAAGACAAAAATATTCCCGGCGAAACTTTAAAATTACCTTGCAAAACTAGATGGGGAAGCTATGTTTCTGCGTTCTTCTTCTAAAATGCGTACAAACCAACAAAGCTGGACTTCAAACTTTAGCAGTCAATGAACACATTCAACCGTCAATTGAGGTCAAGGCTACAATTCTTGATGAAAACTTTCGGATTATGGTGAATCAATGTGTGAATGTATTGAAGCCAATAATAGATGGCATATTTCAACTCGAAGGAAGAGATAACAATATTAATAAAGTTTTTATGGTATTCAAGAATATCAAATCAAAAGTGCAATTCAATTTAGCTACAACATCAATTTTAGAGAATGCAGATTAAGAGTTATTGATGATTGCCGTAGAAAAAAGGATCGCACAGGTTATGAAACCAATACACAACGCTGCACATTTACTGGATCCTGCAGCTGTAGGACATGAACTTGATCAGAATCAGGAGGTTAACACGATGGAGTTCATTAATTATCTTGGAAATAGTCTAAATATCGATAGTTTAGCCGACTTGGCTCAATATAGAGGACGAGGTGGTTTGTGGAGTAAGCACTTTACATGGAAAGCTGCAGAAACTGTTGATCCTGTAATGTGATGGAGAGTCATTTGTGGGTCTACTGCTCTAAGTAAAATAGCTGTTCATATACTTACTGCACCCTGTACATCAGCTGCTACAGAACGATCGTTCAGTACCCACAGCTTCATTCATAGTGCGAAGAGGAACCGTCTTACTACAGAAAGAGGCGTCAAAATTTCATTTCTGGTATATAATTGAAATTTATTGTACAGAGACAGTTTCTTGGATGATCGTTTAACTTCGTACGATGAAGATGTTTATGTAGAGAATGCATCAGAAGACGAAAGTGACGTAGACACGACGAATGAAACAGCTTCAAACGTACTGCAAGCATCGACTTCTACATCCAGAACATTTGAATTTGTCCCAATTGATCCTCTTTATTATGACAGTGATTAGCAGGCACGAATCTCTATTACCATGTACGGTAAAATGTTGATTTAAATAATACCTACT
Source organism: Pyralis farinalis (assembly GCA_947507595.1). Classification (NCBI taxonomy): domain Eukaryota; kingdom Metazoa; phylum Arthropoda; class Insecta; order Lepidoptera; family Pyralidae; genus Pyralis; species Pyralis farinalis. The sequence continues at coordinate 35,083,710 of OX382268.1, read as the reverse complement.
GTGACTTTAATTGATAACTGTAACATGGGAATCAGCTAAATAGTTTTAATTTTTTTTATTGTTGTTTTGTTTTACTCGATAAACAATAAATCTGTGATTTTTATGAAATTAGTTTTATTACGAGACTGCATCAATTATTTAGCCATTCGAAGAGTTCAAAGGGTCCCACGGACGGTCGAAATCCCATACAAACGTAGTTTAGTTTTCATTTTTAAACTGTACAACCAAACTTCACAAGACTTTGTACACATAATCCAATGCACCAAATCTATGCATATAATTAGATTTTGTTAGAAAATATTAGAAGAACAAAATAAGAGGGAATTTTTAATTTTAGTCATTTTTTCGCTAAATACGTATTATTTGCTGCCACTTAAAAATACGTAATATTTTGTAACAAAATCTAATTATAAGCATAGATGTGATGCATTAGATTACGTGTACAAAGTGTGGTTAAGTTTGGATGTACCATTTAAAAATGAAAACGAAACTACGTTTTTATGGGATTTCGACTGTCTGTGGGCCTTTTATGATCCTCCTTTGTGGTAATTACCATTGTTTCTAATATAATTCTTGTATAATTAGGTAAATCTTACCATTACTTAACGAAAAAGTCTTAATAACCTTGGAATTTAACCAATTATAGTTTCCGCCCTGTTTTTGGGCATTTAAAAGGACGTTAATTCGTTTTTGCCCTATTTGTCCAGTTTATGCCGTTTTTGTCCAGCTGGGTTTAAACCCTCTGCCCATCTCTACGTACAGCAATAATTTTTGGCTTAAATGTCTGTTTGTAGAAGTATATATAACAAACAACTCAAAGGATTGTTGTATTCCTTTGAGTGAGTGAGATCACTAGAACTCATAGATGAGACTAATAGACAATTGTGTGACAGCGGAGTAACACATTTTATCTACAGTAACCAGGGTACGACTTCGAACACGGCACGTTAACATCAACTGACAATGTTTCGGGGTGGCTTACTATCATCTTTAGAGTCAAAGTAAACCTTACTTGCATACTTCTAATTACCTGACGATGTTTTGGCTGAAAAATTGTAAACATGGGCAACGGTGACGTCTGTGTTGCGAGACCCCTCTTATTTTCAAGTCAAAAAGACAATGTTAAATTAAATTAGCTTAATAATGCACTAATAAAAATTAGTTATACACATATCATTTTACAAGTATCATTGCTAATGAAATACGAACAAAAGTTACAAAAAACTTTTGTGTGACGCCCCAAGAGGCGCCGTCTCTGACACCTCCTCTGATGGGATGGCAACTAACAACTCCTTGGAGGTTTGGTGTGTACCTGCTAATGAGTAAGGTTACTAATACACACATGAGGAATTCCTGTTTTGGCCAGTGGGTACGACTACGCGGCGCGACCATACTTCTTGCATTGCAAACATTTATTAGCGCCTACTTTATGTCAACTGTATGCTCGTTTGCCTCCTGATGGAATCTCTCCACTAGTAACAGACTAGTTTAGTAAGGGATTGTGAGCTTAATCTTGCGCTTAAACTTGGGAGCTTCTCACCTATACTTTTTTAATGGAACGATAATTTGAATATGTATACGATATTTATCGTTTTATTTAACTATTATGTAGTTAGTTTCATTGTAAGTTAAATAAAAATATATAAATATTTGTCTAGTTCAATTTCTACATTAGTACATGTAAATGTTATGACTAAATCGTTAAAATAATATACATTTTATATGAATAAAAGGAATAAACAATTAACACAAATATTACAACAAACAGTGCCACCGGAGTCATTACAATTCTTCATGGCGATTCTGTTGTTCTCGTCAATGTCATTGCTTTTATGTATACTAGCTGCACCCCGCTTCTTCGTCCGCGCATAATCTCGATAGTCTGCAGAAACCGCTTTCCTACTGTCTTTATTTTCTTCGGCTTTTAAGTTTAAAATCGTAATGTTCAATTAACCTTCCTTATTTAAATAGGCTATCTAGTGCAAAAATAATTTTTCAATCGTAGTATTTCCAGATATTATTCAAAGGAACTGTTCCGCTTTATATGTTAGTATAGATTTCAACATTTAAATACATAAGTATGGTAACTATGCTTACTACACAATAAATTAAATAATTTGCAAGGTTTAATGTCCGGAACCATCAAACAAGCCGAAAGAAAAATCTGTTGTTTAGAATTTCGATATTTTCGATGTCAATTCAATACTGTCACGACTTCTTACCGCGCTCTTGACGAGTGACATTGTTCTTATATTTGAAATTTTCACAATTCAGTGTAAAATTAGTTTTATGTGACAATTTTGATAGTGTTTTGTAACATAAGTGCTAGTGCAATTATACAATAATGAAAAAACTCAAATATAACACGTCTGTGCACTTTTTGGAAGACGTGAATAAGTTCATCAAGAAAACCTTGTAAAATTCCTTTAGTTTTACGGGTGGTATTTAAACTGGGTTGATTGGGTCGAAGTACCCTTCCCAAGTATTTTTTGAGCACAGTTCCTGAAGCTGGAACATAGAATTAAGATTTTCAAATGGTTCTAAACTGATGACGTGGCTGTATGGGCTAGATCCCTTTGCCTTTCCCCTCGGGGATAAACAGAACCAAAAAAAAACAATACTGTCACTGTCATATTCGTGTCAATCAAATACTCAAACAAAAAAGATATTTTTTAAAGAAATGCGATTTTCAATGTGATTTTATTCCTAAATTTACAACGTTAATAGCGAAAGAGATTAAAAATGGGTGCATTAACTAGTAGACAAAACGCTGGAGTAGAGGAGGCTGATGTTGTTTCTAATCATGCCTATAAATATCCTCCCAGATCGGGTAAGTTTTACTGTGACCTTTTATTTTGTTTCTCGTTATGGTGTCATTGATCATATACACAAATTATAGAAAGTTAATTCATTTCGATGCATAATATGAGGAAATACCTTCTCCTGTACATTAGTTCAAAGTAGTTTCACAAATTATTGTAAATTTTGTCCAGGCAATTACTTTGGCAGTCACTTTATAATGGGTGGTGAAAGATTTGATACTCCACAACCTGAGGCATATCTGTTCGGAGAGAATGCAGATCTGAATTTTCTTGGAAGTAGACCTACACCTGTGAGTATTATTACAATATATTTCTTATTCTTTATATATAGAATTTTTGATCTGAGTTGTACTGTTAATTGCAGATGTTATAGGTAGAAGTTATAGTAATGTATGTTGATGGGGTAGGGATTTCAATTATTTGCTATTAAATTAAAGGATGAGGGTAAGATTTATGATGAAGAGATATGTATCTGCTATATACAGTTATGAGTTCTTGAACAAAAAGAATGAAGCTCAAACTTAATGATAAATTTAAGAAAATCTGAGCCATTGATGTTAATGTTGGGGGGGGTTTTGTAGAATAACTATTACATTGAATATTCACATGTTTGTATAATAGGCATGATGACAGATTTTGAATTTTCCTTCTATAATGTAGGTAGACGGCTACTATTTTCGAAAAAAATAATATTTCAACAAAAAAAACATAGTTTTAATACTAATTTTAGTATTTTTTACTATCTAATTTGAAATGAGTGCGGAAATGCTCAAAAGTGTCATGGCGTCGCTTGTGACGTAATGACTACGTAAATACGGCATTGTGTCTATGCTGAATTAAGAAAGTGAACTAAATATTATTCTTTTCGTTTGTTAAAATGAATTCTAAAGTTTACTAATGGTGTGCGGTCCCTCTGTGCAAAAACACATCAATAGCAACACCGAATAAACTGTATGTAGTTATCCAAACAAGAAAATAATAAGAGATAAGTGGCTAAAGCTCGCCACAAACCCAACAGATGTTGTTACTAATTTGCCACTTTATTTTTATGAGGACCATTTTGATGTAAGTATTTATACTATTTACTATAGATTAATATGTGTGTAACTCAAAATCTTTGAGATGAAATATGTAAATGATTGTCGACCTGTATTTTTATGTGGTTATGTTTACTTTGATCTTGATTTATCGTTGTTGATATCAATTTCAATGGACTATTTATCCTCTTTTCACCTGCCAAATGATAAGGAAAATGACATGCAATATCATGTGTTAGGATTGGTGTCGCAAATGCGTATGATACCAGGATGTATTCCCAAGAAATTTGCATGTCAACCAGACAGAAAACCACAAACAAACAACTCTGAGTAAATTAGAGCTGTTTGCCTTAGTAAAACCTTGTTCCATTGTTGATGATATCGGATTAAGTATTTTTATAATGAAACCACGAATAAACAACAAAATCAACTGATTAAATGATGCAAAAAATAATGAAAATGCGTAATCACAACAAAAATCCAAGCAACATTAGCTCTGATTGGTGGTTCAGTTAACATGGCCGATTCCCGTATTGTATGCTTTTATTTTCTTGAAAATCTTATTAATCTCAATGTTTATTTTATAACAGTAATTTTATGGAATTATTTTGACATATATTGTTTTCTAAAACCATTTATTCTTTGATTCTTTAATACTGTCATCATGCCTATTGGTAATAAAAATATTACTAGGAAGTTTTAATGTGAAAATAAGGGGATAACAATGATATGAACCATTGGTTTAAAGGTGAGGGTGAATAGACCATCAATCCAATAACACATCCTCTCTGTTAAGCGCCATGGGTACACATTTTGCTGTAATATTCATGATTTGAGTTAGAGGTGTTACTAAAAGTCACAGTTATTTTTAGGGGGGTGTAATCTTAACTAAGGAGGGTAGTCACAGGCTCTGCAGGTTCAGATTTTAGACACTCACTTTACACAAATACAATATATTGACCATTTTAGCAAGTTACCTAATAACTGTTAGTGTGTTTTGTAGTAGTTTTGTTGTGTATGCCATGGTTACAATCTTAGTCATGTTATTTATTTCATTATGCTTTATATATGTGCTGGAAAACAGGCATATGGTTGTGAATAGACCGGGAAGAGTATAACTTGCACATTGGCACCCCTGTTGTAAATGTAGTATCTTCACTGATGCAATACCTAAAATAACCACACTTGCGGATACACAACAACTCTCAAAAGTATTTACCAACCTTAAATCCCTATTCTTAGGTATAATATTTAATTGCTTTTCTTATTTTTTATTTATGTTATTTCTATGTGTGATTCAAACATAATTGTAAAATTCTTCATGAATAAAAGTTGATTGATTGAAGATTCCACCAATCGTAATGGATTAAGAAATCTGTGTAGGAAGATGAAGAATATTATCTTTCCATTTCTTTACAAGTGCCTATTTTATTACTACTTTCTCAGTTCCCGTATCCACCACCACAATCCAACGAACCAACAAAAACATTGAAAAGCCTTGTGAACATTAGAAAAGAATCTCTAAGGTTTGTGCGGTGTCCAGAGCCTGTCGGTAAACTGGCAGAGAACAAAATTGGTGATGGAGTGATCAAGTCCGTTGATGGAAATGGAAAAGGAACATATTACAACATTGAGTTCACATTTGACTGTGATGCGAGATGCGCTATCACCATATTCTATTTTTGTACCGAGGAAGTGACGCCAGCAGGTGTGGTGTAAGTTCTAGCATTTTATTCTGAAATGCATTCCTTCAAACATGAGAATATGTTAACATAATTAACATATTCTCATGTTTTCAAGCTGAATGCAATCCTACTATTATGATAATTAGGAGCCTGTAAGCTTGTCCATGTCAAAACTATATCTACCAAATTACACTGTGATCTATTCAGGGGATTAGTTATAGGATGGCAACAAACAAGCAAACACAGACAGTGAAAATCACTGATATTCATAATATTTGTATGGATAAAATTAGTTGATAATGTCTCAATATATGTTTTAGTCTATCTTATTTGTTCTTACCTCTTACATCTAATATCAATCTCAGGGACTAGGCCACAAGGACCTAAAAGTAATGTGGTAAATTTAAGATTGTTTCTTATTTATAAGAAACCTTCAGTATGTCCTAAGTATAAATAGAAAACACTATTATTTATGAATTATAAAAATATGTTAATAAAAATGTACTCACCTTCATATGTACACATAAAATCTATTACATTCAACTCATTCCGATGTGTAATACCGTACAAAATACATGAAATAGAGAGTATGAAACGCTGACTTGAATTAAGTCAGCGTTTCGTACAATGCTCGCAAATACTATACATAAAAAAACTCAGTGTCATTTAATTTTTTTTTAATAGTTATTACCCACGCGACCCTGCGATGACTTCACAGACATACCATTACAAGAAGGGCGCCAACCAGCAATTCTGCCAGATCTCGCACGTCTTCGACCCCTCCAAGCAACCCGAGGAGGACCTGGTGTACAATGCTGACAAGGAGATCATACCGATAGCCATCTACTGTGTAGTTGATGAGGGGCAGGATGGTACGTGCGTGCTGTGTATTTAATTTACTCGCTAGCGCTGTCTGTTTTGTATATAATTTGATTATGTTGAACCTTGTAGGCATGTACTTAAATTTCGAAAATACTCCTTACCAATTTTGTTTGAATCTGTGGTGAGTTCTAACACAACATTACTTGTTGTCTTTTGGATGTTTGCCACTACTAATCCTGGCTACATAGGAGACTTGTGTTTGCCTACAAGTTCACATTACGTACCCACTGTTGTCTATAATAACTACAATGATTTTTAAATTTAGTTGTATTGTAATAATATTGTGATAAAAAAATCGATTTATATAACCGATTTCAAATTAAAATACTTAGTAAAGAAGTTGTTTATTTTTCACAGAAATACGGCAATCTCACACGACTATAGCTGTTGTAGAGAAACATTCGGACGGCACTTACGTGCTGAAAGCCCTCAAACAGAAATTGTTTGTCGATGGCTTGTGCTATTTGTTGCAAGAAATATATGGTATAGAGAATAAGAACCTGGATACAAAGGTAAGCTTGGAACTTGACAACAGTATATATCTAATTAATTGTATGTGATAAAGTTTGTTTCTATTTATTGTGCGCAGCCGAGTTCAGACGAGGAGACGGAAGACGGTGGATCAGAATGTGTGATCTGCATGTGCGACGTGCGGGACACGCTGATTCTGCCGTGCCGGCACCTGTGTCTCTGCAATTCGTGCGCGGACTCGCTGCGCTACCAGGCCAACAACTGCCCCATCTGTCGCGCGCCCTTCCGTGCCCTCCTTCAGATCCGTGCACTGCAGCGCGTGACCACCTCGCCAGCTCTACTTCCGCCAGCCGCCAGCCCGCCAGATGTAAGCGTACTGCGGCGTCAATTACGGTTATAGTTAGGACAAGTGAATTATTGAATTTCATTTTTAACTCGAATAAAAAAATTTGTTCTTTTTATTGCAGGGCAGCATGGAAAACATACCGGCGGGGTATGAGCCTGTCTCGTTACTGGAGGCACTGAACGGCCCGGGCGCCTGTCCTCGTGTGCCCCCGGCCGCTCCGCGCCCTCTCCAAGCTCCTGCCATCGCCAGCCCCGACACTGATACGGCCTCGCAGGTGAACACACTTCTAGAGTTTCATTCTTACTTACCAACTAACGGAACACCCTTGAAGAATACAATCTAAAGTAACATCATGGTCAGGTGTAATATAATTAGTTCTGGGAAAATTGGAAACAGCTTTAAGTCTGTGATCATCCCAGATTGAACAGTAAATTGCTGTTTGTTGAATTCAGGAGTAAAAGAAGTAAGCTAAAAGTGATGTATCTGTTACTGTCTATTGTCCTAACTAAAAGATTCACCACATTCATACATGAACATTATTTTGAATGAAAGGATTTTCAGGAACCCCATTCCTATATGAAATCTCTATGTTTGTCTGTGTGTGCGTTTGTCTGTTTGTGCTTTTTTTCGAATATTCGAATTTTGACTTCAGATTCGGATTCTGCATAAAAAGTAGAATAGGAATGTTCAGGAACACCGTTCCTATCTCAAGGAACATGGTCAAAATTGCCGACAAATAAAAAAAAAATTGATTTGTAATATAATTATCGAACAAAGTGTTCCTCTGGCAATGCAAGCTTGTGCATTCTCAACTGGTTTTATATAATATCATCATAACATCTGCATTAGTAGTATATTTTTTATATATACTACTAATGCAGATGTTGTATTAGTTATACCCCGTTAACTGAAATACTGGAAGATATTCAAGCATACGGTCCACCTGATGCAAAAAAGGTTACCATAGCTCATGAATGCTGGTAATACATTAAGTATCAGTCGCGCGATGCCTCCTCTGCTGCTAATACAGCAACTGCTTAGGAGCTTACTGGTAACCTCACTCACACACAGGAACACAACAACCCTCTTAGGGAGTTGTTATTTGGCTGCGGTTTTCTGTGAGGTAGAGGTACTTCCCCTGACACTTTGATGCGCCCTACCTCTCTTAAAACATCCAAACCAAGACAAATAGACATATTCATACACTCAAATATTTGTCTTGTGTGGGAATCGAACCCACGAGCGTTAGTGTCAAAGCCGCGTCATTCACGACTGTACGATTGAGCTGTCGGATTTTTGAGATTGCGAGGATTTTTATCATATATCCAATCCATGGTCTGGTTGATTGATCATAGTGCAAACGACATGGAAATCAAAACCAACTTGAGACGAATCAATAAAATGCCCGATTCAATGGTTCAGGCGGCTGAGATCCTGAACCGATGTAACCTGGAGCGCAGTTCTTCCACCAGCTTGGGTAGCAGCAGCAGCCGGAAAGCGAAGACTGGCTCGAAGGACGACGTCAAGAGCATCCGCGACAGATCGCTGGCGCAAACTATTACACCTGAGGTGAGCTTTACCATCTTTCACACTAGTTACATTTTATTTCACTTGTGACTCAAATGTGTGATATAATTTTTGTATATAAAACCACATGAAATTAGGCAATTTCATTGCATAGAAAACTACCTTTTTTTATGTTGGTTCAACATAGTGGTTCCGCTTTGCCTGATGGTAAGCAAAAAGAGGAGCCCAAATTGTAGCGGCAACTGACAAAGGGCTACAATGTCCTGTCAGTTGACGCTACCATGCTGGCCCGCAAGGTGCTTCTTCACGCTTCGTTTGAAGGATCCCATATCGTAGGAAGGAGGGAACACGTGTGCAGGCAAGGCGTTCCACTTTTTAATAGAGAACAACAGAGATGGGAGTTGCCGAACTTTTTAATACGAGAAGAAATGTCCTGTGGAAAAAAAGTGGAATGATGACATCGCAAGCCTGCACGTGTGGTTCTATGACAGAAGGGAGAGAGTGGGATAATGGAAAACAGTTCTTCAGAGCAGTGACCATGGTACAGGGGGTAAAATATGCTTAGCGAGCCAATGTCCCTACGAGTTCTAGGTTTTTGTGCCATTTCAAATGACTGTTGCCTCCTAGTACAGATTGCGCTAAACTTTTAGTTAGCTCTAAATAGATTAGTGCCGTCGCATTGGGCGGCAAAAGTGGGCGGGGCGGTGGGGTACGGCCGGCACGCCCGCCCGCGCTTCGACACCACCGCTCGCTCCCGCGGTCACAGCGGCAGTACTATCGCGTTATATTGACTATATGCCTATTATTTTGTTGTGTAAAATGTGACTGGTAATTGCTGTTTCATAAATAACAACAATAAAGAAACTTATAACGAACGAAGAATATACCTAAGTAGGTATAACGAAATTCTAATTTAATTGAAATTCTAATGAGACTGTTTTTTTACTAAGATATGCGTTGTGATGGTTGGACAAAACGTTATATTATATACTAGCGGCCCGCCCCGGCTTCGCACGGGTGGACATTTATTTTTTAAACATTTTGGGATAAACGAAGAGTAAATGTATCTTTAGAGAGCTTTTCAAATAGTTTTTCTTAAGTAGCTTTTTTTTCAGACAAATTACTATAAGTGGTACGTACTTAGTAGTATTTAATTTTTTATTAGTTTTTATCCATAACCCTAATTACAATCGGAAAGTTTATTTTTTATTTATTTATATTGTTTTTAGTTTTATTTTTACATTTCTTTTTTACATTTACTTTAATATATATAACATATATTTCGAGACTTTATATTAATTTAATAGGATTTACTTTTTTAGTTTCCAATATGTCTACCTTAAGGCTGTATACTATATTGGCTGTGGTATTCGTAGATGGCAATAAAATATATTGATTTTTAGGAATCCTACTCGAGAAAGTGCAACATATAATTGGCTATGAGAAAAGCATTCTTCTCTTAGGTCGATGCCAAAGATCGAGAAAGTTTGTCCCTGGGATTTATTTATTATATGGGCAAACGATATCTTTACAGGAAACTGTAACCTTTTAAAAGACATGGGCAAATCTATTGGTATCATCGGGATCCGCGGAATGTGAGCTAGCTGTCCGGCCGTGGGACCGGTGATGATTGTTGCTATAATCAGATTGTCTCGTAATTCCTTTATCAAAAGCCTTGTGCCATTACACATATTGGGAGGGCTTAAATTTCTCAACAGCATAATGGGAGTACCTACTTTTAATTTCAGTTCATGTGGTGGCAAGCCGGCGGGATAGAGAGAATTTAAAAAATCTTGTAGATAGTGCACTGTATCTTCGATGTTGCACACGTTATCAATAGATTTGTAACATTTAAAATCACCTGGTACTTTTTCAATGATCATTTTGTTTATCTCATTTACTGAGCTGTTTTTCGGTGAGACGATCGCCCTCGAATAAAGCCAATCGAAATTTCTTTCTGTAAGATGTTCGATGTCGGGATAGATTGTCTCTATAAGGATTTCTAGACTGTGAACAGTTTGAGCCAATTCATTATCCAATAATACTTGGAGGCTATGTGCAATTCGAGATGGTAATTTTCCGCTTCCAAGTTTAAGTAATTTTTGTGAGAAATTGTCGTTGCCGTCATTACTTAAACGTGCTCTCATATTCGTGCGCAAATTGAGAGTTTCAATTGATTGCCACAAAGGCGATGATTTGAGGCACGCTTTTCTGAAAAGAACTTTTTAACTGGAACAGAAAAAATGTGGTATGTAAAAGTCAAAACATTCAATGTCGGTAGCGCGCGAATGAGCCGCGCGGGTACCTATCTCATAGATGTGCGCCGCGCCGCCCGCTGCCACGCGCCGTGGCCGCCTGTGTCGCAAGCAAATCCGTAATATCTTTGGAATGGAATGTCCGATTTCGTTAATTCAAAGAGTAACCTACAGGCATTGAAACAGTCTTGAATACGAAATGATTTATTTGAATAATGATTAATACCAAGGTACGAATAATGAGGCCTAGTTTGTACCGGCGTTACTATAGCATATTTTAACATGAAAAAGTAGTTATTGTGAGGTAATTGTAATAGTTAGACATATGGTATCGCGGACTTTTTTGTAGATATTGATGTCCTCTATAAAACTGTAGTACATTACTTTGCTCTATTGTCAATAGTTTCAGCAGCGTACGCGGTATAAGGATTTTTTGGTATCTTTTTCACACATTATCGAAGTTTTCATACGGATCCCTAACTATTTTCAAAATATTTTATAGCCTATGTTAATCATTCATATTGTAGCATTCTAATGGTGAAAGATTTTTTAATATCGGCCCAGTAGTTTTTGAGTTTATTCATAACATACATACAAATCTTTCCTCTTTATAATAATAGTATAGATAGTATAGATAGTCGTGGACTTACTCTTTATGAAATTGTAAAAGTTATAGCCAAAGATTCGTGAATGTTGAAAACTACCTAACAAGTTCTTTAAATTTTCGGATCGAGTTTTTATCTGCATGTTTAAAACTTTGTTCTCGCTAGAAATATATACATAGCATAGCAGATAGATAAATATATTGCATTTCAATAATTATTTTGAAATCGTTAATAGTTACTTTGATTGCATAAGTAGCTATCTCAGTTGTAACATGTTTTATGGTTTTTTGTATTACCGTTGCTTTTAAACATTTTTATTTTATTTTTTCCCCCAATAAGTCGATAAAAGTGAGTTCATAAGGGTATCGTTTAAATACGAATTTAAAGTAGTCTTGTGTTCTCTTTTTTCAGTTACGATTTTTAATTATGGACCGCAGAATCGCCATTATTGCGTCACCCTGACCACACTTCAGAAAACTCTAAACAATTTTAGATTTGTTTTGAAATTGAATTATCGAATACTTTAAAATAATTCAAATTATCAGAATAAAATGGTTTGTGAGATATAATTGACCAAGTGTAGCTTATATTAGTCATTCATTCATCCGATCCTATTTAAAGGCTATCTTTTTACATTGAGATATATTGTTTATTATAGTTCCGTATGTCGGTGTTGCTGGCGCGCGAGGAGGAAGCAAAGCGCGCCGAGGAGAAAGCAGCCGCCAACAGCCCGCTGCTCTACAATCACAAGAGTGTCAACGGAACAGAGAAAATATCCAAGGTACAACATTTACAATAAAGGATTGGTTAACATTTTGAAAATAGATTCAAATTAATCATAATGAATAAATACCATAAAAATATAGTGTGATCTTAGAATACAATATCACCGTCATACAAGAGCTTCTTCTTTTGTTGCAGTCGTCACTAAGTTTAGATTATCCGGTGGACGAGGGTTCATTGCACGAGGCGTCGTGCTCCGAAGACGAAGGTTCAGTGCCGTCGCTTCGCTCGCCGCGCGCCGAGCCCAGCGAGCCCGCCGAGCCGGAGGGCGAGCCGGACAGCGACGCGGAACGACTCTCGCCGCTTCTCACACACGGGCCTGCTAATGGGGTGAGTAAAGGCGTCGTGGTCTGCAGACATAGGTCGATTATATCACTCTGCTCGCCGCGCGCTGATTTTGCTAAGCCGATCAGCGACACGGAACGATTTTTTCCACTGCTCGTTCATACACGAACCTGCTAATGGGGAGGATATACGAGGCGTCGCATTCTGAAGACGAGATAGGGTTCCCTAGCTGTGGTCGCCGTGCACCGAGTCAGATGGCGAACCGGGCAGCTATGTGGAATGAAATTAACAGCTTTTCACGCACGATCCTTTATATAAAAGTTGGGTACACGAAGTGTCGTTCTCTGCGAACGAAGTCTCGGTCCTCCGGCTTCGTCGTCGTGCGCTGTTTAGTCGGGGTCGGGCAGCAAAGCGGAATGACACACTCACGCTCGGTTCTGCTAATTGGTAACGCTAAGTTATTGTACGTATTTAATTGGTGAAGAGATGAGATATGTATTTGACATAATACATATTTAGACACCTATTGGATTCCTTGAAAAGTGAGGCTGGCTGGTAATTCTTTGATTTCGTTTTATTTTTTATAATGCTGACACCGCCATTTATTTAGCCAATGTGCTTAAAAACAACCGAGAAGCTGCATCCTCTTGGATTATGATAAGCGCAAGAGAGGAAGGGCGCATGAAAGCAGCCCGTCTGGGGAAGTACCTCCACCGCTCAGAAAATCGCGGCCAAATAACAACTCCCTATACTCCTAGAGGGTTGTTGTGTTCCTGTGTGTGAGTGAGGTCACCAGTAAGCTCCTAAAAAGTTGCTGTGTTAGCAAGAGATGTGGCTTCGCGCGAGTGATACTTAATATATTACAAGCGTTAATAGGCTACGGTAACTGCTCTACATCAGGCGCGCTCTATGCTTGAATGCCTCCCGACGTTGTATAAAAAAAAGGCGCAAAAGTCAGTGCGCCCTACGTACTTATTACAACGCAGGTATTTCTGTCCTCCTTATGAGTATAAGGAGGACGGAAATAGTGCGCAAAGGTGAGCTTATCTCTAAAATAGATCTTTGGTATTGCCATTTTTTTATTTTCATAATTCTATCAAATTGAGGTTACGTGTGTTTATGTAGTGTGTGCAGGCGGACAAGCAGGCGGCGCCGCCGGGAGCGACGGGGGGCGGCAGCTCGCCGGCCCTGGCGCACATCGACGACACCGACACCGAAGAGCCGGACCCGCTGCACAACTGTCAGTAACTATTATTATATCGCTATTACAACATTTAATTGTAAACTAATAAATCAAAGACAATTGTAATTTGTAGCACTCAAACCACGCCGCTACCACAAATTTTGTCTAACCAGCCTAACATATCCCAAAGGATAAGCAAGCTGAAATGACAATGCGCCGACGGCAGCCGTAGAACCGATAACCGACGGGGAAAAAAGGTTATTGAATGGCTTCCCCGTACACACGCATTCCACTTCCCACTAGATGAAGTGACACTCTCAAGAGAGTTGTAGGGAGTCGATGGACTGCATCCATTGTGCCTAATGATCGAGGTGAGGGGTTCTCTAGAGAGAAGGCAAACCTGACAGCAGTGGGCGAATACAGGCAAAAATGATGATGAGCCGTACGTCTGCCTCCGGGGAATGATCTGCAGTTCCCTATCTGAAAGTCATAGATCAGACTTCGAATCCAGGTTGGCCCCTGTGAGCATAATGTAGTAAAATGCAGATTCAGTTCCCCTACGGTTAGTGACTTCAGAACACCGCCACTAACTGTGTCCCACCTATATAATCTTGTCCTTAACGCCACAATTGCACGACGGACAAAGGGGCCATTTGTGCCGTAGAAAGGCTTATGTTCTGGTCTATTCGGTTCCAATTAGCTCAGCAAAAAAATATATGTACAACTAATACAAGGTACATTGGAATACATAACTTAAGTGCACCCCGTTTAAGGTTTGAAATCCTTATGTCATTTTCATGGAGTTGTTACGAACGTAGCGACATAATAGGTATTTAGCTAGAGGAGGTGTAATCGGTAATCGGTAGTATACGTAAATCCTGAGAGAGGTAGGGCGCATCAAAGTAGCCCGTCTGCGGAAGTAACTCCATCTCACAGAAAACAGCAGCCAAAATAACAACTCCCCAAAGGATTGTTGTATTCCTGCGTGTGAGTAAGGTCACCAGTAAGCTCTAAGGAGTCGCTGTGTTAGCAGCAGCATGTCCCGCATGTTCAAGAAATTATATTAGAACGGAAGGAAGGAAACCTAAGCTAAGAAAGGTCTTGTTTTCCTCCTGTTGTGTGGAAGTCTGACGGCAGTCGCTCCATCTAAAAGTCCAGTATCTTCGCCAAATCCTTAATCTTAGGCAGCGGACTCCGTCAAACATAATGAATTGGATAACGTTACGAAAAAGATCCCAATTAAGTTTACATAGAATGCTTGAAGACAAATTTTAGTTGGCATAAGAGATTAAGGTAAAATAAGATAGCGCACAATTTCATTACGAGTAGCCATAGGCTTTTGGTGCACCCTGCCCATTAGTGTATGGGTGGGTTTATCAATCTCAAGCTTCTCTGCGTTTCGCAGGGAACGTTAAGACGTCGGTCTCGGCTGTTGTCGATAGACGTTAAGCTAAATTAGTAGTCTTCGGGCGTCTTGAAAACACTGGCGTCCGCCATTCCGAAGTTGAGCAGCGTGTGGAGTATGGTCTAAACCCCTTCGGCTGAAGGGAAACTCATGTCCCTGCAGAGACTTGAGTTAGAATTGGTGTCGTGGTAGTAGTAACTTTACCACTTAACATCATTACTATTATACCGTTATACTGACATAAATTAATTGTATCATCTATGCACGATTTGGGATTTGGCAAATTCCTTTCGGCATTGATGGTAATTTCCGGAATGACCGAAAATACGTATCTAAGTGTCCGCGAAGACCCAATGTCAAATAAAGATTTTTTAATCACATATTGGTGCCATCTGTTGGTAATCTTGGCTAAGTTTTAAGACATGATTTTACGGTGTTAAGCTTCCTGGTTAAGACATGTCTGCCGGGTCGAGAATGTGTCGTGATCTCGTCCCTTTTCGATAGGTGCTTCACTTTACGATAGCTGTTCCCCCATGTATTATTGAAGAGCTCGGTGGTGGAGTGATTAGTAACGCTACTTAAACGTTGGTGTTGTTCGTGGATTCGATTCCCAAACAACACAAAGATTTGTGGGCGTGAAACTGTCTGTTTTTCTTGGTCTGGGTTGTGTTTCGAGGAGTTATTGTACAACCGCACTGCTCGACTACATCGGGAAATTCATCAAACACAATGGTTCCGTACTAAGCGGTTTCGGAGAAGTTTTCTTCCTCTCTCAACGTATGGAATGGAAAGGAACTCCCTGCCGAGTCTTCACCAAGGGACTACACCATGGATTTTTTCAAAAAGGGCGTAAAGAGGTTTTTACTAGCGCCACCTATCGAATAATTGTAGAACTACGGAGTTTACACCTCATTGCAAAGCCGGCAAGCATCAAGAGAAATAGACAGAATCACGTACAAAAATGTTTGTCATGCATGGGAATCGAGCCCGCGATCCTAATTTTAAAATAACCACCGCTAGCCACTGTCGACCGTCGAGTTTAAAAATGAGTGCGTACTGTTGGGAGCGGTATGTGACTGTGTGTGTGGCGCAGCTGGCGACAGCGGGCGTGCGTCGCGCGGCGAGGCGGAGTCCCCGCCCGTCGGCGAGGACTCTGACTATTTCACCCCGGAAGACACCACCACCACAATACTGACCGTACCCAAACCCGCCCGCCGCCCTGTAAGTCGCAGTGCCTGCCCCATCGCAGTATCTGATCTCATCCCCCATTTTATGTTTGCCTTGACGCACATTTTCTTTTCGTAGCTACATTTGGTTTTATTAGATGCGTTTGAGTTCTCCGATATTGGTATTAGAGAGAGAGCTAGCTGTTCGTTGTGTTCTAACTACAGACAGACAGAGTGAGACGGGGTGGTTCGGTCCGTCTTTAACCTCTCCTGTAATTCTACTAACAACTAATGCGCGAATCATTTCTTACACTCGCTAGTTTGCGATACAATATAAATTATATAGACGTTTATTATTTGTAAATAGACAATCATTACAAAAATCTATTCAATGTACTGATAAGGTATATACAATAAATTAATGATTTATAAAATACACTTCTATCTCGAAATAATTCTTATTCGAAACGAAGAAGTAAGTGTCGAATATAATGAATTGTAAAATTAATAATCACTTCAAAGATATCACTTAAAGTTTAAGACCACAAATAATAATTTCATTTATATAATTATACTAGTTAATGTATACCTATATTTATTTCATAATGCAATTGGCGACGTAAAATATGTGAAATAAATATTTGCATGTATATACAATGGAAATAACCAAACGGGAATAACTACCAATTTATCCTATGCGATAAATACTTTTATTACAAGTTATTAAAAGCATTAAATTCTTTAAAAGCCTGTAGGTTGTCATGCAATGAAACACTTCTATTTTTCAAAGTAATTTGTCACAGAAAGATTGTTATACCTTTTATTTATTTTTATATGGTAACATTGCATTGTTTGAGGTTTGTTACTTCGCTTGTGTTATAATTTGCGTCTCCATTGTCATGTAACTGGCTCATATTGTCGTGTGGTATCGTACATTTTCATTTTATTTTTAGATTGACGCTTTATGTTATGCACTGATGAAATACTGCACTGTAGTGACTAGCAACGCGTTCACATCGTAGATCAAGATTTGATTTAGTTGATACAGTAATTATTATACTTATTCTTTGCAGGAAATGAGTACAAACGCCGGGGAGGTCACTCCACAACGCTGGGCATTGCCTCATCACGTTACTTCTTTACCTGGTATGCATTCTTTACCTACTCTATGACTTGCTGAATATTTATACAATACTTGTTTATTTAATGTTTAGTTACGAATCTAATAATCGAAGAGAAACCCATCATTATTAAATTCTAAGCTGCCAAACCTTCTTCTGTCTCAAAATGTGTAGTAAAAACTGCATCACGTCCTTGATATCAGGGCTGTACGAATGTGTGAAAAAATCTGTTAGTACATATTCTGTTTTTAATTTAGCCCAATAATGAATGACAAAAACAATGTAGCGCGAGCTGTTACTTATTAAAAAAAAGTTATAATGTATAAAGTAGTGTGAGGGTAACTGTATATATTATTACTCGTATGACTTTTGTTCTTTTCCTCACCAGACCTGAAAAGAACTTCCATGATGTAACTCTGTGCTTTACTCCTCAAGGTGATAAAACTATTATGAACCAAATTCGTTTAAAAAATTTCACGCTACATACTCACTAGCCATCAAGGCTGAAATCAGATCTGTGAATAAAAGAGGACTACCAAGATTTTGTATGGAGAATATTTTTTTTGTACAACGTCAGACGCAAATCGGTTACAGTTGCCTATGAACGCTTGTAAAACATTAATATTACTCGCGCGATGCCACCTGTGCTGCTGACACAGCAACTCCTTAGGAGCTTACTGGTGACCTCACTCAAACGCAGTATCACAACAACCCACCAGAGAGTTGTTATTTGGCTGCGGTTTTCTGACGGGCTGCTTTGATGCGCCCTACCTCTCTTAATAGCACCTAGACCAAGGCGGACATGTTCACGCACACAAATGTTTGTCAAAGTCGCGTTATTAAGCTGTGCCACCGAACTCGTCTAATATTTCCGATTTAAGATCAGAACGTCTCTAATTGTAATACTCTAGCTGTCCTACTCAATCACGAAACACGTTACCACGAATAGGTCAGAGTAATGTCGACGAAGCCTTGCTTGTATTTCTACGTGTGGGATCGAAAACAACGTCAGGAACTTACTGTCACCAGTGAGCGGTTCTTATATGAACTATTATTTATGTTTGCAGTGGTTTCGTTGTTGCGTATCGCACCCTTTGGCCTAGCCTTAGTGTGAATAGTCGGCTTTTGCGACCTTTCGTCAGATAGCTTATTATATTTCGCTGCTCATTACAATACTCTTATGTCAATATTCTGTAATTTTACTGCTTTATCTAAATGAGCGTTATGCTGTTTGTAGATATAATTATAAGTTGGTAATAGTAATGTGATTGTTTGTGTGAAGGTACGCCGCTGTCGCAGTCATCGGTACGCTCGTCAGGTGACTCGTACAGCTCGACGTCCTCGACGCGCCAACTGTTGGGCGCGGCGGGCGCTCCGCTCGCCACCGACACGCCCTGCTAGCGTTCCGCCCCCGTCCGCCGAGCGAGCAAACCACCAGCCACCGCGCACTACGTCGCGTACCCCCTCCCGCCGTTCTAGACCTATCACCTGACCAGTTATGTCGGTTATCCTCACGCAGTATCATCCATGGATGCACTTCTCTGATACGGAATGAATAACACATTCTCAAGGTATAAAACTGTTGAACAGCTGACCTAGTATACCTGAGTAGCTGAGTATATAGCCGAAAATTACGTTTGGGGAGGGGAGGTTTTGTTCGCTATGTGCTCGCAATGACAGTATTACCCTATTGAATATAGTGTTTCATGACTATACTCTTAATCAAAATACAGATCATCACATAATATGGTATAACAATTCAATGAATGAAAAATACTACATTATTAGCACTTTAGCACGTTTGTCGGAAAGCATATTTCATTATCGGAATGTCAATTTGACGTTCGGATGTCTCGTATGAAAGACGAGATCTACACTACTCTAACTACCAACTGTTCAAACTTTCCGACCCCTACAACAATGAACTATTTCTTTACAAACATAAACCAATATACTGTTATAAGTACTGCAATATTTCAATGAAAATAAACCTTTTCATGCTGCGTTTGAGATCGTTGTCATTCGCGAACAACGTGCTGTGCAGCTTCATTAAATTTAATGAAACTTTGTGAGCCATTTGTAATTTAAATTCAAAGGTAACGATGCTGTCCATTGATTGTTCTTCAAATTTGACAGTGCTCTCGAATCTCTGGCTCGGTAAAGTAAGTGATATATATTTGTGACATTTAAAACTAGACAGAGCTTGTATTTATAAAATTTAAGTAGAGAATATTTATATAATTATGAATTAAATTTGAGAATAGAATTTAAGTAATATACCGTGACTATTAATAAGTATATATCTGATTTTATGCTGCGTCACTCAAGGGACAGAACTGACAGTGTATAGAGGACTCATGGAGGTGTGTTCTTCAGCAACGCACACATGGACTTTGTTGGTCTCTCGGTGACACCAGAGCTCAACTAGTTTAGTTTTTCACGATTTGAGATTCCCTTATATAGTGTGTCCGTGGACGACGTCCATGTGTGGCTCGCTGGAGCGCACATTGTATGACTAGCTAACATTTTTACTGTCCCTGTTTCATGCTTAAGGCCAATAAAACCTTTGCTACCGATGAATAGGTACTTATTATGTATCATTTGGAAGATCATTTTGACCACGTATTAGATTTTTTTAAGCCATTTTTGGCGTATTTATGACTAATAGATGTAACATTAGGCACCGTCGAACGGGGTGGCTATGTGTCACTTTTTTGATGTATACAGATGTACCAAAAAAACTGAAGCCAATTGGTCGAAAAAAAAAAATACACCTATTGATAACCTACCTAAAAAACGTTAACAGACAAAAACGCAATCATACTTTGTACAAAAAAAAAATAACCTCGGTGGCAAATTTTCGTCCTGTATAGGGGTGAGAATGTGCCGTGTCATGTTTCCATTCATATCACTTACATTATTTGCTTTGGCCTACCTATAATAAAAATAGGCCAATTATCCTAACTAAAACACCCATAAATTAATGTTAATGTATGCATTCATTATAATTAATGTTGTAAAAAACATATATATTTTAACGATATAATTATGATTCGGCTAATTGTGATTAAGTAATGCGTTTTCTGCCCACGTTGCCCAGATATTTACTGCCTTGTATACTACATATACTGGTAAACAGCACCAGCTGCATTGCCATACTATTATCAAGGTTGCTGCTTTAGAAGAATTTTTCATTATCTCAGGGTATATTGTTTCTCGCCTGGTTACTACTTTTGTAAATCTTGGATTATCTACGAGGTAAGTCATATCGTAATTCCATATATTTGTGTCGGATACATTTTCAATTTCTTTTTCGTAGTTATTAAAGAACTCGTTGACAATACCTTCATTAATTTCTGCACGACTATGCGTTACATTTCTTGTGACGCTATTGGAGAGAAGGGACTTGTGTCTGAACAAATATGAATGAGCCCACACTTTTCCGGATAGTTGTTGGCAAAATTTTTCACTTTTCTGCCTAGTTTGTCTAAGTAAGTTTTGACAATAATTCGTAATTTCGTTACTGTAATGGAAAAACCAAACGATGCCAACGCAGTTACATGTGAAATGAAGGCAAGTTCTTCTTTTTTGTTGAAGACCGTCTGCCCACCAGGTTTACGAGGTGCTTTACCTTTTAAACCCTAAACCGAAGAGCATATATGAAGGGAATAATGAAAGTGGACGAAGCGAAACAAGTATGTAAGGATCGTAGCAAGTGGAAAGAAGTGGTCTCTGCCTACCCATACGGGATAGAGGCGTGATTATATGTATGTATGTATTTGCCTTTTAATTTTGATGATAAAGTATTTCGATAAGTCCCGTATTTTTCTGCTGCAGCACGTACAGAAATACTACCAGATTTTGTTTCCTCTAATACTTTTTGAAGAATTTCATCCGTATAATTTATATACGATCGGCACCCCACTGGCCTTTTACAATGGCGTGGCATGAAGTAAGCTCAAAAACATTAAAAAAATTATTTTGGTAAGTGACACGGCAACACTGCCCCCGACGACTTACTCTGAGGTGGTACATTTTCCCCTGCTATAATTAGTTGTTTTAGAAAAGTTATATATATATCTGTGAAATAAAAAGCTTCCGGAATGACTTACTTTTTAGAATGCTAACTATTAGTACTAATAGCTATTACATAGTGCTAATAGTTAGCCTTTATACTGATAGAATGGCCGCCTGTTTACCAAACTGACTCGTATGGTTGCCAGTTACAAATTCACCACGGATTGCAAAAATATTGAAGTATCGTATAAAAAAACAGAAACATAGCAGGCCCCCATTACACATTCTCGCTTGCTAGGCATATAGTCACCCCGTTCGATGGTAGATAATTACTTAAAAAAATATTGCAGGTTCATCTCGTAAAATTATTATAATTTCAATTGCAGACATTGTTTTGTTTTCTTCTTTGTGCAAACTGTTTCTTTCTAAACATAGTTTGCCTGAATAATTCAATATTGTATGATACCTTGCTATGATAAGTTTAAACCTAGTCTAACCCTTTTGTAAAATATACTCTAAGGAACTACATTTTCGAGGTTGCGATATTTTAATATTAAGTGTAAATATATATATTCATTTACTTTATTCGGAAAGTAATCATTTTAATGTCTATATGTGGGGTGGAAAATAACGTATTTTTTTTTAATTGTTACATTCGGCATGGAAACCCCAGTTGGGTACAGTTTAGAATTACGAATATGTCGTTAAAAAAAATTAGATTGTCTCCTACTTAGGGACTTATATTGCCCAACAAAACGAATACTATTTCCGTTAGCGCCATTTTTATTATGTCAAATACACATGGCGGCAGAATTTGGAACTAATAAATTTATTTTTGTCCCATAAATTAGAAATTTATAGGACAAAAATAAATATATTTTAATTGTATAGAGATCATTTTTGATGTTTTTTTATTATTGCTTTATAATAGGGATAGTAATTATATAGCAAGTGATAATATAATGCATAATATCAGTTAGGTATTGCAACAATTGAACACATCTAAAATAACTATTGTTTTGCTATCAATCATCAAAAAATCACTTTAAAAATAACAACTAGGTTTTTTGCTATTGTCCCCAAAGACAAATGAAGGACAATGAACAATGATATTATGTCAGAAAATCTAGTATCCAGAAGTATCAAAACTGCGCAAGTAATATAAAACTGTTAAAATATAATTTATAATTGTTTCTGTACAGTAGCAATGAAAACTGTTTAACTCAGGTAAAAGGTGATCAATTACTCCCTCTAACGTAGGCAACTAGTCTCTGGGTGCAATTGCTCACTTTCTTCCCTTTGTTAATAAGTTTTATGTATGTATTAGATCCGTCCCTTCATATTTTGTTAATTTTATGTACTGTAATACATCTCGCAATGGGGATGAGCTTTGTATATGGTTATGTACGATCTGGGAGAATAAAGTAAAATAATTTTGGTATAGCGTTTGATGAATTTCATTTCACAGAAATGATAAATCATATAAGAATTTTTCGAAAGTAAAAGGGTGTACAAAAAAGGTTATCTAGCTAAATAGAAATCCTACAACAAATGCAACATATAATTGACATTTTCTAGCTGACAAATTGAAGCAGTATCAGCCCTAACTGATCGATTATAATAATCGATAGATTGTCTATACTATATATAGTCTTGACTAGTAAATTTTTTTATGAAAAAAAATATTTGGAATTCTGGGTGTTTACAGAATCTTTCCAACTATATGAAGTTGAGATACACATAGATAGCTATACTAACTTTCTAATATGGTTTTGGTGAATTCTATGACACATGTATAAAAACCTATTGACTTCATGTGCAGTTAAAATGTTAATGGTGGACTTGCCAAAGAGTGTAGCCCTATCAGTACAAATATGTACAAAACTCGTAATCTCAATGCAGTGTGTAAACGTTATTACAATAATATGAACTATAAATATTTAATTTCAAAATTATGTTTGAAATATCATCAATTGTATAATTATATCACACCCTCACGGCCGTGTTCAGTTAGAGCTGTCTTCAAAACTTTCATTTGGTAAGTTATTCTAAATAAATATTATTTTATGCAATTTATAACAATATTACTAGAATTATACTTATTGTATGCATTTCTTGGATAAATCAAGTAATTTCACTAGAAGTTGTATTGTAGGGATAATTGTTAATACTAAATATAAGATATTTAAATAGAATAGTTATTATTCGAGTACTAATCAAGCGAGCAGTCACCAGAGTCACATGCTTGATCTATTGGTAGCTGCTTAACTAGAGTTCTACCATGGTCGAGGTTGTCCGATCATTGATGCTCAAAGGTGCAACTAAACCTTTCATGGCATACCATGTACCATATAAGCGTTAAATTGAGGTATTCAAAGTGTTTAGTTCGAAGGAATGTCGCTTGAGGGAGATTGTTGCACCTTCAAACAGGCAAGTCGGCCTCGCGAGGCTGCCCGCTCAGTTAGTGACCATCTGTTAAAAATAGACTGTTATGACATTCCCAAACTTTATTGAATCTCTTATTACCATACTTGTAGGTAGGTAATGTATAAGTTAAATGTTATATTGCTTTTTGTAAGTATTGTAAGAAAAATAATATATTGATTGTACCTGTATTGGTTGAAAATATACTCCATTTAAAAGTTTACTCAATTTCATATTTATTTTTTCTTATGTCATAATCACATGCACACTACCCAATGTTGGATATAGGCCTTTTTCTGATGCTTTCAGCATATGGCTGGCTGAAAATCTATTATTATGTGGCGTGAACTGAAAACACATTTTAAAAAGAACAACCATTGGTCTGATTAAGCACTAACACTTGCAACACCGGGGCGTCAATCGTGCATTGCAGATCCTGTATAGAATTATACTAAGAATCGTTGTTGGGGTATTATTAGACTGTGGTAGTATGTATAATACAATTTATTGATTATATCTCAACAAAAAGATTGTCACCTATCATGAATAAATTGGTTATCTTTCATAGAGAACCGGTGTTCAAGCATGAAACGAACTATTAAGAAAAGTTAGATGCAAATTAGGTATGTGAGAGTTCTCTCTGCATATCCTGCAAGGTTCATGGTGTGAAGATAGATAATTTATTGTCATCTGAATCATATCTGTGATATGACTGATTCCTAATTGGCTAGACCGATGTTGATGGAATTTTGTGCATGTGTTAGTGGGTTCCTTGATGGTTTACATTCACAACAGGATTTGGTTGGCAGTCCTGCTGTTGAGTTTAAGGTATTTATCTCGTTCACATACAAGCAGGATAACATGTGCCAGGTCTGTTAGTGTAGAATAAAATTTTTACCTCTTAACAAAAAGGTTATAAAATAATAAGATGATTTTCACATAAAATAAAAATTGGGTTATCTCAACACAAAAATTATAAAACATTACATTAATTATAAGTACATTACAATTTTTTGGCAACCAAATGCTGCATAACCCATTTCTGTATGAAACTTATTTACATAATAAAATTCTAGCCCTAAAAATATTTCAGGGACAGATAAAACTTGTAATTCCTGTATATTCCCATTTACCAGTTTTGGGATAACTCCCATCTGGACCCATGTGGGTAACGATGGACATAGCGGGGGCTGGGACAGAGATGTGCACGTTATTTATTGAGGTTCAATAAAAGTAATAAGTATAATTCATGTTTATTGTATGTATGTTTTGTAGTTTGCAATTAGACGATATCTATGTATCAATACTAAGTTTGCTGTCTACAGAACAATGTGTAACAGCTTTCTGTGGCCTCATCATACATTAGCGAAACACTGATTGTTACTGCACACTACATGCATAACTGTCCAAATAACACTAAATATGGAACTTAGTAGGCAAATAACAATCTATAATTTTAAAACTTAATTCAATCTTTTGAATGCCACAAAGTGACATATTATTTAGATAGCCCTATATATGATGCACATATAGCAGTATTGTATAATACATTACATATATTATGTCAGATTGTGGTCAAGAGGTTAAGCATAATACAATTCCAGGTAACACCAAAATAATCACATAAAAATACATTTACCATGTTTCTTTCCTGTATATTTGCACAAATCTATACACGCTATAAAAATATATAGCCGTATGCAACTTCAGTGACACTTGTGGCATTATTAATAGTAATTCTCACAGTATATTTAAAAAATACATTTCGACAAGTTTCTAAATAATAATGTACAATTTAGTACCAATACAAACTATAAATAAATATAAAAAGCAAGTCTTTAACTTATCGTCACTGTGAAAAAAGCATTATTTCTTATCCTATTTATATTGTCTTCTACACTATAAGATATATCTCAACTTTGGTTAGGCGTGATATTTGTGTGCGAGTCGAGGCTTTCAGGAGTTTTGGGATTCATAAATTTCTTCATAGCTTGTCTTCTAGCGGCATAAGCTGACATTCGTGCTAATCGTGCTTGCCTCTGGTCAGGTGTTTCATTAGCAAGTCTTTTGGCAGCATAAGCAGACATTCTTGCTAGGCGTTTGGCACGCTGGTCACTTGATTCTTGTGACAATCTCTTTGCAGCATATTCCGACATTCGTTTAAGCCTTGAGGCACGTTGTTCTGGAGATTCATTGGCTAGCCTCTGAGCTGCATATGCAGACATCTTTGCTAGCCTAGCTGCCCTTTCTTCTGTAGTCTCATTTTTGGGTCCAGATCCATTGCGTCGGCGTCTCGTCGGCGTTTGAATCATAAGAGGATCCAACTCTTGTGTCATCGCCTCCACCTCTTCGTCAGAATTATGATCGATGTGTACATCCTCGCGTTCGGTCTTTACATTCACTTTTGGACATTTCTGCGCCTCATTTGAACTAAAATTGGAAATATTTATCGTTTCGCCTTCTACATCAACATTTACGGACTTGATAGTTGAAATCCAATGATTGTTTGCTTTCGCGATCACCATTTTTTTCCAGGAACAATCTGATGAACTAAAATCACCCATATTGATTGTTCATGGATTGTGTTATCCACAGAACCATAATAAGTAATCAAAACACAAGTAATGTTCAATTCAACCAAGCAGAAAAAATATTTTTCATACTTATTGATTTAATTTAGTAATAATGATCTTATTTTTACACAAGCACGGAGAGACGCAAAACAAATTATATCAGTGTTGCCAGTCCACGATTATCAAAATAGACACATTTCACGTTATGTTACTTTGCCAATGTCAAGTATATAATATACACGAAAAGCAACCTAATAAATTGAAATTTTCAAGAGGTGCATTACTTCAGAACTAACTAAAACAAAAAGAACTACCTAATTACATATAAACTATTTATAACTAAGTACATAATACTGTAAGACCACCATTTACAGACTGTTCTTGCTCTAAAGTTTGATATTATTTAATGAAATGAAGCCTGAAATTACATTTATATAAAATCGGTTTAGAGATGATATGTACTACACACTCGACACTATTGTCTGACCAATACAATATGCGCAACGAAGCGGGGGGAAACAAAGGAAACAGCATGAGTTCACTTGAGATATTTATTGTCGGACAGATCTTAAGATATCGATTTACAATATTTTCAACTTTTTAACCTATAGATATATGACTAGTATATTTAAAGGAAAATAATTTGTTAGATTTGTAATTATTATTTAATAATTTTTTGTTTTAATAAAAAATGTACAAAATATCTTAAAACAGATTTTGAAATTGAAATCAAACAAATCGTAATTTATATATTTGTTATATAAACTACAGCTATTCTGACATAGATTTTGTTTCAACTTCATTATCGGAACTTGAATCAGAGCCGTCCTGTAAATTTATATTAAAGGTTCGACAATATTATCAAACCTACCTATAACCGTTTTCATTTTTTTGGGCATGGTCATCACATTTCTGCCATTTTTCCGCCATAAAGTCTGAGATCAATCCGTTTAATATATTTATCTTTTCATCTATGCATGAGTTAATATGGTTTTGGGCTATGTTGTTTTTGACGTCAGCCTAGACGAACTCTATAGGGTTAAGATCTGGATGGTAAGGCGGTAAACGCAAGACCGTGTGTCCATGAGCTTTCAAGAGTTCATCAATTTTGTATATGGCTTCTTTTTGTGTATTATTGATAAGAAGTTGCAGTTGAGCTTTTGTCATGGTTTCCAAAAAAATTCTACACTGTGACGTCGTAACCAGCTTTGCATTTCACTTTTGAGGCATGCAATGGTTGGCTTCTTTTCAACCTGAACACTATGGTAAGACGCGTTGTCCATTACAATTACCGAATTCGGAAGTATCTTATCTTTTAACTTTTCATCCACCCATTTATAAAACGTAGGCCCGTTCATATCTCCATGATAGTCACCGGACTTAGCATCTGATTTAAAAATTGACAATGCACCATGAATCAAACCGTTCCGGCTTCCAGCTAAGCTAGAATTCCAGCTAATTCTAGAATTACCAAACGCCGTCCTTTCCCGATGTCAACATGAATTCCGGGTTCCGATGATGATTGCCAACGTTTGCTGGCATGGTGACTGGCGTTAATATATGTTTCATCGAGAAAATATATGTTGCGATTTTGTGTTCTATAATTTCTATTTTTTGTCAAGTATTTTTTCCGTCTAAGGTCAATTCCCAATGCACTATTATAGTAAGGGAGAAATGGCTTCCTATTTGTTTATCTCTCTCAGCTCGTTTGGCGTGTGTTTTGACACTTTTGACCAATTTACAGAAAGCGTATTTTTAGGTTATCATTATTATTTTAGATTTATTATATTTTAGATGTAATTTAGTTATAGTTTTATTGCGTATTTATTTAATTTTAGTTAAGTAATTTATATATTGTATTATTCTGGAATTAAATGATCCTAACATCTCTATTTACAGACATAATGCATATGAAGTACATAAAGTATTTGGCAGTGCCCAAGGCTGTTAAATCCCTGTGCCCTCGTGCTCCTTGGTGAGTTGTCAAATTTCAACTGCGTTGTCATTGTCGCTGTCAGTGGTAGTTCCATGTCAGTCAATGAAAGTAAAAGTTAAATAGAAGGTATTTCCGTCTATTGTAATTGTTAGATTTCTATTTTAATAATATAATCAGTGATTAAGATTGATGTAGTGAGTTTTCTTTATCGTCACTAATTTATAAACTGGCGTTTGGCAACAGAGCGCTACCTGCCTTCATTTACATTGAATATCGGTACTACTTGTACAATATGTTCGGTTGACTTTTACGCCAAATGTTTGATAGGATTCTCAATTTATTACAGATTTTATGTACTGTCACTATATTTACTGTTGATATTATAATTTACAGCAGGAATGGCTGTGATTTCTTAAACTACCAGTGTGTAAGTGATGACATAATGGTGTAATCATTGATGGTACGAATTTGCAATCTGAACTAAATATGGACAGCATTTTGGAATCACCGGCGAAGACTAGCCCTCTGGGCGAGCCTGAAGGCTACATGGAGAGTGAAACGGACTATTCTAGCATCAGAGACAAGGTGAGAGGAATGTTGTCTATTTTTGTATTATTGTTGTTGTTTACTAACAATCGCGTTTTTAGCATGCCAAGTGACACTGATGCTGTAATAACTCATTACGTCGATGCATTACATTGAAATACTCAAATGATATATTTTTATTATCATTATGAATTACATGCTGCTGTAAATCATTGCTCTAAGTTGCATCATTGAGTCGATTTACTTGTGAAAATATTGTGCAATTTTTTGTAAATGCTCTACATGCTTCAACAAAAAGTACAGAAAAGCCACAATGAGGATTTTACAATGATTTTGTTAGTTTTTTTTAATACCACTAAGGTAACCAAATCCAGCATACAACCTAGCCTAGCCTATGGACATTTGCAACACCAGGGATGTCACTCATGCATTGCCAACCCTAAGAAGAAATAGTACTGTGTAACCTAACAGTTGTTCCCTCCTACATAAAGATGGTGTAACAAAGAACATAGGCTACTTCTCATACACTACACGAAACACCATTTGTGTTTTGTGTGTGAGCTTCTGTGGTGAAGGTACGTACATAAAGAGCTCTTTGTTTTCCCATACCTCATTTGACAATAGGCAGAGTGTACCAAGTTCAGGTGAAGTTGGGTTTGTTCTGAAGATCATTGTTCATGGTGACTCACCTGTATCTTTATATGATTGCATAATTCCATTACAAAAACGTCTGAAGATTTGGAATCATTCAGAATTATTATCTGTTTTATTTATAAGATAATGTGGTAAGCGTCTGCTGGGTTTATTTGTCTCATTCCTTTGCTATTGCTGTGTTAATGGAAATAATGGAGAGCACTCTACACTTACTTGCATCACACCATTCACAGAGCATAGTAGAGTTGAAATAAACTATATGTGGATAGAACATTGCTGACTTCCAGCAAGCGATTAAAAGAGGTAGGAGTCATCAAAGCAGCCCGTCTGGGGAAGTACCTCCACCTCAAAAAAAAAACTGCAGCTAAATAACTCCCTAAAAGATTGTTGTGCGAGTGAGGTCTCCAGTAAGCTCCTAAGGAGTTGCTGTGTTAGCAACAGTGTTTTATTTGTGTGAGGATTTTGAGGTGCATGTATCTATAACTTCACGCCAAATCCCTTACGGGGTAGGCAGAGAGAACCGAGCGCCACGTGACTCGATCCTTACATATCTCACTTGTTTCTTTAACATTCATTGCTCTTCTCATGCACGCTCGCCGGTTTCTTGGGCTCCTGACATCACCTTCTGATAGAACACGACCAATTTGGTCATGGTAGGTAAGTCTTGTGCATGGTGCATGTACTTCTCATATATATAAGTAGGGGGTGTTGACTAACAGAAATGACACACAAGTGTTTGCCGCTAGGAAACAAACTCACAAACCTTGTTGTTAAAGTAGTGTAGCTAACCACTCCACCACTGGGAACAAATCTAATTAAAAAGATAAGATAAAAATTCTTTATTTGCCATTGGGCCTTCGCGGGCACTTAGACACGTCTTACGTTTTTTGAAATATAATCTTATTGTATCTTATTTAATTCGCTTATTTTTTCTATTTTCCTTTTTTTTTTAATCTACCAGCATTTCGGAAATGACCATTGGTGAAGAAGAAATACTGAAAGAAACTTGCCCATCTCTTTTAAAATTGTCAATTATATATTACAAAAAAAAATTACATAAGCATATTGAGAGAAAGGAAGATCCATACCACAAGCTCGGCGGTGCTGTGCTTAGTAGTATTATTTTGTCAGTTTGAGTCCACACTGGATACACATTTGTGTGTATGAACATGTTTGTTTGTCTTGGTTTTTTTTGCAATGCCCTCACAGGGCTCATGCTAAGGCTACCATCACCTTAATCTTAAGTACTAAATGTACCACATGAAAGCAATAAATTAATTTGAAGTTGACAGATGTTGTGATCCTGCATGTGAGTGAAGTAAGCTCCTAAGGAGTTACTGTGTTTGGAGCAGGGGTGCCGTTGCACAACTGATACTTAATGTATTGCAAGTGTCCATAGCCAACTGCTTTACATACAGATGGACCATATGCTTGGATACCTCCCGATGTTGAATAAAAAAAAGGTACAACGCAAATTGTATATGCTTGCTATAAATAATCATAGTGGTACGACAGGACTAGGTATAGGATATATATAGGACTAGGACACCAAGTTGTGATCAAGCTCATGCTATCCATAGAGTATATAGTGTGCATTTTATGGCGCTGTGTACTATATTAGCCGCTTCTACTTTGCTATATTAAGTACAAAGTATTTAATTATACTGGCCACAATTAATAATAAAACAGATGACAAGAAATTATTAATATGTTAAGTCAAACTTTTTTAATTTTTATCAGGGATGGGTATCCCCTTATAAAATGTTTATGATTGCACTGCACAGACGGACAAAAACTATTTTCTTATAATGTATGCATAATGATACTACAGAAACAAACTGGTTTGTCGTATTATTATTACACAATGACAGAAGGCATATAAAGCATATGGTACACCTAATCTATAGTGGCTACACAGCCCATGAATGTTTGCATGCAATGCCACCCTTGCTACTCACATAGCAACTTCGATAGGAGCTGGAACTTCATAGGTGATTTCACTACACATGCAACAATCCTCGAGATCATTGTTATTTGGAGGTGTGATATACTTCCTGGAACTTACTGGTAATCACATTTACTAACACAACAATCGTCCAGGGAATTTTTATTTGATGTTTTATTAAGTGGATGTACCCCAGTAAGGAAATTGACTTGTTTTTGCACACAAATCGACTATTTTTTTTTTTGGATTCAAACTCACAACCCTTGGTACTATAGTAGCCATTGTCATTCTCTTCACAGGGCTCGTCAAAATTATGTGCTAATTGCTGATTGATTTTTTAAACTTTAAAGATTCTTTCAGTAGACGATGCTAAGCCCTGGTGAGATTTGCTTTAGCCGTCTGTCACGGGACCAAATATTACAGAGAGGCAAGCAGTTACCAAGCTATTTTGTTTTTACAACATAAGTGGACATCATTTACATCAGAATATACTCTTTGTGAACTAAAGTAGAAGTAGAAGAACAACCAAAACCCTTCATTTGTTGTTGTGTGAAAGAAAAATAAACATTCTTTTCATAATATTAGCAGAATTCAACAGATGTACTTAAATATTGTAAAATAAATAAATAAATATTGTCTCACAAATTACACAGCGCCATCTAGCCCCAAAGTAAGCGAAGCTTGTGTTATGGGTAGTAGACAACTGATAAACATACGTAAATACATTTTTTTTTTTTTTGTAAATACATACTTATTATACATAGAAAATACCCAGACCAAGACAAACAGACATGTTCATGCACACAAATGTTTGTATTGTGTGGGAATCGAACCCACGAGCGTTGGTGTCAAAGTAGCGTAACAACGCGTTTCACCACTGCGCCACCGAGCTCGTCAACTTAATTACATATTATGAACTAGTTGAAAAACTTGTCTACGTCATGAAATGACTATATTAATATGATTTATTCTTATAAATATGGAACAAATATTTTTTGTTGTTCTTACTTTTGATACAGAACAAAAACGGGGTAATATATTTTTGGCACTATCAAAAGTTATATAAGCTACTTAAAGTCCAGTCTCGTGTGAGTAACATTCAATAACTATATAGTTTCGCAATTTTTTTTTATACAAAATCCGGAGGCATACAATCATATGGCCTACCTGATATAAAGTGGTTACTGTAGCCAATGAATGCTTGTAATACATTAAGTATCACTCGCGCGATGCCACCTCTGTTGCAAACACAGCAACTCCTTAGCAGCTTTATTGGTGACCTCACTTAAGCAGGAACACAAGAACCCTCCAGAGAGTTGTTATTTGCCTGCGGTTTTCTTTAAGGCGGAGGTACTTTTCCGGACGGGCTGCTTTGATGCACCCTTTACTAAAAGAGAAAGTGGGTATAATTCCAATTGGAACTATCGCCACTTTTTAGATATTGGTTTTTGTTTAGATTTAATATTTATGTAAATGTTGGTTGTTGGTTATGTAAAACAGATGGTGCTGGTGAGCCCGACCGCAGACGAGTATGAGTTGCTCCGGAAGCAGCTGCTAGAAAGGCTAGAAGCAGGCAACGGGGAAATAATTTATGATATAGGACATGGAGAAGGTGAGTAGATCTGGCTGTTTTTAAGTAGACTGAATGTGTTAAGTGCTAACTGAGACTCAACTCTGACCACCAACCAATAAACCGCTTGACGGCGTATAAAAGCCTTTCACTCTCCAAAACCATAGTGTTTTAGCGTCTAAATATCTCAGCGAATTAATTCCATCAATGTGACGATATTTTAACCAATAAGCCGGATAAGTAAAGGAGTGTTAATCCGTGAACTAGCCAATAACAGCTGCGTGTTCTAATTTACTGATGATTTGTATCGCTGAGTTGAGTTACAAAGCAATATTGTTTCTGATTCCCCATTGGTCGTTTCCTTCATGAGGCTGGCGAACGGGAAACCTCCAATAATAGTGGAATATTATTGTCTTAGGTTTTCGCGATTGTTACACATTGAAATTAAACTATTTTTAACAGAAGTATCGCGTGTTTTATTTATTTTGTTGAAACCTGACGTTTCGAACGCTTTGCAGCGTCCGTGGTCGCAAGAAAGACTAAGGTGGTATTTGTCTTACATTAGTTATTCAATTATTACATCTACCGACATGGATGGATTAATTATATATGTTCCGATTCACACAAAAATCGCTCACAGTGTCCGAACATTTTTTAGTAGATCTTTGGATTTGTGACTTGATTATTTTTAGGACTGGATCCCAAGCAGCGATTTTTGTGTGAATCGGAACATATATAATTAATCCATCCATGTCGGTAGATGTAATAATTGAATAACTAATGTAAGACAAATACCACCTTAGTCTTTCCTGCGACCACGGACGCTGCAATGCGTTCGAAACGTCAGGTTTCAACAAAATAAATAAAACACGCGATACATACTTCTGTTAAAAATAGTTTAATTTCAATAGTCGAATATGTTGCCTTTTTTTTTACTCCCGACGTAAACGACGACCCACAAAAGAAGGACTAACTTACTACCCGTTGGGAGGGAAGGTGGTTAACTCTCATGAGTACCCCTTTCGGACGGCCGAACGAGTTATGTCAGACTCTTACTGACTAAACACCACCTAGGGACTGCCTGGAAGGCTTTAAAGGCTTCATCGGAAGCGATCGCCCCAGGGGAAAAGGGACGACGCGTGCGTCACTCAGTTACAGAGCATACGCTTAGGAAATGACTGTGTCTTGGCCACAGTGTGCTCGGTTGGAGGAAAATAGGATGCCGCCTGCGAAAGACTGAGAGACAGACGGATAGATAGATAAAATAAATAAAAAAAAAAAAAAAATATTGTCGGACAAATTACACAGCACCATCTAGCCCCAAAGTAAGCGAAGCTTGTGTTATGGGTACTAGACAACTGATAAACATACGTAAATACATTTTTTTTTATATACATACTTATACATAGAAAATACCCAGACCAAGACAAACAGACATGTTCATGCACACAAATGTTTGTATTGTGTGGGAATCGAACCGACGAGCGTTGGTGTCAAAGTAGCGTAACAACGCGTTTCACCACTGCGCCACCGAGCTCGTCAAATGAAATGATGAAAAAATAGGTGGGTACGGACGGAACCAAGAAAACCATGCACACCCATACGTGTAATGCGCCGCTAGGTACTAGCTACATTTCATCATAAGTGAGATAAGTACATGTACAGTCGACGATGCCGCTATCGTGAGGTGAGAGTTATTACTTAATCACGATCTACATGATGCGATAAACGGCGCAAGACGTACAGATACAAAATTCAATTTATAGATAGCTTATCAAAACTGTACCTAATTAAGAATACGATATTATTTGGCCTGCAGGTCCGTGTGAAACCGTATTGCCTTGACTGAAGCAAAGGGGTTTTTTCGCAATTATATAATGTATGTAATATTTTGTTACCTACTACCATCTAAATCCGTGGTTCCCAAAGTGGTCTATGTCAACCCCGTGGGGTCAATTGCAACAAGTAAGGGGTCCATCAGAATTTAATTAAACAGTTAGGGTGTCTACGGAGAGCAGAAAAAGCATCCCGTCTGGGGAAGTACATCCAACTGATAGAAAACCGCAGACAAATAACAACTCCCTAGATGGTCGTTGTGTTCCTGCGTGTGAGGGAGGTCACTAGTAAGCTCCTAAGGAATTGCTGTGTTAGCAGCAGGGGAGGCATCGCGTCTGTGATGCTCAAAAATGTATTACAAGTGTTCATAGGCTACGGTAACTGCTTTCCATCAGGTAGGCCATATGCTTGTATATGCCTCCCGACATTGTATAAAAAAACGGTATAATACTAGGAAGAAGAAGAAGATGGAAAACATGCAGTTCGATCAGTGACGACGACCACGTGTTCTGAACGAAGAATATTAATACAATTAATACATTTAGTTCAGTTCGGCCTGCGTATATGTCTTGGTCATTATCTATACTAATATGACTAATATATAAAGCGGAACAATGTGTTTGTTTGTTTGTTTCTATTCGACATCACGATACGGGCTTTCAAAAACTGTTCGCTCGTGGTATCGGGACACGGGCGGCAACTAGTTTAATATAAAATTGTGAAATTCCCAAATGACTTATCTATCTATCTATTACTTCACGCCAAATCCCTTGCGGGGTAGGCAGAGAGAACCGAGCGCCACGTGACTCGATCCTTACATATTTCACTCGCTTCTTCAACATTCATTGCTCTTCTCATGCACGCTCGCCGGTTTCTAGGGCTCCTGACATCACCTTCTGATAGAACACGACCAATTTGGCCATGGTTGGCCTTCCCCGGCTCCTACATCCTTCCACTTTTGCATTGTATATCTGCTTCGTCATTCTTTCATCTTGCATTCTTTCTACATGTCCGAACCAACGGAGCATGCCTCTTCTTATTTTAACACTTATTTTAAATGACTTATCTTTCTACTCCTTTTACCTGTTCGCTCGACTGGAATGCTTATAACCTAGAATACACGGTGCGGCATTTTAAATTCAGTTATTTTGCTGAAGGTAAGTATGGTCATTTAGAAAGAATTAATGACTAAAGATTTACGAAAGAAGTGTATCAGGCAAGAGTAGGGGCCGCCCTAGCCGGACACATATACTCGTAGATCAAATTCGTGATGTGTTGAAAAAGGGCCGAATAAAAGCACCCAAAATCGAAATGCATGCATGAAGAGGTTGATGAGTGTGGAATAAGCGAGAGCGGTATGTTTGGATCGGTGCACCTGGCGTTCCATAGTCTCTGCCTACCCCAATGGGAGACAGCCGTGATGATATGTATGTGGTATTTTACTAAACAGTTCGCCAAACAAGGCCCTAGAACCTTTGTGGTTGTAAACATATGTTCTCTCAAAAGGTGTATGCTCATTTTTCATATAGACGGGCGTGGTTTAACTGAAGACGAGTACAGCGCGTCGCTGGCGACGCTGCAGTCGTTGGTGAGTGGCGAACGCGTGTCATGCGTCGAGCTCCGGCGCTGGGACTGCGGCTCCGGCCTCACCGGACAGTACTTGCTGCGGACCGAGGTCGACCACACCGATTTCATGGAGATCAGGTATTATCGCAACTACAGAAAGAGAACTAATTACAAAAGAGAGCCATCCACTCTATTTATAACATGGGCTTCAGGGAATCACTTACAGAACTGTTCAAAGAAATAAATATCCTCACGGTTACCTCTCGGTATATTTATGAGAACATAATGCACGCTCGTAAAAATATTGTCGTTTTCAAAATGTAGTGAAAATCTTAGAAGCAAGAATAGATTGCGTATGCGGCGTACATCGGCTTGTTAAGACTAGTATATCTTTTGTTGTAAATTGTATTCGATTTTATAATAAATTACCTGAATCAGTTCTGTCCTTGCCTTACAATATGTTCAAAAGGCAGATTAAAAATTGTCTATGTAAGAAGGGTTATTACAGAATCGAGGTATGTCCGACTGACAGAGATGTCTGGATATGATTCAGAACATGTATCACTTGTCACCATTATACACTGTCATAAATGTATTGTAATAGAAATTGACGATTTGAAAACAGACCTATATTGACAAATTTATTTTGGCATTTCTTCATCGCCAATGGTAATTTTTGGAATGCTGTTAGATTAAAAAAGAAGAATAAAGACTATGAAAAAGTAATAAGATACAATATTGAAAACGTACGATGTGTCTTAAGTGCCCGTGAGGGTCCAATGGCAAATAAATATTTTTTAACTTTTAATGAATTGGACTGAGCCGCGACATAAGCGTCAGAGAATAAAAAATGTTATTCAATATTTTGACATTGGAACTCAATCGGCGTTGGATTTAGCTTCTAATTCCTTTACTTATTGATCAACTGTTTGTCGGGGTTGTAATAGTTTTCGCGTATGGTTAACAACGTCAACCATCAAATTAACGGTCAGTCAGTTGAATCTGGCGCCCTTATAGCATGCGCGTGAACTTCCAACAAGTGCCTCTATGGCCGAGATGAATTTTTCTAGGGTGTTTATAGACCGCTTACGTTGGGACTTTTGTAGACAGACTGACTCTATGTTTGATTAGTCTTCTTAGGGCTGACAATGAACAATTACAACACTTTAACGTGTTCTACAATAAGGGAAAGAATGGGTTGGGTTATACCGAGGACGGAAAAATGTATACCGTTAGTATTCTAACAACATTAGTAAAATAGAAATAAATGACTTAAACCGGTGAACGACACAGTGTACGTTTAAATTATACAGTGTATATAAGAAATTACAGCTACGTTCCTTTCGGGGTGGTTAGATCAGGGTATATATTACAAACTAATCAACCACTCCATGGTGCATAAAGGCACTCGTCACTCACAAAAACGTAGCGTTTTAGCGCCTAAAGATTTCACCGCACCGATTTTAACCAATAAGTGACGCGATGTTGATCCGTGAATTAGCCAATAAGAACTGCGTGTTGTACTTTACCCTTCGACCCGTAGCTGCGAACTGTGTTACTACGCAAAATCGTCTCATCGGTTCTCCATAGGTTACTTCCCTCATGGTATGGTATGTACCTTTACAGAGGAGCGCATTCATTAACTCATCTTTCGTTTCCCATGAGCTTTAGTATACGTCGCTGTCAAAAACGCATTCAATCTCGGGCTCATATAGTATTTTTGTGGATACCAGAGTTGCGGTGGTGGGCAACGTGGACGCGGGCAAGTCGACGCTACTGGGCGTGTTGACGCACGGCGAGCTAGACAACGGGCGCGGGTACGCGCGCCAGCGGCTCTTCCGGCACAAGCACGAGATGGAGAGCGGGCGGACCAGCTCCGTCGGGAACGACATACTCGGCTTCGACACAATGGGTCAGTGTAGTACTGCATACTAGATTCAAGACTATTCCCATAGAAATAAATAGATACAGAAGGACTGTTGGATACTAAACGCGTGAAATATTCATGCCATTCAAACGTGGTACAATGCACGCACAAATCACGTCCGCCTGCGACAGTAGAGTCAATTACATGTAGGTTTGACAAGCTCGGTGGCGCAGTAGAGTGACGCACTGTTACATTACTTTGACGTTTCGTGGGTTCGATTCCCACACAGCACAAACATTTGTGTGCATGAACATGCCTGTTTGTCTTGGTCTGGGTGCCCTGCCTTTTAAAAAAGGCAGGGCACTTAAAAGCTGCCCGTCTGGGAAGTATGTCCATCTCATTGAAAACGGCAGTCAAATAACAACTCCCTAGAGGGTCGTTGTCGTCTTGGGCGCAAGTATGATCACCAGTAAGCTCCTAAGTAGTTGCAGTGTTAGCAGCAGAGGAGACATCGCGTTAGTGATAATATATTACAAGCGTTTATAGGCTGAGGTAATCGCTTTACAGCGGGCCGAATGCTTGTATGCCTCCCGACGTTTTATAAAAAAAAATCTTAACCAACTAAATAGTTACATAAGGAATAATGGATATGTTCTATTTATAAAGCCCTAATACTCTTTCTATTTAATTACCCGTGCGAAGCCGGGCCGGATGGCTAATATTATATATATATTTAAAAATACGTTTTTAACATACTTTAGCTTTGCTTAATTTGGTGCTAAATGGCTCTGTTTAACTCAATCTATCTATATATCTATAACTTTACGCCAAATCCCTTGCGGGGTAGGCAGAGAGAACCGAGCGCCACGTGACTCGATCCTTACACATCTCACTCGCTTCTTTAACATTAATTACTCTTCTCATGCACGCTCGCCGGTTTCTAGGGGTCCTGACATCACCTTCTGATAGAACACGACCAATTTGGTCAACTTAATCAACTCTAAATATTGGAGCTTCACATATTAAATATCCTTTCTGCTTCTTTTCATGTATGAGACATATTGAACAATGCTTTATTTCAATTTTTATATAAAATTCCATGTTGAGTCATATATAAAATATGCAAATATCAAGTCAGTTCGTAACACATTCCGTTCAGCTTCGTTGCCCTCCAATGCACTAATTTGTGATTTTTCATAGCTTCACCCATCGAATAATTGCGTCTCCCCCAATTGTGATGAGAACGATACTGAAGCGAGAGTCGAAGAGAGAGACGAGGCTGTCTTCTGGCATAACTTCATCTCTCTCTTCGATTCCGCACCACTATGGTTCAGTTTTTATCATTAGTCGCTCGGCCCTGCTAATAAATTTTAAATCATAATCATTATAGTACTATCGAAGTTTTGACAAATGAGTATATTCGTGTAATGACCTATGTACAACTAGCTTCAGTCCGCGGTTTTGTCTGCGCGGATTCTCGTTATCGCGGTAGTAAGTACCATACATTCTTTACTATGTCTTAGCCCTACCTTCATCCTCATAGCGTTATTCCGTTTTGTATAATCTAATCAATTAGTATTGGCGAGTTCGCTACCTAATATTAAGGGTTTAGAGAAGATACTGATTTTACATAAGCTAGATTTTATTTTTTTACAGTAAACGTCGGAAGGCGTACAAGCATACGACCTACCTGATGTAAAGCGGGTACCGAAGCCTATTAACGCTTGCGATATATTAAGTATCACTCGCGCGATGCCTCCTCTGCTGCTTACACAGCAACTCCTTGGAAGCTTACTGGTGACCTCACTCACACGCAGGAACACAACAACCCTCTAGGGAGTTGTTATTTGGCTGCGGTTTTCTGTGAAGTGGAGGTACTTCCCCAGACGGGCTGCTTTGATGCGCCCTAATTCTCTTAAAACACACAGACCAAGACGAACATACATGCACACAAATGTTTGCCTTGTGTGGGAGTCGAACCCACGAGCGTTGGTGTCAAAGTCGCGTCATTAATGACTGAGCCACCGAGCTCGTCAGACTGACTTACTGAATTACTTTCACTATTATAATAACGTGGATGTAGATAATCATAAGTTTTCAGATACAAGTGGCTTTTGTTGGTACACGAAAGTACAAGTGAGCTATAATAGTAGCTTTGTCTTCCTACAATGGGCAGTGTTCCTCGTTCTGAATGTGTATCACAGTCCAGAACGGTGAAGGGTCCTTATTCTTATTGAACCACACGATAACGGATACATTTCCATTGCTAAATATAGTCATTAAACAATATTGTTGTTACACCCGATAATCATTTTACGATTTTATACTACAGTTCGTTTTTAAGCATTAGACAGATATATAATATATATATATATATATTATATATCACTATCGATTGTATAAATCTATCGATACCATCGATAATTTTCGGGAACAAACTATCGATATTTTATGCAATATTAGATATCAATACTATCGATATTTTATTCGTCGTCAAGTATCAATACTACCGATACTATCGGGGGGACTAGTTACCTATACAGCATAAAATTTTGCGTGTTAGAGACCGATTTAAGACATTTCTTCATCCACTAATGTCTTCAATTGCACTACAACAGGTAACGTTGTGAACAAGCCAGACCACGGCACGCTGGACTGGGTGAAGATCTGCGAGAAGTCGTCCAAGGTGATCACGTTCATCGACCTGGCGGGCCACGAGCGCTACCTCAAGACCACGGTGTTCGGCATGACGGGGCACGCGCCGGATTTCGGCATGCTTATGGTCAGTCCACATTATATATTAGCACAAAGTTAGGTCGAGTGGCTAACAATGGCTTCTTTATTACCGAGGTGCGAGGGTTCGATTCCCGGTTCTGATAAACATTTATCAGGAGCTAATACTGTACGTGTCTGTGGCGTTAACTAAAGTTGATGGCGTTACGCGCGTCCGCTTAAAAGAGACAAACATATACATCTGTAGGATTTAATGTGCGAGAGAATGAGATATTATACAGTGTTTATGACAGGGTCCAAGGGTTCAGCGTGTGTGTGCTCGCCTGCGTATTACGAAGCTTGTTATATTTTACGTATATTTTTATGTACAATTAAACAAATCATTTATGATTTTATCACTTGAGTGATTAAAGTTAAATAAACATTGGAAAATATGGAAGAAATTGATTCGAGTGGTTTTTTTTCATACTACGTCGGGAGGCATACAAGCATACGGCCCACCTGATGTAAAGCGGTTACCGTATTCTATTCATTTACCCTCTTTTTCTATACGATATCCATCATAATTATCGTTCGCAAGGAGTAAACTCCGGCCGTGCGTCGGAGCTCAACACACACACACAAAGTTCAAAGTTGTAATTGCAAACCACTTGGGCATCGATCTCTTCCCCAATTTTTTTTTTAAATGTAAGTCACTTGTTTATGTGTAGTAAAGACTTTGCAAAGTTTGGTTCTAGATGGAACTGTCATTATCCAGATTTTTCTTTTATTGCCTTTAGACTCTCACGTGCACTTAGACACGTCTTACATTCTCAATATTATTTCATTCATTTTTCGTAGTTTTGATTTCTCTTTTTTAATCTACCAGCATTTCAAATGGCCAGTGGCGAAGAAGAAATGCCAAAAGAAACTTGCCAATATAGATTTCTCTCTCTACTCTTTTCTCTTTATATCTCTAGGCAACAAGCTGTAAGGACTGACTCAATTTATTTACTACGTCTGCACTTATTGTGACTGTTCAACTAAGGACTGTAGTCAATAATAAAAAAAAAAGCAGCCCGTCTGGGGAAATACCTCCTCCTTACAGAAAATCTCAGCCAAATAACAACTACCTGGAGGGTTGTTGTTTTCCTGCGTGTGTGTGTGTGAAACCACCAGTTAGCTCCTAGAGTTGCTGTGTTAGCAGCAGAGGTGGCATCGCGCGAATGTACTTAATTGTATTGCAAACGTTCATAGGCTACGCTAACGGGATAAAAAAAACATTTGTACGGACTACCAAACTTTATTTTGTTTTATTTATTGTTAATGCTTAACACTTTTGCTATTCAGAGTGTGTCAAATAGGGCATATCTAGCGGATAGGTTTTTAAAATTCAAGTGGCCGTCAATAGGTTAATATTGTCAACATAATAATTTTAAACTAGCTGTGCCCGCGACTTCGTCCGCGTAGAATATTATTTATTTATATTAATAAAAATAAATAAAATTTCTGAAATAAAAGTAGCCTTAGTTACTCCTTATTACATCAGCTATCTGCCAGTGAAAGTCCCGTCAAAATCGGTCCAGCCGTTTCAGAGATTAGCCTGAACAAACAGACAGACAAAAATTGTAAAAATATTCATTTTGGTATATGTACCGTGTATACATCCATAGAAAATATATAATATAATATAATACAAAAGACTGCACTGGTCCTCGGACAAACATAGTTACAACACGCGAGCTTCTTCCTATCTTTTAATAACTCCACATCACCGGACCGCTGCATTCAGGGGCAGTTGCAGGTACTTAGCCTCCAAGTGTTGGAATAATTTACCAACTCCAATTCGCAATCAAAAATCGAAATTCAGTTTCAAAAAATGTTATAAAGCCTTTCTATTGGAGGAACAAAGAACGGCATAACTTGGTGGCTGTACTTTGCCGACTCATGTCTGGATGAGCGGTGCGGTGATGGAGATTGTGTGGAACTGAGGGAAAACCACTGTTTTCTCGTGCGTGGTCAATGCTATACGTTTCTTTTCTTTTGTTTATATTGTGGTATGTGCATGTTTGGGAATTAAATTTAAATTAACAAATAAGAGATGAAACCGTGAGAGCGTAGCTATGCAACATATGTAGTTATGCTGTTGCGATAAAGGTGCTGGCAGCTTTTTGCTGAGTCAGGGCCTTTTTGTTGTGACGACACACACAGGACGCACAAGTTGCTACCGTTTGGGCCTACTGTACAATTTATTTTATATTTAAATGTTTGCTGTCATTACTGTTGTCATTGTTAGCTGTATGTGATTTTTCTTTTTTCTTGTGTTTCTGTATTTGTGTGTGTTTCTATGTGATAACAAATAAACTAATTATCTATCTATCTATCATAGCATTTAGTAAAAAGCTGTTATTTTAATATTACAAACAGACACTCCAATTTTATTTATCTGTATAGATTTACACAATCTTTCAACGCTCAATATCTTCTAGATAGCAAGTACAATGACACCTTATGTATTTATTTGTAATGAACTAATGACTCTTTGTGTCATGATAAGGAGAAAAAAATAATCGTCTACCACATTACAAAGTAGTAGCCGCGAGCAACTTAAGTGATGATCTGAATTTTTTTCCAAATTTCGAAGTAGATCTCATAAAAGATAAAAAAAAAATGGCTATTGAGCCCACGCGAGCACTTAGAGACGTCTTACATTTTTGGAAATGTAATCTTGCATCTTATTCCATTCTCAAAAGTTACTATATTTCATATAATGAATTGTTGGTATTCATTTACAAACTCACCACTTTGATCTTGATATGCGCTTTTGATATCCTACTAATATTATAAATGTGAAAGTGTGTATGTATGGATGGATGTTTGTTGCTCATTCAAAGTCAAAGTCAAAGTCAAAATCTTTTTATTCCGTAAAAATGGCTACATTTGTTTGGAATCGTCACAATTTTTTTCCCTACCGTGCAGTTTATGACTAGGTGAGCACTGATAAAAATACTGCCAAAAAACTCAGGCATCCCTCTTTTGGTATCCAAACAAATTTACATATTTTATTAATTACATTATAATTGGATCGACTCACTCCCAGGCATTTTTATCATTAATATAGTCAGATACTTTATAATATGCCCTGCTACACAATTTGGCTTTAATAGTAGTTTTAAATTTGTTAATTGACAATTCTCTTATATTGCTGGGAAGTTTGTTATAGAACCGTATACATTGCCCCATAAAAGAATTACTTATTTTGTGGAGACGGCTTGCATGTAAGACAAGATTATGCTTATATCTAGTATTTATGCTATGAGTATCACTCTTTTTACAAAATGAGTCTATGTTTTTGTGGACATACAAAAGATTTTCATAGATATATTGCGATGCGACTGTTAAAATATTTATTTCTTTGAATTTTTCTCTAAGGCTCTCACGGGGACCAAGTTTGT
Source organism: Pyralis farinalis (assembly GCA_947507595.1). Taxonomy (NCBI): domain Eukaryota; kingdom Metazoa; phylum Arthropoda; class Insecta; order Lepidoptera; family Pyralidae; genus Pyralis; species Pyralis farinalis. The sequence continues at coordinate 35,039,036 of OX382268.1, read as the reverse complement.
AGATAGCTCTTATGGCTCTCTTTTGCAATAAAAAGATGGTGTTAATGTCCGCGGAGTTACCCCAGAGAAGAATTCCATATGACATAATACTATGAAAGTAGCTGAAATAAACTATTCTAGCCGTATCAATATCAGTGAGCCGTCTAATAGTTTTCACTGCATAGGCTGCAGAACTTAGTTTTCCTGATAATTTTTCAATTTGTGGGGCCCCATTGTAGTCTGGAGTCAATTGTTATACCCAAGAACACAGTTGTCTCCACAGGGGCCAAATTAGCTCCATTAACATGTACATTGGTAGCCACCTGTCTTACATTAGGTGTTGAGAACTTAATTACTTTAGTCTTTTTATCATTTAAAAGCAGATTATTAACACTAAACCAATGAATAACTTTAGAGAGAGCATCGTTAACTTCGTCATAATTACCTAACCGTCTATTAATTTTGAATGTCAAAGAGGTATCATCCGCAAACAACACAATCTCATGTTTATCCCTTACATAATAAGGTAAGTCATTTATATACACCAAAAACAAGAATGGACCCAGAATTGACCCCTGTGGGACTCCCATAACTACAGGGGACCCCGAAGATCTTTTACCATTAACATCGACCTTCTGTATCCTATTGCCCAGATAAGAAGACAGAAGTTCGAGAGCCTTGTTCCTGATACCGTAGTGGTGTAATTTTCTGACAAGAGTGTCATGGTGCACGCAGTCAAACGCTTTAGACAGATCACAAAAAATTCCCAAGGCATCTTGCGAATCCTCCCATGCCGCGAATATACTTTTAAGCAAATGAATCCCTGCGTCTATAGTTGAACAACCTCTCGTAAATCCGAACTGTTTCCTATGAAGCAAATTATGTGTATTGAAATGTCTGAGCAACTGGCTAAGCATTAGTTTTTCAAAAATTTTACTGAGAATGGGCAGTATGGAAACAGGTCGAAAATTCGAAGGATCCGAACTATCACCAGATTTAAATAATGGAATGATTTTACTATGTTTCATCAAGTCAGGAAATACACCAGATGCCACACAACAATTGAATATTGTAGCTAAATGTGGAGCGATTGAAATAATAATAGAAGAAATGGTTTTGACAGATAAACCCCACAGATCTTTAGCGTTTTTCATATTTATTGATTTAAAAGCGTTCGGCACAACATCTTTTGGGCTTACAGCTGAAAATTCAAATATTGTGTCGCATTCTACCACGCTCTGTTTGAGAATCTGTTCAGCAGATATAGAAGAAGACATAAGATTTCTCGTAGTAATAAGAGGAATGTTAGAAAAATATTTTTCAAACTCAGTCGCAATTTCTACATCATTTTTGATATCTATATCATTTATCTTTAACTGAAAGTCTCGACTACGTACTTTCGCTCTACCCGTCTCATTATTTATCATATCCCAAACAGATTTAATAATATTTGTTGAACCATTAATTTTATTTCTTAAATATATAGACTTAGCATTGGAACAGGCTCGTTTAAATATTTTGGCATAATTTTTTACAAGTTCTTGAAAAGTCGGATTGTGATTACAGGTCCTTTCTTCATAAAGTTCATACAATTTATTCCGACTTTTGTAAATACCAGGAGTTGCCCAATCACTGAATGTCATACGGTCACTTACAGACAGTTGTTTTGGAGTAAAGATTGTATTAAATTCACTAGTGATTAAGTTAAATAACGAACTGTACAAGTGGTCCGGAGTACCGTGACAGGGCAACAATACAATTTTTTCTGCTATATTAGACTTAAATCTTTCTAAGCGGCTTTTAGTAAATGGTATATAATTTATTTGCTTTCTTTGTATTCTTGAAGAATTTGGAAATGAAACCAACTGACCTGAATGGTCTGACTGAACTTTATTAATTATAGATTGATTCAAAGGTTTTACAGTGCTAAATATGTTATCAATACATGTAGCACTTGTAGCAGTTACTCTTGTTGGCTCTGTAAAAATATGATGCAAATTGTATGATTTAAATAAATTTAAAAAGTTGTAAGTAACAGTATTTTTCTCCAAGATATTTATATTAAAGTCTCCACAAATTATAACAGTTTTATGGCTATTAGATAATTTATTTAAGGCATCCTCCATGATATTTGAAAATGTTTCAAAGGGCGTGCTAGGAGGTTTATACAGGTTCATAACAATGAATCGTTCCAATTCAATGCATGAAATCTCTACAACTCGCTCAACAGAGAGGCTCACAATGTCACACCTTTCTTTAAATTTAAGCAACTTATTTAATAATATTAAGGAGCCACCATGTATACAGTTATCTCTGATGAATGAGCTTGCAACCTGGTGGTTATTGAAGCTGAAAATGAATTGATGGGGTTTTAGCCAGTGCTCAGTTAGACATAAAATATCAATATTGCTACAATTCATAAACAACTCCAATTCTAACTCCTTTCCTATCATCCCCTGAATGTTTTGGTGCACCAGGTTGATACAATTATTATTCTTTCTATATTCTTGACAATTTACAATTGATGGGGATATTGTATTATTATTACTTTTAGTTCCATTTTTAATATTGTTATTATTACTATTTACATTGCCAGAGTAAAACTCTATTGTCTTGTAACCTAATTTAAAGAATTTGGAATACCTTCCAAGGTACCATTACTCAATGTCGAATTATCTAACTGCTCAAAAGAAGCAGGGTTGTTAGCCAAACTTTTGGCTGGTTTCATAAAACAATATGATAGCGAATCTGCTATTTGTCTTTTATAAAAATTGCTAAGATAAAATTTATCTTCTGTCAAATTATAATATTTATTATTAAATATATTTATGTCAAGTACATGAAATTTGTCATCATATAATGTCAATGTATGCATTTTATCATTTAGTCTATACCTAGATGCATTTTCCGCCTCGGGCAACAATTGACTGTATGGGAAAGTAAATAAAAACACTTTTCCCACATTTATCTGTTGTAACATATTAAAATATTTAATCATTATATGTTTATTTAGATTTCCTCTCCTCCCAATAAAAACAATTAAAGTTGTGTTGGGGTGGTAATCCCTCTTAACTATTCTATCTACTATTTGAGTGAAACTGGCTCTAGGCAAACAATAATTGGTAACCAGTTTTCCTGATTTTTGTAATAATAATTGGCCCATGTTTTTACCTATTTCATCACTATACATTATTATGTTGGAGTTATTATTTTCGCTATTATTATTTAATGATGATGACATCTGTTGAAAAGCACTACTATTAATGGCCTCATTCACATTGTGGCTATGTACTTGACATAGTTTCGAGGATCGAGTTACCTGTGAACATTTCATCGGAGTTCGGGTTAATTCATTCCTATTGTACAAGTTGCTAAGAGACAATAATTTTTGTTCATTTTCTCTCAAGTCTGCTACTAATCTATCCATGCCTACACAGTATTCTTCAATATCTCTTTGAGCATCCTCATATTTTTTAGTCATTAAATCTAAAGAAATATTAAGGGTTTGGATCTCAGATTGTAGGTCTTGAATGATGTTTTTATATTCCCTATTATTACTATTATATTTTATTGTACATATACTAGCATGTTTATCCTGTGTGTTCGATACTACAGACTCATCACAGGTTAAGTCAATTGTCAGTGACGGTGGATCATTCGTGTTTGAGATGGCAGAAGCAGTAACTAAGTTTGGAGCGCTATCTAGCAATTCATCGAATAATGACTGGGAATGAACAACTGTTGACTCCTGATGGGAACATTCCAGCTGATCAATTGTGCTTAGTGCCTGTTTCATTCACATTCATTCACGCTTAAACGGCTGAACGGATTTAAATGAAACTTGGCACGTAGATAGATTATGATCTGTAGTAACACATAGGCTACGTTATTTGACTCCACGCGGGCGGAGCTGCGGGCAGCAGCTAGTACTCTATATATTTATGTTTGTCATCTCACAGGAATAGTTATCAGGATAGCTTTTTTTGAAAGTACGTAATCAGAAAAAGATGTTTATTGAGGATTTCGATGGCGTTATTCCGTGTGTCGTTCTAATCAAACGTGCAGGTTAAGCAACGTCGACCGCAGCTTGTCTGTGAATGGATGACTTTTTCTATTTTGAGCTTCTCCGTGCTTGGAGGGCACGTTAAGTCGGTCCCTGCCGTTGTCAATAGCGTACAGCCGTTAAGCTAAGTAAGTGGCTTGAAAACTCTGCCCCTATCAATCCGCAGTTGAGCAGCGTGGTGGAGTATGCTCTAAGTCCCTTCGGTTGAATGTTTTAATAATTTAATATATCTTGACATTCATACTCATTGTTATGCCTATGTAGTAGACTCTAATTTAAATTTATCATATGACTATGACATGTTCTCTAAGCGTAATGGGGCTATTAATAATAATGGTATGAAAATAATATTTAAAGATTTAGAACAATTGATTTTAGATATAGTGAATTATGATAATATTAATACTTTAGATTTGATTGACGAGACAAATATTGCTTGCTCTGATTCTTTTTTTTCTCCGATAGTAAAGACAAGCATACAAACTTAACTATAATGCACCAAAATATTGCAGGTCTAATAAATAAATCGGACCTGCTTGCTGTGCATTTAGAAGAATTGTTTGAGGAAAAAATTGACATCGACATTCTATGTATATCTGAGCATTTTATAAAGTCTGGTAGTGAAGACAGTTTGAACATTCCCAACTATTGTCTTGCAGCATTTTACTGTAGAGAAGATGAAAAACGAGGTGGTACATGTATAATGTTAAAAGACTGCATACAATATAATGAATTAAAATTTATATCAGAACAATCTGTACGTGGTGTCATAGAGTGCTGTGCAGTTGAATTAACACAGTATCAATTAATAATTTTGTGCATATACAGACCATCTACTTCAAGAGATTTTGAAATATTTTACCATAAATTAGATATTATTCTAAAAAAACTATGTACAAATACAAATAAGCGAATTATAATATGTGGGGATTTCAATATTGACGTTTTAAAAGAGACAAATTTAGCCCTAGAATTTGAAAATTTTCTTGCGAGTTTCAATTTAAAATTACAAATTAAACAGGTAACTAGACTTAGTTCCAATACCTGTCTCGATAATATTGCACATAATTTAAATTTCAAATGTAAAAGTCAAGTTTTTGAGTTTGCATTGTCGGACCATTCCGCACAAATTATGGAAATCCCTATTGAAAAAATAAATAAGTTAACTTATTGGCGTGAAAGAACCTGAGACTTCGCGATGGACCATTTAATTATTTTTAAGAAATATATCAGAGATTTTCGTTTCACAGGTATATATAATACGAATGATCCTAATATAGCTTTTGATTACTTTATGGAAAATTTTCAGATGTTGTACAATCTCTGTTTTCCTTTTAAATTTAGGACATTTAGAAGCAAAAAGAAATTGAAATGGATCTCAAAGGGCATAAAAAAATGTTGTAAAATCAAAAGACACCTTCTATGGAAATATAGAACTGTGCCATCTAAACAGAATAAAATAACATTAGAAAATTACTCTAGGAAATTAAAGAAAATAATAAATTTAACCCAAAAATCTCAAAATTCGTATTACATAAATAATGCTCAAAATAAATCCAAGGCAACATGGCAAATAATAAATAATAACAATAAAAGGAAAGATTACATTTCAAAGATTCGATTTAAGGAAAATATAATTACGGATCACAAATTGATAGCAAATTCTTTTAATTCGCATTTCATTGATAAAATAGAATATTCATCAAAACAGTTAGACGACAAAGTTTATTTACCAATTCAGCCACAATCGATGTTTTTAATGCCAATATTAGTTGCAGAAATCGTACAAATAATAAAATCTTTAAAAAATACTAGCAGCACCGGTTTTGACGATGTTTCTACAAAAGTGGTGAAGTTTGTGACTGAAGATATTGCTCCTCATTTATGTCACTTGATTAATATGTGTATCACCACTGGTATATATCCTGACATATTAAAACTTATGATCATTAAACCATTGCATAAGAAAGGGGATAAAACAAATATGTCAAATTTCAGACCAATAGCACTAGGTTCAATTTTTACAAAAATCTTTGAAAAATATTTAAATGATTCTATTTATAATTATTTAACAAAATATAAAATTCTGTGTGACGAACAAAAGGGATTTAGAAAAAAACAAACAATTGACATGGCAGTATTTGATTTAATTAATATAGTTTTAAGAAATGTAGATATTAGGAATCCGGTATGCGTCATGTACACGGACATGACACAGGCATTCGATTATGTAAATCGTAATAGACTAATAAATAAACTAAACGCTTACGGAATAAGAGGGAATGTTTTGAAATTATTAAAATCATATTTAGAAAACAGAAGTCAATGCGTTGAAATATCTAGCTTATGTTCCAAAACAAAACAAGAGGTTAAACATCTATCGAATTTCAAAATAAATAAGTTTGGCGTGCCTCAGGGAAGTGTACTTGGGCCATTGCTTTTTCTAATATATATAAATGACCTGCCTAAACATGTAGGACAAAAGATGGTATTATTTGCTGATGATAGCTCAGCCATAATCAAATGTGACAAGTTGAACAAATACGAATCTGACATAAATAACGTTTTAATTGATATAATCGAATGGCTCAATAAAAATAATTTAAAAATTAATTTGGAAAAAACTAAAATTATGCATTTCTATATAAAAAAATTACCTCCGTTGCTCAATATTCACTATTGTGATCAAAAAATAGAAGAAGTGCAAGTAACGAAATTTCTTGGCCTTAATATAGATAGTAATTTAACTTGGTCATCACATGTAGCGCAAATTTGTAGTAAATTAAGTAAATCTGCATATGCCTTATTTAAATTAAAGAATAAAGTGAAATTGGAAGTAGCTCTGGTTGCCTATCATGGTTTAGTAACATCTCATTTAAATTACGGTGTAATATTTTGGGGAAACTCGCGGGATAATGACAGAGTTTTTAAAGCACAGAAAAGATGTATCCGTTCGATGTGCGGACTTAAATCTAGGGATAGTTGTGTACCTATTTTTAGGTCCCTTAAATTATTAACATTACCATGCATTTATATTATGCAAATATGTATTTTTGTTAAATCCAATCCTCAGCTGTTCCAAAAAATTAGTGAAACAAGAATAAGAAAAGATCATATAAGATCTCAATATAAACATAAGCTGTTGACAGGGGGATTCACAACCGCATTATTGACAAAAAGTTTTATTGGAATGGCTCCTGTTATTTTTAATAAACTACCTGATAATTTTAAGAGTTTAGACATGCTGAAATTTAAGAATAAATTAAAACTGTTTTTGACTGATAAATGCTATTATAGCATAAAAGAATATTTAAATGATAATTTGACTCAATCTAATTTTTTGACTATTTAATTGAGGTTTTTTTTTTTAATGTTTTTTTTATTATTTTGACTTATTGATTTATGTGATTGTAGTATAATTTAATTGTCATAATATAATAATTTAATTGTTGTATGTCTGTTAAAGACAGGCCACAGTGATACACATACATTATTTAAGATCATTTTAACCTGTGTGTCTACAATAAAGAATATTTGATTTGATTTGATTTGATTTGTTGAGGAGACGCCCGTATCCCTGCAGTGGGAAGAGCAGCGGTTGATATAGTGGTGATAGTGAATTCGTACCGGATCAAATACATAAATAATTTACCTTTCTATTGTTGTACATCTTAGATCGGAGCCAACGCGGGCATAGTGGGTATGACGAAGGAGCACCTGGGCTTGGCTCTGGCTCTGTCGGTGCCGGTGTTCGTGGTGGTGACCAAGATAGACATGTGCCCGCCCAACGTACTGCAGGACAACCTGAAGCTGCTGGTGCGCATCCTCAAGTCCTCGGGCTGCCGGAAAGTGCCCGTCATGGTCAAGACTAAAGATGACGTCATTGTTAGCGCTACCAACTTCGTTTCACAAAGGTATTTTATTGAGTACAATTTTTTTTTGTTAATTTTGCTTACTTTTTTAAATAAATTACACTTTTAGTACATACTGAAAGGGTGACACGGGATCCTATAAATAAATAAAATAAATATTGTCGGACAAATTACACAGCGCCACCTAGCCCCAAAGTAAGCGAAGCTTGTGTTATGGGTACTAGACAACTGATATACATACGTAAATATTTTTTTTTGTAAATATATACTTATTATACATAGAAAATACCCAGACTAAGACAAAAGACATGTTCATGTACACAAATGTTTGTACTGTGTGGGAATCGAACTCACGAGCGTTGGTGTCAAAGTAGCGTAACAACGCGTTTCACCACTGCGCCACCGAGCTCGTCGATCCTATAATTAAAGTTCAGATGTCTGTCTGTCACACGGATGAATCACAAACCAATAAACCACTTTGCTGCGCGTAAAGGCACCCCGCGCTAACAAAAACGTGTTACATCGCCTAAATATCTCTGCGACTCGACCCTACTGACCAAAGAACAGATATTTTAACCAATAAGCATATGAGTGCCGCGACGTGATCCGCAAACTAGCCAATGAGAGCTACGCATTCTACTTTACCCCACGACGTAATGTCGGTTTCATCGGTTCTGCACATGTTCTATACTTCATGAGCTGTATGTATTTGCTGGGCGTATTTGAATCATAATATACTTGAACTTTTCACGGATTATTTATTTATTTAAAACCTTTATAACACAATTATAGTTTACACCAATGCAATGCTATAAGTTAAGTATTCATAAGAGATTTATATTATATAGATATAGGAGTACAATTTTACATACTAAACGGTTTCTAAGTATTTCTGTGTTACTTCCATGATTTTCGGCAGAAAGATGTAGATATTTTCCACACTGACTAGTGAAATACTAGAAAAATCTACATCTTTTGCAATGGCGTTTAAGATTCGAATAGCCCGTGAAAAAGTGAAAAACAAAAATAAAATAGAGTTAATAAAAATAAACATTCATGTTTTTAATATATTTTACGGTGGTACGGAAATCTTCGTGTGCGACATAGCAGATACAGAAACTTCGTAAGGACTGGATACAGCACAGATGAAATGTTACCTTCAGTGAACAAGAGTTTAGCAATGCCCCTTGTACTCGGATAAAATTGTCACTTGATGGTTGTTTTATACGTTGGAAGCCATACAAGTATACGGCCCGCCTAATGTAAAGCGGTTACCGTAGCCTATGACCACTTGCAACATATTAAGTACCACATCTCTTGCTAATACAGCAACTCCTTAGGTGGTTTCACTCCAGGGAGTTGTTGTTTGGCTGCGGTTTTCTGTGAGGTGGAGCTACCCAGATGGGGTGCCCTACCGACCAAAACAAACGGAGACGCTCATCCACACCAATGTTTTTTCTTTGTGGGAATCGAATATACGCGCATTGGTGTTAAGGTGGTGTTACTAATCACTAAGCCACCGAGCTCGTCAAATGATGTGAGTGACTTTTGATATTTGACGCTCATTGGTAACGCTTTGAAGAATCCATAGAAAAAACATTTATTATTTATTGTTAAAATGAAGAAAATACTGACACTCAACCTCTGAAAGTATTTGGCCAACTCTATTGCAAACATTAAGCCAACAACACATCTCTCACCGCCAACAGAGGAAGCGGTAAATCGGCGCTCCGCCTTGACACACTACCTCACTGATCTATAGGAATGAATATCCAATAAACAAATAGAGATCAGTGACAGGCCAGTGGATAAAGAACCGGCCTAGTAACAGGTCCCCGGTTCGAATCCCAGCATGCCCGTGTGCCAATAAAATTCGTATTTTCGGATTTACGTATCTGTAATTATCAGTTGCTCGTCTGTGAAGGGAAACACCGTGAGGAAATCCGCACGTCCAAGAAATTGTATTTCGAAAGACGTGGGACCTAACTTAAGAAAGGTCTGGTTTCCCTTCTGGGTTGTGGAGGCTGAAGACAGTTGCTCCGTGTCAAAATCAGTCTCCTACCTAGCGTTATTTCGTTTCCTAAACCATAAGGATCGACGGGGTCCGCTACCTAAGCCTGAAGATTTTGACAAGGATACTGATTTTGATATGGAACGACTGCCGTCCGACCCTTAGGTCAGGTCAAACGTCTATTGAAATATAATTTCTTGGAGGTGCGGGGTTTATCACGATGTTTTCCTTCACCGCCGAGCGAGTGATAGTTACAAATATGTACATAAATCAGAAAACACGCATTTAATGGTGCATGCATGTATGTATGTAAAAACAGTATCTTCATCAAATCCTTAGGCTTAGGTAGCGGACGCTGCCAATCCTAGTGGATAACGCTTAGAGAAAGAAGATAGAAGAAAGCTTACAAGAACAAAAGTGTATGAAAACAGTTCATCTTCATTTTATACATACATTATGACCTTTTTATTAACTTGCGTTGTATTTTATATATAAGATAAACATCAGATACTTTTCGTATATACACCTCTAACGCAAACAGTGCTTATATTGGAAATACTTGAACCCTCTGTGCTTTTTACAAATCTTGTAATTACTATAGTAAATAATGGTGTATGTTTGTTTGTGCAGGCTATGTCCTATCTTCCAAGTGTCGAACGTGACCGGCGAGAACCTTGAACTGCTGACGATGTTCCTCAACCTGTTGAAGACGCGCATGCCCGCTCAGGACGACAAGCCCGCGGAGTTCCAGATAGACGACACGTACTCCGTGCCGGTAATGGTTTTGCACAATAAAACTTTAAGGCGGCACCACGCAACGGTGTGCGGAGTGCATTTTACCGTACTGAATTATCATTGTGTAAACCACTGACTCCTCTCTGCCTCACCGTCTCCCGGTTCGGAGGAGTGTGGGAGCCGCCAACTCTCAGAACACATTCGCAATACTGCAACTGGAAATTGATGAGCTGATTATGAGACAAATTGATAGGTTTAATTAGTTGTTAAACTAAGTCAAAGTCAAAATCTTTTTATTCCGTAAAAATGGCTACATTTGTTTGGAATCGTCACAATTTTTTTCCCTACCGTGCAGTTCATGACTAGGTGAGCACTGATAAAAATACTGCCAAAAAACTCAGGCATCCCTCTTTTGGTATCCAAACAAATTTACATAATTTATTAATTACATTACAATTGGATCGACTCAATCCCAGGCATTTTTATCATTAATATAGTCAGATACTTTATAATATGCCCTGCTACACAATTTGGCTTTAATAGTAGTTTTAAATTTGTTTATTGACAATTCTCTTATATTGCTGGGAAGTTTGTTATAGAACCGTATACATTGCCCCATAAAAGAATTACTTATTTTGTGGAGACGGCTTGCATGTAACACAAGATTATGCTTATATCTAGTATTTATATTATGAGTATCACTCTTTTTACAAAATGAGTCTATGTTTTTATGGACATACAAAAGATTTTCATATATATATTGCGATGCGACTGTTAAAATATTTATTTCTTTGAATTTTTCTTTAAGGCTCTCCCGGGGACCAAGTTTGTAGATAGCTCTTATGGCTCTCTTTTGCAATAAAAAGATGGTGTTAATGTCCGCGGAGTTACTCCAAAGAAGAATTCCATATGACATAATACTATGAAAGTAGCTGAAATAAACTATTCTAGCCGTATCAACATCAGTGAGCCGTCTAATAGTTTTCACTGCATAGGCTGCAGAACTTAGTTTTCCTGATAATTTTTCAATTTGTGGGCCCCATTGTAGTTTGGAGTCAATTGTTATACCCAAGAACACAGTCGTCTCCACAGGGGCTAAATTAGTTCCATTAACATTGACATTGGTAGTCACCTGTCTTACATTAGGTGTTGAGAACTTAATTACTTTTGTCTTTTTATCATTTAAAAGCAGATTATTAACATTAAACCAATGTATAACTTTAGAGAGAGCATCGTTAACTTCGTCATAATTATCTAACTGTCTATTAATTTTGAATGTCAAAGAGGTATCATCCGCAAACAATACAATCTCATGTTTATCCTTTACATAATAAGGTAAGTCATTTATATATACTAACAATAAGAATGGACCTAGAATTGACCCCTGTGGGACTCCCATAACTACAGGGGACCCCGAAGATCTTTTACCATTAACATCGACCTTCTGTATCCTATTGCCCAGATAAGAAGACAGAAGTTCGAGAGCCTTGTTCCTGATACCGTAGTGGTGTAATTTTCTGACAAGAGTGTCATGGTGCACGCAGTCAAACGCTTTAGACAGATCACAGAAAATTCCCAAGGCATCTTGCGAACCTTCCCATGCCGCGAATATACTTTTAAGCAAATGAATCCCTGCGTCTATAGTTGAACAACCTCTCGTAAATCCGAACTGTCTCCTATGAAGCAAATTATGTGTATTGAAATGTCTGAGCAACTGGCTAAGCATTAGTTTTTCAAAAATTTTACTGAGAATGGGCAGTATGGAAACAGGTCGAAAATTCGAAGGGTCCGAACTATCACCAGATTTAAATAATGGAATGATTTTACTATGTTTCATCAAGTCAGGAAATACACCAGATGCCACACAACAATTGAAAATTGTAGCTAAACTAGCATTACATAATGTATGGGCAAATATAGATTTATTAATTACAAAGTTACGAGAAACTAAAACCTAACAAATTATAAAATCACAAATGTATAATAATGTTTACATACCTAGAAATTAAAATCACGAAATGTAAGACCGGCTGCTCTGCTTTGTATGACACGACACCTACACATCACCGCTTGTCACATAAAAGCCATTCAGCCAGATAATCTCAAATTATAAAAATTGGTATTATACAATTCGATTAGCCGGGAGTGGGGCATAGTATGAAGATGGCCTTCTATATAAATACATTTGTGTAGCATGTGCTAAAACTTTTTTTTATATCGAGTTACAAAATAGAAACTATATTGAGTCTAAAATACATATATTCGTAAAAGACGAGTGGTAATCGCGAACCTAACTCGTATGTTCTTGTGTTGTGTCCAGGGCGTGGGCACTGTCGTGTCAGGCACGACGCTGGCGGGTGTAATCCGTCTCAACGACACGCTGCTGCTAGGCCCTGACCCGCTGGGCCGGTTCACGCCCATCGCCGTTAAGAGCATCCACCGGAAGCGCATGCCTGTGCCGGAGGTGCGAGGCGGACAGACCGCCAGCTTCGCGCTCAAGAAGGTAAGTTTAAGGTGCTAAACTGCTACTCGAATACGTCATCCAAAAGGTATTAAATGTTGATGGTACTCATAGCGACCTAGCACTACTTGGACGGCGCAATGGTGAGGTGCAGAGTGTGAATGAAGTTCTTTAAGAGCCAGGCAAAAAAGTCGGTCACAGGATAAACAAATAGAAAACATAATATTGTAATATATTAAACTTCACGTGTATTGGATTGAGATACATAAAGACCAAAATAAAACAGAAAAATGTGAAAGTAACAACCCATGTGGGTGTGTGTAGGTTTAAGTACCTGGGTTGCGCAGTTCCAAACACAAATCAACGGAAGGAGGAGATTAATATCCATATTGAAAACGTCTTCAGATCCTTGGTGTCCTCAGACCAGTTATTAAAAAAAAAATTGTTGTCCAAACTACTACGTAGAAGAACCAAGATGCGAGACTTCAATACAGTTATCCGGACAGCTTGAATAATAATCTTGAAGGACGAACACAAGCTACTAATGACTGAAAATCCTGGGACCAATTAAAAGGGATGAAGGTAGCTGAAAAGTCAGAAAGAACCTCGGAATAAAAAACCTCGTATGTGAAGCCAATATTATTGAAGAGGCCATTGGCTGGATCGCACATGAGTGTGACACTTAAGCTAGTAGCAGTTAATGCGAGAGTGACAAAGGCATTCCGTTCTCTCGCTCACCTCGGGTGATCCATGAGTCACACTGAAAATTTCTGGGACTGGCTATAGTAAAAGAAATAGAAAACCAATTACGACGTTTGAAAATGAATCTTACTGGGAACGCGTCATTTTTTAACATGCGAAATTATCGTTTGTTTTTTTTTTTTTTAAAAATTGTATATTGAACAATAAATTTAAATTAAGAATATTTACTCGCTGTGATTTTTGCTGCGGCATAAGTCACTTAGAGTTTCCAGTGACTTTGACATATGGCGATGTAGTCTCATCTCGTATTTCTGTGTATGCAAGCGAGTTTATACGTAGACGTAATCATCTCCATGATATGAAGGAAGACCAGCGCCTGCAGTTACTAAATCTAATATTGATACCTCACGTGAATGAATTGCAACTGACAAAAAAAATACGTTTTTACGAATTGGTACAGTAGACATAGAAAATACTCAACAATAATATATTATATATATGCACGTAGAGGCACAGAAGCTTTGCACTTGATGGATACCGCATTATTTGACCAAAACGACTGCGTACAAAGAGAGAGAGAGATGTCGTAAAAGGGAAGCAATCGTTGCTTCTCTATAACATTGGTCGGGTGACGAAACCTAGGTGTACCGCTTTAAATAGGAAAGAAAAGTTGATTAGTAAGCAAATGGTTGCGTCTTTTTTCATTGGGACATTAGCAACAGTGTCGCTTGACGATTAAAGGACAGTGATTGCAGAATGGTATGTCAACACAGGCTTGCCCAGAGTCATAGAAAATTTTCGCGAAGCAATGTCCTCATTCACCTCGATAACGCGTTTGCACATTCCGCTAGGATAACGGAAGCGTCGAGAAGTCTTTAAATGTAGAACTGATGACGTAACCGCCACAAGGATCCGGACCTCGTACCTTCTAACGATTTGGATCAAACAGTTCTAATGATTTGGATCAAATTTTGTATTTAGATTAGATTTTACTTTTTAAATTTATCTATTTAGCTGTCCCTCCTGAAAAAGTACGACTTCACACAAAGGTCACACAGGTACTATTATACTCGTATTAAATTGCGTTACGTATTGCAGATCAAGCGTTCCCAGATACGCAAGGGCATGGTGATGGTATCGCCCGCGTTGAACCCGCAGGCGTGTTGGCAGTTTGAGGGCGAGATCCTCGTGCTACACCACCCCACCACCATCTCCTCGCGTTACCAAGCCATGGGTATGTATTTAAGCTGCGGGCGCTGGGAAAATATACGAAATTAACTAATATAATAATATAAAAAGTCATGTCATCGAAATTTAGAAATAAGAAAACTACATTCGTTTATTTTTCAAAAATCTCTCAACTCGGTTACGATATTGGTACACTAAATACCTATCTTTAGACTTCGCTAGTAATAAATTTGAATTTATTTTTCGAGACCATTGACGATTACGAAGATTACAATTTTGAACGTTCATTAAAATTCTAAATAAACCCACCGAAACTCAGCCGCGTTAAAAATTATGCTCGTTTTTCCGAAGCAACAATTGATGTACATTAGAACTTTTCGTAACTATGTCGTCATAAATTAAACAGATGTTTATGCAAGAAAAAGCTTTTCGTAGTTATTCAATGTTATATTGAATTGAGTAGTGTTTTCCCTCCTCCTCTCGTCTAGACCCAGAGGGTAAAGTCAAAGTCAAAATCTTTTTATTCCGTAAAAATGGCTACATTTGTTTGGAATCGTCACAATTTTTTTCCCTACCGTGCAGTTTATGACTAGGTGAGCACTGATAAAAATACTGCCAAAAAACTCAGGCATCCCTCTTTTGGTGTCCAAACAAATTTACATATTTTATTAATTACATTATAATTGGATCGACTCACTCCCAGGCATTTTTATCATTAATATAGTCAGATACTTTATAATATGCCCTGCTAAGTAAACCAGACCTTTCTTGGGTTAGGTCGTCACGTCTTTCGAAATAAACTTTCTTGGACCTGTTTTGACGTTCCCAATAAATAAATAAATATTGTCGGACAAATTACGCAGCGCCATCTAGCCCCAAAGTAAGCGAAGCTTGTGTTATGGGTACTAGACAACTGATAAACATACGTAAATATTTTTTTTTTTTGTAAATACATACTTATTAATATAGAAAATACCCGGACCAAGACAAACAGACATGTTCATGCACACAAATGTTTGTAATGTGTGGGAATCGAACCCACGAGCGTTGGGGTCAAAGTAGCGTAACAGCGCGTTTCACCACTGCGCCACCGAGCTCGTCAATGTTTTCCTTTACCGCCGAGCTGATAAAGCCCAGTGGTGAAGGAAGTCATTACACTTTTTTTTATTATTTTCCAAAAATGCACTTGAGTTTATTAATTATGCATGTATTTAATTTAAATGTTCAGATATTTTTATTACGACCGTCAAAGTAAATTTGACTCATGTAACATGAGTCAGTCATCATCATCATCACCATATATCACAATTTATTCCGAACTAATGTGTAATGGTAATATAGATGTTCTTGTAAATAACTTATTATATTGTAACGATGCTGCTGCGATATTAATGCATTTATCTTTTAGACATATATAAGGAGGAAGGCCGAGACTAACCTACCATGACCAAATTGGTCGTGTTTTATCAGAAGGTGATGTCAGAAGCCCCAGGAACCGGCGAGCGTGCATGAAAAGAGCTATGAATGTCACAGAAGCGAGTGAAGTATGCAAGGACCGCGTCTTATGGCGCTCGGTTCTCTCTGCCTACCCCGCAAGGGACTTGGGCAAGGACCGCGTCTTATGGCGCTCGGTTCTCTCTGCCTACCCCGCAAGGGACTTGGCGTGAAGATATACATACATATAAAAATATATTGGCGTGTGTTTGTGCAGTGCACTGCGGCAGCATCCGGCAGACTGCGTCGATCCTGTCGATGTCTCGCGACTGCCTGCGAACCGGCGACAAGGCGCTCGTAAGGTTCAGGTTCATCAAGCATCCGGAGTACCTCAAACGAGGGCAGAGGATGGTGAGTATGCTTATTTGTCGATATCTCGATTGCCGACCACAGGCCTTCAGATTTATCAAGCATACAAAGAGCTTCAAGCGGGGGCTGGGGATGGTAAGTATATACTTGTGACAATTTCTGAACCATTTGCTACCGACGACAAAACTCTCACGCAGGTTTATCAGGCATTTAAAGCAGTGTTTCCCATATGATGAAACCCGGCACCGGGCCACGAAAAAAAACCATGTGTGTCCACACATGTTTACAATGTAAGCATTCCGACTGAGGAAGCCCAATAGTATACCCACAGTCAAATAACAACGCACAGGAATAGAAGGTTATCAGTAAACTCCCCAGAAGTGAGTTGCTATTTAGCGGCGGTGATATTGCGAGCATTCATGGACTACGGTAACCACTTTACATCAGCTGGCTCGTAAGCGTGTATATAAAACAAATTTAAATATACATATTTAGAAAAACTGTGTTGGTCATCGAAACAACATTCAAACTTCCAGTCAGTTTATCAGCCACCACTGTCTGATTGGCAGGTCTTCCGAGAGGGCCGCACGAAAGCAGTGGGCAACGTGCTCCGGCCGGAGCCGGCCGCGTTTAAGCCGCCGCCCCGCGCCGCCGCCCGTCTCGATCGCCGCCACGGGCAGGGCGCCAACGCCGCCGCCGCTCCAGCGCCGCACGCAGCGCCGACGCACGACAACCACGTCGTAAGTATAGGACACATCACTGCGACGGCACGCACCATGTATGGCATGTTATCAACATTTTTCTTCGTGTTATTCCGTTTCCTAATCCATTAGGATTGGCAGGGTCCGCTACCCAAGACTAATGGTTTGGCGTAGACTTTGTTTTTTTTTTAAATAAAGCGACTGCTGTCAGATTTCCACAGCTCAAGAGTATGTATGTATCCGATAACACGAATTTAGTGGAACATGCCCCCGTCGCGATTCAAAACGGGGGCCAGTTTGTCAATAGGTCGGTACCTTAACCACCGAGCTATTATTATTATGCTATTGCTACGTATGGCACGGTATCAGCATTTATCGCATTAAAGACTACAAGTATTGATGATGTAGTGTTGGAACAAGTGAACGAGATTGTATATCTTGGAAACGCTTTTAGTAGGTACACCGCTGATGTGGAGAAACGAGTGAATGGAAGGTGAATGGAGCGTCGGGCAAACTTTTAGGCGGCCGAAACGTAAGCCACGGCACGGCTCCCTGTACACTAACTTATGGAAGTAAAAGCTGGGTATGGCAGAGAGAATGGAAGTAGAATAAATGCGGCCGAGATGTGAGCATTGCGCAAAATTTGTGGCGTAACGCTTCTTGACCATGTTCGCAATGATGACGTAAGAAAGAGAGTTGGTATGAGTGTCAATATAAGACGAGGTCCTTAGGATCGGACATGTATAAATAATGCAGAATGAAAGACTGACGAAACAGATATACAATGCGAAAGTGGAAGGACGTAGGAGCCAAGGAAGGCCAAGACTTACCTACCGCGACCAAATTTCTTAGGGTGCTCGGTTCTCGCTGCCTACCCCGCAAGTGACCTGGCGTGCAGATGTCTATCCATAAACAGTATAAGAATGATGTGCCGGTGCAGGTGGAGAGCGACGTGACCGCGACGGACTCTCCGTTCGAGGTGCAGAGCGACAAGCGCGGCGCGGGCGGGCGCCGCAAGCGGCACGACAAGCCGCCCGACCACGCCGCCGTCGCCGCCAACTAAACACCACGTGACTCTGACGTCATTGATATAGGAATTAAAATATCAATGTCTATCCCTCTGTGGGGACGTGATCTGTCGAGGTCCTGGCGTGGGTACCTTTAACTTGAGCGGTTAGATTCACAGTACAACGTAAGTAAGTCGATCTAAGGGGTATAGATTTCAGGTATTTTTGTGTGCGTGTACCTCGCGAAGTATTCTGTCTGGCTATGCCGGACCGGCTCGTTCGTTATTTGTAGGTTCTAAGTCTCTCGAAGAGTTCCATATTTTTTATCAAAGTATTCTTGCATCTTTACAGATTGAATGTTTGATCGTATTTTTCTCTTGTATAGCATAAAAACGTTGACTTTTCAAGTAGACTGTAAGTACATAAAACGATTTTTATAAGTTCTATAATTCATGACATTATGATTGTACAGTATGCACAATATGGGAATTTGAATATATCACTATCGCAAAATTGTTACACAATTTCACGCACTTGCGTTTAGGCAATTGTATGGAAATTTGTAAATGGAAGCAATATTATGTGTTTTAATATGTGCTCAACAGTGCAAACAAGGTGGGGATATTTTGACAATCTTATTATTACTACTTTTTAGCGAACTGATAGAACGAATATAGGAATTTAAAAATACGATATGTAAAATTATAGTTATTTACTAAGTTTTATAATACTGTTACATGCCGGTCTTAGAACTAAATATTAGATCTGTTAACAACCTGTGTTGATATTCAAAAGTGTTGGAAATATAATTCCTATACCTTTTAATATCCTTCGATAAAAGTGTTTTTTTTATATTAATTCATTTATTTGATTATTTGTGTTGAAATTCATACGCAGTATTTTATATTTTATGTTTTGTTTTAAAATAACTTTATTTTTCATATAAGATTTTTTTTTACGAAAATATACTTTTGGTTGATGTAAGAAAAATAAGAATTTTGTGTTTGTTGACTTTGCGTGTAAATAGTTTAGTTATGACGATACCTATATATACACAATGTTGAAAAGGAATAAAGTCTGTTCTGATAATTGAGACCGACAGACAGTGCCGCCTGAATCTTTCTGCAGTAGAAATGCAATAAACACTGTTAGTGAGGCTAGCTGCGCTACTGCATATCAATTACAATATTAACTACTTACAGTACCAACACTAGATTGTGATTTTTCTAGTTAATAAGGTGATATTTTTATCAATGATTTGTTCCGAATAGTGAGAGAATTAAACCAGCTACGAATATACAAATTGTTTTTATTTAATAATTAGCTATAAGGTTACACTAAACAATAGCGAGCTAATTAACAAATAGTTACTACATTTCACTTTTTTATTTGCTTCTTGGCATCTTCTATGCCCTCTTTTAAATTTTGATTGAATTTTCTGAAAAATGATGCTAATCTATTGACACGTTGAGGGTCCATTTCTGATAACTTCTCTTTTCCACGGTAGAATATGGAAACTGCCAACTGTGCTGCACGTCTTACGGGATACGATTCAGCAATTCTTTGGACGAGATGTTCGTTGTTGGCCAAGTACTTGAACAAGGCGCGAAGAGGCATGGTTTCAATATCACTTGAACGATGTTTCAAATGAACACATGTTTCTGTACTTCTGAAGTAGTTCACGTTTCAATCGCAGTTGGGTGCGGAGTATTTCAAATTGCTTTAACTGATCTTGTTTATTGTAATCTATTCCGGGGAGACGTTTTATCTGGAAATCATATGATAATATATGTTAATAGGTAACATCTAGACAATAAGGACCACCTGAGGTAAAGTCGCTACCACCACCCATGCAACATAAGATTCGCTCGCGCATGACTACCCTTACTCCAGATACAGTAACTCCTTAAGAGCTTACTGGTAATCTTACTCGCATGCAGGAACAACAACCCACCGGAAGGTTATTATTTGCCTTCCCATATTCTATGAAGTTTAGGTACTTCCCTAGTCAGGCTGCTTTGATGTGCTCTACCTCTTGCCAGAGCCTTGTTTGTTATCTATCAGGGTGCATAGTGTGCAGGTAAACTTGTTGTTGACTGCAAAAATGAGGGAGCTATTTACACCCCAATATAATAAACGATCATTGAAGCAGTTCAGCGATTTTAAATACTATGAAAATATACAAGGTATAAAATTTGAAAATGGTAATAGAATAAGCTTTATTGACACAATGCAATTGATTGTAGGAAATACTGTGGTAAAGATTTTTGTTTATACAACTAGATTGGCAAATAAGCATGCGGCCCGCATTAGATGGTAAGCGGTCACCGCTGCCTATTGACGCTCGCAACACCACGGGGATGTTACTCGCGCAATGCCAATCTTGTGACCTAAGGCTGTTTCGTGCAGCCAGTCTGGCACTTTAAGAGCAGTGATAGACCAGTGGTTAAGGAACCGGCCTATTTACCACCTGGTCCCCGGTTTGAATCCTAGCGGTGACATGTACCGCTAAATTCGTATTTTCAGATTTATGTACATATTTATCACTTGGTCGGTGGTGAAGGACAACAGCGTGAATAAACCCACACGTCCAGGAAGTTGTCCTTAGGCTTAGGTAGCGGAGCCCACCAATCCTAATGAATTAGGAAAACGGGATATCACGAAGAAGCAGCCAATTTGGCACAACTTAATTGTGCTGCAAGTTAAACTTTACAATATACAACTATTTTTAATGATTTCCTAAAACTAGTCTAATTGCCAATTTTAGGAAATCATTTAAAATAGATGTTTATTACATAATAAGCACACTAAATTGATATTTCATGAGCAATAGCAATCAAAGTTAAAATGTAAATTTCCCGTTGTGAAGTCACATCCAAGTAAACAAAGTCTTCTTATTCTTAGCATTAACCCTTTTCCTAATCCATTAGTATAGGTGAGGTCCGCTACCTAAGCCTAAGGATTTGGCAAAGATTATGACATGGAGTGACTGCCACCAGACCTTCACAATCCAGAGGGTAAATCAGACTACGATCACACATCTTTTGAAATAGAATTTCTTGGACGTGTGGGTTTTCACTGGGCTATCACTGCTATTTCGCAAGTAAACAAAGTACTCTATACTAATATATAAAACGGAAGAGTTTGTTTGTTTGGTTGAACGCGCTAATCACTGGGACTATCAATAATTTTGACGTTTCGTTATTCTGGTAAGCAGTCTGACAGCAGGGACGTTGCAGCAACGCTGCAGTAAATGACACGTTATTCTGTTAAAAAATCCTACACTGCACCTGCATGTTTCCTGCAATATAATCTTATTCGGATAAATTGTTTTGACATTTGTATAGCGATGACAGAAGTTTTGAAGGAGTTTATCTGCAGTTTTGCTAAGGTTAGTCTCAAGCAACTTTTGCGAAGTGAAATTAATATTCTGAAGCAGTGATTTATATTACGAAATATTTGTTTCGTTTTCGGAGATGTTTGTAGGAATATATGATTAAGTAAAACTTCTTTTCAGTTATAAAGCAAGCAAGGGTTGGAACTATACAAGTCAACATTAAGTAAATATCCAATTTATTTGATTGAAGTGTGGTAACATGACAGTAGGCCGATTCTACTAAAAATTGCAACTGCACTGCAGTGCGGCGTGTCTTAACTGTACGTTTTCTCGTACATTTCTTGGCGGAAAAGCGGCCCGCG
Source organism: Pyralis farinalis (assembly GCA_947507595.1). Lineage (NCBI taxonomy): Eukaryota > Metazoa > Arthropoda > Insecta > Lepidoptera > Pyralidae > Pyralis > Pyralis farinalis. Next base: position 35,016,815 of record OX382268.1, on the reverse strand, counting down.
GGTAATGAGAGATTAATGCGTACATTTGATGTTTCGTTAAGCGACACAATCTGACAGTAGCGACGTTTAACGGAACGCGTTTTGACACGCTGTACTGCAGTGCAGTTGCAGTTTTTTTTGTAGAATCGGCCTACTGTAGTGTTTTGTCAGTGACTGTTGCGCTTTGGGCTCCTCTTTTGCTTACCATCAGGCGAAGCGGCGCCACTATGCTGGCTTATATGAAAAAAGCATGTTATCTTATGATATTTTATAGATATATCTGTGACGGGCTTTATCTTTGTAGGAACTAGATAGTAGGTAAGATATCAGTTTTATAAAATGAAGTAACATCTATAATATCTTACATCTTATTATGGCTTAATCTTACAGCATGAATTAAATTTCAACACAACACCTTGGACTGTAGTAGTTGAGAGTATAACAAACACACAACTAAAGATGTAATCTAAATTTTTTTTTTTCTCTCTGATATTTATCTGCGATCAGCGGTAAATTGCGCTTTTAGCAGATGTAGGGAAGGCTGCAGTCACATTTAGAGTGTGTTCTCCAGTGAGAACCTCTACTCATTCTTCAAGAATTATGATATCCTTCCTTTTAAGTCGCTTTTGATAACTTCGTGTTAGCAGCTTGGCTGCCAGTTCATTAGGAAGGGTCTCTAGTTTTCCCCGATATCTTTTGGCAGCAATAAGGATCTCTTCCTTGACTGTGTTTATGTGTACTTCCTTATGTATTTCCGCATTAGTGATAAACCATGGAACTCTACATATTGATCTGAGGATTATATTTTGCAATCTTTGTAGGATTGAGATATTTGAGTTACTACAACTTCCCCACAGCTGTATGCCGTATGTCCATATGGGCTTGAGAATTGTGTTATAGATAAGTAACTTATTTTCAAGAGACAATATACTGTTCCGTTCAATCAGCCAGTGAAGATTCTTAGACCGAATGTTAAGTTCCTCTCTTTTACTTTTTACATCATTTTTCCAAGTAAGATTCTAAAATCAAAGAATCTAAAATATAATTTAACAAAACTTCTGAATCATAGATAAGGTTTGTGAATAAAAAAATTATGTGTGTTAGTTAAATTTACTCTAAAACAAAAGTGCAAACATAAATCTTATGGAGGGTACTGCCATCGACTTCCACAAAATACAATTCCATTTCGGGTTGAAAATGAATAACATGACACTATATACATGATTTATTATAAATTGTCCGAAAACTACTTCAGAAATGGCTCAAAGACCAAAAATGATACCCGAAAAACATAAAAGTGAATTACAATCAGTTGAAAAAACCATGTTGCATGTAAGTTGCCATCAGAGCATTCAAATGACAGATAAAATTCAATCTGTACCTGCCTCAATTATTGAGAAGACATAATTAATAACTTGTACATAACTATATCTATAAGTACATAAACTATGCAATAAAAATAAAATTGTGATAACACAAATAATAGAACAATATTACACAGTATCAACAATCATTATCTTTAGTCAAAGTGACGTGCTTGTGGTGTACCCAGTTAATAACAAATGAAGTGCTGGTGAAATCAAAACAGCCTGACGTGAGAAGTACACTGTTGAACACTCAGATCCCGTTATATACTTTCCACCGTAACGCGTACGCTCAAAAAGTAAAAGTAAATAATGTTGCAGTACTACCAGTGGCGGTGGCAATGTATAAACCATACTTCTAGTATTACATGCATTCTGTTAGTGAATAATTCACTGCTATTTTATACTATGTTATATGTTGCCTGGCAAACATATTAATTTCACAGGAACTACTTGCAAGAACACAAGTCTCCAGCAAAATGTTATTTGTAAATGGTAGTCCGCTTGTCAGTCAGGTACCTTGATAATAGATATTACCCTTTCACCAGAGTCAATTTGGCAGATTCAACATGGATCTCTGAAAGTGTAGGTTATGACCATATTAGTATTTTTTTTATTATGTGATAAACTGATACCTGTGCGCGTGCTGTGTCAAGTCTCTTCTGCAGTTCCAGCACCTTCTGGCTGCAATCTGCAGATTCCCTTGCCTTTGCGGAGTTGTCGTGAAAATCTCGTTCGACACTAAACAATAAAAAAACATATAGTTACATAATTGTAAATTGTATCAAAACAAAGATGAAATTCTAAAAATAGATGATAAAAAATACCTTCGTATAATTTCGTACACAATCGGTAAAAAATCGACATCTACGTCTTGCACAGTTAAAGTATTGTAATTGTTTTGGTCAGAATGATCAGTATTGTTTTCCATGATATGAGACAAACACAAACCATAAAAGTCACTTGCCTAAAAGCTGTATCGCTACCACATAAAACGACACGAAAGTTTATATGAAGTATGTAGTTTAATTTCTAAATATTTCAATATGTTTATTCTAAGGTTTTACACGGGTTGTTCACTTTTTTTTTTTTTGGTTCTTTTTATCCCCGAGGGGAAAGGCAAAGGGATCTAGCCTATACAGCCAAGTCATTAGTTTAGAACCATTTGAAAATCTTAATTCTATGTTCCAGCTTCAGGAACTCTGCTGAAAAAATACTTGGGAAGGGTACCTAGACCCAATCAACCCACTTTAAATACCACTCATAAAACGATAGTGACTTTACAAGGTTTTGTTGATGAACTTATTCACGTCTTCCAAAAAGTGCATAAACGTGTTATATTTGAGTTTTTCCATTACTGTATAAATTCACTAGCACTTATGGTACAAAATACTATCAAAATTGTCACACAAAACTAATTTTATACCGAAATGTAAAAATTTCAAGTAAAACAACAATGTCACTCGTCAAAAGCGCGGGAAGAAGTCCCGGGTTGTTCCGTAGACAGAGTATATAGATATAGACGGGCTACTAAAAGAATAATACCTACATGAAGAGAGATAGAAAATTCTAAAATACATGTGCGTGAGCAAGATAGACCATGAGTGTTTTGTCTCTATCTGCGTATGCGATTTTTATGTCTGCCACCGGGATTGTTCTGGTGTCAAACAAATTGTTCGTACTGACGCAATTTCGTTGATTTAAGTGTAAACCCTATGTATTTTATTCCCTTGTGATGTAGTGATTATTTTAAAAGATGCATTGATCGTGCAGTAATGGTGAATTGCTCTATAATTGGCTGTAAAAGCCGAAGTGAACGACAAGAACCCAACATAACCTTTCATCGGTAAGTCGCTTATTTGTCACAACATAATGATGCATGTTCAAGGATTATTAATTTAATGTGGATTCATACTCAATAGTAAGCAATTTTTATTAAATTAAAGTACAAATAAACATTTTTTTGTTGATATTAACCGATCAAATAAAAAGGTTATAAACATTACATTTTTAGAGATATCACTATATGTCGTCTGTAATCAGCAGGATTACACTATTTGGGGTTACCAACACTTGACTTAATTTACCACATTTAACATATTGCGTATCTATTGTTTCAGTTTTCCTAAGGATTTATTTTTGAAGTATAAATGGATTGAGTGTACGGGTCGTTTAAATTGGCATCCAAATGACAACTCCCGGATCTGCTCCAACCATTTTGAATCAACTGGCCTTCAATCAAAGAAAAGATAAATATGCTTAAATAAAGATGCAGTTCCTACGCGTTTCATTCACGTAAGTTGAATTAAAAGTAATGGCATAGGTAATTGAATATGTAACTAAAATATTTCTAATAAAATATATTTATAATAAAAGATTTTTCCTGTTACAAATTAATAAGCTAAAATATTTGAAATATAATTATTACTCAATGTTTATGCTACGTCAGTTAGAAAACAAGCATAAGGCCTGCGTAATGTGAAGCCATTACCGGGGCCAAAACTCACTTGCGATATAAAGTATCGTTCACATGTCGTCACCCCTGCTGCCAACGCAATGACTTCTTCCTGGTAACCTCAGTGACGTGCAGGAACCTATTTGGCTGCGGATTTCTGTAGATGGTCCTTTCGATGAAAATTAATTCTACTGAAGTCGTAAACATGTAATTTAGATATAAGATTTGAAGAGAAGAATTTGCTTTGATGTGGAGAGAAAAAAAAGGATATGTGTGCGATGGGGGGGGGGGGGGTACATAATATACATGCATTTAAAAGGGAATATATTTATTTATTTGTTTTAGAGCTCACAGACCCTTGATCGACCAAGTTCTTCCAAATAGGCACAGTTGCAGCAATAAATGATGCTATGGTATCCTAATATATTAATAATTTAGTTTTTTTTTTATACACCGTCGGAGGGTATTCAAGCATACGCCCCACCTGATGTAAAGCAGTTAGCGTAGCCTATGAACTCTCTCTGAAAAACATGATTCTCTCTGCCTATCCCGTAAGGGATTTGGCGTGAAGTTATAGAGTAGAATAGAAAGGCGTAGTTATATCAGATGCTTGAATTCTACGCTCAACAGAGAATCTATTGTTTAATGCGCAGTCTGCGTTAAACTATATTGTTTTTTTTTATACTATGTCGGGAGAAGCATACGGCCCACCTGATGTAAAGCGGACACCGTAGCCTATTAACGCTTGCGATATATTAATTATCACGCGCGCGATCCCTCCTCTGCTGCTTACACAGCAACTCTGGTGACCTCACGCAGAAACACAACAACCCTCTAGGGTTGTACTGTACCTACAATGGGTGCATAAGTGGTCAATATTTTCTAAACAGTAAAGCGTAAGAGCTCAGCACTTTACAATGTACCTGTTATATCAATCCAGCTAAAAATACTTGTCATAGGAATGTTTATTTTTATATTTAAGTATGTATCTATTTCAGAAAATATAAAAAGGATCTGTACTGTCAGCCACGCAAGTTGAGATCACTCCACGAAAACGAAAATCAATCAAGAAACTGCAGACTTACTATGTTCGATAGAGTCAACAAATCTAGACTTTTTATGTAAAAATATAACTGCGCGCAAGTGTACCCCAGAATTAAGAAAATTTGCATTAAGTAATTATTAGATTTGGTGGCCGCGGCAGTCTTAGTTTGGAGATATACGTGCATATAGATTAAGTAGGTGCCTATATGACAGTTAAATAGCCGTAAGTTAACAGTAAGTGGTTGAATTAAATAGTTTTTCATGTGTGTTGATTATTGTCCCTTACAGTATATAGATTTAAAGTTTTTGTATGATAAAGGGTTGAATGTAAGAAAAATTAGTACATCTTGTTGCGATTTTGATCCAATAAAGTGGTCCCAATATGGTAATGTTTCCAGGGCTGGCTAATTTTTATCATGCTTTCTCGGTTGCATAATCAGACTGCCTCGCTCGCACCCGGCGTGTATAAATATGGGCCGGGGCGCGGCGATCGACACAGTTGTAACCTGCAGTCATTGGATAATCATCTCCCGCTACTCTGCAAACAAGTCATCTCCTTTGATAGCCATCGCTCTCTGGAAGCATTACCTCTGGCCTCATACTACAATACAAGCCTTTCATTTCTCCAGCCAACACGTGGGAAGAACTAATCCGCCAGTACCTACCTATATTATTTTATATTCTCGTGTACGGGTCGTATCGAAGGGGCCCATTCAAAACGATAATGCTTGATCAATTGTAACTCTTTTTTAAGACCAATGAATTTGTCATGATGCGCAATACAGTTTTACAGGTGGTAAATCTACTACGGATGCAGAATTGGCATTGGTTAAGCATATCCTTAACTCCTGGGAGAGATCACAGGATGCTTTTTTAGTTTTCTGTAATCTCTCTAAAGCTTTTCATTGTGTCGATCATCAGACATTGTTACTCAAGCTGAACTATTATGTAGATAGGGTTAAAGCCCAGAACTTAATTGAATTTTATTTAAATAACAGGTTAGACAGTTGATATAAACAGGGTTAAACCTAAAGGCAATAATCCTAATATCGTGGTGCCACAGGTTTCTATTATGGGACCCTTTTTATTTTTAGTATATGCGAATGATCTGCCTTACGTGGTGCAGAAAAAGGCGTATATTTACTGATACTGATATATAAAATTATGTACTGATGATACCTCTCTAATTTTTAATGTCACTCGCCGGTATAAAAACATTGACAAGGTAAATGGTGTTATGTCTTCTATTTTAAACTGGTTCACATGTAGTAATCTTTTGTTAAACTCGGCTAAAAGCAAATGCATCAAATTTAGTCTTCCGAATGTGATTTCTCCCAATACAGAAGTGTTCATAGGGAATAATAAATTAGAATTCGTTAATAATACTGCGTTTCTTAGAATTACAGTAGACTCCAAATTACAATGGGGCCCCACATAAATAAATTTGCCGGTAAACTCAGCTCCGCTGCATATGTAAAATGTATACAAACACAAGTACAAAGAAAATTTTTAAAAATCACATTAAAAATTTTCTTTGTAAAAAGAGCTTATTATAGAACTGGTGAATATGTGATTGACAAAGATGTCTGGAAATAATTCAGCACAGACTATCATTCCTTAACAAACATAAACTTTAATTCTACCATTTGATATCATTATTGTACCAATACGCTGATGTGAATTTATTGTAATATCAAATTGGCAATTTTAAAAGAGACCTATATTGGCAAGTTTGTTTCGACATTTCTTCTTCTCTAATGATCATTTCCGAAATATTCGCAGATTAAAAAAGAACAATAGTAATATTGAGAATTGAATAAGATCCAATAAGATTATATTTAAAAAAATGTAAGACGTGTCTAAGTATCTACGAGGGTCCAATGGCAAATAAATAAGGTAAAATTGAAACATTACAATCACAACAAGGGACCGGACATTTCTAAAAGTAATTCAAATTAATCTTTTATGATTGAATTACTTTTCGAAATGTCCGGTCCCCTGTTCTGATTGTAACCGATTATGTTCCAAGTTTAACCCATCAATGAGGTTAAAAGTTGCGTAGTGGCAATACTTATTGTGTATGGCATGTAGATTACAAAGTTATGTTTATTATCTCTATCTCATACCCCTATACGCTGATGACCCGTCTATCTATATACTCTGTCTACGGGTTGTTCACATTCACAATATAAATTTTTTTTTTGGTTCTTTTTATCCCCGAGGGGAAAGGCAAAGGGATCTAGCCCATACAGCCAAGTCATCAGTTTAGAACCATTTGCAAATCTTAATTCTATGTTCCAGCTTCAGGAACTGTGCTGAAAAAATACTTGGGAAGGGTACTTCGACCCAATCAACCCAGTTTAAATACCACCCGTAAAACAATAGTAATTTTACAAGGTTTTCTTGATGAACTTATTCACGTCTTCCAAAAAGTGCATAAACGTATTATATTTGAGTTTGCTAGCACTTATGTTAGAAAATACTATCGAAATTGTCACATAAAACTAATTTTATACTGAATTGTAAAAATTTCAAGTACAACAACAATGTCACTCGTCAAAAGCGCGGGAAGAAGTCCAGAAGTCTATGCGTTATTTAACGTAGACAGTTATGAGACTACCTATTCAGTTTCATAACGATCATTCGTTGTCCACTGACAAATAACTATCTATTATCCACAACACTCTACATGACGCGCGATGTAACTACTTCATAACTGTAACGATCATAACGTATCGCAACGATTAGTCACGCCTTCCAATCCCGCTTTGCTACCTGCAATCGTTCGTTACGAAAGTTGGAGAGAAATCAAACTATAGCACGTTTTCACAAGCGCGAAAGAGATAGTTGCATGGCACGCTCGCTACTTGGGCACACTCCGGTGTCTCAAAGTTTTATGGCTATATTATCTAACTTAATAATATGCCTTATTTATAACGATGGAACGTTGATAATAGAGTGTTATTTATTTATTTTTGTTTTCAACCATGACACTGCTACAAATTCTAATTTTACAATTAGGTCAGTGTAAGTTTATTTGCTTTCGTTTTCACACTCTTTTTCTAGTAACAAAGTGATTTTTTCTCCATTTCATTCGATATTATATTTGATTTTTTTGTTATTTTGCATACAAGAGACAATAGTATATTTAATGTAGTTTATTGTGTAAATAGTAATTTTAATATTCGTGGAATATAAACTTTTAGTGTAGATATTATATTTAAGTACAGCATTTCGACTTTGTGTTTGCTTTCTAAGTGAGTTAAAATATTGAACAATGTCTCGCGTAAATAATAGTATTATGTGGGAACATTGAAAAAAAATAGACATTGTAAATTAAAAAGCGAAGTGCTTTGTTTGTGGCGACGTTTTTAGTTACAAAACTACTACTGGTAACCTAAAAACGCACTTACGGAACCGACATATTGAAGTTTACAGACGGGTGGCAACTGCCCAAGCTTCTATTATCAGAACCAATACACCACAGGCATCATCATCTGAACCACCAACAGGTTTAACATCAGCTCAGAACACTGATAGACCTACAATTGATCAAACAAATGCTTCTGGTTCTGGAATAATGCGACAGTCAAAAATGGATATTTAAATCCCAAAAAAAGTTTCTAAAGACCAAAAGGCTAAAGTCAGCAATGACCTGTTGGCATTATTTACTAAAGGTTTCCAGCCTTTCAGTTTGGTGGAGGAAGACTGTTTCAAAAAATTCGCACGCTGGATTCCCGGTTATGAACTTCCATCTAGGAAACAAGTGTCTTCTGTGCTCATTCCTAAGCTTTATGAAAAAACAAAAGAAGAAGTCTACAAGCGGCTGTCATCCATCCAGACCTTGTACAGAAGATTTGTCTGACTGTGGATCTATGGACTTCTAGAGCGAACGAAAGCTACATAGCAATCACTGGTCACTTCCTCACAAATATTTTTGAAATGCAGTCTGTCCTTCTATCCTGTGAGCACTTTTCAGACCGGCATTCTAGTTCCAATATTCAAGAATTCATGGCAAATACTGCTTGGAAGTGGAACATTACGGATAAAATAAATTTTGTCATTAGCGATAAAGCTGCGAATGTCCAGAAAGCCTTACAGGACTTAAGATGGAAGCACTATGGTTGTTATGGACATACACTCAACTTGATAGTGCAAAGTTCATTAGCCACAGTCCAGAATATTATAGATAAAGTAAAATCAGTAGTGAGATATTTCAAGAAAAGCCCTTTAGCAACGGAAAAGTTGCTGAAGTACCAAACTAATGATAATGAAGTTTCTATTCCTCTTAAATTGAAGCAGGACATGCCTACACGATGGAATTCAACCTTCCATATGATCAGCCGTTTTGTTCAATTGTAATCGGTAATAAAATCTACAGTAGCCGTTATAGGCAAAGATTTGCCGATAATAACCAATGAGGAATGGACCCTTCTCGAGCAATTGTCAATGGTACTTAAGCCATTTGATGATATCACCTCGGCCATGCCATGAGTGGAGAAAAATATGTAATCGGTGGCTCAGTAATAACAATTACAAGATGCCTTATTAAAACTTGCGATAAATTATTAACAGAATACTTAACGGCTCTTTCAGACGAGAATCTCCCTAGTCCAGCAGCCTTTGTAGCATGCAATTAATGGATAGCCTAGTCGTAAGATTAGGCAATGTAGAAAAAAGCGGCACTTATGCTATTTGTACTTTTTTGGATCCCCGATATAAGACGTCGGGATTTGAAGATAAGGCAGAAGCAGCCAGAGCAAAGAAACGCGTCCAAGATTTGGTACAAAGTTTGATTGCCAAGGAGTGTCCCCAAGTTACGATGCCTACCACTAGCGAACCTGCAACTACTGAAAAAGGGATTTCACCATGGAATGTCATGTCAGAAATTATTTCATCGAACCGGCCGCAAAGAATAGGCACTGCTCTATAAAAGGCTATTCAAGAGGTCGACTTATATCTTGAAGACGACATATTGCCAGTCCGTAAGCCAGATGGTACATGGAGTTGCCCTTTAGACTGTTGGCGAAATCGTCATCAAAAATATCCAAACTTAAGCAAATTATTTAGAGAATACGGTAATATTGTCGCAACATCTGTCCCTTGCGAAAGAATATTTAGTAAAGCAGGGCAGTTAATATCGGATCGCCGTACACGGCTTGACCATAAAAAAGTAGGCCAGATAATGTTCCTAACCGGAAACACGTAAATATGTAAAATATATCATGTAAATAGTGTAAATAAACTGATATGTGTGTATACAATGAACTTTTAAATACGCCTGTATACTATTACTACTGAATATTGTAAACGTAATTGATAATACCGTGATACAGCCAGTCCTAAGCCTGGTAAAGTACAAAGGGAAGTTCATTGTAATCGCTAATTGTATAGATAGATTATGTTGTATGTAGAAGTTATCGATCATGGGAGTTGCAGAGATATTGAAATTTGTACTTCAAATATTCAGGAGAGAGAGGATTATAAAGAATAGAGAAAGAATAGAGGAAGTGAACTAAGCAGCCGCTTATGCCTACGCTGACGAATAGGAAGCCATTTGAGCTGAGACCGATAGGAAGAGACATTATCAAATTTGCGAAGACAAAAGATAAAACGGATAACGTTATTGATAAGCCGGTCCAGCTTATTGAGAAGATCTTCATTTAGATCAGGATACCAGACATCAGCGTCATTAATGATGAGAAATATGAGTGACGTTACTAGAATGACCTTAATATTGATTGGAAGAAAGTTTCTAAACCGATTGAGGAATCGCGAGGAAGAAATAACCGCACGACTTACCTCCGTGATTTGTATTGTCCACTTAAGTGTCGAGTCGATGTGGAGACCAAGATCGTTAACATGGGAGCTGAAGCTCAACGGCAAAGATCAACGGCGATAACCTCAAACCGCTGAGCAGGTACTGGTGTCTGGAGCAAACCTGGCGGCTTCATATTAGAAGCTTTGTACCGTTGACACTCAGTACAATTCTTTAGATATTCGGTAATATATCGTCGCATTCTGGAAAATAAAACTGCTGGGATATGCGGTGCATGGTTTTCTTAATACCTCCATGAGCAGCGGTCAGTGAATCATGACACTCATACATGGCTTTGCTCCGCAGGCTCTCCGGGACTACCGACTGAGGTTCCTCAGAATCCGAGTCTTCTACAAATCGGTAAAGAACTAGTTGATTACGAGATTTACGAGAGGTTGTTCAACTATAGACGCAGGGATTCATTTGCTTAAAAGTATATTCGCGGCATGGGAAGGTTCGCAAGATGCCTTGGGAATTTTCTGTGATCTGTCTAAAGCGTTTGACTGCGTGCACCATGACACTCTTGTCAGAAAATTACACCACTACGGTATCAGGAACAAGGCTCTCGAACTTCTATCTTCTTATCTGGGCAATAGGATACAGAAGGTCGATGTTAATGGTAAAAGATCTTCGGGGTCCCCTGTAGTCATGGGAGTCCCACAGGGGTCAATTCTAGGTCCATTCTTATTTTTAGTATATATAAATGACTTACCTTATTATGTAAAGGATAAACATGAGATTGTATTGTTTGCGGATGATACCTCTTTGACATTCAAAATTAATAGACAGTTAGGTAATTATGACGAAGTTAACGATGCTCTCTCTAAAGTTATGCATTGGTTTAATGTTAATAATCTGCTTTTAAATGATAAAAAGACTAAAGTAATTAAGTTCTCAACACCTAATGTAAGACAGGTGACTACCAATGTACATGTTAATGGAACTAATTTAGCCCCTGTGGAGACAACTGTGTTCTTGGGTATAACAATTGACTCCAAACTACAATGGGGCCCACAAATTAAAAAAATTATCAGGAAAACTAAGTTCTGCAGCCTATGCAGTGAAAACTATTAGACGGCTCACTGATGTTGATACGGCTAGAATAGTTTATTTCAGCTACTTTCATAGTATTATGTCATATGGAATTGTTCTTTGGGGTAACTCCGCGGACATTAACACCATCTTTTTATTGCAAAAGGGAGCCATAAGAGCTATCTACAAACTTGGTCCCCGTGAGAGCCTTAGAGAAAAATTCAAAGAAATAAATATTCTAACAGTCGCATCGCAATATATCTATGAAAATCTTTTGTATGTCCATAAAAACATAGACTCATTTTGTAAAAAAAGTGATACTCATAACATAAATACTAGATATAAGCATAATCTTGTGTTACATGCAAGCCGTCTCCACAAAATAAGTAATTCTTTTATGGGGCAATGTATACGGTTCTATAACAAACTTCCCAGCAATATAAGAGAATTGTCAATAAACAAGTTTAAAAGTACTATTAAAGCCAAATTGTGTAGCAGGGCATATTATAAAGTATCTGACTATATTAATGATAAAAATGCCTGGAATTGAGTCGATCCAATTATAATGTAATTAATAAATTATGTAAATTTGTTTGGATACCAAAAGAGGGATGCCTGAGTTTTTTGGCAGTATTTTTATCAGTGCTCACCTAGTCATGAACTGCACGGTAGGGAAAAAAATTGTGACGATTCCAAACAAATGTAGCCATTTTTACGGAATAAAAAGATTTTGACTTTGACTTTGATTAAGTACATAACCTCTTCCCGTCCAACAATGAACTAGCAGTTCATTGGAACTTTCTAAGTCGCTGAGAATCTTAGATACTTCTGGATCAGCCAGCTTAGCTTTACGGGTGGATGCAGCATCCCAATCTACACTTCTACACTTACCGGGCAAACTCCACATTCATACAATGTAGAGTATGTGACGGGTCGGCTGAGCAGCCAGAACATTAGCCTTACCGGGAGTGTATTCGATTTGTAAGTTTAGAAGACTGTAGTTTCAAGACCCAACGAATAAGTCAACACTTGGTGACTTAAGTGAGAACAACCAGTTTATGGTTTGGTGATCACTCCTTCCCACGCTTGGCGGGTGTAAGATGACGGCTGGCGTATTCGAGTGGATGCTCCTCGTGAGGCGACTCCCCCTGGGGTAACGCTGCACCAACAGTGAACTGGCTTGAGTCCGTCGTAAGGACGAACGGCTTTGAATAATCCGGTTGCACTGAAATTTTTTTTTTGCGAATACAATCTATGTACATAAGTTTGACAGTAAAAGAAACGAAGTACATTTTTTTCATATAGTTTGACGTCATTAGTAAGTCCGGGTCTGAAATAACATTTTTTTTTATATTCATCTTTCTCTGGGACGGCTCCGCATAGTATCTTCTCTAGGCTCTCGATAGGTTGCAGCGACGGGTTATCCGCATAATCAACGACGAAGAGGTCACCAGAAACCTAGAACCACTTCAACTCCGTAGGGACATATACTCTTTAAGCCTATTTTACCGCCTTTACCACGGTGAGTGCTCTGAAGAACTGTTTTGCCTTATCCCACCCTCTCCCTTCCATCATAGAACCACACGTGCTGGCTTGCAATGTCATTGTTCCACTGTTGAGAACATTACTTTGCATACCAAAAAGTTCGGCAATTCCTATCTTTATCGTACCATTAAAAAGTAGAACGCCTTGCCGGCACTTGTGTTCCCTCCTTCCTACAATATGGGATCCTTCAAACGAAGCGTGAAGAAGCATCTTGCGTGTCAGCATGGCAGCGTCAACTGACAGGACACTGTGTAGTCTTATGTCAGTTGCAGTTGCGATTTGGGCTCCTCTTTCGCTTACCATCAGGAAAAGAGGAGCCTCTATACTGAACTAATATATAAAAAAATAACAAGAAAAATCGGCGGCGTAGACGAATCGCCATTCAAACGGTCGATTTTCATCGCGCGGCTATAATCGAGTGACTATAGTCACTCGTGTCTTTTATTATCATCTGTAAGGAATTCTTCCCGCGCATTTGACGAGTGGTATTGTTGCTATACTTGATTTTTTTTTACAATTCAGTATAAAATTAGATCTATGTGACAATTTCGATAGTATTTTGTAACATCAGTGCTACTGGAATTATACAGTAATGAAAAAACTCAAATATAACACGTTTATGCACTTTTTGGAAGGTTTTCCTCAAGAAAACCTAGTAAAAATCATTATCGGTTTACGGGTGGAATTTAAATTGGGTTGATAGAGTCTAGGTACCCTTTCCAAATAGTATTTTTTCAGCATAGTTCCTGAAGTTGGAACATAGGAAGATTTTTCAAATGATTCTAAACTGAAGACTGTATTGGCTAGTTCTCAACTCAAATATAACACGTACCTATATGCACTTTTTGGAAGACGTGAATAAGTTCATCATGAAAACTTTGTAAAAATCACTATCGTTTTACGGGTGGTATTTCAATTGGGTTAATTGGGTCTAGGTACATACCTTTCCCAAGTATTTTTTCAGCACAGTTCCTTAGATTTTGAAATGGTTCTAAACTGAAGACTTGGCTGTATGGGCTAGATCCCTTTGGCTTTCCCCTCGGGGATAAAAAGAACCAAAAAAAATAATAAAGTCATTGTTAGTGTCACTCTTTACGATTTGTTGAAGTTTCTCACTTTATATTTGTAATTTGTTACTGATGATATAATTTTTATATTATCTGCATAAGTAATGCTTCACAATTGAAACATTACTATATATAAATAATAAATTATTTGATCTAAATGTTTTTGTAAGTCATTATAATGGATGAAGTTGCTAGATTGGAACATCTTTCTCTTGTATCTAAAGTGTGTACAGAATTGGACAATCATTTAGGTTTAAATGATAAAGATTTAGGTAAGTTATTTTATATTGTTTAAAACTTAAACAATAAAGATTATGAGACACTTTCAATAAAAATATAAAATAGACACTTCAATTCTGTAGTAAATAGGTTTACTGTCGTTTTGTAAATCTTGAGAAACTATTAATTTGTGCTCTATACTGTGCAGTCCACTTTGAAGGATTTTTTGTGGATATAAATGCATGTAATAACGTGCACGCCTGTATCTTGGTAATTTTCTGCAGACTGTACTTACTTCATGACATGAGGCAAAGTATAAACAAACAAAACTGGGTTTTCAAACATATAAATCGGTATGTGAAAGACAGTCTTTTTTTATAGCCCTAATATGTAAACAGCAGTCTTCTTGTTTCTATAATGTGTTAGAGTAAGTAGACTTGAAACACTTTTTTCCGCAAAGTAAATTTCAAGCACTGCTCACTCCAGCTTTACTAATTCTCACCCAGACCAATTTTTTGACAACAGAAACTCAATAGTAACAATATGAAAATGTAACTACTATCAAAAACTCCATCTGTGTCAAAAGTAAAAATGACTAATGAAATAGAATATTTTGAGTATTAACTGTCTATCAACACCGAGAACTACAATAATGTGTTCAAACCTTAATTATGAAAATTTCATAAAAATAATTTATTGTATAAGGTATCAATATATTAATATGTGATGCGTAAACTTTGTACCCCTTTTTTATGAAATTACGCACAGACAGACAGAGGAGTATTAATTAGGAACAGCTAAAGTTTACATGGAGAAGTGCAGAAAACTATTTTTTTTATAATAAAGCTTGTAAAATACATTAAAATAATAAAAATTTGTGTGACACACAAACGCATATATATATATGAGTTTGTTTATAAGGCATTCAAATATTTTATGTTGGCCCTGACCACTATAGGTACGAAGTGTGTTTTTTAATTCTGTTTATTTGTTTATTTTATTTAACAATCTACCACATACACTTAAGGTGAGTCCTATGAGGCACAAGGCATGTTAATGTATGTTGACAAAATAATTGTATATGTGCAATCTATGTATTTAAAACATATTCTTTGCAAAAAAATTAGAATATTTTTTTGTGAGACAACATTGCATACAATTACACTTAATTTATAGTGGTTAAAATATAGCCTATGAACACTTGCAGTACAAGAAGTATTGCTTATGTGTAGTATTCTAGAAGCAAAACAAGTAAACAATGTAAATGTTTTGTTATTATTGTTATCATCATGAGAATGTTAAGGCCAAAGAAAAGTACTCATGGCAACATATACAGTTCTTACATTGTTGAAATAATATTTTGTTGTATCTTATATATTTCTTATAGTAGTATATTCTTCCTTTTTTTAATCAACCAGTTATACAGCAATAATGTTTGATGAAGAATAAATGTAGGTTTTTGTTACATCATCAATCAGAATAAAATGATGTCAGTTTATCAATACTTTAAGAATGATGTCAAGGAATAAAAATAAAGATACAGATTACCAGTACTGATTCATTTTCTTGCATTTTTGTCAGTTAGATGCTCATTAATGCTATAATATATATAAGCCTTTATGCAAAGAGTATTCTGAATATATTGTTGGACAAGAATACTATTCTTGTCCAACAATATATTGGAATTAAACTTACCACTCATCACAGTATCTCCCGATCGGTTTGATCTTGCTAATTGATATGTCTAGTTAGACATTATTAATGAAACTCAATCCTATGTTGACTTGAGATTATGAAATATTACACAAAATTTTGACATCGGAATTGAATTGGCATTCGAATTAGCATCAAGTATAACACTCCTGGTCTTAGCAACCTGACAAGCCAGCACATGCATAAACTTATAGAAGCAGGGATAAGTGTGCATGTTGTAGCAAATGTATTCCTACTTCTAAGATATTTATTGAATTTTGACAACATTTTTATATTTTTTTTCATTATGTTATAATATAATAGAAATTGATTCATTGTCAGCACCCTTTCTCATCAAGAGTGCATCATGTGACATAATACTGCGAAAGAGATTAATTAGAATATGGGTGAAATAGCCATGTGCATCCATTTTCTATTTCTGCTAACTACATTTTTTTAGAAGATTTATATTTGAATAAATAATATATAGAGATATGAATGTACCAATCACGCCAAACTTCTAGTTAGATTTGAATGCAAGGCGAGTAGCGTTGTAACAGCAAAAAGGGTGTTGACTGACTGATTATTATAAAGCTAGCTTGCTATTTATGAGTGCAATAAAGAGAATGAAAATGGGTAAAGCTGCAGGATTTGATAGGATATCTGCCGAAATGGTCAAAGGGGGTGGAGAAATCATAGCAGGCCTGCTGTACCAGATGACTGGGTAAAAGTCGTGGTTGTGCTGCTGTACAAAGGTGAAGGTTCACAGCAGGAATGCAATAATTACAGTGGTATTGGCTTCCTGAGTGTTGTGGACAAATTGTATGCAAGGATACTGATTGGAAGAGTGATGATTTCTGTAATAGAACCGAAAATCTGCGATGTGCAAGCGGGGTTTCGAATGTGTGGATCAAGTCTTTTCCTTAATGTGTATTGCGGAAAAAGCTATACCAAAACATAGAAAGGTTTTCTGCGCCTTCATTGACTTGATAAAGGCTTATGACAAAGTGGCAAGGCACAAACTTTGATCTATGCTATCCAACTGTTGGTACATTAATTGGTATATTAATTGTGTTGGATTTTTCAGCTGAGTTTATAATTGATTTGGCAGACAAAAATCCAAATTTTGATGATTTTAAAAAAGCGTTAGTGGAGAATGGAGCGGAATTTTCAGACTCTTTCATGACAAATTTGTTACGAATCATCCAGCATATGAAACCTGCCAATTCAATTTCAAACACAAATGAGGTGGAAAATCATAAAAATCCACTAGCAAACAAGTTTCCAGGGTTAGCAATACCCAATGAAAAACCACCCATTTTTTCTGATGATGAGTGTAGTGATAATGAGAAGGATGATAAGAATATAAAGAGACTGACTTCAAAAGATGTGTTCAAAAACGAGTCAAAGAAATCAAATGATGCCGTGGTTGATCAAGCCATGGCAGAGTTAGAAGCACTGGCCCCTTCAAACTCGAATGTCAAAGCTGAGATTAAGAAAGAATTGCAAAAGGAAGATATTGATAAAGAGAGTAAAGATAGGAGCAGAAAAAGAGAAAGTTCTAGAGATAGAAAAAACAGGCGCAGTAGAAGCAAAGGTAAGCGAAGTCGTAGTCGAGAAAGAAAAAGTAAGAGTAGAGATAGAAGGAAAAGATCTAGGAGTCGTAATCGCCACAGGACTAGGTCTAAAGACAGGCATAGGTCTCGATCAAGAGAAAGGCTAAGAGAGAGGCATAGATCTCGGTCAAGGGATAGACATAGGTCCCGGTCAAGAGATAAACACAGATCCCGTTCAAGAGATAAACACAGATCCCGTTCTAGAGACAAGCACAGAAGATCGAGGTCAAAAGCAAGAAGGTCTAGGTCCCGAGGCAGGAGGTCACATTCTCGTGGCCGAGAAGAGAAGTATGGAGACTATACAAAGAAACCTCGGAACCGTAGCCCTGAAGTAGAAATGAGTGATGATCCAGAACCTGGAAAAGTAAGTATTCTATTCTTCTTTGTGGCGTCGTTGGTGTTGTCACCAGTGTCAGTGCTTTTAATATCTTATTTCAATGTTAAGTAAATATGTGATTATGCTCATATAACTCAGCTAAGAGATGGCTTTGTGATTGTACAAAATATTAATTTACTTGGTGTCCTGTTGACACACCTAAAACAAAAGACACATGTACTGACAAAATGTTTGTATGATCACTAGACAGACACGCTAGAATTCAATGTTTGTGCTTAGAAGCAACTTTAAAAAGTTTGACTGCTACTGTGCTTATAATATAGTTTTGTGGGAATTCTTGCATGATTATATTATATTATTATATTATATTATTTCTAAGCAGTAACTTGCATATATTTGACTCTAGATATGCACATATGCTTAAACTGTCTTTACAAATTATTTGGCATTGTAAATCCATATTTGCAATTTTTTTTCAGATCTATAATGGCAGAGTAGCAAATTTAGTGCCATTTGGTTGCTTTGTTCAAATAGAGGGTGTCCGGAAGCGCTGGGAGGGTCTTGTTCATATTTCTCAGTTGAGGTCGGAAGGCAGGGTGACGAATGTTTCAGATGTGGTCTCCAGGGGTGATAAAGTCAAGGTGAGCTAAAGATAGGTAATATTTTTATATTAATAATTTTTGTTGAACTTATGTTATTCCTAATATAATTCTTAATAAATGTAACTTGTACACTTTGCTTCACTTATTTACAGCTGGTTTAACTCTCAGGCGTTTTTCAAGGTGTTAAGGGGTTTCTTCCCATTGAGGTCAAAAATATATATATAAGTAGAATTTGACAAGATTACGAACATGGCACAATTTTAAGTAAATTTCAAAATTTTAAGTTTATGTAAAATTTGTGGAAAATTAGGTTTTTTTGGAGACGTTTACTTAAAAAAATTAAGATTATGGCTTCAAATTAACTTTGAAGCCAAAATATATATATTTTTTATTATACTTATATTATTGATTTACTTATGATATTGAGAATACTTGATATCAGATCTACTCCACAAAGTGCCTATTAGGTCAAAAAAGAAATTGTTACAGCACATAAGCATGTAAAACAGAGATACAGCATATCAAAGCAGCCCGTCTGCTTAAGGACCTTACAGAATACCGCAGCCAAATAACAACTCCCTGGAGGGTTTTTGTGTTTCTGCGAATGACTGAAGTCACAAGTAAACTCCCAAGAAGTTGTTGTATTGGCAGCAGAAGTGGAATCGCGCAAGTGACAATGTGTTTCAAGCGTTCATAGGTTACGGTAACAGCTTTACGTCTGATGGGTCGTCTGCTTGTATGCCACGTCAGGGTATAAAAAAAACTAGCATTTGTATGCCAGGGAATGTGAGGATGCCCTACCTTAACGTAGTATGTGATATTTATAATTAAAAGATAAAATAATTACAACCATCAACATCTTAGTTATAATTTTAGCTTAATTTCCATTTTGCAAGATATAAGCACTTATGCTCTGTTTCAGGTGAAAGTGTTGTCAGTGACTGGCCAGAAAGTTTCTCTGACTATGAAGGACGTGTGCCAGGAAACTGGAAAAGATCTGAACCCAACTTCACATGCTCATTTAGAGGTGAGACAACTTTATTTCTTCTAAGGGCAATAAGTATGTGAGTTTGTTCCTTGATTGTTTAAAAATATTAAAAGCACTCCTTCAGAGATTATATGGAGAGCTCGAGTGCTAGTTTACAATGTCATATCATCTTAAATATCCTACTTTATCAGGAACTTGATCCAGATGGCGGGATCTTGGCAGTATTTGATTCTTCATTTACATAAAAATCTATTATTTGCCATTGGGCACTTACTTAGACACGTCTTGCATTTATCAAATCAAATCTTATTGTATTTTATAAATTTTTCAAACTATTGCTTTTTTTTAATTACTAGCATTTTGAAAATGACTGTTGGCGGAGAAATACCGAAAGAAACTTGCCAATGTAGATCTTTTTTCAATTATGGTCACAATATCTATGTTAGCATAAAAATACAATAATAATTATGATGTCAAGTGATAAAATAATAAAAATAATATTGTACGTGTGCTGAATCATTTTCAGACATCTTTGTTAGTCAGATATTCCTCGATTCTATAAGAAGCTCTTTTGCAAAAGAGTGTTTGTGATGTGCTTTTGAAGACATTGTCCGAATATGACAGAACTGTTTCAGGTAATTTATTACAGAAATGAATGCAATTTGCAACAAGAAATGTACCAATGTTAGCAAGTCGATGTACCGGCAGACATAACTTATTTCTACTTCTAAGATTTTTGCTGAATTTTGAAAACAACTTTATATGTTGCGAACTTACATTAAGTTTTCATAACATCAATCCATACACAGCTCTCTGCTGGGACACGGGTCTTCTACTTATCTACTTCTACTACTGTCGTCGTTGTAATATCTTTATTGTATTGATTAAAAATAAATTAAAAGTATTACACAGGTTAGTCCAGTCAATAAAGCGGGGAAATCGACCTAATAAAAAAGTTTCTTATAGGAAGATGGATCAAACAAAATTCATTTTTGGATTACCTTCTATGAGTCCTCTAGGTCATTCGTGACTAGCAAGCGAAGTGACTAGCCCCCCCCCCCCCCCCCCAAACTCAAAAGTAACCCTTTTCTCACACCCCATTTTTTAAAAAATTGCAAAATATAGTAAAAGTGAAAATTAAGGACTGAAAATGTCACATAGTAGGTTTTCGGGGTCGCTGATCACGAATCCGCCATTAGTTTTCCGGAAAATTCACACAGGGAGCGGAAAATCGGTTAATTTGGTTAATTTTCCTACTTTTTACTGCTTTCTTCGGTGTTGTCAAATTGGGTTCGCACCTGAAGATGAATAATATCTCATCTTGTATTGCCTAAGTTTGAAATTTTTCTATACCAGATTTTCCAGTTTTCCGACTTTATTATTTTCACTTTTACTATATTTTGCAATTTTTTTTTAAATGGGGGTGAGAAAGGGATTAATTTTGAGTTTTGGGACTGGGGGGGGGGGCTAGTCACTTTGCTTGCTAGTCACGAATGACCTAGAGGACTCATAGAAGATAATGCAAAAAGATTTTTTTGATCCATCTTCCTATAAGAAACTTTTTTATTCGGTCGATTTCCTCGCTTTATTGACTGGACTAGGTGAAATTATCCCTAAAAGAAATTTCTTCCGGCCAACCTAGAGCTATTGAAAGAAGAATATATATTGGCAAGAAAACACGTATAGCAATTCACCACATCTAATATGTATTACGTAGTAACTATTTAATAAAAATATAAAATGTATGTACACTAATAAAAACAAACAAATATTCCATACATTCTAAGGTATGTCCCGTTAAGTCTCACAAATCACCACATAATTTTTTTTTTACTCGGAGTTCGAAGAAATCAATGGATGGAGCCGATCTTACCTCTAAAGGAAGTGTATAAGATTTATGGATTTTGCTGGAAAGGAATTTCGTGTACGAATGAAAAAAAAAATAACATGTATTATTATAACATATCAACATCACTTCTCCTATACGAATCTCTAATAATATTATAAATACAAATATTACTGTCTGATGTATTACCGTACTTGTGTACTGATAGAAAATAATTTATGACTTTAGACTATTTATTTCATTGAAATTAGAGAATTATTTATTTACTTCATTGGTTCGCGGCTGGTCTGTGGTTGTAGCAAAATAACCAACACGTTTTTTTTTCCTCAGAACAAAACATGTAGTGAACTAAAGTCACTTACTATCACTGCGGCACACATATGATTGTTGTTCCTGCAGCGTACATGTGTCTATTTCTTTTTTTTCCTATCGTTATCCCGATTTCTATTCTATAAGGATTGGCCGGGTCCGCTACCTGAATCAAAGGATTTGGTGAAGATACTGATTTTGACATAGAGTGACTGCCGTCAGACCTTTGCAACCCTGAAGGAATACCAAACCTTTCTTAGGCCCTAACCTAACACACGCGATATAATGTTTGGACTTGCGGGTTTCCTTCACCGCTAAACAACTGATAATTATAAATATGTACACAAATATGAAAACACGAAGTTAGCGGTTAAAATCCTGACATGTCAGTATTTCAACCAGGGAGCAGTGGGGTATATTAACGTATATAATGTTATTGCAGGCAGAACGCGAGGGACGGAATCCCGACCGTCCCCCGCCGGCCGCGGCCGTATTGGCGGGCCTGCAAGGTGCGTCGCACCCCGACGACGACTCCAGCCGCAAGCGAGTCACCAGGATCTCCAGCCCCGAGCGCTGGGAGATCAAACAGGTACGATTTACCGATACATGTATTCACTTGAAAAACAACCTTTTCAGCTGGTTTTGAAGTAAACACGTTTCTAAGTTTTTACCATAAGACTACCATACCATAGTGTTATAGTATAGGTCCCTTAAAAATGAAACATGATTGTATAAGGTCAACATAGCTATAATGATGCTAGGGACTATCACGCAGGCCGTAGACTTGTTTGCCAATATATTTTTAAAAATCAGTGTCCAAAATATATACGGCAGTTGACTTTCAAGCGTTTTAGCTCCGTGCACGCTGGGCTGTTTCTGTTGTTCTGTATACCATCTGTGTGCTTGTGGATTCGAACTTAACTGGAATGTAATCATGGCCAACCTTTGAGCGTGTAAAGGTCACTGTGCCATACAGTAGTATTATTACTTTAGTCTTGTATAAATGGAAGGGGGTCAGAACTGTGATCAGCTATATTTATATATGGGATGTTAAATGTACTTGAGTAAATTTACTTCTTTGAATAGATGATCTCATCGGGAGTCGTCGATAAGAGCGAGTTACCAGATTTCGACGAAGAGACTGGCCTACTGCCTAAGGACGAAGATGGCGAAGCAGATATAGAAATTGAATTGGTAGAGGAAGAGCCCCCCTTCTTACAGGGACACGGCAGAGCGTTACACGACCTCTCTCCTGTCAGGATAGTCAAAAATCCAGATGGATCTCTAGCTCAAGCTGCTATGATGCAGTCCGCCTTGGCCAAGGAGAGAAGAGAGCAGAAGATGCTACAAAGAGAACAAGAAATGGAGAGCTTACCGACA
Source organism: Pyralis farinalis (assembly GCA_947507595.1). Classification (NCBI taxonomy): domain Eukaryota; kingdom Metazoa; phylum Arthropoda; class Insecta; order Lepidoptera; family Pyralidae; genus Pyralis; species Pyralis farinalis. The sequence continues at coordinate 34,993,522 of OX382268.1, read as the reverse complement.
GGACTAAATAAAAACTGGATTGATCCATTGCCGGAATCTGATGGCAGGGCTCTAGCGGCGAATATGAGGGGAACGGGTATCACACCGCAAGATTTACCAGAATGGAAAAAACACGTAATCGGAGGGAAGAAATCATCATTTGGCAAAAAGACAAATTTATCTCTACTGGAGCAGAGGCAGTCTCTACCTATTTACAAGTTGAGGGACGAGTTGACGAAAGCGGTTGCCGATAACCAGATCCTGATAGTGATTGGTGAGACGGGATCGGGTAAAACTACCCAGATCACACAGTACTTGGCGGAGTGCGGGCTGACGGCGCGTGGGAAGATCGCGTGCACGCAGCCAAGGCGAGTGGCTGCTATGTCGGTGGCTAAGCGCGTCGCTGAGGAGTTTGGGTGCCGGCTCGGTCAAGAAGTCGGCTATACTATTCGATTTGAAGATTGTACCAGTCCTGAAACTGTTATTAAGTGAGTGAAATTGTTTATTTTAACATTGACTTTTGGTTTCCCGCTTAGGTCGGGCGGGGATAGGTTACCAGCAATGTGACGTAATGTAATATTATTTTTTTGTTGGCAGGTACATGACAGATGGTATGTTACTCCGCGAATGCCTCATGGACCTCGATCTCAAATCGTACTCGGTGATCATGTTGGACGAGGCGCACGAGCGTACTATCCACACTGACGTGCTCTTCGGCCTGTTAAAGCAGGCCGTGCAGAAACGACCAGAACTCAAGCTCATAGTCACGTCCGCCACACTGGACGCTGTCAAATTCTCGCAATACTTCTTCGAGGCCCCGATCTTCACGATACCTGGCCGCACATTCCCTGTCGAAGTCCTGTATACTAAAGAGCCGGAAACGGATTATTTAGACGCCTCATTGATAACAGTGATGCAAATACACTTGAGGGAACCGCCTGGTGATATCCTGCTCTTCCTGACTGGTCAAGAGGAAATCGATACAGCTTGTGAGATTCTATACGAAAGGATGAAGTCCCTAGGTCCTGATGTCCCTGAACTCATCATCCTGCCGGTGTATTCGGCTTTGCCGTCAGAGATGCAGACGCGTATTTTCGAACCTGCGCCGCCGGGCTCCCGGAAAGTGGTGATAGCCACTAACATTGCTGAGACCTCTTTGACCATCGATGGAATATACTATGTTGTAGATCCTGGCTTCGTTAAGCAAAAGGTTTACAATTCCAAGACTGGGATGGACTCTCTCGTTGTCACTCCTATTTCACAGGTAAGCTATTATGGATTTTGAAATCCTTTCTTTATTTACATTCATCAATGCAATTTGTTTATCAAGAATCGTTTCAACAAATTCTCAATTTTTATGTGGTTGTAATTATAGTGAGTAAATATAGTATGCCTCTTCGTACAGGCGGCAGCGAAGCAGCGTGCAGGTCGCGCGGGCAGGACTGGTCCCGGTAAATGCTACCGACTGTACACGGAGCGCGCCTACAGGGACGAAATGCTGCCCACGCCTGTGCCGGAGATACAGCGCACCAATCTCGCAACTACGGTATGAATTGTACTCTTATGTTAACAGCATTGATTTTTTCTCCAGATTCTATCTATCTATAACTTCACGCCAAATCCCTTGCGGGGTAGGCAGAGAGAACCGAGCGCCACGTGACTCGATCCTTACATATCTCACTCGCTTCTTTAACATTCATTGTTCTTCTCATGCACGCACGCCGGTTTCTAGGGCTCCTGACATCACCTTCTGATAGAACATGACCAATTTGGTCATGGTAGGTAAGTCTTGGCCTTCCCCGGCTCCTACATTTCCTACATTTTCTCCAGATTAATTATTAAATAGAACAAAGTACCTACAGTAAAGATATCCTACAGTTATCATTATCAATATGAAACGTATTTACATATAATAAGATATTTCGATTATTTTGGAAGTATGGGATCCCACCAATATCTTTGGGGCCCAAGTCAACCTCATCTGCAAGCACTGGCTTTCCTTTAGGGGTTGGGAGGTCAGACGAAAGTCGCTCCCGTAAAAGCCACATTAAAGACCAGACCTTTGTGACATGTGGACAAGGGTTTATGACATTACGTTGATTTTTGCTGGGACATGCATCTCGATTCCGTAGTTAGGACTGCCGGTGGCGATACACAGTCCATTTCGCTGTCATCCGGAGAGTCAACCTAAGTGCGTTTCTGTTCAGCGTAAGATTAGACGTAGTGTCGGCCAGCATCAGAGATGCGCAAGAGCAGCCCACGTATGCTGATGATATTGCGCTGACGGAAGCGGACAGGGGGCGCCTGATGCGACACGTGAATGCTTGGAGAGGGTCGTTTGACAATGACGGTCTGAAACTGAATGTGGCGAAGATCGAGTACTTGGCCTACAATAGTACAGATCCGACACCCGTTCGCATTGGCACGGTCGGGCGCACGGACCAGTATAAGTATTTGGGATCTGTCCTCCAAGCGTTCGGTGACATCTATTGCGACGCTTATACTTCAGCGGCTCGGGCCAAGTGGCGAGATGACCGGTGTCACCTGTGACCCTAAATGTCGGTTAAGCTAAAGGGACAGGTTTAAAAATTCGGCATTAGACCTGTCCTTTTTATATGGCAGTGAAACGTGGCCCGTACTTAGGCTGGAAGAGTATCTCGAAGATGAATATGCAGCGCTGGATGTGCGGAGTGACGTGTAAGGATCTCGTTCGCGGTAGCCTTCTTGTTTTTGACATAGCAGACAAACTGTAAGAGCTGGGGTGCAAATGTCTAGCCATGCTACTTCCGCTGGGTCCCAGTAGAAGTGGTGGACCCCGGGCTCCGAAGCGAAAATTTAGGACGCGAGAGTGACTAACACTCGGATGTTGAATAAGATATTTCGCATCAATATGTGAAAAATCTATCTATCTATAACTTCACGCCAAATCCCTTGCGGGGTAGGCAGAGAGAACCGAGCGCCACATGACTCGATTCTTTCAAAACTCACTCGCTTCTTTAACATTCATTGCTTCTTTTGCAAACTCGCCCGTTTATGAGAAAAATGTCCGTATAACAACTACGTCGTAAAATGTGTAGATCGCAAATAGCTCAGGTAAAAAATAGGGTCAACACCCTAATTTGATCTTTACTTAGGCATTAAAAGATAAAAGCAAAATTGTCTAATGTTGACTAAACATTGTGTCGTCCTGTAATATTTATGTATACATAAAATATTGGTGCTTTGCCATGGTATCGATTTATATCGATACCATGGCAATGCACTAATATCTGGCGTGGTTACTCTCTAGGTCGTGGCGACTCTCTAGGTCTAGGTCGCCACGCTATTGCTACTACCTATAGATATTCTTCTTTTTAGCGTTATCCCATTTCCATTATTGTATTGACGGGGTCGGCGACCTAAACCTAAGTTTGGCGAAAATACTAGTTATTAGAAAGACTGGCTGACGTTAGGCCTCCACAATCCAGAGGGAAAGCCAGTCCTTTCTTAGGTTAAGTCACACGTCTTTCGAAATATAATTTGTTGGACTTACGGATTACGATGTTTTACTTCACCGCCAAGCAAGTCATAATTACAAATATGTACATAAATCCGACAACCCGAATTTAGGTACATGCTAGGATTCGAACGGGGGTCCGGTTGGTCAGTAGCCCGGTTCTTCCACTGGGCTATCACTGCTGTTATTGCTGCTATCGATATTGCCATATAATTATTTACAATGTTCAGATAACTCAGTTATTCTTTTTTCGTGGTTTAAGACCAAGCGCATTGCGTATGTTACAACTTGCGTATTAATAATAATTGGGCATATGTTACGCGGCGATTGCATTGAATGCCTGAGTGGTGCTGTATTAATTTTGTTTTATGCGTACGTTTCTAAAATCTATGATGTAATTAGTAGTGTTGTTGCAGGTGTTGCAGCTAAAGACGATGGGCATCAACGACTTATTACACTTTGACTTCATGGACGCGCCTCCGGTGGAGTCGCTCATCATGGCGCTGGAGCAGCTACACTCACTCTCCGCGCTCGACTCTGAGGGACTGCTCACCAGGCTCGGCCGAAGGGTACGTCACTGTTTAACTTCGTATAAATAGAATAATTATCTGTCCCACACTATGTCATTATTTCACGGCCTCACATTACTCAAACCGAAACTTTAGAGTCAGTAATTCACGTACACAGTGCGTGCATCGCCGTGCAATCAAGCAACTTGCTACAAGAGAAAATTATAAAGTTAATGAGTATATATATATATATATATACACATACAAATTCCATGCATAGTGTAATGGGGGCACAGTTGTAAGCGAAGATGTCCGACGAAATAAATTGAAATATGTAAGAATCTTGCACGTGTACCCTTTTGTTTTTCCCCACAGATGGCAGAATTCCCCCTGGAGCCCAACCTTTCAAAAATCCTCATAATGTCAGTGGCCCAACAGTGCTCCGACGAGATCCTAACTATCGTGTCCATGCTGAGCGTCCAGAACGTGTTCTACCGGCCCAAGGACAAGCAGGCATTGGCCGATCAGAAGAAGGCCAAGTTCAACCAACCGGAGGGCGACCACCTTACACTGCTCGCCGTGTACAACAGCTGGAGGAACAACAAGTTCTCGAATGCGTGGTGCTATGAGAACTTCGTGCAGATCAGGACCTTGAAACGAGCGCAGGATGTAAGGAAGCAATTGTTAGGCATCATGGACAGGTGAGCCGAAACTTAATTATGTACCTAGTCAGACCATAACGTCTGTTGCAAATGAATATGTATTTATTTTTTTATGAAGTAATGTTATCTTAATAAAACTTATATGTACATATTTGTGGAAGTCTCAGTAAAAAATAAAAAATATGATTCTATTCGAAATGGCCACCTTTGGCTTTGATACAGGCCTTTAGTCTCTCTAGCCACGAATCTATGTATTTACGCACTCTTTTCATGGGAAATTTGGCCACGGCTTCCTTCAGGGATTTCTTAAGAGACACAATGTCGGCGTATCGTTTCGAGCAGGCCATGTCCTCTAAAACAGACCATAATTTGTAGTCTAAGGGATTCCGATCTGATCTAGACAAGGGCCAGAGCCTAACGCGTGGAGAATTCACAAGCTAATCCTTACAAACGGTGATATATATATATATATATATATCCATCTACATCCCATATATTACTATGATAACTTTTGTTCAGTTGGAAAATGACATTCATTATGTGTGTTTGGACCAGCCTTTTGACGAGCTCGGTGGCGCAGTCGTGAATGACGCGACTTTCACACCAACGCTCGTGGGTTTGATTCCCACACAAGACAAACATTTGTGTGCAAGAACATGTCTGTATGTCTTGGTCTGGATGTTTTAGGAGATGAGGGCGCGTCAAAGCAGCCCGTCTAGGTAAGTACCTCCACCTCACAGGAAACCGCAACCAAATAACAACTCCCTAGAGGGTTATTGTGTTCCTGCGTGTGAATGAAGTCACTAGTAAGCTCCTAAGCAGTTGCTGTGTTAGCCGCAGAGTAGAAATAGCGCGAGTGATACTTAATGTATTACAACCGTTCATAGGCTACGGTAACCGCATCAGGTGGGCCGTATGCTTGTGTTCTCCCGAAGTTGTATAAAAAAAAGCCTAAGCCAAAATAACAATAAACCACCACAACGTATATTTAAGGTCACTTACCTGTCTGTCTGTTTGTCATGATAATTTGACACTTAAGTATTTGACATACAAACTTAATGTATGCAATATTTTGGCATGATATGATGTTACTTACGAGAATTTAAATATAAAAATTGTATCTATGGAGTCTTTACATCAAACAGATTGTATCAATGTGTGTGATGGTGCGTGCGTGTGTGCATACACACACATGTTAACCCTTCGAAACCCAGGTGGTCGTATACGACCGCGAAATGTATGGGAAAACGTATATAACGGGTTCTGACTGCTAGTTGTAATTTCTGGAAGGAAAAATTTAGATGAATGTATTAAAAATATTGATTGCAGACATAAACTGGACGTGGTGTCGGCGGCAAAAAACACAGTGCGTATCCAGAAGACGATCTGCTCGGGTTTCTTCAGGAACGCAGCCAAGAAAGACCCACAGGAGGGGTATAGGACTCTCGTCGACAGCCAAGTGGTCTACATACACCCGTCCAGCGCGCTCTTCAACAGACAACCGGAATGGTAAATTCAACTTGTTACAACTATATCGGTATATGCAACTGATCGCGGTTTGCTACTGTTTTGGTATGAATATGTAGAAACTGACTGACTAATCGACTGACATGTCAACGCATACAGCAAAAAGCTGGGTTATTTAAGTAATTATATTTTGAATTAAACAATTTTTAACGGAAATATCGCGTGTTTTGTTGTTGTTGTTTGTGTTGTTGTCGCAGGAAGGCTCTTCCTGCGACAACAACCACGGACGCTGCAAAGCGTTCGAAACGTCAGGTTCGACAAAATAAATAAAACACACGATATTTCCGTTAAAAATTGTTTAATTCAATGTGTAACAATCGCGAAAACCTAAGATAATTATATTTTATTGTAATTACCCCAAGAGTATAATTTATATTCCTCTAAGTTGATATGTTTGCGAATCATGACTACACAACATGTCCTGTCGCGGCATGTGTACACACACTTGACAGGAAATCTCAGTTTCCTATCATGTGTGTCTCTCGACAGGTCAACTCAGGTGGGGTGTGAGCGTGCGTGGGTGCACACGTCTAATATTTACAATTTTGACGGTTTACTTGTTTTTGAATATGAAAAATAACAAAAATATATTTGTAATGTACTTAATGAACCAATCACACGCCACATGCCGGGGTAAGAAAATGTATATATATTTTTATTAATGTTTATGAACCCAGTGGCAATACGGTTTATTTAAATTTGCACTGGAATATTAGTTTTGGAGTCAACATTCTTTACGAAATACCAAAATTTTGGTCTGTAATTTTCGATTACGATTTAGAGACTCTTGACACACGGACAGATAGCAAAGGAACAGCAATAGGATTCCCGTTTTGCCTTTCGTTGGGGGTTCTACATTACCTCTGAAAGCCATAAACGAAATTCACTCAGATTCCTTACATTTTGTCATATAACTTTTTGATTCCGATTCGAATGTAGTGTTTCGAGACAATGTAAACACGTCTACAGCTACGAAACTGTAACGGAGTTTATGTCATTCCTAATTTGATAAATCGCAACTAATAAAAACTGATAAGGATGAAATTCGTAAAAGCTACGTTAATTACTTACCATCGCAACGTATACTTAATTCCAATCTTATAGGCATAAAAAAAGTCGACGGAAGCTGTGTTTCTTTTTTAATATTTAGTATAATTAAGTATATGTTGGTAAGAATTAACATATAGATTGTGATAGATTTCTGATTGTTCGTCTGTTTGCAAGATTTAACACTTTTTGTGCAGACGCATCGAGTGCGACACCTTGTGTGTGTGTCATACGATAAACAAGTATTGTTTTACGTGTGTGAGAAATAAGTAAACCTAATGTTTAAATTTTTCAGGGTGATCTACCACGAACTGGTGCAAACCACTAAAGAGTACATGCGAGAAGTTACCACCATAGATCCCAAATGGCTGGTGGAGTTCGCGCCAGCTTTCTTCAAGTTCTCCGACCCGACCAAGCTCTCCAAGTTCAAGAAGAACCAGAGACTAGAGCCGCTCTACAATAAGTACGAGGAGCCCAACGCGTGGAGAATATCAAGAGTGCGCAGAAGAAGAAATTAAATAGATCACGATCATCGGCTAATAAAAATTAAAGAAATTATAATTAATTTAAATGTTATTTTCATTGTAACAAATTCACAATACACCCCTCAAGTGTCTTTTTCTTTCGTTCTTTTTCTGTGTAATTACTTATTTAATTATTAATTTTCGTCATGTCAAAGTCAAAATCTTTTTATTCCGTAAAAATGGCTACATTTGTTTGGAATCGTCACAATTTTTTTCCCTACCGTGCAGTTTATGACTAGGTGAGCACTGATAAAAATACTGCCAAAAAACTCAGGCATCCCTCTTTTGGTATCCAAACAAATTTACATAATTTATTAATTACATTATAATTGGATCGACTCACTCCCAGGCATTTTTATCATTAATATAGTCAGATACTTTATAATATGCCCGGCTTTAATAGTAGTTTTAAATTTGTTTATTGACAATTCTCTTATATTGCTGGGAAGTTTGTTATAGAACCGTATACATTGCCCCATAAAAGAATTACTTATTTTGTGGAGACGGCTTGCATGTAACACAAAATTATGCTTATTTCTAGTATTTATGCTATGAGTATGACTCTTTTTACAAAATGTTAAAATGCGACTGTTAAAATATCTATTTCTTTGAATTTTTCTCTAAGGCTCTCTCGGGGATCAAGTTTGTAGATAGCTCTTATGGCTCCCTTTTGCAATAAAAAGATGGTGTTAATGTCCGCGGAGTTACCCCAAAGAACAATTCGATATGACATAATACTATGAAAGTAGCTGAAATAAACTATTCTAGCCGTATCAACATCAGTGAGCCGTCTAATAGTTTTCACTGCATAGGCTGCAGAACTTAGTTTTCCTTATAATTTTTCAATTTGTGGGCCCCATTGTAGTTTGGAGTCAATTGTTATACCCAAGAACACAGTTGTCTCCACAGGGGCTAAATTAGTTCCATTAACATGTACATTGGTAGCCACCTGTCTTACATTAGGTGTTGAGAACTTAATTAGTTTAGTCTTTTTATCATTTAAAAGCAGATTATTAACACTAAACTAATGAATAACTTTAGAGAGAGCATCGTTAACTTCGTCATAATTACCTAACCGTCTATCAATTTTGAATGTCAGAGGTATCATCCGCAAACAATACAATCTCATGTTTATCCCTTACATAATAAAAAATAAGAAAGGACCTAGAATTGACCCCTGTGGGACTCCCATAACTACAGGGGACCCCGAAGATCTTTTACCATTAACATCGACCTACTGTATCCTATTGCCTAGATAAGAAGAAGTTCGAGAGCCTTGTTCCTGATACCGTAGTGGTGTAATTTTCTGACAAGAGTGTCATGGTGCACGCAGTCAAACGCTTTAGACAGATCACAGAAAATTCCCAAGGCATCTTGCGAACCTTCCCATGCCGCGAATATACTTTTAAGCAAATGAATCCCTGCGTCTATAGTTGAACAACCTCTCGTAAATCCGAACTGTTTCCTATGAAGCAAATTATGTGTATTGAAATGTCTGAGCAACTGGCTAAGCATTAGTTTTTCAAAAATTGTACTGAGAATGGGCAGTATGGAAACAGGTCGAAAATTCGAAGGAAGGAATTTTGAAGGAAGGTTGGAATTTTAATAAGAGGTCTATAATTGTAACCTTAAAGTAGAGATACAAAGCTATTGCATTTATCGTCATCAACTAATGTAAATATTAATGTTAAAATCGCCACAAATTATACATGTTTTGTCAAAACTGAATTTTCAAAATTCAAAATCAGCAATCAGCAAAATTGTCTTTAACGGGGTTTCTACTTTATTTACTTAATTATATATATATATGTATATATATATATGTATATATATATATATATATATTAGTAGTTATATATATATATATTAGTTTTTAGAACGCGCACTCGACTAATTTCAAAACTTTGCACAGTTTTTTGCATATTTCTATATACTCAGTCTCTATTAATATCAGCAAGGATTAACTGCCACCCCGTTTTTTGATACTCTACAATCGCCTAATGCTAGTTTGTAAACATCAATGTTAATTATTGGTGCCGAGGTAGAGTTTAAAAAATGTTCAGTGATACAAATATAATGTAATTTTATACCTTGAAGTGCAATGTACATTTAAATTTCTTGTTTCTAAGCCCACTAAGATTTTGAAGCAGTAAATTTAAGCTAGTTAAAATTATTATCCAAGAAAAACTCTCGTTCCTCTTGTGGGTTTTGTCCTGTTACAAAAAACGATTCTTGTGTCTGGATGCATACACTTGTTCGTGTTATAGTTATAGTAATTCATATAATCGTACTTGTAGTTTAAACGTAGAATATTTCTCGATATAATTCGGGATGTCAAATTTATAATAATAGCTAGAGTCGAAATTATCAATTAAATTTAATGGTGTTATACCATATACATATATCTCATCATGTCATTCATAATTTCTCTATTTAAATATTTATTTGATATTACTTCGCCTAAAAAAACGTTAGTGTGTGTCATATTGCTCAAATAGGAATATAATAACGATTGGAACCGCAGATGATTTCTGTCATTTAAACCTACGACGTATGGTGACAATAGTTTTCCAATGGCAATGTTCGGTGCTTTCATATTTTATGAAGTTCAGTAATGTATTATAGAATAACAAAGATTTGGTGAAATCTTTACATAAATAATTATATGTATTTAAAATTTGATCGGCACACGCATAAGGTTTTATTATTGAAGTTACTATAAAATGAGGGCCAAGAAGTTTCTATGCTCGGTTCTTTGAAGTTTGATACATTGATTGCACCAGTAGCGCTATCTATTGACGAAGATTCGTAAGTATATTCCACATGATTTAATAATTAATACATTGTTTCGGAGATGTTCGCAGCACACATATTGTTTTTATTGTTTGATTTTTATTTTTTGAGTTTATGGGTCTATAATTTAGAGTAAGACTTAAACGACGAACAGATGAGATTACGAGGAGTAATGCGATTTTACATTTTTTCTTTTCAATGGCGTTCTGCAGACATTGTCCGATAGGCTGATTATTTTGTATGCTTCAATGGTTTTGTTACACCTATCCAACTCACGTTTCATCAATGTAATTTCTGAGTTCAAATTTTCAATCTCTTGACAAGCAATTTGTTTCTCATGCTGTAATCTTGTCCAATAGCTCCTTTGTGCTCTGGTTATAATCATTTGAATTTTTTGGGAACCTTAAAATAGTATTATCAAACATTAAAGAATTAGAACTATCGTTTTCTTCAAGTGAACTTGCTTTTTGTGGTCTTCGATTTGTAATATTTTCTTCGTGATAATTTTCCATAATTACTAAATCATTTTATTACAATAATTCTTTTACAGGATTTTTTTATATTGAAAAAAAATCAAGAAATTAGGACTCGTCTAGCAGGCGTCGAATTGGGTTCTGGTACTCAGGACTAAGTCGCTCAATTTACGACTGCGCCAGATGTTTGGTAGCTTCCGCGGCGAGTTAGTATAAGTATATCTCAGTTGGCTTCTGTTTAGCGTTATTTAAAGGTAATATCGGCGGTTAGATGCTGAACTGCATAATCATTCTCCACTACTCACTGTTTACTTGCCTTATTATGGCATTAAGAATTTATGTTTTATCACTAATATACAAATGGTTAAATACACTTTTTCACGCTTGTTAAATAATGTCTGGGTTTCATCAACAGTTAAGAGCAGTTTTTACTATAAATTTCGTATAGGTCTAGATTAAAAAATTAAATAACACTGCAGCTGCTTCTTCAGCATACAGGCGGGTGCGCGGGGAGTGGTACTGTTTATGCTATTAATATTATAAGCCACTAAAGTGGATATCTTATTCCTACATTTCTTTGAGTTATGACAATCTTTTGTCAAATAAAAATCACTACAAAAAATATAAATTTGATCTAACCTGCTTTGTGTGCTTCCGCCGTGAAATGTGACTTTCGCAAATTAACGCCTGAATCTATTAAATATAAATTTGTCATTGCGACAACATGTCAAATGATTGGACATGGTTAGTATTTAATTCTGGCGACTGGCAACTATCATATGGTAGTGCCCATAATATCTTATCAATCTTTGACTGGTACAATCTATCTAATGCATTGTTAATATCTTTTTTTTTATTTTCTATTAATAGAACAATAGTAGTTTTTCTAGACATAAAAAAAGCTTTTGATACGGTCTCTGTTGCCACTCTTATACGCAGGCTTGAAACGATTGGAATCAGGGGGACACCACTGAGGTTATTTGAGGACTATCTTCAAAATAGGGTTCAGTGTGTCTGTATTGGAAACCACATTAGTGATTTTACCAGCATAACATATGGAGTCCCACAAGGGAGCGTGCTTGGTCCGACCCTCTTCTTAATATATATAAACAATCTTTGTAACATCAAACTCACTAATGGGAGGGTTTTTTCATATGCGGATGACACTGCAGTTGTCTTCTATGGCCAGTCTTGGGATGCTGTACGTGGGTATACAGAGAAGGGCCTCGCAGTCATATCAAACTGGTTAAATTCAAATTTATTAACTTTAAACAAGTCGAAAACAAATTACATAACTTTTACTAATTATATTAGAACCCAAACTGGAAATGAATTTAATATAAAAATATGTAATTGTAATAATCAGTCTTTAAATATAAATTGTGACTGCAATACTATTGCAAGGGTGAATCGAGCCAAGTATCTAGGTGTTGTCATTGATCAACGTCTCTCTTGGCATGGGCACATAGAGCTTGTTATGACTAGAATTCGCAAACTTGTTTGGACTTTCAAACAACTTAGGGTAATTGCGCAAAAAAAGCTATTAAATCAGATATATATATCACTAGCCCAATCTGTAATTATATATTGTATACCAATTTGGGGCGGAGTTATGAAAACTAAATTCTTGGAATTGGAAAGGGCTCAGCGATCCTTATTAAAGGTCATGTATTTTAAGGGTTACAGATTTTCCACTGAAAAGCTATACAAGTTGTGCAAAGTTCTTTCCGTCAGAAAATTATACATTCAGCTAACTATCTTAAAAATACATAGGAACCTAAAATATGATCCCAAAAAACTGGACGGAAGACGAAAGTACGTAATAGCACCCTCAGCCACTTTTAGAACCACATTCGCAAGAAGGCAATTCGCCTGCCAATCTGCCTACATTTATAATGAAGTCAATAAGCACACTAATATATACCCAATGACGATACATAAAACGAAGTCTGTATTAAATGTTTGGCTGAAGACTAAATGCTATGACGAGACGGAATCTATCCTTCAGGGTAAACTCATTCCTTGTTTTACTCATGTCGAGCACTGCGTACTAGCGTGGCGCAGCAACGGTGATCATGCACTCTCACAACCAATATAGTCACAATCTTCACGCATTCACCTCCATTCATAAACACACACATAATTGTGCATAAGTATATTTACCATTTGAACATAACTTTCTTCATTTCTTCTACTGTAATATTTCACAATTGAGATTAATTTCAGATATTGTTTAACTGTGTGTATGTCAATTATCTTACTACATATTGTATTCTTGTTACCCTCAGTTTATTATTTATTTTGATACGTTATGTAATGAAGAGCAGTGCCTTCTAATACAGGTATTTCTATACTTAAAAGGAGGTACTAACAATAAACATTTGTAAACATCATATAAATAAATAAATTATTATTATTTTATTTTTATTCACGGGCATTATCCCGGTCATTTAATAGGCGTGCGCGGGGATATGGATCCAACGCGTAGAGGCCCTTTTAAGAAGATTCATGTTATGTTGTACACCCACCGAGACCCGCTCCTAAAAATATCGATAGAACCATATATCTATGAGCAGGTCACGGCAGGTATTGGGACTATTGCGAATGTGTAGGAAATGATTAGTCTATTGTAATGAGGTCTGGAGGGATTATTGGTACTGGGTTATTGCAGAAGAGGGACGGACACCTGCCATAACTATCATATCTGACTGTTATTTTTGGCAGGCGGTGGCTCGCCACTCACTAGATAGACCCTAGAGAAAGTCGGCCGGGGGCAACACCGGTGTGAGTGACTCAGGGGTGTTGAGAGGTGTGCTGCGCTTTCTCCGAAGTTACTCGCGGCGTTATGCCCTTTAACACTTCCACCCCTGGAGTATATCACCTGCTAGAGCAATATACTCTATCGACTCCTCTCTGGACGGCCAATGAAGGCAAGCCAGAGCTGAGAGTCCTGCGGGCCTTCTTGGATTTCCACTCCGACCGACGAAGACACGCCGGAGACGAAGGCCCTGATCGACTCTCTGGAGCACTCGGGTACCCGTGGTGTCGTTACGCACCAATTATTATTATTATTATAGTAGTTAAGTAAACTGAAAATATGTAAAAATACGTGAAGAAACAAAAAGCAAACCCGATTACAAAATAAAGAAAATGCGAATCAGTCCTTTTCAAAGGATATTCCTCAATTGGGAATTTATTATAATGAAAACTAAGAACATTTCAATAAAAATATATATATTTCTTTCTTGTATATATGATGATTATATATTATTATGATCACTATATATTAATTTCTTCTTCTGCGCACTCTTGATATTCTCCACGCGTTGGGCTCCTCGTACTTGTTGTAGAGCGGCTCTAGTCTCTGGTTCTTCTTGAACTTGGAGAGCCTGGTCGGGTCCGAGAACTTGAAGAAGGCTGGCGCGAATTCCACCAGCCATTTGGGATCTATAGTGGTCACTTCTCGCATGTACTCTTTGGTGGTTAGCACCAGTTCGTTGTAGATCACCCTGAAAAATTAAATAATTAGGTTTACTTATTATTAACACACATATAACGTTTAACAAGTATAGAAAAGACGTCGAAGAAGGAAAAATGTATGATCAAGATTTCACACTCTTCGTACAATCGCATTGAGTAAAAATTCTATGGACTCGTGTCGATAGAATAAGTCTTTTCTAAGCTTTCTTGTAGATGCGTCTGCACCAAATCGTGTAATCACGGAAACAGACGACCTTCTGACTATGTAGTTAGCCCCGGTTGGGCTGTCACTACGTCACCGGACTAGAGGGCGGGCGTGAGGCGCCACAGCCTGAAAAACAAAGTTAAGCGACAGCCTAAGGGCCCCCGAGAGGGGTCGGACCTCGGCTCAGGACGTCGCTGGAGAAACAAATCGAACACGCGGGTTCGTGCCTTAAGGGCCTGTCGGAGAGAGAGGCGCCCAGGTACCGTGGGCTACCGGTACCTGGTGTATCGCGCAGAAGTCCTTACTCTTCGCGCCCGGAGCCGCCGAGCGCGGTGTGTGTCTGGGGTGTTGGGGTTGGAGGGGGAGAGGTAGGGGGCGTTCGCAACAGTAATGCGATCATCGGGATCAAAGAGTGAATTCCGCGGTCTGCGCCGGAACCCCCGGGCGTCGATCCGCGGGGTGTAATTGACAGCCCGGGCTATCAATGGGTTGGGATGTTGAGAGGCAGTTTCGAAGTAGCGTCTAGACGCTTTCTTCATGAAACTAATGATGGAAGGGAGTTCAAGGTCGAGATGGAGATCTGCGACCCTGAGATAGTGAGAACAGACGACCAGTCACAAACCCATCTCAATTCATACGCAAGTTCATACTTTGTATTATATATCTACACGCCAAGTCCCTTGCGGGGTAGGCAGAGAGAACCGACGACATAAGACGCGGTCCTTGCATACTTCACTCGCTTCTGTGACATTCATAGCTCTTTTCATGCTCCTGACATCACCTGATAAAACACGACCAATTTGGTCATGGTAGGTTAGTCTCGGCCTTCCTCGGTTAAGTTAAGTTCATACTTAATTATTCTAAATATGTTTAAATGAAAAAAGAAACGTCCATTACCGTCTACTTTTTTTATGCCATTACACTTTTCCAGCGAAAGACGTTATCAGCACGTTTTGACGATTTTAATAGAACTCGCGAATCACGTCTCTAAGATGCGATCCGCTAACAAAACAAACATCTAATACTCTTGATGGATTTCAGTTGTATATATACAAATGATAAGATGAGTTTACCATTCCGGTTGTCTGTTGAAGAGCGCGCTGGACGGGTGTATGTAGACCACTTGGCTGTCTACGAGAGTCCTGTACCCCTCCTGTGGGTCTTTCTTGGCTGCGTTCCTGAAGAAGCCCGAGGAAATTGTCTTCAGAATACGCTCTGTGTTTTTTCCTGCCGACACTACGTTCAGTTTATGTCTGCAATTAATATTATTAATACATTAATCTCAATTTCTATTTCATCCTGCACAAATTACAACTTAACATACACACACTCATACTCACACAAATGTATATAAATTTTGAATAAAGAACTCTTTAGGAAACTATAGATGTGAACTGAATTCATATGTCATTTGTTTTACAAGTAGTCACTAATTTAAAAAGTGCTTGTCTGCGTCGAAATAAATTTGAGTGAAGAAAAAATTCTGTCCATGAGTTATTACGATTTTCTTTGCGGTATTAATCAACAACAATGATAGACTTCGACAGGCATTTCACAAGAAATGACCCCATCCTGAGAATGAGAAAGCTAATGTTTATAACTTGTTTAACGAGTACAAACGTAGTCGGAGCAAAGTCACTGGTGATTTGTGCGCAGGACGCCTTTTTACGACGACGACTTCGGACGACTACTGAGCTTGAGTGCTGTGCGACTAATAATAGAAGCTGATAAAACAGTGACATGTCAACAGATTCGGGCAAGTTTAGGCAGTGGTAAAAGCCAAGTACAAAAAGTTATACACAAATATTTAGGCGTGTAGGAAAGCTTTTCTCTAAACATCACAATTTGACGTCAGATTAAAATAGCCGATATTCGGATGTGTGCCGCGAAATGCTTCAAAAGAATAACGGACGTGACTCGAATGCTGTACACGACATTGTCACATGTGATGAAAGCTGGATATGTTACGAACCCGAAACCAAAATAATCTGCGCAATGGGTGTTTCTATTCACAGATTTCCCAACAAAAAAAAAGGGCAGAAGTCAAGGGGGAAAGATAATTATCTAATTCATTGGATGGACGGGTCCGGAACGGGACGGGAAGATAAATTCAGAGGAATTTGCTTTATGGAGCCTGAAGATGCCGTAGTTACGTTCAAAAAAGGCGTGGAAGAGATCTGTATAGAGTGGGCTCATTACTTCAGTCAATGATGCTTAGAAAGGAACGCAGACGACGTCGAAAAGTAATAAAATTGGACTTCTTCCCGCGTTTTTGACGAGTTACATTGTTGTTAACTTGAAATTTTTACAATTCATATTAAAATTAGTTTTATGTGACAATTTCGATAGCATTTTGTAACATAAGTGCTAGTGAAATTATACTATATTATATAGTGAGTTTATAGTAATGAAAAAACTCAAATATAACACGTTTATGCACTTTTTGGAAGACGTGAATAAGTTCATCTAGAAAACCTTGTAAAAATAACTATCGTTTTACGGTTGGCATTTAAACTGGGTTGATTGGGTCTGGGTACCCTTCCCAAGTATTTTTTTTAGCACAGTTCCTGAAGCTGGAACTTAGAATTAAGATTTTGAAATGGTTCTGAACTGATGTCTTGGCTGTATGGGCTAGGTCCCTTTGGGATAAAAAGTTTCCTTTCTTCTCCTTTCCCTTCGGGGATAAAAAGAACTAAAAAAAGTAATAAAATTATTAACAGGTTCCTACATAATTTAGGTTTAAAGTATTTGATAAAGAAACATTTGATAACAAACAAACAGACAGGTAATTGATAATTAAAGGGCTTTGTCCTTTATGTGTTTGACTTCCGTTTTTGAGTCTGCATCGATTTTCCGTGTGCAGAGCTATTCTAGACTAACATAATTAATTTCATTTCGCAATTGAATGAAAATAACCAGCAGAGTAACATAAAAATGCCCTTCCTCCCCATACTTGAAAAATTCTGTCTACGCCCATGAATGAAAATAATAACATGGTATCGAGCCAATCGGATTATTCATGGTTAAACTTTAATAGTAAATCCATATAGTTTGCGAATTTAGCTCATTTGAACCTTCATTCTATGGATCTGGATGGATTACATGCTTGTAAACTCCACGTATATAACTAGAGTTCAAGTTTCCATACCTGTCCATGATACCCAACAATTGCTTCCTTACATCCTGCGCTTGTTTCAATGTCCTCATCTGTACGAAGTTCTCATAGCACCACGCATTCGAGAACTTGTTGTTCCTCCAGCTGTTGTACACGGCGAGCAGTGTAAGGTGGTCGCCCTCCGGTTGGTTGAACTTGGCCTTCTTCTGGTCGGCCAGTGCCTGCTTGTCCTTGGGCCGGTAGAACACGTTCTGGACGCTCAGCATGGACACGATCGTTAGGATCTCGTCGGAGCACTGTTGGGCCACTGACATTATGAGGATTTTTGAAAGATTGGGCTCGAGGGGGAATTCCGCCATCTGAAAATTATTAATTCTTCATAAATAAAATATAGATTGTGACAATTGTGAGGAACAACAAAAATCGCTTACATATCTAGGTACAAAGGTCATAAGAAATAATTTTAATAAATGGAAAATGCCATAATTTGTAATACTAAATATTGTTGTAATACATTATATATAATAAGGGTACGGTATCCGTACACACTGCACTTTACAGTTACTAAATCACGTACGCAGTTTTAGTAACATGAGGCATTAAAATTCATAGTGTGATGGACAGATAATCAATTCATTTACAGCAGTTATATAGTAACGCACCTTCCGGCCGAGCCTGGTGAGCAGTCCCTCGGAGTCGAGCGCGGAGAGCGAGTGCAGCTGTTCCAACGCCATGATGAGCGACGCCACCGGCGGCGCGTCCATGAAGTCGAAACGTAATAAATCGTTGATGCCCATCGCCTTTAGCTGCAACACCTGCGAAACGACGCGACTAATCACATAATGATTCTTAGAAACATACAAAATAAATAAAATTACTAAAACGTGGCACGTCAAGCATTTGGTCGTGTTTCAGACCAAGAAAAAAGAAAGACAGAACTTAGCGTTCTCATAAACAAGGTCATTAATAGGAAGCCAGTTTAAACAAATCAAGCCAGTCGTTCGCCAGTTCTCCCGACTAAGCAAGACTTAACCTTACACATACTTTGGATGAAGTCGTTTCTTACACATATATATCTATGAGCATATATTGGCCTTCTTTTATTTATGTGCATACAGTCATATAGTTTTATCGGTATAGTACTCGTTTTTAACTGCGTGCTATGAATGTGCATAAGTTTTGTTTTTATTTACGTTAATTACCAACCGAACATCGTGTACCCATACACAGTATGTCAAGATTGCGTTGCATTATGGTTTCGGTTTCGTAAATATCTTTATAGGCATACAGAGCCTCAGTAAATAAATCGTTTATGCGCAACAGATATTCTATTGAACCTATTCTAGAACCTTGCACGGTCCCTTGTTCCGTAGGTATCATGTTACTGCGCGTATCGCCTAAGCTTACAGCTGTAAAGCGATTAGTTAGACAAATGTTTATGAGATAAGTAATCAGCAGCGTAATGCCCTTATTTACGAACTTTAAGTCTCTTGTGCAAATGCCGTCGATTCATGGACTTTTTGGACATTCATATATTTTATTATAGGAAAAAATTACGTCTTTCGTAGCTAATTTAATTCTCATACACATGTCTGGATTTCTTATATACGTTTGTTCATCTAGAAGTCGATTGTTACTTGACTACAAAATATTTTGCACATTATCGCGATAGATCAAATTGCATGTAAATATATAGTTCCTATAGTATTAATAGTATGTACCTATGCGTGCCTGACGCTGACTGTACATAGTAGGTAGACATTTTACAAACTTCACTCTTTTCCTGGCCTGCGGTCTACGCATTTTATGGCGTAGTCGTTATATGGAGCTATATGTGTAGGTACATAGTTATTTTACGATTACGTTTTTCTCATGAACCGAAAAGTTGGTATAACATTATACGTAAACATCTTTCATATTCATTTCTTTTTTTTTTGGTAATATATCTTTATTAATAATTATTCTGAAAAAAAAAAACGATTTTGCTAACATAACACGAAGGCAGATTTATCCCTGTAATACAAGATATCTGTTCCAAACAACTTTTGAGCAGGATTGCAAACAACGATTTTTAGCATATGAGTACAATTCATACCGTAGTTGCGAGATTGGTGCGCTGTATCTCCGGCACAGGCGTGGGCAGCATCTCGTCCCTGTAGGCGCGCTCCGTGTACAGTCGGTAGCATTTACCGGGACCAGTCCTGCCCGCGCGACCTGCGCGCTGCTTCGCTGCCGCCTGTACGAAGAAACATACTATATTTACTCACTATAATTACAACCACAAAAAATTGAGAATTTGTTGAAACGGTTCTTGATAAACAAATTGCACTGATGAATGTAAATAAAGAAAGGATTTCAAAATCCATAATAGCTTACCTGTGAAATAGGAGTCACAACGAGAGAGTCCATCCCAGTCTTGGAATTGTAAACTATTTGCTTCACGAAGCCAGGATCTACAACATAGTATATTCCATCGATGGTGAGAGAGGTCTCAGCAATGTTAGTGGCTATCACCACTTTCCGGGAGCCCGGCGGCGCAGGTTCGAAAATACGCGTCTGCATCTCTGATGGCAAAGCCGAATACACCGGCAAGATTATCAGTTCCGGGACATCAGGACCTAGGGACTTCATCCTTTCGTATAGAATCTCACAAGCTGTATCGATTTCCTCTTGACCAGTCAGGAAGAGCAGGATATCACCAGGCGGTTCTCTCAAGTGTATTTGCATCACTGTTATCAATGAGGCGTCTAAATAATCCGTTTCCGGTTCTTTAGTATACAGGACTTCTACAGGGAATGTGCGGCCAGGTATCGTGAAGATCGGGGCCTCGAAGAAGTATTGCGAGAATTTGACAGCGTCCAGTGTGGCGGACGTGACTATGAGCTTGAGTTCTGGTCGTTTCTGCACGGCCTGCTTCAACAGGCCGAAGAGCACATCGGTGTCGACGGTACGCTCGTGCGCCTCGTCCAACATGATCACAGAGTACGACTTGAGATCAAGGTCCGTGAGGCATTCGCGGAGTAACATACCTTCCGTCATGTACCTGCCAACAAAAAATTTAATATTACATTACGTCACATTGCCGGTTGTCAGGCTAAAATATTAACAAAAAATATTACAATATCAAGTTTATCTCACTCACTTAATAACAGTTTCAGGGCAGGTGCAATCTTCAAACCGAATAGTATAGCCGACCTCTTGACCGAGCCGGCAACCAAACTCCTCAGCGACGCGCTTAGCGACCGACACGGTAGCCACTCGCCTCGGCTGCGTGCACGCGATCTTCCCCCGCGCCGTCAGCCCGCACTCCGCCAAGTACTGTGTGATCTGGGTAGTTTTACCCGATCCCGTCTCACCAATCACTATCAGGATCTGGTTATCAGCAACCGCTTTTGTCAACTCGTCCCTCAACTTATAAATAGGTAGAGACTGCCTCTGCTCTAGAAGAGACAAATTTGTCTTTTTGCCAAATGATAGTTTATTTCCTCCGACTACATGTTTTTTCCATTCTGGCAAATCATGCGGCGTGATACCCGTCCCCCTCATATTCACTGCTAGGGCTCTAGCATCAGATTCTGGCAACGGATCAATCCAGTTGTTACTTAGCCCTGTTGATGAGCTCTCCGTCTCTTGTTGCCCTTGGAGCATCTTCTGCTCTCTTCTCTCCTTAGCCAAGGCGGACTGCATCATAGCGGCTTGAGCTAGAGATCCATCCCGATTCTTGACTATCCTGACAGGAGACAGATCGTGTAATGCTCTGCCGTGGCCCTGTAAGAAGAGTGGCACCTCCTCTACCAATTCTATTTCTACGTCTGCGTCATTAGATTGTAGGCCAGTGTCTTCGTCGAAATCTGGTAACTCGCTCTTATCCACGACTCCTGATGAGATCATCTGTAAAAAAAAGTAAAGTTACTCAAACAAGTTTAACATACCTACATCACAGTACTTCAGCTGGTGATATTTTCCGCAATTTCAATCCCCTTCCTTTCATACAAATCAAAATACTCTAGCAAGAGGGGATAACACATCTCTAACTGTAGGAGTTGATGATGATACTTTCTAGTAAGTAAAGTCCGAATTCATTTAGAACTAAAAGGCTTAAAAGGCACTGCCGTATATATGCCGTATATATAAGGTTCAATTTGTGTACAATGGTTTTGTTTTATAATAATAAGGTGACAAACAATCTTACGGCCTGTTTGATAATAAGTAGTTACGTTATGCACATGGATGCTCGCAACACCAGGGGCGTTGTTGAAACATTGCCAACCTTATAGGTACAGACTTACTCTACCATTTTTGATAATATTTGTATCATCAAATCGTACCTGTTGTATCTCCCAGCGCTCGGGGCTGGAGATGCCGGTTACTCGCTTGCGGCTGGAGTCAGCGTCGCGGTACGACGTACCTTGCAGGCCCGCTAGTACGGCCGCGGCCGACGGGGGACGATCGGGGTTACGCCCTTCGCTCTCCGCCTGAAATAACATCGTATATGTATGTTAATACATCATCAATGATCTAGTCAATGGCCGAGTAGCTAACAATGGCTACTTTTATACCAAGTGGATTCAATTCTCACACAAGTAAATATTTTTGGACATGACGTGTCGGTTTGGTGTTTTCTTAGTATTATTAACATGGGAGTTTCTTTTTAAAGTTGTTAATTTTACCTGTCACACGTATATATGTTGGGGCTTAGACTTTGTTTTATATTCGAGGAGGATTACAGAAAAATCTTTTACAAATTGTATCTACATGGCGTTTATCCGGAAATCAAACAACTGTTAGTTACATTTAACAAATACAACATATTCATATAGAGGCATAGGCACGGTAATGTTTTAAGACTTGCTAAAAAGGATTCCTGTAAGAATCTATAAATGATAAGTTACACATTCTTTATGTCTGTAGAATTACCCCAAAATAATATACCATATTCGAGTTGAAGAAATGTGACCATGATAGCAGTGGCGTGCACTCCTTATAGGCAAAAAGACATTGCCTACCCTACAAATTTGATAAATACCATCCGATGTTTCATTCTTAAACATAGTTTTTAACTAATATTTCGTATCAAAAACAAAAAATTAAAAACAGCTCCATCTATCGGTATCGGTGCAAGTTATCAAAATCATCACTAGTCATATTCAAATCGCAGCTAGGCGCTACACTAGCGCCGCATTGGCAGCTTTTAACGGCAGAGACACTAACTATTTCTGTCTAAATTTACGTATGTGTGCCGTGTTATTAATACAAATACTGTAGTGTATGTACATTCTTGTAATTACATTGCCCAAATAACACAAATAACGCACACAATCGCATAGTATGGACAATGTCTTTTCAGCTGAACTATAACGTAAATTACCGAAGTGTCGTGAGCATTGCTACGTAACTATTTTAAAAAGTAGTTTGCTGCATATAATTATAGTGAAAGATATTGCCATTTCTTTTTTTCGTATAAAATTGATGTTAAATTTTATTTTGATTTTAAAACGGCCGCCATTGTTTTTGTTTTGAATCGATTGACTGGTAGCAGACGAAATAAGATTTTAAAGTTGATAAATATAGATGATATTCACTGCGAAAGTTGTTCATGTGGTGTGTGTATCTTTCGGTGAAAAAAAAACAAGTGATCACATACATCATTATTTCCACAAGACTGGGTAACCAATATCAACATTCTGTATTTTTTGGTAAGTTAATAGCTTTAAAAAAATTCTGCCTACCCTGTCAAAAATCTCTGTGCACGCCACTGCATGATAGTGATGCTGATTCATTGACAATTTGCCTCAAATTATATGTGTCTAAGAAAACCGGCTTAACTTGTACATATACATGCTGAACATGTACTTTCCAATTTATTTAGTCGTCTATGTTTAAACCTAAACATTTTGTACTTTCCGTAGCATTGATTGATTTGCCACAGTAATTGATAATAAGTGGCCCCAAAATGTTACTTATTTGTCTAAAATTTTTATATTTCATTTTATTCACGAAATTATACTTGAAAATGTTTTTATTTAGGCATTCAACTATTTTTATCAAAGTTTTTGGGATATGTTTTTGAATTACTGTCAAATAAAATAATATATACTTCGTTACTGTAGGTAAATCGTTAATATAAGAGGTCAAGTTAAGAATAATAGGGGTCCTAAAATGCTACTTTGTGTCCCCATAAGGTAGTATTTACATCTTTTAAATTGGTCTTATAAATTACATTAAATTTGTTTTTATCGTTGCTTTTATTAATTTGTGTTGCTTGCCGTTTGTATTCTTATTACATATATCTTTATTAAAGCACTAGCTGTAGCCCGCGGCTTCGCACGCATGAAATTTAGGCTTTTAATAGCCTTTATTTCTCCATAGACCTCAAATTCTTTCTGTTTAAAAAAAATACAAAGTTCAGGATCGTAGATGCAATCATAGAGCGATTCAATTTTCATACAGCGCCATCTATTGACCTTTACGGGAGGCAATGTATAATTATTTTATTTTTATTACATAAAAAGTGCGTAGTCATTTTATGTCACAAAAAAAACGTATTCTGTGAAAATAATAAAATAAAACTGTAAAGTCCCCCGGAGGGGAAGATATTTCCCCCTAATTTTAACCGTTTTTCATTTTTTACGCAGGAACCCTAAATATTTACGGGATAAAAAGTACCCTATATTCTTCTCTGAACAGTCCTCTACCTACCAGTGAAAGTCCCGTCTAAATCAGTTCAGCCATTTCGAAGATTAGCCCGGACAAACAAACAGACAGACAAAAAAGTTAAAAATGCGTATTTAGGCTTAGGTAACGTGAAAATACTCGTAATAATACGAGCTTAAGATAAAGGCTTTATTTTGAAATCACAGACAGACACTTCAATTTTATTTATATGTATAGATGTATAGATGAACGTTTCTATATACAATTTAGTCAGTAGAACGTTATGGTCTAACATAGTCATTCAAAATCTTTCGGCATATATAACGCTATTGTTGGCAACTCGCGATCTATGATTGTACATGCCTTTAACAAGAAGCTGTACACTGCTGAAATGATCGATTTCTTTTTTGTGAACATTTTTCAACATTCAAGGAATAAGTTTCCGAATTATTACTATATGCGTATATTACGTTTCCTGGCACACGTCCTTCATTGTCAGTGAAACTTTATGGCCAGTCACTGACAATACATTCACCTTAAACAGAGATGTATACATACATGAATAATTATTATAATAGGCTAAAATTCTAATTTAATTATAATAAAATTTGGTGATAGTATTTTGAAACAATTTTGTTTTGAAAGAATTTTGATTTGATTTTGAAAGTAAATCTGACAAAAAAATTAAATATACCTAGTCGGGTCATACATAAGTTCTGTCAAAACCTTATTATTTTAGTTTTGGAATACTGGCCAGAAATACGTTAACTAATTTTAAAAATAGAACGTTCCCGCTTGCCGAAAATAAAAAATAAATTATTTGTCATTCATTTTCAAATATGGAGTGGTCGAAGAAGGAAGATAGAGTCGCGGTTATCGCGTTGCACCGCCGATGGTTACGCGCCAAAAGAGATTTTCAACATTGTACAAAAATTTTAAATAACACTACGGTTTATTTATCGCACTATCAAACGTTATACTAAATATTCAAGCTTCAAGATCGTAAGAGGAGCGGCCGTCCTCGCACAGTTAGGACACCAGCGGTCATCAAAGCAGTGAAGGCGCGAATCCAAAGAAATCTTAGCTCTTCAGATTGGATTATGCAGAACCACTGTCAAAAGAATGTTAAATGAAAACTACGACTACGAGCTTATCGTAAAAAACCGGATATTTTTTGAACGAGCGTTTGTAAGAAAAAATCGGCCAAGTGCGAGTCGGACTCGCACAGGAAGGGTTCCGTACCATTATCTATAAAAACGGGGAAAAAACACGTTTGTTGTATGGGAGCCCCCCTTAAATATTTGTTTTATTTAAATTTAATTATTTGTTCTTAAAGTGAATATATAACTAAATATTCTGTGAATATTTCAAGCGTCTACCTGTTGCCGTTATCAATATCGAGCAAAAATGAGCAAAAAAATCATGTTTGTTGTATGGGAGCCCCCTAAATATTTATTTTATTCTATTTTTTAGTATTTGTTGTTATAGCGGCAACAGAAATACATCATCTATGAAAATTTCAACTGTCTAACTATCACGGTTCATGAGATACAGCCTGGTGACAGACGGACGGACGGACGGACGGACAGCGGAGCCTCAGTAATAGGGTTCCGTTTTACCCTTTGGGTACGGAACCCTAAAAATAGGATGGAAAGATCCCGCGTGTTACGGCGGTACGCGGGAAAAAATACTGCGAAATTTTTTTTTCAGATGAAAAAGTTTTTACTGTCGAAGAAAGTTATAACAAACAAAATGATAAGGTGTATACCCACAGTTGTGAAGAAGCGCGTATTCCGAGAGTCTAGCGAGGGCATTATACTTCATCAATCATGGTTTGGCTTGGAGTCGCATATTCAGGCTTAACTAAGGTGTTTTTCTGTGAAAAAGGTGCAAGAGAAAACCAGTGCTGTGGTTTACCAAAATACCGTCCTAACAAACATAGTAGAACCTCTTTCTCAAACAATATTCAAAAACAGACACTAGATATTCCAACAGGACTCTGCCCCAGCTCATAAGGCACAAAGCACTCAAAACTGGTTGACCGCCCGTGGAATTGAGTTCATCAGGCTTGAAGACTGGCCCTCTTCTAGTCCAGATTTAAACCCACTGGACTACAAGATATGGAAACATTTGGAGGAGAAAGTCTGCGTTAAACCTCATCAATATTTCGAGTTTCTCCGAGCATCTCTGGTTAAAGCTGCGGCAGAAATAGATATCAATGTGGTGCGTGCCGCGATCGATGACCGGCCGCGTCGATTAAGGGCATGTATTTAAAATGGAGGAGGGCATTTCGAATAATGTAAATAAAATTTTAGTGTACATTTAATTACCTTTCATTTCATATATAACTTTTACATAATTATCAAAAAGTCTATCATTAATTACATCAAAAGTTTTTGACAGAACTTATGACCTGACTAGGTATAATACTTACTTTTTCAGGTTCTGACTCATCACTCGTTTCTAACTCCAGACTACGTTTTCGGGGCTTCTTTGTATATTCTTCACACTTGTCCTCTCCGCCACGGGAATTTGACCCCTTGACTTGAGATCTAGTTCTATCCTTCGACCAAGATCTATGCCTTTTCGAAGTTATATGTCGATCCCGGCTCCCAGATCTTTTCACTCTGTCTCTACTCGTACTTCTTCTTTCTGGGCTTCGACTTCTCTTGTCTTTACTTCTACTGCGTCTGCTTTTCCTGTCCCTAGAACGTTTTCTTTTCCTACTTCTATCTTTACTCTCTCTATCCACAATTTCCTTTTGCAAACCTTTCTTAATCTCTGAAGGGGCCAGTGCTTCTAACTCTGCCATGGTTTGATCAACCACAGCTTTATTTGGTTTCTTTGACTGGTTATTAAATACATCTTTTGAAGTTAATCTCTTTATATTCTTATCATGCGTCTCATTACCACGACACTCATCATCAGAAAAATTAGGTGGTATTTCTTTCGGTGTTACTAACCTTGTAAACTTGTTTGCTGGCGGATTTTTATCATTTTCCACCTCATTTGTGTTTAAAACTGAATTGACAGGTTTCATATGCTGGATGATTCGTAGCAAATTTGTCATGAAAGAGTCGGAAAATTCAGCTCCATTCTCCGCTAATGCTTTTTTAAAACCATCAAAATTTGGATTTTTGTCTGCCAAATCGATTATATATTCAGCTGAAAATCAATGACAATAGGGATTATGCATGAAAATTTTATAAGACAGATTTTAAAAGAGGAGATATAGACAGGAAGATATCTAAAAGTAAAATTTTTCCACAATAATTAGTTTGTGAGGTAATGCTGTTTGAAAGTGGTTCATCACGTGACCTGAAAACGCTTTATACCAAACAAATGACGTCACTAACTATGAATGCTATGAAGAATTTTTTTTATACAATTAGATTGGCAAACAAGCATGCGGCCCGCAGTAGATGGTAAGCTGTTACCGCAGCCTATTGACGCTCGCAACACCACGGGGATGTTACTCGTGCGCTGCCAATCTTGTGACCTAAGGCTGTTTAGTCACAGTACCCAGTAATTTCTCTCCCATATCTCACTCTTCAAACCGGAACCAAGTATATAAATATAGCTCTTGGCGGTAGAAATAGGTGAGACAGAGGTACCTACATATACATACGACTTTTGTACAAAGTCTCTCTGGTAGAAATGAATGAATTTCATCTAAATATTACCTGTAATTCAATTCAAGCGTTCACATTGATGTTGTCATAGCAAAACATGTTCAACATATAAGAATGATTCAAATTATGATTTCTTTTTATTATGCAAACTGTTTGATTTTTTTTAACACCTAAACGCATATCTATCTGGTCGCCGTGATTTGCTAACAAAACATTTTTGAAGTAGATTATTACAAGAATAAAAGAAATAGCTTCCCCGTGACTCTCGCAACATAAGTAGCTATTATTGCTATTGACTAATAACAAACAAAATAAATTACAAACACGTTAATTAAAATGCTATAAACTTTGAAATATCTTTAATATCAAGAATAGAAAATAATAAGTTGTAGCGGCTTGTAGTTCGATTACATACAAATTGCGTCACGTGTTTTTTTTACGCGGCTTTTTAAATACTTAAATAATGTTTAGTCACCGTTTTCGGTCATTTAAAGGTTTATATATTTAAAATGATATTTTTCATAGTGATAAATATGCATATGATTAATTTGAATCACTTTTTGAAATATTGTCCGATCCCGTATGGAGAAAAACAAGATTGTGGTTTTTATTACAAATGAATCGGTATTAAATATACATATACCTAACAATACATACATATATAGGCATACGAGCATAGGGCCCCCTGATGTAAAGCGGGTACCGTAGCCTATTAACGCTTGCGATATGTTAAGTATCACTCGCGCGATGCCTACTCTGCTGCTTACACAGCAACTCCTTGGGAGCTTACTGGTAACCTCACTCACACGCAGGAACACAACAACCCTCTAGGGAGTTGTTATTTGGCTGCGGCTTTCTGTGAGGCGGAGGTACTTCTCCAGACGGGCTGCTTTGATGCGCCCTTCCTCTCTTAAAACATCCAGACCAAGACAAACAGACTAGAAGGTAGGTATGAAGTGAACATTGAAAAAATTTGTTTGACCATATTAAAACAAAAATGTCCCCCTTCCTTCCCACTCCCAGTCTTCAGGGTGCTTCCCTCAGTATGCGTGATAGCCTGAACATGCTGGGTATGGGTATTCATTGCGACCTTAACCAGCGTTATTACATCGAGAGCCTCATCTCAACAGCCTCAAGAAAACTCGGAGTTCTGAACAGGGTGCGCCGGTTCTTCGCGCCGGACCAACTTTGTCTGCTTTATAAGACACAAGTTCGGGCCTGCGTGGAGTATTGCTCTGGGACGGCTCCGCACAGTATCGTCTTGAGGCTCTCGATAGGTTACAGCGACGGGCTATCCGCATAATTGACGACGAGGTCACCAAAAGCCTAGAACCTCTTCAACTCCGTAGGGACATAGGTTCTCTAAGCGTATTTTACCGCCTTTACCATGGCGAGTGCTCTGAAGAACTGTTTTCCCTTATCCCACCCTCACCCTTCCGTCATAGAACCACACGTGCGGGCTTGCGATGTCATAGTTCCACGGTTGAGAATATCTCTTCGCGTACCAAAAAGTTCGGCAACTCCTATCTTTGTCGTACCATCAAAAAGTGGAACGCCTTGCCTGCACATGTGTTCCCTCCTTCCTACAATATGGGATCCTTCAAACGAAGCGTGAAGAAGCATTTTGCGGGTCAGCATGGCAGCGTCAACTGACAGGATACGGGATGTAGTATGTTGTCAGTTGGAGTTGCGATTTGGGCTCCTCATTCGGTTACCATCAGGCAAAGAGGGGCCACTATGCTGAACTAATATATAAAAAAAAAAAAAAAACAGAACATGCATGAACAATCAACTATGTACCAACCATATTTACCATATTCTTCTACAATCTTATCTAAAATTATCATTTACTAACCGCCATTAAATATTATAGAACCTATATCGATATATATCGAGATAGATAGATATATCGAACATATGTATATCGAAATCACATCAAAAATCTTTAATAAGTCTATAAATACACAATGCGGTTTTACCGCCATATATAATCTCTTTTACCTTTAGGTAGAGCTGTTACAGATAAAAAAGGTCGAATGTCAAGCAACATACCATGCGTGGGAAATTGAGAAATAGACATATAAATACATACATGCTCTACCTACCATACTACACTAGCTGGCTACTGTGACGCAGTACAGCACGCGTCGAGTTCGGCTTCACAAGTTTTATACAGCGATCCTGAATAAAATAGTTTATAGCAGTTATAGCACTCAGGGGTAATATAGCTTTCTGTTACTATAAGAATTTTCAGAATCGTGTCACTCGTGCGTTGCTGTAAAAAAACCTCTTCACGACTTCAAGTTCTTCAAAACTTTATACTGCAGTGCCTGGGGAAAATCTCGTCAAGGAGTTCATTCCATTTCTTATAAGATTTCTCTGACGTTATCTTGTTTGGATCCCCAGAGTACGCGACCGTTAGGGTTCCAGTGTATTAGGAAAGCCTCCCCATCGACGGCAATGCGATGTACTCGTAGCTTATGAGCTTATTATTCCAAAGATTGAACGATATGGTACTTCCTTATTATTATGATAATAAGGAAGTACCATATCGTTCAATCTTTGGAATATAATCCTAATATACAATTTGTAGAACACATGTATAGGGAGATAAAGTATCTCATTAAAACTTACACATTCAACGCCGGCTGAACGGGAAGTGTGTATACATGAAGTTCCGTAATCGCTCCGGCCAGGAAAAGGAAGGAAGGCCAGGGCCCCAACCAGTCAAATCGGCTGCAACCGACTTGTCGGGTACGCGGACGACTGGTTCGTCGCCCGTGACCGCATCCTCCTCTGACTCTGCTGGAGTTAAGGGTGTGGTGCCCCCTGAAACCACCAGCCAAAACGTCGATTGCTAAGACAAAACATCTCTTGGCGGGGAATCGGGGAGACATTGAACAGAAAGCATGCGCTAACTGGACCTGGGGAAGGAGCTAGAGGCGAGAGCGGTTAACATTAATGATGAAAATCGTTCTTCGACTCAGGTTAGCGCCATACAGGCAAACATCTACCACAGTTGGACTGAAACGCCTCGATTGCGGCGGTGGGACGGATTTCGGATTTGCGGAAATTGGATTTTTTTGTAACATATCATTATTTTCTTTACGCCAACCGATAGGCTAATTAAGGCGATCAGATGTTGTTAGATTTGTTTGTAAATATTATAATTTCCAAGAAAAATTATAATATTTACAAACAAAAATAACATCTTGCCATGTCCAGTTTAGCGTGGGCCTGATACGACGCCGTTCCCTTATCTACCTCGCAAATACTTCGTGTATAATGACATCGAGGGCCGCGTGGTTGCCGCATGGGGACGACTGACGCGGCAAATGCTTGCACATCGAGCCCCCTCGTATTAGCGAAGCGAGGTATCCTCCAGCCCGTTGGTATGTCGTTTATATTTATTTTGAAGACGGCCGAGAAGTGATTTATCGTACCTTGTTAGTCTTCGTCGGCCATCGCGTCGTTTATATTTAATAACCTTTTTCTCCCTTGCAAACAAACAAAATAAAACATTACTTTATTCGTTGGGTCGTTTCGATTGATAAGAAACGGTAACTTTTTCCTTGTGTAACTTTGAATTTTCTTGTAATGTGAAATGATGACTTAAATACATATTAGATATTTCTTTATAACCGTAAAGGCTTGATAGACCTAGAAATTCATTTTGTATCGAGTGTATACTTAGATTTACAATGCAGTTTTTATTAGCATTTAGTTTCTGTGATCTTAACATGATTGTCACTTTTATATAACTCGTACCTAGATATTAAACTTAGTTTTTTGTCAGTATTTAACCTGGAGCTTAAACACCCATCCATGTACACTTAGTATTTTCTTTAACAAATGATGGTCTTTTGATTTCTTTAACAAGGTTTTGATTCACCCCCCTGAAGATTACAAGTTCGAAGCTTCCGGTGAACTTATTCGAGGCATTTATTGGTTGAAACTGCCTGGCGCCCGTGAAAACATCATTCTTTCTATAAATTTTAAAGAAAGATTTTTTTTTGGCAGTTTTAAACCACTTACAGGGGTCAAATCCACCTCTACACTTAATTATTATTAAAAAATTATTACAATAAGTACCTAAGTTCAGCTTCTTTTATCTGGAGAACAGGGCAGTCAGGGACAATGCTATGTATGTGGTGCTATAGATATACACCCGTAGATTAAACCTACAAAATATCAAGCTGAGATGTACCAAGACTTGGTATACAGAGCAAGTTAGATATAATCCCATACAATCTTTTTTAATTCATTTTTTTTCGTAAATTATTATATTTACGCGAAAAAACTACAAAAGAATTGCGCTAACAACATCTGATCGCCTTAATTAGGACTATCGATTAGTAGCGATTGGAAAAAAATGATATGTTACAAAAAAATCTAATGTACTAATTACTGCGAACGAGAGACTTTGGAGCTTATCGTGGCCACGAACGCTAACACCCACGACCCCTTATGGGAAATAGCATGCAGCAACAAAAGGTTTGGTATCCTTTCTGTTTACCACTAACCTCAACTTACCTACGTAGCCCAAAGAAGTAAAACCATTATCGATCTAACAATAGCTACCAATAAATCAGCAGACTTAATAGAGGAGTGACATGTGTCCAACGAACCTTCATGTTCGGACTATATGGGGATTCACTTTAAGATTAAGACTAATATGTGGGCACCAATTCCTAGGAGAAATCCTTGGAAAACGAACTGGGGCATATATAATAGGATCCTAATAGGTAAACTGACTTCATGTGCAACTAGAGAAATCGATAACAAAGAAGATATCCAGGCACAGACAAGAGCCGGTAAGATTTCATCTAAGAACTTGCAAACTACCCAATCTGTTGCCTCGAGAGAGAACGTCTCGTGGGCTATCCATAGCTTTAAACCTTACACGGCGGCAGGAAAAGATGAAATCTTCCCGGCCCTGCTTCAGAATTGAAGTGAGGGACTGGAGAATGAGCTGTTAATTATCCGGCCAGGCCTGTTTTTCCCATCGCTATTTTCCCCAGCTCAGGAGAGAGGTAAGAGTGGTTTTTATTCCTTTTTTATGTGACAGAGAGCTCAGAGACAAGGCGCAAAGAGAAATCCCTCTACACCATAATCAACACACCTACAACTCAGGCCCACGGGATTGGCGCTACATGCAATAGTAGGTTAAATCGAACACGCAATACAGAACAAGCTAGTCAGTCGAGGAACATTAATTCATATAGAGCGAGTTCGACAAGACAAAACTTCTACAGCATAGAAACCGCGCTTAAGAAACACCAGGTGACATAGGGGATCGCAGGCTGGATAAGTAACGACAGCACAAACAAGGTACTAGTAGCCAAAGAATGTCCACTGGATGATGCACTACCGTCCGTCCTGTATCAATGACCTAATCATCAAGCTCAACGAAAAACATATGTATAAGCCCCGCACGTTGATATTGCGATGGAACCTTGTCACAATAACAGCTGCGTGACGTCATCCATAGCAAAAAAATACAGATAGCAAAAAAATTTTTCATAAAAAGTAAATGCTATAAATACCTACATAATAATTATACTTATTGTTGATGTGTAAATATGAAAATATTTTTAGTGTTAATTAATTTCTTACTCATTTTAACGGGTAACAGGTAACAAAACTCAACAGTAAAACAGGATAACAAAAACAAAAAGCTATAGTTAACAAGTACTCGATGCGCGTAAGCACGTAAGCGTGGGCTGACCTTGCGAACGGTACTGACGGTGCGACTTCGACTACGTCACCAAGATGGCCGCCAATCGCAATATCAACGCGCGGGGCTTATATACAATATGACATGCGGATGACTTGGCAATCCTGATTACAGATAACAAGGCCAGTATGGTATGTGACCAAACACAAACAGCGTTCCGGATTATGGAGCACTTGTGCCGAGATTATGCGCTCACAGTCAACGCTACTAAGACTGAACTAGTAATGTTCACAAACAGGTCACTTGGAGATCATACTTCCCACACTAAGGAACACAATGCGTCCACTTAGCTCGGATGGGAAATATTTAGGAGAGACTTTAGACAACAAACTATGATGGAAATAACACTTAGATGCCAAATTGAAAACACCTAACACGTTTCGACACTACAGGAATATGATAGGAAAAACTGGGGTCTCAACCCAAAGGTTATTCTTTGGCTATATAACACAGTAATCAATGGCGAGTACACTGATCTGGTGGACACGCACACGTCTACTTACAGTAAGTGATAAGTTGCAGCGATTCCACCTAGTCTGCCATGGCTATAACAGGATGTATGAATTCCATGCAAGTTTTGAAACTAATAATATAACATTTTATGTAAATAACACCCACATATGACCTTAGCCTTCCTCGATATCTTTTTGCTTTTTCATCTAAATTACCTATTTGTTTTTGTTCTATTTCAGTACCGAAATTGATAATATATTGTTTAATATAAATTTAATGTTTCCTTTTCATGACAAGAATGACAATTTTTTTGTTAAAGTCGAGTTATGGTTATGCCAATATTACTTTTTGATTCCCAAAGATTATTATTGAGACTGATTATAATATTTTTGCGAATTATCTAAAGTTTATTGGAATACATATGGCAATTCAGCAATTTGTATTGTGATTTAAACCTATTTTCTATTTGCACAAGAACAGTTAACAAATTTTTTACTTTATATTTTTAAAACATTTTCAACTATTTTTTTTCACGCACGACAAACATTTAACTAAAATTTTTAATTTAACTCTTTAAAACTATTTTCAAAATTTTATTTCACGCACAACAAGCA
This sequence comes from Pyralis farinalis, assembly GCA_947507595.1. Taxonomy (NCBI): domain Eukaryota; kingdom Metazoa; phylum Arthropoda; class Insecta; order Lepidoptera; family Pyralidae; genus Pyralis; species Pyralis farinalis. Next base: position 34,958,622 of record OX382268.1, on the reverse strand, counting down.
TTTAAGTATTATTTCTTTAGTACCTACCGAAAGTATCATATACCTACATAATAATTATACTTATTGTTGATGTGTAAATATGAAAATATTTTTAGTGTTAATTAATTTCTTACTCATTTTAACGGGTAACAGGTAACAAAACTCAACAGTAAAACAGGATAACAAAAACAAAAAGCTATAGTTAACAAGTACTCGATGCGCGTAAGCACGTAAGCGTGGGCTGACCTTGCGAACGGTACTGACGGTGCGACTTCGACTACGTCACCAAGATGGCCGCCAATCGCAATATCAACGCGCGGGGCTTATATACAATATGACATGCGGATGACTTGGCAATCCTGATTACAGATAACAAGGCCAGTATGGTATGTGACCAAACACAAACAGCGTTCCGGATTATGGAGCACTTGTGCCGAGATTATGCGCTCACAGTCAACGCTACTAAGACTGAACTAGTAATGTTCACAAACAGGTCACTTGGAGATCATACTTCCCACACTAAGGAACACAATGCGTCCACTTAGCTCGGATGGGAAATATTTAGGAGAGACTTTAGACAACAAACTATGATGGAAATAACACTTAGATGCCAAATTGAAAACACCTAACACGTTTCGACACTACAGGAATATGATAGGAAAAACTGGGGTCTCAACCCAAAGGTTATTCTTTGGCTATATAACACAGTAATCAATGGCGAGTACACTGATCTGGTGGACACGCACACGTCTACTTACAGTAAGTGATAAGTTGCAGCGATTCCACCTAGTCTGCCATGGCTATAACAGGATGTATGAATTCCATGCAAGTTTTGAAACTAATAATATAACATTTTATGTAAATAACACCCACATATGACCTTAGCCTTCCTCGATATCTTTTTGCTTTTTCATCTAAATTACCTATTTGTTTTTGTTCTATTTCAGTACCGAAATTGATAATATATTGTTTAATATAAATTTAATGTTTCCTTTTCATGACAAGAATGACAATTTTTTTGTTAAAGTCGAGTTATGGTTATGCCAATATTACTTTTTGATTCCCAAAGATTATTATTGAGACTGATTATAATATTTTTGCGAATTATCTAAAGTTTATTGGAATACATATGGCAATTCAGCAATTTGTATTGTGATTTAAACCTATTTTCTATTTGCACAAGAACAGTTAACAAATTTTTTACTTTATATTTTTAAAACATTTTCAACTATTTTTTTTCACGCACGACAAACATTTAACTAAAATTTTTAATTTAACTCTTTAAAACTATTTTCAAAATTTTATTTCACGCACAACAAGCATTTAAGTATTATTTCTTTAGTACCTACCGAAAGTATCGAATTTTTCGGTATTTCCTGGTACTAAATCTACTCCAGTACCAGGAAATACAAATTCGGTTTCTGTACTGCTACTGCAATCCCAAATTACATCTCTTCATACAATAGGAAGCAACAATATCAACAATTAAGCTGCAATCACTAAATCTTTAGAAAAGACTGGGATACATTCGAGAATCCTGGATGAATATAAGATTTAAGACGAGATTTTGCCTCCCTTTGTGTGTTGTACAATGGGTTGTGTTCTGAGAAATTGTTCGATAAGATGTCGACAGCTTCTTTTTACAACCGCACCGCTCGCCGACAGCGGAGAGTTCACCCTCGCACACTGGAACCGCAATGGCTACGTGCTGTACGGTTCCAGCTAAGTTTTCTTCCGAGAACTCTCAAACTGTGGAATGAACTCCCAGCCGAGGTTTTCCCAAGGGACTATAGCATAACGTTCTTCAAGAAAGGCGTGAAGAGGTTTTTGCATGGTCGGCAATGTATGAGTGACACCCCTGGTGTTGCAAATGTCCATAGGCTACGGTAACTGATTATCATCAGGCAGGCCGTACGCCTGATTGCCTCCTTAGTAGTACATAAAAAAGATCGCCAACCCAATGTTGAAAGCACCGAACAACGTCATCCCAAAAACCTACGTATTAATACAAAATACGTACCTCTGTCAATCAACAAATGGAATCCGAAATAAGAGTGCTAAGTATATACATGAAAAGAACCAAGACGGTAAAAGGAACTGGCGCAGGTAACTTCTCTGAGGATGAACCGAACATATGCCACCCAACACCTCTGGGTACCTACAATTTGTTTGGAGCTGAGTGCGTAGAGATAAACAAGAAGGCAGCTGCGGTCACCAAGCGTAAAGGAATACAACATACATATCCTGTCCGACAGCAAGGCAATAATGCAAGGTTTGAACTACAAAATAATAAACACAGGCTTAATACTCAAATGTCACTGTGCACTGGAAAAGGATTGTAAAACAACTGAACTGCAATGGATTGAAAGTCACAGCGGATGTAGGAATATCAATGTAAGAATGATGTGGTGGACTAACTGGCCAACCAACCTAAAAAACAATGTGCAACTAAATCTAATTTACTTACTTTGAATTTGGATTGGATTACTCACTATCGAAGGCAATGTCAGGCCCAAACCAGGCAAAAACAACCAAACCGGCCTTGAAGTTAGAAGGCAGTAAATGGGCTAGAACACTACAATAAAGAATAGATACTTATCTAATGAAGTAAAAACCAAACTAAGCCATTAGTAAACGACATACTGAAACAGGACTTCCAACTAGATACTCCCATTAAACATGCTACTCCACTAGAGGTATTTAAATACCTATCTCGACTCAACAATAAAAAAGCTCTAGGATTTGATCAAATCACCAAAAGGTTCTTCTTGAACTACCAAGAAAAAATAATCTTTCTAGCAATGTTACTTAACAGTATCATAAGAGTAGGTTACTATCCGACACCATATGGAAGTTCTCCCAAATCATAATGATTCCCAAAGATGGAGGGAGGAAGTCAGTCAACAAAGTTGGATCATATAGAACGATTAGTCTCCTACCTATCACCTCTAAGCTCTTTGAAATAATCTTGTTGTCATAAATCATGATAACCATGCAAGAACAATCTGTAATCCCAGACCACATTTGGATTGAGACAGAAGCATGACACTGTGGAACAAGTGCAGAGTCGTGGATCATATAAGGACCCTAGAACACAAGAAATACTACTCGGCAGCCTTCTTAGACGTTTATCGCGCCGCCACAGAATGTGTCGATCATATATTGATAAGCGCGATAAATTTAGGTAGATAGACCTCGTGTGTACTCGTAGATATAAGAATATTTCAAAGATAAGATTTGTTCGATCTAGTATAGTATTATTTCCATTTTTTTTTCTTAAATTATTAAAATGGTTAAAATCCTTTTCTAGGCGACCTCGGCAAATGGAAAGGCATGACATGTAGACATGACAAGCCAAATAAGAACTCCCTAGAGGGTTGCTGTGTTCCTGCGTGTGAGCAAGGTCCTAAGGAGTTGCTGTGTTAGCAGTAGAGGAGGCATCGTGCTAGTGATGTATTACAAGTTTTCATAGGCTACGGTAACTGCTTTACATCAGGTGGACCATATGCTTGTATGCCTCTTGATGTTGCATAAAAAAAAATGACAATGTGCAAAGTAGATGAAAACCAACACTTCTACTTGGTTACAAATTGTCAAGAGAGAGCACTGGTGAATTTTGTCCAGGATAAAAGACAAGTAACAAAAGCCATAGGGTCAAAACCTTTAGTCATCAATCATAAATCCAATATTTCTTAAACATGAAATTTCAGTCTATCTATTTATTTATCTATATCTTCACTACAAGTTCAGCTCAATTGAATTACCTTATGTCGGTGCCAAATAAAATTCTAAGAGTAAAACGACTGTGTAACTGATAACTAAATCTGCAATGTAAATGCACAGATATTGTAAATGTTTTGTTTTATAAGGAGAAAGCGAAAGCCAAGGAAAGATAATTTTTTTTTTTGCCATTGGGCCCTTGTGAGCACATATACAATGGCTTAAAATTTTTATATAAAATTAAATCATATCTTTTTTATCTTATGTATGCATTATTTAATTATTCATTTTTCATAATTAATCATTGACGAAAAACAAATCCTCAAAGAAACTTGCTTATATAGATTTTTTGTCAAATCATTAAATATAATAAACTTTGTCAGTATATTATTGCAATATACCAGTCAGTACTATAAAAAAAGAATATATGATTGCCTGTACTGATTTATTCTCAAGCATTATTGTCTGTTAAAGGTTCAGCAACTCTGTGATAAGCACTTTTGCAACAAATATAAAGAATCTTTTTTGAAATGTGCCTCATGAAGATCATGCTGGTCAAGGACAGAACTATTTCAGGTGACTTATTATATGCTTGAAAATAATTTACATTACAACAAGAGATCTTCCAATTATTTCTGCTCTTAAGATTTTAATTGAATTTTGACAATGTCTTTATATTTTCATGTTACTTGGTTCCGGGCTTGTCGCCAGCAATTTGGCAATCTCTCTGTGTGATTGCAATATTGCATTTGCAAGCAGATTCCCAGAGCTGAATACCGTATAGGTTTTAGAACAACCTTGTAGGTTAGAAATTTATTGTCCGTACTTAACACTGAGTTGCTTCCAAGTAACCAATGCAGAATCTGATATCCCAGATTCAGCTGTTCACATTTTTTTTGTAGGAGTTTCTCCAGGTGCCTCCTCTGCTGCTAACACAGCAACTCCTTAGTAGCTTACTGTTGACCTTGCTCACACGCAGGACCACAGCAACCCTCTAGGGAGTTCTTATTTGGCTTTGGTTTTCTGAGAGGTGGAGGTACTTCCCCATATAAGATGCTTTGATGCGCCCTACCTCTCTTAAAATATCAAGACCAAGACAAATTAACACATTCATGCACATACATGTTTGTCTTGTGTGGAAATCGAACCCTTATTACAATATATTTTAACGATGGAAAAAAAAGACCCATATTGGCAAGTTTCTTTTGGCATTTCTTCTTCGCCAATGGTCTTTTCCGAAATGCTGGTAGATTAAAAAAGAGAGATTAAAAGTAAAAAAAAAATGGAAAATTATTAAGATGACAATATGATGTAATTTAAAGAATGTAAGACGTGTCTAAGTGCCTGTAAGGCAAATAAATGATTTTTATCTTTTTACAAGCGTTGGTGTCAAAATTGCGTCAACCACGACTGCGTCACTGAGCTCGTCAACATAATATTATATGTCTCACGGCTACTAATGGAACAATGCTTTTAATTTTACTCTTACCTTTCCCTTTAAAGCAAGTAACATAATTTTTAAATTTGACATTTTCCAATGTATCAAAATATATGTGGAATTTACATAAGATAAATGTTTTGTTTCCAAATAGGTTCTAAGTCTTACGTTAATTGTACATATGAATATTACAATTTGTCAGCAAATACTAACATGCCATATTTGAGAAGAGCATTACAGGAAAATTGCCCTATTTATTGACCCACCTGAAATGTATATTTTATTAGTTAAAAAAACATACTTTGTTACCTGTATGATAGTTAGAACCAACATAAAAAATTTTGTACCTTATCAACATTTTCAAGCAAAAACCCTTGTTACAGTACACACAAAGAACCATACCACAAGATGCAGACCTTACACACCTCACATGCTTCGTTAACATTTGTAGCTTCTCATGACTCCGCTCTGGTTTTTTGGACATCACCTTCGGTTCAAAACACAGCATCATCTGTATAAAGGAGGCAAATTACTATTATGACACCTTTTCACAATACTACATATGTTGTTGTTGTTGATATTATTTTGTAATTGCAAGGGTTAAAAGTGGACTGCGTAGCATTGAGCTGGGCAGTCATCAGGTAAAATATTTTAGACATTCCATCGCGTAATGCTGCTAATTCGATGTGATTTTAAACAAAATATCAGATAACTTACCCAAATCTTTATCATTTAAACATGAATGATTGTCCAATTCTGTACACACTTTAGAAACAAGAGAAAGATGTTCTAATCTATCGACTTCACCCATTATGATATCTTAAAAAAAGATGACTTCAAATACATTATCGTGCTAAAACTAAATGTTTCAAATGTGAAGCAATGAGTATGCAATCAGAGGAGAACGTGCGTGAAGCTAATGTACCTATTATAAAAAAAATATTCGCACACTAAAAGTAAATAAAAATATGTAAAGCTAATTGACAATTTGACAAATCTGACACTGACAATGACAGATATAAATTTTTGGTTCTTTTTTTTATCCCCGAAGGGAAAGGCAAAGGGATCTAGCTTATACAGCCAAGTCATCAGTTTAGAACCATTTGAAAATCTTAATCCTATGTTCCAGCTTCGGGAACTGTGCTGAAAAAATACTTGGGTGGGAAGGGTAACTAGACCCAACCAACCCAATACCACCCGTAAATCTATAAAGATTTTTACAAGGTTTTCTTGATGAACTTATTCACGTCTTCCAAAAAGTGCATAAACGTGTTTTATTTGAGTTTTTTCATTACTGTATAATTTCACTAGCACTTATGTTATAAAATACTATCGAAATTGTCACATAAAACTAATTTTATACTGAATTGTAAAAATTTCAAGTAAAACAACAATGTCACTCGTCAAAAGCGCGGGAAGAAGCCAACAAGAGTTCAAGTACAACACAGGTAGAATCCAATACTTTTGATTGCGTTAACGGCTGTTTATGCCTCGTCTGTGCGCATTTTTTGACACTCGTAAAAGAATCAAAACGTATAGGGTACTTCCCATTGACCTAGAAGCATGAAATTTGGTATGAAGCAATGTCATGTAGCACAAGTAAAGGAAAAAAACCGAATACCGTAAATTTGAAGTTCCATCACAAAAAAAAAACTTTTTTTGCTACAATAATTTGTGAAAATATTGTTTTACGGAACCCTCGAAACGCGAGTTGGATTCGCACTTAACGGCTTTAGTACTATAGTAGCCCAGTTACGAGAGGTAGCTAAACACTTCTGGTTGAACAACGCTATGGAGTGCAGTTGGTGGTAGAGGGACGAATTTGCGAGCCTCGATTTGAATGAGATTAAATGAGATGAGATTGAGAGCGTACGTTCTTTGCACTTGCTGTAATCAGCAGGATGTTCTTCTCCGCAGTTACAGCACGTTAGCAGGAAGTTTACGATCGATAAAAAATCGCATTAATTTTTGAACGTACGTCCAAAACTTTGACAGCGAAAGCGACACTGCGTGCTCATGGATAGTTTTGGCTGATACTTGCTAATATGAACAAAGCAGTTACAGAGATTTTTTTGTTGAAATTTTTATGTATTTGCTCTATCAGGAAGTTGAAGGAGTAGTGAAAGACAGCCTATCTCTCTCTTCTTAGTTTTGCTCTTGTTTTCAGGCCACAGCTTGGTGACCTTCACATCTTTAAATCTAAGACTATCAAGTTCTTCCTTGACTTTGCCCACCACAGAAGCTGGAAGTCCTCTCATAACTGCTCTTAATTTTTTATCTTCTTTTCGAGTAAAAGTCAAAAATGACTCATTTTCCGTATTCAGTGCATCAACAACAGCTTTGTGTACGTTGTTAGTACTACAATGAGTGACTATCTTTCACCACCGCCATTACCATAGTGAGTGCTCTGAAGAACTGTTTTCCCTTATCGCCCCTCTCCCTTTCGTCATAGAATCACACGTGCAGGCTTGCGATGTCATGGTTCCTCTGTTAAGAATATTTCTACGCGTACCAAAAAGTGCAGCGACTCCTATCTCTGTTGTACCGGTAAAAAATGGAACGCTTTGCCTGCAGATGTGTTTTCTCCTACAATACAATATGGGATCCTTCAAACGAAGCGTGAAGAAGCATCTTGCAGTCCAGCATGGCAGCGTCAACTGACAGGACATTGTGTAGTCTTTTGTCATTTGCAGTTGCAATTTGGGCTCCTCTTTCGCTTACCATCAGGCGAAGCAGAGCCACTATGCTGAGCTTATATAAAAAAATAAAAAAGTGTGGGGTTCTTCAAGAATGGCGTTAAGATGTTGTAGATGTTCATATGCTAAGGTAGCTTCTTAACAGCAGTCGATCTGAAAACAGCACATATATATTTTTTTACACTACGTCGGGAGGCATACAAGCATACGGCCCACCTGATGTAAAGCGGGTACCGTAGCCTATTAACGATTGAGATATATTAAGTATAACTCGCGCGATGCGTCCTCTGCTGCTTACACAGCAACTCCTTGGGAGCTTACTGGTGACCTCACTCACACACAGGAACCCAACAACTCTCTAGGGAGTAGTGTTTGTAATCTGCTGTACGAATTGTTACACGGACTGGATTGTAGCACGCACGCCTAGTATGTTGCAGACACGTATACAAGAAATGGAAATAACAAAATAGCTATCGAGTGAGAGTCGATTGCCACGTGTATAGAAAGAACAGATAGAAGACAAACGTCAAATCAAGATGACTTTTTGTAGGATTTTTGAACTGTACTAAATTTGTCAAAGTAAAAAAAGAATATTCTAATGGCATTACAAATACACGTTAGGATACACTGAAATTTATTCTATTTATACTGTGAATAAAAGTATACGTAAAATGGAGTTCTTTACAGAGATAATCGTCGAAACAGTAATTCTCGGTATAGATTCTATATTCTTAGGCTTCTGTTTAAATCAGCTGACTAAATGTAAACATATACTGAATGCTCTACAGGTAACAAGATATTTAATTATATTTATATTCTCGTTTAATTATTATCATATCTACATAAGTAATACTTTTTGTGTCATATGTTGTCGAATTGTAATAATTTTTCTTCATAGGTACTTAGCCTTGGTAGATACATAACTTGACATACCTATTTCCTGTAATCTGCATACCTAATCTAAGGTACAAGGTAAGGTAAGGTACTTGAGGTACACGTACAGAGAATAAATGAATCTTTAATGTAATGTCTACCTCCATAGTTACATTACATATGATTTTAAGGGAAAATTTAATGTTATTGAGGACTTTTTAACTGTTATGTTTTCCTTTACTCACAAAAGAATTAGAGCGGTAGGTCACATTGAAGCAGCCCAACTAGAGAAGGTGGACTTCTCTAGTTGGGCTGCTTCAATGTGACCTCACAGAAAATCATAACCAAATAATAACTTACTGAACGATTGTTTTGTTCCTACAAGTGAGTAGGACTGCCAGTATGCTCCTAAGGAAATACTGCTAGCAATATGCAAGCTATACTCTTATATTGTAAGCGTTAATACAATCAGCCTTACGATTGTATGCCTCCCGACTATGTATAAAAAAAAACTTACGTTATATAGCAAATACAAAAATATCAAGTATATAATCCCACTCAACATAATGTAATTCATATTAGATGGTTGATAAATGGTTGATTTGTATCTATGGTAAGTTTGTGTGTGTTTTAGACGGCACCAGTACTGGACATAGATGGAACATTGAACAAGGAGATCAACAAGTATCCTAACAACACAATTCCGTTTGTGGTTATCCGGGGGCTTGCAAAACCTCTTGGTAGCCCAATCACAAGTAATTACAACAACTCTGTCACAGGAGTGATCCAAAGGTTATAATTTTGAGTAATTAGATATACTACTTGTAAATAAGGTGGATAGATGTCTGATATTCACTTAATCATATCAATCATTATCAAAGTTCCCTTTTAAGACTATAAAACATATAGTATTATGATTTTACACTAAAATACTTGTGTAAACTTTTCAGGAGTTCCTATTAATGTTTCTGCCGCGTGAGTTCCGCATCAGAACTCGTATTCAAAAATTACTCAGATTTTCGAAGTATTCACCTTTCCCGTCTAAGCAGAATAAAAAAAACATTTGAAATTCGAAAATCAAATTATAATAAATATAATTTAGATTACGATTTTTTTTTGTATTATTATTGTTATGTATTTTGAATGTTAAATTATACAATAAAGTTTTATAAACAAACAAACAAATGTTGCACATTTTTAAAAAAAAAAGAACCTCATAGGTATCATGTGAAAAAAGTTCCACTCAAAAATCTCACACCATGAAGGTTTAATGTCCATTCAAATTATCTTTTACTGTAAAATGACAATTTCATACTTTAACCCTTATTATTACTGCTGTGGGAAAAAGCGGCTGAAATTTAAACAATTTTTGTATTACAAAAGAGAGCCATCCACTCTATTTATAACCTGGGCTCCAGGAAATCACTTAGGGAGTTGTTCAAAGAAATAAATATTCTCAGTATGTATATGAAAACTTTTTTTATACCATTAAGGTGCAAACAAGCATACGGGGTGCCTGATGGTAAATAATCACCATAGCCTACAGACATTTGCAACACCAGGGATGTCAGTCATGCATTGCCGACCATCTAAAAACCTCTTCACGCCTTTCTTGAAGAGCCTTAATGTATGTTTGTAAAAACATAGTTGTTTTCAAAATTTTGTGAAAATAAAAGCAGAAATATGTTGCGTATTCTGGTTCATTGGCTTGCTAAAAGAATATAACTAGAAATTAATAAAATACAATAAGATTTCATTATTTTAAACATGTGAGGCGTGTCTAAGTGCAAGCAGTGGCGCAATGGCAAATGAAGAATATTATCACTTTAAAAAAAAAAAAAAAAAACCCGTGTGGTCATATATGACCGCGAAATGTATGGGAAAAGGTATATAACGGGTTCTGAAAACTGCTTAAACAACAAATAACTTTGTAAATTGTGACAAAAATAAACAAACTCTTTTCTTCCCCGGCTTCTTGCAAGAAGCAATGCAGGGACTAAAACAAATTAATAACCCCATGGAATCCTAATAGAATAAAGTCCAATTAATTTTTGAAGTGATAACTTCTTATGGGAGGGTAAACCGCTTCGTTACGTAACGCGTTACAGCGCCAGTTTACCTGGCTTCCCTTTCCCTCACGCATACGGCAGCTTTAATTATATGTAGATTAGTTTAAGTTATCACTTCTGTCGGGCGTCCCGAGATGCACACGTTTTTTTATTTATTGACTTGAGAGATTTTTTATTTGTTGGTCTTTTATAACATTTCAGGTTAACAATAAAAGAGCATGTGATAGCAAGAACATCTGCGGGCTTCTGGTCTGACCAGACCCGTACAATACACGAGGTGTGTAACTCCACACCATTTGTGTTGAACAGTGGGAAATACAGCATCGAGGTTGTTGATGCTCTTGCTGCAGAATTACTAGGTAACGTATTGCACATGTGTATGGTGATCATAGACAAATTTAAAATTTCACTTGGCTATAGCTATTGAACTATATGCGGGTACTGCGATTTACCCCATTATCCGAGTAAGATGGCTTTCAGTTAAGCTTCAATTAAGCTGAAAGGACCACCACCACTAGCACCATCACGAACTGCGTGCCATGGAGATGAATATACTGCACTGGATGTGTAGGAGTAATGCGAAAGGATAGCGTAAGGAACTCCCGCGTTCGCGGTAACCTTCCTATCCGTAATATAGCAGACAAACTTGTGTCGCCTACGGAGGCGTGGTATGGCCACGTCTTACCAAAACCGGCAAGTTACGTTCGCCAGGTCCTGGTAGAAGGGGTAGACCCAAAAAGTCTTGGCTTGACGCGTATGCGTGCCAATTGCCTCCCTGTAAAAATGCCGAAGACCGCTCGAAGTATTATCTGGAAAGCGGACCCTGGGCTCTGAAGCGAAAGAGTAGGACGCGATCGAATTAACGCTCGATGATCATGATGAATTTTGAATAAAATTCATAAGTATGAGGCTGTTTATGAATTAAATAACATGTGGAGAAAAGAGGAATATGATAACGGTGGTGAGCAAACGAATAGTTTTAATACGTATTCTTAAAACTCGGTAAATATTGTTGAGAATCTGAAACGAATGGAAAAAGTAAATATAAATATTGGTATATTTCATATAAGTACCTCACATAATATAGATCAAACCACTCGTGAGCGCGATGTCTAAAACGACCTCTACCCAGCAAGAACCAAAAAATATAGGTAGGTACGTACGTTTTTTAAGTTGATTAATGAAAAATTTAATATTGAAATTGCATACTTCTGCGATTTTGAAATTGCTGAAATAAATGGGGTATAAAAGCGGTCTTTCCGAACTGTAAGATAGTATCATTTCAAGAAAGCTGAGATAAATGCAAATAAATAGATATATGCATTTTACAGCATTGTGATTTAGATGTTTTAGTTCCTTGACATTTTTCAGTGTAGGTATTTTAAACGTTACGAGTTTTAGCCGTTTTGGATCTTAGACCTATGGCGTTTTAATTATACGTTTCAGGCATTATGTGCTCTAGGATTTTTGCTACATAGGCATTTTGCGTTTTAGACGTCGCGCTCACGAGGGGATCAAACTTCACTTCTAGAAGTTTGTTTGGTACTATATAAGGATAACTTCATTGCGGTTTTAAATATATTATTTAAAAGTGCAATGAAGTTTGTGGCTGTGGTTTATTTGTGGCTTTCTTAAGGGATTGTTAATTATAATTATGCCAAGATTCATTTTACACAAGTTCCTTAGGCCAATTTTGCCATCAAGCAGTAAGCTCGTGGATATTCACAGATTAAATTTGTCAGTTGAAATATATTCCCTCTGACCGGCAGTGTCAAAATTATGCATTGTTTTTGTCAGTTGAAATATGTTGGGCGAAGCGGATGTTTCGACGGTAAAGCATCATCCTTGACCGGCCTGTCGGCAATAATTTAGCGTCTGGATATACTCATATTCTGTATTGTTCTACTAGTTTTCCATTACTAAATAACACGTAGGTAATGTTAATTCTCCATTATATTCAGATATGGATGTAATCTCGGATAAGTTTGAGCCCATGTCCCCGGGAGTGATTGACCATGTATGGGGGTTCTTCTCTGGTGTGAGACAACGAGGACTTCAGACAATGGAAGAAATGCTGAGAGATGGTTCCTACATTACTGCAATAGGAGAACTGAGCAGAAGTAAAACAGGAGAATTAAAGATACAGCCTCCTAAAGACGGGCTACCATTGTATTTGACTATAGCTACTAAATCGAGCCTACTTAAGAGGCTAGCAAGTTCTAGAGACTTTTTGAGGTAAGGAATGAGTAAAAATAATTTCATAATTATTTTGTAATTTAAAATTTGATCACAATTTTTATGTATGTTTGAAGTTTCCAATATTTTATAAATTAAGGAAATAATCGTTTAGACACAACATTCTCCCCACAGTTATGCCGTGACCCAGTTTCAATCCTACCACGACACAAGATTGCACGTTCATTGCTAAAAAAAACCCCTATTTGCTGTAATCCCTTACTACCACGCCTTTTACCATCACCAGGAGCATAGAGATATTTTGGCTTCGAAATCTCCAGCGAAGTTAAGTTCTGAGGTCTTGTGATTCGTCACAATGACAAGATATTAAGCTCTTGAGTTTGAGGAGAGATTTTGCCTACCTTTGTATGTTATTCAGATTTTACAATGGGTTGTGTTCCGAGGAGTTGTTCGATATGACTCGATATACGATGGCCTAGTATTACAATCGACCATATTCACTTATAATCTCGTTAACTACGTTACATAATGTTTTAGGTTTCTGTTGGTAGTGTTTGGTTCAGTGGCGGTGGCTGCGTCGTGTCGTATCGTGTATAAGTACTTGAAGCGACGGAAGCGGCGTGAAATGGAAGATAATATGAAGAGGCAACTGGCGATCGGTCGCCGCGAGCGGCGCGCGCACGCCCGCGAAAAGAACCTCACTGAGGTCCAGCTGTGTGTCGTGTGCTCTGAGAATCCAAAAGAGGTGCGCTATTACATGGTTTAATAACATCTTTCATATACATTTTCCTAAGGATCATGGACTTCTGAACGTTTTTATAATCTACTCCAAATTAAATATAACTGAACATGGAGTTCAGCCTTGTTAATGGACCATTTTGCCCTCTTCAATGCTAACAGTACGGCTGTTAATGATAAACGACGAAAATAATATTTAGCGGCCCTTGCTGATCCGGATTATCTTCTAACCTTTGATGTGTTCCATGCGTTTCATTCATGACTATTTTGTATACCTACTATCAGATAAGCGTACGGCCTGCTGACGATTGGCAAGGCGCTTCCTACAAAGTAAGAAGATATGTAAATTGTATATATTAAGTGGGATATGGTATCTTCCTTTAAGAGAGATAAACAAGTTATAGGGGTTCATAGTTAACATTTTTTTTGTATGTATGTATACCTTCACGCCAGGTCCCTTGCGATATGAGGTAGGCAACACGAACCGAGCGCCGTCACACGTCACTCCTGGAGCTCCCGACATTACCTACCTTCTGATAAAAAAGACCAATTTGATCATGTTAGGTGACTCTTGGTCTTCCTTGTCTCCTACATCCTTCCACTTTTGCATTATATATCTATTTCGTCATATATTATTTCCACATGTCCGAACTAACGGAACACGCCTTTTTATCTTAACTCGTCTCTCCACATCAACGGTGTACATTCTATCCCAGCCAAAAGCGCATCCAAGATATACAATCTCATCCACTTGCTCCAACACTACATCATCAACCGTAATCCCCAATCCTCGTGTTCGTTCTGGTTGCCTCTCGATCTTTTTTTGTAATAATATTATGTTGGATTGGAAAATATGCTGGATATCCCTGTCTGGCGATAAACAATTGTCTTGCCCGATTAGAAATGTTTGCAACTCTTAGTACAGCATAGATACGAGATTAGTAAGGAGCCAGGAGAGACAGGTACATCAACAATTTCTATCTTTGCTGTTGTTTTCAGGTAATATTATTACCGTGCGGACACGTATGCCTCTGCGAGGACTGTTCAGACAACATCAATGACACCTGCCCCATCTGTCGCGAGAGAATAGCGGCCAGAGCGCCCGCCTTCATTACCTAAATAGGAAACAATTGTCATATACACATTAAGCTCGGCGCTCACCAGTGGCACGGCTTGGCTTGGTTCGCCAAAATATTTATTGGAAGAAGGATCGAATGGCCCTGGTGATGCGGTAAGCTTTGGCTGGATCAAAATCACATTCGCTCACAAAATTCCTTTGCAGTGGCCGTGCCGCCAGTGAGCGCCGCCCTTTACTTGTACAAATGTACAGAAGCTTTAGGCATTTGATGTTGTTCTCAAACCGTCGCAAGGTCCTGCGCTGCGATTTCACTGTGCTATTGAAATGCCTGTAAATTAAATTGGTGTTCTCACGAAATTCAATTGGTATGGTCGATACGTTCATGCGTTCGAGGTAATCGGCGCAGTTATGATTGACGATGGCGCGATCTTCTTGATAAAATTTAATTGTCCGAAGGAAAGAGCTGGATATAACTATACTGATATTATTTTGTAACCTACAAATACATTATTTTAATTGTAACTGTAACAAAAAAGTTCAAATGAAAGATTATTGAAAGTAGCTATAATAGTTGTTACAATCCTTAACGGATTCGCATACAACAACGGTCTACTAATATAGTTTCAAACGTAGACTTGCGAGTTACGTTTGTACCATAAGATCTAGGTTTAAGGCAGTGGCGGCGGTAGAGGAAACGTGGACGTCGGCGACATGTCAGCCTTGCGAGGCTTCTTAGTTTCCAGTCAGAAAGAAAATGTTAAACGAATTTCATTATTACGGAACACTACGCGTATGTTACTCGCGCGCTGCCAATCTTGTGACCTAAGGTTATTCCGTCACATTACCCAGTAATTTATCTGCCGTATCTCACCCTTCAAACCGGAACATATCTATATAAATATAGCTGCTAGGCGGTAGAAATAGGTGAGTCAGAGGTACCCACGCAGCTGACTTTTGTACAAAGTCTCCCTCTGGTGTTAGCAAACAGATGTGGCATCGCGCGAGTGTTAATAAAGTGTTGCAAGCGTTGATAGGCTAGAGTAACTGCTTTACATCAGGTGGGTCGTATGCTTGTATGCCTACCGACGTTGTCTAAAAAAGGTTGGTATATGCTAGGACTTTAGCTTCTTGTCTTGTTATAAACCTTGTAATAAGACAACATATGTAAAAACAGTAATCGCAAGATCGTGGACCGTTTGTAAAGACATTGCCTTATGTATTGTGTGAAGCCCGTCACAGACGCAGCTATAATATATCGTAATATAACATGCTGTCTTACTCATGTATAGAACATGCTGAAACACAGATTTACAATGTTGCATATATTTAAAGCGAGATAGCACGTTATCTTATAGCTACGTGTGTGAAGCGCTTAAAGCTTACAAACAGTGAATGTCTAGTGTTATGAATTAATAAAAGAGATTTTACTACAGTTTGTCTTGTTTATGGTGTAAGACCGAACCTACCCCAATCAAAGACAATGCGCGCTGCCCCTATACTTTCACTTCATCAATGAGTTGCTCCTTTATTATTATAGCAGACTTTAAAGACAGCTTATCATCAGCCTGTGTCTGCCCCAACAGTTGTGTATGTGAGCTCCCTCTATATGACCCTCACCTGTGCCGCACAAACAGCGCGGGGATGCCTAACGTTTCTTAGTCCCTTAAGTGTCACTCAAATCTTTTTCCCTCTTCTTCAGCCAAAACTGATTCAGCTAATTTGACAAGCCTTGGAGTGGTTAGCTTAAATACTGCTTAAATACCAAGGCTCTCGTAGGTTCGATTTCCATCAAGACAAATATTTGTGTGCACGAATACTTCTGTTTGCCTTGGTCTGAATGTTTTAAAAGAGGTAGGGTGCATCAAAGCAGCCCGACTGGTGAAGTACAGTCCACCTCACAGAAATCGCAGCCAATAACTCCGTAAGTGATTGTTGTGTTTATGCAAGTGAGATTACTGGTAACTTCCTGAGGACTTACTATGTTAGCCACAGTACATATATATATATATATATTATATATAACTATTTTACATACGGTGAGCCGTATGCCTTCTGAAATTGTACAAATAAGAAAGCTATTTTCAGCTTTGTTATTATATTAGGATATATATTTATGCATAGTTTTATTCGTCTAAATTTGCAAAAAAGTTTCCTAAATAAAAAATGAGTTGATTTTCTTTTGTAAAATATTACGAATATGTATTGTTTTAATTAATATATGAAAAAAAGACAGCTGTAATAAATAGTTTTATTAATTATCAGAAACCAATCTGTAGAGAACCCAGTTTGCCGCACGAGGCAGAACAGCCATCGTCTTCCTCAGCGATTTTAATCAACTGTTCATCATCGGACACATCTAGCTCATCGTCTTCATCGCCATTTTGAACTCTATTCACATTCGTAGAAGAGTGTGATTTATCGTCTTCATTTAATCCATACTCTTCCAACAATGTATTGATTTTCGAATTACTGATATTTTCTTTATTTGTGTTTTCATTTGAAGTATTGTATTTTTGTGAACAGCATTTGTTACTACCGCAGTGCCTGTTTTTGCTACTTGAATCGCTTTTATTACTTCTGCATTCAGATATACAACCATTTTTAGTACCTCGTTTATTTATTTCAACTTTATTACTAGAGCAATTTACATCTAAAATGTCTTGTTCCATTGACAGCTTTAAACTCTGTTTTGCGTTATATTCTTCTAGCATTTTCTTAGCTTTCGAATTCTTTCCAATGCCGAGTTTGGGTAGGCCTTTGTTCAAGCCTTCGAGGAGGACACAAGCCTTGCACACTTCCTGTGATGAGACAAAGTTACATCTCGCGCATATCCTCTGTGATGGTAGGGACACTTCCTCCTTGACAGACATTGTTTCTCCTGAAAATAATACAGAATTTCCTTTAAGAAGTTAGTTCAGTAATGTTCATGTGTACAGTAATTCAGCCAGAACAAAAAGTGCAGAAATAACAACTGCTGCTGTGTCCCTGCGTGTAAATGAGGTAACTACGAGAGCACCACTAAGCTCCTAAGGAGTTGCTGTATTATAAGCAAATGTGCATCGCGCGAGTGAGGTTGCATCCCGACGATGTAAAAAAAAAATAGTTTTTATACAACGTCGGGAGGCATACAAAAAATACGGCCCACCTAATGGAAAGCGGTTAGCGTAGCCTGTAAATGCTTGTAATACATTAAGTATCTCTCGCGCGACACCACCTCTGCTGCTAACACAGCAACTCCTTCAAAGCTTACTGGTGACCTCACTCACACGCAGGAATACAACCACCACCCAGAGTTGTTACTTCGCTGCAGTTTTCTGTGAGGTGGAGGTTCTTCCCTAAAGGGGCTGCTTTGATGCACCTCAAAAACACCCAAACCAAACAAACAGTCATATTCAGATGTGATGATGATCAAATGTTTGCCCTGTATGGGAATCGAGCGTTGGTGTCAAAGTCGCGTTATTAACCTCTCCTCCATAGAGTTCGTCAAAAATTATGTATCATCTTTGCCCGTAAATCAAAATATGAGAGAGAAGAAGAAAGAAATGTACCGTCTATGCTAGTATGAAACCAAGGCTTTAGTGAAAGAGAAGCGTGAAATACAAATTATGAATGAGGAAGGGCGGCCAACGAAAAATTTCGAGGCAAACTCTTTTGGAGAGAGGTAAAGAAGACTCAAGAGTGGTTCATCGGCATCCAGAATGGACAAGATCAAGTCTAACGCTAGTGTCATTCTTGCTAACACTCAGGAAGTGTTAGAACGGTGGAGTGTATATTATGAAGTAATGTATGAGTATTTCTCAGACGCTGGCATTGAAAGTGAGTCTGAAGCTTACATCACGGTGACGGCGTCCGACGAAGGTATAACTATTGATGAGATCGAATGGTCGATACGAAGCTTAAAAAGATGGAAAGTCCGCGGGAATTAATATGATTACAGCTGAGATGATCCAACTAGCTGACACTTACGCCTTCTGGCAATTAAGGAATCTATGCTGGAGAACAGGAAGGGTCCCAATGGACTGGAGATGCGCAGTCATCGCATGCATGCACCAGCTATAGGGCCATCAGTTTGATCAGCTTAGCAGTAAAAGTATATGGAAAGCCAAGTAAAAGACGAATGAGGGTGAAATCCGACGGAATGCTGTGGGAGGCACAGGGAGGATTCCGTAATGGAAGGGGATGTACATCAAGTTTTCTCGCTCTGCAATATCGTGAACCGTGAGCATATACCAGAAGGTTTTCTGCGGTTTAGTGGATCTTGAAAAAGCATTTGATAGGATTGTGCAAAAGAAACTGTGAGGCATATTGAGATATGGGATTGACGGTTCACTGCTCCGTGATGTGTAGTCCACTTACAAGGATTGCTCAGCATTTGTGCAGACAGATGGTAGTATGTCACTCTGGTATGATGTCAAAATAGGTGCCAAACTGGATTGCATGCGATCTGCTAGGCTGTTTATTCTATATCTCGATAGTTGTCTGCAGAGAGTAAGGTCAAATGTACAAATGTAGGATTGCGCATGAGTGACCTAGAGGTGAACTGTCTGCTATATGCAGACGATGCTGTGATATTAGCAGAAGCACCATCTGAACTGCAAACACTAGTCACAATGAAAAACAATAGGCATGATGACAGATTTTGAATTTTCCTTCTGAAATATAAGTAGACGGCTACTATTTTCGAAAAAAATAAAATTTCAACAAAAAACAGTTTTAATACTAATTTATGTATTTTTTGCTATATAATTTGAAATAAGCGCGGAAATCTCAAAAGTGTCATGGCGTCGCTTGTGATTTAATGAAAGTGAAGTAAATATTATTCATTTCGTTTGTTAAAATGAATTCTTAAGTTTACAAATGGTGTGTGGACCCTCTGTGCAAAAACACATCAATAGCAATATCGAACAAACTGTTTGTTTATGTTCCAAGCAAGAAAACAATAAGAGATAAGTGGCTAAAGCTCGCAAGGCGAAACCCATCAGATGTTGTTACTAATTGCCACTTTATTTTTATGAGGACCACTGTGATGTAAGTATTTACACTATTTACTATAGAGTAATACGTGTGTAACTCAAAATCTTCAAGATGTAAATGATTGTTGACCTGTATTTTATTGTGGTTGTGTTTACTTTGATCTTGATTTATCGTTGTTGATAACAATTTCAATGGACTATTTATTCTCTTTTCAGCTGCCAAATGATATGGAAAATTACATGCAATATCATGTGTTAGGATCGGTGTCACAAATGCGTATGATACCAGGCCAGGATGTATTCCCAAGAAATTTGCATGTCAACCAGACAGAAAATTACGAAATAACAACTCTGGGTAAATTAGAGCTGTTTGCCTTAGTAAAACCTTGTTCCATTGTTGATGATTTTCGGATTAAGTATTTTTATTATAAAACCACGAATAAACAACAAAAGCAACTGATTAACCCCTCAAGGACCGTTATATACTGTTATCCATACATTTCGAGCCTCCTTTGAGGTTCGCGGAGCTGATGATGATGCAAAAATTACTCGAAACCCGTAATCACAACAAAAATTCATGCAACACGGTCTTATGTACTGTTAGTCGGGTCCACTTAGTTGTTATAAAAAAAAAACAACTTTTAGAAAAACCCACACTTAATTTATTTAATTTAAATTTTAATATTTTTATTTCTTCACTACAACTATATACAGTTCACTTTATATACTTTATATATGTATCGCACTACTTCCGTGATATACATATACTCTGGACTTAGAGTTGTCCGAGCAAACCGGCAGTATTCTGTTAGCTTAGCTAGCTATCCCAGCCGGCAGGCAGAAACCGGGTCCGTAGCTGGGCAGCAGTTTGGCTAGTAGAATAACGACTGACTATCATTGAAGATTGTATCGATTATATAGGCATAATATCGCTGATCTGTTATTTCCAATATAGTGAAACAGCAACCTAAGCAATATCATGCTAATATATGGATGTAACAGTACGTAGTCGTGACGTCATTCGCTTTGATTAATGGTTCAGTTAACATGGCCGAGTCCCGAATTTTATACTTTTATTTTCTTGAAAATCTTATTAATCTCAAATGTTTATTTTAAGTTACAGTAACAGTATTTAACAGTCATTTTATGGAATTATTTTGACATATTTTTTTTTCTAAAACCATTTATTCTTTGATTCATCATGCCTATTGTATGGAGAAAGGCTTACTATTAAATGGGAAGAAAACAAAGATAATGGTATTTGAAAGAGAAAAACCAGAACCAGGAATGAGATTGTATATATTGCATGCGCTTTCAGCAGGGATGAAAGGTACATCACTGATGTGGAAAGATGAGTGAGCGTTGGAAATAGTGTGAATGGAGCGCTGGAAAAAATTCTTGTCAGTCAAAACATGAGTTCTCTATACACAATGCAGTGCTGTTCCCAACGCTTACTTATGGAAGCGAGAGCTGGGTATGGCAGAGAGAGTATCAAAGTAGGATAAACGCGGTCGAAATGCGAGCGTTGCGCAAAATTTGTGACGTAACGCTTGTAGAGCGTACTCGTACTGTTGATGTTAGAAACAGAGCTGGTCTGAAAGTGAGCAACGGTGTTAAACTTATTTTAGAGGCATGCTCAGTTGACGGACATGTAGAAAGAATATAGGATGAAATAATGACAAAGCAGATATACAATGCAAAAGTGGAAGGATGTAGGAGCCGGGGAAAGCCAAGACTTACCTACCATGACCAAATTGGTTGTATTCTATCAGAAGGTGATATCAGGAGCCTTAGAAACTGGTGAGCGTGCATAAGAAGATCAATGAACATGTAAGGTAACCGATCATAAAATGACCGAGCATTAAAGTGTATTAAGTGAAAATAAAAGTGATATTTTTTTTTTTTAAAGACACATCCATAGTGCATAATATATCTGTTTTAGACACGCGAAATCATTGGTATAGAATGTATGTAGCGATAAACGGAATTATTACTATGATGTAGATGTACTAAAATGGCGTAAATGTGAACTGACTTGTAGTTGAAATTTTTAGAAAACGTAATTAGAGATTGAGAATATTTTTGAGAATTTAAGACGGTTGACACCTAAAGCTGAATTTTTAATTGTTTGTTGAGTTGTAGATAAATAACCTATCTTATAGTATTTCGCTCGAACGTTTTGCGTTTTGTAGTACATTGCTCGTCTGGCCTAAGGAAGAATACTAGGCATTCGAGGCAATCAGGTATGTAGAGGCTTAGGGACGTCAAGATGTAGTGTACAGAAGTCACAAACCCTAGACGTTTTCTCCTTTCTAAGTAACACATAGACCCTCAGGCTAAAGAGCTGAGGTAGTTGGCAACGTTCTCGAGGAGCAATCATTGAGTCAAACTGTGATAATCATAGGTTATTTATCTGTCAAGTGTAACTGTAAATGTTTTGTCAAGGATAAGGACCACCCAGGAATCCGCGCGTCGCGTAAAGGAGCGAGCCATTCCTCAGGGCTGGGTAAGCGGAGCGATGACGCTGCTCCCGATTCATAGAAACACGTGTCATTTGTTAGATTATTCTAGGTCAACCGAGCAAATTGTTGTTAAATAGTATTGAGATAGTTTCATTGTTATATATAATATGTTAAATATTCCAAGGAAGGTCAGTGTCAAAGCCTAGTAATATGTCGTCGGGTGAAATTAGCTGAGTATACATTTCACAATAATTGTTTTGTCGATTGTTTTTAGTAACGTACCTAGTGTAAAGTGATACCTTGTTTGTCCATAGCACACAGGATGTACAGAGTTGCGATAGCAAAATACAACGTAACGAAACTATAGACTTGTTGTTCAGAATGCAGACTTGCAACTAAGCATAATTGTACTTAGCAAGAATTTGAACTTTAGATGATGCAATGTTTTCAATGTTTGGATTTAACGTAATTTAGAATTTTTTGTTGTGAAAATTAAATGTTGCAATGTTATTTGAAAAAATATTTTTATATTTTTTATATAAAAAGGGGGGGAATATTGTAGGGGATATATTGTAACCTAATTACTTTCTGTAGACCAGTGGTCAACGCGCAGCGCTGTGTCGCGGTCGCGCCTGTAAATTGGTCGCGTATTAAATGCGTTATAAAACCAGCACCATCTTTCATTGACCACTCACCTAAGGAGTGCACACCGAAGCACTACCTTACACTTCTGTGCGAATACATCAGTGTCGCGGCTGGTCTGCCCAAAAATTCGGCAATCGTGACGACCATGATACGGCGGCCAAATCCGCCTGCCTGTCGGCTAAGCTGCGCGCGTCAACCGCAGCCCCGCTGCCAGCCGGCAGCTGTGCACCGCTATCACCCGCGACGTTTATTCCTTGCATTTTCTACAAGTTCGGTACTGGATTCATCGCGAAACACTAAATAAAGTCCAGAAGGGGTCACCAGTGTAAGGTAGTGCTGGTGTGCACACTCCTTATGTGAGTGGTCAATGAAAGATGGTGCTGGTTTTATAACGCATTTAATACGCGACCAATTTACAGGCGCGACCGCGACACAGCGCTGCGCGTTGACCACTGGTCTACAGAAAGTAATTAGGTTACAATATATCCCCTACAAACATAAACAAGCGAGTTTGTAAAGTGGCATTTTATCGAAAAACGTAAGGAAGACTGTTGCCATACTAGATCGGCTCTGCAACATGTATTGCTTTAAATCCTTTACCTGAGTATATGATGTCCATAATGCAAGTAGGTCGAATCTTTTCCATATCTTTTAGTAGTGCCCTTGCATGTCCTCGGTATGCATTTGGTGCAAAAACACACTCTGTAGAGAAGTATACTAGCTTTTTGTAATGCGCATACATCACTATTTCCTTTTCATATGTATACTTGAGAGGTTTCACCCTTGGAATTGTACCTTCACTGCCCTTGAATAAAAAATATATTATTAATGTTGTACTCAGTTATAAACTAAAATAATAATTCTTTATATCTCCTACCATTCGTTTTGGTATGAGATTCCATCCACATCAATACATACTGGATGAGGTCAAACTGGGAACAGAGCGAAGCAGTACTTTAGGTTGGTGAAGATGAAGAGACTTTTGTTATACAAGCTCGAAGTTGAACTGGACATAGAGTATTTGTATCACTTTTGGGCAGGAACATTGGTATACCCGCTAGAATGATTTGCTTCAGTGACAAGCTGCGAGTATCGTAGACAACGTAATCATAAGATTATCTTTGTTTACAATTCTCATACAGGGTACCTCCTATCCTATAGGAGTGACTTTGCCTACTTTTGTGTGTGTTATCAATTGTTGTTGTGTGTGTAATCTGAAATACGGGCTTCTGCCTAGTTTAGGCATCAGTCCTCCACAATGCTCTGGTACTATATATAGATTTATACATGTGTTTGTTATGTAAATTGTGGAAGAAATAAATAAATTTATTATTATTATTATTATAATTGTACAATAAGTTGTGTTCTGATGAGTTGTATGAGATAACGCCTACAGCTTCAATGCTCGGCAACAGTGCAGAATGCATCCTATCACTAGAACTGCAATGGTCCCATAGCATACTACACTCCAGTACAGGCACCAGTCTCCCACAAACAGTAAATATGTAACATTATTACATGTATTCTTGCAACTAGTTTTGTGGTGAGATGAGAAGTAGCACTGCTATTAATAAACACAGCATTTAAGTGTAATTCTAATGACAATTCTGTGCCTACTTTTCCCTTCTCAGGCTTTTCCAAGAGACCACAGCATAAAGTTCAAAAAGGGTGTGATGAGGGTCGGCAACAAGTGATGTCCTGATGTTGGATGTGGCCATAGATATGGTAATTGCTTATGAACAGGCCAGCTGTATGCTTGTTTGCCACCTTAACAGTATAAAAAATAATTATTTGAAATCATTAGACAATTCCAAAGACACCATTCATTTTGCTTGCTTAGCTTTTGACAATTACAGCACAAACCTAACTTTACTCAGCAATAATGATCATTCATAGTAAAATGTTAATATTACATCAAATTACCATCTAAAGAAGCTTAAGTTTAAGAAAGTATTAAATGTTATTTTTTACTCACTATTGTAGCTAGCAATGCTACTCACCAACGCTTGTGGCTTTAATTCCCACACAAGATAAACATGTGTGTGCATGTGTGTCTTAGACTGGGTGTTTTAAGACCCAGTCCAAGAAGAGAGGTAGGGCACATCAAAGCAACACGTTTGTGGATGTACCTCCACCTCATAGAAAACTGCTGCCAAATAACAACTCCCAAGAGGGTTGTTGTGTTCCGCCTCACAGAAAAACAGACAGTAAACAGCAGCAAAATAACAATAAGGTGTTATCAACAGGGATGGCAATGCACAAGTGATATTTCATATATAGCAAGCTTTCAAAGGCCACGATAACCGCTTTACAGGCGGCCATATTGTTGCATGCCTCGTGACAGTGTATAAAAAAAATGTCAGTAAAACTATGCAATCCACATACAGTTATTACAGCTGTACACCTCTTTAGTCGGGCAATGTCACCTCTTAGGACATTCATAAGCACAGTTTCTGCAATATCATCAGCATTGTGACCAGTGGCTATACATTTCACTCCAAGCAGCGCAGCTCCTCTATCAAGCGCCTGTCTCCTAAAGACACCACAAAATGTACAGTTATTCTTTCTGCCAATCTGTGCTACTATTTCATCCATAGTCCAGCCATACAAGTCTTTGTATGAGAGAATTTTCAATGGCATTTCATAATCATCACGATTCTGTTTCACAGTCTCAAGGCTGTCATCTCTGTATCCTGTGATACCTTCGTCAATGGACAGCAGCATTAGGTTCAAACCGTAATCATATCGCTGATTCAGGGTTTTCAGTACGTGGGCCAACACTGTAGAATCTTTTCCTCCAGATGCGGCAACTGCGACGGAGTCATTTTTATTGAAAAGTTCGCCTTTGGTAATCGTATAATGGATTTCAGTTTCAAATGCCCAATAAAAACATTCCTTGCACAGTGCATCTCCTGTTTTAGGACGCTAGAATAACAAGTTACATTTCAAATTATTATTTAATTTAAAACACTAAATATATAACCTAAAAAAAAAAGGTACTAACTTTAAGTACCGCATTTTTTCCGCAGCCTGTTCTACATTTCACAGGCATTTTTAAAATATATCAAATACAATTTTATTCTAGTCAACGCTAAATTATCAGTTTACAATTAAAAATTATATTAGTTAAAAAAAAAAAGAGAGGCGACAGAAGGGAGCTAAAACCTTCACTTTCAAACTTTGAATGAAATGACAGCGACAGATAGGTGTTCTAAAGTTTCTTTTTATCCCCGTAGGGAACGGCAAAGGGATCTAGCCCATACAGCCAAGTCATCAATTTAGAACCCATAGACGTAATAAAAAAGACGGAATCTCGCTGAGAAACAACTGAAGCACCACAATGGCGGCATGTATAGGGATAAAACGATACGAGTAAATACAAGTACTTACTCGATACTTTCCTTCCGATACCAAGTACTTTTGGTATCGATACTTTAACACCGATACTGAATCGAGTAAAAGTATCGATACCTCCAAGGTATTGATACTTTTACTTTATCCCTAACGTAGACAGAGTATATAGATATAGACGGGCTACTAAAAGAATAATACCTACATGAAAAGAGATAGAAAATTCTAAAATACATGTGCGTGAGCAAGATAGACCATGAGTGTTTTGTCTCTATCTGCGTATGCGATTTTTATGTCTGCCACCGGGATTGTTCTGGTGTCAAACAAATTGTTCGTACTGACGCAATTTTGTTGATTTAAGTGTAAACCCTATGTATTTTATTCCCTTGTGATGTAGTGATTATTTTAAAAGATGCATTGATCGTGCAGTAATGGTGAATTGCTCTATAATTGGCTGTAAAAGCCGAAGTGAACGACAAAAACCCAACATAACCTTTCATCGGTAAGTCGCTTATTTGTCACAATATAATGATGCATGTTCAAGGATTATTAATTTAATGTAGATTCATACTCAATAGTAAGCAATTTTTATTAAATTAAAGTACAAATAAACATTTTTTTGTTGATATTAACCGATCAAATAAAAAGGTTATAAACATTACATTTTTAGAGATATCACTATATGTCGTCTGTAATCAGCAGGATTACACTATTTGGGGTTACCAACACTTGACTTAATTTACCACATTTAACATATTGCGTATCTATTGTTCAGTTTTCCTAAGGATTTATTTTTGAAGTATAAATGGATGGATGGTACGGGTCGTTTAAATTGGCATCCAAATGACAACTCCCGGATCTGCTCCAACCATTTTGAATCAACTGGCCTTCAATCAAAGAAAAGAAAAATATGCTTAAATAAAGATGCAGTTCCTACGCGTTTCATTCACGTAAGTTGAATTAAAAGTAATGGCATAGGTAATTGAATATGTAACTAAAATATTTCAATGACTTTTCGAAATTATATATAATAAAAGATATTTCCTGTTACAAATTAATAAGCTAAAATATTTGAAATATAATTATTACTCAATGTTTATGCTACGTCAGTTAGAAAACAAACATAAGGCCTGCGTAATGTGAAGCCATTGCCGGGGCCAAAACTCACTTGCGATATAAAGTATCGTTCACATGTCGTCACCCCTGCTGCCAACGCAATGACTTCTTCCTGGTAACCTCAGTGACGTGCAGGAATCTATTTGGCTGCGGATTTCTGTAGATGGTCCTTTCGATTAAAATTAATTCTACTGAAGTCGTAAACATGTAATTTAGATATAAGATTTGAAGAGAAGAATTTGCTTTGATGTGTAGAGAAGAAAAAGGATATGTGTGCGATGGGGGGGGGGGGGGACATAATATACATGCATTTAAAAGGGAATATATTTATATATTTGTTTTAGAGCTCACAGACCCTTGATCGACCAAGTTCTTCCAAATAGGCACAGTTGCAGCAACAAATGATGCTGTGGTATCCTAATATATTAATAATTTAGTTTTTTTTTATACACCGTCGGAAGGTATTCAAGCATACGCCCCACCTGATGTAAAGCAGTTAGCGTAGCCTATGAACGCTTGCAATACATTAAGTATCACTCACGCGATGCCTCCTCTGCTGCTAACCCAGCAACTCCTTAGGAGCTTACTGGTGACCTCGCTCACACACAGGAACACAACAACCCTCTAGGGAGTTGTTATTTGGCTGCGGATTTTCTGTGAGGTGGAGGTACTTCACCAGACGGGCTCCTTTGATGCGTCCTACCTCTCTTAAATGCTTGTATGATGAATGTTACTAATTAAGTGTAACTTTCAGATTGACGACTCGGACGTGAAATATGACCAACCGTCGTCAGAAGAAGTAGCTATGGAAATAGAAATAGAAAGTAGTTCGATAAGTTTAATCTCTTATATACTCGTGGCGTAGTTAGAGAGAGCATGAAAGTAGGATAAACGCGGTTGAAATGCGAGCGTTGCGCAAAATCTGTGGTGTAACGCTTGCCTGTATTCGCAATGATGAAGTTAGAAGCAGAGTTGGTCTGAAAGAGAGCGTCGGTATTAAAATAAGAAGAGGCATGCTCCGTTGGTTCGGACATGTAGAAAGAATGCAGGATGAAAGAATGACGAAGCAGATATACAATGCAAAAGTGGAAGGATGTGGGAGCCGAGGAAGGCCAAGACTTACCTATCATGATCAAATTGGTCGTGTTCTATCAGAAGGTGATGTCAGGAGCCCTAGAAACCGGCGAGCGTGCATGAAAAGAGCAATGAATGTGAAAGAAGCGAGTGAGGTATGTAAGGATCGAGTCGCGTGGCGCTCGGTTCTCTCTGCCTATCCCGTAAAGGATTTGGCGTGAAGTTATAGAGTAGAATAGAAAGGCGTAGTTATATCAGATGCTTGAATTCTACGCTCAACAGAGAATCTATTGTTTAATGCGCAGTCTGCGTTAAACTATATTGTTTTTTTTTATACTATGTCGGGAGGCATACAAGCATACGGCCCACCTGATGTAAAGCGGACACCGTAGCCTATTAACGCTTGCGATATATTAATTATCACACGCGCGATCCCTCCTCTGCTGCTTACACAGCAACTCTGGTGACCTCACTCACGCAGAAACACAACAACCCTCTAGGGTTGTACTGTACCTAGAATGGGTGCATAAGTGGTCAATATTTTCTAAAAAGTAAAGCGTGAGAGCTCAGCACTTTACAATGTACCTGTTATATCAATCCAGCTAAAAATACTTGTCATAGGAATGTTTATTTTTATATTTAAGTATGTATCTATTTCAGAAAATAGAAAAAGGATCTGTATTGTCAGCCACGCAAGTTGAGATCACTCCACGAAAACGAAAATCAATCAAGAAACTGCAGACTTACTATGTTCGATAGAGTCAACAAATCTAGACTTTTTTTGTAAAAATATAACTGCGCGCAAGTGTACCCCAGAATTAAGAAATTTGCATTAAGTAATTATTAGATTTGGTGGCCGCGGCAGTCTTAGTTTGGAGATATACGTGCATATAGATTAAGTAGGTGCCTATATAACGGTTAAATAGCCGTAAGTTAACAGTAAGTGGTTGAATTAAATAGTTTTTCATGTGTGTTGATTATTGTCCCTTACAGTATATAGATTTTAAGTTTTTGTATGATAAAGGGTTGAATGTAAGAAAAATTAGTACATCTTGTTGCGATTTTGATCCAATAAAGTGGTCCCAATATGGTAATGTTTCCAGGGCTGGCTAATTTTTATCATGCTTTCTCGGTTGCATAATCAGACTGCCTCGCTCGCACCCGGCGTGTATAAATATGGGCCGGGGCGCGACGATCGACACAGTTGTAACCTGCAGTCATTGGATAATCATCTCCCGCTACTCTGCAAACAAGTCATCTCCTTTGATAGTCATCGCTCTCTGGAAGCATTACCTCTGGCCTCATACTACAATACAAGCCTTTCATTTCTCCAGCCAACACGTGGGAAGAACTAATCCGCCAGTACCTACCTATATTATTTTATATTCTCGTGTACGGGTCGTATCGAATGGGCCCATACAAAACGATAATGCTTGATCAATTGTAACTCTTTTTTAAGACTAATGAATTTGTCATGATGCGCAAACAGTTTTACAGGTGGTAAATCTACTACGGATGCAGAATTGGCATTGGTTAAGCATATCCTTAACTCCTGGGAGAGATCACAGGATGCTTTTTTAGTTTTCTGTAATCTTTCTAAAGCTTTTCATTGTGTCGATCATCAGACATTGTTACTCAAGCTGAACTATTATGTAGATAGGGTTAAAGCCCAGAACTTAATTGTATTTTATTTAAATAACAGGTCAGACACTTGATATAAACAGGGTTAAATCTAAAGGCAATAATCCTAATATCGTGGTGCCACAGGTTTCTATTTTGGGACCCTATTTTATTTTTAGTATATGCGAATGATCTGCCTTACGTGGTGCAGAAAAAGGTGTATATTTACTGATACTGATATATAAAATTATGTACTGATGATACCTCTCTAATTTTTAATCGCAATAATTTTTAATTTTTAATCACTCGCCGGTGTGAAAACATTGACAAGGTAAATGGTGTTATGTCTTCTATTTTAAACTGGTTCACATGTAGTAATCTTTTGCTAAACTTGACTAAAAGCAAATGTATCGAATTTAGTCTTCCGAATGTGATTTCTCCCAATACAGAAGTGCTCATTGGGAATAATAAATTAGAATTCGTTAATAATACTGCGTTTCTTAGAATTACAGTAGACTCCAAATTACAATGGGGCCCCACATAAATAAATTTGCCGGTAAGCTCAGCTCCGCTGCATATGTAAAATGTATAATAATTTTACAAAGAAAATTTTTAAAAATCACATTAAAAATTTTCTTTGTAAAAAGAGCTTATTATAGAACTGGTGAATATGTGATTGACAAAGATGTCTGGAAATAATTCAGCACAGACTATCATTCCTTAACATACATAAACTTTAATTCTACCATTTAATATCATTATTGTACCAATACGCTGATGTGAATTTATTGTAATATCAAATTGGTAATTTTAAAAGAGACCTATATTGGCAAGTTTGTTTCGACATTTCTTCTTCTCTAATGATCATTTCCGAAATATTCGCAGATTAAAAAAGAACAATAGTAATATTGAGAATTGAATAAGATCCAATAAGATTATATTTAAAAAAATGTAAGACGTGTCTAAGTATCTACGAGGGTCCAATGGCAAATAAATAAGGTAAAATTGAAACATTACAATCACAACAAGGGACCGGACATTTCTAAAAGTAATTCAAATTAATCTTTTATGATTGAATTACTTTTCGAAATGTCCGGTCCCCTGTTCTGATTGTAACCGATTATGTTCCAAGTTTACCCCATCAATGAGGTTAAAAGTTGCGTAGTGGCAATACTTATTGTGTATGGCATGTAGATTACAAAGTTATGTTTATTATCTCTATCTCATACCCCTATACGCTGATGACCCGTCTATCTATATACTCTGTCTACGATCCCTAAGCATGTAACTATGTGTGAGTGTTAAGTGGGTTACCAGATGGAAGAAAATTTCCAATTTCTTTAACTAAAAGGAATTATATGATTCGTTACTGTCTTCGAAACTCGAATTTTATGGTTCGGTGATTTGTAACTTGTGTTGTATAAAATAGTTATTGATGAAAATAAATTAAACACATGAAATATAACATAACATATTCCTTTTATTATGTAGGACAAACAAATGCATACTTATTTGAAATAAAAAATGCCCACACAAATACACCAATTTTAATGACCAGACGAGGCTCTGGCGAAAGAGAGGTAAGGCACGTTAGTCTGACTGTGGAAGTACCTCCACCTCACAGAAGACGGCAGCCCCTCCTCATACTCCTCAAAATGTAAACTGCATATTACACTGGATCTAGATGGAATCAAGCCGCTTTCTTTTCTGGACTCTCTTATGATTTGTACCCAATCATTCTTCCTTGCATCGTTTGACGATGGAAATCTAAAAAATATTAAAGATATGAATAGTATTTGTTCAGTAAAAGAATCATAGGATGTAAGTTTATATGTCTGTTTAAACAAAATGAAGTATCGAATTAAGTGAATCATCTCCTACACATTTACGCTAATTTGGAAATGTTAGTTATGGCAACACCGGTCGATTTATTGCCTTCAAAAATTATTTTTAAGTGAAAGCGATTAATTAATAAGAAAAATTACTTGCTTACATATAAGAAAAGAAATAAAAGTAATCCCTTGGCTTTTTTAAATTGTACCACTGCTCTTCACTACGCACGACGGCATTATTATTATTTAATACTATCGAAATTGTCACACAAAACTAATTTTATACTGAATTATAAAAAATTCAAGTAAAACAACAATGTCACTAGTCAAAAACGCGGGAAGAAGTCGGGAGTATTATATTCTTTGCTCTGAACTGAATGTTTGTGTAACAGTTCATAATTTGCAATCTGCAGATCTCAACAAATTTGTAGGGAAAGCTATGTACTTTGTCATCCCCACACGTATTGGAAAAGAGAGGGTATACAAAAAGGATAGCTATCATATTGATATGATAATATAATTTAGAAGCGCTAAGAGACTAGTAGGGTTCTGTCCTTTCAGTTATATTTCTGTCGCAAGGATAAAGTATTATTATGGACGTTATCATACTTATCATTGGGTATGATTGCAAAATGTCGCTGTTTGTGTTTCGCCAATCTCTAATGTCCTGAAAGAAAAAAATATATAATAATAACTAAGCTAGTATGATCACAGAATCTTGCATAATACACTGCAAATTAAAAAAGCTAGTAGGTACACTATTTGACGGTTCGTGTAAATATATACTCTGCTGGCTGATTTTACATGTAGAACTATGATATGAATGCTCAATTATTGATGATGATTTAATCGATTTTCTAGTCACTGCATCGTTTTGCTATGTATATTATTAATTTAGATAATTTTAATGGATCTTTGCATATGAAATCGCAGATTTTTAATAATGGCTAATGTGAAGTACGTATTTAGATATCAATCAGTGGTTTATGTGTTTCCATGTCGTTGGATTATCCTTCGATTTCGCTCTTTCTGTAGCCATGGAAAAATCGATTAGCATTTTATTTTCTAATACGTGGTCCGATATGGCATCAACTCAGCACAGACAGCACGTAATATCAGTGACATGTATCGGTCAGGCCCAGATTGATACTTACTTGCTTTCTAGAAATTTTGAGCTCAGCTGTGAGTCTTATGTGAGCTGTGTGACTTGACTAAAGAAAAGTCGAAATGAATCGCTGCATATTGAAATAGATTTAATTTGGAAATTTTTCAGTTTTGATAAATCTCAACAACAGCTGTCTTTTTTGCAATATACCTATGATAGTGCTTTCCGTAAACTCGCGTAAACTTTTACAGGCGGAAAATACTGTTATGGGTATGTTGCAAAAATACATAGTATTAATCCACAGTCAGGAATAAAACAACACAGGGGTTTCTATCGTTACACACATTTTTAATAGATACATTCGACTTTTAATATTTAATATAATACATATTTTTGTTAATGTTTGGTTGTTTTCGTGTCGGTTTCGATTGATCGGTATTATTTTAATTGGTTTTATTGTTTATAAATATATATATATATATATATATATTTCTTTAACAGATAAATAAATTGCAGTCCATGTCAAATAACAGAGTAAAGAATACAATTACTTTATCAAGTTACAAAAACGTGTATTAGAGTAACAGAAAAAATTCCGAGTCATTGTTAATTACGTAATTTTCTGCCAATCTATCATACCTTTGCATAAGATTTGTTAACTTGTAATGAAATTACCGATTAAATGGAATGTATCGAAACAAGCGAAAACCGATTCGAATTATTCAGGTAACATCCCTAATCTTACTTACTTTACTTACTTGGCTGACTCTTCATCTTCTTCACATACTTTTAGAAATTTTGCTCAACTTCTTTATTTTTATTTGCAATTCAAGACACATTTAATAGTTTAATTAATTTAGTTACTGATAATATCGCATATGTTGTATGTTACGATAAACGGCTAAAGTTTTCTTATCATTTATTCAAAGCGGAAACCTTCAGATGTAAAGTTAAATGTTGATATTGGTTGATATGTGCACTCGTTGAATGTGTAATGTTATGCTCGCAAGAGGAAAGTGACCAAGCGGCACCATGCACGAACTCCTGAAGCACGTGCTGAATGAACGAGACTTGACCCGAGCTGGTGATATATTCGCTATTCCAGACTCTGAAATCGTAGATGACCTGAATGAAGTGGTAAGTGGCATCACATACCGTATATGTTTTTATTGGGCAATATTTACAATTTCTGAATATTATTAGTATTAAATGATTACCGTATTAGATAGATTATAAATAAAGATTGATCATCTAGAATTTGCTTTTAATTATGTATCACTATAAAACCTCTTTTTTTTATAATTTTATTTCCGAATTTCCAGTTCCATATTGTTCAATATAAAATTTCTTAATTTCACCATTAATAAGATACTAATATATTAAAAATCAAAAACTCACCTTCACTTTAGGCGCAGAAAACATATGCAATCTTTTTTTTTTGTTTCTCTGCGATCAGTCTCTTTACTATAAACAGATTTGTTGATAGCTGAGTACTTTGTACAGAGTGTATCTCGCAGTGGAGACATCTACTCATTTAGTTGTGCAGGTCAGCTAGATGGAATATGCAATTTGAGTATGTCCTTTCGTTTAAGCCTTTTTGTGTAGCTCTGGCATGTTAGTCTGGCAGCAAGTGCATTGGGGTGATTTTCCAAACTTCTCTGGTACTTTAGGGCAGTCATTTGGATTTCTTCCTTGACATATTATCTCTTAACCAGTCAAGCTCTGAGTAGTCTGATCAGACCTTGCGCATTACAGCAGCAAGTATATAACAGAGCCGGACGCCTTAATCAGTCAGACAGTGCAATTTAAAAGTATAATAGTGTCATGTAAGGTCCTTCTTTATGGAGATCCTGATATTCTCAGTAATGACAATGCCTAATTTAATATTTTAACTTAATATATATTCGTGTAGGGCCCAAGCTTATCATGTTTAGTTAGCATTAAAATGGATTGTGAGTGTACTAGAGTATTATATATAATAAAAGACACATGTTGCTATAAGTAACTATAACACAAGATAAACATGTTTATATATTATATGTATAAGGCAGCACAAGGGGGTGGATGGTTAAAACGACAAATTAAAGTTTAATCTTATTAGGGTGAATAAAATCATACTAATATCCGTTTATACATAAGGTGAGGAGTTGACGAATGTCAGGAGAGATATAAAATCTATCGGACAGGAGATGGGAGAAGTAAGGAGGACATACAAACACGAAGAATTTCTGCAACTGTTAAAAAATATATGAGTTGGGAGGGGTTCCTTCATCCAGACTAAACTTGTATGATGATCTATCCAAATGCTAAAGTATATAAGGGGGACCATGTGTTAGAAAACAAGTAGTGCTAAAAAAATCTAAACTTGTTATAAAAAGTTGTGATAAAAGATTGTAATAAATGGAAAATAATATTGTAATAAAAAGATGCTGGTTGAAATCTAAACTTGTAATAAAAAGCTATGCAATCTTATCAAATTCCTGTTCATTGATGTAAAAAATAAACACCTTAGTTTTATTAATTGAATATAAATTACAAAATATATTGTTTTTTAAATTTGGTGAGAAAGAAATCTGTATAGTTTTTTTTTATTTATTCAGTTTGAAATCTATTTGAGTTCTGATGTTACCAATTTTCATGGAACTAATATTGCACTAATCCACTGTAATTCAACCTGCTTTTAAAATTTACCTTAAAATGAGTGTTTTTATAAAATATAACATTATGAAATGTAACTGATGCTAAGTTCCATAGCAGTTTGTTAAATCATTGCTGTAGAAATGTACAATGTTTGCCATTTTACATCACGGTCACATTTATTTAATATACTTCAGTAAGCTTTGCTTAGTTGGCAATATATTAGTTAGCAACTGGATTCCGCTTACAGAAGAAGCATCTAAGATTTTAACGAGCTAGTTGACAAAAGTTGATACATTTTGTCCCAATTGGAATGTGTGAAATTTTGTGGCGGATTTCAAATAGCCCTACGAGGACACAATGAGTCTTCTACGTCTTAACCCTGGAATTTATCACGGTTTGGTGGATTTTGTTGCTGAAATTGACCAGCCTATGAAGGTGTTTAAAGGGTCTTCAAAAACATATTAAAAAATAATATTTTGGCTGCAATGATGACGGTTTGTCAGCAAGAAATTATTTAACAAGTTTCTAGTGCTGAGTATGTGGCTGTCCAAGCCGATGAAACAACACATTGTGTTACAATCCAGCAGCTTGTCGTTATAATATGCTACGTACAAAATGGATACATTTATGAACGGTTTTGGAAGTTTCTCTTTAGCGCTATAGGCCAGACTGGCATCTGGTTTCTGCAATGGTGGCATGGACGATTGACAAAAGTTTCCCTCGGCAGCTTTAGCCAGCGACCAGAAAGCACGGCTCCCAGAAGGAAAGTTTGCTTGCCGCTCGTCATCTTTGCCGAAGAAATCGAATTTTGCTCTAGCAATCGCCTTCTTACTGGATCTCGAGGCAACATTCAGTTTGCGCTTCAAAACAGCGACATCTGGATATCCCTTAGCACGCGCTGTGGTGGTGGTTAGCCTCGCCTGCTTAAGAAAATTGGCTTCCTTACAATGCCGATTAAACCACGATCGCTTTTTAGCACCCGCAGCAGCCACTAGACGATTGGGAATGTAGCATTCCACGCCATCCAATATCACCGCAGCCTGCGGTTGCACAGGATTCAATGTCCTCTGATTTGAAACACAGCTGTATTCACGGGTACGATGCATAGAATTCCTGCAATCCTTCCCAGTCTGCTGACCTATTGTGCCATACACGACGCCATCCGGCGAGATGGGTCGCGTCTGGTGCAGGGCACTCGCGTCTGGATGAGACAGTGGTCCGACGAGCCAAGCTGCACATCCACTAAGATGTTATATTCATCCGGACATGTAGTCAGCATAAGATCCAGCTTGCATGGTCCTCTACATCTGGTATTCTTGTGGGAGAATGAACCAGCTGAGAGAAACCATGGGCCAGAGCAAATTCATGAGCAGATCTGCCGGATAGCCGGTTCACTGAGAGCCAAGCTACTTTGTAATTGTGGAATGATAAATAGGGACGTTTCTGGGAGC
The DNA here is from genome assembly GCA_947507595.1 of Pyralis farinalis. NCBI lineage: Eukaryota > Metazoa > Arthropoda > Insecta > Lepidoptera > Pyralidae > Pyralis > Pyralis farinalis. Next base: position 34,921,566 of record OX382268.1, on the reverse strand, counting down.
GCGGCGACTATACGCGTGAAGCGCGCGCCGCTGATTGGCCAAGAATTCTAATTGCCAGCGTTCGACAGTCTGCAGACATGGGACTTCATCGTGGAATACAGATGTCAGCTCTTCCAAACACTGAAGCCGTGTTAGGCCTCTCCGAAAGTCGAAGAAAATTATTGTACGGATATTTTCTCATTTTTTTTCTCAGATTTGAGAATCTGAATTCAATAAATTTGAGGCATGAACAGTTCCAAATTCAAAATTGCCGGTAAATATGTAAACGTCGGACCTTTAACGGGCATACTGGGTAGAAGTTTTCGGAACTAGAAGTTCCGATAATATTTATTTATTTATTTTATTAACCTTTTACACTAAAATCATTTACACTACAATCATTTTACGAAGAAAGAAAGGTTAATGCTTCCTTTCTTCGTAAAATGATTGTAAACTCTCATATGTGTCCTCTTAGTGGCAAGGCACCTCGGTAATATTATGCTGTCAAGATATTTCTTATTTCACAGATTTTCCTTTCGGCTGCTGTTATGCAACCCTAGACTATTTTAAACTACGTGTTCAGATTTTTAGAGTGGCAACTTCGGATTATGTGATAATTTAAATAATTACTTTCGCGATTAGCTTAACAATGCTCTTTCGTATATATAACCATGGTACCAATAACTTATTTCAAAATATTTACAGCTGAAACATATAACTGAAATATCATCCCGACCAGACTATTGTCGAAACGATCGCGATCAGGCTCTGATAGAGATATGCATGGCGAGAGTGACTTCATGTGTGCGAGAAACTGGCACCCTGGAGAAGTACTGCGGAGCTCTAATAGCCTTGCTGGAGTCCTGCCTTCATCACAACCTGATGCCATTGGGCCACCTGAGGGATGACGACCCACCACATGCCAAAATTGCATCTGATATCATTGCGTGCATTGTTTTGGTATGTCTGTCGTATATTATCAATTTTCATTTGATTTCAATCAATAGTTAACAGATTAAGCGTTATTTTGCGAAACTTACATTTAAGAACAATTTGATCAACATTACTTTTTGTTTTTTCGTCGCCAATTAATTCATAGGAACTAGTGCTGGCTGGCACCTACCCATCACAGTTTGAAGGTGCATGGTGTCTCTGCCTCGGCTGTTCAGTGCAGTCTTCTCTCCGATTGCCCGCTAATTACTAACGTGTACAGTGCTTGAGGATACTGAATGGAGAGGCGAAACACGTGTCGCAGAGTCGACCAAAGCAGCCATGGCGGCAATGCTGGTACGTGCATACGGTTCCCGTTCCAAATGGAGGACAATCGCTGAGACGACGACAGCAGCCGAGGTAGGTAGAGGACTAGGGCAGCAACGGTGACGTGTACTTACGTTTCCTGTTCGAGATGACGAGCAATCACAGAGACGACCAGAGCGATAATAGGAGCGACGTCATCCATCTACTAACGGTAGTAGGATGGTGGGTGGGGGCCGGGCGGCGCTAGTTCACGTGCACTAATTGGTAGCAGAAGCACACGAAGTAGTTTAGATCAAATTGTCCGCAATTTCAATCTCTTTTTACCATTCATCAAATAAAGGGATTGAAAACGAGCCATTTTATACTCATATTTGACTTCAATTTGTTTTGATATTCCTTTCCTGAAGTTAAATTCTTATAACAATACATTGCCTACAACCCATTTTTAAATAGGTTGCTCTTAGCAATAGGCTAACAATAATAAAATTGCACTATTTTAGGTATCCTTCCCAGTGCAGGCTGATAAAGAAAACTATGGAAATAAGAATGTTATGGAACTGTTCCTGCCGGTTGCCGTACAGTTCTTACACAAAGGCAACCGCGAGATCTCTCGGCACATGGCCCGCTACTTGTCCCTTGCCGCCGTGCACCACGCTATGCTCCTCAAGCCGCACGTTCAGACCATTATGGACTCCATCATGTCTGGTGAGTAGCATATAACTTTTAATGTTGCAGCAAACATGTGGCCGATTCAAGTCTTTTACGCTTCTGATAAGAGATTCTTAAAAGACGAGCTCGGTGGCGCCGCGGTTAATAACGCTACTTTAACACTAATAATACTCGTGGGTTATATTCCCACAGAGAACAAACATTTGTGTGTGTATGAACATGTCTGTTTAAGAGAGGTAGGGCGCATCAAAGCAGCCCACTTTCCACTAAAAAACCGCACTCCAATAACAAACTCCATGGAGGGTCGTTGTGTTCCTGCGTATGAGTGAGGAGCAGTGATGGCCTATTGAGCAACAGGTGCCCGGTACGAGTCCTGGCATGTATATACCACTAAAGTTGTGTTTTCGAATTTATGAACATATTTGTAATTATCGCTTGCTCGGCGGTGATGGAAAATGTCGTGAAAATACCTGCACGTCCAAGAAATTATATAGGAATTAGGAAGTGAACAATTTAGGAAATAAGGAAGTTAGGAAGCTGAAAGAAGGGTGCGCTAGCACTCGCGACAGTGGCGGCTGAGATGTATTTGGCAATGCGTGGGAAACATATCGTCTGTCCGTGCGCCTGCCACATTACGTACTTTGTGGTACAGCATACATGATTGTTAACAAAAATATATGCAAGTTCATCTTCTTTTTTTATACGACATTAGGAGACATACAAGTATAAGGCCCATCTGATGGAAACCGGTTACCATAACCTATGAAACCTTGCAATGCATTAAGTATCACTCACGCGATGCCTCGTCTGCTGCCAACACAGCAACGCTTTAGGAGCTTACTGATGACCCCACTCACACTCAGGAACAACCCTCCTGGCTCCTGGGCGTTTTTATTTAGCTGCAGTCTTCTATGACGTGAAGGTTCTTCCCTAGATGGCACTGCTTCTAAGCGTCCTATCTCTCATAAAAAGCAATTTTGTGACTGTACTACAGAATAGTATATTTACTTGTAAATATGAATAAAACTTTACAGGAAACTATCCTCTATGTCGTATCTTGACAAACCTGTACGAGGTCTGCCCTGAGCCCCTGGAGGATCACGCCACAGCTCTCGTCTCGTTGTTGCTCCATGCGGAACAAGTCGAGAAGAATTCCTTGTTTTCGCTCTTCGAACAAATAGCTGAACGGAGACCTGAAGCACTGAAAAACTGTGTGCCCCAGCTGCTTTCGTACCTATGTCCGAATACTGCTACTCAAACGGACCCTGGCTGCATGTGTATTGATATACTTCGGGTAAGTTTAATGAAGTATCAGTTATGTGTACTTTATATTATTATTCACCACACTCTGATAACTCTAAAATTAACCTTCACATGATACTTAACTTCGGTTATTCATCATCACCCGAGCTTTGATTTCTTTCGCTTCGCTTTCGCCCGGGCTCTGCTTTCTAGCTTCTACCTACTTCTCCACTTCGCGCTGCCTTCGGGATCTCTTATTATTTACTTCAGATATTACCTAATAATAACACTTATTAGGTAATAACTGAAGTAAATTTTATATTACAACGTCGGGAGACATACAAGCATATGACCCACCTGATGTAAAACGTTTACCGCTTTATGAACGCTTCCAATAAATTAAGTATCACTCGCGCAATCCCACTTCTGTTGCTAACACAGCAACTTCTTTGGAGCTTATTGGTGATTTCACTCCTATGCGGGAACACAACATTCCTCCATATAGTTGTTATTCTGCGGATTTCTGTGAGATGGAGGTACTTCCCACGAAGCACCCTACTTCTCTTAAAAACATTCAGATCCTGTGTGGGAATTGAAATCAATGAGCGTTGGTGTCAAAGTAGCGTTACTGAGCACTGTGTTACCAATATGTCATATAATCCAATATGTGTCCACCAGTACAACAATAGTCTTGTAGTCACAAATACGAGATTTGTTATATATATAAACTGTGTTTAACCCAGTTTTACGTTTACACTAACCAGTACCTCCTTTTTTTATTTTTTATACTACGTCGGGAGACATACAAGCATACGGCGCACCAGATGTAAAGCGGCTACCGTAACGCTTGTAATACATTAAGTATCACTCGCGCGATGCTTCTGATGCTTACACAGCAACTCCTTGAGAGCTTACTGTTTACCTCACTCGCACGCAAGAACACAACAACCCTCTAGGGAGTTATTATTTGGCTGCGGTTTTCTGTGAGGTGGAGGTACTTCCCCAGACGGGCTGCGTTGATGCGCCCTACCTTTCTTAAAACATCCAGAGCATGACGAACATACGTGTTCATGCACACAAATGTTTGTCTTGTGTGGGAATCGAACCCACGAGCGTTGGTGTCAAAGTCGAGTCATTCACGGCTGCGCCACTGAACTCATCGGATCGTCATTACACGTCTCTTTTGAAATCGCCAATTTGACATTACACTAAATTTATGTCAACATATTATTACAATAATAATGATGCCATGTGGTTGAATTAAAGAAGGGTGCATGAGCTGAATTATTTCCAGATATATTTGCCAGTTACCTACATATTCATCAACTCTGTAATGAGCCTTTTTACAGAGTCATTTTGATATGCCTTTTGAAGAAATTGTCAGGAAAAGACAGAACTGTTTCAGGCAATTTATTACAGAATCGAATACAATTCGCAAGAATAATAAGACCTACCAGCCGCACCAGCGAGCCGATGTATCGGCGTACGCAACTTATTTATGCTTCTAAGTTTTTCAGAGAAGTTTCAAAACTTTATATATTTGCAATATTGATTCCAAGTCCTTCGTCCTATCTTAAGGTGGGGTTTCCACAGTTTATTACTATTACTAATGTATCAATAATATGTTATTTTTGTGTATTGCAGCTGATAGTGTGTTTGAGCAGGACGCGGCCTTCGTTGGTGGTGGAGCACAGCGCGACGTGGCGCCGAGCGGTGCGGCCGCCGCACGCCTCCGCTCAAGCCGTCAGCCTGGTGGCCGCCGCGCTTACCCAGCTCGGGTACAGCAGCAGGGTGAGTGCGTCCCAAGCTGGTGATGGTGCGTAACGCACCGTGTGATGCGACGGTGCGGTCAGTTTATCAAATTCAGAGTATTTCAGAGTCACCGACAGCATTTACTATCAATACAATATTCTTATCGCGTCACCTTAAAGAAAAATATTATATTAGGAACCGAATTACGCGGTCTTATCATATAGCGGTATAGCGCACTCTTTCGGACAATCTTGCGGTAGAGAAAGTAAAAAGTATAATATGTACTACCTGCTTGATTAAGATTTAGACCAGTAACGATAATGACAGCGCCAAGTTATTGCAGCGAATGCAGTATCTGTTGTGGCATACAGGAACGTGCGCAGGAAGCGCTCAACTTCATCCTGGAGCGCATGCCGGGCGCGGAGCGAGCGCAGCAAGCGGCGCTGCTGAGGGAGGCCACCGCGCTCTGCAGCGCCTACCCAGCGCTGTTCACCGACCGCCTGCTCACCGCCGTGCGGGCCAAGAACAGGTGGGCACGCGACCATTTTGGAAATAACTAGAGGTCTAGAGGTCGCCTGGCTGTCGAAGTTCGACCATAATTTTTCAATTTTTAAGTTTGAACGTTATTAAGGTTTTATTGTCAAAGACTACTCACAGAATACGCCAAGGTTACAGCGTTAATTTGGCTATCTTTTTCAAACAAATTAGATAACATTTAAATAAAAAAACAAATACAAAAAAATTTAACAAACATGTTTGCAATGCACGCAAAAAATTGAGACTGAAATAAAGAATACCTTTTTTATATATTTTTTTGTTGAAACAAAAACCCATGTGAAAAAATAATGTCTTCTATTAAACTTGACATACATGCTGTTATTATTTAGTTAATACGTTAATTAATTAAAAACTTTTCTGTAAACGATGTTTTTTGTAAAAACTCTGTTTCTCCTTGACCGTTGTGTTCAGAAATATAAAATCTCAAACCGTCGAATGATGGAACTCTACTTGCTGCGACTTGTAACTAATATATAATGTAACATATAACAAATATGTAAAGTACAAATACTTATTAGACTATGACTAAGACATTATCATAATTATGATTATTTTAACATTCAGTAAGACTACACACATAATATTATAGAACAATAATATTAGTCTCTTCTCAATTTGACTACAGACTTTAACCACAAATAAAAGATTGGTATATACATATATATATGGGTATGTATGTGTTTGTGTGCGAAATGCGTGGTAGTGTGCGTAATGCTTTTTTTATTAATTTAATGTATTTTCCAAGCATTATTATAAAAAATATTAGATTTCTGCACTCCTTCTCCATATAAACTTAAACTGTACCAAATTTCATCCTCCGTTAGCGTAATTTTCGTAAAAAGGCGTGCTAAGTTTTTGCTTCACGTATTAATATATTGATATATACAATACAACAATCAATCAAACCCAAACTTTGGTTGGGTGAAAAAGGTTTTTAGTCATCTAGCGTGCGTCTGAAGGTAATTAACGGCTTAACAAAGTTTCCAGATATAATGCTATGCCGTAGTTTGAAGCCCATGACCATATTGATTATTTTATTATTGCCAAAACGTTTTTCTGTACATTACACAAAATATTGTTTTGTTTTCTAAATACGTTCGTTATATTTATGTATATTTTTTCAAATATTGAGATGGGTTTGATGGGTTACCAATAGTTAAAAAAGTTGATAACGATTTGAAACACGTTAATTCATTGGTTTCACTATCGTCATATTTAGATCGGTAGGAAAATTATCCGTTTGCATACAAATTAAGAATATAACATATTATGTAATCATTACCACCTTGATTTCTCATCTTCCATGGCTTGTGGGAGAAAAAATGTCCTTAAACGTCCAAGAACAAGCACCAGTACTCGCGTTCAAAAAAAATCTCAAAATCCTCCGCAGTAATTATATAACACTGTGTTTCCTGTACAGCGAAGTAAATCGGACTCCTGGTGGTGTGACAATCGTGAAGTTAAGCGGTACGCAAGCCCCGACATCGAGCCCGGCCCCTACCGCGGGGGTTGGTGTTGCATCGCAGACGACCACGGCGGGGGCGGCGCCCACCGTGGGCGGGTACACGCGACGCGCCAAGCTCGGCGACTCGCGCTCCACAGGCCGGCTGCACCCCGGGCCCAACTCGCATCGCAGTATGACCAGACTCAACGTCGCAGGTATTATCCACGAAATAACATATGGAGAACCGATGAAACAATTTTGCGTAGTAACTCAACTCATTGCTACGGGCCGGGGGGTAAAGTACAATTCAGCTTTAATTGGTTAGTCCATGGATCAACATCTCTGAGATATTTAGGCGGTAAAACACTTTTTTTATTTTAATTACTTTGGTGAGTGAGTGAGGCGTGCCTTTATTCTCCGTCAAGTGGTTTATTGGTTTGTGATGACATCACACATATTCACATTACTTTTAAAATACATATACAGCGCCTGTATTGTATATCTATTTTAAAATATCATATGTTCTGATAACGGCTTTACCCTAGAGAGGCGGTGTGCAATGCCATTTGATCTGAAGGAAGTTGTTGATTGTCGTTATTGTTGTTTTCAGGAGGGTCGGTCGGTGGTTTACATAAAAGTATGACGCGACTGTCATCGTCGCAACAGATCAACTCTCAACAAAACGTAAATGTTCATCCAGCCACTGGTGAGTAAACACTCTGTTAAATAGCTACCTCCATCACAATATGCAGCCAAATATTATGAAATCTTTGTTTCCATTGAATTTTGATGAGTTTATTTACAACTTTTGTATGAGAGTACAAAAATGTCTTCGTCGTTGCTGAGTTTCAAAAATATCGACGGGCTCCCGAAATATAAACGTATCACCATTGAAGTCTAAAGGCAGATCGTTAGTCGTCTACGGCCATTTTAATACTTCAATGTTTTATATAACGATTTTTAGCGTTGATTTTTTGGATTTTATGTCCCTGCAAATGTGATGATAAACATTGTATGTAACACGGGTGATAAACGAATCACAAATTCAGGCCTCTAAATAGCCGCTCTTTCGGAATTTCCCTCGGTCGGTAACCTGAAAACACTATGTACTATTTTTTCATATTGTTTTATTTTTCGTATATAAAGTGATGACTTAACCACACTACAAGAAGTACTAGACAGTTTTAGGAGGTTTTCGTGCTCGCACTTCGCACGCTACTTATAATGAAAGCATAGTTCGGAAGTACTCGGAATAATTGCCATAAAATATTTAGTGCATATACTAAGTATATCCTATAAACCTAATCTTTATATAATTACTAAAAAACGACATAGTTACATAATGTGTTCGAGGTATGAATTAGAAAAGATGAAAGATGGCGCAGTGGCGAAACGCACTGTTATATTACTTTGACACCATGCTCGCGCGTTCGATTCCCACACAAGACAAACATTTGTGAGCATGAACATGTCTGTTTGTCTTAGTCTGGGTATTTTTAAGTGAATAAGGCTCGTCAAAGCATCCCGTCTGGGGAAGTACCTCCACCTGAAAACCGCAGCCTAATAACAACTCCTTAGAGGGTTGAGTTCCTGGGTGTGAGTGAGGTCACCAGTAAGCTTCTATGGAGATGCTGTGTTAGCAGCAGTGGTGACATCGCGCGACTGATACTTAATATATTGCAAAGGTTTATAGGCTACGGTAACTGCTTAACATCTGGAGTGGGCCGTATGCTTCCCGACGTTGTATAAAAAAAATGAGTTTTGTTTGTAACAGGTAGCAAATCGTTGAGCAGAGGCGTACCGGAGGGACCGGCCCCTGTGCCTGGTGCGGCGCCGGCGGGGGGCGGCGGGCCCCGCACCGCCGGTCGCGGCGTCACCGTCACCACCATCTCGGGCGGGCGAGGACGACCAGCGCCGCGCACCACACACGACCACCACCACAATATCCTCATCGGTCCTGCACACAACATAGTATGCTATTTTAACACAATGTGTTTTAATCTGGGTGTAAAGCGTCATGTCAGCCCGTCCGGGGAAGAACTTACAGAGATACAGACACAAAGTCAGACACAGGAACTCATTAGGAGTTTATTAGTAACCTCACTCTAGGAATTTGTTATTCGGCAGCGTCTTTCTATAAAGTGGAGATACTTCGCCTGTCGGGCTCCTTTGATGATGTGTCCTACCTCTTTTATTGTATTTAACTATATTTTTTGAAATGTTTTTCAAGATACATGTTCATATTTATTACAGAGCACAGTGCCGACTGTAGTGTCCGGCCCCGCTCCGCTGCAAACCCAGTCAATATCGGTGAGCCCGCTGACGGCGGGCAAGTCGTCGGATGGCCTGGGTCCGGTGGCTTCCTCCGTCTCCATCCAGCACTCGAACACGGCGCTGGGCCACGTCACCATCACTGGACCGAACAACGGCAGCGGCTCGGGTACCACACTACTACTACTACACCTACTCTAACTCATCCCATTGCAGGGACACAGGTCTCACTTCAACCGAACGGCCTTACAGCATGCTTCACCACGCTGTCGCGTACTGTGCGTTTCCAGAAATGTTTTTTACCGAAAACTCACTAACGGTTTCCCAAGGGACTTCAGCATGAGTTTCTTCAATATAGGCGTAACTTATTTTGTGTGACAATCAATTGAAATAATAGATTGTACGGCTGGTAGTTGGTTTACTTACAATTGACGTCACGCGTTCCGAGATTAATGCGCCATTTACGCGGCATTTTAAAATAAATAATCTTTAATCTATATCAGGTGTCATTGTTGCTAACACTCAGGAAGTGTTAGAACGGCGGAGTGAATATTTTGAAGAAATGTATGAATATGCCTCGGACGCTGGCAATGAGAGTGAGTCCGATGCTCACTCCACGTTGACGATGGGACGCCTTCTAGTACTTAAACAATCTGTGCTGGAGAACTGGAAGGGTCCCAATGGACTGGAGATGCGCAGTCATAGTGTCCTTGTATAAGGGCAAGGGGTCACGCATGGACTGCGCCAGCTATAGAGCCATCAGTTTGATCAGCTTAGCAGCAAAAGTATATGGAATTATGATAAGCTCGGTGGCTCAGTCGTGAATGACGCGACTTTGACACCAACGCTCGTGTGCTCGATTCCCACGCAAGGCAAACATTTGTGTATGAACATGTCTGTTTGTCTTTGTCTGAATGTTTTAAGAGAGGTAGGGCGCATCAAAGCAGCCCGTCTGGGGAAGTACCTCCACCTCACAGAAAACCGCAGCCAAATAACAACTCCCTAGAGGGTTGTTGTGTTCCTGTGTGTGAGTAAGGGCACCAGTAAGCTTCTAAGGAGTTGCTTTGTAAGCAGCAGAGGAGGCTACAAGTGTTAATAGGCTACGGTAACTGCTTAACGTTGACGTTGTATAATAAAAAAACTATTCCTGCACGACTCAATGACAAGCGTAAACGTGCAGTTGCAATTATTTAGCATAATTGGCCTAAAACACTGTTTCTAGGCGGAGGCGGCTTCCTAAGCCTAAGTACTTATTTGGCGAAGATACTGATTTTTACTTGGTGTGGCTGCTATCAGATCTCCACAGTCCAGAGGAAAAACCAGACCTTTCTTAGGTAAGGTCACACGTCTTTCGAAATACAATTTCTTGGACGTGCGGGTTTTCTCACGATGTCCTCCGTCACCGCCAAGTAAGTGATAATTATAAATAAATCCGAAAACATGATTTAGTGATTCGATAGGCTTCAATGCCCCTGCACTGGGTTGTTCGATCCTCTATACTACGTAATAAATTGGCATAATTCCATTCGGATGTAATATGAAGTGTATGCGGTAGGGTCAGGTCCGCTGTCGGTGGCCAGCGCCAACGTGCCCAGCCCGGTGGCGGTGTCGGGCCCGGTGACCGTGACGGCCCGTCGCGCCAACAACACCAGCGTCACCATCATCAACAGCTCCAACTCGAACTCCAACCACCGGATCAGCGTCTTCGAGCCGTATCCGATGCGGGACACGGTGCAGCACTTCTGCGAGAAGCACCTCGACAAGATCAAGGCGTACATGGACAACGTGTCGCTGAGGCTGCCGCCGCCCGCCAAGTGCACCATCGAAGGTGAGTCACGTACACCACTGACTATGGACTAGGGAGTGTGCAAATATACGTATCTGTTTTGTTATCTCAATTGATATCTTACTGATGTTTCATATAATACAAGATACAATTATTATTTTAATAATACGATTGTACCGGGGTCCGCCTCATGTTTCGACAGTCTATATCTACCATAGACTCTATGGTATAACCGCAGAGTTATGTAATAGTGATGGTTGGTGAAGTACTTTCGTTTCACTAGTAGTCTGTATGTCTAAGTGAAATACAAGAAAGTCTTACAAAACCTGGTAAAATTATTTATATTTATTAGTATAATAATATTGATCAATTAAATACCCTATTGATTGTTAATTTAAAGTTATGTACACTGTATAAATTAAGTATGCTTTGATTGAACCATAACAATTTGTTATGGTTCAATCAAAGCATACTTAATTTATACAGTGTACATAATGAACCATAACAATTTGTTATGGTTCAATCAAAGCATACTTAATTTATACAGTGTACATAACTTTATAGTGCCGAGCTGTTTGGTGCATGCGTAGTTACAAACTCTGATAATAATCCTTCCGCTCTAGAAGGATGGACTTGGGAGTATAAGAAACCCTGAATTAAACTTAATTGTCAAATATTACAGATCAAAATAGTATTACAAAATATGATCTATACATGTGTTGCTATGTGTGCAATTGTCATACAGTATTTGCCTGTGCTATAGTCACATAACCAGTTGTTGGTCGTGTCCAGAGCGGCGGTCGAAGAAGCAGGCGCGACTGGTGTTCGCGTGCGGGCGCCGCGGGCCGCACTGTCTGTACGCGCGCGCGCTCTTCTCCGTGCGCACGCGACTGCCGCGCGCCTGGATCCACCTCATGTTCCTGGCGCTGCAAGCTCGCCACGCCTCCGCGCTCTCCTCCAGGGACCCCTCCGTCGCCAGCCTCAAGCACTGCTGGGACATCCTTAAATGCGAGAACAAGACCTTTCTTACGTTGGTGACGAGCGCATTCCCCGGCGCCAAGGAACAGGAACTGTTGTTGAACGAGTTGCGGGCCGCGGGGTTCTTCGACGTGTTCGAACTGACGGACGCGGCGGGCGGCGGCGGGCCCACGCACGCTGCCTGGGGCTGCTTCCTGTGCACGCGGCCGGAACGCGCACTTGGTTTTCTAGCCGGCGACGGCGCGCCCGTTATCGAGGGTCAGCTGAAGGAAAAGAAGGGTCGCTGGCGGCTCTTCCGTCGCTGGCGCACGCGGTACTTCACGCTCTCCGGAGCCCACCTTTCCTGCAAGGGCGCCGTGAGTATGTCTGTGCTGTGGCTATTGCGCATGTCTGTTAATAACTATAAAGTAAGTACCGTGGAGTACATTGCTGCCTTGACTCTGCACGGCATACGGCCCACCTGATGTAAAGCTGCTATCGTAGCCTATAAACGCTTGCAATACATTAAGTATCATTCGCGCGATGCCACCTCTGCTGCTAACACAGCAACTCCATAGGAGCTTACTGGTGACCTAACTCACGCAGGACAACAACCCTCTAGGGGCTGCGGCGGTTTGGCTGCGGTTTTCTGTGAGGTGGAGGTATTTCCACACGGGCTGTTTTAATGCGCGCTATTTCTCGTAAAATATCCAGACCAAGACAAACAGACAAGTTCATGGACACACATGTTTGTCCAGTGTGGGGAATCGAACCCACGAGCGTTAGTGACAAAGTACAGCGGAACGTAACAGCGATTTTGCTACTGCGTCACCGAGCTCGTTTGGCTAATTTATAATATCTTTGAGGAATGTACTGCAATTGAGGTGATGAAATGTGAAAAGATCAGCAACATTACTTACCTACCATCACCATGACATGACAATGTGAAAGAAGCGAGTGAGGTGTGTAAGGATCGGCTCACGTGGCGCTCGGTTCACTCTGCCTAGCCCGCAAGGAATTTGGCGTGAAGTTATAGACAGATAGATAGCAACATTACACTTCTCTCTGCCTCCTTTTTTACGCAAAACGTTATGGCGTTCGGCGACATTAATAATAAACAACATATTAATGTGTCCTCTCCAACTTTTCTCTAAATATCAAATTAATAATAAAATGGAATAATTATTTATTTATGTGTGTGTGTGTGTGCAGAGCGGCGGCGAGAGTATAGACATCAACCAGATTCGGTCGGTGAAGGTGTCGCGCGGGGCGCGCAACATCCCCAAGGCGTTCGAGATCTTCACGGGCGACCAGACATTGATTCTGAAGCCCACGGAGGGCTCGGACGCCCAGCAGTGGGCGCAGTGCCTCTCCATCGCGGTGGCTCATTCGCACGCGCGCGTCGTCTCCGCCAAGGCCAACTCGCTGCCGGTCCGCAGTCTGACCCTCAAGGGATTCTAACTTGCCTGCCGCTCTTGCTTATAGACTATACGACACGTGGGCGTAGTATGTGTGGATACCCAGTGAGCATGGACATAAACAGATACGATATGATAGGACGTTTGAAAAGGTAAGTCAACGATATTTTAATGCATATATTGTGTGGCCAAGGAAATTATACGTAGTGATTTTTTCAAATATGTGTGCTAACACAAAACTATAGGGATCAGCAAAAATTAAAAATTAAAGGAGTCTCGAGGTCGATTGATATTACAAATATAAAGACACCGTATGTTATTACGCTATCCGATGGTGTCGTCACAAAACACTTAAGGTATATAAGCTATAATGCACGCTCGAGCAACGCACACAGACCTCGGACACAAAACGAGCGAACACGCTGGAACAGTTCGAACGCGCGCACCGCTCGCTGCGGTCACGCATTTGTGATGTTATTCATGCCGACATACAGGAATGAAAAATGTTATAGCTTATCAATTATTCGTCTGTATGTTTAAATTCTACTTCAAACAGTGAATATCGTTTTTTTAGCAACGTACCAATGCAGGGTAGGTCATTGTAAGTTTCATAGGTATATATCTATCCTGTCTATATATCCTGTCGTTAATGAGTTCTGTGGACCGACGACTACCTCAGCTCGCTGTACCTCAGCGCACAGTGTGCTTTCCCAATATGGTATTCGTTACCTTGTGGTTCTATATATAACCGCCGATGTCATCAAGTATTTGTACAATTACAATTTTATTACATGATATACATTATATTACTTGTTTTCAATAAAGAGTTTCGAAAATATTATTCAAAATATGATGATAATAAGGTTAAATATCATCAAACCTCAGCCTATTTTCAGCCTTAGGAGCACACACATTTGAATAAATCATCGTATATAATGTGCGAATAACTAGTCGTGCTTATTATACCGCATATGTACACGCCTCAAAACTTTATAACCACTGCAAAATGAGCTTAATTCAAATATAGACCTGCCAAATGTTGACTAAATATTTTTTTTATACCTATGTACTTAGATCTCATGTAGTTATTATGCTCATATGCCTTGTTACACGAAATATTTGATTAACTGTGTGAAATAAATAGGTATATTTTTTAACAAAAGAAAAATAAATAAAAAAGTATATAGGTATTATTAATGAATGCAACCAGCGTCGAGGCGATATCAACAGTGAATATTACTCGTACTTCCAACGTGTTAGTAGTGAACATGCCTATTTACGAGGACGACTGACTTATAAGACTTGCTGACATTTTCGCATTTTCTAAATAAGCGCATTATGATAAAGTACGTATGTAATCATTCTCATATCGTAGTGTGCTAGTGCTACTCGAGACAAAGTAGGTCTTCCACGTCGAAGTATGTGCTCTCGTACCACTAGACAAATATACTTACTCGTTTGATTTACGTTTACGATTGAACTGAACTTTCAAAGCATATAATTCTAATGTGTATTCATCCACATTCGATAGTGATAAGTTGTAAATTATTAAGGAATTCATATAACAAAGATAAAATGTACTTAAATATCGTATGCCTCCGTATATCTAGAGTTAAAGAAAATATATCGAAATGTGCTCATTATATATGTATATTAGGTATTGTAGGCACCAATCACATTCCTTTTTATCATTAGTTAAAATTGACGATCGATTATGATGAGTTTTAATCGATATAACCATAATAGTTATAGTAATGTACTTAATTTTTTTTTCTTTGTAGAGTATCTATTGTGTAGCAATGTGCTAAGAAAAGATACAGGAATTTCTGTTTGGGTTGAACCCTGTTAAGTCTCGTCCAGGGGGATGCGGATGCGTTGCGTAACGCGGCCGATTTCAACATAATTATGCAATTATATAAAACCGTTTGTGCAAAACTGTTGGCGTTTTGCTTTGTATATTTCCTCTTCTATTATATATTCGCGGTCGCGGCCAGGTTCCTTGCCCCACAGTGCCCCACAGTGGTCAATTTCAAATATTTAGGGAGACGAAAGTATTGAATACTGAAATCGTGAATTAAAGGTATATTCATAACATTATATATTACATATACACTATAAACAATGCGTAGTTTTCACATAATTTAATTAGATGTACTTTGTTAAATCACTCCTCACCTAACACAATTTCTGGTTCTTGTAAAAGATTTAGTACCTCAATTAGCATTACATGTTTTTGTTTTACAGGTCACATTCTGATGTTTGTTATCACAGGATCTGAATATATGAACAACATTTTCATTAAATCTTCATTAGTTTAATTCCTGATCATTTTCCTGGTGTTATGCTCCCTGTAATATCTGACATCTTTGTGGCGACTTTCCTGTGCGTCTTCTCCTAGCATTCCAATTGGTAACAAAAAGTTGTCGATGATGTCCTTGCCGCATACAACAACGATATGGATTGTTGGTGTCGTAGGATACCACCTGTATAACTCAGTATAAAACGCAGCAGTTTCTTTCGCTTATTCTGCAAATTTATCACTGTTAATTTTGTACGAACGATTAAATTTTTTTAAATGACACAAAATCTATTATATAATAAATTCTATAATAAGTTTTATCTATGCCTGTAATATTTGATGTAATCTCAGAGTAAGCGTCTGGTCGTATTGGCGTCATTTGTATTACCGAATCCAGGTTTAGGAATATCAATCAATAACTCTAGTTGGTCTCTAATTCACTTTGTATGTGTCTTTTTTCTTCACCAGGTGCTTGCTTATTTTATATCGGCATTTTATATGATATGTGTAACAGGCACTCGTAAAAACGAATATATGCTTGTAATGATGAATATATATATATATATATATATTATAATAACCATAAATAACGATAAGGCTTCTTGCCACGAATAAGACACACGTTTGTCCTTACGATTTACCGATTTCTTTGGCAATCTGGGCTTTATCGGTTGAGGTAGATGTATCTAGTACAAGTGATGCTGCACTCCGGTTCCCTTCTGAGTGTAACTTTATCGAAACAGCTAGACAATGTTTTATTTTACTTTTTGATTTTACCACTTTTTTTTAACGTCCTGCTTCTCTTGACGTAGACGTAGAACGCGCACTTTCTTGCTCACTAGAAGCGATTACTATGTGTTCAAGTCATTTTTCATTTTGATTTTGGATTCTAACAGTATTTCGGGAACATTTTTGCCAAAATCTTGATGTTGATACAGTGAAGTTTTTAATATCATTTTGAAGACTTTAGACTCCAAGGTATAACTTAAGTAGTTTATCTTTATTGTCCTTTGATAGAGGCTTCACTGGTCGACTCAACAACAAAATATTGAATAAATCGATATTTTTGATTGAGGCACCATTACATAAATAATACTTTTTATTATAGACACTGGCAATCACCGCGAAAAAAAAAACATATTTTTATATAGCTAATAAGTCCCTGCTATATAATGGAATCAAAATGATAGTGTACTAATTTGTACTTTTAAACATAACACACCAAACTTTTAAAAGTTAACTTGAATAGGAGCGCAAAACAACATCACATCAGACTTGTTACAATAGTTTTGCTTTCGAGATAACTTTGACAATGGCATACCAATTAAACTACGGACTACATAATATTGATGTCTTAGTAAAATGTAAACAACTTACCTTCAAGTCTTAATAAAAACCACCGACAGATTGACGAAAAATAATTAATGGACGCTAACTTTCAATAATTAATCAGTGTGCGGGGTATGCAGAGAACCGAGCACCATAAAATGCGATCCTTTACACACCTCATTTCTTTAACATAGCTCGTTTCGTGCACGCTCGCCGGTATCTAGGACTCCTGACATCACCTTCTGGTAAATCAATGAAGGCTAGTCTGAAGGTGTGAACATTTTGAACATATTAATAAGGTTAAGTTAATAACCGAAATAGTAACTTTGCTGTCACTCCAGCAATCTACGCTGACCCTAGCGCTGCGATCACTGAACGTGTAATAACCTTATATATCGGCATAATGTTTGAAATTGGTCGTCGGGAACCGAGTAACTGCAAGACGTGCAGACCATGTAACGTACAACGCGTCGCCTTTATTACCCTGCAACCTGGACAAGACTTTATTAGCCTAACAAGTATTTTTATTAAAGAAATACATGTATTTACAGTTAAAAAACCAAAATATACATGTCTTTTACTTATTTGATTACTTTTTCTACGATCACTATTTTCAATATTCTCAAAAAAGCTTCACTTGGTCTTTGACGACCAGGGGTCTTCCAAACAACATGTTTATATTTTGCATTTGATCATTGATTATCAAGTGCCTTAACAGTAGATGTTTATGTGATAAGCATTGAGCACAGTACAATGAACATAATTTAAATGTGTTTTGTAATTTTAACGACATGTCTTCACAGCTGGCCCGTATTTTGTGCAACATTATTGTTACGCAGTAGTCTTTACGGAGGCAGTTAATATTATATTTGTCGTATAGTGTTATTGTATTATTTTTATTAACATACTAGAGATAACTAGGTGTCGGTACTTTAGTCGCATTGAGATTGAAATGGCTCTCGAAGACTGAACGCTGGTCATAAATATTAACATTGCGCGAGAGACCGCGTTGCATTATGATATATGTTGTGATTCAAAATTTACATTCCCGTCCCTGTCTGACAGTGTTTTGTTTTTGTGAAATTATCGTGGTCTCAAATAACATTAAAAATGGTTGTATTGACGTGAATGACATTAGCTTAAGTTACATTTAAAATGTACTTTTAGCTGTAGTATAGAAAATTGACGGCTAAATTGTAAGTTGTATGGCTAGTTTCCCTAGTAGTACTAATGAGATTGTTCAAAATCTCATCTGCGATAGTGAACGTCGAATTTGATTCGTTCGTCACAGAAACTCCTCGCCAAGGATGGTGTATTGCAATTAGCTCACTTATAACACATTTAGGGCAGGGCGGTTGTCATCAATTTTGCTTTGTGAAACATGTGTTGTTATTAAATTATATGATGAAATGTTATTAAAAATTACTTGCCAAACTTTAGGAGTCATTCAGAGTGAAGTACCTACTCACAGGAAAAATATTTGAAAAAATCATGATGATGGAATTTAGTTCACAAAAAATTATGAATAAAATTTAAAAAATGCATTATACATATGGCCATAGGACATATAACAAAAGTACCTGCGTTCGACGAGCGTTAAACAAAACATTGTCATTCGATATTATTTCATTTCGTTAATTTTATTTGTTATAACTGTGTTATCTTGTACATAATTTGCATTTTTTTCTGTCCTTATAACTTGTGGCTTAGTAAAATATCTTTTGTATGTAGACTCTATTCTGGATGACCCCGTGTGGCCAACCCTTTTTTAACATCCGTTTATAATACAGTAGCAACTGTCAACCAACCAACAAGGCTTTTAGTTCAAGGTACCTGGCCATTTCGCATATTATATTAAAACACAATTTTACTGTACATATCGCGTCAAACATCTAGTTAGCTTTGAAGGTGATCTGCGCGGGTGTATTCCATACATCTTACTGCTGAGCGAACGAAACGTGCCGTACTCAGGCTAACGAGATGTATGGCGCGTACTATACGTACATTACTTTATGTGTAGTTATTTGTAATTATAGATGTTCTGTCTGTTTTTATGTTACAAACCGTTGTGTTCTTGTAAAGATGCCCGACTTTCAATTCGATTCAGTAAATTAACAGCAACAAATGTTAACCCACCAAATAATGTTCCCATATAAAAATAACTAGTGTTGGGTAAATGAATGATTGTTTCATTCAAATAATTGATCTCAATTTGATCAATTTTATTGCACATAAATTAGGTATTTAATTGTACTTCCTAGTCTGAGAATGTACGTGAATATCCTATATCGCTCACAAGTGATTGATTGATGTTTGAGATTGACTACAAAAAAATAACGATGTTAAATACCGTTAACTATCATAACACACACAAAAAGACGATGATGTATGTACGATAATATAAAAAGAATGCACGTAAATAGTTAATTCAAATAACCTGCAGAAGTATTCACATTCACAGAAAATTCTTATTCGAATAGAAAACCAAATCGAAATCTATTCGATGCAATTTGAATACATGAAAATTACGACTTCGGATCAAAACAATTTCTTCTTCTTCGTTCGTTAAAATTAGGCCACCTTGACTCAAAATGTTCTCTCGAGCTTTTAGGGTTCCAAAAGTTTCCCGCTACGCGTATTTGTTGTCTATAAATTGACTGTTTATATGTGGGTTTCGAGTGCGTGAGTTTTGTTGTTTATGGAAAAAACAAGAGAAGTTTCCCAGACTTATTTTCTCATAGACAAGTTTCCAAGTTTTGCTGGTTCAAAAAAGTCAGAATTGATTGGTTATTTAATTAATTGTTAGTGCTGGGAGTGGATGTCAAAAAAGTGATACTTTACTTACGTAACAAATGAGTAACGTTTATCCTTGGCACTCATATTTATATCGGTAAAGAATCAAACAAGTTGTACTGAATATGGAATATGCAAGTTTTTGCAAGTAACAGTAGCTGGGCTTCTTAAAATATTATCGGCCTACATCAATAGGTAAAGTCAAGCCAACATTTTAGTTCGAAAGCAGATAAATTTTCGTGCACCTGGCTTTCGAATTGAGAACCCCCATTTTTTTGTCACGCCAACGTAGACCCCAGTCGCGTCTCCCGTGGACCCCTGTGGGCCATCTGGACTACTTTGGGAACTAAGGTTCTAACCGAACACGCAGGTTAAGCAACGTCGGCCGCAGCATGTCTATGGATGGGTTTATCTATCTCGGAGGGCACGTTAAGACGTCGGTCCCGGCTGTTTTCCATAGATAACAGTCTTTAAGCTAAGTCAGTGGCCCTCGGGCGGCTTGAAAACACTGGCCTCCGCCAATCCGTATTTGAGCAGCGTGGTGGAGTATACTCTAAACCCCTTCGCTTGAAGAGAGATTCGTATCCCTGCAGTGGGATGAGTAAGGGTTGGTGTGGTATGGATGTGTGTGGTACAGACAGTTTTATTTAAAGAGTAGACAGTGAGGGGGATTCTAATGATTCAGATTAATAAAAATATTATTTGGATAAGTTGAATTATTTCGAATAAATCTCACCATAGAAAATTAAATGTTATTAAATTATGAACTCATTCATTCATTTGTCCCCGTCACTACCTTTTTTTTCGCTCAAAAGTAGTAACACAGCAAATGTCTTTTTTGTGAATCGAATTAAAAGTCTGACTATAATTGGTGGGTTTCACCAAATATATAGTATATTCATTATTATGCTTGGAGCCGTTCGGTGTCAAATTATATTTATTTCATTTCAGAACATTATTATATTAATACTGGGCCGTATTTTGTGATTCTGTAAGAGTACTAACGTGTATTTGTAATCAGCTCAAAATATTTTCTACATGTACATCAGTTTGTACCAGCTGCCACTTATACAGACTGTGCAGACTGCCCATAGTAAACCTGGCCAACCTTACTATTTTATAGTATCTGGGCGAACGAGCTTCGCCTGCCATCTTTTTTTTTGTAATCATGGAAAGTCACCCAAAGACAAGTACATATTATATAGTTACTAAAAGATATCTATCTATATACAAAGTATGATTGAAATCTTTAGAGCCTTTTGTGAGATACACGAAATATATTTTATATGTATATATACAATAATTGCTCGTTTAAAGGATTAAAATATTTACAAATAAAATTATATTTCAGTGGAACTTACATGTTGGGTCTAGTGTGGGCGCATTTTGGCAAGACCAAAATAATATAAATAATGGAATCTACTAAGTGATGAGACGACTGTAAACTATACGAACGAATTTTTATTTTAACTATGTAATGCATATATAAATAGCAAATGCATTACTTAAAATACTCTCGGCGTCAAAAAGGTCTGTGCAATGTTGGGTATCATTTAAAAGTAATGAAAAGAAGTACCCCAAAACAATTAAATTATTTTTTATTACAACCGCGCAAAAAGAAATAAACCTTACAAAACAATAAAAATCCTTAATTAAGCCTGAATTAAAAACAGATTAATTACACAAAAAATCACACTATTGCTTAAAACTAACCTAAAATCTAGTGGTGCAGGTTTGAGCGAAACATTCTCCTTGTCTTCTGTATACTCTTTTGCGTCTATCGTTGCGGAAATTGCATACTCTGGTCTCTCGTCTGAGAAGAGAACAGCTCTCCATTGGTCCAATTGACGTGGTCGCGAGCAAACCTGAAGCGGACTCGCCGACGCTCTGCGGTCAAATTTGGACCAGCTCTGTGAGTCGATATATTTTTCTCCTTCAGTCTTCGTCTAACCGTAGAGATGCTCACGGTTGTTCTGCGACTTGCTGCTGCAACTCAACACCATTAGAGAACCGATTTCTCAAAGACGTCGATACGATGAATCGGTCGTCTCTCTCAGAGGTGCAGAGACGTCTACCAGATCCATGCCCCCGGACGTAGCCACCAGCGTCCTGGAACAGCTGGTACACTCTTCGAACCGAAAGTTTCTTCGGAAAGAAAGAAAAACTTCGAAAAGAAAGTAACTAGAGGCCTTTTGGTATTTTTTTGAAGTCCCAATTGTAAGTTTATTTATTAGGCTTTCAAATGACACCGATATTGGTGGGAGTACATTTTTCGCGGAGGCGAATTTTTGTTGCCGAGTGTATAAATTCGTTAGGATATTTAAAGAATGACAAGAGAAGTAACTATTATTGGCGATTCGCTGCCGAACGCATATACTCGTGGAGTACATATGGTACTTTGGAATACAAGCCCTTTATTATTAATAATTAAAGATAAGCCCTTAATAATTAAAGATACTTATATAATATACAAAATTTTGTGTGTGGGTGGTACATTCCTCTCGAAAGAGATGTCACCTTCGAGTTTCACAAAATTAGTTTCAAGGTTCGCAGGAGCCGAGCGGCGATTCTGGTTCGTTGAGGTGCTTCATATGAAATGAATAAATTCGTAGCGTTATATGAAATAATGTTATTTGTTTATGTACTTATTGGCGTACATTTTGTGATTTTCTCTAATCTTTCATTTTAATATTGTAATTTTATCCCAATTTATGAAGTATAAAGAATATCTTTATCATATCATTTGATTTTCTGACTTGTGAATTTTTAATGTTATAAAAATTAAATTGCACGTAAAATGTATCAAAAACCGAGATATTTTAAAATATTTTTAGCCGTAAAAATTTGACTACCTTTGTTTATTGTATTGGTGATCATTTATATTTACAATCAACTTAATTTGCACCACAGTTATTCTGTGATTTGTTTGTAGAATATTCTATATTGATGAAACTAGCGTTCCCGGCCATTCAAAAATAATATTTCGTGATCGAAAATAAAAAGTAAATTACACTTTGATTAATTTGTCACAAATACCATATTATAATACTTCATCAATGGAAAGAAAGTGACCAGTTATCAACGACTGTACAGTTTGAGTTCCGAGCTGCATACCAGGCTACTTTAAGCTACTTGAATCGTATATCGTACTTTCAGCCAGTCATATAATAAATAATATAATATAATACATGATGCTTATACTATACTGCACATTATGAAGAAAATAAGAGATAGGAGACAAAAGACGAGAAAAAGAGAAAGTCTTCCCCAGTTTAACATGCATCACTTGCAGATGAGGTATGCGATTTGGGTGAACCTGTGGCCCCAAATGCTTATTTTGTGTTGGGTGTATTGAATCTTTGTGAATTCCGTGTTACATACAAATTTGTGAATTCCGTTTCTATCACGTTTGTAATTGCCTAACTCGTATATAGGACATACGAGTTAGGCAATTACAAACGTGATTATGAACGCTTTTCCCCCTTTTTAACTGCATGTTAACAGTGAAATGTATTATTTATTTCCCAAATCTTTACTTAATTTTAGCCGTGGGATATGTTAATGGAGTCGTAAAATAATTTATCTCCACGACAATTACATCGGTATCTTCGTTCACGAGTTTTTTTTTTCAAAGACACTGCCAGTTTCGCCGATGTATCAATTGATAATGAAGCTGATAAGCCAATATCTTTGTTTATAGTTTTATGTGTTCTTTAAGCCTTAGTCAAATAACGGGCGGGCGAGGTGCGACTGGCTCGGCGCAAGACTGCCGTGTCCTAATTGTGTTAATTACTATGAAAATGTACGAAAGCCGTCGAACAAGCTAATCTCGTGGCGAAGTCTCGGAATAATCTTGGAGTATTTTCTGTGACGACTTATACTATAGTTAATAATTAGCACAAGGATATGCCAGGTTTGCTGGGCCACGGAGGCATAGTCCTTAGTGTTTTATCGAATATTTGGCATGACAAGATACGGTTTGTTTAATGATAATGAGATAATTATATTTATATATTACCAAGGCAACGTCGAAGCGACTGTGCGAGTTATGCATTGTGTCAGAATCAATAATTAATGAAACAGCTCTACACCTAGTTATATTAATATAAAATCATTGTACAGACAGATATTTATAAATTTATATACATGTTGATTAAGTTTAAGTTTAGCTTTAGCTTCAGAAAACTTATGAATTTGGTGCTACGAGATAAGTATAATGATATTGTATCTTTATGTGTCTATACACAGAATATTGGCCCCAGTACTTAATTCCCTTATTTATTATTGAATAAATAATTCTGTTTGTAAAATATCTGTTTTATTTCATAATTGTACAAGTTTTAAATAAGCTCTCCAGACGACATTCTCATTAATTGCTTCTGAAAACCGGCATTGGGTTGAACGGAAGGCCTTTTTTCTTTTACTAAGTGATATGCATTTTCAAATTTCATTTTACAGTAATGCATTAAGTATGCTATAGCAATTAATGAAGTTCTCGATACTCCCGCATTGCAATGTACTAGAACATTCTCCTTTTTTACGACACAGTCGTGAATAAAAGGCAGACAGTGCCTCAATACTGGCTTTATATCTGTTTCAGGCAAATCTAAGCATTCCACAAACTTATGATTCAAACTTACTTCTACATCTATACCTAAGCTAAGCACGTGTTTTATGTTGTTGGCTTCTATCGCAGCACTAGATGTACAGTCTTGCGAGCCTATGTACAAATAATCTACTATCAATACAGGAACATCGTCAGGTTTAGTGTCTACAACAAAGCCATAGCTGGAATCAAGGTTGATTGTCTTTATATCACCTTTCTCTACATATCTTTGGCCGTTTACACATGTCACTACAGTTTCCGTCTCTTTTAGACGTTGCTTTTGCTTCTTCAGTTCACTAAGGAAGCTCATTGTTCACTCAGCGTCACAGTCCAAGCACTCCTCTTTATTTTCCAACTGTTCACTCTGAATATCAGGATCGTATATCAAATCCTCAGGGTTGTACTCTACGTTGCAAAGGTACAGTCCATCGGGCGGGCAACTCTGTATGAAACTGGGCCACGAGTGTTTTGAGGGTACTTGTAACATAACCTTTATTTCTTCTGGCGGTAACGTTCCTACAGCTACACTGAATAGTGTGCCCATCATCCGACGAATCTGAAATAATGTGTAATTGAATACGATAACATCTTAATAACAAGCACCTATGCTAGTGCTGCCCTTTTATCTTACACATACTGTCATGTACATTAACAGGTTCCAGAAATATTAAAGTAACATTTGTCATTAAAATCGTCGGACAAATTACACGACGCCATCTTGTCTCAAACTACACAGACAACTGATAAACATATGTACATACATTTTTTGTTACTATTGCATACATAGAAAAAACACAACAAAAAACAATTTCGACCTCGTTGGCGCAGTCGTGAGTGACACACAAATGTTTATCCTGTGCAGGAAAAACATCCAGACCAAGACAAACAGACAGCTCGGTGGCTCACTCGTGAATGACACGACTTTAACACCGACGCTCGTGGGTTCGATTCCCACACAAGGCAAACATTTGTGTGCATGAACATGTCCGTTTGTCTTGGTCTGGATGTTTTAAGAGAGGTAGGGCGCATCAAAGCAGCCCGTCTGGTGAAGTATCTCCACCTCACAGAAAACCGCAGCCAAATAACTCCCTAGAGGGTTGTTGTGTTTCTGCGTGTGAGTGAGGTCACCAGTAAATTCCTAAGGAGTTGCTGTGTAAGCAGCAGAGGAGGCATCGCGCGAGCGATACTTAATATATCGCAAGTGTTAATAGGCTACGGTACCCACTTTACATCAGGTGGGCCGTATGCCTCCCGACGTAGTATAAAAAAAAACATGTTCATGCACACCAATATTTGCCTTGCGAAGGAATCGAACCCAAGCTTTGGCGCTAAAGTAGCTATCGCTAGCCATTCCACCGCCGAACTCGTGTAAACATTACATTCGTGATGTTAGAGTACAGAGTAGAGTAGTGGATGAGGCCGTCCGGTCTAGCAGCAACCATTTACAATATGTCGGGTGTCGTATGCGTTGTACTGCCGTGCTTGGCGTGCTTACGATTCACGCACTAAGTACTGACGCTTATCGAGAAAAACGTGTTTTAAGTTTTTGTTTGCTCATATCTCTGGAACTACGCGAGATACCAACATGAAAGTTGTAACAACAAAGAGAATCCTGTCACAAATGCAAAAAATTCGATCATATATGTACAGATATATATAAAATACATATACGTTGCCTCCTGTAAAGATCAATAGATGGCGCTGTACGAAAATGAATCTCTCTATGGTTGCATCTACGACCCTGAACTTTGTTTTTTTTTTGAACAGAAACAAAAAATTATTTCAAAAAATTAGTTTGTGTTTACGGAGTAATAAAAAGGCTACTAAAAGCCCAAATCCCATGCGTGCAAAGCCGCGGACTTCTGCTAGTATATATATATGATGTATATAATAATGATTTCAAGTCATGTGTCCAGTTACAAAATTTAGTTGTGTCATTATAATTTATATTGTAGTGCCCAATCAGGGTTCATGTTTGGAACAAAATGTATAAACATAAGACCTATGTAAACAACATAGAATCAATAAATACTTGAATATAGTTAAAGTATATAGTATAACTGCAATCGAAGTATTAGTGAATGCAATTATGAAACTGACAGACTGGATGATGATGGATCTAGTGAGTGAAGGAATCGTGAAATGTCACTGAGAAACTTGAAAATCTCGTTTTTCTGATTTTGGATATTGTAGTAACTCAATTTCGCTAAAAACCTTGGGTGGTGCGTTTATCGTAAGCGCTGCAGTGTAGGTGCGGTATGTCGCCTGTATCTTTGGTAACAAAACATGTATACCTGGCGAGTTTTGTTATTGAGACCCAGATTGACGATCGATCCTTCGATAGGCATCTGAGATTGGTTTCAATGTCAGATTGTGGATTGATTATTAATTTCGGGCGTAAGTCAGTTTGTGTCGATCAAATGGCCGTTGTTTAATATTATGTTGGTAACAGTATGACAGCTCAAAATTATATGATTGTTTTGGATCGTAAATACTCAGTAAGCAGCAAAGTTGGTAAGTGCAGTAACTTCTATAACAATTAACTACATAGACGTCTACTTTTTCTGTTGGGTGTACATATGTATACATTTGTCAATCAATAGTTGTTTACTAAAATTATTATTTTATTAGAAAAACTATGTGCACCTGATTATGAACAAACGCCCTGCCTTTAATCTCAACTTCCCAATAGTCAAAGTAGTTCTCCTGGCTCCTTGTATAACTTGTGACTAGCGGTGCTCCCGGTCTCACCTCCATGGAGTACAAGAGCCTGCGGTTGTGCTTATGCTGATTACGCTTGTCAAACCGTGTGAAGGTTGAAAAGTCATGATACCCCGGGAAGTACTTAGCACCTTCTTTTAATTTTTCAATGTCAAAATTTGTCAAACTGTAAAAATAGATGTTTATATCCGTTATAATGTCACGAATTACAAATAATCTGAAGAGCAATGGAATATGTACATCAGAACGAGTAAGCTTCTGAAACAATATTACTATTGGCAATATTTATATAATATTTAACTCACGAGTCTGGTAAGTGTCACTTTTTTATATAGCTTGGTGAGGTAAGCGAGCATAAGGTTCACCAGATGTAAAGTTATTTTAGACTATGAGCGCTGGCATTACAAGCGGAGTCGCTGCGTGTCCCCTCTCCCTCTGCTAACATGACGTCACAGTTTCGGATCTATCAGGTATATGTCAATATCGCCATTGATATATAATTCCCAAGTCAGTTAGAGTAGTTCAAATTGGAGTCCAAAAATTTTAGTATGCTGAACAGACGAAGGAGTTTTTCAACTTGGGACAACAACTTGATATATGGGTGGTCCTTAGGACCGCGTGGGAATTCGCGAAATAAATTGTCAAACTGTTTTAGGAGACTTGGAACAAATATAGTAGGTGCTCTGGAATTTGTAGCAAAAAATAAAGTATATAAAACCCTTGAAGAACGGCCTCTCATTTCTCATAGGAGATAACTCTGGAAGTACCGTAAAACTAAAGTTATCTATCTATATATAACTTCACGTTAAATCCCTTGCGGTGTAGGCAGAGAGAAGTGGCGGAAACACACAAAATAAGGTGAAATTGCTTGCAAATTTGACTTTAGAAAAATAATGCTTGAATCTATTACTTAACATTTAAGAACAGTCTCTGTACTAAAAGTTAATACACAAAAGGAAAACTTTTTAGCAGTAAAAGCTTGAGCCAGAAGGCACAGCTCGCTATACACAATGCAGTGACGGTCCCAACGCTTACTTATGAAAGTTGAGCTCGTGTACTCGTACTTTCGTGCTGTGGCAGAGAGAGCACGAGAGTAGTATAAACGCGGTCGAAATTCGAGCGTTGCGCAAAATTTGTGGCGTAACGCTTTTAGACCGTATTCGCAATGATGATGTTAGAAACAGAGTCTTAGACACCGGCGAGCGTACATGAGAAGAGCAATGAATTTTAAAGAAGAGAGTCAGGTGTGTAAGGATCAAGTCATGTGGCGCTCGGTTCTCCCTGCCTTCCTCTCGGGATTTGCCGTGAAGTTATAGATAGATAAAAGTTAATACTACACATAATTTTCTGATATTTCTTGCATAAAACCTTTAGTACACGCATAATGACAGTAAACTTGTGTATTGAGTGATCAGTATTGACGAGTTTTATCTTTATTATTAAAATTGTAGTAAATTTCTATTTTATTTTTCATACATAATTGTTTGAGATACTTTTTTATACAACATCAGGAGTCATACCTGCATACGGCCCACCTGATGTAAAGCAGTTACCAAAGCCTATGAACGCTTGCAACACACTAAGTATCACTCTTACGATGCCACCTCTGCTGCTAAGAAAGCTACTACTTAGGAGCTTACTGGTGACCTCCCTCACCCGCAGGAACACAAACACAACAACCCTCCCGGGAGTTGTAAGTTGGTGTCAATTTTTCTGTGGAGGTACTTCCCCAGATGGGCAGCTTTGGTACACTCTAGTATTATGAGTGTCACTTCAGCTGAAGTAGTTTAGAGCATATTCACACCACATAAAGGCCAGTGTTTTCACACCCAACAAGCCATCATCTATTGACAACAGCCGTCACCGGCTTAACTTATACCAATTCATAGACCGGCTTTGGTGACTTACTGAGGGCTCTTAAGTTGATTTTTACGTTAAGAAGGTGGCTACATTAAGAAGAAGGCTGCTATCACCTTTGGGCAGGCAATGAGTTGCACTTTGGCCCTTGTTCAATTCCATTAAAGAGAATTGTTAAACTATCCGGTTTCAGACTTTTCTACTGAGCCAAAGATTGTGAAATATTCTCAATATGCCATAAAATGTTTTCACAGAGTTGGCAACATGTGATTGATGGTGTTAGAAGGATCTGATCAAGGCTGAAGCTGCAGTGACTGCCCACCATCAGGCATGTTGAATGCCTGTTTTCCATATAGTGATACAAATAATGTTTAAACAGTATTCTTCTATGAAATATAATAGTACTCTTCCATAAAATACAATTAATAGTATTGGAATGATGACTTACCATAAAAAGTGACATCTTCTCCATTCTTCTATGGGCACATTAGACCATTTATTGGTGTTTTGTGACAAATCTATGCCTTCTTTTGGTATTGCGAACCTGAAAATTTCCATATGAATAGTTTTGATAATTTAGAAATATTATTTTGTCTACTTTTATACATATAAATACATGCATAGGTGCAAAATGTTAGAAAAACTACTTCCTAGACTTATCCCATTTCCTAATCAATTGGGATTGGCTCAATAAATCAATTTCATAAATAAGACCATCATAACTTTTCCATTGTTTCATTATAATTAGACAATCTCGGTGTAAGCAGTTTACCTGTATAAATATGTCCTACTAATAGCTCTGTATCTAGCATTGAAGTCATCAGAAACCCGTATACATTTTCTGATATGGATGCTGGTATTGCATTTAAAAAAAAAATTGTTTAATGATGTCGCAATTGCCTCAGGATCGTATATCTTTTCCCCGTACCGTTCAAGATCAAAGTGAGCACTCGAGTTTAGAGCATGCACTCCACCATCTGTTCTGAAATTGAAAATAATTTAGTTTTAAATAGGAAGGGCTAGGAATATGAATAATAGGTAAGATGCAACAAGAGACATGTTTGTCTACCACAGTCATGATTGCCCTTGAACTACCATGTACACACTGTTTCAAGTCAGCTCATAAAGAGCAATCATCAATATTTGCTCCTGTAACCACTGCTGGACATAGGCCTCCCCAATTTATTTACATAGCTTTTGTAATAGCTAGGAGTTAAACATTGTAGGAGCAAGTACAACACTTTTTAACAGTACTATACCTAATATGTGGTGAAATACAATTTCCTAGTTTTGTAAATTTCTCAGGAACATCTGAGTGAATCTAATTAGGGATTTCTTTATTCCTACAAAACATTCTAAATAACAAGTCATTATATTTGGTACAAAAATATAAAAGAGATGGGTTCAAAATTGACTCTAAATTTTAATTATCCCGACTGCACATACACATCTTCATCATATATATATCTATATTGAATTAATTCTAAAGTATGAAGGATCACAGTTTCCATATGTCTGACTAACAAGTAATAACTGTCCCATTTAAATGAAATGGTTGGATTACATTCTTTTGGGAAGGGACATTTACTATTAGTTCCGTCCCTTGATCACATCCTGTTTAATTTTAGTTTACCAAAGCAATTTTTTTTTTATACCACTAAACAAGCGTACGGCCTGCCTGATGGTAAGCAGTTAAAAAATTTCAATTTAGTTTGTGTTACTGAAACTAAAATTAAAAGGGCCAAATGACAGCTATTTTATTACACTCTGTTGGGTGCATATACATGCAACCTGCCTGAAGTAAAGCAGTTAGAATGTGAATGCATACGAGATATCGTTCGGTTATCATTCTCGATGTTAACGTTGTAAGTCTTCAGGAGATTACTGATTATCAAGAGTTTGATAGTTACTTACCGGCTGGAGAGTATGAAGCTTGGATAGATTAATGACTTGAACTTCAATAGGCCAATTTCGACTAGTCCCTGCACACTTTCTGGGTCAGGGTCCTGACGTCTTCCTTTAAGACCTATCTTCTCAGAGGACCTGAATCAATTTATTAAGTAACCTTTGTGGGTGATATAGTTTTCGGATAAACTTGAATGTTATTCCACTGGATTACATGTTTTGCACTTAAACTACCAACCTGAACCTTGTTCCTACGTACGAAAAGAAAGCTAGATATCTAGCTTTCATTATAATGCCAAATTAGAATTGACTTTTATAGTTTTATGTTAAAATGCGAGAAAATATTAGTTCTCGATTCATAGGTTAAGTAAGTTCATCAACGTTTTTCTTATTGCAGATTATTGGCACTCGGTCCTCCACTCACACACATTATTACGAAGATTTTACATTTGCACTTGAGTTAAAGAAACGTGTAGCCGTGGTTGCTATTTACTACGAAAATCTACGAAAATATGTATTCGAGAAATTCTATAGTGTATTTTAATATTTTGAAACAATAGACTTTTAGAGGCAACTCTACATCAATCATTTTTACGAGACTATTTACAGTACTTAACGAGACTATTTACAGTACTTAACGTGGCTTGTTATTACAACTGTTTATAGGCTACGAGGACTTATTATTCGCGCGATACACCTAATTGCTTGCATTTAAGTGATCAAATTACTTCACGTTCGTGCATCTGCCAGGTAGGTGGCGGCGGCGGTTACCGAAAATATCAGTTGCTCTGCTTACTGTAAGTTGCCTGCGTTGCGGTAATGAACGAAGTAATGGCATACCTATGTGTATTAATAAAATCTCATATTTATTAATGGCATTTTCCACATATATACGTTCACTATGTGTCAAGGACAATTCGTTACCGAAAGCGTATTTATATATGAACACAACTTCTTCTTTGCGTTATCCCGTTTACCAACCAGTGGCGGGGTCCGCTACCTAAACGTAAGGATTTGGTAAAGATACTGATTTTTACATGAAGCGACTACCGTCAGACCTACACAACCCAGAGGTATAACCAGACCCTTCATAAGTTAGGTAACGTCTTTCGAAATATAATTTCTCCTCACGATGTTTTCCTTCACCACCGAGCAAGTGATAAATATGTACGTAAATACGAAAATATAAATTTAGTGCTACCTGTACCCGCCAGGATTCGAACCGGGGACCAGTTAGTCAATATGCATATTCTTTATCTACTGGGCTATCATTGCTCGATATATATATAAGTATACAGTTACCCAACAAAATGATTTTGATTTTCTTTTCGATATATTTTAGCACAAGGAAAGATTTTTAGAGCCAAGTAATTATACAAATCTAATATCATTTAACAACAAACCATGAAGATTTTTTGTGTTTTAAAAAATATCAAGACAATCTTCTTAGCATTTTACCGTTTCCTTATTCATTAACGAACGGAATCAATCCAATTCCAAATTCTATGTTCCAAAATCTTTGCTTTTGACGCACAGTTGTCACTGTCACTATGTGTAAATATTCAATACAACATATTTGATCGGTCGGTCACTTTTGACTTTAGTCATTTGAATAGAAAATGGCACAACGAACGTGGCATATGTTTACGGTGATAACGATAATATTTACGATTTTATCACTCGTTGGTGATGTTTTCTCAACGACGTCAACACCATGGTATGAAAACTTGCCTGCTGTCACCATGGACTACAAAGTGCACATAGACGCGGGCAAAGAAGATTGTTACTATCAGTACGTGCACCCGGGGGCCACATTCTATGCTAGTGCTCAGGTAACGTTACTATACCTAGTTTAAAATTACCTACAAACCCTCTACTGTGCCTAATTTACCTTTGTATCATCAACATTGTGCCCACTCATGTTCGAAATTTATTCCGATAGACAAAAAAAAACAATAGTGAAAGTGCTTGTCTTGTGTTGTAACATTTTGCTATTTTCTTTTAGGTTTTGAAAGGTGGTGACGGCATGTGCGGGTTTGCGGTGCGGCACCCGAACGGTAACATCGTGCACCCGTATGAATGGCGGCAGAGCGCCGAGTATGCAGACCAGACATCTTCTGGCGGTTATTACGCTGTGTGTATCGACAACCAGTTTTCGAGGTTCGCCGGAAAGCTTGTCAATTTGTACATCTCTGTCATAAGATATGATATGTGGGAGAAGTATTCTAAAGAAGTAGAGGAACTTGATATGAATATAAAGAATTTTACAGTGAGTATACCTATTTGCAACACATCCGAGAATTTCTACAGTACATATGTCAAAAGTGGATACTTTACAGACAAACAAAATTACTGTATAAAATGATTGTAATCAATATTTAATATATATTAGGAAAACATATTGAAAGTAAACTTTGTGAAAAAATAATGGTAATTTGCAGCACATAAACATATTTTATTTCTTAACCCAATGGCATCTCAAAAGCGCTAATCTTAAAACTGCCAAAAAAGACTTATGCACTGTTAGAACTTCACTGATGAACTATGTTTACCTTGTTATTCATAATGTGTAAGAAACTGTGTGACTTGAGTAAAACATTTGGCCAGTGATGAATATTCCAGGTTTTTTTGGACTGTACCAGGTTCATTGGTACTGTACATTCTTTTACAGACTAAAACAGTTAGTCGAAGCTTTTAGCAATTGAAGCATTGGTCATTCCATTTACAAGCAGAATATTTATTGTTATTTATTGATTCAATTTCCTGTGCGCCAGTGATCTCATTAGCTGAATAAAAATATTGTGTTTGTTTAACTACGTCATGTGGAACAGTGAAATTAACAATTGCTGATTGGCTCTTTCGTCAATCAATTAATACAATCTCTATTAGCTACAACAGCAATTAGTTGCAATAGTTCTCTCTGCTTACCCTTAGTATATTAGATTTAGTGTGTAGTTATAGTAGATAGATAGTTGCGTTAGTGCTGCCAGTATATCAGGGGGCACGGCAGTGCCCCCGCCATTAGAATATACCTGTAATATAGCACATCCTTAACAACAAAAATATATTTCTAAGCAAGTCGCTGGTGTATATTCTTGACTACTTGGTTTTATCATGTAAATAATTTAATGAGAATAAGGAAATTCACATGTATTGGGAATTCCCTGGGAGGATGATTCATTTGATAACTGTCTAGCATTCCATCCTTTTTTCAGTAGTTATGCCTCTAAATAACTTCATCCTTAATTCCAGCATCAAAATTTTGATTTCCCTATATAGATCCCAGAACTAAAAACTCATTGGGATTTAGGTACTGGTAAAAACTTACTCATTTCTTGTTATCATTATGCTATGTATAGCTCTATTATCTGCGATTGTATGAAATTAATGGTACATGTCTACACCTGTACTCTATAGCCATAGATAAAGGGGTTAATTAACAATCCACATTAACTACAGCCTTGTGTATTTTTCTTCATTAGAAAGGAAATGTTCTGTGGGCTTATATACATACCCTTGGTTATGTTGGGAAATAAATGAGAAGCTGGCAATCAAAAGTGGACTTTTTTTATACCACATATATATACATATAAGGTTGGAAACAAGCATACGGCTTGCCTTTCGCTGATAGTAAACAGTCACGGTAGAGTAGAGGCTTGCCTGAATTAGTTCTTTTGCACCTTTTGTGAAATATCATAAACTGAATGTGCTTTGTTGCAAGTGCCAGATCCTGAAATGCCCTTAGTGTCCCAAATGAAATTATTGTAGAATATTCAACCATTATACATCTTCCAGTTCCTAGATACATTCAACCATCATATTGATAATGACCTTAAACCAGAAACATATATAGAAGAATATATAATTCTTCTGTATAAGTTTCTGTCACTGAACTCCTGAATTGCTGAACGGATTTTGATGAATATTTTTGAGTGTGATTGAGTAATCCCTGGATGGTTTAGAATTCACATCTGGCTCTGGTAGGTGGTGCTGAATTCGGATTATAGATTTTTTATTGCTCATACTAATACATGCTGTGTCTTTCCAGAATTCTATCCAATTTGTAGAGAGAAACATTAATGATATCCTGCAGTATCAGTACCACTCGAGGGCGAGAGAATCTCGAGACTTCAATCTTTTACAGGACAATAACACATATGTGCAAAGGTATTGTATATATATAATATTGACAAGGTAAATTGTATTAATGCCTATAGTACTGTAGGCACTTCTTGGAATTACTGTAGATATTTTTAAGAGAATTAGGGGAAGTGGCTCCACATTATAGAA
The DNA here is from genome assembly GCA_947507595.1 of Pyralis farinalis. Lineage (NCBI taxonomy): Eukaryota > Metazoa > Arthropoda > Insecta > Lepidoptera > Pyralidae > Pyralis > Pyralis farinalis. The sequence goes on along the minus strand of OX382268.1, from coordinate 34,886,433 downwards.
AACTGCAACCAATAACAATTGCCTGGATGTAGTGTTTCTGCAAGTGAGTAAGGTTACTAGTAAGTTCCTGAGTAGTTGTTGTGTTATCAGATGTGGCATTGCACAAGTGATACCGCTTTTTTATACCACTAAGGTGGCAATCAAGCATACGGCCTGCCTGATGGTAAACAGTCACCGTAGCCTATGGGCATTTGCAACACCAGGGGTGTCACTCTTGCGTTGCCGACGCTCTAAAAACTCTTCACGCATTTCTTGCAGAATTTCATGCTGTAGTCCCTTGGAAAAACCTCGGCTGGGAGCTCATTCCACAGTTTGAGAGTTCTCGGAAGAAAACTTCTCTGTAACCGCACAGTACGCGACCACTGCGGTTCCAGCGTGTGAGGGTGGACTCCCAATTTACAATGCCGATTAAACCACGGCCGCTTTTTAGCTCCTGCAGTAGCTACAAGGCGAAGGGGAATGAAGCATTCCATGCCATCCAATATCGCCGCAGCCACTGCAGTTGCGCAGGAATCAATGTCGTCTGATTCGAAGCACAGCTGCCTCCACGGGTACGATGCGTAGGATTCACGCAATCCATCCCAATCTGTCGACTTATAGTGCTATACGCGACGACATCCGGCGGGCCGAGATGGGTCGCGTCTGGTACAAGGCACTTGGGTCCGGATGAGGCAGTGATCCGACGAGCCAATCGGCGCATCCACAGAAATGTTATACTCATCCGGACGTGTGGTCAGCAGAAGGTCCAGTAAGAAGCTTGTATGGTCCTCTACATCTGGTATTCTCGTGGGAGAAAGAACCAGCTAAGAGAAACCATAGGCCAGAGCAAATTCATGAGCAGATCTCGCCGCGTAGTCAGTGCACCGAGAGCCCAGCCACTTGGCATGGTGGGCATTGAAGTCTCCCAAAATCACTAACTCCGCGGAGGGATACTGTTCGATGACTCTGTTAGTCGCCCTTTGCAGGTGCTCAAATAACCGAGCTGTGCCTGTATCACCGCTATGAGACCTGTAAAGGCACGCGTAGATCCGGGTGTGGCCGCCTTGATCCACTCGTACTCATAATATAGACAGGTCCCTGTCTTCAAGATTATGCAATCGGTGACAACAAATATCCTCCCGAACGAACAAACATACCCCGGCATGTCGCACAAACAAGTGCTCCAGTTTGTACCCGGGGTAATGCAAGTAAGAAGTGTCGGCCGGTGAGGATATTTGTGTCTTCGTGAGGAAAAGAATGGTCGGCCGCGCAGTTTCCAGATGATGTTGGCGGTCCATTGACGTTGAAGTTCGAGTGCAAACCCCTGATGTTGCAAAAGTCCACATACGTTTTGAAGGGGGTGGCCGCTGTAGAACCTTCTTTCCGTTTCCTTTTTGCCATGATACGCGAAGGGGTAAAAAAATTAGAAGTCGATGAAGGAACAGAGTAAAGGACAAAAGCGCGGTGTCTTTCACCACAGTACCGTGCTGGTTATGCGGTTTGCTGGTACGGCGGGCGGAAGGGCCCCCGGTCCCCTTCTTATCCAGCACGACCACTGCAATAGGGACTTTTCACAGGCTGACGGTTCAGCCTCCCAGGGCAGAGATTAAGTGTTCCCCGGGTACGGGAACCCCTACTAACCTGCGGGCGGCCAGCGGTCAACCGTTTCACCGGATCTCCCTGACCGCCGCGCCAGCCTGCCGCGCCCACACGGCTAGTGGCGATTCAACATCCACTGGTCCTCCCGCTGTCCGCACAACGACCACTCTGTTAACTACATACCTAATGTATTGCAAGCGTTAATAGGCTACGGTAACCATTTTACATCAGGTAAGTCGTATGCTTGTATGGCCTTCGACGTCGTATAAGAAAAAAAAGGGTCTACAATGTGTAAAGTGTACCTTTATATTATTAGATTTGCTTTACTTGCCATTGTGAACCCTAGGGACCGGCAAGCGTGCATGAAAAGAGCTATAAATGTTCGAGAAGCAAGTGAAGTAAGGACCACGTCTTATGGCGCCCGGTTCTCTCTGCCTACTCTACAAGGGACCTGGCGTGAAGATATACATACATACTAGTCTTTCTAGAATGCAAATAAAACCAGTTGAGAATGCGCAAGCTTGCATTGCCAGAGGAACACTTGGCTTGTCAATTATATAACAATTCAATTTTTTTTTTAATTTTTCGGCCATTTTGACCATGTTCCTTAAGAGATAGGAACGGTGTTCCTGAACATTCTACTTTTTTTTATTTGAAAAACGCACACATATACCATCATATAGATTTTATATAGGAACGGTGTTCCTGAAAAGATTAGTGATATACACGATTATAATACACGTAACAAAAATAAATTGGCTATCCTTAAATACAGACTGAGGAAAGTTGGAAAGTCTTTCATGCTACATTTTTCAAGTAACAAATTTAAAAATTATCTCAAAATGTTTTTAGTCGAACGAAAAATCCGCATGGCCCTCGTGTGAACAAAAGTTGACTGAATTGGTATTGAACACAAAAAAAGTGTATTGTAAATTTCATATGCCGTAAAGATAAACATATGTATAATTATGTAAATTAATGTTGATGTTATATGTGTAGAAGTTTGTAAATAAAGTTTTATGCAAGTGTGTTGCATATTCTTTTATTGTCTATTGACTTGAGAAAGCGCCTGTCAAAGTCAAAATCTTTTTATTCCGTAAAAATAGCTACATTTGTTTGGAATCGTCACAATTTTTTGCGAAGACCTAGTCTCAAAAATAAATAATTAGAATTCGTGTTTTGGATTTATGTACATATTTTGGATTTATGTACATATTTTGTATTGTCACTTGCTCGACGGTGAAGGGAAACATTGTGAGGCAACCCACACATCCAATGATATTTCAAAAGACGTGCGACCGAGTCTAAGAAAGATCTGGTTTTCCCTGTACCCACAGGGTTACGGAGGTCACGGGGTTGTAGAGGTCGGAACAGTCGTTCCATGTCAAAATCAGTATTGCTTCGCCTAATTGTTAGGTTTAGTTAGCGGACCCCGCCAATCGGAAACGAGATAACGATACAAAGAAAAAAACATAACTATAAGTAAATACATAGGGTGCTTAGCTATGTACTATTTTCCGATCTGTGTTCGTACGTCTATAAATTAAATATACTTGAACATACATGCATTTTTATACATTAGAAGAATATAAGAGAAAAACAATAGACGAAAAGGTTTAAATTACAATTAAATTACATTGTTGAATGATAAATTTTGTAGGTATTTTGTTAAAATATTTGCTCTGCTGTGACGAAACATGCTGTTATTGTGTAGAAACTGCCGAGAGCAACTTGACAAAACAAAAGAATCAATTAAGTGTGTATTGTTATATTAAGTTGTATTGTTTACAGGTGGTCACTCGTTCAGATCGTGACTATAGCGGCGACGGCCACGCTGCAGGTGTACTTCGTGCGGAAACTGTTCGAGGTGAAGGACAACTCCTCCAGGACGAGGATATGATGCTGCTACAAATAGCTGCTGCTGAAGATGATCTACGAATTGTTATCCGCTAACTATCGACTCTCTGACTGAAGTATTTCATTCCATAGAATTTTCGAATAGACTCTTCTTTACTCTTCACTGATTGAATCTTGTGATCTCTTTGTTTTTATGTAATTATGAGCTTGATTTTTGGAGCTTAACGCTAGACAGTAAGAGTATAATTTTTCTAATAGTACAATAAGGTACACAATAATTTTTAACGGTTCCTTTTTTTACATTTTATATTAATTTGAAATGGTAATAGTTTTATTTCACGTTTCTGCATTTACTTGATCTGTCTTGTCATCACATTTCGTCGCGTCCATCACATAATGATATATTTTGAATATAAATGTGCCTACTCAAATAGTTCATAATTAGATCCCTAATAAGTCTGTCGCCAATTCATAGTTATTTTTACTTTTAGTTGTATTAACGGTGTTGAGTAACATTAACATTTATTAAACTAACATTACAAGATCTGTAAAACATATTTTGTGACAATTTTTTGTATGTTTGTAATATGCAGACCATTTAACTAAAATATTTTTGTACTATTTATTTGCTATGATAAAAATAATATTTTTTATTTATTTACAAAAGCATTGTTTGAATGTTGACGAGATGCTATGTTGTTAATTTAGAAAAGAGTATTCAAGTTGTTGGAATTTATGTGTAATTTACTGAAGTATACTATTATTATTGTACTTATAGAGTGCTTTATTTTGTCTTCTACGAAATGAGAGATTACCAATAATTTTGTCCCATAGATCCCTTATCTATATATATAAAGTCTGTTCTTTATAGACTCCTTGCCTAACTAATGCTTGACTCTGAATGACCCATTACTCATTACAATCGACGCCATGGGGTCTATATAGGCCGCTTTGGGAAGCACGGTTACAGAACCGTCTATTAGAACGAGGTTACCGCGATTTAGTTGTTTGTATCATTATTATTGACATTACCCTGTTTGTTTGGCGCAGACAGGAGAGCGCCCGACGACTTAAACACAACTGTTCAAATGCTTAAAGTGTTGATACTGTCTCAAAGATATAGACGTGTAGGTGTGCATCGAAACAGCGTGACCGGCCGGCTAGTAATTCTATTTCACAGACAGCCTTATTCTTAGCGTTCCTAATACATTAGATTTAGCGGAGTCCGTTACCTAAGCCAAATAAAACAGGGAAAACGAGACCTTTATTACCTGTAATATACCTGTGGACCTTGTTTCTTACACTTTGGTTAGGTTCACAAACCACCGAACGTTTCATGAAGGCTCCTTTCACTCACCAATATAATGGAAAGATATTCTAACCAATACGCCGATTAGTGACGCTATGTTTTATTTATTTATTTAAGAACAATCATACATTGTTATTACAGGTTTCCCCAATGCAACAATGTAGGTAGTCAACATTACATATGATTACTTTTACAATAACATAGGTTAAATAGAGTAGCCCTTGTGAACTCACTCAATGAGCAACAGAATACGTCCACTGTATTAGCGACCACGTTAAGTGTCCGCAGGGCTCTCGTGAATGGCGCCTGGTTCATGATATTAGTTTGCGCGCGTGGAATTGCAAACAGAGGAGGCCGACGTCGCCGAAGCACATACTGGTCCGGCACGCACAGCGCCATCGCCCGCAACACGCCCTCGTTGAATACCCGACCCCGTAACAACTTGAACAAATATGTAGCGAGACTAAGGCCACGTCTCACTTCTAGCGTATTTGTACCCTACCATGCCGAGTACGAACAGCGTGGGGTACATTAACGGGTAAAATGGATACACACCGTATAATTTTAGATACATGAATCTAATGTATTTGTTCTGTATCCGTTCTAACATCAATTTATATTTAGCCTCGTGAGGCGCCCAAATAAATGCGTTACACTCCAGGTGACTTTTAACGAGTGCTTCATACAGGGCACGCACCGCATTTAAATTTGTGAATCCACTTGATTGGCGTAACATAAATCGCAAGTTCCGATATGCCTTCTTGCAAACCCTGCTTATGTGTTCCCGGAAATTGAGGTCAGGAGTAAAGTAAACTCCGAGATCTTTCATGACCTTCACTCGCTGTATTGGGGAGCCATCTAAGCAGTATCGGTAATTGATGGGCTGTCGCGCTAATGTGAAAGACATTACCGAACACTTACGAACATTAAAGTATAAATGGTTCTTATGACTCCATTGTACTACCCTATCAATATCTGACTGCAATCTATCGCAAGTCATCAGCGAAAAGGAGGCAGGTTGAGTCCAAAACAACGGTAGGTAAGTCGTTTATCATTAGATTAAATGCTGGGGGGCCGAGATTACTCCCCTGACTCACACCTGATCTGGTATAATATGGACTCGACTTTTGCCCAGCCCAGTCTACGTATTGACGTCTATCCCTCAAGTAGCTTGTGAAGAAAGACAGCGTTTTCGGCGTAAATGTTGATCCGTGATCTAGCCAATAATAGCTGCGCGTTATAATATTAACATACATAACAACCTTTTTTATTGTCTTTGTACCCTATAAAATGTCGTTGTCAAAACTTATAATAAAAATTAATTTAGGTAATTTAAATATTTTAAATATAAATCTTCTGTAGACGACCGATCAGAAGAGACAACTGTAGTCTACACTGAGATCTGATCGACGGTGTACTGACTACCGCGCCTGTGATCTCCAGCCCTTGCTGTGTGGGCTACGCGGTGTACTTCGGTGGCGGCACCGTTTGACCGCTGCGGTGTTGGACCGCAACGCGGTCCCCACCGACCCGTACTATACTGCACTTGTGATCTCCGACCTCCGTGAGCCCCTCACGGACCTGTTCGCTGGCGAGCTCCTCTACAGCCGGTGGCCTACATTTCCACCCGAACCGTGACCGGGTGCTGCCGAACAGTGATCTTTAGTTAGATCGAACCAACGCGAGTCCTCAAAGACAAAACTAGCCAAACTTTAGAATCGGTCTTTATAATCTTTTATTATAAATATTAATCCCAGCGAATTAGTCCTAAATAAATTTGTTATTACCCGTTTATTAGCCCCTTTTTTACCCGCGACGGTCACGTAGGCGGTATATGCGTTTGGGGCAAGAGGTGTTTGTTTGTGTGTCTGTTATTATCTCAAGTCAATTTTCTCGAAAACTACTGAACTGATTTTGATTTTTTTTTTGTTTAAAAGGTGACATGATCGGGGAGTGTTCTTAGCTACGTTTTAAGCGTGTTCTTCTCTACGATTTAAGCAAATCTGTTCAGCCGTTTTTTAGGTCGGGGGGTTTTTTTTAATTTGAACGTGCATTATATACAAAACTGATTTTATTTTATATATTATAGTTTATTATATTAGTTTTAGTTTGTATAAATCGCATTTACTATTAAAATTTAAAAAAGCCACAAATAAAACATAAATTAAAAATTTTAAAAACCCACGACGAAAACAACTTGAAATGAAACATTTCAAAAACCCACGACATTAAAGCGTATATTTTCATGATTATTTTCTTATCTAATTCTCCATTCAAGTAGGCTGTTGTCACACCCATTTGGTTAAATTTCAAATTTTCTTCTACAGATGTAGCGATAACGCTTCTCACTGAATTTAGTTTTGCTACAGGAAAATAAGTTTCGTCGTAGTCAATTCCATATCTCTGGTTAAAACCTCTAGCAACTAATCTCGCTTTTCTTATTTGTGTATTACGGGGGCCTATTTTCTTCTTCAATATCATTTTGAAATCTATGGTTCTCATATCATTATCTCGTTTGACTATCTTCCAAGTACCATTTTTTACGTGCGCTCTAATTTCTGCCATTATAGCATCATGCCAGTACCCGTCTTCTTCTTCGTCTTCACAGAAATTAATCATTTCGCAAATAGACGTTTTAACTTCATCTCTGCCTTTAATTTCGTAATCGTTAGCCCATACTGGCAATTTCCTCGTTCTCTGAGGACGTCCAGTATTATTTGTATCATCATGAATATCTTCTACTTCATTCTGTACTTTTTCATGACTTTCAACAGCTATATCTTCGTCACTTATGTCGAAGTTGTCAACTGCATCGCTGAAACTGTCATTCCGACTAACAGATGGTTGAGCTACGTCGTGTTGCGCCGAAGTACCAGTTATTACTTCTACCATTTTGTACTCACTATCTCCCTTCTCTTTGGATTGAAATAATTTTCTTCCTTCTCATAAAACATTTTGTCTATAACTTTTACGTCTCTGCTGCGTCTGCTGCTACCAATGCTCGTGGATTCGATTCCTACACAGGACAAACATTTGTGTGCTTGAATACGACTGTTTGTATTGGTCTGGGAGTTTTTGGGAGTTGGGAGGAAGTACCTCCATTTTACCGCTAAATTTATATTTTTATTTTTTAAAACCGCAACCAAACAACTAATACCTAGAGGGCTGTTGCGTTCCTCCGTGTGAGTATGCTCCTAAGGTGTTGCAGTGTTGGTAGCTGAGGTGGCATTACGCGTGTGATAATGGATTGCAAGCGTTCACCTGATGTAACCGCTTTACATCAGAGGAGCTGTATGCTTGTATGTCTCCCGACGTTATAAAAATATTTTTAGATATCGTTTACTTCCCGTTTATGAATGTTAGACAAGCGAGCTCGCTTGTCTAAGCTTTGTAAGGATAGAGTCACGTGACGCTCGGATCCCTCTGCCTACCCTACAAGGGATTTGGCGTGAAGTTATTGATAGATAGTTTATTTCCCTAGTTAACAATTACCAAAATATATCGTCTTTACAAAAATGTAATCGAAGTCCAAATAGATATTAACCATCGGGAGCGCACAAATTCCACTGTGGCATGTTTTGGATTTTCCAGCATTTATTATCTAGCTCTCAAACAAAGTATGTACGCAGATAACAGTTTTTTTTATCAGTCGCTGGGGTCTGAACTCGATTTTAATTTACGATACATATCATTTAACGTAAACATATCTTTTCTATCTATGTAATAAATAACTAATAAAATATTTTGTATTTTTGTATCTATACATTCACAATAAGTCCCTTGCGATGTAGACAGTGAAACATGATGTGGTTCTAATGGCTCGTCCAGGGAGACGGTATACTCAAATAACACCTTATACTATAACCCCATCGTTAGGATGTGTCGCCAATATAATTAAATTGTTATTTCCATTAGAGATATAGATATCACTTCTCTTTGTATAAGTTTCGGCGGCAAATAATGACTCATTTAAAAATTACATATTTTTGCTATTCTCCAACTTCTTAACTGTTTATTCTTAAATGTTCTGATTATGTTCTTCTCACAATTGCATGCACATTATGTAATTTAAGCGATCTTTAGTTTTATTTAACTCTAGAAATTGTAAAACTTTCTAGGTATACGATTGTTTCGATTATAATTCAGATGAACACTGTAACTTATCTGATAATATGTATTTACCTACATGATTGAAATTTGTTATGCTTAGTAATAATAAATAAATTCACGTGAAGGACCAGGTGACTCGGTGAGCGGAGCAGTCTGCGGGAAATTCAAACATCTATCTCTCTATCTATAACTTCACGCCAAATCCCTTGCGGGGTAGGCAGAGAGCCGAGCGCCACGTGACTCGATCCTTACATATCTCACTCGCTTCTTTAACATTCATTGCTCTTCCCATGCTCGCTCGCCGGTTTCTAGGGCTCCTGACATCACCTTCTGATAGAATACGACCAATTTGGTCATGGTAGGTAAGTCTTGGCCTTCCTCGGCTCCTACATCCTTCCACTTTTGCATTGTATATCTGCTTCGTCATTCTTTCATCCTGAATTTTTTCTACATGTCCGAACCAACGGAGCATGCCTCTTCTTATTTTAACACCGACGCTTTCTTTCAGACCAACTCTGTTTCTATCATCATCATTGCGAACACGGTCTACAAGCCTTACTTAAATTCAAACATTTGATGATGTATAGTGATCACGGCGAGCCGATCTCGTACACGTTTTGTTTGAAATGTTGCTGTGAACGAAGCGGTGGGTGTCAAGGGGGTGCGTTTCCACTGACACGGAGTTGGGCGGAGCGTAGTGGAGTGAACAAATGCAGTGTGCGAATCCTGTACTGACAAGTCTACACTGCGTCACCGCGCCGCATCGCCCGCTCCGCTGTCCTCCGCTCGAATCCGTTCTGTCCGGCTCGAGCCGCGTGTTCATATATTTCATTTGAAAGTCCGCTCAGCTCTGCTCCACCTACGCTGTTGCTACTGACGTGGAGTGGAGATTTCGAGCACAGTGATTGCCCAGCTCCGCGACAATGGAACGCACCCTTAGGGTGACATATTTGTAGGCGAGGCTGCTGTAAAATTACGATCTGCTATAACAGTGAATATGATATCACTTACATGATAATTTCTTCAAGCGGTATGTCGATAAAGTCGTCTATTACAAACCAACAAACACACGTGTGCGATGTTAATAAGGAGACTGGCAGGATGCATGCAAGCTGTGGGCACCGCAGCGGGCGAAGAGGCGGCATGCGGAATTATATACGTTCCACACCACAAACCAATAAATTACTTGATTGTGCATTTTTTTCACACACTTCTGGAGGCATACGACCCTTTGGATGCAAAGCGGTTACCGTAGCCCATTTACGCTTGTAATACAATAAGTATCACTCGCATGATGCCACCTCTGCTGCTAATACATCAACTCCTTAGGACCTTACCGGTGACCTCGCTCTCACTATGAAACACAACAAACCTCCAGAGAGTTGTTATTTGGCTGCGATTTTCTGTGACTTCCCAGACGGGTGGCTTTGATGCGCCCTACCTCTCTTAAAACATCCAGACCAAGAAAGACAAACAGACATGTTCATGCACACAAATGTTTGCACAGCTCGTCAAAAGAGACACCGCGCTCACAAACCTTGTGTTTTAGCGCATAATTCTGATTCGAGCCCACTGACCAATGGGAGAATATTTTAACCAATAAGCCGAGTTACTACGTAATATCAGTCTCATCGGTTCTCCATAGGTTATTTCCTTAATTCTCCGCACCATGCCCCTCTTCTTAATGAAAACGTACACATAGTTACACGGGCTGCTTCTTCGTAAACGGAGAAGACGCAGATGCCCCGCAGCCTGTCCTGCGCAACGCGTCACCCGATGCCCCACGAGACACCCCTTACATACCCCACTCGCTTCTTTAATATTTCTATATTGGACGAGCTCGGTGGCGCAGTGGTGAAACGCGCTGTTACTCTACTTTGACACCAACGCTCGCGGATTCGATTCCCACATAGTACAAACATTTGTCAGTGCATGAACATGTCTGTTTGTCTTGGTCTGGGTATTTTCTATGTTAATAAGTATGTATTTACAAAATAATATATATATTTACGTATGTTTATCAGTTGTCTAGTACCCATAACACAAGCTTCGCTTACTTTTGGGGCTAGGTGGCGCTGTGTAATTTGTCCAACAATATTTATTTATATCTTTTCGTGCAAGCTCGCCGTTCCTAGGACTTCGGTTTTACTTATCTACCTAATTTATACCACAGACCTATAAATCAATAATATTTTCAGAATGAGATGTGAAATATTCGATACAAGGTTTGGAAAGTAAAAGGCACAAATTGAAATAGAATTAATATATTTGAAAATGATATGAATCATAATTACATAAACATTAAATACGACGCCGCGGCCACTAATGGAAATATATCTACACAATAATTTACTTAAGTACATTCACACATAATTTCATTTGTTTACAATTACATTGCATAAACCGTTGGAAAATTTCAGGAATGTTAAAAAGATTGTTGTAAAAGAGTTGCGGACGTAGTAAATATAAAAGTAATGTTGGACTCGACCGCTTATCAATGACTAGTAATTTTAGAAATGGCGGCCGAAAGAAGAATAAACAAAATGTTATACATACGATAATAAACACTTAGAGGGCAATACAATAGTATTCTAAAACCATAATTTACTCTGTACAATCGTGAATCTCATACGTAACTGTACACTTCACATTACAATACAAATAAAAATACTTACATGATATACGATAAGCACCCTTAAGTTTTAAAATTAACACTATCGGTGCATCAACAAGTAAACGTGTCGACGACACTCGTAAACAGTTCCAAAAATACTAGATCTACGTACATTTGTAAAGGTTAAGGCAGTGACGGACGGACCTCACTTGCAGTCAGAGACTGCGTGTAATACTCCATTTACAACGCGTGCATCGAAACGGCAACTATAATACATTTCGATATGTTATGAGCAACACACTAAAGTAAAAAAAAACCCATGTGATGTAATTGTTTCCGAAGGTTCAGTACTATATAATACTATATAATATACTACTCAATACGTGAGGCTATAAATACAACAATAATACTTCATTTACAAGTACGTAACGGGAGTCAACAGACAGACGTAACGTTGCATAATTAGATTCATAAACAGAGTTTCAGATAGGTTGTAATATTATTAATAGAACACTATTTTTCTTATACTAATTCCTTCGGGTTGTATATTTTAATTGCTGTACAAAATCTGCGTTCACATGCTCATACTTGCTTACACAACTTGATTTTAATGTTTAGAATATAAATAACGAATATCTGATGATTCACAGAATGTTCTAGCTGGCACGATCTAATCGGTTGGTAACATTCACAACATCATGTTTGATCCAGAGCTGATCAGATTATGCCTTTGTATATAAACATTTAAGGCGGTCACGAGTGCGGTCAGAGCACGCGTTTCTTCTGTCCGACGTAGGTGGCGGAGAGCGCGAGCAGCCTGTACCGCTGGCGCAGGTTGCGCGCGCGCACGTGAGCAGACGCGATCTCGGCCGTGTACGCGCCCGGGAACCACCCCGCCTCGCCGTCGCGCGTGCGCTCGCCGTAGTACCAACCTAACGAGGGAAAAGGTGAGATTCATATGTACACTCTACAGCGTGAACATATAGTCATCATACAATGTTACACATCGACGGATAACGCTATATAAATATATATGGATTTTTGGAATGAAACACTGGACATTCATAATTAGACATTGTTAATTACTGTATGACTGCTTTATCGTATCTATAGGATAATAGCATTTTAGCATTTGTATCTCACGTCACACAACTCAACATAGATTCCAGACATTACGTAACATTGCCTTAGTCAGCGGACTATGTTATGTAATAGTCAACAGTTATTATATTGATAACTGTTGATTATTATATTAATTATTAACTGTCAGAGTAAACCACGAGTACAGCTAGTGCATTCGCACCGCGGCATGTATGAGTGATTTTCTCAAGCAATGTGAATGAATGAATAAAAAACAAATGGTTCAGTTAGATCTGTTTGTTACCTTCGCTCGTCTTCCTGGTGACGTTGACGACGTCTCCCTCCGTGAGCTGCAGCTCGTCGGGCTGCGCGGGCGCGTACGCGTACAGCGCGGCCACCTGCGGACAGTCCCAGCCCGCGTACACCGCCTCGCCCTCCGCGCCGCCGCCCGCCGGCGCCAGCGCCTCGCCCCAGCGCCGCGCGTCCGTCTCCGACCCACACGATAACAACTGCACAACACACACACACACTTCTTTATATTGCCCACCATAAAATCTCACACATTAGCCATCTATTTATTGTATCAAATTATAAATAATTAGCGATTAAAATAGATACATGGGTTTGCATGTGTTAACTTTAATAATATTCGTTTTCTAATTCTCTTTTGACCAATTTACAAGTATATATAGGTACGAGTAAGATCGTTTCTGTACACCTTTAGGTATGTGAAGGCCCGCTATATGGAACGGAAGCATATGTTCGGAATAGCTCTTTGATTGAATATCAGTATTTGAGTTTCACTGTCGTACAATCGTACCGCGTAAAGGTCGCTCTGCCACGGTACGATTTTTAAGATATTTTACTACATACAGTGAAATTGTGAAATCAACTTTCCTCCGCTGTGTTCTCGACAAATACCACAAGGTCTTAAAAAAAAAAGAGTATAGTAGTACCGGAGTTTCTAGGCCATCGGTCAATCTACGAGTATCTATAATAGTCATCACCATCATCGCAACTGTTCATGACGGGGTGAAAACTACGAGATTCCGCAAAATAAAACTGCATTAACCTTAGAAACATAATATGTTACTATTGTTGGCATGTTAGTCGCGCCTAAGCAACATGGAAAAGTAGCGGAGAGGAGCGCGCACCGTGCAAGTTCACATTGTTAGATTCCTCAAAATGCGTTTTTGAATTCATATCACTAAATCGAATACCTCCAATATTCGCCCAGCACATCAGGTGGTCACTAAACGTTTTACACCTAAGAAAATTGAATTAATGTACACGCTTGGTTAACATTTACCAAAGCAGTCATCAAGGATCAAAGTATTCAGGTAATTAACCATTTGACTGCACATAAAGGCCCTCACCAAAACTTAGTGTTACAGCGGTTAAATATCTACGGTTTAACATGTTGCCACATATAACTAGCCGACCCATAGTAATGAGTTGAGTTTCAAAGCAAAATCATTGTATTGGTTTTTCATTGGTGATTTAATTCAAGCATGCGTCTCAAGTGCATGTATACAGTTGTCCAGGCCACCACCGTTGTAATTAAAGGTATAGTTTACCATTTCTATGGTGCGGCCCTCGTGGTTCTCGAGCAGAGTGAGTAGCAGCGCGTGCTTGGCGGCGGCCGGCCCGCCGTCCGCGCCGCACACCTCCAGCAGCGACCGCGAGCAGTGGTCCACCGCCACGAACGACTCCTCGCTGGAACAACGGAATATTTGTTACAATCACAGTATAAACTCACGCAATCTCATCCGAACCTTCTGTTTCGCCAGATTATCTATGATGAGCTCGGTGGCGCAGCGGTGTAACTCGCTGTGCGTTACTTGGACACCGACGCTCGTGGGTTCGATTCCCACGCAGGACTAACATTTGTGTGCATGAACATATCTGTTTGTCTTGGTCTGGGTGATTTTAAGAGAGATACGGCCTATTAAAGTAGCCGTCCGTCTAGGGAGGTGCCTCCACCTCACTGAAAACCGCCGCCAAATAATAACTCGCTAGAGGGTTGTTGTTCCTGCGTGTGAGTGAAGTTACCAGAAAACTTATAGGGAGTTGCTGTATTAGCAGTAGAGGTGGCATCACACGAGTGGCACTTAACGTGCTGCAAGCGTAAATAAGATTCGATAACCTCTTTACATCACATTACAAAAAAAAAAAAAATCTGCGTTGCACTATGTTTTTGACGAGCTCGGCGGTGTAGTGTTTACCAATGCTATTTTAACACCAACGTTCGTGGGTTCGATTCCCATACAGGCAAATATACCGTATTTGTATACTAACCTCTTCTTCTTGGTGATGACCAGTAGATCGTTAAAGAGGAACAAGTAGAGCGGTATCTTGTGGAACTTCTTGCCGAAAGTCAGCTTCAGCTCGTCTGCTTTCCATACCAGCTGCGTCATCTCACCGGAGCGGACCAGCCAGCGGACGGGCCTGGAACAAGGGTTTTGGGTCAGTAAATAAATTCACGGGTTAATATAAAGCTTATTGTTTTTTATTGTTGGTTACGACAGCGCGAGTATGTTGCAAGCATCTATACTCTACGGTACTTTACAATTTTTGCTAAGACTTACGTAGTCTACGATAAGTTCAGGCTAACATTTTAGTTAAGTCAGTCATAGAGTTGGCACAGACTTCAATTAACATTTAACGATGGAACTCCATCCCGTAGCTTAGTGTATGTGAGGTTCAGTGAGTTTAGAAATGGACGCAATCATCTCCATGACTATGCATGACTACATGGAGTAGTTAATAGATTCAGGCGTTATTTTGCGAAAGTCAAATTTACATGCAATTTGATCTAACCTGCTTTGTGTGCTTCCGCCACCAATTAGATCATGCGGCCTAGCGCCGGCCGGCACCCACCCACTACTGTTAGTACATGGTACATGCCGACGCTGCCATGGCTGCTCCGGTAGTCTCTGCCTCGGCTGCTGCGGTCGTCCGCCATCTGGAACAGAATCCGCATGCCCCCACCACCACCGTCGCTGCCACGATTGGCCTGGTCGTCGCTGCGACACGTGTTTCGCCTCTCCACGAGGCATCATCAGGCGTTGTAGACGTTAATCGTAAGAATAACATGCTACAAGTGACAAATCCATCGCAGTGCCGTCCCTTATATTGAATTGAGGGTGGGGGTGGATGGTGTGAGCGAAAAGATATTTAATAGTGGGGAATGGTTTACGTCAGTCTGTTTGTTCATGAGAGTAATTTTAGAATTTTTATGTTTATTAATTTCTAATTGTTCCCTAATATTTAGTTTTAAACCTTTGTCTATGGTGTGTAAAATTTGATATGTATTAGTGGGGGATAAGTTATGTCCTTTGTCTATAAGATGCTCGGCGAAGTGTGATCGGCGTATAAAAACAATCGCCCAGAAAGGTTTTTTCGCTCACACCATCCACCCCCACCCTCAATTCAATATAAGGGACGGCACTGCGATGGATTTGTCACTTGTAGCATGTTATTCTTACGATTAACGTCTACAACGCCTGATGATGCCTCGTGGAGAGGCGAAACACGTGTCGCAGCGACGACCAGGCCAGTCGTGGCAGCGACGGTGGTGGTGGGGGCATGCGGATTCTGTTCCAGATGGCGGACGACCGCAGCAGCCGAGGCAGAGACTACCGGAGCAGCCATGGCAGCGTCGGCATGTACCATGTACTAACAGTAGTGGGTGGGTGCCGGCCGGCGCTAGGCCGCATGAACTAATTGGTGGCGGAAGCACACAAAGCAGGTTAGATCAAATTGCATACATGGAGTAGTCGACCAGCGACTGCGATTACCAAATTTTGATAATATCATATTCTAATAGTTGATAAATTGAAAATTGATATTATACGTCAATTAATTGATATTGACAAAAAATATGTACGTATTAGACGGTCAGAAAAATATCGTAGAAGGCGTCCTCGAAGCCATGTCGACCTTCACGATACCACGATAACTCGTCCGCACATTCCACTAACGTAACGGAAGTGTATTTCGTTACTTTCACTCCTCAAAGGTAGCACTGATAACACATCCATAACACAGCTCAGAAATAGCATATTATGGCCTTGTTTCTTAAAATTATAAGCAACTTAGAGCCTTGTTAAGAAAGACTAAGAAATTTTTTTATAAAGAAAGATTCCAGTAAATGTAAAAATGTATAAATTGTGTCCTTACAAAATACTTTGAAAAACAGTGAATGTATCATAAGTCTAATACCTGGTCTCATAGATAGATAGAATACGCTTTATTTGTATAATGCAGATTGTAGGACATTATAAAAGATCCTTACAAATAGAAAAAATATGCAACAAAGTAACCTTATTCTTGAAAGCAATTTTTTCAAAGCAACCTTAAGGTAACCTTAATCGGTGTACAGAATAAGGTAGCGCTAGCAAGGGAAGGAAATGGTGAAAAGTAAATAAACTGATACTGATTTAAATTTGTTGCTATTATAAGTTATATGAGCCAAGTATGGTGATGCATACCTCCTGTCCCGCCTGCCGCAGGCCGGGCCGAGAACGGGTGCGCCGCGGACGGCCGCCGGGAACTCGATGGCGCGCGACACTCGGAACATTTCCTCGATGCGCTCGGTGTTGCGCGCGCCCTCGTTGCACTGCGACACGTACTGCATACACAAACAAAACAGTTTATATACTACCAGGTTATAATTAGTCGACACTAACTGCCGCCTATCGTATAAATGAGAAAGTTTGCTTATCCTTTACTTGGTGCCTACAAAAATTAAAGACGCAAGGTTTTCGACATATACTACCTATTAAAAATTGTCAAGGGCTCGGCTCCGGAGAGGTTGTCGATGATTCGTATGCGCTGCAACAATCCCCCTTATGGCGGCAGTGCGTCTGAGTGCATTTATACAGTTATTACAAATGTAGCGGATTTTTGCACAGAGCATGCTCTGCGATTAAAAACTGTCAATATCGACCTCTTATCTATTATAGCAAAGATAATAATATATAGATAAATACATTTAGGCAATATTTTTCAGATGAGAGTATGATCTGAAATAATCAGAGAGCACTACGAGCGGACACTGAAGTGATGGAGATGTACTGCTATTCCAGGTCGCAGTCGTCAAGTTTTACCCGAGGGAGACTTTGTACAAAAGTCGTCTGTGTAGGTACCTCTGTCTCACCTATTTCTACCGACAAGCAGCTATATTTATATACCTGTCTTCCGGATTAAAGGGTGATATATGGCAGAGAAATTACTGGGTACGCGTAACATCCCCGTGGTGTTGCGAGCGTCAATAGGCTGCGGCGACCGCTTACTAATAATCCTACTAATATTATAAATGCGAAAGTTTGTATGTATGGATGGATGTTTGTTGCTCTTTCACGCTTAAACGGCTGAACGGATTTGAATGAAATTTGGCACGTAGATAGATTATGATCTAGATTAACACATAGGCTACGTTATTTGACTCCACGCGGGCGGAGCCGCGGGCAACAGCTAGTTAGTAATATTGTAAAGTGTACGTGAGTGTGTGTACATACGTTGTTGAGTGTGGCCAGCGCGAGCATGCAGCTCTGGTACTCCTGGTCGGCGGCGGCGAGGTTCTTGAGCACGGCGTCCAGCAACAGCGGCAACCGAGTCACGCGTTGCATCGGCAGCATCAGGAACGAGTGCAGCGAGAGCGACTGACACGCCGGGTGGCTCTCCAACCTGTAGCACGATACACATTCAGCGTTACAAACAAAAGATAGGCTAGAAGAGATTACGGAAGCTCGAATTAGGAAGTGAAATATTTGTGTTGAATACAAAGTGTCCGAAATAAAATGACTTTCAATGATTAAACATTTTAAAGGTAGAGCGCATTAAATCAGCCTGACTGGAGAAGTGCCTTCACCTTAAGTTAAGTTCCCTTGTAAGCTACAAAGGAGTTGCGTTTTGACTTGATGTGTATTGCAAGCGTTCATAAGCTACAGCAGCTTTAAATCAGACCGTATGCATGTATGCCTATACGTCGTGTAAAAAAATAGAACATTTATACCTAAATTATTTATGATTTTTCCAGTCTCAAGGTTTTTTTGGTAGAGAAAGCATTACTGTTAAGTTCGACGAGAGAATACGTTCCTGATAGTCAGATTTATTTGAATCACATATAATATTGACGAGCTCGGTGACTCAGTCGTGAATGACGCGACTTTGATACCAACGCTCGTGGGTTCGATTTCCACACAAGACAAATATGTATGTGCATGAACGTGTTAATTTGTCTTGGTCTAGATATTTTAAGAGAGGTTGGGCGCATCAAAGCAGTCCGTTTGGGGAAGTACCTCCACCTCACAGAAATCAGCAGCCAAAAAACAACTCCCTACAGGATTGTTGTGTTTCTGCGTGTGAGTGAGGTCACCAGTAAGCTCCGTATGCTTGTATAACTCCCTACGTAGTATTAAAAAAAATATACATATATTTCTAAGTCTCTGTATCTCGGGGTTCGTAGAATGTATCACATCAACTAACAGGCGTCAGGAGCGTACTCTTCCGGCGTTTACACGGTAATAAAGTTTGATTTATAACTTTTTGTAATTTGTAAAAATATTTATTATTTACAATTCCCTGTAAAACTGGGAAAATTTCTTTTAAATTATATCCTAATTTGCGATGTGTACCTTCTGAGCGCAGCGCTGAAAGCTGGTCTTTCCCGCAGCCGCTGCAGCGTCTTCACCATGAGCGCCTGGTTCTCGCAGTACTTGACGTACACGTGGAAGTGCTGCTCGGCGTGCAGCCGCACGATATCACAGATGCCCTGCAGCAGGATGTTCTCCTGCCAGCATTTCTCCAGCTCGTTCATCAGCAGCTGCGAGCATTTGCGGACTGAAACAAACGCATGCTTCATTAAGAATATGTTTTTTTCTTGTTCAAGCAACAGATGGAAAAGCGCTTATTAATTCACTACAAATCGCTTCTTATTAGTTAGTCCCTTAGAGTTCAAGCTATCTGAGTACCAATTTTTATCAAAATTCGTCCAGTAATCTAGCCAAGATTTGCGCGTGGTTCCGATTATGTAAAAATCTTGCTACAAAAGGACATACAAAGTTGATATATTCAGACGGAAAGATATTTTTTTTTCTTTATCTCACGGGCACTTATACACGTCTTACATCTCAATATTCTTAATAATTTTTTCATAGTTTTGATTTCTCTTTTTTAATCTACCAGCATTTCAAATAACCATTGGCGAAAACGAAATTCTAAAAGAAACTTGCCAATATAGCTCTCTTTTTAAATCGTCAATTTATATTACAATAAATTTATGACAGTGAATAATGGTGACAAGTTGTACAGTTAAATATATATTAATACATGTGCTGAATCATATCCAGACATCTCTGTGAGTCAGATATTCATCGCTTCTGTAATAACCCTTCTTACATAGAGTATTATAATGCGCCTTTTGAATATATTGTCAGGCAAGGACAGAACTGTCTCAGGTAATTTATTATAGAATCGAATGCAATTTACAACAAAAGATCTATCAGTCTAAGCAAGCCGATGTTCCGGGATACGCAATCTATTCCTGCTTCCAAGATTTTCACTACATTTTGAAAACGAATTTATATTTTTACGAGCATACATTATGTTCACATAAATATACTGAGAGGTAACCGTGAGGATTTCTTTGAATAGTTCTCTAGTAGCCGGCATAGTCCCTAGTATCCGGCAGCCCTATTGTTACGGGTCAGGGTAGACATGACCACCGAATTATTGGTACGCTCAACACCTAGACTTAGAGGCGCGATGATAATACGAGAGACCTGGAAGTATACTAGATGCTATTAAATGGTAAATTCTAGAATGAAGATTTATTGTTCTCTGTGCGTGTTTTACCTGGCAATATAGTCGAGAAGAGTGTGTCGAAGTCCTCCAGCGGCAGTATGCACGTATCGCGGAAGGCCGGGTGGGAGATGAAGTGCGCCTCGAGGACGCTCAGAGAATTCAGGTACGACGCTTCCGATGTCAGCAACTCGAACTTCGCTTCTTGGAGCCGCTTCTGAGCTGGTGCTAGGGAACCTGGCCATCATTATTGGTAAAAGGATTATACAAGTGTAACGAAGTGATATCCGTCATTCGATAGCTAGGTTTCATGCTTTGAGCTCTTCGGAGCGTTAAGCCAAGTCAATGACCGACATGTGAGTATTTAACCAGTCTCTGCTAATTGGCATAGCAGTGTGGCAAAGTACGACTCAAGTCTCTGCTAATATGTTATGCGTAAGTAAAACATTATGAAGTATAACGTCAACAAAATAATCAACTGAATTTTATAATCATATATCTAAGAAAAAGTAAAAATCATTGGTAAACCCACAAGTGTACAATGCCTTATCCTTTCTTCAGAATTAGTCTAAATAGTCGAGACGCTGAGATTACTATTAAATTTTAAAAGAAAAATTATTATCACGTATATATTTAACGAAATCAGGAAACTGTATTAATTGATATAAGTCAATTTTCTTTCTTTGAAGATTTGTCAGCTTAGTAATGTACTTGTAGCAGGAGGTGGAATTACATTAATTAACGCTTGCTTGTTACACATTCTATCACCAGGTGAAAATGGTGTTATAAACTTGGCACCACCGAAGTATAACAGGCTACCACACCGTGCAATTAATATAACGTACTAACTGTCCTCAGTGGGCTTTATTACAGAGACACCTACACAATGTAAGTATGGATTGTGTATAATGGTATTGCTAAAAATCTATATCGAACGTAAAAAGTTGATAGTTTGATGCGTTGCTAACCTTTTTAAGATGTCTGTGACTTAAGACGGAACAGTTGCATAGAAATAGATTATAGTATATAATATAGGTATACTCACTGAGTACAGCGGAGTTGAGCACCTCTGGTACTTCGCACCAGAGCGTGCGCGCCGGGCCACGCGGCGCTACCAGCGCCATGGCCGAGGGCCGCGCGCCGCCGCCGGCCGCTGTGGGCGCTGCGTTGGGGACAACGCCGGGCGCTGCGCCTCCGCCCCCCACCTCGTAAGCGTCCGAGTCAGAGTCGCCCGTCTCTCGGCACACAGACTGGGTCACAGCCAAATGAAAAGTACTATTATTACATATCTCAATTTGTGTTATGTTCGTCGGTTTTAAATTACGAAGAGGTAGGCGATTTATCAAAAATTGAAGTCTGAAATTGATGACCTGTTGCTCACTAGGCAGATTCTTTATCCACTGGGATATCACAGCTCCATTCCAACGCATACCTCTATCAAGACAAATGGTTTCCTTTCGCTATATATCTTGTCCATTGTCGTTACTTTCACGCATTCACCTTAGCACTCTGCATGCTACCATCTTTCATCAGTCTTCTTAATAGCCCAGCATTCAGATACATACAGTAAGAGGTTATCGTTATTCATATCTTTCCCCACCTTCAATTTCAAGTCAATCCTAAATCGCATGTTGTAATCCATAAATATATTTATTACTTATAGATAATAAATTTATGAGCAATTTGATCTTAACTACTTTGTGTGCTTCCGCTATCGAATAGTTTATGCGAACTAGTGCCGGCTGGCACCCACCCACTACTGTTAGTAGATGCATGCCGCGGCTGCGGGTTGCTCGGCTTAGTCGTTAGATCTATGTTAGTCGTTAGAATAACATGCTACAAGATTCTAACGACTAACATCTTCAGCGCCTGAGGATGCCTCGTGGAGAGGAGACGCATTTGTCACAGAGACGACCAGGGCAACACAGGTGAAGGGTGCATGCGGTTCATGTTTCAGATGGCGAACTCTCGGACACGACCTGCAGCAGCCGAGGCAGAGACGACAGGAGCAGTCATACTAACGGTGGCATGTATCTACTAACGGTAGTGGGTGGATGCCAGCCGGCACTAGTTCAAAATTCAAAATTCAAAAAATTCAAAATTCTTTATTTATCAGCCTTACTGTGCTAAATATACATATTGCTGAGACCCACCTAGTAGACTTATTAAAGCCTGTAGCAGGGGATCCCGCTCTTCTTCCTCCTAAATTCTTAGTAAGTACATATTAAGGCTAAACTATGGATTTTAAATATATCTCATTAACCTGGTACTGTTAGTTGGTGTGTGTATGTGTGTGTACGAGTACGTGAGTAGTGTGTTTGTGTGTGTGTGTGTGCGGGGGGGGGGGGGGGGGGGTGTTATGATTCATATTATAAAAGTCGGTTTTTAGTTATTTATAAGCTTCTCCGTTTCATCATACTGCAATGTAGTTAAGTTTTCAGTTATTGTTGATTTACATGTAAATAGTTTTAGTTTATTAATATTTAGTTTTTTGTTTAGTTTATTATAAATATGAGCCGATAATGTATGAAACTGACGTCTAGCAAAGTTTGTTCTGGTATTGGTAATAGGGGCAACCTTTTGTTTCCTTCTTCCTGTCTGTTCATTGGAGCTTAAAGGTAGTGTTTTGTGTAATTTCAAGGTAGCTGACATAATGAAGAGTTTTCTAACAGATAGAAGTTTGCTGTTTTCATATAGGTCTTTAGTAGGATATCTGAGTTTTTTGAAGAACATAACCTTTAATAAGCACCTCTGACCCCTTTCAACCTCTAGAAATTTAGTTTTAGTTGCTCCTCCCCATACAGAAACAGAATACGAGATTACGGATTGAGCCAGCGCAGTATAGACTTGTTTTAACAGTTTTTGTGAAGCAACGTGCCTGAGAGTCTTAAATATCCATATGAGCTTTCTAATTCTTTTATTTACATATTCAATGTGCGGATGCCAAGATAGCCTTTGGTCAAGTATAATTCCTAGATATTTAATGGCTTCCACTTTTTCTAACACTGTGCAATTACACTGGGTGGAGTTTGTTCCGTCACACTGGTGAGCTTTAAGTTGATAGCTAGGATCAGGTTGTGTTGTTTTACTTATGTAGTGACATATGTATTTGGTTTTTGCAGTATTCATTGAGAGCAGATTCGCCCTCAACCAGAGAGAAACCGTTTTTAGCCCTGCGTTAGCATTGTCAAACACCTTGTCCCATGTAGGTCCTACAAAAACCACGGCAGTGTCATCAGCATATGAGACAATGCTACCACCGTCTATCTTTAGATTGGTGAGGTTATTTATGTATATGAGGAAAAGGGTTGGGCCAAGCACGCTCCCCTGAGGTACCCCATATGTGATTTCTGCGTCCTCACTAATATAATCTCCAATACGTACCCTCTGTTTTCGCCTAAGTAGGTAATCAGTAAGGAGTTTTAAGGGTACACCCCTAACGCCAATATTCTCTAACTTCTGTATAAGAGTGGGGAGAAAGACAGTATCAAACGCCTTTTTGAGGTCTAAGAATACTGTGAGACATTTCTTTTTGGCGTCTAAATGGTTGGATATTTGTGTTGTCAATTCTAGTATAGCGTCTTCGGTTGATCTTCCTTGTCTAAACCCGTATTGTGAATTGGACAGAATGTTATACTTTTTTAAGAAACTTAGTAAACGAGTATTTATAATTTTTTCTATAATTTTGGAAAATACAGTTAAAACAGAAATAGGCCTATAGTTGTTGGGGTCTGTTTTCTCTCCACTCTTATACACGGGTGTGACTAAAGCCAGTTTTAGGGAGTCAGGAAATATTCCTTTATTAAAGCAAAGATTCACAAAGTGACTTAGCAATAATATCTTTGACAAGTATGATAAAACGAGACGATAGCTTGTCAAAGCCAGGGGCACTATCTGGTTTGAGTCTAGTGATAATGTCAGCTACTTCTTGTGGGTCAGTATCTAGTAGAGCGAATGATGTTAGAGGAGAGGTATGTACACTATTAGATTTTTCTAAGTTAGTGGATACAGAGATAGGTATTATATCCTCAGCTAGATTTTTTCCAATGCCAGCAAAAAACGCGTTAACATGATTGACTGAGTCGTTGGGAACTGTTTTAGTTTTAAGTAATTCATTGTTTGTTGATTTAGTGCTTTTAAAATGTGTAATTTTATTAATAGTGTTCCAGAGAGCTTTTGGATCTTTATTGGATTTTTCTAGTTGTTCTCTTTGATATTTACGTTTGAGTTTTTTAATTAGGTTGTTGCAAAAATTTCTATACCTTTTGTAGGTTATCTTGAGTGTTTCGAGTTCGTATGAACTAATCGGTAGCGGAAGCACACAATGTAGTTTAGATCAAATTGCTTATAAATTTGACTTTCGACTAACTATAAATTTATGAGGTTTTTTAATAAATAATTTGCCGGTTGCCCAAACATTGGTAATATATACTTATACTCTTTACCTATAAAATTAACAGCAAAATTTAGATCAAATATATAACAATAACAAACTAAAATAACAATTAATGTATTTTTCGCCAGTGTAGCACGCTTTAAGGTCATTATCAACAGGCCCGAATTCCGCCATTGTGAAGGCCAACACAATTTGTACTAATTAGTTATTGGCGGAATAGGCGCAATTAGCGGGGCTCAAACGGCCGAGTGTGGCGAGATTAGCGCCATTTAATTGTTTGTATCCTTGTTATCGGCGTTACGTCGTTTGTTTGGTTCAAGCAGGTAGATCGCATGATGACTCAAACACAAACATATGTACGCAGTGCAAATGTTCATAATAAAGAACAGTACAATCGACAATATTAGTTAATATTAGTTTACATAAAACTATAACACTTCTTTATCTAAGACATATATGCGGCACCGGCCCTAACTCCTGATCAGGATAGAACGTGATTGTCTTTCAGCGCCTTTTGGTCGATACTTTCAGATCATGTAAATTGTACTGACTAGTTACAAAGCTAGTCTAACCGCTGCATCGATAAGATTTAGCTTTTAAAGAGTCTCTGGGTCTACGGATTTATATAATTTCATTTTTAGCTCGAAATTGTTTTTCGCATTTGGCTTTTGGCGCCCTTTGCCACTCGGCGCCTAGACCGCTCCTGATGCTTTACCCCAGGGCCGGCGCTGCATATATGTATCTCATATTTGACGGGCTCGATGGTGGAGTGGTTAGCAGTAGCTACTAACAACACCAAGTTCAATTCCCACACGGGACAAATATGTTTGTACATGAACATGTTTGTTTGCGTTGGTCTGGGGTTTTTTAAGAGAGGCAGAGAGGCGCATCAAACGTTCTTCAGAGATTCTTCTCCAGTCGGGTAGCCCGACTGGGGAAGAACCTCTGAATAACGTTCACCTTGCAGAAAACCCCAGCCAAATAACCACTCCCTAGAGGGTTGTTGTGTTCCTGCGTGTGAGTGAGCTCACCAGTAACTTGATATGGAATGGCTATGTTAGCAGCAGAGGTGGCATCGCGAGAGTGATATTTAGTGTATTGCAGGCGTTTATTTTAGAAAAATGTGGAAATGAATGAAAATGTAAGAAAATCGAAAATGTAAAAGAAAGTTAGCTTTATGATATGTTAATTCAAATTTCATGACGACATTTGTATTGAACAAAGCTCACCGTGTCTGAAAGCGGCCCGTGTCGCTTTGGGGGAACGTTCCATTCGCTCGACAATTTGACTTGATCTCATATTGTGTGTGCATGAATTTCGCCTTCATTATGTAATAAGTATAAATTTACAAAACGTATTTACGTATGCTCACTTGATTGGCTGCAGTCGTCTGAGGTGAAGATACTTCCTTCCGACTCGAGTTGTTTTTTTTTATACACCGTAGGGAGGCAAGTATCATTTACAGTAAGTATCACTCGCGCGATGCCACTTCTGCTGCTAACACAGCAACTCCTTAAGAGCTTGCTAGTGATCTGGCACTGGCACACAGGAACACAACAAACCTCTAGGGAGTTGTTATGTGGCCGTGGTTTTTTGTGAGGTGGAGGTATTTCCCCAGACGGGTTTGATGCTACTTTCCTCTCTAAAACACTCAGATCAGTACGAACAGACATGTTCGTGCACATAAATGTTTGTCCTGTGTGGGAATCGAACCCACGAGCGTTGGTGTCAAAGTAATGTAACAGCGCATTTCACCAGTACGGCACCGAGCTCGTCAATAAATATTATTATTACGCTTAACGTACACGGCCTTTATTTCTTAATTAATCTACATTACAGCGTTATTAAATGTAGATTATAGTTTTACCACATACCATACCACATCAACCCTTACTCATCCCACTCCAGCAGTGGGTGGCATACGGGTCTCCCTTCAACCAAAGGGGTTTTTTTTTAATTCATACACCCCTGCCGTGGGCAAGGCGCTTTTTACAGCAATATATTTACACACAATTTTAAATCTATCTATCGACAACAGGCGGGACCGACGGTGTGACCGTGCCCTCCGAGCTTGGAGTAACTCGAAATAGATAAACTCATCCATAGACAGGCTGCAGTTGACGTTGCTTAACCTGCATGTTTGGTTAGAATGGCACGCGCAACGACGCCATCGAGCTCACTTATAGTTTTAGAGTAAAGATATTGTTTGTGGTTTCGATTTCAAATAATAAGTTGAAATGTGTTGTTATTGAAGGTGTTAAGATAAGAAAAGGCATGCTCCGTTGGTTCAGACATGTAGAAAGAAAGCAGGAAGGAAGAATGACGAAACAGACATACATTGTGAAAGTGGAAGGATGTAGGTGCCGAGGAAGGCCAAGACTTATCTACCATGACCAAATTGATCGTGTTCGATCAGAAGGTGATGTCATGAGATTGACCGCATCTTATGGCGCTCGGTTCTCTCTGCCTACCCCGCAAGGGTTCTGGCGTGAAGATACATACAAGTTGAAATGTCATTACCACCAGCTATATGAAAATGCGGTCAATTGAAATGTCACAAGTCAGTGGGGCGTCGCGGCGGGTGCACGCGGTGAGGCGGCGGGTGCACGCGGCGAGGCGGCCGGGAGAAAGTATACCATCTTACGACTGAATGAATTGGATATTTTGATATTTGCCAACATCTCAAATGTTTAATATTCCGAGGCGAAGTCGAGTACGGTGTGAGATACGCCTATCGATGCTGTTATTACGGTTTCATTTCTTTGAGAAGACGATGTTTTCCTTCATCATGATGAAAACATCGTGAGGAAACCCGCACGTACAAGAAATTATATTTCGACAGACGCGTGGCCTAACCTAAGAAAAGTCTAGTTTTCCCTGTGGGTTATGGAGGTCGGACGGCAGTGGCTTCATGTCAAAATCAGTATCTTCGCCAAATCCTTAGTCTTGGGTAGCGGACCCCGCCGATCCTAATGGATAACAAGGTTTTTAACGTGTTTCTTAGATAGATGTTCGTACACACAACGACACATCAAACTCTACATCTCTGTGTTTTATGTCGTTGCAGTAAAGGTGAGTTTTGAACGGTTTTGCATTACTTAACCTGTCACCATGTGTGGAGTCTAATTGGCTCACAATTTTTACAGCCAATATAAGCATTTTGATGATTAATTAAGACATTGACGAGCTCGGTCGCCCCGTGGTTAATAATGCGACGTTGACACCAACGCTCGTGGGTTCGATTCCCTCACAGGACAAACATTTGTGTTCATAAACATGACTATTTGTCTTGGTCTAGATGTTTTTAAGAGAGGTACGGCCCATCAAAGCAGCCCGTCTGGGGAAGTACTTTCACCTCACAGAAAACCGCAGCCAAACAACAACTACCTAGAGGGTTGTTGCGTTCCTGCGTGTGAGGCCACCAGTAAGCTCTTAAAAAGTAGCCATGTTAGCAGCAGAGGTGGCATCGCGCGAGTGATACTTAATATGTTACAAGCGTTCATGGGCTACGGTAACCCCTTGACATCAGGTGGACCGTATGCTTGCATGCCTCCAGACGTTGTATACAAAAAAAAATGCTTAAATGCGTCAGTCAGAAGTGTTAAGGACTCTATCTATCTATAGCCATGTTAATTACCTCTACTTTGGCAGCGTTGTAGAACTGATAAAGCGGCTCGTGAGTGAAGAGTGAGTGCGGCAGCGGGGACGCTGGGTGCGAGCCCGAGGAGGCGCCCGACGACGAAGACACGTTCCCCGCCTGGCAGACGCCCGCCTCCGCGTACCTGAAAACATCAGACAAAAATAGCCTATTAATATTATAAATGCGAAAGTTTGTATGTATGGATATTTGTTCCTCTTTCACGCTTAAACGGCTGAACGGATTTGAATGAAATTTGGCACGTAGATAGATTATGATCTGGATTAACACATAGGCTATGTTATTTGACTCCACGCGGGCGGAGCCGCGGGCAGCAGCTAGTATACAATATTTATGCAGCTCTTAACGAGACGAACGAGTTGAAGGTATTCTCGTAGACAACAACTTTTAGTTTTTTTTATACTACGCCGGGAGGCATACAATTCCCACCTGATGGAAAGCGATTCAAGTAGTCTATGAAGGCTCGCAATACATTATCACTCACGCGATGCCACCTCTGCTGCTAGCACAACAACTCCTTTTAGGAGCACAACAATCCTACAGGGAGTTGTTATTTGGCTGCGGTTTTCTGTGACATGGAGGTACTTCCCTAGAAACGAGGATTTGATGCGCCCTACCACTCCTAAAAAAAGTGCAAGTCCAGCATTGAATTCGCGTTTTTTTTCATTCAAGTTTCCGTATAAAGTTCAATGTCTACTTATTATTTTTTGGGAGACAAACGGGCATACAGCCCACCTGATGTACGGTTAATGCATCGATTGGTAGTTCCCGAGATTAACAACCCAACCAACCCAACAAACTCTTTCGTTTTATTATATGAGTACAGATTTACTATATTAGTACAGATTACAGTAAAAACCTGAGCCAGAAGGCGCAGCTGGCTATACACAATGCAGTGCTGGTCCCAACGCTTACTTATGGAAGCGAGAGCTGGGTATGGCAGAGAGAGCATGAAAGTAGGATAAACGCGGTTGAAATGCGAGCGTTGCGCAAAATCTGTGGTGTAACGCTTGCAGACCGTATCCGCAATGATGAGGTTAGAAGCAGAGTTGGTCTGAAAGACAGCGTCGGTGTTAAAATAAGAAGAGGCATGCTCCGTTGGTTCGGACATATAGAAAGAATGCAGGATGAAAGAATGACGAAGAGATATACAATGCAAAAGTGGAAGGATGTAGGAGCCGAGGAAGGCCAAGACTTACCTATCATGATCAGATTGGTCGTGTTCTATCAGAAGGTGATGTCAGGAGCCCTAGAAACCGGCGAGCGTGCATGAAAAGAGCAATGCATGTGAAAGAAGCGAGTGAGGTATGTAAGGATCGAGTCGCGTGGCGCTCGGTTCTCTCTGCCTACCCCGTAAGGGATTTGGCGTGAAGTTATAGTATAGTATTTACTATATTATCACTTGGTCGGCGGTGAAGAAAAACATAGCGAGGATCGCACGACCAAGAAATTAAATTTCAAAAGATGTGTGACCCAATCTAAGGAAGGTCTGGTTTCGCTCTGGGTTTTGGAGATCTGACGGCAGTCGTTCCATGTCGATATCTAAGTCAAATTTATGTAGTGGACTACGCCAATCCTATGTAAAGAGCTATGAATGTTAAAGAAGCGAGTCTTATGGCGCTCGGTTCTCTCTGCCTACGCCGCAAGGGACCTGGCGTGAATACATACATACATGTATTTGAGTGTTATGTCCGTCTATTTGTTGTGATGACATGTTGTGACGGCTAAACGCTGAACCGATTTTGATGAAATTGTGCATGAATAAATGAATCATAGTGAAGAACACACAGTCTCTGACTAATTATAAATAAATAAATAAATATTGTCGGACAAATTACACAGCGCCACCTAGCCCCAAAGTAAGCGAAGCTTGTGTTATGGGTACTAGACAACTGATAAACATACGTAAATACATTTTTTTTTTGTAAATACATACTTATTATACATAGAAAATACCCAGACCAAGACAAACAATCATGTTCATGCACACAAATGTTTGTACTGTGTGGGAATCGAACCCACGAGCGTTGGTCAAAGTCAAAGTAGCGTAACAGCGTGTTCCACCACTGCGCCACCGAGCTCGTCTAGTCTAATTGTATGCAGACGAAGCTGCTAATGTCACTAGATAGATAACAAAATAATAACATAAGAAATATACGTCATAGACAATAACCTGCCTGAGTTATGATGTTGAATCGAACACGCGAGTTAAGCAGCGACGTCCGCAGTTTGTCAATGGATGGGTTTAGTCATCTCGAGTTTCTTCATCGGAAGCCGTGCTATTTTCAATAAATAACAGCCCGACTATGGGGAAGTACCTCCACCTCACAGAATAACGCGGGCAAAGAACATCTCCATGGGGAGTAGTTGTGTTCCAGCGATCGAGTCAGATTTCCAGTAAGCACCCGAGGAGCTGCTGTATTTGCAGCAGCCCAACGGTAGGAACGCGCGAATATTAAAACACCCAGATCAAGACAAACAGACATGTTCATGCATACGTGTTTGTCTTGTGTGGGAACCCGACGACACGACAGTGCTGTGTTAGCAGCAGGGGCGGAAACGCATGAGCGATACTTTATGTCTTGTAAGCGTTCATCGACTACGGAAACCACTTTGCATCAGGTGCTCCGTAACTCCGTGTAGATGCTGCTGAAGAAAGCACATTGGCCGTATTAACGGCATCATTGTGCCAGCCAATGTAATGGAACACACAAGTTAAGTCACGCCAATCGTGGCGTGTTTAGTCATGGGCTTATTTATGTTCTACGTCAAAGGGGCATTAAGCTGTCAGCCCCAGTCATCGTCGAAAATGACAATCCTCATCAATAGTAGTTTTGAGGCGGCTTGGGAACACTGGTCTTCGTCAATATGTAACAGAGCAACGTGATCCAGTATACCCAAAGGATTATAGCTTTACCAGAGGGAGAATTTGTACAAAAGTCGTCGTCGTACCTCTGTCTCACCTATTTGTACCGCCAAACAGCTATAGGGATATAGCTCTGTTCCGGTTTGAATGGTGAGATATGGCAAAGAAATTACTGTGGTACCCACAGTAATTTCTTGTGACGATACAGCCTTAGGTCACAAGATTGGCAGCGCGCGAGTAACATCCCCGTGGTGTTGCGAGCGTCAACAGGCGGCGGTGATCGCTTCAAGCGTCTACCTGTTGCCGTTATCAATATCGAGCAAAAATGAGCAAAAAAATCACGTTTGTTGTATGGGAGCCCCCTTAAATATTTATTTTATTCTATTTTTTAGTATTTGTTGTTATAGCGCAACAGAAATACATCTTCTGTGAAAATTTCAACTGTCTAACTATCACGGTTTATGAGATACAGCCTGGTGACAGACGAACGGACGGACGGCGGAGTCTCAGTAATAGGGTTCCGTTTTACCCTTTGGGTACGGAACCCTAAAAAGCAGGGTGTAGAAACGAGGCCCGTATCCCAGAGGGATGAGTACGGCTTTATGTGCAGTAGTAATAAGGTGTGTATTATCGCCCACCCTGACTCGGTTTTAACCTTACCTCTAATATTGACTTCGTTGGATATTTAAATTACATTAAGTTATTTTGAAGCTTAGTGACTTAACGCTACAAAGCAAATTTTAGTATCCATATATAAATAAATAGAAACAACATAGAATCGGTAAAAAAAAATTGAAATAGTAGATAGAAATTTGAAAATGAACATGCCAATGACGATGTGTTTCCCTCCAATTTAGACACCAACATTTGTTGATGCACACAAATGTTGGTGTCTAAATTGGAGGGATGTATATGTATTTTTTTTATACATGTATGTATTTTTTTTGTCTATGTCTGGGTTTTAAGGTAGAATGCATCAAAGCAGCCCCGTCTGGGGAAGTACCACCACCTCAACGAAATCGCAGCCAAATAACAACTCCTTGGAGGGTTATCGAGTTCGTCCGTGTGAGTGAGGTCACTAGTAACATTCTAAGGAGTAGCTGTAATTGCAGTTAGCAGCAGAGGTGGCATGGCGTGTTTCATACCTAATGTATAACAAGCGTTCATAGGCTACGGTAATCGATTTACATCAGGTTTTCAGAGAATTTCGACTATTAAGGCGAACACAAGATTAATGTTTGTATATTAAATCGTATATTACTTGAAGGTAAGGAAAGTTAAGGCAGTCAGGTATGACCCCGGCGTGTATATTTCCCCAGTCGGAGCTGTATCGAATCAAGCGAAAAATATCGTAATCCCCTCTCTATAAACAGTATAAACATGATCTCTCTAACCAAAGATGCATCACGTGCAGTTACGCTTTGGAGATTAACGAGACATTTCTTAGTAAAAATACATGAAACCAAAGTATTAAACGAATTATTTAATTATTACTCACAGTTAATTGATTGATGTCTTCTACGATAATTACAACTTAATTGCACTATTAAACACAAACAGTCACAAGTTGTACATAGATAATAATTTGATGAACACTATCGCGAGTGTAACCAAAAGTTCGAAAATATTATATAAATATAAATAAAGGTGTGCGAGCGGTTTGTCCGTGTGTTTGAATTCAAACCGCCTGCCTCCGCTCACCAACGAACATAATGTAACAGAGTGTACGTGAATACATGTAAGGTTACGTATTAATTTATAAGAGCGTAGCGAGTTTTGAAGTAAAACTTCTTTGCGCACGCTTGACTTGGGGAGTAAGCTCGTGAATGCGTGACGAGAGCATTACGAAAAGTGTAATCGGACGAGGCGAACGGAAGTTGAGAGGGAGATATAAGTTAGTGAAGATAGAAAGAGAGAGAGAGAGTTACGTTTCGTATATTACTGTAGGGCAAGAGAGAGAGGTGCGAGCACACATTTTCTTTGTCTCTTTCTCTCATAGCGAGTTAAATTTCGTATATCTAAGACACAGTGCAGGCCTATTGTCTGTATCACAGTATGGAGCAAAAGAAGTTTAGTTCAGTCGTGTAGTCTAAAGCACACTCGTTTTTTTTTACTTTGAATAACTTATGAATTCTTTTAATAATGTCTTCAGCACGTCATCTGCATTATAAAAAAATGTAGCTATTTAATTTAGTTAAATCATTAAAAACAACTACACTGCGTCCATTCATGACATCCTGTGTCCTTTTAAGTGTTGTTATCAATTATTATATTACATTCACACTCGTACTATATAACAAGAACAGTAGTATGAAATATTAGTATTGTACTGTGCAACCTTACGTAACGCCCGATCAGCGCTATGACATCAATTAATTTAGTTTACTAATAATTTATGTAAATTTGTGCACGCAATATCGTCGCGCATACCATTCGTGTACCGATCAATCTATTAGCAATGATCATACATATTTATATCTAATATAGCGGTTAATTTTTTTCTACCTTTAATCATCATCATGTTCAATCTACGCGTAGAACTCTGCTGATCATTTTATTACTACGTCGGGAGGCAAACAAGTAAAACAACTAACGCAACCTACAGCCTACTGCCTGTTCTAGATAATATAACAACTAAATACGATATGGAGGCTTTAAAGAAAAGATTCTGTTTTTCTTATAAACACTGGCAACGAAACGCCGACCTTTGATTTTCAAGAGAGATAGGGCGCATCAAAGCAGCCCAACTGGGGAAGTACCTCCACCTTACAGAAATCCTCAGCCAATTGACAACTCCCTGGAAGATTGTCTGTGCTCCTGCAAGTGAGTGAGGTAAATAGCGAGCTCTTAAGAAAGGGTTGATAACACGCGAGCGATACTTCCTGTATTGCAAGCGTTCATGAACTACGGTAACCGCTTCACGTCAGGTAGTGTTATGTGCCTTCCGACTTTGTATAAAAAACATGAACATTATCCCCATAAGTATATAAAAAAATATATTCGAAGCGAATTTGTAATTCGCTCAAAACTATCCGCTTATGATTTGCGCCAACCGCTAACGGTGGTGCGGGAAACAGGCTTGTGAGTCACTCGCTCGTGGATAATGGCGGGCGTCATGCGTATGCGCCGGCTGAGTAACCGACATGGCCGCGAGCCGAGAGATCATCATCATCTATTCACACAGCCATCCACAAAAGATGAGGCTGGTCTTGATTGAAGTACCTACATAATATTGCAATTTGATTTAGATTCGCGTTGTCACAAAGTGGTGGGACGTAAGTAAATCACCATCATTGTTAGAGCCAAGGCCAACCTTATCTGCACGTGGTACAGACTGCAAACGAGTCTCAGTCAATAGAAAGGCCACTAATATTTAATAAGCATTCCGACTCCATCCGACGGCATGACCTGCGATTGAGTGCAGTTACCAGTATGCTTTTGAAAAATGACTGCATTTTTTCTACACAACGTCGGGAGGTATACAGGCATTCGGACCACCTGATGTAAAAGGGTTACCGTAGTCTATTAACGCTTACAATACATTATCACTAGCGCGATGCCACCTCTGCTGATAAAACAGCAACTCCTTAGGACTTACTGGTAATCTCACTCACTTGTAGGAACATAACGGTCCTCAAGGGAGTTGTTATTTGGCTGCGGTTTTCTGTGAGGGTACTTCCCCAGACGGGCTGCTTTGAAGCGTCTTACCTCTCTTAAAATACCCAAGACAAGCAGACATGTTGACGAACACGAATATTTGTCATGTGTAGGAATCGAACTCATTAGTTTTGGTGTTCAGTGCGTGTGGCTCGTCACGATCAATACAAGGAGTATGCAAATGGTCACGGGCTTACAATCCGGTAATCGCAGCACATCAGGCAGAGCATATTATGCAAGTGTGTAAGCACGTGGTAATGATTGGGAATCAACCCTATTTTCAAATAGCACCAAGGTGGGAAAAAGCACACGGTCTACCCGATGGCAAGTAGTTACCGTAGGCCATAGATGCTTACAACACCGCAACTCGCCTACTGCCTACCCTAAATTTGGACAACGGAACACGGTTCCGTTCTGTATGTGATGACGTGCATTGCATAACCCTGGTGTTGCAAGCCATTCCGCACGTCTGCGCGCGCTGAGGTCGCACTGACGGTTGTGGTTATCAGGGCAGATCACGAGGTGGAGGCGTTTAAGCGTTCCGTGCCAGATATTAAAGAAGCAGAACCCTGATAAGATCCCACATATTTCTCTTGGCTTAAGAAAAACATATTTATATTAGTAACATGGAGTTGAAGTATTTGACGAGCTCAGTGGCATGGAAAGCTCCGCAGAGAGTTGTTTGAGAGTGAGGATAAATTCTCAGCCGTTGGCAAGCGGTGCTATTATAAAACGAGCCTGTGCAAATGAATTGCTTAAGCTTTTTTTTTTATTGTTGGACATATTACACAGCGCCATCCAGCCCCAAAGTAAGCGAAGCTTGTGTTATGGGTACTAGACAACTGATAAACATACGTAAATACATTTTTTTGCAAATACATACTTATTATATATAGAAAATACCCAGACAAACAGACATATTCATGCACACAAATGTTTGTACTGTGTGGGAATCGTACCCACGAGCGTTGGTGTCCAAGTGGCGTAACAACACGTATCACCACTGTGCCACCGAGCTCGTCAAGCTTATAACCGTTAATTCTTTGGTCATGGATTACGGAGTCTTAGATCTAACTCATATTATTACCAGTAAGACATAAACTCACCAGATTTCAAATTAAATTAATCTCAGGTACGCAACAAATGTGGTTATTAAGTATCCGACCTGATAAATAACGTTACAATGTCCGTGATTACGTTGAATATAATTTACATAATTGACAGCCGCATGCTGCCCACGCCATCCATTTTGATGTTCCTACACAATAAAGGCTAGTTTTATCTCATAAACTAAGACTAATCGTCCACACAAAGAGTAGACAAAAATGAATAAGTAAATATTGTTCATTGGCGAGTGTCTTTATTTTTACAGTTACAGAGATAAATAGGCATCGTTGTGATTTCGGATTTTTGTACATATATATATATATATATATTTATATACAACTAGATTGGTAAACAAGCATGCGGTCCGATATCAGATGGTTAGCGGTCACCCAGCCTGTTGAAGCTCGCAATACCACGGGGATGTTACTCGCGCGCTGCCAATCTTGCGACCTAAGGATGTTTCGTCTCAGTACCCAGTAATTTCTCCGCCATATCTCACCCTTCAAACCGGAAGACAGCTATGTAAATATAGCTGCTTGGCGGTAGAAATAGGTGAGACAGAGGTACCCATGCAGACGACTTTTGTACAAAGTCTCCCTCTGGTGGAATTTGTAATTATCACTTGCTTGGTTAAGCAAAACATCGTGAGGAAACATGCACGTCCAAGAAATTATATTTAGAAAGACGTGTGGCCTAACTGTTGTGGCGGTCTGACGGCAGTCGCTCTATATAAAAACGGTACCTTCGTCAAATCCCTAGCCTCAGGTAGCGGACCCCGCTAATCCTAATGGATTAAGAAACGGTGTAACGCTAGGAAGAATTGTATACAGATGGTAAAAGAGAAATGATACACAATTTTTTTTTTATACAACGTACGGAGTATACAAGCATACAGACCGCCTGATGGAAAGCGGTTACCGTAGCCTATGAACCTTCACAATACATTGAGTATTACTCGCGCGGTGACAGGTGACCAGGGAGGTCACCTGTCGTCCACCACACGCAGGAACACAACAACACTCTAGGGAGTCGTTATTTGGCTGCGATTTTCTGTGAGGTGAAGATACTTCTCCAGATGAACTGCTTCGATGCGCCCTACCGCTATTAATTTCATAAATGTATATATATGGACTCACCAAGAGGCAGTAGACGTGTGCACGGGCGTAGTGTCCGCACCGCAGCCTGCGTACCAGGAGGTGCGGGTCCGAGGGCCCTTGTCCTTGCGCGACAGCGTCGGCAGCAGCCGCTTCAACTCTACACGATACAATGTCTAACATCACCGTCAGCTCTAGAGGCATACACTTAACCAGAATTTTAACTATTACATAGAATTATGAGACTGTCTCAAAAACCTTTTTTTTTATAATACGTCGGGTAGCAAATAAGCATATGGGTCAAACTATGGACGCTTGCAATATAGTGTACCCTTGTACCATTCAGGTATTGCACACAATAGCTCTTCACAAGCAGCAACCTAATTCAGTCGTAGGAATAAAAATCAATGGAGGGCATTTTGGTCTTCCGTATGGTATTATGGTCTTCTCTAGGGAAGAATGACTTCGTAGGATTGTTTGTTAAAATATAGCTGTGCTGTATCTCTCTTTGGCCATAGGCCTGTTTGTTAATCTGCAGAGTGCATCACGCGCACGTAAGGTTGCTATTGATTTAAAAAGTCAATTATATCGCAAAACTCCAATGACGTTAGAAAATCATTTCTGAAACAGCGTCATAACGGAATGTAATAGTAAATTCCGGCTTTTTGCATTGTTTGGAATTACATCAGTACAGTCACTCTGGAAATCCCTTCCGAAAATCAAACATAACTGGAATTAACCCGCGACACTAGCGCTCAGTTTATTTGGCGACAGATTTACGAACTAAACATACTATTGACAAGATTCATTTGCATTTATTAGATTACCGTCAATATTATGTACTTGAGTACACTCAGCACTTTGACACTTGAATAATATTATCATTGGATTTCGAGAATAACTTACGGTTTGGATAAAATATACTAACTAAATACTTTGAATCGACGTGGAATTAAAATGAATAGTGTACTGAAAAATGTGATAAAATATAACTAACAAGTTGTTACTTATTTCATTAGTGAAAGCCGCCATGCAAAATTATAAAGATCTAAATACAAATACACTTGAGGTCACTGAAAGTTGGCTCATAATGCTTTTTGTCACATGCCTCAGTGCTACAAAAAAGAAAAAATATTCTGAAAACCACACAATTATCAACGTCGATAAGACATGCAAGTTAAAAATTACCGTTGCTTTGTATAGTTGCAGTAAGTACACAAAGCTATTTGCAATGCATTATTCATTCAATTATTAACAACTAAACGAGACGAACACGACATTTACGATTAAATTATGGTTATATCACTTACTATTCATAAGACTAAAGCCAGGCACATTAAGTTAAACAAATCGACGGAAAAACTAATACATTTATGCAAAATCTAACACAACCATTGCGTGTCCGCACCAAACGAGTACTAAGTACACAAACAGTGATGTGAATACGACTCGTTTGGTATAATGCACGGAGGTTGCACAATTACATAGCAGTTGCCACAGGTTCAATTATACGCGCCACGAGATCTTGTAGTTGTTAAGGAAAAACGCATGCTGAATGTCATTTACAACTAAACATTGAAAGTGCAGATTAATAAACAAGTACGGAAATAAACAAAGACAGTGCGACAAAAGAAACATTCACGTGAAGCTTTCGATACAAGAACTAAACACAAACAAACATGCATCCTCCGCTTGGTAGAAACATCTATTTAGAATTCCGTACGGAATAAGCTAATATGTTACAAATATGCAATGCGTCATTGTTTCCCATAATATTGCGGTTCGTAATTGGGGTTATTGAATCATGTTTTCTCGAAAATCTACATGTACGTAGTAAATTTTATATGCGAAATACAGTACACGACAATAAAGTTAGGGGATAAGAGAAATAATAGGACGCCTCGGTTAGTCATTAAAATGTTACTTTGTCATAATGTTTTTTTTCATTATTATCATCATTATTGTATTTTCGCAAATTATACATGACATGTAACAACTTCAATGCCAGGTATTTTGCAAAAAAATCTATCAGGAGAAAAGCACTAATCAAACGTAGATATTTTAATTTGTTCTGAAGTGTACAATTCACATGTTGCATCTACTCATTGGAACAGAATCTGTGATAAATTCTTGAGTATTATAGGAGGGAACATATATATAAAATAGATGTTTATATCCAGGCGAAGGCACTGACCTCTGTTAGCGCTGTCTTCGTTTTGTCCCAGGTTCAAACTCATTGTCTATACAAATCTAAGAAGACAGACGTCAACTGGTATTATTTTTGTTACATCGTACAGTCGAAAGCACGTCTAGCTTGACACTTCAACCTTTAGTTTTGAAAAATAGTTAAAAACGGAGTTGTTTTTGTGAAATTGGTGTCTAGGTGTTTCGATTAATTGCGTTTTTTGTATGGTGTATGGAATTTTCTTTATGAATAATAACACTACATAAATTGTGGCAAGATGACAATACATATTTCTAAGTTAAGTTGAAATGATTAAACACTCTCTGATTCTTCGTAACGAGCTACATTTCATGAACACTAACATTAATATTTATTTATCTTTTTCTATATTAATCAATTATTATTATTTAAAACTCTTTAAAATCACGGCGTTTATCCCGGTCATTTGATAGGCTTGCGCGGAGATATGAATACAACGCATAGAGACCCTTTTGAAAAGAATAATGTAATGTATTACACTCGCTGTGACCTGCTGTGGGGGATATCAATGGGAGAATTTACCCATGAATAGGTCACGGCTGGTATTGGGACTTTTGTCGAAATATGTCAGAAAAAAGTAGGCTATTAAAATGAGATTTAGAGGTATTATTAGAACTGGGCTATTGCAGAAGAGCGACGGACACCTGCCATAACTATCATATTCATCATATTAAATAAATAAATAAAATAAAAAATAAATTCAGATGTTACTTTTATTATTATTATATTCATCATCATCCTTGCCTTAATCTCGGTTGCATCCTAAGATTTCAGTTCGAAGGCCGGGGTCTGCTTTCCGACTTTTATAACTACTAGTATCTACGGTCTTCGTCATCCCTTATCATGGGATCTTTGGCACGCATGTTATCCTTTATGGCGTGAAGCCGGAACTTATTGGGCCTACCCATTCTACCGGGACGGGACTCGGCGGAGGAGGTAAAGCTAGATATTTGTTCAATGAGGAGCTCTGCCGATTTGTGGTCGACAGAGTCTCTAGAGGAAAACGAGGAGGACAAAACTACGTTTAAAGGGAAGTACTACGGAAGTAGTTCCATTTTACAAAAGAAAACTATCAAATAAAAATTCACTAATCTTGGTGCCAATAGGAAGCTGGTCGGGGGGTTGAAGTTAGCAGCATAATTATGGCAACACGTGTGGTATACTTCTGTACTGCGTTCGTAGGTTACGGTATGTCACCCGATGTGGTATAAAGTACCTAAATATTCCACCGACGACGCAATGACCATTATCCACAATCTATTCATAAAACGACTCCATATGGATTTGTGTGACGCCGCGGAAACTTTCGGGAATAGCCGGATGTTTTGGGATGACGTGAAAACCACATCATTCGAGTGCGTAATGGGAGATGTGACAACGAGGTGGTATTGTTCGCGACGTGCGTCGGTGAGCAGTTATTGTTGTTGTTGTACGCAATAGACATGAAAGCAGAATTGATTAATGGCGCCCCTTGCGTCAGATTGGCCGCCTTCTCTATTTGACCGTATTACACAGAGACGAGGCTTCAAGGAAAGGCTGATATTTTTACTAATTAAAAAATACTGACAGAGGTTTCCTTGAATTCTATTTAGTGTTGAATTGAATTATATTACGTCGGGAGGTTTCATACCGCCCACATTATACAAATTAGTTACCGCAGCCAATGAACGTATGCAATGCAGGAGGTATCGTTCGCGCGTTGCTAATAAAACAATTTTAGAGTCCAGGAGATTGGTAACCTCATTCAACCTAATCAAACGATCTATAGATATTAAAAGACCCCAATTTACCCCAATTTATGTAGTGTGATTCGCTGTAAAATTACACAGATGTGTACGTTCTCAAGATTTGTGCAACGTCATAGCGTAATAACTTTATTACACCCTATGTTTCCAGATGTATTTTTATAGTGTAACATATAAGAGCATGACAGCCTAGTGGGCAAAGAACCAGCCTATTGACCAACTGGGCTCAGATTTGAATCCTGGCATGTACCATTAAACTTTTATCTTCGGATTTATGAACACGTTTGTAACTATCATTTGTTCGGCGGTAAAGGAAACACGTACGAAATTATATTTCAAAACAACGTATGACTAGCTAAGACAGGTCTAGCTTTTCCTCTGGATTGTGGAGGTACGAGTATGACAGCAGTCGTTCCATGTAAAAGTCAATATATTCGCCAAATCCTTGGTCTTACGTCGCGGTAGCGTAATTAGATCATTCTAAGACGCCTATCATCCCCATCAATTTTTTATAATCTCAGCGAAGGGTTAGGCTAGCGAAGCGAATATTCACACTGTAATCAAACTATTACTACCTCATCAATAAAACACAACAAGACATTTGTAAAATCAAACTAAAGTTGTTAGACATAGCTATGAAGTTACTTTTCGCGTTTATTTATTATTCAAGCTTATGACAGAGTAAAATAGAGATGATCTAAAATCTACATAAACTTGTGCATAATTTTTAGTTATGTTTAGCATAAAAAAGAACTGTATTTTTAGTTCAAACTATTTTCTGTCAAAAATATCAACTCTAAACATATACTCTATTTCTGTTAACTTTTGTAAGCTATGCCAGTTGACGCCTAGTGACTGTGGGGGTACCTTCGTTGACAGCGCTAAGGTCAGTGGTGGGGTGCGGGCCGGGCGGCGGTGGAGGGGGCACGGCGGGCCGCTCGAGCGCCAGGCACGGGGAGGACTCCGCCCAGGGACGCCTACCGTCGCGACGCCGTGCCGACCCTGCCGCTGGGGAAAGCGTCTCGGTGCTGCCGGGCTGGCCGTCGCTGCTGTGAATATACCAGGATTGTGTCAGTATAATCTATTATGAATATTGTACACCTAAACTATTTCAGCTACTTTCACAGCATTACGTCGTATGGCGAGCTCGGTGAAGATGAATACAATGAATTGACGACAGAAAGAGATTACTAATGAATTCTCAAATTACGAATTTAAACATTGATAAAAAGAAGTATTATTAAAGAACAGCTTAGTTACAACACTTACAACACGCGACTCGATAACAATTAGCTCACTTTAAGACCATCATTCCAGTGAGGTATTCCTGTCATAATCGCTTTCAATAGAATTTAAAACGCGAACATGTTCACATACGTTTCTCGTCATTTGAATTTTTTTTAAATTGTAATATTGTATGTGTCAGGGCGAACATAGCGGCAAATTTTGTACATACTTACGGAAAGTTTCAATTTAAGCTAAAGATTTTCGATTTAATATTTTTTGACCTGAGCTTTTATTTCCATTTACTGTTAGAACCAGCTGTTGAAGTTAGATAACAAATTTTCAGCATGATCTATCGGCGGCTTAAAAATACTGACCTCCGCCAACCTATTTTTTTATACAACGTTAGAAGGCATACAAGCATACGGCCCACCTGACGTAAAGCGGTTACCGTAACCTATAAACGCTTACAATACATTAAGTATTACACGCACGATGTCACCTCTGCTGCTGACACAGCAACTCCTAAGGAGCTTACTGGTAACGCGACTCACTCGCAGTAACATTAGTACTCGCCAGGGAGACGTTATTTGTCCGTGATATTCATATTCACACAGGGACACAACAACCTTCTAGGGAGTTATTATTTGGCTGCTGTTTACTATGAGTTGGAGGTACTTCCCTATACGGGCTGATTTGATGCGCCCTACCACTGCAGGTGGCTCTAAAGCAGAACTGTACTGAACATCAGCGCGATGGGTATAAGACTTATACCCATCGCACTGATTAGATTTATACTATAAGTTGACATTACAAAATAACAATTACTAACCAATTACTAAATCCAGAATCACCATCCATGGAGTCAGTCAAGTAAAATGTAGAATTGGTGATCTTGAGAGCGCTCGGCACTTCCGAGTTGATGTCCATAACCGAAGACGAGGATCGCCTGAACCTCGACTTGAATGAAAAGTACGTCTTCCTCGACAGGGTTCCACTGTCCTTCTTGCTGTTCTCGCTCGTCGGGGTCGTAGGCTTCTCTGGAGGAGGTTTCTCTGGCAGCGGAGGCGGCACATCACCGTTACTCAACCTCTTTTCCCCTATAACAGTCTTTAACTCTTCCTTGAAAGACCCGTTGACTTTATTTACGGGATTTTCAGTCTTATTGAGCGCGGGCCGCGTGTCGTTAAAGTTTACATTGCTGTAAATGTGTTGAGTGTCCGTCTTCTCGCAGTTGGCGTACGTGGGCGACTTGGGTTTCGGTTTGACCGTGTCGTATGTACCGTTCTGTTGCACGTTTGGTGAAGTTTTGCCCAAAGATTTTCCATCCATTGCCACTGTAAAAAAAATATAATGTTAGTATAAAAAAAAATAGAAAAGTATTGAAATCCATACAAATATAATAATCGTGAGTGTTAGTCTTTCTATATATATAAAAATGAATGTTTGTCTGTATGTCCTCTATGGACTCAAAAACGGCTGGGCAGATTTTTATGAAATTTTCAGGGAATCTTCAGATCAGTCCAGCGGGTGATCCTATGAAGCTTGGTAGTGATTAGATCACTCGTGCGAAGCCGGGGCGAGTAGCTAGTTTTCTATAAAATATCACAGACTTGTTGAAAGGTTAATAATGTTAATTTTTATGACCACGCGAACGATGTTACAGCCAATAAATAGTATTATTATAATTGTCCTTCGTGGTGATAGTAAACGAAATTTTCAGATATTGTTATAACATCCGATATGGTCTAGTGGCTAGGATACCTGGCTCTCACCCAGGAGGCTCGGGTTCGATTCCCGGTATCGGAAATATACATTTTGCCACTTTTTACATTTTGGTCATTACAATTTAAGAGTATATGATTTTACCATATGACGGAACGATTTTAATAAATTAAAAAAAAAAAATTGGTAACATTTAAAATTCGCACTGAATGGATTTAAATATTTTCATAGATATAAT
This sequence comes from Pyralis farinalis, assembly GCA_947507595.1. Classification (NCBI taxonomy): domain Eukaryota; kingdom Metazoa; phylum Arthropoda; class Insecta; order Lepidoptera; family Pyralidae; genus Pyralis; species Pyralis farinalis. Next base: position 34,842,145 of record OX382268.1, on the reverse strand, counting down.
ATTTATTGGTCCGTTTTATAGTGTAGTACATACATATCATCACACCTGTCTCCCATTGTGGTAGGTAGAGACTATGGAACGCCAGGTGCACCATCCATCCAAACATACCCCTCTCGCCTTTTCCACACTCATCAACCTCTTCATGCATGCTCTTCAGTTTTGGGTGCTTTTGATTTGGCCCTTTTTCAATACGTCACCAATTTGATCTACAGTCATAAACTCAATATATTGAAAATAATAATTATTGATAATTTGAGTAAAACAAAAATAGATGTGAAACTCGATATTTCCAACATTCTACTTCTTTTTATTGATAACACTTGATCGTCAATAGTTACTACTAAACAAAAAAAAAAATGAAAATCGGTTAACAAACAGAGAAGATAGATAATATTTAGTCTCTCTCTACCGATTTATATATTGATATATCGGTCCACCTTGCAACTATTTTATATGTGTGTAGATTTAAGTGTATAGTTCGATTTTATAACTAGAATTATAATTTTATCATGAGTGGCATACAAATATACGAAAATAAACAAGGGAATTTTGCATCTTTTAGTACTAAAATAATTCACCAGATGGCGTTACCAGTTTGCCACCCGGAGAACAGTCTATTTAATTAAAATTCACAGCCGCAGAGATCAAAATAAGGAAGTCAATAGATGAGGACTTCATCGAATTCAGTTTCTGGTTTCTATAAGTATAGTATACCTATATAGCATCTTTAACCTATTTACTTGCAATACATTACCTACCATATACCCTAATGCTAACTCTTCAGCCCGTCTGGGAAAGAACCTCCACCTCACAGAAAACTGCAGCCAAATAACAACTCCCTAAAGGGTTGTTGTGTTCCTGCGTGTGAGTGAGGTCTCCAGTAAGCTCCCAAGGAGTTGCTGTGTAAGCAAGCAGCAGAGGAGGCATCGCGCGAGTGATACTTAATATATCCCAAGCGTTAATAGGCTGCGGTACCCGCTTTACATCAGGTGGGCCGTATGCTTGTATGTCCCCCGACGTGTATAAAAAAACAGCAACTTCTTAGAAGCTTACTGGCAACCTCACCCATTCATAGGAACACAACAACCAACCACGGAGTTGTTACTTGGCTGCGGTTTTCTGTGAGGTGGAGATACTTAGAAGTTTTGATGCGCCCCATCTCCTTTAAAACACCCAGACCAAAACAAACAGACATGTTTATGCACGCAAATGTTTGTCTTGTGTGGGAATCGAAAACACGAGGGCAGGTGTCAAAATAGCGATTAACAACCCGCCACCGAGCTCATCGAAATCGTACTGTGATAATGTATAATTAAAATCATTTTTTAAAAGAGGTAGGGCGCATCAAACCAGCCTGTCTGGTGAAATACCCTCCACCTCACAGAAAACCCAAGCTAAATTACAAACTCCCTAGAGGGTGTATATATAAATATATATATTAGCGATTCGAATATATATATATAGAAAACGGTTGAAAGATTTTATTTCAACTTACCACTGTATCTCTTGGTGAGATTCCGTTTGATTTGTCTCATCTTCCGCTGGGCGGCGCTAGCTATTTTAGTGAGCGTATGTTGGCTGCGGTCGACCGGGGGGGAGGGTAGACGGGACGCCGGCAGCGCAGGAGCCGACTGTGCGTACTGGAGAACAAGCAAATACTCAACATTTATAGCAACATGGGTTCTATATTACGTTTTGTTTGTCTTAAGATCGTGGAGTAGATTGTAGGTGTATGTATTCACCAATAACTTCAACACGTGTTGCAGTCTACCAACTAATTGAGTGAATGAGGTTTCCAGTAAGCTCCTAAGGAGTTGCTGTGATATTAGCAGGGTTGGCAACGCGCCAGCGAATGATATGTATTACAAACATGAAGGAAAAAAACCCTATGCAGAACTGATGAGACAATATTACGTAGTAACTCAATTCTGTGAGTCGGGGGACAAAGTAGAACGCGCATCTCTTTTTGGATAGTTCGCGGATCAACATCGCGGCACTTATCGGCTTAGTGGTAATATATTCTTCCATTGGTCAGTAGATTCGAATCGCTGCAATATACAGGTACTAAAACAACGTTTTGTTTGTGATTGCAAGCGTTCATAAGGTATGGTAACCGCTTTACATCAGGTGGGTAGTATACCTGCATGCTTCCCGAATACTATCACGGACGTACAGCTTGAAGCTGTGTACGAGCCTCTAGTTAAAGCTCATCGCTCGGGTAAAGCTCCGGGGGTGTAGCCGCCCCCGCGTGATTAATTCTGCTATTGCGGATATTAGCGTGAATAAGAACTGCACAGCAGGAAGCTGAGCTGAGAGTGCTGAGCAGGAAGTGGAACTGCACTCGCTGCACTTCGCACGAGGGTACACTTGGTACAGAAGAAAAGGTCAAAATAATTGTTTGTTTTGGATAACAAAAATATTGTAGGAATAGTAATAGTTAAGTAGGTAATTAATTAATGATGACCAACAATTCTTCCCTTCACTTCCAGGTACAACAACGCCGGATAAGAGGGCTACAGTTATGTTATGTTGCATCGCACGGGTCCTACACTACCCCTCCACTAGCGCGCTCCCTCCCTCGACGTCCAGACACTGGATTACCATAGCAAGAGTGAACCCCGCGAGAGGGTCACGACCGGGAGAGGCCGCGCGGCATTCCGCCGATGCACCGGAGTGAACCAACCCGTGTGGGTGCGCCACACGACGCCAAGCGTCATCACTCCCTTACAAGCGTCCACTCCGTGAGCCCACACACTATATTAACTTGCCTCCCAACCTTGTTTAAAAAGATATGTCGTATCAGCCAGTACCTTATCATGTTCATCGTCGGTGTCGCTGTCAAAAGAGTCGAAGTCGTCGTCGGGCGAGTGGTGGTGGTGAGCGGGGGCGGCAGGCAGCGCGGGCGGCGCCGGGGCCGGCTCCAGGGACTCGTAAAGATGGCCCGAGTCGCTGCTGTCGCACTCTGGAACAAACACATAATATGGATTTTAAATAAATAAAAAATAATATCCTCTTTAATTTTTGTGAAGGGCCCCCATTTTAACAAAGTAAAATTAACATATACTAGGGTGTTAATAACGTGTTCATATTAAGGACATTGATGGATGAAAACTGGTCATTTTTACTCTATAAGATATTTATTCCTGAACTCAGCTGAATTTATGGTCACACCAAAACTAAATACTATGAGAAAAATTTACTTTCTAATCAACAAAAAATCGTAAGCTTGATTATCATGTGGAGGGGGATACTAATAGATTAGAATATTAGATATACCGCATACATATTTGTAATGTAAACGTTGTTTCATAACGTGAAAGTGAAGCCCAAGGAAATACCGATATACAGCCATGATTTACCTATTTTAAAAGATTTTAAATGACGCATATGTATATTATTCTGTCAATAGGTCCAGGTTGGCTAGAAGAGATCTCTTTTAGGGATAAGTCCGCATTTGTAACACTTGATTTAATTTATTTGTATTTTTTTATCGTACAATAAAGATATTATACAACAACTAACACAAATTTAGTAAAATAATATATACATTTTACTTATTTTGTTAGCATCTGAATTTATATTTCTTTTTCGTTTTTAGAATATTTTGCACACATTTTTAGTGTCATACGCATTTTCATGCTAATTCCCTAGCGGGCTAAGTAGAGAGAACCGAGCACCACACATGACAAAATAAGAACGAATCACTCTATAAGCAAAGTTAGAAACAATAAATCGTTATGGCTTAGCTTGGCCTCTTTGATTCAAGTCATCTTAAAATTTAAAATAATGTCAAACCTCTGTAGACATTAGGGGGTTCGGCTCATTTTAGTTGTACGTTTTGAAGCTGTTTCTTACTGTATAAGGAAGTTTGTTGAAAAGTATTTTTACAATTTGATTAACTAACATGTAATATGCCAAAACAGCAAAGTTTTGGTGTAACAGTGCCATGGAAAGTCAAAAAATGCCAATTTTTACCTTCTCTATATAAATTCTACGTGACGGAAAACAGTTAATTACATTTTCGTGATAAATGCACCTTTAATTTTTTATTGTTTACGAACCCATAAAGTTTTAATCGCCGATGTTACCATAATATTCAAGCAGATTATAAATACATTATAAAATAAAAGTTATAAAACTAACACCCGATTGCGGAAAAGTAGTAAACAAGCGAAATATTTTTTCAAAAGCTTCCCTGACTTTTCTTTGTAATACCGTTGTTGGTGATCAGATTATCTATTGCTAGACGTTCTTCTTTTTGTAAAGAGAAAAAAGAAAGACAGGTTCGATCTATCCTAATCTTAAACATTAAGACTATTTACGGCATTATAATGTAGTAACAGAAACTTCATAACGCTATCTTATTTTCTAGTCCGTAGTTGATTTTTAATTTATAAATTAGTTTTTTATAAATTTCCAATTTGGCACGTATTAATCCAATACACGTGTGTACTTGCAAATTTTGCAGTTTGTTTAAATCTTCTGATGACTAAGAGATCAAAGATCTAAATTAGATAGGAGATTATGAGGACTATGTAACAGTTACGGAATTTAGATTATTGTATAAATTCATCTGGAGCAGAGAAGCTTTCTACAATTTTTTATCCCGGAAGCCCCTTGCCTTCATTTTCTATTTTATGTAGACATTTCTATCTTATAAACGTTGAATGATACGGACTCCTTCAACTCAAATCGACTCCTGTCATGAACTGCATCCTTATAATTTAAGGATGACATAGAAAAATTGATAGTAATTATGTCATGTTTTCAATCTCTCTTTATCTTCTCATCGAATTCTAAACAAACTGTAGCATATTTTTATCAATATGATTGAACTATATGGTTTACTAACATTTGATTAATTGAGAACTAGATTTTTGATGCGCCCTACCTATCTTAAAAACATACAACAGAAATGAAGATTCCTGCTAGGACTCTGTCGCGTATAATAAAACAAGACCTGAAAGCTCGACAAGACCTAAATCAATCCCTACTGTTGAATAGAGTGGATCGATCAAAACGCCTTCTGTCCCGATACGCAGGTGAAAGGAGTGACAGTGCCTGGCAGGCGATGGCCTCCTTCTGTGAGACGGTCATGTCCCAGAAGGAGGCCTCGGAGCGGGATAGGGAGGATGATCCCGAGGCTGTCCCGCTCCGGAGACGGCGGACGGGAGTGCGGCGTAGGCGCTACGCGCACCTATTGCCGCCTCCCTAACTCGTGGGATTAGGGGTCAGGATGGGAATCTGGCCCCATAATGGTCCCGCCGCCGGAGGGGCTGTCCCAATTTGCCGGGACGGCCCCTAGATTGAAGAAGTCCGGCCCCTTCTGAGGGGCTGGCCAGTCGCAGTGGTGTCCTGTTGCTGACAGATCCGGGGCACCACACCAACGCGGCCGATGGCATTTCGCGGGGTCGTTTAGTGGGTATACCATCGGACAGCCGACGGGGAGTCCCACACTACCACCGGAGGCCACCCAGGCACCGGTGGTGTGCGTAATGCATTTTTCCCCGCGACACAAGAAAAAAAAAAAAAAAACAAGGGAAAGGCACAGAAATATCCTATTCATAGATGAAAAAATTTCACAATTGAAGAAACAAGCAAAATGACAAAGTGTACGCACACAGTTCTAAAGAAGCCGCCCAAGTGGACGGAAAGGTACAACGTGGTTATCATCCTGCGTCTGTAATGGTTTGGTGGAGGGTGTCTTGTCAAGGAGTCACAAAGCTTAATTTTTGTGAAAAAGGAGTGAATACTTCAGTCAAAGTATATCAAGAGACTGTCTTAGATCGTGTTGTGAAACCTCTCAGCAATAAACTTTTTAAAATGTACCGTGGACTTTCCAGCAGAAGTCTGCACCTGGTCACAAGCCAGGAACTACTCAAGCCTGGCTCGAAACCAACGTTCCCGACTTTATAAGAGCTAAAGACTGGCCCTCGTCTATCCCAGATCTGCGTGGGTACCTTTGTCGCACCTATTTCTACCGCCAAGCAGCTATATTTATATAGCTGTGTTCCGGTTTAAAGGGTGAGATATGGCAGAGAAATTACTGGGTACTGTGACGAAACATCCTTAGGTGACAAGATTGGCAGCGCGCGAGTAACATCCCCATGGTGTTGCGAGGGTTAATACGCTGCGGTGACCGCTTACCATCTGATGCGGGCCGCATGCTTGTTTACCAATATAGTTGTATATAAAAAAAAAAGAAATCTCTGCATGCATAAATCTATAGATTCGTGGCCAGACAGACAGGCCTGTATCAAAGCTAAAAGTGGCCATTTTGAATAAAATATTTATTTTTATTTTTTGCTGAGACTTCCATAATAAGTACATATAAGATTACATTACTTCATAAAAAAACCAGTTGAGAATGCGCAAGCTTGCATTGCCAGAGGAACACCTGGCTCGTCAATTAAACCGGAAACCCTTTGGTCACTAGGGCGGTTTTTTATCCACTGGGCTATCACTGCTCTTAATTGTATATAATATAAGTTTATTTTAGAAAAAAATAACGACATTGTGTTAACAATATAACTGTATAACTTACATTTTTACTTTTTACTGAAAATATCGATAAAGCGAGCAAAAAAAAGTAATTAAGACGTACAATTTAGAATTCAAAACTATATTTTTTTCTTTTTTTCATAACACAAAGTCATAGTTATTACAATATATATATATATATATTTAAACTATGGTTAGTAACTATAGACTAAAACAGCGTTAGTATTAATAATCGTTTTATATTAAAAAAAAAATATCTATACATTTTGAAGAGCTCGGTGGCGCAGTGATTAATAACGAAGTGATTAATAATAAAAAATAAAAATAAACTTTTGTGTGCAAGAACACGTCTATTTGGCTTGGTCTGGCTGTTTTTAAGAGACGTAGGACTGGAGAAGTACCTCCACCTCATAGCAACTCCCTAGAGTGTTGTTGTATTCCTGCGTCTGAGTGAGGTCTACAGTAAGCTCCAAAGCTGTTGCTGTGTTAGCAGTAGAGTTGGCATCACACGAGTAATATTTAATGTATTGCAAGCGTTTATAGGCTACGGTAACCACTTTACATCAGGTGGGCCGTAAGCTTGTATGCCTCCAGACGTTGTATAAGAAAAAGTTTTTTTACCACTATTAGACGCTATCCAGATAGGCATAGACAATATTTTTATACAGAAACTATTGAATTTCAACACAACGATCTCAGACAGATAAACCTGCTATGCACCTAGATATGCAAAATCAGGTTATCGTAATCAATTGTGAATTCTATGCACACTGCAACGCTAAAACGTCAAGGCCTAATCATCCTCATCTTACATAACCGGCGGGGTTACCCTCGTGCCCACCTGCCAGCGGCCGCCGGCGAGTGTGGTAACGCACGCAACCCGGACTCGACGATTTCACAACTGTGACGATGTTGGTCGTTGTACACGAAATGTAGTAGTTACCATAGGCTATGACGGTGTGTCATTATTTCTTTGACTGTAACTTTAATTTTGTCTGGATGAAACGCGATTGTAAAGCAGTCGATATCGATAATGGGACACTGGAATGGGATCAGTACTAACTCATGGTAGACTTGATAAACATACCTTGAAGTTAGGATTGTATTACAGCACGGCACATCATTTCATTAATGTTTTTTTTTATACTACGTCGGGAGGCATACAAACAAACGGCCCGCCTGATGTAAAGCGGATACCGTAGCCTATTAACGCTTGCGATATATTAAATATCATTCGCGCGATGCCTCCTCTGCTGCTTACATAGCAACTCCTTGGGAGCTTACTGGTGACCTCACTCACACGCAGGAACAGAACAACCCTTTAGGTTTGGGGCAACTTTATTAAAAAAAGTAAAAAAATATAATAAATGTTATACTAAGAACCTTCTTTAGTTACTATAATTTACTACAGCAATAGGTGTATGCTAGCTGGTGTCAGTTCGCGATAACTAGTAGCCTGGCATAAACTAGTATAAATGAAATTGCTAGTTAAATATGTCCAAAGTTTGTATAACATCGTGGTATATGTAACTAAACAAAATGTCCGCTAACTGGATCTAAATGGGTGCAAATGATGATAAATAGTATAATTGATGAGATTTCGAAACTATCTGTGTCACTAAATTCAAATCTTTTCATCATCATTAAGTTGAAGCTACTGAAGCATTATATTTGGATAAAAGTGAAACAACACTAGAACAGTCAAGAGGTTACTGAAAATTCGTCTCTTGAAGAGGGTTTAACGAAACATCGTGTGAACATTCTACAAAACAAATAAATAAATATATTTATTAATTATAAATGTATAAATATATTAAATTATTGATATTGATCATTAATGGGTGAAATGGGAGAATTAATTAAATATTGTAGTAGTAGTATTAAAACAACAATTAAACTATTAAAATCATTACAAAATAACACAGGAGAAAGTGAAGATGAGAAAAGACAAGAAGCAGTGCAAGAAAGGGGTGATGGTGAGGCAGCAAAGCATTGGTGAGGAACACGAAGACGAGGAAATCTAAACCTAAATCTAATCCTAAAGCCTAGAAAATTTGACAGAAGGGTATAAATATAACTTTGAGGAATCCATAAGTTATTACGTAGATGAAGCCAGTTAGGACAGCTAGAAGTTTATATTTTTGAAATTATTTGATAGAACACGTTTAAACATTTAAATTATGAACTACAATCAGCAAAACACGGTTTATATTGGCAAAAGATTTAGTCGGTTTAGTCTTTAAACAAGGATTATTAAGGATATCAAATGTTTTTAAAATATCTATACCTAGGATCTAAACATTGAATTATTTTTCTTACTGTAATACTATATACACATGGCTTTTTTATAACAATAATAGTATGCCGGCTTCAATAGATTAATTTCTTACACCGATTTGTAAGAGTTACCTACCTAATGGATTGATAAATGCGGCATTGAAAACAACATGATTGAACGATTCGTGATTTGCAAAATCTATTGAGAATTGTTGCTGGTTAATATAGCAGTGCAAGGTCGCAGTTCTACATTCGGATAGGGAAGTATTCTGTAACCAATACAGAGATTTTTTCGGTTCGCTAATAAATGAATAACTGTCAGGGTAAAAATGAAATAAAAATTTTCCCCTGATGAATGATGCGTTTTGCGTAGCAAGCGTATATAATGTACATTAATGTCTATATATCAGGCGGGCAATATACTTTACTTTCATTATATATAACGTTAGTAATAAAAGATAGCATATTAATTTTAATGAAGGAAAAAAAATTGATATTAAAAGTGTGGTTTGCGGACTATGGATGAAAATGATTTTACATCGGGACATCGCGAACAATAAAAATCCACAATTGTAGTGCACTTTTATTGTTGGCGAAGCAGCAATTAGTCATTTTGGTAATTTACACATTAAATTTTTGCCTATTTGAAACGTATAATAACTCAAAACGTATATAACTCTAATGATCTCATAATTAGGATACAATCCTTTATTTTTTCTATGAACTCGTAAACATTTACTAAACTTTTACGAAAAATATTTACCAAACTTTTACCAAAAAACTTGAACTATTTATTTCAATTGGCACTGTAGTAATTTCAAGGGCGTTATGAAAGTAGAAGTAAAACTGGCAGAACTTGTTCATTATGAAATGGATGGAAATAAGTTATCAGAGAGACATGTATTTCAGTGTTATATATTGGGGTTAAGGGCATGAAATATTGATTAAAAATTTACTCTGCATTCTTGATCACATATGAATAAGAACATTGATGATAAAAGGCCGCTAAAGGCCGGTAAATGTTCAATTACAAGATCCGACTGGAACTTCTGCTTTTAAACAAGTCAAACATGAGAACGCGGAAATGTTAAATGTGCACTATTTAAAAAACTAATTCAACATTAGAACTTGTATTTCATCGATCAAAACACACCTGTATTAACTGACTATACCAAACAAGTAACCCTACCAAGTTCACAGACACGTAACTAGAAAGTAGAACCATTTATGATCGAGTTATCTATAAAAAGCAATACACTGGTGAAAATATGTTATTACAACAAGAAAGCAAGCTATGAGCAGTTGATCGGAATGTAAACGATGTTTCAACAATCGAAAGAAAATATGGTGAGGATGTGTACAGTTCGTTATACAAGTAAGATGAAGGAATGTCAATCAAAACATTTTCATTTAAAAAGTTTTCTGACATGACGATATACCACAATACCTCCAAAAAGCTAAGAAAATCAAAGTAATTTTAACATCACTATGAGATCTAAGAGGAGTAGCTTAAACATATAGTTTTTTACATTTCTTTATACTTTCATGTACTTATTATAGAAATAAATATAGGAGTAAAATATATTATAACATATTACACTTTCTAGATTAAGTTTTGATGAAGGCAGATTGTATGTTGGTGAATGCGGAAGATCGGGTTTACTCCCTAATTGCAACAGACAACATCTCGATGAATTGGCAGACATTTCCTTTTCTTGACCTGCTTTGTACCGAAAATATTCCAAGCAATATTATTATATTATATGTAATATTTTTTGGTAAAAAGTCGGAAAAATTGACTGACAGCCTAATATTGAGGCAATGTTTGTCGAACTTAGGTGATAGAATCGAAGAATAGCAAGTAAACAGAAAAGGTGTCCACTATTGAATATGCAGAAGATAAATGCTGGCAAAAGTTTTCAAGTACATTTTAAAGGAGATTGCGGTACGAGTAAAATACAAATATTAACATGTGTTAGCATTAAACAAATTTTCTAGTTTGGTGTAGACTTGACACAGTTCGAAATAGCAGCGCGATAAAAATCATGGTCACATTTTTTTACATATTCTAATGTAATATTCATATCAGACTGTATAATTTGGAGTTACAGATATTATGTATTATTGTCATTTATATCTCATTTAGATATTACGTAACATTGAGTAAGAAATGTGAATTTTAATTATAATAATTCCTATTTATTAACAATCAGTAACAATCAATTAACTTTTTGCTATTATTGTGTATGATGATGTTAGGATCAACAGGGAATATCGCATAATATTATAAGATGTAATTTCTTTCTAGGTATAACTATATATATATAATATAGGTTTTATAAGTTTCATTTTTTATTTCTGTTAATAACTTGCAGATATTTACCGATAAATGCAATGAGATCCTGTACTTCAATTTCTCCATCTCGGAGGACAGTCTTGATGTTGAGCCAGCTGTGGTGCTCAAGCACGTCAATAAGTCTCACTTTGTCTTCTCTGGGCACTTTGCGCGGAATAGTCCTAGCTTCGTCGTCATTTCGGCAATAGTGTGGAGACTTGGCACTCGTGTCGATGTACACCTTCGACGGCGATGTTATAAATACTACAAGAATAAATGATCAAGATACTACAGGCTCCGTATGAACAAAAATACATTCAAATTACCAAGTGAGAGTGTAGAAATCTTTATTATCTTCAATAGAGAACATGATGCTTGAAATACTAGAGTGACCCACATTGATATGTCTGAACAGACATTTATTTTTTTACGCTTCACTAAATATTGTTATGAACTTATGTTCGGCTATTTTGCAAGTTAGAATGTAGGACAATTTGTATGTTCTTTGACTTTTGAAAGTCACGAATAAATTTGCACAAAAATACTCATCGGTTGGGTAATATTGAGTTGTAAAATTGAGTCATTTGAGAACCGGTTTGTTGTGTTCAAAATGGGGGTCCTACGAATCTCAGGTGGTTATTTGAAAAATTATACACAGCCTAGAGCACCTTGATCGCCGCAGTTCCTTCGGAAAGTCCGTGGCCTCGGTGGCAGTGCCACGCCGCCCTTCACCGGAGGCCTCTCTGATACCATTTTTCATCATCACTATTTGTCACTTCATCACTTCAATACACGTCATATTTTCTGCTGCGGTCACATTGCCACTGTAATGTCGTACCTATTGTTGAATACGTTAAGCAATAATGCATCGGTTAGAATAACTTATGGATTCCTTGTCTCGCTACGGTCGAGTTACACTGTTACAATAAAAACAGAGCGAGTCGCCGGCAGCTGCGATTCTCGTCGGCTCGACTCTCAGGGTCGACTGGTACCATTAGTAGTTTCCAACGCCTCGAGAATTTTATTGAGAACCGCTTATTTTTTCAATGATTCAATGCTAAAAAGCGAACAATTGCGAACCGAATAATCATATTTATAAGAGCTGAACTGATATTGATCCGTGGTTAATGCACTTTGACTAGCATTTTAGATGGCTACGGTTGGACAAGCAAACGTAAATTAGTCGGAGTGGTATTGAGAAATCGCTCCTTATACGAAGGAAATCCTAAAATAAATTTCTAAATTACATATGACTTTATTGATTATCCGTATTTTGAGGTCCACGCAGGTAAATGATATACCATAAAAGGTATATAATAAACACTGCATACTGGCATTAATGTTAAAGAAATGTCATATCATCCAGTAATTGAAAGCATTTATGGTGCAATTACAAAATCATGAGGTATGAGCGTGTGTATGGCGTTGTAATCAGAGCATTGCAAGTTGCGAAACAATGAAGGCGTAGCAAATAATCAGTTCCGCGGAAGGAGACCCGTGTACCAACTATGCAGTAAACTAGCAACAGTAACTTGGAGATTAAATAAACAATGATGTTCATGAATCCATCCAAATGATTTATAATATTATCGCAAATAATTTGACTGTTTCCCAAAGGTCAAAGTCAACTAAAAAATCTTATATATAATGATTTGTGAAGACATTCAATGTAGGAGGACTGAACTGGCTGGTTCCTTAGTTTTCGCCTAGGTAGCAGAGCCCGCCAATCCTAATCGATTAGGAAATGGGATAACGCTAAGAAGAAGAAGCAGTATACTAACTGCAAATAATTAAAAAATAATCAACTTTAGTGTACCTACTAGACAGTAGGTAATGCAACAAAGCAACATCATTTAACTTTACAGTCAGGCCCACCACTGTGTCACCAGTGTAGCCAGAATTAACAGCGGCAACCAACAAAAAGCCAATGAACAGTGAAGTCCGTTGCTGTCCCGGGGGTTAAACTACAGCTGCATTGGAACTCACAACGAATTTAATCACAAGAAATTTGTAAGAGTAGGAAGTTTTCAAACTGACTTAATTTTTTTCACATATCTTACAGTCATTGAATGTATGTAATTCCCTGACTGTAAAGTTAAATGACGCTGCTTCAGCTCACCGCGATAATGATTAATTGGTCACTTAAATCGACCATATATCGTATGATTACGATAGGTAGCATTAATACCTTTTAGGATACATATGCGAACCACATCAACCCTTAACTCATACCACTGTAGAAATACGGGTCTCCCTTCAACAGACGGGATTTAGAGCATACTCCACCACGCTGCTCAAATGCGGATTGGCGGAGGCCAGCGTTTTCAAGCCGCTTGACGGCCACTGACTTAGCTTAACGACTGTCATCTATCGACAACAGCCGAGACCGACGGCTTAACGTGCCCTCCGAAGCACGGGTATGCACACATAGTTTGTAATTAACATTAACGAGTACATTGCAATTATTTGATTAGACTAGATCATGAGAACGATTCCGGAAATACCTTAGTAAAGAAACGATCATCCGGAAATACAAGTTCAATTAATGATGGTATGACATTACAATAATGGACGACGTCAGAGAATTTAGCAACTAATATTAATGTGACAACTAATGATAAAAGTAATAATGAGAAAACAAAATTGTTGGAGGTAACGCAATGGAAATGGATAACAAAACATAATTTTTGTTTGAACCAAACAGACTCACTGCGGTTTGAAAAGTAAAATCTAGTTATATAAACTTGCAGAGTAAACGCTAGTTACAAATAAATGAAAATGTATGTATCAAGATCAAGAATTAACATCGTTAACTTTGGTGGACCGAAACGAAGCGTGACCAAAGATAATGTGCAATTACTGTAAAGAAACACTAGAAAGTTAACTAAATATTGACCGTTGAGACGTTTTATTTAACGATTTTGGAAGCCGTAAGTATTCGCGTTGATGTGTTATCTGATCTTGGTGGTAGAAACGTAACCGGCCGGCGAGACAACAAAAACAAGCCTACCGTTGTCATTGTGAAATTCAACAATAGGAGCGACAAAAACCGTTTCGTAATAAACACTGATTGCACTAAATTATCATCACTGATATATGAATGAATTGATCAAGTTTTGTTCACGGTTGTATCGCTAATAGTGTGTAGGCACGAACTTGCACTTTCACTGTGGCCGGGTGCGGCGGCGCGTCCGTCCAAGTGCGCGGGCGCAGGGCTGACTCGCGACTCGCGCGCCGTCAGCTCTGAGCCGTCCCTCTCCCACGCGAGCCTTTTGCGGCAATTGTAGCAAAAGTGTAGGCGTACCAGAATCGCCATTTAAGCGTTACCCCTTGCCTTAATGTCCACATGCCGTAAAATATAATAAGTATTTTTGCAGCGGCCACGGAATCATATTCCTTGATGATGATACGACGCCATGGTATCTAAAGTTAGACAGTTATTTCATATGATAAAGGTTGACGAAAATGGCAAAAATTATTTCGATAAATCTGAAAAATGTCAACAAAGTCGCGGTTCAGTGGAAAACGAACAGAAATATCTCAGAAATATCTAGACGTGTCGCCGAGTTAATTTAACTAGAGCAGCATTTTAGAAAACTGGTTCATTGTGCCCACCAAGAATGTAGGGCGATAGGCTATCAATTAAGCTATAAATTAAACTATACAAGTCGATAACGAAACAAGAGAAATCACAGACATTGCAGCAGGCAGCGTAACGAATAACAATGCAGACTCCAAAAACCTAGCAAATGAGGGTAAATAGTTGCTAATTGTAATGAACAAAGAAAACTGGTACACCGGTCTCGTTTTTGTCTAGGCACAGTGACATAATGTAGACAAATTCATCACAAGTAGAACGGATAAGTAATTGATCCCACGTTCGACTTCAACGAATTTAACCGCACATTGTGTAACGAAATTGCAAAAGTTTAAAGAGACATTTCTCCTCATCTGAGCTGCCTTTAACTCGAATTCTAGTCAGGCTCTGTGCCATGGCTGAGTGACAGGCTATCCGTGAGGTTGCAGAACGGAAGGTTACTCGCCGAATGGTAACAGCATCGGTTTCCTGCTGTTTGCGTTTACATTTATTTGATATGTTTTCTATGCTTGCATGATTTCTTTGCATGGTTGATTTGATTCTCCATGAAGCAATGTTCCCTGCAGACTGCAATATCACTTGTTTTTAGATAAGTGGTAGATGTAACCGAACCATTGTTATCGGTCTTTAAAAAGAACTCTCATCATTATGTCTTTATTCATCATTTTGTTTAAATTGTTCGCCGAAAGTTATAAATACTAGTTCTGAAGTATGTTTATATTAGTTTGACAATGGTTATGTTGCCGGGATTTCGTTGTTAGTTCTTAATCTGACTGGTTTCTAGAGCATCCTCTTTCAGTAGAAACGATAGTGAGTTTGTATTCATAATTATTGTACGAAAGTTTATATGAGATTGGCTTTTTACTCCATGAGACGGATTTCTCGTATAATGACAGTGATTTATGGTGTTCATCAACATTGCATTCAATGGGCTGAGAAGCTTTATATCGGCAATTATCTGTCATTATCTTTGTTTCTGACGATGTGATCTTCATTCATAAGGAATTATCAATTTATATATTAAATAATCGAAGAAAACCAAGATAATGGTATTTGAAAGACAGACAACCAGAACGAACACTAGGATTATGGTTGATGATGTAGTGTTGGAGCAAGTGAATGAGATTGTATATCTTGGAAGTGCTTTTAGCAGCAATGGAAGGTACACCGCTGATGTGGAGAGACGAGTGAGTGCCGGGAATAGGGTGAATGGAGCGTTGGGTAAACTTCTAGGCAGCCGAAATCTAAGCCAGAAAGCACAGCTCGCTGTACACAACGCGGTGCTAATTCCAACGCTAACTTATGGAAGTGAGAGCTGGGTATGGCAGAGAGAGCATGAAAGTAGAATAAATGCGGTGGAGATGCGAGCATTGCGCAAATTTTGTGGCATAACGCTTGCTGACCGCGTTCGTAATGAAGACGTGAGAGAAAGAGTTGGTCTAAAAGAG
Organism: Pyralis farinalis; assembly: GCA_947507595.1. NCBI lineage: Eukaryota > Metazoa > Arthropoda > Insecta > Lepidoptera > Pyralidae > Pyralis > Pyralis farinalis. The sequence continues at coordinate 34,825,986 of OX382268.1, read as the reverse complement.
ATTGCCGGTGTTAAGATAAGAAAGGGCATGCTCCGTTGGTTCGGACATGTAGAAAGAATGCGGGACGAAAGAATGACGAAACAGATATACAATGCAAAAGTGGAAGGATATAGGAGCCGAGGAAGGCCGAGACTAACCTACCATGACCAAATTGGTCGTGTTTTATCAAAGGTGATGTCAGAAGCCCCAGGAACCGGCGAGCGTGCATGAAAAGAGCTATGAATGTCACAGAAGCGAGTGAAGTATGCAAGGACCGCGTCTTATGGCTCTCGGTTCTCTCTGCCTACTCCGCAAGGGACTTGGCGTGAAGATATACATACATACATACAAGACATACATACAATAATCGATATACTTGCAACAAACTATATCTTCATCCTATATGCAGTTGGATTCGAAAATTCTTCTAAGGATTTGCCAGGAAACATTTAAAGAATCCAGATAGTTCTGGGTATGCTTTGCGTAAGGTTCGCTGTATGCTTTGCGTGGGTTATAAGATATTCTTTAATGTATATAAATTATATTAAAAAAAAAACAGCCAAGTTCGAGTCGAACTCGCGCTAGTTAAGGTTCTGTAGCCTTTTTTGGTCACAATTGCAAACGTTTTCCATGACTCCATTAGAGGAAGGTCCAGCAAATGAGATCACTTGCACTACTAGTGGTAAAAATTGGCTTTAACTTGGTGATAGGTCTGCTTTTAAATATCTATACTAATATAAAAAGCGGAAAAGATCGTTTCTTTGAACGCGCTAAGTTCTAGAACTTCTTTGCTGTTAGCCCTATTCTTGAGGAAGGCTATTCAACGTCACGATACGTCTCTTAGAAGCCAAGGAAAAATAAATAAAGTAAGAAAAACTTTTCCCACGGGATACCGGCATCCACGTAGACGTCTGTATGAGAAAGTCGCCTGAAGCTAGTCGTATATTAAACGTTCAAAAACCTCAATACTTAGAGAACGTTTATAGACTGCATTAAAAAACGTTTTAACGACACTCCACACGTTAGAGTACGCAATGAAAAAAAGAGCCTTCATGTAGAGGGTTTTTTGTTGTTTTTTTGTACTTCACTACCTAGTTTGCATTATAAGCATTTATAACCGTGCCAAATTTTAGCTTTCTAAGTTCTTTTAGCTGTTCAGACAGACAGACATGACTCGATAAATTTCCTTGGCTACTACTAAACCCTAAAAAATATAGCTTTAAAAATTTAGAAGCTAAACACGACAACTGTTATGATGAACCAAGGCTTCGAAACATGCATATCATTGTAATGGTTAAAGTCATCGCTTAACTCGTCTATATGGTAAGACTGCAAAATGAACAGGTGGTGAAGCGAATTACGACGTTGTATCCTGTACATAGAGTACATTTTGTATGGTCCATCATGTTTGTAATGACAAGAACATAGTTTTTTTACGGTCAAGGATGAGTAACATGATGTCGCATACGACTCGAGACGTGAGAAAATTGTGTGTCGAATGACAGTGGAATTCTCATTGTTGAAAGCTCAAAGCATATTGATTTTTGTCGATCAATACAATTTTGACGAGCACGACGTTGGAGTGGTTAGCAATGCTACCTTAACACCAAGACTCGAAGGTTCAATTACATAGGACAAATATTTGTGATACATGAACATGTTTGTCTTGGTATGCGTGTATTTTAACAGAGGTAGGGAGCATTAAAGCAACTCGACAGTGGAACTGCCTCCACCTCACAGAAAACCGCAGCGGAATAACCCTGGACGGTTGTCATATTCCTATGTGAGAGTGGGGTTGTCAATAAGGTCCTAAGGAGTTGCTATGTCAGCAGCAGATGTAGCACCGTGCAGGCGATACTTGCTATGTTGCAAGCGTTTACATCAGATGGACCGTTTGCTTGTATACCTCCCGACGCTGTCTAAAAAAAACAATGCAATTAAGGCAATATTCTTAAATCATTAGATAAGATCACCTATTCAAATTAAAAAATAATTAAATCCAACACACGAAAGTAAGGATGGATGTCTAAAGATATTTCGTATTTATAGGAAATTAAAAAACTAAGTTATGAATAACGACTATTGAATTTAAATGTAAATGATTCTCGATAGAAGAAGTGTATGCACCAGGCGACCAGGAAGGCGAGAACATAATCGCACGAAGGTGAACTAGAATTATTATAAACGAATCGTTTGTTATATCCGTGACGTTTCGACACTGAGTTAGTTTTTGAATGCAATTTGTAGTTCACGTATTCGAGTATATATTTTTGTACTGTGCCACCATTTTATGGTGATTTAGGCTGAGTATTATTTTGTTTATTTAAACTTAACCACAAATAAAGGGGGCAAGGGGGGACTACGCTGCTATAAATGTCATTTTTTAGTAGGCAAATTTTGGAAAGACCATATATTCTCGAATGTGGTACAATTTTAGGTCTTCAACAGTATTATAACGTAATAAAATAACAAAATATATGAGTAATAAATATGACTTTTTTGTCTTTTAGCAAACTACTTTTTCCAATCACATAGGTAAACAGTTATTCATAAATATACCAATGGACAAAGCAATAATTCGAAAAATTATTTCTTGGAGCATCATTTTATTGAAATGTTAGATATACTCGTATTACAAATTCGCCTCTAAGAAGATAATCCATTTTGACTTCTTTTGATTTTAAAAGTTCAGGTTGTTAATTAGTTATTTGGCCCATTACGTCGCGTGGTTTCGCAAAATTACTTTTCTTAAAAAACCTCTTATCGTTATAGCAAATAAATAACCATGATATATGGCAAGGAGCGCTCGGTCATATTAAAAATAGTTTGAAAAATATGTTTTGACATTTTGTCACGAAAAAATTAAACAATGAACCCCAACAAACATACATATACCGTAATCCATCCTAACTTTGGCACCCACCCAACTATTGGCACCTTTACATTTATAGATAAATAAGTAACAAAATTTCAATACTGTGTAGTATGTGCCAGTAATTGGGTCTTAGCGTGTTTAAATCTTTTTTTTATAATAACTAAGTATTAAGACTGAAAGTATTGTATGATAAAAAGTTTGAGAGACTTATCCACATTCATTATAAGTAATTTTAATAGTATTAGCATTCTATTTCACATTAAATATTTCTAATTATTTCGAGATTGCTTCTTAAATCCTACCATAAATAATAAACACTTTTGATTAGCTTCCAAACAGCAAGGACGATAAGTAGTTACAAAATCTTTGCAACTAACAAATTTTGGAGACAACGCGAAAAGGGAAATTAAGAAGGCTCTGAACTGAAATCACTGTACACTTTATCAGATTTTTGCTGCTTTTTGTACTATCAATACTATGAAAATAAACGAATAAACATCCAGAAACAGATTACGAATATGATAAGAAATGGATAGGTAATATCTCAGAATACAGAATATATAGATAAATAGTTTATCTGACCCTAAGCTCCGCCATTTCTCGTATTTCACGCAAATATAATATATTTTTTGAAAATTTGAGAAGGTAAATGCATTTGTCGTAAATTTACTAAAACTGTTTGAAATACCTTTTATTTATATATGAAATACTTGATATAACTGTTTGAAATAATGTAACGTATATCACAATCATTTGTTATTTAAAATAGGATGAACATATTTTTCTTTGCGAAATTAAATGTAAGTACGAGACTTCCTGCGCCGTACCGTACCGTAAAACAAAAAGTGTAAACAACCTTTAAAATCATACATTAAATGTATTTGTCGTATATTTACTAAAACTAATACCTGTTATTTACATTTGAAATACTTGAAATAACTGTTCCACATAAATAACTACTATACTTACCGTATTTCAAAATAATTTATATTCAACATCAAATACAACATTATACATCGATCTTTCCTTGGTCTTTGCTTTGCGTTATAAAACAGTTTACATTATCCCTACATTAAAAAGGCCCATTTTGTTTGTGTTGCTTAAAAACTTGTTGTTTACTTACACAATTATATTGGCGATGTAAGTTCTTTCGCATATTAGTGAGAGTTTATTAAATACTTCCTTTTATATATGTTTCACATTTTTTTTATTCACAAACGTCCTCAGGCCCAATGTTGGTAATCCTACGTTACTGCTCATAATATGCAATTCATGTTTTATTTTGTCTATGATATTTTGTATAAACTATTTTTAATGCATACTAGTGAAACTTACGTGCAGTCCACACCTTTAAAATGATGTCAACACTGAATATTTGCATCTACTGGACGAAATTGAGCGTGAAATTGTGCATCATTGCTTCATGCACTGATTGAACTAAGCCGTTATGTTAATGTTTGTCTTTACTATTATCTTTACAAATAGTTAATATTTATTGTTCACGTTGCTTAAGGTTGAATGGCCACGGTTGCTATTGAGGATATTACCAATCGAAATTATACCGGTCTTTGTAATTATTTTAGTATAAATGTAACCGGAGTACTATTATTAATTGTGCTTTTTATTAATCTGACGAGCTCTGTGGCTCGGTCGTGAATGACGCGACTTTGACACCAACGGTCGTGGTTCGATTTCCACACAAGGCAAACATTTGTGTGCATGAACATGTCTGTTTGTCTTGGTCTGGATGTTTTAAGAGAGGTAGGGCGCACCTCACAGAAAACCGCAGCTAAATAACAACTCCCTATAGGGTTGTTGTGTTCCTGCGTGTAAGTGTTCACCAGTAAGCTCCCAAGGAGTTGCTGTGTAAGCAGCAGTGGAGGCATCGCGCGAGTGATACTTAATATATCGCAAGTGTTAATAGGCTACGGTAGCCGCTTTACATCAGGTGGGCCGTATGCTTGTTGCCTCCCGACGTAGTATAGAAAAAAAAATAGTTATGTATTGAATAGTTTGAGGCGGTATTTTGCGGAACTCGAGTTTACAGGCAATTTGATTCGAATCCTAACATGGGCATGTATCACTAAATTCGTGTTATCGGAATTATGTACACACTTATAATTATCATTTGCTCGACGATGAAGGAAAACATCATGATCAAAAAGACGTGTGACCTAATATAAGAAACGTCTGGATTCCCCTCTGATCTGTGGAAGTCTGACGACTGTCGCTCCATATCCTTAAGAGAGGTAGGGCGCATCAAAGCAGCCCGTCTGGGGAAGTACCTCCACCTCACAGAAAACCGCAGCCAAATAACAACTCCCTAGATGGTTGTTGTGTTCCTGCGTGTGTGTGAGGTCACCAGTAAGCTCCCAAAGAGTTGCTGTGTAAGCAGCAGAGGAGGCATCGCACGAGTGATACTTATCTCAAGTGTTAATAGGCTACGGTACCCGCTTTACATCAGGTGGGCCGTATGCTTTTATCCCTCCCGACGTAGTATAAAATATATATATATATATAAAATTCAGTATCTTCGCCAAATGCTTAGGCTTAGTTAGCAGCTCCGCCAATCCTAATGAATTAGGAAATATGATAACGCTAGGAAAAAGAAGGTCTTCCACGAGGTGGAGGTTGTTCCCCAAACTCACCTTTCGCTACCTTCTACCTATCTTTACCACTAGTTTACTTTAGTAATTTCACAAATACGAGTATGTTATAAAAGGGTTGTCAAAAACAATTGTCGATATAAAATACAGAAAGTATATAATGTAAGAGTAAATGTATATAATAAGTAAAGCATACATTTTCTGTATACTCGTATACAGTAGATAATATATGTTAATTTTTATTATTTACAACAAACATATATCTCGTATACATATAAACTATGATAGTTATCATAATAGAGCCAAACATATTTGCATGTACTAAGGTGACCAGCGCACTGACTGTCTGATGGTAAGCTGTTATTGTAGCCTACGGACATTTGCAATACCAGCAGTGCCTCATGCGTTGCCGACCTTCTAAAACCTCTTCACACCTTTCTCGAAAAACCCCATGATAACTCTAAGTAACTCCACTGATAATCTTTTTCATGTCTTTAACTGAACAAGAAAAAGTCCTTATTTTCCCAATGATAAATGAATACGTCACAAGTGGATTCATGCGGTACAAATCGGAAAGGATCGAAGACCAAGAAAATAACATATAACCGGATTTTAATACTACCAACAATAATTATATACGGAGACTGAATGATGATGCTATGACAATATTATTTATGTCATCAAATGTGGTGAGTCATTATTTCTTGTAAAAAAAATGTATATTTGAGGAAGGTCTCTGCCCTACCCCACCATAGTACCATACATCCATGATAATATACCATAGATATACTAAAAAGTATGACACTATGTCCAGTAGACTATCCCGTCACAAACGCACTAGGCTCCTGCCTGGGCCCACAGAACATTGGCCTTGAGTTTCGTGTCCTCAATTCAATATAAGAACGTTAGAGTATAATATATATGTATAACTTCCCGCCAAATCCCTTGCAGGGTAGACAGAGAACCGAGCGTCACATGACTATCTCACTCGCTTCTTTAACATTAATTGCTGTTCCCATGCACGCTCGCCGGTTTCTAAGGCTCCTGACATCACCTTCTGATAAAACACGATCAATTTTGTCATGGTAGGTAAGTCTTGGCCTTCCTCGGCTTCTACTTTTACGTTGTATATCTGTTTCGTAATTCTTTCTTCCTGCCTTCTTTCCACCAATGTCCGAACCAATGGAGCATACCTCTTATTTTAACATCAACGCTCTCTTTCAGTCAAACTTTGTTTCTGACACCATCATTGCGAAAACGAAGTAAAAAATAGTATAATATATGTCTGCCAGTTTCGATGCATTGAGCCTACATCAACGGGATACGCAACTTATCTGGTGTTGTAATTAGTAGCAAAAGCAAAAAAGGACCTCATATTTTCCACATGAACAGGATACATGCGTGGCATTTAACATCCTGTTAAAACCAACGTATTCCCATTTTAACGGCAGTGAAATCATCGCGGTAGTCTAAACAGTAGCTGCTGCGATCCTCAAGGTATTTTTGTTATGTAGTCTAGATTCTAAAATGTTGACAGTGAAGTCATGGACAAATATAATGCAGTGACGATAAGTATGCCACGTCATCGACGGAATGTTGGCGATCAGAAGTGGAACTATGCGAACCCGATGCAAATAACGAAATTTGTATCTGAGACTTGAACAGTGCTTAAATTAAAAACAAACTTAATTGCAAGGTCCAAAGTGGTAAATAAAAAAAAAGTGTATTTCGTTTCCGGGCAAAATCAAAAAGGCAAGAAATTAACCAGAGGTATACACTGTGGGTTATTTACATTTCTGTTCGTAACATATTAATAATAGACATTTAGTTTCGGTTTAATTTTGGGGTTCATTTCTCCTCCACATATCATAGAGTCGTTGATCCTAGGGTATCTTACGGTTCCGTACAAGGACAGGAACGGGTCAAAGATTTATTAAGTTTTCGATTAACTCAAAGAGGGCCAGATAGAGCTACGATTAATTTCGTTTCCGGACAGAAATTAAAAAATATATACCATTTTTGTGTTTATTTTTTTATACAACGTCGGGAGGGATACAAGCATACGACCCACCTGATGTAAAGTGGTTACCGTAGCGTATTAACGCTTGCAATACCTTAAGTATTACTTGTGCGAACCCACTTCTGCTGCTAACACAGCAATTCCTTAGGAGCTTACTCAGACTTCACTCACACGCAGGAACACAACAACCCTCTAGGAAGTTGTTATTTGATTGCGGTTTTCAGTGAGAAGGAGGTACTTGCCTAGACGGCCTGCTTTGATGCGCTCTACCTCTCTTAAAAAGACCCAGATCGAGACAAATAGACAAATTCATGCACATAAATGTTAGTCCTATGTGGAAATCGAACCCACGAGCGTTGGTGTCAAAGTAGCGTAACAGCGCGTTTCACCCCTGCGCCACCGAGCTCGTCAAAATTTAATTTAATCAATATATAGTTTAATTAACACATTTAATTCCAGTTCACAAACAAGTAAGATGGTCACAATCCGACCTATAGAGTTTCGGTACAAATCATCAACAATGGCGGGGTAGGTAGAGGCTTCCACTAGACCATCCAATAAGGAAGCCTTCGTACCTAACACCGACAAAGACTTGCCGCTAAATGATTATAAATTTACATTGACATGGTGCATAGCAATCAAAATGGTATGCAATTTAGTCACTCAGACCATTACCAAACAAATAAGGAGCGGTTTGGGCAATGGCAACAATGCTACGCAGTATTTCACAACTGCGCGGTGTACTGCAACACGTGGTGACGACGAAGTTGCCATGTGTCAGTGCCTGAATGGGTAACGAACCTTCGAGTAGCTTTAATAGTAAGTTTTCGAAACTTGAGCGCGAGATTTTATAAACATTTAAGGTTTACAAAATAAACCAGTTGAGAATGCGTAAGCTTACATTGCCAGAAGAACACCTGGCTTCGAAAAATACCAATATCATATTTCTTAAGGAACATGGCCAAAATGGCCGACAAAATTTAAAAAAAAATTTGAATTGTTGTGATATTGGTATTTTTCGAATCTGAAGTAAAAATTCAAAATGATGTGACTTTCAGGGATAAAAAAAAACAAATAACAACTTTCTGAAAAGTTGTTGTGTTCTTGTGATTCTACTGCGTTGACAGCAGAGATGGCATAGTTCGTTCTATACTCCTTTTATACTCGGGTAACGGTAACCGTTTACATCAGGCGGGTAGTACCATCCATTGTAGTGTAGCCATGGTAAACCAGTTGAGAATGCGCAAGCTTGCATTGCCAGAGGAACACCTGGCTCGTCAATTATATAACAATTCAATTTTTTTTTTTAATTTGTCGGCCATTTTGACCATGCTCCTGAAGAGATAGGAGGTTGGTTTTTCAGACATTCTATTCTATTCTACTTTTTTATGCTCAATCCCATCTCAATCCGAATCTGAAGTCAAAATTCGAATATTCAAAAAAAAAGCGACAGACACACACACACAGACAAACGCACACACAGTAAAACATATAGATTTCATATCGGAACGGTGTTCCTGAAAACAGTAAGTGGAAGGAAAGCTTACATTGAAATAGACATTAATTTGTCAAATGAATAGTTAGGAACTCTTGTAATGGTGGCGCGGTGATGAAACGCGCTGTTACGTTACTTTGACAACGACGGGTTCAATTCCCACACAGGACAAAGATTTGTGTGTATAATAAACACTTTTTGACTTGGTCTAGGCGTTTTCAAGAGAGGTAGGGCGCATCAAAGCAGCCCATCTTGGGAAGTATCTCCACCTCAGAGAAAACCCGTAGCCAAATAACAACTCCCTAGAGGATTGTTGTATTCCTACGTGTGAGTAAGGTCACCAGTAAGCTCCTAAGGAGTTGCTGTGTTAGCAGCAGAGGTGGCATCGCGCGAGTGATACTTAATGTGTTACAAGTGTTTATGGGCTACAACCACTTTACATTAGGTGGGCCGTATGCTTGTATGCCTCCCGACGTTGAATAAAAAAAAGGCTAGCGTGATGGAATGATATCTCCCATATTACTAAAAAAATTCACTTGAGCTTGAAATACGCTATGTTACACTAAATAAATAAATATTGTCGGACAAATTAGATAGCGCCACCTAGCCCCAAAGTAAGCGAAGCTTGTGTTATGGGTACTAGACAACTGATAAACATACGTAAATACATTTTTTTTTGTAAATACATACTTATTATACATAGAAAATCCCCAGACCAAGACAAACAGACATGTTCATGCACACAAATGTTTGTATTGTGTGGGAATCGAACCCACGAGCGTTGGTGTCAAAGTAGCGTAACAGCGCGTTTCACCACTGCACCACCGAGCTCGTCAAGTAACACACTAACTAGACAACTTTAAGACTATTTTATGCAATAGTGATTGCGGTAAAAAACTTCCAATAGCAACATTTTACGATACAGATTTTTTATAACATACAGCCTTCGCTGATAAAGTACGATCTGGCAACTATCCATATCTATATAAATAAATACTGATTAAGATATAAATACTGATTAAGATGCAAAACTCATCACCCCGTACAAGAAAGGACGGGCATCTTTTCTTCCCAGCCGATATAATGAATAATTGTCAAAATCGACGTTCCCACGTGTGTTTCTTGCTTCGTATATAGTGTTCTTAACATAGCAATGTTCTTAAATTCGCAGATATATTGTAACTTTACACCGTGTGTCTGTCGCCTTCAAACTGTCGCCGCGTCATTGGTCCCAGCTGTTGTTAAACTAATCCTGCGGTTCTTGGGCAAGTTCAAGCCACTGGCTTCAATGATCCCTAAGTAAAAACAGCGCGACGGTGCAAGCTCTAAAACCATTCCAATGAAAGGATGTCCTTACACTAACCAACAATTCAAATGCAATCAATATGAGTGCATATAGAGGGAGATTTTAACTTTTAATCTATCTTTGTAATCGGGAGAAATCTATGGTTTGAATTGAAATCTGCGTAACAGAAACGTAATTATAACAATTATAGTCATGATAAAACATCGCATAAGCTCAATTAGTCAAAGATAAGTCCTTAGATTAAGAAAAGGCTACAGAAGTAATAAAAGATAAGAGATAAAATAAAGCCAGATAAACCAATTACAGAATAAAGACTATACTTCATTGTATACTTGTACCACATATTTAACATAAGCCTTTAGTCGCGGTTTCGAACGTGTGGTTATGTCGTCGTTTCCCGTAAAACATTAGCGTATATTGCACACTTTAGCTTCAATTTCTGTGCAAAACTTAACGGCATTGCTAAAATATAACGTAAAAGAAGGATATACAAACAGAGAAACCGCATATCACCATATTAGTGAAAACATGTTAGGTGTAGGTGCCGCCCACTACCCGTTCCTGTTAGTCCGCTAATAAGTTAGATAAGCCAATCTGTGTGCAGTTCGAGTACACAGTTGTTCACGGTGGCTGCCCGCTGGCCCAATAAGGAAGTGTGCGCAGATACCTCGGACAATGGCACCGCGTGTAACAATGACCATTGTGGACCGAAACTCTAAATTGGTCAATGGATACGAATGAATTATACAGCCAGCAGCCAACTAATTGTAGAACATTTTGAAATTCCGAAACTAATTTTATAATAATGTCTGATACACTGTGGATTTGTTTGCTGAACAAATTATAACGCAATGCTCTAAGATTTCTTTAAAGGTTAATCTACGAGTATCTCTCTCTAGATTTGTTCTCGCCAAGTCACCTACGGGGTAGGTAAAGAGAACCGAACGCCACATGACTCAGTCCGTACACACCTCATACACGTTTAACATTCATAGCTCTTTTCGTGAACGCTATATTATAACGCTATATAAATATATGAATATTTAATTCAGTTTTAATAGTGGTAGAGCGCATCAAAGCAGCTCGACTGGGGAAGTAATTTCACTTCTCGGAAAACTGCAAACAAATAACAACTCCTTGGTGAGTGCGGTTACCGGTAAGCTACTAAGGCGTTGCTGTGTTACCAGCAGAAGGGGTGGCAATATGCGAGCAACATTTGCTGTATTGCAAACGTACATTGGCAACAGTAACCAATTTACAGCAGACGCTGCTACCCCCGCCCTACCTCTCTTAAAAACACCCAGACCGAGACAAGCATACATTTATGCGCGCAAATGTTTGTCCTGAGTGGGAATTAACACCACGAACGTTGGTATCAAAGTAGCGTTATTAACCACTGCGCTCGGTGGTAGTCAAAACTAAGACGTCCACCTCAAAGAACTATAACCCTGAACCCAGCTCCCTGGGTAGTTGCGTTCCGGCTAGAGAATGAAGTTAATAAGCTTTTAAGGAGTTCCAAAGTAAGCAGCGTCGGCAGCAACGCGCGATACTTGTAGCCAAGTTCAAGTCATGTTGTCAAGTTCATAAATTACGGTAACCTCATCACGTCTAAGGAGATCCAAAAATCCAAGGTGGCCAAAGTAAGCGACAACTCACACTACGTTAGGTATATAAAAACCGTGAAGAATGTCGACGTACTGTCGTAATTTAATAGCCAGGCAAAAAAATCACAAGGAACCTGTCTGCAAGCTGACATTGTGACAGGCAGACATTAGAAAGGTGAACGCTCCACGAAAGTAATAACTGCCTCTTACATTATACATAACAACTCGCCTTCTCGTAATACTTACTTATTGTCAATCACACATATTTTAGAAAATAGTTCTATGTAGGTATATCTTAACGCCAAGTCCCTTGGGGGATAGGCAGGGACAATCGGGCGTCTCCATCGTTTCTTTAACATTCATACCAATTTTCATGTAACGACAAGCACGGCGACGCAGTGGTTAGTAATGTTACTTGTAACTTTTCAATTGATTAACAGTCCATTGACTTAAATGACTTGAAAAAGATTTAATATATTCCATTGTATATGTCGTCACACGCTTACATGCCATAGATAAATAAAAACATGAATAGTTGTTACAGGGTTGTCAATCAACTTAATAATATCTGTGTGTGAACATTCAACGCACGTATACTTATTTACAGTTTTAGTGTCGACAGTCGACGTTGAGAACACTTCCGAGAACTGTTTTATAATCATCAGGTAAATACATACGAAGGAAAAGTAGGAAATCGCAATAAAACAGTTCCACAAGTCAACGATGCATTGTGTACACACGCGCCTAAACCACACACTAAAATAAAAAACAGGGTTGCCAGTGTTGATTTTTATTCTCTACCAAAATAATACCAGTTTATGAAAAATTCTTCTAAAAATTTTAGTATATTTTCGGCAGAGTTGTCAAAATATTATGAAATAGTATGAATACATTAATTCCTAAAAGATCTTTTCAATGAGTTAGACAAACTTGTGATCAATGCTATTCGTTTCACTATTCAATCTTTGCAAATTCGATTACGTTACGAGGAACATGATCGAATTTACGAAAACCAAAATGCATATGGGTTCCAGTTTAGATGACTCACCATTTGCCAACGTAGAGTAGAAGAGAGTTTGAAGAGATAGGGCGCATCAAGGCAGCCCGTCTGGAGAAGTACCTCCACCTCACAGAAAACCGCTGCCAAATAACAACTCCCTGGAGGGTTGTTTTGTTTCTGCGTGTGAGTGAGGTCAACACTTATCTCTCTATGAGTTGTTGTGTTAGCAGCCGAGGTTTATAACAAGCATTCATAGGCTACGGTAACCGCTTTACATCAGGTGGAGACAGTATACATGTATGCCTTTCGATTAAGTATATAATAGAATTTCATTTCAAAAGCGCAAAACTCTTTCCATTATTAATTTAAAAGTGAAGTTATTTCAGACAGTTTTATGTGAGAGAGAGTAAATGGCAACACATTTTATTTTCAAATTCCACGAATTTAATATAATCTAAGTAGGTCAGTAGTTTTATCTGCATCTGATATCGCACCTGCTTTTACCCCCGCGGTCGTGAATCGATATTTTTATCGAACGGTGCAAGCTGTATGTTTGCTATTGTTATTATTTTGTTTACTCGATTCATAAACTTCGCCAGATTATCGATTGTAACAAACGAGTACGCGTATATTGTGGTTCATATTTCATCGTGTTCTGCAATAATCTTAATTCAATATCGGACTTCGGTATTAATAATAGTTCCATATTTAGTTCCTTGTAAAATTATTCGCCATTCTTATGACAATACTATCCACAAAAGTCGGTTTTGCGTAAATCAGTGTATTTAAGTATTATTTATTAGATTTGGAAATGTAAGTACTTATTTTATACGTGGGCAACATTTAATAATACTCGTATGTACATATTACTAAATATTACTAAAGGTTCATAAAGTAACGTAAAGGTTCAATTTGTAAAACTATGGCATTCCGTGTAACAAAAAGGTAAACAAGGAACCTTTATAAGTTTATACATGAAGAGTATTTCCTGTATCAACCTCCTCTCGCTTACATCTTCGAATTAAAACTTTATTAAAACACCAACAACAACAAAACTCTAAGTTGCTATGTCAGCAGCAGAGACCTATAACATCGAGAGCGAGACCTTATGCATTATAAGCGTTCATAGGCTACGGTATTCATTTTACATCCGGTGGGCCGTAGGGTTGTATGCACCCCGACGGTGTATAAAAAAAGAGAAATAATTATTACAGTTGATAAAAGACATGAAATAATGAAAAGAACCTCGTGCTTTTTGAAGTCGATTAGCAAGATCAATGGTTTTTTTTATATAATGTCGGGTGGCATACAAGCATACGGCCCACCGGATTGTAAAGCGGTTACCGTAGCCTATGAACGCTTGCAATACATTAAGTATCACTCGCGCGATGCCACCTCTGCTGCTAACACAGCAACTCCTTAGGAGCTTGGAGATGGAGTCAAAGTCAAAATCTTTTTATTCCGTAAAAATGGCTACATTTGTTTGGAATCGTCACAATTTTTTTCCCTACCGTGCAGTTCATGACTAGGTGAGCACTGATAAAAATACTGCCAAAAAACTCAGGCATCCCTCTTTTGGTATCCAAACAAATTTACATAATTTATTAATTACATTATAATTGGATCGACTCAATCCCAGGCATTTTTATCATTAATATAGTCAGATACTTTATAATATGCCCTGCAACACAATTTGGCTTTAATAGTAGTTTTAAATTTGTTTATTGACAATTCTGTTATATTGCTGGGAAGTTTGTTATAGAACCGTATACATTGCCCCATAAAAGAATTACTTATTTTGTGGAGACGGCTTGCATGTAACACAAGATTATGCTTATATCTAGTATTTATGTTATGAGTATCACTCTTTTTACAAAATGAGTCTATGTTGGAGATGGAGTCAAAGTCAAAATCTTTTTATTCCGTAAAAATGGCTACATTTGTTTGGAATCGTCACAATTTTTTTCAGTGCTCACCTAGTCATGAACTGCACGGTAGGGAAAAAAATTGTGACGATTCCAAACAAATGTAGCCATTTTTACGGAATAAAAAGATTTTGACTTTGACTCCATCTCCAACATAGACTCATTTTGTAAAAAGAGTGATACTCATAACATAAATACTAGATATAAGCATAATCTTGTGTTACATGTTCTATCAGAAGGTGATGTCAGGAGCCCTAGAAACCGGCGTGCGTGCATGAGAAGAGCAATGAATGTTAAAGAAGCGAGTGAGATATGTAAGGATCGAGTCACGTGGCGCTCGGTTCTCTCTGCCTACCCCGCAAGGGATTTGGCGTGAAGTTATAGATAGATAGATAGATAGAGTCTATGTTTTTATGGACATACAAAAGATTTTCATAGATATATTGCGATGCGACTGTTAGAATATTTTTTATTTCTTTGAATTTTTCTCTAAGGCTCTCCCGGGGACCCAGTTTGTAGATAGCTCTTATGGCTCTCTTTTGCAATAAAAAGATGGTGTTAATGTCCGCAGAGTTACCCCAAAAAAGAATTCCGTATGACATAATACTATGAAAGTAGCTGAAATAAACTATTCTAGCCGTGTCAACATCAGTGAGCCGTCTAATAGTTATAATAGCATAGGCTGCAGCTGCTTAGTTTTCCTGATAATTTTTCAATTTGTGGGCCCCATTGTAGTTTGGAGTCAATTGTTATACCCAAGAACACAGTTGTCTCCACAGGGGCTAAATTAGTTCCATTAACATGTACATTGGTAGTCACCTGTCTTACATTAGGTGGAGATCTCACCCACACGCAGGAACACAACGATCCTCTAGGATAGGGAGATGTTATTTGGCAGCGGTTTTCTGTGAGGTGGAGGTACTTCCCCAGATAATATATACTTTATTTTGATGCGCCCTACCTGTCTTAACAATATTACTAAGGTTTCGCTTTCTGTTTGTCTGTCCGTCCTACGCCCGCTTGTCATATGGCTTTATCTTTTGAACCGCAATTGGTAGAAATCTCCACCGTGTGTGTGCCTACTACGGCCGGTATAGAAACAAATAATAAAATAGGTCAAAGTAAAAATATATTCCCATACAAGGAATATGAATCACCATACATAAATAAATTTGACGAGTGGCGCAGCGGTTATTAACGTGACTTTGACTAATGCTCGTGGGTTCGATTCCCGCACAGGATAAACATTTGTGAGCATGAACACGTCTGTTTGTCTTGATCTGGGTGTTTTTAAGAGAGGTAGGGCGCATCAAAGCAGCCCGTCTGGGGAAGCACCTCCACCTCACAGGAAACCGCAGCCAAATAACTCCTGGAGGGTTGCTGTGTTCCTGCGTGTGGAGGTCGCCAGTAAGCTCGTAAGGAGTTGCTGTGTTGTAGCATCGCGCGAGTAATACTTAATGTATCACAAGCGTTCATACGCTACGGTAGCCGCTTTACATCACATAGACTGTATGCTTGTATGCCTCCGGACATATTAATAAAAAAAAAAATATTTTCGTCGTTTATTCTACACGCTACCGTATAGATTGTGAGTCGGAACAGTTAGTGTGCGGGCCCAACACGCACTTGGCCGGTTTTTTAACTATTATATTTATTAAATCAAGAGGACTATGCTAATGTTTACAATGTGGCCTACATGTCAGGCTAATTACGGCATACAATTATATGTAATTATTGTAATACCTCTGTAAGAAACCAAGGCATAGGCGTCGTTGGAATCCGGCAACTATTAACGGCCGCCCACCGCTAGGGTTGGCAATATGCCTATACAAAATAAATGTATAAGCAGGGGTGCCTCGGGCCACCGTATCCAGCAATTAAAGCCAACAACAACCCTTACTCATTCCAATGGAGACATACGGGTTTCCCTTCAACCAAAGGGGTTTAGAACTTTAGAGTATACTCCGCCACACTAAGGCTTGTATTTTTCGTTTAACGACTGTTATATATATCGAGAACAGCCGAGATCGACGGTTTAACATTCCCTCCGGATGACGGAGGAGCTCGAAATTGATAAACTTATACCCATCCATAGGCCGGCTACGGTCGACTCTAACTACGATATTATGTTAAGAAGTGAAGACATCGTTATTTTTTTAAACTACATGCAACCATATGGTCGACCCGATGTAAAGCGATTACCGTAGCCTATAAACGTTGCAATACAGGAAGCCTCACTCGCGCGTTGCCACTCCTGCTAATAACACACTATTTTACTGGTAACCTCACCGACTCGCACAAATGCAACAACCATCGATAGATTTGTTATTCAACTGCAGTGAGCTGGAAGTACTTCGCTAGTCCGGCTTCTATGATGCGTCCTACCTTACCAATACCCAGATCAAGAAAAACAGACATGCACACAAAAATTTGTTAGGTTTGGGACTCAAACGAGCCTTGATGTTAAAGTAGCCATTGTAAACCACTAGCATGAAGGTAATAACCTAGGGTGAGCCGATGAGACTGATATTACGTAGTAATTTAATTCATTGGCGTCGTTGCGCTTGTCATTCTAACCGAACACGCAGGTTAACCTGTCAGACCCCGTTATACACCTTTTCCCATACATTTCTTGGCGGAAAAGCGGTTCGCGCGTAATGAGAGATTAAGGAACGTCAACCGCAGCCTGTCTATGGATGGGTTTGCCTATCTCGAGTTTCTCCGTGCTTCGGAGGGCAAGTTAAGCCGTCCCGGCTGTTGTAGATAGATGACAGTCGTTAAGCTAAGTCAGTGGCCCTCGGACAGCTTGAAAACACTGGCCTCCGCCAATCCGCATTTGAGCAGCGTGGTGGAGTATGCTCTAAATCCCTTCGGTTGAAGGGAGACCCGTATCCCTGCAGTTGGATGGTAAGGGTTGATGTAGTATGTAGTAATTTAATTTATCGCTACGGGTCGAGGGGTAAAAGTAGAACGCGCAGCTCTTATTGGCTAGTACACGGATGAACATCGCGGCACTTATAAGCTCATAGGTTAAAATATTCTCTCATTGGTCAGTAGGTAGTACCGAATCGCTGAGATATTTACGCCCTAAAACAACGTTTTTGTGAGCGCGGGATGCCGTCATGGGCAGTCTAGTGGGTTATTGGTTTACTGGGCTCAATCAATTTCTTTAGTGTGGCAACCCTAGCGACAAAACAAGTTTGGCCCCTGAACTTGTTGCAACATTATAGTATGGCGGACGGTTCGGTTGCAATTGTAAATAGAATTGCGCAGGCGCATAAACATAATTTATTGGACTCGCAGAATCGACGCGAAACAGAGCTGGGACCGGCGATGGAATCTGGGACATGGCGATTGTTATATCTTGCCTCAATTGCATGTCACAAGTTTATTATTAATATCAAGGTTCGCTGTGAAGAGGAGGTGTTCAGTGTGGACTTCATAGACAATATTTTGCTGCTCTAGAGTTCCAGTATTCAGTGAATTTTTATGAAAACTTAATGTATGTATGTATATCTTCACGCCAGAGCCAATAGAATTCCGAGCGCCATAAGACGCGGTCAAAATGTATGAAAACTTGATGTATTCTCGTAAAAATCCTTTTAAAAGTTAATTAGTAGATAGTAGTAATAGAAATAAGTTGCGTATGCGCCCGTACATCGGCTTGCTATGTTCTTCTGTCATAAATTGCCTGAGACACTACTGTCCTTTCCTGACAATATGTTCAAGAGGTACATAAAAAATATTATTTGTAAAAGAGCAAAATTTATGAATAACTGTTTGACAGAGATGTCTGGAAATAATTCAGCACATATACATTGAATTTTACCACTTTAATCATACTTTTAATCCTTATATATAAATAAAATGTATCTCATGTTTGTTTGTTTTTAGTTTATGTATTTAATGTATGTACATATTTTTCTTTTTTATGTATTGTTTTCTTTTTAGTCAATTCGTTATACGTATTAGATAACCTTGTACGTCACTTTTAAGAAATTTAAAATATTGTTGTAGTGAAACGGTGTAGGTACGAGATCTATTGGCAAAATTTTTTCGGTATCTCTGCTACTCCAGTCATTTCCAAAAATGTTGGTAGAGTATTATAGTGTAATTGAAAAATGAGACTATGAGAAATGAATAAGATACAATAAGATTTCATTAAAAAAATGTAAGGTGTGTGCCCGCAAGGGTTCAATGACAAATAAAGAGTCTTTATTTAGAGACGTAGGGTACAGCTATGTTGACTGGGGTACCTTCACCATGGAATACTATAGTCAAATAACACCTCCTTGAAGGGTTGTTGTATTCTTAAGAGTGAACAAGGTCACCAATACAGCGGCGGTGGCGACGTACAATATTACATAAACTCACAAACCCAGCTGACCCTACCTTCCTCATTCATTGTTGCGGTAGGTTACATAAAAACAACATTACAAGCATGTTAGTTCTGTCTAATTCTGAAAAATTCTGTGGCTTAACACTTGTAGAGTTAAAGAATGAAGAAAGAGATATGCACCGAAAACATAGAACACACAACATTTAAGTGACAAGATTCACCTATCATAAACAGAAATCGTGTGTTACCAGAAGGTGGTGCCAGGAACCCTAGAAACCGACGAGCGTGCACAAGAAGAGCTATGAATGTTAAGAAGCAAGCGTAAGAACTGAGTCATGTAGCGCTCGGCCCTCTCTGCTTACCCCGCAAAGGACGTGCGTTAAGAGGGTGCACAGAGCTAAGTGGCGCCCTCATTTTGTTTTTATTAATAACGCTGTATTTAAGACCAATTAAAAAAAAACGCTCCATAGTGCACTGAAGAACCATATTTACGTTTTTTTTAAACATATCTTGTATTTATTATCTATGACAAGTAACCAACATTTTAATTATTGCTTATTGTGGCCACTTATAGCAATAATCAAAAATATAACTAATTCTACATAAATAATAAAAACAGAATATGTCTCAAAAAACATAAATATGGTTCTTCAGTGCACTATAGAGCGTTTTTTTTGGAAGTGGTCTTAAATACAGCGTTATTAATAAAAACAAAATGAGGGCGCCATTTAGCTTTGTGCACCCTCTTAAGATAGATAGATTCTAATTTTAATAATTTGTGTCCTTATACATGAGAAATTTCAGCCAAACTGGTGATCAAATATGAATAAAGTTAAGAAAGTACGGTTAACTAAACTGTTATTTATAGGTAACATTTGACAAAGGCTCTTACAGTTCAAGTAGGTATTTTGAACTGTGTTGTACTTAAGTACTTGACGCCGAGGCCGTTACGTTATGTTATGACTAAAATATTTTACACTGGAGATAAAAAATATAACTAAAGAGATATTTATACGAGACAGGACATTCACTATGAGACATGAGATTCAGAACCATTACACAAAAAAATGTAACTAAAATAGCTTGTAGAAAAGATATTGTTTTGTAGTTTTTATACAAACATTACGAACACTATTCGCTATATATATTTACTACGGAATGGCAAGGAACATTGGTAATTATTTATTACAATCGACAGAGAAACAATGAATAGAATATTTACCTGCACCGCCATCTGCCGTGATCAAAGCAAACTAATTCATAAGAAGCTTACGTTCGCAAAACAAATCATAGATGGCGCTAAATAACTCTGCGCTGAGGAATTTTATAAGAGAAACTGCAATCGGATACATCATTATTTTTTACCGATCAAATATGCATGAATTATTAATTAACTAACCTTTTTTATCGTCCCCCTGGTCCGGCGACTTCTGCCATTGATGTCTGACTTTCTGCGACCAGCTTATTGGACTCTTCCTCCCGCGGCTTATCTCTTGTACACTGCAATTCAATAAATTCATTTTACTATTTATTTGAAATGCGTTTTTTTATTAGACGTACAAACGTTTTCGCATTTTTCATTGCACTGATCACTGTCAACAGCATTTTTATCGAATCCAGATAATGGTGTTTACATTTCTCTTTGGAAATCGCTATTGGCAACTTCAGGTCTATGACATGTAGAAATAATTGGAACAAGAGCAAACAAGGGGAATATTGATGATTATGTCACAGCACTGTTATATTTTTACAGTTTTGTGATATCTTTTTTTTTATAAATCGTTGGGAGGCATGCAAGCATACGGTCCACCTGATGTAAAGCGGTTGCTGTACCCTATGAACGCTTGTAATATATTAAGTATTACTCGCGCGATGCCACCCCTGCTGCTAACACAGCAACCCGTTAGGAGTTTACTGGTGACCTCACTCTAAAACTAAAAATGAACTACCAGATAAAAAAAAAGAAAAATAGTAACATAAGAGAATTGAATAAGATGCACAAAGATTATATTTCAAAAATGTAAGACGCGTCTAAGTGCCCGCGAGCGCCCAATAGCAAATAAAGATCTTTTTTATCTTTTTTTTATCACTCTCACGCAGGAACACAACAACCCTTTACCGATTTGTTATTTGGCCGCGGTTTTCTGTGAGGTGGAGGTACTTCCTCAGACGAGCCGCTTTGATGCGCAGTACCTTAAAAACCATTTCTTAAAAACACCTATACCAAGACAAACTCACATGTCCTTGCACACAAATGTTTGTCCTGTGTGGGAATCGAACCCACGAGCGCTTGGTGTCAAAGTAGCGTTACCACTGCGCCAACGAACTCCTCATGTAATCCCACAGTTATATTTACACATAGGATTATAAACGGTCCCGTACTGTGCAATTCCGAGCGTATCTTCGCTGAAACTATAGGTTGTATATTCTTAATTTACCTTAGATACAGCATTAGGTTCTTCACGTAACCGTGAAGAGATCTTTGGAGCAACGGCAATTGTGTTATACACACAACCGACCATAGGCAAATGCTTACCACCAGGCAGGCCCCACAATTGCTTTCCACATTAGTGGTATAATAAAAATAAACTACTGACTATGAGTAACTGATAATCAAATCAATACACCGCTTAAATAGCTTGAAAGCTTAAATTGAAAGATTTGAAATAGATTTTGTAGGCGGCATCCACTCTTTTTCTTAACCCGTTTCCTAATCCATTAAGATTGGCGGTGTCTGCAGCTACCTATGACAGAAGATTTGGCGATGATACTGTTTTTACGTAAAGCGACTGCCACCAGACCTTTCTTAGGAGAGTTCACGTCTTTCGAAATATAATTTCTTGGCTGTACCTGTTTCCTTACGATGTTTTCCTTCAGTGCCAAGCTAGTGATAATCGCAAATCAAAAATACGAATTTAGTGGTACACGCCAGGATTCGAACCCGGGACCAGTTGATTAATAGGCCCGTTCTTTATCCACTGGGCTCGCACTGTAGGCTGATTCTACTAAAAACTGCAACTGCACTGCGGCGTGTGTCAAAATGTGTACATTTTGACGTTTCGTTAAGCTATCTGACAGCAGCGACGTTTAACAAACGTCAAAATGTACGCATTTTGACACACGCCGCGCTGCAGTGCAGTTGCAGTTTTTAGTAGAATCGGCCTACAGATCTATTGAAGGCGCTCTATTAAAAGCTTTTTGGAAATATCCTCTGTATACTAGGATAATAACGAATGGGATTGTGGCAAATCTGTCGTTTTTTTGTATCACTAAGATGGCTAACATGCTGTTTCTTCCACATCCACTTCAACCCTTATTCATCCCAGTGGAGGGATGCGGGTCTCCCTTCAACCGAAGGAGTTTAGAGCATACTCCACCACGCTGCTCAAATGTGGATTGACGGAGGCCAGTGTTTTCAAGCCGCCAGAGGGCCACTGACTTAGCTTAATATCTGTCATCTATCGACAACAGCCGGGACCGACGGCTTAAAGTGCTCTCTGAAGCACGGAGAACTCGAGATAGATAAACACGCGTAGACAGGCTGTGGTCGACGTTGCTTAACCTGTTCGGTTACAATGACACGGGCAACGACGCCATCGAGCTATCACTGTTGTTTGATGGTAAGCTGCAGTACCGTAGTCTACGGATATTTGCAACATCTCTAGGAAACTATAAGAATCCTTTTACCGTACACTAACATTGGTCAACAATTTCCATTCGTACCTCAGACGTAATTATACAATCTTAGTTTTTTACCATGGCTACACCACAACGGATGATACTACCCGCCTGATGTAAGCGGTTACCGTTACCCGAGTATAAAAGGAGTATCGAACGAACTATGCCATCTCAACGTCAACGCAGTACAATCGCAAGAACACACAACAACTCTTCAGATAGTTGTTATTTGTTTTTTTATACCTGAAAGTGACATCAATCATACGACCTATCTGATGGTAATCAGTTACCGTCGCCTATGGACCATTGCACGGGTTAATTCGTGCGTTGCCGATCCTATTAAAACCTCTTCACGCTTTTCACACCTTTATTGAAACGAAAAACGTACCCATTAAACAAACGAAGTTGAGTTTTTTTCATTAAATGAATCTTCAAAAGATGCCATAAGAGAAAAAAAAAATACTTCTAACGTAATTGATTAAAAATGCTTAATGAGCGTATCGTACATCTCGCGGTATGTTATACATTAAAGAAATTAAAATGAAAAACTTACATGATAATTTTCTGTTCATCAGTTTTTTCTTCGTCCGATATGTCGACCCAGTCGTCGCTTCTGTCGCTGACGCTGGTCTCGCTGCTAGGCACTTGGAATGCGATCTCCTGCCCGTTGTAACTCAACACAGATCTCTGCCCATAGATGCTATTCGTCTTCTGTTCGCTGGATACGGTACAATGGCTGATGTTCGACACAGTGTCGAAGGACAAACGTTTTTGAATCGCGGACGAAAGCTGCTTCCTCACATTATTTCTCAGCTTAACCATGCTCGGACTATTTGGTATGCTTTCGTAACAATGCGATAGAGATGTGCCGTCTCCGTGCTTGATTGTATCGTAAATATTTTCCGAATCATTGTATCCTGTGTAGTCTGATACGAAAGAGTGCCTGCTGCTGTCACTATTAGGACTGCTATTTTTTGATTTCGGAGTAAGTGGCGGAATTTTTTCATAAATTCTTTCGGATCCGATCTTTTCGTAGCTTACTGTAGAAGTACCGCTGACAGATTTTGAAATAGCATAGTTTTTACTATTGTTATTAGGAGGAAACGGTTGGTAGTCTTCAGCGATTTGTATACCTGAGCTTGATGTTACACAGTAGGGCTTCACCGGTGATTTGCAATATTCATACCCATCATCGCTGTCACCGTCTCCGCGCGTCCTCTCTTCTAATCTATTGTCGCAAAGTTCATAATTGTGGAGACTGCTTTCATCACCCTCAGGGTGTGACCTATGCTCCAATAGACTCTGGTAAATGTTATCTCCTTCCTGACTTTGCTCCTGAGATTCAGATGCAGTATTTTGAGGGATTTCGGGCAAAGGACAGTTTATTTTCGATGATATATTGGTATCTAACCCTCTAATGGGTATTATAACAACGTTATCCGGATCTTTTGGCTCTAAAAGTTCATAGTCATTTTCGATAGACGATTCTTTTTTCGATTTCGGTGAATAGCCTACAAGAACATCTTTGTTCACCGCTTCGACTAAATTTGATTCGAAATCAGTATAAGGATCCCATTGGGATTCTTTAGCAGTGTTATCTTTGTCTAGAGATTCAAATGTTTGAGATTTTGGAGATTCATCTTCTTGTACTGAGATTTCTTTTGTATCTTGATTACTGCTTATCGTTACTTCATTTGTTGTTATAAATACAGCACTATACACACTATCTGATGGTGACTTGTCAGCATCTGAATAAGTACTACTTTTTCTGCGCCACAAAAAAGAGTCGTTAGGTGTAATAGGCGAGCTGATGTCGTTATAGGTTTTTTCTTCTGTCCTAAGTTCAATAGTACCACTTATTTGTTGCTCGTTGGAATTTGATGTTATCGACGTGTTTTCATTAACATCTTCTTGAATAATTTCTACAACCTGCAAAGGTAACTTTTCCGAGTGTATGTAGTTCGTTTTAAACTTCTTTTTATCGTACAAAGGCTCCTTCTTTTTCGATGTTTCAGGGGGCGTTACCTCTTTAATTTCGTTTTGTTTTGTCTGAATTGGATGATTATAAACGAGCGGCTTAATAGTTTTTATTTTTGGAACACCATCTTTCACCACAACATTTTTTGTTAAAACTAATGATGATTTCTTTTCAGGTACTTTGGGTTTATCTCTTATAGGGATTGTACTTTTTATTTTGTCGCTTTGCCTTTTTATAGTATTAAAATTAGATTGGGCAGTTATTTCACATTCAAATTTCTTTATCACATTTTTTACAACATTGCCTTGTTGTATATTGACTTCTTTCTTTGGTTCAGTATCTTTTGCTTTCATAGGACTACCATCAACAGAGTCCGGTCCACTTTGCCCCTTATTGCTATCGAGATGTTTAGTCTGTTTCCTAGGAGACTTTGGAATTTTCGTACCATCTGATTTCGATCGTAGGACGCGGATTTTCGTCGTCGAGTTGTCAGATAGTAATAATTTGTCGATTGAATCCATGCTAGACGATCGTCTTCTACCGCTTCGTCTTTTTGAACCTCGTCTGTGTCGTACAACTATTTTAATATTTGGGCTAGTGCTAAGCGTCGACGATGGCGTTGAACTATTACTAGCTGAACATCGTGATGCTGTTTGTATGTCACCTATAGTTCTTACAAGTTTCGTATGTTTTATTGGTCCGCTATGTGCATCGGTTAAATTGTTAAATTTTTTAGTTAATTCAGCCACGTTACTACTTTTTATTGTCATAGTTTTCATAGCTAGCGAGGGCTTTCGGTATGAAGTTGAAGCATTTTTTATTTTGAAACTAACTTTTCTTTGCTGCTGCTCAATTTTCTTCTTAAAATTATGTGATGTGTCTAATGTATTGCTGCGTGGCTCTTTAAAATTGACTTTAGCTTGATCTGAATTCTTACCTCCACCAGTACTTCGCGTGTCTTCGCTACCAGTTGTCAAAGCTAATTGCGCATAGTGAATAGAAGGATCTGCCTTCATCTTAATATAAGGTGGCTGAGACGGTGCACCTACAGTCGAATTTAAAAACGCCATTTTGGCTTGATTTATTGATTTGATTCTTTCATTCATTGGTGATATTGAAGATTTAAGTGGTACTGAGTAAACACATTTGTTATCGCTTTGGTTTTCTTTTATAGCCATGCTAGGGTCTTCTGTGAGAATGAAATTTTTCAGCAGCGCTTTAATAGTTCCGTGGTCTTTCCCGTTCGCATTGAACCCGTCCTTTATCGTTGAAATTAAGTTGTTCGTTGTAATTGTTTCCCCTTCCATTAGATTGTTCAATAGCATTTGTGATGAATATCTTCGAACGCTTCGTTACGCCATCTGTAACAATTAAATTGTACATTACATTAGATAATTGCAGGAAACATATGCGCATGTAATATATTATTTTTTTGTGATAGGTTTGTGTAATGATATAAAAAAACCGTTTAAAGTATTAGGTTTGCTTCAATGGATGGACAATAGTGGATTGAAAAGCGAAAGTATCTAGGTATGTTGGTTATTGCGGCCGCATACCGTATGTTTTCACAATTTTCCCGTATTGTTCGTTGTAATAGCGCGCTATTGTTGTCATTATAGTTCTCACGTGATTGCATCTTGGACATGGGGGCAATGCATCGAGGAGAAGTAGAAGGGGGGACTATTCAAGTTATTATCTAAACTATACTCATTACAAATAGTAACAAACACTAATGTAATTCGTTAGTCATGTTAAATTATAATTGCCTCAGTTTTTTAATATTCAATAAGTCTATCAAAATTCAATACGTATAATCACATGATGGACCGACGACCTGGTAATGATTGCAGGGAGCCGATGAATGCAAGTAGCATATGACCGATAGTTGTAAAAGTTTAAGAGGAGGCCTATGTGCATCGGATGAAATGATGATGATGAATCATTGTGAAACTGAAACAGGCCATCTTTTCGTGCCTACGCGAAATGAACGCTGTAAACTTTCTGTCAAATTGACAATTTCTGGTTAAACAATCCTATTACTGTTTTGGATGTTGTCGACAGGGGGAACGAAAATTACACGTATGGTTATAAATAAAATAAAAATATAAAGGAAGTATTTTTTTTTATGTTTCTAATAGCATTTTAAATTATATTTTACACATCCAATCTTTACCAAATTATGTTAGTCACATACACACAATCTGGATATAAGTAGATACCTTTAGAATAAACGGTTTGTATTAACCAATCCATTGAGCCGTTCCTGAGATTAAGACGAATACATATTATGTAAAAAATAAAAATACGCGACGAACATAGACTTTTAATAAATTGGTTCAAAAACAAATGTTTATAAGTTTATATTTTTAAATAAATTAAATTACTAACATCGCGAAAAATAGTCACTACAGTGGAACCTATTTCATTTCCATTTCAAAACTTTGTATAAAAACCATAACAAATAGGTAGCAGCCCAGCTGCAGAAGGATCTCCACCTCACAAAATCACAGTTGAAGTTGCTGTGTCAGCAGCATAAGTTGCAATGCGCGAACGATTTCTGTATTGCAAGCGGTCATAGGCTACGGTAACCACTTTAGTAGGCTTCTTGTATGCCTCCCTACATTGTACAGAAACGTTATTAGTATTTCATCAGTGCGTCCATTTCATCATATAAACTGACTATGGTAGGCCATTTTTATTGTAGTGAGAAATATTACGTCATATTTGATTGACAATGGTACAGTGCAATACGATACTCGTACAATTTCTGGTCACAATGGATACCGCTACCAATAAGTAGACGCAAACGTCTATAAGTACTTAATACGTGTATAAATGTTCCTTTTACCCTAAACTTCCAGACCGGAGATAAATGTTAAATACATCAGGCAATAGAAAGAGTTGTTTTGGAGGGTTCTTGCAGCATTTGATTCTGCTCAAGCGCGCCATTGCTACACCATCCCTAACTCATCCCACTGCAGGGATACGGGGTCTCTCTGCAACCGAATAGGTTTGGAGCATACTCGACACGCTGCGCAACTGCGGATTAGCGGATGCCAGTGTTTTCAAGCCGCTGGAAGGCCACTGACTAGTTTATTTATATCCTTGTTTCGCGGCTGGTCTGTGGTTCCAGCAGGACAAACACCGTTTTTTTTTCATCAGAACAAAACATGAAGTGAACACATATTAATATTTTTTTTCCTGTAGTGTACATGTTTCCTGTCATAGCTTTTATTAAGAAGCATACCTAGTTGTTAATCGTAACGAATCGTTACGCGTGTGCTGGAAATACAAGTAAAGATTCTATTCATCTTTATATCTCATTAAAATTTAATTAAACGGCAAGCAACATGTCTGAAAATCTAAATGCTAACATGAGCTCATTAACGATACGTAGGTATACATAAATATATATCATCACTCCTGTATCCCTTTGGGGTAGGCAGAGACTATGGGACGCCTGGTGTACCGTTACAAACATACCTCTTTGCTTCTGACATACTCATAAACCTTTTCATGCATGCTCTTCGGTTTTGGGTGCTGATATGATTATATTAGTCCGTCTAGGGCGACCCCTGTCGACATTTCCACTCTCTTGCTCGATTCACTTATTTCGTAACTTATCTGTCATTCATTCTTTCCCAATGTCCGAACCATCCCAGCATACACCTTTCAATTTTTGTCACTACGTCATCTTTCATTCCACATAGTTCTCGTATAGAGCTATTTCTACCAATAATTCTAACTACACGCATACTCCTCAGCGCTCTCAATTCTACAGCGTTCACCCTACTTTCATGTTTTCTGCCATACCCGTGTGTCACTACCGTACATGAATGTCGAGTTGATTAAGCGATAGGTATACATAAGCTTTAAAAAGCAGCTTGTCTCACTTATCATCTTAATTTATATTACAAAACTACTAATACTAAGTACCAATAAGGACAACAACCGATAAGAATTGCTATCTACCTGTCGTCAGAGAGCAAGCGGGGTCAGTTCAGCACGTGCAGGCAAAGGTTGCTTTCACCGACGGCATAGTAAGCGTGCGAATCGTTCTAGCTTCAATAGTAGTGGAGAGATGAGAGATTGCCGAGGGCTGGGCATGGCGCCGATGACACGGTCTGATTAGTAGATCATATCAAGTTGTGTGTCACGAACGCTTGATTGATGTAAACTTTACCCGTACCTTAACTTCCATGACAACTGTGCTTCATATATTAAGAAGATTGAAAGTTGTAATGGTTGGGAGATGGAAGAAAGAATGACAAAGCAAATATACTCATAGGTCGTGTGTGAGAAAGTGATGTCAGGAGCCCTAGGAACCAGCGAGCGCGGATGAAGAGCTATGACGAAATGACTGAGTCATGTGGCGCTCGGTTCTTTTCGCCTACTCCTCAAGGAATTTACCGTGAAGATGTGTAGATGAAAGAAAATATTCAATTCGAACTGACACACACGCATCTAAAACTTGCATCACAGACAGGAGCTAATTAAAACAGTTGTTAACATCGATGCGTGTGAACTCAATGTAGTCCCATTTCAGCATTGCTGTAGTGGATTCTATACCGATAGTTTTCAATTGGAACGTTGGTTACCGCACAAGCAACATACGAGAAGAAAAGCAAACCTGTTTCTTGGTATATTATGCGAACATTTTACTAGGTGAAGAAAACATTTTCACACTGCATGTACCAGATTTTGTATTTCTGAAAACGTGTGACCTAACGTAAGAAAGGTCTGGTTTTCGCTCTGGATTGTGGATGTATGAGGGGCAGCCGTTCCATGTCAAATTCATTATCACTGTTAACCTTTAGGTTTACTTACAGGTTGATTGATAGCGATCGATCGAGAGAGATAGAAGAGGCAGGGCGCATCAAAGCAGCGTAACTGCGGAAGTACCTCCACCTCACAAAACTGCAGCCAAATAACAACTCTGTGCAGGGTTGTTGTGTTCCTCAGAGAGGGTGATTACTAGTAAGCTCATAAGGAGAGTCGTAGCGTAGGTATTGCGTAAGCGATGTTTAATGCATTGCAAGCGTTCATAGGCTATGGTAACCACTTTATATCAGGTGGGCCGTATGCTGGTATGTCTTCCGATGATGTATATAAAAATTTAGCCATTCGTTTAACTTGCCATTGCATGTCCACGATTTTCTATCGTTTGCATTAGTCGCCCACATAGCAATCCTTATCAGTAAGACATTCCTACAAAACTAATAATAACCATAGATATTGTTGATTCTGCAGTTTATTCGTAGAAACTGTCTGGTCCGTGAATACGAGAGATTTGTATTCTTGAATATTTGGCGCATTTACTGATGTTTACGTAGAGCGACTGTCGTCCGACCTCCAAAACCCAGAGGGAAAATCAGACCCTTCTTTTATACAACTTCGGAAAGCGGTTACCGCAGCCTAGGAATGCTTGTAATACATTTAATATTACTTGTAATACATTAAGTATTACTCGCGCGATGCCTCCTCTGCTGTTAACACAGCAACTCCTTAGGAGCTTACTGATGACCTCACTCACTCGCAGAAACACCCACAACCATCCAGAGCTTTATTTGGCTGTGGTATTCTGTAAGGTGGAGGAACTTCCCCAGACGTGTTGCTTTGATGCGCCCTACCTCTCTTAAACTCTGTCTTTCTTAAATTAGATCCCACGTCTTTCAAAATTGATATTTACAAATATGTACATAAATTCGAAAATACGAACTTAGTGGTAGATGGCCACATCAGGATTGATTCGAACCAGGGACCATCGGATAAGAGGTCGGTTTTTAAACAACCTGTGTGTACACAACGTTCACAAGTAGCTTTTCTATTCTGCTAGAATACACAACAGAAGCGCAAATCGTCTATAATACAGGAGATCAGGAAAAGAACATAAGAGGGGTAAACATTTTTTATTTAAAACAGAATTTAATACAAAACAGCGTTCTACAAACGCATGAATTACCAATTTTTAATTAATGAAATCTTCTTGAATACGAGTAGACATAAAGAGGATTATGTAACAGAGGTCCATGCATGTACTATACGAGTAGACACAAAGAGGATTAGTCTAACAGAGGTCCATGCATGTACTATACGAGTAGACACAAAGAAGATTAGTATAACAGAGGTCCATGCATGTACTAGACGAGTAGCCACAAAGAGGATTAGTCTAACAGAGGTCCATGCATGTACTATACGAGTAGACACAAAGAGGATTAGTCTAACAGAGGTCCATGCATGTACTATACGAGTAGACACAAAGAGGATTAGTCTAACAGAGGTCCATGCATGTACTATACGAGTAGACACAAAGAGGATTAGTCTAACAGAGGTCCATGCATCTACTGTTTACGATCAGGCAAGTTGAACAACTATTTGCCACCATTGCATGACATAAGTAACCAGAAAAATGATGTGAAGAGACGAGTGAGTGCAGGAAATAGGGTGAAGGGAGCGTTGGATAAACTTCTACAGCCGAAATCTAAGCCAGAAGGCACAGCTCGCTGTAAACAACGCGGTGCAAATCCCAACGCTAACTTATGGAAGTGAGAGCTGGGTATGGCAGAGAGTGCATGAAAGTAGAATAAATGCGGTCGAGATGAGAGCATTGAGCAAAATTTGTGGCATAACGCTTGCTGACCGCGTTCGTAATGACGACGTAAGAGAAAGAGTTGGTCTGACAGAGAATGTCGGTGTTAAGATAAGAAAAGGCATGCTCCGTTAATTCGGACACGTAGAATTCGGACGTAGAAAGAATGCAGGACGAAAGAATGACGAAACAGATATACAATGCAAAAGTGGAAGGATGTAGGAGCCGAGGAAGACCTAAACTAACCTACCATGACCAAATTAGTCGTGTATAAAACACGACTAATTTGGTCACAGAAGGTGATGTCAGGAGCTCCAGGAACCGGCGAGCGTGCATGAAAAGAGTTATGAATGTTAGAGAAGCGAGTGAAAGCCCCGCAAGGGGCCTGGCGTGAAGATATACATACGTACAAAAATGTTTTAGTATGAACATGAATATATGTAGTTAGGGCTTGAACTAAACATACTTTAAAATACACACTAAATACCTATATATAGGTATAGGTAAACAATGTTGATTTATTTATTACTAGCTTTTACCCGCGGCTTCGCTCGCATTGATAAAAAATATATATATTTTTTAAATAAAAAGTATCCTATTTTACTTCTTATACCTCCAAGAATATGTTACAAAGTTTCATGATGATTGGTTCAGTAGTTTTCGCGTGAAAGGGTAACAAACAAACGGACATTCACATTTATAATATTAGTAGGATTTACCTGGAGTAGTAATGGCCTAGTAGATAAGGAAGCGGCCTATTAAACGCTCAGTAACCGCGGGCCGCCATTCCGCTAAGAAATGTATGGGAAAACGTATATAACGGGCTCTGACAGGTTAAGCAACTGGTCCACGGTTCGAATCCTGATGGGGGAATCCATACCATAGCATATATCACTGGATTCGTGTTTACAGATTTACGTACATAATTATAATTATCACTTGGTCGGCGGTGAAGGAGACATCGTGAGGATACAAGCATGTCCAAGAAATTATATTTCGATATACCTGTGACATGACCTGTGAAACATCTGGTTTTCCTCTGGGTTGCGGAGGTCTGACGGCAGTCGCTTCATGTAAAAATCAGTATCGTCGCCAAATCCTTAGGCTTAGGCGGAGGTCCCAGTCAATCCTAATGCATTAGGAAACGGGATATAGCTGGGAATAAGAAGTTGTGTACAAATAAGCTATTTCCCGATTTATTGAAATCGGCATATTTGTGGAACTTTCATGACATACTTGTATATGATCAAAGTTACACAATAATGTCGATTTTCCCTAAGTTTACTTTACTTTATTTTAAAAATGTACAAGATTTGAAACAAACAGACAAACGGGTGGTGTTAAACTGAGCCGCAATAATAATGGTGTCAAACATTGCACAACCGCGCGTGGTGCTATTACCGATGGCTAATTTCAGGCTTACGAGGCTCGCGGTGTTTGTGCATGTTAACCTCTTAGAAAGTGGCAAATACGTGATGTAAATTATCTCCAAGGAAATTACACTATAATGCTGGCTCCAGACAACAGACAGACAAACGATTAGCACCATGTAGAATTATGTTCAGTAAAGAGCGTATGGAATTTGACACTTGACGCTTTAAACTCAGGCTGTGCTGCACGACCTAGGTACATTGCTCCATTTGCAACAGTCAGTGTGTGATAAGTCAAATGTTTTTGAGTGAGAGAGCCCTGTCGTTGTTGGTTGTTGTGTTACTATGTAGTTATCAGTAAGCTCCTAGGGAGTTGCTGTGTTAGTAGTAGAGGTAGCATCACGTCCGCGACGTTTCATTTATCGGAAGCTTTCGTAGGTTATTGTAACCATTTTAACTTGTATGCCTCCCGACGTTGTATAAAAAAAAACAATTGTTCAAGATAGAATGAGTACTCTTAAGGTTTCTCTGGTCCGGTCGCGTCTAATATATAAATTTTATGCCTGACAAAATCAACTTCAAATATCGATAAAAGCAATTTTGAGAATGTACACGGGTTACAAGTATCCAGGGACTTATAATTTTTTTTATAAAAAATATCTTCAGTTTGGGTGATTCCTATGTATTTACAAAAAAGTGTTCATATATGTTCATAAGTTGTCTAGTGACCATAGCACAAGTTTTGCTAAAATTTGGTGCGCTGTGTAATTATTATATATAAAGTTCAAGAATATAGATTTGTATGTAAGTCGAGGACATTAAGTTGCAGTCTTAAACTTTCATCACCACTACACTAAAAGTTTGCCGGGCCGCGTGTCAGGACATAGCATTATAAACAAATTAGCCCGTTAATGGCTGCAATTGTTTTAATATTCAGTAAAATATACATTTGGGCGAAGTGAATAGAATAGACGGAAACGTTTTTTATTCATGAAAAATATACTCATGATACTTGCGATAACATTTATTTTACAATTCTGTTTAAATGTTCTAAACATAATTTTATTGTAGAATACAAATGTTTTCTCAATGTTTTCCCATCGTGAAGATCATGTATATAACGGATCCGGCTTGTCCAAGCCGAGATATTCATAGTTTCGGCCCTTTATGGGAACGAACGAATTGCACTTAAAAAAGTTACATTCACGTTCAATAACTTCAATCTAAACGGTACTGAAGAACGGCTCGACAGATTTGATTTGACTGATATTTTTGTTGTGTTCGTAATTGTCAAGACAGGGTTTGCGTGAAAGATTTTTTGAATTTTACCGGAATAGTCGGAAATTTCGACGGTATTTTTGTATGAAAATCTCAATAAAAAATCACTCAATATTTTTCATTCACATTTTTTTCATAAGAAAATTGGAACCGCGCGAAGCACTTACTACTTATGAAATGTGATCGAGTGTATCTTAGTAATGGACACTTAACTATAAAGTGGAAGAATAAAAAATAACTTTCAAATTACTCTTCACTCATATTTTATTATATCAATTTCACGTCCCAGCAGTGGACTATACCCATAGAACACTGTGGTTATCTAATCAGCGTTTACTTTAGATACAGTCGTTAATTGAGCGTAATATTATTTCCATTTCCAACACTAACCCGTTCTTGCCGTATGTAATCGATAATAGAGGTGATGTAAATTTGCGATTTCAAGTTATTTTTCTCATGCAGAAATCGATTATAATGGTTCTATGGGATTACATAAAAACATACTATTTACAGAAAGTACGCGTTAATAGTTTCGAGATAAAAATAATGAAATTTAGTTAACAAATACTAGAAAAAATATGAAACATTACGAAAGGACAAAAGACGAAAAGCAAACGAGATCGAACTAGATGGATTTACTATTATCCATTGAGGAGTCTTTGAGGAGGCTCCGGATTAGCCCCAACGCCCTTCAAACATCATTATGTAAATGAACCATTGTTGTTTGGTACTGACATATACTGACACAAATAAACAAACTTACTACACCAACCCTAACTCATCCCACAACGCTGCTCAATTGCAGATTGGCGGAGGCCAGTGTTCTCAAGCCGCCCGAAGGACATAGACTTAGTTTAACGACTGTGATCTATCGACGACAGCCGGGACCGGCGGCTTAACGTGCCCTCCGAATACGGAGAAGTTCGAGATAGGTAGAGATAGACAGGCTGCGGTGAACATTGCTTAACCTGCGGACCCCGTTAGAATAACACGCGCAACGACGCCATCGAGCTCAAATAAAAAAACATATAATTTAAATTATAAATTATCAATTAAGAACAAATGCCAATTATTACACATCTATTTTATAATGTTGAAATAAATAAATTTGCAAATAATGGCCGCCTACAACTTCCAGTATCATGGACATCTATAAAACTAAATTCGTACTGGACCGTAATCCTAAGGACTTTCTGAAATTTCTTTTTCATATGATTTATATATATATATATTTTATATACAATTAGATTGGCAAACATGCATGCGGCCCGCATCAGATCGTAAGTGGTCACCGCAGACTATTGACGATCGCAACACCACGGGGATGTTACTCGCGCGCTGCCAATCTTGTAACCTAAGGATGTTTCGTCACAGTACCAAGTAAATAAACAATGAAAAGTAGATTTGTGTCAGTTTCATGTAGACTCTCCCATCAATTTTATGTGATTTATAATATGATCCAAAGTTTAAGATAACACACTCGTAACCAAGGAATAGGTGAAATAATGAATCATAACATTGCTGGTATATGGGGCCGCTAACGCGTATGCGATGCCCCTTTTATTACAAGCGCCCACAGGACTAGCTTGCATGACGTCAAAATGGTTAACCAGTTTAGGTTTGCCTTGTCACTTATATAATAAGGAAGTCGAGAAAATATACTTTTTTTTTACAATGTCGGGAGGCATACAAGTACACGGCCCACCTGATGTAAAGCAGCTACCGTAGCCTATTAACGCTAGTAATATATTAAGTATCACTAGCGCGATGCCTCCTCAGCTGCTTACACAGCAACTCCTTAAGAGCTTACTCTGGTGAAATCACTCACACGCAGAAACTCGAGATAGATAAACCCATCCATAGACTGGCTCCGGTCGACGCTTAACCTGCGTGTTTGGTTAGAATGACACGCGCAACGGCGCCATCGAGCTCTCAAACAGGTTTGTACATAAACATAAACATTAGCATAAAAACTATGGTGTACATTGACCTTTATAAATACTACTTACTCTCTCCAATTGAAAGAAATTGAAATCTGAATACGTTTCCTTTCATAGTCATTAGACACTGGCAACACACAAACCTATTTGTCACAAATAACAAAAGAAGGCTTATTTGAAATCGGAACGGCATGTTCGAATTTTAAAATGTAAAGGCCACTCTTTTTCTCGCTCGCGGAGCCCCATTGCCCAGTTTGTATAACTGTAGCCGCTAACGGAACTTGTGCTCGATGAATCGCAAACGGCTATGGAACTTGGCCGAATGTTCAATATGGCGGCTCAAGTTTAAAGCGTTTGACCATCGTACATAGAGAGGGTCAAGCGGGGTTGAGTTTTTTTTTAAATAAATAATTGTGCCTATAGACAATTTATTTTTTTCTGATGTAATTTTGCATTGTGTTAGCTTATACCGCGGGTCAGATTTTAGTTATTTTTGTTACTTGTAGACTCTCTGGGCAAAATGATAATTGGTCTGAGTTTTAAGAGAGGTAGGGCGCATCCAAAGACTTCTATGTATATAGTACCGCCACCCCACAGAAATCCGCAGCCAAATAACAACTCTCTGGAGGGTTGTTGGGCTCCTGCGTGTGAGAGAGGTCACCAGTAAGCTCCTAAGGAGTTGATATGTACGCATATTACAAGCGTTAATAGGCTACGGTAAGTGCTTTACATCAGGTGGGTCGTATGGTTGTATGCCTCCCAACGTTGTATAAAATAAAAAAGAGAGTACACTTATACAAAAAAAAGTAATATTTACTTACAATTGTTAACGAAATGTATTTATTTAGCAACCTTAATACCCTGTCTGTATGCATACACCCAAGAAACTACCGATTTCTAATACTGACCATTGCGAAGATCAATATCTTTCATTGTTCTTTGATTTCCAATTCAATAAATTATTAATGGTTTCGTAACATTTCTTTAAAAAAAAAAACAGTTGTTGATTTGTTTTATCGCCGTGCATTTTTTCTTTGATATAACGGTGACCATGGAAATATCGAAATTCCTCGTCACGCACAAATTGCACGCATATTTTTAAATACAAGTTCCGTTGTCTCACCAACGCAGCACAGACGACATGCAAATCAACGAAATTGAAGGACCGCAAGAGAATGCACGGCCCGTGTTTTGTTTGATTCTGTCGTTCTGGACGACTGTCATGACATATTATGCAACTACGATGTACAACATTATATCGTGATTGCATCATATCTGCATGTAGAAAAGAGATAATTTTTTTAAAAGGGTAATAGTAGTAGCAAACTTACTTAATTCTTCAATCTTGTGACCTAAGGCTGTTTCGTCACAGTACCCAGTAATTTCTCTGCCATATCTCACCCTTCAAACAGAAACACAGCTATATGAATATAGCTGCTTGGCGGTAGAAATAGGTGATACAGAATCTAATAAATACTATTTTATAAAATACATAATTTTACAGTAGCACAGCATTTATGTAAAAATATTTTTTTTCTGTTTGTTGAACTTGAGTATTCACTGATTAGTCGTTTAGTAGGCAGAATTACCTTGCTTCCTTCTTTCATACAAAGATTCGGGTATTAAAGATATATGAAAATTCACTCATAAAAGTCCCACTCCTGGGATAGGGATTGCCCTTCAACCGAAGGTGTTTAGGACATAGGTACCCCAACACGCTCAATTGCGTTTAGGTGTGGCCAGGGCGTAAAGAATAATAACAGAATACAAACTTTTTATATAAATGGGTTAAAACTAAAAGCAGCAATGTTAATATTGGGGTGCCCCAGGGCCGATATATTGGGCCCCTTTTTATTTTTAGTATATGTGAATAATCTGTCCTGCATGGTACACAAAATGGCGGATATACTACTGTTTGCTGATGACACTTCTTCTCTAGACAGATGTGGCTACTGCGCGTTTAGTCTATTTCAGCTACTTTCACAGTATTATGTCGTATGGTGTACTATTGTAGGGGCAAGCGGCTGTATTGAAACTATTTTTATATTAAAAAAGAGAGCCATTTATAACATTACCGGCGTACATCGGCTTGGTAAGACTACTAGTACTTCTTTTGTCGTAAATTGTATTCGATTCTATAATAAATTACCTGACAAATTTCTTGCCTTGCCTGACAATATGTTCAAAAGGTACATCAAAAATACTCCGTGTAAAAAGAGTTATCGTAGAATCGATGAATATCTAACTGACAGAGATATTCGCCAATGGTCATTTTCGAAATGCTGGTAGATTAAAAAAGAGATATTAAAACTATGAAAAATTAATAAGATACAATATGATCTAATTTAAATTAATTTAATTTTTGTAAGGGCCTAATGGCAAATAAATGATTTTTATCTTTTATCTTGATTTCAAGGGGTCCGAAGTGCACTTACTTAGTTTAACACATTATCTGGCATCTGACGACGACCGAAATCGCTCATCTTGTTCTCCGAAGTTCTGAGGAACTCGAGATATATAAACTCATCCATAATCAGGCCGGGGCCAACGTTTCCTAACACGCGTGTTCGATTAGAGTGATTGCACTGACACACGCTACGACACCATCATCACCTCACTACTTTCACTACATTCTAATTACGAAGGCCCATTAAAAAATTAAAAATATGGCGACTTATTACATGAACCTAGTCCACAGAGCTTCGCCCTTCGTTTTTTAGGGTTCCGTACCCAAAGGGTAAAACGGAACCCTATTACTGAGACTCCGCTGTCCGTCCGTCCGTCCGTCTGTCACCAGGCTGTATCTCATGAACCGTGATAGTTAGACAGTTGAAATTTTCACAGTTGATGTATTTCTGTTGCCGCTATAACAACAAATACTAAAAAACAGAATAAAATAAATATTAAAGGGGGCCCCCATACAACAAACGTGATTTTTTTGCTCGATATTGATAACGGCAACAGGCAGATGCTTGAAATATTCACAGAATATCTAGTTATATATTCAGTTTAAGAATAAATAATTAAATTAATATAAAATAAATATTTAAAGGGGGCTCCTATACAACAAACGTGATTTTTTTTGCCGTTTTTGTAGATAATGGTACGGAACCCTTCGTGCGCAAGTCCGACTCGCACTTGGCCGATTTTTTATGTTTGTTTAGGGTTCTGTACGTCAAAAGGAAAACGGAACCCTTAAAAGAACACTTTGTTGTCCATCTGTCAAGACCCTTTTTTTCAGGAACTGGTGGAGCTATCAAGATGTAATTAATATCAAATACTCAGATCTGTAATCCCTCAAGCAGTGAAAAATCAATCTTCTAATCTAAGTCAACGCAATCAAAAGATACGGCTGTTTATACTCGTTTTTTGCGTATATTTTGACACTCGCGGGGGAATCAAAACCTATAGGGTACTTCCCGTCGACTTAAAATCATGAAATTTGGTAAAAAGCTATATCATGTAGCACAAGTAAAGGAAAAAGCCGAAACCCATAAATTTGTAACTACGTCACAAAAGAAAAATTATGCGAAAATAAATTGCGGAAATTTTTTTCATGGAACCCGGTACGCTAGTCAGACTCTCACTTGACGGCTTTTTTTACTCAAGTTCGACTTGAAGGCTTTTATTATTTTGTGTAATATCTTGTTTTATCAGAAAATATGGCTAAACTTGAAAATTTCTCACCGTTAGAGCCGTTCCCGAGATACATTAAATGCATATAAATATGGTCATATAATTACCATACTCTTCCATAAGAATGTTTATAATATATATATTTATATATATGTGATGTGATGTATGTAGACTTTATGTGTGTATAGTCGATACGAGACTTTTTTTTTAAGTCGGGCGGGATACAAGCGTATGGCTCAACAGATGTGAAGTGCTTACCGTAGTCTATGTACGCTTGCAGTATAGGAAGTATCGCTCGTATCGGAGTTTACTGGTAACTCACTCGCAGGAACACAACAACCCTGCAGGAAGTTGCTATTTGGCTGTAGTTTTTTTTTGAGATGGAGGTACCTACTGAAGATGGGCTGTTTTGATGGGCCCTACCTCTGTTAAAAGTTTCGTAAATGGTGTGAAGCAGTTGAAGATTAGTTTTGTTCTAAATGTTCAACAAAATTTTAAATGGCGGATTGGTTCTTATCAAAAAATATGTATTGACTATTTTACAACTACTTTGCTAAGTAGACTCGACTAGAGTCGCCGGTCACTTACACCAAACAGATAGAATTGTCACGAAATCCTGTGGAAATAGTGTTGACCATCGCTTGCTATGTTAATATTGTCTTTACGTGATACAGCCAATGTGCACAGTGGAAAGTTACCGAGTGAAACTTATTGCTACTCACGGATTAGGTTCAATAGCTTTCCATCTATCTCTCAACTCCTGAACAATATTTTTGTTAGATAATTTTTCTGTTTAAAATTCTTCACTTATTGTATGAAATTGTGGGACTCATTGTCGACATCAAAATTTCCAGAACGTAAACGATCAATAAAAATGCGCCTACGGCATACATCGGCGGTCGTTGATATTACGTGCTGTCTGTACTGTGTTGCAGCCGCGATGAATGTTTAGGAAAATATAGTGCTATTTTGATTTGTCTATAGTTATAGAAACATAATAGGAAACGCGACTTTGACACCAACGATGAGCGTTGGTGTCAAAGGTTCGATTCCCACACAAGGCAAACATTTGTGTGCATGAACATGTCTGTTTGTCTTGGTGTGGATGTTTTAAGAGAGGTAGGACGCATTAAAGCAGCCCGCCTGGGGAAGTACCTCCACCTCACAGAAAACCGCAGCCAAATAACAACTCCCTAGAGGGTTGTTGTGTTCCTGCGTGTGAGTGGGGTCACCAGTAAGCTCCCAAGGAGTTGCTGTGTAAGCAGCAGAGGAGGCATCGGGCGAGTGATAATTAATATATCGCAAGCGTTAATAGGCTACGGTACCTGCTTTACATCAGGTGGGCCGTAACCTTGTATGCCTCCCGACGTAGTATGAAAAAAAGATAATTATAATAACATTAGCCAGTAATATAAATCGTCTCTTTTTCAATATATATATATATATATATTACTTATTCTGTGACCTATCTCATATATATGTGTCTATATATTATTCTTTATCGTGAACAAACAGCTATACATTCAATTTGATCAACACTGATTTGTATGCTTTCTTTTTTACTATACGTGTATTGTCTTTGCAAAATTCATGCTTCATTTTATCAACTACAAGCAAAGGTGTTTTTCAACAGATAAAACTAGCTTGCTATAGTATCATTGCGTATACGAGAATTTAAAAGACTTATTTAGAATACTATCTGAATAACCAATTTCTTATGACTTTAAAGCTCGGACGGCGAGCTCGGTGGCGCAGTGTGAAACGCGCTGTTACGCTCCTTTGACATCAACGCTCGTGGGTTCGATTCCCACACAATACAAACATTTGTGTGCATGTACATGTCTGTTTGTCTTGGTCTGGGTATTTTCTATGTGTAATAAGTATTTATTTACATATGACATCTATTACATGTACCCATAACACAAGCTTCGCGTACATTGGGCCTAGATGGCACTGTGTAATTTGTCCGATAATATTTATTATTATTATTTACTTTAAGTTAATATAATTGATAAAATAGTTTTAGTTGCATTTAGCTACCTTTGTACAGTTCTCATTCCGTACAATAAGAGTTACAATCGCAATTTATATCAATCGTGATCTGCACCATAGTAAAATCAAATCTGCACTTAGCTGAATAGTTTTGGAAGCGATGACATAAATATGTTTTAACCGATGTTGCCTAATGATATAATGACAATCACCTATCATTGCGTATTGATGCAAATTTGATTCTACGTCAGACGGTAGGCAATAGAAGGAAGTAATCAAACTTTTACGCACGCGTACATAAATTCAATTTGTTTTACCTATCTCCATAGACCTTGAATTCTTCTTCTTCTTATTGTTATCCCGTTTCCTAATACATTAGAATCGGGGTCCGCTACTCAGGCGAAGATACTGATTTTTACATGGAGCGACTGCCGTCAGACGTTCACAACGCAGAGAAAACCAGACCTTTTCTCAGGTTACACGTCTTTCGAAATATAGTTTCTTGGATACGCTGGTTTTCTCACCCGTTTTCCTTCGACGCCGAGCAAGTGGAAATTGCAAATATGTGCAGAAATCCAAAAACATGAATTTAGCAGTACATTATTATTATATTATATATTATATTAGCCAGAAGGCACAACTCGCTATACACAATACAGTGTTGGTCCCAACGCTAACTTATGGAAGCGAGAGCTGGGTATGGCAGAAAGAGCATGAAAGTAGAATAAACGCGGTCGAAATGCGAGCGCTGCGCAAAATTTGTGGCGTAAGGCTTGTAGACCGTATTCGCAATGATGATGTTAGAAACAGAGTTGGTCTGAAAGAGAGCGTCGGTGCTAAAATAAGAAGAGGCATGCTCCGATGGTTCGGACATGTAGAAAGAATGCAAGATGAAAGAATGACGAAGCAGATATACAATGCAAAAGTGGAAGGATGTAGGAGCCGGGGAAGGCCAAGACTTACCTACCATGACCAAATTGGTCGTGTTCTATCAGAAGGTGATGTCAGGAGCCCTAGAAACCGGCGAGCGTGCATGAGAAGAGCAATGAATGTTAAAGAAGCGAGTGAGATATGTAAGGATCGAGTCACGTGGCGCTCGGTTCTCTCTGCCTACCCCGCAAGGGATTTGGCGTGAAGTTATAGATAGATAGATTATTATTATTACAGTATTCGAACCGGAGAGCAGTTGGTTACTAGGCTGATTGTTTATCCACTGCGCTATCACTGTTGAAACTCTCATCCACAGACCTTTAAGTATGTACTGACAATGAAACATATGTTCGATGGTGTCCGTACCGCGTCCTGCTGTCACAGTGAGTACGTAATTTTGAACATAGATGTCATTATAATGCGAGTGAGTAATTAGTTACAGACGGTATAAAATCAATGAAGACTTCAGTAAAGTCGTAAACTAGATCAAATGAATGTAAGTACATGGGAACAATATCGCGCTCCAGGCTTCACTATAAACCAGTTGAGAATGCGCAAGCTTGCATTGCCAGAGGAACACCTGGCTCGTCAATTATATAACAATTTTTTTTTTTTAAGTTGTTGGCCATTTTGACTATGTTCCTTAAGAGAAGGAACGGTGTTCCTGAACATTCCTATTCTACTTTTTTATGCTGAATCTGAAGTCAAAATTCGAATATTCGAAAAAAAAAACGCACACACAAACATATAGATTTCATATAGGAACGGTGCTCCTGAAAATAATCTTCAAAATTCATTCAAAATTAGCTATTTGTCGAACTGAGAACCTATCTATTTTTTTATATAACATCAGGAGGTATACGAGCATACGTCCCACTTGATTGTAGAGCGATCACCGTAGCCTATTAACGCTTGCAATAAATTAAGGATCACTAGCACGACGCCTCTGCTGCTAAATCATCAACTCCTTGGGAGCTTACTGGCGACTTCACTCACTCGGAAACACACAAGTCACAAGTAACCCCAGGGAGTTACTTGGCTGCGGTTTTCTATGAGATGTACTTCCCCAGACGGGCTGCTTTAAAGCGCCCTACACATCACACAAACACCTGGACCGCATGCATCCGCCACCGTTGGCGCCCTGGCTGCTCCGGTCGGTCGTCTCTGCGGCACGTGTTTCGACTCTCCACGAGGCACCCTCAGGTGCTGCAGATGTTAGTCGTTGGGATAGAATCGATTAACAATGGCGGCATGCATCTACTAACGTTAGTGGGTGGATTCCGGGCGGCACTAGTTCGTATGAACTAATCGGGTGCGGAAGCACACAAAGTACTTTACATCGAATTGCCTGTAAATTAGACTTTCGTAAAGTAACGCCTGAATCTATTAACTATTTAAGGATTTTAGCTATTATCACGTGCGCTATGCGATGACAATATCAACCACGTCTGTCTGTCAATCCGTCACAATAAACTTGCGCGTAATAAAGGTCTATACACATTGAGCGTGCGAGACACGTCGCGGAGAAAATCCCATGGAAAGGGCCGCGGGTTGAGGAAACTGTCGGTATGCAAATAATATATTTTATTGACTTTCTCTATATGAAAGTGACACTGATGGTGATAAAATGCATGTATGCATCGCCGTAACTTAAATATTTGCTAATAGATATTTTGACAAACATTATAA
The DNA here is from genome assembly GCA_947507595.1 of Pyralis farinalis. Taxonomy (NCBI): domain Eukaryota; kingdom Metazoa; phylum Arthropoda; class Insecta; order Lepidoptera; family Pyralidae; genus Pyralis; species Pyralis farinalis. The sequence goes on along the minus strand of OX382268.1, from coordinate 34,781,757 downwards.
CTCCACTTCGAGATTCATCAGAAGGCGACGTCAATAGCCCTAGGAATAGGCGAGATAATCTTAATAATTAAATAAATATATTAATTATAGTAAAATATAGGTATAAATTACAATTACCATGTCTATTACTTACAGTGGGCGCACGGGCAAACATGAATTCCCCCTCCACCCACTGAGGGGATACAGTGAGTGTACGGGTAAATAAGAATTCCCCCCCGCACCCACTGGTGGGTAGATCAGTGGGTGCACGGGTCGCGAGGGGAAGTGCAGTGAAGTCTGTAAGGATCGCCTTTTATAGCGCTGGGTAGATAGATAGATACATACACTTCAAGTTTTTCTTGAAACTCAACGAGCCCGGTCCGGCCCGGTTGAGTAATAACAAATGTCTATTTTAACTCCAAGGTTCGTGTGTTCGATTCCCACACGGGGTAAATATTTGTGTGCATGTTTGTATGTTTTGGCCTGAATTTATAAGAGAGGTAGGCCACATCAAAATAGCCCGATTGGGGAAGCACCTTCTCTTGAAGCAGGCCTTTGAGTCTGGACGTTTTATAAAAAAATGTTAACAGCAATTAACCAATGAAAGTGCAAGATATGACATCTTCTTTAAATCTATTTTTGCACAAAATTGTAGCCTATGAAACGCTTGCAATTCAAGAAGTAGTTAGTGCATTGCATGTTCAAGGCTATACGATAACCGCTTTACATAAGGAAGGTCGAAAGCTTGTATGCCTCCCGACGTTGTATAAAAAAAGTCACATGACCAGTAAACAGGGTCCATTATCAGAGTGATAGGTAAATATTGAACTAACCGCAATTACCGCATATGTCCATTAAAATAACGCCAGCATTACATTAAGCACATATAAGTCATTAAGAAAACCACTGCCTTATCGAAATCAATTCGTATTGTTTCAAAATTAGGTACCGTTAGCCAGATTCAGCACAAAAATACAACATACATATTTATTTCAAATTTCGTAGGTAAAAGGCAAAACATTGTTATGGAAAGATATTTTTCCATAGTCTATGTTTTGGCATTATTCATATTCTATAAATTTAATAGAACTGTAAAAGGTTTAGGTTTGATGTTGTTTTTTTTTTACCGACTCCAAAAAAGGAGGAGGTTCTCAATTCGGCTGTATTTTTTTTTATGTTTGGTTACTACATAACTCCGTCATTTATAAACTGATTTGAAAAAAACTTTTTTTATTTGACACCTCCAGATTGGTCCCATTTTTTTCATATCATAAACTTCAGTTCTGATAGTGGGAATTACGGTATTTATTGCAAACAAAAAAATATCGAGAATTCGCATTCAGAAGTATCATTTTTTTAATTAAATAGAGATGGTAAAGAAAACGAAAGTCATCGAAACTTTTCAATGTTGAGCTGAAGACAGACTGCGTAGCTTTATCATTCCCACCATTTATCATTTATCTGTCGTCGTGTGACAGGATTCAATAGTTTGTTGCCGTCTGTCAAAACAAACTTCGGAGAAGGCTTTTTTTTCTTAAAATTTTTATCTATAATGACGTATCTGAGTTCCATTAAACTTCGTCCACGCGTTATCTCGTTTCCTAATTCATAGGGATTGCCGGGGTCCGCTACGTAATTAGCGAAGATATTTTTTGTTTTTTTGCTGAGAATATTTTCTTTTTTACACACTTCAAGAAAAGGAGGTTTGCACGTCGACAGATTTTTTTTATGTATGATCGACCGTTTTTGATGATTCTTTTTCTATAGCTCAAGGGTAGACTGACATAAAGTTTCAGTGATATAGCGTCTTTTTTCAGGAACTCTTGAAAAATCAAATTCACCTGTGTGTGTATCAACCGACTTTTCACCTGCTATTTTCGTCAACTGTGAATCGATTTTCAAGACACTTTTCAGTAAAAATTTGATGTAGATGCGACGGAGTTGTAATGATAAACCAAAAAGTTATGAAATGAAAGTTTTTAAATAAAACCCGTTGAGAATGCGCAAGCTTGCATTGCCAGAGGAACACCCGGATCTTTAATTATATTATATAACAATTTTTTTTTTAATTTGACGGTCATTTCGACCATGTTCCTTAAGAGATAGGAACGGTGTTCCTGAACATTCCTATTCTACTTTTTTATGCTGAATCCGAATCTGAAGTCAAAATTAGAATATTCGAAAAAAACGGACACACAGACAAACGCACAGACAAATATATAGATTTCATATAGGAACGGTGTTCCTGAAAATGGTGATGGCGTCGATTCCACTTTTTTATTTAAAATGTTTTATTTAATGTGATTGTGTTCAGCTATTATTATCTTCAGCACATTCACGTCGTTGATAAATCAGCCAGTCTTTCTTTTCCTAAGAATATTTTCATTATTAAATGTGTCTGTGTTGGCTACTATCAGTCGATTGGTTTCATTGTCAGCCGGCTATGGGGCAGTCCCACAAAGGCAGGTGCGTCTCATTATAATATGTCGTCATACAGTCATGTACTCATGTGTGACAATGGGAGGATGTTTGGAGGCCGCTTTCGTCTCTTTGTATGGATTGTTTTATCACACCATATGCAACATACATACATTATAATTAATAATCAATAATAAATACATACTTATTATATATAGAAAATACCCAGACCAATACAAACAGACATGTTCATGCACACAAATGTTTGTACTGTGTGGGAATCAAACCCACGAGCGTTGGTTTTGAAAGTAGCGTAACAGCGCGTTTCACCACTGCGCCACCATGGCGCCACCGAGCTCGTCGATTTAATATAGTAGTAGTCGAGTTAATACAATAAACTAGGTGTACTCCGCGACTTCGCTACGCGCGATGGTATCTACTATCTCGAAACCGCTTTTCTATTTCCTTTCTTTTTCGGCTTCTAAGGGTCGTATCGTGATGTTGAATAATACCCTACAACCTTCCACAAGAATTGCGCTATTAGAAGCGAAAAGTTTTTCAAACAAACTCTTCCGCTTTGTATATTAGAACAGATTTTATGTTGTCTTTTTTTTTGTTTACAAACTCATCTCTATCAAATAAAATATAAGAAGGTGATGGGAGACAATACCAAGGTCTGGGAGGCGGTATCGCCGGATGAATGGAGCCGGTCAGACTAGACGGTACAATAAGCATTGTTAGCCAAGACAATGGTACACCTTCGTCAGGAGAATTCACGGTGTTAAATGACCGCCATCCTTGCAATCACAATATTTGGGGTCAGCAGATTAGAACTCTCTCGTTTAAGATGATTATTATGTTTAAGAACCTCGTTTGGGAATCGAGCCCACGAGTGTTGATGTCAAAGTTACCACTGCGCCGCCGAGCTCGTTAAAATAGTTTTATATATATTTTATATTTATGTATAATTTTCATTAGGGAACAGCTAACGAAGAGATACACGAAAGGGAGCTAGGTTGGCGTAGTATTCTAGGCCGGTATAGTAGACCCGACGAGATGACATGAAGTACATTGTATTTCGTTGCTTGTATTCTGGACACCAGTGTTCTGGGGCGCACCAAGGACGCGGACATGCCGTGTCCCAATAAAAAAAATCGGCCAAGTGCGAGTCGGACTCGCGCACGAAGGGTTCCGTACCATTATCTATAAAAACGGCAAAAAAAATCACGTTTGTTGTATGGGAGCCCCCTTAAATATTTATTTTATTCTATTTTTTAGTATTTGTTGTTATAGCGGCAACAGAAATGCATCATCTGTGAAAATTTCAACTGTCTAACTATCACGGTTCATGAGATACAGCCTGGTGACAGACGGACGGACGGACGGACGGACGGACGGACGGACGGACGGACGGACGGACGGACAGCGGAGCCTCAGTAATAGGGTTCCGTTTTACCCTTTGGGTACGGAACCCTAAAAAGGGGAAAAGCGTATTTTGGTAAAGGACTATGCGAGATGACTACATTATGCTCTTGAGCGTTTCCGGAATAATAATCACTTTCAATAACCTTCTTGGATTAACACAGTGGTCAGTAACGCTGCCTGTTTTTTCTATACAGTGTCGTGACATACATACAATCATAGGGTCCACCCCACCTGATGTAAAGCGGTTAATGTATATTATTATTAACGCTTGCATCACATTAAGTATCACTCGCGCGATGCCACCACTGCTGCTAACACAGCATCTCCTTAGGAGCTTACTGGTGACCTCACTCACGCACAGGAACACAACAACTCTCCAGGGAGATGTTATTTGGCTGCGGTTTTCTGTGAGGTGGAGGACCAATACAAATAGACATGTTCAAGTTCATATACACAAATGTTTGTCCTGCATGGGAATCACACACGCGAGCGTTGGTATCCAAGTAGCATAAAACCGCTGCGCCACCGAGTTCGTCAATAGCAGCCGAGAACAGCTGAATGACGAGAAATATGAAATGAAAAAGAGTCATTTGGTAATACCCAGAAGGTCAGAGCTCTGCGAGATTTACATTATGCTCTTAAGCATGGAACACGAAACGTCTACCTTCAATGTCTACCTTCTACAATACGTTTTAGGAATAATAAGCACTTTCAACAACCTTATTGCACTAACGGAACATAAGAATTTTGGACTAGCTCAGTGATCAGTAACGCTACTCTGATATCAACGCTCGTGGGTTCGATTCCCACATAAGACAAACATAAGTGTGCATGAAAATGTCTGTTTGTCTTGATGTGTGTGTTTTTAAGGTAGGGCGCATAAAAGAAGGCTGTCTGAGGAGGTACCTCCGCCTTGCAGAGACAGCACCGCAGTCAAATAAAGACTACATTTATTTATTTATTTTCATCAATATTCACAGCTATCCTTACAGGCTTGTCCTACCCAATGCGATAGCGTAATAATCGTCAATAGAGTATTATTATTATGTTCGTAGTTTACATTTTACATATATTTTCATTATTACAATTCAACAAAATTATATTATTAAACATCATTAAGTCATCAAAAAAATTAAGACAAAAAATCCTGGTAAAATTTTGCTCGTAATTAAACTCACACTCTCACACTCGTCAAAAGTACTTAAAACTAAATCCAATTGTCTATTATTACAATTACCTATATTATTGCTCTGTGTAAATCCATAAAAGCTCTGTAAATATTCAAAATAATTACTAATATTTGAAGAACATGAATACAAATTGAAATCCCCTACAACTAATAATTGATTATATTTATTACAATATTGCTCAATGATTCTAAATAATATCATGTACTCATTTTCGCTACTGTTCGGAGGTATATAAATAACACACAATAAAAATATAAATCTATTTCGTTGGTACACCGCTGCACAAACCAGCTCGAATGCACGATCATCGACGTTGACGTCACTCGGGATGGACACTGGACGCAACTCGAACCGTGGTGTGGCCACGAGACACGCTCCGCCTTGCTTACGCCCGTCCGCGCGATCACATCTCATGATTGTATATCCCGGCGGAATCATTTCTGCGTCATGGATAGATCCGTTGCAACCCGTCTCCGTTATTGCAAATAAGTCTGAACTTGACGAGGAGACCCCCACGTAAAAATTATCTAATTTAGTTCGAAGCCCCCTCACATTCTGATAATATATTTCAATAGACGACTTACTTGGATTCGTAGGTTGCATTATTTGTTGGTCTACGAAACCACACCCATTCGCAATATTCAATATTTAAGGCCCAGTTCTCTGGTCTACATAAAACATCATATTTACTCTCTGGAACTGCTATGATGAATGATGAGTAATCCCTTTCTGTCTTATGTTTTATTTTATCGATTTTGACATCTTCTCCGCATATATTCTTAACGTACTTTTCTAGAGTTTCTATTGATGTATTTTTTTGTAGCCGCCATACATGTAAATATTTCTTTCGTTCAGTTCCCTGTATTTCAAGTGAACTTGTGCTTCCCCCTTTCCTTATTTCATTTTTAGGAAATCTGTTTCTCTTCTTATTTACCACAGTCCATTTTGCATCACTTCCACTTTTCTCATCTTTCTCCTTTTCATTATTATTTTTAGGACTGTTCGTGTCAGTATTATGATCCTTGTCTTTTATTTTTCCATCGTTGACCAATAAAGTGGCCGATTTTGTGGCCACACACTGTTTTGGTAACTCCTTTTTATTTTGTTTAACCACATTTGTATACGATAATTGTGTTTCATATACTTTTTGCGTTAATTGCGGCTGCTCATTGGCTTTTTCTTGTGTGGTATTTTTAAGACATGCTTCCAAATGTTCATTTTTTTGTTTCAAGATCTTTATCTCTGCTTCTAAGGTGGTAACTTTGTTTACACTTTCTTGCACTACCTTCATTATTCCCCGCAAGTCTCTGAGTTCAGTTTCTGTAGTAGTGAACCTGTTTTGCAGTTGTTCATATGCCTTCGTTTGGAAATGTAGTAGAAATTTCATTTCCGAACGAAACTCTCGTAGTTCCTCGAGTATTCTGCTTTCATTTTCTACCATTGATACCTCATTTATATTTGGACAACCACCTCCTCGCCCGGTGTTCACGTATGAACTTGGCGTAAAAGTTTTGTCCATGATTGCGATTCCTCGGACTGGTGTGTTAGAGTTATCCCGCTTGGGAATAGTACGAGTACATTCTGGACATACCCAACTGTTTTTATATTCCTGTGTGAAACTCTCAAATTTCTCCGTCGACAAGGCTAGGCATCTCAGGTGGTATAATTTCTTACAAGCTTCTTGTGAACATTCCATAAACGAAATGTCATAAATCCCAGACTCACAGCCGGCACATTTTATAGCCATCGACACTATTTGATGACGAAGACTATTTTTATATAAACAAAAATGCGCGCACACAATATTATAGTGTTCACAATAATGTATTCGTGCCTTATTTCGTCGAGCTCTATAACGCCCACGATATTTAGCCTTCAGAATATATTTCGAAGTAAATCGACATCTCAAAAAGTTAAAACAGACGTGGTAGGTCTCGAACCCGGCACCTATGGATTAAAGTTATTATTGCGTTTGACCGCTCGACCAAACATGCATAGTTAACATTGATGAATTTCGAGATCTGTTAAGGGCGCCTTTTGATTGTTATTAATGATTGTGAGTATTTCAATATTTCCTTATTCACACTTCCCTTCAGTCCGATAATAAATATATTTTTATGTTACTACTGAACTTTATAAAAAGTCACTTTTCAACTTCAGAATACACTTAGTTTTATTATTATTTTCACTTTTCGGGAACAATTGTTAAAACAACACTATATATTAGTCATCTTGTTCAAATGATAGGAGAATGATTTCACTATAATTTTTGAATATTAATCTTGTGTATTCGCATTCACAAACGTTTACACTACCAAACTTTGATATTTCTAGTACACTGACACTATTTATATACTTTATTGTACATCTTAATTATTAAAAAAAATACAAAACTACGGACCGTGATATAGCTCCTGCGCCCTCTAGCGGCCAAGTAAGTAGTACATAAAGCTAAAGCGGAGGTGCTGCGTTAGTAGCAGGAATCACACTCGAGATACTCTTGTTGCAAGCGTGGGTAATCTGCGTTACGTGTGGTATGCTTAATTTATGTCTAATGTAGAGTCCAGTCAAATAACAATTCCCTGATGGGTTGTAGTCATTCCGCGTGTCACGAAAAAGCTGGCTAGGTATTACGTGGTTCCCTATACATTTGCCTAAAGTTTTAAGACATAATATAACATGGCATACTTTTGTTTATACTAATGATATTTACGCATAACAGCTTACGCATATTTTTTAGAGCATGATTTCACTAAGCATAACATTTTAAAGCTATTTATGCATAATGATATTAAAACATATTTTTATTATAATAATGTACTTAGAGAAAAGGTAAGTTTTGTAAATTTGTTATATGTGTGTAAAACATATTGGCAGCTTAGGGGTGGCCTTTGGGCCACATATTGTTACACTACATTACACAAATAATATTAGGCAAATAATCATTATGCCTAGTAAGTAACATTATGCGAATTAAAATTATATGCCAAAACAAATTAGCCTAAAAGCTAATTATGTCAACATAAATGTATGGCAAAAATATTTATGCCAAAGTATATTAGGAAAAAAACATTATGCGAAAAGAAGGGATCCCGTGTTACGTTAAGAGTGATAATTACAACGTGCGAGTGATACTCGTATTGCAAGCGTAAATAATCTGCGATAATCGCTTCACATCACTCGGAGGGTATGCATGCTTGCTTCCATCCTCTTCTCTTTTTAGGGTTTCGTACCCAAAGGGTAAAACGGAACCCTATTACTGAGACTCCGCTGTCCGTCCGTCTGTCATCAGGCTGTATCTCATGAACCGTGATAGTTAGACAGTTGAATTTTTCACAGATGATGTATTTCTATTGCCGCTATAACAACAAATACTAAAAAATAGAATAAAATAAATATTTAAGGGGGCTCCCATACAACAAACGTGATTTTTTTTTGCTCATTTTTGCTCGATATTGATAACGGCAACAGGTTGACGCTTGAAATATTCACAGAATATTTAGTTATATATTCACTTTAAGAATAAATAATAAAATTAAAATAAAACAAATATTTAAGGGGGCTCCCATACAACGAATGCAATTTTTTTGCCATTTTTATAGTTAATGGTACGGAACCCTTCGTGCGCGAGTCCGACTCGCACTTGGCCGTTTTTTTTTTCTTAGCGTTATCCCGTGTCCTAATCCATTAATATTGTCGGGATCTGCTACCTAAGCCAAAGGATTTGGCGAAGACACAGATTTTTACATGAAGCGACTGCCGTCAGACGTCCGCAACCCCGAGGGAAAACCAGGTCATTCTAAGGTAAGGTCATGCGTCTTTCGAAATATAATTTGTTGGACGTGTGGGTTTCCTCACGATGTTTTCCTTCACCGCCGAGCTAGTGATAATTACAAATATATATATAAATACGAAAACACGTATTTAGTGGAATATTTGTTCCAATCCTATCCAACGTACAAAAATTGTACACTACTCAGACTATTTCAAGATATCAGAATTTACATCATAACATAGCCTTCATCTGTGTTAAAAAAATCGGCCAAGTGCGAGTCGGACTCGCGCACAAAGGGTTCCGTACCATTATCTACAAAAACGGCAAAAAATCACGTTTGTTGTATGGGAGGCCCCCTTAAATATTTGTTTTATTTTAATTTAATTATTTATTCCTAAAGCGAATATATAACTAAATATTCTGTGAATATTTCAAGCGTCTACCTGTTGCCGTTATCAATATCGAGCAAAAATGAACAAAAAAATCACGTTTGTTGTATGGGAGCCCCCATAAATATTTACTTTATTCTATTTTTTAGTATTTGTTGTTATAGCGGCAACAGAAATACATCATCTGTGAAAATTTCAACTATCTAACTATCACGGGTTCCGTTTTACCCTTTGGGTACGGAACCCTAAAAACGAGTGAGGTGTGCACGGACCGAACTCATGTGTCGTTCGGTTCCCTCTGTCTACTCTGCGAGGGACATGGCGTGAAATTGAAAATTGTTGCACCGACAATGCGTTGGCCGACACAATCAAGGGTACTGACCTTCGGCTCTGATAACAGTTTCGCACGACATGTAAACATGTGAACATGTGCAAACCAAATGGGATTACAGTACAGCTCCGGGATACGGTCCCCGCTGCATATATTTTATTGACACATACCATATGAAATTACCTATGGAGAGCCGATGAAAACTATATTACATAGTAAGAATAAGAAGAGAGAATAAGAAGAGGCATTTGCGTTGGTCCGGACACGTGGAGGAATGCAGGAAGAAAGAATTACGAAACAGAATACAATTGATCGTGTTCTATCATAAGGTCAGGAGCCTTGGAAAACGGCGAGCGTGCATGAAGAGCAATGAAAAAGAAGCGAGTGAGGTATGTAAGGACCGAATCTTGTGGCGCTCGGTTGTCTCTGCCTACCCCGCAAGGGTGTGAAAGTTACATACATCTCAATTCGCAGCTACGGGTCGGGGGGTAAAATAGAACGCGCAGCTCTCATTGGCCAGTGCGGATCAACATCGTGGCAATTATCGGCTTATTGGTTAAAATATTCTCCCCATTGGTCAGTAGGCTCGAATCGCTGAGAGAAGAGAAGTTAAGAGATAAAACTACGTTATAGTGATTCATGCGCAGTCAAGTGATTTATTCGTTTGTGGTAATTACTCATCGCTTGCTGAACCGCATTCGTAAAGATGATCTAAGAAAGAGACCTACTCCAAAAAAGAGCGCGGGATGCTGCGATGGTTCGAACATGTAGAAAGAATGCAGGCAGAAAGAATGACGAAACAGATACATAAAGACCGCGTCTTATGACGCTCGGTTCCCTCAGCCTACTCCTCAAGGGAGCTGCCGTGAAGATATACATACATACTCATCACTGATCACAGAAGTCACGATGCTCAATGTTATTGAGCAAGAATTAACCAAATTTTTGCGCTATTGATATTAGCGAGACAGTAATGAAATTAGCAAGAACAGACGAGATGAAATAATGCAGCTTGCATCTGTTTACACTCATGTTAGTGCGTAACTACCAGCCTGTCTCGCTATAACTAGTCTGGCCATAAATACTGCGAAACTTTTCTTTTTTCGTATGCAATTTGATCTAACCTGCTTTGCGTGCTTCCGCCACCAATGACTTTTTTTTTTTGAATATATAGATTTGACTTTCGCAAAGTAACGCCTGAATCTATTAACTATTTTCTTTTTTCAACTCTTTATTTTGAATTTGGAACGCGTTTATTATGTTTACAATTTCATTCGATTTCCCACTGTTTTTACATATTTTTTCGTGTTTATTATCAACGTTATTACCATACGGAATGGGGTGTTAAAGAAAATGGGATTGCAGTGATTGCCTTGCACTTGTGGGAATGGGGAACCGTCGATTACATTCAAGACACTTCAAAAGCTTGGTATCCGCCGATTGTTCGTATATCGTACTATCGACAGATATCAACACTTCCTCTGTCAAAGTCAAAATCAGGGGGCACGGCAGTGCCCCCGCCAAGTCGAGCGCGAAGCAAACACTGCCGTACCATCCTTTACTGGAACCATTTCGCCGCATTTTCAGGCCCCTATTTGAGAACCTCTGGATAAGACCAGGACGCAGAAATTTTCGTCATCCAGTAAGCTATAATCACATACTTAAAATCCAAAATTTCAAGTCTGTAGGTAATTTAGTTCCGAAGTTAAGCGAAAGCAAAGTTTCGCATTTATGACACTCACTCATGATCATCAAAATAGAACTAGTACTTCCCATAAACTTCGAGAGCTGAAATTTGGTACAGAGTTAGGCTTTAATGGCCACATAAAGGGAAAACTATAAAAACTAGGATAATCGAAGATCTGGAGTACCTGGTGACCCTGATTAGAAAACACAAGAGCCCAACCAAACTATTAGAGATCGACATACCGCCTTTACAAAAAATGTTCAACTTGGTGAGCCGCTTCATTTGATGTCAAAAATCGAAGGTCTGAAGTATCTGATGAAGAACCCTCAGCTGGTCTCAGCTGTATTAGAGATATGGTAATGCCCCTTTCTACTATGAGAAAAAAACTGTGTCAAATAAGAAAATCTAATAAAATAAATCAATATGTCCACGTTTCTACAAAAAGAAGTGAAATCCCACCAAAAACATTCTGTAAAAAACTAGCCAAGTCTCGACGGAGCTGCTTGTTTATCTCTAAAAAGTAATGAAATCTAGACAAAGTCGTGCCAAGTCTAAGGTTCCTTACTGCGATTTCTTTATTATTATAGTTAATGTTGTGTGACTTGGCCGTTGAAAATTCTTTATACGTTAGTAGGTACAAGTCAATTTTGTTTACACGTAATGTTATATCTGTTGTAATGTATTACAAGCGTACATAGGTACTTGTACGCCTTCCGAAAAAAAAATGGCTATTCGTAGTGTTTGCATAATATAAGACACACTGTCTACATACGCGATAGGTATGGGCTGCGGTAATAGATTACAATAACAATATATTGCATCGCCATTATAGTGTGCGCGTGACTGGGCATGACCCTAATTAACTCAGTTGCAATTATGTACAATGGCTTGGTTTTGTTCACCAATGCGAAATGTTGTGGGCTGGTAGCTTCATCATTTGCTTATAAAACTCTATAGAGAAAGTGCTTTTGTCTGCCCTTTGTGCCCGATTAACCCTCTAAGCCAGTGATTCCCGACCAGTGGCTACCCAACGGCTGAGTCGTTGGCAATACTACCTTAACACCATTTGTTCGATTTCCACACAAGATAAACATTTAAGAGTTATTCACAGAAAATTTACATCGTTCTGTATACCCCTGGGACGTCGCTTTCTGTGAAGCCCTTATAGCCTTCCCGGCTAAAAGCAACACCTATGGTGTTTATACAGTATGAGTCTGACATAACTCGTTCGGCCGTCCGAAAAGGTATCCACGAGAGTTCACCACCTTCCTCTCTCGATTAGCCCGGGTGCCCCCCTCAGAAGAATGATCAACGCACGATTTAGTGGTCCTCCTTTGGTCGGTCTTCATTTACGTTGGCGTAAAAAAATCACAGAAAACACCAGTCAAACAAAAAGTGCCTACAGGGAAGGGTCTAACGTAATCCGAGCGGCCGGCAGTAAGGTTATACATGAGGATTCACCATCCAGTTCTGTTCCTGAGAGTGAGTGATGTTATCGATTAGCTTTTAGGACGTAGATGTGTTAGCAGCAGGAGTGGCAACGCACGAGCGATACTTTCAACATTGCAAGCGTTCATAAGCTACAGTAACTAAGTTACATCAGGTGGGTCGTAAACTTGTATGCCTCCCGACGTTGCATAACGAGCGACGAGCTCGGTGGCTAAGTCGTGATTGACATGACTGACACCAACGCTTTTAAGTTCGATTTTTACACAGGACAAACAATTGTGTGCATGAACATGTCTGTCTTGATCTGGGTGTTTTCAAGAGAGGTAGGGCGCATCAAAGCAGCCCGTCTGGGGAAGCAGCAGTAGAGGTGGCATCGCGCGAGTGATACTTAATGTATTGCAAACGTTCATAGGCTACGGTAGCCGCTTTATATATGGTAGGCCGTAAGCTTGCATGCCTGCCGACGTAGTATATAAACAAAATACAAATTAGTTCTCATTTTCGCGCGGTTTCGATTGAAAATAGAAATGTATCGCGATTTACCGTGACCTGGGACTGCGAGCAAAGCAATTTAAATTGCAATTCCACGCTTAACAGGCTACTTTCACCGTCCGGGAACAAACGGACACACAAATAATACACTGCACGCCATAAATTGAAACACTTTCGATGATTAGGTAACCGATACGCCTTGGGTGCACAAAGAATAACTAACTGCCACGAAAACGCAACCATTTAAAATTTTATTACATGTGAATCGATAAATCAATCGATTAAATCACACCATCATAATCGATATTGTCTATGATTATTGTCTATTTGTAATATGCTGCCGAATTTCACTACAAAATCAAACATTATATTGCGTTGCCTAATTCATACGGGTTTCCAATTATCGAATTGTGTTACTCTTACTGTCCAATGTGACGTCAAATTACTTGTTTCATTAATAAATAGTAACTAATCAGTAATCATCTTTATTACAAACTAGTTTTGAATGAAATCGGATGATTGTACACGTGACAACAAGTTATTTTTTTTATATACAACGTCGGTAGAGAATACAAGTATGCAGCCTGGTTTAAAATGATTACCGTAGCCTATGAACACTTGTAATACATTAAGTATCTATCTATCTATCTATATATTCACACCAAATCCCTTGCCGGGTAGGCAGAGAGAACCGAGCGCCACGTGACTCGATCCTTACACATCTCACTCGCTTCTTTAACATTCATTGCTCGTCTCATGCACGCTCCGCCGGTTTCTAGGGCTCCTAACATCACCTTCTGATAGAACACGACCAATTTGATCAAGGTAGGTAAGTCTTGGCCTTCCCCGGCTCCTACATCCTTCCACTTTTGCATTGTATATCTGCTTCGTCATTCTTTCTACATGTCCAAACCATCGGAGCGTGCCTCTTCTTATTTTAACACCGACGCTCTCTTTCAGACCAACTCTGTTTCTAACATCATCATTGCGTATACGGTCTACAAACCTTAAGACACAAATTTTGCGCAGCAAAATAGCGCTCGCGTTTCGATCGCGTTTATTCTGTTTCATGCTCTTTCTACCACACCCAGCTCTCGCTTCCATAAGTTAGCGTTGGGACCAACACTGCATTGTGTATAGCGAGTTGTGCCTTCGGGCTCAGGTTTTTGCTGCCAAGAAGTTTTCCCAACGCTCCATTCACACTATTCCCAGCACTCACTCGTCTTTCCACATCTGCGGTGTACCTCCCATCCCTGCTGAAAGCGCATCCAAGATATACAAACCCATCCATTTGTTCCAACACTTCATCATCTACCGTAATCCGTACTTTAACTAAAAGGGAAAACCAGACCTTTCATAGGTTAGGTCACACGTTTTTCAATGATTATCATATTTAAGTATGTAATACAAAATAATCAAATATTGTACACACAGCGACACCTTAACCTAGACTGTATGACCTTTGTACCGTCCTTATCGCGTATACAATAAGAGGCAAAATGGCACTGCAAGTGTCTAACATGACTTATCGTTGTGTGTACACTAACATGAACTTTTTTATACTACGTCGGGAGGCATACAAGCATACGGCCCACCTAATGTAAAGCGGGTAACGTAGCCTATTAACACTTGTAATATATTAAGTATCACTCGCGCGATGCCTCCTCTGCTGCTTACACAGCAATACCTTGGGAGCTTACTGGTGACCTCACTCACACACAGGAACACAACAACCCTCTAGGGAGTTGTTATATGGCTGCTATTTTCTGTGAGGCGGAGGTACTTCCCCAGACAGGCTGCTTTGATGCGCCCTACCTCTCTTAATAACTTTAAGGAATATCTCAAGGTACAAACAACTTACATGCAGTGTCTGTATAAACGTCTAGTAATATTTAGCATTACTTTACTCTGTTGAGACTATAATTATGGCCGCTATGATGAGTCGTGACGGCGAGAATGGCTGGTGAACTGACTAATTTAACCACGATATGCTGAAAAACGAACCAAACCAAACCAAAATATATCTAATATGGCGCTTCTGTCGTGATTCAAGAAGTTAAATTCAATACCAGTTATCGGAATTGGTTTCCAGAATAATCCTACTGGAACGACCACAGACTAATAAACCATTTGACAGATAATAATAAAAATGATTTATTTGCCATTAGGCCCTCACGGGCACTTTGACGTGTCTTACATTCTCGTTATTCTATCTTATTAATATGATGATGTAGGAGCCGAGGAAGGCCAAGACTTGCCTACCACGATCAAATTGGTCTATCAGAAAGTGATGTCAGGAGCCTTAAAAACTGGCGAGCGTGCATGAGAAGAGCAATGAATGTTAAAGAAGCGAGTGAGGTATGTAAGGATCGAGTCACGTGGCGCTAGGTTCTCTCCTGCCTAGCCCGCAAGGGATTTTGAGTGAAGTTATACATAGATGACGGCGCCTGAAGGCCCCTCTCACTTATTGTTTACAGTTAGTGTTTTAGCGCCTAAATCTCTCAGCGGTTCAAGGCTACTGACCAATGGGAGAATATTTTAACCAATAATCTGATAAGTGACGGCCTTCTACTTTACCCCCGACCCGTAGTAGCGGTGAGTTTATACAACGGCTCCATAGGTTATTACGTTAATGTGAACGACAGATGCTACTCGTATTATGATAACGGAATGCACACGCTCGCCAAAGCCCACATGTTAGCCATGGTATATACGTATTATACTTATTTGAATTGTCGTAAACGGCTTTAAGAAGACATTGCAATGCAGTTTTGTACTGGAAACATTTAAGAAGCGAGCGAAGTGTGTAAGGACCGCGTCTTGTGGCGTTCGATTCTCTCTGCCTACCCCGCAAGGGTAGCTAGCCTGATGATATATCTAAATTAATATTATAAAGAGAAAAGATTTGATTTGATGTTTGTTTGTAATGGATAAATTCAAAATATACTTAAGCGATTATAAAAATTATTTCATCTAGAAAGCTACAACATCAGCGATCATGGGGCTATATATTAAAAACATTAGAGATCCCTACGAAAGTAGCACACCATGTGTGATCTCTAATGTTTTAATATATAAAAAAATTGCCTACAAAAGTGACTATTTGTTGTGCACTGCGAAAACTATTGATGATATATAAAGTAATGTACTAAATGTTTAGTTTTTTTTATACCGCTAAAGTGGCAATCAAGCATACGTTATATATACATACAGTACTCATCATACCCACAACAAAGTCCTCGAGATTATATACCTAACTATTATAATTACTTAGTAACAAGAAGAGACTTTTGTCCATTCACATCGTGATATTAATTCTCATCTACATAAATATTTTCACAAAGAATTGTTCTCTTGTATATATTCCTTTCTATCTACCCGTGCCAAGCCGGGGAGGATCGATTGTATATAGTATATATATATATATATATTTATTTTCTTATATATATGTTTCATTGAGGAGTAATCGATCATCGATAAAATTTGGTGAATGGGAATTTTCGGTGATGAATATTCAAACAAATTTAGGGAAAATAATAAAAAAATGTTTCTCTTTGTAGAACTCAATTGTTTTCGCTATAAATTACAGAATGACTGCGCCGCGGCTATAGTTAAATCCATAAATGATAAAACACTAACTTACTTGTAGAACCTTACGAAACTCGATATATTGACGTCAACATGATAACAATGTGGATTCCACACACGCACTGGACCCTGAAGAAACGAAAGGAAACGCACAACACCACACAACTGCACTGGCCACTCAATAAATGACGTCACTGATGATAAATAACTTTATTATTAGCTTTTTTAAACGGATACTTTGCGGGAGGGTGCTCCGAAATAGCTGCTTGTTAGCACACGCGCGCGCAGCTCTGTTGCCGCAGAGGCTCTGCCTGCCGTTCGTTGACTGACCTAGTCTAGTGGGGAATGGAAATGGGTGAAGCGGACAGTGGTGGAGTTATGGAAGTAATTGAGTTGATAGCTAAATATGACTGACCCTCGTGTATGGCTCCCAGTTTGATTGCATGTGGAGAATAGATGTACCGGTGGAAATTTGAATTATATATTAATTCGTATAAGTGGGAAAGATCGAGATTGCTGTGATAACTATAACTTTTATGTTTTACTTGGCACTGACTTCACAGTTATAAAATTAATATTCATTTATAACTTCACGCCAAATACTTTGCGGGGTAGTCGGGGAGAACCGAGCGCCATCTGACTTGATCCATACAGATGAAAACAAGGGACTTGGCATGAATATATAGGTACCTATCTATCTATAGCTCACGCGGTTCTAGTCCGGTGACGTAGTGACAGCCCACTCGGGGCTAACTACATAGTCAGGTCAAAAAAAAAAAAAAAAAAAAAAAATATAGCTCACGCCAAATCCCTTGCGGGCTAGGCAGAGAGAACGGAGCGCCACATGACTCAAACCTTACACACCTCACTCGTTGTTTAACATTCATTGCTCATCTCATGCTTGGTTTCTAAGGCTCCTGACATCACCTTCTGATAAAACACGATTAATTTTGTCATGGTAGGTAAGTCTTGGACTTCCTCGGCTTCCATTTCCGACTACTTTGGCTTTGTATATCTGTTTCGTAATTCTTTATTCTTTCTACGTGTCATTGTTTTTATATAATAATTAATTAAATAATAAAATATAGTTTCTTTATTACATTAAACGAAACAAGAAATAAGTATTTATTGGTGGCGAAAGCACCCAAAGTAGATTAGATCAAATTGCAAGTTTTAAATTGTTGTAAGTATATTATTTTTTGGTTTTTAGTTAACATAATTGTTACTTTTGTGTTTCTAAGTCAATTTACTCTTTCATTAAAGTTAATTACTGAGATACTTGCATTAATATTGGCATATAATAATGACTTGACAACAATCTGCAATTGAATGAAAAATAATTTTTAAATAAAAAAAAAACCTAAGTAATTGTGACCATTTATTTTTCGCTTTTTAGTAAATAATTTATGATTCAATTGCAGATTGTTGTCAAGATATTATTATATATTAATGTAAGTAGCATCAGAACTACGCTAAATTTAAAGTTTAAATATAAAGTGTATCTCAAACATTCCAGAGACGTGAGTGATCCGATAAATATTCTATTTGACGCATTTTGAACCCTAAAAAGAAAGCAAACGTTGGCATCAAATGAGTTTGTAATTTCCATGTCCCACGATTCGAGCCGTACTTGCCATTATGTGGATAACTGTGACACAAATACCCTGCCATTATTGTGGATAATAATACATCCATTATCGGAAACTTTGGTCAAGGCCTTCGGAATGTCATTGTTTTTATCAATACTTCTGGATATACGGGTGAGTAATCATAAGACATTTTAGATATGGCCATTAACGACGTCTAGGTAACCATTTATCATGAATGGTCCCCAATTAAACCTCAACAGTCTCAAATCTTAACAGACTTTCTGCATTTATAATAGAAATAATGAAGGTATGGCGAGAAGTATCTTCGCCAAATCCTTAAGCTTAACGCCAATCCCAATGGGTTAGGAAACGATAAGGAGTGAGGGTATATTGGGGGAGAAATATTGTTATACATCTAATCATTCTAGACAATGTAATCCGTTAAATTTGTTCGTTGTGTAACTTTTACTTTTGCTTTAAGTGTACAGTTTTTATTTCTATCAACGTCGGGAGGCATACAAGCATACAGTCCGCCTGATGTAAAGCGATTATCACGGCTAACGAACGTTTACAATACATTAAGTATCGCGCGAGCAAACATCTCTCTCTCTCCTTCTTACTGGATACTTCACTTGCTTGCAGGAACTGTAAAATTCATATGGGTAGCGCTCATGATGAGCATAATCTATAAGTTAAAACACTTTATAGAGAGAAAAAACCACTACGTTATCAGTTATATATATTCAATCAACCTCAAAATCAACGCTGATACCTGATGTACGTAGTTGCCTATAGTTTTGCCCTTGAACTAGAGTAGTAAGTCCATAAGAAGGAAGACATATACACCTACTGTACAGCGGGGCGAATTCTCCGGTCGTCAATTCCAATAGGTTCTAGTTTAAGCACTGCACGATCAATACCGCGTGTGCTGTGTTCATATAAAAACAATATTATGAGGGCCGTGCTGGGCTGCGACACACCGACTTGTACAATTATTCCGTAATGTAGGTCAGGCGTTGGATTAACACACATAATTTATAAGTACATACATACAAACATACATATCATCACGGCTGTCTTCCATTGGTAGGCAGAGACTATGGAACGCCAGGTGCACCGATCCAAACACACCTCTCTCTCGCTTCTTTCAAACTCGTCAATCTCTTCCATGCATGCTCTTCGGTTACGGGTGCTTTTGATTTAGCCTTTTTTCAGAACATCACCAATTTAATCTATATGTAAGAAAATAATTAATGGATAATAATGAATTAATTTAATTTGTAAGTAAATGGGAGAAAAATTGTATTTTGGGAGAAATAACTTGGCAACACTTCCCGTTAACATTCCAAGCAAAAGGAAATAAAATATTTGGCCTAGCCTTTCAACCCGCCTAATCTTTGTTGGTTAAAATATTCCGATTCCGATCTGTGAAAATATCCCAAATTTCATGGAGAATATGTAAAATTCACTTAATTTTTTCCCCGAGCACCTAGGAGATTCCTACGGCGGTTGATTTTTTTTTTTGTATAAAGTTCCGTTTTCTCTGGAAAAACATACATAAACTTAAAAAAAACTTATCTAAACACAAAATTTGTGCATCAAATTTTGTGTTTAGATAAGTTTTTTAAGTTGTTAGAGCAAAGTTACTCCAAATATATTTATTTATATACGAAGTACTACTTATTCTGTATCCTTCGACCTGCCCCCACTGCATCCATCTTACCGTTCAAATTTGATGATACATAACTTCTGTGCATGAACAAGTCTGTTTGTCTTGGTCTGGATGTTTTAAATGGGGTAGGGCGCATCAAAGCGACCCGTCTAGGGAAGTAGCTCCACCTCACAGAAAACAGCAGCCAATTAACAACTCCTTAGAGGGTTGTCGTGTTCCTGCGTGTGAGTGAGGTCACCAGTAAACTCCTAAGGAGTTGCTGTGTAAGCAGCAGAGGAGGCATCGTGCGAGTAATACTTAATATATTACAAGCATTAATAGGCTACAGTAACTTTATATCAGGTAGGCCGTAAGCTTGTATGGCTCCCGACGTTGTATAAAAAAAAACGCGCGAACGGAGTCGCGGGCTGCAGTTATAATGTAAAATTATTCAACATTTCCTGCAATCAGCACATGTGAATGACGGAAATAGACTGTGTTTGTAATGGTATACGATGGCAAATCATGTGCACATGTGCACACTGCCTAGGATGGGTAGGACCAAGAATAACCCAATATTTCAATCATCGATTATAATAAGTTTATTTAATTTGCAATTACCAAAAGCTTTGGTGATTACAAATTAATAACTTACTGCTTTCAAATGATTTTAAACGAGTATATTACATCACATTTTGGTATTTAACAACCATTCAATTTTACATATTCCACAATTGATACCGTATGGTACTTATCAAACGTTACACGGCCGCGATTATATTCGGATTGCCCCCAAAATAATCAACAATAACATGGTAACTAATAAAAATAGTAAAATTTTACATATGCCGGCTCCAGATTTTTTATACCATCCGTGGTTCAGATGAGACAAGCTAACGGGCCCCTTGCGATGACACTGTCCACAGGCATGCATGGAACTGGTCACCATCACGTAGGTCGAGCGCTTGTTTTGCCCCGTTGGTGGTATAAAAAATCACGGTAGTTTTTAATAGATACCATATGTTTGTATGAATCAGGTTCAATGTTGTACAAAAATATGTTGGGATGTGTTGCATGAAGCAAGGAGATTGTAGGCCTAATTATACTATAGTTTTAAGAGCGACAGGGCACATCAAAGCGACTTGTCTAGGGAAGTACCTCCATTTCATAGAAAACGGCAGCGAAATAACAATTCCCTGGAGGGATATTATGTTTCTGCATGTGAGGTCACCAGTAAGCTCCTAAGGCGTTACTGTTATAGCAGCAGAGATGGCATCGCTTTAAATCGGATGGGTCCTTGTATGCCTCCCGACGTCGCATAAAAATAAAACCAATAACAATATCGACAAGAAAAGTCAGCATTTCATTACTTACCAAGCCACTGGTAAGTAGCGAGTCTCGCTTGGGTTTAGACCAGCGCATCCAATTACTTTGGTATGTAGGCCGCATGTCCGTCGCTTTGCCACACTTCAACATCGAGTACTGCACGTTACCGCATGCTTAGACAACCAGTGTTTACCTCACACACCGGCTGATCGCATTATCTTGTTCTCTCATTTTCTAAACTTTTTCTATAATCGCGTGATTCACACTATGTCATTATATTGAGCTCCTATTGTGAAATTATCTTCCGATTTGATAATTATAACCGCATCTGTTTTTTCTTCTCATATCTTTTGATCAAGGAAACAAGGAATTGAAAGGTGTCTTTTTGTGCAGTAAATAGCTAATGTTATTAAGAAAATTAAACAAAATACAATCGCTTATATTGCCAAGTATTTCAAGAGGTTTCTATACATGTGGGATACCGTTGGAATCAGCGTGAACTAGATCTGTATCGCACTTAGTTATTTTTTGTGACCCAAAGTTGTTACTTGTTTTTATTCTCTCTGCCTACCCCGCAAGGCGTGATGATATACATACCCAAAGTTGAACATTATGATTTTTTTTCCTTTCTCGAAGTTTCGGAAATTTTACAAAAAATAAACAAAATACAAACAACAAACCCCGAGAAAAATTCTACTGGGCAAATATATGTTACAAGTTACCTTTGGCACACCTTCCGCCTAAACACCATGTATATAAGAGGGGAGTCAACGAGCTAAGTGTCACCCGGTGAGTAATCACCTCCTCCCATAGCCGTCAGCATCACTATTAAAGCGTCACTGATCTGTTGGCAGACTGGAAACAGTCTTTCCTTGGAGTAAGAAATTTAACATTGCAAATATATTTTAGCATTGTTTAACTTTAAATGTAATTTATTTTCAATGTGAATTTATTTAATTTTAGTTTAATTTTATTACTTTTAGCTTTTTATCTTAATGTCAGTATATATATATTGGAGTAGTAAATTTCGTCATCTTTATAGTTTTGGCGGTACCACCTCCTTGCATTCAGCGAATGCTTTCCACGCTGCCTACATCCGATGGCGTGGCGGAGGCCATATTACATCTCATAGACCTAGGTCGCGGAGACGTAAGTGTCTGCAAACATTTCCCTTTCTTTGCATCCTATTTGCATTTTTTTTTTATATCCTGCCTGCCCGATGCTAAGCAGTTACCGTAGCCTATGGACATTTGCAACACCAAGCGTTGCCAATGATCGATTGCTGTGATAAACAACGTTGAACTTGTCATTAAAACAATATACGTGTATCCGATAGTACGTGTTGTTTTTAACTCCCGACGGAAAAGAGGGGTGTTATAAGTTTGACGTGTGCTTCTCTGTATCTGTCTGTGGCATCGTAGCTTCCAAATGGATGAACCGATTTTGATTTTGTTTTTTTTGTTTAAAAGGGGACTTAATCGAGAGTGTTTTTGTGTATATCATTATTAATAATAATAATTAATGATAATAATTTTGTTACTTTTTATAGATTATTTTTGCGTCGGGGGTTTTTTAATTTTTAATTTAATCTTTACTTGTTGTACCTTTTTTATAAAACGTCGAGAAGTATTATAGCACAATGGTCGCCTGATGTAAAGTATTTACCGTATCCTATGAACGTAATACAAGATATATATCTCTTGCGTGTTGCCAACCCTGCTACTAACACAGCACCTCTCCAAAGAGGTGTGGCTACTGTTTGATGTGAGGATGTATTTCCCCAGTTGGGCTGCTTTGATGAGATCTACCACTCTTAAAAACACCCAGACCAAGACAAACACATTATGTTCATGCACACAAATGTTTGCCCTGTATGGAAATCAAATCGAACCCGCGAGTCTTAGTGTAAAAGTAGCCATTGTTAACCACTCGGTCACCAGGGTAAACAAAAGTCGAAACTTGTGATGGGATACATTTCTTGGCAGACTAGATATACTTGGTTGAAGTACTCGTTGGCGGAGTGGTTAACAATGCTACTTTAACACCAACGTTCGTAGATTCGATTCCCGCACAGGACAAACATTTGTGTGTAGGAACATGTCTCCATCTGGATGTTTTAAGAGAGGTAGATCGCATCAAAGTAGCCTTACCGGGGCAATACTTTCACCTCGCAGAAAACCGCAGCCAAATAACAATTTCCTGGATAGTTGCTGTGCTTCTGCGACTGAGTGCGGTTACCGTAAGCACCTAAGGAGTTGCTGTGTTAGCAGCAGAGATGGTAACGCGCAAGTGATACTCAATGTATACATTGTAATCGAGTATAAGCGTATTTCATTTCATTTTTTTATAATCGAAATGTTGGCTAAATTGTACAATTCAACTCGACATATACAAACCGTTTTTGTTGATAAATTTTAATAGCGAGCACGTGCGTACAGTTGGTGATTATGTCTAGAAATAACCGTAAAAAAATAGGGTAAAGTCATATAAAAAAAAATATTTAATCTATTGATATACGAAATATTGTAAACCTGTTTGGAGTAATTTGCAAAAAAATGGGTCAGCCTCACGGGCTCATACAGACTCGAGTCTACACACAAAAAATATTTTAATAAACCATTATAAGTTCAAATGTAAAAAATAAATCTATAAAATAAATTCTGTACACAGAGCGACACCTATAGCTAGACTGCTTGACCATTATACCGTACATGGTGTATGCAATAAGAGTAAAAATGGTACTGAAAGTGTCGAAAAAGACTTGTTACTGTGTGTACACTATGATATGTGTCTATTATGATTACTCTCTATGTATATTGCGTATCGACATTAGTTCGCATTATCTATACATTTGTGCTTAGTCTACATGACTCGTGGTTCTAATCACGCTTAGGAAACAGAGGTCAGTGTTAACACGATCTCCTTTTAATCTAATATTAACACTAAAGATTAGCAAAATGAGATCCGCATTTATTATAGATTTTAAACTCGTTTTTCTCTTAGAATTTTATTATGATGCTGCAATAGATTCATTGTTCGATGGTTAGTTTATTTACAACTTTTAATATATAATATTCTCAATTAAAATGTACATCTCTCTTTAAATCAACGAACATTTCGCTAACAGGTAGTTACGATTATTTCGATCACGAATTTTCGCCTCATCATCATCACCATTAACCGAGAGTTATTCCTGGTAGCGTCCTACGCTTTCACTTCGGAGCCCACGGTCTGCTAAGCCTAGGATTTTTCGTTTCATATTGTCATTTATATTTTCGAAAATGTCATGTCAACACATTGTATACACACATATCATTAAATACCTTCTAAGTAGCCTAGAAATATATTCACAATACAAACTCTTTATTGCACCAATAAACATAGTAATACAAAAATAAACATAGTCTATATATATATATTTGACGAGCTCGGTGGCGCAGTGGTGAAACGCGTTGTTACGCTACTTTGACACCAACGCTCGTGGATTCGATTCCCACACAGTACAAACATTTGTGTGCATGAACATGTCTGTTTGTCTTGGTCTGGGTATTTTCTATGTATAATAAGTATGTATTTACAAAAAAAAAATGTATTTACGTAAGTTTATCAGTTGTCTAGTACCCATAACACAAGCATCGCTTACTTTGGGGCTAGATGGCGCTGTGTAATTTGTCCGACAATATTTATTTATTTATTTATATAAGAAAGTACAATAGGCGGTCATATCTCTAATGCATGTTCTTCCAGGCAACGTCAACATAAAGGAAAACAGATACAAATAAAGGTAGCTGGCGTATATTGACATAAACCAAAAGATCGTATAGAATTTCACGAATTACATTAATACGATTTATATAAATACAATACCAACAATGTGCAGTTATGTCTAACACGAAAAGAAAGATCGTACTGAAGAGGATTAAAGCATATGTAAGGTAAGAAGATTAAGTTGTAAGGTAGTACATGTTTTTTTGGCCCGTAACGTAAATTTTGATGGGCAAATAAAGTAATTAATTGTAACGTGATACTGTTCGATAAAGTTAATTTTTACGTAAATTACTTTTAGCGTTCCGTACATAAGAGGCTAACGGAAAACAATTGCTGTCAGTTTGCTGTTGTTTAAACCTCGCCGAGCAGTGTACAATTATACCTTTAATTATTTATTAACAAAAAAAAATAGGCGGCCGCAAAAATCGCTTTTGAACCTTTTTTGTTATGAGCTCTATCTGAAATCAAATCCAAACTACCTACTCAGGTGATTATAAATTCTAAATACCATTCTCATATTTTATTTAAACAACATATACTGAGGTCAACAAGTCATGAAGCAGTTTATTTTTTATAAACCAATTTAAAGCAACACGTATTCTAAAATATTTTAGAGTGGTACGGAATCCTTAGTGTACAAGTCGACTCGCATTGGTTGCTTTTTTAAATCACAGTTAGCGTTGGTTATGGGCCTTAGCGTCTTGTTTACTATATGTGTTGAGTACAGTGACCTTAGCAATTCAGGCACGTTTTGAAATCGGCGTTTTTCGACGGCTTGACGTCCTCAATTTTGGACATCAAAAGTTATTTGATAAATGTTATTTTCTGTCAATTATAGAGGGTCTTTTGATGTGACTAAAATTGATTTGATTTTGATTGATTGATTGATGTAAATAAATAGCCAAATCAAAAGATCTATTTATATATTACCAATTCTTATCTACATATGTAAGGAGCCTTAGAAACCGGCCAGCGTGCATGTTAAAGAATCGAGTGAGGTGTGTAAGGATCGAGTCACGTGGCGCTCGGTTCTCTCTGCCTATCCCGCAAGGGATTTGGCGTGAGGTTATAGACAGATAGGTATCTATATATTCATGCCAAGTCCCTTGTGGGAGAGGCAGAGAGAACGGAGTGCCACATGACTCTGTCCTTACAAACCTCACCCGATTCTACAGAATGTTAAAGTACTTATCAAAAAATGTCATGTCGATAGAAGAACATATTATATTTTTACCAGTACGGTAGATAATAAGCGTAGGGGTCATCCTCATATTGTGGTCAACGTAGCATAAGAACGCCAGCAATACAAGGGTCTTAAATTCAGCGTTGTTAGTACGAACAAAATGAGGGCGCCACTTAGTTTCAAGTTCATACGCCCCTCTTAATGCAGGTTTCAAATACAATGGTATTTTTGTTCTACTTTCCACTTAATGTCATCAAGTATTTGGCGATGACACGGCAGCACTTCGAAGATTACACAGCTGTCGAGACACGCGTGGGCCCGTGCCGCGTACTCGAGTGCCGAATACTGCAGTTAATAACTGTTCAGTTTATTAAGCAGTGATAGCTCCAGCGGGGTTCGAATCCTGGCGTACCACACATGTTACATTGTATGTATGTATATGTACTTATATCTTCACGCCAGGAGGGACCTGGGGGTAGGCAGAGAGAACCGAGCGTCATAAGACGCGGTCCTTACACACTCCACTCGCTTCTTTCACATTCATAGCTCTTTTCATGCACGTTCGCCGGTTCCTAAGGCTCCTGACATCACCTTCTGATAAAACACGACCAATTTGGTCATGGTAGGTTAGTCTTGGTCTTCCTCGGCTCCTACATTCTTCCACTTTCGCATTGTATATCTGTTTCGTCATTCTTTCATCTTGCATTCTTTCTCCATGTCAGGACCAACGTGTATTATGTTACATTAATTAAAGGATTTATGTAATGACCGCTTGCTCTGCGGTGAAGGAAAACATCGTGAGGAAACCCGCTCGTTCAACAAATTATATTTCGAAAGACGTGCGACCTAACCTAACAAAGGTCTGATTTACCCTTATGTAAAAATCCGTATCTTTGCCAAATCCTTCGGCTTAGGCAGCGGACCCTGCCAATCCTAATGGATTAGGAAACGGGATAACGGCAAGAAGAAGAATACCCGTGCGGTTACTGTACCGACATTAATAGGGGGTAATTTAATTAGGGTGGGCAGAAAACACACGTACAAAAGGACTCTTCTTCGAAACCCGGGTGGTCGAATACGACCGCGAAATGTATGGGAAAACGTATATAGCCAATGATATTGTATTAAAAAGAGGTAGATGTCGTACTAGCGCGCAAAAACTGAGGCAATGAAATTAACCCAATTGGTCTAATATGCGCTATTCTATGATGCGCTGACGTATTCCAAGCGCAACTTTTGACAGATAGCTATCTCTCTCTATATCATGCGTTCCGTATTATCTATCCCCTTCTTAAGTAAGTAAGTACTATAATGTCGTAGTGGAACAATAACAAAACGACGCGCAGTATGAATATACGTCATCTTTAAATACAATATCATTGTATATAGCGGGTTCTGACAGGTCACGACGACCGACGACCAAAATAATCACCAGAATGTTCAGCGTTTTTGATAGTTTGAGCCAGAACATGTTTCTTATTGTTGGGAAATTTTCACCTAAGCTCAGTCTCTGTCATTTTTCTCTTTGTGTACATAATTTTTAGTTAATGACATGAGCTGAAAGTACGTGCTACCCAAATTTACATTTTGTTCAAAAGTCATACAGAGATAAAAGCTTTTTGCTCACTTCACTCATTCGTAGCAATACAATAACTGGTCAGGGAATTTGTCTACTACTATAATCTGCAAGCAAATACCTCATAAGTCGGAATATTCCTGATTAAACATCGCAGAGCTACTTATTCTAGATTAAAACCTACTTTTTGATTTTATGTATGGGAGACATTGTTGCTCGTCTGACATCTGACTTGGTATAATAATAATAATGTAATAAGGGGCCTACGCGTTGGATCCATATCCCCGCGCACGCCTATCAAATGACCGGGGTAAACGCCCGTAACTTAATTAATTAAATTAAATGTCATTTATTTCGGAACAAATTATCCATATAATTAACATAATAATTAACATTATTATTATAAACGATTAATATTTCATATGTCAAAAATTATGATAACAGGTAGTCATTAAAACTAAGACTTAAGAAATAAATAGTAATGTATTTTATTTAACTTTATGTTTAAAAATGTAACACAAGTGTAAATAAAGAAGTGATAATAATATTTATTTATTTGTCTTACAGTCTTTACAGATGACTTACACAATAATTACATTACACAATATACATAGTATATAATATAAATTAGTAAAGGTTGTGAGAGCTTGGTGTCAAAACTAAGCTGAAGCCTGTGTCTCAGAACACCAGCTCTCTCCCCACAAGAGACAGAGGTACAATTGCTAGTATAAGACGACGTAAGGAATTAGCTTACTATATAAAAGCAAATGTTAATAAACTCAGATGATTAATATACACGAGAAAATTTTGTAGTAATACATTTTTTTTTAATTTTTAACCTACATTTTTATCAAGTTCTGCGTGTACGTTAAATCTATATATATAAAAATGAATGTTTGTCTGTATGCCCCTATGGACTCAAAAACGGCTGGGCAGATTTTGATGAAATTTTCAGTGAATCTTCAGGTTAGCCCAGCAGGTGATCCTGTGAAGTTTGGTAACGATTGGATCACCCGTGCGAAGCTGGGTCGAGTAGCTAGTCTGATAATGTATAAAACATCATGAAACAACAGTAACGAAACATTACCCTAAAATTAACGCCCCGTACTCAGACGCGTATCATTCTAGTATTAGATTACACGTGGACTTCTCGAGGAAGCCCAGTGTGAGGAAGCAAACCGGATTGGCCGCCTATAAGGTTTCCTTTCCTTCCTACCTTCATTGATTATCGCTTGTCGAATGATTCTCGATTACATCTGTCATGCGAGATATTTTACTTTTGCGGCAATTATGTGAGAGGATATTAATACTCTGTAGTCAGTCGAAAAACATATCACAAAAACAAACTTAATTGTAATTGAATAAAGTTGTTATTAGCTCCGTAGATGAATCTTTTGTCTGTGGTGAGGAAAGGATAAAGAGCGTGAGATACTTGTGCCTCGTTTTATGCCAACGATGAGTTTCATAGACTAAAGTTTACGAGCTTTGGCATTATAAAAGTATCGTAAATCGCAAATTAATCAATAAATAGGTATAAACTTGTGATATTCTAGTCTAGACATATTTAAAACTAGTTTTATTGAAATATGTTTACGGCGCGTTTTATATTTATTTATGGGAAATCAGAAAATAAAATAGTGCGTTATTTTCTTGGTAGGGCACAATGTTCACGAGTATTGGTTAACTCTCTTGATTATACTTCGACAATCTACGCGCACATCATCCATCTACCATGACAAATTTTATTGACTTTAGAAATTATGTTTCTTAGTGCTGTAAATGGCTGATGTCATTTGTGAGCCTAAAATGGTAAAAGGGTCGGCAACGCAAGAGTGACACCCCTGGTGTTGCAAATATCCATAGGCTACGGTAACTGCTTACCATCAGGCAGGCCGCACGCTGGTTTGCACCTTAGTGGTGTAAAAAAATGCTAGTTAAGCTGAAAGGGCAGGTGAAAGGACAGGCAAGGTAAATCCATCACTGGACCTATTATATGGCAACGAAGTGAGACCGGTACTTGTGTGGCACCAGCGCGAGCTGCGTGTCACGGAGATGAATAAATAGGCTGCGCCGGATGTGCGGAGTGACGAGAGAGGAACGCGAAAGGAACTTCCGCATTAGCGGTAATCATAATGGCCGTGACATAGCAGTGTCGCCTACGCTGGCACGGCCACATCTTACGAACACCGCCATGTTACGTCTAGCCATGCCACCTCCGCTAGGTCCTGGTAGAAGGGGTAGACCCAAAAAGTGTTGACTTGACGTCGTGAAGGATGACATGCGTGCCAATGACCTCACTGTAACGAATGCCGAAGACCGCGCGAGTATTGAGGAGTAAAAGTCGGAAAACGGACCCTGGGCACCGAAGCGAAAGCGCAGGAAGCGATCAGGATTAACGCTCGGATGATGGTGATGCGTTTCTGAAAATTTGACGAGGAAAATGGAGAATGGCACTCGACAACACTCGACGAGTAAAAGAAACTGGCGAATAATAAGCGACAACGACATCACAATAAAAACCCTCACTCCACGAGCGCAATGTAGTTATGTAAGTGGACCTGGGAAAATTTACGAGTGGCACTTTTTTTGTACAACGACGGAAGACATGCAAGCATACAGCCTACCTCATGTTTAGTCGTAACCGTAAATTGTAAACGCAGGGGATGCAAGAAGTATTGCTCCCGTGATGCCACCCTTACTGCTAACACGGGAACTAATCAGAGGCTCACTGGTAATCATACTCAACTCCCTCCAAGAAGGTTGTTGTGTTCCTGCGTGTGAGTGAGGTCGCTAGTAAGTTCCTATGGAGTTGCTGTGTTAGCAGCAGAGGTGGCATCACGCGAATGATACCTAATATATTGCAAGCGTTTATAGGCTACGGTAACCGCTTTACATCAGGTACGTATGCTTGTAAGCCTCCCGACGTTGTATAAAAAAAATACTCACTCGCAGGAACAAACAAACACTCAAGGAAGTCGTTATTTGACTGCTGTTTTCTGTGAGGTACTCAGGCTGCTTTGATACGCCATGCATCTCAAACGCAAACTAATATAAACAGACAAGTCCATGCTCACAAATGTTTATCTTGTTTAGGAACCGAGGTTAAGAGAGGTAGGGCGCATAGAAGCTGCCCGTCTGGCGAAGTACCTCCAACACACAGAAAACCGCAGCCAAATAACAACTCCCTAGAGTGTTGTTGTGTTACTTCGTGTGGGTGAGGTCACTAGTAAGCTCCTAAAGAGTTGCTGTGTTAGCAGCAGAGGTGGCACCGCGCGAGTAATACTTAATGTATTATAAGTGTTCACAGGCTACGGTAATCGCTTTACATCAATCAGGTCGGCCGTATGCTTGAATACCTCCCGACGTTGAATAAAAATAAATCGACTCCACGAGTCCTGCTTAAGGTAGCCAAGTAGTGAACATTTGTATTTATACATATCTTCACGCCAAGTCCCTTGCTGGGTAAGCAGAGTGGACTGAGCGCCACATGAGCGGTCCTTGCACACCTCACCCGCTGCTTCAACATTCATACGACATTTCACGCACGTTCGTCGGTTCTTAGGGCTCCTTCTGATAACACAGAAAAATAAGCGAAAAATTCATCCATTCAATTTCATTCCATTTCAGGATCATTTGATTCCAATGTACGAAGATAAGTTGAATGAGGCCGAGGGCAGCGTATCAAAATACAAACTCACCGGATTTCCCTTAGTTTTCACAGAATAAAGAGTTATTTTTATACACTATTTGAGTTACTTATCTCTGTAATGAGTTAGCTCTTTGTTTTACAACTTCCTGTATTAAACATAATTGCCAAGTTGATGTGTTCTCACTGCACAAACTGTACGAACAAAACAACATATTGCACACGAGTTCGTTCATTAGATGACGTCACCCTTCAATAGTACAAACTAATAAACCACTTGACTGTGCACGAAGGCACCCCGCGCCCACATAAACGTTGTGATTTAGAGCCTAAATATCTCAAGAGATACGAGACTAGTGACAAATGTGTAACACAGTCTACTATACATCATTAATATAGCATGTACCGTTAATAGGGTACTTGAAGTTATTTTAATGGCAACACCGGAATACGGGCTAGTAGTGGGATCAAATGGGGCGAAGGATAACCAATTTAAGGGCATTGCGGTACTCAGAACGAGCGGAGACATTCGAGTGATTCCAGTACCCATCCATCAAGCCGTATCCAGTTTTTAAAAGTATGCTGCAATAGTGTGTGTTGAATAATAAGTTAACGCATTATACATTGCCGCCTTTCTTTTATTTCGATCCCGCATTTTACAAATGGGAGAATATTTTAATCAATAAGTCGATAACTGCCGCCATGTTGATCCGCGAACTAGCCAATAAAAGGTCCCATAGCTGTGATGTGAGTTACTACGTTTTTTTATACAACTAGATTGACAAACAAGCATGCGGCCAATTGACGCTCGCACCACGGGAATGTTATTCGCGCGCTACCAATCTGGTGACCTAAGGATGTTTCGTCTCAGTACCCAGTAATTTCTCTGCCATATCTCACCCTTCAAACCGGAACACAGCTATATAAATATAGCTGCTTGGCGGTAGAAATAGGTGAGACAGAGTTACCCACGCAGACGACTTTTGTACAAAGGCTCCCTCTATTGAAACATAATATAGGTTTCGTCGGTACTCCATAGGTTATTGCCTTCATGTTCAATAGTGATGAAAAGGAATAACGAAACCAAACTGAGATCTCGAAAAGGTTATCAACGAAACATGTTTGGATAAATTAAATATATCAATAGGTTTGGTGTAATTTATTTGACCATTAAACGGCGCTGGAGTGGTGAGCAATGCTATTGTAACACCAAGGGCTCGCAGGTTTGATTCCCACTGGATCTGGGTGTTTTAAGAGAGATAGGGGATCAAATAGTCGCAATGGAGAAGTACCTCCACCTCACAGAAAAAACCATGGTCAAGTGAAGATACGAGTATAAATAGTACATTAACCTACATCATGGTAAATCATTTAAATATGACGAGCTCGGTGGCGCAGTGGTGAAACGCACTGTTACGCTACTTTGACACCGACGCTCGTGGGTTCGATTCCCACACGGTACAAACATTTGTGTGCATGAACATGTCTGTTTGTCTTGGTCTGGGTATTTTCTATATATAATAAGTATGTATTTACAAAAAAAAAATATTTACGTAGGTTTATCAGTTTTCTAGTAGGTACCCATAACACAAGCTTCGCTTACTTTGGGGCTAGATGGCGCTGTGTAATTTGTCCGACAATATTTATTTATTTAATAACAACTCCCTGTAGGGTTGTTGTGTTCCTGCGAGTGAATAAGTAAGTAATAAAGAGTTGTCCCGTTAACAGCAGAGCCGTCGCGTAAGTGATACTTAACGTATTGCAAGCGTTCATACGGTAACCGCTTCACATCAGAGGGGGGCGTATGCTTCCCTCCCGACCGTATGCTTGTTTCTCGTTGTATAAAAAACAATAAAACAGCACGTTACAACACCAGTTAGATATAAAATCTATGAACCCAATTTTTTTTTCGCTCGTGCGTTGCGCGTTCTTATTGCGGTAATCGAACCAACAACCACGTGTCAATATAGCATGTGGCGAATGATTGCAAGCAACATATAATTTGTGAAACTAGCTGAAACTGGGTTACGCTGTTTTGTTACCGGCGCCGCAGTATAAATATTGGGGCAGTGCCTTCCATTTAAAAAAAATCCATATAAAATTTATTGCAATAAAAATAATCTACAATATAATCTGACGGGGTTGGTAACGCGCGTTTGACACCCCCTGATGTTACTAGTATCCCTAGACTACAGTAACTGCTTACCATCAGGTAGGTCGCATGCTTGTTTATCACAAAACAAAAAACGAATGCCTTTTAGGGTTTGTCCTCTGTCCGTCTGCCTGTCTCATGGACACGGATGGAACAATAAAGCTGAAATTAATATAAAATACTCAGGTCTTCAGTCTTCAGGTCTTCAAGCAGTGAATAAATCAAACTTCAAGTCAATTAACGCAATTAAAAGATACGGCTGTTTATGCCCCGTTTATCAAAATCCCGTGGACCTAGAATCATGAAATATGGTAAGAAGCAATGACACGTAGTACAAGTAAAGGAAAAAATCCGAAATACGTAAATTTGTAGATACATCACAAAAAAAAAAAAATCCAAAATATTTTTTACGGAACCCACAGTGCGCGAGTCGTACTCGCACTTGGCGGCTTTTATTTTTCAATTCCGTACCCAAAGGGTAAATGTGACGCGTATTGCTGACATTCTAGAGTCTGTTTGTTTATGTATGTATATCTTCACGCCAAGTCCCTTGCCGGGTAGGCAGAGAGAACCGAGCGCCATAAGTCTGTTTGTGTTATTATTAAAAGAGGGTTTCTTCTTTTTCTTAGCATTATCTCATTTCCCAATCCATTAGGATTGGCGGGGTCCGCTACCTGAGTTGAAGGATTTGGCGAAGATACTGATTTTGACATAGAACGACTGCCGTCACACCTCCACAATCCATAGGGAAAACCAGACCTTTTTAAAGGATAGATCACACTTCAAAATAAAATTTGATGGACGTACAAAGTTTCCTCATGACGTTTGACCTTTCACCGCCGACTGAGCGATAATTAAAAATACTCGTATGTACATGGATCCGTAAGCACAAATGTATTGGTACGTGCTCCCGCCAGGATTCGAACCAGGGACCTTCTGTTAACAGGCTGGTTTTTTCAGGGTTATTACTGCTCATTAAAATACCAACAGGAACACCAGCTATTGAGCAGTCAGAACCCATTATATACGTTTTCCCATACATTTCGCGGTCGTATATCGTCGGGTTTCGAAGGGTTAAACAACGTTGACCGCAGCCCGTCTATGGATGGCTTTATCTATCTCGAGTTTCTCCGTGCTTCGGAGGGCACGTTAAGTCGTCGGTCCCGGCTGTTGTCTATAAATGACAGTCGTTAAGCTAAGTCAGTGGCCCTCGGGCGGCTTGAAAACACTGACCTCCGCCTTTGAGCAGCGTGGTGGAGTGTGCTCTAAACCCCTTCGGTTGAAGGGAGATCCGTATCCCTGCAGTGGGGTGAGTAAGGGTGGATGTGGTGGTTCTACTTTAGGCCCCGACCCGTAGCGGAGATTTTGTTTACTACGGAAAATTGTGTCATTGCGTCTGCAAGGTTATTTCATTCATGCTTTCCACGCAGCCTGCCCATCTGGTAAAAGATATTAATGCCATCTAGATTAAGCAACATTAATACAAAAAGCCCGAGGAGGTGAATGCAGTAATTGTACAACAAGTTGCCTCAAGGATGCCATGTAAGCCATAAAAGAGCTTAAGTTGTGTAACTCTGGAGCCTATAATGTAGCAGAAGCATTTACGAGCATATGTGAACACGAGACCTGAGGCGAAACGGAACTGGCTTCGTGGTTATTAAAGATGTTCTGAGTACCTACTCGGTACACGACGGCGTATTGGGCAATCTGTTGATACACTCTTTTATTCGGCCAAATTACTCGGCTCAAGTGCCGATAAGAAGGCGGGTTTATACTACACTGAGCTTGAGATGTAGTAAAATCTAAAAAGAAACAGATTATTTTTTATATAGGCATACGTAAAGCGGCTACGGTAGTCTATGATCGCTCGTTGTTGATATCTCTGCTGCTGACACAGCAACTCCTTAGAAGCGAGGCGTTGTAATTTTTTAAACGTTAAAAAAAGCTGCGGTTTTCTTCCCCGAAAGGGGAGTTTTAATGCGCCCTACCTCTTTTAAATGAGTTTAAATAAACTCAATTATGATCTTACAGTTGTAAAAATGGTACTTATTCAATGTAGACTTGTGCTATAATCTCTTTGGCCCTTGAACCAAGTAATTCGGCCGAATACAAATACCAACAAAGTGCCGAATAGGCTGCGTACAGAGCACTCGACGAAGATCGTCAAGAATTGATTGATAACCTCACTCACTCCCAGGAATAAATACTCTAAACTTAAAGATGAAGTATTGAGAATTTGGAAACAAAATAAATTCTATACAGTCCTCATAGTCCTATACACAACCGGCATTATACCAAATCACCTACACCACTCACTGAAACTGCTAGACCTTCGCCTACAACCTACGTAAACATGCAAAAGGCAGCTATCTTAAATACATGCCACATAGTTAGAAAGTTTATTTACATATCTGAAAATTAAATTGGAAATCCAGCTAACAGACCAGTAAACACCACTTTTAACTCCTTTCAATGATTCTCACTTGGACATGTCCCGTGATAATCATTCAAATACCATCCTCGGCTGAGATATAAAACTATATAAAAAAATATATAATAATAGGTAATAATACATCATCCCTCCAGAGAATTGTTTTTTGGGCGCGGACTTCTGTGATGTGGATGAGTACGTCCCCAGTTTGCATTGAGCTCTTACCACTCTTTTGCCAGAACCTCCAGCTTAAAGCTGCCGCTTTAACGGCATTGCATGCAATTTAATCTACCCGGTGGAACAAGCGCCAGCCGGCACCAACTCACTACCATTAGTAGATGCAAAATCACATCACGGGAATCCTCGATAGGCATGTAGCATATTTCCAAGTCGACATACGCAGCAGCCATGGCAGCGACGGCGTGTTTCTAACGACTAACATCTACAGCGCCTAACGAGGATTCCCGTGGAGAGGCCAGTCACGGCAGTAACGCTTCGGGACTAACGCGGGTGCATTCGGATTCTGTTCCAGATGGCAGGCAATCGCGAGGACGACCACAGCGGCTGAGACAGAGACTACCGCAGCAGCCATTGCAGCGACAGTTGCATCTATTAAAGGGCGGGTGTCGTCCGGCGCTAGTTCGCATGAACTAATTAGTGGTGAAAGCACACAAAGCTCGTTAGATCAAATTGTATACAAATTCGACTTGCGCAAAATAACGCCTGAATAATATTAACCAAAGTACCATTGCTAAACACTGCGCCACCGGTTTCCACGTCGCCTCATCGGAAGGCGCATCCAAAGCTTTACTACCAAGTCAACATTCACTAGCGTGGAACAGGATGCTAGTTCCGTTATCCACCTGTCCATTAACTATTAAAGGTCGAGCCGCACCGCCTGATCGGGTTCCATCGGGAGCCAGGGAAAGTGGGGTCGACGGCCTGCGTAGTAAGCGCATACCTTTAGTTGGACTTGCGTGAAAGGAGCGTTTTGTCTCTTTCCCTTTCAAGTTCCGATTGTATCGAGAGTAGCTTTGTTTAAGCACGACCTGGTTTGCAATCTGCACTGAATTTGATATCTACAATAATGGAATGTGTATAGAGATTATAGAATTGCCCAAATGATAAACATCAGACATGGATTTCGACGAAGGAACTGTGTGATAGACAAGGATAAAGAACCGACCGGTACCTGGTTCGAATCCTGCCATGCAATTCTCTAAGCGACTCGTAATGGCTGTGTGCGTCGCTGTGATCACAGATGTCACAGCTTTGACATCGTCTACTGCGATCACGGCTAAATTATTGGGTATTCTATAAGGCTGTAAGCGTACGCGAGGCTGTTTGCCTTGTAGAATTCCAATTCCAAACGCAGCCTTGCGGCGCTAGTGTCGCACAACCATGAAAAGCGACACTAAGGAATTGCAATTTTGTGTTCAAGGCTATAACAGCCGATGTTTCCGAGGATGTAAGGATGTTTGCTCTTACAGAATTGCATGGCTGGCATGTATCTCTAAATCCGTGTTTTCGAATGCATGTACATATTTGTAATTATCAGTTGATTGTCGTTGAAGACAAAAGTATCGCGAGGAAACACGCACGTTCAAGAAATTATATTTCGAAAAATGTGTGACCTTAGCTACGAATGACCCGGTTTTCCCTCTGGGCTGTGGAGGTCTCACCGCTATCGCTCCATGTAAAAATGAGTATCTTCGCCAAATCCTTAGGCTTAGGTAGTGGACCCCGCCAATTACAATGGATTAGGAAACGGGATAACGCTAAGAAGAAGATGGATTCGATTCTCACACAAGACAATCACTTTGTGTGTATGAACATGACTGTATTGGCCTAGGTGTTTTAAGAGTGGTAGGGCGCACCAATGCAGGTCGACTGCGAAAGTAACTGAACCTCACAGAAAATCGCAGGCAAATAACAAATCCCTGGATTGTTGCTATGTTCCTGTGAGTGCGATTACCAGTCGCTATGTTAGTAGCAGGGGTGGCAACGCGCGAGTGGTACTTAATTTATTGCAACCACAATAACCAAATCAGGTTGGCCGTATGATTGTATAACTCCCGAAGTTGTATATAAAAAAATCTGATAGTAGATAGATAGATAAAGTGTTATTTGATACAACCAAAGCACACGCAGGTTTACAATATACAAGTGAGTTTAACAGAGGTGCAGGGAGACATATGTCAAACCAAGTCGTGGTGCTCCATGCACTCTAAACCTACACATTTCCATTCATTCTTCATAGTCGATAATAATACCACAATAAAAGAATTATATAACACATAACATCTAAGCACAAAACAAATAAAAAACTGCAACTGCGCTGCTCTGGAACAAACTGCTTTTAATTAAGTCACAATGACGAGCTCGGTAGCTCAGTCGTGATTGTCGTGAATGACGTGACTTTGACGCTGCAACGTTCGTGGGTTCGATTACCACACAAGGCAAACATTTATGTGCATGAACATGTCTGTTTGTATTGATCTGGATGTTTCAAGAGGTAGGGCGCATCAAAGCAGCCCGTCTTGGGAAGTACCTCCACCTCACACAAAACCGCAGCCAAATAACAACTCCCTAGAGGGTTGTTGTGTTCCTGCGTGTGAGTGGGGTCACCAGTAAGCTCCCAAGGAGTTGCTGTGTAAGCAGCAGAGGAGGTATCGCGCGAGTGATACTTAATATATTACAAGCGTTAATAGTCGTATGCTTGTATGCCTCCCGACGTAGTATATAAAAACGGGAGCACTTGCACTCCGGGAGTGCCGGCAGAAGTGAAAACTTGAACAGTAACGTTGTGCATTTCTGAATATTTTGAAATGTTAGGGAATAATTTCGCACGTATTGCTTTATTTATCAGTATAAAAGTAGTATCTAGACCCATCAGCAGTCACAATCCGTGGATACGCGTAGCAGGCTGTAGTACAAACGTCAAAAACACACACACACACACACACACACTCGCGCAAGCGCCCTGTGCCGCTTAAACCAAACAGCGATGTTGATAAACTACGTTGAACGAAACGCGTAAGCGCCAAGAATTTCATGGCGCTTACAACGTTTTGGTCGCGAGAAAATAATGCCCTATGAACGATCTAGCGCTTCATGTTTTAATTGTTTAATTAGAGGTAACTAATGTTTTAGCGCTGCAGCGAACTTAAGTTCTAATTCTCGCCAAAATCTTACGGTCAGGGTGACGTGTCTTGTTGACGCGAGTTTAACATTTTTTACTCATCCCAAAAAGTGCACAACGCCGCTAAAGAAGTTTTCACTTCAAAAAAGTTTATACTCAACATCACAATAAGACACTTCGAAGAAAAGGAAAGAAAAAGCGGTTCCCGCGGGATATCGCTACACACGCGGGCAATCGTGGGCTGCCATTAATATATATTAACGACATGACAAGTATGTCAACTTCATTCCAAGTAACAGCACGTGAGTAATCGACTATGTCAGTGGATAAACAGACATCATAGCACATTTAAACATATAACATTAGTACAAAGTGTGTTTAGAAAACATTTAATTTGCGCTTGGCAAGTAAAAATACAATGTTTACAGAGAAACGATACGTCCACAGACGGACAGAAAGCTGGTCGGTTATGATTATGACAGTTAAGATTAATAGGGCAGGTCCATTCTGTGACGGGGTGAAACTGAACCCGTCTTGGGTTCCACCATCTAAAGTATCTATATATATTCACGCCAAATCCCTTGCGAATGAGGCAGAGAGTACCAAGTGCCATATATATAGTATGAGTAAGTAACAACATAATCTCGGTGTTTTCCGATCACGTAATTTTCTTGGGTTTATTTTAAAGATGGTTTAACATTAACGAGCTTTCAAAATGTGTTCACTAAACACATTAAATTCCACTGTACCAAAAGATATATACTCTAAATACTGGAAATAGAAATTAACAGGACACATATCTAAGCCTAAAGAGATTTGAGAAGCCTTTATTGGTGTAATCTATACTAACGTACACATAAAGCATAAGAATTTGTTTGAATACGCTAATCTCAAAAACTACCAAACGGATTTTGAAATATTATTTTTACATTTGATATCACTATTCTTAAGGAAGGTTTATAGCCTATTCAATATCACGATAGGACTCTTAGAAGCCGAGGGAAAAGAAGTAAAGGAAAAAAGCCGTTCCTACGGGACACCGGACATACTCGCGAACGATGTCGCCGGGTGTAGCAAATACCTACTGTATAGAATTGAGTAGTTGTTTAAATTGCTGCATTTTATAATAGACAGGAAAATGCGAATCGTTGTATTGCATAATTAAATACTAGGTATAAATTACTACTCGACACAAACTCTTTACTGTACATTTTTCATAGGAGTATTTAATGCGTGTAATAATATCTACGTTAAAGTGAGTGAAGTGTGTAAGCATCTAATCATGTGGCGCTCCGCCTGACTCTCTCTGCCTATTCCGCAAGCGCTTTGGCGTAAATATATAGTTTTATTAGACAATTGAATTATACTTATAGGTACGAGTAACATACATATGGACCTAATAAAGTTGGAAATAAAAGTGCTTATTAAATAGCAGCTGGACTTCGTTTATTGATACTGGTATAAAGCGCAGGTTACGCTGAGAGTGAAGCGAAGTAAAGCTAGGATAGATTACCTTCGCTCCTGTCGCTAGCGCGTCATTTCAATACTTGGGTACATAACAAACTACAGAGTTAAACTACTCCAGATATACAAACTTGCAAAACTAACCGAGCTTCGCTTTATTCTAGTGCGGCCTACAATTTATACGAGTACCAATAAACGATGCCAGTTGCTATAACACTTAACAATATGTATTTGTTTTCAATTTTATTGGGTCGCTCTCTAAATCATTCGTACTAATAAAGTTCAGTTCTCTAATCTTTGTATATCTATATACTTCTTCTACGTGTGTTTTAGGTAAGTACCCAAAAGTTTTAGGAGAGTACATCACTTGACTCGTCTTAAACAATCCGACCGATTACAAGGACATTTTTTGTCGTGAAAATTTCTTTAGCGGCGTTGTGCACTTTTTAGGATGAGTAAAAAATGCTAAACTCGCGTCATGACACGTGACTCTGACCGTAAGATTTTGATGAGAATTATAACTTATGTTCGCTGCAGCGCTAAAACATTAGTTACCTCTAATTAAACAATTAAAACATGAAGCGCTAGATCGTTCATAGGGCATTACTTTCTCGCGACCAAAACGTTGTAAGCGCCATGAAATTGTTGGCGTTTACGCGTTTGGTTTAAGCGGCGCAGGGCGCATGCGCGAGTGTGTTTGAGTTTTAGAGATTGGCGATGATGATGCTGGTAATGATGATGGTGAAAGACTCGTTGAAATAATGGATGAAATTTGATATTTCTGAGATAAACTTTTTAATGTAAAATAAATGTAATACGAGTAGTTCTGAAGTGTTAAATTTTTAATGTAATATAAATTGTCATGTTTGTGTACGATAGCGCAATAAATGAATATTGTATTTTATCACATACATGATAGTACTTTTATACTGATAAATAAAGCAAGTCGTGCGAAATTATCCCCTAATCATTCCATTCCAAAATATTCAAAAATGTACAACGTTAATGTTCAAGTTTTCACTTCTGCCGGCACTCCCGGACTGCAACCCGTTTTTTATGTGTTTAAGTTTGATTACCTAGATAGTTTAGATTCCCAATTGGACCCGGTAGGTAGCCCTGCAATCGATTTCAAGAAAATATGTATATTTTTGGGTAGGACAACGACCTGACAGGTCAGAACAAACTTTCGAAACGCACCTAGCTTCGCTCCCAGTGTGGCCTGCGCTTAAGTCATGCACATTGAGCACACGCGATTCATTCACACCTAAAATGGAACAATAAAACCTACATTAACTTAGCCTCATGTTAACAAACCAATTGAAACTTACTACACAAAGACAGACACTATTACTTATACAAAAGGTTCATTATCTCAGATGAACAATTAGCTCGAGCGAGTACAGGGTCCAAGGGTTGTATGTATTGACGTCGGACAGATGTGTCACGAGCATGGCTTGATAAGTTTATTTATAACTTTTAATTGTGGCAACATTATGTTTATGCATTATAACTTGTACTAAGTCTGATGTACTTATTGTTATCAATTATTTATCATTTGTAAGATCACAATATCAAATCACTTACAGATGAAGTCTCTGTATGGATCTTGAGGTTGATGTTGGCTATATACGCACACAATTTGCATCCTACACAGTGTTGAACTGATAATCAAACCAACTGAGCAACATCAGGTAGCAAGAGAGCTGTAGGCAGCAGTTTTCTAATCTTAAAGTATTGACATTGCCAAATATATATATATATATTCGTAATTTCTTCGTAAATTTGTAAACAAAAATCTGAGTTTGTACCCTTAGTGAAAAGTGAAGTACTTACAAGCATACTGTTCCCCTGATTTGAAGTGTTACCGTAGCTTATAGAAGCCCTGTAACACAAGGAGTGTCCTTGGTGTGCTGTCTTTGTTTGTCAAACCTGCTGCTGAAACGCACCAACTGTTTAGGAGTTTCCCGGTGATCTTACTCTTTCGCAAATGCGTAATAACTCCCAATGAATTGTTATTTGGGTGCGCTCTTCGATAAGATAGGACGCACTTCCCCCACGTAAAGAGCCAGAGCAGTTGACTGATGGACAGGCGACGTGCTTGTGAGGTTGTCGTGGGTTATCAAAGTGATGGTGGATCACACAATAATTTTCCCAGATCGAACGAAACAAATGAAAAGTAGAATGCACGACCTGCTCGTAAACATGCTAGAACTCTATAGTAATCGAAAAATCCTTAAGTTTTGTCGTATCTATTTGTCTGTTTAGTAGTTCTATTTCACTGGCAGACTTGTCGAGCTTTGTAAAAAAATATGCGTGCAGTTCACACGCGATAGACGCGAAACCTTTAAAAATGTGAACTTAATAATCACAACAAAATTCTGCATTCGTTTTCTGCATACTTGAAATATGCTTTTATTAAAATAATGAAACATTTATGTAAACAATACACGTGTACAATACACCACGGTTGTTATGACGCCTTATCCCAAGCTTCGTAATACGCAGGCGCACAAACACACGTACTAACACACATTCAACGCTCGAACCCTGTAAACACTGTATCATGCCTTCTATCTTATTCTCTCGCACGTTAAATACTATAGAAGAATGTGGTTGTCTCTTTTTACTATCGCTTTTTCATTTCATCGAGTTTCAAATCACAACGATGCTAAAGAAGTTTTCACTTCAAAAATACAGTTCACATTTGTGGGGGGATGCACGAAGGTATTTCTAATTACTCGTCGTCTTATTACCTCAATATTAAGTATATACACGCTTATTCAATCAAACAAATGTATAAGAAAAAGCATGACCCTATAGCTTTTTCTTATACATTTGTTAATTGAAATCACCTCGTGGAATAAGAATTGCCCACGTTCGGAAATGTATATAATTTACCTTTAGTTTAGTATCTATTAACAAGAAAAAATAGGAATATTAAATTATATCGATGTATTACATAATTTATTCTATATTCTGCGTCCCCAATAATTTAATAATGAACTATTAATAACTTACACAATGTCAGTGAACTGCTATTTGTCGTCGACCTGATACTTCGGTGGCCGTGGTGTACGTTTCCAAGCGATTGGCAACAATAAAGATACATGACCCGTAGTGAAACTCGAAGGTCAATACTCTACACCAAATAATTTCATGTATACACCAACACGATAGAAAATTAGGCCGAACCATACAAATCGATATAATAAATAATTAGTCGCTCTGAACTTAAATTTGCTTTACACAAAATTGAAAGTATTTTGTGACTAGTAAATTTCTTTGAATAGTAAAGCTCGGGTAGTTAACGGGCATCCGCATTGTTGTTGGGGTTAGCGGTTACCGGTACCTTTAAGGGTATGTAATAACATACGTTACTTGCTAAGTTTACCTTATTATTTTAACACGAGTTTTTACTCCGAAAAATGAGGAGGTTCCATGTTATCAAAGTCTGTTTCTTTTTCGTACGTTCGTCACCATATCGGGAACCGCTTAATCGATTTAGGTACTCCGAACTGCATTCTGTTAACGTTAGCCTGAACTTGGTCCCGTATAAGTTTAGTGAAAATTCGAAGAATAATTATAAATTAATAAAAGAGTACTTGAAAATCCGTATTTTTATGTCTTATTAGATTTAGATTTTTCCCGTAGAGAAAATTAAAATTAAAAAAAGAACGAGAATTCTCTAACATTGAAGCCTATTTACATTATCCACTTGATTTGCCTTTACCGTCTACTACTCATACTGGGAGCTCTTCAGGATGTGCTGCTTTACGGCGGGGTGGCAACAAAGCAATATGCTATAAGTGTTTTCAGCAATAGCTAAGGACAACATAAATATCCTATTCTTTACGAGTGTTCTCGAGGTTATTAAAAATACATATTTTACTTTTTAGTCATAGTTTAAAAGGTTTTATTTTTCATAGAAACCAATTACCATAAAACGCTAGAATTTGCTGCGTCTAAAACCACACCGTATTTAGTGTCGTGGTTTTACACGCAGCAAATTCTAAAACCACGGAAAATAATTTAGTTACCCACTAAAGTACACTGTTGCCCTTAATCGCAGCACACGATCGACAGAATACTTTCCAAATACTGCTAAGAGTATTTCTAAACTTATTGAATAGACAGCATTAAAAATAATTACGCAAGTACGAATATTTTGTTGAATGTAACTGACGGACCATAAGGTCAAGCTGTGATCAAGCCATATGTAATGTACGGATAAAAGTACTTCAAACTTGAAGCCGACACTTAAAAATTACGAATGTAAAATATTATGCATAATTATATTAA
This sequence comes from Pyralis farinalis, assembly GCA_947507595.1. Taxonomy (NCBI): domain Eukaryota; kingdom Metazoa; phylum Arthropoda; class Insecta; order Lepidoptera; family Pyralidae; genus Pyralis; species Pyralis farinalis. The sequence goes on along the minus strand of OX382268.1, from coordinate 34,736,807 downwards.
AACCGAAAAGAGTTGCAAAGCTGGGCATTTTAACATCTCAAGATATTTTAGTCGCAATAATACTCGTAAATTCCAGTCACGTTTGAGTCAAAAGTTGATTGTTTTATGTTATATTGAAGTCGGTTACCAAGTTTTATAGACACCTATGTAACGAGATAATCAGATTTTCAGATACAGTCGTCAGAAAATCTGGATTCATAAATTGGTGAGTGTACTCATCTACTCCGCTCAAAGTCTATGTACTTTAATAAACATTGGAGACGGATTTGACAATTGTGATTGAATGTATTTTCTTTAGAGTAGTTTAACTCAGAATAAATGTTTTTGTCACAAAAGTATCGTCCGTCTTTCCAAAAACGATACGCTACGCTACGCTACCGATTAGTTCAAGCGAAGCGCCGGCAAGCATGCAGTCTCCGTCTCGTCTAAAATTTACATTGTAAGGACTAACATCTACAGCGCCTGAGGATATCTCGTGGTGATACACGTGTCGCAGAGACGACCGGAGCAGCCGCGGCAACAACGGTGGCGGGTGCATGCGGCTTCTGTTCCAGATGGCGGACATTCGCAGAGAGCCGAGGCAGAGACGAGAGATGCATCTACTAAAGGTAGTGGGTGGGTGCCGGCCGGCGATATTTCGCATGAACTAATCGGTAGCACACAAAGTAGTTTAGATCAAATTGACTTTATATTGGAGTACAGTCTACAGAATGTTCAGAAACGTTGAATTATTTACCAGAGGGAGACTTTGTACAAAAGTCGTCTGCGTGTGTACGTACCTCTGTCTCTTCTATTTCTACCGCCAAGCAGTTACATTTAAATAGCTGTGTTTCGGTTTGAAGGGTGAGATATGGCACAGAAATTACTAGGTTTTTTAAGAGGTATTTTAAGAGAGGTAGGGGCATCACTTCTGGGGAAGTACTTTCACCTCACAGAAAATCGCAGCCAAATAATAACTCCCTAGAGGGGTGTTTAGGTCACAAGATTGGCAGCGCGCGAGTAATATCCCCGTGGTGTTGCGAGAGTCAATAGGTTGCGGTAACCGCTTACCATCTAATGCGGGCTGCATGCTTGATTGCCAATCTTGTTGTACATACAAAAAAAATGTTTTATGTCACGTATTATTATGGAACTAGTTCTATTTATATATATAAAAATTAATGTTTGTCTGTATGTCCTCTATGGACTCTAAAACGGCTGGGCAGATTTTGATGAAATTTTCAGTGAATCTTCAGGTTAGCCCAGCAGGTGGTCCTGTGAAGTTGGTAGCGATCATATTACCCGTGCGAAGCCGGGGCGGATAGCTAGTAGTACATAAATATTAACTTTAAATCTAAATATAGTAAGTCACGTTTTCCGTCAGGCGCTCTTATTATAAATAACTACGTCCAAAGAGTAAATGGCTGATAACAGTAAATACTTTGTAAAATCATTGGGTATTTCCGTCTTTGATCATTATGAATACTTATCCCTGTGTAAGTTAACGATATAGAGGTAGTTAAAGTCGAGAAGGGTCAACGTGTTATAACGTTCAAAAACGACTACATTGTATCATTAGACTTCTTATAAGCTAAAATTGTACAAAGATAAAAAAAAATATCTTTATTTGTCAGTCAGAACTCCGGCAGACATATAGACGCGTCTTACATTTTATAAACAAAACCTTATTGTATCTTATTAATTTCTCATAATTTATCTTTTTATTTGACTAGCATTTCGTAAATGGCCATTGCAAGAAGATATACCGAAAAAAACTTGCCAATAAGTATAGATCTTTTAACAAATATTTTTCAAAATTTATATCAATATATTGGCTAATTATGCTATTTGACATCAGTATCAATGATGTCAAATAGCATAATTAGCAAATAAAAAAACCTAAAAACTCAACAATTTTATGTTTTTTTTAATTCGCGTTTTTTTTTTTCAGGAAATACTATTATGAAAATGAGACGTATATAAACTTTATCTCATGAAAAATATCTATATATATATAAATGGAGTTCCTGACTAATTCACTGACTCATTAACGCCCAGGCAGCATAGGTACATATATACAAGGAATGCTTGTTTAAAGTAATAGTATATCGAGAAATAAAAGCTGAACACATTTATTTCTTTGAACTGTTTCTTGAGTGATCCGTATATATATTTTTATTTAAAATATACAAACTAATGAAAAATAATTATTATTTTTGCCTTCAGTGTTCATGCATAATTTTACACACACGCTTCCTAGCTATTGTTGCGCTATAAGTGCTACGGTTAGTAAAGTACCTATGTTATTTTCGTGATTATTTATATATTCATAAACCATCATTGCCGTATGTTTATCTACTAAACTAACCTATGTTTTTGCCAAGAAAATATTTAAATGTTCATTCCTTAGCATACGTTTTCAAGCCCGGAAATATTTTTTTAACAAAAACAAACTTTTACGAATTAGAAAACAAATCTATACAATATACATACGTTATGAATTTATCCATATAATAACATTTCGAGAGTAACGTCAAAACTCGTAAAGCTGAAACTTTAACCGCCTTTTTCTCGACAGTGTCAAGTCACTTACTGTAATAAGACAAGCGGGAAGTATCTTGCACATATGTTTTTATCACCCAGTCAATGGCTTTTATCACCTGTGGGGTTACCTGGGAGAGATCTCTTGTAAAGATAAGTTCACCTTTACAACTATGATTCTTTTTTGACGACGTCGGAAGGCATGTTAGTATACGCCTCACCTGATGGAAAGTACCGAAGCCTATGAACGCTTGTAATACATTAAGTATCACTTATGCGATGCCACCTCTGCTGCAACAATTTGCCGCCATATTGGTTCGCAAACTAGACAATAGCTACACGTTCTACTTTACCCCAGACCCGTAACGGCGAATTGAGTTACTATGCAACATCGCTTTCATTGGTTCTCTATAGATTTTTTTTAAAACTAGGGAGGTATACAAGCATACGGCCCACCTGATGTAAAGCGGGTACCGTAGCCTGTTAACGCTTGCGATATATTATGTATCACTCGCGCGATACCTCCTCTGTTGCTCACACAACAGCTCCTTAGGAGTTTACTGGTGACCTCGCTCACACGTAGGAACGACAACTCCCTAGACTAGAGGGTTGTCAAATAACAACCCTCTAGTCTAGGGAGTTGTTATTTGACTACGGCTTTCTGTGAGGTGGAGGTACTTCCCCAGACGGGCTGCTTTGATACGCTCCTATCTCTCTAATTGATGTAACAATATTCTGCGTACGATAAAGTGCATTTAAGTATAAATAAAATAATACAGTCGCATTGAGGACCTCACCCGTTTTGAAGTTAAATAGTTTGTGCATATGCATAAATGCATATGCAATTATTATAATAAATGAAGTCGGCTAAAAATATTTTTAACCAACTTCATTTATGATAATAATTATTCAAATGTGACGTCGCATCACTTACTATGTATTACATTCTTATATATAAAATGTATGTACTTCAGCAACTTTATGTTTACGTTTGATTTCGACGAGTCCGGTAGTAGCGTGGGTACCAATGGCTACTTTAGCTCATGGGTTCGATACCCACAAAGGACAAACATTTGTGTACACACAGCAGCACTTGCAGCACCACTGTTACTCTTATTTCATGCGCCATAAGAACGGTACAAAGGTCAAACAGTGTAGCTTGGGGTGTCGTTAAGTGTACATAGCTGTTTCTCTTGCTGTATAGGTGTTTTTAAGAGGGGTAGCGTGCACCAAAGCAGCCCCATTGGGGAAGTACATTCATTTCCCAGAAAAACACAGCAAAATAACAACTCCCTGGACAGTTGTTGCGACTGCGCAATTTTATCCGTATGCTCCTAAGGAATTGTTGTGTTAGCAGCAAGGGTGACGACGCGCCCGCGATCTGTATTGCAAACGTTTATAGATAACTGTTACCACTTTACACCAGGTTGGTCGTAAGCTTGTTAAAAAAAACCGTCAATTGAGAGTCCGACTCGCGCTCTGAGGGTTCCGTAAAAAAATGTTTTCGCAAATATTGTTGCGAAAACATTTTTTTACGGAACCCTCATCGTTACCAAATTTCATGATTCTAAGTCAACGGGAAGTACCCTATAGGTTTTGATTCTCTTGTGAGTGTCAAAATATGCGCATAAACGAGGCATAGACAACCGTATCTTTTGATTGCGTTGATTTAGAACTTTGATTTTTAGGGTTCCGTACCCAAAGGGTAAAACGGAACCCTATTACTGAGGCTCCGCTGTCCGTCCGTCCGTCCGTCTGTCCGTCCGTCCGTCCGTCTGTCACCAGGCTGTATCTCATAAACCGTGATAGTTAGACAGTTGAAATTTTCACAGATGATGTATTTCTATTGCCGCTATAACAACAAATACTAAAAAATAGAATAAAATAAATATTTAAGGGGGCTCCCATACAACAAACGTGATTTTTTTGCTCATTTTTGCTGGATATTGATAACGGCAACAGGTAGACGCTTGAAATATTCACAGAATATTTAGTTATATATTTACTATAAGAATAAATAATTAAATTAAAATAAAACAAATATTTAAGGGGGCTCCCATACAACAAATGTGTTTTTTTTTTTTGCCGTTTTTATAGATAATGGTACGGAACCCTTCGTTCGCGAGTCCGACTCGCACTTGGCCGATTTTTTCACTGTTCAAAGGGATTACAGACCTGAGTATTTGATATTAATTTCAGCTTGATAGCTCTACCCGTCCTTGAGAAAAAGTGTCTTGACTGACGGACAACAAAGTGTTCCTATAAGGGTTCTGTTTTTAGGGTTCCGTACCCAAAGGGTAAAACGGAACCCTATTACTGAGGCTCCGCTGTCCGTCCGTCCGTCCGTCTGTCACCAGGCTATATCTCATAAACCGTGATAGTTAGACAGTTGAAATTTTCACAGATGATGTATTTCTGTTGCCGCTATAACAACAAATACTAAAAAATAGAATAAAATAAATATTTAAGGGGGCTCCCATACAACAAACGTGATTTTTTTGCTCATTTTTGCTGGATATTGATAACGGCAACAGGTAGACGCTTGAAATATTCACAGAATATTTAGTTATATACTTACTTTAAGAATAAATAATTAAATTAAAATAAAACAAATATTTAAGGGGGGCTCCCATACAACAAACGTGTTTTTTTTGCCGTTTTTATAGATAATGGTACGGAACCCTTAGTGCGCGAGTCCGACTCGCACTTGGCCGATTTTTTCTATTATGGTACGGAACTCTAAATAAGATGCCCGACGACTGCCCACACAGTAAATGCGCCGAAGATTGGTCGCGGTTTTCAGGTGGGTCACATTTCCTCACGTGACCCAACAAGGCAAGTGTTTCTCTGACATTTAGGCGACATCTCTGGAATCCATTACAGCATTGTATGACAAGCACATAATGATTAACTCACGACATTTTGGTAGCGAGAAAGTAGTCATTTTATTAATTCACATGCCTGCCATTTCTGTTTGGTTATTATAACGCTTATTAAAATGGCGTGGAGACGTGTTGATGTCATGAAAGCAGTGATAATGCCCAGGTTGGTCAAGGGGAAAGTGTACGGTCTTACGATAATGGATGAAACGAAGATTGTGTCCGGGCTATGTTTTTTGAAGTGATAACTTCTTATGGGAGGGTAAACAGCTTCGTTACGCCAGTCTGTCTGGCTTCCCTTTCCCTCACGCATACGGCAGCTTTAATTATATGTAGATTAGTTTAAGTTATCACTTCTGTCGGCCGTCCCGAGACGCACACGTTTTCTTTTTATATACAACGTCGGGAGGCATACAAAGATACGACCCACCTGATGTAATGTGGTTACCGTAGCCGTGAACGCTTGCAATACATTAAGTATCACCCGCGCGATGCCACTTCCGCTGTAAACACAACAACTCCTTAGGACGTTATTAGTGGCCTCAGTCACACTCGGGAATACAATAACCCTCCAAGGAATTGTTATTTGACTGCGGTTTCCTGTGAGGTGGAGGTACTTTCCCCTGGGCTTGATGGTTTTGATGCGCCCTACATTTCATAAAAGCATCTAGACCAAGACAAAATGACACGTTCATACCCACAAATGTTTGTCCTGTGCGGAAATCGAACCCACGAGCATTGGAGTCAAAGTAGCGTTATTAACCACTGTGCCGCCGAGCAGACTATCGATTATATACCTATTACAATAAATTCATGCCCGCATATTAGTACAATTACGTTAAATGTTACAATTAAAGATTATTAAGAAAAGATTGTCTGTGGTGAATTATTTCGAGACGTTTTTTTAGTTTCATGTTCATCAATTCTATAATAAGCTTTTTTACAGAGTACATTTTAGATGTGCTCTTAGAAAGTATTGCCAGGAAGAAAGGACAGAACTGCTTCAGTCAATCTATACATATACAATTCAAAGTCCTGACTGACTGATATATCAACACACAGCCTAAACCGCTAGTCCTAGAGCATGAAATTTGGAGTGTGTATTCTTTGTGAAGTGTATGTATCCACTAAGAAATGGTTTTTCGCAATTTCACACCTAAGGGGGTGATCAAAATATCTACCAATTCTAGCAAGCCGATGTACCAACATATACGCAACTTATATCTACTTCTAAGATTTTTTAAGAAGTTTAAAAATGACTTTACAGTTTTACGGACATACATTATACTCGTAAATATATTGAGGAGTAACAATAAGGATATATATTTCTTTGAACAGTTCCTTGAGGGATTCTTTGGAGCTCATGTTATAAATATAGCGAATGACTATTTTTTCGTATTTGTAAATACATGCTTATAAGCACATAGAAAACAGACATGTTCGTGCACACAGATGTTTGTCTTGTGCGGGAATTGGCCGTCTGTCTCATCACATACGAGTCGAACCCTCTTTTTTTTAAATAGGTAAAGAAGTAAGATATCACACCACAATAGTTAATGTTGCCACATCTCGCAGACCGGCAAAAAATATTCAACTTCATGAATATAATTTAAAAACACGTTCAAAGTTAAATAAGGAATTAATTCATAATGAATGGTTACTAGGATAAGATTATAGGTTTTTTGTTAGCAAACAAACGGCCATTTGCCAAATTTGGCGATGAGTTTGTCTCGAGCGAGAAACTTGCCAAACCGGTTCTTCACATATCACATTGGTATACGACTATTTAGACTTAAGAATATAATTGATATATTTTATACTAATGCAAATGGATATAAAGGGAAATTAGTATCTTTTGTAAGGTTTTTGCGATTTAGATAAATTATCTCGTTTCGGAGAAGTTAGCTATGCTACTTTTACACCAAGGCTCGTAGATTCGATTTCCACACATGACAAACATTTGTGTGTACGAACATGTCTGTTTGTCTTGGTCTGGGTGTTTTTGAGAGATGTAGGGCGCATCAAATCAGCCCGAATGGGGAAGAACGTCTACTTCACAGTAAAACGCAGTGAAATAACAACTCACTGGGGAGTTGTTGTGTTCCTGCGAGTGAATGGGGTTACTAGTAAGCTCCTAAGGAATTGCTGTCTTAGTAGCAGGGATGGCAACGTGCGAGCGATACTTCCTGTACTTCAAGCGTTCATAGTTTAAATAGATCATAAACAAAACAACACTGATATCGGAAGTGTTAAATAACTTTTTAACGTGTTAACTATTCCTCACCAAGTACATATGGGTCCAAATTAGGGTATAGTTTAATAGAAGACAGTTTAAACTATCCATAAATGCTAAATTGTCAGCGAGATATCAGTGCACATTCATTAAAAAAAAAACATTCACATTCTCATTTCATAAATCGGTTAAATCACAGCAACAAAAAAATTGTGAAAACACGAAACAATAACTGTTAAATGTAAAAGTTTTCAGTAAAAACTACACTCTACTTCCAACAATAGCTAGGTATTGTAGGTGGATTCTTACCTGATGTTGACTTGCAGGACAGGTCATTGATATTTCTGAAACAAGGAAACAAACGGATAAATAGAAACTATCATTTTTAGAGTTCCGCACCGACGAGGAAAACCGAAACGATAATAAGATCACTCCGATGGTTTATTTGTAACAAATTGAAATGAAATTTGGCACTAAAGTAGTTCATGGTTTGTATTAATACGTGTTAGCACACTGATTTATAGTGTCTATGCCACACACGTAACTGTGTTTTAGTGTACATCTTTTATCATTTAAAACCTTAAAAACGTTATCACACAATCATCGCCGCGGGTACAATTATCTGTATTTGTATTTTTCCAAATTTTATCGTTACACCGATAAGACTAGTCTCTGAACAAAGTCAATGTGACGTACAGACGTACACAGCAAACATAGCAATGATGAAATAAAAGATTTACATTACTCGCTTAACGTTTGTTATTTCAGAATATATTACGTATAGATAAACTTAATAAAACGAAATCTTCATCTTCTATCTATCTATCTATAACTTCACGCCAAATCCCTTGCGGGGTAGGCAGAGAGAACCGAGCGCCACGTGACTCGATCCTTACATATCTCACTCGCTTCTTTAACATTCATTGCTCTTCTCATGCACGCTCGCCGGTTTCTAGGGCTCCTGACATCACCTTCTGATAGAACATGACCAATTTGGTCATGGTAGGTCTTCATCTTCTTCTTAGATATCCCGTTTCTCAATCCTTTTACTGATTTTTACAAGAAGCGACTGCTGTCAGACCTCCACAACCCAGGGGTGAAACTAGATATTTCCTAGTCAGGCCACGCGTCTTTCGAAATATAATTTCTTGGACGTGCGGATTTCCTCACAATGTTTCCCTTCACCGCCGAACAAATGATAATTACAAATCTATACAGATAAATAAAATTGGAGTGTCTGTTTGTAATATTAAAATAACCGCTTTTTATTAAATGCATATGGATGTATACACGGTACATATACCAAAATATTTTATTACAATTTTTGTCTGTCTGTCTGTTTGTTCCGGGTAATCTCTGAAACGGCTGGACGGATTTTGACGGGACTTTCACTGGCAGATAGCTGATGTAATAAGGAGCAACTTAGGCTACTTTTATTTTTGAAATTTTATTTATATTTATTAATATAAATAAATAATAAAAAAATAACTAGTCGCGGACACAGCAAGTATCATATAAATTCGAAAACACGATTTTTGTGGTACATATCAGGATTCGTACCGAGGACCAGTTGATCAATTGGCCGATTCTTTATCCACTATCACTGCTCCTAAAAACGAAACCTTACCTAACTATACAATTTTATCCAATACGTTAGAGCCGTTTCTGAGATACACAAATTATATTCAAAGTAACAGGGTAATAATATTCTAGTAAAAGGGTAGTAATATTCTCGAAACAAGCTTAGAGAATTGTGACAAACAATCTTAGAAAGGAAGGAAGACTGATGAAAGAAGGAAGGCATAACTATCGAGCATAGGAAGTCAAAAACATCAAAGCATAACACATACAGACGTAACAGTCGACGGTTTTGCTCGCCGCGAGGAAGACATCACGAGACCATTGTTTTCTGCCACCGACGCATTGTTCCCGGGATGGGATTGAGTTAGCAAGCAACAATAATAGCAGTCAATTGACTTAATTTAGAGGCAACGAACCGTTCGCGTTTTGCAACGTGAAGACGCTTTTGGATGCAAGAGAATTGTATAGCCGATAATGATATGAGATTTAAATGTCAAGGGCGTTTGATAAATTTGATTGCTTTGATGTAATAATACCTCTAATTGATTGAATGGTATCAGGTGTCTATGTCTGATGACAGGCATATTTGGTAGCAATGTGATAGTGTATATATTGATTAACATCGGTACTATTTGACGAGCTCGGTGGCTCAGTCGTGAATGATGCGACTTTGACACCAACGCTCGTGGGTTCGATTCCCACACAAGGCATTTGTGTGCATGAACATGTCTGTTTGTCTTGGTCTGGATGTTTTAAGAGAGGTAGGGCGCATCAAACCAGCCCGTCTGGGGAAGTAGATCCACCTCACAGGAAACCGCAGCCAAATAACAACTTCCTAGACGGTTGTTGTGTTCCTGCGTGTGAGTGAGGTCACCAGTAAGTTCTCAAGGAGTTGCTGTGTAAGTAGCAGAGGACGCATCGCGCGAGTGATACTTAATATATCGCAAGCGTTAATAGGCTACGGTACTCGCTTTACATCAGGTGGGCCGTATGCTTGTATGCTTTCCGACGTAGTATAAAAAAATAAAAAATAAATAAAAATAAGTCATCTAATAATTATATGAGTGAAAGGAGATATCGGCAAGGGTTCGCCCCAGTCGCACACATATGGATCAAATTGGTGATGTGTTGAAAAAGAGCCATTAAAAGCACCTAGAACTGAAGAGCATGCTTTAAGAGGTTGGTGGGTGTGGAAGAGGCGAGAGAGGTATGTTTGGATCGGTGCACCTGGCGTTCCATTGTCTCTACCTACCACAATGGGAGACAGGTGTGATGATATGTATGTATGCATTTTATCAAATGTTTAATGACAAATACTGCAAATTTAAATGCAGTGCTTGATATTTATGTTCAGTCAGATGTTCAGTATCGAGGTCACCTGGAGGAGAAGGTTAAGCTGGCGTCCAAGAAACTCGGTGTGCTCAACAGAGCTAAACAGTACTTCAGCGCGGGGCAAAGGCTTATGTTATATAAGTCCCAAGTCAGACCGCATATGGAGTACTGTAGCCACCTTTGGGCGGGAGCACCTGGATACCAGCTAGGACCTTGTGACTCGATACAGAGACGAGCTGTGAGGATTATCGATGATCCTGGACTCACACACGGCATTGAGCCCTTGAGTTTGAGAAGAGATTTTGCTTCCCTTTGCGTGTTCTACCGGCTGTATAATGGGTTGTGTTCTGAGGAGTTGTTCGACATTATACCAACAGCCTCGTTTTACAATCGCACAGCTCGCCGGCGGCTGGGAGTTCATCCGCACACACTGGAACCGCAATGGTCGCGCACTGTGCGCTTCACGAGAAGTTTTCTACCGAGAACTATTATGTTGTGGAATGAGCTCCCTGCCGAGATTTTCCCAAGGGACTACAGTATGGGGTTCTTCAAGAAAGGCGTGAAGAGGTTCTTACAGGGTGGGCAACGCAAGAGTGACACCCCTGGTGTTGCAAATGCCCATAGGCTACGGTAACTGCTTACCATCAGGCAGGCCGTACGCTTGTTTGCCACCTTAGTGGTATAAAAAAAAATTTAGTCTGTAAGCGAGTGGGGATATAAAGTTTATAACATTACATGCAAAATCTGTACCTACTACTGGAGCTGATGAACGAAATTGAGAAACAAATTATTTCTCAATTTCGTGCATGTGTTTCGGGAGGGGAAAAATGAAATAGAGATAGCAGGAAGAGGAGAGCCGAATGAAACATAACGTAGTAATTGTGGAATGAACCCTGCCTAAGTTTTCCCAAGGGACAACAGTATGGGGTTCTTACAGGGTCGGCAACGCAAGAGTGACACCCCTGGTGTTGCAAAATGTCCATAGACTAGAGTAACTGCTTATCATCAGGCAGGGCGTACGCTTGTTTGTCACCTAAGTGGTATAAAAAAAAAAGAGTAACACCGCTCTGATGGCATATATCTCCTTCAGACACCATTGCTTAAATTTAGTTTGTTTTATGTTATAATTATGAAATTATATAATTACTATTCGGAGTTACTATGAAAATTATAAATATAATTATATTTATACTAAAAAGGACCGAGTCATATAGCGCCCGGTTCTCTCTGCACCGCAATGGATTCGGCGTGAAGTTATAGATAAATAGATTATTCGGAGCCAATTGGCACTATGCAGTAAAATTATACGCAAGAAAGTCGTAAATGGGAATTGTTCGCCTTGCCTCCGACGTTCTACTACTTTCATAATGGTATGTTATTTAAATTGTTTTTTACTGAACGTGTTAATACATAACATTTATAACCTACATACACTTTATTATGTATTATTAAATTCACAATGGTCTAATGTGTGGGAGACACGCGGTTCCCATATTTGTTCTAAAATTTCAACACAGAAGCGACGCATTCCGTATACAAGTCTGCATCTATGCCGTAGTAATATGGATATAAGATTCGTTTTTGTGTATGATTCAATAACTTTTTGTAATCGCAACCTAGTTGTATTCATGTGGAGTGCTGGTTACGCAAACCGCATTGTGATGTGACGTATGTTTGAAGAACCCGCCCGATGTTTCTCTTGCTCAAGTGACGATCTCTTTTTTGAGACCTGATTAAGTTCAAATTTCAACAGAAAGTTTACAACTGCAAGGGCGAATATATGACAAGTTATTATTTATAATTTGCTAGCTTTTACCCGCGGCTTCGCTCGCAGTGATAAACAATATTTTTTTTTTAAATAAAAAGTATCCTATGTTTCATCTGATACCTCCAAGAATATGTGTACAAAGTTTCATGACGATCGGTTGAGTAGTTTTTGCGTGAAAGAGTAACACACAAACGGTCATTCACATTTATAATAAAGTAGGATAATAATAACGTTTAAATTAGTAACTATACAGGATTAATGAATATAATACTATGTATAAAGTTACATGCCTATCATCATGCCTGTCTCCCATTATGGTAGGTAGAGACTATGGAACGTCAGGTGCACCGATCCAATCATACCTCTCTCGCCTCTTCCACACTCATCAACCTCTTCACGCATGCTCTTCGGTTTCGTGTGCCTTTGATTTGGCCCTTTTTCAGCACATCAGCTATTTGATCCATATGTGTGCGTCTAGAGCGAACCCTGCCGATATATTCACTCGCTCTTGCTCGATATACTTCTTTCGTAACTCTTTTGTCATCCATTATTTCCAAATGTCCAAACCATCTCAGCATACCGTTATAAAGTATTAATGCTCGTAATATACTAAGTATCACTCGCACGATGCCTCCTCTGCTGCTTACACAGCAACTCCTTAAGAGCTTACTGGTGACCTCATTCACACACAGGAACACAACACCAGTCTAGGGAGCTGTTATTTGGCTGCGATTTTCTGTGAGGTGGAGGTACTTCCCCAGACGGGCTGCTTTGATGCGCCCTACCTCACTTAAAACATCCAGACCAAGACAAACAGACATGTTCATGCACACAAATGTTTGTCTTGTGAGGAAATCGAACCCACGAGCGTTGGTGTCAAAGTCGCGTCATTCACGACCGCCCCACCGAGCTGTCAGTATAAGTTTAAAAATATTTTATTTAATTAATAAAAAGTAGCTTTAAACACATAAGTTGCATATGTTTTTGACATCACCGGAGCAGTGCGGAGCAGATAGCTCAGTGGATAAAGTAACTGTCTATTGACCAACTGGTCCCCGGTTGAAATTTTGGCATGTACCACTAAATTCGTGTTTTCAGATTTATGTACATAATTTGTAATTATGTCGAGTTCGGCGGTGAAGGAAAATATCACGAGGAAACCGACAAATCCAAGGAATTATATTTCGAAAGAGTGTGACTTAACCTAAGAAAGGTCTGGTTATCCCTCTGAGATCCGGAGGTCTGACGGCAGTCGCTTCAAGTATAAACTATTATCGTAACCAGATCCTTATGCTTAAAAAGCGGATCCCGCATAAACTTAAGGGTTAAGGTAAGACCGCACTAGGCGGAACTACGCTGCAGCGGAGCGACGCGACACTGCGCTTCAAAATATTGTTTCTAAGTAAATATATTAGAGATACCGCACTACGCGGCAACAGAACTACGCTGCGCGACCCTGCGCGCCAAAGTTGGGCAACCAAGCAAAGTTGACGCGCTGTGTCGTGACGCGCAGTTCCGTTGCCGCTAGGTGCGTTATAGTAAGCAGCGCGACCGCGACGCATCACATCTATTTCATACAAGTCAAAAAGTGTCGGACGTGCAATTTGTTTTGTAAAATGGATGAAGAAAAGTTAATTTTATTAGTTAGTAACTATCTAGAGCTATATGATTTACAAAATGTAAACTATATGAATAGTACGAGAAAAAATAACATTTGGCAAGAGATTGCAAAGGAAGTTGGAGTTGAGGGTAAGTTCTTTCTTATTCCTCGCAAAGGAGTGACACTATGACCACATCCACGTCAATTTCATCCATCGCGTTTAGTGGTTTCCGACCGACTAACGGATAGAATGTCGCGCCGCTGCAGTTCTAGTGCGATATATCGAACTTCATTTAATAATGTCGCGTCGCTCCGCTGCAGCGCAGTTCCGCCTAGTGCGGTCTTACCTTTAGGAAACGGGATAACGGTAAAAAGAAGATATTATTGACATCACATTTTGGTATCTCACTCGATAGACTTTTTTATCCACAATATTGAGTACATAAATAGTTTTAAGTCCTAGAAATCGGCGAGCGTGTATGAAATATCTATGAATCTTAAAGAAGCGAGTGAAGTGTGTAAGGACCGCCTCTTATGGCGTTCGGTTCTCTCAGCGTACCCTGCGGGGACCTGGCGTGAAGATATACATAGACATGTATACCGCTTGCATAGTTGTATGATAGCTTGAATCACTTGGTGTTTCGTTGTCGGCAGTAGAAGAGTTGTTACGCCGTAGTGTGTAATATTTTCCAGTAGTTCTCACGTCGTGACATGTGTTGTCACATAACAACATACAATCCTTTATTACAAACGCAACAATTGCGTGCAAATGTAATTATCCCATAGTTACTTATAATTGGTATATGGTAACATCTATGTTATGTAACTATAGTATAGTAACTGAATTTGATTTCCACGTCTGCAATGCGAGAATCACGCATACTAGCTCGGTGGCTCAGTCGTGAATGACGCGACTTTGACACCAACGCTCGTGGTTTCGATTCCAACACAAGGCAAACATTTGTGTGCATGAATATGTCTGTTTGTCTTGTGCTGGATGTTTTAAGAGAGGTAGGGCGCATCAAAGCAGCCCGTCTGGGGAAGTACCTCCACCTCACAGAAAATTGCAGCCAAATAATAACTCCCTAGCTAGAGGGTTGTTGTGTCCTGTGTAAACAGCAGAGGAGGCATCGCGCGAGTGATACTTAATATATCGCAAGCGTTAATAGGTTACGGTACCCGCTTTACATCAGGTGGGCCGTATGCTTGTATACCGACGTAGTATTAAAAAAAAACTATAGAGAACCAATGAGAGCGATGTTGCATAGTAACTCAATTCGCCGTTACGGGTCTGGGGTAAAGTAGAACGTGTAGCTATTATTGGCTAGTTTACGAACCAATATCGCTGCACTGATCGCTTATTGGTTAAGATAATCTCACATTGGTCAGTAAGGTCTGATTACTGAAATATTTAACTAAAACTAAAGATTTGGAGCTAAAACTCAACGTTTTGTGAGTGGCGGGTGTGTACGTGCGCGGGCAAATGGTTTATTTGCTTGTAGTGTAAGATAAGCCATGAACGAGATCAAATGTGAGATACATCGATCTAAGGTTAGAATCTTCTTCTTCCTAGCATTATGACGGTCCCTAAACCATTCGAATTGGCACGGTCCTATACTTTTAAGCCCAAGGATTTGGCTACTAATTTTAATGGAGTGACTACCGTCACGTCATGTCATAGAGTGATCTTCCCAATCTACATGGACAACAATAATTTTCTTAGGTCTTTCGAAAAATAATATCTCGAACGTGTAGGTTTCCTCAAGAGATTTTCCCTCACCATCGAGCAGATGATAATTACAAATATGTATGTACCTAAATCCGAAAATACCAATTTAGTGGTACATCCCAGGATTCGAACCGGGGACCAGTAGGGTTACTCTAGACACTAATTCCAATGTCAATCCGATTCCAATGTCAAAGTTTTCAGTAATATTTCATAATTCCGACTGTAATTTGTCAACCTGCGATTGCATCTTATTATTATTGCCTAAGGAGACAATCGGGGATGAAGATTAAACTAATCTGAGGTTCTTGTCGTGATTCAAGAACTTAATTCCAATAGCGAGTTATTGGAATTGGTTTCCAGAGTAACCCTACAGATGGTCAATAGGATGATTCTTTATTCACTGCACTATCACTTCACCCTGAACTTCTATCTACCTCTCTACCTATATCTTCACGCTAGGACTCTTGCGGGGTAGGCAAAGAAAACTGAGCACAACAAGACGCGGTCCTTACACTTTGCTCTTTACTAGCTATTTATACACCCTCGCCGATATCTAGGACTCCTGACGACACCTTCTGATAAACCACGCAAGCAAGTAAATAAGCACAGCACATCTACATCAACCATTACTCGTCCCACTGCAGTGACACGGGTCTCCCTTCAACCGAAGGGGTTTAGAGCATACTCCGCCACGCTGCTCAAATGCGGATTAGCGGAGGCCAGCGTTTTCAAGCCGCCCTAGTGCCACTGACTTGACAACAGCCGGGACCGAAGGCTTAACCTGCCCTCCGAGCACGGAGAAACTCGAGACAGTTAAACCCATCCATCCAGTGTTTGGTTAGAATGACGCGCAACGACGCCATCGAGCTCTCACAGCACAGCACATGCAAACGGTAAATATATGTAGAGGTTGATTTTAGAGGCCACATTCCGTCTGAATAAGTCAAGCAAATTAATTTCTACTTATTACTACATTAAATAACCTTCTTAATTGTCCACATTATAATGACAATTCATTATTTAAGCATTCAGAAACACTACAATAATATTTGTCTAGAAGTCAATTTATTAACATTCATTGCAAGATGGACAAGGGCAAGTCTGCTAAGTTCTTTGGCAATTTGTCAACATTTGAATGGCCATCGAATACCATAGTACTCGTATAATGTTGTGCACACATTAGGCAATATTAGTTTATTTGAGTATCCTCCACGGTGGCTATTAGGCATCATTTTATTTAATAGCAACGTCTTCACATACTAACAAAAATCGACACAGAGTCTTACAAGTTTTGATCGGGCCAATAATCAAGGTATTTAAATACTTATTTATGAATCCTACAATATGTTTTGTATTAGTACCTATAGATAAAATTTATTTAATATACATAGGGGTATGTGTTTGTTTGAATTATACATATACGGCGGTGAATGAATTTATTATACTATCGTTTTGTTTTACAATCGTAGAGGACTGACACGCGGGATATTTTATTGTTATTTTTGTTATCACTTACATGCGTACATAAGTATACACACACTTTTTTTTATCACTATGGCAATTATGATATTACGAAATAGAAGACGATAAAGATAGGGAACAATTTTATGTTGCTTTGATGCGCCCTACCTCTCTTAAAAACACCCATACTAAACATTTTCATGCACACAAATGTTCGTCCTGTGTAGGAATCGAACCTACGTGCCCTCGAGGGGTTAGTAATTGTCATTGGTGTCAACTACTAATCACTCGTGGGTTCGTATGTTCGTAACCATTGGTTTTACTACCCACTGCACCATCGAGCTCGTCAAATTTCTGTTTACTGTTGTAATGTATCAATATCGCGCCATCTACCGACGAAAAACATTTACTAATAAGTAAGCATAGCAGCTCATGGTTACGGATGAGATCCAGCTGCTTTTTCATAACACAAAACAGATTATTTACAGTACAATATTGCACGACTCAATTTAGGTTACGTGACTAAATAATTATCGAGTGCATTGCCTTCATAACTGTCTGCACACAAAGGTACTCTTGTTTAATATCTCATTTCAAACAATAACAGTTGTGGTTTATGTCTTTCAGTGGCCTTCTGTGAGCATTACTGGACGTTTATTGCTTAAAAATACAGACAAACTTTGCTATGTTATTTATTGCCATATAGCTTTTGCAGCGAGAGATCATGGGTTACTCGATGTCAGTCTAAATTCGTGTTTCCCAGAATGATCTATATCCCATGGGGTCGATTGTAACAAATAATGGGGTCTATCAGTTTCAAACCTTAGTTAGGCGGGGGTCCACGAAGAGCAGAAAATATAGGCAAAGGGTTAACGGGACAAAAATGATTGGAAATCTATGGTCTAAATTAACAGATTGTCTATGCGTCTATCGGCTGGTTTGTGAATTCAAATTTGATGCAATGTATATACAGCTAACTTTACATTAGCTTAACACTTTGATCTTTGTACCATTCTTATTCTGTACGAATAAGAGTTATAATCGCGCTTGAGTGTCACGCGTACGTACAAGAGTGTACTCTTAACTGTACATGCAAAAAGGGAATCTTCTCGTTCAAATCCGCATTCGGTCATGAAATATTCTGTAAGGTTCGAGAAAATACACTGACTCGTTTATCTATAGTAAGTTTTTGATTAAAAAATACAGGCATTTACTAATGAAATTGAGATTTATCAACTAAAGAATCCTTAACTACATAATGTATACAATCGTCAAATTTGTTATACGATCGGATCTAGTCTTTTTACGTCTTTTTTCAATAAGCCGCATAGCAAACAAACTACATGAGTTTGCTATCCGGTTTATTAAAAAATAGGCTATGTTCACATCAGGCGGGCCGTAAATATACTAATATACGGCCCGCCTGATTTAAACATCATCCATAGCCTACGGCCATAAGAATAGAGAAGGATCCCAATGTTCACAGTGGTATTAAAAAGTGTATGAGATGTTTGGGAATATCCGGTTTTGGGGATTATTCGGCCATTTTGGAAATATTCCTGATCTACATGTTATGTATATACATATATATTTATATATTCTTATGTATTATAAGTTTATTTATATAAAATTAATTTCTGTACGAGACTTACTCAAAATCTCTAAAGACTCGACCAATTTTGAAATAGTTTTAGAAAGAAAAAAATGCGTATGAAGTCGCTAGTATTAGCTAGTTAGTTATAATATATTAAAATATGCAAGACATCTCTGTGAGCTCATTAACGTTTGTATGCTTAACACTTTCTGAGATAAACGTCTGTGACAGACTGACAAACAATAGAGAGACAGGCACGTGAGCGATCTTACACGGATTGCGTTTTCTGATAACGTAACCCTCAATTTGCATTGGTTTAAATGTAGTATACCTACGAGTATATATGTAGTATGTAATACACAGTTACGCCGGCCACTTTCTTGCGCGACAAACGGTTGAGATGGTACACCGTCACCATATCTTGAGAGACAATAGCTTTCTTATGCATACTCTTCGTCTTCTTAGCGTTATTCCGTTTACTAGTCCATCAGCATTGGCGGGGTCCGTTACCTAAGACTAAGGATTTCGCGAAGATACTGATGTTTACATGGAGTGACTGCCGTCCGACCTCCACAACCCACAGGAAAAACCAGATCTCAGTGACGAGCTCGGTGGCTCAGTGGTGAAAGACGCGACTTTGACACCAACGCTCGTGGGTTCGATTCTCACACAAAACAAACATTTGTGTGCATGAACGAACATGTCTGTTTGTCTTAGTCCGGATGTTTTAAGCGAGGTACGGCGCACCAAAGCAGCCCGTCTGGGGAAGTACCTCCACTTCACAGAAAACCGCAGACCTTTGGACTCTTAAAACATCCAGACCAAGACAAACAGAAATGTTCATGCACATGTTGCAAATGTTTGTCTTGTGTGGGAATCGAACCCACGAGCGTTGGTGTCAAAGTCGTGTCATTCACGACTGAGCCACCGAGCTCGTCGTTGTGTGTGCATCCAACTCGTACTTTGCCAGTGCCATGTGTTCGTGAACTATGATTGTTTTTATAGTTGCGTCAATTTCTTGTGACCAATCCATATGTATACACAACAACTGGAGAGTCAAATGACAACTACTCAGCGAAAACATACGGGAGGCCTCAAGGAGTCAAATGGCGTATGTTGAGTAAGATTACATTGGAATATTAAAACATCAGATATTACACAAAGGCATCTTTTGAAACGTGACCGTAGAAAACTCCGACCTAGCTAATTGAAACCGAAACTCAAGAACACAAATATGAATCATTAATTTCTCGCGGTTTTGCATGAATGAATGTAACGTCACTTTGTAATATAAATCGTAAATCAATGGAAGAAGATATATATCACTTTAGCAACTTTCACTCCGCTGGTCAGAGTGCACATTGTAGTGAGTCAGAAATGGGAAGTGGCAAGTTTGCAACTTTGTAGGTCGTTGTACGTCTGTGACGTATATAAATGCGGATCTGTAGTATATGACGACTTTTTGATGAGATGACGTCGTTCGAGCCGTCTCCACTACCCCGCCAATCAAGCGACTTTCCCGCAAACTATCAATTTGCGCAATGATATTAAGAGGGTGCACACAGCTAAGTGGCGCCCTCATTTTGTTTTTATTAATAACGCTGTATTTAAGACCAATTCCAAAAAAAACGCTCTATAGTGCACTGAAGAACCATATTTACGTTTTTTTGAAACATATCTTGTATTTATTATCTATGACAAGTAACCAAAACTTTAATTATTGCTTATTGTGGCCACTTATAGCAATAATCAAAAGTATGACTAATTCTACATAAATAATAAAAAAAGAATATGTCTCAAAAAACATAAATATGGTTCTTCAGTGCCCTATAGAGCGTTTTTTTTTTGAATTGGTCTTAAATACAGCGTTATTAATAAAAACAAAATGAGGGCGCCACTTAGCTGTGTGCACCCTCTTAAGAGTTAAAGTTTGACATAAAGACTTCGCCGACACGTGGTTCATTTTGTCGAGTGCTATCACAAACCAAAAATTTGACGGCTCATTGGTACAAGGCACCCCAAGTTAGACAATTTTATCACAAATATCTCATCGCTTCTGCAAATTTCTATCGGTTCTCCATTTCGTTATTTCTTTCCTGCGTGCTACCGACTTCTTCCTACTGATATTCCGTTTGTTAATCCATCAGGATTGGCGGAGTCCGCCACCTACTGCTAAGGAATTGGCAAAGACACTGTTTTTGATGTGGAGCGACTGGTGTCAGAACTCCACAACCAGAGAGAATAAGATACTCATTCTTAAGTAAGACTTAACGAAACGAAGTGTGAAGAAGCACCTTGCAGGCCAGCATGGCAGCGTCAACTGACAGGACACTGTAGTCCTTTGTCAGTTGCAGCTGCAATTTGGGCTCCTCTTTTCGCTTACAAACAGGCGAAGCGGAGCCACTGCTGAGCCAATATAAAAAAAAGACTACACATCCTTTGAAAAATCTTTTCTTGGACGTGCGGGTTTCCAACGATGTTTATTTTATTACCGAGCAAGTGAAAATTACGAATATGTACGTAAATCCGAAAACACGGTTTACTGGTACATGCCCACATCAGGATTCGAACCAGGAACCAATGGTTTAGATAGAGAAATATTAAAGATCGACCATAGACTCGAGCTCTTATTTTCTTAGAGACAGTTTTAACATTGCGGCAAAGAGAATATATTTAATCAACGGCAAATAACTATCGTTAATAGATTCAGGCAATATTTTCGTCAAATTTACGTATGCAATTTAATTTAACCTTCTTTGTGTGCTTCCGCCACTATTCATGGGAACTAGCGCCGGCCGGCACCTATCTACTACCGTTAGTAGATACATCACGCCGTCACTGCCATGGCTGTGGGGGTATTTACATAGCCTCCGAAAGCGAAATTCGAAACGGATTCGAATAGCTTTAACTCAGAGTCCATACATTTTGACGGACAACTTATCGATTCAGTGGCAATGTAAAAAGCCCCACAGGTGGGTGTCAGCGGGCGCAAGTTTGCAGGAAGTGAGTCGTGCAAGCACACAAATCAAGTTAGATCAAATTACATATAAATAACCATTAGGTTCGTAAAATTATGATCATCAATATGTAGATTCGTTTAGATGTACCGCGGTAGTCAGAGGGGCACGTCCGCCCTCGTGGGGCCTGCTCGACCTCTCCGTTAAGGTTACTGTAATAAACAAGCAATATATTACCATAATTACAATGAGATAGATTATGTGTATGAAGATTGCTTTATTGAATAACAGATGAATGGCAAGATGAGACTATAAAATTATTTCTATCTATCTATAACTTCACGCCAAATCCCTTGCCGGGTAGGCAGAGAGAACCGAGCGCCACGTGACTCGATCCTTACATATCTCACTCGCTTCTTTAACATTCATTGCTCTTCTCATGCACGCTCGCCGGTTTCTAGGGCTCCTGACATCACCTCCTGATAGAACACGACCAATTTGGTCATGGTAGGTAAGTCTTGACCTTCCCCGGCTCCTACATCCTTCCACTTTTGCATTGTATATCTGCTTCGTCATTCTTTCATCTTGCATTCTTTCTACATGCCCGAACCATCGGAGCATGCCTCTTCTTATTTTAACACCGACGCTCTCTTTCAGACCAACTCTATTTCTAACATCATCATTGCGAATACGGTCTACAAGCCTTACGCCACAAATTTTGCGCAGCGCTCGCATTTCAACCGCGTTTATTCTACTTTCATGCTCTTTCTGCTATACCCAGCTCTCGCTTCCATAAGTTAGCGTTGGCACCAACACTGCATTGTGTATAGCGAGTTGTGCCTTCTGGCTCTAAAATTATTTGAGTTATAATAACAGAAAATATAAAATATCTTCTTCAAGGTATTCCGTTTTCTAATCCATACGGATTGTCTTAATACTTAATAGCTCAGTCGTGAATGACGCGACTTTGTCACCAACACTGGTGGGTTCGATTCCCACACAAGGCAAACATTTGTGTGCATGAACATGTCCGTTTGTCTTGGTCTGGATGTTTCAAGAGAGGTAGGGCGCATCAAAGCGGCCCGTCTGGGGAAGTACCTCCACCTCACAGAAAACCGCAGCCAAATAACAACTCACTAAAGGGTTGTTGTGTTCCTGCGTGTGAGTGAGGTCACCAGTAAGCTCCCAAGGAGTCGCTGTGTAAGCAGAAGAGGACATCGCGCGAGTGATTAATATATCGCAAGCGTTAATAGGCTACGGTACCCGCTTTACATCAGGTGGGCCGTATGATTGTATGCCTCCCGACGTAGTTTAAAAAAAAATTGTCGATGATTTTCCTTCACCACCGAGTAAGTGATATAAATATGTGCATAAATCCGAAAACACGAATTTAGTGGTACATGTACTCGCCAGGATTCGAACTGGTCCCAGTTGGTCAGTAGGCAGGTTTCTTATCCACTGGGCTATCACTGTTCATAAAATGTAGTTCATTTAAAACAAAAAGTATAAAGATTGGTGAATTATTATAATATATCTTGACGCCAAGTCCCTTGCGGGATAGGCAGAGAGAACCGAGCGCCATAAGACGCGCTCCTTACATACGTCATACATAATATGTGGTAATACAAATTAATAGATTCTCACCACAATAATACTTGAATTCTTTCCACTTCGAAGTTAGATTTTTTTATAGATCGTTGAGAGGCATGTAAGGATACGGCCCACCTGATATAAAGCG
Organism: Pyralis farinalis; assembly: GCA_947507595.1. Taxonomy (NCBI): domain Eukaryota; kingdom Metazoa; phylum Arthropoda; class Insecta; order Lepidoptera; family Pyralidae; genus Pyralis; species Pyralis farinalis. The sequence goes on along the minus strand of OX382268.1, from coordinate 34,713,415 downwards.
GTTGTATCGTAGTCTATAAACGCTTGCAATATATTGAGTATAACTCGCGCAATGCCATCTCTTCTATTAACACAGCAACTCCTTAGGAGCTTACTGGTGACCTCACTCACTCGCAGGAACACAAAAGCCCTCCAAGGAGTTTTTATTTGGCTGCGTTTTCTATGAGGTGGGGGGTACTTTCCTGCCCGCCTAGGGAAGTAGGTATCGCTAAATTCTTTAATGCGCCACACCTCTTTTAAAACATCCAGCCCAAGACATATACATGTTCATGCACACACATGGATGTCCTGTGTGGGAATCGAACCCACGAGTGTTGGTGTTAAATTAGCATTAACTAACCACTGCACCGCCCAGCGTCAAGTTAGTTCAGTTGTTGATTGAATATGTATATTGACATAGTAATTCGCATATTATGTTCCGTGTACGACTCAAGACGACACAGAAAGCATTGTGACTCATACATTTGGCTATTTTCACCAAAACCACGTTTCATAATAGGAATGACTAAGACACAGGCACTAGGCTGATTTAAAACTGGCTCCTTGCAAATTTTGTTAAATATAGATATACAAGTGCTGGAGTTCGCGCTTCGCGCAAATCCCACCACTACTTTTACAAAATGTACTTTTTTAAATACTTCCGGTTATCAAATTAACTCCATTTTGATACCATTAGAAAGATGCAATTTAGTTTGACTTTCCGGTGAAAACCGCATCTCAATCGCATTTATAGTTTTATTTCTAGAGGCCAAAATGTCAGTGCAGAGAAATAGAGGGAGAAACTGTACTATTTTATGGGTTAGGGATTGTCTTAGGTGTTCGCGATTGTTATACATTGAATTAAACAAATTTGAACGGAAGTGTCGTTAAAAATGGTTTAATTCAATGTTAAACCAGCCGAGACAGATACGACCGGGGCAGCCATAGTATGCATCTACTAACGGTAGTGTGTGGGTGCCGGCCGGCGCTAGTGCGCATGAACTAATCGGTAACGGAGGTACACAAAATAATCTGTGATCGAATTGTCTGTTAATTTGACTTTGAAAAAATAATAAATAACATTTGGGACTTACATATATACTTTTTTTCATACAACTACGGGAAGCATACATATCGCGCGATACCTCGTCTGCTGCTAGCACAGCAACTCCTTAGGAGCTCACTGGTAATCTCACTCGAACGCAAGAAAACAATAACCCTCCAGGGAGCTGTTTTTTGGCTGGAGATTTGCTGTTAGGTGGAGGTACTTGACTAGACATTAATGCGCCCTACCTGTCTTAAAAACACCCAGGTCAAAACAAACAGGCAAGACCATGCAAGCAAATGTTTGTCTATTGTAGGAATCGGACCACGAGCGTTGATGCTGAAGTAGCATAGCCAACCGCTCCGCCACCGAGCATCGTCAACTTGTACAATGGGTACAGATAACAGACCAACATACCTTTACTTAGTAAATATTTATATACACGTGCGTCAAGATGACATCATTATTAGTTCAGGACGAGAGACTTGGCCAACTATGTTCTACTACTACACGCAGTGACTTTTCATTCATGTAGGTTAAGAATGTTCTATATACCGTCGAGAGGCATACATGATTTTTTTTTTTACACAACTAGATTGGCAAACAGGCATACACGGCCCGCTCAGATGAAAAGCGGTCATCGCAGCCTATTAACGCAACACCACGGGGATGTTACTCGCGCGCCGCCAATCTTGTGACTTAAACCAGAGCTATATAAATATAGCTGCTTGGCGGTAGAAATAGGTGAGACAGAGGTACCCATGCCGACGACTTTTGTACAAAGTCTCCGTAGTAAACAGTCACCGTAGGCTATGGAAATTTGCAACACCAGGGGTGTCAATCATGCGTTGCCGACCCTCTAAAATCGACGCCCGACAGAAGTGATACCTTAAACTAATCCGCTGCCGTATGCGTGAGAGAAAGGGAAGCCAGACAAACTGGCGCCGCAACGCGTTACGTAACGACGTCGTTTACCCTGCCATAAGAAGTTATCACTTCAAAAAAAATCTGTCGAATTGAGAAACTCCTCCTTTTTTTAATTCGGTTAAGAAGTAGAGATACAGTAGATAAGAGCAGTTGCATTACTTATAATAACAAAAGATTTGTTGGCTTTGTTATTCTTTACACATTCTCGCTGCTGGTGCGAAGCAATGCACTATGCACGAATGAATTTATTATATTTTTTTTATACAACATCGGGAGGCATGCACGCATACATCCCGCCTTGTAGAAAGCGGTTGCCGTAGCATATAAACATTCGCAATACATTAAGTATCACTCGCGCGATGCCACCCCTGCTACTAATACAGCAACTCCTTAGGAGCGTACTGGTGACCTCACTCACAGGTAGGAACACAACAACCCTCAGGTATTTGTTATTTGACTGCCGTTTTTTTTATGGCGAGGTACTTCCCCAGACGGGTTTCGATGCTTCCTACCTCTCTTAAAAATACCCAGGCCAAGGCAAACAGACATGTTCATGCACATAAATGTTTGCCCAGTGTGGGAATCGAACTCACGAGCGTTGCTGGTATCAAAATAACCTAACAACATTATAACAAATATTCACAAGATTGGGGATCCCTCAATAATGTTTATAAACATCACCAAACTCACATCAAGTATATTGTAGCTATTTAATTATGGGCATGAAGATGGGGATTGGGGGGTCGGTACCAGAAGCGTGCACGCCGCGACCCTGCTAGCCCAACACTGTGGACTGCAATTCTGGACCCAAACCGCACAGACGCGCGGATTAGGGCGTCCCCTGGAGGCGACGCGCACCGATCCGCCCCCGTCGGTGCGAAATCTAGGGCATGCGGCGGTGGGGGCCGCCACCCACCACGCAACGCCCATCCCGGCGGGTCGAGGAGAGCTGAGTGTCATATAGGCACATGGAATGTGAGAGGTGGTCTAAAAGATAAGATGAATGAGTTGATAGATACAATGAATGTGAGATGCCTAGATGCTTTGTGTGTGTCAGAGACCAAGCGAAAGGGAAGCTACACCGAAGATGAAGACGGTGACCAACTCCGTGTTGTGCAATCCACTTATGAGGATTGTACAGCATGTGTGCGGGTGGACGGCAGCTTGTCGCCCTGGTTTGATGTCTACATTGGTGTCAGACAGGGATGCGTGCTGTCGGCTCGGCTGTTCATCCTGTATCTGAAAAGTTGTCTTCAGAGAATAAGAAATAAGAATGTGGGAATGCGAATGGGTGACTCAGTGGTCAACTGCCTGCTTTATGCAGACGATGCGGCATTAATAGCAGAATCACCATCCGAACTGCAAACACTAGTTACAACAATGAAAGATTGATTGTATGAAGAAAGGCTTACAATTGAATGCGAAGAAAACCAAGATAATGGTATTTGAAAGAGAGACAACCAGAACGAACACTAGGATTATGGTTGATGATGTAGTGTTGGAGCAAGTGAATGAGATTGTATATCTTGGAAGTGCTTTTAGCAGCAATGGAAGGTACACCGCTGATGTGGAGAGACGAGTGAGTGCCGGGAATAGGGTGATTGGAACGTTGGGTAAACTTCTAGGCAGCCGAAATCTAAGCCAGAAGGCACAGCTCGCTATACACAACGCGGTGCTAATTCCAACGCTAACTTATGGAAGTGAGAGCTGGGTATGGCAGAGAGAGCATGAAAGTAGAATAAATGCGGTCGAGATGAGAGCATTGCGCAAAATTTGTGGCATAACGCTTGCTGACCGCGTTCGTAATGAAGACGTGAGAGAAAGAGTTGGTCTAAAAGAGAGTGTCGGTGTTAAGATAAGAAAGGGCATGCTCCGTTGGTTCGGACATGTAGAAAGAATGCGGGACGAAAGAATGACGAAACAGATATACAATGCAAAAGTGGAAGGATGTAGGAGCCGAGGAAGGCCGAGACTAACCTACCATGACCAAATTGGTCGTGTTTTATCAGAAGGTGATGTCAGAAGCCCCAGGAACCGGCGAGCGTGCATGAAAAGAGCTATGAATGTCACAGAAGCGAGTGAAATATGCAAGGACCGCGTCTTATGGCGCTCGGTTCTCTCTGCCTACCCCGCAAGGGACTTGGCGTGAAGATATACATACATACATACATGAAGATGCCATGTTTGAAAACATTGTATTTATTGAAATAAAATTATATAAAACATGTTTATTTGTTGTAAAAACGCCAAAGTAAACATCTCCAGCGCTATACCGTTTGCTCTCAAACAGGTGTGCCAAAGAATGACTTTCTCCGGTGAATACGAACATTGTACAAATAGATAAGACTGTCAAAAATGTGCAAAAGAATCGATTAGCTGGACGTGGGCACAATAAATCAGCTGGGACGGTGGTATCAGCCGATCGCGAGCTCTGCTTATCATCAATCACTACAGATGGTGCAACGGAGGAAAGTGAACGTACTTCCGTATGGCGAATAAAACGGTAATGGCGGCATAAAAAGCATTCAATCATGGGAATTATCTAGAGATGTCAAGAGTCGGGAAAGCTGACTATTCGGCCATATTCTAATGATGTTTGATTCGAACTTTTAATCGATTAATCGGCGAGTAAACTAAAAGTTTTAACTAGTTTCCTCCACTATTCCCAATTATTCAAAATTGTGAATTTTAATATATTTGCATTTTACAACTTGTATAAAAAACTTTCTTATGGTATATTGTAGCTTAAGAATACTACACATCAGCCGATTAAAGTTGCCTAACGACCTTTCGAAAAAAAAAACCTATTATAGGTGTCCATACATGTTAAGTACAACGGAATGTTCCCAAAGCGTCAATAGCCGAAGTGAACCCTCACACTCTCGCAGGAACACAACAACCCTCCGGGCAGTCGTTATTTGGCTGCAGTGTTCTGTCTGGTAGAGGTACTTTCGCAGTCAACCTATATCCCTACTCCTGTTTGATATCTATACAGATAAATAAAATTGGAGTGTCTGTTTGTAATATTAAAATAACCGCTTTTTATTAAATGCATATGGATGTATACACGGTACACATACCAAAATATTTTCTTTTACAATTTTTGTCTGTCTATCTGTCTGTCTGTTTGTTACGACTAATCTCTGAAACGGCTGGACGGATTTTGAGGGGACTTTCACTGGCACATAGCTGATGTAATTAGGAGTAACTTAGGCTACTTTTATTTTAGAAATTTTATTTATTTTTATTAATATAAATAAATAACTATTCCGCGCGGACGAAGTACATAATACAAATCTATTATTATTTTGCTGTACGCTATTTTACTCTGTTTATTTCTACGAATAAATAATGCTTGTATTATTTAGGTATTTATAATCAAATCAAATAAATAAAATTATAACTGAACAATAACTTTAATCTTTAAATAAATAGTGTAATTGAAGCATTGAAGTCATCAGAAAATTAGTATAGCAACATGAATAAGCATCGACTTCAATGAAGTCTGCTTTACAGAATGCGTCAATTTTTTTTTATAATTTCAACATTGTTCGTCTGTACGTTTGTTTGTACGTTCAACATTGTATATGTCTCTTTATTTTCTTTTTTATTATTTTCATTAAAGCGACTGATGTCAGATCTCCACACCAGATCTATCGAATTTCGAATATACATTTATTTTTGATTTGCGGATTTCCTCACGATGTTTTTCTTCACCAGTGACGTGCACTTAACTGTACCTACACGGATATTTACCACTAAAATCAAACAAGCAGTGTATTACGAAAACAATTTCGTTAATTATGTAGTGAAAGTCATTGCCGATATGATTTTATTGTGAACATCAATATTTGAGAACAATTCAAAAATGGCGGATGTCGCTTCAATGAACACGGAACGGAAATTAATATATTTGAGTGCGGTAATAAAGTAATTACTAATAGATTGTCAAAACTTTATCTCAATCAGAATCGTAATTATAGTGCTTAATGTTTCGGCCACACCACACTTGAGTAACGCTCAAATTAAAATGTGATTCTATAATCTATGACTCCATTAAATCATAATGAACATTAATTTCCGAACAAATTAAGTTTTAACAGACGGTTCATTCGAATGAATGTGCTCTCGAGTGAATGCTTCATTTTTCTTTCATTCCATATCTACACGGTTGAGTTGGAATCACCTAGAAAATAACATTCCCATAGTCTCTTCTAATATGTCGTCGAATAAAGTCGCGTGTCTTGTAATTAGTTAATTTGTGACCAAGAAGTTAACAAAAGAAAACGTCGACGAAGGTGCGCTGGTCTAAGGTAGTGGAAGCTTGAAATGCATTGTTGATAGAATTATGCGATGAAGATCCAGAATTGTATTGTAAACATTTACGAACGATTTTCAGAGTCGACGACGCATAAGTAACAACCCCGGTGTTGCAAATGTCAATAGGGCGATCGTCTGTTTGCCACCTTAGTGGTATAAAAAAATGAATAAAAGCAAACTTGAGGAATTTCTGCCACCTGTTGCACCGTTAATAACGGAAGAAAGGACTGATGATGAAATAGAGTATACCGAACAAAGTCACGTGGCGATGGGTTCTCTGTGCTTTTAGCCCTCAAAGGCGTTGGCAAGAAGTTATTTATATATACACAGATAGATAGAGTATAGCTAACCAACGTGACGCTAAATTTGTGGTAAATTAACTTAAGTTAAATAAAAAAAACTATTTTACCAATTAGTAACTTGTAAAACTTCCCATTTTAAGTTTCTATCATTTTCTTATAAACCTCTGTAAAAAACTCAGATCTGCTGAAGCTGAATAATGAGGACTAAATCAGGACATACTGTAAAAAAAACACATCAATTCCTTTAACGATTCGGGAGAAAGTTGAGCACAAATGTTTGTTTACATGTATACACAGGACTCTGTGAATGTAAACAAACATTTGTGCTTTTCATGCCATTATAAAATTGCATAAAGCGACTGTGGAGGACTTGAAGCACAACCATATTGGCTGAGGTTCGAATTCTCCTAGAATGATAAACGAATACTAAAATATAATTGACTACCTACCTATCTGTATCTACAAGCAGTCATTTATGGAGTAGGTAGAGAAAACAAGAGCTACACGCTACATGACTCGGTCCTTACACATTTTACTCGTTTCTTTAACATTCATAGCTCTTTTCATGCACACTCATTCCTAGGGCTCCAGACACTACATTCCGACACACGACTAATTTTGTCGTGGTAAATAAATAAATATAAATAAATAAATAAATATTTGCGGACAAATTACACAGCGCCATTTAGCCCAAAGTAAGTGAAGCTTGTGTTATGGGTACTAGACAACTGATATACATACGTAAATATTTTTTTTTGTAAATACATACTTATTATACATAGAAAATACCCAGACCAAGACAAACAGACATGTTCATGCACACAAATGTTTGTACTGTGTGGGAATCGAACCCACGAGCGTTGGTGTCAAAGTAGCGTAACAACGCGTTTCACCACTGCGCCACCGAGCTCGTCAAGGTAGGTAGTACTGATCTTCCTCGGTTCCTACGTCCTTCTACTCTCGGGTTATATCTAATTGACAACGATATTTATCGACAAATATTCGTAAAATCATCGTTGCTTTGGCGAAAAATTCCACTACATAATTTCTCACAGCTAGGAATGAAGTTTCATCAAATATATTAAGTTACAAAGAAGTTCGACGAACCAACCTGTCAGATCACTTTCTACTGCATTCGATATCGGCACGCCCTTCGCTTCTACAGTAGCCCAAGATGCAAGAATTCCACACAGTAAATGCATTTTGAGGAATATGAGGGCTGAGAGAACTATTGATGTAATGGACCATTTATACAATAAAAAATGATTTGAAATGTTTTAATGAAATTAGAAAAACAAATTAAAATTGTAAAAGCAGTGACAGCCCAGTGGATAAAGAACTAGCCTATTGACCAACTGGTCGCCAGTTTGAATCATGGTGTGAACATGTACCACTAAATTCGTGTTTCCGGATTAATGTACATATTTGAAAAATACCAATTGCTCGGTGATGAAGGAATAATCGTGCGGAAAACCGCCCGTCCAAGAAATTAAATTTTGAAAGACGTAGCCTTACCTAAGAAAGGTCCGGGTTTTCCTCTGGCTGGTGACGGTCTGACGGAAGTCGCTTCATGTAAAGCCATCACTATCATCGCCAAATGCTTAGGCTTAGATAGCGGACTCCGTCAATCATAAAGGATTAAGTGAATTGATCGTACGAATCGGACGGTAAAATTCTGAGGTCTACAAACCGGCGATCTTGCATGAGAAGAGCAACCCACCACCGCCCATGGCTCCACCGACCTCTCGGGTCATTTGAGCCGAATCGCGGGAGATGCGCACGGCACATGCTGCTCTAAGGCTCTCTTCGTGCCGCGGCCAATTCTTCGCTCCCTACAAATTGTTTAATTCATGAGAAGAACAATGAATATTAAAGAAGCAAGGTTTATATAAGGACCGACTCAAGTAGCGTTTGGTTTTCCCTGTCTACTCAGCAAGGGACTCGCCGTTAAAATATAGATGGAGATAATTTTAAATTATCTCTAGGTACATACTCTTTTTAAAATTATTTTATCTATATATATAAAAATGAATGTTTGTCTGTATGTCCTCTATGGACTCAAAAACGGCTGGGCAGATTTTGATGAAATTTTCAGTGAAACTTCAGGTTAGCCCAGCAGGTGATCCTGTGAAGTTTGGTAGCGATCATATCACCAGTGCGAAGCCGGGACGGATAGCTAGTAATACAATAAATTTGAAGCAACTTAGTCATAAAGTGAAACCGATGTGTTACCTTACGCACCTAGTCCAATATAAAAATATGATTTCTCTACTTTCTTGTATAAAACAGGAAAACCAGACACTGGATAGAACAGACAATTCGTACTATTGAAAAAAAAAACATAATCGTTCGGTTCGGTAAAGACTGGCGTCCACTCCAGTGCTAAAAACAATACATCTTAGAATAGTATTTTCCTCAAGTGCTTTTGCTCAAAAGGAACAACGGAACTATACACTACTTACGTGTCTCTCTGTCTGTTAATCTGTCACATGCATTTATAAATAAAGTAATATTCTCTTAGAAATTATACAGCGCCATCTAGTACCAAACACAGTTTGAACTATGGGTAGTCAGACAACTGATAAACATACGTGTTGACTTTTTATAAATATATGCGTAGAATATATTATATAAACACCTAATTTAGTGTTAAATGTGTAATTTAGTTATGTAGTGCATAAAGAACTGGCCTAGACTGATCCCCGGTTCGATTCGAATCCTAGCGTAACTAAATTCGTATTTTGGGATAACGTACGTACAAATTACAAATGTTGTAATTTGTAGTTAATCACTTGTTGGGTGAAGGAAACATTGTGAGAAAATGCGCACTTCCGAGAAATTATATTTCGAACAACACCTGTGACTTAAGAAAGGTCTGGTTTTCCCTATAGATTGTGGAGGTGGCAGTCGCATGTAAAAAATCTTCACCAAATTTTTAGGTTTAGGTAGCGGACCTCGCTAATCGGAATCTGTTAGTACTCAGTAGACCTTTCAAATCCACAAAAAGTTCATTCATAGAGACGCCGGACGAAACTGTACAGCAATTGCACTCCAAGCTTGACACTTTGGCCTGCGTATCGTTATTATGTAAAGTGCGTACAGGTAGCAGAGATAACGAATGGAAACAAACATTCAGGAGCGCACAACATATTTTTATTTCATATTTAACAAATTAAATATAAATACTAAAACCCAACAAAGAAAAAATTGCCTACTGAAAAGATACAGGAATAAGATTTCAATGTAGGCATATTTTTAATTATAATTGATATACAGTAACAAATATAATATTAGATTACTTACATGAACTGATTGCTAATTATTAAATAAATAATGTCATGTATCTCATTTAAACAGGCGTAGACGACTGGATTTGTTGCTTTATTATTAGTATCTATTAAAATTTAATTAATTTTCGATCCAACTATGTAAATATTGTATGCCTTGCCAAATGTGACAAATTTATGTACGGACAGGATTCTCGTACCAAACTTTACAGGCAGTACTCCTAGCAACGGTTACGACGACGCCGTTCCTGCCTGCGAGAGAAAAGGACGAGGATACTAATCGTATGATTTGTAATGAAACTTAGTAAAGGCCAGCGTGTTTACCATTTATATCTCGTCTCGTTGAACGTCCTTTAGTGCGTAAAATGGGCTACAATTGAACTAGTGTTACGCGTGATCTGCTCTTAATCACGTCGCTTGCAGTGTGCAATCCGTAGCAAACCTGTCGATCTTACAAGGCGGTTGGCATTCAAAAGGAATGTCCAAGTTCATCCAACTGCGGTTTCTCGTTCGTGACTCGAATATCGACGTAAAACCCCGACGGCCAGCTTCGTACATGATTTGTACGAAACATACATACTGTCTCACTCTCATATCGCGAGGGGAATGTTCGGAATTCAGTAAAGCTAGGACATTTCGCTACGCTCAGGTACAAGGACAAGGCTTATCGATACATAAGTAATTCTAACATACACATTCTGATACATACTGACGTACCTACTTGTTTTATATAGTATAATTTACTAGGTATTTTTTGCCTGATTTCTATGGAGTAGCGGAGTATCCTAACACAAGTATACATTGTACTCGTATGTTCAAAAAATATTGCCGAATAAAGATTTTTGTATTGTATTTTTGTACCGTATTTAGGGTCGGATAAATTTGTGGTTTGCTGCCTTTTCAAATGCATAGCTAAACAATTTTCCTCTTCTTATCGTTATACCGTTTCGTAATCCATTAGGATTGGCCGAGACTGCAACTTAAATACTTTACATACTTGTTATACTTGTTTCTAAGGATTGGGCGTACATACAGATATTGACATGGACCTCCACAACCCAGAGGGAGAACCAAATCTTTTTTAGGTTAAGTCACACGTACTTGGAAATACAATTTCTTGGACGTGCGATTTCCTCACGCTGTTTTCCTTCACCGGCGGGCGAGTGATAATTACAAATATGTACGAGTATATATATAAACGCGGTTGAAATGCGAGCGCTGCGCAAAATTTGTGGCGTAAGGCTTGTAGACCGTATTCGCAATGATGATGTTAGAAATAGAGTTGGTCTGAAAGAGAGCGTCGGTGTTAAAATAAGAAGAGGCATGCTCCGATGGTTCGGGCATGTAGAAAGAATGCAAGATGAAAGAATGACGAAGCAGATATACAATGCAAAAGTGGAAGGATGTAGGAGCCGGGGAAGGCCAAGACTTACCTACCATGACCAAATTGGTCATGTTCTATCAGAAGGTGATGTCAGGAGCCCTAGAAACCGGCGTGCGTGCATGAGAAGAGCAATGAATGTTAAAGAAGCGAGTGAGATATGTAAGGATCGAGTCACGTGGCGCTCGGTTCTCTCTGCCTACCCCGCAAGGGATTTGGCGTGAAGTTATAGATAGATAGATGTACGAGTAATTCGTATTTTCGTGAAATCTCTAGGGATTTCGTGAAATCTCTGAAATCATAATTTCCCTGAAACTTATATAAATATTTATATCGACGCAGTTGTACGTTTCCAGACTACACTGGTCTACAAAAGTCGACGAGGTTGTAGACTGTGTGAAGAATAAGACCAACTTCACCTTGAAGGTTGAGCGACTGGAATCTCGCTATAAAGTAAATTTAGTTCCTTTGTGGTGAGAGTTCCTACTCGTCATCTGACGAAATTCACAAACGAAGAATTCTGGCTGGACGAAATTGTGTTTCGTAAGTTCCGAGGACGATTATCTAACAATGCGCTATACAGTGACAACTCTAAGTGAAATTAGTTAAAGTTAAATTTATAATATCATATATATTTTAAGTTAGGGTAATTATATCTAGGGACTAGTGTTGTAAAACCTGTTATCTGAAAATAAATTATTTGAATGGAATATATTTAGTATGCATTAAACCTTCACACGGGGGTTTATTGGCTTACCATAATCTTTTGAACCACAGTCAACCTCACTAGCATGTGATGCGCCTTGCCGTAACTGCGTCACATCAATCAAAGGAGATATTATGACATTTGCCACCCCCATAGGTCAAAATTATATTTTCATTGATAGCTTTAATTTGTAGAACAATAAGTTACTAGATGTTTTATCAAATGTCAGGAGCCCTAAGAACAGGCGCGCGTGCTTGAAAAGAGCTACTAATGTTAAAGAAGCGAGCGAGGTGTGTAAGGACCGCGACTTGGGGAGTTCGGTTGTCTCTGCCTACCCTGCATAAGAGATAGCTTGAAGATTTAAATAGATCTACAGAATAAGTCACCGATTAACATCACATTGATAGTGCCCGTGCTACAAGTGATGGCGATTCCTATAATTTACCTATATTAAAAGTATCGCAGGCAGTTTGTATGTTACACTTTCCAAGATGGCAGAAATGGTATCTAATCAACGTTTTCCGTACGACTCTCGACTACAAACCTAAGTTGAAAATCGTATTCAAGGTGACGTACGAGTACATAAGTATATGAATGAGCAGGTGGAAGCTAATGATGTCATTATTAAAATAACTATGTTATCATTAAGGAATTTCAAAATGAATTGAATGGACTATGTACTCAGCTTTTATTTTTAGTGGTGTAGAGTTAGTAAACTAATACTCAGCCCGATAGTAACAGTACGGTTGCCTACACCAAACTATCGTCGAATGATGGGAACGTGTCTATAACATTGGTGGATCAAAAATATATCTGCTGAAACCTACTTCTATATATTTAACTTCTTCTTAGAGTTATCCCGTTCTCTAATTTACATTTTTACATTTATTACAATTATGTAACTTTAGGATTGTCAAGAATCCTTACACTTCATCTCTGAACAGAAGCACAAGCCTAAAAGCGATTGCTAGCTGCGACTGCACAGCAAAAGGGATTTCTTCGCGACGATCACACTGACTTGTGGTAATCAAAGTATCTTTTTTCAATTACAGACACATGTAGTCCGCGGCTTTCCTCTATGTGAGGACAATCTGTATATGTAATAAAGCTCCGGCGCTGCTGCGCGCATAACAATGAATGCATTCACTTGACATCATATAATTGATATGCAGCAGAAAGAAGGCGACAGTACAGAGCCTTGAGGTATGCCAGCATTGAAGAATGTGCTATCGGTGTTATTATAGCACAGTAGCTTTAATGCATTGGCTGGATAAGAACAATCCATCAAATAAAATACCGGGTAACCCCTAAGATGGTAGAATTTCGATAGGAGACCTAGGCATCAGACCCGATCAAACGCCTTGGCTATATCTGGGCGGAAAGTCAATGCATCACCTTGGTTCTGATTTGTCAATGGCGTGTAAGATGACGTCTCCAGTTAGGTATAAAATCTTGGCCCTCCTAATTCAATTATCAGGAAAGTTAGATATTGGGATAATTATGCAAATATGCTACTAAATACGTTACAAAATTATTCCGTCAATTTTTGCCAAACCGACGAAATTTTTTAAAGTGGACTAATATTTCAAAAGTTGCGCATCATCTCGTACTTTGACGAAACTGCAATATATCAGTATTAATAAATCAAGGTTACTTCATTAATATTCTGTGTTAAATATATTAATTAGTTATTATATTGTAATAAATAAACAAAGTTTAACATAATAACGTACAGCCATTTAAAAGAAGTGCTGACTGACAAATACAAGCACTGATTCGAGAAACTGAAACTTAAATAAATAGAAGTATTCCGATTAATGTGCGGTATCGAACTTAGAAAGATTTATTATTACGAAATAATAAAGTATCCTTATCACCCAAGAGGGTTAATCTCAGAGCTGGTAAAATGGAAATAGAAAGTATGAAATAATTAATAAAATGTACATACATGCGTGTTCAAAATTTACGATGACGTACATTATCTAATATTATGCTTTTGAAAACACAATCGTGTTTGTGTCCTTAAAAATATAACGGGAAACCATTTATCAATTATTTGTAGCCTACATTGAAGTTCGTCGTCGTCAGTAGTGAAAAACGAAATAATGATAAAAGACTTCAGGGCAACGATTTTCAGTCATTTGAAAAGTACTATATCTACGAAAGAATGTTGTTTTGGGAGTGAAACACCTCATGTTTGATCGTGGACGTGTATCTCTGCATGACGACACTCGTGAACGTTGACCTTAAACTGAAACCACCGTGGTTACTAATGTTATGCAGATAATTGAAGAAAACGACGCATCATCCACTAGGTTTCGATGATAGACCACAAACACGGACTGACATAACACTCTTTTCCCACAATCCCTATGAGGCATTATTTCAGATTTAAAATTTCAGTAACCCGTATGTATGATCGAAGTTTGCAAATACACTTAATTATTACATAGAACCATACACACCTCGCTCGCTTCTTTAAGAGTGATAGCTGTTGTCTTGCACCAAAGGCGAATAAAAAAAATAAAAAAAAACCAGTTGAGAATGCGCAAGCTTGCATTGCCAGAGGAACACCTGGCTCGTCAATTATATAACAGTTTTTTTTTAAACTTTGTCGGCCATTTTGACCATGTTCCGTAAGAGATAGGAGGTTGGTTTTTCAGACATTCCTATTCTACTTTTTTATGCTGAATCCGAATCTGAAGTCAAAATTCGAATATTCAAATAAAAGCGACAGACACACACAGACAAACATATAGATTTCATATAGGAACGGTGTTCCTGAAAACTTGGACGTGATGGTAGTACTGATTGCTTTGTTCAAAGGAACGTATTAATGGCAACTGCTTTGGTTTTTGTTATATTAGCTTCCGCCACCAGCTGGTTCAAACGAAATAGCGGTGGCCTGCATTCATCTACTACTTTCAGTAGATGCAAGCTAGTAGTTGATACTAGAACGACACAAAATATTATTCTGTAGAGTAGAGTAACCCCAGAATCTATTAACTATTTATTTTATTAATTTTATAATCTGATTTGCGATCAACACATTGTGTTCATTAGTAACAACTCGTTTAGTATGTGCTGATCAGTGTTATCAGCGGCCTTCGTTTTTACTGTGGAAACTATAACTACGTCAGTACGGCACTATGATGTTATAGTTAATTCTGTATTTGCCATGTTATTATGTACGTATGTATATCTTCACGCCAGGTCCCTTGCGTGGTAGGCGGAGAGAACCGCCATAAGACTTACATACTTTACTGGCTTCTTTAATATTCATAGCTCTTTTCCTGCACGCTTGCCGGTTTCTAGGGACCTCGACACCTTCTGAAAAAATACAACCAAGGTCATGGTAGGTTAGTCTTGGTCTTCCTCGGCTCCTACATCTTTCCAATTTTACGTGCGATTATTATTATTTTAAATGTGTATAGCTATTGTTTTATTAATTATTATTTGATTATTGTTACCACCACATCAGCCCTCACTCATCCCAATGCAGGGATACGGGTCTCCCTTCAACCGAAGGGGTTTAGAGCATACTCCACCACGCTGCTCAAATGCGGATTGGCGGAGGCCAGTGTTTTCAAGCCGCCCGGGGGCTACTGACTTAGCTTAACGACTGTCATCTATCGACGACAACAGCCGGGACCGACGGCTTAACGTGCCCTCTGAAGCGCCGAGAAACTCGAGATAGATAAAACCATCCATAGACAGGCTGCGGTCGACATTGCTTAACCTACGTGTTCGGTTAGAACGACACGCGCAACGTCGCCATCGAGCTCTCTATTATTGTTGGTATCCACCTCATGGCGAGTGTCCGATTTAGATTATAATGAACAGGTTATTTGTGATTCCACATTAGCATGCCTGCCAGACATGTAGCCAATTTGAATACAATCACAGCATATATTGTGACATGTTTTAAAAACCTGAAATGTGTTTTTTTTATACAACGTCGGGAGGCAAACAAGCCGTATGCCCACCTGGTGTTAAGCAGTATAGCCTATTAACGCTTGCAAAGTCAAAGTCAAAATCTTTTTATTCCGTATAAATGGCTACATTTGTTTGGAATCGTCACAATTTTTTTCCCTACCGTGCAGTTCATGACTAGGTGAGCACTGATAAAAATACTGCCAAAAAACTCAGGCATCCCTCTTTTGGTATCCAAACAAATTTACATAATTTATTAATTACATTACAATTGGATCGACTCAATCCCAGGCATTTTTATCATTAATATAGTCAGATACTTTATAATATGCCCTGCTACACAATTTGGCTTTAATAGTAGTTTTAAATTTGTTTATTGACAATTCTCTTATATTGCTGGGAAGTTTGTTATAGAACCGTATACATTGCCCCATAAAAGAATTACTTATTTTGTGGAGACGGCTTGCATGTAACACAAGATTATGCTTATATCTAGTATTTATATTATGAGTATCACTCTTTTTACAAAATGAGTCTATGTTTTTATGGACATACAAAAGATTTTCATAGATATATTGCGATGCGACTGTTAAAATATTTATTTCTTTGAATTTTTCTTTAAGGCTCTCCCGGGGACCAAGTTTGTAGATAGCTCTTATGGCTCTCTTTTGCAATAAAAAGATGGTGTTAATGTCCGCGGAGTTACCCCAAAGAAGAATTCCATATGACATAATACTATGAAAGTAGCTGAAATAAACTATTCTAGCCGTATCAACATCAGTGAGCCGTCTAATAGTTTTCACTGCATAGGCTGCAGAACTTAGTTTTCCTGATAATTTTTCAATTGTGTACAGTATAAATCAATTGTCTCTTTTTCTACATTAACATATAATAGTGAATCATTTACAAGACCTTTTACCTGCATGTCGTTTGGGCAAGATTTTGATAGACAAATAGACAGACTGTTGAACACCGAAAAGACGCTTGCAGGTTTAAATAAAAAGGAAAATTATTGTTTAACCTATTTCGATTCCGAAGTCCCTATGAAAATTAATAAATATATTGATTCACTCAAATGAATTTTTGAATAAATTCTGAGAGAGGCAGGGAGCATCAAAGCATCCAACCTAGGCAAGTACCTACACCTCACAAATAAAACTGCAGCCAAATAACAACTCCCTCGAGGGTCGTTGTGTTCCTGCGAGTAAACGAGGCCACCAGTTAGCTCTTAAGGAGTTGCTGTGTTAGCAGCAGAGGTGGGATCGCGGGAGTAATACGTATTGTGTTATAAGTGTTTATAGGCTACGGTAACCGCTTCACATCAGGTAAACCGTATGTATGCCCAGTTGTAACAAAAAAATGGCAATTTACTACGCCAAAAAACGACAATCAATTTACTTATATATACGTGAAACATGCAGATAACGTTCAAGTAGAGAGTGGTTATGGGACTTTGTAATTGGAATGTGTGTATAAGAAGAGGCATGCTCCGTTGGTTCGGACATATAGAAAGAGAACGCAGGATGAATGAATGACGAAACAAATACACAACGCAAAAGTGGAAGGATGTAGGAGCCGAGGAAGGCCAAGACTTACCTACTATGACCAAATTGGTCGTGTTCCATCAGAAGGTGATATCAGGAGACTTAGAAACCGGCGAGCGTGCATGACAAGAGCAATGAATGTTAAAGAAGCTAGTGAGGTGACGCTCAGTTCTCTCTGCCTACTCCGCAAGGGATGTAGCGTGAAGTTATAGATTGTAATTGGAACGCAGTATAAAACGATTTAAAAAGTTTAAACGCACGACATCGTTGTTTTATATACGTAGGTACAAAATGTGATAGAAATAGTTTACAATTCGTGCGTCGCGGGATACCCGATTGGCCACGGACAAGCAAGAGTTGCCATCGCTTGAAATAGTCCACGAGCGTGGCACAGCCACTTGGTGATTTCCGTTCTAACAGGATATCGGTTGCACAGACGATCTTAATTACGAACACATGCCCACTTGTTGTATATACTTTAGTTTTTTTTTTTTGTATACAACGTCAGGAGACATACAAGCATGCGGCCAATCGGATGTAAAGCGGTAACCGTAGCCTATAAACGCTTACGAAACATTATGTACCACTCGATGCTACCTTTGCTGCTAATACAGCTACTCCTTAGGAGCTTACTGGTGACCTCGTTCCTTTTGATATTTTTTTTTATACAATGTCAGGAGTTGCCGGGCGACATACGTGCATACGGCCCACCTGATGTCAAGCGGTTACCGTAGCCTATGAACGCTAGCAACAAAAAGAATGTCGCTAGCGCGTTGCCACCCCAGCTGTCATCATAGCAACTCCTCATCTTCTGGTGACCTCACTCACTCGCAGGAACACAACAACCCTCTGCGGAGTTGTTATTTGTATTTGTATGTTATTCAATTGGCTTGTATGCCTCCAGACGTTGTAGGTATAAAAAAATATTGAACATATTATTATATTATTATTGAATTTCATACAGAAAATGATGAATTAACATAAACGGATTCACCATCATAGGCGGTGAAAAGTTTATGTAAACCCAATGTTGATTATATGCTGTTTATTTTTAATCAAGTTAAAAAATAAATTGTTTTTTCAGCGCTGTTTTCTATGTTTAGCGATACATCAAGAGATCGGCTCAACGAGTTCAGATACTTCAAACCGTATTAAGATAACTATCTGTATTTGGTCCTTTGTAAGTTTAAATACATTATGAAAACGCAGTTTAAAAAAAATCTAAAACAAACCTTTTCTGTCGGGAAGAGTGTATCGGTGTAAAGATAAGTAGAAGCATGCTCCATTGGTGGACATGTAGAATGAATGTATCTAAGAATGACGAAACAGAAATGTAACGCGAAAGTAGTCGGCACTAGCAGTGCCGACGAAGACCAAGACTGAAGATGTTATCAGAAATGTCCAATCAATCCTAGACCGTTTCTATTCTGGCTTTATTTTTGATTTATCTATCAAAAATAAAGCCAGAATAGAAACGGACTAGGATCTAATCTGTTAACGATTAGAGCGGTGCCCGAAACCCTTAAAACTGGCGAGAGTGCTTGAACTGAACTATGAATGTTGAAGAGAGTGATTGAGGTGTGTAAGGAGCGAGGTATGTGGCGCTCGGTTGTCTCTGCCTGTCCCGCAAAAGACTTAGCGTCAAGCTATATATACTAAGTACCTACATAGATATAGATAGATATATAGAATTTCTTGGGTTTTTGTTTTGTTTGTGATCCGATTTTGATTTTTCTTTCATGAGCCTAATACTAAATGATCCAATGTAATGGTGGTGATTTTTTAATGAAGATATCGTGAAACGTGATGATAAATTAAACATTCATGAAACGAATGTCTAATTTATATTATCAATGTTTAATTTATAAATATTCATGAAATGAATGTTTAATGATAAATTATACATTTATTAAATGAAAACTTAAAACAGTGAAATCTACTTCATTGAAATCGGCGCCAGTAAAATTAGTAGTAAGTAGGCATATGGATAGGCATCGAATTCAATAAGTTTGGTTTCACATTTTAATGTAAAAGTTTTTTATGGCATACCTACGCAATGCGTATTGGCTTCAATTACGCGCATCATCAATTCTAAATCGATTAAAATCAAACATTGATAGTTTGTATCGACAATTTGATGGTTACGAAACATACAATGCATTTACTTGATAATATTCGATTTATAGATATCATAATACAGGATTAGACACGTCTTGCGAACTCACACAAGCATATAAACTATACGACTTAGAATGGACAGGATGTGATGTTGAGGGAACATAGTAAACGCAGTTGCGAGGGTGAAATATACAGTTCATAAATAAATTTATCCTGTCCCAATTTATGACGAATTTCGTAGGAAGGATACGGAAAATTTATAAATGTTTCCTTAAGACATTTTGTTTCATATTGCACATATCAAATTACAAATTTTGCGGGGTAGGCAGAGAGAAACAAGCGCCGCAAGTCGCGCTCCTTGCATCTTGCTCGTTTATGTAACATTAGTAGCTTTTTTCATGCGTCTTTTCTCCTTTTAGCAAATCACGACCAATTTGATTGTGGTAAGTAAATCTTATTCTTCCTCAGTTCCAACACCCTTCCACTTTTATGTTATATATCTGTTTTGTATCATTTCCCGTATTTTTTCTACTTTCCCGAATCAGCGGTGCATGCCTTTTCATATGTTAACATAAACACTTTCGTCACTTTCAGATCATCTCACTTCTCATATCATCGCTGTTACAAGGCGAAAATTCAGAATGATAGATATATAAGATATATAGATAGAAATTACAAATAAGTCACTCTTTGGAAATCTATAGCTTAGAGTTGGTAAAATATGAACTAAATTAGTAAAATTGAATGAAATCATTAAATGTAGCTGTAGCACTTACCATATTATTGACTTGTCAAGGAATGTCGATGGTGGCAGACCTGGTAAACAAACACTTGTTTAAACAAAATGTATCTGTACCACTTCTTTTGATTGTATACATTAAAATATGCGAGGTTGAAGTGACACAAGGCATGTGTAAATGTTGAAAAATGACAGAACAAGCTTATGACACTGCCATGTAAAACAGGCTATTATAATCAAGAATATGTGTTTTAAAAACAGAGGCATCCCGAAGTTTTGAAAATTGATACGAGTATTATTACGACCTAGAAACCGGCGAGCGTGCTTAAGAAGAGCTATGAATGTTAAAGAAACGAGCGAGGTGTGTAAGGACCGAGTCATGTGGCGCTCGGCTCTGTCTCTGCTTACCTCGCAAAGGATTTGACATGAAGTTATAGATAGAAGACCTAGTTATGCGCAATATATTGCGCTATTTTATCTAACACTCGTATAATCTCTCTCTACTCTAATATCCAATGTATGTTAGCGAAATTTGTATATAAGGTGTACATTGAAGTGTTGCGCTTTCGGGAATATAGCAGAAAGGTATCCTCACTACTGGAATTCCCAATCACTTAGGTACTCAATGAAGACTTGGATGAAATAATGTGTTATGAAAAAAAATTGCGTGTAAAAAATTGGAATTGCTCTTCTACACGTGTACTGGGGATGCCAACATATACGCGAATTTAGGTGACTAGTTCTACTTGACTGATTTTTGGGGTACAGGTTTCTTATAACGCTGCTACAATAGAAATACTTCTCGATGCAAGAATATCCTTCCAGCGACCCGCATTCTAACCGTGTGAGCATTGTAGCTAACCTGTTCTTTAAAAAATATATATTTTTATTTATAATAATATATTTATTTTTCTCTCTTCACAATCTTACTTATTTGGTAGGTATACAATGAAAATATAAATATGTAATACTAATTAAGATTGAGAGAGACTGGCGCCTGAACTAGGCCTGAGCCTGTGACTCTGGTCACCAGTACTCTCCCCACTTGACATGGACGGAAGGCGCATTTCAAAACACAAGAATATTTTTTTTGAAAATGAAGGGGAATACTAGTGTGTGTGTGGAGTATATTGATGGATGGAGTGGATGGATTTATATATGTATGGGTGTTTGTATTCGAGGAAAATGTAGCAGCATGTTACAGTTAGGAAGAACAGTAAGGAAATGTATTGTGTGAGGGACTTGGTGTATAAGATATGGCAGGAGAGAAACAGGGACTATGATGTACGTAAGTATGAGACGGAGTTTGAGTGGTGTGTGTATGTATGAGTAGTGAGAATTGTTGTGTGAGTATACAGGGATAATGAAGATTTGGAGGAAAGTGCTTGTATGAGACTATTAATGTGAACTAGGTAGCTGGAATCAATAGTTTTTCAGTCTCTTCGTAATTTAGGCTTTGTAGAAAATGTACGATCTTTTTTTTACAAATGAATCTAATACTTGACAATAAGTTTAATTTTTAATTTTTACTTTTCTAAATATGAATGTGACAAAAGTACCCATGTCATTTAATTCGCAAAATTTACGATATTGGCGTAGATAAAATATTTTACTACCGACTAAATAGATGTGTCCTAAATTTGCAGCCTATGTGTATCTGTGCATATACTCTTGTTCTGTCATCGTAGTAGCTCTGAAAATAATGCATAGATTTCAATGCGTCCTATGTTATTCGAAAGTGATTAAATCGAATTGGATCCCAAAATCGGTTCAGTCATTTTCGAGATACAGCATTAACCATCAAAAATGAAATTAAAACACACTAACACGAAACTAGTTTAAAAACTTCACTGTAGGATATCCAAAAGTAATATAGATAAGTAATTAAACGTATCGATAAACGATAATCAGGCGCGAGCGCGAATCAACGATCTGTCGGAAGAATCGTTATGTCAAACGACTTACCGCGAGAAGCACTTCAAAGGACCACGACACCATGGAAGGAACTAATCCAATACTGATCCCTTTATGTAATAAAGAGTCGTTAGTTCCAAAACACAACAAATGAGCACAGTATCCAGGCACTTCACAGATCGCAAGTTCGTAACGGTAGGGTCGCGCGCAGGTGCGCTGGCGCGCCGACAGCGGGGGACTGGCAGGCTTCGTCCGAAGGCTGCGTGGAGATGACGGATACAAGTCGATTTGCGTAACCGATGCCCCGGCTCTGTGTAGTATCGAATAATTTAAATTCGATATCGTTCGAGTTTTGGACGCCGATTGCTTCCTTTATGGCGCAATTTGGCGGATTATTCAAATATTAATATAGTAATGGCGTACACGCAAGGTCAATGTGCTCCGGTAAGCATCCAATTCATAACTGTGTCATGTTTAATAAATATTGCTGTCGGCAACTTAAATTTTAGTTTATCTATAACTTCACGGTAGATCCCTTGCGGGGTAGGCAGAGAGAACCGAGCGCCACGAAACTCGATCCTTACATACCTCATTCGCTTCTTTAACATTAATTGCTCTTCTCATGCACGCTCGCCGGTTTCTAGGGCTCCTGACATCATCTTCTGATAGAACACGACTAATTTGGTCATGGTAGGTAAGTCTGCTCGTCATTCTTTCATCCTGCATTCTTTCTACGTGTCTGAACCAACGGAGCATGCCTCTTCTTATTTTAACACCGCAGGAATACAACAACCCTCCAGGGAGTCGATATTTGGCTGCAGTTTTCTGTGAGGTAGAGCTTCCTCACTCGGGCTGCTTTGATGCGCCCTACCTTTCTTAATCAACTGAACTATTTCAATGTACTAAATTTGAGGAAAAGATATGAATATGCTTGTTTCCACTTCATCTATTTCTATTTAAATTTTTTGAATTTTTAACACTAAAGCTCGTCTAAACAAACAATAGCGGTTGACAAATATAGGAGAAAAAGGTACTGAACTGCATTCTTTTTTTATTTATAAATACAATAGAATTATCAGTACATAGTTATATTTTAGTTGAATGTATCTACATATATATAGACAAATCTAGCAAACGAATTAGCAAAGTCAATTAAATATTTCGAATTCTATAAATGTGCCATTATAAATATTCATACCATTCGAAGACTAGTTTTAATGGTATTTTTGCGTATACTTCGCGACACGAGAGTCTAGGTCGCCGCTGTTTAATATTTCGACATACTTTTGTAGCACACGGATCCACGGTTTCGATGCAAATAAGAGAGTTAAGACATTAATATACAACATATTATTATCATCAATACATAATTCGTACTAGGCTGGGCTGACACGATTTACAGTAAACCTATAGAAACAAAATACATATGCACAGTAGTACTACACTGCAATGTAGGATTTGTTTATTTATATTCTGCGGTAAGTTATAAAACACTATAAATTGAGCTCCAGCATAGAGCATTTAGTATGAGGCAACTCTAATCGATTTGTGTACCTCCGCCACTAATTAGTTCCATGCGAATTATATCGCTGCCATGGCTGCTCCAGTCGTCTCTGCCTTAAAACGATGCAGGGATGTCATGCACCTATTAACGATAGTGGGTGAGTGCCAGCCGGCGCTAGTTCACAAGAACTAATTAGTAGCAGCAGCACACAAAGCAGGTTACTTTGAACTGTATATAAATTTGACTTTGGCAAAATATCGCCTCAATTTATCCTCCATTGGACAGCAGATGCCATCAGAGAAGCCTATTTTAAATAAGTAAATCGAATACATTTGTATATATGTAGATATGCTCATTTGTTGTATTCGCCTCCACACACACGCCGCTTCTTACACATTCATAGCTCTTTTCGTTCGCGCTCGCCGATTTTTTGAGCACCTGATATAACTATTATAGATATTTTTGTGATTATAATACATGTTCATACTCGTATACTACGACTGCCATCCATCTTAAACAGCGAAGACCGACGACTTAACGATAAAATTAATTGAAACCATCAATAGACAGGCTGCTGACGATATTAAGAAAAATCACATAGAAACTCAATGGGACAATGGAAATTTGACATGAGCACAGAAGTACTATTAGTTATTCTGTGCTCATGTCAAATTTCCATTGTCCCTTATAGGTATAAATCTATTGCTACCTCCATCGTAAGGTATTGTAAATTTTATTGATAACGCTCTTCAGTCGTAGGTTAAAGATCCCCATTTCCCGCCAGTTGCTGACTGATAGCTGGAACAGGAGAAAGTATGTTGCAAATGCATGCTCACACACAATTACTCATGCAAACAAAGAACCGTGGCGATAGACAGATTGCTAATTATTTATACACATATAGATCTAACAATAGTTGCAATGTCTTCACAAATGACATTAAGCAAGCAATTATCGTAGGAATTAACTAAACATTTGGCGAGCTCATTGCTTCCTTCTCTAACACCGTTCTATGAGACCGTCAGCTAGAGTTTCTATGTTATGTGATTGATCAAGCGTTCCCTTAGTAGATAGGCGTGGTCGTCTTTGTCATCAGATTGTAAACATTGTTCATTTTCAATAGGTTCTCATATCGATTAATTACACAGACTTCTTCACGAGTAAAAACCAGATATAAACATTTACAAACATTTGGTTTTACTCAATTTATATATGTAATTCTAATGAATGTATTTCTAATAAAATATGTTGGTTACGTCTCAGTATACAAAATGTATTTTTAAGATGCGCGCGCGCATTTTATAAACTTATGTTACAGAAGCTTACCTAACCTTTGTCTGATAAACGTCACCGTAGTTTATGGACACGTCCGACACCGAGGACATCACTCGTACAAGAACTGTTTGCTGCAGTCTCTTGGTTTATTTTGTTCATCTATACTAATATATAAAGCGAAGAGTTTGTTTGTTTGAAAGCGCTAAAGTGTGTAATTACCAGTCGGATTTGAAAAAAATATGAAGGCCATTCAACATCACGATATGACCCTCAGAAGCCGAGAAAACGGTAGGGAAATCAGAAAAAGTGATATCTGGGATACTGGGAAACACGAAAACCTCCACCTCGCAGAAAACCGCAGCCAAATAACAATTCCCCAGAGAGTTGTTGTGTTCCTGTGTGAGTGAGGTCACCAATAAGCTACCAAAGAGTTGCTGTGTAAGCAGCAGAGGAGGCATCGCGCGAGTGATACTTAATATTACGCAAGGCTACGGTACCCGCTTTACATCAGGTGGGTCGTAGGCTTGTGTGCCTCCCGTAGAATAAAAAAAAACGGGTTGCACTCCGGGAGTGCCGGCAGAAGTGAAAACTTGAACATTAACATTGTGCATTTTTGAATATTTTGGAATGGTTAGACAATAATTTCGCATGAATTGCTTTATTTATCAGTATAAAAGTACTATCATGTATGTGGTAAAATACAATATTCATTTATTGCGCTATCGTACACAAACATGACAATTTATATTACATTAAACGTTTAACACTTCAGAACTATTACAATTATTTTACATTAAAAAGTTTATCTCTCAGAAAAATCAACTTTCATCCATAATTTCACCATCATCATTACCAGCATCATCATCGCCAATCTCTAAAAATCAAACACACCGCGCCGCTGAAACCAAACAGCGATGTTGATAAACTACATTGAACGAAACGCGTAAACGCCAACAATTTCATGGCGCTTACAACGTTTTGGTCGCGAGAAAATAATGCCCTATGAACGATCTAGAGCTTCATGTTTTGATTGTTTAGTTAGAAGTAACTAATGTTTTAGCGCTGCAGCGAACTTAAGTTCTAATTCTCACCAAAATCTTACGGCCAGGGTCACGTGTCCTGACGCGAGTTTAGCATTTTTTACTCATCCCAAAAAGTGCACAACGCCGCTAAAGAAGTTTTCACTTCAAAAAATGTAACAGTTTTTCTTCAGGATCACTTGCAGGAACACAACCCCCCAGGAAGTTATTTGTCAGTTTTTTTTTTATTCTAAATTGGACTGTGATGCTCACTACCTTTCTTTCGCCAGTGTTTGTTAATCATCATGGTGCCAAGAGCAGGTGAGATAAACTTTGACTCTAAAGGCACCACCTATGCCCCCACACAACTACATAAGTTAACAGCGAGAATATTCACGCGATATAATCAGTCAACAGGTCCATCTCCAACAGCCAGAAATACAACCGTTTAACAAGCCAACATACTAGCGAGGCTGTAAGATAAATATTCAATGATGGACCACTTCATAAATTTAACAGACAGCTCAATGGGAAACATTACGAAGCACTTTGTTCCGACAAATAAGATGGAAAGTTGTGAAGAATGTTCCCAGAGTCGTGACAGATTAAATGTTATCTCATTTTAGTTAATACTGAGTAAAACAATGAAGATCTGGCTGTAATGCATTACGTCATGGCGGTGTAACAGCTCTGTGAATGAGGAGGGGAGGACTTGTGTTTTCTGTCCAAGATGGGGACGGTACAAAAAAATGACAATATGATTTACGATAATTTCCGCCTGTCACCGCTTCAAGTTTTATCACTTAGCAATTGGAAATAACGTTAAATGTTAAATTATAACAGCCCGTTTATTTGTACAATCGCATACATATTTATTTGAATTGGCAGTTTAATTGCAGGTACTTGCTGACTTGATGCTATTATGTCAGACAGGGAAATCTTGTATAACTGGCAATTAATATACAGTTTTGACATCGTCTGTATGATTAATACCATGCGTAGCCGTTTATACAATATTTTTTTTTGCTTAACTCTCTTTACAAGTGTTTTATGGCAAATCATTAATTTGAAGGAGCTAGTGAGGGGCGTTAAGACAGTCATGTGGCACTCATTTCTCTTAACCGTTTGACGGTATAGGCGCAATATCCAAAACGTAGCGCCTACATATATCAGCGTTTCGAGCCTACAGACCAATGTTGATCCGTGAACTAGCCAATAAGGGCTGCGCGTTCTACTTTATCACACAAGCCGTAGTGGTGAATTTAGTTATTACGTAATATCGATCTCATACATACATACATCTCATGGGTTATTTTCTCCATGCTCTCAACCCACCCTACAAAGAACTTGCGGTGAATATACAAATAGATAGATGATTTAATCAAATATCACATCAAGCTATCTGGGTGTCTTTAGTGTACCACACTATTCAGTTTCATGAGGCAGTATTACTGAGCAGTTAAACGATTCCATAACCTACCAATACTAATGAAATCAATGTGTTTAGTAACAACTCAAAGTCATAGCTTCACGTAGTTAATACCTATGAAATTAGCAAATGAATAAATTAATATTCGGTTCTATGAAGATGCATATCTTTTAAATCTGTAGGATTGAGAATAAAATTAAAATAAAATAGGACAAATTACACAGCGCCATCTAGCTCCCAAAGTAACCTGTGCTTGTATTACGGGTATTAGACAACTGATAAACATACGTAATTTTTTTTTTAATACGTACTTATTATACATAGAACATACCCAGACCAAGATAAACAGACATGTTCATGCTCACAAATGTTTGATCTGAGTATCGAACCCACGAACGTTGGTGCGCTACTGCGCCACCGAGCTCGTCCGAATAAAAAATAGTATTATACGAGTAATATAACTATGAATATTCTTTTAAAATATCTGTTGTTAATTTCTTTCCGATTATTCTTTAAAATAATAATTCCGCAAACTTTTCAAGATACACCTACCAAATCGAGAAATTTTATATGTACACCATAGAAAAACAATTAATTATAATAAACTTAGGGCTAGTTAGTATAGGTAGTAGCGAATAGCATTTTATTTTTGTCTCTACAAAAGCGCCGGACAATTGCGATTAAGCTGCGTCGTACAATAAGCTCAGCTGGTGCAATGAAGCGCCTCACTATAACTCCACCTATGTGCATATCATTTTCATTTCTTTCTGACAAAACTTGCCATATTTCGGCGGCATACCGACTAATTACCATGAGACACCAACACGCACTTTGCGGTACACTGTTCTGAATACGAGTTCCGTAGTGGTACTAACAAAGCACAGACAGATACAATATCAACGAGGTGTATGAATCGGGTACCACGTGGTCTGATCGCTACCGTTCTTAATATTTTGATCTCAACAATAACTATGGATTGAGAGCCATAGTGGGAACAGATTAATCTCAAACTACGTTAGAATTAGCAGCTCCCAACGACAACAAAGCTGCTTCAACAGTAATATAACGATACAGTTTCAATGACGTCAAATAAAGATTAAAAAGATCAGAAAAATTGTTACGCAAGAACTCACAGAACAATAACAAAGTCGCGTTGAAGCTTGGCTTACTATATAAGCAAATATAGAGCCCTGAATAGTGACCGATAAAGAAAAGTAGATACTGTATGACAATCTAAAACATCTGCCGCATTTATTTGACACTGAAAAGGCAACCACAAAAATGCACATTAAAAGCAGATGCGTGTGTGTGAATGGAAGACACTAATGCAGTTGCGTCAGTTTCTTGAAAGAAATGATATTAAAAGTTGGCAATTTCATTTGTAAAGACCTAATATTTAAACTTTCGGAAAGCAGATGAAAGTACGAACTTCGATTGAACAGATCTTTATCAACAAATCATAAATATTATCAAGCCTTAAGTTTGCATAACATTTTAGCGTACGTGTAATGCACAGGTGTAATTCAAATAAATGAAAGTTTCGAAGACAGTAGTAATGCGAGACGAATGGACGAGGAAAAAGAAATAAATAGTGCGATTGTGGGAACTATCATTCGTTTTGGTGAAATCGCGGTTGATTTTTCTTTATATAAGAGATAGTGTATCTGACGAACGAATGTATGTGTACTTAAAGACAAAAAGAAAAAAGGTACCTATTCAACTTATTGTGAATCTTAAAGTTCGAGGTTATCAAGAGTTAATAATGCGGAATGACAACTTCGATGCGAAATTATTAAAAAGATATATAGCAAGGACAATACAAATTATCTAATAATTATAACGTTACATGTGTTTGCATTAATTACAAACTTTAGCCGACCCAAAATGGGTGATATTCTTAATTCAAGTTATTTATTTTTTGTGCGTTTGTTCTACTAGCTACGTCACAGAGCAGTGATAGCTCAGTGGAAAGGGACCGGGGGCTATTGACCAGCTGGTCCCGGGTTCGAATAAAGAAAGAAAGAAAGAAAGAAAATCATTTATTTGTACATCACACAACACTGTACAATAAATACGTAAATTAAACACAAAATCAAGACAAATATGCCAAAATACATAAAACAAACTAATGATGAATACTGGCTGAGGCATGTACCACTTAAATTCGTGTTTTCGGATTTGCTGAAGGAAAACTTCTTGGCGTGATCCCGTTTCTTAATCGACTAGGATTCGCGGGGTCCGCTACCTAAGGTACCTAAGCTTTGACGAAGACACACATTTTTACACTTTTTTTATACTACGTCGGGAGGCATACAAGCATGCGGTCCACCTGATGTAAAGCAGTTACCGTTGCTTATTAACGCTTGTAACATATATCACTCGCGCGATGCCTACTGCTTACACAGCAACTCCTTAGGAGCTTACTGTTACTTTTACATGGGGCGACTGCCGTGAGACCTCCGCAGCCCAGGGAGAAAACCAGATCTTTCTTAGCTTACTTGACACGTTTTTCGAAATAGAATTTCTTGGACATGTGGGTTTCCTTACGATACTTTTCTTCAGCGCCTAAACAGTGATAGCCTAGTGGATACAGGCCTTGTGACCAACAGGTCCCCGTTGGCGTAGTTATAGTAGAACAAGGAGTTCTACTATAACTATGCCAGTTATGAATCGATTTTAAATACTAAGAGTCGTAAACATTGCCGTGGTGGCAAGAATACTGTCTGCATTTCCTCGCTAGATTGTATTAAGCTTGAACTCATGTCCCTAGGATCTTATCAAACACGAGAAAATATCTTTAACACACCTCTACAATTTTACCAATTAATATTGATTTTATGTAATAGTAGAGTTTTGGATTGATGATGATTGATAGATGGTCGATGGAAGGATGATTAAAACCAAAGGTAGCTCAGTGGACGGTTCGAATTCTTGTCTCCACTAAATTCATACTTTCGGATTTATGTACATATTTGTAATTATCACTTGCTTGGCGGTGAAGGAAAACATCGTGAGGAAATGTCTATGAAATAATTATTCTGTTCAAGAAATTATATTTCGAAAGACATGTGACATAAACCTAAGAAAGGTCTGGTTCTTCCTCTAGGTTGCGGAGGTCTGCCGGCAGTCGCTCCTTGCAAAAATCGGTATCTTCGCCAAATCCTAACGGCTTAGATAGCAGACTCCGCCAATCATAATCGATTAGGAAACGGAATAACGCTAAGAGGAAGATGGAAGGGGTTTTTTATACAACTAGATTGGCAAACAAGCATGCGGTCCACATTAGATGGTAAGCTGTCACCGCAGCCTATTGCCGCTCGCAACATCACGGGGATGTTACTCGTACGCTGCCAATTTTGTGACCTAAGGATGTTTCGTCACAGTACCCAGTAATTTCTCTGCCCATATCTCACCCTTTAAACCGGAACATAGCTATATAAATATAGCTGCTTGGCGGTAGGAATAGGTGAGACAGAGGTACCAACGCAGACAACTTTTGTACAAAGTCTCCCTCTGGTACAAAGGATGATTAAATTTAAACAAATTACATGATATAGTACGTTTGCTAACAAACAACCATAACGCCCAATTGCTGTGATTCAATTAGCTTAACCTACAGTCACATGTAGTATAAAGAGTTCCACTCTTCATGGTACATGCGTTTGTACCTTAGCGTACGTTTATATGCAATGTCGGGAGGCAAACAAGCACACTATCGATCAGATGTAGGATGGCTATAATAGCTCATGAAAGCTTACAATACAAAAGGTGTCGCTAGCGCGTGGCCATAGGTACTGCTAATACAGCAATTCCTCAGGAGCTCACTGGCAAGCTCACTCACTCGCAGGTACACAACAATATTTCAAATAATGTGGAGGTCCTTCCCTAGTAGGGTTATTTTGAAGCGGCTTTGGTTGGTTTGTTTCCATAAAATATCATTAATGCCTACCTCCCTTCTTCTACGCCACAGCCGCCTTTGCTTTGCAGCACAAACATGCGACATTAGGTTTAGTTCTTAAAACGACAGTAAGCTAGTCACAACCCAAGTGATGCCAAACAGAATCACAAAAGACGGCAGAGAAACCGCAGATCAATTAGCATGTCAAATGGTATTCTTAGTGAATACCGAATTAAATTAGACACTCCATCGTAAATAGCAATGGTGGTAACACTATTATGTTAAAATATTCAGCAGATGTCAGCGTCTTGGTAATTTATTGCGTTCATTAAAGGTTTCGTAGTCGTCCTAGGTCTAAAATAACAATGGAGAACGGATCGAACGATTTTGCTTTGAAACTCAACTCACCATTACATTGGGTGTTGAGGTAGAACGAGCAGCTCTTATTAGCTAGGTCACGGATCAAAATTTGTGTCACTTCGGCTTATTGGTTAAAATGCTCGCATTGCACTGAAGGCTTGAATCGGTCATTAACGAGCTAAATACTAAGTTTTGGTGAGTAAAGTGTGCCTTTATGCGCAGTAATTGTATTGGTTTGTAGTCTGAACCTTGTAAAAAATGATTTCAGGAACACCGTTCCTATATAAAATCTATATGTTTGTCTCTCTCTCTCTGTGTGTGTGTGTGTGTGCGCGTGTCTGTCGCTTTTTTTCGAATATTTGAATTTTGACTTCAGATTCGGATTCAGCAAAAAAAGTAGAATAGGAATGTCTGAAAAATTAACCTCCTATCTCTTAAGGAACATGGTCAAAATGGCCGACAAAGTTTAAAAAAATAAAATAATTGTTGTTAACCAGGTTCCTCTGGCAATGCAAGCTTGCGCATTCTCAACTGGTTTTTTTTAATATTTTGGTGTATGCGTGAAATCGGTTCTCAACCATAATCAAGTCCACATGCATGTGTGCGCGTGTCGTGAGTGTATCCTTCATTGAGTAGTACAGACATATTAGCCATATAAGCCAAGAACGTGGCAAAACGAGCAAAAACGTGGCACATTTTGGCTTGAATACCAATGTTTTCGTTTTATTAATTCTTAAAATAACAGAGGCCACATGTCCATTGCTAGCCTTGTAAAAGAACCTCTTTATGTTTCTTTTCGAGAACCTTACTCTGCAATCCCTAGAGAAAACGTCGGCAAGGAGTTCATCCCAGAACTTAAGAGTTCTCAGAATAAAACGTTCTCTAGAACCACTTAGCACGAGAACATTGCTGTCCAATGTGTAAGGATGAATTCCCCGAACATATATGTCGGACATGACATCTCCCACTTCAAAATCCATCAAATTGTTTATGTTATAGGTCACGACGAATCGGATATACTTTGGTCGAAAAACATTATACTCCTTTTGGTCAGTGGGAATTTGAAATAGTATAAAAACTTGCCGAAACATGGGAAGTCTGTTTTATCATGTTATTTTGTGTATCAGCGAGTGATTCACGGTAACGGGAATGAGCAGCGGGAGATATATTTTTTTATTTTGACCGCGTCACGCTCGGCACGTGTCGCCACGGAGCGTGAGATGAAATACACACATCAAAAGTGTCTAGGGATCAACATATATTTTTGCAATAACTTTTCTCCTGATTGATATTAATTAAAATTTTCTTTAAGGATTCATCAAATAAAGTGTTTTCGTTTGTCTACAGTAACGATAAACCAAGTCACCTTTGCATTAATAAAGAAATTTGCCATTTTCATAATAAAGGGATTTTTGACATTTGAACCACTAACATTAAAGTTCGAAAAAAAGACTGAAATAACAGTTTTCTTTAAAATTTTATTGGGTAACTTAAACAATTAATAATCCGTGTTTCTACCGCGAACACTAACAACACAAGAACATCGGTTTGGCATACTCAAAATGAGTTCATCCAAATCACGCTGTGGAATGGCCGCCCATGTTCGTTGCAACAACAAAAACAGGTCTTCTTGCGACTGGATACCCTCCATATTCGGCAGAGCTCTTTTCTGTAGCATATCCCATGCATGCTCAATCGGGTTCAAGTCTGGCGACTGAGCAGGCCAGGGCATGACATTGATGTTAGCTGCGGCGAGAGTCTGTCTTACAACTCTTGCGGTGTGCGGTCGTGCATTATCATGCATTAACTGAAATAAGGGACCGATTTGCACTTGTAGAGGAACGATGACGTCTGATACAATCGTCTCAGCATAAATTTGAGCGTTGAGGTTGCCTCTGATCCAAATCAACTCAGTTCTTCCGCCGATCCAAATACCCGCCCATACCATGATGGTTCCACCACTATAAGGATGGACTTCCTGGCAGGATTTTAATCGCTGTTGGCGTCCAGGGGTTCTCCAGTGTCGTATACGTTTATATATTTTATATATTTTTTTATTACAAAGCCACATCTCAATCTCAAGAAATCCGCATAAAAATGCTTGATCCCTAGACACTTTTGATGTGTGTATGTATGCGACATTCGTTAGATTCCGATTTCGAAAGGAAAATGCGAGGTTTGGAAAATAATGTTAGTAATGCGCCAAACTAATAGTATCATGCTCGCGACGCCTCTCCGCTGCTAACGTCTGGACTTCCTGGTGATTATTTTCACTGTGGAACATGATAACTGTGGTGTTTGGTATCGTTTCTCAATGAGGCTCCTCCTACATGAACATCGCTTATTTTATATCGCTGTGACCTGCCTCCTTTTCGGCAGATACTTATTCAGTCTAGAACACAGGTAAATTTCGGTGAGAAATATATTGCTCACTACGAAAACCGGTCTCGATAGCGGTCCTAAATACCTTTCTCAAAAAGCAATTGACGTTGCAGAATTATTTTTTAATTGGTCCTATTAAGACGAGTAGATAACGTTTACAAAACCCCAGTTAGACGTTTTGTTGTGTAGTATTTTTATAGGAGTGCCAAATGTAGCCTTTTATGGTAGGTACTGTACTTTCGGTACTGTAATCATAATCCCTTTAGATCCTTTTTCGTATTCTGTCTCGCAAACAACAAATATCTGCAATGTTTCAGATATCATTAGCTGTCGACAAATTCCCTCGTTAGGAGCTCATGGGTTAAAGTTAAATTATTTTAGTTAGTTCAATCATTCATTGAACTGGTAGAGATCTCTTTGTGGGATAAGTCCGTACATGCACCTTCGTCTCTTAGTACTTAATACTATTGTATATTTTATAATATGAAACTAAACATATGTGTTCCTAGGAGCCGACCAAGACAATGCAAAAAGTACACTCCATTTATTAAGACTGCCGCCAAATCGAATCTGGGCCAATACTCCCCTTTAAACAGATTATTTAACAACTACAATGTTGTTCATAATAATAAAATGAATGTGATCGGGGAGGGCGGCTTGAAGGGACATCAAGATATTGATATTTTTTCAAGCTGCGCTCGTAATTTCAAGATAAGTCTGGGGCTAATTCTTGCCAGGCTCTAATTGGTGACGACCAACTACTCAGCCAAGTGCAATTTAATTTTAATTTAATATTAATTTATTCTGGTAAAATCTCAATTTATTCATTGTTAATTAAACGCATTTGTAATAATTTTAATAATACTAATATGTAAATGTTAATCAAACTATAATTATATATACATATATATATCTTTTTTGGCTATTGTAAATCTGACATGTCGTTTACATCTGTAACTGAGGTGACACTCACCATTTTGAATATTGTGTATGTGTAATTAAGATTGTGCTAGTGTTCACTTTGTTGATGTAACAAATAAAATAAAATAAATAATGTACATTAAAGACATTACTTTAATGTACATTATTTATTACACAGCCCCATCAGCTGGAACACCTGGACAATTTTGAACAATATGTTCCGCGTGTACACGAGAGGTGCACTGAGAAAGTATTTGTGGAAATATCAGAGTTTTTCTAGTAACGTATTCTCAGTCACTCTCTGGACGCAACAGTCCACCAGGCGGTTGTTTTTAGGTCGCGTTCTTCTGCCAGGTAAGGGCCCAATCTGGCTGCTTATTAAATATGAACCATTTCACATTTACATTAATTATGGACCATTTCACATTTATCAGAACCTCATTAGCTAGTTGCCAGAGGGTGTTGCGAATGAGGTTATCTAGCTATTAGTAAAATTGACATATTCAATACAATTATAACTTAACTGGTAAGGTCTCCTAAGACAGTATACGTTGTCAGAATCTTTGACACTTTCAAATATTAGACCAGTAGCTAGCACTATCAATACCAATTATTATACATACTGCGTAAATAGACATTCTACGATGATATAGTTTTAAAATAAATTGTTTAACTGCTGTAGGCGTGAAGAGGCTTTTACGGGGCCGGCAACGTATGCGTAGCACCCCTGATGTTGCACATGTTCATAGGCTACGGTAACATTTTTGGGTGGCGCAACGATTAATAAGGCGCTTTGACCCCGATGCTCGTGAGTTCGATGTAACGCAGTTACCGTAGCCTATTGATGCTTGTAATATATTAAGTATCACTCGCGCGATGCCTCCTCTGCTGCTTACACATCAACTCGTAAAGAGCTTACTGGTGACCTCACTCACACGCAGGAACACAACAACCCTCTAGGGAGTTGTTATTTGGCTGCGATTTTATGTGAAGTGGAGCTCCTTTGATGCGCCATACCTCTCTTAAAACGTCCAGACCTAGACAAACAGACATGTTAATGCACACAAATGTTTGTTTTGTGTGGTAATCGAACCCAATCGTTGGTGTCAAAGTCGCGTCATGCACGACTGAGCCACCGAGCTCGTCAATAGTAGCGATACTTCCTGTATTGGAGCTTACTGTAGACCTCACTCACACATAGGAATACAACAACCCGTCAGAAAGTTGTTATTTGGCTGCGGTATTGCGTGAGCTGAAACGGGCTGTTATGATGCGCCCTACCTCACCTCTATTAAAAACACCCAGACCAAGACGAGCAGACTTGTTCATGCACACAAATGTTTGACCTGTGTGGGAATCGAACGATCGAACGCGAGCGTTATTAACCGACGCACCACCGAGCTGGTGGAAAATAATAAGTAATTGGTGGTGGTGGATTAAACTATTCCTCCTACTGTTATAACTTCACGCCAAATCCCTTGCGGGGTAGGAAGAGAACCGAGCGCCACAAGACTCGATCTTTACATATCTCACTCGCTTCTTTAACATTCATTGCTCATCGGCACGCTCGCCGGTTTCTAGGGCTCCTGACATCACCTTCTCATAGAACACGACCAATTTGGTCATGGTAGGTAAGTCTTGGCCTTCCTCGGCTCCTACATCCTTACACTTTTGCATTGTATATCTGCTTCGTCATTCTTTCATCCTGCATTATTTCTACATGTCCGAACCAACGGAGAATGCCTCTTCTTATTTTAACACGATAGATCAAATTGCATATAAATGTGGTTTTCGCAAAAAAAAAAAATTTGCCACTCGTATTAACTATTCAATGTGATATTGTTAATGACGCATTCCATGTTTCACATCTGTTTTGATCAAAATTTCGACGGCCACCGTGTTATGATCAAAATTGGTAAAGCACTTTCCTCGTTGACTGTACACAGTTCCTATCCATCCGTTTCGTTTCTTACGTGATACAACTACATAATATCGATCGAAAATAGCAACTTTTTTTTTCACTTAAAATAAACTAAAATAACTACAAAAAACCTGTTCGCAAGGAGCAAATAATTACGCAATTATTATGCTAACTGCTTTCACCATTGCATGCCACCCTTGCCCGCTCTGCCTTTTACCACTGAGCTGTCAAAGATGTCAGAAAAAAAAAAACGAAAGTAGCTCTCTGTTGCCACCTCGAAAGCAACCGATACTTGAAAGGTGATAATTAATACTGGCACTAATTCAAATAAATAAAATAAAATAACGTATTACATCGACATGCGAGCTGTGACAGTCCAGTGGATAAGAACCGCCCCATTGATCAAATGGCCCTCGCTTCGAATCCTGGTGTGTTGCGTAACCACCAAAATTTGTGTTTTCGGATACATATTTGTAATTATCACTAGCTCGGCGGTGAAGGAAAACGTTGTGAGGAATACCGCACGTATATTTCGAAATACGTGTGACCTAACAAAGGTTTGGTTTTCCCCTGTATACCTATTGTCGAGGTCTGATTGTAGTCGCTCCGTGTAAAAATCAGTGTTTCCCCAAATCCTTAGGCTTTGATAACGGATTCAGAGGACCCTAACGGATTAAAAATGGGATAAAGCTAAGAAGAAGAAGAAGAAATCACGTATTACATCGCTGTAGGGTTACCAGACATAGCTAAACTAAAACCATAGACAACCAGTAAAGTCCACCATTTTATTAATGAAAGGTCAAGTTTGTTTTGCTATGAAAGCTTTTAAAAGGATTTTAAAAGGTGGAGACCTAAAAAGTGTTCTTAGACGCTATTATTCAAGGATCTTACGAGTATCACTTCTTCCATTCAGTATTTAGTCAGTCAGTATTTATTCCTCGCGAACAGGTTTCATTTTGCCCTAAGCTAGACATGTCATAAAAACGGTCGCCTGTTTAAAAAAAAAAAGATTCCATCCGACTTTTTTTTTTATACTACGTCGGGAAGCATACGGCCCACCTGATGTAAAGCGGGTACCGTAGCCTATTAACGCTTCAGGTATATTAAGTATCACACGCGCGATACCTCCTCTGCTGCTTACACAGCAACTCCTTGGGAGCTTATTGGTGACCTCACTCACACGCAGGAACACAACAATTCTCTAGGGAGTTGTTATTTGGCTGCGGTTTTCTGTGAGGTGGAGGTATTTCCCCAGACGGGCTGCTTTGATGCGCCCTACCTCTCTTAAATCATTTTGACAAGCTCGGTGGCGCAGTAGTCAGTAACGCTACTTTTGACACCAACACTCGTGGACTTCCCACACACGACAAACATTTGTGTAAATGTCTGTTTGTCTCAGTCTAGGGTATTTTTTTATACTACGTCGGAAGGCATACAAGCATACGGCCCACCTGATGTAAAGCAGTTACCGTAGCCTATACATGCTTGCAATACATTAAGCATAACTCGCATGATGGTTCCTTTGCTGTTAACACAGAAACTCCTTACATCCTGACCATGAGAAACAGACATGTTCATGCACACAAATGTTTGTCCGGTGTGAGAACGAGCGTTGCCTTGGCGTCATTCCAGACTTAGCCACCGAACACGTCCAATTTGTTTTTAAGAGAGGTCATCAGCATCAAAGTAACACAACTGGGGAAGTGCCTCCACCTTACAGAAAGCCGCAGCCAAATAACAACTCCCTGGAAGCTTGTTGTGTTCCTGCGAGTGTGTGAGGTCATAAAATATATTAGAATAGATTTTATTTGCGATAAAAGTGGTTGCAATGTTGTTAATATTGCAATTAAATAGGGCATCAGTAAGCGCCAAAGGAGTGGCTGCTTTACATCAGGTGAGCCGTATGCTTGTATGCCTCTCGACGTTATATAAAAAAATGGTAACCTATGTTTCTTTGGTAAACTGTACCATTGTTTTATGTTAATGAATTATTTGTCAATATCAATAAAAACTAGCAACCCTATACGTGTTCGAGATTCGAATCTTAATTCGACGGTTGAATCGAGAATGTCCTTGTCGAAAGCTAACGCCATTTTGTTTTGTAATATGCGAGCGTAACTAGTGATGTCCTGCGCATACTGTATAAAGCCATTTGTTTATTCCGACTGACACATTTAGCAGTCATTATATCGGCGCGAGTGATGCCCGAATTACAGATTAATTTATTATCTAATAAGAGAAATCGAGGGCTTCTTTACTAGGGTAATCTACAGCGTGCCAACAATGTGTGACATACTTACATACATTTTTTTTTTTGCGTTCCGTACACAAAGATTGACGAGCTCGGTGGCGCAGTGGTGAAACGCGCTGTTACTTTGACACCAACGCTCGTGGGTTCGATTCCCACACAGGTCAAACAATTGTGTGCATGATCATTTCTGTTTGTCTTGGTCTGGATATTTTATATGTATATTATGTATTTACAAAAAAAAATGTATTTACGTATGTTTATCAGTTGTCTAGTACCCATAACAAAAGCTTCGTTTACTTTGGGGCTAGATGGCGCTGTGTAATTTGTCCGACAAAGGTATATAACGGAATCCTATTATTTTCACGAGTCCAGTGGAGGAGTGGTTGGCAACGCTACTTTAACAGCAAGGGTATTGGGTTCGATTCGTACACAGGACAAACATTTGTGCATTAACATGTCTGTCTTATTCTAGATGTTTTAATGGGAGATAAAGCGCATCAAAGCAGCCTGTCTGGGTTGGTAACTCCACGTCACAGAAAATCGTAACCAAACAACATCTTCCAAGAGCGTTGTTGTGTTCCTGCGGTCAGTGAGGTCATCAGTAAGCTGCTAAGGAGTTGCTGTGTTAGCAGCAGATTTGGCATCCTGCGCGTGATACTTAATGTATTACAAGCGTTCGTAGGCTACGTTAACCGTTTCACATCAGGTGGGCAGTGTGTTGTATGCCTCTCGACGATGTACAAAAAAAACAGAGACATGCTTATGAGTACTATATTGTGCCACTGATATCGGGGCACGGCGGTACTAAATTATATTAAACTTCTATAAGCTTCTACGTGTTGGGTTCCACGTCCACGCATGTCTTTCCAACGACTGGGTGAGAACTGCGCGATTTTAATAGGTTTCTCTAAAATCCCATTTTAGAGAAACCTATTAAAATCGCGCAGTTCTCACGCGTAAACAAGGAATTAATTCCACTTTATAAAAAGCGGAAAATCGAAAGAATAAAGAAAAAATCAATTTGCTTTCAATAAACATCACTACAGCATAATTCGATGTCGTTCGACATCCATTGCAATTAAAGCGCAGCCGTGACTGTGAAAACAGGCTAATTTGAAAAACGAATAAAACTTTTTATAGCATTAAACATACCGTTATATACCGTTGCACGAAATATACAGTCCCTTGCACGAAAAATATAGACAGTATTGGTTTTCGTCATATATTCCCACAATTTCTTCATTTTACGTATCTCACATTACAGAAATATATGGTTTGAATAATGGTGAAATAGTTATGTCTTGTAATAAGTATACTACTATTACTATTATAACATCACCCCAAGTTCCTTGCGGGGTAGACAGGGAGTACCGAGCGCCACATGACTCGATGATTACAAACCTCACTCCCTTCTTTAACATTCATTGCTATTCTTATGCACGCTCGCCGGTTTTTAAGGCCCGTGACATTACCTTCTGATAAAACACGATCAATTTGGAAGGTAAGTCTTGGCCTTTCTTGGCTCCTACATCCTTCTACTTTCGCGTTGTATATCTGTTTCGCAATTCTTTCTACATGTATCCGAACCAACGGAGCATGCTTCTTCTTATTTAATGAGTGCATGTACATAAAATACAACAGCTTACTGGTGACCTCAGTCATTCGCAGGAACGCAACTTTCTAGAGAGTTATTATTTGGTCGCGATATTCTTAGAGGTGGAGGTACTTCCCTAGTCGGTCTGCTTTGATGCTGTTATCTATTTCGCCAGCCTCCTTGCCATTGTCGCCTAACTGTATATTAAGATACCCACTTTAAATCAGGCTGACTTCTTATGAACTCGTGTTTCGTTATTTTGCGAGTAACTGAGCTTGGTTACTTCTCGCACTCGCAGGAACACATTAGTTCTTGACGACTTACTTTACACAAAACATGTTGGAATGGAAGACGAAATTTCGCTTACAAATACGTTGTATATGAAATCTCGTATACATATCCTCCATCACAATTAAAATTCGAAATGGCGACAATATTCATGCTGGAAAAACAACACGGCTACTTTTTCCATGTTGTCGCCATTTCGAATTTTAGTTCACATAACTGCTTATTATAATTAAACAATTCGATTAATCATTCTGTAACACAATAGGCTTATACCGAGATGCTTTAGTATCGGAACCGTTCTAGAACGGTATTGGTTCAATTGAAAAGACAGTTCTAGAGCAATGAAAAAGTTCACAGATTTTAATGATCATTTCAATTTTACCCATGCAATATAAAACGTGAAAGTCCAAAAATGTCTTCAATTTTTGACAAATCGTCTTTAATTAATGATTTATATTTAGATGTATTTTGTGCAAAGACCATTAGTAATATTTACCTAAGTTAGTGATGTTCCGTACATAAAGCTAAAACATATCCTATATTTTACAACGATAATACTAGCACAGATAATCATAATCTCTGTAGCATTTGATGTAGGTACGTAAAATTCAAGAAAACCCTGATAATTAATAATTGAATGGCAGCCACGGGTTAATTTTACTTAATTTTTTTTTTTTAATCTTACGTATTTTATTAAATTTCTATTGAAGTTCTCTATCATATTCAATTAGAGCTAATTACAGAAAAAAACCATCATGTTTTTTTCTATAAAAAACAGCTGTAAGTCATTTTTCAAAGATTCTATGGATTGTGTAGTTGGATTCATTGATTATCTTATAAGAACATATAAACAAATAAATTTTAAATAGTTTTTTTTTTACTTTAATAAAACTTCTGAATATATTTAAGTCAAAAATTGGGAGTCGATAAAAACACGATCACAATACCTTCATCATGACCTCTGATCACGCGAAACAAGCTTAGGTTTTAATAAATCTTTTCAATAAGTGGGAAGTTGTATAAACCGATGTTTTCTAACAGATTGCCCCCCACATTATTACTTTTGTCGTTGAAGATTTTCCCCTTAACCATTTATAAGACAATTGTAGAGTATTAGGGGGGGGGGGGGGGGGGGGGGGGATATCAGTTACTTTGCGATGTGCTTGTATGTGAGTGTGGTAGATGCGGAGGCTTGAACTGCGTCACGGAACATATATGGCCGCAAACATTGTTTGCCATCGCCGGGCACGTACTACCCATCAAAGGTTAAGCACCCGAGCGTTTGATCACGAACCTCGGTGATATATTAAATCTATATATATAATTTTTTGACCAGACGTTTATTTTCCTTATATATTACTAGCTGTAACCCGTGACTTCGTACGCGAGTATCTCGGTATCCCGTGAAAACAGCTTATCTTACTTTCGTTCTTTTTGCTCTCTAAGGGTCGTACCGTGAAGTTGAATAGTCTATAACCTTCCTCGAGAATTGGCCTATCAAATGCAAAAAGATTTTTTAAATCCAATTGGGCTGGTAGTTCCAGGGATTAGCGCATTCAAACAAACCACCAAATTCATTCGCTTTATTATCATCATCATTTCAGCCCGTATTTGTCCACTGCTGAACGTAGGCCTTTCCTTTAGAGACCCATCCGCCGCGATCCGGTGCCACCTGCATCCATCGACTTCCTACAAACCTCTTAGAGGTCTATTTGTATGCCTCCCGACGTAGTATAAAAAAAAAGCCTTAAGTCTCTTGCGCCAGAATCTTGTTTTTCTAAAGTAGAAGGGATTCACGTAAGGTGGACTTTGTTTTTTTTAAGATGAAAGTGGGTATCAAATTATACGTAAACGCTGTGCCAATTGCGTAGCGGTGGTCATTGACTCTAGGGGCCTCACAATTCAACATAATAACATAAAAACAGTCTTTGTTTTGCTCTCGCCTTTCCAGCTTTTATACAGTATTTCTTGTTTTTCGATCGATAAAGACATACATCCGAATATATCGTCACGCCTGTCTCCCATTGGGGTAGGCAGACACTATGGAACGCCAGGTGCACCGATTTAAACTGATTTCTCGCCTCTTCTTAGAGGTTTTTAGAGGGTCGGCAACGCATGAGTGACACCCCTGGTGTTGCAAATGTTCATAGGCTACGGTGACTGTTTAACATCAGGCAGGCCGTATGCTTGATTGCCACCTTAGTGGTATAAAAAAATATGCTCTTCGGTTTCGGGTACTTTTGGTTTGGCCCTTTTTCGACACCAATTTGATCTGTGTCTAAGGCGGCCTGAACTGATTTTGTGATTCACTCTTACCCGATACACTTCTTTTGTAAAAAGAGAGAATAAAGAAAATAAATCTTGATAAGAGATAATGATATTAATTTAGAATGGTAAGAATTGCCTTGCTTACTTCATTTCACAGGCAAAGTACCCACGGGAATGCATGTTATCGTATGCTATTTGCCAAAACTTGAATAGCGGGATAAGATTTTTTTTATACCACTAAGGTGGCAAACAAGCGTACGGCCTGCCTGATGGTAAACAGTTACGGTAGCCTATGGGCATTTGCAACACCAGGGGTGTCACTCTTGCGTTGCCGACCCTGTAAGAACCTCTTCACGCCTTTCTTGAAGAACCCCATACTGTAGTCCCTTGGGAAAACCTCGGCAGAGAGCTCATTCCGCAACTTAATAGTTCTAGGTAGAAAACTTCTCGTGAATCGCACAGTGCGCGACCATTGCGGTTCCAGTGTATGAGGATGAAGTCCCAGCCGTCGGCGAGCTGTGCGATTGTAAAACGAGGCTGTTGGCATAACGTCGAACAACTCCTCAGAACACAACCCCATATACAACCGTTAGGACAAGCAAAGGGAGGCAAAATCTCGTCTCAAACTCAAGGGCTCAATGGCGTGTGTGAGTTCAGGATCATCGACAATCCTCACAGCTCGTCTCTGCACCGAGTCACAAGGTCCTAGCTGGTATCCAGGTGCTCCCGCCCAAAGCAAGCAAAGCGTACGTTATCAGCAGGCTCCTAATGAGTTACTGTATTAGTAGTAGAGGTGGCAATACCCGAAGATAATCCCTCTGTTGCGTGCGTTCATGGACTAGTTTTCCTCGTCCTAGCGTTATCCCGTTTCCTGATCCATTGGATTGGCGGGGTCCGCTACCTAAGTCTAAAGATTTGGCGAAGACTGATTTTGACATGGAGCGACTGTCATCAGATCTCCACAACTCACGGTGAAAATCAGACCATTCTTAGATTAGGTTACACATCTTTTGAAATATAATTTCTTGGACGTGCGGGTTTCCTCACTTTGTTTACCTTCACCGTCGAGCAAGCGATAATTACAAATATGTACATAAATCCGAAAATACGTATTTAGTGGTACATGACCACGCCCGGATTCGAACCCGAGACCGTAGGTTAATGAGCTG
Source organism: Pyralis farinalis (assembly GCA_947507595.1). NCBI lineage: Eukaryota > Metazoa > Arthropoda > Insecta > Lepidoptera > Pyralidae > Pyralis > Pyralis farinalis. The sequence continues at coordinate 34,668,942 of OX382268.1, read as the reverse complement.
GTTCTTTCTCCACTGAGCTATCACTATTGTGTACATATCACTATTGAGACACTTTGCAGCGACGGGCTATCCGCATAATTGACGAGGAAGAGGTCACCAAAAACCTAGAACCTCTTCAACTCCGTAGGGACATAGGCTCTCTAAGCGTATTTTACCGCCTTTACCATGGCGAGTGCTCTGAAGAACTGTTTTCCCTTATCCCACCCTCTTACCCTTCCGTCTTAGAACCACACGTGCGGGCTTGCGAAGTCATAGTTCCACGGTTGAGAATATCTCTTCGCGTACCAAATAATTCGGCAACTCCTATCTTTGTCGTACCATTAAAAAGTGGAACGCCTTGCCTGCACATGTGTTCCCTCCTTCCTACAATATGGGATCCTTCAAACGAAGCGTGAAGAAGCATTTTGCGGGTCAGCATGGCAGCGTCAACTGACAGGATACGGGATGTAGTATGTTGTCAGTTGCAGTTGCGATTTGGGCTCCTCTTTCGCTTACCATCAGGCAAAGAGGGGCCACTATGCTAAACTAATAAAAAAAAAAAAAAAAGATGCAGTTTCGTTACTTTATATCAAATGATAACTCTATGCTTGTTTATTTGCCTCCCGAAATTATATTAAAAAAAATTAATGCTTAGGAAATCGCATGAATACCAGTAAAAACATTTAGTTATTGTGCTTATGCTTAGACAAAAGTCAGCATCGGAGGATTGTTGTGTTCCTGCGTGTGAGTGAGGTCACCAGTAAGCTCCTAAGGAGTTGCTGTGTAAGCAGCAGAGGTGGCATTACGCGAGTGGTACATAATGCATTGCGAGCATTCATATGCTACAGTAACCGCTTTACATCAGGTGAGCCGTAGGCTTTTAAGCCTCCCGACATTGTATATAAAAAAAGTAACTCGACCTCACAAAAAAACGCAGCCAAATAACAACTCCCTAGAGAGATATGTTCCTGCGAGTGAGTGAGGGTAACAGTAAGCTGTTAAGGAGTTGCTGTGCCAGAAGCAGAGGTGGCATCGCACACTGTATTGCAAGCGTTCATAGGCTATGGTAACCAGGTTGCTTCCCGATGTTGTACAAAAAGTCTATATTCGTCAAAGCGTCACGACTTGCGTGTTGGAATATAATAAGTTGATGCATCAATAGCTGTATTGTTAAGTGCGCGGCAGACATCCGGCGAGCGCACTCAATCAGGCGGTCCATTGCGGCCGATGATCGCCTGCGCATCGCATTACCTCTGTTCTTTGATCTTGTATCTTGCAGACGGAAATGTAATGCACTTATACGTATGTTTTTGTGTGTTGGCAACGTTCATCATGTTCAGCTTAGGTTATTTCTACGTTGGGAGGCATACGGCCGATATACATGGTGTTAAGTGGTTACCGTAGCTTATGAACAATTGCAATACATTAAGTATCGCTCGTGCGATGCCACCTCTACTTCTGGCACAGCAATTCCTTAACAGCTTACTGTTAGCCTCACTCACTCGCAGGAACACAACATCTCTGCGTTTTTTTGTGAGGTAGAGATACGTTTTTTTATATACGTCGAAAGGCATACAATCATACGGCCCACCTGATGTAAAGCGGTTACTGTAGCCTATGAATGCTCGCAATGCATTATGTACCACTCGCGCGATGCCACCTCTGCTGCTTACACAGCAACTCCTTAGGAGTTTACTGGAGCGGTCTGTTGCTAATACAGCAACTCTGAAAGTGTTAACTTATAACCTCTCTCACTCGCAGGAACACAATAACTCTGTAGGGAGTAATCTGGCTGCGGTTTTCTGTAAAGTGGAGATGCTTCCCCAGACGGGCTGCTGCGCCCTACCTCTCTTAAAACTCTTTTTGTGTCTGCTATAGGCCATCAAGTACCACGGGAACGAAGGAGTTGTTATGTTTGCAGCAGAGGTGGCATGGCGCCAGTGATAATGTATTAAAAGCTACGGCAACCACTTTACATCAGATGGGTCGTATTCTTGCATGCCTCCCGACCATGTGTAAAAAATGCATACAACAATGGACGAGCTCGGTGGCGCGGTGACTCTTTTTGGTTCTGCTATAGTCAAAGTCAAAATCTTTTTATTCCGTAAAAATGGCTACATTTGTTTGGAATCGTCACAATTTTTTTCCCTACCGTGCAGTTCATGACTAGGTGAGCACTGATAAAAATACTGCCAAAAAACTCAGGCATCCCTCTTTTGGTATCCAAACAAATTTACATAATTTATTAATTACATTTTAATTGGATCGACTCCATCCCAGGCATTTTTATCATTAATATAGTCAGATACTTTATAATATGCCCTGCTACACAATTTGGCTTTAATGGTAGTTTTAAATTTGTTTATTGACAATTCTCTTATATTGCTGGGAAGTTTGTTATAGAACCGTATACATTGCCCCATAAAAGAATTACTTATTTTGTGGAGACGGCTTGGATGTAACACAAGATTATGCTTATATCTAGTATTTATGTTATGCGCATCACTCTTTTTACAAAATGAGTCTATGTTTTTATGGATGCGACTGTTAGAATATTTATTTCTTTGAATTTTTCTCTAAGGCTCTCCCGGGGACCAAGTTTGTAGATAGCTCTTATGGCTCTTTTTTGCAATAAAAAGATGGTGTTAATGTCCGCGGAGTTACCCCAAAGAAGAATTCCGTATGACATAATACTGTGAAAGTAGCTGAAATAAACTATTCTAGCCGTATCAACATCAGTGAGCCGTCTAATAGTTTTCACTGCATAGGCTGCGGAACTTAGTTTTCCTGATAATTTTTCAATTTGTGGGCCCCATTGTAGTTTGGAGTCGATTGTTATACCCAAGAACACAGTTGTCTCCACAGGGGCTAAATTAGTTCCATTAACATGTACATTGGTAGTCACCTGTCTTACATTAGGTGTTGAGAACTTAATTACTTTAGTCTTTTTATCATTTAAAAGCAGATTATTAACATTAAACCAATGCATAACTTTAGAGAGAGCATCGTTAACTTCGTCATAATTACCTAACTGTCTATTAATTTTGAATGTCAAAGAGGTATCATCCGCAAACAATACAATCTCATGTTTATCCTTTACATAATAAGGTAAGTCATTTATATATACTTAAAATAAGAATGGACCTAGAATTGACCCCTGTGGGACTCCCATAACTACAGGGGACCCCGAAGATCTTTTACCATTAATATCGACCTTCTGTATCCTATTGCCCAGATAAGAAGACAGAAGTTCGAGAGCCTTGTTCCTGATACCGTAGTGGTGTAATTTTCTGACAAGAGTGTCATGGTGCACGCAGTCAAACGCTTTAGACAGATCACAGAAAATTCCCAAGGCATCTTGCGAACCTTCCCATGCCGCGAATATACTTTTAAGCAAATGAATCCCTGCGTCTATAGTTGAACAACCTCTCGTAAATCCGAACTGTCTCCTATGAAGCAAATTATGTGTATTGAAATGTCTGAGCAACTGGCTAAGCATTAGTTTTTCAAAAATTTTACTAAGAATGGGCAATATGGAAACAGGTCGAAAATTCGAAGGGTCCGAACTATCACCAGATTTATAGGCATCAAGTACCACGGGAACGAAGTCAGCAGACGACACCAGCTGTTCCTACCCCTTTTTCTTTCGTATGAAGAGAGGTAGGGCCCAACAAACCAACTCGACTGGGGTTGTACATCCAGCTCACACAAAAACCGCAGCCAAATAACAACTTGAGTTGTTGCGTTTTTGTACGTGAGGTTAACAGTAAGCTACGGGCAACGGGCGAGAGACACTGTGTTTGCAAGCGCTCCTAGACAACGGTAACCATATTTGATTATGTATTCTTTATTGCACATTAATATACAGAATATTGTTACATGAAATGTGTACAAAGGTGAGCTAATCTCTGGAAGAGATCTCTTCCAGCCAACCCAATAGATGGTTAAAGAAATCGTCAATGGACGCGTGCCAAAGTAACGATATACATATTAATACGTATGCTGAATCATTTCCCAACATCTTTGTCAGTCAGATATTCATCGATTCTGTAATAACCCTTCTTACATAGAGTACCTATTTTTGATGTGCCTTTTGAACATATTGTTGTATATTATCTATACAAATATACAACGTCAGGGGGCATACAAGCACACAACTCACCTGATGTAAAGCGGGGCTGTATTCTTCCCAACCGGGCCAAAAACTAATTATACGTCATTTAAATAGGATCTAATGAAAATTACAGATTGTTCACTAGATTTTTCTAACGACTAAATGTTCGTCAGTGCGATCGATCTGCAGGGATGCGACATTACGCAACATCGATAAAGTAATTTTCGATAACATGAATCAAATCAATGGGCAATCGAACGACATTACGTGATGTTACATCGTATATAACGCTTCAGTATGTAAATTAGAGAGAGTACGTACTGCAGTGATTAGATATCTTTAGATAGGTTCGAATCATGCCCACCGGCCCCCAGTGGCGATAAAAAGTGGGTTGCGTAACTTAATTATATGTCGCTTCGTCTCTCTCAAGTTGAATTAGCGACTAATATTTTTATTCCTATGTGTTTGAGCGTCTCTCATAGTCGGTAACTTGTCAAATTCAATTAAAAAGTCACATAATGACCACACGAACATACTCTGCACGTTTCACGTATATAAACAAAGTAGACAGATTTTCCATTAGGATTGGCGGGGTCAGCTACCTAGCTTAAGCTACCTAGCTTGAAACGCGTTGTTACGCTACTTTGACACCGACGCTCGTGGATTCGATTCCCACACAATACAAACATTTGTGTGCATGAACATGTCTGTTTGTCTTGGTCTGGGTATTTTCTATGTATAATAAGTATGTATTTACAAAAAAAAAATGTATTTACGTATGTTTATCAGTTGTGTAGTACCCATAACAAAAGCTTCGCTTACTTTGGGGCTAGATGGCGCTGTGTAATTTGTCCGACAATATTAAAAAAAAAATGAAAAAAAAAAAATGAAACGAAATGAAATTTAGAGAAAATCTTTCTTAGGTAAGGTCACACGTCTTTTGAAATATAATTTCTTGGACGCGGGAGTTTCCTTAAGATGTTTTCCTTCATTCACACGCATCATCAGGTCACAATTGCAAATCCGAAAACACGAATGTAGTGGTACAGGATCATCAGGGTCAGGAGGCATCAGGATTCGAACCGGGCACCAGATGATCAATTAGGTCGGTTATTTATCTACTGGGCTGAAAAATCTCCCGTGGTACTACCGGTAGTGCCTAGGGGAAAAAACGGAATATTTCATATCGCCGACGTAAACAACTCGTTACCTAGTATCTGATTTGTCTTGTTGTAACTTGTTTTGTTTTGAATTTTAACTTGTTTCAGCTCATCTCCAGGGCGTTAATATTTAGTTGCAGTTTTCTGCGAGGTGGAGGTACTTCCCCAGACGGGCTGCTTTGATGCGCCCTACCTCTCTTAAAAACACCAACAAGTAGTGTAAACCGGGGAGCTGTTAATTTTTCTGCAATGGTAAGAGTCAAATAGTTAACAGACAGAAGAAGGCAAGTACAATAATAAATGGAACCATACAATTTATTATAAAATATAATAAAGTTATATCTTCATATTTAAATATTAAGTTATAATCGCAGTTCATTAGAAGTTAAAAGTTTCACTCGAGTTGTTAGGAAAGTATTCGGTTATCCAATACACGGGCGGCAGGTTGACACAAACTGGCTAATACACGGGTCTTCTTAATTAGCGTGTGCAATAAAGAAAACGCCTACACAAAATTTCCAAACGAACGAACATTTCTCAAGCCGACGACGCTTCGCCCACGCAGGAATTAACAAAAAATTAACCCTTTACCATAAGTTATTAAGTCTTCTATCGCAATATATATATTTTTTATATACTACGACGGAAAGTACACAAGCACACGGCCCTCCTGATGTAAAGCGGTTACTGTATCTATGAACGCTTGCAATACATAAAGTATCACTATTACTTATTATGTCACCTGTAGCTGTTGGTCTTCCTAACAATAAATAAATAAAAATCACTAGCGCGATACCACCTCTGCTGTTAACGCAGCACCTCTTAAGGAGCTTACTAGTGACCTCACTCACGTTCAAGTCCTTTATTTTCGTTTTATGTTGTACACAGTATTATTAAAGGTCTTATATACGCGACTTACCGCCATTTGTTGTTTATTTGCCCGATATTTCGGTGACGGTCGAATCGTCAAAAAACGAATCGCGCACCTACAATAATACAACAACCGTGAAAGTTGAAAATTGTTCTTATAGTCTAAATCTAAAGTATGCAGTACCAAACATGATCCCTCGTAGCGTACAACAAACTTACATCTAAAATTATTTATATACTCGTAGTATTGAGACTTACTAAATTACGATACAATGAATATATTTACTTTCAGTAATAATAGCATAGGTGATTTTTTTTCGAAATAATATTAAAATTGTCAAAATCTATTAAGTAATTAATCCAGTATTTAATACCTAGTAAATAATCTATTTTATATAGTCTTAATCGAGAAACTCTTTTAAATTAAATATTTATTATAGCTCTTTTCTATTAAATATTTTTTTAAAATTTTCTTATAAAGTAATCTATTTTTAGGGTTCCGTACCCAAAGGGTAAAACGGAACCCTAATACTGAGGCTCCGCTGTCCGTCCGTCCGTCCGTCCGTCTGTCACCAGGCTGTATCTCGTGAACCGTGATAGTTAGACAGTTGAAATTTTCACAGATGATGTATTTCTGTTGCCGCTATAACAACAAATACTAAAAAATAGAATAAAATAAATATTTAAGGGGGCTCCCATACAACAAACGTGATTTTTTTTGCCGTTTTTATAGATAATGGTATGGAATCCTTCGTGCGCGAGTCCGACTCGCACTTGGCCGATTTTATTTTTTATTTTTAATGTCGTGTGGGATTTAACTAAAAACTTAAAAGTACTAACGTGCTTATTGGCTAATTCACGGATCAACATATAGGCTTATTGCTCAAAACATCATAATCTTTTTTATACTACTAAGGTGGCAAACAAGCATACGGCCTGTCTGATGGTAAACAGTCACCGTGGCCTATGGACATTTGCAATAGCAGGGGTGTCACTCATGCGTTGCTGACCCTGAATCTTCCCATTGGTCAGTAGGCTCGACTCGCTGATATATTTAGTCGCTAAAACAAAGTTTTTGTGAACGTGGGATACCTTCATATCCAATTAAAAATAACACCAATACATAATACGAAGCAGATATACAATGCAAAAGTGGAAGGATTAAGAGCCGGGGAAGGCCAAGACTTACCTACCATGACCAAATTGGTCGTGTTCTATCAGGTGATGTATGGAGCCCTAGAAACCGGCGAGCGTGCATGAGAAGAGTAATGAATGTTAAAGAAGTGAGTGAGATATGTAAGGATAGTGTCACGTGGCGTTCGGTTCTATCTGCCTAGCCCGCAAGGGGGATTGGCGTGAAGTTTTATATATATATATATTATATATATATATATATGTCGCAGAGGTAGCAACACCATATTGAGAAGCCCGGAAGAAATCAATCGCCGTGTCGCTAGTTAATAATAACGGATCAAAATGTCAAGTCGGCGCTTGGGTGGAATCGACATCGTTGGGATGGCAACACCGGTTGTATTTGTTTTGGTTTGGTGAAGATGAGATACCGTCATTGTAAACGGCATTACGAATCGAGCAATGGAGCCAACCGCACGTGTCGCGTCCACCGCATTTTGAATCCGTTGTAATCTGCGATCTGAGCATAACTTTTGTTACAATTATTTTCGTAATTGGCTGATTAAATATTGAGAAGATTAACTACGCTGGTATTTCGCTTTATTCGCCATGAACAACGAGCCACCTGACGACAATTACATCCACGTTCCGACATATATATATATATATATATATATATATATATATATCAATACATAAGTTACGAAGTTAGGATAGCGTTAGGAAGTTAATATCAAAGTACGTGTAACATCAAAAATGTTCACTGAGTTGCATAAATTCTTACTGATTAATTCATAGGACGATACCATTTTAATCTTCGTTCAGGTGCAACGACTTTTGTTCAGTTGCAGTGATAATTACGAAGGCGTAATCCCATAAGCACAAATCATTTTCTTGTATGCTTCATGTCTTATACCTACTATCGTATCTGCCAGTTATATGTACTCGTACATATCGGACGGAAGAGCATTGTAGACCATCAAGCACGTTGCGCAAACGAGGCTATGATGAATCGGGCCAAGGCGAGATTTCGCCCGAGTGGCTGCACTGCCAATTAAACACCTATGATATCAAAAAATGGTGCAATTATAGTACTACATAAGTAAACTAAAAGATTATGAATAGGGTACAAAGTTACGGTACGGGTTATCATCTTAAGTTATAGTTATGTACGACTTTAACGATTTGAATCTAATTTTGAATAAAATATATACCTACCTAGTGTGGCCATAAGATCTGTTACAAATGAATACGCATTTATTTTTTTATCTATACAGATAAATAAAATTGGAGTGTCTGTTTGTAATATTAAACTAACCGCTTTTTATTAAATGCATATGGATATACACGGCACATATACCAAAATATTATTTTTACAATTTTTGTCTGTCTGTCTGTCCGTCTGTTTGTTCCGGCTAATCTCTGAAACGGCTAGACCGATTTTGACGAGACTTTCACTGGCAGATAGCTGATGTAATAAGGAGTAACTTAGGCTAATTTTATTTTAGAATATTTTTTTTCTTATTAATATAATTAATATAAATAAATAATTGGCAGAGCTGCGATAGCCAGCGGAGCCACACTACCCTCAAAATTGCCGTTTGGGGTAGACTGATGTCATCCAGCTAGCGTTTAGACGGTAATAGTGAGAAACTCCAAAATCGACACACTAATAGCTAACATATTGTAGTTTTGTATCCTTTAATTTGAAATTTAAATGTTCGTTGGTGAGGAAGAACGGTCCAAAATCGTTCCAATTAGAAAAAAAAACATATGGGAAAACGTATGGCCGGCCACTCTGCAGTGCAGTCTGCACTGCACTCCCATCAACAGAAAAAGTAACAGCACTCGTCGCTAGATGTCGTACAGGGTTCCATATATTTAAAAAAAATTAAAAATAAAATATTTAAATATTTTTTAAATTTAAAAAATATCAGCTCTGCCTACACAGCTTGCTGTTATTTACTAGTAAAGATATAACTATTCCGCGCGGACGAAGTCGCGGGCACAGCTAGTGAAGTAATATAATCGTAATAAAGCTTATATTTATGGAAGTTTCAGCAAAAAATTAAAAAATGATTATATTCGAAATGGCCGCCTTTGAAACAGGCCTGTGATCTGTCTGGCAATGACAGCATATCGTTTCGAGCAGGCCATGTCCTCTAAAACTGACCATAATTTGTCTAAAGGGTTCAGATCTGAGCTAGACGAGGGCCTTCAGCTCTTATAAAGTCCGGAAGGTTGGGATCGAGCCAGGCTTGGGTAGTTCGTGCCTTGTGACCAGGTGCAGAGTCCTGCTGTAAAGTCCACGGTACATTTTTAAAAAGTGTATTGCAGCGAGGTTTCACAACACGATCCAAGACAGGCTATTGATACACTTTGGCTGAAGTCTTCACTCCTTTTTCACAAAAATGAAGCTTTATGACTCCATGGTCATCATCTTGCGTCTGTAATGGTTTGGTGGAGGCCAAACCATTACAGACGCAAGATGATGACCATGTTGTACCTTTCCGACCACTTGGGCGGCTTCTTTAGAACGTACACTTCGTCATTTTGCTTGTTGTATCGCTCTTCAATCGTGAAATTTGTTTTTTCATCAGTAAAGAGGATATGTCTGTGCCTTTGACCTACGTATCGGGACAGGAGGCGTTATGATCGCTCCACTCTCTTCAACTATAGAGATTGATTTAGGGCATGTCCCGTATATCGACGAGAAGCGCCCAGCTTCAGTCTTATTTTATCAAAGATATCTAATACTACAGTAGTTTTATTATACGCGACAGAGTCCTAGCGGAAATCTTCATTACTCCCGGTAAGATTTATTGTTTCCTAATGGGACTTCGGCGAATTCTGGCTTTAACACGCTGCTCAACGACAAGATTCGCTCAGTGTTTTCAAGCCGCCTGTAGGCCACTGACTAAGCTTACTGACGAAGCATATGTTGATAACAACCGGGGCTGGCGACATAACGAGCCATGCGAGCCACGGAGAATCTCGAGATAGATGTACTCATCCTTAGATCGCCTGCTGTAGACGTTACTCAACCTGCATGTTCGATTACAGTAACACGTACAACGACGCCCAAACAAGTTAGCAACAAATTCTGTAGAGCGCCTGTATATCTGGTGTTGTCAACTATTCCTCACTGTTAACTATTTTATCATGAGAAATCCTCATTTAGAAAACTCATCAGAAACCATGGCCATCATGACCGTGTGCAGGATAAAACCGGAGTCCGTTGCTAGAACAGACTCAGTTCCTGCATGCATATGTAGCTCTCAGTCAATTGTCTGCTAATTAGTAAATCAATCAGGTCGGCATTTTAGCATACAAAAAATGACAGAAGCAATCAAATTACACGTTGCTGTGATAATAAATAATATAATATATACAGTATAGGTAATTTGTTAGCAATAATGAGACCTAAAAGCCAGAACCCACAGGCGCGGGAAAGCGGCAGCGATCCGGGACGGCATGTTTTGTAACATTATAATGTTTGTATAACGAGTCACACAAAAATCGATCGCACAGCGCCGTGTCACGCCCACCTTTTGTGTGACAGATTGTATACAAACACCAATTTTCCAAAAAAAACCATTTCGGATCGCTGCCGTATCCCGCTTCTGTGGATATTAGATTTTAATTAATATACTACAAGATTAAAAAATCCGACGTTTAATGTTTTTACTTACAACTTTTGGATTCGTAAATTTCGTCATGCGTCGACAAACAAACATAATTGTACGAAATATGCGCCATGTTTGTCCAAAACATAATTAAGACTGTTGTTTCATATTAACGTATAGAGGTTGTATAGCCACACCTACAAATAGGTAACATTAAAATAACTAATAAAAATCCAGTGAAGAGAGAGTCGGGCCCACGCAAGGTTTCCGTACCACCGTAAAATATTTAACTCTCATAATGAATCTCAGTTTTCATTATTTGTTATTTAGATATAGTATGTTGGGCATGGTATAAGTACAGAAATTTCAAATTCCTAACTAGCATACTTATTGAAATAAAGCCCACAAGAATTGTCTATGGAAAAAAATGCTGTTTTATACATAGGACTTCCCTTAAAAAGAATTGGGTCATTCAAAACGAAATTTATTAATATATTCGAATATTTACTAAAAAATATTTAATTATTTTCATTGTATACAATACATCCAAATTTCAGATCTATAACCTTTGTTTACGAATAATTAATGTGGCACACGGACGACAGCAGTGTGAGAGCAATAATGTTAGTTTTAGTCACGTTAGAGGTACGGAACCTTAAAAATATAAACGATCAAAAGATCTCAGTCGACTATTTCTTCCGTGACTGAACTATACACCAGGGGACATTGTCCTAAAGGGCAACGCTCTGCAGTCCTTATGCACCATCTGCACGCAAAAAATAGTTGAAACAAATATTGTAGCTGTCTCCGATTTGCTTATTCGATGGCGTTGAAGCGGAAAATGTTTACATAAAAGAGGGCAATGCCGTTTATTTAGTATTCAATCGGAACGTTATGACATCAAAAGGAATTTAAAGGTTGCATCTTATTACCTACTAGCCAATTTCCGTGAATTCATTATGTGAGTAATTCGCAAAGATCAGATATCATAATCGCAGTACCTTGTGGGTAGGCAGAGAGAACCGAGGGCCACATAATTCGATCATTACACACCTCACTAAGACTCGCTTATCACGTCCGAATTGGTTGTAGTAGTAGGAGAGGTGGTAGGTGACGTAAGGAGAAAGCAGAAGGATGTAGGAATATAAGAAGACTAAGATTTGCTTTGTGATAAGTGACCTTATTGGTCGTGTTTTATCCGAAGGTGGTTTCAGGTGCCAGGAGAGGTGTTAGGAATCGGTGAGGGTACAAAAAAGAGCTGTGAATGTTATAGAGAAATAGAGCGCGTTCCCACAAGTTGTTCGCCTGCCGGGGTACGAGGACGACAGCGGCGAGTCACGCTCCATTGACTAGAGCGCTGCGCCTCATTAATGAAATGTTAACTAAAAACTCAATATTTGATGTATTTAGTTGCTCTAGGAGCGAATTTCATATAGAAGCTACAAAGCTCGCTGAAAATTATTAATTAATGATATGTAATTTGTCTCTTTTCGTTTCTTCATTTGAACACTGTTGAACGCATTGGGTTTTTTTAAATTTGTAATGTTCAATACTGTGTATGTATGAATAAATAAATAAATAAGGAGGAAAATACAAATAAATATTTTTATACACTGCCCTGGTAAATATGGGTCTATATTTGTGGGAGAGGCTAATATTTACCAGGACAGTGTATAAAAATAGCACTTGGCTGCAAACATATGCATGCAGATAGCGGTATAATAGGAAACCGAACAACATAACAAAAAACGATTAAAATATTATTGGGGATATTTATCACCATAAAAATGGTGAAAATTATATTTTTTTTAATAAATAAACTTTTAAATGACGAGCTCGGTGGCGCAGTGGTGAAACGGGCTGTTACGCTACTTTGTCACCAACACTCGTGGGTTCGATCCCACACAGGACAAACATTTGTGTACATGAACATGTCTGTTTGTCTTGGTCTGGGTATTTTCTATATAATAATAAGTATGTATTTACAACCAGTTGAGAATGCGCAAGCTTGCATTGCCAGAGGAACACCTGGCTCGTCAATTATATAACAACTGAATTTTTTTTTTTAATTTGTCGGCTATTTTGACCATGTTCCTTAGAGATAGGAACGGTGTTCCCGAACATTCCTATTCTACTTTTTTATGCTGAAGCCGAATCTGAAGTCAAAATTCGAATATTCGAAAAAAAAACGACAGAGACACGCAATGTATATAGGTATGTTTATCAGTTATCTAGTAACCATAACACAAGCTTCGCTTACTTTGGGGCTAGGTGGCCCCGTGTAATTTGTCCGACAATATTTATTTAACTATGTTTAAAGAATATTTATTCGAAAATGTCGCGTAAATGGCGCATTGAACTCGGAACACGTGACGTCTTATGGAAGTAAACAAACTATCAGCTGCAAAACCCATTGTTGCAATTGATTGACTAATAACAAACAAAATATGTTACAAACAAGTTAGTGTGGAACAAACTTTCAAATAGCTTTAACATCAGGAGTAAAATAACAGTTTATACGGCTTATAGTTTGGTTATATACAAATTACGTCACATGTTGTTTACGTGGCATTCTTAAACAAATCTTTAGACACAGTTTTGGGTCATATAAAGGCATTGAGTTATTATGTACTACGTAGTAATATTACCTCAGTGTTTAAAGGTTTATTTGTTTAAAATGATATTTTTATGGTGACAAATATTCATAACGAGTAATTTGAATAACTTTTTGAAATATTTTCCGATCCCCTATAGCATTGGATCAAGTATTTTGCATGCCTGTATGCTTGAAGCTTCGAGCTTGATGGATTATAACGTGTCTGTTCATACTCTCGCGGCACGTTCATTTGTATTTGAGCCAGTAACTACTACAGAGGCAGTTAGTGAAGCAGTATAAAACATAACACAGGAAAAAAAGAGAAGTAGGGTGCATCAAAGCAACCCGTCTGGGGAAGTACCTCCACCTCACAGAAAACCGCAGCCAAATAACACCTCCCTAGAGGGTTGTTGTGCTCCTGTGTGTGAGTGAGGTCACCAGTAAGCTCCTAAGGAGTTGCTGTGTAAACAGCAGAGGAGGCATCGCGCGAGTGATACTTAATATATTACAAGTGTTAATAGGCTACGGTAACTGCTTTACATCAGGTGGGCCGTATGCTTGAATGCCTTCCGACGTTGTATAAAAAAAATCAATTAATATAAATGGCAGTAGCTAACAATAAAATTATTGTAAACATTCCAGGCAATTTGATCTAAATTACTGTGTGCAATATGAAAAAAAAAACTTTTTTCATATTACCCACCACCAATTTTTTTTTTTTTTTGTTTTAAAAATTCTTTATTCATATCATATTTTTCATTAAACATATACTTAGACACTAATCTAGGTACTGTACAAAAGTTGTTACACGTTACTTAGGTTCATTACACCTTTCTAAACACATAATCGCTATTAATTCAAAAATACTTACACGTCTTAGATATATTAATACAAACACCAGATTATAAATGTATGGGAGGTTTGGATTTACCTACATAATATAACACTGTGAAAATAATAAACATTGCTATTTTATGAGCACTCAATCGACAATTTTAACTCTTTAATTAGGTATATTAATATTTTAAAATTTATTACAATTACGCGGAACGAAGGTAATTTCGAAACAAAATAATGTATCGGATTTGTAGGCAGTTGTGAGTCAACCGGTCAGCAGGTAATGGTATTATTGTTATTCGCCAAGGAAATAGTGATGCGGCAGTCGGTATCGATTGTAGGTACCAGAATAAGGTAAGTTTGTAAATCTACTTTTGCCAATAGATGATATTAACACATTAAAGTGTTGTGGATTTTTATACAAATAAAATTTACGAGATAATTTAAGAACATAATTTTTAAGAGAAGGGAATTTTATTCTTATGTGTAATTTCTTTAGGTTTGTATAATATGGGGTATTATATGCAATTTTGATTGCCTTGTTTTGTACAGTTTGTAATTTATTGTAGCCAGTCTCGGTAATACTACACCAGACTGGTGCTGCATAAGTCATACATGGCCGGACTAGCGCTGTATATATCAAAAGTTTTATTTTAGGACTGAGGTTCGACCTACGATTAAATATCGGACTTTGCGTTCATTGCTTTAATGCCTCTTGTACAGAGGGCCTCAGTATTTTTGATCCAGTTTATTTTGCTATCGAGAATGGTACCTAGATACTTTACAGACTTACTCCAGGGAATCTGATAATTATCAATTTCAATTAGTTTTTTAGGTAGTGACCGTTTTCTGGTGAACATTATAGCTTCCGTTTTGGATGAATTTAGTTTCAGCTTCCATTTGTGCAAATAAGTATACAAAAGTTCCAATGAGAGTTGAAGTCGGCTTATGATAAGATCTGTATCAGGAGATGACGTGAAAGTGGCAGTGTCATCAGCATAGATAGCAAGATGGGTGTGTGGTTGCTTTGGCATATCATTGATGAATAAAACAAAGAGGTATGGACCTAAATGAGATCCCTGTGGCACGCCAGATGTTACTATCCTGGGTTTAGATAGTGATTCGCCTACACTAACACAGAAAGAGCGATCGCGAAGATATGACTGAATAATTTTTATAAGACTTAGTGGGACTCTATTGGTGGTAAGTTTGTGGAGTAGTCCTTCATGCCAAACTGTGTCAAAAGCTTTCTCCATATCTAATAAAATCATACCTGTCGATTCCCCTAAATTAAGAGAATGTGTGACATGTTCAGCAACTCTGGCCAATTGCTGGGTTGTTGAATGCATTTTGCGAAAGCCAAACTGCTCCGGTATTATTAGGTCTTGAGTAACTTTGAGTAAACGTGATAAAATAATTCGCTCGAAAAGTTTTCCCGTTGATGGTAAAAGACTAATAGGTCGATAATTAGTGGGTATGCTACCATCTTTCCCCGGCTTTCTGATGGCAATTACTTTGGCAGCTTTCCATGTCGAGGGAAAGTAGCCAATCTTAAGGCAACCATTAAAAATTTTTGTGAGTAGCACTACTGCTTTTTGGGGAAGATTTTTTATCAAACAGTTTTGGACACCATCTACACCAGGTGCTTTCCGAGTTTTAAGTTGTTGAAGTAGCTTTCGAACCTCCTTGGGTCTAACGGGATACCTAATCTCATAGCATTTATACCTGTTGAGTATTCTGTTAGATTCTTTGACGGCCATTTCAGTGTCATTATCGCTGACAGATTGACCGGTTAGATTCATATTACAAAGAAATGCCTCGCCGAGAGCTTCGCACTGTTCATCCACAGACTTGGTCGTATCACCTTTACTATTTTTAAGTGGAGGTATGCTGCAGGGCTTGTCATTAAGAGACTTAACAGTTCTCCATAAATCTGATGAGGGGTTGTTTATGTTGGATAATTTGTTTTTCCATAGTATATCGTTATGTCTCTGTATGTCAATTTTGATTTTACTTTGCAAATGATTAACTTTGTTAAAAAGATTTTTTCTTATGGATATGTTTGTTTCTTTTAATGCCCGCCTACGTAAACGATTTTTAACTTTGATTTCCCGTTTCACACGTTTTGGGAGATTAGTTTTGGCAGTGCTACAAGTGGTTGGTATGTATTTGTTACGCGCAACAATAATGGTCTCAGTTAATTGCACTATGACTTCATCTATATCCGTGCAAGATTCAAATGAAGCTTTACTCAAGACAATTTTATCGTTTAAATATTTTTTATATCCTGTCCAGTCAGCTCTAGCAAAGTTGAATTGAGTGTACTTTTTCCGTGGGTACTTACCGGCAATGTTAAATTGAACTGGAAGATGGTTGGAAGAAAGGCGAGTCAGAGTTTGTGGTTCCGAACAAGTTTGTATATTTTTGGCTAAGATTATGTCAGGGTTTGAGGGAGAATGAGATCCATGATAATGAACTAAAGTAGGAGAAAGTGGAGCTAAAATTTCGTAATTATTGTTGATCATGTGGTCAAATAAGATGTTACCATGGACATTGGCAATGGGACAATTCCAGTACGGGTGTTTTGAATTTAGGTCTCCCATAATTAAAAGTCTAGGGTATGTACTAAATAATAAGTCAAGATCACTGGAAAGAAGAGGAAGATTAGGAGATTGATAAGCGGAGATAATAACAATATCTTTACCTGAGATTGTTAATTGAAGTCCTATACATTCGATGAGTCGTGTTTCAGGGATTGTAATAGTGACATGAGTTATATCCGATCGTATCAGCAAGGCCACACCCTGTCCCTTACCATCGTTTCTGCTATCCTTCCTATAACACTTATAACCGGGGGTTTCAAGGTGACAATTAGGAGAGATTTTAGTTTCGCAAACACCAATAATATCGATTGAACGCTCACTTACAAGTTGCAATAATTCACAAATTTTTGTACGAACACCATCTGCATTCCAGTATAAAACTTTAAGGTTATACATATTTTCCAAGGTGAGTTAATATCAAAATAACTTTATCCATCATAGTATTACAAGCGATAAACTGATTCTTTATCGATTTTATGGTCGTTAAAATAGCTAACATATCCGTATTCGCTTGATCTTGAGTGGTTTCTGCAGAGAGAGAGTGCAATTCTTTACGATCTGCAACTACATTACTCCAAGAACGATCTTCAGCCTTATTATATTTTGTGATTACCTTTGGGATATGTGCTTCGGCTATATTACTTCTTGAGCTTACTTTGGGAATGGACGAAAATTTTGTTTGTTCTTTTTTGTTTTGCAGAAGTTTCAAATACTTTTGCCTTTCAGGACATTGCCGATAATTGGCTGGATGGTTACCATTGCAATTGCAGCATTGTGCAAGTAGTGCTCGGTCCTTTTTTGTGCAATTCGCTGATTGGTGTCCTTCAGTGCACTTAACACATCGCGGCGATAGATTACAATTCCGTGAGGCATGCCCAAAACCTTGGCATCTAAAGCATTGTGTGCCATACATGTTGTTCGGATGATATTTACGTATTTGCACTACGCAGTTGCTCAAATATTTTATTTGGCGAAACTTTACGATGTCGCTGCCAGCAGGTAATTGTACTAGAAAGGGCGAGTATGGTGCCTTTTTATCTTGGGAGGTGTGGAGTTTCCGAATGATGGTGTCAATAAACCCAAGAGAAGATAGTTCATCTTTTAGGTGATCCTCAGCATAGGCAGGCAGCCCAAATATCACTGCTTTAGCAGTTCTCTCGTCTTTACGGGAAAACGTGTGATATGCAATACTTTCTGAGCGCAGTCCTTCTTTCAAAGTCTGATGACTGTCTGATGAGTAACATATAATTGCAACTTTATTGTTACCTTTATACTGCAGGTGGAAGAGTTTTGTGTACCTCATGATGGTTGTTTTTATGTACTCATGAGTCCAATCGGCTTTCAATTCTAAGAAAATTGGAGGGATGTGACCTGACTTCTTCTTCATTGTAGATGCATCACGATAGCGAGTAGCCGTTGAAGCTGGTATTGCTGGTTCTGAATCGGCCGGAAGGTTACCGAAACGATTTGCTACCTTAATGGTTGGTTGTTGTTGCTCAGCAGCAGGGCATGCAAACCTTTTCGGGGATTGCCAGTCACCAGGATTTTTTGGATCTTCAGGACTACCATGAGGGCGCTTTCCAACAGAATTTGATCTGGTCAGATACCTGTCCATGTTTGATACTTGGTGTCAGTCTTTGGTATCGATAGTGAGTGCTTCCATCACTTTAGTAACACGTTAAACACAAGCGAAGTGGCAGTGAATTAACAAGCGTGCGATATCGATTGGCGCGCGCGCAATACTGACCCACCACCAATTACTTTATGCGAACTAGCGCCGAGCGGCACCCAGCCACTACCGTTAGTAGATGCATGCCGTCGCTGCCATGACTGTTCGGGACGTCTTTGCCTCGGCTGCTGCGATCGTTCTGCGAATGCTTGCTCTCTGAAACATGAACCTCATGCACCCGCTACCGTTGCTGCCCTGGCTGCTTCGGTCGTGTCTGTCAACTCGTGTATCGTCGTGTTGTGTCGTGTCGTGTGCCGTAGTCGGCAGCATAACTTGCTACGAAAGAGACAACTGCAGCAGCCGAGACAGAGACAACTGGAGCAGCCATGTCAACGACGGAAAACAAATTAATAACCAAGTTTAAATCAAATTGCTTGTCAATTCAAATTTCGCAAATAACTCCTGAATCTATAATATAATACAACACAGGGGCGCCGGCTTCTGGAAAACCTCGTGGGTGCTCATGCTCTTTTAATGACTAGGTACATCATCATGATTTCAGGCGAAGGACGTACACTGCTGGACATAGGCGTCCTCCAAAGACTGCCCTGCCCAAAACAAAAAAACGGCTCTACATCAAAAGTATCTGGTGGGAACTAGATCACATTAGGATGCGTCGCACACATTCTTGCATGCAAGCAAGCGCTTACTAGAATAACCAGATAATGAGAACCTGAACAACAGATAATGAGATGAGGATTATTTTAGTTATGTCTAGCGTCATGGGTGCTCCGCACCCACTATTTCCCTCCCATGGGTGCTGGAGCCCCCGAGCACCCACGGAGTCGGCGCCCCTGATACAACACAATCATTCCTACGAGATCTAAGGGTAAGACCACGCGACGATGAGGCGTTGTAAAGAGAGGTTACAAAGAGATACATAAAAGGTATGAATTCTTCAAGAAAGGCGTCAAGAGGTTCTTACGGGGTCGGCAACGCAAGAGTGACACCCCTGGGTGTTGTAAATGCCCATAGGCTACGGTAACTGCTTACCATCAGGCAGACCACCACCACCTTAGTGGTATAAAAAAAATATGTTTGCCACCTTAGTGGTATAAAAAAAATGTAGGCCGACTTGTAATTTCCCGCTTCTTAGTGTAATACGAAGTACCGTACAATAACGGTTTCAGCGTGACTAAGTAAACTGGCTTAACTATTTACAAAACAAGGTAATTAACAGCTTATAAACAGTTATTAGTCATTAAGAAAATCAAGACTTTGTCTTTGTAGCTTTTTTATATTACGGCGGGAGGCACTCGGCCCACCAGATGATACTTGTTTACCGTAGCCTAAGAATGCTGGCAATACAGGAAGTATAGTTCGCGAATTGCGTTGCGCTCGAGAGTTGTTGTATTCCTGCGTGTTGTCATCAGTAAACTAAGGAGTTGTTGAGTTAGCTGCAGCTTTTGAGACGTAGGGCGCATCAAAGCAGCCCGTCTGGGGAAGTACCTCCACCTCACAGAAAACCGCAGCCAATTAACAACTCCCTAGAGAGTTGTTGTGTTGTGAGGCCTGCGTGTGAGTGAGGTCACCAGTAAGCTCCTAAGGAGTTACTGTGTAAGCAGCAGAGGCATCGCGCGAGTGATACTTAATGTATTGCAAGCGTTCATAGGCTACAATAACCGCTTTACATGATGTGGGCCGTATGCTTGTATGCTTCCGGACCGAGTATATAAAAAAGATCCAAATTTCGTAAGGCTGATGACATTAGCAACATAAACAGTTGGCTAATCGGTAAAACATTTACAAGTGTGTTACGTCAACTGATATAAATTCCTCAGCCCCCGACCCTACCTATACATGTTATTCGCCACGATCAAATCTGGCCACAGAAACTCGTGCAAGGTCAGACTGGTTACTCAATGGTAGCTGGTAGATGAAGCTGTGCCTCGAGGCCGCTTTCTCATTGTCTCGCCTTCGACGCCTACGCTCAGCCTAATAATTCTAACATATGTTTGACATGGAATTCGTCAAGTTGGTCTTCGATGTTACGTGACAGCAGGTACATACCGCACTACGTCCATAAACAAAATGTCGAACGATAATCGCAATGAGATAAATGTGACGTTTTTAAGTCACAATTAGAGACTTTATGGGTTTGTCACTGAAAATAATAGACTGTGGAAGTAATGTAACCGCTGTACATTGAATGGGATCATTGTTTGGACAAATACTGTTTAAGAAA
The DNA here is from genome assembly GCA_947507595.1 of Pyralis farinalis. Lineage (NCBI taxonomy): Eukaryota > Metazoa > Arthropoda > Insecta > Lepidoptera > Pyralidae > Pyralis > Pyralis farinalis. The sequence continues at coordinate 34,648,112 of OX382268.1, read as the reverse complement.
AGGTGTACGACATACTAGCTGCGGACTGCAACATCGTCCGCGCATATGCCGGTATTCTATTGGAAGCGCTTTTTCTTACTTTTATTTTTTCCTCCGCTTCAAAGGGCCGTCAAATCGTTATATTGAATATGGCTGATACTAAATATAAAACGGAATGTTTCGTTTGTTTGAAACGCAAAAATCTGGAATGATCTCATATGAAGAAAATCTTTTTGCATTTGATAGCAAATTATATATATAACCTTCCTCAATAATTGGCTATCAAATGCAAAAAGATTTTCATTTTTCGTAACATCGAAGATATGGCAACATTTGGAGGAGAAAGTCTGCGCTAAACCTCATCAGAATTTTCGCTTCAAACAAGCGAAATCTTCCGTTTTATATAGTACCAGCTGCAGCCCGCGACTTGGTCCACGCCTGTCTCGTCGGAAGCGCTTTTTCTTACTTCTTCTTCCTCGGCTTCTAACATTCATATCGTGATGTTGAATAGCCTATATAACCTTCCTCAAGAATTAGGTTATCAATGTTAATGCAAATGATTTTACAAATACGACCTGTACTTTCAGGGAATTAGCACGTGCAAACAAACAAACTCTTCCGCTTTATTTATTTATTACATTACATGCAAGTTTACAGAGTATACTACCTCCAACGCACCAGCCAGTCACACTAGTACAATAGTTGCACATTAAGTACTCGTAGATTACAACCGACCACATATTAGAACGTTACTCGAAACAATAATGATAGATTATTATGTTGAATTACGATAGTGTCACGGATTACAATAGAATCAACATTCAGTTATCAACATCCTAAGTCAGCATCATATCATTTATGTCAATAAATAAAATTAACAAATAAAATTAAAATACAAATTATAATGTCAAAAACAATTACTATTGAGGAACCCAGCAGTCTTTCAATACTGTCAGCAAACATATCCAAGTCCTCACAATGGGTGAGCATGTCGCCGTTCAGTCGTATGTATATAGGTATATTTATGTATTAGTATAGATGTAGGGATAGAAAGATATATAATATCGTACCCTTAAGCTTCTATTATGTAGTGGGTTGTGTTCAAAGGTGTTGTTTAACAATATCGTCATACAACCGCACCCTTCATATGGAAATTCATCTTCACACATTGGAAGTCGAATCAAAATCGTAAAAGTAGTGAGAGGTTGTGGAATGACCTCCCTGGCGAAGTTTACCCAAGAGACTATATACAGCAAGAGGTTCTACAATACACGCGTGAAAAGGCATTTACAGTAAGGTACTGCACATTAACTTGGCTACAACTTTAATACAACAGTAAAAAACATATGTCTATAAAAGTTACTCGAAGTTATTATGCGAAAGAGAAGATAATAATAATAAGAACATAGGTATGATAACCAAATAACTACACAAGTGTAAAAAAGTGTAATTGAACCATATTATTATACATATCTATTGTTGGTCACACTTCACAGAAGAGTAACTTCAAAGGACCGTCGGAAATCATCGCATTTACAAACACGATTCCTAGCGAACTGGTCACGTCACGTCACTGTCGCGTTGTCGAGTTTCAAAATCCTCCGCTCTAAGGGATGAAATGGCGATGAAAGTAGAGTATATTTTTTTGATACAATGAAAATAACAAGCGAAATACAAGAAAACTATAGCCCTATTAAATATACGTGTATTTTCATTGCTAGCACTATAACGCGACCGCTGGTAGGTAATTATAACAAAAAAAGGTCTAAAGTGCACATGTAGGCCATTTTAACAATGACCTAACACTATTTATATGCAGAGCCATCATGACTCTTTATACAGCAAGGTCTCAATATTTGTTTACTGTGTGTGTAAGGGATTAAGCGACATCACTATAATAAGTTACGTATAAGCGGTAGCCAATCGCATTTTTGACATACTTATCAACTAGCACGTTAGGGGACTCAGGTTGTCGCCTCACAAAACCGCGAACAGGGAGCGGCTCGTTATGCAATACGTGAAACGTTACCAGTCCTTTCAATGCACCAGCCGTGACTGACTTGATGGACAACTCCGCTTACAAACATGTACCATATCTGTGAGTACGAGGATTTTTAACGTTTCTTTAAAGTTATCCTACTGTTTACATCTCTATTGTAGCACACAGAGAGAGAGAGAGAGAGAGTTAGACAATCCACTAACTACATCTCAGCTTCATGACGAGCTCGGTGACGCAGTGGTGAATGACGCGACACCAATGTTAGTGGGTTCGATTCCCACACAGGACAAACATTCGTGTGCATGAACATATCTGTGTGTCTTGATCTGAGTATTTTTAAGAGACGAAGGGTGCATCAAAGCAACCCGTCTGGGGAAGTCCTCCACCTCACAGAAAATCGCAGCTAACAAATAACAACTCCCTAAAGGGTTGTTGTATTTCTGCGTGTGAGCGAAGTCACCAGTAAGCTCCTAAGGAGTTACTGTGTTAACAGCAGAGGTGGCATCGCGCGAATTATACTTAGAGTTCATAGACTACGGTAACCACTTTACATCAGAGGGGCCGTATACTTGTATGCTTCTCGACGTTATATCAAAAAAAATACACTCCAACAGATCAGACCAAAAATACAGATAGCTAAATATTATACCGTATCCGCAGGATAAAGTACCAAGAACCCGCCGCCGCACACTGGGACGGATTTCGGATTTGCGGACGTTGGTTTTTTTTCATATCATTATTTTCTTTATGCCAATCGATAGTCCTAATTAAGGCGATCAGATGCTGTTAGATTTGTTTGTAAATATTATAATTAACGAGAAAAACTTAATTTAAAAAAATGTATGGGACAATATCTAACTTGCTCTATAAGTACCAAGACTTGACAGATCTCAGCTTGATATTTTATAGGTTTAATCTACGGATATTTATGTATAAATAAGATAAAAATTCTTTATTTGCCATTGGGCCCTCGCGGACACTTAGACACGTCTTACAGTTTTTGAAATATAATCTTATTGCATCTTATTTAATTCTCTTTTTACTTTTTCCTTTTTTTTATCTACTAGTATAGCACCACATACATAGCAATGTCCGGGACTGTTCTCCAGATAAATGAAGCTAAATTTGAGTACTTTTTCTAATATTTCTTAAGGATTATTTTAAGTACTAAACTCCAAATAGTTATAAAAATTCTGAGGAATATGTCTATTATGAATTGTATATTAATTTGATTACTTATCAACAAGGCCATTACTTAAGGTGACGTCATAATTATTACAAAATTAAAACAAGCAAAGGCTGAATACAATATATAAAAATATATTGTAAATTATAATATTTACAAACAAATCTAACAACATCTGATCGCCTTAATTAGGACTATCGATTGGCATATTGAAAAATGATATGTTACAAATAAAACTAATGTCCGGAAATCCGAAATACGTCCCAGTGTGCGCTAGTGAGTCACTCCGCGCGATTTTCATAGCCAATGGAGAGATTGCTAGACAAATAAAAGTAAAGAGCACAACTGGTTTTGAGATACAATTTATGAGTCACAAGGAAAATAATCTTAATTGGAGAGTACAAGTGAGGTTGTTGTTGCTAGCGCTATCCAGTTTCATAATCCTTATTATTATTAACTGGATTAGCGGAGTCCCTTAGCTAGGCCTAAGGATTTGACGTAGATGACTGATTTTGACATGGAACGACTGCTGACAGACCACCACAGCCGACAAGGAAAATCAGCCTTTCTCAGGTTAGGTTCCACGTCTTTCGATATATTATTTCTTGGGCGAGTTTCCTTACTATGTTTTTGTTCACCGCCGGGCAAGCGATATTTACAAATATAGCCGAAAATACTAATTTAGTGGTACATGCTTAAGTTGTAGAAGGAATTCTCTGCTAACATTTCTACAAACGACATTCTTCAAAAAAGGAATAAAGATGTTTTCACAGGTGCAGCAATACACGAGTAACTTCGGGGGTGATGCAACTGTCCATAGGCTACCTACGGCAACTGCTATCAATAAGGCAGGCCGTACGCCTGTTTGCCACTTTGTTGATAGAAAAGGTGTATTTATGTAAATGACAATAACTTTTACTCCATAGTAAAGGATTTTGTTCAAATTATTTAATAAATATCTTTAGTCATAGAGGGGTCATTTAAAGGTTTATTTATTTAAAATTATCTTTTTATGGTGTTTTATTTATACAATGTCGGGAGGAGATACAAGCATACCGCCCACCTGATGTAAAGTGGTTACCGTGGCCTTTAAACCCTGGTAGTACACTAAGTAACACTTGCGCGATGCCATCTTTGCTAATAACACAGCAACCTCCTTTGGAGGTTACTGGTGACCTCACTTACAAGCAGGAACAGAACAACCCTCCAGGGAGGTCGTTATTTGCTGTTTTCTGCGAGGTGGAGGTACTTCCCCAGTTTTGCTGCTTTGATGTGCTATTTTTCTTAAAAACGTCCATTATGATTAATTTAAATATTTTTTTGAATCGCCAACTAGCCCCAAAGAAAGCGAGCCCCTTGTTTATTATGTTTATGGGTATTATTATTATGGGTACTAGACAACTGATAAAAATACTTAAATTGTAAATAAATACTTATGAAAGAGAGCGTCGGTGTTAAAATAAGAAGAGGCATGCTCCGATGGTTCGGGCATGTAGAAATAATGCAAGATGAAAGAATGACGAAGCAGATATACAATGCAAAAGTGGAAGGATGTAGGAGCCGGGGAAGGCCAAGACTTACCTACCATCACCAAATTGGTCGTGTTCTATCAGAAGGTGATGTCAGGAGCCCTAGAAACCGGCGAGCGTGCATGAGAAGAGCAATGAATGTTAAAGAAGCGAGTGAAATATGTAAGGATCGAGTCACGTGGCGCTCGGTTCTCTCTGCCTACCCCGCAAGGGATTTGGCGTGAAGTTATAGACAGATAAATACTTATGACACATCGAAAACATCCAGACCAAGACAAACAGACATATTCATGCACACAAATATTTGCTTGTTTGCAATGCAATTGCAAGCTTTAATGCGCCCAACCTCTCTTAAAAACGTCCAGATCAAGAACACAAATGTTTGTCCTGTATGGGAATCGAACCCACGAGCTTTGGTATCAAAGTAACGTTACTAACCACTGCGCCGCCTATAGCTATTATGTAGATACAAATAGGCGAGCTATACTCCGCTTTCTTCAGAACCTATTCTGCTAATCGGCAGCGAGACATGCAGGTAAAGTCAAATTTCGCTCTAATAATGATCAATTTACATTCCTAACTCATCTCATAAATGATCTACACATTATCGTCTCTACGTTTAGTTATGTATACCTAAAGATATTATTTTTCACCTCCTAGTCTTACAAATGAAGGACGAATGGTAGACCTCACGCCACCGGATGGCTTAGCAAAGAATGTCCATTATGATAATGAAACTGTAAATATCATGAGATGCCTGTGTGATGCCAATAAAGAAAAATACGACTAGAATATGAGAATGATAATACAAGATGTAAAGGCAACCAAATTATTTTCAGGAACACCGCTCCTATATGAATTATATATGTTTGTCTGTGCGTTTGTCTGTCGCTTTTTTTCGAATATTCAAATTTTGACTTCAGATTCGAATTCAGTATAAAAAAGTAGAATAGGAATGTTCAGGAACACCGTTCCTATCTCGGAACATGGTCAAAATGGCCTACAAATAAGAAAAAAAAATTTTGAATTGTTATATAATTGACGAACCAGATGTTCCTCTGGCAATGCAAGCTTGCGCATTCTCAACTGGTTTTAGTTTGTGTTGTAAAAAATCTGACTGAATTTTTACTGAAAAAGTCTAACTAAAAGTGCAGATTAGAACAAAAACTTCAGTGCAATATATTTTTTTATACAACGTCGGAAGGAAGCGTATGGCCCACCTGATGTAAAGCGGTTACCATAGCCTTTGAACGCTTGGATACATAAAACATCATTCGCGGGATGCCACCTCTGCTGCTAACACAGCAACTCCTTAGAAGCTTACTGGTGACCTCGCTCACATACAGGAACACAACAACCCTCTAGAGGAGGTGGAGGTACTTCCTCAGACCCTTTGATTCCCCCTATCTATCTAGAACCAAGTAGACACATGTGCCTGAATTGAACAGCACATTTTCATGGTTCTGCTAAGATAAGCCAAACTATTTAATCGTGGCGCGTCCCATACATTTGAAAATTTCCCGTTTTGATTAGAAATATCAATTTTCGAGTTGTTTTGTTGTTTGTCGATAAATGGCCTAAATAGGATAGTTTACCTAGTTCAAACAAGCCAGTCAAAATGTAGGACGCTGTGAGTACATTTTACAGGACGCGTGATGGGATAATATAGGAGTTTAGTACTACTTAGTACAGTGAATAAATTTGTTAGGCTACAATTATTGTCAAGCTAATCATCACACATTCTTAAGTGACATGTTACTTTACATTTCTTTTGCGTCTTTCTGCGCTGTGCCTTAACAGCTGTGATTACATAGGGGATAAAGAACCAAAGTGGTGTCAGTGTGTACCACTACATTCCAGTTTTTGACAGTGAAGGCAAACAGTGTGAAGAAACCTTCACAGCCAAGAAATTATAAAAGAGCTAATATAAGAAAGATCTGGTTTTCTCTCTGGGTTGTAGAGGAGCGACGTGGAAGAGTGACGTCAGTTCATGTTAAAAATCAGTATAGTTGCCAAATCATTAAGATTATGTAGCAGATCCCTCCAATTCGAAATGATTAGGAAAATGGATCAACGCTAGGAAGAAGCGTTAGTACTCAGAATTGATGCAGTTATCAAGATGAGAAGATATAAACTTATCTCTTGTTTACAAATCTGAGCCACTGTAATATCTCTCTAGTGTCAAATTTATAATGAAACTTCTCTCACCTAAACAGTATGAGTCCAGAACTCATTACGGCCAAGAATAAATGTTCCTCACTCTATGATATGACAATAGAAACATTCCTCATGACTGATTAAAACTGTTCAATGATCTGTCAAAGCAAATACCAGATGCACAAATATTTCTTTTCAAATCAAGACTATAATTGTTTGTATATGAAGCAGTTAACATTTATGAAAAAATATCATGAATATTCCGCACATTATCACTGTGTAACATTATAAATAATAATATTATTATTTTGCATCACAATTCCCTGGAGAGTTGCTGTGTTCATGCAACTAAACAATCAGTAAGTTCCCGTGATCTGACTTGCAGTATTTGGAGCAGTGGTAATGTACAGGCAATACTTTCTGAATTTCATATATTCATAGGCTACAGCAACCATTTTACATAAATTGGAACATGTGCAAATGTGGCTTGTAATGTTGTATAAAAAAAGGATGCAATGCAAAGCAAAGTTTGGTAACATTGAATTGACCATTAATTCCAGGTTGCTAAACTTCGAACTTGGCTTTGTGCACTGTCTTGCATTTTGTTGATAGCAAGATAAGGAATTCTGCTGGTAAGGAATAAGTGCAATAACTACAAAGGCGATATGAAGGAAGTAAATATGTATATACCCTACTTAATTAGAATGCTCTCGTCCTCATTGTGTCATCTGCTATAACATAAAAAGATTAAGGTAAAACAAACTATAAATAACTGTGACTTTATACCATTTTACCTAATTTGATGAAGGAGCAGTAATAGCCCATTGGACTTGGGTAGTGAAACTTTGCTAATCCTAATAGATTAGGAAATGGAATAATGCTAAGAAGAAATGTTTTGATGGAACTATTTTAATACTAAATATCATGCTAGATATTACTGAGTATAAAGTAGGTTAAGTAAATGTTTTATGTTAACTCAGAATATTAACCTATAGTGTAAAAGTTGTCTACTTGATTACTTTGAAATTATCAGTATGAATGTAGGGATGAAATTAAGGGAGGGCCTGATGTGTTATTAAGGGAGGAGCTGTAATGGACTGGACATTCTTTAAGCAGTTAACTTTTATTGATAAAGTTGTCCGTTATTTTCTTGAAATTTAAGTACTGAGAAACAAAACATCTTATTATTTCTTAACAAACTAATGAGAATTTATTACTATTTATTATACTAAACATATAAAGTAGTCATAAAATTTTACTTAAAGGCATGGAGTCACGCTAGAATGTGCCAGCTAGGCCATCAGTTTGATCAGCTTAGCAGCAAAAGTATATTGAATGATAATTGCACGGAGAATGAGGGTGAAATCCGATGGAATACTGTAGGGGGCACAGGGAGGAGGGGATGTACGAATCAAGTTTTCTAGCTCCACAATATCATGGATTAGCATCTGACAATAGACCAGAAGGATGTCTACGGTTTTGTGGATCTTAAGAAAGCATTGGATAGGGTTGCACGAAAGAAACTGTGGGACATATTGCCGGGATATGGGATTGGCGGTTCACTGCTCCATGCTGTGCACTCCACTTACAAGGATTGCTCAGCATGTGATCCTGGTTTGATGTCAAAATTGGTGTCAAATAGGGTTGCATGCTATCTGCTAGGCTGTTTATTCCATAGATAACAGAAACAACGGGAGATGTGACATACCACGAGAGTTTATACCGGGACGGTTGTCGCCGAGTTTCACCCTACCATAAAACACTCACACACTTAAATAAATAAAAAATGACATTCTACGCACACAAGTACAACGACACACATTTGTTAAGACGCTGTCATTGGATGTTTATTTAAACAACACCCAAGTAAGCACGCACTACTACATTTATAAAGCGGCAGAAACAAGCGGCCGTATCTCGAAACTGCACACACAGTGAACGAATAATATTACTCGCTTTACATTGCGTGTTGGTAAACGAGCGGCGGCGACTGCGTAATGGTAGAAAAGCAATGTATAATTTAAGAATGAGAAATTTGATATTTATAATTTGTATCGTGGTAAGGCCCTGGTAGAAATGGCGTCAGAGAATTTTTGAATTTAATTCTGTATGTATGCTTATAAAACGTAATATTATTTGTACTTATAGGTGATAAGTGATTCCATTTGATTTAAAGTTAACCACTGCGCTTCTATTTTTGCAAAAAGGCAACAGCACAACTTGGCATTTTGCTAAAACAAGGAGCAACATATCTCAATCGAACTTGATTGCAACTAACTAACTGTTCTTGGCAATGTTCTCGTTTTGAGCATATTGCGGCGACACCAACCACGCCCCCTCGTCACATCTCCCGTTGTTTCTGTTATCTATGGTTTATTCTGTATCTCGATAGTTGTCTGCAGAGAATAGGGTCATTGAATGTAGGATTGCACATGGGTGATTATTAGTGGTGAACTGTCTGCTGTATATAGACGATGCCGTGATATTAGCAGATACATCATCTGAAACACTGGTCAATAATGAAAGACGACTGTATGGAATGCGAAGAAAACAAAGACAATGGTATTTGAAAGAGAAGAAACCAGAACCAATGTAAGGATTACGGTCAAAGACAAAGTGTTGGAACAAGCGGATGACATTGTACATCTTGGATGCATTTTCAGCAAGGAAGGAAGGTGAAACCGCTGATGTAGAAAGACTGACCGCTTAACTGCTGATGTGAATGGAGATTTGGGAAAACATATTCGCAAAGATGATGTTAGAAACAGAGTTGGTCTGAAAGAGAGCATCAGTGTTAAAATACATGTAGAATGAGAAAGAATGCAGGATGAAATAATGACGAAGCAGATATACAAAGGAAAAGTGGAAGGATGTACGAGCCGAGGAAGGCCAAACTTACCTACCATGACCAAATTGGTTGTGTTCTATCAGAAGGTGATATCAGGAGCCCTAGAAACCAGCGAGCGTGCATGAGAAGAGCAATTAATGTGAAAGAAGCGAGTGAGGTGTGTTAGAATCGGGTCTACATAGCGCTTGGTTCTCTCTGATCTGCAAGGGATTTGGCATGAAGTTATAGATAACATTTTACTAACAATATGGTGGTGTAGAAATCAAAAGCCGGTCGTTGGCCTTAACACAAGCCTATTTAGGACTACAGGATACCATAGGTCAAATTATAAAACATCACAATAAAATAGGGTTGCCAGATACAGGCATTTAATTTCTGAGACAATTAGAGGGTTAAGAGTTTGGCCGGTAGGAAAATACACAAAAACAGATAATTCTTCTTCTTCTTTGCATTATTCCATTTCCTCATTAGGATTGGCAGGGGCCACTACCTAAGCCAAAGGATTTGGCAAAGATTCTGATTTTTATATGGAGTGACTGTTATCAGACCTTCATAACCTACAGGGAAAACCAGACCTATGTACACCTAGAATTTGTTATTTTATATCCAAAGTCTTAGTACTAATGCCTTGTAGAAATTGTTTACTCTGTTACATGTTTATAAAAACTTATTGTTGGATTTAGATTGCTTTTTATTTATTATCTTCTTCTTAGCTTTATCCTATTTTCCTAATCCATTAGAATTGGTGGAGTCCGTTACCTAAGCTTAAGGATTTGCGAAGACACTGAATTTTATCAGTAGGTAGATCATTCTTAGGTAAGGTCACACGTCTTTCGAAACACAATTTCTTGGGCATGCAGGTTTCTTCACAATGTTTTCCTTCATTGCCAAGGAAGTGACAATTACAAATATGTACATAAATCCGAAAACAAAGAAATTCTGCGAAATAATGAAACTTTGTAGGTAGGTATAATGAGGAAATTGTCCTGAGCAATACTTTCTGTTTCATTTTGGCGGAATAATTGTGTTACCTAAATAAAATTAACTTCTGAACTCTTTTTCCGAACTCTCACAAATGACTATGATTATAAGTAAATTCATCCGTTTCTGGGAGTACGGGCAAGATCTCGCTTGTAAGATCTACGTAATATATTTTCAAACAAATAAAATTGTAAGGTACCTAATTGAAAACAAAACAAATTGCACACACTTACCGCATTATACATCATAGGTAATTATATTTACTCTTCCTGTCACTATGTTTATTTAGAATTGATTTGAACGCACAATTGATTTACATTATAAATTATTTTACTCTTCCTATTATTCACGGTTTATTTTTAAAATAAATCATCAATTTAGTACAAACAAAAATAAGGAAAGGATGATTATTTACAAACGCTTTTAAAAACTTCTCAAAACTTTACAAACAAAAAACTTGTTATTTTTCTTTCTTTTTTTTTGGTTCTTTTTATCCCCGAGGGGAAAGGCAAAGGGATCTAGTCCATACAGCCAAATCATCAGTTTAGAACCATTTGAAAATCTTAATTCTATTTTCCAGCTTCAGGAACTATGCTGAAAAAATACTTGGGAAGGGCACCTCGACCCAAGCTATACATCAGGTGAACTGTGTACTTGTATCCCTCGCGACGTTGTTGTATCGTTTATGTTTCGAGACAGGTCGACCATTATTACTTTGATGTTATTGTTTATTTCTGGGATTGTCGTATACAAAAATAATCGTCATTATTCGTACTTTAAGGATGAATATAAATAGCGTATTTGGCGGGAACAAAAAGAAAATTCGTAATGTCGAGGTTGACGTTTTCATGCACTTTAGGTCAAATTGCAATTATCTGATTCAATGTAGTCTAATTCTGTATATTATAACGTATTCGTAGGTATTTATTATTTTAATATAGCGGTAGTAATATGTACCTGCCGTGCAGTACGGGCTAAGCGAAGGTCGTTTTCTAAATTCGCGCGCAGCCATGCAATTCTGTAAGAGCAAACATTCTTACATCCTTGGAAACATCGGCTGTTACAGCATTGAACACACAATTGCAAATTCTTTGGTGTCGCTTTTCATGGTTGTGCGACACTAGCGCCGCAAGGCTGCGTTTGAAATTGGAATTCTACAACGCAAACAGCCTCGCGTACGCTTACAGCCTTATAGAATAACAAATAATTTAGCCGTGATCGCACTAGACGATGTCAAAGCTGTGACATCTGTGATCACAGCGACGCACACAGCCATTAAGAGTCGCTTAGAGAATTGCATGGCTGTACGTCTCAATAAAAAAATCAACTTTTTTTCGAGCAGCGGGTTGCATGTGGGATTTATTTGGAGTGACTGCTGTAAACATGGATGTGAAGATTTGTGTCCATGAGTTGCTGTCCGCCGCCGTGGAAAACGCTAGTCAGCAAAGGCAAAGCCGCCGTGCTAATGTGCCTGTACGTTACTACGACCGCAATCAGCGCATGCCGGCGCTTTTCAGCTCTACGTGCATCCCACATAAACATTCATCTTATAAACACACTCATCTTATGTGTTCAAATTTCGGCTACGTGAAATACCTTAGTCACATGCATTCTTTGATAGCGAATCCTCAAGGCCAGGTATGTAACACTTCAAGAAGATCCAGGTACCAAAAGAACCAACACGCATTCTCGTATCCCTGGGAGCTGCAGCGCGTGCAGCAGCATGACTTACTGTACTATTTGACTAAACTTCATAGTCCTAGACTTTTGCCTTTCTTGTAATCGATGATGTTAATATTAATATGACAAACGATGATTTACACGTCAATGTGTGGATTTCGTATTACACATACGTTACCGACTTCTTCCCGCGCTTTTACGAGTGACATTGTTGTTATACTTGAACATTTTACAATTCAATATAAAATTAGTTTTATGTGACTTTTTCGAGAGTTTTTTGTAACATAAGTGCTACCCTTCCCAAGTATTTTTTCAGCACTGTTTCTGAAGCTGGAACATAGAATTAAAATTTTCAAATGGTTCTAAATTGAAGAATTGGCTGTATGGGCTAGATCCCTTTGCCTTTCCCCTCGGGGATAAAAAGAACCAAAAAAATAAACCATACGTTACCATAGTAACGCCTTAAAAATGTAAATATCACTTCTTTCTTTCATTATAAAGTAACATTTAATTTAAGAAAATGAATATGTCAAGGTGGCTGGACGTGGAAGTGGGAACAGATGAGATAGAGATCAACACGCTACCGTCTAATGTGGCACTAGTCGATCTTCATACTGATAATGAAGTTAAACTTCTTTTGGGTGACTTGGGTAGGGGAGACGAAGGCCCTAAATTGAAAGTAAGTTATTATATTCTAGCTGGCATTTCAGCTGCAGTAGAAATAATCGTGGTAATGTCGGTTGAAGTTTACGGAAGTATAACCTATGCAGTAAAAGTTTTATATCATTGGGATGAATTGTATGGCAGCACATAAAATATGGACTAGCAAACAAAGAAACATTTTCTTTTTCTATGTTAGAACAAGATTAACATTATCTTACTAACTTACTAACAGTATAATATTTATAGAAAATCCTTAATTACTCTGGGACACCCCAATATTTACGTTTCCCAGTTTTACCTTAAAATGGCTCTCGTGCCTTTCGAATAACCTAGTTTTACTAAATCTCGGAATCATCCCTCGTTCAATGCAATCCTTGTTTTAAGCACAATACAGATAATATCGCACAGCAGTTGAATAAATGCCTATAAACCTCTGTAAATACGGGGCAACTGCTGTGTTGTTTGTATCTGCATACTTTTAGGATGAGGTTAAGTGAGCACTGTCTTACTCATAATCATCATCTGAGCATTAACCCGTCAGAACCTGCAGTTACCGTTATTCAGTATATATGTTGTAAGCGAGTGGTATAATTATGCCAGTCGGATCTCGCCGGGTCAATGCCAGTTATGTCCTCTGCTTTCGCTTCGGAGCCCAGGGTCCACACTGTCTTACTCACGATATGTGATGTTATATATTTATATACATATCTATTTAACTATATAGTTATTGATATGATAGATTATGTGTACATTTTTACATGTATGTTAGTTAGTTAAAATATAAACTAAAATTATACTATATATTGTTTCGCATAACTGTTTATCTTCCAGTAAAAATAAAATTACTACATACTAGTGTAAGCCCTGGAAGAAATCTCTTATTTATTTTTATACAATGTCTGGAGGCATACAAACATGGCCCACCTGATGTAAAACGGTCACCGTAGCCTATGAACACTTGTAATATATATGCACACTTACTCGATGCCACCTCTGCTGCTAACACAGCAATTCTTTAGGAGCTTACTGGTGACCTCGCACACATGCAGGAACACAACCCTACAGAGAGTTGTTATTTGGCTGCAGTTTTCTGTGATGTGGAGGTACTTCCTGAGATGGGCTACTTTGATGCACCCTACCTCTCTTAAAAACACAATGACAAACAGACATGTTCATGTACACAAATGTTTGTTCTGTGTGGGAATGGAACCCACGAGCGTTGGTGTCAAAGTCGTGTTATTAACCGCAGCGCCACCAACCTAATCAAGGTTACCATTATACATTTTGGTTGTGTATACATAGAAATACAGTGAATGCGTACTGTATTTCTATGTACATGCAACAAGTATATTTGAAAGTTTCATTTGATTTTAAGTATAACTCCATTCGGCAGGTTACATAGCTCAAAGCACTGACTGCCTTTGGGACAGAGAGGTTTTGGAATATCGTTTATGCAAAACACAACATAAGATACACCTCCCAACAGCTGTGGACAATCTTCAGCTGAATTTATTGAGGTTTCATTATGTGTTTTAGATCTTCAAAGGTGCCATGCAGATATCGGACATGCTGCTGCCTGACTTGCCGTTGGGCGTCGTAGGGTTCTATGCAAGTGACTCAGCACCACACACAGCACCCATACTAGCGGTTGCATTCAGCTCTTGTGTTTATATATATCGTAATTTGAAGGTTTTCTACAAGTATTATTTACCATCTGTTGAGCTTAGTTCTGCCGAAATAGAAGTCTGGAAAGAGGTATGAACTGACTTATTTCTTATAGTATTAAATGCATTTTTACAAGCATAAGGCCCACCTGATGTAAAGCGGTTACCATAGCCTATGCTTGCAATACATTAAGTATCATTCTGCTGCTCCTTAGGAGCTTACTTGTGCCCTCACTCACACGCAGGAACACAGCAAGTGGACTACCTCTAGGGAGTTGTTATTTGGCTGCGTTTTTTTGTGAGGTAGGGGTACTTTTTTTTTTTTATACTCTAAGGTGGCAAACAAGCGTACGGCCTGCCTGATGGTAAGCAGTTACCGTAGCCTATGGGCATTTGCAACACCAGGGGTGTCACTCTTGCGTTGCCGACCCTGTAAGAACCTCTTCACGCCTTTCTTGAAGAACCCCATACTGTAGTCCCTTGGGAAAACCTCGGCAGGGAGCTCATTCCACAACCTAATAGTTCTCGGTAGAAAACTTCTCCTGAAGCGCACAGTGCGCGACCATTGCGGTTCCAGTGTGTGCGGATGAACTTCTAGTCGCCGGCGAGCTGTGCGATTGTAAAACGAGGCTGTTGGTATAATGTCGAACAACTCCTCAGTAGGGTAAGCACGAACATATTAGAAACTCCTATCGTAATCGTAACGAGTCCTCGAGAGTATTACGCAGCATCACGCTAGTACGTAGCACGAAGCACCTTCGTCGTCGTATCGTATCCTCGATAGCATTTCAATACTACGTAAACCAGGAACGAACAAATTGAGTGAACGATTCGTTCTGAAATTAGATGAAGTTGTTCTTGTAATTTTTATCTTAAGTATTCTATGAAATATTCGAGTGGATTATGTACAAAAACTTTGAAATATGAATATTCATTTTTTTTTTAAATTTTAAATTGTGTTAATATTTGAAAAAATAAAAATTATATTTTAATGTGAAAAACATAAACAGCTGGATTACTTTTATTTCTGAACGGCTTCTTGATATTCTGTCTCGGAGACTCGACAAAGGAGAACTGTCGCAAGCTTTGTTTATTTATATATCGTATAAATAATCAAAGGTCGCAAGGTATGCATTTAATAATCTCAAGAATTTCAAGTGCTCGTCCTAAGTATAATATATAAAAAGTCATCAATCGATTTCGTTCATGTCGCACATACCTGTATTTTTTGATTGTTTTTGTGACGGAGTGTGAACTCAGTTTTTGTTTTAATTTATTTCGTTTTATTGCGTCAAGGTTGGAGCTCCTTTAAAAACAACACGATATGCATTAGGCAAATATCTATAGGGCTGCTAGTGGCACTGGTGGAGCGCTGGTTGTTATCATTGAAGGCAAAACTATTTTTAAATTCAGTTTCTATCAGATCTAGCAGTTTTGTTGATTTTCTTTGTTAGCCCTGCGACTTACTTCTGTGTAACATAATCAATAAATAAAAATAACGGTAGGTACTTTAGTACAAATACATATTTTTTTCAATTATGTATTAGTAGAATGAAATATAAACTATATATTTAATATATAAATTTATTATTTACAAATGTTTATTTCATGCTACTAATAATTGAAAAAATAGGTTTATTTTTCCATATTATTAGTATAGGTTTTCTATACTATTGTTCATTTACTGGGTGTTCAATAAGTATTGTAGTAAGATAAAAAAATAACACAATAAACTACGTTAAACTCTAGGTAAATCTTGCATTTTATGTAAAACATTAGTCTACTAATGTTTTCAAGCGAAATACTACCAAAAGCACTGAAAATAATGGTCAAATACTATGTTTTCACAATTACGCAAGTTGTTTCATCCACAATTTTTTCGTGAATAAATATTCGTAAGTTTCGATAGCCAGCCTTAGAGATTGTCGATACCGTACGTCAAAACAAAGTTCGTGCTCCCAAATTTCATACAAATATGTCAAGATACGTTCACGTTACGATACGAGCTCGATACGAAAGTACTTTGTGCTTCAAAATGTAGTTACTTTTACGTCCGATAGAGGCGCTGTAGGGCAAGCACGAATCCTTTGCGAAAAAACATTCGTATCGTCATCGTATACCTACAATTTGTATGGAAATTGAGCAGCCGTTATTTTTATTTATTGATTATGTTACACAGAAGTAAGTCGCAGGGCTAACAAAGAAAATCAACAAAACTTCTAGATCTGATAGAAACTGAATTCAAAAATAGTTTTGCCTTCAATGATAACAACCAGCCCTCCACCAGTGCCACTAGCAGCCCTATAGATATTTGCTTAATGCATATCGTGTTGTTTTTAAAGGAGCTCCAAACTTGACCCAATAAAACGAAATAAATTAAAACAAAAACTGAGTTCACACTCCGTCACAAAAACAATCAAAAAATACTGATAAGGTATGTGCGACATGAACGAAATCGATTGATGACTTTTTATATATTATACTTAGGACGAGCACTTGAAATTCTTGAGACTATTAAATGCATACCTTGCGACCTTTGATTATTTATACGATATATAAATAAACAAAGCTTGCGACAGTTCTCCTTTATCGAGTCTCCGAGACAGAATATCAAGAAGCCGTTCAGAAATAAAAGTAATCCAGCTGTTTATGTTTTTCACATTAAAATATAATTTATATTTTTTCAAATATTAACACAATTTAAAATGTTAATACAAAAAGAATATTCATATTTCAAAGTTTTTGTACATAATCCACTCGAATATTTCATAGAATACTTAAGATAAAAATTACAAGAACAACTTCATCTAATTTCAGAACGAATCGTTCACTCAATTTGTTCGTTCCCGGTTTACGTAGTATTGAAATGCTATCGAGGATACGATAGGACGACGAAGGTGCTTCGTGCTACGTACTAGCGTGATGCTGCGTAATACTCTCGAGGACTCGTTATGATTAGGATAGGAGTTTCTAATATGTTCGTGCTTACCCTACTGCTCAATTTTCATACAAATTGGTTACGATGACGATACGAATGTTTTTTCGCAAAGGATTCGTGCTTGCCCTACAGAACACAACCCATTATACAGGCGGTAGAATACGCAAAGGGAAGCAAAATCTCTTTTCAAACTCAAGGGCTCAATGCCGTGAGTGAGTCCAGGATCATCGATAATCCTCACAGCTCGTCTCTGTATCGAGTCACAAGGTCCTAGCTGGTATCCAGGTGCTCCCGCCCAAAGGTGGCTACAGTACTCCATATGCGGTCTGACTTGGGACTTATATGCTCTTAGTAATTGTGAGCGGCGTGTTCTGGAATAGGGGAACCACAGCAAATGGGGTTTTCTTAGCGGTGAACGCGCAAACTTGTGTCTTGGTAGGGTTGAATTGGACTAGGTTCAATCGCCCCCAGTCAGATACTTTAGACAATGTACCCTCCATTTCAGACACAAGTTTATCGCGGCTTTCCTCCACAAGGGAACAAGGGATGTTAGCACGGCCTGTATAATAAGTGTCCCCGGTGCTGTCGTCCGCATAACAATGAATGCTGTCGATTGACAACATGTCATTAATGTGCAGCAGAAACAGCGTCGGGGACAATACAGAGCCCTGTGGGACGCCAGCATTAATATCCATGCTATCGGAGCAACTACCGTCTATCACGGCTTTTATACGTCTGCTGGATAAGAAGCTGGCAATCCATTTGCACAAACCCTCGGGCAGCCCGTACGATGGTAACTTCGATAGAAGACTCCGATGCCAGACCCGATCGAACGCCTTTGCCATATCTAGGCTAACAGCCAATGCCTCACCTTGACTCTCAATCGCCGAAGCCCAGCGGTGTGTAAGATACACTAGAAGATCACCAGTCGAACGACCGGTCGCTGATTAGGTCGTGATCTTCTAGGTATGCTAGGAGTCGTGTGTTTATCACACGCTCCATCACCTTGGAGAGAAGGGAGGTTATGGCAATAGGCCTGTAATTCGACGGATCTGATCTATCGCCCTTTTTGGGCACCGGGTGCACATTGGCGGTCTTCCACGAAGACGGGACTTGCCGAGTAGAGTAGGAAAGCACGAAAAGGCGCGTTTGATGATGTAGTGTTGGAGGAAGTGGATGAAATTGTATATCTTGGATGCGCTTTTAGCAGCGATCGAAGGTACACCGCTGATGTGGCTAGACAAGTGCAGGGAATAGCGTGAATGGAGCATTGGGTAAACTTCTAGGCAGCCGAAATCTAAGCCCGAAGGCACAGCTCGCTGTACACAACGCGGTGCTAATCCCAACGCTAACTTATGGAAGTGAGAGCTGGGTATGGGAAAGAGAGCATGAAAGTAGAATAAATGCGGTCGAGATGCAAGTACTGCGAAAAATTTGTGGCATAACGCATTCGTAATGATGACATAAGAAAGAGACTTGGTTTGAGAGTGTCAGTGTTAAGATAAGAAAAAGCATGCTCCGTTGGTTCGGATATGTAGAAAGAATGCAGTATGATAGAATGACGATATACAATGCGAAAGTGGACGTATGTAGGAGCCGAGGAAGACCATGACTAACCTGCCATGACCAAATTGGTCGTGTTTCATCAGAAGGTGATGTCAGGAGAATCGGCGAGTGTGCATGAAAAGAGCTATATATGTTAGAGAAGCGAGTGAAGTGTGCAAGGACCGCGTCTTATGGCGCTCGGTTACCCCGCAAGGGACCTGGCGTGAAGATATAAGTACATACATCGTTATCCCGTTTCCTCATCCATTAGGTTTGGCGGTGTCCGCTACCTAAGTCTAAGGATTTGGCGAAGATATTGATTCATACACAGAGCGACTGCCGTCAGACCTCTATATCCCAGAGGGAAAGCCTGATCTTTCTTAGGTTAGGTCACACGTGTTTCGAAATATAATTTCCTGGACGTGTGGGCTTCCTCACGATGTTTTCCTTCACCGCTGAGTAAGTGATAAATATGTACATAAATCCGAAAATACGAATTTAGTGGTACATGCCCCCGCCAGTATTGGAACCGTGGACTGACTCTGACGGCAGTCGCTCCTTGTCGGAGTCAGTATCGTCGCCAAATCTTTAGGCCTAGGTAGCAGGCACCTTGCCTAAAGACGTGTGTCCTAATCTCAGAAAGGCGTGGTTTTCTTCCTGGGTTGTAAATGTCTGATGGCAGTAATTCCATGTCAAAGTCAGTATCTTCCTCAAAGGCGTAGACAGTGGACTTCGCCAATCGTAATGAATTACGACACGGTAGAAGAAGAAGCTTTGTCATTTTTGGATGTCTCATCATGACCTCGAGAGTCAAAGCCAACTTTACTTGCACGTCGTGCTCCCTGATCATTAACAAACGAGGCTTTGGTGAAAGGGAGTTAGTACGCATCAAACCAGTCTGAGAAAGTACGTCCTCTACCTAGCAGAAGACTGCAGCTAAATAACAGCTCCCTAGAAGTTACTTGTAAGCTCCTGAATTGTCGCTGTGTTATCAATGGAGGTGGCAACATACGAGAACTGCTTACAGACATAGGCCACGGTAACGCTTCAGATCAGGTCCGTTATTGTATACCTGTTTGCATTCCGTCGTTATATAAAACCAGTTGAGAATGCGCAAGCTTGCATTGCCAGAGGAACACCTGGCTCGTCAATTGTATAACAATTAAATTTTTTTTTAATTTGTCGGCCATTTTGTCCATGTTCCTTAAGAGATAGGAACGGTGTTCCTGAATATTCTTATTCTACTTTTTTATGCTGAATCCGAATCTGAAGTCAAAATTCGAATGTTCGAAAAAAAACGCACAGACAAACGCACATACAGACAAACATATAGATTTCGTATAGGAACGGTGTTCCTGAAAAGTTGACTTTTCCTGTGTAACTTTTATATTGTTTGCTATCTGTTTTAATTATTATCAGAATTATCGAAGATAGATGTTCGTTAATTATGGCTTAGTTATCAGTCATTTAAAGCCCCATAATTGTAACATTGATAATCTTTTTAGTGGAGTACCTGTCGGTTGGCAACAATCTTACCACTTGCCTGATGTAGTACCAAAGCCTATGATATCGCTAATACAAGGAAAATATCTTGAACGTTGCATGCCCCGATATTCCTCATACGAGGATTGTAAGGATGTTTCGAATCGTGGTCCATTAAAAGAGTGATAATTATAGGGAATTTGCGGGTAGCAGTGATAGGCCAGTGGATAAAGAAACGTCCTGTTGACCAACTGGTTCCTGATTCTAATCCTGGCATGTACTACATTTACATTGGTACTGAATCCTGGTGATTAATGTACATATTTGTAATTATCACTTACTCGGCGGTGAAGGAAAACATCGTGTGGAAACCCGCACGTCCAATGGATTATATTAATATATATTATGTGACCTATTCTAAGAAAGCTGTGTTTTCTCCCTTGGTTGTGAAGGCAATCATTCCATGTCAAAATTAGTATATTCGCCAAATCCTTACGCTTAGGCAGCGGACCACGGCAATCCTAATTGATTATGAAACGTGATAACTTATAGAAAATAGCGTATTTCAAAGACGCACCGGATTCCTACGTTGCTGATGCAGCAACAACACAACAAACCACCAGGGAATTTTTATTTGGCTGTCTAAGGTACTTCCTCAGGCAAGATTTTTATGAAACATATTTGTACTAATTAATTACGACACGGGATAACGCTAAGAATTAGAAGAAGAAAAATGTTAAAGAAGCGAGTGAGGTTTGTGAGGGTAGTCATGTGTCTCTCTGGGAGCAAGGCAGTTGGCGTGAAGTTGTAGACAGATTGTTATTTGTCCAACTTTTATCCGACAGCCTTCTTCGGAGTTTTCTTAAAGAAATAATATTTTTGGGTAGCTGAAAAAAATATTCAGTCATCAAATATTCACAAGTCGATGGAAATGTGTATCCATTAAAGAGTTAAACAACGGCTTAGATTTGTTTTTGTTAGGTTAGGGTTGTCTTGTGATCCCCAACCACGCAGGGTTCCGTCTACATGGGAATATCTCCTTACTGAATATATTAACCAAAATGTTAATATTTTGCCAAGCATTTAAATGATAGCTATATCGCTAGGTTCGCCACGTGTAGGAGAGGTTTATTATGGCACTAATAATAAGGAACATTCACCCCAAAACAACACCATCAAATTCACCAATTATTTTTATCATTATTTCAATAATTTCAGTTAACAAACCCTTTGAATCACAACATAGAAGCTATTGCAGCGCTCAGCGAAAATTTAAAGTCCATGCCTCACAAGATCATCACCCCCCAATCCCGAAATTTCTTGTCCATGACATCGGAGCAGCAGCTGGAGTACCTGGAGCAACTGACAGAAGTTCCCACCAAGAAGGTTCCGGAGATAGCCTGTGTGACCACATTGAAAATGCACTCTGTCGAAAAAAACGCTGTGTCTTGTCTGATCGTTGGAACAGAGGATGGAGAAGTCATTGTGTTGGAGCCACACACTTTTACGCAGTTGTCGCATGTAGGTTTTTATTTAAAATATTATTGCTTACAAATTCTGCTTTGTGAAACTAGGTTAAGAGGTAGGACGCATCAAAGCAGCCCATCTGGGGAAGTACTCCTCCACCTCACAGAAAACCGCAGCCAAATAACAAACTCCCTGGAGGGATTTTGTGTTCCTGCGTGTGAGTGAGGTCACCAGTAAGCTCCTAAGGAGTTGCCGTTATCAGCAGAGGTGGCATCGCGCGAGTGGTTGTATTACCAGCGCTCATTGGCTACGGTTACCACCTTACATCAGGTAGACCGTAAATTTGTCCCGACGTTGTATAAAAAAATAGGTAGGTAAATACTTACGTAGTGCTCTAATACCTATAGTGCAAGCTTTGCTTTGTTTGCGATTAGACGGTGCTGTGTAATTTGTCCGAAAGTATGTAGATTTATAATTAATCCGTTCTGCTATTGGATTATAAATATAAATATTTTTGGTCGAATTGAGTTTTAACGCGTGCTGCGCAATGGTTCTCAAATTAATCGTCTGAAAGTAGAAACAATAAATTTAGAAAATATACATGTATACATATATATATATATAAGTAATAAAAAGATGCAATATCACGTCTGCGATTTAAATATATATATATATACATAAGAAATTGATAATATTTCCAGGCAAAGGTTTGTACAGTGAAGAAAACACCATACCAAATGGTGGGGACAGGACTGTACAACGTCGACTACAGAATAACTATAGCCACGAGGTGTGACTTGTTGAATTGTACAGCTGTATTGTTGACACGCTTGTACACGTGTTCATTATTGCACCTTTCACTTAGTGGTGTAGGAATAGTATTTTTAAACATGTTTCATTCTTTTTTTTTTTTGTTTTTATTTGTATGTATGTTTATTTTCACGACGGGTCTCTTGCGTGGCAGGTAGAGAGAACCGATATTTGATATTTGTTTGGTCTATCTATCTATCTATCTATAACTTCACGCCAAAACCCTTGCGGGGTAGGCAGAGGGGACCGAGCGCCACGTGACTCGATCCTTACATACCTCACTCGCCTCTTTAACATCCATTGCTCTTCTTATCACACAATCGCCGGTTTTTAGGACTCCTGACATCACCTTCTGATAGAATTTTCACTTTTCAATGCACCTTTTCTTTGATATTGTTTACAAATATTCGCTTTGTTTGTAAATGAATAGATATTAATGTTTTTATTCGATATCGCATTCAAAAGTCCAATAAATGTTCCTGGTGTCATTTTGTTCAATAAAAAAAATTAAATACCTGTAAAGCGAGATGCATAATGATTTCGCGTCTTTTGGGCTGTCAGCGAAATATATAAATTGTACTTAAAAGCTAAAGACTTCTATGTTGTTAAAAGCTTTGTTTTTTTATACTACGTCGGGAGGCATACAATCATATGGCCCACCTGATGTAAAGCAGGTACCGTAGCCTATTAACGCTTGCGATATATTAAGTATCACTCGCGCGATGCCTCCACTGCTGCTTACACAGCGCCTCCTTGCAAGCTTACTGGTGACCTCACTCACACGCTGGAACACAACAACCCTCTAGGGAGTTGTTATTTGGCTGCGGTTTTCTGTGAGGTGGAGGTACTTCCCCAGACGGGAACAGTTTGTTATGAGATTTTATTAATTTATAACTCAAGTATACGAGTACAATGTGAATTAAAAAATAGTTCTAATAAATTAAGTAAGCAGTTACCGTAGCCTATGGATGCTTGCAACACCAGGGGTGTCACTCGTACGTCGCCGACCTCGAAAAAACCTTTTCACGCTTTTTTTTCAATATTTTCATGCTTCAATGTTCATCTAATTAAAAAATAATTTTGTACTTCATTGTTTTAGAGAGAAATCAGTATGCGTGCTAAAGAGGGATTGGCCGGAGGGTCGGATACTGTTCAACACGGAGGAGCACGTCATCGCCGTGGAAGTGATGGCTGACAACAGCGTCATGGTCATCTGCGCTGACCACACCTTGGCGTGTTACAGCAAAAAGGCACGACTTACTTTTCAGCAATGTTAGATACAACTTTTACACCTTATTGGCTACTTAACAGGAAAAATATTCACACAACTTAGGTTTATTACGTGCGTAAATTTTAAGACTCGAAAATGATACTTGCGCTAATGATTTACATCCAAGTTAATATTATAAGTAAATGCGATTGTTAGTATATATACATGTTTGTTCTTCCACGAAAAACACAGCTGAAATAATTTGGGTGAAGCCTAGCCACGAATGGAGAATGTTCTGGAGAATATTTAGGGCTCCTGTGTGAAATGTGAAGCATTTGTTTGCATGAACGTGTCTGTTTGTCTTGCAATCTGTCTGGCAGTCGCTCCATGTAAAAATCAGTATCTTCGCCAAACCCTAAGGCTCAGGTAGCTGACCACGCCTATCCTTATGAATTATACCACGCATATATATTTACAATTAGTTCATGCGGCCTAGTGCCGGCCGGCACCCACCCACTACCGTTAGTAGATGCAACAATGAGATTTGATGCAATCAAATCCTTAGGCCTAGGTAACGGACCCCGCCAATCCCAATATACATATAAATATTCTTCTAAATATAAAACTAAATATTCTTCTTCTTAGCGTTATCCCGTTTCCGTTATATAACGGTTGGACCGATTTTGGTGAAATTTGTTGTGTGTGTTTAAGTGGATTCGAGAATGATTTAGATTCACAAGTGGACCGAGTAGGTGGCGCTGCGGTCGCGATACAGAACTTAGTGCTTTTATTTTCGGACAGGGCAACGTCCGTCGAGTCCTCTAGATATTTATAAAAATCGACGATGTGTATGTTTGTATGTACCGTTATACTAAACATGTAGACCAACTTTAATTGTGAGCACATGACGACACGACCACACGACACGGGCTTCGCACAATCGGAAGTAATAAATTTACTATCTGAGTACCTAATCATTTTATTTATACCTATGTTTATTGCTTTCATTAAATGCAACCATATCTCTGTCAAATATATCTTTTCGATAGGACTTAATTTACGGCTTTACAGGAATTGGATGATAAAGTTCACGGTTATCTATCCAATATAGGACAATTTGATTTTTTATACCACGTAGAGGCGGGGCGAATCAAAGCAGCCCGCTCGGCGAAGTACCTTCACTTCACAGAAAACTGAAGTCAAATAACAAGTCCCTATGGGGTTGGTATGTTCCTGCGTGTGAGTGAGGTCACCAGTAAGCTCCTAAGGAGTTACTGTGTTAGAGTGCAACCCTCTGGATTAAGATTTCGACGAGCTCGGTGGCGCAGTGGTGAATCGCGCTATTACACTACATTGACACCAACGCTCGTGGGTTCCATTCCCACACAGGACGAACATTTGTGTGCATGAACACGTCTGTTAATCTTGGTCTGGGGAGAAGTAGGGCGCATCACAGCAGCCCGTCCGGAGAAGTACCTCCACCTCACCGAAAAACGCAGCCAAATAACAACTTCCTAGAGCTATTGAGTTCCTGTATGTGAGTGAGGTTACCAGTAAGCTCCTAAGGAGTTGCTGTGTTAGCAGCAGAGGAGGCATCGCGCGAGTGATACTTGTATGTATTATAAGAGATTCATAGGCTAGGGTAACCGCTTTACATCAGGTAGGCCGCATGCTTGCATGCCTTCCAACGTTAGGTGGTAAAAAGAAGCAAATGACGTGCCTGGGGAATCAAAGCTAATCTAGACTATAGATACTTGTAATACAAGCATAGTAGCTCGCGGGAAGCCTTCTCATTCCAATGGTGAAGTATTTCCATTCAACAGAAAACCGCAGCCAAATAAATGGGAGGGTTGTTGCGTTCTTGGCACTGCGCTAATAAGTTACTGTGTTACATGCAGGGTGGCAATGCGCGAACGATACTTCCAATATTACAAGCATTCATAGGCTACGGTAAAAACGTTTCTTTAAGTGAATTGTATACTTGAATGCCTCTCGAGGTTTAAAAAAATAGATTCATATATATAGATCTCATTATGAAAACCAGTTGAGAATGCGCAAGCTTGCATTGCCAGTGGAACACCTGGCTCGTCAATTATATAACAATTTTTTTTTTAATTTGTCGGCCATTTTGACTATGGTCCTTAAGAGATAGGAACGTTGTTCCTGAACATTCCTATCCTACTTTTTTATGCTGAATTCGAATCTGAAGTCTAAATTCGAATATTCAAAAAAAAAACGCACACACAGACAAACGCACAGACAAACATATAGATTTCATATAGGAACGGTCTTCCTGAACGCTTTTCAAGTTTTTTTCTTCGCGATACGAACTCAGATGATGTGCGTATGTTTACCTCCAATTTCTTCCAGGGCAAGAAGCAGTGGTCAATTACTCTAGAGCACAGACCCGTGGCTATGACGGTAGTGCCCGTGCTGCACCTCGGCGTGACGCTGACGGGCGTCGCCCTCGCCTCCGGACACCTGCACCTGTACGACGGCAAGGCGCGCAGGGACACCGTGTTTGTTAGAGGTATGGACCTTGAGATATCAGCAAGGACCTTGTGATTCGAGAGGACCTGTCCTGACGATGAGATTTTGCCTCCTTTTTTTAGACCTACCGTTTCTTTATACAGCATCGGGAAGCATACAAGCGTACGGCCCACCTGATGTAAAGCGGATACCGTAGCCTATGCACGCTTGCAATACATTAAGTAGATATCACTCCCGCGATGCCACCTTTGCTGCTAACAGAGCAACTCCTTGGGAGCTTACTGGTGACCTTATTCCCACGCAGGAACACAGCAACCCTAGAGAGTTGGTATTTGGCTGTGGTTTTCTATGAGGTGTAGATACTTCCTCAGATGGACTGCTGTGATGCACCCTAACTCTCTGAAAACACCCAGGCCAAGACAAACAGACGTGTTCATGCACACAAATGTTTGTCTTGTGTGGCAATCGAACCCACGACCTTTGGTGCCAAAGTAACGTAACAGAGCGTTTCGCCACTGCGGCACCGAGCTCCTCATGCCGTGTGTTCAGAGGAGTTGTTTGCTATGATGACCATGATGCTTCTCTCGCAATCTTCAAAATCGTGCTGATCACATTTTGACGCTAACTACAACGGCACGCCATTGTGGCCATTTTTCTGTTTGTTGCAACTCTTATTGATTTTATACAATGAAAAATATATTATTCATTATTTTATATGAATGCAGGTTACAAGAGGCCGGGGAGTCCTTGGAAATAGATAAATACTCATGTCAGGAGTCTCCACTCTTCCATAAGTGCCTAATACATTTATTTTACACATTTAAGCATTATGCTAGTTTACACATTTATTTCACCTCTCACATTCCACGTGCAGCAATGCGCCGCTTGTTGACCCGCCGGAACTGGCGCTGCGTGCTGGGTGGCGCCCCCTACCGCCGCATACGGCTTTTATTCGCACCGACGGGGGCGGATCGGTGCGTCCCGAGAATTGAAATCTGATTGATTGGTCGCGAACTAGCATGCTTCTGGCGCATGAACCCCCAAGTCAGGAGCCTTAGAAACCGGCGAACGTGCGTGAGAAGAGTGATGAATGTTAAAAAAGCGAGTGAGGTATGTCAGGATCGAGTCATGTGGCGCTAAGTTCGGGATTTGACGTGAAGTTATAAATAGACACATTCATTTCCTGTGACCGGGAACCTTTATTGCCGGAGGCACTACCAATAGTGCCATAGGAGATTTTTCTTTCCGGTGCCTCTAACGGTAGTGTCATAAGTAAAATTGCATTGACCGTGTGTGTGTACTAGAAATAGAAAGCAGGGCAGGTTTTATTTAACCACCTTAGTGGCAAGCAATATGGATGTCGAGGGCGCCTGATGTGAGCTCATAGCAATGGTGAGTTAGGGCATTTTGCCGTTCCTTGCAATGTTAGCAGCATATTGTAGTATGTACTAGTGTAATCGAATGACTTTCTTTATCTCTATGTGAAGCAATTATCTTGACATGGGCCCTAGAACGTTGCATAAAGAGTATCAATTTTTATAGGATCACTTTGTTGTCCGTCTGTCTGTCTGTCAAGACCCTTTTTCTAAGGAATGAGTGGAGCTATAAAGCTGAAATTAATATCAAATACTCAGGTCTGTAATCCCTTCGAGCAGTGAAAAATTGACTCGCGCACCGAGGTTCCGTAAAAATTAGTTTCGCAAATTATTTTGTGATGAGACTACAAATTTACTGTTTCGTATTTTTCCCTTTATAAGTGCTACATGGCACTGCTTCTTACCAAATTTCATGATTCTAAGTCAACGGGAAATACCATATAGGTTCCGTTTTTCCTTTGGGGGTACGGAACCCTAAAAACACTCTGATTATATGAGGTAGTGACTTTATATGTCTGTTGCATGTCTCCTAAGACTAAATGTGTGAGTCAAAAATTATATATCCATCACCTGTAATCAACCACATTTACTGTAATAAATCTTATTCTAAAAACACCGAAAACTGCAATAATGCGCTTTTTATTGCTTCAGATGTGGTGTCGGTGATGAAGTTCGGGAGGTTAGGACAAGAGGAGCACGTCCTTATTATTGTGACAGGCAGTAAGTAGTTTTATTTCTATACATTTTTTTCTTATATACTACGTTGGGAGGCGTATAATGATACAGTCCACCTGATTGAATGCGGTTACTGTAGCCTATGAACGCTTGTGATACATTCACACCAACTCCTTTGGAGTTTACTGGCGACCTCACTCACACCCAGGAACACAACAACCCTCCAGGGAGTTATTTGGCTGCGTTTTTCTGTGCGGTGGAGGTACTTACCCAGACGGGCTACTTTGATGCGCTCTATTTCTCTTAAATTAATGGCTACATGCATATAATACAGTAATATGTAGCTCTCTATAATGATGTAAGAAATAGGCTGCGAGGTATGCTCCGTTGGTTCGGACATGTGAAAGAATGCAAGGATGCAGGAAGGAATGCAGGAAAGGAACACGAAACAGATATACAACATGAAAGTGAAAGGACGCAGGAGCCGAGGATTTCATCAGAATGTGACGTCAAAAGGTCTAGAAACTGGCGAGCGTGAGTGGAAAGGGCTACGAATGTTAAAGAAGAGAGTGAGGTGTGTAATCTTGTGGCCCTTGATTCTCTCCGCCTACCCTGCTATGTACTTGGCGTGCTTCGCCACTGCGCTGCCGAGCTCGTCAAAGCAGTCTCTTAGAGATGACCGCAGCAACCGAAGTAGAAGCGACTGCATGCTTCTACAATCGGTAGTAAGCGGATGCTGGCTGGAGTTAGGTCTCCTGAATTAGTAACGTAAATTAGATCAAATAGTCTGCAATGTAACACCAACAGGCTCTCATTCGTTCATCGCATCCATTTGCATTAAACGGAACTAATAACTGACGGTCTGTAAGCTCTATATAAGCTACAAGTTGTTTACGTGTAGAATAGTGAGTGAATATTATTAGATTGATGAGATGTGATGTACACATACAAGTGAGCTACATTGTTCTACTTCAAATGTTTCGAGGGGGGGGGGGGGGGACCTGGTGATCTGTGACACAGGTGTAACCCTACTTCAGACACCAGCTCCTCGCACATTATTGGACCGTATGGGATAGGATTAATATAAACTGGTATGTACTCAATGACAAAATGTATGGTCTATATTATTGGGAGGAGAAATAAAGAACATTTATTTATTATTTATTTATCGTTCACGGGCACTTGACACGACTTACATTTTTTTAATAAAATCTTATCTTCATTCTTTTGTTTTAATCTACTAGCATTTCGTGAATGATATTGGTATCACTATTATGTACTTATCAACTAAATGATTTCTCGCCTCCCCCATTCAACCCCTACTCATCCCACTGCACGGATACGGGTCTCCCTTCAACCGATAGGGTTTAGAGCATAATCGACCTTGCTGCTCAAATGTGGATTGGCGGATTTCTCGACTTGCTAATTCATAACTTAAGATTTTAAGAGAGGTAGGACGCAGCCTGCCTGGGGATGTACTTTCACCTCACAGAAAACTGCAGCCAAATACTGTAGTCAATTATAGTCTATTCTCGTTGTCTGTATTGTTTTCATTAGGCGGCAATTTAATGCTGAAGATACTGAAACGCACCGCGGACTTCAACGCCCTCGCCGCTGGGGTGGACACGACGACTGCACCCGCTGGACAGAAGCCGTGGCTCATACCCAAGAAGTCCAAGCTGTTCATTGAGCAGTCGGTGAGGGAGCGAGAGAATGCTGTTGGTGAGTCTTTTACAATAAACTTTATTGCACCAAAAGAAAAAGATACGAAACAAAGACAAGTATGTACCAGGAGAATGGCGGTCTTATCGGGATGCGATGTTTTCTAGACAACCTTAGGGTAGAAGAGAGGTAAATAATCAAGGTAGGGCGGCCAACACAAAGTAATTTTATACATAAATAAATACACAAACATACATATATAATATGTTAAATCCTTTTCTTAGCGTTGTCCCGTTTCTTAATCCATTAGGATTGGTCAGCTATCTAAGCATAAGGATTTGGCGAAGGTACTCATTTTTACATGGACGGACTACCGTTCAGACCTCTGAAACCCAGAGGGTAAACCAGACCTTTCTTAGAGGTCACATGTCTTTCGAAATGTAAACGTAAACTATGATTTCTTTTACCGTCGCGCAAGTGATAATTATCTACAATAAAATACTTAAATCCAAAATTACAAATTTATTGGTACATCTATCTATCTATAACTTCACGCCAAATCCCTTACGGGGTAGGCAGAGAGAACCGAGCGCCACGCGACTCGATCCTTACATACCTCACTCGCTTCTTTAACATTCATTGCTCTTTTCATGCACGCTCGCCGGTTTCTTATTGGTACATATCCCACAATTATTCGAATCGGTGACTACTCGGTTCATATGCCGGTTCTTAATCCACTGAGTGATCACTGCAATATTTAATGTTTCACAGGCGCTTTCCGCACTTAAAATGATATAGAGCTATTCTTGAACAAAAATGGAAAATTAGAACCCAAAATGGAGAATTTTCAGCCCACCTGGGGAAGTACCTCGACCTCACGGAAAACCGCAGCCAAATAACAACTCGCTAGAGGGTTGTTGTGTTCCTGCGTGTGAGTGAAGTCACCAGTAAGCTCCTAAGGAGTTGCTGTGTAAGCAGCAGAGAAGGCATCGCGCGAGTGATATATGTTACAAGCGTTAATAGGCTACGGTAAGTGCTTTACATCAGGTGGACCGTATGCTTGTATGCCTCCCGACGTTGTATAACAAAAAATATGTACATATTTGTAATTATCACTTGCTCGGCGGTGAAGGAAAACAAAACTCACACGAAAAGAAATTATATTTCGATTGATCTGATTTTACTATTGAACTACAGTAAATAGACTGTACATAGTATCTCGATGGATATACCTATATCTCTGGGTTGCGGAGCTCAGACGGCAATTGCTCCATGTAAAAACCAGTATCTTAGCCAAACTCTTAGGCCTAGGTAGCGGACCCCGCCAATCCTAATGGATCAGGATAGAATTCGAGGAAAATGATGTCTAGAGCTTTAGGAATCGGCGAGCGTGCGTTATAAGAGCAATGAATGTTAAACAGTGAGTTGAGGACAGAGTCATGTCGCACTCAGTTCTCTCTGTCTACCTCGCAAGACTTGGAGACATATATAGTTATAATTATAGTGATACACTCACTATAATTGACGAGCTCGGTGGCGCAGTGGTGAAACGCGTTGTTACACTACTTTGACACCAACGCTCGTGGGTTCGATTCCCACACAGTACAAACATTTGTGTGCATGAACATGTCTGTTTGTCTTGGTCTGGGTTTCTATGTATAATAAGGGCGGCTTGCACCATATCACTAAATAATACTTAAATGGAATTTAAATTTAAATTTACGTTTAAGTCATTGCAACGCCTTGCACCACGCTAAATAGGTTGCTAAACCTGTTTAGAGAACTGTCAAAATTAAACACCCAATATCGGCTATTTAGCAGAGCTAAATACGTTTAGCGCCATATAAGCTTACGTTTTGAGATATTTTTTGATAGGTTATGTTTGTGTGTAGGTATAATTTGGTGTAGGTACCCATTGTTTTGAATTTGTTACAATAATGGATATTTCGGGGTTTTATACGGATGATGATGAAGAAATAAATAAGTTTATAAGTAGACGTGATATAATAAAGGGAATTAATATAACAACCAATTTATTTCAGACTCTGAGTGATAAAAAAGATAAAAACACTTTTTCTTATCACAATCTCGGAAGCATAAAGTAACAAACTCAAGAAACAAGCAATTAAAATGGAGGTTATATACCCACGTAGGTCACTTTGTATCAAAATTGACAGGCTGGTTCCTTTTTACGCATACTTGAATCCAGGAAAAGAAATATTTTGTTTAAAAATGGCGTCAATCGTGGTACTTATACGTCGCGAAACATAGGAGAACTGTTTTACCGACACAATAAACAAGTTTAGTTAAATGATCTTCAAAACAGCTTCGTGCAAGAAGTCACTAAACGTAATCATGTTAAACACATTTAACGATTTAAACGTATTTAGTTAAAATTATTTAGGATATATTTAAACGAAATTTGGTGCAAGTGGCCCTAAGTATGTATTTACAAAAAATAAAGTATTTACGTATGTTTATCAGTTGTCTAGTACCCCAATATAGCACAAGCTTCGCTTACTTTGGGGCTAGATGGCGCTGTGTAATTTGTCCGACAATATTTATTATTAAAATTATATATATCTCCAGTCTAGCTCTCATTTGTCACCCGCAATGATGAAAGAATACTAATGATACGCTATACATCTAGCGACTCGGCGTTTAGAATGTTTAGGTTGTCTGATAGCGGGTGACCATTTTTTTAACGTTTTTCAACGTAATTTTTTTTCGACTGCCGTTTGAGTCGAATAACAAGTCGTACTTCATAAAAACAATTTAAGTACAATATCTTAATTAGAGGTAATTGCGTCTATTTTTTATAGACAACTCGGATGTAATATACATTACATTTAATTAATTACACTTATTTCATTAATTACACACCCACTGCAGACTGCCGAATTATAATTGCTCGCGATAAAATAACGTGGATGTGACATTTGTTTTATTTTTAATTTTTGTGATTATGGTCATTATGATTCTGGTTAATTAAAATTTAAAATTATGCTCCTGGCCGTCCACTATTGTTTGAATTTCGAATATTATATTTTTAAATATATGTCGTTCGTAGTGCAAATGGAACTAACAACAACAATAACAAAATATTTCAAGCTCCGTTCATCTTCAAAATGCTTTTTAGAGAGAAGCACTTCATTTGTGTATCGTGAGATATTGGTACGCGGAATTTAAGAGTGGATATTTTTCTCTGAATGACGTTAGTGAACGTCGGCCTTCATCTGCAACCACCGAGGAAAACGTGATTACCGTACGCGGTAAATTGAAGAAGATCGACACATAACTATCGTATATGCTAAGTTCAAAAAAATTCATTGACATTTTAAAGTCTGTTCTATTGCCCGTGTATTTCTTACAAATGAGCGCCAGAACCGAAATAGGACATGATGGTTAGTGCACAAAGATGTTGCTAAAGTAAAAGTTGTCGCTAGTATCTATTACGGATATTCCAATGGGATTTACGACATTGTCAAGGGAGACGAAACGTACATGTATTGTTTTGAACTTGCGAAGAAAGAGCAGTATTGTGATTGGGTGGATTCGTACAAGAGAACATTTTTTACCCGGT
Source organism: Pyralis farinalis (assembly GCA_947507595.1). Classification (NCBI taxonomy): domain Eukaryota; kingdom Metazoa; phylum Arthropoda; class Insecta; order Lepidoptera; family Pyralidae; genus Pyralis; species Pyralis farinalis. The sequence continues at coordinate 34,614,188 of OX382268.1, read as the reverse complement.
GTTCTTTAGTACCACAAAGAAGGCCGAAAAGGCCGCATCTTCTATGTGCCATTGATAAAAAAAATATTATACCTAGAATAACATGAACATGGCGGTTTTTACAAATTATTTTTTACCACTACAGGCTCATCCATATTATGCTAGCTCTTCAACTTTATATATATTTTCCATTCTATAATTATAATGTTTTTATCGTTATCAAAATTTTACAATAAGTACTGATATGATGTACGCACATGACATGTGTTAATTAATAATAGCAGACCATCTGGATACAACGTGGATTAATGCGTAACATCATAGCATTCGACATAGAAAGTTGTTCTTACCAGCTATATTACCGACATTAACTCCTTTTTTGTACCTCCAGGTTGTGCCACCTTTTATATTGATAACGGTATCAAAGGTGGCAAGCCTTACGGGGTTCTTTTGAAAAAGTTTTGATCAAAAGTTTCATCTCAACGTCCTCTACAATTCTGTATAAATATTTTTTTTCGTAAGGAATCTTCGTGATTTTTTAGTTAATTGTGTATCTTGGTATGCTCAACAGAGCAAAGCAGTACTCCGGGCGGAACAAAGATCATATAAGTCTCAAGTCAGACCGCACATGGAGTACTGTAGTCACCTTAGGGTGGGCACTCCTGCTTACCAGCTAGGACCTTTTGATTTAGTTCAGAGACGAGCTGTGAGAATCGTCGGCGGTCCTAAGCTTATAGACGGTATTGAGCCCTTAAGTTTAAGGCGAGATTATGCCTCTCTTTGCGTGTTTTTCATAGGGTCGGGTAAACGACGACTGGACCTGGTAAAATATAACACGCGCACATTGAGGACTGACGTGCCGAGAAAATTACAGAGCTGGAAGAAGAAATAGACAAGTTGCGTTGGGGATATCATTGGATTATTAGAAGTTCGAAGAGAGAACGAGGACCCGATAATACTTGAGTCCGGCAACTTGCTCTATTTTCGGGAAGGCGACCAACAGTCCCAACGTGGTGTTGGGTTTATCGTCCGGATTTCTCTCCGTAACAATATCGTATCGATTGGGAGTGTGTTGACCATAGTATAGTATAGCAGCGTACCTTGTCCTTAAAATCACCAAGCGATATTCGCTAAAGGTGATACAGGTAGGTCTACGCGCAGACTTCGACACACCCTGATGATGAGGTGGATGCAATGTATGAGGATATCTTTAAAGCCTCTAGGCCTCCTTAAATGCCTCCAGGACCCACTACACGGTTGTTATGGATGATTTCAACGCAAGGTAAGGCCAGAGGAGCGAGACAGAGCAGAGAATGGGGTAATTTGGAATAGGACAGCGTAACCAAAGAGTCAGATGTTGGCGAACTTCATGGAGAAGGAGGAACTCTATATGATGAACTCCTCCTTCAGGAAGTCACCACACATGAAGTAGACCTGGATGAGGCCTGACGGTTCCACAAGGAATGAGATAGACTTTATCTTGACCACCAGAAGACAGATATTCCCCCTGATGAAGTCCGGCCTTATGAAGTCTACTCTAAGAGTCCATATCCAAAACCCCGAAAACTTTTTGCTTGAAATCCAAAATCGCTTCCAAGGCCTAGAGAACTGCGTCTCCGTCGACGAGCTAAATAGCGGTGTGGTAGAAACTGTCCATGCGCTTGGAGCTAAGTTTTTTAGGCCCCGCCGCACAAATTGACCTAAGAAGCTTTCAATCCAAACCCTCAGATTAACGGGAAACAGAATTAAATTCGACGAGAAATGAGGTCGCAGTCTTCAGTAGATGTGTCTTCGTATAGGCAGCTATACAGACAGATTCGCTCTCTTTGCGACGCGATACTCGTCTCTTCTATACTAAAAGTATAAAGCTATATATACTCTTAGTATTGAAGAGACGATATATATAAATTAAGCAGAAAAAAGGTTCCGAAATAATAATAATAATAATAACTTTATTTAGCAACATACGTACAAGTTCACATATCTAGCAATTTACAATATTTAATGTAGTGACTGATTGTAAGTACATTGCGCGGCTATTTAACCGGTTAACCGATAGTTCTAACTTATCTGTTGGTTTCAGAAATAAGGTGTTCACCGGTGATTTTGTTACTTGCACCTTAGCAGCTAAAGATGATTGACTTTCGTTAATCTCATCAAGAATCGTATTCGCTAGTTTCTGGCCAGTAGTCAAAAAATGTGTTTTAACATAATCAAGAGATTCTTTTGTTGTATTTTTGATGGACATTATATCAGAGTATTGGCAAGAAGATTTCTGCATAAAAGTTATATCTTTAATCGTACTCCACAGTTTTTTTGGATTGTTTTGATTATCTATAAGTTTTTTCTCCTCATATTGCTTCTTTAGTCTTTTCACCAAATTATAATAAAAATTTCTATACCGGTTATAAACTTTAAGTGCAGTAGCATCACCTGGGTTCCTTCTTGAAATAGCGTGTAGCTTATCACGATGTTTGGAACATCTAAGCAGCCCTGGAGACATCCACGGTTTTAAAATTATTTGAGAGCGCTTAATAGAAACCTTTTTTGTGTTTTTGTCAATAATTTTATCAATTGTAACTGTAAATATATCAACCGCTTCTTTTACTGTGGTTTTATTTACTACTTCTGACCAATCAATCTCCTCTATTTCAGAAACTATTTTGCCATAATCTAGTCTATTGATTGTGCAACTTCGTGAATTTAATTTTACTTGGTTTGTTTTAATGCTTGCCATAACAATATCGTGATCGGTAATGTTAGTTTTACATACCACCGAGTTCACTAAAAGCCCTGATGATACCATGATGTGATCTAAACATGCATGTAAACGTGTTGGAATTGTAACAGTAGGGCTTAGGCCCATTTCAGAGATCAAGCATAGATATTCATTACTTTGACTGTCAATATTGCTGGAACAGATGTTTATGTTAATGTCACCAGCCAGAATTACACAAGGGGTATGATTTAAGTTTTTTACTACGTTCTCTAGTGAATTTAGAAAATTGTTTGTATTTCTATAGGACGGTGATCTATATATTCCTAAAATTGAAAAGCAATTTTCGACTTTGACACATAAACAGTTGGCTTCCGTGATATATGGTTCGCTTACAATACAATTCCATTACAAACACTACTACGCCTCCGGATTGGTTTAGATACTTTTCAGTACGATGTGCAGTATAGCCACTCAATGGATGGATAACAGAGTTCACATTAATCCAGCATTCAGTTAATACTATAACGTCAAAATCTATTTTAATACGAGAAAGATTTACCAAAAAATGTTCAAAATTTTTTTGCATGCTTCTAATATTAAATGTTAAAATTTTTAGATTACAGGAGTCTGGTATAAACTCACGGCATTGTTCCGGATATTCGGCGGTGTGACATTTTATTTCAGACGAATCGATATCTTGAATTAAACTGATATCAACCATTGAGATAGATTTGATTCGACTGTGACAACTGAAAACCAAATAAAATTGTAACGAAATCTGAACACACCGATTTTTGTATTAATTATAATGTAGATATCCGAAGCATGCATATTATTTTTTATATTATCATAAGGTGGTATTTGATTGTTGGTTGCTTGAGTTTTTGCATTTAAATTGATTTTGTATATATGTAAGTGTGAGTGAATATACATGAATAAGTTTATGTGTATGCGAGTGAGTGGACATTTATGTAACGACCTAATAAATAAGAAATTTACTGTGAGACAAATAAGTGGGAATAATAACAAAATATATACAAAAATGTGCTGAATATCACAGACGCGAACAGCTTTTGGCTCGTAATGTTCAATGTTATGTAGCAATGCTCGCCGGCTCACCTGAGGCAGCAGTGAATTCGATATCATTATGTGATCGAACAAGAATGGCTCCGGTCCCTTCTTTCTTCCTGATAAATATGGAGCCATTGCTTGTCCAGCAAAATTTAAATCCCGCCTGTTTAGCACGCGTCCTAGCATCATGAAACAACAGCCTGTTTTCTCTCGTCAGTCTCTCGTTCACATATATATTCTGCTTTGGTCCAATTACTTCAATGTCATGTGTGCTGAGCGTTCTACGACCCTTGCATGTTTTAAAAATTCATCTCGCTTGGCACGTCTAAGAAAGCGGACCACAAGCGGGCGAGGAGATTGTTTTTTTCCTTCTGTCATGCTGCGACGCGGGCCCTGTCTAGACACAAACTCCAGATCATTTTCGGATAGACCCACACCAATTTTGACAGCTGTTGTTAGCAAAATATGCTGTGGGTTCTCTTGAGCATTTTCCGTAATACCCATTATCTCTAACTCATTCCTGTGAGCCACCTGTGCTTGTGTATTGAGGCGCTCTTTGAGTTCAGCTACGGTATTGTTTAAAATAGCTATATCTTTACTTTTTTCCTCTATTATCTTCAATCTAGAGTCAAATTGCACCATTTGCTCGGCGAATTCTTCAAGTCGTTCATTGCATCTTGTGAGTGATGAGACTACATCTGTCAGTTGAGATTTCACAGAAGACATTTCCTGACGTAGCAGGCGAAATTCTGTTGTTAATTCTTTGAGCTCATTTGAGAAGCAGCTTATATCAGATCCGGTGCTCGGGATATTCTTGCACAGCCCAGTAGTTTCAGAAACCATTACTCCCCTTACTGGGGTTGACGAATTATCCCCCCCTTTTTTAGTTGAGCAACGACACTCTGGACATATCCATGTAGACAACTGATCCGGTGGAATAGTCGGAAGACATAGCTGGTGGAAAATATTTTTGCAGCTGGCAGTTTTGCATGTTATGTAACACTTTTCTGCAATGACTTTATTACACGAGCCACAAGCTTTCGCAGCTGACGAGCGAGTAGGCGCCATTCTTCGTTTTGTTAAAAAAACTTAGGAAGTATGTAACACTCCTTGGATAAGTATGTAAACTGGTACCAGGACACAAAGCGATCCAGAAGCGATAATCGATAGTTGGTATCACAATGTAGATGTATTCGTGGTACTAGAGCGTAGCCGCGCTGCGGACCCGACGTCTCTCGGGAGGTGCGGTGAGTCACGTTGTTTACGACTGATACACGACGACGCGCGGGTTGTTGTGAAATAAACAACCGTGATTTGTAATAATTGACAATGATTCTTTCTAAATCTTCTTGATTCGATCCACTTCTGTACTTTTTATATCACAATATCACAGTTCGAGTGCACTGATAGAATACTACACTAGTTTCAAATCGATAACGTGACTTTAACCACTCATTTAAATTAAAATTGACGGAGCACAGTTATACACGTCTATGTTACCACAGGCGCCAACAGAAATGTTCGCAAGGAATCTGTCTGTTGGTCAAAGCCAGTTAACGTAACTGAAGACTAAGCGTGGTGACATTGTCATATCCAAGCCAGAGATCTTCAGGGAGATTGAGAGTTTCTATGCGCAGTTATATTGCAAATAACCAGAACCCGCTTGTGGTTCGATATCAGACCGAAGAGCCAAATTGACCCGACACTACACAGAGGATATCCCGGACATCAGTCTGTACGAGATTAGGATGGCTGTTAAACAGCTTAAGAGCAGCAAAGCTCTGGGCCATGACAGGATCACATCGGAACTTCCGAAAGCGGGTAGAAAACCAGTACTTAGGGTCCTTCCGTCATCCTCGAGAGCAAAGCGCCACAGGCATGAGGCAAAAGTGTGGTGGTGTTGTTTTTCAAGAAGGGTGATAAAGCTCTATTGAAGAACTATAGACCCATCTCCCTTCTGAGCCATGTCTTTAAGCTGTCAAGGGTCATCACGTCTTGCACGCAGGTTTGATGACTTCCAGCCTCCCGAACAAACCGGTTTCCGGAAACGTTTCATAACTATAGACCACATTCACACGCTGGACAGGTTATATAGAAGATCGAAGAGTATGTCCATCCACTTTGCTTAGCGTTTGTGGACTATGAGAAGGCTTTCGATTCGATCGAGACTTGGGCTGGGCTCCAGTCTCTCCAGCGGTGCCTTTATCTTATCTTTATCTTGAGTTAGACATCGTTTCTCCGAAACTGTTCACGCCGCGTATATCACTCACCTTCGATTTGTATATACTCGTAGTTATAATGGCGAAATCGCTGGAGGACTTGAATACAATGCTCGAAGATCTCGACAGATCATCCTAACGAGGGGGTCTTAAAATGAACATAGACAAAACGAAGATAATGTCGAATGTACATGTTGTACCTACTCCAGTCTCAGTTGGGAGCTCGGTTCTTGTAGTTGTTAAAGTGTATGTCTACCTAGGTCAGACAGTCCAGGTAGGTAGATCCAACTTCGAGAAAGAGGTCTCTCAACGAATCCAACTCGGATGGACAGCATTTGGGAAATTGCGAAAGATTTTTCGTCCAAAATATCTCAATGTCTCAAGACGAAAGTATTTGACCAGTGTGTGTTGCCAGCGATGACTTACGGCACAGAAATGTGGTCGCTTACTATGGGCCTCATACGGAAGCTCAAGGTTGTACAGCGTGCGATGGAGAGAGCCATGCTCGGAGTTTCTCTACGAGATAAATTCAGGAATGAGCACATCCGTAGCAGAACTAGAGCTACCGCCGTGGCTCTAAGTGAAGTGGCAGTGGACAGGCCACATAGCTCGGAGAACCGGTAGCCGTTGGGGTAGAAAATTTCTCAAATAGCGACCACGAACCGGAAAACGCAACCACCACGATGGACCGACGATCTTGTGAAGATCGCAGAGAGCCGATGGATGCAAGCGAAAAGACTATTAAAAAAGGACAAAATACATATACTACAGTGCATACTGACGTTCAAGCATGTGTGTCGCAGTGATACAAACAGGCCGCAGCTCAGTGGGTTGTCTGGTCGAGGAGCTAACACTGATTTTCAGCTGCAGCCTAATGATACAGGCGGTAACGCGCGGCCACGATACAACATACTCGTACAACCATAAAGGCATCTTTTGTGCTAATTAATAATTAGGTACATATAATATTCCTGGGCGAATCACACAGCGCCATCCAGCTCCGAGCCAAGTAAAGCTAGTACTGTGGTTACTGGATAAATTAAGTATTATTTTAATATAGCTGTATAATTATAATGTTACATAATATTTTAAACTAATTGTTTAAATGTGCATAAATATAATTGATATTGTACATACAAGATCTACAATGAATATACGAGAAAGTTGCTAATTTCAATAAAGGAGCTAAATTCCTTAGGAGCTTAGTGGCGACCTCATCCACACGCAGGAACACAACAATCATGGATGGCTGCGGTTTTCTGTGAGGTGAAGGTACTTCCCCAGACAGGCTGCTTTAATGTGCCCTATCTCTCTTAAAAGCACCCAGATCAAGATAAACAGACATGTACATGCACATGCACACATATGTTTGTCCTGTGTGGGAATCGAACCCATGAGCGTTGGTGTCAAAGTCGGGTTATTAACCGCTGCGCCACTGAGCTCGTCGATATATGTCGATACTGTCAACCAATCTGTGTTTGACAACATTTAAAATTGTTCTTCAATCCAAAACAATTTTAATAGAAATTATTTTTATCATTTGCAAGTTGAATGTTATTTTTTTTTATTTATTTTTGTTATTATGCTCATTTGTAAACATACAGTTATTATGTCTTTCGAATCCCTGCCGAACTCACTCAATTTCAGCATTTTCATGACATAATTTAAAGATGATACGAGTAATAACATTTGAAAGAGAAACCAGAAACAACGCAAAAATAACGGTTGAAATTGTAATGTGACGGAATTGTACTAGTTGAAGAGTTTGTATATCTCGGAGGTACTTTTAATAGGGACGGTAGGTGCACCGCTGATGTGCAGAGCGAGTAAGTTCAGGGAATAGTCTGAATGAAGCGTTGGGCAAACTTCTTGGCAGTAAGAATTTGAACTACAAGCTCGCTACACAACGCGGTGCTGATCCCAACGTTGCAACCAACTTACATTAAGTATCACTCGTGTGATGCCTCCTCTGCTGCTAATAGGCATTCACACACACTGGGAGCACAACAACCCTCTAGGAAGTTTTTATTTGGCTGCGGTTTTCTGTGATGTGGAAGTAAATACTTCCGCAGACGGGCTGCTTTAATGCGCTCCACTTCTTTTATAGGGTAACTGCAGCCAGAGACTCCGTTCGCGTGTGTCCTGGTATCCCCTGGGAACCACTTTATCTTACGTTCTTTTTTTCCTTGACTTCTAAAGGTCGTATGTTGAATAACACTTAACCTTCTTTAAGGATTAACCTTTCAAATGCAAAAAGAATTCAAACAAATAAACACGTTCAAAGAAACAAATTAATTCTTCTGCTTTATATAGATATAGATGAAACTATGCTCTCATGTTATATCTTTATTGTCCAGTGATGCACGAGGCTTTCCAACATGAGCTGAGCAGGCTCCGTCTGCTAGCAGCCAAGACTCTGCTGGAAGCGCACGTGAAGTGCGACAACTCTATAGCAGTCGGTGCGATGGAACCATTGAGATTGACGGCAGAGGTATCAACTTACAAACATATTATGGGGGAAGCACTCTGCTGACGATGCACTGGCAAGGGAGAGTTGAAGCAATCCGACTTAACATGAGCTATGTTAAAGCAATCTGACTTAACATGTCGCTCCTTACGAAATATTGCTCTATAGCTGTGAGTGAGTGTATTGTTAACCCCCGACGCAAAGAAGAGGGGTGTTATAAGTCTGAAAGCTATGTGTGTATTTGTCTGTCTGTGGTACCATAGCTCTTAAACGGGTGACCGATTTGGGTGCGGTTTTTTTTATTTGAATGCAGATTGTCTAGCGGTAGTTCCTAGATATGTTTTATCAATGTCGTATCGGCCGTTTCAAGGTCATCAGCTCTTTTTTTTAGCTGCCGTAGATATATTAGACGCGTAATGGGTATTTTCTTTACTTTCAAACATATTATGTGTTACCTAAAATTTTAAACGCTCGTGTATGCCACATAACTAATACTATGCAAGAGTATGGACGTTTTTTGTGGCAGGGACTTTTAAATTTTCAATTTATTTGTTATTTACAACGTAGGGACGCACACAGCATTGACTCATTTTGACGTAAAATGATTACCGTAGTCTGTGGACGATTGCAAATCAGGAACTATTTGTTCACGCGTTGCTATCACACACACAAAGTGAATCATCAAGAACTTATTGGGTACCTACGTCACTCGTAGGAAAGTTATATCTAAACCCTGAGTTTGACTTTCTTATATACCACAGGGAGCACAACAATTCTTCAAGAAGTTATTATTTGACTGTCGGGTTGTGCCCTACCTACCTTTCTTTGCTTAACGACTGTCATCCATTGAAAAAAGTCGCCATCGACAGCTTAACTTCAAACTCTGAGGAACTCGAGACGACTAAACCAATCATAAATAGGCTTAACTTGCGTAATCGATAAGAGTGGTCGTCGATAGATACATCGACGCCATCGCGGTCCTGAATTCGCCTTTACCAGGATCTCCTGAGGAGTTGCAGTGTTAACAGTTGGGTTGGCAATGCGTCAGCGATACTCCTATATTGCAAGTGTTTATAGGTTACTAGGACCGCATCACATAATTTTAAACTGTACTCTTAAGTACCTAATGTTCACTGTTTCTAATCGAATACTATTATTTAACAAAATTAGGTATATCTCTTTAGTAAGTAGGTTATTTCTTTTTTTTTTTTTCTACGTGTAGTCAAACAAGCATACGTCCCACCTTGTGTAAAGCGGGTACCGTAGCCTATTAACGCTTGCGATATATTAATTATCACTCGCGCGATGTCTCCTCTGCTGCTTACACAGCAACTCCTTGGGAGCTTACTGGTGACCTCATTCACACGCAGCAACACAACAACCTTCTAGGGAGTTGTTATTTGGCTGCAGTTTTCTGTGAGGTGGGGATACTTCCCCAGACAGGCTGCTTTAATGCGCTCTACCTCTCTTAATGCGATTCCTAAGGATTTAGCGAAAATACCGACTTTGCCTATAGAGACAATCAGACCTCTCTTAGGTTAGGAGGTCACACGTGTTTTGAAACATAACTCTTGAAGGATTTCATCGAGATGTTTTCGTTCACCGCTTAGCAAGTGATAATTACAAATATGTACATAAATCCGAAGAGATGATTTTAGTGGTACATGCCCACGCTGGAATTGGAACCACGGACCGTAGTTAATAAGCTGGTTGTTTATCCACTAGTCTATCACTGCACTGTTTTTCGAATTATGGTCATGCACAAAAATGTTTGCCTTGTGTGGAATTTGATAAACGAATCTTTTATATATGTTATTTTATAAATGTTGGTGGATTTCGTATTCTTATAATCTTTTTAAAATGGGGTAGTTTGATTAAATCTTGCAATTATCGCGAACTATCCTGTGAATTCCTTCCAGTCTACCCTACATGCGTACGGCGATAGCCGCGCCCCAGTCGATGTTCAAAGTACAATCCGAACGGACGCTAGTATATTATTTGATCGCCTACGAAGCCAACCCCGCTTTATTATAATACATTTTGTGAAAAGACACTTTAACATAATACAAATACTCCTGTGATCTGTGTGCTTGTGTAGCGAAGACCGAAACAGCTGAGGAGACGGCAGTGATCCAGCAAATCGCAAGGTTAGTGCGCATGTGTTTCCTATCCTCGTGTTCCTTGGATTCATAAGCCTTTTCTTCGTCCTCATCGAGCTCACGATAATTGCAAGTACGACAGGCATAGGTTTCAATAAAATAAAAAGATACAGTCCACTAAAAACATGGAGCCTATGGCTCAAAATATCGAAGTTATTATACAACGCCAGCTAATGGAGGCTTAGGCGTCTCCATATTTATGGTCACTTCGGCCGGATCTAAATTATTATTATTTTAGTTTTTCTAAATCTAAATCATTAACCCGCAAGAATAACGTTATAGTCATTGTATCTACTGCGTAAATAAAATAGATTGTCGAATATTTTTTATATTTTTCCCGCATCGACAGCTATTTTTTGTTTTTATATTCCGCATCGCATTTACGTGTAGTACAAAACACTGTAAGTTATTCATTTTATAAAATAATTATCATTTTTTAACACCCGTTGTAGTTAAAAAAATTTTGAATTCATCGCCGCCATTTTGTTACGTATTCATTTGTTCGTACTTTGGGTAACATCGGCCATCGGCTTCGTAGTTTCTAATTCTTATACCCGCTAATTGTTATATTTTACCCGCATTTATATTTTATCACCCGCTCATATTCGTAAGATATTAACACGCTACTTTTCATATACGTAAATCAAGTAGATATAACTGTACTTTTAATACAGGCTCATTCTATTGAAAGGAGACCGATTTCTGGTAACATTCGTTATTATTAATAGCTACATTTAAATTAAAACAAGTGAAACATTTTTAGTTAATTTTCAATACGTAAATACGAGTACCTAAGAATTGTTGTATCGTATTTTTACCTGTGGACTGAAGTTGTTTACTGTTTGTGCCAACTTACGCGCAGGCCGCCTTTTATTTATTTTAGTACCTACAACATTTTGTTCATTTCTTTTATTATCTATACAGTTGTTTGTAATCATTTACAATGGTTAAATCTAAAAGAAGAGGAAGCGAGGGTTTCATTGGAGAAAGTTTTGATACACATAAAAGTCAGCTAACTATTTATATAGTCAAGCGCGATGTTATTTATAAACGCATGGAAAATATTTTTGGACTTGCACAAAAATCTGAAAAAGACAAACAACATTATAAGTCGTTCTGTGCGAGTGCCTCAACAATAGAAAAGTTACGTAGTGACTACCAAGAGGTCTTAGATTCTTACAATTTATTAAATTTACAATTAAATCCCGATACTCGCGTAGACTACGATTCATGGACTTCATTTGAAGAAATGTACTGCTATGTTAAACAGGTTTTGTTAGAAAATGAAAAAGATAGTTCTAGTTCAGCACCGCAATATCTAACAAAATCAAAACCGCGCCTTCAGCCCATTGAACTGATATCGTTCAATGGGGATGTCAGAACCTGGCCTTTGTTCTATCAACAGTTTAAAAACATGATCCACGATAATGTGTCGCTAACTGATAGTGAAAAGGTTTTTTATTTGGTTGGTAAATTAACCGGTCAAGCGTCGTCAGTTTGTGCAGGGCTAGCCCCTACCGCAGAAAATTATAATATTATTTGGGAAGCACTCGTACAAAAATACGACGACCCCCGCTCTCTCGCATGTGCGTATTTCAATCAGCTGTTACATTTTAAACCGCTTTTAAATGCGAACTCAACCGGTCTAGATTCTTTTATTAATAATTTTAATTCATCTGTAGAAGCCCTTAAACAATTAAAACTTAATGATTTAACGGATTTTATATTTTTGCACTTAGCACTTCAAAAGTTAGACGCGGAAACAATAAAATTATTTGAAAATAATTATCGCAAAGAAAAAATACCTTCATATCAAAATTTAATTGAATTCGTTAAAGAACAGAGTAAAGTTTTGTCTCGTTCCGTTACTAGTCATCATAATAAACCAGTTGATCATTCGTACTTAATTCGTAAACAACACGATAAGAAAATTCCTACGCCATTCACTAAATCTTTTGTTAATACTGACTTAGGGTCGGGTCTGACTGCCACAAGCGGAGGCGATAAGTGTTTATTGTGTAATAATAAACAACACGAACATTTATATTCGTGTTCGTCTTTTATGAAACTCACTCCGCACGAAAGATATAATTTTATTAAAACCAAACATATTTGTAATAATTGTTTGAGTGTGAAACATAAAACTTTTTCTTGTACTTCTAAACATAATTGTTCTCATTGTTCTATGAGACATCATTCGCTATTGCACTTCAATTCGAATTTTAAATCTAAGTGTAACATCGGTGCAAGTGCAAGGGTGTCTGACTGCGACCCCGCAAGTATTTCCGCTCCCGCTTGTGGCGCGCCCCGCCCTACAACGGCTCGATGTGACTATCAGCCGTCTCAAGTAAATAGTTCTCGATCCGCCGCTATGCAGCATTCGTTACCTAGTTTGTCTCAAAGCCCTACGAATACTGTGCCTAACATAATTGTGGACACGCCACGAATTATTGAAAATAAGGCATCCTTGTGTACTCTTTCGTCTTATGATCAGGGACAGAGTTATAAAACGACTACTTTATTAGGAACCGCAAAAATTAAATATATCGATTATTCTAACCGCACTCACTACTTGAGGTGTCTGGTTGATCCTGGATCTCAGTGTGATTATATTTCCGCATCCTGTTGTAAAAGGCTTTCTCTTCCTTTTTACAAGCAGACCCGCTATTCGCATGTTCAAGGCATTGGAGGAGCGTCACAAAAAATTCTTGGCATTACATCACTTAAGTTCGCATCTCGCTTTGACGATAGACGCGAATATTCTGTGAAGCCCATGGTTGTTGAGCAGATTACATCACAGTTACCAGATTCGCGTATCGATATCTCGACTATACAATTTATTAATAATCTGCCGCTCGCTGATGATGATTTTTCACAACCTGGGCCTATAGATATGCTTTTGGGTGTGAACTTATATTGTGAAATTTTACTTTCTAATAAAATTAAAAGCTCTAGTGAGCAAATGCCCTCTGCATTTGAAACGACCTTAGGCTACCTGATTATGGGTGACGCTCCGATTGTTTCTCCGCAACCTACTAGCGCTACTCGCGCGCACTGCTCTTTTACTTCTGATCCGCTACATCAAATTGTCGAGAAATTTTGGGCAATTGAGGAAATGCCCTCGCGTACATTTTTAAGCCCGGACGAACAACAATGTGAAACTATTTACACATCTTCAACGGTTCGAAACCCCGACGGCACTTACTCAGTGGATCTTCCATTTAAAGATGATCCATACAAACTCGGCAATTCATACAATATCGCTAAAAGACGTTTTTTATTTTTAGAAAGGAAGCTTTATAAAGACTCTGATCTTAAAATAAAATATGATAAAATAATTTCTGAATACCTAGATACAGGTATTCTAGTTCGCACTGTACCTGAGCTAGGTGATCCGTCAGGTTTTTATTTACCGCATCACCCTGTATTACGCGACGACAAGGCAACTACTAAGGTTCGCCCTGTCTTAGATGGAAGCGCTAAGACGGATTCGGGATTATCATTAAATGATATCTTGCATTCCGGCTGCAATCTACAGGCTGATATTTTTAATATTCTTTTAAATGTACGAATTTATCGCATCGCTTTTTTCGCAGACGTGAAACAAATGTATTTATGCATATATACTAATAAACCGCATCGCAAATATCAACGGATATTATATCGGTTTTCTAATACTGATCCGATAGATGTTTTTGAGTTTACTCGCGTCACATTTGGACTTAGGTCTTCACCATTCTTGGCACTCCGTACTCTACGTCAACTTGCTAGTGATGAACGGCATAACTGGCCAAATGGTGCTGCCGTGCTAGAAAGGGACATTTATATGGACGATTTAGCTTCTTCTGCTTCTTCTGTTCAGGAAGCAGTCAAGACAGCGAATGAATTGATCCAACTTTTTAAAAAGGGAGGGTTCGATTTAGTGAAATGGACTTCTAACTCGCTTGAATTGCTCGATCACATACCAGAGTCGCATCGACAGTCTGAAGCTATTTCTTTTGATGATGGAAGTACCTTTAAGATTTTAGGTTTGCGTTGGTTGCCCGCTCGAGACACTTTTGTTTTTGAAACTTCAAGTCCGCCGCTTGTTTGCACTAAACGTGCAATACTATCCGCTACCGCGCGTCTGTACGATGTCTTAGGTCTCGTCGGACCCATTATTCTTTACGCTAAATTAATAATAAAAGAACTTTGGCTTCTCAATCTTGACTGGGACGATGTACCGCCTTCAAGTATTATTAATTTGTGGCAGCAGTATTTGTCAGAATTACCGCAAATATCCCGTCTCACATTTCTGCGCCACGTGGGTATAGAAAACCACTCTAAGGTTTCTTTGGTTGGGTTTTCAGATGCTAGCGAGTCCGCGTATGGCTGTGTCATTTATTTGCACGTGGTAAATGATGACCTGGCTCCTATTGTGACGCTCTTGTGTTCTAAATCACAAGTCGCGTCTGCTAAGCCCAAGATAACCCTGGCCCGTTTGGAGCTTAATGGGATACTCTTACTCTCGAGGTTGCTTAAAGCGGTACATGATACCTTGTCAACTAGGCACGAAATCATTAACACTTTTGGTTTCTCTGACTCAGAAGTTGCTCTATGTTGGTCAGTCGCATCACCTCATAGATTTGATACATATGTGGCGAATCGTATTTCTCAAATTCAGGAAAATATCTCAACGAAAAATCTATATCATGTACCTGGATTACAAAATCCCGCGGACTGTGTATCTCGCGGTCTCACACCTTCGCGATTAATTCACCATGATTTATGGTTCAAGGGACCGTCTTGGCTTTCTTTGCCTCTAGATCAATGGCCTATTCAAAAATTTGTACCTAATAAGTTGGCCTTGCCCGAGGAAAAAACTGTTTCCCATGTAACTAAAATGGTAAACGAGATTGAACATCCTATATTAATGCTGGCTTCGCGATGTTCTACATGGAAGAAGTTTATTCGAGCTGTAGTATATATGCTTCGATTTATTAAAAAGCTTCCGCGGAATAATGTTATTACGGCGGACGATTTAGACGCTGCCGAAATAGAAATCATTCGAGCCGTGCAGTTAGTTTATTTTTCCGAAGACATTAAAAATATATCAAAGGGCAGGCAGTGTACATCTAGGCTTTCTAAAATGTTTCCATTTTTATCTAACGATATTTTGCGTGTCGGAGGTCGCTTATCGAACTCGACACTAGATTATTCATCAAAACACCCAATTTTATTACCGGGACAGGGAAGAATAGTCGAACTTTTAATTGATTCTTATCACCGCGAAAGTTGTCATGCTGGACCGCAGCTATTAATCGCTATAATAAGATCTAAATATTGGATTATATCCGCTAGGCGCATTATTCGACAACGCATCCACAAATGCAATACTTGTTTTAAGCTAAATCCAAAACCTACTTTTCCGCTTATGGCTGATTTGCCGAAATGCAGATTGGAACAGGGCAAGGCGTTTCTGCACACAGGGGTAGATTATGCAAGTCCGTTATATATTACGCCTTATCGTAAACGAGGTGTTCAAGGTGTAAAAGTCTACTTATGTCTTTTTATTTGTCTCGTAACAAAAGCAGTTCATATTGAACTTGTTTCAAATTTAACTTCAGCTTCTTTTATAGACGCATTCAAACGTTTTATATCGCGACGGGGTCCCTGTACATTTTTGTACAGTGATAATGGGACGAATTTTGTTTCATCTAAGGGTTACCTTAATGAACTTTACGATTTTCTACGTTCTGATGATTATTATCAGACATTTAATAATGAACTCGCAAAGAACCGCATTACATGGAAAATGAATCCCCCCACAGCCAGCCATTTTGGAGGCATTTGGGAGGGAAATATTAAAGTTACGAAAGCTTTACTGTTTCGGGTTATTGGAACTCAACTCTTTACCTATGAGGAGTTATCAACTATTCTCACGCAGGTAGAAGCAGTTCTCAATAGTCGACCGCTGAACGTGTTAAGCTCTGATCCGTCGGAGCCGCTAGCTTTAACTCCCGCGCATTTTTTGAATACTGCTCCGCTAGAATTTCTTCCCGTTGCTGATTTATCCAAAGAACGTATGAGTTTATTGTCACGATTCTCGTTGATGGATTCGCTTGTCCAATCATATTGGAAACGATTTAGAACTGAGTATTTACATAATTTGCAATCACGCGAAAAATGGAATACCCCTTCGAATCCAATCGCAATTGGTACCGTGGTGTTATTAAATGTAGATAACGCTCCACCCTTGCAGTGGCCTTTGGGTATAATCACAAATATATATCCTGGTAAGGATGGTGTGATACGCGTTGCGGAAGTAAAAACGAAAACTGGCACATATAAGCGCCCAGTTGTGCGGTTATGTCCGCTTCCTACTCAGTAGTATTTTTTTTTGTGTTTTGATTGTCTCTTATTGGCAACCTTAACTCTAATTAAGTAAGTGAGTTACTTTTAAATTAATTTTAGATTTTTATAATTCACATATACGATGTGTTTATTAGATTATCTCCATTTCCCACACGTTTTTATATATTTATATTTTTTGAAGGGTTTCTTCAAGGCCGGGGGAATGGTGGATTTCGTATTCTTATAATCTTTTTAAAATGGGGTAGTTTGATTAAATCTTGCAATTATCGCGAACTATCCTGTGAATTCCTTCCAGTCTACCCTACATGCGTACGGCGATAGCCGCGCCCCAGTCGATGTTCAAAGTACAATCCGAACGGACGCTAGTATATTATTTGATCGCCTACGAAGCCAACCCCGCTTTATTATAATACATTTTGTGAAAAGACACTTTAACATAATACAAATACTCCTGTGATCTGTGTGCTTGTGTAGCGAAGACCGAAACAGCTGAGGAGACGGCAGTGATCCAGCAAATCGCAAGGTTAGTGCGCATGTGTTTCCTATCCTCGTGTTCCTTGGATTCATAAGCCTTTTCTTCGTCCTCATCGAGCTCACGATAATTGCAAGTACGACAGGCATAGGTTTCAATAAAATAAAAAGATACAGTCCACTAAAAACATGGAGCCTATGGCTCAAAATATCGAAGTTATTATACAACGCCAGCTAATGGAGGCTTAGGCGTCTCCAAATGTTTTATACCTATTTTTGTTTATAGGTTGAGGGGTTAGGACCTGTGTTTAGAGTGACCCTCGTCATAGAGAACACGTCTGCAGACAAGGCTGTGATTGGACTGTCGATATTGTTCCACGTGCATACCAGAAACTACAAGGTGTCCCATCCATATATAAAGGTGAGAGTGAGACAGGGGAGTTATAACCCAGCGTATAGAGAACCGATTGACTAACTTGTCCTCGGTTCGAATCCTGGCGTGTACCACTAAATTTGTGTTTTCCGTTTTATGTACATATTTGTAATTATCACTAGTTCGACGAAGGAAAATATCGTACGTCTAAGAAATTATATTTAGAAGGACGTGTTTCCCTCTGTGTTGCGGAGGGTTGATGGCAGCCGCTCCATGTAAAACTCAGTCTTTTTCCTAGCGTTAGCCCGTTTCCTAATCCATTAGGATTGGCGGGGTCCGCTACCTAAGCCCAAAGACTTGGCGCAAAAACAGATTTTGACAAGGAGCGACCGCCGTCAAACCACCACCCAGAGCGAAAACCAGACCTTTCTTAGGTTAGGTCACACGTACACACACTATCAATAAATGTATATAGAAATATAATTTCTTGGACGTGCGGGTTTCCTGACGATGTTTTCCTTCACCGCCGAGCAAGTGATAATTACAAATACGTACATAAATCCGAAAATGCGAATTTAGTGGTACATGCCAGGATTCGAACCGTGGGCTTGTTGGTCAATTGGCCAATTGGCTCGTAGTAATATCTTCAAGTACAAATCAGTATCTCCACCAAATCCTTAGGCTTAGATAATTGGACTCCGACAATCCTAATGGATTAGAAAACGGGACTGCACTAAGAAGAAGCTAGACCGAGGAGTTGTCAAACTCGACAAAGAATAAATGTATATTCGTTGTTAGAACTCCTGAATATCCCATAAACTCATACTTAGTTCTTGTTATTTAGGTACCGCTGATATCTCCCGGCGCGAATCTCAAATTCCCCAACAAAATCGAAGAAGTTTTCGAGGATAATCTGAATCCTGAGGTGTTATTCCGCACAGTGACGGGACAGGGCGGGGAACGGTCTCTGATAAAAGTGCTGCTGTTGAAGGCAGGGAGAGCAGCACCAGCACTCGCCGCCACCGTACAGATGCCTCCCACTGATCCTATGATGTTGCCTTTTGATAAAATGCAGACTGGCTTCGAAAATGCTGGCTTTGAACAGAGCAATGATGAGTAAATGGTTTCCATTGGGGTTCGGTTGGAGAAGGAGGCAAAAATTAGAAGATGTAATTGTTAGAATTAGACGAACAGCTGTGACCATCAATGTACTCGTATGTGACATAAGAGAGAAATAGAGAAAAAATTGAGAATGAAATGAATTCTGACGAGCTCGGTGGCGTAGTGTTTATTAACGTTACAACAACAATGGTCATTGACAACAATGCTCGTAGGTTCGATTCCCACATAGAACCAAAATTTGATGGGCTGACTTGGTGCGCCCTACCTCTCTTAAAAATACGTAGACCAAGACAAACAGACATGTTCACAATTATGTGAAATGAAAGATGATGCAGTGACAAAGTTAGAAAGAATGAATGACAAAAGAGTTACGAAAGAAGCGTATCAGGCAAGAGTGAATGGAGATATCCGTGGGAGCCGCCCTAGACACACACGTATAGATCCAATTAGTGATGTGTTGAGAAAGGCTCAAATCAAAAGACCTGAAACCGAACAGCAGAGGTTGATGAGTGTGGAAGAAGCGAGGTATGTTTGGATCGGTGAACCTGGCGTTCCGTAGTTTTATTATGGCGTTACATTGCCTACCCCAGTGGGAGACGGGCGTGATGACATGTATGTATGTACAATAGTATAGAAACTCGACCTCGTCGTGTGATATGACTTATTATCATGTTTCGAGACAGTTGCGGAACCTGTGTTTCAATAAATACACTGTAAAATTATGTGTTATTTTATTTACATGTTAAAGTCGTTTTATTCTCGTATCGTATCTATTCTCTCCCAAATAGACATTAAGACTCGATGCAATTTGATCTAACCTGCTTTGTGTGCTTCCGCCACCAATTAGTTCATGCGGCCTAGCGCCGGCCGGCACCCACCCACTACAATACAAAATACAAAATATTTTATTACTTATTACAAGTTTTAGTTACATGGTTTGGGATCTCTTCTGTTAAGTTATAAAACTACTGTTAGTACGTGGTACATGCCGACGCTGCCATGGTTGCTCCGGTAGTCTCTGCCTCGGCTGCTGCGGTCGTCCGCCATCTGGAACAGAATCCGCATGCCCCCACCACCACCGTCGCTGCCACGACTGGCCTGAATTGCATGTAAATTTGACTTTCGCAAAATAACGCCTGAATCCATTAACTATTAAGACTCGACTTTTCTGCCACATAATGCGAAGAGGAGATTGCAACCTTGTAAAACTGGTCATTGTTCGCAACACAGAAGGAAAGAGAATATATGGGCGGTCGCCAACACGTTGGTCTGACCAAGTGACAGAAGCCACCTCCTCATACCATGCTCACGAAGGCTACTTCGACTCGGAACCCATGGAGGCAGATTGACCATTTGAGAGGTTCTAGAGACCGATTTAAAAAGATAAAGACATTGCCTCTGTTGTCCGGGTTCCTAACGAAGGACCTATTGTTTTTTTTAAACTACTAAGGTGGCAAACAGGTGTACGGCCTGCCTGAATGTAAAGAATCATCATAGCCTATGGACATTTGCAACACCTTGTGAAATGTGTGTCAATACGAAGTTTGAAAAATGGACAGTCAGCATGAATCTATATATGGTTGGTATGGTACAAAACCGGAAGGATCCCAGCAGATTGGAAATGCGCTGTGTTGGTCTGAAAGAGGTGGAGTTTTGCTAAGTGAGACCTAGAAAGCAGATGTTATATAAGTCACGGTATCAGGCGTACGTCTACGTATTTTTAAGAGAGGTAGGGCGCATCAAAGCAGCCCGTCTGGGGAAGTACCTCCACCTTACAGAAAACCGCAGCCAAATAACAACACCTTAGAGGGTTGTTGTGTTCCTGCGTGTGAGTGAGGTCACCAGTAAGCTCCCAAGGAGTTGCTGTGTAAGCAGCAGAGGAGGCATCGCACGAGTGATACTTAATACATCGCAAGCGTTAATAGGCTACGGTACCCGCTTTACATCAGGTGGGTCGTATGCTAGAATGCCTCCCGACGTAGTATAAAAAAAAAAGAATACTTGAACCTATTAAGACCTAGTTCCGACGACTGCCCCAATCATGGCTCTAAGGATTAGGTAATACGAGTAATAACAAGATAAGCCGACTTCGTGGTAAGTATATTGATAAAGGTGTTATCAGTCTAGATCATTGGAACATATCTGTCGCAGGAGTTGCGCACACGGGCGTTCAAAATGATTCCGATTGTAGTTTTTAACAAATTTATAAAATACATTTACAAATTTTGCAAGAGTGGTAGGGCGCATCAAAGCAGCCCGTTGGGGGAAGTACCTCCATATCACAGAAAGCCGCAACCAAACAACAACTCCCTAGCTAGAGGGTTGTTGTGTTCCTGAGTGTGAGTGAGGTCACCAGTAAGCTATGAAATATGTTAGCCTATGAAACCTTGCAGAGTATCAATACAAGGAACATCGCGCATATTGCATAAACTAGCTGTACAGTCAGTGAAACACATAAAGAGGGGCAAAGTCTCATTCTGCAACGTCGGAGCACACAAGCATACGGCCCGTCTACTGTACTTACCGTAGCCTTTGAATGTTTGCGGTACAAGGTGCACCCCTGCTGCTAAGAGAGTGCTCGCCAGGAGCTTACTGGTAACTTCATTCACCCGTAGGAATACAATACTTTCCCGAAACTTAGTTTCTGTGAGGTGGAGGTACTTTCCCAATCGGGCTGTTTATATACAGGGTGTTATGAAGAGCGATGTAGATACTTTTAGAATCGAGCAGACGTACCTTTGCGATCATTTAATTCATATAAGTGACTATGCCAAATGCGATAGTTTTTGTGTTATGGCGGAGTTAAAAACAAAAAAAAAACATCATTGAGTGCACCAATTTCTTTAATTTTGAACTTAAATCAATCCTTACTGATCAGGATATCATCACAATAAAATACAGAAGTTATTGCTTTGGCATTATTAAACAAAATGAAAAATAAACATGTTACAAGTAATTTTTATAGAAAAAAAAATATTAATTCTAATGCCATTAAAAAAAACTGCAAGTGTTATTGCTGTTCAAATGATCTCAAAACTACTCTGGTTTGTGAGCTTTCATCATATCATTCATGCGAGAGATAACAGTACTACCTACCTGCGTTATCAAACAAGAAACGGTTCTCGGGAGCGAGCCCAGAAATCCTTTTGTTCGTCAAGAAGCAATTATCTTTTGCTTAGCGTTAAAAATAGATTAGAATCATGCAAAATCAGTTTAGTTTGAGCTGTTGATACCTACTAACGTTGCTTTGAAGCTTTGAGTGCCCGTAATTGCGTCATTTCTCCGTGTTAAGTTGTAGATCCGCTAATTTTAGCGTTGGAGGCCTTCACATCGAGTTGTCACAATTTTTATCATTGAGATGGCAATGTTTATGAACCACGAGTATGCTGACATTGTCTTTATGTATGGGCTTGCTGATGGAAGTGCTACTCGTGCTCGAAACGTGTACCATGAAAGTTTCGACATCGAATAGAAAAGTTCCAAATGCGCAGGTGTTTCGCGACATCACGAACTTTGTGTTAATGCTGGTCAACATGATGTTGAAGTAGATGCGCAGATCCTGGATCGTCTTCATAGCTGATTCCACGACAAGTGTGAGAAAAGTTGCAAGATAACTTGCTTTATCTACGTATAAAGTATGATCGGTCATATACCATGAAGGCAAGCAACCCTTTTATTACACTCCAGTGCAGGGATTAGAGGAAGGAGATCCAGCACGACGAGTGGTTTTTTGCCCCTATTTGCTACGTCACTATGTTGAAGATGAAACGTTTTTAAATTAATAACTTATTAACGTTTTTAATATTTTTTGGACTAATGAGCCGAAGTTTGATAGAGATGGAGTATCTAATTTCCATAACTTACACTACTGGGTGTACAAAACTGAAAATCCACAAGAAGAAGAAGCAAGTATCTTCGCAAAGAGATTCAGTGTCAATGTTTGGGCGGCTGTCATAGGCGGCACTATTTGCCAGTAACTTACGTACCACTAAACTTATGGGTGAATATGATTTACCAGCATGATGAATGCCCCGAACATTACGCGAGAAGAGTGCGAGCGTATTTTGATAGTATCAATCCCAATAAATGGATCGGCCGTAATGGACCGGTATTGTGGCCTGCAAGATCATCAGACCTTACACCATTAGATTTCCATGTATGGGGAAGGCTAAAAGAACTGGTGCATGTAGAAGAAATTAAGTGTCGAGACCAAATTAATTCAAAAATGAATGAAGCGTGCAACGTTCTGCGAAGAGAGATACGACTGGGGATCACTACAACAGAAGTGCGAAATCGGGCGCGAGCATGCATTAGAAATCGTGGCACACTTCGAGCGCGAGTCAAGACAAGACTGAGATAGGCTAAAATAAATATGGATAGTCCATAATACACTATTACGGACTATCCGTAAAATCCGTATCCGTTGAATTTATTGATGTTAATAGTAATTTCAGTTTCAGTTTTGTAATCAAACAAAACAAAAAAAGTAATTGCTTTAGTTGCACTTGTTCGTCACTAATGTCTTCTTGAGATAAAAGAACATAAACATACGTAATTTTTAAAATTTGTCTGTAGATCAATATAACTTACAGTATTTTTTTATGATAGAGTTATTAAAATTTATCTAAAAAATACTTATGGTGTATTTAATTTGAAATTTTATCCAAAAATGTCACTGCATGACTTCTGTGGGTATATTAGTGTGATGCCTCTGTAGTAAGAAGTCGTAATAGGGTGTTAAAATTAAATTTATCGATGTGATTAATAATGGTAATTTTAGCTACTGATTACAAAAAACGTAATGTTGCTTTAATTGTTTTTGTGTGATTACTGATATCTTCTGTTTTGTTGAAAGGACATGAGCATACGTAATTTTTAAAATTGTCTGAACATCAATATCACTTGTATTTCTTTTTTAATGACAGGTAAGAGTTACTAAACTTTTTCGATAAAAATACTTGTGCCATGTTTAATTCAAATTCTGGTTATTACGCCGCCTCAACGAATTCTGTATTTTATCGTGATGGTAAAGATTGATTGAAGTTCACAATTAAAAAAATGGATGCACTCAATGATGTTGTTATTGACCTTTTAACTCCGCCAACACCCCTATTTAACGAAAAAAACAAAACTTCGGGTATAACTTAAAAACTATCACATTTGGCTTAGTGACTTATGTGACTTAAAATGATCACATAGGTATCTTTGAGCGACTCTCAAAGTATCTACTTCGTTCTTTATAACACCCTGTATACTCTATGCTTACCCACCAACTCCGTGTACGGTCGGTCTAGAGACTCATATAGCAAAAGTATTAGCCTAAACTGATGTACTGCTTCGCTCTGTTGAGCACATCAAGTTTCTTAGACGCAAATTTGACTTTCACCTCCTCATGACTTCGAAGCTGAACTTCACTGGAGATCTCGATACAAATCTCAATGCTCTTTGCGATGGTAAGGAGATGTTAGGAAATTGTGGAACGGCAGCAAATGGATTTCTCTTAGCAGCAAATGTTTAGGCGTATGCTTTGGTGGGGTTGAATTGTACCAAATTTCAAACACAAGTCGTTTGCTGTTTTCTTCTACAAGGTAACGAGGAATGTTCGAACGATTTGCATAATGGGACCCCGTTGCTGTTATTAGCGTAACAAGGTTTGTCATAAATTGACAACATATTATTGATATGTAGAAACTGTCTTGGGATCAAATACAGAGCCCTGCGGAACGCTAAATGTCCATACCTTAGTGCGGATATTTCCAATCATTTTGTCCCGTAGACCCCTGTCTAACTTTGGTAAGTACCTACGGCCTTAGAGTGTATATGAGCTTATGTATACTCTCAGGTCTATGCTATCAGATTCCTACCATAGATAGATATAAATTTCGGTAGATAATGCAGTTAACTATGTGTTTCGGTTGTTTCCGGATCATGGTCATCAAAATGTGACGAGCTCGTTGGCTCAGTCATGAAAGACGCGACTTTGAGACCAACGCTCGTGGGTTCGCTTCCCACACAAGACAAACATTTGTGTGCATGAACATGTCTGTTTGTCTTGGTCTGGAAGTTTCAAGTGAGGTAGGGCACATCAAAGCAGCCCGTCTGGGGAAGTACCTCCACCTCACAGAACACCACAGCCAAATAACAATTCCCTAGAAGGTTGTTGTGTTCCTGCGTGTGAGTGAGGTCACCAGTAAGCTCCTAAGGAGTTGCTGTGTAAGCAGTAGATGAGGCATTGCGCGAGTGATGTATGTTACAAGCGTTAATAGGCTACTGTAACTGCTTTACATCAGGTGGTCCGTATGCTTGTATGCCTCCCGACGTTGTATATATAAAAAAAATGTTTATCTGTGGGGGTTCACATTGCCTCGGAAAGCCGTAATCAAATCGGAAACGAAAAGTATCTGTCAAAATGTGTGGAATCTGTCAAAATATGACAATCTGTGAAAATTTTTCGAATATGGCTTTCCGAGGCAATGTGAATGGCCCATTGCTGCATTGGTCTCAACAAACAGAAAGGCGTTTCGTTCAATAATAGCCTAGCTAAAACGGAGATTCGAATTCCCACAATATTTAAAAGTTTAAATCTGTTTTTCTTCTTGTCTATAAAAAGCATCCACGTTTGAGAATCGCGAACTTACCTAGGCTAACGCTATACATACCGTCGCATTTAGTCATAATATAGATATAAACGAATCCGACAATGTTTGTTAAACACTCGAAGCCGGGACCACCTGCTAGTTGACATAAACCCACGTAAGACGATACGATAAGAACAGGACGTTTTCTTATCAAGACTATTCGAAATTTATACTCGACTTTTATTAATCAGTAATTTTTGTACCAACTGATTAAGTGATAAATTGTATATCAATTACTTTATTAATAATATCTATATATGGTGTTCAAGGAACTGGAACGGGGTGTTGCCGGGGGCGAGGTGGCCTTCTTTATCTGTATCTTTGTTAACCCTTACCTTGTTCATTCTGTTTAGGTGTAATGTATCAGTGCATTCGATGATCACGTTAAACCTATCCATATTAATTTAGCAATTCTTGTATATGATGTACATACATATATTTCGTGTATTTCGGAAACGACTTTAACAATTTTGAATCAAATTTCGTATTCAAATAAGGTTTTGCATTTTAAGTTCACTTATAAATTTTAATGTATAAACTAAATTTTACACAAAAAAGACATAAAAAGGTCGAGCGAAGCTGGACGAGCCCAGGTACTATTTGAATATCTATCTATAACTTCACGCCAAATCCCTTGCGGGGTAGGCAAAGAGAACCGAGCGCCATAAGACGCGGTCCTTACACACTTCACTCGTTTCTTTGACATTCATAACTCTTTTCATGCACGCTGGCTGGTTTCTAGGACTCTTGACATCACCTTCTGATAAAACACGACCAATTTGATCATGGTAGGTTAGTCTCGATCTTCCGCGGTTCCTACAGGCTACCACTTTTGCATTGTATATCATCTTGCATTCTTTCTACATGTCCAAATCATCGGAGCATGCCTTTTCGGAGCGTATATAAAGCCAGCAATGTTTAAGAAGCGAGTGGGGTGTATAAGGGTCTGCATTCTCAGTAGTTCTATTATAAAACAATTCTATGAGAAAACTACTGAAACCATTTATTCTCACTAGTTCTATAATAAATAATGGATAGTCACAAAGAATAGAACAAATAATCTGTTTCTTCTTGTGAATGAACAAATCGAACAATAATTGGATGCAGTAAAAATATATATTCTACTACCAATTGGTACCTGTGGTTTTTTTATACTACGTCGGACGGCCAACCTGATGTAAAGCTACCATAGCCTAAAGTTACTACATAGCCTATTAACGCTTGTAATATACTAAGTATCGCTCACGCGATGCCTTCCCTGCTGCTTACACAGCAACTCCTTAAGAGCTTACTGGTGACATCATTCACACGCGGAAAAACAACAACCTTCTAGGGAGTTGTTATTTGCCTGCGGTTTTCCGTGAGGTGGAGGTACTTCCTCAGACGGGCTGCTTTGATGCGCCCTACCTTTCTGAAAATGCGGCATAGACGGCCGTATCTTTTGATTGCTTAGAAGTTTGATTTTTTCACAGCTCGAAGGGATTGCAGACCTGAGTATTTGATTTTAATTCCAGCTTGATAGCTCCACCCATCCCTGAGAAAAAGGGTCTTGACAGACGGACAGCAAAGTGATCGGTAAGGGTCTAGAAGGGTTCCGTTTTTACTATGGAGGTACGGAAACCTAAAAATTGTGACGTAACTGCGAATTTATGGTTTTCGGATGTTTCCCTTCACTTGTGCTGCTAAATCATTTCACGGAATTTAATAAAACCTTAAAGACAAGGAGACGAATATTATATACAAAATGACGAATATGTATGGTATAACAAAATAAACTCGAAAATCTTTGTAGAATAATGCATATTTTGTACAAAATGTAAATGAAAATATAATTCAACTCTCAGCTGAGCGTCATGCGCTTGACTTTTAACATTTCGTGACACGTTTTTTACTAAACTGAAAATATTCATTAAATGTGTAGATTTCGAAAAACACAGATTTAGTACCTACCTAAGTAGACACAGCTAAGAGCAAATTACGATTAGCACCCGATCGATTGTAACTAATGTCAGACATACGGTACGGTACGGTATAAATGGTACAAAGGTCAAAGTGCCAAGCTTGTCGAGCATTTAGCTGTACATATTTCAGATATTATTCTATTATATTTACCGTTTCACTATACCTACATATTTATATTACTCAGACATACTAGTAGTTATATAAGATAGGTGAAGAATGTACCGTCCACGCAGGAACATCTCCGAATGATGAAGAGAGATTGAAAAACTTCTAGACAAATACTCGAACTCTTTTCGAGTAAGCTAAAGAAGTAAAACAATGCCCGTCTAAAGTTGGTTCAATGAATTTATGGGGAGCTGTACGATTAAGTCCAGGACGCTGAAATAGTGTGAGACTCCACACGATTTCAGCGTCCGCGTTGATTGCAGCGGTGACACCGTCCGATGAAAACAAGGTACAGAAATGGTACACAGAGACAGGGCACCGAAAATCAGCGGGAATCGATATAATATCTGCTGAAATGAGCAAATAACGTGGCGCTTATAGGTATCTGGAACGCTTTTTGGTAAATTATAAAAATATAACACAAAAACCTGAAAAAGATTTATTTTCAATAGTTACTCTAAGATTAAGAACAGTTCTTTCGAGTCAGTAAGTATAAAGTAAAGCATTAAATGTCATTATCAATTAACGTCACAAGCCAATGTACGAACTGATTTATTTAGTTATATGTACACAATTGATCTTAAATGCTAATAGATAGCAGTAGTCCTGTATGCTTATCTAGGACTTTGACTGTACGTATCTACTTACGTACATACCTGCGTATGTGTGGTTGCACGCTACAGGTCGTAATTCTTAACTGATTTTGATAATTATTTATATAATCCATTGGAAAATTACTACAAATAATCCCTGTTGGTAAAAAATATGAACAATTATTTGCATATGGGGGGGGGGGGGGGGGGGACGTGATTCAAGTTCCAAGGAGTACGGGTTATACAGACAGAGAGATTTGAGTTCTCTAAACTATATAGCGATAACCTAATCGTTGATCTCAGCAGCGTGCGTAATGGATGTCATATTGAGAGAGCATATATGCATCATTAATATAAATAACGCATATAACATGGTGCTGTTTAATCCAACAGTTGCATCTGTCAGGAAAATGATGAACTTTTGACAAAACAAATCACGGTCTTGTTTATGATGCAGCAGTAACTCTCAAAGCCTGTGCCAAGAAGTACACTCTACGATGGTGACATATACTTCTCTATTAATTTAACCGACGACCTTAAAGATCAATTAGATGTGGAGCGGAACGCAAGCCACTGGCATTGGCAGCAGTGGCAGTGAGGTGTAACATGTTGGGTTTTCACGGTGTAGTGTTCTGGTGAAAGTCACGCTGTTTAAGGCCCACTGTCAGATATTTTACACCAGCTGCCTGTGACCCAGCTGCACGCGATGTTCCGCCAGTGTCGTACCTATCTTTCCTACGTTTCATGATGCTGAAGGGGCTGTCTCGCTTCTGTAGTGCGTCACATGTTTACACTAGCGCGCACTGTACACTATCGTACTATGTTGTCAGGCCAAAAGATACGTATCCTTGCGCGGCAACTTCAAGAAATATTTTTTTTATGCGTTGCAAGGTTCCATAGTATTTGGTAACTGTTTACCATAAGGCAGGCCGCGTGCATGATCCATTAAGGTGTGGCAAGTAAATTATTTAAAATTCGTGTAAAGAACTCTTTGGGAAGCTGTAGATTTACATTGAATTCATAAAAATATACAAATTGGCGGCAATTTAAAAGTGCTTGTCGAGCGTCGAAATAAAATTTCACTAGAAAAAAATTTTGCTCTGTAATTTATTACGTCTTTGGTTCAGACATTTCATGACAAAGTGTCATTCGGTGACATTGTTTATAACTGATGTAATAGTTTAAACTTCGTCTGAGCAAGCTCACCGATGTTTTGCGCGAAAGACGTCCTTCTACGAAGACGATAGAAATAAACGGGATGTTAATGATAGATTTTGGTTTAAGCCAAGTACAAAAAGTGTTACATGAGCATTTAAACGTTAGACAGCTTTGTAATAGATACCTCGCAATGACTTGAATACTTTTCATATATACTGTGTAAAAGATAGTCACAAGTGTTGAAAGCTATGTATATTGTTACGTGCCCAGTGGATGTTTTCATTCAATGATATATCAACAAAAGTAAAGAGGGGCAAAATCACAAACCAATAAACTATATTATTTTCTTCATGGGTAGAAGTCAAGGAAAAGGTGATTGCCTAATTCTTTGGACGGACGGGTCATTTCGCTTTCACAACAATTTTAAGAGAGGTAGGGCGCGTCAAAATAGCCCATCTGAATATCATTAACATCGCCCGCAGCGGGAAGTACCAATCTCCACCTCATAGAAAACCGCAGTTAATCAACGGAGGGCTGTTGCGTTTCTGCATGTGAGTGAGATTGCTAGTAAGCTCCTAAGGAGTTGCTGTGTTAGCAACAGAGGTGGCATCGCGCGAACGATATTTAACGTATTGCATTTGTTAACAGGCTACCGTAACAAATTTACATCAGGTGGACCGTATGCTTGTATGCGTCCCGATATTGTATAAAAATGTTCTAAACGATAAAAAGCCTCTACCTTGCCTCATGCAATTGTTATTTATTTCTCGAAATAAAATATAAACCCTGAAGATGTCGTGGCTACTTTCTAAAAAGCCGTAGAAGAGATCGATAAAGAATAATAAATTCACTGCTTTAATCAATGCTTCCATCGCATGCGACGGCGCTGAAAAATTAACGGAGACTGAAAAACAATAAAAATATTAACAAGTTCCTTCATCGTTCTATTTTTCATTTTCTCTAAACTTTCAGTGTTACCCACGCATTAGATTCAGCTAATATATACTTTTTTTTATATCTAGTGTTAATAGTATCCTAGAATTAAAAGCGGGGTATCTTACTGCCCCGATCGTGTGGTGCCATGTGCCCGCTACTATGTAATAACACAAGTCGCGATAATCCCCCACTCGATCAAGATAACAAACGTATTTCGCTATTTTATATTTACTAACGTTGGTGTGGCGTAAGAATAGGCCACTCCATCTCAACCGGTGGGAGTCGTAAAAGGCGACTAAGGGAAAATATCCAGGAGACGGGCAGCAGCGTCCCCTGCGTACTTTAATAACTTACTGCGGTTTTCAACCCGCCTGCCAAGCGTGGCAACTGTGGCAAAAACGGTTTACTCTAGAGGGGAGGTCTATGTTCATAACTACAGCCTGAGATGATGATGATGAACATTAGTGTGTAAGTCCGTTTTATTAATAACAATTAATCGTGGAGTCATGACCCACCCCGCGGTTACAATAACGTTGTGTTATATTATAACTTTCGAATATAATAATAATGTATTCCCCGCAGGGCAGCTTGTGGCGAGCTGTTGGTGCGTAACGACACCACGGTCGTCGGTCGGAGTGGAAAGTCAAGAAGGCCCGCAGGACTCTTAGCTCTGGCTTGCCTTCATTGGCTGTCCTGAGAGGAGTCGATAGAGCATATTGCTTTATCAGGTGATATGCTCCAGGGGTGGAAGTGTTAAAGGGCATAACGCCGCGAGTAACTTCAGAGAAAGCGCAGCACACCTCTCGACACCCCTGAGTCACTCACACAGGTGTTGCCCCCGGCCGACTTTCTCTGGCATTTCGGGGGTCCATCTAGTGAGTGGCGAGCCACCGCCTGCCGAAAGCAACATCAGATTATGATAGTTATGGCAGGCGTCCGCCCCTCTTCTGCAATAGCCCAGTTCCAATAAAACCTCCAGATCTCATTTTAATAGGCCGCTTTTTTCCGACATATTTCCAATAGTCCCAATGCATGCCGTGACCTGTTCATAGGTATATTATCCCATTAATATCCCCTGGAGCAGGTCACGGTGGGTATAATACATTACATTATTCTTTTCGAAGGGGCCTCTACGCGTTGGCGCACGCCTATCAAATGACAGGAATTAAATCCCGTGAAAAAGAGAAAAATAATAATGTATGTATTTCAGGTATAACCCATATAAAATTACAATCAAACGAATCAAACAGAATGTCAAAAATAAATATACAAAATAAACTTATACAGTACATCAGAAAGTTACCTCCTATTGCTGTCACGGTGTACGGAAAGCCAGTATTTCAGAATGGGTCAGTGTACGGAGGATTTCGTTAGTCGAATTGCGGATCTGAGTCCAAAATGCTGCGACGTTCTACGTCTTCATCATCACGGAAATCCTCAGTTAAAATGTGACCCAAGTATCTGAATTTTCCCAGTCTTTCCACTAAAGCGCCATCCAAATAAACTGGGAGTGTCCTCTCCGGACCTTTTCCCGCTCGAAACACCATCATTTTGGTCTTCTGAACATTATACTTAAGAATATGTCAGAGATTCGAGCCTACTGACCAATGAATAAGTATTTCAACCAATAAGTGATGAGTGCCGCGACGTTGATGCGTAGACTACCCAATAAGAGCTAAGCGTTCTACTTTTCGTTGCGGTGAATTGAGTTGCTATGTACTCGTAATATCGGACTCCTCGGCTCTCCATATGTTTCCACCATAGCATACAAGCATATGGCTCACGTGATATAAAATGGTTAAAGTAGTTAATAGATTCAGACGTTATTTTGCTAGTGCTAGCTATTTTGTTAGTCTAATTTACGGTGGTGGGGCTATGCGGTTTCTGTTCCAGATGGCGGACGACTGCAACAGCCGAGGCAGAGACTACCGGAGCAGCCATGGCAGCGTCGGCATGTTGCATCTACTAACAGTAGTGGGTGGGTGCCGGCCGGCGCTAGGCCGTATGTGATGATATATATGCGTATATATATATATATGCGTATGTGACGCACCTCTGGGGGGAGGCAATTGATAAACATGGTGAATCTATGGCAGTCAGCCTAGATATCCAAGGCATTTGATCGGGTTTGGCATAAAGCACTTCTCTCCAAACTTCCGGCATACGGTCTGCCCCTCCAGCTTTGTAAGTGGATTGCTGGCTTCCGGCATGAGCGTAGAATCCGCGTCCTTGCAGATGGACGAGCTTCGCGGTTCATGTCAGTGAATGCCGGTGTCCCACAGGGCTCCGTCCTATCGCCCACCCTCTTTCTTCTGCATATCAATGACATGCTGCCACTTGGTAATATTCATTGCTATGCAGATGACAGTACGGTCCATGGGCGATATTTCGGGCGGCCTAGTGCTAGTCGGGCAGAAATCGGTGAGAGGCGTGAGAGTCTTGTCGTTGAGCTTAATCGGGTTTTGGACCTCGTTAGTAAATGGGGTTCCAATAACCTGGTTGAGTTCAATGCCAAGAAAACTCAGGTGTGCGCGTTCACAACAAAAATGTCCCCATTTCATCCCACTCCCAGTCTTCAGGGCGCTACCCTCAATATGCGCGATAGCCTGAATATGCTAGGCATGGATATTCGTTGTGACCTAAACCAACGAAATTACATCGAGAGCCTCGTTTTAACAGCTTCAAAGAAACTCGGAGTCCTGAACAGGGTGCGCCGGTTCTTCACGCCGGACCAACTTTGTCTTCTTTATAAGACTCAAGTTCGGGCCTGCGTGGAGTATTGCTCGCATCTCTGGGACGGCTCCGCACAGTATCTTCTCGAGGCTCTCGATAGGTTGCAGCGACGGGCTATCCGCATAATCGACGACGAAGAGGTCACAAAATACCTAGAACCTCTGCAACTTCGTAGGGACATAGGCTCCCTAAGTACATTTTACCGCCTGTACCATGGTGAGTGCTCTGAAGAACTATTTTCCCTTATCCCACCCTCTCCCTTCCGTCATAGAACCACACGTGCAGGCTTGCGATGTCATCATTCCACTGTTGAGGACATTTGTTCTCGTACTAAAAAGTTCGGCAACTCTTATCTCTGTCGAACTATTAAAAAGTGGAACGCCTTGCCTGCACATGTGTTTCCTCCTTCCTACAACATGGGATCCTTCAAACGAAGCGTGAAGAAGCACCTTTCGGGCCAGCATGGTAGCGTCAACTGACAGGACACCGTAGTCCTTTGTCAGTTGCCGCTGCAATTTGGGCTCCCCTTTTCGCTTACCAACAGGCGAAGAGGAGCCACTATGCTGAGCCAATATAAAAAAAAAAAAAAAAAGGCCGCATGAACTAATTGGTGGCGGAAGCACACAAAGCAGATTAGATCAAATTGCATGGTTAAAGTAACCTAGTTCGTGCCAGATATCGATATTTTTTATACCGATAGTCCAATGAGAACGATAGTCATGAAGGAAATATTCTATGGAGAACCGAGACCAATATTACGTAGTAACTCAGTTCATCGCTGCGGGTCGGCGGTATAGTAGAACCGGCAGCTCTTATTGGTTAATTCGCGGCGTTTATCGGCTTTTTGGTTAAAATATTATCCCACTGATTGGCAGGCTCAAATCGCGGAGATATTTAAGTGCTAAAACACAACGTCTTTGAAAGCGCAGAGTGCCGTTATGCGTAGTTAAGTGGTTTATTGGTTTGTGCTGATAGTAGACTTACAACTGTAGAATGCGAAGAAAATTAAGATAATGGTATTTGGAAGAGAGACAACCAGAACGAACACGAGGGTTACAGTGATGACGTAGTGTTGGAGCAAGTGGATGAGATAGAAGATATACAATATTATCCACTGGAAGCGCATTTAGCAGCGATGGAAGGTATGAATGTATGAAGATGGAAGGTCGGCGGCGTCAAAAATGCGTGACCACCAATAAGCATCATTCTGCTAATAACACACACACATTGACACATTTTTTTATACCACTTATCTCTGTCTGGTGGAGTTGTTATTTGACTAGAACGTATTTGTTTTAATACCAGTAAGGTGGCAAACAAGCATACGGCCTGCGTGATTGTAAGCAGTTACCGTAGCCTATGGACATTTGCAACACCAGGGGTGTCACTCATGCGTTGCCGACCCTGTAAAAACCTCTTTACGCTTTTCTTGAAGAACCCCGTGCTGTAGTTCCTTGGGAAAACCTCGGCTGGTAGTTCATTCCACAACTTGCGAGTTCTGGGAAGAAAATTTCGTTGGAACCGCACAGTACGCAACCATTGCGGTTTCAGTATGTGAGGGTGCACTCCCCGCCATCGGCGAGCGGTGCGGTTGTAAAAAGAAGCTGTCGGTATCATATCGCACAATTCTTCAGAACACAACCCGTTGTACAATCGGTAGAACACACAAAGGGAGGCAAAATCTCGCCTTAAACTTAAGGGCTCACTACCGTCTCATAAGCTTGGGATCGCCAATTCTCACTGCTCATCTCTGAACCAAATCACAAGGTAACTGGTATCTAGGTACGCCTGCCCAAAGATGACTACAGTACTTCATGTGCGGTCTGACTTGAAACTTGTATAATATAAGTCTTTGTTCCGCACTGAAGTACTGCTTTGTCCTGTTGAGCACACTAAGTTTCTTGGACGCCAGTTTGACCTTCTCCTCCAGGTCATTCCAGTATTGAACATTGCTGGAGATCTCGACACCGAGAATCCCAATGCTTTTGGCGATAGTGAGTGGCGTGTTCTGGAATTGAGGAACCACAGCAAATGGAGATTTCTTAGCGATGAACGTGCAAACTTGTGTCTTTATAGGGTGGAATTGGGCCAAGTTCAGTCGCACCCGGTCAGATACTTTTGTCAAAGTACCCTCAATGTCAGATACAAATTTATCGCGGCTCCATAAGGGAACGAGGGTTGTTAGCTCGGCTTATATTATAAGTGTCCCCGGTGCTGTCGTCCGCATAACAATGAATGCCTTCAATTGACAACATTTAATTGATATGCAGAAGAACCAGCGTCGAAGACAGTACAGAGTCTGTGGACGTGTCCTGTAGGACGCCAGCATTCATATCCATATTATCGGAGCAGCCACCGTCCACCACGGCTTTTATGCATCTGGTGGTGATAAGAAACTGGCAATCCATTTGCAGAAACCCTCGGGCATTCCGTACGATGGTAACTTTGATAGAAGACCTCGGTGCCAGACCCGATCGAACGCTTTCGCTATATCTAGGCTGACTGCTAATGCCTCACCTTGACTCTCAATCGCCGAAGCCCAGTGGTGTGTCAGATACACTACAAGATCACCAGTCGAATGACCATGACAGAAGCCGTATTAACGGTCGCTGATAAAGTCGTGATCCTCTAGGTATGCCTTGGATAGAATGGAGATTATAGCAGTAGGCCTGTCATTCGATGGGTCTGATCTATCGCCCTTTTTGGGCACCGGGTGCACATTAGCGGTCTTCCATGAATACGGGACTTGCCCAGTGGAGTAGAGTCCAAATTAAAAACAGGTCAACATAATATGTAATAATAAAAAAAACTAGATATAAAGTAATACATTTTTTTAATCTCATCATTTTAAGCACAACACAAAACAAACTTGGAAGGTTTTTCTGTATAGGTACCTACTTTACTGTAAAGTTGTTAAGTTTATACCTTAAATAATCGCTTTCCTGACGAAAAGATAAATTGAATCTAGACCTTACAACAATAAAATTTATGATATTTATAATTCGGCACGGGTGGCGGGGTTACGGTACAATTTATATAACAAAAAACATATTATTTTTATTATTTATCTACGTAGCATCCACTACCCTATATTAAAGTGTAATGAAATCTATATTTTATATTCAACAATCGCATATAATTTTACATTAAATTAATTTTAAATTCCTAAATAAGATGTTAAATATTTGTTCCGCTCGATCTATATGGACTTTTGACGTCGACCGTACATTGCCGATGTAGAGAGACGAGTGAGTGCAGGGAACAGCGTCAATGGAGCGTTGGGTGGGTGAGAGACACAGATCGCTGTACACAACG
Organism: Pyralis farinalis; assembly: GCA_947507595.1. Classification (NCBI taxonomy): domain Eukaryota; kingdom Metazoa; phylum Arthropoda; class Insecta; order Lepidoptera; family Pyralidae; genus Pyralis; species Pyralis farinalis. The sequence continues at coordinate 34,577,754 of OX382268.1, read as the reverse complement.
TGTTGCGCATGATTATGTATGAAAGCTGGGTATGGCAGAGAGAAAATGAACACGAGATGAGAACATTGCGCAAAATTTATGGCATAACGCTTGATGACAGCGTTCGTAATGATGATGTAAGAAAGAGAGTTGGTCTGAAAGAGAGTATCGGTGTTAATATAAAAAGTTGGTTCAGACATGTAGTAAGAATGCAGGATGAAAGAATGACTAAACAAATATACAATGCGAAAGTGGAAGGATGTAGGAGCCGACGAAGACTAAGACTCACCTACCATGACCAAATTGGTCGTGTTTTATCAGACGGTGATATCAGAAAACCTAGGAAACGGTGAGTGTGAATAAAAAGGTCTATGAATGTTAAAGAAGTGAGTGAGGTATGCAAGGGTCGCGTCTTATCTCTATCTCTCTGCCTACAGCGCAAGGGGCCTGGCGTGAAGATATATACATAGACTTACAATACTAAGACTGTTCCGGATTTAGGTGATGAACGTCAGTAACGTATTTTGAAATCAACAGATTTCCATTAATGTATTCTCATATCACAAACGATTAGAATAACATAAAGTTAGATGTAGGATAACAGAAGGTCATTTAAGCACAAGACACATTGACTAAATGTCAGACGTGCAAAAGTCAGAATTATGTAAAATAATCTATTGTACATGAGTTAGGCCACACAAGATCATGTACATATATTTATTTTGCATGCATACGTATATTGTCAGAGACTGCATACGGATCTAAGTTAATATTTACATTTGATAAATGTAAATATTACAGGAGAACTAAAAAGTACACTCTAACACCCTTTTATAGAAATCAACAACTAAAAAAGGCCGTGTTTTATTAGAAGGTGCTATCAGGATCTCTGGGAACCGCCGAACGTGCAGAAAACCGCTGCCAAATAACAAACTCCCTAGAGAGTTGCGTGTTCTTGCGTGTGAGTGAGGTTACCAGTAAGCTCCCAAGGAATTGCTGTGTTAGCAGCAGAGTTGGTATCGCGCTTGTGATACTTAATGAATTACAGCAGGCTGCAGTTTTCTGTGAGGTGGAGGTACTTCCCCAGCCGGGCTGCTTTGACGCGTAAAGTAGGTGCTGTGTTAGGAGCAAAGAAGGCATCACGCGAATAATGCTTAATGTATTGCAAGCGTTTATAGGCTACGGTAACCACTTTACATCAGGTGAACCGTATGGTCCCGACGTTATATAAAAAGAAATCTTAAAATGCACTAGTTCAGATTATAAAAGGAAGGTACATACTATTCAAATTTTGTGTTTCCAACTTCATTCATTTCGCCTGTCTGTTGATGAGTCAGACATTCTACAATGGCATATATATCGTAGTATCTGATAGTATACATCAATAAATTTACAAATGCATAAATAAATAAAGATGACAATGATGGATGATTCATCACAACCGGAATTTTTCCAGGAAATACGTATGAATTTTTCTTTAAGAAAACTTGACCAGAATTTCTATGAGAGATTCGTGTAGCGTATTCCTGAGGCGTGTGGATTATAATGGTTATGTATTATAACGCCGAATATTCATAATAAGTACAACTAAAATATCGACGTTACAAACATCGAAATTTAAAAGTAAATACGATTACGGGTTACGTGCGGACGAATTAGAACTATATTCCAGAGAGAGGCGTTTATTTAGAATAGAGTGGAATGTACAGAGCAATTAGTTTGCGCTGACGCACCATTGTGTATAAGTGAGCCGTTGTATAGAGAGAAACGAATTTACGAAGACAAAAGAAAAAACGGGTAACATTTTTGATAATTCTGTACCAACTTTTTGAGAAGGGCGTTGTTCACAGAGACATGACGAGAGTGATCTATTATAGTAGTGATAGCTCAGCGGATAAAAAACCAACCTACTATCGGACGGTTCCTGGTTTGAATCTGTGTATATTTGTAATTATCAGTGTTTGTCTTGTTCTGGATGTTAATAGACTACGGTAACTGCTTTACATCAGGTGGACCGTATGCTTGTATGCCTCCCGACGTTGTATATAAAAAAAAAGTCGCTCTATTTAAAAATTTGTGTCACCAAATCTTTAGGATTAGGTAGCGGAACCCGCCAATCCTAATGGATTAGGAAACGAGGTGACGCTAGGAAGAAGAAGACTAATGATTTATTAAGGTCCCTTAAGGTGGTAGGGTAAATATTCTTGGTAAACTTGGTACTTGATACTATCTCATTTACTTCTTTTTCCTAAAATATTTATAGCTGTACCAAGAAAATAAACAAGTGAATATAATTTTAGCACATAGACGGAGTTACTCCATTCAAGATTAAAACATTAATATTTGCCACTTAGTAAGTACACGAAGGTGTTATATCATAATAAGTACAGATCAACTTAGCACCTTTTTCAGATATTGCAAATATGAGGACAGCTAATATTATGATACAAATTATTGACGTTACTTACATATTTAGTCATACTAAACTTACTTTTTTCACAGATAATCACACAAACCCGTCTAGGAAGGATTTAGGTATTTATTTAGTGACACATTACAACTACACAAGAGAGGTAGGGCGCATCAAAGCAGCCCGTCTGGGGAAGTGCCTTCACCTCACAGAAAACCGCAGCCAAATAACAACTCCCTAGAGGGTTGTTGTGTTCCTGCGTGTGAGTGAGGTCACCAATAAGCTCCTAAGGAGTTGCTGTGTAAGCTGCAGAGGAGGCATTGCGTGAGTGATGTATGTTACAAGCGTTAATATACTACGGTAACTGATTTACATTTGGTGAACCGTATACTTGTATGCCTGCCGACGTTGTATAAAAAAAACATTAAAAACAGGTTTTAGATCTCTTTCAGTCGACCATACAACACCCGATAGGAAATATCAAATTAGCAACCTTGTCGGTGGCAGAGTGCACCACGTGCACGCGAAATACTGTGATACTGTCTCTGCACTTATGTAAAAATAAATCTAAAGTCTGATAATTCCATCATGGGTTGTCTAGATATCGACTATTGTGGCGAGGCTCGCCGGTATCTCATGGCCGCATGCTCAGCCCAATAGTGACGTGTCTATTCCTAAGTAAGAGTGATAGTGATCAATTTTCATAGATATTGTATACATAGCATAAACGAGTTGGGTATTTTTATCTTTGTCTGTCTTTGGCTACGTAATCAAAGGACGAATGGTTGATATGGGCTTAGTCACAAATTGATTCATACTTTAGCAGTTGTAAACCCAGTAAATCATGGGGTGCATTGCCGTCGCTGCCTCTGGTTTGGCTTCAAAGATCATTGTCGCAGAAAACCGATTGTGTTAATGTGTGTGAGTGAGGTCACCAGTAAGGTCTTAAGCAATTGCTGTATTAGCAGCAGCGGTGGCATCGCGCGTGTGATACTTACGTGTCCCGACGTTGTTATAAATAAAAAATCGGCCAAGTGCGAGTCGGACTCGCGCACGAAGGTTTCCGTACCCTTACCTATAAAAACAAAAAAATTACGTTTGTTGTATGGGAGCCCCCCTTAAATATTTGTTTTATTTTAATTTAATTATTTATTCTTAAAGTGAATATATAACTAAATATTCTGTCAATATTTCAAGCGTCTACCTGTTGCCGTTATCAATATCGAGCAAAAATGAGCAAAAAAATCACGTTTGTTGTATGGGAGCCCCCTTAAATATTTATTTTATTCTATTTTTTAGTATTTGTTGTTATAGCGGCAACAGAAATGCATCATCTGTGAAAATTTCAACTGTCTAACTATCACGGTTCATGAGATACAGCCTGGTGACAGACGGACGGACGGACGGACGGACGGACAGCGGAGCCTCAGTAATAGGGTTCCGTTTTACCCTTTGGATACGGAACCCTAAAAAATTAATACATATATATATCATCACGCCTGTTTCATATTGGGGTAGGTAGACTATGGAATGCCAGGTGCACCGAAACAAACAAAAATAAATGACTATAACAAAAAAAACCGGTGGTGGAATTGTTAGCAATGACTAACACCAAGTTGTATTGTATGGGAGACGAATCTACGAGAGTTACGATTCCCACACAGGACAAATGTTTATGTGCATGATGTCCGTTTGTCTTGTATGGGTATTTTTAAGAGAGATAAGGCGAATCACAAATACTCGACTACAATTACAAGTATTTTTTTTACAACTAGATTGCCAAACAAGCATGCGGCCCGTATTAGATGGTAAGCGGTCACCGCAGCCTATTGACGCTCGCAACACCACGGCGATGTTACTCGCGCGCTGCCTTGTGACTTAACCTTGTGACCTAAGGCTGTTTCGTCACAGTAACCAGTAATTTCACTGCTATATCTCACCCTTCAAACCGGAACCACATCCATACCACATCAACCCCTACTCATCCCAATGCTGGGATACCAGTCTCCCTTCAAACGAAGGGGTTTAGAGCATACTCCGCCACGCTGCTCAAATGCGGCTTGGCGGAGGCCAGTGTTTTCATGCCGCCCGAGGGCTTGCGAGGGCGAGGACTTAGCTTATCCATAGACAGGCTGCGGTCAACGTCAACGTTGCTTAACCTGCGTGTTCGCTTACAATGACACGCGCAACGACGCCATCGAGCTCTCAAACCGGAACACAGCTATATAAATATAGCTGCTTCGCGGTAGAAATAGGTGACGCAGACGACTTTTGTACAAAGTCTCCCTCTGATAAAGTGCTCGCATCCCACCATAATTTATGACGAGCTCGGTGACACAGTGGTTAATAAAGCTACTTTGACACCTACGCTCGTGGGTTCGATTCCCACACAGGACAAACATTTGTGGGCATCAAAGCTGCCCGTCTGGGAAAGTACCTCACAGAAACTGCAGCAAAATAACAATTTCCTAGAGGGTTGTTGTGTTCCTGCATGTGTTAGCAGCAGAGGTGGCATCGCGCGAGTGACAATGTATTGCCAGCGTTTGTAGGCTAAGGTAACAGCTTTACATCAGGTGTTCTGTATGTTCGTATGCCTTCCGACGTTGTATAAAAAAAAGAAGATTATGGCAAATTTTTTGATAAACTCGATGGTAGAATCAATGACTAACACCCTTAAATTCTGTGGGAGACGAACCCACGTGGATTTCGATTCCCACACAGGACAAAAAATTATGTGTAACTATGGCGAGGGCGTATAAAGTTAAGTGGCGCCCTCATTTTGTTTTTATTAACAACGCAGCAATACCAAAACATCGCTTAATACTGGCACTTCAGAACCATATTTATATTTTTTTGAAACATATCTTGTATATATTTATTATTGAAGTACATGTAACCATATTTTTTTTATTGCTTGTTGTGGCCAATTAGGTGTAGCAATAATCAAAATTATGACTAATTGTATATCTATACATATAAATAAAATTGAAGTGTCTGTCTGTGATATCAAAATAAAGCCTTTATCTTAAGCTCATATTATTATTTTCACGTTACCAAAGCCTAAATACGCATTTTTAACTTTTTTGTCTGTCTGTCTGTTTGTTTGTTTGTCCGGGCTAATCTTCGCAATGGCTGAATCGATTTTGACGGGACTTTCACTGGTACGTAGGTAGAGGACTGTTCAGAGAACAATATAGGGTACTTTTTATGCCGTAAATATTTAGGGTCCCTGCGTAAAAAATGAAAAACTGTTAAAATTAGGGGGAAATATCTTCCCCTTCGGGGGACTTTGCAGTTTTTTTTTTTTTTCACAGAATACGTATTTTTTGTGACATAAAATAACTACGCATTTTTTATGTAATAAAAATAAAATAATTATACGTTGTATCCCGTAAAGGTCAATAGATGGCGCTGTACGAAAATTGAATCGCTCTATGATTGCATCTACGACCCCACGAACAGAAAGAATTCGAGGTCTATGGAGAAATAAAGGCTACTAAAAGCCCAAATCCCATGCGTGCGAAGCCGCGGGCTTCTGCTAGTACAGAATATTAGTCTACAGTGCTGCACTGATTCTACAGTGCCAGTATTGAGCGTTTCTTTGGAATTGGTCTTAAATTCACCTTTGTTAGTAAAAACAAAATGAGGGCGTAACTTAGCTTTACACGCCCTCTTAATATCCTCACCTAGACATAGTACCCTTGTGTTCCACGTGTGCCCAGCCCATTTCCAATATCTGTGTGGTTATCGCGATGTGAATGCGGCGGGCACGGCTGGAATTTTCCACACTTCACCAAGATAGTGAATTTGCACACTTGATCCATTTTTTTGCGATAAAAGTTGCAATTGCATCATACATTTTGTGTGCAAACTTATCGGTTAAGGTATAAATCATTGTCGGATTATGTAACTTATGAAAACGTTAATTTTTCGTAAAACCAATGCTAAATAAATAAGAGATTACGCTATTTATGTGTTTTGTGACAGTTTTCTATGATAGTTCACAAACATCTTATCAATATGATAAGACGTTTGCACAGAAATATAACTGAACACATATATTCCTGTTGTTTTTTTTATTTTCTTATACGACGTCGGAAAGCCTACAAGCGTACGGCCCACCTGATATAAAGCGGTTACCGTAGCCTACGCACGCTTGCAGTACATTAAGTATCACTCGCGCGATGCCTCCTCTCCTCTTATGAGTTGCTGTGTTAGCAGCAACTCATAAGCTTACTGTTGACCTCACTCACAAGCGGGAACACAACAACCCCCTAGAAAGTTATCATTTGGCCGCGCCCTACCTCTCTTAAAACCCCCCAGACCGAGACAAACAGACATGTTCGTGCACACAAATATTTGTCCTGTGTGGGAACCGAACCAATGTGCGTTTCACCACAGCGCCCTGAGAAATTCTCATTGAGTATATAAACCCTGGGGAAGAAAGAATGCAGGTGGCGCAGGATCTAGGCGGATGGCTCTCAACCCATGGGAAACCTATGTTCAGGAGTGGACGAATACGGGTTTAAGTGATGATAACATAAATCCTAGTACATTAAACGAACAATTCTTGTACTTATTTATATATATATATACATATGTGTATATATATGTAGGAATATATATATATACACTCGAAAATATCCTGAATCTTGTCTTTAAGAGTCGTAGGGCCCATCAAAGCAGCACGTCTTGGGAAGTATCTCCACTTCACAGAAGACCGCGGCCAAATAACAACTCCCCGGAGCGTTGTTTTTTTCCTACGTGTGAGTGATGTTACCAGTAAGTTACTGTGTTAGCAGCGGAGGCGGCATCGTGCGAGTGATACTTAATGTGATTAAGCCCCGTAGAAACCGGCTAGCATGCATGTGAAGAGTTAAAAATGTTAAAAAAACAAGTGAGTTGTGTAAGTCATGTGGCGCTCGCTTTTGATGCGCTCTACCTCCGTCAAATCACCTATACCAGGACAAACAGACATGTTCATGCACACAAATGTTTGTCCTGTGTGGGAATCGAACCCACGAGCGTTGGTGTCAAAGTCGCATTATTAACCGATGTGCCACCGAGCTCGATGTTATTTATTTATATTTCATAATTTATGCTACCTTTTATATCGGACATACGAGTACCTATTTGGAAATGCTGAAATGCTGCTTGAAACCAAATTACACGAGGACGAAGCCGCGGGTAACAGCTACTTGATAATAAAATTGTATTACTTTATACAAAAACTCGAACGCAAACAACCATACGGCTCGCCTGATTCATTGTATGTGCAATAAGTAGTATCACTCATGATTCGTCACTTCTTAAGTAACTTCCTGTTGACCTGTGCTCCTGTTTCCTGTTTTTGGAAGGTTATTGTGATCCTGTTAGTGAGTGATCAACAGCATCACAATAACCTTTCAGGGCATATTATATAACTTTCTCTGGAGGGCTGTATGTAAATACATGTCTTGAACTAATGCTGAATAACTGCAGTTTTCTCGGGGTGGATGATACTCGTACTTCTCCAATAGAGGTTGTTCCTAATTGAATATAGACGAACTCTACATCGTTTACCAGGCTCTCGTTTACCAATTAGCAGAGCTAGTCAACTAAAATAGAACATATTATATGTAATTTCATCTAACTTACTCGACCATGTTAGATCGATTTGTATGTACTTCTGACGAGCTCGGTGGTGCCGCGTTTAATAACGCGACTTTGACACCAACGCTAGTGGGTTCTATTTTCACAGAGGGCAAATAATTGTGTGCATGAACATCCTGTCTGTTTATCCTGGCCTGGGTATTTTTAAGAGAGGCAGGGCGCATCAAATCTGCCCGTCTGAAAGTACCTCCACCTCACAGAAAACCACAGAGAAATAACAAACTCTCTGGAGGGATAGTAAACTCCTAAGCAGAAGCTGTATCAGCAGCAGAGGTAGTCTCGCACGATTGATACTTAATGTACTACGAGCGTGCATAGGCTACGTTAACCGCGTTTCATCAATTGGACCGTATGCTTGTAAGCCTCCCGACGTAGTAAGAAAAAAAAAGATAAATTAACTAACACCTGAATCTATTAAACTACTGAATATACGTGTATGATTGCAAAAATATAAAGTCGTGGCCAAACTTCAGTGAAAATTGGTACATCTGCTTGCTAGGACTTTTTTTGTAAATTCTATTCTATTGAATAATATCTTGTCAGTTCGAATATTTTCAATAGGCACATCAAAGTACTCTGTGTAAGAAGATTTATTACAGAATTGAAGCATTATCTCAATAACGGAAATGACTCAGCACAGACACTCATTTATCTGTAAGTTTACTATACTTGACAACATTATTATTGCGAAGCTGAGTGCAAGTCAAGATTGACACTTTGACATTTGCACCGTTTTTACGCCGTACGTAATAAGGCTCACATTCTCACTTGAGTGTTAACCGTGATATGCTCTTAGATGTACGAATATGCTGATATAATTTTTTTGTAATATCTAATTTATGATTTGGAAAAAGACTTATCTCGACAACTTTCTTTCTGCATTTCTTCTTCGCCAAAGGTCATTTCCGAAATGGCAGTAGATTAAAAAAAATGCAATAACTATGAGAAATGTATATACAATAGGATGTACGATACAATAGGATTTTATTTAAAAAAATAAAACGTGTCTAAGTGCGGGCCGAGCCCATTTAATTTTACGTTTTTTTAGGGTTCCGTACCCAAAGGGTAAAACGGAACCCTATTACTGAGGCTCCGCTGTCCGTCCGTCCGTCCGTCTGTCACCAGGCTGTATCTCATGAACCGTGATAGTTAGACAGTTGAAATTTTCACAGATGATGTATTTCTGTTGCCGCTATAACAACAAATACTAAAAAATAGAATAAAATAAATATTTAAGGGGGGCTCCCATACAACAAACGTGTTTTTTTTTTTTTGCCGTTTTTATAGATAATGGTACGGAACCCTTCGTGTGCGAGTCCGACTCGCACTTAGCCGATTTTTATAGATAATGGTACGGAACCCTTTGTGCGCGAGTCCGACTCGCACTTGGCCGATTTTTTATCTATTAACCATAAATAAACACTGTTTAACAATTTTAATTTGTTTCTATTAAGTTTCCGAAGATACGACATCCCTGTGACAGATAAATGGACCGACATACGGACAGACAGCAGAGCCATAGTCTTACTTAGGGTTCTGTTGGTATCCTTTAAATACATTAGATGTTTTTAAAAGTATTCTCTAAGCGTAAGTTAATGAGTATTGTTAACTTTAGAAAAGGTTAGAAAGGTGCTTATAGAGCAAATAATAAAATCTGTTTCGGACATTTACTCTAAGAGAATTATCAAACCTCACAAAAAAAACCGCAGCCCAATGAAAGCTCCCTGGAGGGCTTGGAGGGCTGTGTTTCCGCGAATGAGTTTACGCGAGTCATTTGCTTGCCATACTTTCATTCCGGATACATAATGTTATGGGTGTATCATATCAGTTGGATTACGATACCGGTGATAAGGGTCCGAAATTTATTGGTTATGTATTGATAGTGTTGTTTTTATTGACGCTTCTCATAGGGCTGTCAATATGTACGGCATATGTATAAAACTATGTAATTCTGGACTCCATTTTTACCCGTAGGTAAAGGGGAATATCAAAGAGTACCACCGTTACAATTGCTTATCATTAGTCTATTCTTGGGAATAAACAAATGTTCCATGTTCCGTGACTGTGGCGAACCTGTCTCTTCGTTTAGGCCTGTCTTTTAATTCGGAGAGTAAAGCCACCTTTCAGAAGACCACGGCAAAACTATTTTTGAGAAGTTAATTTACAATTCGAATAGAAAGATAAGCTGTTAGTCTTAATTATTGTGTTATGGTAGGATACACCATCCCGAACCTCCTAATTATTGACTGAGTTCGTAAAACGAGATGGTTTTATTTTAGAAGTATACTTATATTATGTTTTAATATATGTATATTCATCGATACCTTGTAAACAGCTTAGTGGATTTAGATTGCTTGACTGTTAAACCAAGCCATGCAAATTTGGTGAAATTTTGATGATTAAAAAGTCATTACAAGGGCTTTAATTATACGAATTTATTTAGATATATTGTTCGTGTATAGCCAGGAGTGATTACCTAGCCATTTCGACAGATCAGCATTGTTTTAACTATCGTATCTCGTCGGTACGGTTTACGGTAAAGAACTAGTCATTTAAAAATTTTTTACGAACACTTTTTGTCATGAAATAATTCCGGAAACAACCATTTGAATATTGTAGTTTCGCTCACTGTTCACTGGAATTAAATAAATAAATAAATAAATATTGTCGGACAAATTACACAGCGCCACCTAGCCCCAAAGTAAGCGAAGCTTGTGTTATGGGTACTAGACAACTGGTAAACATACGTAAATATTTTTTTTTTTTTTGTAAATACATACTTATTATACATAGAAAATACCCAGACCAATACAAACAGACATGTTCATGCACACAAATGTTTGTACTGTGTGGGAATCGAACCCACGAGCGTTGGTGTCAAAGTAGCGTAACAGCGCGTTCCGCCACTGAGCCACCGAGCTCGTCTTAATTATGTTAGAGTAGTTCACTTCCATTCTCCTCCGCTTCTGCTCTGTCGTGTAATGACTTATGAAGTTATGACTATGACCATAAACATCATAGGTACCTACTATTATATGTGTATCATTGTTACACAATTGATCTATTGAATTTGAATTGAAATATTGAAGAGCCTGTATAGTGGTATGAGAGTTGTTGTGATATACTAAAAAAATATGGATAATTTTTATTTGAATACACTAATTGAATTTGACTTCAATGAAGTCGCTATACGCCGGAATTAACAATACGATATGAATAGTATTTTCGTGAAAGGAGGAAGGAGGAAAATAATAACTTTTGTTTAGGTATTTTTTGATTATTATCGAACTACGAGTAATTAGTAACTGTCTGACAGAAGCGGTTATCGTCCATGACTTTTTTAGTCATCAAATGATAATCAAACGCGATTTGATTATATTATTATTATTTTTATAGAAAAAATATATAGGTTACAGATGTACAAAAAATAAATAGGTCGATTGGCAGCCCTGGATTCAAGGAGCTTTGCAAGCGTTTAGGATTTAACGCGAGCCAACCGGCGAATATCTTCAGTGTCTACTCGGATCTTGGTCTACTCTGGTCTCTGCCCTCTGGTAAGTACTAAATAACACTTGTTATGTACTTATTGTTTAATTTGTTGTATTTATATGTATTGGGATTTTAATAGAATAAAATTCCGACCTAGTAAGCAAACTATTCCGATCTAGTTTCATCAACGGAGACACGGGACGTTTGTATATTGGAATCGATGTGTTAAGGTAACAACTTAGAGTCGTAGCTTTCCCTTAGTATTAAGACATAATATTTAGTTACCGAATTTACAGTTCTATAAACCATTTTGACTTCATTAGCTATCTTTTTGTCCTTGGCAATGCTGTCACGCACATTGTAAAACTTTTTTCTTATTCCTACTATTTTTCTGATTGTATGCATTGTGAAGAGATAGTAATGAATATCAGTCGTGTCTATAAATTACGTTTTTACAATAATAACTAAAACATAATATATCTTAAAGTGATGCTAAGCTACTCTGGCGGAACGTTTCCGATTTGCAGATTAGCGGTATATTATTTTTGCTATTGTATTTTGTAATGTCAATATCTTTTTAATTATACTGTTCAATGTCATCTTAGTTGTTACTTAATGATCATAGCTAGCAGAACTCTTTCCATAGAGCCACGGGCTTCTCCAACGCCCGTACATTTCCAGACAAAGTAATTTCTTCCTCCTAATCCTCTAGGATCAGCGGGGTCCGCTACCTGTTCCTGAGGATTTGTCGAATATACTGATTTTAATATGGAGCGACTACCACCAGACCTCCACAACTGAGAGTGAAAATCAGACCTTTTTTAGGTTAAGCCACACGTCTTTCCAAATATAATTTCGTGGACGTGCGGTTACCTCACGATGTTTTCCTTCACCGCCGAGCAAGTGATAACTACTAATACGTACATAAATAGATACTGTTCTCCTTTTTCATCAATATAAGTATTTCCCGAAAAAAAGCAGTTTACGAGTACAACAAAATTTCGCCCAGGTAAGGTAATTAAGTTACCTAAGTGATTTAAAGGAGTCAATATGTAATCACGAGTTATTATTCTTATTCTGTTAAATACGAAGACTAATTGGTTGGTGAATGAAAAATATCGTGAAACCCATACCGTTACCCGTTTGAGAAATTATATTTCGAAACACGTGTTTTACCTAAGAAAGGTCTGGTTTTCCCTCTGAGTTGTAGAGGTCTGAAGGCCGACGCTCCATGTGAAAATCAATATCTTCGCCAGGTCATTAGGTTTAGGTAGAGGATCCCGCTAATCCCAACGAATTAGGAAACGGGTTATGATCAGTTTTGCATCCGACAGCAGCACCATCACGCAAATCTATATGTACGAGTATGTATGTCCCTGCTGGAGCATACCCTGCATCAGATTAATTTATCAAGTTCACATCTAAGATCTAAGACGCTTGGCGCGGTTATATAGATATACAGATTGAATTCCCATGTTGGGGTAAACTCAACTTATCAAAATACTAATAATGATGAACGAAATTCCAAAATGCAACAAAAACGTATACTTATTCATTTTAAGATAAAAATGTGCATTAGAGCAACATTGTAATTTTATCTTATTAAGATAGTAAAGGTGATTTCAGGAGCCCCAGGAACCGGCGAGCGTGCATGAAAAGAGCTATGAATGTTAGAGAAGCGAGTGAAGTGTGAACGGACCGCATCTTATGGCGCTCGGTTCACTCTGCCTACCCCGCAAGGGACCTGGCGTGGAGATATACATACATACATACAAGATAGCGCTTTCTTTTTATGACATAATAATAAATAATTGTTGTGAGGATTATGACTATCTTATCTAATTTACAATCTACTATTTACAGTTAGGTTACTAGTAATCTGAAATGCGGGACTGTGCTATATATACATATATAATAATGTTAAATAATCGTAAAAAGCCTTACCTTAACATCATATATCCGTATATAACAAAACATAGTCAACCCCATATCTTTGAATAAAAAAACGGTTACCGGAAACAAAATCCCCACATTTTTGAAACGAAATGGTCATTCGGTACGAAAGACGTTTTCTTCGGTGAACCGTTTAGTTGTGGAGTGTACTTTCCTCAAAAAGGGCGAAGAGATTTTCATAGGCTTGGAAACGCGAGTGATACCAACGGCGTTTCAAGCGTTCGCAAGTAACTATTTACTACCAGCCGAGCCCTAAACTTATTTGATTTAAAAGATGCGTTTTAAAACTTGTGATCCATTGCGTCGCGTGTCAATAGTCAATGCGTATGACCATATAATATATTCATCGTATTCGTCAAAGTCAGCTCCAATAACCCAGTTTGGTCATAATTTGATATAGACGTGGTTGGAAAGCGCAGCCCCGTCTTCACAGCCATTCCGGTCACTGAACCGGTGGAATGTTTATACCGTAGGAGTTGCAGACACGCGACCGCGAAATCGAAATGGCCTGTCTACAGTCTAGAATAGATTGCAATAATGATAAACTTTTAATAGGAAAGGTGAAGTATGTATGATGACGTTGTCATAAATGGAAGACTAGGGCTGTAGGAAAAGCTGAAGGTAGACGGTAAATAAAGTTACTTAGATAGTAAAATAGATATGTTATTCGATAGAGAAGTAGGAATATGTGTATAATACAATAAAGAGCAACGAAGAAAGATAAAGAAGTCGTTCCTTCATAGATAGCTGGTATATCTAATGTGTGTCAAAATGGTATATTAATTATAACATAGTATATTCTCACGCTAAACCAGAGATTTTCAATAATTTATGTACTATATACAACGCTTGTCTATTTTGTTTTTTACGTAGACCTTGTTATTCGATACACACCCCATTGGGAACCTATACGCTCGGCTATTTACGGAGTTCTGCCACGTTAAGATGAACTTAACACTTATCCTGACCTCTCAGACTTCAGCTAGACTCTCATTAAATTATGGTCTAAAACTGAAGACTGAAGGTTTCGTGCTTTCGGCGATTCATAGTAGTAATGATATGGCTGGCGTACTTAATTTTTGCTTCGCAGCTTTATAGTTCGTAGGTATCAACTCTATTCTTCAATAAGTGTGACTTGCTTAAGATAACTATATTTAATTTCATATTTCTATTGTTACAGATCTTACACAAATCAAAAACAACATGTCTCTCGATCAGGTACGTACGATTTCTCGTGACAAACGAGAATATGACACCCTTCTGTGGCGATACGAATATATAAAACCAGCCACCAGTATACTAGGAAGCTCTTGAGAAGACGCTGCTTTATATGAAGATCTAATGCAGCATCTTCTCAGGAGCTTTCTAGTGAATTCACTCGTAGGAACGTATAAACCCTTCAGACAGTTCTGTAAAATGGAGCGACATCACCAGTTGGCTTGTTAATGTTTAAATACCTCTATGCCCTACTTTCTATAGAGCCTCGTCAGTTTTTTATACCACTAAGACAATCAAGCATACCTACGGTCTGCTTGATGGTAAAGAGTTACTGTGATCTATTACGCTTGCCATTCTTTATAGTATCTCTATTGATTACTACGTACTCTTCGATCTACATTGAGTAGTTATGTTTTGCGAATCGCGTAAAAATATAAATATTTCTACCTGGACTATTTTACTTGATGAACAAAATAGAGACAGTGACGTCACATCTTTAAGTAAAAGTCTGTCACAGAAATATTATTACTATAATTGCCTTAGAAATACTAAAAGTTTAAAGTACGAATGCGACACATATTACCTGTCATTTTTGTCAGGTATAGGTATTAGATAGGTAAGATGCTGCAATATACGTCATTTGTGACAAGAATTATTTAAGAATTTAAGAAAATGCGTCATACGGAACGCAGATCGGGGGCAATACCTACAAATAATACCTAAAACAGTTTATTAGTAGATTTTATATGACTTAGTTTAGACTTACTTAGTGCCAAAGCTAATCTCGTCTCCAGGTTATCCTGAAAGTTAATGAACGAAGTTCTGGTAAAAGAGAGTCCTAACTCTAACTAGCTGAAACCTGCTACTTCGATCTCGCGTATACCGCTATCTCACTTTTTCTACTTTCTTTTTTTACCTTCGCTTCTAGGGGTCGTATCGTGATGTTGAATAGCCTATATATATAACCTTCCTCAAGAATTGGGATGTCAAATGTAAAAATACTTTTTCGACCGGTAGTTCCAGAGATTAGCGCGTTCAAACAAACAATAGCCTCTAAACGGGCAATATCTCCACTTTACATAATGCCGCAGCCACATAATAACTTCCTGAAGGTTGGCTGCGTTCTAGTTAGTGAGGGCAGTTACCAAGAAGGAGCGGGGATGACAATGTGCGAGCGATAACCCTCGTCTTCCAAGCATTCATAGGCTTCGGTAGTTGTTTAATAACAACATAAATTATGGTGCCACTCGATAAAATATACGTATTTCAAGAAACTCATTATCTTTTCAGGAATTCAAAGATGTCGCCGAATCCGTCAGGAACTGGAAGACCAGGCCCGCTGACAGCGAGAACCTGGCCCTCTACTCCCTGTACAAGCAAGCCACCGTTGGCGATGTGAACATCGGTACGTACCCATAACCTATACTTTGATCTAGATCACACTAGATCAAATGAAGTACATGTAGTACTTATAACAATAACACTCTCAAACTCAAGCTTTGAAGTGAGAACTCATGAATTAAAGAAACATCATAATTACCAATCATCTATCTATTCGACAGAGCAGGAGTGCATGGAAAGAGATGTGAAAGATGAAATGAGCGCGGCGAGTAAGGACAGAGACACGTAGAGCTCGGTTCTTACTTATATAGACCTATCTATACCTCCACGCCAAGTTCCTTACAAGGCAGACAGGGAGAACACACCGCTACGTGACACACCTCGCTCGCTTCTTAACATTCATAGATCTTTTTATGAGCCCTCGTCGGTTTCTGTAGATCCTGATATCATTTTCAAAGGCGATCAATTGGGTCGTGATAGCTTAGTACGAGTAGTTAGTATTCAAACGAACCAAAACAAAATGTTTTTAGAGGTCTAAAAAATAAGTACTCCATAGTCAAAACGTGCCTCGCTGTAGGTCTTATTCTTTAATGATATATTTGGTTTACAAGTCGTCATTTTTGAGAATGATTAACTCAATGTCCTTAGCGGTCCCATGAATTGATTTAATTGGCGTCTGTTTTTGTTTGCGACTCTACAAATTAATATTTAAATACAACGACAGGTTGAAATATAGGTAGACCCATCATATGAAAGTGAGATTTAAATGATTTCGTGTAGTTTGACCTGGCAACTTATTCTCATTCAAATTATTGATGTAATTATACCGAGGTGTGTGTAGGAGTATAAATGCCAGAGACAAATATATTCGTAATGCGCGTTGCCGAATGACAAACAGGCGAAATGGGAGGCAGCCTTAGAAATATTTCTCGTTCAATGTGGAGATACATAAGTTAGGTAAACTTCCATCATTAAAAAAATATTTGAATAGTTAAACTGGCTTTCGGTATTTTTCCATTATTTAAATAAACATTGAAAGTTTCCTCTCAATATTTTTTTTTGATAAAATCAAGCTTGTGGAAAAAAACTCGCCGATTACCTATCTACACCGTTGATTAGGGTAAAGTCAGACGTAATAAATACCATATCAATTTTAAGATATATGATTCGGGAGATAAAACAATTGATAAGTTGCAAAAGGACGTTCGTGTTTATTTATATATTAAGTGATTTAATTATCGTAGGTATACCTAACAAGTCTGCTTGTTCATACGTATTTTATACTACATAGCTCCATAATACATTGTCACTACCGATATAAAGTTTTACTTGTATTGTATGCACATTTCGATATTGGATACAATGAAACAGGCTTTTGCAGCACTCAATAATGTATATTATATAATATTTTTAGAAAAAATAACTACTTCGTCTATTAATTATTCATGTTTGTTTCCAGCCGAGCCCAGTGGCATGGTAGAGAGCGCGAAGTTCAAGGCGTGGACCGGTCGCAAGGGTATCTCCCAAGATGACGCCAAGAAGCAGTACATCGACCTGGCGAAACAGTACCAAAGCAAATACGCATAATGACAAAATAAATAAGTTATTTAAGTATTAATTGTTATCTATTTATGTAAGTTTATTAAATTATCTTTTATTAAAATTGTCTTAGTATTTTTGTTATTTTAATAAGCGTAATCCAAACGAGTGCTTGTTATTTAACCTGCAGTCCAGAGCAAGCGCGAGAGCTTTTTTTTACATATGTCACCAGGAAATGAGGATACCAGGGATTTCACGAAATCCCTAGAGACGTTACGAAATTACGGCAGATGTCGAATAATCTTTTCTAGTGCGTCTTTTACTAAGAGTATCTAGTGATATGACAATGACAATACTAATGTACTTTTCAGTGATACGTCGTTTCACTAAACAGAATCTAGTAAAAAGAGAAATGTATTGACCGATATAAAATAAAACAAAATTGAGAATTAATTAATGTAAAAAATTTAGAGAAAATAAGTATTTTGTCCGGTTGATTCATGGCATTCTGCAAGACAAACATAGTAGTTTTCCGTTGAAACAATTTCAACATGAGTATGTTTCAGACAGTCGAAATCAAAAGTTTTAGTTGGCCTATACTCTTCACATTATATTTAGTTCCAAATATTCGAGTCTCTTCTGCAGTCCATAATAACTTATCTCTCTCTTTCTTCTTTTGAATTTTCTATATTAATTTGACATTTCAAATTGATTTGATCAGTCACGCGGGCTCCCCGACCCCATGTCGTGGAAGCGAGACAGAGGGATGACTCGTATCTTAATCTGTGAACACCACAGACTAAGATACGAGTCATCCCTCTGTTTTTTACTATTTTACTGGATTCTGTTTAGTGAAACGAGTATGTTTTGTCATATCACTAGACATTTTTAGCAAGAAGACGTAATAAAATAAGTATACCACATATGCTGTGATTTCGTGGTAACCCTAGGGATTTCGTAAAATCCCCGGTATTGTAGTCGGAGAGTTGTTGTATACCTGCAAGTGAATAAAGTTATCAGTAAGCTCCCAAGGAGTTGCTGTGTTAGTAGCAAAAACTACATTGCGCCAGCAACACTTAGTGTATTGCATATGTTCATAGCCAACGCATCTACATCACGTGGGCCGTATTCTTGTATGCCTCCAGATGTATAAAAAAATATAATTTTACGAAACCTTTACCTTTTTTTTAGTATAATGCATTGTTGTCACATACGTTAAAAAGTAGAACGGCGTTTCCAAAGTTCAATGAGAACCTTAGAAATAGGAATAAATTACGCATGCCGGTGGGCTTGTTAGGTCTGGTATGTATGTCGTTTGTTGTAAATTGTATTCGATTCTACAACAAATTGCCTGAAAGAGTTCTGTCCAATTCTGACAATATCTTCAAAAGGCACATTAAAAATACTCTTCTAAAAAGACTTACCTTTAAGTTCTGAATTCGTGGATATTTAACTGACAACAATGTCTTCAAATTATTTAGTACAGGCGACCATTACATTTTTAATTGTCCCACTGTACATTATTATTGGACCAATATGAATTTAATGTAGGTTTGTTATTGTAAAAATGGATGTGTGTATGTGTGTTGCCTGTGGACCAAAACGGCCGGGCCAATTTTGATGAAATTTTCAGGGAATCTTCAGATTAGCACAGCGGATCATCCTGCCAAGTTTGGTAGCGTTCGGATCACCCGTGCGAAGTCGGGGCGGGTCGCTGATTAGATAATATACATGTGATATTAAAAGAAACCTTGAGCAGTAGTGGCCCAGTGGACAAAGAGCCGACCTATTATCCGACGGTCCCTGGTTTGAATCCTAATGTGGGCATGTAGGTACCATAATATACTAAATTCGAGTTTTCGGATTTATGTACACATCTGTGTACTTATATCACTTGCTTGGAGGTGAAAGAGTACACTGCGAAGAAACCTAAATAATAAAAACAGAATATGTCTCAAAAAACATAAATATGGTTCTTCAGTGCCCTATAGAGCGTTTTTTTTGGAATTGGTCTTAAATACAGCGTTATTAATAAAAACAAAATGAGGGCGCCACTTAGCTTTGTGCACCCTCTTAATCAGCAGCTTCGGCAATAAACAGTTGAAACCGTTCGAATCCACATTGGAGATTTGCGACATGTGCCACTAGTAGTGGCGTTTTCCAACTGTTGCCCAGACTTTAACAAAAACTAAAATCGAAAGATAATTGTTACATACGTAAAATGTATTTTATAGTATCATAGAATCGCTTACGTATAGTGGTGTAATCTATTTATCTATAACTCCATTCCAAATCCTTGTTGGGTAGGCAGAGGGAACCAACATTTACCGACGAACCGACCGCAATATCGTCGAACAGTTGGTTTATTAGTGTTTAACAATCCGTGGTATTTTTTTTTGTGTACATGTAAACTTTTTCACTACCTACTGTAATCTTTACGATCAAATTGGTGTCAAGCACAGTAGTGTGTTGTAGCTCGACTTATTCTATCACCTTGATAATTGTCTACAGAAAATAAGATCTACGAACGTAGGATTGCGCATGGGTGGCTTAATGGTGAATTTTCTGCTTTATACAAACGATTTTTAGGCGGTCATGTGCCTGAAGCGTGCTCGTTCGCGACCCCTGTCAATCAATTAGATTGCAATTCTGGCCCGAAAACGCACCGTTGTGCGGATTAGGGTGTCACCCGGAGACGATGCGTACCGATCCGCCCACGTCGGTGCGAATGTAGCTGCATATGGCGGTGGGGGCCGCCACCTATCGGGACAGCCGAGTGCTGCTTAGGCACGTGGAATGTGAAAGGTGGGTTGAGTGATAAGATGAACAAGCTGATGGATGTTATGAATGAGAGCGTTTAGATGCTTTGTGTGTGACAGAGACTAAGCATAAGGGCAGCGACACCGATGATCTGCCCGGTGGAATGATGGTCAGGGTTAGACCGGGACGATCATGACAGTGTTGATGTAGGTGTCGAACTCTCCTCTCGCTTAACCACTGGTGTAAGAGATTACTGTTTGGTAGGGCCTAGACTTCTCTGGACTCGTATAAAACTGGGCATCATGCGAGTATTTTTGGTTGCAGCATACGCTCCTGTAAGCTCAGCGTGTGCTCTAGAACTACAGAAGTTTTGGGAGTTTGTGAGAGACGTTCTGAATTTTGGCTGAAGCGAATGAAAGTGTGATTATGTGTGGAGATTTGAATGGATGGGTGGGGACCAAACGAGATTCTTCATAGCTGAAGATGTTCTTGATCCCTGTGGAGATAAGAAAGTGAACGTAGCAGGTAAGTCTTGATTTATGTATGGTATGAAACCATACACAACACACGACACGAGGCGTCGAATACTTTATTTCATCATAAGGATATTCATTCATTTAATAGATAGACGTCTTCGAAATATCGTAATGGATACAAGAGTCTTTAGAGTCCCACTCTTGAAAGGACCACTACCTAATGGTAAGCCGGTTTGTGTAACTTTTCAAAAAGTGGAGGCACTGGCGAGTGCGTATCCCTTTTGGACATTATGAAAGGATAAGGAGCGAAAAAATTCAAGATAAAAGAGTAACGAGAACGTATGTACATATAGTAAGCGAAAAACTTGCGAATGCTAGCCTTCCGACTCAGATGTGGATGATTACAGGAAAGTTCTGAAAGAAAGTAGTAGTAGTAGTAGGTGGGTGGTGCAAAAGAAGCATGTGGATGTGCAAAGGGGCATAAAATATTGAAAGGAGATGCCTGGTGGGATACGGAGGTTGAATCCTCCGTAGCAAGAGCAGCTCCGTGTAAGCTCGCGGTTACAAAGGTTGTATGAGAACTTAAGTCAATTAATGTTGAACTCTGACAATGATGTATTCGTAATGAGTGAACATTGGTTATCAGTGTTATCACCAATAATTATCGACTTTATGCACTGTAGGGCTTTGTTAGATATACGTGATAAATACACGATAAATGTTACATAATATATTTTATATAAAATAAACATACAAAAATTTAATATGGCAATACGTATAATTAATAATAATGGCTTCATTTTTTGATAATTTTTGATACCAGTTAGCGCTCCTGGAGCAAGAAGTGTTTTATGAGAGAAAAAAATAAAAGGGGAAAATACCGACAAAACTTTATTAAAGGAAAGAATACGCGTTTAGGGGTCGTGGGTAAGGTCGCGTAAGGATCTGAGTAACACCCCAAATGATTGAATAGTCGAGGTTTGAGGTTTAAAATTGTAGACAAACCGTTTTTCCAGAAGCTGCCCAGATGTAAAATCTAAATTGGGAATTATTTTATAACAGAATATTAGAATTAAACATTTTTAAAAGTAATAGATTTAAATTGTCGTATTACGACCTCTGTGGTGGATAACATCGATTTATAATACAAAGTGTGCTTTTAACGACTAGATGGCGTTAGTTGCAACCTTTTAAGATAATGAAATTAGTTTGTTTACGTCATTTATTAATTATTTTGATTAGATT
This sequence comes from Pyralis farinalis, assembly GCA_947507595.1. NCBI lineage: Eukaryota > Metazoa > Arthropoda > Insecta > Lepidoptera > Pyralidae > Pyralis > Pyralis farinalis. The sequence continues at coordinate 34,555,692 of OX382268.1, read as the reverse complement.
TTTTTTAATTTAGGGAACTGGGATTTCTATGCAGGTTGTATGTAACGGATAAACCGTTACAACGGCACCCAACAACTAAATTGGAAAATGAAAATTTAAAAGTGCGGATAACAAATACAATAGAATAGATATCGAAGAAAATAATAGCAAAAGAAAGAAGGAAATGTAACATACGCCGAGTTACCACATCACAAAATAAACACAGAGCAGTATGAACAATACACAAAATAAATTCGTTACATGCCCGTCTGAAGTAGCGAGACTGTTCAATTAATATTATCATGGTATAAGCTCAAACACAAATCAACGACTTCACGTCAATCCCAACATAACCTAAAATCACTGATAAATACATTTTGTTTGGTTAATAAACAAAATTAAATCATTTTTTTTTTGAAAACGTACAGTGTTTATAAATTAATGTGCCACGAAAGGTCAGTGATCAAGTAGTCAACGATCAGCTGAGCGTCAGTCGAGTTATGACCATTTTTGAATGTTTTAACCGAGTTCAAAAAAGGAGGAGTTTCAATGATCGTCAGTCTGCATTTTTTATGTATTCTCGCCGACATCTCCTGAACGTCTGAATGGATTTAGATAATTGAAACGGTGTTCTATTGAGATTGATATGATTTGGTCCCATATTATAGTTTGATGAATATATAATGATTAGTAAAAAAGTTAGATTAGCTAAAAGAAAATGCTTTTAAAAACAGCCTTTCTTTGTGTCTTTGTTTGTTCTCTTACATGAGTAAGTGTAGATATGTTAAGAGATTTATTAATAAACTAAAAGTTATGAAATAAAACATTTGAAATGAAAAATGGAACTAACTTTATTGAAATCCATGCCGATTTACTTAAGTTTAAGTTTGATTGTACACTTGATTTTTTTTTAGAATTAACTCTTTTAGACATGCGAAATCGGATCCATTTCCAATTTTTTGGTACCCGGTTCTAATACACAGTTAGAAGCGGTACCCTCGGTTCTAACTGCATCTCAGTAATACGTGTTTGCCTTGAGAGTACAGTTTAGTAACTACGCACTGAAAACGGATGTATATTTTTGATAAATTCGTGCCGGCGAACGGTTGTCTACTACATGATGCATATAAAAGTACCTATCTAATGATTAAAGTATGTTATGTGGTGTATGTATGTTATGTACCTTTTTTCTGAGATACATGACTAAATTATGCTACTTCCACCTATACACCTAGACTCATTTATTCCAAATACTTATATCACACCACTATCCCAATTTATTCCATAATATCTGAAACATTAACAGAGGTAATAAATATAATGAGATGATATGGCGTCTATATTAGATAATAATGTATGTATGTATGTATATGTATATCTTCACGCCAAGTCCCTTGCGGGGTAGGCAGAGAGAACCGAGCGCCATAAGACGCGGTCCTTGCATACTTCACTCGCTTCTGTGACATTCATAACTCTTTTCATGCACGCTCGCCGGTTCCTGGGGCTTCTAACATCACCTTCTGATAAAACACGACCAATTTGGTCATGGCATGGTAGGTTAGTCTCAGCCTTCCTCGGCTCCTATAATTAGATAATAAAGAAGAAGATAAATCTCATAAAGTATTCGTACTACCAGAAAGGTCTGTTTTTAACCATACAACGAAAAATTAATTGAAACTGCCGCCGATAGCAATATCGGTATACTAGTTGTGTTTTTTTTATTAACCTATGGACGAGAATATGAAATGAGAGTCGAATGCCAATGCTAGAATTAAGAAGAAGGCCGAGAGTAATTTGACATTGACATTGGTGATGTGATTATGACAAATTACGCTACGGTATATTTTAAATGTACCTATTCTTTTTCGTAACTCGAACACCACCGTAAATAAAATTAAAATATTTTTTGTAATCTATTGAGAAACTAATCACTACTTACGTACCTACTACATTGTGATATCATCAAATCAAACCACTAGTGAAAAACCAAGATAGCCCGTCACGCCTGAATAACTGCTTGCTACCGCAGTGGTGGGTATTTAGTTCATCGCCAGTGGTCGTGGTGTGTGCTTGTTGCTTATTTATTAGTTGAAGTAAGTTGAAGTACTAATTCTAAAGATATTAGACACCATCGTTAAGATTTTGTATAGTATATTTTGAACTTTATATAGATTATTATCGCCAATAGACCTCAATCAGTTATTCTTCTTTGACCCGTAGGGTAATATCAAATATTGAATGAAGATAAACTTTGACCGCATAATAATTTTCTGTACAGTTACCTGGGAGCGGATTGGATATTAAATTAAGTTTTGTTTTTGTGGTTTTAGGTCGTCTTTTGCAAACAGCCTTTCATCATGTCTCTCCAGGAGGTGAGTGCAATTTACATATTTTTTGAAAGTCATTTCAACTACATGACTGTAGACACAAGTGAGTCATACCATACTCTTAAATTATTATAAGGAAGGAAAAGTATTACTAATTTTAAAAATCCTAGAGTTTAATAGGTATTTATCATATTCATTTTATTCTTATTATTTCTTTCTAAATTAGTTATTTCTCTCAGTGGCATCTTTCTCAGTTTAATCGGCTTTCAAGTTGCATGAACTGTAAACTTGCATATCTATTAACATTTGCAGTGCCAGTGGTATTATATATATATATTAGTTACATATTACCACATTACAGTATTTGCCAGTTCTTGGATGCGGTAAGCAACTTTGTTGGTTACCCTTTTAGTCTCGATAATTATTAAAGAGATCTGCAATGTAAAGGAATAGTGTTTAGTGTTATTTAACCCGTCGAAACCCGGGTGTACCGTTATTCCATATGTATGTTGTAAGCGAGTGGTATAATTATACCAGTCGGATCTCGCCGGGTTAAGGTCAACTTGAGTGTGCCTTCCAATGAATACATACTCAGAATATCCCTATGCCAGCTTGTTCTGTGTAACTGCCATATATGTCCCTTCTCTATAGGCTAAATCAGGAGTTCCCAACCAGGGGGGCTGGCCCCCCTAGGGAGGCGTAGGGAGATATCAAGTGGGGCGGAATATCTTTTTCTCGACTATTCAAAGCAATTAAAAATAAACAACTGGACGAAGATTTTGAAAGCTGACAGAAACTCATTTGCAATCGCTGGAAGATGAATTTCGTCGATACTATTAAGATATTAATTCAGAGTCACCTATATGGCACATGACCAGAAACCCAGTTTTGGTAAATTGTCTCACAATTACCAGAAGTTCAAGAAGAATTGTATGTGATGAAAAATTAAAAAGGGGGTGTGAAAATATTATTTATAGTCCAGAGAGCCTCAACAAAAGAAAGGTTTGGAAACCCTGGGCTAAATATAACTTATTTTCATATTTAGCATGACTTTGTGTCTCATTTCACCTGCATGTTGGTTTTGTTAGATTGTTAGCTGACCCTGATTTTATTTAAATAATGTTACAATTTCGTCATGTGTGTGTTTATTATAGATATATTGAAGAATTTCATTGTATTTGATTACAATGAAATTCATTATTGTATCAGAGTATTATTATGGAAATCACTACAGTGTAGATATGTTGTATTTGCCATCTCATGACTGTATTTCAGTTGGTTTTAGAACTGCCTTGTAAATCAGGAGTCTGTTGACATTCCAGAGTTGTAGTGTCCTATCCAGCAGTACGTCTTTACATTGTATGTTGAGTTCTACTTTAATAGTGTGTCTAATCCCATGTTATTTGTATGTATTAGCTAAGGCATTTGATGTTGCTTCCCTTCTTCTTAGTGTTATCTTGTTTCCTAATCCATTAGGATTGGTGGGGTCTGCTGCCTAAACCTAAGGATTTGGCGAAGATACTGATTTTTACACAGAGTGACAACCGTCAGACTTCAAAGCCCACAGGGAAAATCAGATTTTTCTTAGGTTAGGTCACATTTTGAAATATTATATTCAGAATATTCAGCTTGCCTTGCAATGTTTTCCTTCACTGCCGAGCAGTGAAAATTACAAATATAAACATGAATCTGAAAATACAGATTTAGTGCGCTAGGATTCGAACCGGGGATGAGACAGGTAATAGGCCAGTTCTTTACCTATTTGTACATACACTACAAGCGATTGACTCACTGCTCTCACAGTTTCCTCAGAAGCAGAATTATTTTTCATAGCACACAAAATGCGCTACAGGTGGATAATTTCGTAGATTTCAATTTTATAAAGGGAAAAGTCACTTTCATAGACAATTTTTTTTGTAATTGAATGACTACTCTTGGGATTATAAAACTCTGTAAGTAAACTTTTCATTTGAATGTAAAAAAATAGAATGCATTTGAATCTAAAAACACAAAAAACCTGTGTACATAACACTTTGCATACGTAATGGCAGTTGCCTTGACCTTTGAAGTTAACTATTTGTTTGAAAGACTAGGTATTGAACCTCATAATGATATTAAGTCTATGGAGCGACCCATAGCTACAACTGTAAATTTGTTGTGTCTTTTAATCCTATTAAAATTCAAAATGTTAAAAATGATAAGGAACAGCGGCAGTTAGAATAATTTGTATTTTGTCCATGGCAGATTATATGACACATCTGAAGAATACAGACAAATCTCAACCATCAGGCAACCCTAGGTGTTCTGCAGGGTTATATTGTATCTTGGGGGAGAATGCCAATCCGTTGTCAACCAAGACATATTTTTAAAGTGCACAACTTGCATTTTGTTATTCGTGCACATCCCCTTTAAATGTTAATTAAGATTCACAACAGCTTTGCTGATGACTGGACTAATGATGATAGCTAAGTTCACACAAACCATTATATTTGCCTCTGTCAGTCAGACAATGCCCATTGTCTGACGACACGAAATTCAAAGAACAGACATTGTTGTATGACGTGTGTAAGGTCGAAGGTTATATGAGTTGCATCTTTGTAACTAGATGTTATTGAGCTGGACGCCAACGAGAGAAAATAGCGATTTACCAGTTTAATCGAATTTTTTACCAAAATATATTTAATAATTTATTTTCTATATTGCGTCGACGACAAGTACGACCTGACTGATGTAAGGCGGCTTTAATTGCTTATGGAAAGCAAAGAGTATAACCTTAGCACTAGAACCCCGATGTTAACTCAGCATTTTTTTCTTCCCTGGGAGTTATTATTTGTATTTCTATTTACTACATTCATTTGTTTGTAGTCTCAAGCTAAGAGGGTTCTAATGATTCGAAGCAGGATAATGGCGTACTTAACATTTTCTATTGAATGGCATTGCTTTAACTAGTCCATATTGTTATATGTGAAAGCGCTTCTATTTATTTTTTAAACTGCAGCCTGCTAATTCGTCCGCGCGTATCCCGGTATCCCGCTTTTACTTAATTTCATTTTCTCTCGGCTTCTAAGGGTCATATCGTGATGTTGTTTGGCATATAACCTTTCTCAAGAATTTGGGATCGTATATCATTTCGTTACATTTTTATTGGGATATCAAATGCAAAAAAGAATTTTATAAACCCGATTGGTAATTCCGGATTTCTTAGCTTAGATTCGATAGTTTAACCCTTCGAAACCCGGGTGGTCATATATGACCGCGAAATGTATGGGAAAACGTATATAACGGGTTCTGACTGCTAAACAACCTCTTCTCCTTCATTATTTTAGTTTAGATTAACCACAAACCAATATGAAGTAGCTCATTGAAAATAAAAACAGAAATTTGTTCTCATCAAACAAAAGTATCGACTAGCGTCAACACGTATTGCTGAATCAAGCTTGGTACATATTTTGCGCTAGGATTTTGAATCATCCGGGAAATTAAATAGAGGATAACTGGTCCATCGAAGTCGGAATGGCGTGAGACAGACGGGGGAGTTGAATGAAATTTATTGCCTCGAAGTTAGCCACCACGTTGCATTAAGGGAGTGCTTTTATATTAATCAGAGTAATCAGTAAATCGTGACCGGGCACAGGAATTGTATAAAATATACCATTAAGCTATCTACTTCTCATCAGCTATTTATAATATCATAATCATTAAATTTCAATTTTTCAATTCAATGATAATGAGAGCACAGGATGTGCAAGGCAAAACCCTGTCATGCCTTTTTTTTACTCCTATCGTACATATTAATTATAACATGACTGATTTTAGGATATAAATTAATTTGGATTTTTTTGTGATTAATTATGAGATTTTAGCATATAAATGGTTTTATAATAAAATTTCATGTGTTTAGTAATTTTGTTAAACACACTTTGTTACGATGCGAAAAATAATAATTCTATTTTTATAACTTGCTATAAGTTCGGTAGAAAGCTGCGCAGCTTGATGTCGTAGTGCTTGTATATGAATGGATTTATTTATCTCCAGCTTCTCCGAACTTCGGAGGGCAGGTTTGTATTACTTTTTCAAAGAGCTATTACATTAAGTTATCTGAAAAAGCATCGAAATCTATTTACAAATAATAGAGATATCGACTGGTTAAAACAAAGCCGACCATTCATCGATCGATAGAAAATTTACGTAATTACTAGTATTTTCTTTTTGCTTTCCCGACTCAGATACAGGAGTGATGCTTTCTTTTATCGAGTTATTATAATGACTGTTAATCATTTCGGTGTTTTGAGTGAGTGTCAAAGTATTATATACTCGTAAATAGCGTATGTCTGTACATATACAATGTGTGTTAAGTCCGGAATACTAATGAACTGATGTGTACATATTCATGAATAAACACCGTAGATCGGGCTGGTAACTTATAGACGACACTTCCGATATTAGTTAGCACTTACAAACCCGTCTGTGTACTGTTAGTAATGACCCCAGCTCAAATAAAGCCCCATCAGTACAATTGTTTAAATGTAAAAAGCAAACCCAAGTTCCGCGTCCCGCGTCGCAATCACCATTGGAAATTAGGATCTTGTGTGTGTGAAAGAATTGCCAATTCAAGGAAAAGTTCAGTTTTGTCATCATATATATAAGTGTGAAAAAGAATGCATGCCGTCAAAATATCGTGTCTTGTAGATAAGGTCGAGGTTCCGTATATTTAATCCTGTTCGTCCAATTCTTCGTTCAAACAGCTATCCATTTTATTTCCTCTTAATCCTCCTTTCCTTAAAGCTGTCAAGTATTACACACATCAAAAGTGTCTAGGGATCAACATATATTTTTGCAATAACTTTTCTCCTGATTGATATTAATTAAAATTTTCTTTAAGGATTCATCAAATAAAGTGTTTTCGTTTGTCTACAGTAACGATAAACCAAGTCACCTTTGCATTAATAAAGAAATTTGCCATTTTCATAATAAAGGGATTTTTGACATTTGAACCACTAACATTAAAGTTCGAAAAAAAGACTGAAATAACAGTTTTCTTTAAAATTTTATTGGGTAACTTAAGCAATTAATAATCCGTGTTTCTACCGCGAACACTAACAACACAAGAACATCGGTTTGGCATACTCAAAATGAGTTCATGCAAATCACGCTGTGGAATGGCCGCCCATGTTCGTTGCAACAACAAAAAAAGGTCTTCTTGCGACTGGATACCCTCCATATTCGGCAGAGCTCTTCTCTGTAGCATATCCCATGCATGCTCAATCGGGTTCAAGTCTGGCGACTGAGCAGGCCAGGGCATGACATTGATGTTAGCTGCGGCGAGAGTCTGTCTTACAACTCTTGCGGTGTGCGGTCGTGCATTATCATGCATTAACTGAAATAAGGGACCGATTTGCACTTGTAGAGGAACGATGACGTCTGATACAATCGTCTCAGCATAAATTTGAGCGTTGAGGTTGCCTCTGATCCAAATCAACTCAGTTCTTCCGCCGATCCAAATACCCGCCCATACCATGATGGTTCCACCACTATAAGGATGGACTTCCTGGCAGGATTTTAATCGCTGTTGGCGTCCAGGGGTTCTCCAGTGTCGTATACGTCTTGTATCCGGTCTCATACCAAAACGAGACTCATCAGAAAAGCACACGAAACGCCATTGTTCTTCTGCCCAATTTCTGTGTTCAAGAGCCCATTGATATCGAATCCTACGATTGTGCATTGCTATAGGTGGTACCCTTAGCGGTCTTCGGGAATGAAGGTTCACTTCATGCAAGCGGTTTCTGACTGTTTGGTCGCTAATTAAGTTCCCTGAAGAGTGATGAAGCGTCACGGCTAACATCATGGCGGTTATTGTTGGAGCTCTTCGAGTTGTGATTTGAATGTATCGGTCTTGTCTCCGTGTGGTGCAGCGATACCGTCCTCCATGGCGCTCAGCCACGGTACCAGTGCTTCGGTAACGTGTCCAAAGTCGACTGATAACACTCTGACTTGTATTCAGAGCTAAAGCCACAGTAAGTTGCCGGGAACCAGCTTCTATCATTCCCACGGCTCTGAGCATTTCTTCCCTGCTTAAATGACGTCGCCGCTCCATAATAACGTTGGTTTTAATCAGTAGTAGGGAAACAGTAGCACTAATAATGTCTTCAATGCGTTGTATGTTTTTATAGGGAAAATATTGACAGCTGATTTTCATCTTTTTTTTTGAATTTGATTGACAGTTCCTGTTTCAAATTATGAAATGCACCAAAAAGGATCCATATAAATTTATAAAATCATAAATTTATTACAAAGCCACATCTCAATCTCAAGAAATCCGCATAAAAATGCTTGATCCCTAGACACTTTTGATGTGTGTAGTTAGGTCATCAATTTATGACAGCCATTTGTCAGCATATCGGTAAAATGACAATAAAAATAAGGATAATATGTCTAGATTTATTATTATTATAGGTAATTATAATAATAATGAATCTATACGTATCCAGACATTTGTCGGTAAGTTATTTATTTCTTCTAAAACCAGACCAAATATGGCGGTGATACGCCATATTTAATTCTTATCGGATTTGTTGATTTTCTCTGCTACTTACCACTTTTAAGTCAATGGCATACCATAAAAGATAAAAAAGATAAAGATAAAAATTCTTTATTTGCCATTGTGACCTCGCGGGCACTTAGACACGTCTTACATTTTTTGAAATATAATCTTATTGTATCTTATTTAATTATCTTTTTACTTTTCCTTTTTTTATCTACCAGCATTTCGGAAATTGTCTAAGTCCATTGGTTAAGAAGAAATGCCGAAAAAAACTTGCCAATATAGGTTTCTTTTAAAATTGTCAATTAGATATTACAAAAAAGAAGTACAATAATGATATCAAATGGTAAAATTAAAGATTATTAAGGACAGGTAGTCTGTGCTGAATTATTTCCAGACATCTTTGTCAGTTACATATTCATCAATTCTATAATAAGCCCTTCTACAGAAAGTATTTTTAATGTGCTTTTTGAATACATTGCCAGGAAAGGACAGAACTGTTTCAGGCAACTTATTATAAAATCGAATACAATTTGCAAGAAAAGATTAACCAGTCCTATGTACCGGCATACACAACTTATTTCTACTTCTAAGTTTTTCACTGAAGTTTGAAAACGACTTAAAATTTTTACGGACATACATTATGTTTTCATAAATATATTGAGAAGTTACAGTGAGGATATTTATTTCTTTGAACAGTCCCCTGAGGGATTCTCTGGAGCCCATGTTATAAATAGAGCGAATGGCTCTTTTGTGTAAGATAAAAATTGTCTCTATGTCAGCCGCCGTTCCCCACAACAGTATACCATACGACATAATTCTGTGAAAGTAGCTGAAATAGTCTAAGCGCGCAGTAGCCACATCCGTCAATTGCCTGATTCTCCTAACTGCATATGCAGCAGAGCTGACATGCTGACAGCTTACCGGCAAGTTTATTTATGAGGGGGGCCCATTGTAATTTGGAGTCTACTGTAATTCCAAGAAACACAGTGTTGTTAACAAATTCTAATTTATTATTCCCAATGAGAACTTCTGTATTGGCAGAACTCACATTTGGAAGACTAAATTTGATGCATTTGGTTTTAGCTGAGTTTAGCAACAGATTATTACATGTGAACCAGTTTAAAATTATATTATAATTTTAATAAATTTAATTCGCATACATTAATCCTAGTTAAAAATATGATCTTGTGTATAATTTCTTACGAAATACCATGAAGTTGCGAAAATATTATCACTGTCGTATACCGATGATTTCGACAACTGAGTACCTAAAAAAAGATGTACCTATTTACACCGAGAGTTGCAGGAATATTTTACACATAAGGCAAATATTAACTTGCAAATGTATATTTTATTTCTAGAATCGAAACTTACGTCTGCTAAATTAGTTAGATCGTTAATTCTAGCCAAATTGTTATCATGTATAGATTTGTGAGACTTGGTAGGGCACTGCTACCGCACGTTTATATTATAACCGACCGGATGGAACCATTCAGCAGTGGGGTCGTTAGCCCGAGGGGCCAACAAGACGTGTTTTCAATAAGCACAGAAGTAGCAAGAATCTCTTTGCACACAACAGTAAGCGTCAATTATTACGATACCTCAAGGTTGGGTTACACTATTGTACGCAGGTGTTTCTGTCTACTACTATTTATATAAAAGGAATGACGCACGAGTACCTACTGCTTATAATTACTGTACAGAATTTACAGTTGAACCTAGCGACCTGTCTCGTTAGGCAAAGTCCATTGTCGATCTTGGATCGTCTTTGAATACAGACTTGTTTCAAAGTTGTATTTTATTTTATTTTTACAGTTTATTCCACCAAAATAAATAGTTAAATACATTTGAAAGACACGACACATAAAGAGTACAATAGCCGGTCTTATCGCTAAAGCGATCTTTTCCAGCCAACGAAGGAAGATAAAAATAATAGTTAAAAACAAGTAGGTAGTTGGCGCACTTATACTCACATACGTTCTAACAAATTACATTTACACTCGAATAAATGATTTAAATGACTTTAATGAGTAAGACCGTTGTCATAATGGCCAGCAACAGGTAAAACCCCAATACTGAATATAAAATAATAATAAACATAAACACATAATAGAGACAAAGTGAGACTTAACAAGATTTTTAAAGGACTCTAAAGATTGTGCACAGCGGATAGAAATAGGCAAAACATTCCATAATTGCACAGCTCGTACCGAGAACGACTTGGCGTAATATTGCGAAGAGTGAGATGGTGTTAATAGACGAAGGGAAAGAGTAGTGCGTGAACCGCGATCGCGTCGATCCCGTACCTCATTGAGGTAAATAAAACGTTCCTTCATGTAGCTAGGAGAAGTAGAATTGAAGAGAATAGAATAAGGAAGAGAGAGAATGTGCCAGTTGCGACGTAACTTGATAGGCTTTCTATTGTTGAGATGGACTTGGTTTATGTATAGTAAAATGACTACTCTGGAAACCAAGTTACCGACTCCTATATATCTGAATTGGGATTAAACTTTATTATTTAATCTCAAACGGGATTAAACAGTAGCATCAAATTAGTTTGAATCTTGAAAGTCGATTGTCTAGAGCCTTCAGAACCCGTTATATACCTTTTCCCATACATTTCGCGGTCATATATGACCACACGGGTTTCGAAGGGTTAAGTATTATCAACAAGATTCAATCCCGTGGTGGGATTTTTTATTTTATATCACTAAGGTGATACTGTTACCGCTGTCTATGGACATTTGCATGATACTTGTCATGATATTGTCTATAGATGTATACATATTTCGGACGGCTGGTTTCTGACTTGCATAGTCTCATTCTTCTCCATTCTATCTTCTTCCTTGTCCGTCACTAAGCCTGCTGAGAAAACCATTCATATAATGGTGTCCCGTCCTATTTATTTCTAGCTTCGGCTTTCATGGTAGGTACAGCGGATTCGGAGCATTATGTGCTATGGATTGAGCGGTGATTTACTGACTGAAGCTATAGTAGAGAGAGGGAATATTCATAAGAGATTTTCGAAGCAAGGCGTGACATTTTGCGGGGTGATCGGAGGCAAAAGAATGTGCTCGGGACCAGAGATTCCACAGGCGTCCGAGTGCAGTCTCTGGGCGCAGAGGTTGTCGGTTGTCTGCTTTCTTTATTACGTTGGCTTCTTCTTATTCTTAGCGTTATCCCGTTTCCTAATCCATAAGAATTGGCGGGGTCCGCTGCCTAAGCCTAAGGATTTGGCGAAGATACTGATATTAACATGGAACGACTGCCGTCGTACCCTCCGCAACCAAACCAGATCATTCTTATATTAGGCCATACGTCTTTCGAAATATAATTTCTTGTACGTGCGGGTTTTCTCACGATGTGCTCCTTCACCGCCGAGCTAGTGATATTGCAAATCTATATGTATAAAAATGAATGTATGTCTGTATGTCCTCTATGGACTCAAAAACGGCTGGGCAGATTTTGATGAAATTTTCAGTGAATCTTCAGGTTAGCCCAGCAGGTGATCCTGTGAAGTTTGGTAACGATTGGATCACCCGTGCGAAGCTGGGTCGAGTAGCTAGTATGTACATAAATCCAAAAACACAAATTTAGTGGTACATGCCAGGATTCGAACCGGGGACCCATTTGGTCACTAGGTGGTTCTTTATGTACTAAGCTACCATTGCTCACAAACTTTATTAGTTTAAGTACCTACTACCAATACGTTGGATGGAGTTATCTTTTTTTATGTACAACGTCGGAAAGCATACAAAGTATTGCTCACACGATTCCAACTCTTCTGCTAACACAGCATAAGGTTACTGGTAACCCCACTAACTCGCAGGATCACAACAAGCCTCCAGGGATAACTATATAACTATATTTGTCTTTTGTGAGGTTAGATATTTCCCTCAGACGGGCGGCTTTGATGAGTCTTACCTCTCTTAAAAACACTAAGGGCAATGTTCATGCACACAATGGTTTGTGAAATCGAACGCCAGAGCCTCGGTGTCAAAGTAGCATTACTAACCACTCCACCACCGAGCTCGTCAAAAACATACCACGATATCATCATAGATAACCATTCATTGATTCCTCATATTCATAGTGCCGATTATTAACGCAAATGAATGTGTTTGCCGGCTGGAGTGCACGGCTGGCGAACTTGGTAATGACCGGCGAGTAAAAATAGCATGGCGTGAGCAACGTAACTGTACAACACGAAACTGTCAAGCGGTAGTCGGGCCTCGCGCGCCGAGGGTTCCGTACTACACGCGGAATGGCGAATGAAATTGTATTCTGTACATTTGAACAGTTCCAAGAGAGATGGCGTCGTTGCGCGTGTAATTCTAACCAAACACGCTGGTTAAGCATCGCCGACCGCAGCATGTCTATGGAAGGGTTATCTATCTCGTGTTTCTCCGTGCTTCGGAGGGCACTTTAAGCCGTCGGTCCCGGCTGTTGTCGATAGATGATAGTCGTTAAGCTAAGTCAGTGGCCCTCGGGCGGTTTGAAAACGCTGGCCTCCGCCAATCCGCATTTGAGCAGCGTGGTGGAGTATGCTCTAAACCCCTTCGGTTGAAGGGAGACCCGTGTCCCTGCAGTGGGTTGAGTAAGGTTTGATGTGGTGGAACAGTTCCAATAAGATTTCCTATATTTCCTATTCGTTCCGGGCACGAGCGAATGGAAACATGACTACTAGACGCACACATATAGATCAAATTGGTGATGTGTTGAAAAACGGCCAAATCAAAAACACCCGAAACCGAAGAGCATGCATGTAGAGGTTGGTGATTGTGGAATAAGCGAGAGAGGTATGTTTGGATCGATGCACCTGGCGTTCCATAGTCTACCTATCCCAATGGGAGACAGACGGGAAGATATATGTATGTATGCATCAAAGTTCAAATCATGGCACTCTTGTTTTTTTTAAATACAACGTCGGTAGACATACAACCATACGGCCCATCTGATGTAAACCGGTTTTCGTAACCTGTGAACACTTGCGAATACAATAAGTAAGTATCACTCGCGCGATGTCACATCTGCTGTTAAGATAGCAACTCCTTAGGAGTTTACTGGAGACTAAACTCACAAGCAGAAACCTAACGACCCTTTAGGGAGTAGTTATTTGGGTGCGGTTTTCTGCGAGTCTGTTTCAGATTTTTTATCAATTATGGCAGGTAATGTTGGACAAGTTTTCTATTTGTTAATTTTGTAAAAATAGTTTTTTTTGTCATTTTTCCATATTATGCTAGTTATAGGTCTGTTTGATACCGAAAGTCCCCGTTAACAGCCACTAACTAAATGTTGATATAGTTAACAGATTCGGGCATTATTTTGCTATAATTTTACAAGCAATTTGATCTAAAGTACTTTATGTACTTCCGGCACCAATTCATTCATTTGGACTAGCACTGGGCGGCATCCATCCACTATAACTTTAGTAGATGCATGCCGGCGCTGCAATGGCTGCTTTCGTGGTCTCTGCTTCGACTGCTGCGCTCGTCTCTGCGGTTACCCGCCATCAGGAAGAGAAACCGCAAGGCCCGCAAGCACTCGCCACCGTTGCTGCCGGTCTGGCGCATGCGGTTCCTGTTCCTCAGACTATCGCTATCTAATGATCGTTGGAGACGATCAGAACAACCATGTCAGCCACGGCATGCATGTAACGGTAGTAAGTGGGCGCCGGCCGGGGCTAGTTCGTATGTACTAATTAATGGTGGAAGCACACAAAGTGGTTTAGATAAAATTGTTTTTTTAATATAGTTATTATGTTTTTATATTGTGCTGTACATAGTTGATTTTTTTTTATGTTACGTCGAGAGGCATACGGCCCACCTGATGTAAAGTGATTACGGTAGCCTATGAACGCATGCAATACATTAAGTATCACTCCTCTGCTGTCAACAAAGCAACTCCTTCGGAGCTTACTGGTGACCTCACTTACACGCATGAACACAGTAACCCTCCATGGAATTGTTGTTTGGCTGCGGTTTTCAGTGAGGTGGAGGTACTTCCCCAGACGGGCTGCTTTTTTGATGAGCCCTATCTTCTCTTAAAAACACCCAGACCAAGACAAACAGACATGATCATGCACACAAATGTTTGTCCTGTGTGGGAATCGAACCCACGAGCGTTGGTGTCTAGTTGCGTTTCACCACTGCGCTACCAAACTCGTCGAAATCTCTAATGTATAACGTTTGGTTTGGGATTTGTGTCAGATATACGTACGGACGAACGAACATCGAGTTTATACCACTGGTGTACCGTTTTTCTAATTTTATGTTGAATCACTAAAAACGGGAAACTATTAAATTGATTGCACGCGATAGTAAAATAAGCTGTATTTCTAAAGGCTTACGGTATAATTTATTTTACACTGCAAAACAAGATTTGGGCTATCAAATTGTCGATGCCGATTTAATGGCCACTTTCGGGTAAGCTAGTCGGTAAAATTTCGATTTATTTTGCATGTTCATATATGTATATTTATGCTTTTCCTACGACATTGACGCTTTCACGGTGGCTAGGGGTTTTTAACATTTGTAATCACTCGTAAAACACAACAACACACCCGTATAAATTTAGTGAAGTCACTATTTCATTGAAGTCATTTTTAAATTTTTAACCATACCCAACTTTACGTTTTCACAATTTCCTGTTTTTTTTTTAGTTATTTGGATAAGAGATCTTGGTCTTCAATTCTTGTTAAGTCTCGTTGGCATATACCACATACCAGTAGACCCCTTGACTGCGCTTGAAGGTACCCCGCGCTCACGAAAAAGTTGCTGCGATTTTGAGCCTATTGGGACCAATGGGAGAATATTTTAACCAATAAGCCGATAATGCCGCGAAATTGATCCTCGAAATAGCCGCGCGTTCCTATATAGAGATGTGCCTATCCACTTGCTTTATTAATAAATAACGAAACCTGTCATTGTGATAGTAGGCACGTGTGTGAGGGTTTTGACCGAATTCAAAGAGGAAGTTCTACCATAGAAGCCATTTTAAATAAATTTTAATATTTGTAGTATAAAAAATCTATTTTTAGCATTCGATACGGGACCTTTAATCCGGTCCGGTGAAGTCCGGTATTGCATATATATTTTTTTATTTTATTTTATTTTTACATTTTTGGGATACTTACGTCTAATTTACAAACAATATTACAGAAGTCTAGTATGAAGATGGACAATTACAAGTTTCCGCAGATAGAAATACGAGTATAACTTTATGTTACCGTTTAGACGGTCAAATTAACTTAAACATAGTTAAAAAAGAAAATGGTGTTCAAAAGTTTGTTATTAAGAACAAAAATATAAATTACTTAACACTCTTTTAACATAGTATACGCTGCTATTATATAAATCAAGATCACAACTATGCGATATTTCGTTGAAAGTTCGACAAGCACGTATTAAGTATGATTTTTTTTCTATAATTGGATTTCACTCGTGGAACATATAAAATAAATGGTTGTCTAGTGTTTACATACGGTATACGTAAACATACACTGCTCAGAAGTTCTGCACAATCGATTGACCCGTTGGCTATTTTAATTAAATAAGTTAGATCTGCAATACTCACTAAGTGGTAAAATATGAAAGTTTATCAAAGTAGATCATCTCGTAATTTGGAATATACGTTTTGGTTCTATACTGAAGATAACGTAAAAATGGCTTTTGTATGCCTTCAATACGTAAAATATAGGTCTAATATTTGGGATTCCATACCTGCCTTTCTTCATTTCCATTATAGCTACGTACTTGTTGTACCAATAAAGACTTTAAATTTCATATAATACTAGCAATCCACCCCGCCTTCTCACGGGTGATCCGATCGCTATCAAACTTTACAGCCTCACTCATTGGGCTAATCTGAAGAATCCCTAAATATTTCATCAAAATCTACCCAGCCGTTTTCGAGTCCATGTAGGACAAATGTACATACTATTGATTTTTATTTATATAGATAGGATCACCTGTTTGCACTAGTGAGACAGTTACAGTTAATTACAGGCTTTGTTTTGTTCACTATTTAAGACAAGTTTATTTTGATAATATTATTATGCAATACAAGGAATCCCTCACGCGTTGCAACCCCAGCCGATGTGCCGCTTCTCAGGAGCTTACTAGTAGGTAACATAAAACGGCAATTTCAAATCCGACCGGTAGTTCCATATATTAACACGTTCAAACAAACTCTTCGCTTTATATAGACATTGAATAAACTTTTCGTTTTGTCTTTAGTATCAAATTTCATCTTTGAGGAAATTTTTAAGGGGGGATTACCGTGACAGCCCCCAACCCCCGAGTTTTTCTCCTCCTGGTGGTGAGCAGTTACCGTAACGTATGAATTAGATCACTCATGTGTTACCTGTTAATAATTTACACACAACGTTTCTCTTTGTTTATTTATATGTATATTGTTTGCAGCAATTTGACAAAGCCGCCCTCGACGTCAAGAAGCTGAAATCCTTGCCCGGCAATGACGATCTCTTGGAGCTGTACGGACTCTTCAAACAGGCGACAGTCGGTGATGCCGACCCCGCCAGTAAGTATCCCCAGTTTAAGATTGTTTTCGAAACTGACAAGTTATAGAATAGTAGTAGGTCAACTGCAATAAACCTTCATTAGAGTACCATTGCTTATTGAATATAAAAGTGGGCGCGGCAGGCTGGCGGTGGGCGCGTCAGGCTGGTGTGTGGGCGCGGCAGGCTGGCGCGGGTCGTGTGGTAGGCTGGCACGGGTGGGCGCGGCAGGCTGGCACGGCGATCAGGTAGACCAGGTGCAACGGTTGACTGCTGGCCGCCCGCAGGTTAATAGGGTTCCCGAACCCGGGGAATACTTAATATCCGCCCCGGGGGCTGAACCGCCAGCCTGTGAAAAGTCCCTGTCGCAGTAGTCGTGCCGGTAGGAGACCGGGGTGGACCCGGCTGCTGTAGCAAGTGGGGACCGGGGGCCCTTCCGCCTGCTGCGCCCGTAAACCGCGTAACTCGCACTGTACTATGGTGAAAGACAACGCGCTTTTGTCCTTCGCTCTGTTCGCTCATCGACTTCTCATTTTTTTTTTACCTCATCACACATCATAGCAAAAAGGAAACAGAAAAATAGTTCCACAGTGGCCACCCCCTCCACAACGTATGTGGACTTTTGCAAGATCAGGGGTCTGCACTCGAACGTCAACGCGGTCCATCATCATCTGGAAACCGCGCGGCCGACCATTCTTTTCCTCACGGAGACACAAATATCCTCACCGGCCGACACTTCTTACTTACTTGCATTACCCCGGTTACAAACTAGAGCATTTATTTTTGCGTCATGCCGGTGTATGTTTATTCGTTCGGGAGGATATTTGTTGTCGCCGATTGCATAGTCTTGAAGACAGGGACCTGTCGATATTATAGGGTACGAGTGGATCATGGCGGCCACACCCGGATCTACGCGTGCCTTTATGGGACCTGCCCATAGCGGTGATACAGGCACAGCTGGGTTATTCGAGCACCTGCAAAGGGCGACTGTCAGAGCCATTGAACAGTATCCCTTCGCAGAGTTAGTGATTTTGGGAGACTACAATGCCCGCCATGCCGACTGGCTTGGCTCTTGGTGGAGTGACTACGCGGGGAGATCTGCTCATGAATTTGCTCTGGCCTATGGTTTCTTGCAACTGGTTCATTCTCCCACGAGAATACCAGATGTAGTGGACTATGCAAGCTCTCTACTAGACCTTCTGCTGACCACACGTCCGGATGAGTGCAACATCTCAGTGGATGCGCCGCTTGGCTCGCCGGATCGCTGTCTCAACCGGACCCAAGTGCCTTTCACCACATGCGACCCACCTCGGCCTGCCAGATGTCGTTGCGTAAGGCACTGTAATAGGTCGGCAGACTGGGATGGATTATGTGAATTCTACGCATCGTATCCGTGGAGGCAACTGTGCTTCGAATTGATTCCTGCGCAACCGCAGTGGCTGCGGCGATATTGGATGGCATGGAATGCTATATTCCCAATCGCCTTGTAGCTACTGCGGGGGCTAAAAAGCAGCCGTGGTTTAACCCTTCTTTAGTATATTTAAGTGCTCCTATGTTTGTTTTGTACGAGACCCGGGTGGTCGAACACGACCGCGAAATGTATGGGAAAACGTATATAACGGGTTCTGACTGCTCAATCGGCATTGTAGAGAAGCCAATCTTCTTAAGCAGGCTGCTTGTAAAGTTTGGAACACGGCGCGTTCTAATGGTTACATAATATGAATAAATAAAGGAATGTGTATGTCTAAGTGAATAGAGAGAACTGAATGCAGCTATGCTATTGTTACCAGGAGTGCTACATGCGTTATTTTACACAAAACTTATTATTAATATACAGAATATTACGTTATGTCCTTATACCGGTAATTTAGTCTGTAAGTATTTAACCGGCAGTACTTACAGACTAAACTGCGTGAAGCATGAACCCTTTGCCTTCATTACGATAGCTTCAAAACGTCAGCTTTATGATTTCCACTGTATTTGGACATATCGGTGTGGAAATGCATTCAACTAACAAAACTTTTAAATTCGAATGTTCTTTTCTTTTCTTTTTGTTCTTTTCTCTTTCTTCTTACTTTTTGGAGAGAATTTCATATTGGACATCTATTTATGCAATTTCAAGTACAAAGCCGTTTACATAATATGAATAATTTATCTTTGCTTTTGATTTTTTTGGTTGACATTTAGTGTTATCAGTTGCTTCAACTAAACGAATTCGTCGCATATCATGTTGGCTGTTGCTTACCGCTGTCCGCGATGTTGAGCTACGATGACCTTACCACCGTATAGCGTTGATAATTAAATCATAATAGATGTTAATGCGCTATTTCAGCTACTACTTGTTTCTCTTGAACGAATTACAAAATTACATGATCAAAAGCTGCCGCTGACTCTAAAATAGGAGATCCAAGAGTACAACTAAGTGTAGATCACGCTTGACACTCTAGGTGACATTATAATCCTTATGAACGATCCAAAGGTCAAAGTGTAAGGTTTGAAGTGCACTTAGCTATACAAAATACGCATACCTATGTAACAGAAGCCAGCTCGTCCCAAGCCCTACCAATCTCGTGTATTGCAATAATGAACTGATTACAAAAACATTTATTTGAAAAATATCGGCGATAACTGTAGGTATACTCAGCGAGACCCTAAGAAATTAAAAATGCCAATGTCGCAGCAGTCTATTTCAAATAAACTGCTTGATTAGTACATTATATAAGGCCCAAGTCGTATGGAGTACTGTAGTCACCTTTGGGCGGGGGCGCCTGGATACCAGCTTAGACCTTGTGGCTCGGTGTAAAAACGAGCTGTGAGGGTCATCGATGATTCTAAACTCACACACGGCATTGAGCCCAACTTTAAGAAGAGATTATGCCTCTATTTCCGTGTTCTACCGTTTGTACAACAGGGTTGTGTTCTGGGCAGTTGTTCGACATTAATTTTTTTTCGAATACTAAAGCTCGTCATATTAAACAAAAAATCTGTTGACAAACTAAGAAAAAAAAAAAGAATTGCACTGTTTCTGAAGACTTATCTTTGCTTATTTATGCATATTATTATATACGGTTGGCGTAGAGTCAATAATACGGTTCCGTGGTACGAATCTCTAAAAAGCTTCATAACAATTGGTATAAAATTGGTATATTAAAAATAACATTAGTAAAATAAAATACTAAGACTCATCGATCACTGTCAAGTTCTTTCTTGTCTATGATTAGATAATTTCGCGATTTAAAAATTTGATAAACATATTTGTAGTATATGTTTTAATATATTGACTTTAATGATTGGCCGCACGATGCCGCCATTTTTATGTACGTCTTATCATAGTAAGTATGTCAATTGGCGTGCTTGGGCTCTTTTTAACGTAATTACACAGGCTTATGTAAAGATCGTTACGGTAGCAAATAAAACTATGAATGCTCACGATTCATAGTTTTATTTGCTACTCGTACAATAACCCAATGCGAGTATTTAATAATTTAGTTCTATTAAAATAATATGTGCCGAATGTGCGGCATAGGTTATTTTAATAGAAGTAGTCTGTATCTAACTACCCCCACTGGGGAACAACCTCCACCTCACAGAAGACCACAACAACAACTCACTGGACGGTTATTGCGAGTGCGCAAAATTTGTGGCGTAACACTTGCTGACTGCGTTCGGAAGATGACGCAAGAAAGAGAGCTGGGCTGAAAGAGAGTGTCGGTGTTAAGATAAGAAAGGGCATGCTCCGTTGGTTCGGACACGTAGAAAGAATGCAGGATGAAAGAATGAACAAAACAGATATACAATGCAAAAGTGGAAGGATGTAGGAGCCGAGGAAGGCCGAGACTAACCTCCCAAGACCAAATAGGTCGTGTTTTATCAGAAGGCAAGAGTCCTAGAAACCGGCGAGTGTGCATGAAAAAGTTATGAATGTTAAAGAAGCGAGTGAATTGTGTAAGGGCCGTATCGTAGGGCGCTCGGTTCTCTCTGCCTATCCTGCAAGGGATTTTGTGTGAAGTTATAGATAGATAGGAATATAATGTATTTTACTAAACTGAACAGCAAATGATATAGTATTTACAGTATTTTACAATAATTCGTTATTTATGTACCAGGGGGATAACATGATTACTAGGAGAGACCGGTATATCGGTCTCTTTAGCCATTTATTTATAAGTAAGTACTTTATGAAACAAAACATATATGTTATCTGTACATCATTCACGTTATAGAATCTTTCTAATCTACCTATTGACACCAATTGACACTACAGATAAGAAAAGGTCAAATTCACTGTTGCTATCTATCTATAACTTGACGCCAAATCCCTTGCGGGGTAGGCAAAAAACAACCGAGCGCCACGTGACTCGATTATTACACACCTCACTCGCTTCTTTGGCATTCATTGCTATTCTCATGCACGCTCGCCGGTTTCTAACTACTGACATCACCTTCTGATAAAATTTTACTAGATATTCTATTAAAGTTTTTATTTGGCTGCCATTAATTATTTTTTAATAAGTAATTGTGAATGTTGCATTATTATTTATAGTTTTATAAAACAGTAAAAAAAAATTGACGAAGCAGATATACAATGCAAAAGTGGAGCCGAGGAAGGCCAAGACTTACCTACCATGATCAAATTGGTCGTGTTCTATCAGAAGGTGATGTCAGGAGCCCTAGAAACCGGCGAGCGTGCATGAAAAGAGCAATGAATGTTAAAGAAGCGAGTGAGGTATGTAAGGATCGAGTCACGTGGCGCTCGGTTCTCCCTGCCTGCCGTAAGGGATTTGGCGTGAAGTTATAGATAGATAGTTCAAAAATTTCTTCCGAGAAGTAGATTTAAACTTATTATAAGAGAAATCTAACCACATCGTCGTAGGTTGTTAGTAACTTAACAACCTACGACCATTTTTATTGCTTAAGATAAAAATGTCGTGTAAACTCGACTCTATTATATTTATTATATTTATATTTATTTCCTCGGAAATATGTTAAAAAATATTGTATGTAACACGATCGGTATCGACAGGAATTATAAAATCAAGTAATTAATCCTTTTGGCATTCGGCCTCTGGCCTTGTATGTTGCCGGATAGATAAATATTATCCATATTAATAACTATGCTTATGACCACTACAAAATACCTTGTGGTATCATTTCGCCTTATATAACTTACTCAAGCCATCATCATCATTAGATATTGAACATATGGATCGCAAGGACATTAAATAATAATATAAACCCAAGTATACAGATAGCAGAGAACTATCGGCGTGGGCATGTACCACAATTTGTGTACATTTTTTTACACAGAGAGCGCCGATATGGTCCACCCAATGTAAAGTCGTTACCGTAGCCTATGAAGTACCTAAAGTGTGAAAAAAAACATTCAGACCAAGACCAACAGACATATTCATGTACACAAGTGTTACATGTTATACGTAACTAGTCTGGCCATAAATACTGTTTCATAGAAACTTTTTTTCAGCTGTTTAATTATTTTGAATTTGGAACGCGTTTATTATGTTAATAACTTCTCTCAATTTTCCCTCCGTTTAATATTTTTTTCGTATTATTATCAAATTACAACAAAGGCTGTTAATATTGTTAAAGCCAGAATTTTCCGAAACCCCATTAGAAAATAAAAAATCTTATTGCCAGAAACGGGAGATTCTCGCTAAACTCTGTCGCGAATAATAAAACAAGACCTGAATCAGCTCGACAGCGGCTTGTCGTCGATATGCAGGACATGCCCTAAATCACTCCCTACAGTTGAAGAAAGTGGATCGATATGTTTTATTTTTTGTTGAGACTTCCACAAATATGTAAATATAAGTTTTATTGAGATTACATTGTTTCATAAAAAATAAATGCATATTCATTAGTAAGAGAACTTATGGCTGGCCTAGGTACATGTTTGACGATCACCTTCTCAGCAATGAAGGAAGACATCGTGTGGGGGGTTCCCACACGACCAAGAAAAAAAAATATGTCAAGTGTCGTGTGACCTAAAGAAAGGCCTGATTTTCATATTTGTCATAATCAGTATCTTCGCTAAATCATTTGGCTTAGGTTGACCCCGCCAATCCTAATGCATTCAGGAAGTGGTATAACACTAGGAAGAAATACTTGGTTTGAAATCGCTTAACATAATATGTTAACTACATTTCTATTTCTGTACACGTGAATTTTTAATTGAATCAATACTATACGATTGCGTTAGTTATAATGATTGACGTATTCGATCGGTGCCATAGAAATACAGATGGCAGAATTCTCACCTTTGAACTATTCAACCCCTTGTGTGGCCACAATATATTCATTTTCTGTTATATCGTACATATTATAAAGTATAATCAGAAGTTTAACGTATGCTATAAAGTTGTGTAAATTATACTACACCTTTTGTTGTTTGTCGCTAGTAACTAAACATTAACATTTATTACTAGACATTTTTTTAATTTAGAAAATACTTGACCAAATATACATTTGTTCCCTTCGCATACTTTGCAAGTAACATCAAACCTAGGGAACGAAACAGAATTGCACTCGACTGCATTTTGTATTAATCTGATGGAATTAAGCATACGACCTGATATGATGATAGTATTGTCTTAGGTTTTCGCGATTGTTACACATTGAATTAAACAATTTTTTAACGGAAGTATCGCGTATTTTATTTATTTTGTTGAACCTGACGTTTCGAACGCTTTGCAGCGTCCGTGGTCGCAGGAAGACTAAGGTGGTATTTGTCTTACATTAGTTATTCAATTATTACATCTACCGACATGGATGGATTAATTATATATGTTCCGATTCACACAAAAATCCCTCACAGTGTCCGAACATTTTTTAGATCTTTGGGTTTGGGATTTGATTATTTTTAGGACTGGATCCCAAGCAGGTGGTACTTGCCAACCATCTTCTCTATTGAAATTGGGGTGTTTTCTTATTTCAATAGCCTCGCGCAACATTCTCGGCATGTAGCGATTCTCCTTGGCGAGGATTTGTGGTTTATCAAACCGGATGTAAAGGTTTGGCTGGTCCAGTGTATGTTCACAAACTGCAGAGTTTTTATCGCGCCTATTCTTCATGTCAGCAATGTGTTCTTTCACACGAGTACCTACGCTTCTCTTTGTTTGCCCTATGTATGATAAACCACATTCGCAGTCTAATTTGTATACTCCTGCATCTTGTAAGGATATTAGACTTGATAGGTCTTAGAAATTGACTGATCTTCTTATGGGGCTTGAAATAAGTTTTAATTGAAGCTCGCCGTAAGATGTTGCCAATTTTGTCTGTGACTCCCTTTAAGTATGGTAAGATGGCAGGTTGACGTTCAACTGTAGATGGCTTCGGGCGGTTTCTGTGACGCATACGAGGGAGTTTGTGACTGTTGCTCCGCAGTAATTGTTTGACATGTTGGAGTTCCTCCTCTAGATGCTCAGCGTCGCAGATGCCTTGTGCTCTCTGAAACAAAGATTTGCCTACGGTAGCTAACTGACATGGATGGTGGTGTGAGTTACCATTGAGATATTTGTCTGTATGGGTTGGTTTCCTATACACTGTGTGAGTAAGTGAGTTGTCAAGTTTCCTGGTAATTAATATATCAAGGAATGCTAGTGAATTACTTGCCTCTAATTCCATGGTGAATTTGATTTTGTTGTTGATGGAATTAAGGTGGTGTAGGAATATAGACACTTTATCTTTAGGTATGACAACAAAAGTATCATCTACGTACCGTTTGTACATCTTCGGCACAGCCGGTGCCATCGACAGCGCTCTCTCCTCAAGGTCTTCCATGAAAATGTCAGCGACAACAGGTGAAATGGGAGAGCCCATAGCTACGCCATCGATTTGGATGTAAAATTCGTCATTCCAAAGAAAATAGCCAGATGTCAAGCAAAGTTCTAGAAGTTCTCCATATTCCTCAGGCATGTCATTTTCACAAAGCTTCCTTTTCACAATTTCTATGCAGTCTTGTACAGGTAGGCAGGTGAATACTGACTTAGTCTTCCTGCGACCACGGACGCTGCAAAGCGTTCGAAACGTCAGGTTCAACAAAATAAATAAAATACGCGATACTTCCGTTAAAAAATTGTTTAATTCAATCTGATATGATGATCTTTACCTATTGAAGGATCCGAACAAGCTTGTAGGGCAGACCTTTTCTGTGTTTGTGGAACAAGATAGCCCAGTTTGAGCAGTGATAGCCCACTGGATAAAGAACCAGCCTATTGATCAACTGGTCCCCGATTCTAATCCTGGCATTTACCACCCAATTCGTGTTTTCGAATTTAAGTACATATATTGTAAACCCACACGTCCTAGAAATTATATATCGAAAGACGTGTGACCTTACCTAAGAAAGGTCTGGTTTTCCATCTGGGTTGTGTAGGTCTGATGGCAGTCGCTCTATGTAAAATCTTCTTCGTCAAAGCCTTAGGCTTAGGCAGCGACAATCCTAATGGATTAGGAAACAGGATGACGCTAAGAAGAACGTGTGATGTATTTTTAAGGAATAAACGATTTATCTTTCACAGTTTAACTATCAGCCGCATATGTTCTAAATTATGATTATTTTACGCATCATTAACATGTTATTTCTGTTAACTTACAGAAAAGCCAGGCATGCTCGACCTGAAGGGCAAGGCAAAATTCGAGTCGTGGAGCAGCAAGAAGGGTACATCCAAAGATGACGCGATGAAGGCCTACATCGCTAAAGTAGAGAGCCTTGTCGCCTCCATCGGCCTCCAGTAGTTGAGTTAAGGTAGGTACGCGACCACTGACCCGACGACGCTCGCAGCACGCAACAAACATTGGTGTGTGAATGAATTCTCATAGAAGTGTCCACCGGCAACGTACGTCCGTTTTAACTATGGATGGTACAATGAAATATAGCGTACCGTGCGAGTGAACTCTGGCAGGTCAGTGATCGCGTACCTTATAAACCTAGCACGATAGTGCGATGGCAGATGTGACACTATCTCATCACAAAACCTTAAGTGATAAGGAAGCAGATCGATATGTTACTTGTCGGTAGCATAATCATGGCCTTTGTAACATAGCTACCGCTGCCATTGGAAAAAAAGTCACGAACGAAGCTGATTAGCGATTATAACAAAAACTGTAATAAAACTTCGCTATTATAAATTATAAATAAAAAAATAAGGTGCTGAAACGAGAATTTTAGCACTAATAAACAACTCTTAACTTGTTATAATTACATTAACTCAGCAATATTTTTTACGGCTTGGTTCACGATCTATTTTCATTTAATGGTGGCGCTAGATCCGTGTTGTAATCGCTTTATGTTCTTTTTTAATGAGCGGAATGAGCTGGGTGTCAATTTAAAAACGCGCACAATTGTCTATAGTTTAGTGGTACGCTTGTACCATAGTTCGAGTACGCAATTGGTCATTGGTTATTTCCTATATCAAAACTAAATATTGATATAAGTAATAATATGTGAAACGTATCTGGAATGCATTGTTTTACATTAGTTGTGAATCTTAAATCAATGATAAAGATTGTAAGAGTGAGTTGTTAGTTTTTTCACACTTTATCGACGGCTGATAAAAAGTAAATTAAAGTTCAAAGTGCGTAGAATCGCCTATTTATTGTGTAAAAGTATTGTCCTTATTTGAATAGCGTTAGGCCTAATACGTCGTTAAGACACAAAAGTGTATCCGTCCGTCTCATTAAAAAAAAATCATGTATTTATTTTTGGTATAGGCACTATTAGGTTAAGTATCCAGACATCACGTAATATAAGAATTAGCTTTTTTTACCGATTTTGTAATTTTTGAACACAAATGTTGGTGCTCCTATTAGTTTTTGTTTATGAAAGTTTTTGCATTTGTTTTGTTATCAATTTTTATACTCTATGCAAATAAATCTGTTGGGAATTGTAAATGCTGTTGTTTTTTTTTTATTGAACTATCTTAATACATTTGCATTCATTATAACTTATTAAAAATAACTTCGTAATAGTTTAAATGCGAAGTTCCCGTAAAAGCAGTTTCATGTGTGAATTAATATAATCAACGACATTAGCTTTATATTGGCCTTATAACGGAGCATTTCGTCAATCCACGTCTCGTTCTTACAGTGGTCAAGCAACGATGACCGCAGGTTATTTAAAGATATAAGGTTCTGGCATGTAGCCGCGCGGACGACTTGATAATACTGGTCTCCATCAATCTGCAGTGGACTATTTCTAAATCCATTGGATTTTAAAACGATATCTGTCGATGGTGGATGGTGGTGTGGTGAGTATCGATTAAGAAGGATGTGATGTAGTGACATTATAATATCAGTTAATGAAATACCCAGCGAAGGTTATTGACGAGCTCGGTGGCTCAGTCGTGAATGACGCGACTTTGACACCAACGCTCGTGGGTTCGATTCCCACACAAGGCGAACATTTGTGTGCATGAATATAGCTGCTTGTCTTGGTCTGCATGTTTTAAGAGAGGCAGGGCGCATCAAAGCAGCCCGTCTGGGGAAGTACCCTCCACCACACAGAAAACCGCAGCCAAATAACTCTCTAGAGGGTTGTTGTGTTCCTGCGTGTGAGTGGGTCACCAGTAAGCTCCCAAGGAGTTGTTGTGTAAGCAGCAGAGGAGGCATCGCGCGAGTGATACTTAATATATCCCAAGCGTTACTAGGCTACGGTTACATCAGGTGGGCTGTATGCCTCCCGACGTAGTATATAAAAAAAGGTTCCTTACAAGCATTAATTGACTATTACCTACCGTTGTAATAGACTCCTTATCCTGTGCCGTTCTTACATTAAAGTATACATGAGGTAGAGGCAAGTGGAGAGCCACGATGTAATTGACAATATAGCTTGTGCAGTATGGATATTAATCAAGGACACATTTATTCTTACGCTGATGATACTGCCATAGTTTTTACGGGAGTAGGTCCCGTAAAAACTATGGGATTATATATTATAACTATTGGGAAACTAAAAAGACGCGCTGATAGTGTACACATTTATTACACTTAACGCGTCAAAAACGAACTAAGTACATATACTTCTCAAAGTACAAAATGACTCAACCACCGTTAGACTACAATATGAAAATTCATACTTGTAACTTTTTGAATAAGTCTACATATAGTAATTGTTCTTGTGGCGTCATTAATAGACTAAGCAACGGGAGGTATCTTGGAGTTATGATTGACCAACGTCTCTCTTGGTATACACACATAGAGATGGAAATGCCAAGAGTCAGAGAGCTTACGTGGGTGTTTAAGAACTTAAGACATGTTGCTGACAATAACTTATTAACTCAGGTATATTTCTCCCTTTCTCAATCTGCCCAAATATACTGCATTACAGTCTGGAGCGGCGCCGTTAAGACCAAATTTTTGGAGCTTGAGAGGGTACAAAGATCCTTGCTAAAGGTCATGTCAAAGTCAAAGTCAAAATCTTTTTATTCCGTAAAAATGGCTACATTTGTTTGGAATCGTCACAATTTTTTTCCCTACCGTGCAGTTTATGACTAGGTGAGCACTGATAAAAATACTGCCAAAAAACTCAGGCATCCCTCTTTTGGTGTCCAAACAAATTTACATATTTTATTAATTACATTATAATTGGATCGACTCACTCCCAGGCATTTTTATCATTAATATAGTCAGATAATAGTCATGTATTTTATGCCTCGCCGTTATTCTACTGAACTGTTCTATAACCTTTGTAACCTACTCTCTGTTCGGAAGTTGTATATTCTGCAGGTTACACTATACGTACATAAAAAGTTACCATATGATCCCGGTATTCTGGACAGAAGAAGGAAACAGTGTTGCACCAGAAGCACAAATGAAATCGACCTTTGCAAGAAAGCAATTATGTTATTAATCAGCCCGTATATACAATATGGTTAATAAGCATATGATATATGCACTATGTCACTCCGTACCTGCAAGATGTCACTAGTACTATGGTTGAAAACTAAGAACTATAACGAAATAGAAGCAAGTCTTTTATCGGTATAATATATTTATCTGACCGAAAACCTGTGTTACATATTAATTCTTAAATAACTATATATTTCCATTATTATACATGATTTTTATAAATTTATAAACAAATAAATTATTACAAATATTTAAATCGACACATCTCTCACTTGCACGTAATCATTGCCCTAAATCACCTATCCTTTCATTCAAACATTCGTTTTACATACATACAGATACACCCGTACATCCTTAAACACACTGTCGTCTTATACAGCTCATATTCTTGCACGTACTATATTGAAATATATTAAAATCAAAATTGTAAAACTTTGTTAAAAACTTAAAATCTACTTTTTAAAACTAGAAATTATTTTCATTTCAATTTTCGTTTAAATATATAAATTTAGAAATTGATAAAATGATGTATTACTTTTATGTACCTCGGGAGAGCGGAGGCTCCTAACACTAGCAATTGATAGCTTAAAAGTAGCCTCCGGTCATTTGTAACATACTATGTCGATAAACTATGTCGATAAAACATTTTTCTGTTTTCTAATTTAATTTAATTTTTTCATTTTCTCATCCACTTGCTCCAATACTACAGTATCAACTGTAATCCTAGTGTTCGTTCTGGTTGTCTCTCTTTCAAATACCATTATCTTGGTTTTCTTCGCATACAATTGTAAGCCTATCTTCATACAATCATCTTTCATTGTTGTAACTAGTGTTTACAGTTCGGATGGTGATTCTGCTATTAATACCGCGTCGTCTGCATAAAGCAGGCAGTTGACCACTGAGTCACCCATTCGCATTCTCACATTATTCTTTTTTATACTCTGAAGATAGCTAAAGCTAAATTGAATTTAGAAAATCAAGCTGAAAGAATGAAAGCTATATCGGCTAATAAGCATCCAAATGTGAAAGTTGGTCAAAATGTAAGAGAGTACCTGACATCCACTGAGCTAAAACTGACCCGAAAAGCATTATTGCAGTTGTGGTAGATGTAAAGGAAAACGATTTTTACCACCAAAACCAAAACTGCACCAAAACTGGAGTACTAAAGCAGCTATACGCTGAGAACCAGTTTACTTTATGCTCTGAAGATTTTGTAAAAATAGAAGAGGTTGTTAGAGATAAAGAAGAATTCAGTTCTCGCTCGACTGCGGCGGCGTTCGCGCACGTTCGTTGTTCCGATTGTAATATTTTGTAATCGACCCCTATCCGATCATGGTTAAGTGCAATAAGTGTGTAAAACTTGTAAGCAAGAAGTTCCCAGGAATTCAATGCTCAAAATGTAATAAATGGCTGCATGCAGAATGTGCCTCGATATCACACGGTCAATTGGGTGCTTTATCCAAAACGGACGCAGTTGACTGGAAATGTTCAAGTTGTGCCAGTGGGACGAAATCGAAGAGGCTATCATGTATCTTGCCGGAAACAGAAGAAGACGACGATTCCACAGAACATGAAGCTGTAATTAATCCAATTGTCGAGAAAGTAATGATCGATATTCGCCGACAGATAAGGGAGGTCGTTCGAGATGAAATTCAAACTGCCCTCCAATTTTATTCGGACAAAATCGATGATTATGAGCAAAAATTAAAGGATTTCGAAACGGATGTGAAGGCGGTAGAAAACCAGTGCAACGATTTAAGAAACATTTGTAAAAACATGAAATTAAAAAATGACATTTTGGAACAAAAACTCAACTCCCTGGAGCAAAATAATTTGAGTAATAACATTGAAATTTGCGGGGTAACTGAAGAGGAAGATGAGAGCATTAATAAAGTTGTTACAAATATATGCAATACACTAAAATTAAACCAGAATGACCATATTATATTCCCAAATGATTTAAAAATAGGTCTAATAAGGCCTATTTACAAAAAAGGTAGCCATGCAGAAGTAGATAACTACAGGCCTATAACTATATTATCAAGTATCGATAAAGTAGTTGAGAGGTACTTTGGTTCAGAAATTAAAAAGTTCTTATCGAATAATAACATAATTAATCAAAGGCAATATGGATTTCAAAGGAACCGAAGTACATCTCAATTATTGTCGGACTTTTCTAACGAAATATGTGACTATATGGACAAAAGGCTACATGTTTTAGCAGTATTTGTCGATTTTCAAAAAGTTTTTGATGTTTTAAATTATAGTATACTTTTTCCAAATTACAGCAAAGTGGCATACGGGGCCCCTTGTTGGATTTCATTAAGAACTATCATACAAATAGATTCACAGCGGTGAGTGTAGCCAACATACGCAGTGACTTGTTTCCTACTGAACAAGGTACAGCACAGGGTTCGATAGCAGGTCCTATAGAATACCTTTTGTATGTAAATGAAATGTGCAGTTTGTTTAAAGAGGGCTCTGTGTATCAATTTGCCGACGATACATGCCTAGTAGTTGCTCATAAAAACGTAACAGAAGCTGAAAAAATAATGCAACGAAATCTTGACTTATTGTGCAAGTGGGTACATGATGTTCGGTTGGTAATTAATGCAAAAAAAACAAAACTAATGCATATACATAGTTCACAATTAAAGACCAGTACCACACCACGAGTCGTAGCACATTCACATGAGTGTATGCATAATAAAGATATACATGCATGCCAGTGTATGCCCTTAGAAATTGTACACAAACACACATATTTAGGTTTAATAATTGATAACAGATTTAACTGGGGGCCGCACATCGAGTATGTGTGCAATAAGCTAAGATCAATTAATTCAAAAATGGTAGTATTGAGATTTAAGTTACCTTATAGTATATTAAGAACGATGTACTTATCACTAGCGGATTCGGTGATTAGTTATGGTTTGAGTAGTTACGGCCGTTCCTATAAAACGTATTTGGAGAGCATCTATAACCTGCAAGTCAACCTACTTAAAACCATTTTACCAAAACAAATTAAAGCAAGATTAAAAAAACAAGAAATTGATATATTTACGCACTGCAAAGTTGTGAATGTCTTCAATAAATTTAGGATGGCCATTGCTGGCGAATACTGCAACAGAATTGAACAACTGCATAAAAGGTCACGGGAAAAAAATCTAAGACAAAATTTAAGTCAATTGAATACTTATGCGTTACCAAACTATACAAACGTATATAGTAAACGAAAATGGGAGTACTTACTACCTGACATACTTAACAATCTACCTAGTAATCTATTGAAAAACATATTAAATAAACCAACCAAAATCAAAATAATATTAAAAAAATACTTTATCGATGGAAATAACAATAATATGTAGTGTTCAATTCTGTGTAATATATATAAGAAATTGATATTTAATTAACTAATATCTATGTTAAAGTTGTATAATATATATGTTAAAGTTATATAGAGAACTCGCCACTTGGTAAATAAGCCACTGCGATGGCTTCAACTAATGGCTATGCATGTATGTCCAAGATTATGTATTTTTGTTTTGAATAAATAATATAAAAAAAAAAAAAAAAAAAGTGAGTCCTCGAGAAGTTGTCGTTGACTCGTTGATTCAAAAAGAAGAAAAAGAGTCAAAGAAATGCGCTTGCAAGTCATCAGGATTACTTTGCAATTATAAATGCTATAGTAGTTTGTAGTAGGATATGTTTTTTAAGAAGATAATTTAATTAGTGTTATTTTTGAAAATAATTTTAAAATTACAAGTTACTAATAAGCAAAAATACTTACCAAATAAAAATATTTTTCTATAGGTAAGGATTCGATTGATTGCTAATATGATTTATAATTACTTTGTTTCATTACTGATAGTAAGTCCGAAAAATTGTTCCCCTTTTAAATACTTACATTTACTTTTAAAACCTGAGATTTACCGTAGTTGGGGCTTTTACAGTAACACGAACGTTATTATTAAATATGATTTTTATGTGTTTTAGATACATCTTACAAGTATAATAGTTATGGGCACAGGATATGTACCAATGTATATCTTCGGCAGGGGCCGCTCTAGAAGCGAACATATAGAGGTATGCTCCGTTTTTCGGACACCGTGTTTTATGAGAAAGTGATGTCAGGAGCCTTAGAAACCGGCGAACGTGCATGAAAAGAGCAATTAATGTTAAAGAAGCGAGTTAGATGTGTGAGGATCGAGTCATGTGGAGCTCGGTTCTCTCTGCTTACCACGCAAGGGATTTGGCCTGAAATTAAAAAAAAAAAAAGTCCGTTATGGGATAGGCAGAGGTAATTGAGCGTTAATTGACCCTGTCTATACACTGTATATACATATCGCTAGCTTATTTTACATTCATTCTCATGCATGCACACTGGTTACCATGGTTCCCGAGTTCACCGTCTTCTAAAACACGACCAATTTGGTCATTGTAGGTGAATCTTGCCTTATATATATTATATTTAAAAGAAAAGATCCATGTGGAAGACAGTTTATTACAAACTAAAAAATATTTTTAATTAATCAGTACCAAATTACAAATAACCTAATTCAAATATCCAATGATTCCGCAAGCTACAGCGGGACCAGACGTGCCGGTGAGGGCACTGTCTTCAGTGCTAGCCCTGCCGTAGTCGTCTTCACTCTTTGTTATGGCCAGAGACCTGCCGACCACAGACCTTGGCCCTGCCAGGGATATCAGGTGGTCGACGATTTTAACGTTGACAGTGGCGCCTTCTTCGGCTTTGATGTTTCCAAGGTCGCCGACGTGGCGGATGGGGTCGCGTGGGCCGCCGTGACGACCCTGTGGACAAGGTTCGTATTGAAATATAATTTCTGGATGTACATTAATCCACGCCGTCAACTTCGACTACTTACTACTTTCTTGGAAACCATATTTACTGACAGGAATACTGGGTATTTCTCTTAAAAAATTTTTGTTAAGAAAATTTTAGATACAAATTCTACTTTCTCCCAACTTTATCCCGTTTCCTAATCCTTTAGAATTGGCGAAGTCGGTCCACCGAAAGATTTGGCGAAAATACTGATTTAGACATGGAGCGTCAGACCACAAATCAGAGCGAAATTCTTAGATTAGGACACACGTTACACGAATAATAATTTGATCAAATATGAATATTTAATTTGAATTTCAGTAAAGTTGTTTCATGGAGTTGCAAGTGGTTGTTAAGTGTTGCCTTGCTCGGCTCCTGCATGTTTCCACTTTTGATTTATATATGTATATATAATATCGACATTCTTTCATTCCACAACCTTTCTATGTGCTCATAACTTATATTGACCTTTGTGAAGTTCGGCCTAAAAATAGGGAATGTAGTGATATTCAGCGATTTGTCTGTTGTTAACCTAATTTTGACCTCTGACAAAAGTTATCCAATTCTCAAAGTACCTACTTTTATTCAGCGATTATGTAGTAATTTTGAAAATCTGGACGCGGTCAGCGGCTTGGTGCTAACTGTACCAGGAAACTGAGGTATTGAAATGATAGCTGCGGAGATATTAAGGTGCGAGTGAAACTCCATTTGCATTGTTGCAAATGTCCATTGTCTTATACAAACGCTTCATATCACGCGAACCATAAGCTTGTTGCCATCCGACGTACGTCCGGGCTACCTGCTACTAAGCAGTCACCGCAAACAATGGCTCTTTCACTGCAACGGGTACACTCGCGCGTACAACAGCTAGTTATATATTTAACTAGCTGTGCCCGCGACTTCGTCCGCGTGGAATTTAATAATGAAGTTATTGTTCAGTTCGCAGAGTTTACTATAACTTATTAATTCTGTATTTCGCGTATAGAAACCTATGCTAATTTTAATGAAATTCTTCTATTTTGTGATCGCACCCCCGAAGGGGAAGATATTTCCCCCTAATTTTAACAGTTTTTCATATTTTACGCAGGAACCATAATATTTACGGGATAAAAAGTACCCTATATTGTGCTCTGAACAGTCGTCTACCTACCAGTGAAAGTCCCGTCAAAATCGGTCAAGCCGTTTCAGAGATTAGCCGGAACAAACAGACAGACAGACAAAAATTGAAAATATATTCATTTTGGTATATGTACCGTGTATATATCTATATGCATTTAGTAAAAAGCGGTTATTTTAATATTACAAACAGACACTCCAATTTTATTTATCTGTATAGATTAATTTAGTCCATACTAACATAATAAGCGATGAAGTGTGGTCCGATATCCTTGCAGTTGTCCTTGATGGCGCCGACCTGGTGAATGTGGACCCCGTGAAGACCCGCAGACAAGCCCGTCACGTTGCCTTCGATGGTCACCGGACCATTGGGCACTATCTGCGTGAACACGAGCTCCCCGCCGACGCCTGATTCTTCATCATCTTGGAGATTGACTATTGCTTGCAGACCTGGCGCTGATCTCGGGCCCTATGGAAGAAAAAGAAAATGCCCATGATAGTATCTAGACGGTAGTGCTTGTTTATTATACTATGCCAAGCGCCAAATAAGCATTTGACCAGCCTGCTGTGAAGCGTTTACAATTATACAAAGAGTATGGTCGGCGTGTTGTCACCCCAGTTAACACCCAAGCTTACGTGCACCTTCACTCACTTCTACATGGTGGAGTTACTTCCCCAGTCGGACTGTTTGCCAATTATCCTTGTGCTCTTACCTTTTAGAGCATCGTTTTACAAGAACCATACGGCCCGATTGGAGTAAAGGGGTTACTTTTGGGCGCGTGTAACACAAGGAGTTGGCGCTGCTAACGAAGCAGTTTTGTGTCCTCCTAGACTTTGCTTGCACAGAGCAGTCTAAACTTTATGCGCTCCACAGACAGCAGCGGGACTACGGTAACGGAACTGCTAGGAAACTCAAAGACTACGCACCTGTTAACATACGAGTAGACTAACAGAAAAGGTACTTATAAAGAACAATGAGAGCGAAAGGGAGGCAGGTGATTTTACTTACTCGTATGTATACTACATTTTTTTATACCACTAAGGTGTAATAAGAAACATACGGCTTGCCTGAGGGTAAACAGTCACCGTAGCCTATGGACATTTGCAACACCAGGGGTGTCACTCATGCGTTGCCGACCCTAAAATTACATTCTAGCTTCTGTCCCCATAGCTTCCCGAGGGGAGGCGGAGGGTGGTTTTCCGCGGTGGTTAGAGTCCCTTCTTCAGCTCCCAGATAACCTAACTTAGGTAGGTATATCTATAAAACCCTGAGTCAAATTTGATGTTGTTTTAATATATTGTTACTGCAGCCTAAAAGGGACATTGTTGTTTCGATTCGACATTATTTTAGGTTGATTATCGCAAAACTTCACGTCATGGGTATATGTTTTTATTTGTTTACAAACGCAGAGTTTTTAAAATGGACGCCTGTTACATTGCATTAGCAAAATGTTATTAGCTACGAATTGATGCACATTTGATTTACTGCAGGCGTTTACTGAATTCAGCGAAACAACCGTTTGCTTTGTCGACGATAAAAAGGTGACCATATGTCGTACGTAAGTTTGATTAACTGTGCGTATTTAATTTAAATTATAGCCATGTATGTACCCATGTATGTATTGCTACTATTTTTCACAAGTTCACCTCGGAGGATTGTATTCTTCCTACGAGTACGTACATCACTAGTAATCTCCTAAGGAGATTGATGGCGACTGCAGTGGAGACGAGATATCGTCTTACCTAAGGTAACAGTTACACTTCAGGCATTATGTATGTTCGTT
This sequence comes from Pyralis farinalis, assembly GCA_947507595.1. Lineage (NCBI taxonomy): Eukaryota > Metazoa > Arthropoda > Insecta > Lepidoptera > Pyralidae > Pyralis > Pyralis farinalis. The sequence goes on along the minus strand of OX382268.1, from coordinate 34,518,713 downwards.
CGCATACTCGCGTTGTTTAGAAAAAGTTTTAACAAAAATAATAATAAGCTTATACCATACAAGGCACTTTTTGCACCAAAAGGAAAGTACATAAAAAAATGCGATCTCTACCAGACAACCTTAGGGTAGAGGAGAAGTAAAGAAACAAGTAAGCAAGGTGGCGCAGGGCAAAGCGTAGGAGAGGCAAAGTATTCATAAATATATATAAATAAATACGTATATTACACATACATACACATAATTAAGAAATTGATATATACATTGAATAAATACACACAGTCAATGGAACTATTGAGACTGAGAAGAAACACAAAGAAAATGAAGCTGATTACGTAATATTAATAAAAAAATTGTAGACCTGAGTATTAGATATTAATTTCAACTTGATAGGTCCACCCTTTCTGAGAAAAAGGGCCTTGACAGACAAACAGATAAACAACAAAGTGATCCTATAAGGGTTACGTTTTCCTTTTAAGGTACGGAACCCTACAAAGAATAATGTTTCTAACGAAGGGCTTGTAGAAGTTATCAAGAGTCTTTCAGAAACAAATATAGATATACCGTATAGGGACATCATCACAATGGAAGCTTCAGTGTAACAGTCCGACTCCGATAAGGTACGAGCCCTGTGGTCGAGTGGTTAACAATTGCTATTTTAACACCAACGCTCGTGGGTTCGATTTCCACACAGGACATTTATGTAGATACATTAACATATCTGTTTGCCTTGGATGATTTAAATAGGGCGCATCAAAACAGCCCGTCTGGGGAGGTACCTCTTCCTCACAGAAAACCGCAGCCAAATAACAACTCCCTAGAGGGTTGTTGTATTCCTGCGAGTGAGTGAGGTCACCAGTAAGCCCCTAAGAAGTTGCTGTGTTAGCAGCAGAGAAGGCATCGTGCGAGTGATACTTAATGTATTACAAGCGTTCATAGGGTAAGGTAACTGCTTTACATCAGGTGGGCCGTATGCTTGTATTCCTTCCGACGTTATATATAAAAAAAGCTTGACCGGTTTTGTGGACGTAGTCGTTACTGTGAAAAAATATCTTATTAACTATGTATTTTTTTCTCATCATCTCAATATCATAAACTGACCGTCAATAAAAAAATGTTTTCGATTAGCCATTGATTATGATACAAGGAAGTTATATTTATGACATAATTAGAGCTTGCAATAAGAAAAACGAAGATTAAAATAAACGATTATACGAGTGAATATATTTATAATTTTGTAGAAGTAAGTAAAAGGGAGCGATGGTATATGCGATCACTTTAAAATAATAAATGTGAAACCGACGCTTGTGAATATAAAAACAATCTTGTCACTTTAACGAGCATTCGACTTCAATGAAGTCGGGTGCTCATTTCGTATTATTTTGTTTAAAACTTTGTTCCTTGAAATTACTTGGGACCACGTTGGGATAAATCACAATTAAAAATAATACAACACTCCTTAAAAAATGATTCAATCCAACCAATATCCGATCATGAACAAAAATGCACACCTGATATGAATTAGTTACCGTAGCGTAGCCTATAACCGCTTGCAGTATGAATATCGCTAACGTGATATCACCTCGCTGTTAACACAGAAACTCCTTGGTAGCTCAAAACATCACTTACTCGCAGGAACACAACAACCCTCCAGAGAATAGTTACTTAGTTATCGTCTTCTACGAAGTGGAGATACTTCTTCAGTATCTGATTTGATGCGCTCTACCTCTTTTAAAAACCACATCCAAGACCAACAGGTTTGTACAGGTACAGATAAATGTTTGTCCTTTGTGAGAATCGAACCCACGAAGCCCTGCCTCTCTTTCACACAGATCCTCGTTTGTTAATTAGTAGGATACACTCCTAACTAACAAACGAGGATCTGTGTGATCTTTAGGTCGAAGTTAAGTAGTTTAAATATACGTTTCTTAGTTTAAATATACCCACAGACAGCGCATACCATGGGTTAGATGGAGTGGTCTAAGCTGAAAAGCATCGAAATTAAAGCGCCTATATTATTTATTTAGGGACCACATCCCTTGTGCTCCCAAACCAATAAACTTGACTGCGCATAAAGGCGTGTTACTCGCCAAATCGTAGTGTTTTAGCAATTCGAGCCTACGGTCAATGGAAGGATATATTAACGCGAACGTGAGACGCGATGTTGGCCGTGGACTGAGCAATAAAACTGCGCCCTCTACTTTAGCTCCCGACTTGATTTACAACGCAAAATCGTTTCATCGGTCATCTCCAACAACGGTCAACGTTAACTCCTTATCTATTTTTTATTCATCGCCATTGAACAATTAAAAATGTAATAAAAGGAACAACATCAATATAACACCCGCGAAAGATACACGCGCTTTGTTACAGCACACGGCACTCATTTCAACATACATTTCGATATGTTACATTTCGATTTTGAATCATATTTCGTGCTGCATTCAATAAAGGTCAAATCATATTGTCAAACTTAACATTTATTTATTTATTTCTGTCAACTTACAGCTAATACAGCTATGGTTACATGCGATGGTGCAGCAAAATATTTATTCGATAGAAAACAAAAATAAAATTCTTATAAACTAATACCTAATTTTTGTAACTAATCATATACAGTGCTGCCTTCGTGAATTCACTTAGAGTGCATGAGAAAAAGTAGGCTCTTTACCTATAACGTTTAGAGTATGGAGTGCGCGCGTTAGGGGTGCTTCCTTGATCAGATTGGTCCTGCTGTGTGATATCGCGAGAAGCAGCGGTTTGAATCGCCGCCACACATATCTATTCGGAACACACAGCCCCATCGACTTAAGTATATCTGCATGATAAGTTTTGCCTCGAATTATGTTAAAATATACAGAGCGGTCGCGAGTTCACTAACCCTAAGTTGGTACCCTGTCAGGCCTATAATAATCAACGGTGGGTACATTAGAGGATAAAACCGCCATGGAGCCTCATATACAAGTATCTCATAAACTTTTTGTTCTTAACTGCACAGTACAAAGTTGCAACGTTACAAATTGAACACCGATCATGAAACACATGGTTTGGTATTGTTCGGAGCAAAGTAAATATAGGTAAGTAATAATGTAAAGGTCATGCGACAGCACTTGTGTCCTTGCCTTCAAGATTTAAAGCCCAAAGTGTCATCCAAAGTAGACAGTACTTACTGTAAATTACATTTTATATCTGTCTTATTATCATTTAGAAACTGGTTTCCTTTGCAGTTGCGTGACTTTGATGAAAGATTACTTTATAATGACGTAGTCTCGGCTCAATGTATATCGCTTACGAGTACATAAATTGCGACTTAACTTACTGTGACACCGTTGTAGATTTTGCAAAGGTACTGAGTACAAGACACCATAATCTTAAAACACTGTACTACTAAATTCCACCCAAACTCATTCTCGGTCCAGACAGTATACCTTCGAATACTTTGTCATTCAATAAGGCTCAATTACTTCACTCCTTCAAACATCTTGACAATCCTTACTATTTTTCCTTAAATATTACGTAATCAGCTTCATTTTCTTTGTTTCTTCTCAGTCTCAATAGTTCCATTGACTGTGTGTATTTATTCAATGTATATATCAATTTCTTAATTTATGTGTATGTATATATATACATACATACGTATTTATTTATATATATTTATTGGGTATATAAATTTACGTGGCGTAGGTGTACTTTGCAAAGTGAATACTTTCACTTCACTTTCGGATCACTTTGTTGTCTGTCTGTCCGTCTGTCAAGGCCCTTTTTCTCAGAACGGGTGGAGCTATCAAGTTGAAATTAATATCAAATACTCAGTTTTATGTGTGTTCTGATTAAGACAGAAACTCTAATAATGACATGTTGTAAGTGTATTCAAGATATAAGAGCATTCATACTTGTAACATATTCTTATAGATGTATGTAAGGAAACGTAATTCAATATTAATAAGAACCGTGGTATTATACGGGCACTTTATAAATTTAATACCTATGATTCTTAACTGACACTTACAGATACATTTGACCTTAAAAGTGACTTTACTATGAGTTTTATAAGATTTCGGTTCTTACCAGAGCATTACATAACATTCATATAAAACCTGTTTTTCAAAGTGTGAATCCTCTCACCTAAGACTTATTAAAGAGGAGCGAGTACGTACAAAGTCTTACAAGTGTCTTATATAACTCTTTACTTATTTATTTATAGTTATATATTTTCCTCTTGTGTTGTGTTGTCTGACTTCCAAAATTGTTTTTGGTTCCGTAAAAAAAAAAAACGACATTTTTCTGATGACAATGTACAAAGTATTACAAGTAATAGTAATTGTAGTAATCGAAGTAGTGAAAATGAATCTGAAGTTAAGGATTATGAAAAAAAATTACAATTGCGGGAAGATATAAAAAAATAGATGATTAAATGTAATATATCACATTCAACTTATAATGAACTAGCTGTCATTCTTAATAGAAGAGTGAATTATATTTTACCGGTCGATATCCATAATTGCAACCATACTTAATACGAGCTCGGCTGCTCAGTCGTGAATGACGCGACTTTGACACCGACGCTCGTGGGTTCGATTCCCACACAAGGCAAACATTTGTGTGCATGAACATGTCTGTTTGTCTTGGTCTGGGTATTTTCTATGTATAATAAGTATGTATTTACAAACAAAAAAAATGTATTTACGTATGTTTATCAGTTGTCTAGTACCCATAACACAAGCTTCGCTTACTTTGGGGCTAGATGACGCTGTGTAATTTGTCTGCCAATATTTATTTATTTATACTGAATACCTGCCCAAAAACATACAAAAATTTACTAACTAGGCGTGCCATGTGTCAATAAGTCTCGTAACGTGATTTAAAATAACTGACAATCTTCCTCAAGGAAATATGTTATCAAATGCATTTTTTTTCTAATCCGCCTAGCCTAGTATATTAAGAGATTAACATTTTATTCCATCAAATAAACAAGATTTTAATTTCATGATCTATTGTAAGTTTATATATGCTCTAAAATAACTTAGCATTTGAACCTGGGAAAGGCTATAACATCATACCATATCGGGTAGAACCACGAGAAATAGCTAATTTTAAGATTGATTAACATTGTCAATATATTTGCCTCATTTGGCTTACTTTTAGTTTATGAAGGACCCCTAAATTATAAATCGTAATATGGCTGCGTGGACAATGAATTAAGATTTTGTTAGACTTAACGAGTGCGATTTAAACCATAAATAAGTATATCGAACTTGTATGGTTCTGATGAAAGACTTATAAGTTTTGAAAAATGATGATTAAACGCAATGGCGACATTTTGATATATTTTTACAAATTATTTAATATATTTTTATATTTAAGATACATTTTTAACACGGCCTGTGAAAATATTCAAACTCAAATTTAAAAGTAATCGAGAAAAACTATTTGTTACTTATTAACCGTGTATGGTACGTGACAAATACATTGGTAAAATAAATAAAGGTACAGACATTATGTAAATAAAAAGACTGAAAACATAATACTTACGTTTTTGTTGTGTCTTCCTAATATTCAATATTGTAAAATTACACAAGCGCGACCACTCCGCGGATTACTATTACAATCTTATTAGAAGAGCACAAAGAGGTCTACAAGTGATATTACACTTAAAGTAGCATTGTTAAGATGCCATTTTAAGTTTCATATAAGTGTGTTTGTTCTTATTAAAGCATCAGCAAGAGTTTTGTGAGATTAAAAATACACTTTGTGAAAGCGTTCTAAGGCAGTTATAAGGCTGAATAGACTTAAACTGCGCCAAAATCCACACTTAGAGCGGTCTGTAAGTGTGATATAAACCGGAATAAATTGTAGTCTTGGGATATTTCTAAGATTATTTTTTGCTGGTTGGGCAGTATCGAACGACGAAAGAGAAGAACAACTTGTCAATTATGTGTCGAAACTGATCGACCAGAAACCATCATCGGACGTGGGAGGAGACGTCAATTAAAATGTGATAAAATACTAATCACGCACGCCAATCATCGAGTGTCACTTACCCAAGTCCTTGGCACCGCTCGGCCGATTACCGGCACGCAAAAATTGCCAACGTTTGATTACTGTGTCACCGTGGCAAGCGGACGTTGCAATGGACTGGAACGACACTATATGCTCTGCTTGGTCATACAGAAGTCAACACAAAAGCGGATAATTAAATAAATAAATAAATAAATATTCTCGGACAAATTACACAGCGCCATCTAGCCCCAAAGTAAGCGAAGCTTGTGTTATGGGTACTAGACAACTGATAAACATACGTAAATACATTTTTTTTTTGTAAATACATACTTATTATACATAGAAAATACCCAGACCAAGACAAACAGACATGTTCATGGACATAAATGTTTGTATTGTGTGGGAATCGAACCCACGAGCATTGATGTCAAAGTAGCGTAACAACGCGTTTCACCACTGCGCCACCGAGCTCATCATTCTACAATTCTACATACGGATGATCTCACTTATTTGCCGTTTTTAAAAGCTTTTATTTAATTTATATACAACATCAAAGTGGAAGGATGTAGGAGCTGAGAAAGTTGAAGACTCACTTTCTATGGACAAATTGGTCATGCTTTATCAGCAGGCATGTTTCCGACGAGCTCGGTGGCTTAGTCGTGAATGACGCGACTTTGACACCAATGCTAGTGGGCTCGATTCCGACACAAGGCAAACATTTGTGTGCATGAACATGTTTGTTTGTATTGGTCTGGATGTTTGAAGAGAGTAGGGCGCTCTCTCGAGGGTTGGTGTGTTCCTGCATGTGAGTGAGGTCGCCAGTTAGTATTTATGTAAGCTAGTCCTAAGGAGCTGCTTACATAAAGGTATTGTTGTGACATGAGGTGGAGAAATGTGGATAGAATTTTCAATGTACAGAAAATTGAAACTACCGAACCGAGGAGTACAAAATAACAAGTACAAAAAAATAGCTGGCAGGGAAGGGAATAGATGTAACAAGGGGAAAACAACAAAAAGAAAACGTCAGATCGAGTACGTTATAACTCCGTTTGATTGAAAGTAGATCTGCGGATCTGCTGGGATACTTTCTAGCAGAAGGATGAGTACCTATGAGTTATTACACGAATCTACTCGTACTATCAACCGAAGGAGTATCCAGGGTAAGGTTTTTAAGAGAGGTAGGGCGCATCAAAGCAGCCCGTCTTGGGAAGTACCTCTACCTCAAAGAAAATCACAGCCAAATAACAACTCTCAGGAGGGTTGTTGTGTTCCTGCATGTGAGTGAGGTTGCCAGAAGCTCCTAAGGAGTTGCTGTGTTACCAGCAGAGGTGACATCGCACGTATTAATGTATTACAAGTCATAGGCTACGGTAACCGCTTTCCCTCAAGTGGGCTGTATGCATGTATGCCTCTCGATGTTGTGTAAAAAAAGGTGTTTGATGACACAGGTGTGTTTTATTTAAGATTTTATTTTCTGTGATAACTGTTCTGTGATAACATTATAGATTACTAATAGTATACTATTACAGTGGATGATGTTCATAGCAAGTACCAATGTCGTCATGGGTCGTGACGCGTAAACAAATTTTGACAGTTACGCATAAATCCTAAATAATGGCTATAACATGATTCAATCTGTGTTATGGCTGTAGGCTCACGCGCGGATTTCGTGTGTTACGCAGCATTGAGATGTTAAATGTTTCCTTCATGACAATCTCAAACTAAAATGATGTAACAATAACCAGGAAGAACGTAGAACAATTAATAGGTACCTAGACTGTTCTTAGAAAATTGATATCCATAAAAAAATGTTAACGAAGCTTTAACTTACAAAATATCTACAATGAGTTAAGTAATTTTTCTTGAGATAATTTCATCCTACAGTATAGCTTATTTTTTTTTGTTTTTTATACAACGTCGAGAGGCTTTGAAGCATACGGCCCACCTAATGTAAAGCAGTTATCGTAGCCTAGTACTAGCTTATGTCACTATCACGCGAAAGTAGAAAGATGTAGGTGCCGTAGAGGATCTAGAGTCTAACCACGACTAAATGGATCGGTTGTCAGATGTCAGGAGCCCTTGAAACCGGCCAGCGTGTATGAAAAGAGCTGTAAATATTATAGAAGCGAGTAAGGCGTATAAGGAAAGAGTCATGTGGCGCTCAGTTCGCTCTGCCTACCCCGCAAGGGACTTGGCGTGGAGTGATAAATAGATATATGTCATTATTAGCCATTATCAGTCAACTCAGCCACAGGATGCTGGTAAACACATACCTCTATTCACATTCATGTCTTGCCTGGCCATGTTGTTCTTTAAATATATATATATATATATATTTGTCGCAGGGTAATGACGATAACGGGGATTTCCCGACATCCCTAGGGACATCACGAAATCACGACAGATGTTGAATAGGTACTCTTTACTATTACGTGTTCTTACTAAAAATGTCCAGTGATATGACAAAATGCTAATATAAATACATTCAGTGATACGTTTCACTAAACATAATCTAGCAAAATGAGATAAGTATTAACTGATATAAAATGAAACAAGATTGATAATAACTATTTAAAAAATTAGAAAAAATAAATAGTATTTTCTTTAATCCACCGTGGCGCTCTGCGACAATACCATAGTAATCTTCCGTTGAAATAATTGAATCAATACTTTTGGTAAGAAGACGCAATTGAAGAGATTATTGTGTCTATCATTATTAATAAAGCTCTTTTAACGGTTACACTTACAGCAGCTAAGTCGATTTGCTTCTCAGCCCGGTTCCCGGCGATGGGGTACACTGGTCTGCTGAGATCCTGAAAAAAAATATAGTATTTCTTTATTAATAAATGGGGGAGAATTAGGGGAAAATTAGAATTTTTTTTTATATAAGGTCGGGAGGCATACCTACATACGGCTCACATGATGGAAAGCGGTTACCACAGTTTATGAATGCTTGCAATACATTAAGTATACTTGTATGCCTCCCGTAGTATACAAAAGAAAAATAAGGGAATGACAATAACCGCTAAGTTACTCCAAAGCTTAATTTTTAGAACCCAATAAGGCGATCTTAATGGCCTTAAGCTATGACGGTAGGGCACCTAGTCATTTTGTCACTAACCATTATTATACTACTTGATTATATAAAATACTTACGAAAGTGACGATTCATAAAAATATATTATACGCGGTTATACCTTCACAAGATACAGTTTGAACTAACTAAATAACGCGACGAACATGGAATCTCCTCCATTTTGAAATTGTTTAAAATTTAAAAACAATTATACAGAAGTCTAAAATTACAGAAGATTAATATGTAGATCTTTTTAAATTAGTGTATAGACTAATTTTACAGATTAAAATTACAGAGGGAGCATAGACTAATTTAAAAAGATTTATATATTAATCTTTATATATTCTATACTCCCATAGACTAATCTATAAATATCGAGGTATGTCCGTATGTCCGAATACCCAGTTCAACAAACTTGTAAACGCAGCAAAAACTATGTTACAGTTTGCTGTCATTAGGTAGTTATCAGTTTTTGCGCTCAGTGCTTCTGCTAATTTTATAAAACTTATTTTAATATTATTAGTATTATTGACCAACTGGTCGTCAGTTCGAATCCTTTCGGGGGCATGTACCACTAAATTCGTCTTTTCGGATTAATGTATTTATCACTTGCGGTGAAGGAATACATCGTTAGGAAACCTACAAGTCCAGGAAATTATATTTCGAAAGGCGTGTGACCTAACCTAAGATAGATCTGGTTTTCTCTCTGGATTGAGGAGGCCTGACGGCATTCGCTTCATGTAAAAATCAGTATCTTCACCAATTCCTTAGGCTTCGGTAGCGGACCCCGCCAATCTTAATGGATTAGGAAACGGGATAATGTTAAGAAGAAGAAGAGAACTCACCATTATCTTCAGAGCCAATCTCACATGCACGTGGTACTCCCTGCCCACTAGCAAAAGGGGGTCTACTTTAGAATGTCTATTTAAGAGCAGCATGACTAAGGAACCTGGGAAACCGTAACCAAATGACAATTCTTTGTAGGATTGTGAGGCCACTAGGGGGCTGCTCAGAAGGCGCTGGTTAAATAGCGGTGTAGGCACTATTTCAATGATAGATACTTAGGTATCTATAAGTCTAGACAGCGTGTATGGGCTACGGTTATCGCTTCATACAAGCAGATCGTATGCTTATTTCTCACCCTACCTTACTAAAAACAGGTTCCGTCCAAAGAACGTTCCGTGCCACTAAAACGTTACGATAACTTTACGTTTATCGTACACGCTCTTTGAATTTCATGAAAATAAATCGGATCACTGACAAACGTCCACAAAAAAAAATATTTTCGCTCTGACTCGATTTAGAGGCACCTCCACAACCCAGAGGGAAAATCAGATCTGTTTGAGGTCAGGTCACACGTCTTTCGAAATATAGGAAGTGGGGCTTCCTCATGATGCTTCCTTCACCGCCGAGCCATTAGTAATTACAAACGCCTATGTACATAAATTGGAAAAAAAAATATTTACTGATACATACTCACACCAGGATTCGAACCAGTTCGTTCTCAAATCTCTGAACATGATATCCGTGAGCTGTATTCGCATTACAGAATAAATACGTAAATACACATTGTATTTACGCGAGGTGCGGGTGAGCCTTGTTTACTTTATTTCTTTTGTAGTGGGACAACAATACAATCACTATATATGCCAGTGAATACAATAGATTCATCGGCGATTGTTCATGGTTGATACCCCTGTCTTCAATTGGTTCCTTTTATCTAGCCTTGAGATAATTTAAACTTAAAATAATGTTGTAAACCAGGCATACAATCCGCCTGATGTGAAGTAGTTACCGGCGCCTATAAATGCATTTAACATTAGCAGCGTCACTATCCCCTCTTCTTCAGCCCTCACTCACTCGTAGGTTCAGAACAACTCTTCAGACAAAGTAAATATTTTGTTTCCGTCTCCTGTAAGGCCGAGATCCTTAACTAGAGATGTTCTTTGAATATCGCTGTGATTTATCTCCTTTTTACCATATTCTCATCTGAATCTTGGTGGCAGTATTAACTTACCAGTCAGTAAAGCTCAGATGCGAGTCTAGCTTTGCCTACAAAAGTGATTACGTCCACTGATATCCCGTATTTGTCAAAAACTTCATTGATTTATATGTTACATTGATTGATTTAGTTGTTGCAATTAATAAATAACCGGACATATTAATTAATACTACGGTATTAAATAATTACTACGGCTTTTTAATCGGCCTAAAAATAAAGCCTTCAGAAAGATACTCAATTTCAGCATAATACTACAATTACATTTGATTGGAAAATAATTCCTAAGATTTTATTACATAATAGTGTCTGTTCTCTTCGATTTTAGGCATTAAAAGTAACCTATACGTTAATCTAGCATTATTTGTGTGCTAAACTTTATTTAAATACTAAGCCGTTTTTACGAGTAACAGGAAGTGGGGAAACCTAGAAAACATGCTAAAATATAATTACACTCACATATAAATAAGGCTCCATAAACACTTCGTACACATTGCTCTGATAGTCTTCTATAGCCGGCAAAGTCTTAATAATGAGGTTTCTCCCGTACCCTGGAATTCCTTGCAAGGTCTTGCCGTTCAGAACAGCAGCGAGCCATAGTAACTGGCCGAAGAACACGTACAACCGCAGATTCATATTTAAAAATGAAAATTTACAAATGGAACTCACAACACGTGTTTAGCAGTCAACCGATTGGGTACCAATGATTTTACACCACGAAATCAAGTTTTTGCCAAGTCGAGACGGTTAAACGATGCGATGGGCTGTCATTACTTGAATCCCTAGAAGCCAAGGTTCTGTAATTGAGCCGTATGACGTAATGATAACTTAGACACGGCATTGTTTGAGATGTTGAGTGGAAGTTGAGATAATCCGTAGTGTAGTGAACACGAGAACGTCCCTAAGTCGCGTTGCCTTCAAATATTATGGATGTTATGCAATTATGATAATGGGCAATGACTTGCCTCGCTTGCTTGATTCATTGTAAATAACTGTTTTGTTCTGACGTTCATTCTACGGCCGCCTGGGTTCACTTCTTGTGCATGCGGCTCACTTTTATCTGACTCCCGGTCCTATTTAACTTATCTTATTTTTATATATATATATTTATTCTGTACGTTTGTATGTTCCGAACTCCTCCTGACTAGATTAACAATTGCTGGCGCTAAAATCGGGTTCTAGGATTTTTTTTTATTTCCGGCCAGGACAACGTTTATCTGATCCGCCAGTCTAGAGGTATATAAAATATTATCGTAACGAGTATATCCCAGTATTCTGTTAGAACGGCCTAGTTAGTTCGGGAGCTCGCAGCAAAATTGGACAATGATTTTGCAGAGAACGGCGTTTTGATAAAAGTTAGATTACTATAATTAGAACCGATTAAGGCTATTGGCCAGTTATAGTCTATTTAACTTTAAGTTTAATGAAAGTTTGAATTTATCGATTTTTTTACTATAACAAAAGTGATCTTGCAGAGGATGGCGCTCGGTATATATGCAAATTATATTGTCCCCAATATAATTCCTGACCGCCATCTCATTTAGAGGTCAGGTTTGATTTTTATGACTTTTTAAAAATGTCGGCCCGAGTAACCAAGGCAAAGTGATGTTGCAGAGGATGGGGTTTGGTATACTGGCGACTTTGACCACCAAGAACCTAAATTCAGTTGACCATCTCATATGGAGTTTAACTTCAGATTTTGGCAGCATTTCATTTTGACGATTTTTTGGGATGACCCAAGTGATTCGTGACATTGAAAATGTAACATATTTTAGATGTCACGAACCTATGGTTCAAATGCCATCTCCATCACCATCATCCTCATCAAAAAATCGACAAAATGAAATGCCGCCAAAAACTGAAGTTAAACTCTATATGAGATGGGCAGCTGAATTTAGGTTCTTGGTGGTCAAAATCGCCAGTATACCAAACCCCATCCTCTGCAATATCACTTTGCCTTGGTTACTCGGACCGACAATTTTAAAAATTCATAAAAATCAAACCTAACCTCTAAATGAGATGGCTGTCAGGAATTATATTGCGGACAATATAATTTGCATATATACCAAGCGCCATCCTCTGCAAGATCACTTTGTTATAGTAAAAAAATCGACAAGTTCAAACTTTCATTAAACTTAAAGTTAAATAGATTATAACTGGCCAATAGCCTTAATCGGTTCTAATTATAGTAATCTAACTTATATCAAAACGCCATTCTCTTCAAAATCATTGTCCAATTTTGCTGCGAGCTCCCGAGCTAAGTCGCGCAGTCGTTTTGATATTTACATAACATTTATCAATAGAAGAAGCTTATATAATATGCAATCATTGACAAAAAACCTACATCCTGCAAGGATCGAACAGAAAACCGCGTTAAAAATACCGTTTCCTAATATATTAAGATTGGCGGTGTCCGTTACCCAAACCCAAAGATTTGGCGAAGATACTGATTTTGACATGGAGCGACTGCCGTCAGGGCGCCACAGCCCAGAGGGAACACCAGACCTTTCTTAGGTTAGGTTAAGTCTATCGAAATATAATTTGTTGGACGTGCGTGTTTCCTCACGGTGTTTTCCTTCACCGGCGAGCTAGTGATAATTACAAATATATATCCGAAAACATGAATTTAGTGGTGTGTACATGCCAGGATTCGAACCGGGTGCCTGTTGGTCGATAGGCCGGCTCCTTATCCACTAGGCTATCACTGCTCTTAAAATCTGGCAAGAAGCAAGGTCTCATAATACCTGCACAAGATAATATCGAAAAAATAGCTATTTCGTATCTATATATATCGTTTGACGAGCTCGGTGGCGCAGTGGTGAAACGCATTGTTACACTTCTTTGACACCAACGCTCGTGGGTTCGATACCCACACAGTACAAACATTTGTGTGCATGAACATGTCTGTTCGTCTTGGTCTGGGTATTTTATATATATAATAAGTATGTATTTACAAAAAAAAATGTATTTACGTATGTTTATCAGTTGTCTAGTACCCATAACACAAGCTCCGCTTACTTTGGGGCTAGATGGCGCTGTGTAATTTGTCCGACAATATATATTTTTTTTTTATCAGTTCATCTGCTTACGTGCAATTGGCCTAAAATTTCCATTTATTTATATTCGCTTAAATTCTTACAAACTTCTGTAATATTTTAATTTAGTCAAAGATCACAATATCATATTCAACGCGGTGAGTTCGTGATAAGCATTATAAATCATAACTATAATATTTGATTGACATATACTAATGTATACTTTATTAATATAAAGTTCAGATAAAAAAAAAACATAACAATATATTCGTCTCGTCTAAAAAATGTATGAATTCGCAGGTTTTGTTCGCACTAACATGTTTTCATAGATTAAAAAATAACATTTTGGACGGCAGCATACGTTTTTATGGCAATCCACGATATTGCCATAAAATTTTAATGCCATATATATTTAGCTAGATTTATAAAGTATTAGCTGATACACACAACCGTCGACCAAGTGATAATTATAAAACATTAGCTATCCGCCCCGGCTTCGCACGGGTGATATGATCGCTACCAAACCTCACTGGATCACCTGCTGGGCTAACCTGAAGATTCACTGAAAATTTCATCAAAATCTGTCCAGCCGTTTTTGAGTCCATAGAGGACATACAGACAAACATTCATTTTTAATATATATAGATGTTTCCTCACAATGTTTCCTTCATCGTCGAGCAAATGATATAATCATTTGCTCGACGATGAAGGAAATATTGTGAGGAAACTCGCACATCCAAGAAATTATATTTCGAAAGACGCGTGACCTAAGAAAGATCCGCCCTCTGGCTTGTGGAGGTTTGACGGCAGTTGCTCTATGTAAAAATCAATATCCTTGCCAAATCCTTAGGCTTAGGTAACGGACCCTGTTAATCCTATTGCATTAGGAAACGGGACAACGCTAGGAAGAAGAGATTATTTAATATATATTTTATACTATAGACATTGAGTATTACATACAGTATTGTCATTGATATGAACCACCACATCAACCCTTACTCATCCCACTGCAGGGGTACGGGTTTCCCTTCAACCGAAGGGGTTAAGAGCATACTCCACCACGCTGCTCAAATGCGGATTGGCGGAGGCCAGTGTTTTACAAGCCGCCCGATGGCCACTGACTTACTCGTAGTTTAACGACTGTTATCTATGGACAACAGCCGGGACCGACGGCTTAACGTGCCCTCCGAGCACGGTGAAACTCCAAATAGATAAACCGATCCATAGACAGGCTGCGGTCGACGTTGCTTAACCTACGTGTTAGTTTAGAATGACATGCGCAACGACGCCATCGAGCTCCCATTGATATAATTATTAAATATTATACATTAAATATTTGGCAAAGGTCTGCAGCCTTTTTTTATTGTGATACGGCTAAGGACGAGGACACTCCGAGAACCCACAAATGTAGCACAATGCCACAAGGTACTGAAATGCGGTTCATTCCACTGCATCTGAGAAGACGAAGAACAGAATTTTGTATTTCGTTTTACCCCTGACCTTTCGATTCTTGCCCTTTGATTCATTAATAATTTTATACATTAGTGTTTGTCATAATTTTTAGACATATTACAATAAGGCAATACTTGAAACTTTACCGTACCTTTGAACGCTAGCAATACCTGAATTATCGCTCGCGAGATGCTACCTCTGGTGCTGCTAGCTCTTTAGGAGTTTACTGGTAACCCCACTCCCTCGCAGGAATACACTGAGTTTTCTAGGAGTTGTTTGGGAGCGGCTTTCCGTGAGGTAGAGTTACTTTCTCACACGGGTTATTTCGATGCACCCTACTTTTCTTAAAAACACCCAGATCGAGACAAATAAACATGTTCATGCACGTAATTGTTTGTCCAGGACGCCCTTAAGCTTTTGGTGTTAAAATAACATTGATAATCCCCCCGCCGCCACCGTGCTCGTCAATTTGACAAGTATTCATTATTTGATTCGTTACTTTTCTGGTAGATCTTAAATCCAAGAGTAAAAAGTAATATTTGGGACAGTGAGTTCGTGATAAGAATTATAAATCACATTGCATTTGACATACACATTAATAAAGTCCAGATAAGACAACAAAATAACCATGTTTCCGTCTCGGTGAAAAAATGCATGAACTCGCAGGTTTTGTACGCGTTAACATGTTATTAAAGTATAATATCCGAGACTGTGAGCTCGTGATGCTAATTATTAACCATTACCTTATTACATTTGATGTATGAATTAATAAATCTAGATAAGAACACACAACTGCCATGTTTTCGTCTCGTTTATAAAATTCACGAATTATCCGTTTTTGTTCGCACTAACATGTTTTTATAGATTAACATTAAGGAGGGTCTGCATAGGTTTTTATGGCGATATCGTGGTAAAATATATTTTTTGTATAATTAACGTGTTACTGTTTCGACGGTACCTAGTGCGTAGTTGTAATTTGACGAGTGGTGGAATGGATAGCGGTGGTTTAGCACTAAAAGCGAAAACACACAGGCGGCAACAGCAGGTGTCATAAAAAATCCCGCCCGCTTTTCCCGCCTCTGTCGGTTTTGGCTTTAATACTCTTGTGTTCGAAGCTAATATACGCACAAGGCAAATATTTTAGTGCATGTATGTCTGTTTGTCTTCGTCTGGGTATTTTCTATGTACATATTATAAGTACGCATTTACAAAAAAATTGCTCCGTTGGTTCGGACATGTAGAAAGAATGCAGGAAGAAAGAATTACGAAACAGATATACAACGCGAAAGTAGAAGGATGTAGGAGCCGAGGAACGCCAAGACCTACCTAACAATACCAAATTGATCGTGTTTAATCAGAAGGTAATATCAGGAGTCTTAGAAACCGGCGAGCGTGCATAAGAAGAGCAATGAATGTTATAGAAGCGAGTGAAGTTTGTAAGGATTGTGTCATGTGGCGCTGGCTCTCTACCTACCTCGCAAGGGATTTGGCGTGAAGTTATAGACAGATAGATAGATTAAAAAAAGTATTTACGTATGTTTATCAGTTATCTAGTAAACTAGATGGTGCTGTTTAAAATGTCCCAGAATATTTATATATTTATTTATATACTAAGTTTTTGTTTTACTAGTTGTATTGGTGATTTGGTGTTGGCCAAATATGAGAGATAAAATAGGTATATATGTGTGGGAATGAAATTCCTAGCCTCCCGACAGATTAGTCTAAATAGTAGCCTCTTAACTCAAAGACTGTTCCTTTCGGTTTAGACATGAAGGAACCCTTTCTACTCCACGGCAATTCACGGCTGGGGTCCCACAGGGCTCTGTGCTCGCTCCCTTGCTTTACATATCGTATACAAACGATATTCCCATCCCTACAAACGGCGTAGAGCTTTCACTATTCGCCGACGACACGGCACTCTACACTAAGAGTGTTAAGAACAAGTCAGCCTTCAACATACTTCAAACCTCAGTCAATGAGTTAGGAAGTTGGCTTAGTAAGTGGCGTATAGAAGTTAACCGGGATAAAAGATCCGCAGTCTACTTTGATGTCAAATGCAAACTCCCTTACCGAATGCCTTGCCTGCGTACGCAAGGGTCGTCAGTCCCTTGGCAACGAAAGCACCTTGGAGTTATTCTCGACTCTCAGCTCACTTTTAACCCACACGTCAAAAAGGTGGCCAGTACCGCTAGATATTATTTAGGCCGACTCAGCAATATGTTGGAAAGGCACCTTAAAATGTGAATCTGAGAAACAGAAACCCTGTACAAAGTTTGCATAAGGCCAGTGATGACGTACGCGTCACCAGTTTTTGCTCTCTCTAGTCTAAATACCATTAAGAAACTCCAAACCGTCCAAAACCTCTTCTGCCGAAGAGCTCCCAACACGCCTTGGTACGTCCGCAATGCGGCGTTTAGCCCCACCGAGATGTAGCCCTTCCAACAATCTATCCAACAATAACTGCAAAAACACTCTAAACGATTCTTTGATTCGTCAGAAACCCATCCTAATCCTTTTGTCCAAGCGGCAGCGGCATACACACCCGCCCCCGTTGTGTAAAAGAAAATGGTAACTGTAGCATATGATATGGACGTTTGTAAGCCGCGCGGTACCATCGCCGCTACGTAAGCACTCTCCAAGAGTGA
Source organism: Pyralis farinalis (assembly GCA_947507595.1). Classification (NCBI taxonomy): domain Eukaryota; kingdom Metazoa; phylum Arthropoda; class Insecta; order Lepidoptera; family Pyralidae; genus Pyralis; species Pyralis farinalis. Next base: position 34,500,509 of record OX382268.1, on the reverse strand, counting down.
TTCACGCTTATAGGAACACTATTGTTTTATTAGTGTTATTACACTCCAGTGAATTATCATTGAGTCAGCGGTTTTTTGTAAGGTGGAGATAGTTTGCTCCAGTTTCACCCACCAGCCCCAATCATCTTTTATGACAGAGCCACTTCTTTTACTTGCAGTTAGCAGGGGTTTTTAATACTACGACGGATAGCAAACATACACGGCCCGCCTGACGTAAAGCGGTTACCGCAGCCCATGAACGCTAGTAACGAAAAGAATGTCGCTAGCGCATTGCCATCCCCGCTGTCAACACAGCAACTCCTCATCTTCGGGTGACCACACACAATCAGGAACACAGCAATCCTCTTGGGAGTTGTTATTTGACTGCCGTCTCCACCTCACAGGTGGAGGTACTTCCCCAGTCAGGCTAACGTCGAGCCCTACCTCTTTTAAGGGTGCACCGCGTACAGTTGAGGGTGGCTTTAGCGCCAATTGAACAAAGATGTCTCACAAGACAAAAATACTTAGATGTAGGCATGCAGAAGTTAAAGTATAAAATCTGTCAGGTATTTTTATCGACTGCCCAAAATTGCTAATGTTTTTCAAACGTACGTGTGTGTTCGTTCCGTCGTGACTTCCTCTAGCCTAACCATGTTGACAGGTTTTGAAGTGTGTGGTGTCGGTCTTTATTGTAAAGCGGAAGTGACAAGGACTGTGTAGTCCTATGTTACATCCGCATAAAATAAATATGCCATAAATATATAGATAGATGAATACGGGTCTGCGCACACGGGGCACAAGCGACAGCCACGAAACACTACCACCGAACTATGGACAGCATTTTTCATGACTCTCTACACACGGTTGTCGCCGGTGGTCGCTACAGATGCTTCAGATAGCAGCGGCATTTATTGCGGTGCGTGTGGTCAGTGTGCGCTAAGGTTAAAAATACACCCGCCATTCTGATATCTGGATGAGTTCTCACACATATTTTGTAATTATTGTAGTTTTTAATAACACGCTACTTTAAATTAGACGCATTTCCGTTACACAATGGTTTAATGTGTAGATTGATCGTTTGTTGACATATGCCCGCCATCCTGATTCACACGGATGGTGTTTTCGATTTTTAATATACCTACTTTAAGTATCCGTTGAATGGATGATTCAAATGCTAAATATGTAATTATTAAAAATCGCAACGATGGTGTAAGAGAGAGTTGATCTGAAAGAGAGTATTATTTTTTTATACCACTAAAGTAGCAAATAAGCGTACGCGCTGCCTGATGTTAAGCAGTTACCGTAGGTCATGGACATTTGCAACACCAGGGGTGTCAGTCTTGCGTTGCCGATTTTGTAATAACCTCTTCACGCCTTTTTTGAAGAACCCCATACTGTAGCCCCTTGGGAAAACCTCGGCAGAGAGCTCATTCCACAACTTAACAGTTCTCGGTAGAAAACTTCTCTGGAACTGCACAGTACGCGACTATTGCGGAGCCAGTGTTTGAAGATGAACTCCCAGCCGTCGTTGGCGAACTGTGCGATTGTAAAACGAGGTTGTTGGCATAATGTCGAACAACTCCTCAGAACACGCGTTATAAAATCGGTAGAACACGCAAAGGGAGGCAAAATCTCGGTAATCTCGGCAAAGTATCAAAGAAGTTTGTTCGGGCATGCTGAAAGACTGCGGGATAAAAGATTGGCGTAATAGACATTAAACGCGAAAGTGTAAACCTTTACAGGAGCCGAGGAAGGCCAAGATACTGTGGCCAAATTGGTTGTATATTATAAGAATGTGATGCAGGAGCCCTAGGAACCTGTGAACATTGAATCTTAAAGAAGTGAGCGCTTTGTGTAAGGTTCGCATATTGCGGCACTCCTCTCTCTCAGCCTACCACGCAAGGAACGGGCGGGAAGATATTGAGAGCTAATAAAATAAAGAATCTTGTCTTTATTTTATTAGCTATCAATATCTTCTTCTTGGACGTGCGAGTCACTACGTTTTGCTTCTCCGATGAGCAAGTGATTTATGTACATATTTGCTCATCGGTGACGAAAAACATCTTAAGGAAACCCGCACGTCCAAGATATTATTTTTCAAAAAGATGTAACCTAACCTAACCTAAGAAAGGTCTGATTTTCCCTGAGTGTTGTGGATATCTGATGGCAGTCGTTTTAAGAGAGGTAGGGCGCATCTAAAGCATCCCGTCTGGAGAAGTATCTCCACCTCACAGAAAACCGCAGCCAAATAACAACTCCCTAGAGGGTTGTTGTGTTCCTGCGTGTGAGTGAGGTCACCAGTAAGCTCCCAAGGATTTGCTGTGTAAGCTGCAGATGAGTCATTGCGCGAATGATACTTAATATATCGCAAGCGTTAATTGGCTACGATACTCGCTTTACATCAGGCGGGCCGTATGCTTGTATGCCTCCCGACGTAGTATAAAATAAAAAATAAGCAAGTCTTTGCATATTCATTAGACACGCTTCACGCTAGCACGCATTCTCCGTTCCTAAAACGCGTCCTAACCGTGTGCCACTGACTATCTCTTGCTGATTTAATGTAACCCCGAGTTTTTGTCTGTATAATATTTTCCCCTTTCTGCTCGGGAACACTTGAGATTTCAAGATCGTTTAATAACAGATCTTGGTCACGATCATTTAGCTCAGCCTTCAATTGGGCAACTGTTTCAATGAGTGTACCTTCTGACTGGGGTTGGTCTGTTGTTGAGTCAATCCGACGTTCTAACGTGCGTCGTAACGTAACATTTTCATAGGCTACGCGTACGGGGGTATTTATATTATTACTCTTGGGTTCACTACTTTTACACCGCAGGCATTTCCAGGAACTTTTATGCTCTTGACTTAATGTGTAAAACTTTACTTAATGTTCACTCCTATAGTTTCAAACCATTGCCCTTGGTTGCCGGCGTGGAGTTATTTCTAACTGAAAAGAAGCTTTACTAAATCATATGTTCCTACAAACATCTCCCAAAACACAACAAATATTTAAAACAAAATATTTGTTTTATTTTGATTTTTTCAATTCCACTTCGCAAAAGTTGCTTGAGACTAACCTTAGCAAAATTGCGGAGAAACTCCTTCAAAAATTCTGTCGCCGCTATACAAATGTCAGAATACGATTATATTGCAGGAAACGTGCAGGCGCAGTGTAGGTTTTTAACAGAATAACGTGTCGTTTACTGCAGCGTTGCTGTAACGTCGCTGCTGTCAGATCACTTAACAGCATAACGAAACGTCAAAATGTACGCATTTTGACACACGCCGCGCAGCAGTGCAGTTGCAGGTTTTTAGTAGAATTGGCTAGATTAGCGCGTTAGAACTTCACTTCTACAATCTATCGCTTAATATTGATTTTAACTTGTACTTTAATTAATTTTAAATAAATAATAAAATATTACACTGTTTATTACACAATTACCTGTGTGTGCCTTTGCACGGCGATCCGCTGCAGTCCATTTAAACCTCCTTGCGTCAGATTGACGTTTATATCAACGCACTGGCTACCATTTTCTAATGGTCGTCAAATAAACTGACATGACATGTCAACTGTCAAGCAGCAGACCCACTTGATGATGCTATGCAGTAATGAATCGAGAGTTCGTTTACAACCATCACCAGTCGAGGCCTGGTACGTGGTCCAGAGCAGGGAGCATCCTCAACCGATGGATGTGGCGGGCTCTGTGCTGTGGAGTCCCCGGGATACCTTGCTTCTTCTGCACGTGTTGTAAGAGAATAGATGATGACACTGTGGATCGGGAAGGAGCGAGAGTCAATCGTAAGTGTTATTGTTGAAACTGTTTACAGATCTAGGGCGGTAAAGAAGTTAAAACATTGATAAGTCTTTGAAGTTCGTCCTATTATTGGATATGGCAAAATAAGCTATGAATGTTAAAGAAAGGAGTGCGGTGTGTGAGAACTACGTCTTATATCGCTCGTTGTGAGGGTATACAAATAATAAATTATATCTGACTAAAAAGAATAGAATAAAGAAGAGAGAGAGTGTGCAAGTTGCGACGTAACTTTATAGGGAGCCACTTGAGCTGAGAGCGAAACTCGGAAACATGATCATATTTGTAAAGCCCATATATATCGAATACAGAGATTTTGAAGGCGCTCAAGTTTGTTTAATTGGTCCAGTGAGGCTAAGGTAACAAGAGTCAGCATAGTTAAGGATAGGAAGGAGCAAGGACTGTACGAGCGAAATTTTGGTGCCAATGGGGACTAGTGGGTTAGGAGGCTAGTCGTCCGCGTATAACTGGTTCCACGGCCGCGGGCCACTGGCCACCTATTAAAAAATAGTAGTGGTTAGCTGGTCCTACATTAGTTTAACGATGAGGGTCGAATGAGGGTTGTATATTGCATAAGGGTCGAGTGGGCTGAATAGAACGATACTATAAGTTAATTATTCATTTACTTTCACACTAATATTATAAAAGGTACTTTTGAAAAAACTTATTTATAGAAAAATGGACACAACAAATCAAGTTTAATTTAGTTTTTTTATTATAACAAATAAAACGACCTTATACACGCCGTATGTCATATAACCGTTAGTCCGATTTGAAAACATTCACTTTAATTTCCTAATAATTACTAAATATGTATTTTTTCCATAACAATAAAAATACGTTTTATAGTATATAATACCGTATTTAGTTAAATCTGAAAATAAGCAAGAGCTGTACACCTTTTGACACGAGCCCGCAAATGTGGTGACTTTTTGAGACGTGAGGAGCCCGATCTGCTAGGTATGCTTTTGTAAATTTCTCCCCGAAGCTCTTGTGAAATATGCACCTTGCGTCTTTGTATTTGGAAAAACTGCTGCAAGCGTTATCTAGCTATAAGTCGCATTGGGTATTTACGTAACCTGTAATGACTTTAGTATCTGTATTATAAATAAATAAATAAAGTGTTATGCAGGCTGCACATAAGTTGCCTCAAAGTCAGTAATGGAATGTGCCTGTGTCAAAATTCGGAATTCTGCTTTTAATAAGCTGAAACATAATTTCACAGGCACAACACTGTTACTCTCATCTGAACTTCCAGCGTCCACGTGTATCGTGTATAATTGGCTAAACGGGGGCGTTACACATTTGAAAGTCCCATCAGAAAATACGAATTTAGCGTTCTTTTAAAAGCAGTCTCGCGTTTGAGCTCGCAAAAAGAAGTATTCTTCAGTTTCATGTGAATAATCAACTGGAAATCTCCAAACTTTGGTGGTATAACGACATGCGTTGATTCATAAAATGTAGTATTTTTAACTCGTAATGCACGATTCCTGCGCATGTACAAAGTTTTTTAAATTCTCGTATGCATTTTAAATTTTCATTAAGAGATTGTTGACGATCTTGGAGTCATTAAGTTGTTCTATGGCATTTGAATGTAAAACAGTCATTGGTCGATTCCTTTACTGCTCTTTCCAAAGTTTCATTAATTTTTTTTTAACCTCGTTTCCTGCTACATCAGTTTGACAATTGTGGGTTTGTTCTTTTATAATTACTGTGAGACTAGTAACTATGATTGCTATACAGAATTTTCTGAGAACATACACTATACGTCAAAACAAATCACCACCTCTTTGGGATTTTATCATTCGTACTCATGACTAGTGGATCCTTCTGATGACATTCTAATGAAAGAAAGAAAACATTGATCAAGGTAGGTAAACTATTTGGACTTTAATGCGTTTCAATAACAGTGAGTATAAAAAATATGTGACAAGATTTTAGACGACACATCTTCATGACCTTAACTCAAGTGTAGCAAGATCCATAAAACTCACCTTTTTTACTGCCAACCTTTTACACCACTGCACTCAAACAAAACTGCTTCCGACCGACTTAAAATTGTATGCTCTTTGTTAATAAAAGACCAAAAACAAAGAAAAAGATTGACACTCACGTTGATACGTGAGTGTCAATCTTTTATTAACAAAGAAGTGGTGGTGGTGGCGGTGGGTGGGAACACCGTTCCTATACGTTCACGTATAGGAACGGTGTTCCTGAAAACAGGAACACCGTTCCTATATGAAATCTATATGTTTGTCTGTGCGTTTGTCTGTGTGTTTTTTTTTCGAATATTCGAATTTTGACTTCAGAATCGGATTCAGCATAAACAAGTAGAATAGGAATGTTCAGGAACACCGTTCCTATCTCTTAAGGAACATGGTCAAAATGGTCGACAAATTAAAAAAAAAATGTTATATAATTGACGAGCCAGGTGTTCCTCTGGCAATGCAAGCTTGCGCATTCTCAACTGGTTTTCCTCTAACTACCCTACAAAATAAGGAATTTAAAAAATGTATGAGTTAGATGTAGCCATGTATTAAAATTTGCTTTATAAAAACACACATTTTATTTTCACAGTATAACGTGACATATAATATAATTAAAATAAGTATAATATGCATATCACAGTAACTATATTCTGTGCAGCCATTTATTTCCTGTTGTGATTCAGTGACTTACGTAGGATCTACACTACACAGATGCCTGCTCTGTTTATAATACTCCACCACAGGGTAAATCTTAAGTAAATCTTGTGTCAATTTTGCTTTATTGGTTTTCTTGAAATTAGTTTTTTATAATATTAGAGTGAATGATATTTTTTGTTATAATAAGGAAAAGCTAAATTAGACTTGATTTGTTGTCCATTTTTCTGTAAAGGTTTAAGGTTTTAAAACTCATAGTATCGTTCTATTCAGCCCAATCGGCCCTAATGCAATATACAACCCCCATTTAGCCCACATCCCTAAACTAATGTAGGACCAGAGCTCTTCTTTGATTGACATGTACACCTAACACTTGGTTCTCTCTGCCTACCCCGCAAGGAACCTGGTGTGAAGATACAACATACAAAATTTTAGGATATGAAAAATTGATGGCTACTGCGGTATATGGACTAAATTCATAGATATATTTTCTTAAGTTTCGGGTTCGATATAACAGTAGAGAACATATGTAGAGTGAAGGTAACTTTTTATACTACGTCGGGAAGCAAACAAACATACTGCCCACCTGGTGTAAAATGCTTAACTGTAGTCTATAAACGCTTGCGTAACAAGGGGTGTCTATATATTTTCAACATTTACGGCTCCCTTGATGTAAAATGGTTTCAGTAGCCTGTGAACGCTTGTAATACAAGGAGTATCGCTCACGGGCAGCCCTTCTGCTAACACAGCAACTCTACAATAGGTCACTGGTTATCTCACTCACTCGCAGAAACCCACCAGGGAGTTGTTATGTACCTGCAGTCTTCTGTGAGGTAGACGTACTTCCCCAATCGGGCATTTTTGATGAGCTCTACCGATTCACCGTTTTTGTTTAAAAGTTACTAGGGTACACCAAGTGCAGTTTAGGTTGATTTTGAAGATGAGCCACTTACACCAGACATAATGGTTGTTAATAAAAGGTAACGAGACCGGTGGTTAGAAACGTTGACGAGACCGGTGGTCCTGTGGTTAGTGGTCTAACGTTTTAACACCACGGCTCATGGGTTTGATTCCCACACGGGACAAACATGTCTGTTCATCTTGGTATGGGTGCTTTTAAGAGAGGTGCATCAAAGCAGCCCGACGGCGAACGGCTCCACCTTGCAGACGACGACAGAAAAAAACCTGCGAAGTGATATTAGCGGTAAGCTAGTCGCTGTGCTAGGCGCTAGGGTGGCTACACGCGAGCAAATACATCTCGTGTGCAAACGTTCATAGGTTTCGTAAAGTATTCTAGTAATTATTTTACACCAGCTGCTGCCCGCTGCTCCGCCCGCGTGGAGTCAAATAACGTAGCCTATGTGTTAATCCAGATCATAATCAACGTGTCAAATTTCATTCAAATCCATTCAGCCGTTTAAGCGTGAAAGAGCAACAAACATCCATCCATACATACAAACTTCGCATTTATAATATTAGTAGGATAATGTGGGTCGTATGCTTATGTTTGCCGGTCGTTGTTTAATAAAAAGAAACATTGTCAATAAAGTTCGTGCAAAAATGACTAACAACACAGTCGGTGCTAATATTTGTACAAAAAGTCATTTGTTGTCACAGCTACTATTTGCTAGCACGACCAGAGCCAGGGTCGCCGATTTTATTCCATATATTGAATACATGATATATTAATACTATCTGCAGCCCGCGACTTCCTCCTTCTTCCTTCCTCCGCGCGTGTTCAGTGTTGCGAAACACTAAATATAAAAAATACCAGCAACAAAACACCAGCACAAAACGTCTTCTTGATTCGCGCACCCAGTACCCCGTAGGAACCGCTTTTTCTGCTTTCTTTCTTTTTCCTCGGCTTCTATGTGTCGTGATCTTGAATAGCTTATATATAGCCTTCCTCAAGAATTGAACTATCAAATGCAAAAATCAATTTTTCAAATCCGACCGGAAGAAGAAGATAAAAATCACGTGTCACGGTGTTTGTGGTCGCACTCCTCCGAAACGACTCGACCGATTTTTATGATTTTTTTATGTATAATTTGGTAGGTATGAGAACAGACCGTAAAGTATATTTCATAAAAAAAAAATTAAAAAAAGATTAATAAGAAATAATTTATATGGTAGAACAACGTTTGCTTGCTTGGGACTTATATGGCATAAGACTTTGCCCCGAGAGAAAGAACTGTTTGGTTCTGTTGAGTACAACGAGTGGACGGCAGCTTCTTTCTTCGTTTCAGCTTCATTTTTATTTAAATATGTATTAGTAATGTATAATATTATTATTGTATGATCGGGTTCTAAGATCTTTTTCTTTTCGGACAATACAACGTTACTTGATTTATATAATATATATATATCTACTATTCTGTACATAGGATATTATTGATATTTGGTTACGTTATTATCAGATAACATAGGTAATAATTATTGTTTGTCCAAGGAAGTATCAGCAATTTCGTATATATGAAACTACTCTAATACTCAAGATAGATCAACATCTTAGAAATTAGACGAGCTCGGTGGCTCAGTCGTGAAGCGACTTGACACCAACGCTCGTGGGTTCGATTCCCACACAAGACAAACATTTGTGTGCATGAACATGTCTATTTGTCTTGGTCTCGATGTTTTATGAGAGATAGGGTGCATCAAAGCAGCCCGTCTGGAGAAGTACCTCCACCACACTGAAAACCGCAGCCAAATAACAACTCCCTAGAGGGTTGTTGTGTTCCTGTGTGTGAGTGAGGTCACCAGGTGAGGTCCCAAGGAGTGGCTGTGTAAGCAGCAGAGGAGGCATCGCGCGAGTGATACTTAATATATCGCAAGCGTTAATAGGCTACGGTACCCGCTTTACATCAGGTGGGTCATATGCTTGTATGACTCCCGATGTAGTATAAAAAAAGAAAGAAAAGGAAACGTCTATCCAACTTGCTTTCGTTTTAACAGTGTTACATGTTTCTGTCAATTTTGAGCCCTTTGCCCGACCTCAATAGACCTTGACATAAGTGACCTTGATGATAGGCCTCCGCCCCAGAATACCGTTAACTAATACACGTAACACTTCCAGAGTCTACAGCCACAACGGAGCGTTTGCCTCGTCCACACAGGCCGCATGCCCCACGAGGGAGGAAGTCCACTCCAGAAATGCTAACGGCAGTAAGATGTGCTTTATCTCAACTACAAGGGGAGCCAGCACCACCATCGCCTGATTCCCCAGTGGAAGCCAAACATATACCGGACCCTGGCTGATAGCTATATCTGTCTACAGCACCGTCTCTAGCCCAGGTACTCGTAGCTCCCGGATGCAAGCTCTAGCGTGCCTCTTTCTTGTTTGAGTAAGGGTAGACGCTTAACCTGCCGTCTCCTGTAGTCTTTATGACCTGGTGCACAGTATACATTTTAGGCAGAGACGGCGTTGTCTATCTCAGAAAATCGCCTATAACGAGAATCGCCCGTTAGTCAGCTGATTTGGTTCTGAGAATATTACAATCATTGGTAAAACCGAAATTATACACTCTGTAATAAAAACATATATAGGTACTACTAACTACTACTACTAAACTAAAATTACTACTACTAAAATTTGTACTTTGATTGAATTGAAAACCACAAACAACCAAAAGTCAATCAAAAAACAAAGCAAAACAACCAAATGTCATAAAAAAATATGTAAGTTCGATAGAAGTGAAAACTTAAAAAATGTGAACTTAATCCAATATCGTTAAAACTTTTTAGCTTATATTCGGTACGACTCAAATTACATGCATAGAATTGACGGACGAATACAAGTCAAGATAAGAAATATATTACTAAACCCGAAACTGTAGCCAGAAACTAGAAACTTAGGCACGGGTTTTATGAGCCGAGCGGCACGAATTATACCACTGAATATAATAAATTAAGCAATACTATCTGTTTATCTTAAATCTCTGAAATATATATTGTTGTGATACAGACTTGATGTGATACAGTATATCTATATATGTTACAGTATATCCAGATGTGAACTTAATATTTTTGTAGTTAAGGTTAGGATTATTATGCTAACCAGTTAAATATAAGCCATGTTATGATAATAGAACCACTAATAGCTTGAGATGTAAAAAAAAAATCGGACTGGGAACTCTGCCTTAATTTTTGTACTGGTAATTTGATGATGTTGTGAAAGTAGCTATGAATAAACAAACAATGAGAAATTTACACTTTTAGGTTCGAATTTTAAAGCTCGTATCGTATATAAACGTTTGATCGCACTGTTATTATCATTAGGTACCTACCATTACTACCTATTTGAAACTACTATCATAAAAATACATTGAGATAGATAACTGTAGCTTTTTGCCTTACTCGGCATCAGGGTCTGCGCGACTTCAAAAGCAAGACAAAATAAGTGTATTTCTAGATTTCTAACTATAATAATAGAATGACGATATATTATAAACCATTTGATGTTATTGTAATGGGTGTTATCGCTATTAGCTAAATTGTCTGAGAATGATTATGTAGATTGGTTTTATTGTTCGATTAGGCATAAGGCATCAATTAATATAATACGGTCTATATAATATTCACTATACGAATTTTCAGTAATCCCATGTGTTCTTTGTGTGGAATTTCTAGAATAATATAAATGTCTCACAGTGTTATAACTATTCTCTCTATGTAATAATTCGTACATGAAAACCATAACTGTTTATACATTTTTATTATCATATATATTTTAGATACGTTTTACAGTGATATATGTTTTAGATAATTATATAATTTTGTTTATGTTTTAATCATATATGTTAAATAAATGACTGCTCTAATTTTTAACGAAATAAATTATTTTTTGAGTTCTATGAAGGACACACTACAAGACTTAGTTGTGTACCTATGTTCTTATGCTAAGACGTGCAATATTATTTATTTATCTGTCAATTGTCATTGAGTAGGTATTATTTTTTAAACGAATTAAAAAATTAACTGGTATCTTGAAAACGTCACAAGTTTCAACCGATACGAATACTTTTTTTTAAGGTTATTATGAGGTACAGTTAAAAGCAGATCACACTGAATACCTACTTGAAGACTTATAGCGTATAACATACAAAGGTAAAATTGTTAAGCTCGACGTGCACTTATCTGTACATGTAGCTCATCTTTAGAGACAAAATTAATCTCATTTGACTGCTGAATTAATAAACGAGGCTCTGACTAAAGTGAGGTAAAAGTGCATCGGAATTGCCCGACTGGAGAAGTAGCATCTCACAGAGACCACAGTCAAACAATAACTCTCTGGAGGGCTGTTGTGTTCCTGTGAGTGAGCAAGGTTGCAAGGGTGGCACCGAGCGAGCAATATTCCATAGCGTTCGTAGGCTATGGACACTATCTACACTATTGTCACATCACCAAAAACCCTTTCATATACATAGTTTAAAAACAAATACCAAGGTGTGTTCACATGATCAATATTTTGTGGTTACCGTAATCATCACAATAATTTAAAAACCTTTTTTTTACATCCCATAAATTATCATTCGTTGGCTATCCTATATTTTCCTAATATTTTAGCATGCATAATTAAGTTAGTAGAACACTTACGCCATCTAGGCGCCAATAAATAAATTACGTAACGCTTTTTACTGACGATTCGACCGGTGTAAAAAGCAAACGTATTTCATCGGTGCTTATTCATCAATAGCCAGTTTGAGTAATTCTTAATAGATGGCAGCTTAATTATATATTGTTTTAAAATTAAAATGTTTTAAAATTTTGTACAGGATCTATAAATGAAAATAGTCTAAAGAATAACGTGACTTCTTACTAATACAGTGTGAATATAAATAAAAGCAAAAACTGTCTGGCTGACTGACTGATGGATCTAAGATTATGATATAGGTACATAAGTGATACGACGCCTTTATCCCAAATAGGGGATAAAGGCATGAATGAATGGTCTTTATTTTCGAAGGTCTTTTTATTCTTATAATTATTAATTATATACTGTAATTGTGATAAATTAAATCCTTCGTTGCCGATTCAACCTCCGCCCTCCTACCGTTCGTTCCCGTCGTTCTTGCCATGCCAAGACGCTGCTGCTCCCAGTTGCGCAAACTAAATTTTTCTATAATTCCTTTACCTACCGTGCTGCTCAACTGTGGAATAAATTACCAACACACATTCGGAAAAGCCCATCAATCCACTCCTTTAAAAAAATATTGAAAGAGCATTATTTATCAGATCGAAAGTAAGTATATATATGTATGTATATAAGTGTATCTGTATTTATGTTATATGTGTAGTATATTTATGGTATATATGTGTGTATTCGGTATGTATGTATTTATTTAATTTATTTAGGCACGTACCGCTGTCCGCAACTGACGAGATATCCCACTGCTGAGGGTTGGCTGGAAGAGATCTCTTTTAGAGATAAGCTCGCCTCTGTACTGTCTTTACTATACACATGTAACTGTTTGTATTTATATGTGCAATAAAGAATTATTACATAAATTAAACGATTATCCGATTCGAGTGGTTACTCTCGGTGTCTCGATTATACGAAATTTGGGTACGTAATTTGGATTTTATCAATGATTCCTTTAACTAAATCCCTGAACTGATCGTAATTCAATTTGATGAAGATACACCCTGACATCTCCAGAAAATCGTTGTCTTATTATCGCGTAAATGAAATGAACTGGAAATTGCGCCCGAAGCCACAAGCTGAGGGTAGTATAGCTATGAGGTTATTTTCTGACGGATCACCCATCCGAGTACTTGTGTCAATTAACTCGATCAGTTAAAGGGAAGTGAATACGACGAACGCTCTTGTTGGTATCGGTGTCAAGTTTAACATGCCACTTCAATGATTATCGTGATCTTAACTAGCCATTAACCGGAACCAACGTACTTGACTGGCATTGTATCGTATGTATCAACGCCATGTATGACAGAGACTAGCGACTAATCCAGCTTTGTTTGGGCACAATACACAGTGTAAGGTTATAGTGCAGCAGATTAGGGATAGCACAGTGGATAAAAAAACTGTCCCGGGTTCGAATCCTGCGGGCTTGTGAAATTGGTCTGTTTGGATTTATGTAGGTACATATTTGTGATTATCACTGGCAACATTGTGAGGAAACCCGCACGTCCAAGAAATTATATTTCGAATGACATGTGACCTATTTATTTCTATCCAAGTAAGAAAGGCCTGATTTTCCGAAAAAGAGCTTACAAGAAACGAAGTAAATTATGAAAAATACTAAAAAATGTATACCTAATATCATGTAAAATAACAAAAGTAATAAGGAAAAGCGTTGTATTCAGCTATTGTAAAAATAGGCATGTTTTTACAATAGCTGAATACAACGCGAATGTAGAAGCTAAACCTCCATTGGGAAAGTAATTTACAGAAATGACACTCGAAATCTATACCAATGTGTTAAGAGTTTGTTTGTTTGAACGCGTTAATCTCTGAAACTACCGGTCGGATTTGAAAAAAATCTATTTAAATGTGGTAGCCCAATTCTTGAAGAAGGTTATAAGCTATTCAACGTCACGATACGACTCTTAGAAGCCGAAAAAAAAGAAAGTAGAAAAAAGCGATTCCTACAGGATATCGGACGTACGTGCGGGCGAAGTGGCGGTATACAGCTAGTAGTTGTATAAAACACCTTAAGTATCCTAAAGGGAAATATACGTAGAGGCGATATAAGCATTATTTTTATAAAGATGTATGAGTTCAGGTTATGCATCATTTGTGTGGCTATCAGCTTATTTGTTACCACTTCCCTTACAGACAGATAGCATAATTTAAAGTTGTTTTGCATTAAATACGTACTTAGTTAACAGTGAGAGCGGCTTCATGTTTAGACATGGTTACTTATAGTCTAGAACCGTGAAACATGTCTAAACGGCTGAGCAGGATGCGGTTTTTGGATGCAGGACAAATTGCTTAAACGGATTTCAATTGTGTCACTACAGATTTTACAGATACGAGCATACGGTCTGCCTGTTGGTAAGTAATTACCGTAGTCTATTGACTCCATGCAACGCTAGGGACGTCGCTACGGTCGGTACGTCGTCGTCGGACGTGCGGCCGACTCTGTCATTAGGCAGACATAATAAACATTTGTGTGCATGAACATGTCTGTTTGTCTTGGTCTGGATGTTATCAAGAGAAGTAGGGCGCATCAAAGCAGCCCAACTGGGAAAGTACCTCTAGTTCACAGTAAACCGCTGCCAAATAACTCCCTGTATGATTATTGTGTTCGTGTTGTGCGCTTGTAAGTAAGGTTATCGATAAGCTCCGAAGGAGTCCCTGTGTTATCAGCAGGCGCAACGCGCGAGTGATACTTCTTCTATTGCAAGCGCTCATAGGCTACGGTAACCACTTTAGATCAGGTGCTCCGTATGCTTGCATGCCTCACGTTGTATAGTAAAAAGAGGTTCCGTACACGCCTTTTTTGAAGAAGCTCATGCTGAGGCCCTAGTCACTAGGTAACATTTTTTTGCAATTGGGTTATTTAATTATTTTATACTTTTTATGACTGCACGTGTAATGTAGACGTATGTACTTTCAAGCAAGTCCACTTGTGTACAGTTGATTGTAAACAACTAAGTCTGTAGTTAAATAATATTAATATAAACACACGCGCATACACAATTATTATATTAATCCGCTATCCTCTTACACTTGGACATACCACACCAACATTGTCTAAGTGTCTTAGTACACTATGGCGAGGAAGATACGCGACCAAAGTTCGGTGGAATTGCGCCTGTAATGCTATTTCAATTAGGTACTACTATAATATAGCAACACATTTACCGAAATTACGTCACGTTTTAGCATACAACCGAACTTCGGTCGGACGTAAGTTCAACGGCAACGTATTCTGTATAGCAACACATATACACGGGGAAATCTTGTAGTCTAGTACTTGTACAAGAAATAATTGTGGTACACCTAAAATTCTTTCTTGTATTTGTTCTCTACTAAAGCCTCTGCAATCGCTATTACTGTAAGATGATTCATTTTTTTTGACAACACGACACGACACCACGACAGCGCACGATCACTGAACTCGCACAATGCACAACCGAATTTCTGTCGCGTAATTTCCGCGCATGGTGTGTCATATCAGCCGAATACGCGGAACGTAAAATCAGCCGCAGAACTTCGGTCGCGTATCTTGGCCATGGTGTGCTTAGACACTAACATTATTTATATTCAAAATAGAGTGAAGATATTACGAGTATTGTGATACATTTAAACATTCGAGACAACATAATAGTAATCAATAGTTTATACATTTATTTCTTGTGTAACTTTTACTTGTGTTTTAAGTGTCAAATGTACAGAATGGATTAAGTGCATTACATATCCAGAGGTGGAGCCCTGCTGATCTGTAACACAGGTATTAATACCTATCGCGGAACACCAGCCTCCACAAGCGGGTATTAGATAGATAGATAGATAAAAAGTTTATTTGTATCATAGAACACACATGTAAAACAATGAGATTGAGTTTTTCACAGAGAATAGATATATATATATATATATATAATATGCCTAGATTACAAAAAAAAACATACAAAAACTATTATCAGATGGACAAAATACATACAGTACAATGTACACTGATGTTCAAGCACGTGTGTCGCAGTGATTCAAAGCCATTTTGGTGAAATATTGGTTTGTGATAAATTTTCGAGGTGGGAGTAACTTATTAAGAGTGTATGTCACTCTTAATAAAATACTCCCACCGAAGTTGCTAATAATTAATTTAGACTTTAACAGAGATTCGCAATTTTCCCTCTGATCAATTGCACTACATCGTCATCTTCATCCACTATTTGGGTAGGTGAATTTCATTATTACTCAGAAATATTATTAAAATACTTGCAATGTAAAACTTATGTACTATAGTGAACTTATTCGGTAATAGGTATTTTCTTACGACGATTGCAAATATGTGACACACGTAACAAACCCACGCAAATAAACCCTGTGACAGCGAGTGCAGATCAATGGGACTCTATTAATCTTTTACAGGCAGTGAAAGATTAATCGAGTCCCATTGATCCCTTTATGTACTGAACCCTAAAAACAAGGCTCCATGCGATGACACAGTGTTATTCAATAAACGTCAAATTTACGAGTACGACGATGGATGTATGCATGAAAGTCTAATTGACATCGAAGTCGTCGAAGAATCGCTCAGGCGGTTACTTTCTATTTCGCTTGCCTAATCTCATGTGGAGTGGAGGTCGACCACCATGGTGTGGTACCACACAATAATGTATCGTTCGTTCTACTAAAGCCAGTGGTTATTGCAAAACATCTAGTTTGTAACCCTGGAGGACAGGTACAGTTCACTGACGATTCGGAAGCGCCAAATTCTTTTGCAACGCTTTCACTAATATAAGATGTACATGGAAACTAGATATTCTTACAAATCCTCGGAAAACCGAGAATGCAACGACAAAAGCTACAGTTGATATTCAAATAGATGTTGTATGTATGCCATGTAGTATTTAGTAGCTGTTGTGTCTGATCTGACTGTTGAAATTCTTGATAGAAGACCGCGACCAAATAATAAAATCTGCTTAGGATTTTAACGAAGAAAAGATTTTGTATATTTTTAAAGGTCGGCCATATTACTTGACAGCTTGAAGGAAATAACCTATGGAGAGCCGATGAGACAGATACTACACAGTAACTCAACTCACCGCTACGGGTCGGGGGGAAAGTTGAACGGGTAGCTCTTATTGGCCAGTTTACGGATTAAAATATCCTCCCATTCCTCAGGCTCAAATTGCTGAGATATTTATATTTTATTTATTTGAGTACACAACACAACGTTTTTGCTTTCATGCACAGTGATATTGGTTCATGTTTGACAGTGTTGGCACATTGGCAGCTGTGTTAAATGTTATTTCAGAGTGCCAACAGTCATATCATAGCATGATTACTCGAACGAAAATATGCTGTAAGGGAAATGAAAACTTAGCAAAACAATCATCAGTAATCCAATAATTTTAGTTTGGCAGTACCTACTACTGTACGCCTATTTTAGTGGTACTACGAGTATAATGAGCGTACAGTATCATTTCCTGTTTGACATTTACGCGTACAATGTGACTAGAGCAAATGATACAGGTAGTGACGTGGCAGTTTTGCTGTTCAGTCGGAGAACTTATGACCCTTTTATCATAGACTAAAGGGCGCCCGGTGGCCGATAAAAGTTTGAACGTTATTAAGGTTCTTTTGTCAAAGAACATACCTCTATTATCATTGCACATATATATTTTTAATTTAACCTATTACGTAAGCTGCCAGTATCTACAAATACGTCATAGGAAAAATATGGTATAGCTTGGCTAGGTCCCATTAAAAAAACAATAAAGAGTTGTTTGACATTTTCTTGGGTTTTTTTATTGCTGTACCAGCCACATGTTTCGCCAATGTGCACAGTTACTTTGTCTATTTTAATATAATAGTATATTATAAGGGTGCTAACTTTTAGCCAGAGTAAGTCAATTACCCAAAATATACAATGTACGTACAAAGTAAACGAAGCACATTTTATTTCAACAACACTATATAGAGACTCTTTAGCGATAATCTATAATGTCAGTGTGACTGACTTTGACTTGACTTTGATTTTGACAATATTTAATTATCAACATTTTGTATTTCTTTTTTTTTATACAACGTCGGGAGTCATAGAAGCATACGGCCCACCTGATGTAAAGCGGTTATCGTAGCCTATGAACGCTTGTAATATATTAACGTATCACTCTCGCCTCCTCTGTTGCTAACACAGCAACTCCTTAGTTGGTGTCAGTATAGTAACTGAACAGCGCATTTCACCACTGAGCCACCGAGCTTGTACTTCAAAATGCATGACATTGGCCTGCTACAAAAGCGATAACGAAACATTAACTATTTGCTTTTAATGTTGTTACAAATAGATGTTTATGTCAAATTATTCATAGCCTAATACCTAATGAACGTTGCACTACTAAATGAGATCATAAATTGTATAATTATACTTCTATATTCACGGGTATTCTCCCGGTCATTTGGTGTGCACGGGGATGAGGATCCAACGCGTAGAGGTCTCTTCCAGAAGCTTATGGTAATGTAGTACCCAAGTCCGAAGTCCGGGGGATAACAATGGAATAATATACCCATGAGCAGGTCTCGGCAGGTATCGGGACTATTACGAATGTGAAGGAAATTATTGGGCTATTGTGAGATCTGGGGGGCTTATTAAAACTGAGATTATTATTATTCTGAAGTTACGGATGCTAGAAGAAAGGCTAGCTGAAGGTCTGAAAGGTTCTCGAATGGCGTCCCCGTGTTTGGTACACGAAGCGTGGGACGAGCCTCCACCAGATGGAGCGACGACCTCAGGAGGTTTACAGATAGTCGATGGATGGTGGTGGCACAGGATTCAGACGAATGGGGAGGGGAGGCCTGACAGTGGACAACGTGCTGAAGTGATAATGATGATACGGGTGCTAACCCTAGTCATTTGATAATGCGCGTGGATATGGATCCAACTCGTAGAGCCCTCTTTCAGAAGAGTATAGTGACGCTGTACACCCGCCGTGTCCCGCTCCTGGGGATATCAATGCAACAATATATCCATGAGCAGGTCTCGGCAGGTATTATTATATTATTATTATGATCATATTACATATTTATACGCCCCCCACACAATGGATGGACGTTCTTGTGAAGATCGCCGGGAGCCCTTGAATGCAAGCGGCATAGGACCGATCCCTGTGGAAGTCTATGGGGGAGGCCTATGTTCAGCATTGGACGTCTTTCGGCTGATATGATGATGATGATGACATATTTACAGTATTCATGTATTCATAATCACGTTGTAATAAGTCAGTCTTTGAGTCAAGGAATTCCTCATTAGACTACGAACATTTATAACTTTAAAGCCTTTTAAACTAACATTTACAATGTGGATGACATTTTTTTCTGTAACGTAGGTTCCGTATTTTTTATGGGAATATTTATGTTCCTTAATTTTAATTTATAGTCTATCAAATAAATCGAAATGTTTTCTACACAAATCATTTTACTTAGTAACTTTGATGACTAAGTAACTTTTACAATTTAGTTGTCACGATGTACATGCACTGTGTTGTTAGTTTAAACTTGAACATATACTATAACTAGTTTTAACTATTTCGGCGAACAAACACTTGCAAATTATTGTTTCATATAATACTTTGTAAATACAATGTATTTTTATATGCATCGATTAATAATTAAGAAACATCTACAGCGCCTGATGATGCCTCGTGTAGAGGAGAAACACGTGTCGCAGAGACGACCAGGCCAATCGTGGCAATGACGGCGGCGGGTGCATACGGTTTCTGTTCCAGACGGCGGATTGCCCGCGAGGACGACCGCAGCAGCCGAGGCAGATACTACCGGAACAGCCATTGCATCTACTAACAGTAGTGGGTGGGTACTGGCCGGCGCTAGTTAGTATGAACTAATTGGTGGCGGGAGCGCACCATGCAGGTTAGATTAAATTATGTTCACCATTTTAAGCCTATAATTCTGACTAATAATGTTACAATCAATTCTAGATTTTATTGTACACGTATAGGGCGAAGTTGTTTTCGTTTAGACTTGTGCCATCGCCTTTATGTGAGTGTTCGACGACAAATCATGAATTCGAGCAAACAGTCATGCAATTCTGTAAGAGCAAACATCCTTACATCCTCGGAAACATCGGCTGTTATAGCCTTGAACACAAAATTGCAATTCCTTAGTGTCGCTTTTCATGGCTGTGCGACACTAGCGCCGCAAGGCTGCGTTTGGAATTGGAATTCTACAAGGCAAACAGCCTCGCGTGCGTTTACAGCCTTATAGAATACCAAATAAAAAGCCGTGATCGCAGTAGACGATGTCAAAGCTGTGACATCTGTGATCACAGCGACGCACACAGCCATTACGAGTCGCTTAGAGAATTGCATGGCAGCACATGATGTTCTCTGGGAGTGCGATCTTTGGCGTCGGGAGCAGGACGATATGTTAAATTCCTTGCATATCACATGCGGGGTAGTATACTATTCTGATTTGGTGGCAACAAGGGAGAATTACCAGGCGTTTAGGCGGTTCTGCAATCTATATTATTGGAATCGATGTTTAGTAGTGTTAGATATTTGATAATCCGTGGTGCACGGCAGTTGAGCTTCACATGACTAGCCATCTATTTGAGGTTTAGAAATGTCTTATTTGTTATATTGCTGTTTTCACTTTGCCAAGTGGGGAAGTCACTTCCAAAACTTCTTACTCCTACAAATTTCTTCTGCTTAAATTCGTTGTGAGTTCCAAGGCAGCTGTAGTTTCACCCCCGGGACAGCATGAACTTCACTGTTCATTGCCTTTTTGGTGGTCGCCGCTGTTTTTAATTCTGGCTACACAGGAGACACAGTGGTGTGAATGAGTGGAATGGGTAGTAAATGTAGTAGGCCTTTACATGTAAGGATGTAACAGTCTCATTATATTAAAATCTGGCGTTATATTCTACACAGAAGGACAGACCTTAAGTATGTTACGATTGATCTGCGATCCACTATACTATTTTTTTTATACAACGTGAGGAGGCAAACAAGCATACGACCCACCTGATGTAAAACGGTTACCGTAGCCTATGAACGCGTGCAATACATCAAGTATCACTCGCGCGATGTCACCTCTGCTGCTAGCACAGCAACTTTTAGGAGCTTACTGGTGACCTCGCTCACACGCAGGAACACAACAACCCTTCAGGGAGTTGTTATTTGCCTGAGGTTTTCTATGAGGTGGAGGTACTTCCCCAGACAGGCTGCTTTGATGCGCCCTACCTCTCTTAAAAACATCCAAACCAAGGCAAACAGACATGTTCATGCACACAAATGTTTATCTTGTGTGGGAATCGAACCCACGAGCGTAGGTGTTAAAGTCGCGTCATTCACGACTGCGCAACCGAGTTCATCATTGCTCGGCTTCTAAGGGCCGAATCGCGTTGTTCAAGAAGTGGGCAATCAAATGCAAAAAAATATTTTCAAATCCGCCTGCTAGGTCCAAGGCTTTCAAACAAACCCAAATAATCAATCACACAACAAACAAACTGATCCGCTTTATTTATTAACATAGATTATAAAGTGCGTTTATGTTAGAATTTAATTTAATTTCTAGTAAGTGTATTGCCCTACTTCTTGTTATTCCTAGCATTTTCTCGTTTCCTAATCCATTAGGAATGGGCGGGGTCCGCTACCTAAGCCTGGATTTGGCGAAGATACTGATTTTTGTAGATGGAGCAAGGAGCGCCTGCTACCAAACCTCTACAATACAGAGGAAATATCAGACCTTTCTCGTGTTTGGTCACATGAGTTTCGAAATATAATTTCTTGGACGTCCTGGTTTCCTCATGATGCTTTCTTTGATAATTATAAATATGTGCTGTGCCGAAACTTTGTACCATTAAACATGCCCGATACTCTACCATTCAACCATACAATATTTGTGAAGTCCTTACAGTTCGACAGCTTTATCTATTAAAAACATTATGATTCAACACAGCCAACTGACATATGATCCTAAAATACTGATAAAACGTAGACAACATTCTGTCCGTGTGATACACCTCAATTTAGATCTAAATTTATAAATAGATTTTTTCCTTTTATCGGTCCGTACACATATAATAGAATCAACAACATTTTAAACCCTCTAAATATAAAAACATGCAAAAATAGAGTCTGTGATTACTTACTGAAGCTTTCTTACGCCGAAACCGCGAATTTTATCAGTACCGTGGGATAGGAATGCTAAGAAGTTATTCTTTTCCAGGCCCAATAATACTTCAAACTGACCTACTGCATACATAATAACACATTTCACGTTCATTCACACACTCACGGAATATTCACACCATATATAATCACGCACTCATACAGGCATACATACAAGCCTTTCATATATACGCCATGCACATGACGCTCATTCAAAGAAACTAAACACAGCTACTCACTACTACTACTTACACTCGTTCAAACTCTCATATACAAACACGTTCAATATGTGTTGCACATGAATAAAAAAAATGTAATACAGTAAATTCTCCTTGTGAAGCTGATAAATATTGTAAATCAGGGGTTGGGCACTGTTGTAACACAGCTGTAATACAGGTATACAGGTTCACACCTAACTCGGCTACAGAAGCTAATAGTCCAAAATTATAAATCTTATACAAATACAATCTTGACGAGCTCGGTGGCGCAGTAGGGAAACGCGCTGTTACGCTACTTTGACACCAACGCTAAATATTTGACATTTAACGACAAATATTTGTGTGAATGAACATCTCCTTGTTCAGAGTGTTTTAAGTGAGATCGTGCGCATGAAAGCAGGCCGTCTGGGTAAGTACCTCCACCTCACAGAAAACCGCAGTCAGCATAACAACTCCTTAAAGGGTTTTTGTGTTCTTGCGTGTGAGTGAGGTCTTTAGTAAGCTCTTAAAGAATTGTTGTGTTAGCGGCAGAGATGGCATCGCGCGAGTGATACTTAATGTATCGCAAGCGTTCACAGGCTACGGTAACCACTTCAGATCAGGTGGGTCGTATGCCTCCCGACGTTGTATAAAAATACATATACCTAACTCAACTAGGCATGTGTATGTTTAGACTTTAAAATGTTTTTTAAATCTCGGTGTGCTCAACAGAGCCAACAGTCCTTCGGCTCGGGGCAAAGACTTGTGTAATATAAGTCTCAAGTCAGACCGCATATGAAGTACTGTAGCCACCTTTAGGTGGGAGCACTTGGATACCAGCTAGGACCTTGTGACTCGGTGCAGAGACGGGCTGTGAGGATTGTCGATGGACCTGAACTCACACACGGTATTGAGGCCTTGAGTTTGAGAAGAGATTTTGTCTCCCTTTGCGTGTTCTACCGGCTGTATAATGGGTTGTGTTCTGAGGAGTTGTTCGACATTATGCCAACAGCCTCGTTTTACAATCGCACAGCTCGCCGACGGCTGGGAGTTCAGCTGGAAACGCAATGGTCGCGTACTGTGCACTTCCAGAGAAGTTTTCTACCGAGAACTATTAAATTGTGGAATGAGCTCTCCCTGCCGAGGTTTTCCCAAGGGACTACAGTATGGGGTTCTTCAAGAAAGGCGTGAAGAGGTTCTTACAGGGTCGACAACGCAAGAGTGACACCCCTGGTGTTGCAAATGTCCATAGGCTACGGTAATTGCTTACCATCAGGCAGGCCGTACGCTTGTTTTCCACAAAAAAAAAAAATTTTAACTTCTGACTTATTTCTAATTAAAATTTAAGCAAAAATCATGATAAAGATAAAAGATAAAAATTCTTTATTTGCCATTGGGCCCTCGCGGGCACTTAGACACGTCTTACAGATTTTGAAATATAATCTTATTTAATTCTCTTTTTACTTTTTCCTTTTTTTTTATCTACTAGCATTTCGGAAATGACCATTGGCTAAGAAGAAATGCCGAAAGAAACTTGCCAATATAGGTCTCTTTTAAAATTGTCAATTGATATTACAAAAACAAAAAATACATAAGCATATTGGTACAATAATGATATCAAATGGTAAAATTAAAGATTATTAAGAACAGGTAGTCTGTGCTGAATTATTACCAGACATCTTTGTCAGTTATATATTCATCAATTCTATAATAAGCCCTTCTACATAGAGTATTTTTAATGTGCTTTTTGAATATATTGTCAGGAAAGGACAGAACTGTTTCCGGCAACTTATTATAAAATCGAATACAATTTACAAGAAAAGATCTACCAGTCCTAGCAAGCCGATGTACCGGCATACACAATTTATTTCTACTTCTAAGTTTTTCACTGAAGTTTGAAAACGACTTTATATTTTTACGGGCATACATTATGTTTTCATAAATATATTGAGAAGTAACAGTGAGGATATTTATTTCTTTGAACAGTCCCCTGAGGGATTCTCTGGTGCCCATGTTATAAATAGAGCGAATGGCTCTTTTATGTAAGATAAAAATTGTCTCAATGTCAGCCATGATCTACAAATTCCCATTAGTGTCTGTAATATGTTTTTTCTATTTGTCAACATGTAAAAAAGTCGATAGGTAAGTTAGAGTGCTATTTGTGTAGAGGCTCGCTTACTCTGATTAGCCCATTGGTAGACCGGTCTAAATTTACCAATTTGCGTATGACTCCGAGTTTTGCGTTTGTGTTCTTATTCACATTGGTGTTAAGAGTGTTGTTTTAGTCAATTAAAGGTCGCAGTAAAGTGGTCGTGCCGCTGCAACGACATTGCTCAGCGTCGGTACCGAGGCACCATTCGTTCTACGAAGGCATAGAGGTAAGTCGTGTTTTTATTTAAACATTACGTAACTTGTTTTAGGGATCAAATGAGAAATATAGTTTATTTACTGCGCTGTTATTTCCCAACTGTCTCTATAATGTTTGCTTGTAAGTTTGTTCACAAGGTGTATACCTTGTGAACAAACTGAGAGATCTATGTTTCAAGATTCATTGTTCATTCTGTTTCTCAGCAAAGGTTACAAAAGCTCATAGTAATGGTTTACATACGAGTATATATGCTAAACGTATATTATACGTCAGTGAGCATTATATGTATATTGTTTACGCACTGCTTGTATGTGTATTTATTGCTGCGTCGTTATTATTGTCTATCTATAGGTTTGAGTGTTGAATTCGGGAATTTGATTTTCCCTAAGGTCG
Source organism: Pyralis farinalis (assembly GCA_947507595.1). Lineage (NCBI taxonomy): Eukaryota > Metazoa > Arthropoda > Insecta > Lepidoptera > Pyralidae > Pyralis > Pyralis farinalis. Next base: position 34,475,308 of record OX382268.1, on the reverse strand, counting down.
TTTGGTGATTCATGCCAAGTCCGCCATTGTCTTTAATTTGTTGTAAATAACTTTTGCACCAATGTGATGGGCGCTTTTTTATGTTACATCGTAAAGTATACAAGTATACGCAACTGATGTGAAGCGGGTACCATATCCTATAAACGTTTGCAAGACACTAAAGTATTACTCGCGTGATACCCACCTCTGCTGATAACACAGCAATTTCTTAGGAGCTTACTGCAGTCCTCATTCACTCGCAGGGGCACACCAACCCTCCGGGGAGTTATTATTTGGCTGCGATTTTCTGTGAGGTGAAGGTACTTACTCAGACGGGCTAGTTTAATGCGCCCTCCCCTCTTAATTTTACTTAGACACTATTTTTTTTTATTTTCCTATCGTAATGCTAAGACATTGTGCGTATTTGCCATTTTGTTTAGTATTCCACTGGCTGCAGCCCGCAATTTTGTTCGCGCATATCCCTGTACCTGTGGGAATTGCTTTTTCTTCTTTCTTTTTCTTCGGCTCCTATCGTGATGTTAAATAGCCTTTCCCAGGAACTGGGTTATGCAAAAATAATTTATGAAATCCGTCTGTAAATTCCAGAGTTTAGCGCGTTCTAACAAACAATCTTTTCTGATTTATAGGTATTGTTATGTTAGTATAGAATTAGGTATATGTACTTGTGTAAATGATATGATAGTAGGGGAACTGTGCATTTTCAAAGAGAGCATAGTTTGTCAGTGGCTCACTTCTTTATAGGCAAATCTAACAGCTAATGCACGTGGTGATCTCTCTGATTACCAAATGAGGTTTTAGATAAAGAGTAGTGAAGCAGAGCTATATTTAGGAAGTAGCCCAGGGTATGTGAGTGCCTTCATTGAAGATTTTATTAGAGGGAGACTTTGAACAAAAGTCGTCAGCGTGGGTACCTCTATCTCACCTATTTCTACCGCCAAGCAGCTATATTTGTATAGCTGTGTTCCGGTTTGAAGGGTGAGATATGGCAGAGAAATTACTGGGTACTGTGACGAAACAGCCTTAGGTCGCGAGATTGGCAGCGCGCAGTAACATCTCCGTGGTGTTGCGAGCGTCAATTGGCAGTCATTTCACTTGAGGAGTGGAGGGTTATTGTACATCTCTGTGTAAGCTCGCGTAGAGTTTTATGTGGCTGTGTTATGCAATTACAAAGAAGTGCTTCTTCAAGTTTTAATATGTCTGTCACGTATATACACAAAAATAACAAATATGGTTGATGTAATTTCTTTTTGTGTTGTTCTTAAAAGAAGCGGGCGGTTATGGTACAGTCAATCTGCTTGTCTACATGCCCCTTCATTTACAGTAATAGCGAATTAATATTTCTTCTTCATAGCATTATTCTGTTTCTTAATCCATTAGGATTGGGGGGTACATTACTTAAGCCTAAGGATTCTGATTGTTACTTGGAGCGGCTGCCATCAGACCTCTTCAACACGGAGGGAAAACCAGACTTTTCTTAGATCACGGGCCTTTCGAAATATAATTTCTTGAACTTATGGGTTTCCTCACGATGTTTACCTTCACCGCTGAGCTAGTGATAATTACAAATATGTACATAAACCTGAAATATAATAGCAGACCAAGACGTTAATTTGAAGTGAGAAGAAGTGGTGAGTTTGTGTGTCATAGCAGGGTATATTCGCTTGTGTAGCTGTGACAATTTTCCTTAAAAACTTACCAGGATCACTAATGACCCGATTCGACAACTTATTGCGTTATGTTGATACTCGTATCACTTACTAGTAAGTTCTTAGGTATGTGACATACAGATAGTCTCTACATGAATAGATACGTACGTAGATGCCTGTTGATGGAAGTTGAAGAAGCGAACGAGTATAGTTTAGATTAGTTTGGTGCCGTGCACCTGACGTTTCATAGGTATTTTCTTAAATGCCAGTTTTGGTACCTATCACACAGCACAGCCACATATATAAAGCAGAACAGTTTGTTTGTTTGATTGACCGGTCTGATTTGAAAAAAATGTATTTGATAACCCTTTGATTCTTTAGGCACGTTATAGGCTATTCAACACACGATTCGATACTTAGAAATCTAAGAAAAAGAAAGAAAACAAGAAAAGCGGTTCAAAGCGATGCCGGTATACGCGCTGATGAATTAACGAGCTGTATTTATTAGATATACATGTACTTCCTGACGAGTTCCCTTCTCGCTTTTGTTATTACTGTATATTAGAAATCCTGATAAATAAAAAATGGAAATCGTGAGAAATAATATAATACAATAAGGTTTCATTAAAAAATAAGTCGTGTCTAGGTGCCCCTGACGGTCCAATGGCAAATAAATCTTATCTTGTTTTTAGCGAATGCTATGACTTTTTACATAGGTCGCGACTGATTTAAAGGCGCAGTACACGAGTGGACCACGTTCTCATAGAAAACATAGAAAAGAATAAACATTGATGTAGCGATCTAAGCCTTCAGGGCTTACACATTCGATAAACTTGTTTCTGTGTTACTCTATATACGATTAGTAGAGATTGACAAGTTTTTTTTTGTAAATATAAAACAATATCCCTCTTGAATAACTATATTTTAGAATCCTGTAAGAATTAGATAATCCTACTAATATTATAAATGCGAAAGCTTGTATGTATGGACGGATGTATGTTACTTGCAAAGCGTGTAAGCGTGAAACGCTTAAACAACTGAACGGATTTGAATGAAATTTGGCACGTAGATAGATTATGATCCGGATTAACACATAGGCTACGTTATTTGACTCCATGCGGGCGGAGCCGCGGGCAGCAGCTAGTACTAAATATAATTTACATGCAATTTGATCTAATTTAGATCAAATTGCATGTAAATTTGACTTTCGCAAAATAACGCCTGAATCTAATAACAAAATATAATTTATTTAGTACTTATCATTCTTTTGGCCTCACAAAATATAATGATAACTAGACGCCGAAGCCTTTTGTCTATTGTCAAAAAGGATAGATTTCACATTGTAAAAACATCATAGAAAAGATAAAATTCATTATTCCCCATTGGGTCCTCGCGGATAATAAAATATCTCTAATTTTATACAAAATCTGCTTGTTATTTATTTCTCGTAATTTTCACTCTTTTGTTTTATGTACCAGAATTTATGAAATGATAAATGAAGAAGAAACGCCGAATATGAATTAAACATATCTTTTAAAAATACTAGAACTCTACTGCTAGAAATAGGCTGTAAAGGCTAAGTTGTATTCTACCGAGGTTTTCCCAACTGATTACAGTTTTTAGGCTCGGTAATGATGCGTTTGGTATAGCACAGCCATAAGCAATGGCAATCGCTTGGTATCATATTGTTATTTTAGTGTTATAAAAAGGGAAATGAAATATATACATCCATAGTAAAAAAAAGTCCAATTGCATCAGCGGTTCCATGAAACAATTGAGACCAAACTTTTGTTTAGGCACGAATATATGTATGTTTACGTACATGTAATGCTTTACATACAAACACACTCACAATCTTCTCAAAATATTATATAACTACTCTGGAGGCCGTGAAACTTAAGTATATAAGATTAAATTTTAAATTGCGACTTTTATATCAATAGAATCGAGGAATTTAGGTGAATAAATTTCTTCAAACCTTTGTTCCCTAAACAAAGATTTAAAGAAATTTATTTACGTTATAGCATTAGTATATAAATATTTGTATGTTGTTATTGTTTTTTTCTATTATTAGGCAAGGAACATTTTTATTGAACAAAAAATTAAATAATTTTTTAATTCATATTTGATTACTTCATATTTCATTTTAGATCGAAGTAATAAAATAAATGAACATTTTTAACGAAACATTTTTCCTTACACGCTAAAGTTGATTACGTTCGTAACCGTAGGTATATAATTGACACGATTACGTCAGAGTACATGTGGTGAAGAAAGGTCAACGTCTTCGTGTATTCCCTTACTAGACCTTGAGAAATCATAATATTCAATGTCGAATGCAACGAGATCGGCCATTTTTTTTTACAATTGGAGTAAATAAACAATGAAACCAGTTCGCTTAATTACAATCAGAGTTTTTCCTTATTTGTGTATTCCGCCTGCACCGCGTATCTAAAACACAATGAGCATTCCGCATGAATTTAATTAAGACGTAGGATATCATTTCCTACACCTTATACCTAGTGATTTATGATCGGGTCTACATATTGCAGGAAAATACTATGTAATAGCGGTTTCTGAAAACGCATTTCGAATAGGTAGAAAGGTATTGCATGCTATTGGATATCGACAATAGACATGTCGAGATGTTCGGTATAGACACCATTTTATCTATCATTTCTTAATTTATAGTACAGACACAGATAGCTGAGTGTCTCAACATCCATAAAATTAATATCTTATCAATCGCATATTCTATGAACACAATTTCTTTTTTTTCAAAGCTTCTAGTATTTCGGACTTTGGCGATTGAGAGTCAGGTTGAGGCATTCCGCATTAGTTGTCAACCTAAATATTTGCTAAAAAGGGTTGTCAGCTTCTTGTCCAGTAAATATAAAAAAAGTCGTAGATGGTATCTGCTCTGGTAGCAGGGACGTCAATGATGTCGATGGTTGGATTTACGCTGCATATAATGGTCAATTGATGAGATTCGCTGATATATAATAGCATTGGGGAACATTCCACGTCATCATGTGAGGATAAACGCGAAAGTATTGTGTCAAAAAATTGAGGGCACTCTGATAACTGGGGGTAGTTGAACTCGACTAAATTCAATGACATCACTACACAAATCAACTCATTTACTACTAAGTCAACTCCCATTTGCTGTATAGATCGATAATTCCTCAACCTGCTCCTTACTATAACTTGGTGCACAAAAAAGCTAAGCAGCAAAATCATGCGTTCTGTGCGGTTCCAGAGGTGTTTCCTTTCGTGAACCCTTAGGTTGTGAAACGTACTCACCGATGATGTTTTCTCAAGACAAAAAGTATGAAATGATTTTTGCACGGTCGAAATACGATCGCACGAGTGATGTTCCTAGTATTACAATTGCCTATAGGCTACAATAACTGTTTAGACGTCAGTCAGACCGTATATCTTTAAAATATAAAAAAATCAAGCGATTAATAAAAATAATATTGCAGTTCTCTCAGGATGATGGATGATACACAAGTCAAGTCAAACAATTCCATCAACTGATTTGTTTGAATGCACATAAACAATATATTTGAAAATTTGTGCGATTTATGTCCTCTGTCTACTCGCGTGTGCTTATTGGCTTGAAGACTGTGCATTAACATAGCAATCTGGTGGTGCGAATATTCAATTTTGGCCTTGAGTCAAGGACAAAAAACTAGTCAGTATCACTTGTGGCTCTAATTTGTTTTTTTAATCTGTGTTAAGGCATTCAAATAGCTTTGATTAATTAGAAAATTTATTAATTACGTTTCTCTGATTGATTAAAGCACAGTGACGGACTGAGAATTTTTAATTTCTCCAATTAACTAACAAAACATACAGTTTGAGTAATACATTGTAAGTTGTAAATACGGCGTATACATTTTCGGAGCAACTATTTCTGCCATTTCTTCGGTTCAAGTGCTTGGCGGTTCGTGTGAGTATATGTTTTGCGATGATTTAAAAACAGTTCGTTTTTAAATGGGATGTATTTGGGATAGTCCTTGGATAAGCTAGGGATGGTTTCGGAGTATAGTAAGAATGGTATTGGTTTGAGATACGGCATTTTCGAAGTGTATTGCGAACAATTTAAAGATAGTAAGTGCCTATTTAGGGACGTGTCTGGAACAGTTCTGTTAAGAATGGTTATGGATGATTTTGGGATTGGATATTATTTTAGAAAGCGTATTTATGCTTTAGAATATTACTTTATTTATTATGCCATAAAATATGCCAGTAAATTCATTATCTACCTTTAGTACTTTGATGGGACAATCTCTACCAGTCGTCGTTTGAGTGGTGCATAGATCAATGACTGTGGTTTAAAGTTATGTGAAATATTTACAGAAACTTAACGTAAATATACATATATTAAATTTATACATACATATGCAAGTATATATAAATTTAATATACATATATTAAATTTATATATACTTGCATTTACATACTTAATTTAACACTGAGCGTATAATGTCTACTCTTAACTATGAATTTATATTATTGTTTTTTTTTTATTTTATTTTGTTTTTTTATCTCGTTTATATTCTTTTCTGTTAATTTCGAAATTTGTTGACCTTACTTTAATACTAGACTTAGAAGAGCGGGGTTTCCTAATACAGGTATATATATACTTAAAAGGAAGCCTCAAATACTTGTTTTTGTAACATATGTAAGAAAACGTAATAAAGATATTTATTTATTATTATTATTACATACACAAATATATAAATAAACATATGCAAACAAATGTACATGATGTTGACACGGTGCTTGATTAACCCACTTATCTAAAAGGTTAGCATAAACTTTCCTTTTTATGATATATTTACATGAACTTCATCGCATTGAGTCAGATAGTGCAAAGAATATATTTAAAATTGGAATATTATACCTATCTTAATACTCAGTCGGTACAGCATAATCCGTACATAGTGCTAGGCTAGACTTTTCAGAAGATTTAACTCATACATCCAGTTTTGTTAATCAGGATGTAAGTATAACACTGATTATCCCTTTAGAAATAACTTAGCCTTATTTCCAACTAGATCATCGTAAATATGAGTTTTCGTACGTAGTCACAACTGTATTCTTATTTTTATTCTTGCCTCTGCCCATTATTTGGGGTAAGACATCCACATCTTTAGGCGTCACGACAGAGTTCTGGATTATCTGTGTATTTAGTTAGACCCATTTTATATCTATGGTCATGTTTATCCACACCGTGTCCAGAAATTGTCGCTGCTTTCTTGCCCGAAGCTGTCGTCAAAAGACATTGTTTGTCTTGTCTCATCTCCATGTCCTAAGCATCTCTTGCGACTGTCGATCATCTTTTCAGCAATTTTGAATAAGTCACTGGTATTCATACACCCGTTACGTATCTTTATTTGAGTGCATTTTGCGTTTATACATCTTGCTTGCTCAATACATCTTGTTGGATTAACTGTTATTTTGTAGACCTAATCATTTGGCCGTTCAGTTATAACTGAACTATAGTTGGCCTTCGATTGTCTTACTCTCGTGAGGGTTTTCTATCTTGAAGTTATCATTCAAGCCGCGGCAATTCTCTGGGTTATGTCTGAGTCTATATTTACGTCAGCAGACAACATTGAACGCAAAGTTGTTCATTTTCAAGGTGTTTCCAATAATCACCATTGCGGCTATATCGATCTCGGTATTAAATGGAGGCTCGTCTAGAAATTTAAGGCCATGAATTCATTCATGCATTCAATCGTGTCACCGGTTTACAATTTTGTGTGTTAATCGCTTGTTTGCTAACAAATAATGCTACATTTTATGCACGTCACATTTTGTATGTTTCAGATAAACGAGAAAATGTTAAAACAAACCATTTTACTGTTTGCGTCTGCAGCGTCTATGATCGTCGCACATCATGTAAGTGTAATATATATATATATAAAATAGACGTGAATTTTGTACAAATTCTTTCTCTTAGTTTACCTAGTTGAGATGACTAATGGCCAATGTGACATAAATACAAGTTATCTCTACCTACTTGTTTAACTAAACAAAAAATCTTTATGCATTATTATTATTTAGTTGTTATTATAACGAACTCGGTGGTTCGGCGGTTAATAACGCGACTTTGTAACCAACGCTTGTGGGTTCGATTCCCACACTGGACAAACATTTGTGTGCATGAACATATCAGTTTGTTCTTGTCTGATTGTTTCAAGGCGCATCAAAGCAGTCTGTGTGTCTGGCCTTCACCTCACAGAAAACAGCAAATAACAAACTCCCTAGAGGGTTGTTGTGCTCTTGCGCGAGAGTGCGGTCACCAGTAAGCTCATAAGGAGTTGCTGTATTAGAAGCAGAGGTGACATCACGCGAGTGATACTTAACGTATTACTAGCGTTTAAGGCTACGGTAACCACTTTACATCAAATGGACCGTACGCTTGTAAGCCTTCCGACGTAGTATAAAAATAAGTTGCAATGTTTCTGAAAGTATTAAGATGCCTTATGTGTGTGTGTGTGAAGCAAGCACAGCAACAATACCTATACTCTAACATGTGTTGTGTACTCAGGGTGAACCTCATCGCGCTGTAGCAAAGCTGTGCGGAGATCACATAGATGGAAATGTCACGTTCACTGAACTAGAGGATGGCCAGGTTCGAGTACAAGGTAGCGTAGTCGGCATGCAGCCAGGACAATACGGATTCCACGTCCACGAAAAGGGAGACATCACTGGTGGATGCAACTCTGCCGGACCTCATTTCAATCCTGAAAAGGTAAAATTAAGTAAAAAATAATATTAGAAATCAAAGATAAAATTTTAAAGATGCTTAAATAAATATTTTAAAAATATTGGAATTTAATAAACTACGAATGCGATCTATTAGAAAATCTCCGTTCCAAAATTTTAAATTACATATAAGTAGTAGTTATATCAGGTATTACATATATTAGTCAAGTTCAACAAGCATACGTTATCCTTAGTTAATGACCAGAAAATAACTAACAAGTGTTAATTATAATACGACAACTAAACTGTAAAGAATTGCTGAATAGCCAGAACCTTTTGTTAGATAAGAATAACTCCAGTGAATACAAGATGAGCGAGAAATATAGCTATGCTCTATATTACAAGATTACATCTTACGCTAATCTGTGCTGTGCATAATAGGTAGGATGATTTTTAGCTTAAAGATGACGATGATGAAGAATACGCTGACAGATTTACAAGCAACATTAAAACCGTATTGAATCTGAACACGGGCTTATTTTAACTTGACTTGGCAATATATTGATATTCGCAAATTGAATAGTATGTACATACTGTTAGCTTGAATATATTTTGTTTCTTGTATAATTTTAAATTTGAAAGTTTAATTAAATCATAATTACATTATTATTATTATTATTATTTTAAACTTGAACGTTTAAAATTAGACCTACATTGAAACAAAATACCTATATTATTTATAAGGTCCTAATCTACAACCGTGAATTGTTGATGTCACTGGTGTAGATACGGAGCTTACCGCCATTTGATTTTCTATTTCGGCGATGTTGTAGTCGCCACAGTCACTGGTCCCGTACCCTACAACAGTGGCATTTTCTTTCTTTCGATGTACATTAGTATGGTCAACTTAACCATTCCTCTGAGAGAAGTGCGCAATATTTAGGATTGCAACGCTAAACTTTTGCGCTCGGTAACATTTCTGAATATTTCAAATTGCAGCTGACCCACGGCCATCCAGACGATGAGGTCCGACATGTCGGTGACCTGGGAAATTTAGTCTTCGAGAACAATGTCAGCGACTTTGATTACGTCGACAAAAAGCTGGCTCTTAAAGGCCCCCACAATATCATCGGAAGAACTGTCGTCCTCCACGAGAGGGCTGATGACTATGGCAGAACAGAGCACAAGGACTCGAAGACCACGGGCAACGCTGGCGCCAGGGTCGCCTGTGGAGTTATCGGAATCCTGTAGGAATTCATTTTATTAAGTTTAGTTGTAAATTCACCATAAACCTTCTCAGAAGAATTGGTTATTTGAATTAAAGTGATAGACTGCATATTAACCAAGAAGACGGCTTTAACTGGCATGTAATATGAAGTATTTCTTCAGATGAGGCAATTTTGAATATATCAACTCGTAATGTAATAACATATAAATGTTATTAGGAAAGTGTGCGTCTTGTATCTAACGTCATTTCATAAATTTTGTCACACTATATGCTTTCAATATGAAGTCTTCACACCAGGTCCGTTGCAGGGTACCTACGTAGAGAGATCTGGGCGCTACAATACCCGGTCCCTACACATCTCTCACACTTCTTTTATATTCATAGTTCTGTTCATGCAGGCTTGCTGGTTCCAAATGTTCCTGAAATTACATTCAGACAAAACTGAGACCAATTTGCTCGTGGTAGGTGGTCTTGGCCTTCCTCGGCTCTACATCCGTTCGTACTATATCATTATTTCTTCATGCTCGATTCAACAGACCTTACCTTTAAGAAATTGTATGTCTTCTCTAAAGATTGTACAGATAATTCAAAAATCTGAAGAAATACTTATCGGTGTTGGTAAATGGCAGATAACAATAAACGCATCTAACACCTATTATTAAAGTAATAAATTAGTTAGTTATTGGTAATAAGTATCGCCAAATTGGTCGTGTTTTATCAGAAGGTGATGTCAGGAGCCCCAGGAACCGGCGAGCGGCTAAAGAACCTATGAATGTTATAGAAGTGTGTAAGGACCGCGTCTTATGGAGTTTGGTCCTCTCTATCTACGCCGAAAGGAACCTGGCGTGAAGATATACAAGTATAAAGTTTTATAAAAGTATAAGCTTTTATTATTTCAGATGCTTGTTAATACTTCTCTAATTATTTTTGTGTACTTTGTGAGACATAATGTTATTTTTCGACCAATTTCTACCACATTAATAACGTTGACACATGAGCATACAAGTGTTTAGAAATATTATATTATCCGCCATATATTATTGCAATAGTACAATAATGGGCACAATGTTGTAATAGCCAAGAAAAACTTGTTTGTGTGCAGTTCAAGAATCAGTCAAACAGACAGAACTGGTTTTTATTTTCGTAACGTGATCAATCTTTGTATGTCGTCGACCACTCCAGCCAGTTTCACGAACCAGCCTTCATCGACCGAATCATCGGCCATTTAACTTTCATCGCTACAGAACTGTATAAAATTAAATATGGATTGATATTACAATTATTGGATTCAATTAATATGTATATTGCAATGACTATATATTTTCTTTATAGTGTTAATACAGACAACATCTGAAATAGGTAGGATGGCATCGACTTGACTTGGCACAAGGCATGAGCTTGGTTTTCGCACAAAATGTTCTTTAACCACCTGTAAATAAAATTTAATTAATCAGAAATGGTTGTTTGGTAATTTTGTACATATCCTCAAATGTTTTGCTATATACTCCTTTGCACTAACATTATTTTAGGAAAACAAAATTTAAGCGTATTGCAGCAGTTGTAGTGTATATTTTTTATAAATTGAAAGGAAAACTTTTTGCTACCGTTATCCCTTTTGGTAATCCATTAGGATTAACGGGGTCCGCTACCTTAACCTAAGGATTTGGCGAATATACTGATCTTGACATGGAGAGACTGCCGTCAGACCTCTACAACCCAAGAAGGATCACTAGACCTCTCTTTAGGTTAGGTTTTTTCTAAATATACCAATATTCTTGGACGGGCGGGTTTTATTATTACAAGTTATTATTTATTACGAGTATGTAAGTGGTGTTTTCGGATTTAAATATGCGAAAACTCGAATTTAGTGGTATACATCCACACCAGGATTCAAAACAGGGACCAGTCGGCCAATAGGTTGGGTCTTTATAGACTAGGCTATCGCTGCTATTTTCCATTAATGAAAAATATTTATCAGAACCCAAGGTACGAGACGTATACTTACTCTCAAGTGTTCAACTCTCGGTAATACAAACAACTAACAAGAAAATTTCTCTTCTCGCTGAGCGGCGATACAAGCAAACATACACGATGCTTACTTATCTTACCACTCATACGAATATTAGAAATTCCTGTTGATTTGTTGTTTAGTGGCTAAAGAGAAAATGTTCTCGAAGAAGTACAAATCTACAAACATTTGTCGGTGAATATAGGCATGCCATGCCTATATTCTCCGCTAAGACGTAATTTTCTCATGCTCAGCTTCGCATGTTAGGTGCTCTAGGAAATTGAGTATAAAATTTAAATAAAAGGTGTATGAATATTTAAAAGGATTCTGAGTAAATAAATGAAACAGCGGAATCAATATAATATAATACAGGAGAATTATTGCTTAATTGTTAAAAATCTTTGCATTTAAATACCGCGGTAAACTTTTCTAAGCATACGATCCATATTTGTGTAACCTTTTGAGCCAAAAAACTAGAAAACTGACTTCTTGGTAACATTTTCATAATTACGGATTTCAAATTTGGTATGAACATAGGAACATAGGTATTCCTGATTGCTATCGTATTAGGATTAGCCGGGTCCACTGCCTAACTCTAAGGATTACATGAAGATACGTTTTTGGAGCGACTGATGTCAGGTTTCCACAACCCAGAGGGAAAACTAGAACTTTCCTAATTTTTATCAAGTCGAGTAGAGGGTTTCGGATACCGACATGCAATGAGAATAATGGGAGTTCAAAACTAGAGTGATGAGGGAGAAACAAGCTGTAGGCTGTCAGGGTGGCGGCTCTTGTAGTAAATCGAACACAAAAATTTAAATTCGGTTTTTGAAATTATGAAGGGCTGTAGCTTGAATGCTATAATACGGATCAGAATTACCGAATTAAGATATTGAACAATCAAGCATAAGTATAACGATTATATAATCGGCTGTGTTCCGAGTTATTCGATACGATGATCATAGCTTCCTGCTTTAACCACACTGTTGGCCATTTTATAAGCGTTAGAGTAGGCATACTGGAGGCTTCCTAACATGGGACTAAATTTCCAAGCATCGCGATAAAGATGAAATGAATATTAAAGATTAGTGACAACTTGAAAGTACACCGAGCGAAGTCGTAAGAAGTTGCTAGTTGACAAAGTTTATAAAATTACTCGTACATATATAGATAGATGCAAAAGTAACGCTGTTTATCTGTAACTTAGTTTTCACGACAAACCCTGAAACGATCGTACTGGATTAGGTAAGGAGGTGACGTAGCGAAGAATGTATGCGACTGGGTATCGTATAGATAGAGTATATCGTATAGCGTCAGTCAATTGACAAGCTCGGTAGCGCAGTGGTAAATGAAGGGACTTTGACACCGACGCTCGTGAGTTCGATTCCCTTCGCTTTCGATTCGAGCAATTGTGTGCATGCACAGCACATGTCTGTTGGTCTTGGTCGGGGTATTTATAAGAGAGGTATGGCGCATTAAAGCAGCCCGTCTGGGGGCAGTACTTCCACCTTATAGGAAATCGCAGCCAAGTAACAACTCCTTCGAGGGTAGGGTTGTTGTGTTCTCGCGTGTAAATGAGGTCACCAGTAAGCTCCTAAGGAGTTGCTGTGTTAGAATAATATTTAATATATTACATGCGTTCATAGCCTACGGTATCCATCAGGTGGGTCGTATGTTTTATTGTATGCCTCCCGACATTGTTTACAGAAAAGTCACTATTACAACTACTACTAGTTCTGTTGTAGTATGCTACAATAGGAGGTTTATAGTATTATCAACTATTATTCTATATGAAACAGTATCGATAGAGCTATCTATCCGTCTGTAACTTTACGCCAAGTTCCTTGTGGAGTAGATAGAGAGAACCGACTGCTACAGGACTCGGTCCTTACACACCTCGCCTGCTTCTTTAACATTCATAGATTGTTAGTACTCCTGACAGCACCTTGTGATAGAATTCGACTAGTTTGGTCGTGGTAGGTGACTACCACTCACCTACTTGCTTACACTATTTATCTGTTTCCTCATTCTATCGCCTGAAGTGAAATTTAGTGAAAATATAAATCTTTATTATTTAAATCTTCTTATGATAAAGTGAATAAAGTTTTCTTAAGTCATTTGGCCTGTTTTTATCATAGGGGCATTACATTACCCAACTTTAGGGTTTAACAGATATGTAGGAGATGCCGCACATGGCAATTATAAAAAGTTGTACCTTATCACGAAATGCCAATTAAATACTCACATTGTTTATAAATGAATGGTATCCCTGATGTAATGAAACAAATGCCAAGGTTGAGAGACTGGAGATGTTGTGAACTGGCGATGTTAATAATCGGAATGCAAAACTTTAGGCTGCCTGTCCACTGGAGTGGTGACCTGAGCCAAGCTGTGCCAACATTAACCTATATGTATATGGATTTGCGATTTAGGTCAAAAAGTCATACATCCTAATCGCAAAGCGGAGCCGAGAAACGGAGGGGGTAACCTGAGCAAAACACAGCCGCTGTGGCCGCTGTGGTCTGGCCAGTGCTTCAATATTCCGATCCGCATACTTTTTCGTTTCAAAGACAAACAACGATAAACAATCAACGACAAACACAGTTTGTTCTGCATTACTCTCTGCATTACTCTCTCGCTCCTCACCGCTTTCTCGCTCAACGACAATGATCAAGCAGCCCATGTTAGTTAAGAGAGGTAGGGCGCATCAAAGCGGCCCGTCTGGGGAAGTACCTCCACCTCACAGAAAATCACAGCCTAATAACAACTCCCTGAGGGGTTGTTGTGTTCCAGCGTGTGAGTGAGGTCACCAATAAGCTCCTAAGGAGTTGCTTTGTTAGCACCAGAGGTGGCATCGCGCGAGTGATACTTAATGTATTACAAGCGTTAATAGGCTACGGTAACTGTTTTACATCAGGTGGACCGTATGCCTCCCTACGTTATATATATATATATAAAGTCGGCAAATATAGGCTAAGAATTAGCGTTCCCGCGATTGAGTGGTTATCAATGGCTATTTTAACAAGGTTAATGTATTCGATTCCCACACAGGGCAAAAAATAGCTAGCACGATGGGTTACAAGATTACAGTTATTAGAGAACAAAAATGATAAGAAACCGTCATCTAATGAATACAGCAGGTTCGTCCGTCTTCACACAATTCGTATTGTTATCGTATTTATCGTATCGTATTTGTATCGTATTGTAAAGAATCTTATTTAGTGAGTCTCAAATTATGTACATAAATAAGGATTTGCTTTTTAAGTTTGTCTATAAAGATGTCATTCCTGAAACTTCGCGATTTTGCTCAAGAAAAAACGCCGAGCGATGTTCAATCGCAAACCAAAAGAGGAATAACATATATTATTCAAAAGCTTACTCAATAATTAAAATTCTAAAGTTGACAATTCATATATTAACATTAGGCAAAATAACTTTTAATAAATTACCATGCAAGTATGCTAGTTGCTTTAGTATTTACTTATTTCGATTGACTTTCCTGAGGCTTCGTGCATTATATACATCGATGATTATATGTGTATTTTTTCATTTTCTTCATTCTTTCACTAATATTTTCTTATAAGTTATATCTTATAAGTGTAATTTAATATACTTTGTGTGCGGTAGCTGAAGCGCACAATATGATATTAATACATGAAGTAAAAACTTTGTACCCCTTTTTACGAAAATTACGCTAACGGAGGAGTATAAAATTTAGTACAGTTAAAGTTTATATGGAGAAGAAGTGCAGAAAGCATTTTTTTTATATACAATAACGCTTCGAAAATACATTAAATTATTTAAAAAAACTTTACACACACTACATACCGTGCGTATATATGCGTTTGTGTGCATTATACCCAAATATATACCTACTGTTATGTTTATGGTTAAAGCCTGTGGTCAAACTGAGAATTGTATTGTCTTACCGAATGTCAAAAATAATTAGGATAATATTATAGTCCTAGTTTGTTTAATATATATTTGTATTTTATATATTAGTTATTGAAACTTAAAAATAATGTGAATTATGGTCGAATTTCGACCACCAGGCGACTAATAGTTAGATTAATTGCCTGTAAATTTGACTTTCACAAAATAATACCTGAATCTATATAATCTTTTGATATTTATTGTTATTTACTTATTTTCAGTGATCCTGTGTACAACTATACATACACGTGGGGAACCAGCGGTGCTCAGATATCATCTATCAATATATATGTGTTTTTATCATTAGCCTTATTTTTATTAGGAAATCTTTTTTAGACCGTTTTTTATAAGTAGTTATACAATGTCATTTCACATTTACTTAGTTTTAATTAGTTAGGTACTTATATTAAATTTATTTATATATTATCTGTCTTGAACATTATTTGTTATTAATACCATTATGTAATTTAGAGTGAGTCTTCATTTGTGAATGTTGTGTAGGTAATTTATTATAGTAAATATATTTGATTAAAAATTGTTGCCTAAACTGTTCGAATATTTCATTATTAAAAAAATGTATGGGAAATTAATTGCAAACTTTTACTCCTTGCTACTAAGAATACCTTTTCGATATTAAATTGTATCGGTAACCTAAATAACCTAATAAAAGTTTAGCCACAGAACGAAGTCTAGTCATCATATATTTTTCTCCACAATTAGTACTGGTCACTCACGAAACACGTTACCACGAATATGGACAAAGTAAGGTATGACGGAGCCTTGATTTCTACGTGTGGGGTCTAAAGAGACTTAACGACCCTACTATGAGCAATGAATCTACTATGACCCATATTTGTGTAGAATGTATTCCAGGTGCAGTGTTTACGTTGATGCGTATCGCACTGTTATTATCTACAAAAAATATTTCACGTTTAAAAGAAGCGATAACATGTGATGAATTGATGAAGGGCATCACAGGATTGTTCACACAAAAGTCTTTAATTTACATTAAGCATTTGTTTAGTTAATCATTGGACAATACATACATATACCGTAGTAATACACGTGACATGACATGCCCTATTTCCTGCAACGTTCGCGCTATGGCAGATTTAATTATTCAGCGTCAAATAAATCGATATACCCCTATGACAAATGCGTCGAGCTTTTAATATTAATGAAGCACATGTTTCTTCCCGTCATTGTTCTTCGTGGGTCCAAGCTGCACCACCTGCGTCAGTCAATGTCACATATCTGACCCTGTTGGAACTGTTTATGGAGATATTTAACAATGATGTTTAATTGGACTGCATTCACTACTGATTGTGCTAAATTGCTGCTTTTAGTGTTAAACGGTTTATGTATCGTAAGTCTAGCCTTGTAATAAATCCTGAAAGCATTGGCCGTGTCATAACTTAATTTGTATTTACAACCACTGTGATATAAAGTAAAATTCATAAAAATAGATTCAGACAAATAGAAAAAATTACAAATCTCCAAGTTAAATACGAAACGTCAAATAAATATTAATGAAAGAACAATTTGATATAAATCAAGCGTAAACTTCAAATATCTTATCTTTATAGACACACTTCAAATTTCAAATCCACAAATGCATCTAAAATTGATAATAACAAGGCCAATTTTCAATTTCTTATAATTCCGGTATATCAACGCTAAGATTTTTGTTTTCCAAGGTCATAGCAGCATGTACCTTTGGGTTCGCTGTCGTGGACACCAGGATCGTGAAGCAGTATGGTGAAGAGAACTCAGCTGGCACGTTCGCCGGTGACTTGATTATCATTGCGGCAACACTGCTCCTCGTGACCATTGCAATATTTGGTTGTGTTGGAATTTTGAAGAATAATGTTAAGATGCTTTACCTTGTGAGTTTTGAAACAAAATTTTATAATATTCTTGGTCTTAAATGCAAACATTTGACAAAGGTAAAACTTTTCAATTTTACCTTCGTATGTAGTTACTTCCTCTCAATTAGCTGTATGATGACTCAATTATAATTTAGAGTTGAGTCAATTATAATTTATTTCTTAAACGTTTAAATCGTACATATTGAGAGTTTTCTAAATTCTCAATACTATTGTGTTAACGTTATGGATTTTGTTCTCCAAATCACACAACTTTATTGCTATGCTATTTAGATCACTTGGGTTCCATCTTCGCCCTTATGGCTCAGGTCGTTAAAAAATTAAAATATGACAATTGTTGGCAATCCTAATCTAAACAGGATATTGAGCCCATAAGTCGGTGGAGATACTTTGCTTCCTCGTTCTCATCTGCTGTACCGATTATCAAATACCTACAGCGGATCGTGGTAGAAATAGTTGTTTGTCAAAATCTCCTCCAGTCTCCTTCTGCAATGTCTACGCTGGATATCGACCGGAAAATGGTCATGCACTATGCGGTTCCTGAAAAGGAGATTTCGTGCTTTAACTCTCAGGCTGTGCCTTCTACTAAAGGCTTTCCATTCAATTTTTATTGGATTCTTCAAGAATGATTTGCAGAGATTGGAAGCGTTCAGGTCGAACGCATGATTGCCTGCTACATTCGTTGTATAAAAGAATATAACAAGTTTTATGTGTTAGTGCCGATCGATCAAATTTCCCATATCATTCTTTTCATCAACACAACAAACCAACAGGACGTTTTTATTTGGCTACGATTTTCTGTGAAGTCGATGTAAATTCACCAGTTGTATTGCTTTGATGTTCACTCTCTCTCTCTCAAAATATCCATAATCAGGATCAGCTGAGACAAACAGACATGTTCATGCACAAAATTTCTGTCTCGTGTGGGAACTGAAACTAAGTTTTGATAATGTAGCATTGCTTACAGTTTCACCAGCGGATTCATCAAAATTCTAATAATTTTGATGAATTAAATTAAAAAAGTAAATATTCTAATAATTTTGATGAATCCGCTGGTGAAACTCTTATAATTTTATACAAATTACTTGTTACTTTACTATCAATACATTATTAAGTTAGTATAAGATTCACTCTTGACCGATTCTATTTAAAATCTTCTAGAAGCTTTCATGTTAGAGAATGAGATAAAGGAGAAGAGATATGTTCAAACTAGCATTCTTAATCAGGCATATTTTTGTTGTAGTATGTGGGGTTTTTAATGATCATAGTGATATTGGAGATGCTGATAGCCATCTTCGTAGCACTCCAGCGTTACGGTCTGGAGTTCAGAGTAACTGATTGGTTACGCGAGGACTTCTTTCGCAATGTTACTGACGAGGATCGGGAGATGCATTCGAAACTTTGGGATCAAATTCAGTCAGAGGTGAGTGTATAAATGCATTAGCGATGGTAGTGAGTATATAAAACCCATATTTATATATACTCGTACATATATATTTTAATACAACGTCGTAATACAAGCTTACGGCCCACCTGATGTGAATCAGTTACCGTAGCACGTAAACGATTGCAATACATTAAGTATCACTTGCGTGATGCCACCTTTACTACTAACACAGCGACTCCATAGGAGCTTACTGGAGACCTCACTCACATGCAGGAACACAAGAACCCGCTAGGCAGTTGTTACTTGACTGCACATGTTCATGCACACAAATATTTGTCTTTTGTGGAAATCGAACCCACAAGCGTCGGTGTCAAAGTCGCGTCATTCATGACTGAGCCACCGAACTCGTTAAAATTCCCCAGGTGTATGTACTTCCCCAGGTGAGGTAAGTAAGTAAGGTAAGTAAGTGAGTAAGGTGGGCTGCTTTGATGCGCCCTACCTCTCTTGAAAACACCCAGATTAAGACAGACATGTTCATGTACACAAATGTTTATCCAGTGTGGAAATTGAACCCACGAGCGTCCGCGTCGGTGTCAAAGTAACGTAACAACGCGTTTTACCACTGCGCCACCGGGCTCGTCAAGTCGACATTATTTCAGGTGAAACCCACGTAACTACTCACAAAAATAGATTATCACCCTGAAGAGTGACATTTGACTACAACCCCTGCCTCCCTCAATATGTGCTGCACCACTATTTTACGAAAGTATTGTTCGCTAATCGGTAGGGTGCACCACGTATATATGAGGTAAACTTTAATTATATACAACAATTACCTCTCTCAATACATTCATATTCATTAATATCTAAAAGACTTTAGTTACATCGTACGAGCTTTTATCAGCTTCCAATGTTTTTTTTTTTTTTTTTTATTTTCGCCCAAGAAAGTTGAAGACCCACAAAGGAAGGACCAACCCACACCCGGGTGTGCATTGGTCATTCCTCCGTGAGGGGCACCCTCCGGAAAACGGGAGGGAGGAGGTGAAATCTTTCAAAGATACCATTTCGTGCGAACGAACTGATTATGTCGGATTTCCACCGACTAAAACACCCCCTGGGACTGCCTTTAGCCGGGAAGGCTACAAAGGTTTCATCTGAAGCGATCACCCCAGGGGAACGGGGTGACGCAAGCTTCCAATGACTTCGTAGACATTTATATAAGGAAGCGTATGAAAAGTCTATTTTTTAAGCATTGTTAATATAATTATCCTCTCTTCAGAATATCTTAAGATACATTCTACGGATATGATTATTGTCGGAAATAAATTTAAATAAACTGAATATTATAGTTTCGGAAAAGAAGCTATCAATGTGAGAAATGGCTTCAAAATTCGATTAGCAATTTTTGCGAGATGCGTCCACTACGCCCACAAATCATTAAACTACTTGAGGCGCATAAAGGCACCCCTCACCCACCAACATGCACCTAGTATTTTTGCGCCTAAATATTTTAGCGATTGGAGCCTGCTGACCAATGGGAGGATATTTTGACCAAAAAGACGATAAGTGACTTTATTTTGATCCGTGAACTAGTCAATAACATTTGCGCATTCTCATTCACCCTCCGACCCGAATTGAATTGAGTTAGGTACCATGCAAAGTCGTTTGATCGGTTCTCCATAGATGTCTTCCTTCATGATTATACTGCTCATGATATAAAATGAAACATACAGAAAAACAAACAGACCTGATTAGAAATGACTCTTTTTACTTCTGCAGCGATATTAGAGTCAATCTGCTATCACTGTTTAAAAAATATTCCATATACGTGAATATCATTTGTGTTCTAATTGGCGTCCAGTACGAGTGCTGTGGCCTTAATGGTCCCGAGGACTACTCCGCCTTGTGCCAGACCGTCAGCATCTCCTGCTGTCCACGAGCCTTTCGCGCCAGGACACCATTTGCCCAACAGCAGCTATATACCGCCTGCGTAAAGTAAGTTCAACTCTTGTTTATTACATGGAGAGGACAGTAAGAGTGAAGCGTGTAAGGACCGAGTGGTATCTCCCTGCCTATCCTTGGACTTGGCGAGACGAAATAGATAAATAGATAGAAAGGTGAATAATCATGAAATAGCGGACGCTTGTGAAGAGCATCGTTTGTTGCCGCCCCAATAGCACTTTCTCAAGAGCCTTCTCGTGATCTCTCTCACTCACAGGAACTAAATTACACAAAATTTTAGTTTTCGGATTTATGTGCATATTTGTAATTATCATATTTGAAAACATCGTGAAGAAACCCGCTCGTCCAAGAAAGGCTCCATGACGCTCCATGTAAAAATCAGTATCTTCGCCAAATCTTTAGGCTTAGGTAGCGGACTCCGACAATTCTAATGAATTAGGAAACGGGATAACGCTAAAAGAAGAAATCAAGAGGTTTCCACAGTTGGCGTATTCCAGATGAAGTATTGTTCTGTCCTGCTTCTCTTTAGACTGACTTACCTTTCGATAATGGCCACTGCATGCAGGTAGTTTTTGACGAGCTCGGTGGCTCAGTCGTGAATGACGCGACTTTGACACCAACGCTCTTGGGTTCGATTCCCACACAAGGCAAACATTTGTGTGCATGAACATGTCTGTTTGTCTTGGTCTGGATGTTTTAAGAGAGGTAGGGCGTAATACAGCAGCACGTCTGGGGAAGTACCTCCACCTCACGGAAAACCGCGGCCAAATAAAAAAAAAAATCCCTAGAGGGTTGTTGTGTTCATGTGCGTGAGTGAGGTAAGATCCCAAGGAGTTGCTGTGGAGAGAGAGGATAAGAGAGAGGAGGAGGCATTGCGCGAGTGATACTTAATATATCTCAAGCGTTAATAGGCTACGGTAGCCGCTTTACATCAGGTGTACCGTATGCTTGTATGCAACCCGACATAGTATAAAAAAAAAGGTTGGTTAGACTTGAATCTGAAGATGATGGTGAGCCTCGACAGTAGTCTTCTTCCTAATGTCATCCCGTTTCATATTTCGTTAGGACTGGCGAGGTCTGCTACCTAAGCCGAAGGATTTGGCCAAAATACATTTTTTTACGTAAAGCGACTGCAGTAAGAACTCCACAGCTCTACATTATCTTGGGTTCATTAAAATTAATGAATAAAGAGTGAATACTTTGCACCTACTCCCATATCTTCCTCCTAGTGTAATTTTCCGTTTCCTAATCCATTAGGATTGGTGGTATCCGTTATCTAAGGATTTCCAGGAGATGCTTACTGTGCCGAACTTCAAACAATGAAGGAGAAATCGGCAGTGAAACAACTCGTTGGTGAATCGTTCGTCACCATTATAGCTCCATGATAATGCAATACCTCACACTGCACGAGAAACGGTTGTAACTCTACAGGAGTTGAAGTTAGAAACCATACGTCATCCTCCGTACTCGCCTGCCATGCAATTCTGTAAGAGCAACATCCTTACATCCTCGGAAACATCGGCTGTTACAGCCTTGAACACAAAATTGCAATTCTTTAGTGTCGCTTTTCATGGTTGTGCGACACTAGCGCCGCAAGGCTGCGTTTGGAATTGGAATTCTACAAGGCAAACAGCCTCGCGTACGCTTACAGCCTGATAGAATACCAAATAATTTAGCCGTGATCGCAGTAGACGATGTCAAAGCTGTGACATTTGTGATCACAGCGACGCACACAGCCATTACGAGTCGCTTAGAGAATTGCATGGCTGATCGTTCCAACTGACTACCATTTTTTTCGTGATTTGGTCAATTTTCTACGTAGTAAAAATTTTTCTTCGCAAGTAGTACACGCAGTTTGTCGAATCTAGATCCCCAGATTTCTAATAATCGGAAGTTTATTTATGCCATAAATAAACGTCCGATGGCATGAGGGTAAATATTTTGATTAAATAAATATGTTATTTCTTAGCAAAAAACGGCAGTTTCATACTTTGACCCCTAATATTTAACAGGTTCTACGGTAAAGTGCCTGAGGCAACTTTGAGAAAGGGGTGGCTGCTTGAATTTTACAACAATATTAAATAGTTTTAAATTATTGTTATGTAGGCAACACAAATCAATAAACCATTTGGCACTCCCACCACTTGAAGGCACGCTGCGCTCATAAAAACGTTGTGATTTAGCGCCTGAATATCTATTCTATAGCTATTCAAGCCGATTGAATAATGGGTTAATATTTTAACCAATTTACCGATAAATGTTGAGATGTTGATCCGCGAACTAGCCAGTAAGAGCTGCGCATTCTACTTTACACCCTGACCCGTGACGAATTGAGTCACTAAATAATATTAGCCTCATGGGTTCTTCATAGGTTATTTCCTCCATAGTTGGCAAGGGCCCCACACAAGCTTAGTTGTTGGACCACTCGACTTGTCTTCTCATTAAACTCTTTACAGATCACTCACCTATTACCCAACTGGCTGCGAAGACGAGATCCTGCTTGTACTGCGATCGGACGCCGACTACTTACTTGGAGCTGCTATACTGAGCTTTTGGTTTGAGGTATTGTACTTCATCCTTCTCTTTGAAAGTTTACGAGGATGTAAAGATGTTTATAACTCTTTTTGGTTGTTGTGTTCCTGAGTGTGAGTAAGGTCACCAGTATGCTCCCAAGGAGTTGCTGTGTAAGCAGCAGAGGAGACATCGCGACATACTTAATATATCGCAAGCGTTAATAGTCTACGGTACCCGCTTTACATCACGTGGGCCGTGTGCTTGTATGCCTCCCGACGTAGTATAAAAAAAGCTGTAGGATTTTCATAACTAGGTATTCTTGTGAAATTTCACACAAGAATACCTAGTTATCTATCTGATATCCTATTTCCTAATCAATTAGGATTGGCGGGGTCTTTTATGTAAGTCTAAGGATTTTGGGGAGATACTGGTTTTGACAGCCTACAGTCGTCAAACCTCCACGACCCAGAGGGAAAACCAGATCTTTCTTAGGTCACGCGTCTTTTGAAGTATATTACCTTGAAGGCGCAGGTTTCCTCACGATGTTTTCCTTCACCGCCGTCTAAAATTTTGACGAGCTCAGTGGCGCAGCGCTTAATAACACGACTTTCACATCGACTCTCCTGGGATCGATCCGTACATAGAACAAACATTTGTTTGCATAAACACGTCTGTTTGTCTAGATATGGGTTTTTAAGTGAGGTACAGCGTATCAAAGCAGCACCTCTGGAGAAGTACTTCCACGCAGAAAACCGCAGTTAAATACCCTATATAACCCTTTGGAGGGTTGTTGTGTTCCTTCATGTGAGTAAGCTCCTAAGGAGTTGCTGTGTTAGCAGCACAGGTGGCTAAGCGCGAGCGATACTTAATGTATTACAAGCGTTACGGTAACTGTTTTACATCAGGTTGGCCATATGCTCGTATGCTTCCTGACGTACATAAAAAATTCAAATACACCTACATGTCCACACCATTATACGAACCAGGGACCAATCGGTCGGCTGGTGTTTTATCCACTGGGTTATCATCACTGCTGTGTATACGTATTTAATACCTAATAAAGAGTAAAACGTTAATATATATAAATATTCTGGCTTGAACGACAAGTATTTACAACGTAACACGTAACTTGCGAGTTCTCTGATAAGACTCTACAATATTAATTGAAATTGATTTCAGGCAGCGGCCATGTTGCTTGCGACGTTGGTCGCGAACAGGCTCAAGAACAGCGTGCACGTGTACAAAAACACTGTCAAATATTAAACTCTATCTGATACTTTCTGTTAAGATTCAAAATAAACATTATTTTATTATTTGCTGGTTTTTATCATAATTATTATAATATATGTATGTATATCCAGGTCCCTTGAGTGGTAGGCAGAGAGAACCGAGCGTCATATGAAGCGGTGCTTACACACCTCACTCGCTTCTTTAACATTTATATGCCCTTTTCATGCTCACTAGTTCCTAGGGCTCCTGACATTACCTTCTGATAAAATGTAACCAATTTGGTCATGGTAGGTAATTATTATAAATTCTAATGAAACTTCAATACAAAAACAAGTGGCGACCGATCATCGCACAGCATTTTCTAATCTATTCTTTTTTTGTGTAAAATTAACGTATTTTTCAGGTAAGCAATGATAGATAAACATGAAATGTTAAATACAAAATTTGATAAATTACAGGTATTCTAAATTACAGATACTCTAAATTACAGATACTCTAAAATACAATAAAATACAAGAATTGCTCCTTTAAAGCTATAAAATTACACAGATCAAGCAGTACATTTATTTAGTTCAAAAATTCTAGTAAGCATAAACATTCTAAATAGGTTTAATGCAGACGTTTAAACATAGATATAAAGGCTATAGATATTAATTAGGACACATAGATGAACTACACTTAGACTTATCTTTATCCCACTGCTGGGAAAGGGGAGTCAACCCAGGGGATTTAAAGCGTAGGTACCAATGTATCCAAGTCGTCCCTAAGACCACTATTCCTCTGTAATCTATCGGCAATAAACGACTTAACGTGCCATCCTAAGCAAAGCAAAGGAAAAGCTCGGATGACACCCATCCATGAGTTGTCGAAGTTGCTTAACCTGCGTGTTGGATGAAAGTAACACGCGCAAGGACGCCATCGAGCTCATCTACTATTGAACTGTTGGACATTTCAAGATAATATTATAGTAAGTAATTATGTAAATACACTTATAGATAGTCCTTGATCTTGACCAACAAACTAGTTACAAAACAACAACACCGACGAAATTCATGTTATCAAATATAAATAGGCAACATATAAGTATATCATATCTTTAAGACAGAATTTAATATGTGAAAAAACAAAGACGTGTTATGGACAATGAAAAGAGAACCTTTTGTCAAAGTATTAAGTGCTCTATTAACTTGTAATTTGGAACAAAGACGGTGGTGGTTGAAGACAAGCCATGAAGTGTGGGGAACTGGACACATGGGGTTCCCACGTTCCAAATATTGCAGCGTTGTGATAAGCGGAGAGGGCTAAACAGCGGATAGCACGTAACATCGTAAGTACGTGTTATAAACAGCGTAGGTCCTAACCTCTGATCATAGTAGTGCGATACAATTAAGTAAATAACCTATGGAGAACAAATAAGAACGATAATATGTAGTAACTCAAATTACAGCTACGGGTCGGGGAGTAATGTAGAATGTGCAGCTCTTATTGGCTAGCTCGTGGATCAACGGCACTTATCGGCTTATTGGTTAAAATATTCTCCCATTGGTCAGTAAGCTCGAATCGCTGAGATATTAAGCCGCTAAAATACGTTTTTGTCACCGCAGGGTGCCGTCATGTGCAGGTTTATTTGTTTGTGTGCAACATTGTCTTTTGGCGCCAATTGGCCGACGCTTTCGCATCGTATACCCTTTACATTTATAATAATTACATTATCAAAATAACTTATTTTTTATTGAAATCATCACTTGAAATTTTATGTTTAATTATGTTATTTATTTAATTAAATAGCGCCAACATAATTTTAGTTTTGCCTTTTGGCATTTTGGCGCCTCTTGCAACCTGGCAGAGCAACCGCACCGCTCGCTCTACTCTAGAGCTTGTACTGGTTATAGGTATAGTAGACAGATTCATTAAACACTTTGGTATTAATTTATTATTATTATTATTATTTATTTCAAATATCAAGTTACAAGACTCACTTTGTTAGTATCTTATTCTAAGGCGTTATTACTCGTAATACACATAATAGATTGGTTTTATCCATGGCTTCATGCACAAGGTATGAATTTGAAAACAAGAGGGTGTTTGCAATCATACAAATAAACTAGTATTATATTTTATCATCTTGGTAAAACTAAATAATTAAAATTTAGCTAATGTAGAAACTCTTAGAACACATTACCGGAGTCAATCTCTGGCATATTCTGACCGAGTATATTGTTTATACAACTTCGAGAGGCAAACAAACATACGGTCTACCTTATGTAAAGTAGCTATTGTAGCCAATGAAGGTTTGCATTACCCCTGTTGCTGACACAGCTACTCCCCAGGAGCTTATTGGTAAACTCATTCACTCGCAGAAACACAATAACCCTCTGGGAGTTGTTATACGGCTGCAGTTTTCTGTGAGATGGAGATACTTGCTCAGTCGCACTGCTTTCATGTATCCTACTTATCTTATAATGATTCTAGACTTTCTTATAATTTCGCAAGTAAATCTTTTAGAAATACATTTACTTTCATTTAAAAATCTACCTTTTCTTTGTGTACTACCTACTCCCGGTTTAGTACTTATCTGAATGTAGGTCCACCATATTCGCTTCACTTAATACAAAGTCCTATTCCTAACAGTAATACCACCACGGGTCGTCAAATGCAATGATCGATACAAACCCATAAGCCTTCACTTCCGATGTCCACGTCTGCGAGGCCGCACCTGTCTGTACTAAATAATTAACATTATTCTACCGCCGAAAATGAAGCCCCGTGGTATTCGATGCATGAAATTCTTCCTCACGCTCTTCAATATAATATGCATTGTAAGTATTCTGCTTTGTATTCTCTATTGAAAATAATTATAAGAGTGATATTACACATCTGCGTAATTGATAATGATGTACAACAGGCGTTATTGATTTCTTGAAATTACTTCGCATCCACTTTCTAGTATCACTTGTTAAGACTCATTATTACTGATAGGCAATATTTCATTACGATCATTTCATTATATTTCATTCATTCATTTATAGTTATTAAAAAATATTAAACAATGGAATGAAGTAACTAATATCAATGTATTTAATAATTTCGAAGTGATGATGCTACATTTATTTAGACTCTGGGAATAGACAAAAAAATTATCAGTCGTCCACTTTTTTGTCTCCAGCATAATTTATTTGCTAAACAATTTAACTACTCGCCTGTGTGTGTGGAGCCCTGTCATGAAACTA
Source organism: Pyralis farinalis (assembly GCA_947507595.1). NCBI lineage: Eukaryota > Metazoa > Arthropoda > Insecta > Lepidoptera > Pyralidae > Pyralis > Pyralis farinalis. The sequence continues at coordinate 34,447,561 of OX382268.1, read as the reverse complement.
AGAAGATATTTTATTATTTCTTAAGCGCGTATTAAACATCCATTAGGATTTTTTCATAATATTATTCAATACAAGGTTCAATACATGTATTGCTAAATATAATAATTATTAGCACTGTATTCTGACCATGACTTTGCCCACATAGAGCATGGTTTATAAAATTTTAGCAGAAACCTGATGAATATACAATAAAAACTTGTACATTTGTTTTATTTTTCATTTTATTACTTTATTGTGTAGGGCTCAAACGATTTTGCGGCAAGTTTCTCATAAGGATGGATAAGGATGTTGGATAGTTTAATAATAGTATCAAAGTAATACCTATAAAATTATTTTTATCATTAGCTCTTCGGACTGGTCCTTATGGCGATTTGTGTGATCAACATGAGGGAAAAGAAGTCTCGTCCTGAACAGCAATCGGCTGTGTCTCGAGGAGTCTTGTCTTTCCTGCTGACACTGGGCTTGTGTCTCGTGGTGACGGCGGTTTTGGGCTGCATCGGCGCTTTGAGGGAGCACGTCAAGACTCTTTATGTGGTATGGATTTCTTTAGTTGGTTCCTCGTCGGTTTCTTTGCATGAGATTTCGTTGTTCTTTGAACGTTACAAAAATTAATTTGAATTGAAGAAATTGTATATTTGTCTTCGGATCATTGCGGCCACTTAAACACGTATTACGAGCCGCTATACCGTTCACTCCATTGCGATAAAACTTTGTCAACCTATTGCTTGGACTTGTGCGAAGGTTATACCTACAAAAAAAAAAACTAATAAAATATTATCTCTTCTGCGGCAGCAATGCGCTGGGTACTAATAAAATGTAATAACATATTACAAAAATACTTAATAGCAATACGATTATAAATTAAAATCGGTCAAGTGCGAGCCGGGATCTCACACGAAGGGTTCCGTATCACCGTATACAAAAAACGTCGAAACCAAAAGCGTAGATATCTTGTACTGAGTACCCTTGTACCTTTAATTTCAAACTTTTTTTATTTTCATTATTTGTTGTTATGGCGACACCCTCTGTAAAATTTGTCAAGTATTGAACTATTACGGTATACAATTCAGTAGGTTTCCTATGTAACAGAAGGAGGACGGACCATCAACAGGATCTTACCCCTAAAACTGAATTACTGTGAGGAGAATACTTAATATACTGTTTGGGGTTGGTCTGTAAGCTCATATGCAAGATAATTCCTTTCAGAATCTTTCAAAGTTTTTTTCTTTTTTGTTATACCACTAAGGTAATAAATACCCTTGGGAAAACCTCGGCTGTGAGTTATTTCTACAGCTTGAGAGTACTCGGAAGAAAACTTCGCTGGAACGGCACAGTTCACCCTCACACAATGGAACCGCAACGGTTGCCATTGTGGTTCCAGTGTGTGAGGGTGAACTCTCCGCCGTCGGTGAGCGGTGCGGTTGTAAAAAGAAGCTGTTCGCATCATATCGAAATTTTTTTTGCGATGCTAAGTGGTGAGTTCTGAAGTTGAAGAACCACAGTGAAACGAGTTTGTTTAGCTGTGAACGCGCAAACTTGTGTCTTTATGGGGTTGTATTGGATCAAGTTCAGTCGCCCCCAGTCAGATACTTTTGTTAAAATACCTTCAATGTCAGACACACATTTATCGCGGCTTTCCTCCACAAGGGTACAAGGGATGTTAGCTCGGCCTGTATAATAAGTGTCCCCGGTATTGCCGTCCGCATAACAATGAATGCCATCAATTGACAACATATCATTGATATGCAGTAGAAACAGCGTCGGAGACAGTACAGAACCCTGAGGGACGCCAGCATTAATATCCATACTATCGGAGCATCCACTGTCAACCGCTTTTTTACATCTGTTGGATAAAAAGCTGGCGACCCGTTTGCACAAACCCTCGGGCAGCCCGTATGATGGTAACTTCGAAAGAAGACCCCGATGCTAGACGATCGAACGCCTTCACCATATCTAGGGTTATGAGAGATTTCGCCTCCGCGAATAATCGCGAACTATTAAATTGTGGTATGAGCTCCCTGCCGAGGTTTCAAGGGTCTCAAGGGACTACAGTATGGGGTTCTTCAAGGAAGAAAAAAGGCTGACTGCCAGTGCCGTCGTCGTTTTGAAGAGAGAAGCAAACTGCTTCTGTTTTCACTTATTTTGTTACCAACGTATGGAATAGACATTTTTAAGGTATAGTTTTAGTTAATCGAGTGTTTGTGGAAGCCAGTGTTATTATCAAATGTCTCAAATTTATTTATATTCTTATTATATATAAAAAATTGTGGCAAATGAATGTTATCTACATTAAAATTAGTTTTTTTTTTGTATTATCACATATTAAATAACAAGCATTCGGTTTGTTTTCAGCACGCCTGCTTTTTCATATTCCTGGTGTCAGTGGAAGTGGTGGTGGGAGTTGGCGGGGCAGTGCTCAGTGCCTGGGTCGGCACCGGTAGCGAGCTGAGGATCCAGTTCTACAAGAACGCCACCATCGACGATGAGATGCCTTCAAACCATCAGATGTTCTGGGATAATTTACAATCTGAGGTACGATATTTATATGTATGTATGTATATGTATGATGTATATATATCTTTACGCCAAGTCCCTTGCGGGGTAGGCAAAGAGAACCGAGCGCCATAAGACGCGGTCCTTACATATTTCACTCGCATCTGTGACATTCATAGCTCTTTTCATGCACGCTCGCCGGTTCCTGGGGCTCCTGACATATTATACATACGATATTTATATAACAAATAAATATTCTTCCGACAAATTACGCAGCGCAATTTCGTCTCTATTTAAACGGCGGAAATACCTAATCACTTTTCACTTCCTCTTTGAGGACTATTTTTGCTAGCAATGGAGTCATATCACTCCTAATAAATTCTTTATTAATTGTAATGATTCGTATTAGAACCAATGCTGCGGAGTGGATGGGCCTACAGACTACAGCATCTTGCACCGCGACATCCCCCCATCTTGCTGCCTGCGCGCTCACCCATTGAGGGAGGGTGGAGCTAGAAGACACCTCCACGCCACCTGTGTCGCTGAGAAGACCTACTACATGCGGGGGTGCGAGGAGGCCCTCCGCCAGAAAAAGGCTTTGAAAGGGAACATTTTTATATCCACGGGCGTGATATTTGCTTTGCTGGAGGTAAGTTTGGGAGTCATAAAGCAAGTATGTAGGTAATGTGATTATTATATTAGTAACTAGCTACTCGACCCAGCTTCGCACGGGTGATCCAATCGTTACCAAACTTCACAGGATCACCTGCTGGGCTAACCTGAAGATTCACTGAAAATTTCATCAAAATCTGCCCAGCCGTTTTTGAGTCCTAGAGGACATACAGACAAACATTCATTTTATATATAGATGATTTTTGTCAATTGTGTTACGCGTTGTTCCTTCACCAAAATTCTTCATAAGATAACTTTAAAATACATTCTAACTCTCCTTCTACGTTAGCGCTAGTGTTCATCTATGCACTAAAACGAAGAGGTTCATCAAATTTAATGTTTCTCAGGCCAGCGGGTTAAGCAGTGCCTTGATCGGGTAGTGTAGTGGTAGATTTATTAATATTTGCTTTTCTCATTCTCTTTTTTCATAGATTTATTGCACGTGGTTGCGTTGCTTACATAACGTTAGAAAATTAATAATTTAACCCATGGCTAGCGCATTATCTTTGGGATGCTATTAACATTCTCTATGCATATTTAGTGACGAAGTATTATGTACCTACCAAATGGCATTTGATTAGGTCGAAAGTTTAATTTTTGATCTGTTTCCGTTTGATATTATCTATACATACAGATAAATAAAATTGGAGTGTCTGTTTGTAATATTAAAATAACCGCTTTTTACTAAATGCATATGGATATATACATGGTACATATACCAAATTGAATATTTTTACAATTTTTGTCTGTCTGTCTGTTTGTTCCGGCTAATCTCTGAAACGCTGGACCGATTTTGACGGGACTTTCACTGGTAGTAAGACGACTGTTCAGAGCACAATATAAGGTTACTTTTTATCCCGTAAATATATAAGGTTCCTGCGTAAAATATGAAAAACTGTTAAAATTACGGGGAAATATCTTCCCCTTCGGGGGACTTTGCACTTTTATTTTTATTATTTTCACAGAATACGTATTTTTTGTGACATAAAATAACCACGCATTTTTTTAAATATATATAATAACATAATATGTAATAATATAATAATAATCTTCTATACATACAGATAAATAAAATTAGAGTGTCTGTTTGTAATATTAAAATAACCGCTTTTTACTAAATGCATATGGATGTATACACAGTACATATACCAAAATGAATATTTTTACAATTTTTGTCTGTCTGTCTGTTTGTTCCGGCTAATCTCTGAAACGCTGGACCGATTTTGACGGGACTTTCACTGGCAGATAGCTGATGTAATAAGGAGTAACTTAGCCTACTTTATTTTAGAAATTTTATTTATTTTTATTAATATAAATAAATAATAAAAAAAACTATTCCGAGCGGACGAAGTCGCGGGCACAGCGAGTCTTCATTATAATCTTTATTGTGGTCGATGAGTGGAAAATACTATAGGCGACATTTGATGCGGTTACCGCAAGTCCGCAAGTGGTATATAAATGCTAGGAATACTTGTAGAGTACCCTGCACATAGCAATTACTCAGGAGCTTCATTGGTGATTTTATTTACTTGTAGGAGCACAGCAACCTTCCAGAGAATTTATTCTGGCTATATTCGGTTGTTGATTATCTTTCAGTTGGAAGTAATTCGCTGTACCCTTTCTCTTAATTAATCTGTTTTCCCCAATGGGGGGGAGTAGGTGTGCAGCCATCAAGGAAATATCCTATGGAGAACTAATGAGAACGATATTATGTAGTAACTCAATTCTCAGCTACGGGTCGGGCGGTAAACTCGAATGTGCAGCTCCTATTTGCTTGTTCGCAGATCAACAACGCGGCACTTATCGGCTTATTGGTTAATATATTCTCCCATTGGTCGTAGGCTCGAATTATTGAGATACTTAGGCGCTAAAACACTACGCTTTTTTGAAAGCAGGTGCCTTCGTTTATTGGTTTGAGGTTATAGCTCATAGACGATATTGAATCAACTGAATGAGATATTACTACTCCGCCATCTAATGTCATGCGATTAGTGTAACTTAAAAAATAGATCAATTGAAAAACTATAAGAATCTCAAAGATATTTGAAAAATGCACAAAAGATTAATCTTAATAAAACACAATCTAATTAAACTACAACAATATGGTTTCAAGGGAATAAATCTGCAACTCAGGCCTGTTTTGCTTTAATAAAAGAAATATCTCGTAATATGGATAATAAAGTATCTGTGTCTACATGTCTGTCTGCTGTTTGACATGACCAGAGCTTTTGATTTTGCCTGTTATAAAACACTACTAAGCAAAACTAACAGAATTAGTGGACAGGGTTACAACTGGATCAAAAGTTACTTAAGCGAATGAACTCAGTGCGTGGAGATAAAAAGAATACCTAAATAACGTTGTTCAAAACACATACAAATCTGTAAAAAATAATTTCGGCGTACCTCAAGGCAGTATTTTAAGACCCTTGCTATTCCTAATTTATATAAACAAGCTACCTGACGTTACTGACTATTCGTGTAGATTATTTGCTGATGACATTTCAATTATTATATGCAAGAAAAGTACCTAACACTGACTATGAAAAAGAAATAAACAATAAAATTCTCAAAGTTATACCTGGATGGTACGCATTAATCTGTGCATTAATAAAAATAAAACTAAATTTATTCAATTCTATAATAAAAATAAAAGTAGACGAGCTCGGTGGCTCAGTCGTGAATGACGCGACTTTGACATCGACGCTCGTGGGTTCGATCCCCACACAAGACAAACGTTTGTGTGCATGAACATGTCTGTTTGTCTTTGTCTGGATGTTTTAAGAGAGGTAGGGCGCATCAAAGCAGCTTGTCTGAGGAAGTACCTCCACCTCACGGAAAACCGCAGGGCTGTTATGTTCCTGGGTGTGAGTAAGATCACCAGTACCAGCAGAGCGAGACTTTGTTTAAAGTTTAAAGTCGTCTGCGTAGGTACCTCTGTCTCATCTATTTCTACCGCCAAGCAGCTATATTTATATAGCTGTGTTCCGGTTTGAAGGGTGAGATATGCGAGAATTACTGAGAGAAATTACTGGGTACTGTGACGAAACATCCTTAGTTCACAAGATTGGCAGCGCGCGAGTAATATTCCCGTGGTGCTGCGAGCGTCAATGGGCTGCGGTGACCGATTACCATCTAATGCGGGCCGCATGCTTGTATGCCAGTCTAGTTTCATAAAAAAAAAATAAGCAGCAGGGGAGGCATCGCGCGAGTGATACTTATTATATTACAAGCGTTAATAGGCAACGGTAACCACTTTACATCAGGTGGGCCGTGTGTTTGCGTGCCTTCCGACGTAGTATAAAAAAAATGCTGACCCAAAAAAAATTACAATTTCCTTATTTTCCCGAGAGCTCTCAAATTGTGAAATTAATCCCAGCCGGGGATTTCTCAAGGGATTACAGCGTAGGGTTCTTTAAGAAAGGCGTAAAGAGGTTTTTGCAGGGTTGCCAACGAATGAGTGGAACCCTTGGTGTTACAAATGTCCATAGGCTACTGTAACTGGTTACCATCAGGCATATCGTACGCCTGTTTACCTCCTTAGTTGCATGAAAAAAATATTTTTTTTTCGTCAGTGTTATTTTGTAATGACTTGGTACATCAATATTTTATGTATATTTTGTTTATTTTCTTTTTGGTATGAATTATTTAATGGTACGTGTCCTATGTCAGTGTCGTCACTCTTAGACTACACTGAAAACCAGGCTTGTTGTTGGGTCACACTGTGGTCTAAGCACTAATGCTTGATGTGTAGGCTAATTATGACTTCGCATATGCACATTCTGTACTTTTTTCTAGTGTCTCTGTAATATTATGTGTGTTGTGTGATGTTAGAATAAATGTATTTATATTTCTAAAACATAAAAATATCGTATTCCACTGTTTAGATTTCTTCTTCTTGATTCCTAATTTTATTTCAGATCCTCTGCATCACCCTGGCTCTTTGGATGGCGAGAACAATAAGACTAGAACGTCGAAAGCTACAACAAAATCTACAAGCTCATTTCGAGAGCTAATCATCAATTTTAAACCATTGCTTTGTCATTTATTACGAACAAAAACAATTGTTTTGTAAACAAAATTAAAAAGAGTACATGTGTATTGATTGATGGTATAATAATTATACGTTTATTTACTAATGTCAATGGTTTGCATAATTTATAAGTATAATGGTATAATTCTAATATTTGCAATGTAAAAGTTATGTGAAATTTCTGCGTAGCGTGTGCATTAATTATTTGAAGTGACCTGTTCAAATAGCATCTGTAAATGTTGAATCAGTTATATTATAATGTAACGTAGTGTTGATTAACTGATAAATGTCACAAATTAAATTGTACAACTCGTTTTTAATGATACTTGCTTGCTTCAAACTGGAGCAGTAATAATCGTAGTCCACAAAACACTGCACAGTCTAGTTTCACTGCACACCTATTGACTCACTAGATGTGATTCAGAGCGGCGAAGCTTAATTCACAACCGCTTAAACTTATCAACGCTTTAACCCAAGCTCATCAACGGCGTAACCGGTCTCATCAATGGCGTAATTCGGCTAGTCAACTTAATATTATGATCTGATCAGATTTTTATAGATCTGTCTAGAATGGCTCAGATGTTCGGTCTGGTTAAAATATTGCCGTTTCATTTACAATAGTTTTTAAAAATATTGTAATGTACGAACATAGAATAAAAATATAATCGCACTGTTAAAAATGTAAGTTTTTTAAATGTAGTTTCATAAATGTTTATCACATTTCAGTGTTAAGTGAAAATTAAATATGTAAAACTTGATATTACATGGTTACTTATCAGTTGACTTAAATTTGATTAGAATGAAAATACTACGGTTGAAATATCTGATTTAAAAACAGAACCGTGAAGGTTGGCTGACTGTTTGCGTTGTGCAGTTGCAGCAGCAACGTGCGTGCGTTGATGCGTATTTTTATTGCCAAAAAAAAGAAATGCTATCAACTCTCAGCGCTTACAGTAAGATAGTTAGATACTATTTGGTTCAAATTTATATACTTTCTTTTCTGGAATTTCAGCTGTAAATAAACTATCATTAGGTGAAATGTCCATTAGGTATTTCATCTATTCGATGATGAGGAAGGTAAAACGACCGTTAGCTGTTTTGAAATTAGAAATGCCAACCATAGATAAAATAATAATGAATTAAGTTTAAGTTCGATATGTAACCATTGAAATTTAGTTTAATATTAGGATAATATTGTAGTTATAAATAACATGTAAGATGAAAGCTCTTTAAAGAAAACGCAAAGCCTACCTACTACTACAAAAGCGTATTATACTCGTAAGTTAGTGTTATGGTATACGCACCTATTTTAAAATAAAATTAGAAGTCAAAGGTGAAGTTTATGTGTGTTAGATTATGCAGTCTTATATATATGCAGTATTTGTCTATACACGATTACTAAGTGCCTTCAAGCTCTGTGCTATTTCCACTTTTTTTAGAGGCTGATACAACAGAATAAAATAGGCAATTACCGTATATGGCTGGCGCTGCTATACGTGGTAATTCTTTGGCGACACGTTGTGTGATGACATGTGATAAAATGGTGGTCATAGCAGGGTAATCTGAAATTTTGCAACTCAATTTTTTCATATCTGTTTCATACATACTTATTTCTTACACTGTCATTAGCTATACTGTGATAGTATTGTAGATACAAATATGTTAATCAGCTGTGGCTACAGAGCCAATGGGACCAAAATGTATCAGGTGTGAGAGTGATTGTAATTTTTATTTGTATATTTCTTTTAAGGGTAAGTTTCTTTTTTCTGTTTCTTCATTCAAAGCTTGGCTGGATGGTCACCATAAAAATTGGTTCGTGAGGTGACTATTTTTTCCATGTTGACTGTTGCTGTCTAAAAGTTGTTAATATTAAATGATTAGATATGATATGATGCCGGCTTATCGTCTTGATCATCATTACTGGGACACTCTGTATACTCTCTGTACGAACATACCAGCTGGCGTTCCTACCGCCGTTACTTGGTTAATTCGATACGGAATTCTGAGCCATTAATGCGATCTCATCGTATCTTTTCTACATTTGTCCATAATGTCATTTCCTTTTTGGTAGATCATTCTTTATCTTTCGGATACAGGGTAGGACACATAAGATACGCAAATAAACATCTATACTTTTGTCACTCAATGGTTATATTATACATGCACACAAAGTGAGCGGTAAGGTTTCCATAAAGTTCGTGTAGGCTACACGCGTCATAAGGTTTTTTAATATTTAATAGCATCAATTCTTACACGTATGCCAAATTTCAGTTAAAATTTTAAGTCAAAGAATACGAAATGGTTTTTTTATCTGCTTATTGACAAATTAAATATATTCTATCAAATGCGTTTAATACTAATAATAATATCAAATACATGTAAATCTACTTGAAATAGTTTTTACCGTTTCAATAATCTCAATCATATTTTATTTTTAAGAGATAAGTAATAGCTGTATCTTAATGTTAACTTAGAGACATTTAATTAATCGATATTGTTTTCTAAGGCACACTGTAGTTACTTAATGTAAGATCAAATTGAGAATAAATATGATCGTTGTTATAATTAATGTGAAATAATATAAATGTTTGCCACTATAATTCATTGAATCTTTTATTTATTTCTGCATTGATTTGGACATTTTTCTGGATTTAATTGCAGGACACTGCGGTATATCTTATCCCGTAAGCCACAGCCTTGCTTTTACTACCATCGGCTATTATTTTCTCGTGTAGACTAAAATGGCGAACGGGCCATACTTCATTGTAGAGACATACGCAACATTCTTTACTTGTAATATGCTGATACCTAAAAACTTCTGAATTTATAAATTGATGAGCTTTATAAATAAGTAGGTACTTCATATTTTTGAGTCTTAGAATCCCCTATTACGATCAATATTTTTAAGATATACATAAGGTATCTTCGCCAATTTAATACGCATTCATCATCAATTGATTAAATAAATATGATATTGGACACATTGTCTTATTTATTGATTATTATAATACATCAAATCTGCACTATCAATTACACGGGCCACACTGACAGCTTTGCGTGTACGTATTTCACGTGTGTGTGCGTGTGTGTTTGTGACTGGATGGTCACCTATGTTAAATTTATTTCATGTCAGTGGAATCAGCAATTCTTTCGTGAGCTTGCAGATTAGCATTTCAAGACACTTAATACCTTAAATTTTACATTCATGTTTCATTAAGGAATATTGACAAAGGGTGGTTCACTTTATTATTAATATAGCTACCCAAAAAATAGTAGATTAATAACAAAAGCCAATAGTACATTTAGTTGTCGTACAATCCTTATATATTTCCTTACTTTTGTTTCAATTATGTGATAATCATATCCAATTTCACAGTGCTTTTTAGGGTTCCGTACCCAAAGGGTAAAACGGACCCTATTACTGAGACTCCGCTGTCCGTCCGTCCGTCTGTAACCAGGCTGTATCTCATGAACCGTGATAGTTAGACAGTTGAAATTTTCACAGATGATGTATTTCTGTTGCCGCTATAACAACAGAATAAAATAAATATTTAATGGGGCTTCCATACAACAAACGTGATTTTTTTTGCTCGTTTTTGCTCGATATTGATAACGGCAACAGGTAGAGGCTTGAAATATTCACAGAATATTTAGTTATATATTAACTCTAAAAATAAATAATTAAATTAAAATGAAACAAATATTTAAGGGGGGCTACAACACAACAAACGTGATTTTTTTTTGCCGTTTTTATAGATACTGGTACGGAACCCTTCGTGCGCGAGTCCGATTCGCACTTGGGCGGTTTTTTTATAATTGTTGGTAGTACAAAGATTTGCATTACCGTTTAGCTATCCCACAATCTATAGAGGTCCTAAGTGGGGTAATTAAATGGAAGACGTTAAAAATGGCTCATTGAGTACGTTCGGCTTCCATGAAAAACGGTTTTAGTGGACCCTCTCCATGAAATGATGCCATATGCTACTAAAGACTGGCATGGACTGGAAGTATACAATAATGAAACTTTTTAAAGTTATAATGGAGTAAACTTTTTCACGAGTGAAATGCTAAGAATGTAGGCAGGCAAACTTCCCAGTTTGAACATAATCATGTACCAAGTTTTGCCGTAAATACGAAGGCAGTGTTATCGGCAAAAGTTTTCGTTGATTAAAGTGAATAAGGCAGAAAATATTTATGTATATTAGGAACAGCATCGGTCCCTATATGCTGCCCTATGGAACTTCAAAACTAATTGGTAATTCCTCACAACACATTTCCAAGAATCCTTTTATTTCTACCTTCCAAATAATATGTAGCTTTGCTCTGGAAATCGACAGTAGGTATAGTACAAATAAAAGATTCTTTGAATATGAAGACTATTTAAATTAATTAATTTATTTATTTTTTAAAATTTTGACAAAATTACAGCACTGTTTTTAGAAACAATATTACATAATTTTTAATTTTTGAAGGTAGAATTAGTTAACTCCGAGAATTACTTATAAACATCGTCTCGTCTCATGAACACACCAAATATCAAAACGCCCTGCTGGACGATCAAAATCGTTCTCGATAGGAATATGTCAGCTCACGACAGTTGCGAGCACCGAAGAAAATGCTGTTCCTGTTAAGCGGTATATAAAAAAAAATCAATACCTCACTTACGAGGAGATTCGAAAACATTTTGACAGCGGCATGAGCGAAGTTCGAAAAAAATATGTTGCATATAACAATAAAAAAAAAATTTAGGTAACTCCTTGTCATTTTATTCCTCACGAACTAACACCCGAGATTATAAACGGGTTTCTGCTGGTAGAGAATGCGAAGAAAACAAAGATAATGGTATTTGAAATAGAAGAAGCCAGAACTAATGTAAGGATTACGGTTGATGATGAAGTGTTGGAACAAGTGGATGAGATTGTATATCTTGGATGCGCTTTCAGCAGGGATGGAAGGTACACCGCAGATGTGGAAAGACGAGTGAGTGCTGGAAATAGTGTGAATGGAGCGTTGGGAAACTTTTTGGCAGTAAAAACCTGAGCCAGAAGGCACAACTCGCTATACACAATGCAGTGCTGGTCTCAACGCTAACTTATGGACGCGAGAGCTGGGTATGGCAGAAAGAGCATGAAAGTAGGATAAACGCGGTTGAAATGCGAGCGCTGCGCAAAATTTGTGGCGTAGGGCTTGTAGACCGTATTCGCAATGATGATGTTAGAAACAGAGTTGGTCTGAAAGTGAGCATCGGCGATCTATATATATATATATATATATATAAGAAGAGGCATGCTCCGTTGGTTCGGATATGTAGAAAGAATGCAGGATGAAAGAATGACGAAGCAGATATACAATGCAAAAGTGAAAGGATGTAGGAGCCGAGGAAGGCCAAGACTTACCTACCATGACCAAATTGGTCGTGTTCTTCCAGAAGGTGATGTCTGGAGCCGTAGAAACCGGCGAGCGTGCATAAGAAGAACAATGAATGTTAAAGAACCGAGTGAGATATGTAAGGATCTCGTCACGTGGCGTTCGGTTCTCTCTGCCTACCCCGCAAGGGATTTGGCGTGAAGTTATAGATAGATAGACATTTTAATAAACGCTAATAAAACATTATCTCTAATTATGCAACATATTTAACTGACTAAATCCCTTAAAACAACTAAAGTTATATGACAAATCTATACAGTTTATTTATGAACTAATTTTAAATAAACCAATAGAATTCAATATCTACTTATATATGACCGTTTGATAAACTATAAACCCATGTACTCACTAATATACATTTTTAAGCCCTGACTCGAAATGAATTAACTAGTTATTTCTAAAACAAATTACACAATACCAGCTGCAGTCCGCGACTTAGTCCGTGGGTATCACGGTATCCAGTGAGCCGCTTTTTCTTTATTTTTAGTTCTAATGGTCGTAAAGTAATATTGAGTAGCCTATATCTTTCCTCAAGGATTGGGCTATCAAATGCTCAAATATTTTTTTTATTTTCCATAGACTGCAGCTGCTAAGGTGATCAACCTGATGGCTCTATAGTGGGGCAGTCCATGTGTGATGCCTAGCCTGTATACAAGGGCATGATGACTGCGCGTCTTCTAACTATTGGAAACCTTCCGTTTTTCCAGCATACATTACTCAAAAACCAGAAGACGTCGGTTCGGATGTCCATAGTTATAGACCATTTCCTTGTGCCGCAAGTCATCACTAGCAACACACTCTGGTCGGAGACTTACGTCTAGAGACATTGAGATTTTTTGCAATTTTCCGAACGCTGTCCATCCGAGTCGAATTCGAAGAGAGACCTCTTTTTCGAGGTTGGTGCATACCTAGATGGACTGTTCGCCCCTGGTAGACATACTCGTCAAAAATTTCGAGAACTGTATCTTAATATATAGCTATTGTAATTAAAGTTATTAAAATATCAACTTAGTAAGTACAAAGTGCCAAAAATAATTGACCTGAAATTTGTTAAAAAACTGCAATCAGTCAATTGATACAATAACACATTAATATTGTATACACGTCACCGTATTTATTTCAATAAATGTTTACTTACATGGTGTAATTCAAATCTAAATATTACCTATACACAACGAATCTTGTATACTAGACAACAGATAAACACATTTTTTTATACATCCTGCACAGAAAACCCCCTGATCAAGACAAACAAACAAGTTCGTACACTGTTTGCCTTGTATTGATTAAAACAAGACCATTGCTATCCACTCGACCACCCGGCTTGTGGTAGTATTAGAAGATAAACTCATTTAGTTGTTTACTACGTGTTTACTAAAAATGTGCATGAAAATGCTGGCTTCCTTTGGCGAATTATGCAAAAAAGAATGCTTAGAACACAAAGTATTAACAACTTTATTATTTACATTTGAGGTGTAAGCGACTCACTATCGCCTTTAGAGATAAAAAGATAAAAATCATCTATTTGCCATTAGACCCTTACGGGCACTTAGACACGTCTTACATTCTTTAAATTAAATCATATTGTAACTTAATAATTATGTTTTTTTTTTTTTTGTTACTTTTAATCTCTTTTTTAATCTACCAGCATTTCGGAAATGACCATTGGCGAAGAAGAAATGCCAAAAGAAACTTGCCAATATGGGTCTTTTTTTTCCATCGTTAAAATATATTACAATAAATATATGTCAGTGTACATATAATGAAATCAAGTGATACATTTAAAGATATATTAATACATGTGCTGAATCATTTCCAAACATCTCTATCAGTTAGATATTCATCGATTCTATAATAACCCTTCTTGCACAGAGTATTTTTGATGTACCTTTTGAACATATTCTCAGGCAAGGACAGAACTGTTTCAGGTAATTTATTATAGAATCGAATACAATTTACAATGAAAGATCTACTAGTCTTAGCAAGTCGAGGCATGCGCAATCTATTCTTACTTCTAAGATTTTCACTAAATTTAGAAAATGACTCTATATTTTTACGAGCATACATTATATTCTCATAAATATACTGAGAGGTAACCGTGAGGATATTTATTTCTTTAAATAGTTCTCTAAGAGATTCCCTGGCGCCCATGTTATAAATAGAGCGGATGGCTCTCTTTTGTAATATAAAAACAGTTTCAATGTCAGCCGCTTTTCTTCACAACAGTATACCATACGACATAATGCTATGAAAGTAGCTGAAATAGACTAAGCGCGCAGTAGCCACATCCGTCAATTGTCTAATTCTCCTAACCGCATATGCGGCAGAGCTGAGCTTACTGGTCAGTTTTTTTATGTGGGGGCCCCACTGCAATTTGGAGTCTATTGTAATTCCAAGAAATACAGTATCATTAATAAATTCTAGTATATTATTGTTAATTAAAACTTCTGTATTGGCAGAAGGCACATTTGGTAGACTAAATTTTATACATTTGGTTTTGGTTGAATTTAATAAAAGATTATTACACGTGAACCAATTTAGAATGGCAGATAGAACACTATTTACATTGTCAATATTTTCGCACCGGCGAGTAACATTAAAAATCAAAGAAGTATCATCAGCAAATAGTAGTATATCCGCCATTTTCTGCACCATGTAGGGCAGATCATTCACATATACTAAAAATAAAAAGGGGCCCAATATAGATAAAGCTATCACCTGACCCTGATCATTAACAAACGAGGCTCTGGTGAAAGAGAGGCAGGGCACATCGATATACTCTGTCTTGGAATTACCTCCGTCAAATAACTCCCTAGAGACTCGTCGTGTTCATAAGAGCGAGTGAGATTACCAGTAAACTCCTTAACGCGCGAGTAATTAGTATTTTACGTTACGTATTTTACATAACTCCTGTTATTGTAAGCCAAAGTACAATCAGTACGAGTACTCTGGAAACCAATTCCTAGTATGGTATTGGAATTTATCTCTTAAATCATTCGAGTAGTCCTAAATTGGAAGAATTTTGATGGCTGGTTGTCTAGTTTGACAAAAAGATAAAGAGGAAAATTCTTAGGCCCTAGTTTTTTATGCAACTAGATTGAAAAACAAGCATGCGGGCCGCATTAGGTGGTAAGCGGTCACCGCAGACTATTGACGCTCGCTCACCACGGGGATGTTACTAGCGCGCTGCCAATCTTGTGACCTAATGCTGTTTCGTCACAGTACCCAGTAATTTCTCTGCCATATCTGACCTTTCAAACCGGAACACACCCTCGCGGACATTTCGACACATCTTATATTTTTTGAAATATAATCTAATTGTTTCTTATTCAATACTTTTATGTTACTATATTTCTTTTTTAATATGTCAGATATTACACACACTTCCAAAAAAACAAGCGGTAATGGTTTGCTCTATAAATTTTGAATTACATAATCTTTATATATCTTTTAAGCCACTGACAAGTTAGATCATTGTATGTACCTACTATCATCACGACTCCTCACTCGATCACCTAAAACTATCACTCGATTACCTAAATTTTGACAGGGTTTAGGCAAAAAACGTGAATGTTTACAGGTACACATTCACAAAGTGAGATTTTTGATTATGATTGATTCAATAATATGAAAATCTGACGAAGACCAGTAAAATGTAATTATGTTATGCGATTACATATAGTATATAAAATAAAATCGAATCCCTCATCATCTTCTCAGTAGGGATTGGTTAATAATACCTGCCCGTTGTTTTTGCAATCGGGTTTATAAATGAGATTCAACCCCATGTTGAACGAATTATAGTTGAGTTTACGAAATATTATTAAAAACTTCGACATTGGAATTGAGTTGTCATTGGATTTAGTAAAAAACCGTACAGGTGGGCTATATATTAGTATGTTTCTCAATGTATAGTAAAATAAACATAAATATTAATGTTGCACATTCAGTATTAAACAAAAGTTTACCAGTGAATATATGGCTGTTATGTGTTTCTGGTACCAAGCAACGGTGACCTCACAGGGAGCTGTGGCTGTGGCGATGGCCGTAGTGTGAACATTGTCGTCACCCGAAAGAGTTGTGGTTTCAATGATTTCCTTGTTTGTCGAGCGAATTAAAATGTTCTTTGTTATTATGTGTTTAATAAGTGAAACTGTAGGTAAGTTTTTTATAAAGGAAAATTTATATTTGATCTGATTATAGTTAAGTACTATAATTTCAGATTAATTAGAAATGTTTTTTTCCTTTTTGGGCCTTTTTCACATTGGCGTTTTGGGCTTTTGTATCTCCAAAAAGAATTATTATAGGATTCTTTCTTGATCGTAAGTCTGTGAGTCAAATAACTTTCTCTTCAAAACTATATAATAAATATGTTTTAGTATAATAACAATCTGAGTTGCCGAAAGATTCCGCTAGAGTTTTAAATACGTTAATGCAAACATATTTCACAGACTATAATTTATCAAGTACTGTATAATTTATCAAGAGCTGTATAATTTAACACAGACTGTATAATTTGTCAAAGGCTATATAATTTACCAAGGATTGTGTAGTTTATTAAGAGCTGCATAATTTATAAAAGGCTGCACAACTTATCAAGGGCTGTGTAATTTATTAAGAGCTGTACACTTTATCAACAGTTTTGTAAATTATTAACAGGTGTATATTTTTCTTTTCAGAATTAAAAGGTGACAATGACAAGCCCTTTACCTTCATCGACAAGCAAGTGGGTCAGGACTTTAACTACGGATGTGCTCTACACACAGACAAGTCAAATGAAGACATTAGTTTCGAAAGAGAGAATACATTGTTATACAGTAAATAATTTCTGATAAATTTATAAACAATATTTCGAAGGAACATGTGCTGCTACATTGTTAGGAGATCTAATGGGAGTAATAAAGGGTCGCTGTGCCCTTTTATCTAAAGCTGCTCGATTAGGGAACTTAGTTTACATTCCTGGAGCCCGTAGAAAATAAAAACCTTTTTTTATATACAACGTCGGAAGGCAAACGAGGATACGGCTCACCTAATATAAAGCGGTTATATGATTGTAATACTCGTACAATAAATATCAATCGAGCGATGCTACCTCTGCTGCTAACACAGCAACTCCTTAGAAGCTTACTGGTGATCTCACTCACACGCAGCAACACAACAACCCTACCTAGAGAGTTGTTACATGGCTGCAGTTTTCTGTGAGGTGTATGTACGTCTCCAGACTGCTGCTTTGATGTACCCTACCTCTCTTAAGATCCTCCTCCTTGCAGGGTCTATCTTTACTGTATCTGCAGCTGTAGTAGTAGCAGCAAATTAAACAAGTGTACGGCTGGGCTGAGGGTAAGCAGTTATCGTAACATAGTAGCGTAGACTCTTGCTACCCCACACCAAAAGCCATCGCTTACCTTACGACTTTTTTGAAGAGCTTCATGATGTTTGGAATAGAGTTTATTTTACAACTTTGGGCAATTGTAGTATGAACTCCCGTTGGCACTGTCAAGTCATCTGTGTAGTTTCAACGTGTTAGGATGAACTTTCAGTCTCAGTGCTCCTTACCTCTCTTCATTGTAAGATCTATGTTTGCTAACCATGACACCATGTATAGGAGAAATAGGCTTTGAATCAAAGGGCAAAAGTAAGTCACTAACATTTTACATTATGTATGGAAGCTATCTACATGTAACAGTCACGCCAAATTCTTTGCGGGGTAGGCGAGAGAACTAAGCACCACATGACTCGACCCTTACAAATCTCACTAGCTTCTTAAATATTTATTGCTTTTCTTATGCACGATCGCCGGTTTCTAAGGCTCCCGACATCACCTTCTGATAAAACACGATCAATTTGGTCATGGTAGGTCTTGGCCTTCCGCGGCTCCTACATCCTTCTTCTTTCCCGTTGTGTATTTGTCATATATGGAAAGCTGTTGAATCTAAAATGGTTGATATTCTGTGACGTCGGCACATCACTAGAAAATATTGACACATCGCCGGTTCGACGTAAGCGCTCGTGGTCAGCGGAATTTTACCTGTTCATATTTTTAAATAATTACATAACTTATTAACTTAACTTATTTTTAAGTGTCCTAGAAACCGGCGGGCGTGCATGAAAAGAGTTATGAATAATAATAATAATAATTCTTTATTTATGGAACATAGGTAAAATAAAAATATGTTATAATTTATGCATCAGTTTCACTATGCCCTGCTGTTAAGCGTACAAATAATTCATTAGTAATAAAAGCTAAATTTAAAATGAACTATATTCACTAAAAAGGGAATAATAAACGAATAAATCAATATCTCCTCTACATGTTTTTATCTTCTAGAAATTCCTGTATACTATAATATACTTTGTTCAAGAGTAATTGTTTTGTTTTAAAGTTATCACTTTCCTTTATGGCGGTCGGTATACGGTTGTACAGTTTAGGAGCCATACCTACATAATATGTTTTTATGAAATGTAGCTGTTTTTGTTGAAGGTACCTGTAATTTATTTTCATGGCGTTTGGTATATTTAAATTTATTATAAAGATGTAAGTTATTTCTAACGAATATAGCTGTTTCGTAAATATATAAAGAAGGCATCGTCAATATTTTTAACTTTATAAAATAAGGTTTGCATGAGTCTATCGGTGTGATTTTACATATAGTTCGTATACATTTCTTTTGTGCTTTAAATATGTCTTCTTTTTGTGAAGAGTTCCCCCAAAAAATAATTCCATATCTTAAAGTTGATTCGACGTATCCGTAGTAAGCAGTCAATACAGCATCACGATCAACCTCCTTATTGAGCATGTACAACGCGTAAGAAAATTGATTAATTTTTTTGCGAACTTGCATTGCGTGAGTTTTCCATGACATATTTCCGTCAATATGAAGTCCTAAAAATTCTAAAGAAGTGAGTGAAGTGTGTAAGGACCGCGTCTTATGGCGCTCGGTTCTCTCTGCTTACCACGCAAGGGATTTGGCGTGAAGTTATAGATAGATAGATAGATATTTTTAAATTATATCAGTGTGTTAGAGTGGTCAACTTGACATCACTCACTGGAATGCGATTCTCCTACTATTCATATTTTGGTGTCTGAGAACCTTAGGGTGTTTGTCCTGGATTTGAAGGATCCCGTCAAGACGCAAGGAGCAAGAACATATCATGTCAGTGATTATTTATAACTAACATAGATAATGGGTATTTGTGTTGTATTAAATGTGCAACCATGGTAGCATAGCGTGTTACACATACTCGTAGACAGCCACGTAATTTCATTGCAACTCATGCAAGCAGAGTACGGCGCAAGGCCCCCATAATACCCACGGGCATAAAATCACAGCAATTGTGCACTAAAACTCATTTTTCTCTTAGAATTTATTTCAAAATTTATAATTGTTGCCCTCATTATTTCATTAGAGATTCGAGGAGTTAATGCATTTTGAATGCACAGTTTATACAAAATATTAGGTTATTATATACATTCTTTATTGCAAATAACAGTAACATTAACATAAAACAGTAGATAGCTTTATAAAGGCGAGTTTATCTCTGTAATAAAGAAGAAAACTGGTGCAGTTTAGTGCGAAGTCCTCTGACATTCTGATAATACAATCGTAGTCTTCTACTATGTTTATGAACTCGTCCATCCTTGAGATGAATTTCAATTTCTTCTTTGGGAATTTCCTCTTCGAATGTTTCGAAACCACTCGTTGAACTCCGTGTTTACGGCCAAGTACAGCGGTCATAAAGAAGTTGAATGCACATATTAATTCGCATAATGTTACTAGGCATAATGACTATTAGCCTAACAGTATTTAGGCATAAAAATCAAAAGGAATAACGGAAACAAGCGACGTTATACATAAAAATTTACTACTCATAGTTTATACGATCATACTATCTATACTTTAATTAATTGGCATTTTTTACGTGGATATTTTAAACTTAGGTGTAATAGATGTAGACATTTTGAACCATTCGATATTGTAATATGGTATTTCAATCGGAGACATTTTAGACTTAGATATAATTATTGTAAATAATTAGCTATTTAAAGTTTAGATTTTTTGAACATCGATATTTTTACTGTAGATATATTAATTTTCGACATTCAAATACGTATCCGCGGTGCCGCAGTGGTTGTGGTTGGAGGGCTTCTTCTTTTTCCTCCTGTCCACTTGTATGAAGTCCTGCTCATCGCACTGGTCCTTGTGAGAACCCGGTTGCAAAGCCTTGCGAGCGAAACGACTTGACTTCTCCCGGTGAGATGGTAGTGCTGTACGGGTAGGTTTTGCGTAATCACGTCCCATAGTTAACGTGTTTACATTTGTAGTCGGCTGTGTTGAGAAGCGGGCAGCAAGGCATGGTACGTTGCTCATAGCGACAGTAGTCGGTGACGCCATTAGACTGCATATGAATGCAGTCTATGCACCAAGCGCGTGTTAATGTTGTCGACCTCAGGTGACCTACTTATGGACAAATTAAATTTTAGAGACAAGGTTTCCGTTCGTAGCCCGCTAATTGTTGTTTCTGATGTCGCTAATCTTAACGGAACTTCATCAAGACTGGCTTTCACGCTTCTGATGTCCTTCAGCAGCGTACTAACATCGACGTGTTCCAGGGTGACAGATAGACTGATTTTATTTTCAGGGTCGGCAACGCAAGAGTGACACCCCTGGTGTTGCAAATGCCCATAGGCTACGGTAACTGCTTACCATCAGGCAGGCCGTACGCTTATTTGCCACACCTTAGTGGTATAAAAAAAAAAATACAGGGTGAAGGAAGGCACGATGTCTTGATCGGTCACCTTCAAAATACTGATGACTATACTTCTGTCTCCTCCATCCCTCCTGCGTGACGGCATCTCGGCGGTATTGCGTCTTGAACAGTAGCATCTTGCCACTGCACATCTCATCTTCACTGAAGGTAGATTTACAGTGCCGACTTCTTCCATAGTATCGATGGCGTGTTGCATGAACGCCAACAACTCGTTGGCTGTGAGTTTTTCGGAGCCCATAGCGATGTTAGCGTACAACGGGTATGCCAATTCGCGAATTAAAATATTCGTAACTGTGCTGTGTGGCGGGAAGCGACCGTATTCGTTCGCACATCGCACTGCACTGTATAATAAGTCGAGAATTACATTTATAATTGTTATTAATTTATTAGTGTCTAACATTTTAGGACTTAATTTATTATGCGTATGCCTATAAAAAATATGTTTAATATCATTATGCATAAATTTGTATTGAGCCTTTCAAAAGTGTAGCGCGGCGGCATAGGCGGCGAGTGGCACACGTTCGTTGCGAAGTGGTGCGCTTCGTAAAAGATACCTAAAACTGAGTTTACGAGATTTTTTATTATTTTAGATGTACGCCGATCGCTGAAAAACAGTACAGTATTGAACATGAAACTATATAAATTTGATAATGGCACGCAAATACATTGCCACGGACAACGGAAGGATATAATATTCAGAGGTAATATTTGTTTTATATCCGACTTACCTCATACAGGTAAATCCAATTAAATATAACATTCATAGAAAATAATTTGTAATATTGTAACTATACATATTATGTCTTACAACGACTGTCTGCACGAATGTACACTGCACTCTTGAATAAAACATACTCCTATATATAGTTAACTGTAGAAAACACTATTTGAAGTTGTCGAAACTTTTTAATTGAGAAATTGATTGAACAGCAACATATGTTTAATCTTTAATTTGTTAGGTATATAGCAAGATTCCAACCGCTCGACCTTTGTAGACCAGTGTAATCGGGAAACGCATAACGGCGTCGATGGTATTTCCACGCGCATCTGTGACAGTCCAGTCCGTGCGGTGCCACAGAAGTTGCCGTTGGAGGGTCCTCTTCCTTTTTTCCACTTTTAGGCAGACCTGCTCATTACACTGGTCCTAACGAGAACCCGGTTGCAAAGCTTTGCAAGCGGGCTCGCAACGTCTTGTCTTCTCCCAGTCTTTCCATGGTCGCTGAGATTGTAATGCGACACGGGTAACATCAGCGTAATCACGTTCCGGGATTGACGTGTTTAGATTCGTAGTCGTCTCTGCATGGAAGCGGTCGGTATAGCACGATACATTGCTCACAGCGACTGCAGTTAGTGACATAATTAAACTCCAACGGGATGCATTCTGTCTACCAAGATGCGTGATAGCGTTTTCGATCTCTGGTAACATTACTTTTTAGAGATAATATTTTCGTACGAAGCCCACTAATTATTGTTTCAGATGTCGCTAATCTTAACTAAACATCAGCAAGGCTGGCTTTCAGGCTTTTGATGTCCTTCAGCAGCGTATTAACAACGACCTGTTCCAGTGTCACAGGCGACAACTTGTGTAAATCTTTCGGTCACTTTCAAAAGACTAATTACGTCTTGAATACTCTTCTCTCTACCACGTCTTCTGTGTGACGGTATCTCTGGGGTCTTATCGAGTGTCTTGAACAGCAGCTATCTCATCTTCACTGAAGGTAGACTTGCAGATCCGCATGATGCTAACTTCGGCCATAGTGTCGTATTGTATAAATGCCAACAACTTGTTGGCTAGGAGTTGATGGGAATTCAATTAACATGCATCCCTGTACTAAGTGGTGGGGCGCGACCGTATTCAATCGCTTGTCGTACTGTTCTCACACTGCAAAAGAAAGATCGCTAGACCGTGAAATACAGGCATAGTAGCGAAATTAACAGTAGGATAACTTCAAAAATACTCACGTCACGTCGCGTTGCGGGATAATAGCGAGTTCGCAATCAATTAAATCACGAAATTTGTGGTAACGTTTTACGTTACGTTTTATTATGTGGCACTCATCATTATCATCATCATCATCTCAGCCCGTATTCGTCCACATACAACATAAGCCTCCTCTATAGTGTCCTTCATCTCGTTCGTGTGCCACCTGCATCTATCGACTTCCTACAACCCTCTTGAAGTCCCACTGCGTAGTTCATACTGGTAAGTACTGGGACGCCATTCGTCCCCAGCGGTTGTCGGTTCTACGAACTATGTGGCGGGTCCACTTCAGCTTGCTTAACCTATGAGCAGTATCGGTTACCTTAGTTGTACTGCGGATATCCTCATTTATGATTCTATCATGCAGAGAAACCTCGAGCATAGGTCTTTCCATAGCACTCTGAGCGGCCTTGAACTTACCTATTCGGCCCGCAGTGGCCCTTCAACGCAGGCCGTATGTGGTACCTTTTGCAATCACAAAGTGACACCTATATACCACTTAAGTGTAAGTCATATGTATCATCGTTAGTGTCGAAGCCACCCTCACTTGCTAGCGGTGCATTGTAAGTAACAAACGAGGCTATGGCGTGAGCGCCACAATGCATCACTGACTGGAACAATACTTACACACCCCAGAGTTGATCTTAATCGAAAATAATAAGGAAATGATAATCAGTTCCGACAATTCAGGCTAGCGAATTTTTAGTAGGCGTAATCGCGCGATGTCCTCACCACCGCCGCCTTGAGTTCACAGTTAGGGAAATTTTTGACTTACTATGTTTTATAATAATAAAAATAATAATTTAATAACGTATTTAGCATTCTATTACATTAATCAGTACTAGGGGTTTCCTTTTAAGCGTAAAACGCTTGTATTAAAAGACCCCGCTCTTCCATAGCAACATAAACAGATTTACAACCACATTTGAAACTAAGGAAATGACGCTATGACGTCTGTTTTATTATCCGAGCTACTGATAATACATTGTCTTTGTCAGCTGTTACTACAATTATATAGGAAAAAGAAATCAAGTCAAGAATTAAGTTGTCGAAAAGCATTGAAAGTAGAACTCATGGAGAATTTTTTCTTCAGACTCTTCGCAAAAAACGTCGTTCAAAATCTGGAAATATGACAAAGAAAAGACGGAAAATTATCAGTGCGAGGCACCGAAGCCCCTCACTGATTACAGTTTACATTTCTTCAAAATAAATAGTGAGTACCATCCAGAGATATTCTTGTAGACAGCTGTTGGTTTATACAGTGCACGTCAAGATTAACGTTGTCTAGTTCTTATACATATAGGCATAAGAACTATACAAAGTTTAAAGTGAGCAAAAGCTTTAATAAGAGTTATAAATATATGCTTTATTAAGTTATAATAGGAGTTACAATCGCACTTCGGGTATCAAGCGTGATCGATTCTTGCAATTTGATTTAACCTGCTTTTTTTTTGCTTTCGCCACCAATTATTTCATGCTATACATAACTAGGCCGGCACCCACCCACTACCGTTGGTAGATGCTACATGTTATCGCTGCCATGGCTGCTCCGGTAGTCTCTGCCTCGGCTGCTGCGGTCGTCTTCGAGATTGCCCGCCATCTGGAACCGCAAGCACCCGCCATCGTTGGTGGCGGAAACACCTAAAGCAGGTTAGATAAAATTGCATGTAAATTTGACTTTCACAAAATAACGCCTGAATTTATTACTGATCTATTCTTAGCTGTATAATAACAGTGTAGAGAAACCCTGTAGCAATCCGGGAAGTTATTGTTATTACCATTAGCGTTATAGAACTCTATATATATATGTAATGTTTATTTATTTACATCATACATATATAACTATTAATAAATAATGTTTATACTACACCTGGTCGGAAACTAGGTTGTTACTTGCGTAAGAATGGGTCAGAAAGTTCGTCTTTGTAGCCCTACAAATATGCGGGCGGCAAAACTGTATGAAAATCCATTGTTAACGTGCTAAGCGTCCCACCCTCTCCCTTCCGTCATAGAACCACACGTGCGGGCTTGCGATGTCATCATTCCACTGTTGAGGACATTAGTTCTCGTACTAAAAAGTTCGGCAACTCCTATCTCTGTCGAACTATTAAAAAGTGAAACGCCTTGCCTGCACATGTGTTTCCTCCTTCCTACAACATGGGATCCTTTAAACGAATCGTGAAGAACCTTGCGGGCCAGTATGGTAGCGTCAACTGACAGGACACTGTAGTCCTTTGTCAGTTGCCGCTGCAATTTGGGCTCCTCTTTTCGCTTACCAACAGGCGAAGAGGAGCCACTATGCTGAGCCAATATAAAAAAATAAAAGCGGGAAGAAAAAAAATTCATTGTTAACCTATTGTTTTTTTTTTATTTTGACAGTATTTAAATTAAAGAAATGATGCACCTTAATTTAGCATTTATTGCATTTTAAATTTAGAACAGTTTGGTTGAATTTTGCATTGCTGAAATCTTCAAGAAAATAATATTAAATTAAATTGCAATATGTACATAACTGTAGTAATTTTAATATAAACTTCCATTAATAGAGATTTTGTTTTATACTTTACTCGCAGGTGTAGTATGAAGCACTATGTATCACTCGGCGAGAAAGTGCGATTCCCAACTTGGGCGAATTCAGGCCCTCCGCTACGCGTCGTGCCTAAAACTTCGCCCTCGTTGGTAATCGGTCACTTTCTCCCTTCGGTGAACAATGTACTATCATTTTAGAAAACGAGCAATAAATACAATACAATGAAGAAACTTTGTGGCAACATGTGTCATGAACGGTGGAGCGCGTCGCGAAACTAGCCATTTAACAGCAAAGGAGGCATCGCGCGAGTGATACTTAATATATTACAAGCGTTAATAGGCTACGGTAGCCGATTTACATCCGGTGGGCCGTATGCTTGTATGCCTCCCGACGTAGTATAAAAAAACACGAATTTAGTGTTACATACCAAGATTTGAACCGGAGACTAGTTGGTTAAATAACCCATCTACTCCCATATCTTCTTCCTAGCGTTATTCCGTCTCCTAATCAATTAGCATTAGTGAAGTCCGTTACCTAAGCCTGAAGATTACGCGAATATACTGATTTTGACATGAATCGACAGTCATCAGACCTTTTCAATCCAGAGGAAAAACTAGACGTTTCTGAGGTCAGGTCACACGCCTACGAAATGTATAATGTGTTGGATGTGACGGTTATCGCACGAAGCTTTCCTTCACCGCTGAACAAGTTATAATTACAAGTATGTACAAATATCATATCAGGGGGTCATGTGCCAGAAGCGTGCTCGTTCGCGACCCCTGCCAATCAGTCGATTGCAATTCTGGACCAAGAGCGCACCGATGTGCGGATTAGGGCGTCCCCCGTAGGCGACGCGCACCGATCCGCCCCCGTCGGTGCGAATATAGCTGCATGCGGCGGTGGGGGCCGCCACCCACCACGCAGCGCCAATTCCGGCGGGACGAGGGGAGCCGAGTGCCGCATAGGCACGTGGAATGTGAGAGGTCGATTGAATGATAAGACGAATGAACTGATAGACGTAATGAATGATAGACGTTTGGATGCTTTATGTGTGACAGAGACTAAGCGCAAGAGGAGCGACACCGATGATCTGCCCGGCGGGATGATGGCCCTTTGGTCTGGGGTAGACCGGGACGATCATGCCAGTGCTGGTGTAGGTGTCGTCCTGTCCTCTCGCTTAGCCACTGGTGTAAGAGATTACTGTTTGGTAGGGCCTAGACTTCTCTGGGTTCGTATTAAACTGGGCATCACGCGAGTATTTCTGGTTGCAGCATACGCTCCCGTAAGCTCAGCGTGTGCTCAAGAACTGGAGAAGTTTTGGGAGTCTGTGAGGGATGTTCTGGACTTAGCTGAAGGGAATGAAAGAGTGATTATGTGTGGAGATTTGAATGTATGCGTTGGGATCAAGCGATACAGCTATGAAGCTGTTCTTGGTCCATATGGAGATAAGAGAGTGAACGAAGCAGGTAAGTCAATACTAGATTTATGTATGGAACGAAACCTCCTCGTGTCGAATACTTTATTTCATAATAAGGATATTCACACGTATACATGGAGAAGGAATGACTAAAAAAGTGTGATTGATTTGATTTTAATAGATAGACGTCTCCGAAATGTTATAATTGATACAAGAGCCTTTAGAGGCCCCACTCTTGAGACGGACTACTACCTGGTGGTAAGCCGGTTTGTGGGCCTTTTTAAGAAGTGGAGGAACTGGCGAGTGCGTATCCCTTTCGGAGATCATGAAAGGATAATGAGCGAAAAATTGCTAGATGAAAGTGTAAGGAGAATGTATGTGCATCTGGTAAGTGAGAGACTTGCAAATGCAAGCCTCTCCGACTCAGATGTGGATGATTGTTGGAAAGTTTTGAAAGAAAGTATGGTGGATAGTGCAAAAGAAGCTTGTGGATGCGCAAAGAGACGTAAAACAGCGAAAGGAGATACCTGGTGGGATGCGGAGGTTGAATCCTCCGTAGCAAGAAAGAGGAAAGCGTGGCTGGATTACGTATCATCTTTGCCCTTAAATGAAAATATGAGAGAAAAGAAGAAAGAAATGTACCGTCTATGCAAGAATGAAACCAAGGCTTTAGTGAAAGAGAAGCGTGACAAATTATGAATGTGGAAGAGAGGCTGACGAAAAACTTCGAGGCAAATACCAAACTCTTTTGGAGAGAGGTAAAGAAGTCTCGGAGTGGTTCGTCGGCATCCAGAATGGATAAGATAAAGTCTAAAGCTGGTGTCATTCTTGCGAACACTCAGGAAGTGTTAGAACGGTGGAGTGAATATTTTGAAGAAATATATGAGTATACCTCGGACGCTGACAATGAGAGTGAGTCGGATGCTTACTCCACGTTGACGGCGTCTGACGAAGGCATAACTATGGATGAGATCGAATGGTCGATACGAAGCTTGAAAAATGGAAAATCAGCGGGAATTGATCTGATCACAGCTGAGATGATCAAATTAGGTGGCACTTACGTCCGGGACGCCTTCTGGTAGGTATATGCAACTTATGCTGGAGAACTGGAAGGGTCCAAATGGACTGGAGACGCGCAGTCATCGTGCCCTTGTATAAAGGCAAGGGGTCACGCATGGACTGCGCCAGCTATAGGGCCATCAGTTTGACCAGCTTAGCTGCAAAAGTATATGGAAAGGTGATTGAAAGGAGAATAAGGGTGAAATCCGATGAAATGCTGTGGGACGCACAAGGAGGTTTCCGAAATGGAAGGGGATGAACGGATCAAGTTTTCTCGCTCCGCAATATAGTAGAGAAGCATCTGGCCATAGACCAGAAGGTTTTGTGGATCTTGAGAAAGCCTTTGATAGGGTTGTGCGAAAGGAATTGTGGGACATATTGCCGAGATATGGGATTGACGGTTCACTGCTCCGTGCTGTGCAGTCCACTTACAAGGATTGCTCAGCATGTGTGCGGATAGATGGTAGCATGTCACCCAGGTTTGATGTCAAAATTGGTGTCAAACAAGGTTGCATGCTATCTGCTAGGCTGTTTATCCTGTATCTCGATAGTTGTTTGCAGAGAATAAGGTCAACGAATGTGGGATTGCGCATGGGTGACCTAGTGGTGAACTGTCTGCTGTATGCAGACGATGTCGTGCTGTTAGTAGATACACCATCTGAACTGCAAACACTGGTCACAACGATGAAAGACGAATGTATGGAGAAAGGCTTACTACTGAATGCGAAGAAAACAAAGATAATGGTATTTGAAAGAGAAGAATCCAGAACTAATGTAAGGATTACGATTGATGATGAAGTGTTGGAACAAGTAGATGAGTTTGTATATCTTGGATGCACTTTCAGCAGGGATGGAAGGTACACCGCAGATGTGGAAAGACGATTGAGTGCTGGGAATAGTGTGAATGGAGCGTTGGGAAAACTTCTTGGCAGTAAATACCTGAGCCAGAAGGCACAGCTCGCTATACACAATGCAGTGTTGGTCCCAACGCTAACTTATGGAAGCGAGAGCTGGGTATGGCAGAAAGAGCATGAAAGTAAAATAAACGCGGTCGAAATGCGAGCGCTGCGCAAAAATTGTGGCGTAAGGCTTGTAGACCGTATTCGCAATGATGATGTTAGAAACAGAGTTGGTCTGAAAGAGAGTGTCGGTGTTAAAATAAGAAGAGGCATGCTCCGATGGTTCGGACATGTAGAAAGAATGCAAGATGAAAGAATGATGAAGCAGATATACAATGCAAAAGTGGAAGGATGTAGGAGCCGAGGAAGGCCAAGACTTAATTGCCATGACCAAATTGGTCGTGTTCTATCAGAAGGTGATGTCAGGAGCCGTAGAAACCGGCGAGCGTGCATGAGAAGAGCAATGAATGTTAAAGAAGCGACCGAGATATGTAAGGATCGAGTCACGTGGCGCTCGGCTCTCTCTGCCTACCCCGTAAGGGATTTGGCGTGAAGTTATAGATAGATGTACAAATATCCAAAAATACGAATTTAGTGGGATTGTGCACTTCTAGATAGTCTACTTCTCTATGCACTGGGCTATCACTGCCCTTGTGCCTACTCCCATATGTTCTTTTATACTGCGGTTGCGAGAAAATCCACATTTGTTATTTGGTCGATATCCTTTCTTATGAATAGCGCATCCAATACGAACATTTTACTCAGATAATTGTATTTCCTCTGCGCATTGTCGATTCGATTGTTCCATTTCTGCCTGGACATATTTATTCTTGACTCACAATAGCATTATCCGCCTCTTCAAAACTCGGTACACCAACCTTTTCTATTTCTACGTTGTTTTCTTGTAAATTCACCGTTCAAGTGGTCTTCAAAATGTCGGCGTCATTTTACTTTAAATTATTCTGGGTGAGAGATCAAATTATCTTATTTTTCGAGAAACTGAGCGGTGGGTTAGTAACCTTTTTTTTTTTTTTTTGTGACGCGGGGAAAAATGTTTACGTTACGCACACCACCGGTGCCTGGGTGGCCTCCGGTGGAAGTGCGCGACTCCCCGTTGGCTGCCCAACGGTATACCCACTAAACAACCCCGCGAATTGCCGTCGGCCGCTTTGGTGTGGTGCCCTGGGTCTGTCAGCAACAGGGCACCACTGCGACTGGCCAGCCCCTCACAAGGGGCCGGACTTCTTCACTCTAGGGGCCGTCCCGACAAAATGGGACAGCCCTTCCGGCGGCGGGACCGCTATGGGGCCAGGTTCCCATCCTGACCCCTGGTCCCACATATTAGGGAGGCGGCAATAGGTGCGCGTAGCGCCTACGCCGCACTCCCGTCCGCCGTCTCCGGAGCGGGACAGCCTCAGGATCATCCTCCCTGTCCCGCTCCGAGGCTGGGTTAGTAACCCTTGCTAACCATCTTCAAGTCTTGGTAGAACATACACATGTTCTTATTAGTAACCCTATCGCTTTGAGTTGTTCTTCTATGTCTTTTTCCTTTCCATATCACTGTCCGAAATGTATTAATATTAAGGTGTTATTAAGAGAGGTAGGGCGCATCAAAGCAGCCCGTCTGGGGAAGTACCTCCACCTCACAGAAAACCGCAGCCAAATAACAACTCCCTAGAGGGTTGTTGTGTTCCTGCGTGTGAGTGAGGTCACCAGTAAGCTCACATGGAGTTGCTGTGCAAGCAGCAGAGGAGGCATCGCGCGAATGATACTTAATATATCGCAAGCGTTAATAGGCTACGGTACCCACTTTACATCAGCTGGGCCGTATGCTTGTATACCTCCCGACATAGTATATATAAAAAAACAGCCTATAATTAGGCTATATAATTATTATTATATTATTCAGGCTAGTGATAATTCCAGAAAATTTGTAAGATAAATCTCTTTCTTGAATATTTATATAATTGCTCTATCTTTAAACGTCACTGTATAAATATATATCCCTATGTTATAGTTAAAACGATATATATTCATATAAAAACTTAAATTAACCGACTTATTATTCATGTCATTATTATTACCTATACTCGTATGATAAATCTTAGAATGACACTTAGAGGAAAGCATAGGCCGCGCCTCCTTCCTCTTAGGATAATTAATCTAAGGAATCCTTTTACATACCACTTGTGTCGAAATTTGTAATTTCAGAGAATAATACCATTGAAAATGTTAAATCGCAGTTTTATAAAAGTGAATTAGCGAGTAGAGACAATCTGAATTACCCGTTGAAATTGACTGAAGCGGACAGCAAAAGTTTCCTGGTGTGTTTTTATATTTACTGTCAAGAAAGCGACAACCATTTAAAGTGTGCACGAGAAATAGTAGAAGATAAATCATATCAATTTATATATACCAACAGCTTATATAACGAAGATGGTGATCCAGCAGGTGAGGAGACATTTGTTGTTTATGGTCCTGTTAAGTCAAGACGTGACGACGTGTAGGGGTGGACTTATCTATCTATCTATTTATATTTGCACGCCAGGTCCCATGCAGGGTGAAAACCGAGCGCCACAAGACGCGGTACTTACAAAACACGACCAATATGATCGTGGTGGGTAAGCCTTTTCCATCCTCGGGTCCTACATCCTTCCACGTTCACGTTGTGGATTTTGTTTCTTTTATACAACATTGGAAGGCATACAAGCATGCGGTCCACCTGATATTACGTTACCGGTTACCGTAGCATATTAACGCTTGTAATATATTAAGTATCACTCGCGCGATGCCTCCTCTGCTGGTTACACAGCAACTCCTTAGGAGCTTACTTTAAATGTGACCTCACTCATACGAAGGAACGTAACAACCCTCTAGCGAGTTTATATTTGGCTGCAGCTTTTGTGAGTGGGTGAGTGGGGGTACTTCCCCAGACGGGCTGCTTTGATGCACCCTATCTCTCTTAAAACAGCCTGACCAAGACAAAAAGACATTTTCATGCACACAAATTTTGTCTTGTGTGGAATCGAATCCACGAGCGTTGGTGTCAAAGTCGCGTCATTCACGACTGGGCCACCGAGCTCGTCATAATCTGTTTAGTCATACTTTTTTTTATACTACGTCGCTAGGCATGCAAGCATACGGCCCACCTGATGTAAAGCGGGTACCGTAGCCTATTAAAACATTATTTTATCTTGAAATTTTTATGTGTACAAACCAATGAAAATTTTTATGTGTCCAAACATTTTCTTATCTTGAGACCCAAAATCTTGCAAACCAACCCTTTTTCTTACATCATCATCTTTGCGATCGCAGTTAGCAAGCGTTACGCCACAGATTACGGGCAAAGCTTGCACCTTGGTCACCGTATTCAGCTTTCCTTCCATAGCGTCAGAATTAGCAACTAATTAGATAAATTTGGTGAAATTTATTTCCTCATCTCGTTATCCTTTTTTCTATGAACGAGACCTCATACATACCATAATATCTATAAAGGATTTTTTTTAATCATCAGGTCACAGTAGCCAACATAAGGCAGAAACATAAGATTAATGTATTCGTGTAGTTACAGACATTTTAACACGCTGTACACGTTATATTTTATATAGACACTTAAATGAAAAAGTTTCACAAACAAATGTACAATCTGTGTTTTCTTCTTGTCTTTACCTTAGTAGCGTTACACTGCAAGATGATGATTAAACTTTTGCAGCTTACGTCATAGTGTGTGATATCGTTGTTATTAGACTTGCAACATATTTATCCATCCTTTTTTCATTCCATATCCATGTACTGTACATGGACGAAAAACATAAATAATAATATAGTTTCCTTCCTCAAATCTGTACTAAATTATTTCTCTTTCAGGCCCACCGTATATATTAATTGCCATAATCGGCAGCGCTATAGGTATAACAGGAGTGGTCGTATTCGTGCTAATTTATATCTATTTTAGGAGACGTCCACAACAAGCACAGGAAAATCTCAATGTAAGTGACGTCATGTAAAGACACATAATAAATACACGTCACAACAATTGTTCACAGACATGTGCCCTTGTGCCTACTCCTATATGTTCTTTTATACTGCGGTTGCGAGAAAATCCACATTGTAGTCTCCATTACATTCTTGACTGGCCCAGGAGAATGCAGGAAAGGAGTTATTTGGTCGATATCCTTTCTTATGAATAGCGCATCCAATACGAACATTTTACTCAGATAATTGTATTTCCTCTGCGCATTGTCGATTCGATTGTTCCATCCATCCGCCATCATCGCAGGCATAAGATTCACACCCAGCAGAGTCACCAGCGGTGTCCTCATCGGTGTTGTTTAAGATGATTTCTCTCATTCGAAAAAGAAACAAAGTTCGTAAATAAAAAGTGCGTCATACCAAACAAGGGAGAGTGGAACACGTGTCCTAAACTATTCGTAACGATATATTCCACATCCACATCAACCCTTACTCATCCCACTGCAGGAATACGGGTCTCCCTTCAACCGAAGGGGTTTAGGGCATACTCCGCCACGCAGCTCAAATGCGAATTGGCCAGTGTTTTCAAGCCTCACTGACTTAACGACTGTCATCTATCGACAACAGCCGGGAACGATGGCTTAACGTGCCCTCCGAAGCATGGCGAAACTCGAGATAAATAAGCCCATCCATAGACAGTCTGCGGTCGACGTTGCTTAACCAGCGTCTTCGGTTAGAATGAAACGCGCATCTACGCCATCGAGCTCTCACGATAATTAAAAAAAGTTATTAGTGAAAGCAAAAATAGTAAATTTTCAGATTTTTTTTGTATTTCTTCTTAATTTTGTATGCAAAGTAGTTATAGCCTATGAACGCTTGCAATATTGGTGGTTATAAGCTCGCGCGTTTCCTCCCCTGCTACTAGCATAGAAGCGCAGCAACTTCTTAAGACCTTATTGGTCATGCATGCACACAAATGTTTGTCCTGTGTGAAAATAGAATCTGTCGCATAGCATCGCAGGCTGCCAAACAACCTGTCGCGTCGCGGCCTGAAGGGCCACCCACGCAGCGTGCTGCTGGTCATATAGCAGACATGTGTCACGTCACGTCGATTGTGCTTATATGAATTTAGAAAACATACATTTGTTACTATCTATACTAATAAATAAAGCGGAAGTTTGTTTGTATAAACACGCTAATCTCTGGAACTACTAGCTGGTTATGAAAAAATATTTTATCGTTTCATGGTGCAATTCCTGAGGAAGGTTGTGGGTTATTGAACATCAAAATATAACTGTTAGAATCCGAGGAAAAAGAAAGAAAGCAGAACGCGCTATCGAAGTCGCGAGGTGAAACTGGTTACGAGTATATTATATAATACGGTTGTTAATCCCAAAGTTCTTCCTTTTTTGTATACGAGCGTTAATTCGTATAGGGTTATTTTTAAATCATCTACCTGTTAATAACTGTTACGGCAAACACAGATTTGGTTTTTTAGCCGGTTTCGTAGAAAACCGGTAGATTTTTAAACGCCGTAAAAAGAAGCCGCTTCGGGTATAACACTCTTATTTCACCTGACAGTTGTTGTGACTGCTGAACTAATTCTAATGTAGTATTTTTGACATGGGTAATGCTCTGAAATAATATGATAGAAATCGAATCAATAGTTCCATTTCTGTGTTTTCAGAACATTGCAGTTTTATTTGTGTTTGTGTTAATTTCAGGACGTTCGGTACGCTGAATTGGATTTGCGCAATCAATCAAAAACTCCACATAAAGTGGAGGAAGTTTTGTATTCGGAAATTGTTGGTATTTTAACACGCCGAGAAAATAAGTAAATCAAGCCAACTTCAACCTGCTCTGTATTACGGCCGACGGATGATATGACAAAGAATACTGAAGGTTTACGAAGGTTTGCCTAGTGCATGTACAGACATACGCGGTAGACGCATATCAACACCACATATGACCAGCTTGTCCAGTGGAAAGTTTCGGAAATCTTGTATGTTAACGCGAACGGTGATTAAAAGCCTATACTAGAGATGTAAATTATCAGCCTTGGCCGGCCATAGACCGATTGGATCTATCACTTTAATCGTCGCGTCTCCTCCTCCCTTCCTTCCCTTGTCGACCGTTAGCGTTTTAACCTCGATGGGCCGTGTAATCTTATCCTCGGCATCAGGTTTTTCGTCTGGAACAGTTGGAACAGTTTCGTCTGCATATGCGTTAGTCGCGCGTTCAAATTTACGTTAATATTTTCATCAATCTTTGCCGTCTCAGTCTATTTTTTTTCAATGATTCGCTGGTTCTTTATCTCGCGGGAGCTATCACTTGACGTTCCAATTTGTATAATGTACAAAAATGAATGTCGAAATATCCAAGATTATATAGAGACTATTTAATAACAACATCATTTTTTACACCACAAAACATATAGTTGGGTCTATGTGTTTTTCATAGAGAATATAAGCTTACGGGGTGCCCAATGTGGTAAGCCGTGACATTTTACTGGCAACATTAGGAGCATCACACGATCTCTTCACACCCGTTTTGTAGTAGCTCAGGCCGTATTCTCTTGCTAAAATCACGATAGGGAGTTTTGCCACAACCAAATCGCGGCTCTCGCGGAGAACCTCTGGAACCTGCATAGTACCCGATTCCAGTATTTGGCGGTTCCAGTGCGTGGAACCTCAATAGTGGGTGTACTGTGCGGTTCCAGTGGAGAACACCTTTCTACTCAACACAAATGGCTTTAGTATCTTGCCACCTTTGTTTGACCGATATATATTATTATTATTGTTATTATTAAGTTGAGTGAGACGGTATTTGCAATTTAATTAAATCTAGAGTACCTTTAATTTTCTTTTTTTTTTCTTTGTGAATTGTTTGTCAATAAATTACTATTTATAAAATATACCGGTTACCTTTTAACAACTAAATATTGTATAAGTAGCTATGTAATTGTTTACTTTAATGCACATTCTGTACTTCCTTTTCTTTTTGAGCTGAGCAGCCCATGTCTACAAATTGATTTTAGAATGTATACATATTTAATTAGATTTTAATATTTTCTCATGTAAATGGCTTTATGTTGTAATGAGAAATTAATAATAAAGATTCTTTAAACTGAATTCCTTCCATTTATTTCTATATATTTAATATTGTTCAAGAGGGACAACGTGTGGCGGGTCTGTTTGTGTTGTATTACGAAAATCGATTATAAAAACCTGTTTAAATAACATGTAACATAATAAAAACAAGAAAACATACGGAACACAGATAGTTTATTTAAGAATATCTATTGTAACATTCAATATGTAATCACTTAATTAACTCTAATAAAATTTATTACAATGCAAGGAATTTTACCTGTACACTATTCAAATAAGCGTTTTAAGACACTATTAGGTACTTTCGTGTGGGTGGGTGGAATCATTATTATTTATAAGTACTATTGGGGATCATTTCTATTGGTCGATAACTTTTAAGTCAATGAAGTGCTGTACGGGATGGCGATTATGAAATTAATCGACAAAATATGCCGATGTCAATACGTGGGTATGGGAATATCAGAATACAACGAGAAGTGGATTGCGAATAAACATTTACTTTACTGTCGCGTTTAAGTCAATGAATTTGTATGGAGATCTGAGGTTTTGACGCTTCGCGACTGAAAACTCCACATTAATTGTCGACGTAAACACAGCAGTAACGTCAGACATGCACTTAGGACACCGTATCATTAAATTCGACCCCTTACTGTTCCTAATGTCATAGCATTTTTTTTATAAATCTCCCTCGATCCATGAATTCGGCCAATAAAAATGCACCATAGAATAGTTAACACGCAGTAGGCGTGGAATATTTTCATACACTTGTAGTATGAAAACTAGTAATAATTACTAGTTTACAATTATTGTGAATGATAAGAAGTAGAATATATTGTAATTAACGAAAAATACCGATACGATAACGTGATGGGTTACAGAACGAGAGGAAAACTTTAAACATCATTCATCATCATTTAACATCGATGGATTGTGTAATGTTTTTTTTTAATAGTAATATAAAGATAATGAAGAATTGAAAGGTCAGTGCTGACAATATGCTTTGACAACATGATTTGCAAGTGTGAATCGGGCGAGATATTGTGAAACTAGTATTTATTAACAACGCCAACGTACCAATATTTGAAGCAATAAAATTTTCTTTCTTTGGTTATCGTCCTTGTACAAACCACAAAAGATTACGCCCAATATCGATCCCTTAGGTTGTTCAGTTTCTACTTGTGTAGACTCGGGTGCCAGATCTAACCCTCTAATTATTAAAGTTTATTTTGGGATTATTAAATTAATCATTATTATAAAAAATATGACATATCACACGCCTTTGTATGAATTTCACAGTACATACTGTTTTACGAATTGAAATATTATCTATTAATAGTCTGTTAATACTTGGACAAATGTGACCATTAGTGTTATAAAAGTTATGTCTAAACTTTTAGAACTTAAGTAATACCAAACATAAGTACTTAATAGAGAATAAAATACGTTTTAAAACAATTTATTTTTTAGTAAATAATACATTATTTGACTAGCAAGTTATGTTTTTGGAAATTAATGAAATGGAACTTTATTATAATATTAAGAAGCTGAATAGATCTAAAACTTAAGAATTAAAATCAACCGTACATTAATCAGCCACTCTAAGGCACACAGTGCATCTAGGTAGGGTGGGCACACCTGCGGAAATTACGCTACTGAAACTGCAATAGTTAGATGCATAATTATGCTAAGTAGAGTAAAGCGCGACGTATTATTTTGTAAGGAGCACTGTATGTATTAGATTGTACGCTGAATTTAGGGCGCGTAATTTCAGCAGGTGTGTCGTAGTTTTATTAAATAGGTAAAAGTATTATTAAATATTATTATTTAGGTAAAAATTTGCCTAAACTTTCGCTACGTGTAGGATCCCAGAAATAGAGATATACAGTAGGATATCTGTATTGAAACTTTCGAAATAGTTGCACTCCCACAGATTCGTACTTAGAATAATGAAGCGGCTACGTGATTCTAGGTAAATCAGTCTGCGACAGATCATGTACTGTGTGGCGTGCTGCTCACTTTTTGCCAGTTGTGAGGCCAGTAATCACTCAAATTGGTAGGTAGTTTTTAAACATCCCCATAAAAAAGGGAGTTTGTAAGTTGTCTTCTCTTTCAATCGAATTACATAGTATTCTATGGATGTAGATTAGTTTACTAGATTCAGTTTTAAATCTATTAATTCTCTGCAGAGAGGAGGATCAATGGAAGGGATTTATATTACACCGTTACCCCGCCAAGTTCCGATAACAGAGCACGACGTATCATATCTATGTCTCGATTTCTCCATCTCGTCCTCCTCTGAGGTCAGAGGAAAGGCTCCTCTTACCTCAGAGAAGGCCGAGATGAAGAAATCGAGACATAGATAGAAATCGATATCGACCTTCCCTTATTTGAGTTTTCAATAGTCCATTCTTTTTCCTAACGTTATCCTGTTTTCTAATCCATTAGGATAGGCGAGGTCCACTACCTAAGACTAAGAATTTAACGAAGATACTAATTTTTACACAGATCGACTGCTGTCAAACCTCCACAACCAAGGGGAAAAATCAGATCTTTCTTCTTCAATTGTCTATTATGCGTATTAAACTATCGACATCCTCAAACAAACATTTAAATGTTTAAAACATTAAAATTAAAATGAAACAGCGAGTGAGGTATGCAAGAACCGAGCCACGTGGCGCTCGGTTCGTTGTGTCTACCACACAATTGACTTGGCATACCTAAAGATGTAGACAGATTGCTCCTCAAATAATAAACAATAACCTGACAAAAATTTTGGCAGGCATTTTGGTGTAAATGAAAGAAAGACAGAAATTCAATTTATCATGAATTTACATAAAATAGTAAAGGTTATAAAAATAATTAATGGAAGAAAAAGAAAATATTACCCAGAAATTAACAATTACAAAAAAAAATTAAGGTCCTATTTAGTAGTACAAATAATAATACGATTTGAGAGAGACACGTAGATCATTTTTATAAGTTAGTCTTAAAGCTTACACTATTAGGCTTTAATGTAGATGTCGGTAACAAAAAATCTTAAATTACTAGTAGATACATAATTTGATTACCTCGTTAATAAAAAAATTTGTGACATAGAAAACGCAAGAAAATCCTAGAGAATTCATACAGTTACTAACATGTAATAAATGACAACAGCCAAAAACGACATTAAAATAAATACATTATTTATTACACTCTATTCCAATTATGACGTCTCAAAACGAAACATCATATGAACGAACTCTGCACGTTTTACATGTATAAATAAATAATCAGTACGATTGCTTGTTGTAAATCACCATTTAAATTTATTGAGAATAAGAAATTGAGATTTTTATAAATTTTACTTTGGTAATTCAACCATATTTTAATGAGATTCGTAATTAGAGTAGAGAGTATTTTTTTAATAGCAATCAAAGCATCTGGCCATAGACCAGAAAGTTTTGAATGTGACGAAAACAAAGATAATGGTATTTGAAAGAGAAGAAACCAGAACCAATGACAGGATTACGGTTGATGATGAAGTGTTGGAACAAGTGGATGAGATTATATATCTTGGATGCTCTTTCAGCAGGGATAGAAGGTACATCGCT
This sequence comes from Pyralis farinalis, assembly GCA_947507595.1. NCBI lineage: Eukaryota > Metazoa > Arthropoda > Insecta > Lepidoptera > Pyralidae > Pyralis > Pyralis farinalis. The sequence continues at coordinate 34,407,609 of OX382268.1, read as the reverse complement.
GATGTAGAAAGACGAGTGAATGCACATGTGAATAGTGTGAATGGAGCGTTGGGAAAACTTCTTAACAGTAAAAACTGGAGCCAGAATGCACAACTGGCACAATGCAGTGCTGGTCTTAACGCTTACTTCTGAAAGAGAACGTCGGTGTTCAAATAAAAAGAGGCATGCTCCGTTGGTTGGGACATGTAGAAAGAATGTAGTATGAAAGAATGATGAAGCAGATATACAACGAAAACATGGAAGGATGAGCCGAGGAAGGCCAAGACTTACCTACTACGACCAAATTGGTCGTGTTCTATCAGGTGATGTCAGGATCCCTAGGAACCAGCGAGCGTGCATGAGAAGAGCAATTAATGTGAAAGAAGCGCGTGAGGTGAGTAAGGATCGAGTTACGTGGCGCTCGGTTCTCTCTGCCTACCCCACATGTGATTTGGCGTGATGTTATTGAAAACTGCTAAAGAAAAACACATTTTTACCCAAAAAGTATGATATACTTAATACAAAATTACGTGAAAATACACACAAAAGTGAGCTTACGTTGTTTTATACCTAAACAATAAATAAAAAAATGTCTTCATAAATTGAACATACAGTGAAATAGCACCAATAAAAATTTCAGTGCCATAATAAAACCTATGATAAAATATTTACATTCATATAACCTACGGTCATGAAAATCTTAACGACAAACTTTTAGCGATAATAACAAAAATAAATTATACAAATCGCACAAGTCTTCCAAACAATACGTGGCATACAACATACAACATTTATGATTACTGTTTTAACTTTTTAGAAATATTTCATTGTAAAACATCACCTCTTCAGCCAGGATGAGCTTTGCAATGGTAAATATTAAAATAGAAATTCGTTTCTGTGATTCTTCTGGGGGGCTTAGTAAAAGCACTTGATCGATAATAAAAAGGCTGGATCCAAGCCCAACCTAGGTAGAAGATGTGATTTTTTACTCTAAATATTACTTTCAGATAAATTAGACACACTTCAATAATAAATATTTTTTACGTATCTACATAGAGCACTAACAAATTAGTGATTGACGCGTAACTAATACACTAAAGCTATAACGAGAAATGGCCACAATTTAATCTGGAGAAAGTTATGAATTCAGGACGGTAATTATTTAATGAAATGTAAGAGCCTAATTTAAAACACTTTTAATATATGTATAAATCTATAAATGGTACCATCCATGTTACCACGTGAAAGTAAGCCCATTTATTTTAACTTAAAATGTACGTATTTTTAATTCACTATCTCCAGATTTGACGCCTTGAGGCCCGTTATATACTTGGCGCGGTAACGCGCATGGTGGAATTCAGCCACGCAAGCCTCAACGGGTACGACCATATTACAGTTAGTTTTTAAGGCGCTATAGGTACGAAAGAAAATCCTTCACTAGGAAAAATGAAAAACTAAGGTGCCAATCAAATGTCAGACGAATTAAAGTACTGAGTATTAAAGTGTTTTTGTAAACATATTTACAGCTTAGAGTTTAAATTTATTTTTAGGTACCCCAAAATCCATAACTACAAGCTGTAGTTCTAAAACCATACTATTATTTATTTTACAAACACACTTTAATGCGTTCTATTCTATAGTAGGCAGTATGATTGGCATCTTAATTAGCTTGTGATGATTGTTTTTTATTTGACAAGTAATTTTCAGGCCTAGAGCGTTTTAATAACAATTTTTACAAAAAAATACTCAATTATTCGAAAAATTAATTATCAACTCTAACAAATAATTCGACTACGTAAGAGTTTCTTACTATATTGTGCATATTAGATTGAGAACAGACTCCTGTGCCTAAAGCATATCTCCATGTTTACTTAGGCCGTGTCCCTGCTCTTTCCTTGGGTTTTTATGGCGTGTGCTAGCCATAATGCCAGAACAATTCCCGCAACCTGAAATATAAACAAAATATAATTTTAAAACATTTATGTATGTAACTATGACTGTATGAATGCTTATAATTATCGCTTCGTTGCGAGATACGACATTGTCGCCAATATCAATTTCAGAGCCATTCCGGTTTGGGATTAACGTATGAACGTCATGGATGACGTCACTATACCATATCCTATACTAACGCTTTCCTACGTTTGAAGATGCGAAATAGGGGTGGCATTACTTAAGTATACTCGCATATGCGAGAGATCGGTGGGTGCTATTGGGGTTGTCTCTGATCTCTCCAAAGCTTTTGATTGTGTGTGTAATTAGATCTTAATGCATTTATCTACTCAGAAAAATGTACTAACGATCTCAGATTTAATAGCTTTTTAGCTTTTAAAATTTGCTACTTGAATAGCATGCAATATTATTGGTCAAGCGGTGTCATTATGGATGTAGAGGTAAATTCCAGTATTTAATTGCATTTCATTTAAACGACAGAAAGCAGACTGTTGACATAAATAGGACTAAAGCGAAAGGCAGTAATGTAATATCGGTGTTTTTTTTATACTACGTCCGGAGGCATACAAGCATACGGTCCACCTGATGTAAAGCGGGTATCGTAGCCTATTAACGCTTGCGATATATTAATAACCACTCGCGCGATGCCTCCTCTGCTGCTTATACAACAACTCCTTGGGAGCTTACTGGTGACCTCGCTCACACGCAGGAACACAACAATCCTCTAGGAAGTTGCTATTTGACTGCGGTTTTCTGTAAGGTGGAGGTATTTCCTCAGAAGGGCTACTTTGATGCGCCCTACCTCTCTTAAAAAAGAGGAGGGAGGGAAGAGAGTGGCCCTGGGTTCCATTTTAGGCCCCTATATTTTTAGTGTGTATGTATATTTACACTATTTTTAGTGTATATGAATGAACTATCCTACATAGCGCAGATAATGGCGGATAATGTTGCTCTTGGTGTTTCATACTAAACTTGATCACACGCAATAATCCTTTATTAAAGTCAACTAATTGCACCAAATTTAGCCTTCTAAATGTAACTCCTGCCAATACAAAAAATCTCATGGCAAATAATAAATTCTAATTTGTTAATAATATACAATTTTTTTGACTTTACTAGAATAAAAAAAAAGAAAATTAAGTACATTAAAACTACTTTTTTATTTACTTTACTAGACTACAAATTGCAATAACCTATTGTTACTGCGTGCCTAAACTATTTCAGCTACTATTACAACATTATTTTGAACCCCATGGCTGCGGTATTTTCAATGTTAGTCAAATTAAAAAATCATAGCCGCAAATTTAATGGATAGCGTAACCTTCCAATTGACCGTAATCAGTGTAAATAATAGCTCTAGTAACAAACGTAAGTCTAGACCTACCTAGTCTTAGATCGCGTTTGGAGATCTAAATATTAGATTGCATGTTAAGGTCGAATGGATTCATGCTTACTGCCATGCCTGCGATGTACATTACGTTTACTTCATGTTTATGTAACTTTAAACTTTTGAAACTGGAACCAATTTCATTGAAGTCGACGTCGAAATAGACTAAAAAAAATATGTACCTTACTTCTCCGCCTTCACTGAAATCTATTAAAATATTTATGTACTTGTATATAATAATTTTATTTATGCGCTATTTCAGTTGACATTATGTTTAATCCCTCGCATGCGATTTAGTCTATATTAGTGTTCTACTTCATTGATATCAAGGCCAGTAATTACTAAAAATATATGTACCTACAAATAATATTTATTTGCATAATATTTATACGCTAGTTGGTCTGAAAAAGAGCATCGGTGGAAAAGTAAGAAGAGGCATGCTCCGTTGGTTCGCACATGTAGAAAGAATGCAGGATGAAAGAATGACGAAGCAGATATACAATGCAAAAGTGGAAGGATGTAGGAGCCGAGGTAGGCCAAGACTTACCTACCATGACCAAATTGGTCGTGATCTATCAGAAGGTGAAATCAGGAGCCCTACAAACCGGCGAGCGTGCATGAGAAAAGCTATGAATGTTAAAGAAGCGAGTGAGGTATATAAGGATCGAGTTACGTGGCGCTCGGTATTCTCTGCCTATTCCGCAAGGGATTTGGCGTGAAGTTATAGATATATAGATTTATACGCTAATTACGCTATCTATGCTGATTTCATGCTTACTCCCTTGCTTCATCTTTATACAAAATATGATTAGATACGATGTGAATGATGCGTATCTTGTACAGCTAAGTGCAGCCCAAGCTTTACACTTTGACCTTTGTACCGTTCTTATGCCATTTGTGATAGAAGTTACAAACGAAATCGGAAACCGAAGGCCGAGGTCAAGTGGTTGACGAGTGTGGAAGAGGCGAGAGACGTATGTTTGGATCGGTGCACTGTAGTCTCTGCCTACACCAATGGGAGATAGGCGTGATAATATTATGTATGTATCTACGAGTACCTACATGGATATTCAATTATTGTTGCAAATATATGAAGTCATTATTACGACGATCGAGGTTAAAAGCTAGGTTAGTTACCGACATATTGATGATCTAATAAATTTATGAGTAATCTCTGGTTTGTACATGGGTGGTGTCAGATATACAGAATGTATATTCATATTTTGGATCTTTTTCACTCCGCTCTTTACACGTTGATGATTGACGAGTTCCGTGGCGCAGTGGTTAGTAACACTTTGACACCAACGCTCGTGGTGATTCTCAATTTTGATAAAACTATAGATAAATGTCTAAGAACCACCGCTAGAAAACCTGCTTTCATCGTATCCAAATCAGTTCACCCGTTTAACAGCTACCGCGCCACAGACCGACACTGTACCTTATACTGGACACGACGCTGTACTCTCTTTGATCTCGATGATCGCATTACTGTTGCGAACGCCCCCTACCTCTCCGACCCCGACCCCAACACTCCACACGCACACCACACTCGGCGGATCCGAGTGCGGAGAGTTAGGACTTCTGTGCGATACACCAGGTACCGAGTAGCCCAGGTACCTGGGCGCCTCTCATCTTAGGCACGAACCCGCGAGTTCGATTTTTGTAGCTCCGCGACGCCCTAAGCCGAGGTTCGACCCCTCTCGGGGGCCCTTATAGGCAGTCGCTTCTTGCTTTTTTAGGCTGTGGCGCTTCACGTCCGCCTCTCCCATCCGGTGACGTAGTCACGGCCCACAGGGGCCGAATACGAAGTCAGGTCAATTTAAAATTAAAAAAAAAAAACTTAAAAAGCGGGCTGTACGACTCAATTTAGTCTCACATTGCGTGACAAGTGTACTGCGTGCCCGTTTTCACGCCGGGCGAACCGTGTTACGACACGATGAGTGTTTCGCGTCGAGACTGAACTATGAAGTATGTAGATGTGATTTCGTGGCCCCAACTCCATAAACACGGACACGAATACAGTGGTTTTATGACACGAAGTCAAATATAGCACAGGATTTATGGTAAACAGCAGGCGGCGATATAGGTCACGTCGTGATTACGCGACCAAGATATATTCGTTGTAAATGACTGTCGGTAGTTGTGAAATTGTCTGTAACTATTAGGGAAATACTTTTAAATTAATTATATTAAGATAGATAGAAAGATAAATTAGTACTTTATTTCGATAAACAAAACTTAACAACAATTCCCTGATGTTTTATAGAAAGTTCAAAGCTTCAAATAAAATAGATAATTAATATTACAAACTACTATGCAATTGTTTTTAGTTTACAAAAAAAAATGTAGGTAACTCATAAGCATACTAAGCATGGAGCTGTTCGCTCATACCGCTGCATTTTTCTTACTTTTAGCATTTTTATTCCTGTTGCAATTTCGGAACATAAGGCCGGTTCGAATAATTTGAAAATAAATTTATATGTACATAATCATCCTTAATTATGAAACTATTTAGTTGAATAAGGATTAAAATCACGATATGAATGTCAAATCTATGCGAGTGTAGTCTCGAGGACTTCTTATAAGCAATAAGTACCATAAATATGTATGCGTCTGAATGCCCAATGTAGCCATGTTTTGATACGTTGGCTTACATTATTGTATTTTTATAGGGATCAATAATTTTTAAAATCGGTTAAGTATTGAGTTCATCCTTTACAAACAAACATACAAAAAATCATATGAAAAGATATGATTCACAGTATTATATTTCTAATATTATCATTATAATTGTTTTGAAGGTCTGACGCCAGTCACAGTCCTCAACGAGACGAATTCGTTGATTGTTTAGCTATCAAGTGGTGTAACTAAATTTTGAATGTAAATGATAGATATGTAGCTACAACATAAAACTGTATACCCCAATTTTATTATCATATACTTTCTGAATAGCTATTGAAGCAAATTTAAGATGTGTTCGCATCAAGAAATGTTAAATTGCGATTCATTTCTGCAGATAATACAAATATAGTATATCCTGACTATGTAGGTACTTGTAAATATGCCCACAAAATAACTACGAAATATCGATGGCAGCTGCGTTGACTTACCTCCAAAAAGCAGAACAGGATACCGCAGACAATGACCGTCATGCCGGCACTGTGGAGGATTGTAAGGACCTTGTCTTCGCATCCCTCCTTGTAGTAGGTCCTCAGGGACAAGCAGTCGGACCTTTTGATCTCGTCGGCTCTATCGGTGCCGTCGTTGGGGCAGCAGCTAAACGATGGGTTGAGACGAGGTTCAGAGGCACCGTAGTTCTCAGGACCACTGACACCGCAGCACTCCAACTGGAAAACGTATGGACAACATAATCAGCTTAGGTAATCTTTGGTAACTCTGTCTGTCTGTTAGTTATCATTTTAACTAATAAACTGCTATAGCGACGAAGTGAATTATAGTAGAGTGGTAGTCTGGGGGACTGGAGGGGAGTATAGGCTACGTCGTCGGGCATCAGGACGGTCAAGAATCCTAGGCGATGGCGATTGTGAACGAAAAGACATGAATGTTAAAGAAGCGAGAGAAGTGTGTAAAGATCTAGGTTATGCAGCGCTCAATTCTCTCAGCCCACCCGCAAAGGACTTGGTGTGAGACATAGACAGATTTAGTATAGCATAACGGGATCACCAGAGTGAAGTCGCTAGTATAACTAGTGTAGTATAACCTATGGAGAGCGGATGAAATCGATATTATATTTACCGCTACGGGTCGAGGGGAAAAGTTGAGCGCGCCGCTTGTATTGGCTAGTCCGCGGGTCCGCATCGCGGCAATTACCAGCTAATTGGTTAAAACCTCCTCCCATTGGTAAGTAAGCCTGAATCGCCGAGATATTTAGGTGCTAAAACACAATGTTTTTGTGAGCGCCGAGTGCCTTCATACGCAGTCCAGTGCTTTATTAGTTTGTGCTGGTATAGCAATAAAGTATGTAATCCCGTATACAAATAAGGTATCTAATCCCATCTAGGCGGCCAAATAAACCTTATCCACTTCAGGAACACCGTTCCTATATGAAATCTATATGTTTGTCTGTGCGTATGTCTGTGTGTGCGTTTTTTTTTTCGAATATTCGAACTTTGACTTCAGATTCGGATTCAGCATAAAAATGTAGAATAGGAATGTTCAGGAACACCGTTCCTATCTCTTAAAGATCATGGTCAAAATGGCCAACAAATTAAAAAAAAAAAATGTTATATAATTTGAAGGTTGTAGTGTTCCTGTGAATAAGTGCTGTTACCAGTAAGCTTTTAAGGAGTTGCTGTGTTAGCAGCGGGGATAGCAACGTACGATCGATACTTCCTATATTGCAAGCGTTCAAAGGCTACGGTTCATCTTTACATCAGGTGGGTCATATTCTTGTTTGGCTCCCGACACTGTATAAAAAAATGGTTATGGTTATTATACATACTTGGTTTTGGACACGGTCCCAGAAATCCCTGGAAGAAGAGTCTTCCTCCTTAGTCGACTTGTTCTTGATGAATGAGGCACGGAGCTGACTCTTCATGGTGCCCTCAATCTGGGGACGGAGTGCGGCAGCAGCAATCCCCACCGACAGCTCCAGGAGGATGATGACGATCAGGCATCCAGCAAACTAATAATAAAAGGGGACAACTTAATGACAACTTCACTAATTTATCAGAGGGACTAAAGCGCAAGCATGTCACTGCATAGTTTTCCCCTAGTGATTACAGCACGGGGTTCTTCAAAAGCGCGGAGAAGTTCTTACAGCGACACCTCTGGTTTTGCAAGTGCCCATACAGTAGCTACTATTTTATACCACTAAGGTGGTAAACAAGCGTACGGCCTGCCTGATGGTAGGAAGTTATCGTAGTCTACGGGCATTTGCAACACCAGAGGTGTCTATTGCATTACCGACCTTGTAAAAACATCCACACGCCTTTCTTGAAGAACACCATGCTGTAGTCCCGAGGAAAAACCACGGCAGCATTCCACAACTTCAGCGTTCACGGTAGAAAACTTCTCTGGAACCGCACAGTACTTGACCATTGCGATTCCAGTTTATGAGGATGAACTCCCAGCGGTCGGCGAGCGGTGCGATTATAAAATGAGGCTGTTGGCATCATGTCGTACAACTCCTCGGAACACAACCCGTTGTACAATCGGTAGAACACGCAAAGGGAGGCAAAATCTCGTCGTACCACCAGGCAGGCCGTATGCTTGTTTGTTACCTTAGTAGTATAAAAAAATAAGCAAACATTGCGTCTTTTTACAAGTAAGGATGGTGATTTTTATGGTTCCGTACCCAAAGGGTAAAACTGACCCTATTACTGAGACTCCGCTGTCCATCCGTCCGTCCGTCTGTCACCAGGCTGTATCTCATGAACCGTGATAGTTAGTTGAAATTTTCACAGATGATGTATTTCTGTTGCCGCTATAACAACAAATACTAAAATACAGAATAAATAGATATTTAAGTGGGGCTCCCATACAACAGACATGATTTTTTTGCCGTTTTGGGACGGAACCCTTCGTGCGCGAGTCCGACTCGCACGTGGCCGGTTTTTTTTAACCGCTGCACATCTTGCCCTTTGTGACTTACTACCTATCTTAAACAGCTTAAACTATTTTGATGTGTCATCTTCATCATCATCATCTGAGCGTTAATCGCATCCTAAGCTTTCGCTTCGGAGTCCAGGGTTCGCTTTCCAGCTTTTACTCCTCCATTTCGCGCGGTTTCCGCATCCTTTATACTTGAGACCATTGGCATGCATGTTATCCACTCACGACGTCAAGCCAGCACTTCTTAGGTCATTTATCACCAGAGCGGCATGGGCAACACGCAGGACTACCAAATCTTCACACGCCAAGTGCCTTGCATGGTTGGTAAACTGAGAGAACCGGCGCCGCACGAAGAGAAGTAGACCGCATTAATACAGTCTGTCTGAGGAAGTACCTCCACTACACAGTAAACCGCAGCCAAATAACAACTCACTGTTGTTGTGTTCCTGAGAGTGAGTGAGGTCACCAGTAAGCTCCTAAGGAGTAACTGTTAACAGCAGAGGTGGTGCGCGCGAGTAATACTTAATACATTGCAAGCGTTCATTGGCGGCGGTACCCGCTTTTCTTCAGGTGGGCCGTATGTCTCCTAACGTTTTATATAAAAAAAACATGGGTCAGTCCTTGCACACCTCATTCACTCGCTTATTTAACATTTACATAGTTCTTTTCATGCACGGTCGTCGGTTTTTAGGGCTCATGACACCACCTTGGGTCTACCATATTTGCAACAAAAAACTGGGTAACAAATAAAAAATTAAATATAAAATAAAAAACCAAATAACACACTTTGAACGTATGCATCTCGATTGCATTGTTCTACTTTCATGCATTTTTTTCTTCATTTATAACATCCGGCAAGTCCGGTAGCGGAGTGTCAGCAATGCAACTTTGACACCAAGGTTCGATTCCCGTACAGGAGAAATGTTTATGTGCGTGCTGGTGTCTATTTGTCATGATCAAGGTGTTTTTAATAGAGGTAGAGCGCATCAAATGCGAAAATAACTCTACCTCACAGAAACTCACAGGAAAATAACAACGTCCAAGAGTGACATTGTGTTCCTGCGAGTGAATGGTAAGCTCCTATGGAGTTGCTGGTTGGCTGCAGGGGCGGTAATGCGCGATATTTCGTGCATTGCAATAAAAGCGTTCATAGACTACGGTAACCGGTTTACATAATGTGGTTTGCTTGTATACCATCCGAAGCTGTATAAAAATATATCTAGGTATATCTACTCATTCCGGGGTAGGCAGAGAGAACCTAGCGTCATAAGATGCAGTCCTTTCACACCTCACTCGCTTCTTTAACATAGCACTTTTCATGTACGCTCGCCGGTTCCCCGGGCTCTTGACATCATCTTCTGACAAAACAGTTCCAATTTGGTCATGATAGGTCAGTTTTGGTGTTTCTCAGCTCCTACATCATTTCAATTTAATTTCGTCATTCTTTCATCCTGCATTTTTTGTACATATCCGACCCCAATGGTCCGTACATGTACAAAGAGCATGCCTTTTCTTATCCTAACACTGACCCTCTAGTTGTCACTAGTTTTTGCGGACCGAATGTTGATTCTGCTATTAATACCGCTTCGTCTGCATAAAGCAGACAGTTCACTACTGAGTCACCCATTCACAATTCCATATTCATATTGCTCATTCACTGAAGACATCCATATACAGGTGAATCGTTGAGCTCAGATCAGAACGACAAGCTGCCGTCCACTCGCATCTCATAAGTGGATTGGACAGCACGGAGCAGGTCATCGTCGTCCATAGCCAGGCGCATTTTTATAAAATTGCGTAAAGAAAAAAGTCGGGGTGCGGATGTGTCACGGAGATGTTTCTGAGTTTTATGTGAATATATCTTTGTGACAGGTTGTTTGTGAAATGCAAGTAAATTATACTATAGGAGGATTCCGAAATGGAAGGGGATGTACAGAACAAGTTTTCTCGCTCCGCAATATCGTGGAGAAGCATCTGGCCTTAAACCAGAAGGTTTTCTATGGTTTTGTGGATCTTGAGAAAGCATTTGATAGGGTTGTGCGAAAGGAACTGTGGGGCATATTGCCGAGATATGGGATTGACGGTTCACTGGTCCGTGCTGTGCAGTACACTTACAAGGATTGCTCAGCATGTGTGTGGATAGATGGTAGCGCGTCAACCTGGTTTGATGTCAAAATTGGTGTCAAACAGAGTTGCGTGCTATCCTGCAAGGCTGTTTATCCTGTATCTTGATAGTTGTCTGCACGGTGAGGGCCGCGGTAGATCTGTGCCCTGCCACTCCAATGTCAACTGTGGTGTCAATGGACGAATTTCTACATGTTGTAAAAACATTACCAACAAATAAAGCTTCTGGTGATGATAAAATCTCAAACAAAATGATCAAGGAAGTAGCCGCGGAACCTATTTTAAAGGTATTAAACCGGTGTATTGTAGAAGGCAACTTTCCTAGCGTTTTGCGTAGTGGTGTTATAAAGATAATACCAAAAAGCGGTGATAAGCAACCCGACGATCCGAAGTCTTATCGCCCTATTACCCTACTGCCATCGTTGGGTAAATTACTTGAACGTTTAATTGTACCACGTCTGTTGCCCGGTGGCCCTCAATTTCATAAAAATCAATTCGGCTTTACCATCGGCAAGTCTACTGTTGATGCGGCACTCGTAGTGCGTAAAATTGTGGAACTCTCGGTTAGTAAATACGTTGTAGGTATTTTCTTAGACATTTCAGGTGCCTTCGATAATGCTTGGTGGCCAATGTTGTTGCTGAAACTAAAGGCGAGAGGTTGCCATAGCAACATATACTCCCTTATTCGATCGTACTTTTTAATGGTACAACTAAATTAACATTTGGGCATTATGCTGCTTCGAAGGTGCTTACGCAGGGCTGTCCTCAGGGTTCGGTGTTAGGGCCGTATCTTTGGAATATCGGTTTTGATGACTTTCTCAGCCTACCCTTACCGGAAGGGTGTTCGTTAACTGGCTACGCCGATGACGGCCTCTTATTAATAAAAGCTAATTCCAGATCAAGTATAGAAAAACTAGCCATTACTTGCCTTGGCCTCATTTCAGACTGGGGTTATCGTAACCGTCTCGATTTCGCACCTCACAAAACATATCAGCTCTTGCTTAAGGGAAATTTGCAGGTTCCGCCGCGATTCCACTTCAATGGAGTATCAGTTGCAAATAAAAACTCGGTTTGTTACTTGGGATTACTGTTAGACAAAGGTTTTAATTACATTGAACACATAAAGCAGGTTGGAGAAAAAGCCAAAAAGAACTTTTATGCGTTAACTCGAATTTCCACCTCGACGTGGGGCTTAACTTTTAAAACGTTAAAAATTATTTACACAGCCACATATTTAGGATGTATTACGTACGGTTCACCTGCATGGGCTGATAGGGCTACCATAGGTGCTGCGCGTCGCAAGTTGCTGCAAAGTCAGCGGCTCGCTTTAATATTCTTATGTAAATCGTATAGAATACTAATCGTATAGAATACTCTGCGCTATGACCAGCTGCGCAGAGCGCAGCGGGTCATAGCGCAGAGGGCGATAAGGGGGTACCGTACGGTAGCTTGGACGGCCGCGACCGCCCTCGCTGGCGACCCGCCCTGGGAGTTGGTGGCGGAGGTGCTCGCCGAGGTATACGGGTTTGTCTCGGATAGGAGGATTCTCGGCGAGCGCCCCACGTCGGTGGAGGTGGGGCGGTATCGCCAGCGAGGGCATGTGGAGATGATGCGGAGGTGGGGGGAGGACCTGGCGCAGCCGCGGTATGGAGTCCGCGTTGCGGATGCGCTGCGCCCGGTCCTGGAGGCGTGGATGCGCCGCCGGCGCAAACCCCTCACTTTCCGCATGGTGCAGGTGCTCACCGGACATGGGTGCTTCGGTGAGTACCTGCACCGGGTCGCGAGGCGGGAGGAGCGGCCAGGCTGCCACGATTGTGGCGCGGCCGAGGACACTGCTCAGCACACTCTGGAGCAGTGTCCCAGATGGTCTCGGCAGCGCCACGATCTGGTGTCCGCGCTAGGAAGCGCGGACCTCTCGCTCCCGAGCGTGGTCCGCTCCATGCTCGGGGGTGACAGTGCCTGGCAGGCGATGGCCTCCTTCTGTGAGACGGTCATGTCCCAGAAGGAGGCCGCGGAGCGGGACAGGGAGGATGATCCGTTGGCTGTCCCGCTCCGGAGACGGCGGACGGGAGTGCGGCGTAGGCGCTACGCGCACCTACTGCCGCCTCCCTAACCTGTGGGACTAGGGGTCAGGATGGGAACCTGGCCCCATAATGGTCCCGCCGCCGGAGGGGCTGTCCCAATTTGCCGGGATGGCCCCTAGAGAGGAGAAGTCCGGCCCCTTTTGAGGGGCTGGCCAGTCGCAGTGGTGCCCTGTTGCTGACAGATCCGGGGCACCACACCAACGCGGCCGATGGCATTTCGCGGGGTTGTTTAGTGGGTATACCGTCGGACAGCCGACGGGGAGTCCCACACTACCACCGGAGGCCACCCAGGCACCGGTGGTGTGCGTAACGCATTTTTCCCCGCGTCACAAAAAAAAAAAAAAAAAAGGTTAGGTCCCAATAGTGTTAGATATTTGATTATCCGTGGTGCACGGCGGTTGAGCTTCACTTGACTAGCCATCTCTTTGAGGTTTTAAATGCCTTATTTGTCATATTGCTGTCTCTCACTTTGCCAAGAGGGGAAGTCAAGTCAATTCTAAAACTTCCTACTCCTACAAATTTCTTCTGATTAAATTCGTTTGTGAGTTCCAAGGCAGCTGTAGTTTAACCCCCGGGACGGCAATGGACTTCACTGTTCATTGCCTTTTTTGTGGTCGCCGCTGTTAATTCTGGCTACACAGGAGACACAGTGGTGGGTATGAGTGGTGGGCCTGTCCCGTTAAAAAAAAAAAGTTGTCTGCAGGAATCCGAGAATAAAGTCAACGAATGTGGGATATCGCATGAGTGACCTAGTGGTGAACTGCCTGCTGTATGCAGATGATGCCGTGTTATTAGCAGAAATACCATCTGAACTGCAAACACTGGTCACAATGATGAAAGACGAATGTATGGAGAAAGGCTTACTATTGAATGCGAAGAAAATAAAGATAATGGTAATTGAAAGAGAAGAAACCAAAACCAATGTAAGGATTACGGTTAGTGATGAAGTGTTGGAACAAATGGATGAGATTGTATATCTTGGATGCGCTTTCAGCAGGGATGGAAGGTACACCGCAGATGTGGAAAGACGAGTGTGTGCTGGGAATAGTGTGAATGGAGCGTTGGGAAAACTTCTTGGCAGTAAAAATTTGAGCTCGAAGAACTATACACAATACAGTGCTTACTTATGGAAGCGAAAACTGGGTATGGCAGAGAGAGAGCACGAAAATAAGATAAACGCGGTCGAAATGCGAGCGTTGTGCAAAATGCTTGTAGACCGTATTCGCAATGGTGATGTTAGAAACAGAGTTGGTTTGAAAGAGAGCGTCGGTCTTAAAATAAGAAGAGGCATGCTCCGTTGCTTCGGAGACGTAGAAAGAATGCAGGAAGAAAGAATGACGAAGCAGATATACAATGCAAAAGTGGAAGGATGTAGGAGCCGAGGAAGGGCAGAACTTACCTACCATGACCAAATTGGTTGTGTTCAATCAGAAGCTGACGATAGGAGCCCTAGAAACCAGCGACCGTGCATGAGAAGCGCAATGAATGTTAAAGAAACGAGTGAGGTATGTAAGGATCGAGTCACATGGCGCTCGGTTCTCTCTCCCGCAAGGAATTTGGCGTGAAGTTATAGATAGATAGAAGTTATACTAAAAGGAATTTATATGATGAAATGTTCTCAAAATGGCGGCGATTTCCTTCCGCCACGCGCGATATGTCACAATCCTCACTCAACAAACATAACGAATTCTTTTGCTCTTCTGCTATCAAGTGGTGTAATTAAATTTTGATGTAAACTATAGATATGTAGCTAAAACACGAAACTGTATCCTACGATTTTGTTATCTTTAGTTTTTTGAAGTGCCTCCCACTATGAAAGCAAATGAAAAGACGTACTCACATAAAAACTAAAATAATATAATATTATTATTATAATAATCATAATTAAGTTTAATTCTCCACTTCATATATAATAGCTGTTGAGTCAATATTATGCATAATTAAGCAAAATGTACGACGAAGTAATGGGCCGAGCCTCCGTTGTTCTGTTTCCATTAGTATATCTAGGTCGTACATGAATTATAGGCTACGGTCACGAAGAATGGCTGTAACACGCACCCATTAATTGCAAAACTTGATGAGATTTCCTGAAGTGTATAGTAATTTTAACCGATTTCAAAAGCAGAAGGTTCTCAATACGGCGGTATGTTTTGTTTAGCTTAGTTATCTTCGCCAAACGTAAAGGGATTTTGTAAAGTCTTTGTTTATTAGGAAGCTCGTACCTACCGACCCGTGGGTGACATAATAAATTCGGTGGATATATAGCAGCCAATTGGTTAAATCAGAGAGTTAATTGTGTGACTAGTTTGTTCATAAAATGGCGGTATTGAATTAAATGTCTACAGGATACCTAGCCAAATTAGTAAATGCAGTATTTAACAAGAAATGTACGCGATGTTAACCTTATCGACTTTATTGACAAGTTCGGTGGTGAAGTGGTTAACAAAACAAAACTGGACAGACCTGAAATAGTTATCAAAATATTGAAAACATTATAATCGGAATCATGGAAACATTATGAAAGGAATGCAGGCTTTGCGATACTGCTGCTCTGCACTGATATATTAATAAACTTAGTCGAAATAGAATAGTAAATCGAGACGCCATATTTCCGAGTCGTGTAAAACTAAAACCGTTCATACAAAAAAAATGTCACCATCATGAATATCTCTGTTCTGTTAGATTAGGTAACAGGACACTCGACCGGGAACAGAGAGGTTCGAACCCCTCTTCGACAGGAGAGACCTAAGATTTTAATTTTAAAGATATTTGGAACAGAAACCAAATATTAAAAAGAAATGTTCTCAATAATAGTTAGTTTCCCGGAAACATTTTTATACAACATCGGGAGTTCCTCAGAACTCTTGCAATACATTAAGTATCACTAGCGCGATGCCACCTACGCTGCTAACACGGGTATTCCATAGAAGCTTTCATGGTGACCTTACTCACTCGCAGCAATACAACAATTCAGGGAGTTGTTTAGCTGCGTTTTCTGTGTGGTGAAGGTACTTTCCCAGACGGCTGCTTTAATGCGCCCTACCTTTCTTATACATGAACCGCTATACGTACCGCATCAAGCAGGCAGATCCTGTTTGCCACCCGATGAAAAAGGCGTAATCGCCTGACAGACAATGGTGTTAACAGCGTGATGTCATACGTACAATTACTACGGTTGACCTAATTTTAGAAAGTAGAGCATTTTGTGTTTATAAGTTTCACCCCTTTGCCGTTGAGATTCCATACAGTCGTACGAAGCGATTTGCTTCTTCTTTTATAATGCGAACGGCTAAGGAGTGGAATGCCCTGCCCGCATCGGTGTCCCCTGAGAAATACAACCTGGGTCTCTTCAAGTCAATGATGAAAGGCCACATTCTGGGTAAGCGCGCTCTATTGTAGGTCTTATCATCGCTTACCATCAGATGAGATGGAACCAAGCGCAAACCCTTACTATTTAAAAAAATACTCCATCCATCTATTTTCATGCGAAGTCTTTATATTCGATCTTTATATATATACTAGCTGCTGCCCGCGGCTCCGCCCGCGTGGAGTCGAATAACGTAGCCTATGTGTCAAGTCAAAGTCAAAGTCAAAGTCAAAATCTTTTTATTCCGTAAAAATGGCTACATTTGTTTGGAATCGTCACAATTTTTTTCCCTACCGTGCAGTTCATGACTAGGTGAGCACTGATAAAAATACTGCCAAAAAACTCAGGCATCCCTCTTTTGGTATCCAAACAAATTTACATAATTTATTAATTACATTATAATTGGATCGACTCCATCCCAGGCATTTTTATCATTAATATAGTCAGATACTTTATAATATGCCCTGCTACACAATTTGGCTTTAATGGTAGTTTTAAATTTGTTTATTGACAATTCTCTTATATTGCTGGGAAGTTTGTTATAGAACCGTATACATTGCCCCATAAAAGAATTACTTATTTTGTGGAGACGGCTTGGATGTAACACAAGATTATGCTTATATCTAGTATTTATGTTATGCGCATCACTCTTTTTACAAAATGAGTCTATGTTTTTATGGACATACAAAAGATTATCATAGATATATTGCGATGCGACTGTTAGAATATTTATTTCTTTGAATTTTTCTCTAAGGCTCTCCCGGGGACCAAGTTTGTAGATAGCTCTTATGGCTCTTTTTTGCAATAAAAAGATGGTGTTAATGTCCGCGGAGTTACCCCAAAGAAGAATTCCGTATGACATAATACTGTGAAAGTAGCTGAAATAAACTATTCTAGCCGTATCAACATCAGTGAGCCGTCTAATAGTTTTCACTGCATAGGCTGCAGAACTTAGTTTTCCTGATAATTTTTCAATTTGTGGGCCCCATTGTAGTTTGGAGTCGATTGTTATACCCAAGAACACAGTTGTCTCCACAGGGGCTAAATTAGTTCCATTAACATGTACATTGGTAGTCACCTGTCTTACATTAGGTGTTGAGAACTTAATTACTTTAGTCTTTTTATCATTTAAAAGCAGATTATTAACATTAAACCAATGCATAACTTTAGAGAGAGCATCGTTAACTTCGTCATAATTACCTAACTGTCTATTAATTTTGAATGTCAAAGAGGTATCATCCGCAAACAATACAATCTCATGTTTATCCTTTACATAATAAGGTAAGTCATTTGTGTTAATCCAGATCATAATCTATCTACGTGCCAATTTCATTCAAATCCGTTCAGCCGTTTAAGCGTGAAAGAGCAACAAACATCCATCCATACATACAAACTTTCGCATTTATAATATTAGTAGGATATATATATTTACATAATATATAATTCTTCTGGACGGGTGTATGTCATTGAACTTCTTCAAAACGCTGGGTCGATTTGATGATTTTTTTATGTACCCGGTAGTTGGCGCTGCAATCGGGTTTCAGAATTTTTATTTTTATTTTCGGGTAACTCTAATTAGATTTTGAGCAACATGTCACCTACCGCCCCGTGGTGCGATAGCTCCATACCGGAATTCTCAATTATCTGACTTACGTCCAACAGGCGTTACTATAGATAAGTTCCGTCTCCGTGGAAGACTACTCATATGCACCCGGTACCCATACAGGTCTATCAGTATCGCTTCCTTTTCTCCAAGGTGATGGAGCGAGTGTTAAACACTCTCCTTATATATGTGAAAGATCACAACTTGATCACCGACTGCCAATACGACTTTCGAAACCATAGCTCAACTTGCATCTTACACAGCGTTGGTCTTGACTTTGATTAATAGTATTGACATTTGAACAGTTCTGGAACACATTGCCTGTCAACTTAGATATAGCGAGTGTATCCAATCGGATCTGGCAAGGAAATCTTCTATTGAAGTTTCCATCGTGCAGGATGCCCATATCCTCGTTGTGTTAATCGATTGCCAGATCTTGTACAACAGATCCATGAAAGCAAATGGGTAAGCATAAAAGCTGGCGTCACACAAAGCTCTGTGGAGTTCCTGACATCATTATCTGCACATCAATGATATGTTGTCAATTGATCGTATACATTAGGGGCACTTATCCAGGACATTTTAAGGCGACACATCGAAAAATTAGACCAACTTTCATCGAATAGTATAGGCTAATGACTAAACTGACGGATCTAAGATTTTAATATAAATAACTTCATTTCTTTATCTTGAATTTGCTTGCTCAAATACGCGATTGTGTAAAATTTATTCGATAATAATTACTTTCGAAAACACCTCCTGAAATTCATTATTTTTGAAATTACAACGAAGTTGTTCTGTTTATACGCTTCAAAATTACTTAAATCTATTAGTAATATCTATGTTTATAATATGGTTGCTGCATATTTTGATAAGTGAAACATGAAATTTTTTAAAAATATTTTAAGTTTCTGACAATTTCTAAGCGATCACATTCGTCTTGGGTGCTACGTGTTTTCGACCTTATTGTGCGGTAATGAGGATTATAAACGCGTTGACTAACTACATCCAGCCAGTCCGGCTGCAGCCCGCTTCGAGGTGAGACCTATGTCGACTGTCTGCTCGAGCTCGCTCCATTTACATCGCGACACCGAAGTTTTTATAATTAATAGTTGTAAATATTCAATATTATAGTATTTAGCGTAAGTGTATTATTATTAGATATAAGTAGTAAATAATATTATAGGTTTATATATATTTATTATACTGTTGTAATAATGGGGAACACTAAAAAGAAAATATATAGAATAAAAATACAAAGAAAATGTTCGTAGAATGTCCGAGGGGAACAAGTCAAGGTATTTATTTTTTTTAATTATTATATTCATTAAACATATTATAATAACATTGTGTAGACATATTTCTAGTTTTTAGAACAGTTCCTAGGTATGGTTGGCCCAAGCTATTTAATTCCTCTTCAAACTTTTTTTTAATTTTGCTTACTTAATAACTCTATATAAAACTGCATTAATTAAATAAGAGTTATTTTTTGCAGGAATAAACAGTAACATTTGATAATTGGTATACATTATCCACAGGCTGACCGCGTACCTATATAGGACGCCAAACTCCTATTATGTCCATTATAATCTGACCGAACTCCGACTTAGAAGTTGTACGTCGGTGGAGGTCAGGTTACGTTGGAAATTTATACCAATAAGGTTCGCGCTCTCAGCACATAGCAACCAGTGGAGACTCTTTATTTCTTTGTATTAAAATAAAAACTTATAAAATAGAATATTTTTGCTGTTTTGTTTTTTAGGAGAAACTTACTAAATAAACATATTCCACTAGAAGAATCACTACTCGATTTATATGCTACTTTAACGTAAGTGTCATACGGGACGACAAACTCATAGTAACCATTATAAGCTCACCGAACTCCGACTTAGACATTGTACGTAGGTGAAGGTTAGTTTACGTTGGAAATTTATCCAATCAGAAGATAGAAAACCAGTGGAGGTTTTTTTTTTTTTTTGTATTAAAATAATTACTAGTAAAATAGTATATTTTGATAGTTTTTAAAAAAACTCGGTATGTTTCATGTTAAAGAAGCGAGCGAGGTGTGTAAGTACCGAGTCATGTGGCGCTCACGAGGGATTTAGCGTGAAGATATAGATAGATAGTATACTTATACCCATGGTACTCGTGAAAACAAATAATATTTACTATGAACCAACACTGAAAACACAAAAAAATCATCTATTCTATACATTGTGGTTAGTATTGAACTATTGTACGGATTAGATTTATTTTGCAACATCAGAGATGGTCCTGGTTCTTTCTTCTTGAGAGTTTAATAAATAACAAGGAAACGTACAACAATACAAAACACAGAGTATACATAAGTAAAATACAATAAATGTCATTATACTGAAGTTATGAAACAGCAAGAAAATCATTTGTCACATGTTTTTTTTAAATATGAATAGATTATAAAATCTATTTGTATATATGTATATTAAGGTGTCCCTTATTTTTCAAAGTTTTTATTTTCTAACGCATATGTCTTAGTTTTGTTCATTTGCTTTTAAAAGACTCGGAAATTAATTTTTAACTTATTTGGATTACGATAATCCGTGCCGAATTACATCGAAACATGTTCATACAAGTTGCGCGGCAGTGCCGCACGTACTCGCGGTATTCATTTGTTCAAATTCAAAGTCAAAATCTTTTTATTCCGTAAAAATGGCTACATTTGTTTGGAATCGTCACATTTTTTTTCCCTACCGTGCAGTTTATGACTAGGTGAGCACTGATAAAAATACTGCCAAAAAACTCAGGCATCCCTCTTTTGGTATCCAAACAAATTTACATATTTTGTTAATTACATTATAATTGGATCGACTCACTCCCAGGCATTTTTATCATTAATATAGTCAGATACTTTATAATATGCCCTGCTACACAATTTGGCTTTAATAGTAGTTTTAAATTTGTTTATTGACAAATCTCTTATATTGCTGGGAAGTTTGTTATAGAACCGCATACTTTGCCCCATAAAATAATTACTTGTTTTGTGGAGACGGCTTGCATATAACACAAGATTATGCTTATATCTAGTATTTATGCTATGAGTATCACTCTTTTTACAAAATGAGTCTATGTTTTTATGGACATACAAAAGATTTTCATAGATATATTGCGATGCGACTGTTAAAATATTTATTTCTTTGAATTTTTCTCTAAGGCTCTCCCGGGGACCAAGTTTGTAGATAGCTCTTATGGCTCTCTTTTGCAATAAAAAGATGGTGTTAATATCCGCGGAGTTACCCCAAAGAAGAATTCCATATGACATAATACTATGAAAGTAGCTGAAATAAACTATTCTAGCCGTATCAATATCAGTGAGCCGTCTAATAGTTTTCACTGCATAAGCTGCAGAACTTAGTTTTCCTGATAATTTTTCAATTTGTGGGCCCCTTTGTAGTCTGGAGTCAATTGTTATACCCAAGAACACAGTTGTCTCCACAGAGGCTAAATTAGTTCCATTAACATGTACATTGGTAGCCACCTGCCTTACATTAGGTGTTGAGAACTTAATTACTTTAGTCTTTTTATCATTTAAAAGCAGATTATTAACACTAAACCAATGAATAACTTTAGAGAGAGCATCGTTAACTTCGTCATAATTACCTAACCGTCTATTAATTTTGAATGTCCGTTATTCTCGTGATTAATACGTAATGTTTTAACTTTTATAAGATGGCAGTGGAATTGAGAAGCAATAAATCAAGTATTTTCTTAGTTGGAGACGTAAATTATCAAATAATAGGCGTAAAATTACCGTCTAACCGTCAAGTTCTTCCTGTACTTTTTTATAAAATTCGCGAAGTTAAATTGACTGTTAGTGAAAGCGCATACCTAGTCATTCGAGAGTGTATTATATTTAGGGAAAAAGCTAGGATCCCTACCAGAGCTATACCTAACTGTGTAAAATAACTTGTGAATCTTCACCAGGAGGGAGTTGCAAAAAAATTCCAATTTTCTATTTCAATTTCAATCTAATTCAATCTGATAATTTTATTTCTCTTATTTATTCGAAATAAAAAAATCCTGTGTTTACTCGGCGCTATCAGCCATTATGACACTCGAACATCTATAACTTCAAGCCAAATCCCTTGCGGGGTAGGCAGAGAGAGCCGAGCGCCACGTGACTCGATCCTTACATATCTCACTCGCTTCTTTAACATTCATTGCTCTTCTCATGCACGCACGCCGGTTTCTAGGGCTCCTGACATCACCTTCTGATAGAACATGACCAATTTGGTCATGGTAGGTAAGTCTTGGCCTTCCCCGGCTCCTACATCCTTCCACTTTTGCATTGTATATCTGCTTCGTCATTCTTTCATCTTGCATTCTTTCTACATGCCCGAACCATCGGAGCATGCCTCTTCTTATTTTAACACCGACGCTCTCTTTCAGACCAACTCTATTTCTAACATCATCATTACGAATACGGTCTACAAGCCTTACGCCACAAATTTTGCGCAGCGCTCGCATTTCAACCGCGTTTATTCTACTTTCATGCTCTTTCTGCCATACCCAACTCTCGCTTCCATAAGTTAGCGTTGGGACCAACACTGCATTGTGTATAGCGAGTTGTGCCTTCTGGCTCAGGATTTTACTACCAAGAAGTTTTCCCAACGCTCCATTCACACTATTCCCAGCACTCACTCGTCTTTCCACATCTGCGGTGTACCTTCCATCCCTGCTGAAAGCGCATCCAAGATATACAAACTCATCCACTTGTTCCAACACTTCATCATCAATCGTAATCCTTACATTAGTTCTGGATTCTTCTCTTTCAAATACCATTATCTTTGTTTTCTTCGCATTCAGTAGTAAGCCTTTCTCCATACAGTCGTCTTTCATCGCTGTGACCAGTGTTTGCAGTTTAGATGGTGTATCTGCTAACTAAACATATGTGTCCGAATCAATAAATGGCCCGCTTTAGCCTCTCGATAAACAATGTTGTAGTTATGTAGCTGGTGTTTCATTCTTCTTAAGGGGGATACATGCCGTCCAGTGGCGCCTCAAGGAATAAAATATCGTATCTTAGCGTGGAAGATAAACATTATAAAGTCATGTGTTGCGTGTGTTACAAATACAATAACGTACTTTTACGTCATTAAACCAACAATTGAAATGTTTTGCTTTCGTTGTTATAGGCATAATTGCCAAAAAACGGCCTCTTTTAGCACTATTGCTTATAACAACGATAGTGGAATATTTTGAGTGTTGGTTTAATGACGTAAAAATACTTTACTATCTTCGTAATAAATGCAACATAAGATTTCATAATGTTTATCTTCTATGCTATAATATGTTTTTTTATTAAATGGCGCCACTGGACGAGACCTAAGTAAGAACAACATAGATACCAAGACATGTTAACTTGTAGAGATATAAACATAAAACGATGTCATTGATTTCTCTTTCAATAAACTTTTAAAAGTGAATACGTTTCTGTAGTTTTTTATTACTATTATTACTATTGTTTTCCGTCTAGCTTAAATAAATATGTTTGGTTCAGTATGTATAAAGCTAAATAATAATTAAATCAATAATTTTTATTAAATATTGATATTATATATTTTATTTAAGTGTGACGCGACTCTGTAGCTTTTCTGTTCGTTTGCATTGACTATACGTTGACCCCAGGTTACCTATTAGGCGCTAATTTCAAATTTTACAAATCGAGCGTCGAGTGTCAATTGAGGGGCGCGGGGTGATTGGGCGGAGCCATTTTAAAGCTTCACGATCGAGGTGTCGCCTTAACATGCGTTATTCCTTTGCGGACGAGACGAAAGCCGCTATCAAAGAACTGTATATGGGCTTCTAAAATCTAAAAACAATTTTACTTTTGCTTCCGCAATAGGTTGTGTTCCGATTAATTAATCTATATGATGCTTCCCTTCACAATCGAGCAGGTTATCAGAAACTGGCTGTTGAGGTTTTCCTAAGAGACTTTACCATGAGATTCTTCAACAAAAAGCAAGGTCGGCGAGAGTGATGCAAGTACCTATTGGTACTTTAGTGTCTAAAATTCTGTTATCAGATCTTGTACTTACGATGTACAGTAATTTCGGACTTTCCTTCCACGCTCCGAAGCACCCGAAAGCAGCCACGATGATGATCAACACGCCGATAGCGATCAGCACAGCGTCCGTCTCGTGGCCCGTCGGCTCCATACTGGCGAAGCCCTTGATCAAGCCCATGTCCACGCATGCTGCTGCTATGATCACGATCCCGAAGATCTAGAAAGAAAACATTTTCTTTTAAAATACGAAACACCACATTATAAAAATAAGTTGATCGTATCAGAAGCCGGGGTAGACTCAAAAAAACCCTGCTACGATGGTGAGTTTAGCAGTTTCTCATATACTCTGCGTGAACTCCGCAAGAGTACGTGTGAGAAATGTGCTCTCAGCCGTGCTGCAACTTGAATAAGATATGGAATTCAATTGAAATTAAACTATTTATAAAAACTCTGCAGTATGTGAACATACACTGGACCAACCAAACCATTACATCCGGTTCGATAAACCACAAATCCTCGCCAAGGAAAATCGCTACATGCCGAGAATGTTGCGCGAGGCTATTGAAATAAGAAAACACCCCAATTTCAATAGAGAAGATGGTTGGCAAGTACCACCTGCTTGGGATCCAGTCCTAAAAATAATCAAGTCACAAAGATCTACTAAAAAATGTTCGGACACTGTGAGCGATTTTTGTGTGAATCGGAACATATATAATTAATCCATCCATGTCGGTAGATGTAATAATTGAATAACTAATGTAAGACAAATACCACCTTAGTCTTTCCTGCGACCACGGACGCTGCAAAGCGTTCGAAACGTCAGGTTTCAACAAAATAAATAAAACACGCGATACTTCCGTTAAAAATAGTTTAATTTCAATGTGTAACAATCGCGAAAATCTAAGACAATACTATATGGAATTCAACTTTGAGCGACTCCATAAACCGTATCAGTTTGCAAAGACACTGTCTATGGTGATGATCATTAGACAGCGCCTTTGCAAACTCGTAGCGTCGAGAGTATCATACAGTTACTTACATCTACATTATTGAACTGTATCGACTTGTAAGCGAGTGATACCTCCCCCCCTCCCACCTTCAAAGCAACTCCTTAGGAGCTTACTGGTGACTTCACTCACACGCAGGAACACAACAACCCTCCAGCGAGTTATTTGGCTGGTTATTTGAAAACTTCCAGATCAACACAAACAGACCTGTCCTTGCACGTTCATGCTGCGTGGAAATCGAACCCACGAGCGTCGGTGTCAAAGTCGCACTGTTAACAGCTGCGCCATCGAGCTCGTCAAATACCATTATTTTTGTTTTTTTCGCATACAGTTGTAGGCCTTCCTCAATACAATCATCTTTCATTATAGCGTTTGCAGTCCCGCCAATTATTGGATGAAATAAATATGGAGACGGCATCGTAAGAACATATCCGTCCTAATTGAATTGTCTGCCGCGTAGGTTGAAGTTAATAGATTATTACGTCACACACAAATAGGTCGACTAACAGCACTGTTGGTCCATGCCATAGCATAATTATTTTTACTGATGCAAGACCAGTACATAACTCCGCGTGGACTTTCTCCGCGTAGACATGTCCATGCACACAAATGTTTGCCTTGTGTGGGAATCGAACCCACGAGCGTTCGTGTCAAAGTCGCGTCATTCACGACTGAGCCACCGAGCTCGTCGGTTATTTCCATCATGCTTGTGACATATTTGATGAAGAGCATTATTGTAATAAACTACACTCAATTGTTAAGTTTAATTGTAAAACGACATCTCGAAGTGATTGAAATTCGGTACCCTAGATTTAATAATATATCCCGTACGAATGCATCACATAAATATTTTTTATTTATATTAAAAAAGAAACAATAAAAACCGTAATTAATCTTGCTTATAGTTTCGACTCACGAAGTTACGTCACCGTAAATCCGCCGCCATTAAAATTACCATTGAATGGACTCGTAACATACGAAAATAGTGTGCGCCCTGACCTGCCCGTTAATGGTATTTCATGGTAAACCCGTGAAATGGATTGAGTTGTGTGAAACAGTGATGAGTAACATTGGGACAGACCGACATCACATTCCCATCAATACTTCTGTTATAATAATTAAGGGATCCTTACAATATCACTACTCAAATAAAAAACAAACAATTCACTTATATAAACAATTCAAAAGCGGAAGAGTCAGTATGTTTGTTTGAACGCGCCAATGTCCGGAAATACTGGTCGGGTTTGAAAAATTATTTTTGCATTTGATAGCTCAATCCTTGCGGAAGGTTATAGGCTATTTTATATCGCGAGACGACCCTTGGAAGCTGAGGAAAAGAAAGAAAGAAAAACCGGTTCCTACGGGATACCGGTATACACAGATGAAGTCGCGGGGTGCAACTAGTAAATCATAAATGCAATGTAAAATAATAAATTAGCTGCAACCCGAGGTAACCGTTTTTTTTCTTATTTTCATTCTTTTCCTAGGCTTCTAAGGAATAGGATATCAAATGCATTTTTTTTTTCAAAATTATCTGGTAGTTTCATTAGAGCGATCAATTGTAATTTTTGAAATAAAACGTGTTAAGGGCAGCCTTTCCCGGACAGTTTTCGTTTCAAAAACTTCAAAGTATAGCGTTTCATTATATTGATTAGCTCTAAAAATACTACAAAATTTACTTAATTGACGTATAATACATATTTTTATTTATGTCTATCTATCTATAACTTTACGCCAAATCCCTTGCGGGGTTGACAGGGAGAACCGAGCGCCACGTGACTCGATCCTTACACACCTCACTCGCTTCTTTAACATTCATTGCTCTTTTCATGCACGCTCGCCGGTTTCTAGGGCTCCTGACATCACCTTCTGATAGAACACTGATTTTATTTATGTGTTAAGAGAAATGTTTCCTCGAGTGGTGCTAGTGGCTTTTAAGGAGCTCCCAATAAAACAAACATTTGTATTCATGAACATGTCATTGTATTGTTTCGATTTGGGGTTTTAACTGGGGTAGTAGCACATCAAAGCTCGGTAATGACGAGCTCGGTGGCGCAGTGGTGAAACGCGTTGTTACGCTACTTTGACACCGACGCTCGTGGGTTCCATTCCCACACAGGATAAACATTTGTGTGCATGAACATGTCTATTTGTCTTGGTCTGGGTATTTTCTATGTATATTAAGTATATATTTACAAAAAAAAAATGTATTTACGTATGTTTATCAGTTGTCTAGTACCCATAACACAAGCTTCGCTTACTTTGGGGCTAGATGGCGCTGTGTAATTTGTCCAACAATATTTATTTATTTAAAGCTACCCGATTGAAGAAGTAGCTCCATTTCATAAATAACCGACCGAAACTGCCCGGTGGGTTGTGAGTGAGTGAGATTACCAGTGAACTCCTAAGGAGTTGCTATGTTAGCCGCAGGTGTGGCAACACGGGAGCGATACTTAATAGCAAGCGTTCATATACGATACCCAAAATATTCATTAGGTGGGCCGTATGCTTGTATGCTTTGATGTTATATAAAAACAGCCCATTACAGTCCCAAGGACATTATTTAATAGGACAAATTGTACGAATATATCATTAATTTGACCCCACTAACTGCCTAACTCTAACCCAATATGGTCTTATTTATATAGCCAACCCACGTCAATTAAATGGGTCAATGTTATCTAATTAATGTATAGATCTTCCAATTTTGTCACTCCTACGCAGTCCCAACGGCCGGCTGGGTGTCAACGTCCCGCACTCTTTGTATTGTTTCCCTTTGAAAATGGGTCACTGTGTTTTTGGGCGGTATCCAACTGTTATGTTTTGTATATTGCATTTAGCGTTAAATATAAAGATATGGAAGACATACTTTATGTTAGTTTTATAGCGTGAATGTTACTGTATTCTTTAACTAGTAAGTAGTCTGAAGGTTTTCAAAATTTCCAACATATAACACTCGATATTTTTTTTTTTATATAACGTGAGACATGCAAGCATACGGCTCATCTGATGTAAATTGGCTACCGTAGTCTATGAACGCTTGTAATACATTAAGTATTACTGGCGCGATGCCACCTCTACTGCTAATACAGCAATTCCTTAGGAGCTGATGACATCACTCACACACAGGAACACAACAGCCCTCCTGAGAGTTGTTATTTGGCTGCGGTTTTCTGTGAGGTGGAGGTACTTCCCCACACGGGCTATCTTGACATCTTGACACACCTTCAAAACAAACAGACATGTACATGCACTCGAATGTTCATGAGGGAATCGAAGCCATGAGCGTCGGTGACAAAGTCGCGTTATTAACCGCTGCGCCAACGAGCTCGTCAATATCTTTGCCTTAGAATCTTTACAAAACTTAGTGCAATAACTACAAATTCATAGAAACGTTCCGCTTTTTAACGTTATCTCGTTTCCTAATTCGTTAGGATTGGTGGGTACCGCTACCTAAGCTGAAGGATTTGACGACTTGGAGCGGCTACCGTAAGACCTCCACTACCCAGAGAGAAAATCAGTCCTTTCTTAGGTTAGGTCACAAGTTTTCCGAAATAATATAAATTCTTGGATGTGTGGGGTTCCCCACAATGTTTCCTTTTTCTTGTTCCACGATTTCTAGAAATATTTAATTAATAAATAAGTAAATAAATAAGTTAATAAATTCTGGGATTATTTTAATAAGTCAAATTATCATTTGATACGTTGATTTCGTTTTCAGTACATGCATGCTGTCGCTGCCATGGCTGCTCTGGTCGGTTCTGCTGCTGCGGTCGTCTCTGCAATACGTAGCGCGATCAGAGCATACAGGGCAGAAGCGGTGGCCAGTGTATACGGTTCTTGTTCCAGATGGCGGGCAATCGCAGAGACGACCGCAGGAGCCTGGGCAGAGGTCATGTAAGCGACGGCATGCATCTGCTACCGCCTACCGGTAGTAGGAGGGTACCGGCCGGCGCCAGTCATGAACAATTATTGGCTTAAACGCACAAGTAGTTTTTGTCCGTAAACTTTATTCTATTTTTCCTTCAATATTTACCTTATGTTTTGTCAACCGTAATTATTTTTGATTTTGCGCTTTATAAACAAAAACATGTTATTGTTATTTTAATGGTTTCTGATGATGACATAAAAATCATTGCAGTTAATAACGACATTTTATTTTGTACTGTAAAAAGAATTACTTATCAACTCTTAATCAGATTGTTCGCTTTGCAACATCTGTTACGGACAGACTACGGCAGACAGGACGGAGAGAGTGGCACCATAAAGGGTTCCTTGTTTACCTTTCTGGTTCGCAACACAAGAACAAAGTCGTTGCTACGAAGCCCACGGAATATAG
Source organism: Pyralis farinalis (assembly GCA_947507595.1). Lineage (NCBI taxonomy): Eukaryota > Metazoa > Arthropoda > Insecta > Lepidoptera > Pyralidae > Pyralis > Pyralis farinalis. Next base: position 34,378,149 of record OX382268.1, on the reverse strand, counting down.
TGAATATTACGTCATGACGGGAAAACTGACGTCACCGTTTTATCGAGTGATGGATGACCACTACGATGGAAAGATACAAAAGAGTACCAAAGCAAATGCACGCGCATCTTAATATGCGTGCGTTTGCTTTGGTAATCTTTTGTTAGAATAAAACACAGTTGGTTTTTTTTTTGGTGCAATAAATGCACCAAAAAAAAAAATACATAAAATCAAATACAAGAAAGTACCAGTATAACAGTACTTATCGCGATGCTATCTCTTCCAGACAACCTTAGGCTAGTCGAGAAATAATGAACCAAGGTAAAGCGGCGCAGACCATAACTTAAGGAAGACAAAGTAAGAATATATATTAAATATACATAAATAAATACACAAACATACATATATTTATATATCTAAATATATTCATGCATATAATTAATAAAATTTATACAAGGTTACAGGGATAGTCAACCTAGATCCGTCAACAGCTTGTAGTAGAGGTAGTTACAAACAGATTTGACTATTGAACGTCCTATCTAAAAATGAACACCTTTCGGGATATTCGACTTTTAACTTTTTAGGTTTATCCATTTACTGTGATTTTATAACAATTTGTGTAGTGAGGAAGGCAATTGATAAATATCGTCACGGAAAAAACTATTCTTACAAAAATATCAAAGATCCAGGTTATGGGATAATTACAAAAAAATGACATCCTCGCGTTATTAAAGACGATATTTAATAAAAAAAAGTCCATGAAAACAGATCTGCAGATATTTGCTAAAACATCTACATTTCCTTAGCTATCTAACAATTTACAATGATCCTAGGTAACAGCTCGAAAAGATACCTACATCTCAAAAATTCTCAAGTCTAGTCTAGTCTAGAGTCTATCCTGATAGTAAAACAAAATAATAAAAAATACAAGTTAGTAAGAAATTATTAATTATTTTTCAACAGAAGTCATCATGTTATGTTAATTCATGTTTAACATATCCGCATCCTCTTTCTTAATAAACTTTTGACGATCCCAGTTGTCAAGCACCTTCTTATTTCACTTGTTGCATCGATATTTTTTTGTCTCAAGACATCCACAGATGAGATAGAGTTCGGTTCGTCATACACTCTTCATATACCCTCAAACGTAAACTTCCATGGGGGTCATGTCCGGACTTCTGGCGGGCCACGGTAAGGGTCCGCCTCGATCCGATCAACTTTTCAGAATAATTAGTGTCTAACCACTTTCTGCCATTCCTTCTGTAATGTGCAGGGCAACCGTCATGTTTGGACCACATATCTCTTATCAGGTTAAATGGTGGGTCATCTAACAAGACGGGAAAATTTTCTCTCAAGAAGTTTTCATAGTTTTCCGCTTTTTGTGGGAGAAGGTAAAAAATTTAAAATTGGGATATTCTACCCATCCATACATTCAAACTGAATCGTCTTTGCGATCCTTTTATCCGCTTCTTGTTGGGATTTTCTCGTGCTTTTGGGGCCCAATAATGAGCGTTGTGAATATTTGTGATGCCGACTTGGTCAAATTTGGACTCATCTGTCCACAAGATACGTTTGAAAAAGATGGATCTTCTAAATCGGCATTCAACATAAACCTACAAAAATCTAACCTCCCCACCGGATCTTCTGCTTCAATTACTTGCACACGCGGTATAGTGGTATGGGTATTGGTAAGTATGCATGGTGAACCATACTTTCCATTGTGACAGTCCAAGTCAAGATGAAAGTGGTCGGATCTTCTCTAAAGAGTCGCCAGTCGCATTTCATTTTCTTCATCGTCTGCGTCATTACCACGTATATTCATTTTTCATCTTAAAACAGAGCCTGTTTGAGCCTGAGCCGATATCTTCGGCTCACTAACGGGGGTCAGGGTATCGTATTAAGTATTGTGCTTGGGCACGTGCAGACACACCTTGGCAAACACATCAGAATATCAGCATATTCATCATTGGTGAACATGTTGACAACCAAATAACAAGCAGATATCAGAGTACAGTCACAGGATTTGAAGATAACAGTCCAGAGTACAATTAGTGTTAAAATCAGACAGCCTGGAATATCGTATCTAACACGGAGGAATCACATAAGCAGACTAAACAACAAACAACGGACGACGCCGATAAGTATTCCTTGCTCGCTCACACCTACTAGCTGTCTCGCTCACACACACGCTTTCAATTGCATGAAGGAGCAGGTAAAAACTTTACTAAATAGGATGGAATTACCATTATTTTTAATTATTGACTGGTAGCTGTACCACGCTTATCATGATTTTCTAAGAGATTTTGGGATATTACCTAGGTAATAAGGTACAATGATACCTTATTAGACAGCTAAGGCAACGCAGATATTTAAAAAAATATCTGCCGATCTGTTTTCATGTACATAGTTTTTTTTAATTCGCCTTTAGTAACGCGAAGATGTCAAATTATTTTTTAAATAATCACCCATATATTTGATACCTTTATAAGAATAATGTTTTTTCGTGACGATATTTATCAATTGGCTTCCCCACTACACAAAAACTACAGTAACTGGTACAGTAACTAATAAAATTACAGTAACTGGATAAACCTAAGAATGAAAAATAAATATTTGTACAAGGGTAGTACTTAAAAAAAAGTCGAATATTTCGAAAGGAGTTCATTTTTAGATAGGACACTCAAAACTGTTTGTAATTAATTACCTCTACTACAAGCTGTTAACGGATCTAGGTCGACTTTCCCTGTAACTTTGTATATAATCATGCTTTTATTAGAGTTCCGTACCAAATAGAGTCTGGAGTAACGATAGCCTAATGGAAAATTAAACAACTTATTAACCGACTAATCCTTTGGTGGAAACCCGGAGCGTCACAATACTCAGTCCTTTCATACTCGTTTCTTTAACATTCATATAGCTCTTATGCGCGCTCGCTGGTTCCTAGGGATCCTAACACCATCTTCGGACAACACACAACCTATCGTGTCGTGGTAGTCCAGTCATCTAGATCCTTCTAGCGAGTTTTCGCGTTGTGTACCTGTTTCGTCATTATTTCCTCTTACTTGTCCGAACCTTCTTACCTTAATACCGATTCTCTCTTTCAGATCAACTCTTTCTCACATTGCGAACGCAGTCTTCAAGCGTTACCACATTTACTCTACTTACGTGCTCTCTCTGTCAAACATATCTCTTACTTCCATATATTAACGTGGGGGTTTCTATTACGTTTTTTGTTAAACATGCTACTCGAGTGAAGCCGGGGCGGTACGCTAGCTACAGATAAACGAAATGGGTCAATGCTCGGCCGTGTATGAAATGAGCTGCGCACGTGGGCCGGTGACGAAATTCGAATAGTGTGGGCGATTGTTTAATTTACGCCGACGACGTGTACGATGGGAACATATTTTTATACCACTAAGACGGCAAACAAGCATACAGTATGCTTGATGATCCATAGTCTCTTTGGTTGACGATTGAGGTTTTTTATACGTCGGGATTACCGTAGCCTATGAACGCTCACAATACATTAAGTATCGCTCGCGCGATGCTACCTCTGCTGCTAGCATAGCAACTCCTTTGGAGCTTACTAGTAACCGCACTCACATGCAGGAACATAACCCTTCTGGGAGTTGTTATTTGGCTACAGTTTTCTGTGAGGTGGGGGGTACTTTCCAAACGGGCTGCTGTGATGTGCCCGACCTCTCTTAACCCTTCGAAACCCGGGTGGTCGTGTACGACCGCGAAATGTATGGGAAAACGTATATAACGGGTTCTGACTGCTCAAAGTGTGAGTTATAATTCTTGGGTCCGCAGCTCCTGAGTTTATTGTAAGCGACAAAAAGATTAAGATCGTTCTTTACTAAACTTCTCTGCCGCAAAAGTTGTAGATTATTAACATAATCAATTATATCATACATATTTGTAGAGGGTGTCAAATAAAAGCTATCATTATTTCACGTATGCACTTTCTTTATTATAACCGGCTTATTGACCAAGTGATCACCGGTTCGGATCCTGGCATGTACACTAACTTCGTGTTTACAGATGTATGTACATATTTGTAATTATTACTTGCTCAGCGGTGAACATCGTGTGGAAACCCGCATGTCTAAGAAATTATATTTCGAAAAAAAATGTGACCTAACCTAAAAAAAGGTCTGGCTTTCCCTGTGGGTTGTGGGAGGTCTGAGGGCAGTCCATGTCAAAATCAGTGTCTCCGTCAAATCCTTAGGCTTAGGTAGCGGACCCCTTCGCAGATTATCTACACTAATGTATAAAGCGAAAAGTCCATTTGTTTGTCTGAATGCGTTAATTATTGCAATGACAAGTCGGATTAGAGAAATTCTTTTTGCATTTGATAGCATAATTTATGGCGAAAGTTATATTATAGTTATTCAACTGTTCAACTGTTGGCTGCATGGCTGTTCAACGCCACTATACAACCTTTAGAAGCTCCAGAAAAAAAGGAAAGTAGAAAAGCTAGCTATAAGTGGTCACAATAAGCAATAATTAAAATTTTGGTTATTGAACATAGATAATAAATATAAAAAACAAATATATAATTCTACAGTGCCTGTATTGAGCGTTTATTTGGAATTGGTCTTAAATTCAATGTTATTAATAAAAACAAAATGAGGGCGTCACTTAGCTTTATGCCCCCTCTTAAGGTGTTGTAATCTATACTGTACAAATTTACTTACAATAACATTGGCAAATAATGGTGTGTACGAAGGCGGACTTATCTCAGTCAGAGATCTCTTCTAGCTAACCTTTAGGTATTTTGTTTATACAATGTCGAAAGGCATACAACTATACGGTCCACCTGATGTAAAGCGGTTACCGTACCCTATGAACGCTTGCAACACATTAAGTATGTACTCGCGCGATGCCTCCTATGCTGCTAACATAGCAACTCCTTAGGAGCTCACTGTTGACTTCACTCACACGCAGGAACACAACTACCCTCTAGGGAGTAGTTATTTGTCTACGGTTTTCTGTGAGGTAGAGGTACTTCCCCAGACGTGCTGTTTCGATGCGCCCTACCTCTCTTAAAAACACCCAGACCGAGACAAACAGTCTCGTTCGTGCACAAAAATGTAAAATAATACAGAAAACAACCATCTGAATATAGTTATCTCGCTTACTTATTACTAAAATTAAGTCAGCCCCTTCTTGCATCTTTCTTTTTCTATACGACGTTGGGAGGTATGCAAGCATATGATCCACCCGATGTAAAGTGGCTACCATAGGCTACTACCGCTTGCAATACAGGAAGTAGTGCTTGCACGTTGCCATTCCTGCTGCTAACAGCAACTCCTTAACTAGTAGCCTCACTCACTCGCAGGAACACAACAACCCTTCACTTCCCCAGACCAGACTTGCTTTATGTGCCCTTCCCTTAAAAAACATCTAGACCAAGGCAAACAGATATGTTAATACACACACAATTTTTGACGAGCTCGGTGGCGTAGTGGTGAAACTACTTTGACACCAACGCTCGTGGGTTCGATTCCCACACAGGACAAACATTTGTGTGCATGAACATGTATGTTTGTCTTGATCTGGATGTTTTTAAGTGAGTAGGGCGCATTAAAGTAGCTCATCTGGAGAAGTACCTTACAGAAAAACCGCAGCCAAATAACAACTCCCTGGAGGGTTGTTGTGTTCCTACCTTTGAGTGAGGTAATCAGTAAGCTCCTGGGGAGTTGCTGTGTTAGCAGCAGAGGTGGGATCGCGCGAATGATACATAATGTATGAGGGCCGTATGCTTGAATGCTTCCGACGTTGTATAAAATAAAGCACAAATGTTTGTCTTATGAAGGCATCAAACTCACCAGCCTTGGTTAACACCAAGCAAAAGCCATGGTTAACCACTCGGCCATCGGGATCGTCAAAATATCTTCATGTATGAATGAGAGGGAGGATATGTTTGTCAGGTCATGTTTTCTTCCCAAACGTGTTACCAGTTTTAGCTTATCCACTTAAATAAATCGAAAAAAATTAAAATCTTAAAAATCATTTTGACCCTAATTACCCGCACCTACGGGTAATGAGAGTCAAAAAATAGGGGTAATTAGAGCCTAACTAGAACCTACAAACATTCGGTTTATAGAACTTTATTTCTCATTAAGACAATTGTCACTTACATGAGAACAATATTTTATATATATTAGTAAAATATTATAACAATTATTTATCTCGGTGTGGGTAAGAGAATAATAAAATGTTAGTATTGTTACGGTCGTTCTTAGACGAAACATTTGATCCGACATTAAAATCAGAAAACATTTTGATACATTGACGAGCTCGGTGGCGCAGTGGTGAAACGCGCTGTTACGCTACTTTGACACCAATGCTCGTGGGTTCGATTCCCACACAGAACAAACATTTGTGTGCATGAACATGTCTGTTTGTCTTGGTCTGGGTATTTACTATGTATAATAAGTATGTATTTCCAAAAAAAAAAATGTATTTACGTATGTTTATTTATCAGTTGTCTAGCACCCATAACACAAGCTTCGCTTACTTTGGGGTGGCGCTGTGTAATTTGTCCGAGAATATTTATTTATTATTTATTATTTATATAAATAATAAATAAATATTCAGAGCTGGAATAACGTGGTACCGTATATCTACAGGTTTTCCCTTTTCTGAACATATCATGCATAGCTCTGAGTTCCTGTTTTTCTCATTACATGACCCTTCCTACCACCACTCTTTTCACACAGAACCTCTTCATCAGCAGATATTTCTGAAAATTTGATAGTCTTTCATAAGATTTAAATAAAATTTTCTTTGCTTCTTCAACCTCAAGTTTTTAATGATTTTTTTCTGTAGCTTTTTCGCCTAAAACATGTTTTAAAGTCGTGGCAGTGAGTACTTCGGATATATTTTCTTGTACTTATAGGGTATGTTCTGAATGAAGGAACTAAGTAAGCTTCCGAAAATTTTCGGAAGCATATACGAGTTCCTTAAACTAGACCTCCGGTAGTCATTTTTTCTATTCATTGAAAGGCTATTTCCAAACTGAAATAATTCATAACACAAATTACTTCAAAGTATTAATATAGTTAGATTCTACAACATTTTCTTCTGTTTTATCAAAAATGGCACTCGATGTGTATATAAGATCACTTAATGTGAACTATCCTTGGACGTGGTCATGTTCTTATTTATCGGCAGGTAAAATAAAGCAATCAAAAAATTGATCTCGTTTTGGGGTAATCAGAGATAGTAGGGTAATTAGAGCCAACCCGGTTCTAATTACCCCATTGGCGATTATTTATTTAAACATAAGTTTTTTTTTTGTAGTAGAAAAAATCTTTTGAATAGTAGAAAATCTAAACAGCTCCATCGCGTACATGTACTATGCAATGCTTTAAGTAAGCTACAGAGTATATGAAGTATTTATACTTACTTTCGCGATTGAAATATGGGGATTTTACACTCTACCCTTTACACACAACTGTAGATTCAGATGGCGCGAGTAGGATTTTCGGCAAGGCGTGTTTGCCAGCATAGGAGGGGTGCGGAAGGGGTTTTTATGCAATAGTGCGCAGCTCGGTATATTTACTTGTTCAGATTATTTCACTATGACTCCCATTACCAACTGACTCTTATTCCCCCGTTCTCCCCTACTGATAGCGCAGTGAATAATGAACCAGCGTATTCACCGGCTGGTCCCTGGTTCGAATCCCGATGTGGTCATGTACCACTTACAATACAATACAAAGTTAAGTTACTTAGTTCTTATTTTCGGATTAAATACATATTCATACGTACATAAATCCGAAATATATAGATATATACATTCATTAGCTAGGCGGTGAAAGAAAACTTCGTAAGGAAACCCGAACGTTCAAGAAATTATATTTCAAAAGAAGTGATAATTACAAATGTGTACATAAATCCGAAAACACGAATTTAATCGTACATGCCCACCAGTATTCGAACCCCGTACCTGGTACATGCCTACGCCTGTATTCAAACCCGGGACCATCGAATAATAGGGCTGATTATTTAATCACTAGGTTGTTAATCATTTTTAAAGCTATGTTTCCAAAGATAACCTTAAATAGATCACTGTTATGGATAGTAATAAAAAATAACTGCAAAATTTTATCTCCCCGCAAATTTTAACTCGTCTGGGTAAGTACCCCCACCTGACAGAAAACCACAGCCAAATTACACCATTCTGGAGGGTTGTTGCGTTCCTATGAATGAATAAAGTCACCACTAAGCTCGCAAGAAGTTGCAGTGTTAACAGCAGAGGTGGCATCGCGCAAGTGACACTTAATGTATTACAAGCGGTACGGTAACCGCTTTAAATCAGGTATGCTTGTATGTCTTAAAGGAGAATCTGTCACGACCCTCGTTTCATACGAAGAGATACAAACAAACCATACATATATACATATTATATGTCCTGACATTATTCTGTATCGCTTTAAGTAGCCTATGACATTGAGCGATAAACCTCAACTAACTAATAGTAGAATGATATTGATGATATGAATTAAAACAATACATTTGTTACAATCTAGAAGGAAACGTGTTACAAATGGCCGGCGGCCTGTCGCGGGCCACAAAATTAACGAGACTATATTTCGTAACACGATTATGACAGCCAATTAATTTTGTAAGCTATCTTTAAAACCGTTTTAAAACATAGAAAAGCCTTATGTACTTGGTTTGAAATCAAATAAACTTCTTCATTTCCTAGTCATACATTAAATCCCGCCTGTTTACATTACACATGCAATTTAAATAATAATAATTACTATTTATTTGTGGAACGTAGGTAAAATATGTTGTTATAATTTATGTATTGGTTTTATTATTCCCCGCTGTCAAGTTTACAAATAATTTATTTATTTATTATGTGTAAACTTGACAGCGGGACATACGCTGTCAAATATATAAGTTTAGATAACTTATTTATGTAAATCAATTGCAGAACAAACAAAACTTAGATATTACTAGTAGGTTTGTATGAAGAATAAGTTTCTTATGAAATATTTTGTAAATATTTTTTGTTACACGTAATTTTTTGTAAGCGTAAATTTTACGACTGTCAAGCGACTCTACGCGTTTGTTTATAGTTAAACTAAGATAGATTAACAATAAACAAACTATGAATAAACGATAACTTGGACAGGTTTTCCCGTACAAATGACAGCTAGTTTTTCACCGTATTATTATGTGCGGATCGGAAACGCGTTATCGAGCGCCGCTAGAACTAACTTACACGATGTAACCCCTATTGCTAAGGTTATAAAGCTTAAATGTGTATCGCAATTCCTTGAATACTCGCTTATCATTTTCTAAACTTTCAGCGCCTAAATATCATTAATCAAATGGATTCGAAAATAATATGAATGTCAGTTCAGTACATACAGTTTTTTACGACCCACAAATATGTCTTCGACAGATAAAGATCAATCTCTCCAACGGAAAGCCCTATGCCCTATGCTTACAAAACTTGGTTAAATTGAGCCAACGTTATTACTCTATACGTAACATCTACATGCTAAATACTCGTAGTCTACTAATATTATGCTATAGGTACATAGAAAACGGAGAAGAAAATGGAAAAACTAAGCTGTTTTATTGGTATCGTAATCAGGAATATCAAGGAAGTCATTAGAAAAGATGACGATATTCTTGTTACGGTCAACCAGTCAGGTCAGGTCAAATCACACCAGACCAGTCGCATCATGATGCCCATGCCCATGAATGGCAGCCCGGGGAGCGCTGAGGAATGACTCAAGAATACTAGAGAAAGAGCACCGAGGGATGGTGGCGAAGGCGTGGCGTGCTGCACCTCCCGCGTTTCGGTTAATATGATTGCAAGGTCGGTGGAGCCATCGGTTGGTGGTGGGTGGTGTTGTACAGATCTGCGAATGAACAGGTTCATTACATTAACCTGGTTTTACGCCTTGATGTACAATTCAGCTCATCAAAAAAACTACCCAGTAGTTGCATTGTAGATGCCTTAATACAACTTGCAAACAAATCTAGTGCGTTAGTTTTATTTCGCAGTATAAGTACACTCGCAGCGGAAGTGGTGGTGGTTAATGTTCTAATTGTCTGTCCACTTCCAAGGTTGCCGCCAGCCTTTATGTCAATCCATCAGATAACTGGGCACCTGACACGCGGCTGCAACCAGACATGTATATGTTAATTTATAGATGTTAATGTAGGACGGTGAAATGAAAATCTGTTTGATTTTTGGCTGTGCTGCTTTTAGAATATATAGATAGGATGCACGGACTTAAACCAGAACGCTGCGTTCTGGTCCGGTTGTTGAAAGTTATGCAGTAGGCGATTTAATCATCAAAACTTTACAAATTTAGACGTGAATACACCTTTAAATTTGCTTGCATTCAGAAAATTGGAAGGCAGGCAGAAGCCGGGGAATTCAGTTTAGTGTTGTAGCTTTATATCTATCGTTTACATGCAAAATTTAGGGATGTGATGTTAGAGAAGCGAGTGGAGTATGTAAGGACCACGTCTTATGGCGCTCGGTTCTGTCTGCCTATCCCGCAAGGGTCTGGCGTGAAGATATACATATAAAATGTAGACATACATGCAAAATTTTATTACATGACTTGATATCTACAGAAACAAAGAACTTGTTAGGTTAACTGATAACTATGAGGCTCGCGGGAGCCAGGGAAGCGCTGCAATTTTGAGATCATTTCGCTGCATCATATAATTGCCTTTTAGTATAACTTACTTCCGTTTACTCGTTAATAAGACAAACACGGCCTTGTATATAGCTAATGGCTCGTAGACATGCGAAACACTTGTCGCAGAGATGACCGTATTAGTCAGGGCTACAACGGTAGAGGGTGGACATAGTTCCTGTTCTAGAATGATGTTCCTATTCTGCGAATGTCAATTCATACATTCGCAATTAGGGGCCACAATATTTTTAATGAAATTGACAAGATTCATATTATATACTTAAATATAATTAGTTTCTCACCAACAATACCACGTGTAATATGTTTCTTAGGCGCATCACATTTTTTTTCTACAATTTACATAGTTACGTTTGGTCGAGTGGAATGATTATAGTTAATGCACAAATCATAAACTTACAATTTCACTGTCAAAAAGATACAAAAAAACTAGAAAGATACAAAACAAAATATATATTTTTTTAATTTACATATTATATTACTACTAATTCTGGAGTTCCCAGATTGTACCTAATTAATATGATTGTGAGTTAGGGTATCGAAGAGTAGAGCTAGGTAGAGATGACAAAATTGGAACAGCTGGCAACAAATGTCTCTGTCACTAGTGTTTTGATACTTCTTACCCATATCATCATTGCATCCCATATTTGGCTCCTCAATCCTGTGCCACCTGCATCCATCTACTCCCTGCAAACCTCTCGAGGTCGTCCGTCTGGGGGGTCGTCCCACACTGCGTGTACCAGTAAGGGGCCGCCATTCGAGAACCTTTTTACCCCAGCGGTAGTACTGTCAGTACTACGAACTATGTGGCCACTTCCACTATAGCTTGCTATGCCGGTTACTTTAATTCTGTGTATATCCTTATTTCTGATTCTATCACAAGGAAACCCCGAGCATAGCTCTTGCCATAGCATGCTAAGCGACCTTGAGTTTTCCCATACGATAAAGGGCCATGTATGTATAGAGAAAAGACGAATAATAATGTATCTAACCTCCCTTATTAACATACATTAAGCCCTGATGAAAAGCGGCATCTTTATCGAACTCTAGGTACGAATGCACACTAGTATAGTCCGAGAGATGACATCACATGGTGTTCACTGGGTCAAGTCGGCTCGCCGCGCCCGCCATCGCCATGTCGTCGGATGTGGACAACCTTGGCCCATTTCTCCCTCTCCAATCAAGTTCGCGTCTTTTGACATTCCCAATGAATAGTTGTTGCTTGTTCTAAACGAGATGTGTGCATTTCGAAGTATGGCGTTTATCATATAAACACAGATAGGAATTTCGAAAAAAAAATTAGAGCTGTGATAACCCAGTGGATAAAGAACCTGTTTATTGACTAATTAGGTCCTGGTTCGTACCACTAAATTCGTGTTTTCAGATTTATGTACATATTTGTCATTATCACTTTCTCGGCACCGCACGTCCACGAAATTATATTTCGCAATACGTTTGAGCTTACCTAAGAAATAGGTCTGGTTTTCCTTCTGGGATTGTGTAGGTCTGACGTTAGTCGCTCCATGTAAAAATCTGCGCAAACTTTGGTAGTTAGGATTTCATAACTGGGATGCATAGTCTAACCGAAAGCACAGTATTAAACTGTTATTATATATAACTAGCTGACCCGGCAAACGTAGTTCTTTCGTATACATTATTTAATATTATTTTTCTTTCCAATTTTTTTTATGAAATATACTTTACAACCTATTCTCATCCTATATATAATTTTCACCGCCTATATAACACTATTGCGAGTACGGGACTTTCTGCGAAGTATTTTTATTATTGTGTTTTCCCTATATTCGATGTTGCAAACGGCGAGTAGAATATTCAAGAAAATAGTTGTTTTAATATTTATAAAGCAGGCAGAGATACATATGAAAACCTTAAAGTCACCAAAATCTTAAAATCTTCTTTTATGTAAGCTTATGATAATAAATCTAAATTAAATATACACTAGCATCGTACGGTCCTTACACCGTTAAAATACGGACCTTGAATTAAACTATCTGGCATGTGCATCTGTCTATCTCTTCAGTACATTAGTCTAATTGGTACAATGGACAACCGTCGACATCACTCGATGACATCATCACTGTTAAATGATGCATCTTTGATTTTTTTTGTTTTACCGACTTCGTAATTTAGCTTGTTATGGAGAAAATATAAATAGTAATCACATAAGTATGCAATAGATGTCGATGGCGGGCAGCCCTAGTATGCATGCATGGTGACAGATGAAGTCAAGTAATCACATAAGTATGCACTAAGTAACACGAGTGAGTGGAGGGCAGCCGTAGTATACGTATGCATGGTGACAGATGAAGTCAAGTAATCACATAAGTATGCAATAGATGTCGATGGCGGGCAGCCCTAGTATACGTATGCATGGTGACAGATGAAGTCAAGTAATCACATAAGTATGCACTAAGTAACACGAGTGAGTGGAGGGCAGCCCTAGTATACGTATGCATGGTGACAGATGAAGTCAAGTAATCACATAAGTATGCAATAGATGTCGATGGCGGGCAGCCCTAGTATACGTATGCATGGTGACAGATGAAGGCATACAAAACCATCCAAAACTCACATTTGCTACAACGAATACGATAGGTATAGCATGATGTGTTGCTGTGTGTACACACATCGAATAATTAGATGTGCTGAAAAAGGACCAAATTAAAAAGCACTCGAAATTGAGAACCGTCTGCATGTATGAAGAAGTTATTGATTGAAGAAAAAACGAAAGAGTATTTGGATCGATGTACGTTCCATAGTCTCTGCCTGCTCCAATGAGAGACAGACCTGATGTTATGAATGTAGAGTAACTTGAAACCATTTCTGATGTGAACTAGGACTAACACTAAATTACCGCACAAGACTATAATTCTCACCAATCTCATTCTCACAAACACAAACTGTAATCTGTCAATTATGATTACAGTTTATGCGTAATCCTATGTGTAATCGCTACTTATTATTATATATAGTAGTAATTAATTGTAATTCAAGTGAATAATGTTTGTATCTCTTACAATCTAAATGGTATATGTTTCGTAGGAAATACTGGGAGTCTGGTGCCTAAACTAAACTAAGTCTAGTTTAGTTTAATGCTTACTGACCACGTTCGTAATGATGACGTAAGGAAGAAAGTTGGTCTGAAAGAGTGTCGGTGTTAAGATAAAAAATCGCATGTTCCGTTGGTTCGGACGTGTAGAAAGAATGACGAAACAGATATACCTACAATGCGAAAGTGGAAGATTGTTGAAGCCGAGGAAGACCATGATATACCATGATCAAATTGGTCGTGTTTTAGGGTCCTGACCTGACCTTCAGAAGGTGAGAGCCAGGCCAGCCAGGAGAGGACATACATACATACTTTTATATGTATACATACATATAAAAGTATGTATGTATGTATGTAAGACGAACTCGGGGCGCAGTGGTGAAACGCGCTGTTACGCTACTTTGACACCAACGCTCGTGGGTTCGATTCCCACACAGGACAAACATTTGTGTGCATGAACATGTCTGTTTGTCTTGGTCTGGGTATTTTCTATATATAATAAGTATGTATTTAAAAAAAAAAATTTACGTATGTTTATCAGTTGTCTAGTACGCATAACACAAGCTTCGCTTACTTTGGGGCTAGGTGGCGCTGTGTAATTTGTCCGACAATATTTATTTATTTATTATTTACATACCTACAAGTATTTTATTATTTTATTTCTATAAAGCCACGGGCGTTTACCGCGGTCATTTGATAAACGTGCGCGCGGACATGAATCCAACGCGTAGAGGCCCTTCGAAAATAATGATGTAATGTTTTATACCCGCTGTGACCTGCTCCAGGGGATATCAATGGGACAATATGCCCATGAATCTGTCACGGCAGGTATTGGGACTATTGCGAATATGTCGGAAAAAATTGGGCTATTGAAACGAGATCCGGAGGTATTATTAGAACTGGGCTATTACGAGAAGAGGGACGGTATTTATTTTATTTTTTATTAATAAAAACTTCGGAAATCGACGCTCTCACGCAAGCATTGAATCTATACTATTTTAAACGAAGCTCGCTGCCAATTTGGTCAGTCACGCTTCCAAATAATTGGTCACAGCGGACTTTACAGTGGGCTACTGATGGTTCGAGATCTTTATAAATGTACCTACTTCCACAGCTAAGTTGTTTTGATGAGCCTATCTCTCTTAAAAATTTTAATCGACTTTCATAAAAGAGGAGTAATGCACTATACATAGTTTCAGGGTTCCGTGACCAAAGATCTTAACGGGACTGTATATTATTCTTCGGTGTGAGTATTACTCAAGCTTTCTATTCGTTCGTTCGTTCATCTGTCGATTATTTGGAACCATTATACTTCCGTGTGTTCAGCTATATCTCTGAACCGTCCTACCACCATTATAAGAATTTGGTGAAGATCTGATGTTAAAATGTTATAAGTATTAACTTGAATAATCGGCTTATTGTGCCTTGCCATAACGATGTTTTTAATCATCAGTGATGTGTGTGTGATTTCATACCATTTATTAGAGATTTTTTCTAAGAATTATGTATTTATATCACCTGTTATGAAGTTTATAGTATCTCTTCCAACGAACTTTTAATTATATAGAACGATAAAATAGTAATAAAAAAGTGAGTGTGTGTGTCAGCTCCGAAGCACGACTGGAGTTTACTCATTACGAACGATAATTATAATATATATCGAATAGTACAACTGGGTAAATGAATGCATCTTCTGAGATAATAAGAATAAAATTTATATGTTTTTTTTATACAATGTCGGGAGCCATACGGCCCACCTGATGTAAAGCGGTTACCGTAGCCTATTAACGCTTGTAATATACTAAGTATCACTCGCGCGATGCTTCCTCTGCTGCTTACACAACAACTCCTTAGGAGCTTACTGGTGACCTCACTCACACGCACAACAACCCTCCAGGAAGTTGTTATTTGGCTGCGGTTTTCTGCGAGGTGTAGGTACTTCCTCAGACTTTGATGCAAGACAAATAGACATTTTCATGCACACAAATGTTTGTCTTGTGTGGGAATCGAACCCACAAGCGTTGGTGTCAAAGTCGCGTCTTTCACGACCGAGCCACTGAGCTCGTCGATATTATTCATAAATGTGAACTATCCTTCACCTTTATCTCTGATTTTTCTTTCGAATGATACTTAATATATTACAAGCTTTCATATGCTACAGTAACCGCTTTGCATAAAAAAACTCAGTTAAATCCTTCAGGTACTACTACCTCACTCTCTCGCACGTTAAATCCTATAGATGTATATGTTCGTCTCTTTTTGAGCGGACAAGCGTAACGTTTTTTATTAGTTAACGCGTTCACTTGATTTTACTCCTCATAAAATTTCCGTACCGGGCCTTATAACTCAAAGATGTTTCTTAAGGAGTAAACTCCAAAAACAAACAACTAAGACTTGGCTGGAAGAGATCTCTAAGAGAGATAAGTCTCCCTTTGCACACGCCATCATTTAGCATTGTAATTTTAAATAGAATTTGTACAATACAAGATGCATATAAATCGTATTGTCTTAGGTTTTCACGATTGCTACACATTGAAATTAAACAATTTTTTAACGGAAGTATCGCGCGTTTTTTTTTTTTGCAGCGTCCGTGGTCGCAGGAAGACTTCCTGCGCTGCAAAGAGATCGAAACGACAGGTTCAACAAAATAAATAAAACACGTGATACTTCCGTTAAAAAATGTTTAATTACAATACATATAAATCGTCGATCAGTATAAAAATAATTGTCGGTTATTAGCACGATGACAACCTGCCCTCAAACTGTCGTAGTTCAATACTAGGTCGGTGGTATGTGACTGACAGTCGTGACTATTGCCGACACAGTATATTTCATCACTTTTAATAAGAGTGGCCCTTTGAATGACAGGCCGCCTGAAAAGGCACTCTGACCTTATCAGGCGAGCAATCGTCGCAGTGTGGTAGACTGTTAATCAGCGGTGCCCTTTACGTTCCTTCGATATTCTATAATACTACTCGTATTATCAGGAACACCGTTCCTATATGAAAACTATATGTTTGTCTGTGCATTGGTCTGTGTGTGCGTTTTTTTTCGAATATTCGAATTTTGACTTCAGATTCGGATTCAGCATAGAAAAGTAGAATAGTAATGTTCAGGAACACCGTTCCTATCTCTTAAGGAACATGTTCAAAAAGGCCGACAAATTAAAAAAAAAGATTTGAATTGTTATATAATTGACGAGCCAGGTGTTCCTCTGGCAATGCAAGCTTGCGCATTCTCAACTGGTTTTATACTGTGCCCTGTAGAGTACGTGGTCATTGCAAAGTCTATCTATGAAATAAATTAAACGAAAGCCTACTCTCGCTTTTCAGTTAAGAAATATGCATTTTATTTATTACTTCACTATTGCTGTCCACGTGGAGTTTAATTTCTTAAGTTTTACACAGGAACCCTAATAAGCTGTACTTGGGAAAGATAATGTAGCTTCGTATTAATGAAAGAATTGCTAGAGATTACCCCCAACATTCAAACAAACAAACTTTACCTTTTTCCAATATTAGTATACACTCTGCGTATCGTATTCTATAAAAAATATATGACGCGTTGTCTTCTTTCAGAATACAGTATGCCGTTGCTAACAGGTTCAGTCTATGATTTAAACAATGAACAAAGCTCATCAACAATTGCATAACAAAAATGCCTATAATAACAACATGAAATGTGAACGTATCTATAGGTGCATGTGAACCGAGTTAACTGTATTGATCAGTAATCCGTGTTTGAAAAAAAAAATGGATTTATCCGAACCTTTTATAAAATTAGACGATTAAAAACGAATAATACGTTCTGTTTTCGGAGTGCGATTGGAAAATGTTTTAGAACCTCTGTTCTATCGGAAGGTATAGAACAATCTGACAATGGGGCTTATAAGATAAGTCAATAATTCTTTGGGCCCTAGCGGACACTTAGCCACGTCTGACATTTTTAAATAACATCTTATTGTGTCTTATTCTATTTATTTAGTTTTTATAGTTTTAAATTTTATTTTTTAATCTACCAGCATTTCGGATATGACCATTATATTATTATATGGTAATATAGTACAGACACTGCAAAAAAAGAAACAATCCAAATAATAAATTAATAAATAAAGATTCAAATTTCCAACAGACTGTACTACGAGTTTGTCACATGACTTGAGACCCGTACGTAACGTAATTGAGTAAATGCATGCATAATAGGTACAATACTTAGGGTATTGTACCTATTATGCATGCATTTACTCAATTACGTATGAAGGGAATCATCTGTGTGCTGTATTGTAACTATTAGGTATTACAAGTCTGCATTTCAGTGAGTGACACGACCCGGTCAGGAAACCGGGTCAGGAAAACTGATCGATCGATATGACTGACTGTCAACATTAATTTTGTATATGGACAGAAGGGAGGTGGCCACAACGTCGACTGCTGGATTGCCCGACATATTATTTATTGCCCTATTTTTTTTACAACTTAGACCCACCTGACGTAAATTGATTATCGTAGTTGAACGCCTGCAATAGAAATTTTCCCACAAAAGTCAAAACCCACGGGGGAATATTTGCAACTTTCTGTCGAAAATTTGTAATATTCGCGGTCCCTTTTCACGGAATGGAACGGAATGAAACACGGAAAATGGAAAGTACTTCTAGAAAACCAAATATCAACTCCCTGGACGGCAATTGAGTTCCAGCGAGTGAGTGACCTTACCAGTTTACGCAGGTTACCAGTAAGCTCCTAAGAAGCTGCTGTGTTAGCAGTAAGGGTGGCATAGAGCATGGCCAGCAATGCTCTCTTTAATGCAAGCATTCACTCAGCATCACTTTAGACTGTTGAACCGTATATTTGCTTGCCTTCCAGCCTAGTTTAAAAATTTCACCCTGACCGTGTGTTTCACATATGCTTAAATATAGGCAAAATAAACTTATAAGCGCGCTTATCTATATAAATAAAAATCAATGTATGTGTGTTTGTCCCCTATGGACTCGAAAACGGTTGAATCGATTTAGATAAAATTTCAAACAATCTTCAGATTAGCCCAGCGAGTAATCCTGTGAAGTTTAATAGCGATCGCATCACCCGTACGTAAACTGGGGCGGGTCTAGCCACTAGTGATAATATAAAAATAGTATAAGATAATTATACAACCCGACGTCTGAGATATAAACGGAATTAAAAAAAAAACTCTCAAATGATCACATACTAAAGATGACGAAGTAGTGAAGTGCTCCAAGCTGTACGTAAGATGACTGCATCGCCTTGTGTTTACTATAATACAATAGTCATAATAAGCGGAGAAAATCCGAGGCATTGTGTAAACTTAAAAACATTCCATATTCAATCACTTAAGTAAACAAAATTTCTTGCGTAAACATTAGTGACTGCCGATGTCAACATTCCAACACATTCTCGAGCGTTTGCCAACATCCATTCAATCATATAAATATTGACAACTACACTCCATTCTGATTACAAAGTCCCATTGAAAATATGTAGATTTTTTTTACAATGACATCATATAAATTTGTCAACTAAAACCAATTGTGATTTACTACTACACACAAAGACTTTTTATTTATTTATATGTATATAACGTGCAGAGAATGTGTGTAGATTCTTTATGGGATTTTTTAACTGAATTGGAGTACAATTCATGCTCGAGGTTTTTCGACTAAGCCGCCTTCTTCAATTCAGAAGATTTCTCATTGGAAATTAATTATTTTGTATAATAAATACGCAGTCAAAACCAGAAAGTATGGAGATTTCGAGGTGTAAGTACTCGTAAAGGGTGCGAAGATATAGCAGCAGGTTACTGATACAACAGGACAGTGAGGCTGCAAACGAGTCTGTATATCCTATGCACGTGTCTATAAAGAAATACATTAAGTATCACTCGTGTGATGCCACTTCTGCTGCTAACACAGTAAACTCCTTGGGAGCTTACTGGTGACTTCACTCATATGCAGGAACACAACAACCCAAAGGGATTACAAAAGTGATGTAGATAAGTTTTAATAGCTTTAATATTTTTAATATTTGTGAATAATGAACCAACCGAGGCGAGACGAGCTCGGTGGCTCAGTCGTGAATGACGCGACTTTGACACCAACGCTCGTGTGGGTTCGATTACCACACAAGGCAAACATTTGTGTGCATGAACATGTCTGTTTGTCTTGGTCTGGATATTTTAAGAGAGGTACGACGCATCCAAGCAACCCGTCTGGGAAAGTACCTTCACCTCACAGAAAACCGCAGCCAAATAACAACTCCCTAGAGGGTTGTTGTGTTCCTGCGTGGGAGTGTCACCAGTATGCTCCCAAGGAGTTGCTGTGTAAGGAGCAGAGGAGGCATCGCGCGTGTGATATATGTTACAAGCGTTAATAGGCTACGGTAACTGCTTTACATCAGGTGGACCGTATGCTTGTATGCCTCCCGATGTTGTATAAAAAAACCTATATCCGACGGTATGGAGTTCGAATTCGTGTTTTCGCATTTCGTGTTCATATTTGTAACTAGCTGAAGCCCGCGGCTTCGCACGCATGAGATTTGGGCTTTTAGTAGCCTTTATTTCTCTGTAGACCTGAATTTTTTTTTTGACCTGACTATGTAGTTAGCCCCGAGTGGGCTGTTACTACGTCACCGGACTAGAGAGGCGGGCGTGAGGCGCCACAGCCTATTCTTTCTGTTTAAAAAAAAAACAAAGTTCAGGGTCGTAGATGCAACCATAGAGCGATTCAATTTTCGTACAGCGCCATCTATTGACCTTTACAGGAGGCAACGTATATATATTTTATTTATATTACATAAAAAATGCGTAGTTATTTTACGTGACAAAAATACGTATTCTATGAAAATAATAAAAATAAAATTGCAAAGTCCCCCGAAGGGGAAGATATTTCCCCCTAATTTTAACAGTTTTTAATTTTTTACGCAGGAACCCTAAATATTTACGGGTAAAAAAGTACCCTATATTCTGCTCAGTCCTCTACCTACCAGTGAAAGTCCCGTTTCATAGAATACGTATTTTGACAAACAGCCATGTTAATGCACACAAATGTTTGTCTTGTGTGGGACTCGAACCCACGAGCGTTGGTGTCAAAGTCGCGTCATTCACGACTGAGCCACCGAGCTCGTCAAAATTCCCTTAGCGATCGACCCGTCTGAATTTTTCTATACCTGACACCTGTCCTTACACTAAGGGAAAAAATAAATACACATCTATTCAAATTTTAATAATATAAATTCCACTTGAGAAAGATGTGGTTGCTATATAAATTCAGACTCATCAAAGCGAAACACTACGCTCTAGTGGTTTTATTACCAGAAACTGTTATTATTAAATTCTACTAAAAGTTTAAATGTTATTTCCGATACATATCTTGTACTGAGAACCGGACATAACTTATATTAAAAAAAATGAAAAAAACAGGCACCTTTTCATTTGATACCATTTTTGGGGCATTGAAAGTTATTAAGAGTACTATGAAGGAAATATCCTACGGAATACCGATTATATGATTTGGCGTAGTAACTGAACTCACCGCTACGGCTCGAGGGTAAAGTAGAACATACAGTCACTTTAATTAAAATAAAATTGAATGATTGATAATACAAAATTCTTAGCAAAAACAATAACTTAATTTTTTTTTTGTCGGACAAATTACACAGCGCCACCTAGCCCCAAACTAAGCGAAGCTTGTGATATGGGTACTAGACAACTGATAAACATACGTAAATACATTTTTTTTTGTAAATACATACTTATTATACATAGAAAACACCCAGACCAATACAAACACATGTTCATGCGCACAAATGTTTGTACTGTGTGGGAATCGAACCCACGAGCATTGGTGTCAAAGTAGCGTAACAGCGCGTTTCACCACTGTGCCACCGAGCTCGTTAATTATCACATTATTTACAAAAACATATTCCTAGCAATAGGCTCTCTTGTTTCTGGAAGCAGTGATGTAAGCTGTTATTGAAACCTTTTACTCAATATTTTGTAACTCCCTGTTTATTTTTTTTATTCTGTTTTAAATACCTTCACTAAAACAGAGTGATGTCAATACTAAAAGTAACAATATCCAGCTGACCCTTCTCCGTGGGGAGGACCTGGTGACCTATACACAGTACAGGTATTACATACCTTTTTTAGGCACCAGTTCCTCGCACTTGAGGTTCATTTCTTGAAAATGTTATGTTTGTTTATTATGTATTTAATCTGTGTGTGATGGAAAAATAAATATATATTTTATTTTGAAATTAAACTATTTTTAACGGAAGTATCGCGTGTTTTATTTATTTTGTTGAAACCTCCGAGTCTTTCCTGCGACCACGGACGCTGCAAAGCGTTCGAAACGTCAGGTTTCAACAAAATAAATAAAACACGCGATACTTCCGTTAAACATAGTTTAATTTCAATGTGTAACAATCGCGAAATTCTAAGACAATACTATATATTTTATTATATTCTTATCGCCTTATTGGTTAAATATTCTACCATCGGTCAGAACGCTCGAATCGCTGAATTATTTCGGTGCTAAAACACTACATTTTGAGACAGAAGAGCTTTTATGTGCACAAGCTTGAGTTAGTCAATAATATTAAAATTTGAACAAAAATGTTTTACTATTATTTCAATTGCCAATGTCACCTACATCTACCTACTTCCCCAGACGGACTGCTTTGATGCGCCCTGCATTTCTTAAATTTAATTGTTGTGCCTATAATCCTGATAAAGCGAAGAAGAAGCGCATCAAAGCAGTCCGTCTGGGGAAGTAGGTAGTACCTCCACTGCACAGAAAACCGCAGCCAAATAACTACTCCCTAGAGGGTTGTTGTGTTCCTGCTTGTGAATGAGGTTACCAGTAAGTAAGCTCCTATTGAGTTGCTGTTAACAGCACAGGTGGCATTGCGCAAGTGATACTTAACGTATTACAAGCATTCATAGGCTACGGTAACCGCGTTACATCAGGTGGGTCGTATGCTTGTCTGCCTCCCACGTTGTAAAAAAAAGAAGCACTAAATGTAAGCGTTATACACTATTAAAATATTGTATATATTTAAATTCGTGCCTAACTGCCGCACAAGTACGGGGACGCTATTTGAAAACCTTTGTTCCCCAGCGGTTGTCGGTTGTAAGAACCATGTGGCCGGCCCACTTCAGCTTGCTCATTCTATGGACTATGTCGTTTACCTCGATTTTTACTGCGGATATATATCCTCATTTGTGATTCTATCACGCAGGGAAACTCCGAGCATAGCTTTTCCCTATTTCCATATCACGCTGAGCAACCTTGAGCTTCCCCATACGGCACGCAGATGTAATTTTATATATAGATTTATTTTATATATTTATATATAGATTATTGATATAGATAGATATACTATTTATCTATATCAGTAAAACTGCCTTGCCTGAAATAATACGATTTCATACTAAGAAAAGCAAGAAGCTCCGAGTGAAGTTCATTTTCCCAGGTACTACCTACATTACATGTGCATTATTTTTTGTTTTTACTCCGTGGTTGTTGGTGCGTCCAACTCGACGATTAGAAGCAAGGCCGATGAGGTGTCAGAGAAATTAAAACCACGGAGCTGTTATCGATGCCACTGTTTTATTGCGAATGTGAGCCGTTACCAATATAATTCACCCATATGTGGGTATACACGAAATAACAAATTGACGGCCACCCGCAACGCCTTAATATATAGTAAAGGTGCGTCAACAGTGGTATTTAGCAAACAAGGCTCTAGCAAGTCACCAATACACTATCTGTCCCCCACCTAAAAATTACTCTATCACATATATATACACACATTACTTTTCCATCTACAGGTAAATTGGATAATGCTGCATATGACTGAAACTGCTTTTTGGTTACGTTCAGTGGTATGCCATTCAAACGAAGTCAAAGTCGCGGATCTTTCCTAGTACAAGATAAATAATAGAGGTAGATGTAGTTTTGTTGTTTATTTCCTTTTTAGTATGTATTCATTATTATATATATATATTCATGCGTTATTTTGCGAAAGTCCAATTTACATGTAATTTGCCGCCCCGCTTGTTCGCCATCTGAAACATGAATCGCTCTAAATCACCACCGCTGCTGTTGCCACTGTGGCGGTTGCATGTGATCACGTTTCAGATGGCGAACATTCGCAGAGACGACCGCAGCAGCCGAGGCAGAGACGACCAGCCATGCAATTCTCTAAGCGACTCGTAATGGCTGTGTGCGTCGCTGTGATCACAGATGTCACAGCTTTACATCGTCTACTGCGATTACGGCTAAATTATTTGATATTCTATAAGGCTGTAAGCGTACGCGAGGCTGTTTGTCTTGTAGAATTCCAATTCCAAACGCAGCCTTGCTGCGCTAGTGTCAACGCTAGTACAACCATGAAAAGCGACACCATAGAATTGCAATTTTGTGTTCAAGGCTGTAACAACCGATGTTTCCGAAGATGTAAGTATGTTTGCTCTTACAGAATTGCATGGCAGTACAGTCATGGCAGCGTTTAGATCAAGTTTAGATCAAAATACCAATTATCTAAGTTGACTTTCTTTTGTACGTGTCGTACTATGTCGGTGTGCTTTGTTTTTACATTTGTAGGATATAATCATAGTCATCATACGTTTATACTTATCTGTTACATTTGCTCTTGTCTGTATTTCTATATTCTGTTCTATATCAATAATATATCGACGGAAGTCTTAGAGTGAATATTTAATAAAAAAAATATATATCATTGATATTTAAACTAAGATAATAGAAGAAAAACAATCCCGTCTGTGTAAGAAACGCTTGCTTATTTTTGTTAAATGTATTTCATTTAAACGCTCTTTTTAGCGGATATAATTATCTATACTTATATAAAATTGCGAGGCTAAATTCCTAATAACCTATAAAATCAGTGACTGTAACGTACAGACAGACAAACTTGTCGATACTATAAGTTTTCTTTTCATTTCATAATAAATTACTATTAGTTCAATAAACAACTCTAATAAATGACTTAGTTAAAAATGCTCAATAGACAAGGGTCGATTTTTTATTTATTTATGTGAAATGTTCATAGAGAACTTTCGTGTCGGGAGTGGTCTAGGAAGACACAATTGCCATGGAGTAAAATTATATAACGCTTATGATACAGACTTGAAGAATGGCAAATTATTGAACGAAGAAATTATCCGACACTAAATTAGTATAAAGACTTACACAATACTCAAAACTGCATTACTTTCATAATGTATATAGACTTAATGAGTGTTACTTAGCATGGGTTTTGGCCAAGTAAAATATATTTTTCGTATGTACTAAAAACATATAAACCCTGTTGTGTATCACCATATATATAAGTTAGTGGAACGGCAGGCTGATATTAGATTTTTCTTATAAGAAAACATTATAAAATAAAATTTTAAAAATACAACTCATAGTTATTGAGAAGATATGTCAATATTGAGGTAATTTTGAAAAGTCTCACTCACTCGCAGGATCACATCAGCCTTCCAGAGAGCTGTTATCTGCCTGCGGTTTTCTGTATCGTGGAAGTACTTCCCCGGATCGGTGATCTGATGCGTGCTATTGCTGTTAGATTAATTACTGTGATCTACCGAAAACAGGAGGGACCGATGACTTAACATGTTCTCAGAACACATGAACTCGAAACGACTAAACCCATCCATTAACAGGTTGCAGTCAACACTGCATAACTTGCGTGTCTGATTAGACTGATATTTTCGACGTCATCGCGTTCCTTCGAGTCTTGTAATACATAACTATCGATATCGATAATCAATATTATTAAGAGAGATAGGGCGCATCAAAGCAGCCCGCCTGGGGAAGTACTTCCACCTCACAGAAGACCGCAGCAAAATAACAACTCCCTAGAGGGTTGTTGTGTTCCTGCGTGTGAGTGAGGTCACCAGTAAGTTCCCAAGGAGTTGCTGTGTAAGCAGCAGAGGAAGCATCGTGCGACGATTGTATACCTCTCGACGTAGTATAAAAAAAACGAAGTACTCCATCACTACTCAATTAACCAGACTCACTAATGTGAAAATCGATTCATGAATACTTTAAAAGTAATCACCTCACCCATTGGTTTCCTCGAAAAACTACTTTATTGTAGCACTTTGTAGATAATAAACTATTTTTAACCAATCAGTGAGCAATTAAGCAATCTTATGTGTATGTGTATATTTGTGTATGTGTGTGTATTAATATTATGTGTATTATTACCTATATTATTTGGGCATGGGCATATTTTATAGGTCAAATATAGGTTTTATAAGTAAATCTGAGGGATATATTTTAACTACTTCAAACAAAACACTACAGTGTTTTACCATTACGAACTTTGTTTCCCCCCCGTTTTAAGCAACAGAAAATGGAGGCAAAGGTGCCTACATTTTCTGTTACTTAAATTGAGGGGAAACAAGACCATTATAATGTGTACTAGGTAACATTTAGTTCTTATCTTTAATGAAGACACAGACACAAACACCCGTTCTAAAAATCTGTAGCAAATTGTGTTTGCGATAGATGGTATTGATTTGAGAAATGTAAGGTACCTATAATTTGGTATCTGTGTATAAAATTGATTCAGTTTATTAAAAAAATAAAAACAAATAAATCAACGCGTGACAGATGTTACTTTACCGACGGCGATGCCATTTTCATTTACGTTGCATTTTCAAAATGGGCGAATTTTGTGATAGTAGACTGATTTTGGGCTATTTTGAAAGTAGGTTTTGCTATGTATGGGTTACATAATGGGCTACGTTGAAACGTTAGTGCAGGTTTGGGTTTACTGTTTTTGTTAGGATAACGTCATGTTCACTTGAAAGCTTTAATTACCTATGCGATTAGTACAAAAGTAATATATGGACCCTATTATCTTGTAATGATACCCTGACTGACTAATGACGATAGAAATCGATTTCGAAGGTAAACAAATATTATTAAGGATTATATATATAGCCTTTCGTCTTTAATACTGTTTGTTAGAACGGGGTTATGAATAGGAAAATAGGTCAAATATTATTTTCCTTGAATTACAGTTGAGTAGAGCTATCTACACAGATAAATAAAATTGGAGGGTCTGTTTGTAATATTGAAATAACCGCTTTTTAATAAATGCATATGAATGTATACACGGTACATATACCAAAATGAATATGTTTGCAATTTTTGTCTGTCTGTCTGCCTGTCTGTTTGTTCCGGCTAATCTTTGAAACGGCTGGACCGATTTTGACGGGACTTTCACTGGTAGATAGCTAATGTAATAAGGAGTAACTTAGGCTACTTTTATTTTATAAATTTTATTTATTTTTCTTAATATTAATAAATAATATTCCACGCGGACGAAGTCTCGGGCACAGCTAGTATATAGTATAATCTAAGGACGTAATTATTTTAGGGTACCCGTACCGCATTCAGTAAAACACGGGGCTCTTATACGATCACTTCCTTGTCCGTCTGTCTGTCAAGGTCCTTTCTCTCGGGAACTTAGAAGTTAATATCCAATACTGAAATCTGCGGTCCCTCTTAGCTATAAAAAAATCACTTCACAAACATCTAAGTCAACGCAATAAAAAATTACGTTCTTTTAACTCGCAAGTAAATAAAAAAAAAAAGAAGGATGCTACCCATTGACTTACAGTCATAAAATTTGACAAGAACTAGGTTAACACTGCACAGGAAATTGAAAAGTTCATAAATATATGTACCTATAGTTATGTCACGTGAAAAATATTTTTTGTGTTTACGCGTAACGCAACGTATCTTTTCTTTAGAGCAATGTTTAGTGCTTTCATAGTTTATGAACTTGAGTAATGTAAATTTTTTTAATGAAAGTAGTTGTACAAATTTATACGTTTCCATTAATTGATTTTGAGGCGAAACATAAACAGAAAAAGGTAAGTTTCTTGGAGACTCGACTCCCGAGATGGAGAAACTATCTTCATACCAGCTTGCACAGAACCCTCGGCGCGCATGGCAGACTGGAACTTGGCCGGTTTTTATATATGTTTCTGTAGTGACACATATTCTAACAGCCTCAAATATTTTATATATTAATAAAAAAATATAAAAGGAATATATTCGGATACACCGAGTCCCTTGCGGGGTAGGCAGAGAGAGGTGTATGTAGAGAGAATAGAAATCCGGATAATAGTATATATGCCGTCTCATTGTGTATAGATGAATATGAAATTAATTAATTATCATGATGCCTCTTGCCTATCGTAATTACACATGTAACATTTTATAATCAATTTATGCCCACTAACAATTTCTTAAGGAGTGACTATGTAAGAGGAAGTATGAAAGCAATGCGGGTAACAGAAAAACTAAAACGCTTAGCATGTCATGCACGAATTCTGAGGGAGAATTGCTGTAAGATGGGATATCTTACAGCAATTAACCCTTCGAAACCCGGGTGGTCGTATACGACCGCAAAATGCCGCGTATATAACGGGTTCTGACTGCTCAATGTATGAATGGAATTAATGTGGATGGACAGGTAGGAGACCTATAAAAAATATAGACGGAATATGAAAGAAGGATATGCATCATCATCTTCATCTCAGCCTGTATTCGTCCACTGCTGAACATAGGCCTCCCCTTTAGAGAGGGGGGTTTGCCATAGTTGCCACGCTTGGCAGACGAATTGGCAACCGAAGAAAGTTATTAAAGTACGCAGGGGACGCTGCTGCCCGTCTCCTGGACATTTCCCTTAGTCGCCTTTTACGACACCCACGGGTTGTGATGGAGTGGCCTATTCTTACGCCGAGACCACGCGGATATGCATATAAAGAAAGAATAAGAAAACTGCGCCATCAAATAGATAGTCGATACAAAGCGTTATAAAACAATAAGGGACGAATATTATTTGAAAAAAAAAACGGTTAGGAGTTTGTTTCGCATTGAGTAGAACCTACACCACAATTTCGTAAAAAAAAATGTTTGTCATTGTTTAAGCGCCCATATGATGAAAATGGTTGGAGCGATATTGCTTTTTGTCTATTTAACATCTGACTGGGATTGATAATAATTTCATTTCGTTACGTTCAGTTTATTCAGCCTTCTACGGAATCCCGTCGGGAATCATGACATCTCGAGTTATTTATTAAACATAAGATCATAGTCCCGGGTTCGCTAGTGAGAGTATAAAAACCTTAAATCCATACTTACTGTAAAAGATGTATACATGGCACAATTCTAGGAATATACGACACCGCTTTAAATTATTTCTTAGTCGCTTTAGCACCATCTGCCTGCGTGCATATTAATTACTAGCAGAAGCCCGCGGCTTCGCACGCATGAGATTTGGGCTTTTAGTAGCCTTTATTTCTCTGTAGACATGAAATTGTTTCTGTTTAAAAAAAAAAACAAAGTTCAGGGTCGTAGATGCAACCATAGAGCGATTCAATTTTCATACAGCGCCATCTATTGACCTTTACAGGAGGCAACGTATATGTATTTTATTTATATTACATAAAAAATGCGTAGTTATTTTGCAAAAAATACGTATTCTATGAAAATAATAAAAACAAAATTGCAAAGTCCCCCGAAGGGGAAGATATTTCCCCCTAATTTTAACAGATTTTCATTTTTTACGCAGGAACCCTAAATATTTACGGGATACAAAGTACCCTATATTCTGCTCTGAATAGTCCTCTACCTACCAGTGAAAGTCCCGTTAAAATGGGTTCAGCCATTTCGAAGATTAGCCCGGACAAACAAACAGACAGACAGACAAAAAAGTTAAAAATGCGTATTTAGGCTTTGGTAACGTGAAAATAATAATATGAGCTTAAGATAAAGGCTTTATTTTGAAATCACAGACAGACACTTCAATTTTATTTATATGCATAGATTAAACGTTCGTTATACGAAATCGTAATCCTGGTGGCAGTGATAGCCCTTGCGGATAAAGTACTCGTATTGGCATGTACTACTAAATTCGTATTTTCGGATTATCATTTGGAATTATCATTTGTACGGCGGTAAACGAAAGCATCGCAAGGAATTCCGCACGTCCAGAAATTATATTCTTAACCTAAGAAAGTTCTAGTTTTTCCTCTGGACTGTTGAGATTATGACGGTAGTTGATCCATATCAAAATTAGTATCTTCGCCTAATCCTCAGTCATCGGTAGCGGACCCCGCTAACCGTAATTATTTAGGAATCAGAATAATGCTAAGAGGAAGAATATTAATTATACGGAATCCTGTTTCTACGCCTATGAATATAGAACTAAGATATCGACGGGCAACGCTCCGTGTAAGGTTCGGCTATTTTTATAAAATATATATTTCCAATACCAAACGAAGCTCATTAAAATTCCGGCGGTTAGTTTAAACCAATTAAGATTCAACGCTGGTTCAGAGATTAAAGCATAACGCCACGCCCGGCGGTAAACATTCCCATTTCCAGCCTACTGTACGTATCACACGTGGGTACATATATCAGTTTCATTTACTGTGGTTATAATCTTCTTACTTATAGTTTAGGAAAGCCAGCCGATTAAAGTGTTTTACTTGTGTTTACGTTCCCATTAGTTAAACACGAGCCATAACTTGAGTTAGGTTCGTGTGTGAGTCCTACTCGTTAAAGGTTTTCGTACCACTAAGCAATATTTATAATAGTTTAGTACAAAAAACGCCAAAAAACATGCTTCTTATAATAGGACCCAGTTTAATTTTTAACTTAATTTTACATAGATAGAATAGGCTTTATTTACATAATAATTTTACAGGAAATTTCTTAAAAAACAGTAAAACATGAATACCTATTATGCAACAAGGCGGCCTTATTGCTAAAAGCAATCTTTTCAAGGCAACCTTAAGGTAACGAATCGGCGTACAGAGAAGGTAGGGTTAGCAAAGAAGGAAAAATTATTCTTATTAATATAATTACTTATATATGTGTAAATATATACATAGGTATACATTTGTGTACAAATACTAAATAACAATACATATATAATCATAAATAAATAAATAATAACACATATAATATATAAAATACAGACACAAAATATACAAACATAAGTATAATTTATACATACTTAAAGTCAGTGTACAGCTTTTGAAGTCATAAATAAAGGAGATGATTTTTTTACAAGTTTTTTGAACACGGCGATAGATTTTGCTGTTCTTATGACTATAGGTAAAGTATTCCATAGCCTAATAGCCTGAACTCTAAACGATCGAAGACTTTAGAGGAATGAGGCGGGACTGATAGAATAAGATTTTCACAGGAGCGAAGTTGTAAGTTGTGAGAGGAAGAACAAAATTTGAACCAAATTTTGAGGTAGGAAGGAGCTTTAGGATTAAAGAGTATGAAGTATAATACTGTTTTAGTTACAGTGGCTACAGTAGTACACACGCTGTGTAAATTTTGTGTCTATTATTACGGTTCAAAAGATACTGCCTTGTAACCACAAACAAATAAAGTTTTAGCGCCTACTTATCTCGGCGATACGAGCCTTCTGACCAATGGAAAAATATTTAAATCAGTAACTAACCAATAAGAGTTACGCGTTCTACTTTACCACCGACCCGTAGCGGTGAGTTGAGTTACTACATAACATCGATCTTTTCGTTTCTCCATAGGTTATTTTCCTTCATGCTTGTGACATATTTGACGAATAGCATCATGTTATTGTAATAAGCATAAACTACACTCAATTGTTAAGTTTCGTTATGTATAACACAAGAAATTCGGTTCCTTAGATTCAATAACACAGTCCGTACAATTCTCAAGCTGGGGGTCGTAAAATACGCTCCGATCAAGCCAACGTCTTCTTGCTGACACTATATATTATAGTAAACGTATCGTTTTACATTTTGGTCAGTCAATTTTTGTAAACTAATACCTGAGTACACATTGCCGCCAATGATAGTTACCGCCAAAAACCAAACGATTACTTTTATTCGACTAACGACCCACCTCGGCTTCGTACTGGTAATCTAATAGCTATCGAACTTCACAAGATCACCCGCTGTGCTAATCTGAAGATTCCCTGATTATTTCATATAAATTGATCCAGCCGTTTTGGAGTCCATAATTATAGAATATGCATACACACATCGAATTTTATATATAAGTCTAGCGACCCGGCCCGGCTTCGCATGAGTGATGTCGCATGATCCCGTCCGATGTTACCAAACTTCATATGATTACCCGATAGACTACTCGTAAATCTGAAGATTTCCATAATCGGTCCAGAGATTTTCGAGTCCACAATCATGCCTACATACACACCCACTTTTATACACAAGATTACTTAATACCTACATCATCATCATCATCCGAGCATTAATCCCGGTCGCGTTCTACCCTTTCGCTTCGAGCCCATGGTCCGCTTTCTTAATACAATACAATTCGAATTAAAATTAGAGCTAAGAATAATAATGTTGCTGTTGGTATACCGTGAATTCAAAGTTACCATCCTAACACATAAAATACAGGAAAGCCCGTTAAAATCCATTTGACAAATGCGGTAGCGGAGTGCATAGCAATGCTACATGAACATCAAGGGTGTTCGATTCCCACACAGTACAAACATTTGTATTCATGAACATGTCTATTTGTCTTGGTGTTTTAAACAGAGGTAGGGCGCCTCACAGGAAACGATAACTCCCTGGAGGGCTGAGGTATGTAAGTGGAGTTACCAGTAAGCTCTTAAGGACTTGCTAACACAGCAGAACGGGTGGCAACGCGATTTCCTGTATTGCAAGTGTACATGGGTTACGGTAACCAGGTTACACCAGGTGGGCCGTATGCGTGTATGTCTGCCGACGTTGTGTAAAAAAATCGGCCAAGTGCGAGTCGGACTCGCGCACTAAGGGTTCCGTACCATTATCTATAAAAACGGCAAAAAAATCACATTTGTTGTATGGGAGCCCCCTTAAATATTTATTTTATTCTATTTTTTAGTATTTGTTGTTATAGCGGCAACAGAAATACATCATCTGCGAAAATTTCAACTGTCTAACTATCACGGTTCATGAGATACAGCCTGGTGACAGACGGACGGACGGACGGACGGACGGACAGCGAAGCCTCAGTAATAGGGTTCCGTTTTACCCTTTGGGTACGGAACCCTAAAAATGGAGTGTGGCTGTATCGTCGACACGGTGAGTTTTACGCAAATATGTCTTCATAAAAGGTAAACGAAAGAAAGTTATACTGAAAGAAAATAATATAATGCATCGAAATGATCTTAAAATGGCGGCGCTTTCACACATCTCACTCAACGTAACGACTTCTTTGATTCTTTAGCTATCAAGTGTTATTCAAATTTTGGATGTAAACAATAGAAATGTAGCTACCACACCAAACTGTATTCCCCGATTTTGTTATAATCAAATTTCTGAACTACCTCCCACTATGGAACCAAATTATTAACGTCAAAAACACGAGTAATAAATAACCTCCTCAAGTAAGTGGTTTCATCGAGATTGACGCGTCTTTGGTTACCTATTAGAGTAAAGGATACATTACAGTCGAACGGTGAGTCAGATAAGGCGCCGTGCGAGTCACTATAAACGACTTTAGTCTGGCGTAACGTCATAGTAAGGTTGTCATAAAATCTCAACAAGTCTAAATGTAACATAGCTAGGGTTGTTTGGTGGGCTAAACACATTTTTATCACAAGAATATTTTTATTTTCTTTCTTGTAAGGCTTTATGAAAATAAAGTTGTGGAGAACCTCATTTTTATAAAACCTCGAGAAGCAAACAATCTTACTGCCCACCGAATACAAAGTGCGTACGAACGCTTGTAATAAGGAGTACCTATGGCTTGTGAGTTACTACCACTGTAGTTAACATAGCAAACTTCTTGGAAGCTAACGGATAACCTCATTTACTTGCAAGAACACAACATGCCTTCAGGGAGTTGTTATTTGTGCTTGCTCTGTCGGGATGCTTTTTAGGGTTCCGTACCCAAAGGGTAAAACGGAACCCTATTACTGAGGCTCCGCTGTCTGTCCGTCCGTCCGTCCGTCCGTCCGTCCGTCCGTCCGTCCGTCCGTCCGTCCGTCTGTCACCAGGCTGTATCTCGTGAACCGTGATAGTTAGACAGTTGAAATTTTCACAGATGATGTATTTCTATTGCCGCTATAACAACAAATACTAAAAAATAGAATAAAGTAAATATTTAAGGGGGCTCCCATACAACAAACGTGATTTTTTTATAGATAATGGTACGGAACCCTTCGTGCGCGAGTCCGACTCGCACTTGGCCGATTTTTTATATAAATTTGTTTTAATGTGTGAATAAAACTGCAATTGAAGTTGTAGTTAATGCATTTATGAAACTGAAAAACTGGGAAGAGAAAATTGCAGATCTCGTTTTTAGGGTTCCGTACCCAAAGGGTAAAACGGAACCCTATTACTGAGACTTCGCTGTCCGTCCGTCCGTCCGTCTGTCCGTCCGTCCGTCCGTCTGTCACTAGGCTGTATCTCACGAACCGTGATAGTTAAACAGTTGAAATTTTCACAGATGATGTATTTCTGTTGCCGCTATAACAACAAATACGAAAAAATAGAATAACATAAATATTTAAGGGGGCTCCCATACAACAAACGTGATTTTTTGCCGTTTTTATATATAATGGTACGGAACCCTTCGTGCGCGAGTCCGACTCGCACTTGGCCGATTTTTCTGATTTTGGATATTGTATTAACTCAGGAATCTCCTTTTCTAGTTACAAGTGATGCAAGCGTTTATAAACACGGTAACCGCTTTACATTAGGTGGGCCGTACGCTTGTATGACTCCCGAAAAAATGGTATTTGTTTTTAAAAATCTATAATCAAAAAGTTTACTGCACCAACCCTAAAGCCCATGGTTTGTTCACTTTTTTTATAGTTGTTTTATAAAAACAACACAAGAGATGGCCTTCACGCCATGATTTGTCAGGGTACGAAGTACATAACGATCTAGTTATTGAGTGAATTCTATGGCTGGATAAATGTTAGTTTGTTGAATGCAGCGTTTGTTATGTAGTTCAGTGATAGCCCAGTGGATAAGGAATAGGCATATTGACCAACTGTTCTCCGGTTCGAATCCTGACGGGGCATGTACCACTAAATTCGTGTTTTCGTATTTATGTGCATATTTATCACTTGCTCGGCGGTGAAGGAAAACATTGTAAACCCAATCCAATAAATTATATTTCGAAAGACGTGTGAACTAACCTAAGAAAGATTTGGTCTTCCTTCTGGTATGTGGCGGTCTGACGATAGTCGCTTCATGTAAAAATCGGTATCGCCGTCAAATCCTTAAGCTTCGGTAGCGGACCCCGAAAATCCCAATGGATGGAAAACGGGATAACGTAAAGAAGAAGCAGCAGTAGCATTTGTTTTCTTTCGTGTTTGCATTATTATTTCTCTTCAGTAGGAAATAGACATAACCCACATTTAACACAAAGGCTTCTTCTATATATATCTTCACTCCAATTCCCTGTAGGGTAGGCAGGTAGGCTAAGAGGATCCAGCGCCATATGACTGGAACCTTGGACACCTTACTCGCTTCTTCATCGATATATTCATTTAGTCGAGAGATCGCACAGGACAGCGAAAGATTATGTAAGTATGTATGTATGTATATCTTCACGCCAAGTCCCTTGCGGGGTAGGCAGAGAAAACCGAGCGATTTAACCCATTATATTATGTAAGTATAATGGGTTAAATCCTCTTATATCCATTTAACATCTCATCTACCCATTTCGGGTCGGGAGGCATACAAGTTTACGGCTTAAAAAAATAATTAAAAAACCCACTACGCAAAAATAACCTATATCATATACACAAAAACTCTCGATTAAGTCCCCTTTTAGACAAAAAAACAAAATCAAAATCGGTTCATCCATTTCGAAGCTACGATACCATAGACAGATACACAGATACACAGAAACACAGATAAACACGTCAAACTTATAACACCCCTCATTTGCGTCGGGGGTTAAAAACGCTTGCAATACAGAAACTCTCGTTGCCACTCTTGCTTGCCTTGTCGCCTCCCTAAACTTTCGCTTTGAAGCCCGGGCTCCACTTTACTATTTTTACTTCTACACTTCGCGTGGTCTTCTTATTGTGAGAGTATTTGTACTACACAAGCTTCTAAGGAGTTGCTGTATTAGCAGTAACAGTAACAACGCGTAAACGAGACTTTGTGTATTGCAAGCGTTTTTAAGCCGTATGCGAGTGTGCCTTTAGACATTGTATAAAAAATATTATAGTAACTTTCTTTATACATAACCTACTTTGTAAGGTACCATAATAAAAACCGTGTTAAATGTGGTTACTTCTGTAATATAACTACAAATACAGTTTCCATACTTATTACCCGAGTCATAAAGGCTTGAACCCGCTGATCGAAGTATTGCGTGACTTTAGGTTAAACTCGAACATAAGGCTCCGCATTCACTGAACGAATTGTCAAATGGCACATTTATTGACGCCTAGTCTCGTTGTGTTCATAGTTACAGAACCAACAAACAAGCTTCACTAATTGTCCATTTAAATTCATTGTAAATGCATCCAGGCAAAACAATATCCACAAAGTTACAATAACTATATATATATACACACACACACACACACATATATCTTACAATCTTACCATCACTTCACGCCAGGTGAAGCTTCACGCTATTACAGGACCAATTTGTTCGTGTTTGGTAGTCTTGGTACCCAAAGTCAAAGTCAAAATCTTTTTATTCCGTAAAAATGGCTACATTTGTTTGGAATCGTCACAATTTTTTTCCCTACCGTGCAGTTCATGACTAGGTGAGCACTGATAAAAATACTGCCAAAAAACTCAGGCATCCCTCTTTTGGTATTCAAACAAATTTACATATTTTATTAATTACATTATAATTGGATCGACTCACTCCCAGGCATTTTTATCATTAATATAGTCAGATACTTTATAATATGCCCTGCTACACAATTTGGCTTTAATAGTAGTTTTAAATTTGTTTATTGACAATTCTCTTATATTGCTGGGAAGTTTGTTATAGAACCGTGTACATTGCCCCATAAAAGAATTACTTATTTTGTGGAGACGGCTTGCATGTAACACAAGATTATGCTTATATCACTCTTTTTATAAAATGAGTCCTCGGCTCCTACATCCTTCCACTTTCACATGGTATATCTGGTTCGTCATTATTTTGTCCTACATTCTTTCTATATATACTCTCCTTCAGACCAAATCTCTTTCTTACGTCATCTCTCTGCCATAACTAGCTTCCACTTCCATAAGTTTGTGTTGGGACTAGCGTTAGCAACGTATTGTGTAAAAGGAGATGAGCTTACTGGCTCATGTTTTTGCTGCCTAGAAGTTTACGCAAAGCTGCATTCACTCGTCTCTCCACATCAGCGGCTAAAAACGCTTCCAAAATACGATGTTCCAACACTATTCCACGAAATTTTTGTCAAAATCGATCTAGCTGTTTTGGAGTCTATAGAAAATATCTGTAGTAATCTAGGCAGCATTTTAGTTACAATAAAACTCAGATAAAGTTCACATTGCGAGAAGGTCCCTTACCCTAAAATCCTTACCAAATATGTACAAGTCATACATATTCAAGTATTATTTTTAGATTTGTTATGCTTATATTAAACATAAGGCCGTGATTAAATTAATTTAACTATTTTTGTTAAAATACTAGATAAAATGCCAGTATATTTACTTAATATTTATTACATACTTAATTTAATGCGTTCCGCCTTAAACGGAATAGACAAACATCGTAAACCACTAATATTTTTTACAAAACAAAGCCTGTAATTATTGTACAGTACACCTTTTTCTCTCGCAAAGATATATCAACCCTAAATACCCTAATATTCTTAGGTTATATGGCGGCAGTTACGTGTAAGTTTACCCTTACATTAGTTTGAAGATTGTGTTGGAACATGTAAATGAAAATCACCCCACTAGGTTGTAACGCAAATCGTGCTAAGGTAAACTTGAACTTCGTAGAATTCTAGCAAAGAATTTCTACTTGTAATCCGTAATTACTGTGAATAATGGATTTAATACAGGCTGTTCCTGAACTAAATATTCCTTCACCTATTTCTTATTTCGCAATATTTTTACGGAACATCCGCTAGCTTGTAACTGCTTCTTACCTTACCGTTTTCCTAATCCATTAGAATTGACGAGGTCCGCTACCTAAGCCTAAGGATTTGGCGAAGATGCTGATTTTTATATAGAGCGACCATCAGACTCCACAATGCAGAGAGAAATCTAGACCTTTCTAGGATCACGTATTTCGAAATATAATTTATTGAACTTACGGGTAAGCTGTATTTTCTAGCCTGTATGCAGCTAAATTTTTAATTTAAAATAACGAGTTTATTCAACGTCGGAAGCAAGCATTCTGGTCATTGATGTAAAGTGGTTACCGTAGCCTATGAATTTTGCAATTATAATTTCGCTCGCGCATTGCCTCCACTGCTAACACTACAACTTTTAGACGCGTACTAGTAACCTAACTCACTAGCAGGAACACAAGTTGATAGTTGTTATTTGACTGGTTTTCTGTGAGGTGTAGGTATTTCACCAGTCAGGCTGCATTGATGGCCCTACCTCTCTTAAAGAGTGGTAGAAGATTGACCGCTCGTTTGTTTGTTTGTTTGTATAATCTTTATTGTACTACAAGGAAAAACAAAAATACAGATAAAAAAATAAATATTGTTTGTACAATGGCGGACTTATCCCATCCGGGATCTCTTCCAGTCAACCATAGAATACCTGATAGGAAATGTCAATTTAATGAAGTAGGTATGAAGCACAAAGTCATTCACACTATATTAATAAACAAACAAAACAATATCTGTTACACATATAGATAAACGCAAACTTATATAAATATCATACATACAAATACTAACATATTCATCTTCACACGTATACACAAATACATACAATACACATAAATACCAGTACATATACATATCAGATACTAGTAGACAATTAGCTAAAATTTTCAGGTGCATCAAACCAGAGCTTAAACAATTTTAACTTAAAAGATTGGACAGACGGGGCCATTTTCACATCACCTGGAAGTGAATTCCAAAGACGTGCCGCCTGCACAGTAAAAGATTTCGCATAGGAGCTCGTTATTAAACCGAATTGAAAAATCGGCCAAGTGCGAGTCGGACTCGCGCACGAAGGGTTCCCTACCATTATCTATAAAAACGGCAAAAAAAACACGTTTGTTGTATGGGAGCCCCCCTTAAATATTTGTTTTATTTTAATTTAATTATTTATTCTTAAAGTAAATATATAACTAAGTATTCTGTGAATATTTCAAGCGTCTACCTGTTGCCGTTATCAATATACAGCAAAAATGAGCAAAAAAATCGGCGAAGTGCGAGTCGGACTCGCGCACGAAGGGTTCCGTACCACTATCTATAAAACAAGCAAAAAAAAAAAACACGTTTGTTGTATGGGAGCCCCCCTTAAATATTTGTTTTATTTTAATTTAATTATTTATTCTTAAAGTGAATATATAACTAAATATTCTATGAATATTTCAAGCGTCTACCTGTTGCCGTTATCAATATCGAGTAAAAACGAGCAAAAAAATCACGTTTGTTGTATGGGAGCCCCCTTAAATATTTATGCTATTCTATTTTTTAGTATTTGTTGTTATAGCGGCAACAGAAATACATCATCTGTGAAAATTTCAACTGTCTAACTATCACGGTTCGTGAGATACAGCCTGGTGACAGACGGACGGACGGACGGACAGCGAAGTCTCAGTAATAGGGTTCCGTTTTACCCCTTGGGTACGGAACCCTAAAAATCACGTTTGTTGTATGGGAGCCCCCTTAAATATTTATTTTATTCTATTTTTTAGTATTTGTTGTTATAGCGGCAATAGAAATACATCATCTGTGAAAATTTCAACTGTCTAACTATCACGGTTTATGAGATACAGCCTGGTGACAGACGGACGGACGGACGGACGGACAGCGGAGCCTCAGTAATAGGGTTCCGTTTTACCCTTTGGGTACGGAACCCTAAAAAGGGAGATTCTACATTTACTGCAATGGTATACGTATGTATACCAAAAAGGTTTAACCGGTTGGGATACTTTCAGGTTTATTTTGTTAACCTAGTTTGTAAAGGTAAATCTTGATATAGGTCGATATGGATTTGGTAAATAAAAATCGTTGCTTAAAAAGAGCTCGTTGGCGCAGCATTTCATTTTTGACTTTGACACCGACGCTCGTGAGCGATTCCCATAAAGGACAAACATTTGTGTGTCCTACACAGGACAAACATTTGTGTGCATGAACATGTCTGTTTGTCTTGGGCTGGGTGTTTTAGGAGGGTAAGATCATTTGCATCATAGAGCATCATGCATGCTGATTCATATTTGATGAAAATAAATTGTTTTCCAAGAAATCGTGATTTATAGAAATCATTGGATACGACTTGTATAACTATTAATAACTTAATCACAGCAATTACATATAAAATGCCTTATGATTAAATGCAGACACGTTTTATTATCCTGTTAACTTTAAGCCGAAATTTAAAAAAAAAAATTTTGCCGCGTTAGGTACTTCAGGTGTTTCCTTAGAAAATTCTATTAAAATAGGTCGACAATATTTCACCGAAGAAGGCACTGGATTTTGCCATATTACGTTATCATTCTCATTATTAAAGACCGAAGAAGCAATTAAAAGATTAGTGTCGGATATTAAGTTACTTTCTTCAGGAAGCACTAGTTTCTATTTGAACTGACCGGATGATCCATCACAACCCTACTTGCGAAGTAAGGTCAGTTGTGTACAACCAATACAAAGGTTTATAAACTTGTACTATTTTCAATATGCTGGCAATAGTATGATCTTTTCTTACTTCGCTCAGATGATTCTTCGTAATCTTTACATGGTCTCCCACGTTTCCCAGATGAAGTCGAAGGTTGCTGAGTTTTGTCAAAAACAAGTTTAATGTTTTTCTATTATTATGTCTAGCATACTAATAAAATTGTAACTAAGATTGTAACGAGTGCAGTATCTGCTCAGCCAATATTAATAATTAACCACTGAAACCGACATATTATTATCGAAACCGGCTATATTTCCTGTCAAAACAAAATGCAGGTAATTATATGCAAAATACTTTTTTCATTAGATCTGCTAAAGAGATAAACAAACTGGTCCCGAGATTAACTTATTTAACTCCAAACCGGATAAATTTAAAAATATTTTATCAAAAGCGTGGTTGAATTGTTCTAATCTGGTAATTTAAGAAGGTACTAATTTTATTAAAAGGTATTTCTACCTTTTTAATGCTTTTCTTAAATTCTGCATATTCTCTGTAATACTAAAATTCTCTAACAGACAAGCTATTTAGATACACATATGCGAGAATATGTAATTAGTCTATCGTTTTCTATTTAGTTTTTTTTTAGTTATTAGACTGTATATTCTCCGAATAAAATAAAATGAAAAATAAAAAAAACGTTTCCAACCGTGTTCCTTCCTCCCTAACTACCCTGCCAGGATTTAGAGAACCGAGCGCCATAAGACGCGGTATTTCCACACCTCACGCCCTTCTTTAACATTCATAGCTCTTTTTATGCACGCTCGCCGCTCTTCTTCAACTGCGTACCTACTTCCATTTCCGCATCTCGACCGCATTTATTATATTTTCTACTTTGATATTAAAATATATCTAAATCGAAAAAAAAAATGTTTTAAGTATTTGTGTCAGGTACAGTGAGTCACGGAATAAATGACGTCATCCACTTCCTGCGTTTACACGAGTATATAACTATACCTTATGGTTTGTTGACAAAAGAAACGCTAGGTAATTCACATATTGAAGATGTGAGTCAGTCATGTATATGTTCAGTGTAATGGTCTATTATTTTTCATACTTTATGACTATTCATAGTGTGAAATAAAACTCGTTAGGGTTGAGTCAAACCTGCACTCGATGGGATCACAACTTTGAATGCTACGAAACGAAACTTTCGAAACAAAAAAGCCGTCAAGTGCGAGTCCGACTTGCTGAGGGTTCCGTAAAAAATATATTCGCAAATTATTGTCGTAAAAAAGTTTTTTTTTGTGATGGAACTACAAATTTACGGTTTTCGGTTTTTTCCTTTACTTGTGCTACATGACATTCTTCTTACCAAATTTCATCATTCTAAGTCAACGGAAACTACCCTATAGGTTTTGATTTGATATGCGCATAAACGAGGTATTAACAGCCGTATCTTTTGATTGTGTTGATTTAGAAGTTTGATTTTTTCACTGCTCGAGGGATTGCAGACCTGAGTATTTGATATTAATTTCAGCTTGATAGCTCCACCCGTTCCTGAGAAGACGGATAACAAAGTGATCCTATAAGTGTTCCGTTTTTCCTGTTAACTTACGGAACCCTAGAAGAGTTGGAATCGAGCAAATTTTTTATATTATATTAATATGTTTTCCTCAAATTTTCAAAAAGGATTTCATAATCATTATACAGTCAGTTGTCAATAGGCTCAAATCATTGCGATGTTTAGGCGCTACAACAATACCTTTTGGAGAGTGAGAGGGGCCTTCATGCGCCGTCAAATGGCTTATTGGTGTGTGGTCCCAGCGAATATAAGGGGTAACGCATAAACTTTTTATTTCGCCGGTTACTGCTTCGTGGGAATGCATTTGACTATCTTATTTATTGCATGTAAATTATACGTTAGGTACGAATAATTTACATGCATATAATATAATATGAAGGCTCCTCTCACTATAATAAAAGTCAAGTAAAATAAGATATGCCTGCCGAGGTTGTCCCAAGAACCACAGAGGATCTTCAAAAAAAACGCACGAGTATTGTTATTGATGCTTCAAATATCGGTATGGTAACTGTTTACCTGTTTACTGTTTGTTTAACTGTTTAGAGACCTCGATGGCGTCGCAACACGCAGGTTAAGCAACGTCGACCGCAGCCTGTTTATGGATGGATTTATCTATCTCGAGTTTCTCCGTGCTTCGAAGGGTATGTTAAGCCGTCGGTCCCGGCTGTTAGATGACACTCGTTAAGCTAAGTCAGTAGCCCTCGGGCAGCTTGAAAACACTGACCTCCGCCAATCCGCATTTGAGCGTACTCTAAACCCCGTCGGTTGAAGGGAGACCCGTATCCCTGCAGTGGGATGAGAAAGGGTAACGGGAACGTAGGCTTGTTTGCTACTTTAGTTATATAAAAAGTAGTAATATTATATACAAAGAAGTGAACAAGGAATTAACAATGGAAGTATAAAAAAATCCCCACAGCTGACGTATCTCTACCGCGTGTTTAAACATAATGACGACTGTACACGTACACTCCGACTCATAATATATGACATGCAATTGTGACCCGTATTGTATTCTCATAACGATACACCGAGTTACGATGAATATTGAAGGAAAACCCTTGTAAAATGAGTCTAGTTTATAATATGTAACCAACTTTAAATAAGGGGAAATAGTGAACGAAATTCGGTTGAGTAAGTCTTCAATAAAATCGTAACATACATATATATATTTAATAATCAATTTAGTTATTGTCTATAACTTCATGCCAAACAACTTGCGGGGTCATTAGTTATTGTTTATATTCATATATACGTTTACGTTTTTATGTACTTCGAAAATATTAGTAAAGTGGAAATAATAGTATTGTTCAATCAGTTATTTTATGAAATCGTACGGTGTTTCTTTTCATTACAAAGAAGTTCAAGATCTTTGAAGTATCAAGAATATTGAAGTACCAAGATCTCCAACTAACAACCTTCAGCTAAGAAAGGTATGTCTATATGTTCTTGTACTATTTTTTGTCTATAAAAGATTATTGACGCCAACATTTAGTGAATCATGTGTATGGAAGAAGAAGCATGAAACTATTTCAACGGTATTGAAATGAGAGCGCTGCGGAGTATGTGTGGAGTTAGAGTAATTGATAGAGAAATTCAATTTCGTCGGCAGTTGGCGAGCGGCTAGCAAGCCTTCTCTCTAGGAGCCGTGCTTTCTGGTCGCTTGCTAAAGCTGCTATAGTGTTAAGGAGAAAGCCGATTTACTCGGTAACCTCTTTGTCTCTAACTCTACCTTGAATGACGGGGGAGCTGTGCCACCTAACATCCTGAGGTGCAGTGGATCATTGCCGGAAATTTTAATTACCCAGCGAGATGTCCGGTATGCGTTGCTCTCCCTCGACATTCATAAGTCGAGTGGGCCAAATGGCATACCGGCAGTGATGCTAAAGCTGTGTGCTCCTGAGTTGTGTTCTGTTCTAACGCGTCTTTTCGTGCTTTCGTACTTCACTGGGCAAGTCCCGTCTTCATGGAGGACCGCCAAAGAGCATCCAGTGCCCAAAAAGGGTGATGGATCAGATCCATCCAATTACAGGCTTATTGCCATAACCTGTCTTCTTTTCAAGGTGAAGGAGTGTGTGATAAACACACGACTCCTGGCATACCTAGAAGATCACGATTTGTTCAACGACCGTCAATACGGCTTCCGTCACGGTCGTTCGACTGGTGATCTTCTAGTGTATCTAACACACC
The DNA here is from genome assembly GCA_947507595.1 of Pyralis farinalis. Taxonomy (NCBI): domain Eukaryota; kingdom Metazoa; phylum Arthropoda; class Insecta; order Lepidoptera; family Pyralidae; genus Pyralis; species Pyralis farinalis. The sequence continues at coordinate 34,333,805 of OX382268.1, read as the reverse complement.
GTTGGGCTTCGGCGATTGAAAGTCAAGATGAAGCATTGGCTGTCAGCCTAGATATGGCAAAGGCGTACGATCGGGTCTGGCATCGGGGTCTACTATCCAAGTTGCCATCATACGGGCTGCCCGAGGGTTTGTGAGGTTTGTAATGGGTTGCCAGCTTCTTATCCAGTAGATGCATAGTAGCCGTGGTAGACGGCAGTTACTCCGATACTATTAGTATCAATGCTTGCGTCCCACAGGGCTCTGTAGTGTCCATTGTCATTGTCAGTGTCAATTGTTGGCATTAATTGATATGCGGATGGCAGCACCGGAGACACTTGTTATACAGGTCGGGCTAACATCCCTCGTTCCCTTGTGGAGGAAAGCCGCGTTAAACTTTTGTCTGAAATGGAGGGTACTTTGGGTAAAGTATCAGACTGGAGGCGGCTTAACTTGGTCGAATTTAACACCATGAAGACATAAGTTTGCGCGTTCACCACTAAGAAAACCCCATTTGCTGTGGCTTCTAAATTCCAGAACTCACCTCTTACCATCACCGTGTCGAGATCTCCAGTTACGTTCAATATAGAAGTCACCTAGAGGAAAAGGACAAGAAAAAACTTGGTGTTTTTTGGACGGCAGCTTCAGTGCGGGGCAAAGACTTATGTTATAAAAGTCTCAAGTCAGACAAGAAAAAAAAAAGAAGTAAGAAATAGCACGATACGAGATCTATGTTTTTTTTTTACTTTATTGCTTAATACATTATATATATAACTATTTTATACATAATTATCAACCATCTCAAGCTATATATAGCTTATCATGGTTGACGAGTCACTTACATTTTGGAAGCGTGCATGGTAAATAAAAACAAAAAAATTGAAAACAAAACAGTGTACAGCCAAGTACCCGCCCAAGTTCAACATACACCTCGACACATTTTTTTGACAATTTAAATACTATTTTCTTTTTTTTTATTTAACTAATGTTGCAACAAACATAATATAATAATACCCGCCAAATTGTAAGTAAGCGGTTACCGGTTAGTCCATAAATACCCGCAACGCCAGTGGCATCACTCACGCGTTTCTACGCTTTAGATATACTCGTAGGTAAGTACCTATTAACTGGAAAGAGTTCCGTTGAATGTTAAGAACTCCTCTCATCTATTTGTGTAGTATCTTTTTAATGTTTTCTATAAGTATGAATGTTTTTTTACTTGTGTAATTTGACTACGTATTTCATCTGGTAACTCATTCATTAAGTTGGGTAGTATGCTTAAATTGCATGCTTTTTTGAGCTTCATACATATCCTCATGTGCTGTAATCAAACATGTATCATCCGCGAATTGATACACTGATACCTGATTGAATTTGTTTACCATATCATTCACGTAAAGTATGTGGAATGGAAGATGATTTAGTGACAAAAAATGAAAAGGGTATGCTGGGATGGTTTGGACATTTGAAAATAAAAGATGAAAGACAAAATACAAAAGAGTTACAAAAGAAGTATATCAAGCAAGTGCGAGTGGAGATATCGGCAGAGGCCATTGAGGTATTATGTACGTTAGTACATAGTAGTTCAACGGCAGAGGCCGCCCTAGACGTGCACATATGTGCTGAAAAGGGGCTAAGCCACTCGAAACCGAACAGCTTGCGTGAAAAGGTTGATGAGTATGTAAGAGGCGAGAGAGGTATGTTTGCATCGGTGTTGAGTCATTACTGCTTTACCTACTATGAATTAAGTGACCTATCTTTGAAGCCCATGTCAAGTTCTCCTGTATCCTAACGATTAGCAAATGAGGCTCTGACGAAAGAGAGGCCCAGTCACTCACAGTCACCTCACTTACAGAATTACAACACTTTCCAGGAAATTATTGTTTATGGTTTTGCTGTATGCTATCTCTCTTTCGTCAGGGCTTTGTTTGATAGCGGGTAGAGTGCATAGCGCGCAGGTTGCCTTTGGCTCGAAAGATAGCTTACACTCTAAGCTTTGTTTTATTTACTTAAATCAATACTTAACACACAAAAAATCCTGTATCTACCGCACCGTAAAAATAATTATGTTGTAAAATATCTATATATCTACCCAGATTGAGAAATATACATAAATCATTTTATTTATCTTTAACCGTCTTCCAAAAGAGAAACTGAACTCGAGCCGATTTTTTTTGAGTACATGTTTAGTCTCTTCGCCTATTGTGAACCGATAGTGAAAGTTCTTTTTTTGAAGGTCCTGGAATCCCACATAAATTTTGAGAAGTTCCGACTTAATTGAAGTTGAATTTTAGATGTTTGTATCTGGTGTAGATTAATAAATGTTATTTTTTTCGGGATACACAGATGCATACGGCCCACCTGATGTAAAGCGGTTAGCGTAGCCTATGAACACTTGCAATACGTTAAGTGTCACTTGTGCGATACTCCTTCTGCTGCGAACACAACAATTCCTTAGGAGTTTACTGGTGACCTCACTCACAGGCACGAACACAACGACCCTATAGGGGAGTTGTTATTTGGCTGCAGTTTTCTGTGAAGTGGAGGTACTTCCCCACACGGGTCAGGCCTATCTTAAAAATTCTTACTACAGTATGCAGGTATTCGCCCAATGCTCGAAATTCGGCCGTTTTTATTATTGATAATTTGAAGAAAATAAACGAATTTACATAATTTCAACGTTTTTCCTACTGTTTGCATATTTTTTATTGTTAACACTAGTACTCGTCAATTGCTACTAAACAAAAAGTTGATTTACTAATAGAGGAGAATAAACTAACAAACTTTTCTTTCTCCACTAATTTATACTTACATAGATAATTGTACAACACTTAATACCTATTATTCTATAAAAGACCTAGTATTTAGTACAAAAATATTTTGTTTGTATAGATAATTAATGTTTTCGATGAGTGAGAAATAAATAATTCCCTTGAAAATATTCTCTTTGCTGTGTAGTAGTGTAGTTTAAAATATTACCTTCATAATTGTATACAAAAGAAAGGATGCACTTACCAGAAATAATCCATTGAACACCACAAGCAGGTATTTTATACATTTCATCCCGCAGCCCTCCATTTTTTTAAAATTTGAAATCCGTATCCACCACAGACAATAATCACAATTTTTTATTTTTACGAACGCGGCATCCGAACAGCCAGTTCGAATTTAGAAACGTACTTTTCTCACGACCGCACCGAATCGCGTAGTGATGTGACTGGCGTCAGAGGCCGAATGCGATAATTCTCGAGTCCGTCCGGTATTTTAGTAGTCGATGCGTTCAGTGGTGTGAAATAGCGTGCAGGGGTTGAAGTCACGCAGTAGCACCACCCCCAAATTGCTCCGACCCCCAAATTTATTGTCATAAAATTCAGATAGGGATCATAATTAATTGGTTGTGTTGACTAGCGATCGGTTATTGGACCCTGTGGCTCGTTAGGAAGAGGTTATCCACCGAAAAGATTAGAAAAATGTATGTAAAAAAGTTAATCACGAACGGAAATGGATTAGTTAGACATTGAACTTGGAAAATATATGAACAATTATTAATTGTTAATATATTCTTTATTACCTACTATGTACGAATTCTTTACTTTATATGCTTATATGCACTTAATATCATAGAGCAAGGAGTACCTAATATATGTTTTGACTCAAACAAGTTTTACATTACCCACAAAAATTATTGATTTCAACGTAATTTACTATAATTAAAAAATAAAAATATGGCACTGTGTATTAATAGTGGCACAAGGCTAAGAAATAGCCAAGCCGAAGGATTTAATGACTTGAGTTTGTAATTTCTGAATTGCCCGTGCTGCATACGATGTTTTCATCACATTGCCCAAAATAAATTTTTAAAAGGTGTATAATCTTTATATTATAGAACGCCTATAAATAATAAATTGGTTGTAGATGGATTGCCCCTAGACTCTGGCTAGTTTGACTTTAGTTCTGGGCACATTGTCCAAAATAAAATTATAACAGCTGTGAAAAAACTTACTAAAACTCTAAGATGTTTTTATAGTTATAGATACGTGGTACACGCTCTAAAATGGCAATACGAAAGTAAGGTAATTGCCCAACTCGCATTCAGAAAACTGAATTAAATTAACGGCGTCTCAAAACTGTTATTTGTTTAGTATAAAGTATATGTTGTAACAGAATAGGTAAAAAATAGCTTTAAAAGCCACAGTAAATGTACGATTAAGTTCCTCTTATCTAAAGCGATGCTTTTACCCCACTTTGGCAAAGCCAAAAGGATGGATAGGAAGGATATGTTTTTATTTACGTGTTCATCGTAGCATCTAAACTACTCGTCCGATTTTAAACCGACTACAAAAAAGGAGGAGGTCCTCAATTCGTCGAAATCTTTAATTTTTTTGTGTACGTTCCTCGATTATTTGAAGACGCCTGAATCGATCGGAAAATTCTTTTCAGGAACACCGTTCCTATATGAAATCTATATGTTTGTCTGTGCGTTTGTCTGTGTGTGCGTTTTTTTTCGAATATTCTAATTTCGACTTCAGATTCGGATTCAACATAAAAAAGTAGAATAGGAATGTTCAGGAACACCGTTCCTATCTCTTAAGGAACATGGTCAAAATAGCCAACAAATTAAAAAAAAAATGAATTATTATATAATTGACGAGCCAGGTGTTCCTCTGGCAATGCAAGCTTGCGCATTCTTAACTGGTTTTGTTTGAAAAAGTTCTAGTTCACAGGTTGTTCCATGGTCATCAGGTCAGCTTCTGAAGATGGGATCCTAGAGAAGTCGAGGGAACTCTTAATTTTTTTATTGCAGCCACGCATTTGAGTAACCCATCTTCACGGTCTTCGGAAGACTCTCCAAGGCGCTGTGCTTTATTTCTTTCTCTATTGCCTTTTAGGCATTCATCTTTCTCATTTAATGACTCTTGTGCTCGAAGCCTTCTCATACGAGATGCACGTAAGGAAGGCCTCCTCATCATGTACCACCTACGTACTTATTTTATATTTACACCACTAAAAAGCGAAAAAAAAAAAAATTTTAAATAAAGAAAATCGCCTTCAGAATTTGCTCAGGTACTATTTTACAATTACTTACGATTTCCAACCATATCATATATATCCTATAATTAATTATTTTTGGAGTCGGTGCCAGCCAAAACACAAAAAAAAAACATTATCCAGACAAACGAAACTAATAATGAAACATAATGAAAATAGATCCCTACTTTGTTGTTATGAATATGAATCTTAAAGCAAAGAAAACAAAAACCAACAATTTGCAAATATGCGAATCGAAAAATTCGATATTTCGAAACGACCGACAACGTCGTCTGGCGATATTATGCAGCTGGCACCTACTCCAAAAATAATTGATTATAGGATATAATTGATATAGTAAGTAGGAAATCGTAAGTAATTGTAACCAATTAGTTTTTGCTTTTCAATTTCTGGGTGTATAATGAAAGCGGTTTTTTTTATTTAAAAATAATTTACAGATTGCCAAAAAAGAGTTTGCCGTGGTGACAGCTGGAACAAATTTTTTTTTATGGCAACACTACTTACCTATCGGATTTATGATCGTTTCGTTATATGTACTTGTTGTTTTTATTCTTTATTATTATACACACCTATCTAATGTCATAAATATTATGATCTTTATCAAAAATTGTAAAAGTAATAAAAGTATCACTATCGTTTTGGTCGTCGTCTAAAGGGTGATCATATGTATGACAGTAGCGCCCTCATTTTTGGCAAACTCTTTTTTGCCAAGCTGTATAATGATTGGTGTCAATTGATTCAGTATTATGATGTGGGTGACATTGCCAAACATTTGTTGGATATGAAATATTATAGTGTTGGTAATGTTAATAAAAGGAACAAAGAAACATAACACTGTATTGTAGCAATGTTGTATGGCTGTAAAGGGATTTTTTATTCAAAGCGAAATTTCTTAGAGTATTTCTCAAATAGATTTATACATATCTCGCTCAAAATTTCACTCTTCATAGAAATTATGGCATCAGTCCCGGTTTTGTCACCAACAGATCTTTTGCGAAGACTTTAGAGCCTTGTTTCGTTCCATCACACTTTAATATGACTTATATCTCGCTGTATGTATTTTGAGGTCTGTCTTTTCAGCTGCCAGTACTCTAGAGTGTGAACTGAAGGTACTTCCCCAGACATTACCTTACCTTTCTTAAACACACCCCGATCAAGACAAACAGACATGTTCACGCACACAAATGTTTGTCTTGTGTGGGAATCGAAACCACGAGCGTTGGTGTCAAAGTCGCGTTATTAACCACTGAGCGAAGTGACGCGATGTTGATCCGTCAACTAGCCAATAAGAGCTACGCGTTCTATTTTTTTTTATACTACTTCGGGAGGCATACAAGCATACGGCGTACCTGATGTAAAGCGGGTACCGTAGCCTATTAACGCTTACGAAATATTAATTATCACTCGGGCGATGCCTCCTCTGCTGCTTGCACAGCAACTCTTGGGAGCTTACACTCACACGTAGGAACACAACAATCCTCTAGGGAGTTGTTATTTGGCTGCGTTTTTCTGTGAGGTGGAGGTACTTCTCCAGACGGGCTGATTTGATGCGCCCTACCTCTCTTAAAACTAGGTAACTACTAGCTACCATCGTGTCATCGGGTCTACATAGGTTATTTCTTTCATGCGACGAGGCATCCTCAAGCACCGTTGTTCGTTGTAAAATAACGTTTTAAGAATGACAAATCCATGTATAAGTTATGTTCGTTATATTCATACATACCAAGATGCTCGGCGATGTGACAATCCCCCAAAAGGGTCGCACTTCATGAACATCTTACAGCTTAAGGACATGATTTATTCCCTGATCCTCCGTAGCTATTTTCCCAGATGGGTAACTTCTAATAACGCGTCAAATATCGCTGTACATGCTTTGATGAGCTCGGTGGTGTAGTGATTAGTAATGCTTCTTTGACACCAATGCTCGTGAGTTACATTCCCACACAGGACCAACATTTGTGTGCTTGAACACCTCTGTTGATCTTGGTCTGGGTGTTTTTAAAAGAGATAGGGCGCATACATGAGTCCGTCTGGGGAAGTACCTCTATCTCATAAAACGCGGCCAAATAACAACTCTTACAAGTAGATGTTGTGTTCCTGCGTGTGAGTGAGTAACAAGTAAGCTCATAAGGAGTTGCTTCCCGCGGTAGTGATACTTAATTGTATTGTAAGCGTTCATAGTCTACGGCAACCGCTTTACATCGGGTGGACCGTATGCTTGCATCCTCCCGACATTGTATAAAAAATGCTTTATAGTTTCATTACCAGCGGGGTGCCCCACATGCAGTCCCTGGTGGTACCTTCAAGGATGCTGATGATTTATTTACAAAAGTTAAAAAATCTTGTGACATTCCATAGCAAAAATTAAAAGAAGTTCAAGCCTTATAGCTAGTTACCATGACAACAAGTTTTAAACCACTGCAAGGTATTTTAACCTCGTAGGGTCAATAGCATTATCGCTTTACTTAATCCAGAGGTTCAACGTCTTGTTAACAACCCTTGAATATGGGGTGTACATTAAATTAATTACGGTAAAGTCTTTTCTTTATTTTATCATAACTTTTAACTGTCTGTGGAAGTAGTTTCGTATGAATTATGAAACATACTCGTAAAATACTATTTTATGATACACTCATGTAAAAAAGCGTTAGCGCTAGCCGAGGTTTCTAATGTAATGTGTAGGCCGATTCTACTAAAAACTGCAATTGCACTGCAGCGCGGCGTGTGTCAAAATGAGTACACTGACGTTTCCTTATTGTGTTAAGCGATCTGACAGCAGCGACGTCGCAGGAACGCTGCAGTAAATGACTCGCTATTCTGTTAAAAAACCTGCACCGCACCTGCACATTTCCTGCAATATAATAGTATTCTGATAAATTGTTTTGACATTTGTATACCGGTGACAGAAGTTTTGAAGGAGTTTATTTGCAGTTTTGTTAACGTTAGTCTTGAGCAACTTTTGTAAAGTGAAATTAATATTCAGAAGCTGTGATTTATTTCACAAAACATTTGTTTTGTTTTGGGAGATGGTTGTGGAAATATATGATTAAATAAAGCTTCTTTTGAGAAATACCTCCACACCGGCAATCAAGGGTAATGGGGCTTGAAACTACAGGAGTCAATATTAAGTAAAAATCCAATTTATTTCATTGAAATATGAGAACACGATAGGTGTTAAGTAGTTCTTTTGAAGGATACGCACAGTTGCAGCGTAGTTGCAGTGCCGGAAATTTTAATAGAATACACGTATTAGCACTGCACTATTCCTACACGACTCACGTGACAGGCGTAAACGTGCAGTTGCAGTTATTTAGCAGAATTGGCCTAGTTTTACGTTACGTTATTTACAATTTCTTTATACAATTTAAAACCTGTATAAAAAGTTTAAAAAAACGTCGTACGCCACTGTAGTCATGATCATTGACAATTCGACATGTAGTCTTTCCCATTAATCTCTTCACGCCGTGTCTCTTGTGGGGTTAGCAGAGAGAAATCCATCGCCATCCGCCGCCATCTGGAACAGAAACCGCATGCCCCCACCACCGTCGTTGTTACCACTGACCTGGTCGTCGCTGTTGGTGGTCATTGCTGCTGCTGCGACAATTAGCGGGCTTGCAGTTTCTGTTCCAGAGGGCGGACGACTGCAGCAGCCGATGCACAGACCACCGGAGCAGCTATGGCAGTATGTTGTATTATAACTAACGGTAGTCGGTGGATGCCGGCCAGCGCTAATCCGCATGAACTAATTGGTGGCGGAAACACACAAAGCAGGTTAAATCAAATTGCATGTAAATTTGACTTTCGCAAAATAACGCTTGAATCTATTAACTAAAACTCAATTGTTAAAATGTTTGTTTTTTTCTGTCTGTTTGTTAATCGCAGAAACGACTTGAACGTTTTTGACGGGAACGGAGACCATTTTCACTGGCAGATAGCTGTTGGAATAAGGAGTAACATAGCTACTTTTATTTTTTAGTAAAAGAATTAGGGTTCCGCAGAATGAAGGAATGAAATTGTGAACAAATTCCAATTTCACGCGCACAAAGTCGCGGGGGTCCGCTAGTCTACATAAATTTATTGTATTATGACTACGATTTGAAAAAAGATCGATATTTCTTTGTCAGCATTTCTTCGCGTACAGTATTTTTTTAAATTCTGGTACATTGATTAAACCGTATGAAAACTATTAAAAATTAATAAGATATGATGAAATTTTTATCCAAAAAAATTAAAACGTGTCTAAGTGCCCGAGAGGGCTCAATGTCAAAGCAAGTGTGTGTCTTCCGATCTGAACATCCACAGGCACCTATTTTACATCATGAGTCTTCACCCGTGAGCTTGCACTTGAACGTGAGTGAGTTGTACGTGAAAAATCTAGGTCATCTAATCAGTTGTGGTCCTTTCGGGAACCCATATTACCTATGAATATATAATAAGTCTATTTATTAAGTTAAGTCTATTTATTTTTGGCGCAGTGGTGAGACGCGTTGTTACGCTACTTTGACACCAACGCTCGTGGGTTCGATTCTCACACAGGACAAACATTTGTGTGCATGAACATGTCTGTTTGTCTTGGTCTGGGTATTTTCTATGTATAATAAGTATGTATTTACAAAAAAAAAAAATATTTACGTATGTTTATCAGTTGTCTAGTACCCATAACACAAGCTTCGCTTACTTTGGGGCTAAATGGCGCTGTGTAATTTGTCCGCCAATATTTATTTATTTATTCGTAGCCATATACGCTTCCATCGCTTCCCGATCTTCTCTCGTACTCTGTACGAGGGCAAACCACAGGGCTTGTTCTTTTTACTACGACGGGAGGCATACATGCATACGGTAAATGTAAAGCGGTTACTATAGCTTATAAACGCTTGTACTACATTGAGCATCACTCGCGCGATGCCACCTCTGCTGAAACACCCAGACCCCTACACATAGACATGTTCATGCGCACAAATATTTGTCCTGTGGGAATCGAACCCACGTGTCAAAGTCGGGTTACGAACCGATGCGTCATCGAGCTCGTAGCTGGTATGTCATTGTACTCCTAATAAACGGCTGGACCGATTTTGATGACATTTTTCTAGTGTGTTTAAGTGGATTCGATAATGGTTTAGGTTCACAATTGGATCCAATAGGTTTCCATATTTCCGGATTCCAAGACTCTTTGTATTTATATTCGGACACAGCAACGTCTGCACGGGTCCGCTAATTACTCGTATCTTATATCAACGCTCAGACTATCAACCAAGCCACAATAACCTTTAGTTCTGAACGAGAAGCTCGAGATAGCCCATCAACAGATAGGCTGCGGTAGACAATGTTCAACCCGCATGTGCGGTTAGAACGACACCATCGGTCAACGGAACCCCAATAAATAAATACGTGGTTCCTTTAGCTTCTCATTCTTTGATATCAGTGCTTCCGTCGGTAAATCGTTAGGGTTGCGACGAACAACCATAATGTCAAGTTTATCGGCCCTAGGTTTTAGTTTAGCTCGCGTTGCCTAGATGTGCCTAATCTAGATGCCATAACGTTGAACCTGACACGAAATTTATTACTGTTTCAGCTGAAATACCGTAATAATATGCTTTTGGTGTATAGTTTATTGCTTTTATTATTTTAACTTAAACCTTTCATGTATATATACGTTTTACAAAATGATTTTAGGGACGTAAGAAAAAACTGCTTTTTCTTATGTCCCTAGTTTTATTAATCAGAGGGAGACTTTGTACAAACGTCGTCTGCGTGGGTACCTCTGTCTCACCTCACACCTATTTCTACCCTTAATCAGCTATATTTATATAGTGAGATATGGCAGAGAAATTACTGGGTACTGTGACGAAACATCCTTAGTTCCCAAGATTGGCAGAGCGCGAGTAACATTCCCGTGGTGTTGCGACCGTCAATAGGCTGCGGTGACCGCTTAACATCTAATGCAGGCCGCATGCTTGTTTGCCAATCTAGTTGTATAAAAAAAACCTACCTTCTAATTCTATAACAAAATAAAAACTTATGCAAGTAGGTAAAGGTTAATAGGTATATACAATAATATGCGCCACCATAAGGCATGGAGGAGGACTTTTAAGTCACATGGTCTATGATATTTTTAATGCCATTAACAGTCATAACAATCTTCCAGGGAGTTGTTACTTGGCTGCGGTTTTCTGTGAGGCGGAATTATCTCCCCAATCGGGCTGTTTTAATGCGCTACGTCCCTTTAAAACACCTTTAAAACAAACGTATACTTATGAATGTATGTCTGTTTGTTTTGGTCGGGTTTGGTGAATACATATATGACAATATAGAAATGTGTCTTGTGTGGGAATCGAACCCACGAACGTTGGTATTAAAGTAGTCATTGCTAACCACTTAGCCACAAGGCTCGTCAAAATTCAGATCATTAATTTCGTAGTTCTTGTATACAGCTCCACCTAATAAAAGCCTGTAAAAGGGTAGGCATATCTATCGTGGTTAGCATGGTGACTTTAACAGCAAACGTTGTGGGTTCGGTTCCAGCACAAAATGAACATTTGTGTGCATGAACATGTCCGTTTGTATTAGTCAGATTTTTCTGTGTATTATAAGTATGTAATTACAAAATAGAAAACGTATTTATTTATGTATATATTCGCCAGTTGTCTAGTCTCCATAGCACAATTTTAGATAGCGTTGGAAATATTTATATATTTCTCTTCATATTTTTTTTGTTTATACTACGTCGGGAGTTTGAGAGGCATACAAGCATACGGCCCACCTTATGCAAAGCGGGTACTGTAGCCTATTAACGGTTGTAACATATGAAAACGCTTGAGATATATTAAGTATCACTCTCGCGATGCCTCCTCCGCTGCATACACAGCAACTCCTTGGGAGCTTACCGGTGACCTCACTCACACGCAGGAACACAACAACCTTCTAGGGAGTTGTTATTTGGCTGCGGTTTTCTGTGAGGTGGAAGTACTTCCCCAGATGGGCTGCTTTGATGCGCCCTACCTCTCTTAAAACATCCAGACCAAGACAAACAGACATGTTCATTCACACAAATGTTTGCCTTTTTGTGAGAATCGAACCCACGAGCGTTGGTGTCAAAGTCGCGTCATTCACACAAGTGAGGGTAAGTACAGAGAACTGAGCTCCACATGACTCGGTTCATGCACACCTCATTCGTTTCCCTAACTCTCATATCTCTTTTCATGTACGCTCGCCGGTTTCTGACATCATCTACTGATAAAACACGACCATTTTAGTCGTGGTAGGTGAGTCTTTGCCTTGACTCAATAGCTCAGTTGATATACAACCAACCTATTATCCTACGGTCCCATGATCGGATCCTGGTGTAGGTACTTCCAACTAAATTAGTGCTTTCGAATTTCTGTTATTATCACTTGCACGGCGGTGAAGGAAAACGTCGCGAGGAAATGTCTAAGAAAGTTTATTTCGGAAGACATGTGACCTAATCTAAAACACAACTGATTTTCCCTCTGGATTGTGGACATCTGAAGACAGTCACTGTATGTAAAAATCAGCATCTTCGCCAAATCCTTAGCTCAGGTAGCGCGCCCCGTTATGAAAACATAATGTATATTCGGAAAAATATAAAGTTGTATTCAAAATTCAGAGTAAATCTTAGAAGCAGAAATAAATTGCGCATGCCGATACATCGGCTTGCTAAAGACCAGTAAATCTTTTGTTGTAAATTGTATTCGATTCTATAACAAATTTCCTGAAACAATTCTGTTCTATCCTAATAATGTCTTCAAAAGGCAAATCAAAAATATTCATTGTTTTTTTTTTTTTTTTTTTTCTTTCTTTGGGCTTATTATACTCGTAGATTCGATGAATATCTAACTGACAAAGATGCGTGAAAATGACTCAGCACATTTTTTTTCATTATTACAAAAAATTGTCATTATTATTTTATCACTCGATACAATCATTAATGATGATTGTGGGCAGACCTCCACAACCCAGATCTTTCTTAGGTTAAGGTCACACGTCTTTCGAAATATAATTTCTTGGACGTGTGAGTTTCCTCACGATGATTTCCTTCACCGCCGAATAAGTGATAAATATGTACATAAATCCGAAAACACGAATTTAATGGTACATGCCCCGCCAGGAATCGATGCTGGGACCCGGTGGTCCACTTTATCCACTGGGCCATCACTGCGTGCTATATTTATGTTTTCATAAATATAGTAGGTACTATCGTACTATAGTAAGCATTTGTCCAATCGATGGTGGGTATATATATATATATATATATATACAAGTCTATTTTTATTAGTGACAACATGTATTTTTTGTCAACAATGTAATTCTATTATTAACGCCACAATTATGTCAAATTAGCGGAAGTAACCTATTATTTTACGAGGTAACTAGACGTTTACCACGTCTGTGTACGCACGTATCAGACCACGAAGGATTATTTCATAAAATAATCCTTCCTTAGAGGAGTAGAACCCCGTGGTCGGGAGGTTAGCAATGACTTAACACCAAGGCTGTTGGGTTCCATTCCCACACATTTTTATGAGAGGTAGGGCGCATAAAATTAGTCTGGGAAATACCACCAGGCAAATAATAACTTGTTGGACGGTTGCTGTGTTTCTGCGTGTGAGTGAGGTCACCAGTAAGCTTCTAAGGAATTGCTATGTTAGCAATAGAGTTGGCATCACGCGAGTGATGCTCAATATATTGCAAACGTTCATATTCTACGGCCAACCACGTTGAATAAAAAAAACATTAAACACACTGTGTCTACGAAGATGTCAGTTTCTCTTGGTCTGTATGATTTTAAGAGATGCATTGCACATCAAAACAGCTTGACTGACGACGTCCATCTCACAGAAAATCGCAGCCGAACTCCATGGAGGGTTGTTGTGTTCCTGCGGGTAAATGAGATTATAAGTTCGCTCCTAAGGAGTTGCTGTGTTTGCAGCAGAGAAGTGGGCCATATGCTTGAATGCCTCCCGGCATTGTATTGAATAGAGAAGAAAGCTAATGCTTGTGCTAATGCTTTCTTCTCTATCAGATTTCTTCAGTTACATACTCGTATCTACCTAGAGGCTCGGCTAATACAGCAGTCTTAGATTTCAAGGATTTGTTTTCAGTGTGCCCGACAATAAACAGGTATCCTAAGCTATAGATATTTGCATCAATATATCCTTGTAAGCTCTTCAACCCTCTTTTTGAAGACCTTTCCGCTCTCTAGAGAAGAAGTAAACTCTTAGGATAACCTTGGTAGGGAGTTCATTCCACAACGATTCTCGGAACCAGAACGGAACAGAATTTTTTTTGGAAGTATTTCTTACATAGTTTAATTATTTACTATTACGTGTCATATAAAAAATCAAAGAAACGTCTGGCTTTGGTCTATTGTGGAGATCTGAAGGCAGTCGCTGAATGTCAAAATCTGTAACATAGACTCATTTTGTAAAAAGAGTGATACTCATAGCATAAATACTAGATATAAGCATAATCTTGTATTACATGCAAGCCGTCTCCACAAAATAAGTAATTCTTTTATGGGGCAATGTATACGGTCCTATAACAAACTTCCCAGCAATATAAGACAATTGTCAATAAACAAATTTAAAACTACTATTAAAGCCAAATTGTGTAGCAGGGCATATTATAAAGTATTTGACTATATTAATGATAAAAATGCCTGGGAGTGAGTCGATCCAATTATAATGTAATTAATAAAATATGTAAATTTGTTTGGATACCAAAAGAGGGATGCCTGAGTTTTTTGGCAGTATTTTTATCAGTGCTCACCTAGTCATGAACTGCACGGTAGGGAAAAAATTGTGACGATTCCAAACAAATGTAGCCATTTTTACGGAATAAAAAGATTTTGACTTTGACTTTGTATCTTCGCCAAATCCTTAGGCTTAGATAGCGGACATTAGGATTGAAGTCTAATGGATTAGGAAACATGATAACGCAAAGAAAAAAGAAACAAGATACTCATAATGCAGCAATGATAATTCGAGTAGATCTGTCTGTCATTATATCATGGAACTTGATGAACTGAAATTATATTGTTACAAAAGTGTACAATGATGAGTGAAACCATCTTTGATGATGAGTTGATATGAGATGCAAAAGAATGTATAACTATTTTGTTTTATCTAATCGAAACGAAACGAAACAATGTTATATTTGTGAATTAACTTTACACACCTCATACAAATTTTCCCATGGTCATTTATATTACGTAGGCACATGTGTATGTACGAAAAGACTGTTGGTATTATAGTCACTATACTATTTTGCACTTGTATGTTTTGCCATACGACCGAAATAGTTAGTACCACCTACAGGTATGGCTGAAGGCACATACTATAATTAACCTCTTGACTGCGCATGGAGAATGTAGTGTTTAACTTTAATATCTCAGTGATTCGAACCAGTAGTGGGAGAATAGCCTAACCGATAAATGACGTGATGTGGATCCGTAAATTAGCTAATTCTATCGTACCACTAAAAGTGGAACGCCTTGCCTGCTCATGTGTTTCCTCCACCCACATGAGCAGGCTACTTTTTATAACCACACCGCTCGCCGACGGCGGGGAGTTCAAACAAACAATCAAACGAAGCGTGAAGAAGCACCTTGCAGGCCAGCATGGCAGCGTCAACTGACAGCACACTGTAGTCTTTTGTCAGTTGCCAATATATAAAACAAAACATATTATCACGATTGTGATATTATAATGATCCTTATTACATTACTACTTTTTTTATACAACGTCAGGAGGCCTGCAAACATACGGCCCATCTGATGGTAAGTGGTTACTGTATTTATTTACTACACTGTAGTAAATCGACTCTCGAACAGATCCAGATCCACATAAACATGTTCATGCACATAAATGTTTGTCCTGCGGTAATCGAACCCACGAGCGGTGGTGTCAAAATAGGGTAACTAAGCACTGTGCCACCGACACCCCAGAACTCGTCGAAATAATGGTACTTATTTGAAATAGAAGAAACGAGACCCAATGTAAGGATTACAGTTGATGATGAAGTGTTGGAACTAATGGATGAAATTGTATATCTTATTTGCGCTTTCAGAAGGGAATAGTGTAAATGAAGCTTTGGGAAAACTTCTTAACGGTAAAAGCTTGAGCCAGAAAATAAAACGTAAAGCTTGTAAACCGCGTTCGCAATGAGAACGTAAGAAACAGAGTGGGTCTGGAAGAGAGTGTCGGTGTCAAAATAAGAAGAGACAACAACGGAGCATCCGTTGGTTCAGAAATGTAGAAAGAATACAGAAAGAAAGAATCACGAAACAGAAATTTGTGGAACCAATCATATTAGCATTCATTTCCTTAGCAATCCAGCGCGGGAACGCCGCCTACGTTATCACCTTACCTGAAGGATCCAATTTTTTTAAATATTTTTTAGTAGTTTAGGTAATTTTAGATTGTAGTTGGATTTTTAATTCGGATACTATTATTTATATTAATTTTTTGGTCGACAAATAAAATGTTTTGTATAACCCATTTTAATTGAAAGAATTCAAATTAAAAACTTTATTGATTGAATTAATATTTTTTCTTCATTAGATAACTGAAAGTCAGCGTGTATGAAAAAAGCTATGAATAGTAAAATACAAATCATTTGACTGTGCACTCACAAAAACGTTGTGTTTTAGCGCCAAAATATCTCAGTGATTCGACTATACTGACCATTAGGAGAAAATTTTAATTAATAAGCCAATAAATGTCGCGATGTTGATCCGCGAAGCTGCTAGATAAGCGCATTCTACGTTGTCCCCTGACCCGTAGCGGTAAATTTAGTTACTACGTAACATCGATCTCATTGGCTCTCCATAGGTTATTTCATGGGATTCAGTCATGCAGCACTCGGTTCCCTAGGTATGCCTAATCTTCAATGACTTAGCGTGAATATGTAGATAATGGACAATCCACGATTGGCTATTGACTTCTAAAATATTCATAACTAGCTACTCGACCCAGCTTCGCACGGGTGATCCAATCGTTACCAAACTTCACAGGATCACCTGCTGGGCTAACCTGAAGATTGACTGAAAATTTCATTTAAATCTGCCCAGCCGTTTTTGAGTTCTCTATGGGCATACAGACAAACATTCATTTTTATATATAATATAGATAGATGTTGGGCAATGACGCAATCGCACAAGTTGATGCGTAGTCTCAACCCGCTTGTCTCGTGTTAATTTGTGCTAATTAATTGAAGTTTTGTCCATTTGTTCCGGTTCGTGACGACGAAATCGATCTAATGATAACCAAGTAGTCTAGTAACTATTGTATTTTAACACTTTAAACCAACAATTCCTGTATTATATATGTATTTAAACATATTTATTTTTTTCAAAAAATAATCCGACTCCAATAACAGTCTAAAAGGTACAAAATAATTGCTTTGTTTCTTTAAATGACTATAAACAATTATTATTTTTATCAGAAGGTGATGTCAGGAGCCCCAGGAACCGACGAGCGTGCATGAAGGGAGCTATGAATGTCACAGAGGCGAGTGAAGTATGTAAGGACCGCGTCTTATGGCGCTCGGTTCTCTCTGCCTACCCCGCAAGGGACCTGGCCTGAAGATATACATACAATACAAACATACATGCAAACAATTGTTATAGTGTCTATTTGTACTGAAACAGAAATTATAATAGAAATATATTTTTAGACTACTTAGAATAAAATCAGTGTATTACAACAATAATACAGTTATTGTTCTTTTGGAGTCGGTGCCGTCAGACCGCACATGGAGTACTGTAGTCACCTTTGGACGGGAGCACCTGGATACCAGCTAGAACCATGCGATTCGGTTCAGAGACGAACTGTGAGAATTATTACACACGGTGTCAAGTCCTTAAGTTTAAGGAGAGGTATTGCCGCCGTTTGTGTGTTCTGTCGATTGTACAACGGGTTGTGTTCTGAAGAATTGCGTGATATGATGCCGACAGCTTATTTTAAAACCGCTCCGCTCGCCGACTGTGAGGAGTTCGCCCTCACACGCTGGAACCGCAATGGCTGAGTACTGTGCGATTCCAGAGAAGTTTTCTTCCGAGAACTCTTACGTTGTGGAATAAACTCTCAAGCTAGGGTTTCCAAAGGAACTACAGCATGGAGCTCTTCAAATACAATACCACTGAATGACATATTTTCCCAGTTAATTTGATTTAAAAACCAAACTACTAAGAATTTTTTATGAGACAATTCTGAAGCTCCTTTCCTTTCGATTAACTTTTTTTTTCAAATTTGGTTTATAAACGGAGTTTTGGGGTAACAAACACAAAAAAATTAAAATACTACCGAGTTCATAACATCCTCCTTTTTTTAGTCGGTTAAAAAAAGAATTATGCCTCGTTTATGCGCATATTTTGACACTCGCAAAGGAATCAACCTATAGGGTACTTCCCGTTGACCTAGAATCATGAAATGGTAAGGTAAGAAGCAATGTCATGTAGCCCAAGTAAAGGAAAAAATACCGAATACCGTACATTTGTGGTTCTGTCATAAAAAAATACTCATACTGCGACAATAATTTGCGAAAATATTTTTTTACAGAACCCTCGGTGCGCGAGTCGGACTTGCACTTGACGGGTTTCTTAATGAAGTAATGTAATCTTAATAAAATTTACAAGCAAAAAATAAATAAAAAATGATTCTATTCGAAATGGAAGGAGGCCACTCCTTTGGCTTTGATACGTCTGTACGGCTTTAATCTGTCTGGCCACGAATCTATGGATTTACGCATTATTTCCATGGAAAATTTAGCCACTGTTTGCTTTAGAGATTTCTTAACGTGTCGTTTCAAGCAGGCCATGTCCTCTAAAACTGACCATAATTTGTAGTCTAAGGGGTTCAGGTCTGAGCTAGACGTGGGCCTTCAGCTCTTATAAAGTGCAGAACGTTATTTTCGAGCCAGGCTCGGGTAGTTTGTGCCTTGTGACTAGGTGCAGAGTCCTGCTGGAAAGTCCACGGCATAAAAAGTTTCACAACACGATCCAAACCAGTCTCTTGGTACACTTTTGAAGAAGTCTTAACTCCTTTTTCAAAAAAATGAAGCTTTGTGACTCCTTGATAAGAAACCCCCCACCAAACCATTACAGACGCAGGATGATGACCACGTTGTACCTTTCCGATCACTTGGCCGGCTTCTTTAGAACTGTGAGCGTACACTTTGACATTTTGCTTGTTATAGTACCTACTCTGCAATCGTGAAAATTTTTGAAGTGAAAACTTCTTTAGCGGCGTTGTGCACTTTTTGGGATGAGTAAAAAATGTTAAACTCGCGTCAGGACACCTGACCGTAAGATTTTGGTGAGAATTAGAACTTAAGTTCGAAGCAGCGCTAAAACATTAGTTACCTCTAATTAAACAATTAAAACATGAAGCGCTAGATCGTTCATAGGGCATTTTCTCGCGACCAAAACGTTGTAAGCGCCATGACATTCTTGGCGCTTACGCGTTTCATTCAACGTAGTGTATCAACATCGCTGTTTGGTTTAAGCGGCGCAGGGCTTGCGCGAGTCTGCGTGTGTGTTTGAGTTTTAGAGATTGGCGATGATGATGCTGGTAATGATGATGGTAAAAGAGTCGTTGAAATTATGGATGAAAGTTCATAAACTTTTTAATGTAAAATAATTGTAATAGTTTTGAAGTGTTAAAATTTTAATGTAATATAAATTGTCATGTTTGTGTACGATAGCGCATTAAATGAATAATGTATTTTACCACATACATGATAGTACTTTTATACTGATAAATAAAGCAATTCTTGCGAAATTATTCCCTAACCATTCCAAAATATTCAAAAATGCACAACGTTAATGTTCAAGTTTTCACTTCTGCCGGCACTCCCGGAGTGCAACCCGTTTTTTTTTCATCACTGTAGGTAGAGCATATCCTGATCTGTTCGATATTATATGTGCTTTTCACCTGCGTATCGGGACAGAAGGCGTTTTGATCGATCCACTCTCTTTAACTGTAGGAATGAATTTAGGGCATGTCCTGTATACCGACGATAAGCGCCGAGCTTCAGGTCTTGTTTTATTATACGCGACTGAGTCCTAGCGGGAATTTTCATTTCACAGATTTTTTGTTTCCTAATGGGGTTTCGTCGAATTCTGGCTTTAACAGCCTTTGTAGTTCTAACAGCTCGCGGTCGCCCCAATCTTTCATGGTCTTCAACAGAGGAAGTGTTGGTTTACTGTCGATAGTACGACATACAAACATACGAGTGATACCAAACTTTTGAAATGTCTTGAATATGACCGACGGCTCCATACCCACTTTGTGCTAGGCATCCTTCCACAAAGTGGTCTGCTGCAACTGCAATCCTGTTTTCTTTAATACCCCATTCCGTATTGTAATTTCATATGTATAATTTTTTTATACTGCGACGGATAGCAAAGAAGCATACGGTCCGCCTGATGTAAAGCGGTTACCGTAGCCTATTAACACTAGCAACAAAAAGAATGTCGCTAGCGCGTTGCCACCTCCGCTGTCAACACAGCAACTCTTCATCTTCTGGTGACCTCAATCACTCGCAGGAACATAATAACCCTCCACGGAGTTGTTAATTGGCTGCCGTCTTCTGTGAGGTGGAGGTTCTTCCCCAGTCGGGCTGACATCGTGCCCTACCTCTCTTTCGTTGACATGGAACCACTTACATCCCATGTTACACATGTATGTAAAGTTTTTAATATAATGGACGCGTTCGAAATTCAAAATAATTAAAGTGTTGAAAAAAAGAAAAGTTTCTATGTAACAGCATTTATGGCCAGACTAGTTACAATTATTTATGTATAATAATCAAAATTTGAAGTCATTGAAGAAAATAAAAAATATCTGCAAAAAAAATTTATTAAAATAATAAACTTTGTCAACTTGTTCATCCCGCTTGTGCACATGATATGGGATAATTAAAGATATATATATTTTCTTTTATTTATCCCAAAACGGCAGCAATGCGTCAAATACCAGCTAGTATTTTATATTTTGTAACTAAGTAGCTATTCCGAAATAATGAGTTTTTCTTCTTGACCCCATCGGGGCAAATAGGAAACTTATTTCATTTTATCGCCATTAGGTACAATAAATTGAGGGTGAACGAAACTGTAAATTTCCTCATGACCATTGACTAAAATGTTAGTGTTTTTTTTTTTCGCCCATGAAAATTGAAGACCCCCACAAGATGGACTAACCCACACCTGGGTATGCATTAGTCATTCTTCCGTGAGGGGCACCCTCCGGAAAACGGAAAGGAGGAGGTGAAATCTTTCAAAGATACCATTTCGTGCGAACGAACTGGTTATGTCAGATTTCCACTGACTAAAACACCTGGGACTGCCTTTAGCCGGGAAGGCCATAGAGGCTTCATCTGAAGCGATCACCCCAGGGGAACGGGGTGACGCAAGCGTCACTCTGAAAAGAGCATACGCTTAGAGAAGAGTCGACTTCCTCCTGAGGACGTCGACTCTGGATCCTAAAAGCGACTTACCGAGCGACCAGAAGGGTGCTCACATGGTGGAGGAATGTTAAAGTGTGATTTTCAATCGAATTACAGATTTTGGTTTGATATTGATATTTTACATGAAAGATATAGGACAACATTGTATAAAAATAGAGAGCTAGATGGCGTCGTTACGCATGTCACTCTAACCGAACACGCAGGTTAAGCAACGTCAACCGCAGCCTGTCTATGGATGGGTTTATCTATCTCGATTTTCTCTGTGCTCGGAGGGCACGTTGCCGTCGGCTCCGGGTGTTGTCAATAGATGACAGTCGTTAAGATAAGTCAATGGCCCTCGGGCGGTTTGGAAACACTGGCCTCCGCTAATCCGCAATTGAGCAGCGTGGTGGAGTATGCTCCAAACCCCTGCGGTTGAAGGGAGACCCGTATTCCTGCAGTGGGATGAGTAAGGGTTGATGTGGTGTATAGTATTGTTATTTTTTTATTAACAATTACTACCATCTAAGCTGCCTTGGTGATCGCAGGGAACTATATAAATATAAAATGAATTATGTGTTGATTATGTTTACGTTTAATTTTACCATATAAAAATAAATGCCAGACTTCCAATTAAATATACTATAATTTTATTTTCCATCAATCCCAAGTGACAAATTGAACCAAAAAGGGATCTTATGAAAAAAGGGATCTAAAGGAAAATGACATCCCGTCCCATGGTCTATACGCCTGGGTGAGAATGGGTTAAACCCGAAATAACGATGTGAAACTGATAAATTTATTTAAAATTGCGACTTTTACACAGTTATTATAACGTCCCCTATAATGTAGGAACATGAAAACATTTAGGGTTCCGTACTCGATAATATTCGAGGGTTCACAACAATTTCACTTCAGGCAGATCATAGTTAGCTATCCGATACTTTATACAAAACATATACATATAAACGCGGGGCAGTAGTATCCCGGTGGATAAAGAACGAATCTATTAACAGATTGGTCCCTGGTAATCTATCAATCTATCTATAACTTCACGCCATTCGCTTACGATCCCTGGTAATACCAATAAATTCGCGATTTAGGATTTATGTACACATTTGCTATTGTCACTTGCTCGACAGTGAAGGAATATATCGTGAGGAATTCTGCACATAAAATAAATTATATATTTTTTTTATTAGAAAGACATGGGACTTACTTAAAACTAAGAGAGGTCGTGTTTTCCTTATGGATTGTGGAGATCTGACAACTGTCGCTCCATGTCAAAATCAATACCTTCGTCAAATCCTTAGGGTAATGTAGAGGATCCCACCAATCGTTTGTAATAAGGAAACGGGATAACGCTTCGAAGAAGAAGAATAATATATAAACGCCTTAAATAATTGTACAAGCACTGCTGACGTTTGACTACTGAAGCTATTTGGTTTAGAATAGATTCACCACACTTCCAAAATTAAAAATAATATAATTGAATATTTATTTCACCAATAATTGAATACATAAAACAGACAATTATTATAGCAGTACCCTGGTCCAAAAAAAACTGCCAACCGATACTTACTGAGAAATTCATGTTTTTATTTCGCTTTTAATATATATGTATTCTTATATTCGTTACACTTTCAAATTATTAAACCAATCATAATAATAATTCACATTTTGTGAATGCGTATAAAATCTTTGTGTTTCTGACAACACCCAGTATATAAATTTTGGTAAACGGATTTCAAGATGGGAGAGTCTTTGACGAGCTCGGTGGCTCAATCGTGAATGACGCGACTTTGACACCAACGCTCGTGGGTTCGATTCCCATACAAGGCAAACATATGTGTGCATGAACATGTCTGTTTGTCTTGGTCTGGATGTTTTAAGAGAGGTATGGGGGCATCAAAGCAGCCCGTCTGGGGAAGTACGTTCACCTAACAGAAAACCGCAGCCAAATAACAACTCCCTAGAGGGTTGTTGTGTTCCTGCGTGTGAGTGAGGTCACCAGTAAGCTCAAAAAGAAGTTGCTGTGCAAGCAGCAGAGGAGGCATCGTGCGAGTGATACTTATATATCGCAAGCGTTAATAGGCTACGGTACCCACTTTACATCAGGTGGGCCGTATGCTTGTATGCCTCCCGACGTAGTATAAAAAAAAGAGTCTGCAACTCTCATCACATATCTTCTTCTTCATTCTTGGTATTAATCTAAGCCTACGGATTTGATTTTTACATGGAGCGACTGCCGTCAGACCTCCACAACCCAGAGGAAAAACAAGACCTTTCTTAGGTTAGTGTAGTGTAGGAATCCTCACAATTTTTTCCTTCACCACCGAGCAAGCCAGGATTCAAACCAGGTACCGTCGTGTAATACGCTGGTTCTTATCGACTAAACCATCGCTAAAATAAAGATCAAAATCAGTAAAGCCCATTTTACAAGTCACATACTTGTGAAAAAAACTTAATGGTTATTATTTATTTATTTATTATATTTATTTAACAAAAGTACGTACAATAGGAAAGCCTAAAAAAAAGTTAAAGTATTGTTTAAAGTTAAAAAAATTATTTTATTCTGTGTAAAAATTTCAACTGTCTATCTATCATGGTTCAAAATATCCACCTATGGGAGACGGACGGACAGACAGATGTACCTTAGTAATAAGTTTCCGTAAGAACCTCTGTGTACGGACCCCTAAAAACAGAGACGTTAAATAGATAAATTAGAAATAACAATAACCTAGATGCCTTTCAAGATCTCCAAATGGTATTTAGCACCTACTATCCCTACTATCCCACCGCTTTTTGAGATTAAACCTCTTCTTGGGTTCTTGAGGCAAACGAAAAGGACAATTGTAAAAGTTAATAGATTCAGGCGTTATTTTGCGAAAGTCAAATTTACATGCAATCCCATTGCCGTCCCTAGGGACGTCGGAGCGACGGACGACGTCCCTAGGGACGGCACTGCGATGAATTTGTCACTTGTAGCATGTTATTCTTACGATTAACGTCTACAACGCCCGATGATGCCTCGTGGAGAGGCGAAACATGTGACGCAGCGACGACCAGGCCAGTCGTGGCAGCGACGGTGGTGGAGGGGGCATGCGGATTCTGTTCCAGATGGCGGACGACCGCAGCAGCCGAGGTAGAGACTACCGGAGCAGCCATGGCAGCGTCGGCATGTTGCACTTACTAACAGTAGTGGGTGGGTGCCGGCCGGCGTCAGGCCGCATGAACTAATTGGTGGCGGAAGCACACAAAGCAGGTTAGATCAAATTGCATGTAAATTGTAAAAGTTTCTAATACCAAATTTCATTAAATTTGCCTCATGTCAAATCATTCAACCATGAGTCAAATTGCGAAGGTCTAGAATTAAAAAATAAAATATTCCCGTCAGAATCGCCTCCTAAAAAGAAACCTTGAAAATCTGATCAGCCCTTATCACATGACGAGCAATTTTGAATAAAACGTGAACAAAGCAATTTGTACAATGTCTTATTATATTAAACGGGTTAATTTATATATAGTATATTCAGATAAGGTTATGCTTTTTAAATTTATGTATACCTACAGGCGGCTTTCCTGAAAAAAAACACGGTTATAAACAAAATAAAAACCGGACAAGTGCGAGTCGGATTCGGATCGATGGTTCCGTACAACCCTTGGTCCGACTTGCATTTGGACATTAAGTAGATAACATTGCTCAAGTTCACAAATTATGAAAGCACCAAACATAGCTTTTACGAAAATAATTGATTGAGGGAGAAACTTTATTTCGCCGTTGGACAACTGCTGTCCTCATACATCGACATAGATTGTGGTTATTTTACTAACTGCAAATAAGTTTGTAATCGCAAAATATATTATTTGTTTGTTTTATAACTTTATTGCATTATTTACAATTATAATTACAAGTAGAAGAATTACATGATTTGCAAAGGCGGGCTTATTCCTTCGAGGAATCTCTTCCAGCCAACCATTGCTTTAGAGTTCCTGAATGGAGCAATGAACGGCATTGAGAAAAAGAGGTGGGAGAGAGTAAATATGAAAAAGGACAAAAAAACGCATAACATAAATAACGAACATACACATTATATAAATACTAGTATACATATATCTTAAATAAATAATAGTATATCTACCTAACCTCAATTCGGTGCGGGAGTATCATGGAACTTGTTTAGTTTCCTTTTAAAGGACTCCCAGTCTGTGAAAGCCTAATTTCCAAAGGAAGTGCGTTCCACATGCGTGCAGCTTGTACCGTGTATGAGTACCAAAAAGTATTTGTAAGTGTGATCGGGACCTTCAGTTAAGAATTTCCGCTACGCCGTAAACGTTCGTCTACTTTCCGAAAGTGAATCCTTTCCCAGAGATATATTGGAGAAGAGGGGTTGAAAAGGACAATGTATAGAGAGGTGAGAATGTGGATGTTACGACGTTGCCTAGTCACCAGTTAAGCTACTGCCGAAACTGAGAGACATGGTCATGTTTACGAAGACCAAAAACTAAATATCGAATTGCTTGATTTTGAAGTATGTCTAATTTATCCAGTAATTCTTCTGAAGGATCAAAAAAGGCTACGTCGACATAGTTAATAAGGGGTAGGAGAAGGAAACGAGCCAGCATCGCTTTGGTATTCACAGGGAGAACGTTTTGAAGGCGTCTTAATGAATGAAGTCCCCAAGACAAAGGTTTGGTCCATGACAATTCCCAGGTTCCTCACCGTAGAGCAATAAGGTGTCACTGTGCCATTGTAAACAACTTCAGGGAATGCACCAGATTAGAATAGTGAAATAAAGTAGGGACTGCCTATTACAATGCTTTGAGATTTTGCTGCGTTAGTTTTTAAGCCAAAGTTCTCAGCCTACTCGCTAATTGCTCGGAGGTCAGAATTAATAACATTAATTAGCACTTGTGAAGTTTGGAAGAGAGGCAGCAGAGTATATTTGTACGACATCCGCTTACAGATGAAACGAGGAGGCTATATGACGTGATACCGTTGATGAAGATAGAGAATAAGGACAGGTGAAAGCACGCTACCCTGAGGGACCCCAATCCTGAATTTGCACCAGTCGGACATTGTTTCATTAAACTTTACCAATTAAAATACCATCAGAGAGATAAGATAAGAAACCAAGAGAGAGAGAAGCAGATGAGAAATTTAATTGATGAAGTGCCGCCAGCAGAATATCATGATCGCCCATAATGAAAGCATTAGAGAAGTGAAGTATTACTAGAACAGTAAGAAGTTTATTTTATTTTACGAATATCGTCGGTAATATTGATAAGTGCCGAAATAGTGCTATGACCGGTACGAAATCCCGATTGATGCTGACTACTCAAAAGATTATTTAGAGCAAGGTAACCAAAAAGTCGTTTATGCTGAAGTGCTCCAAGACTTTGGAAAGAAACAGTAGGATATTAATAGGTCGAAAATCACCGAAGGATCAGATTTGTTTTTGTGATGTACACTACTTGTGTATTTGTGGTTGGTTGGTGTACAAATTTACAGTTTTCGTATTTTTCACCTTAATTGGGTTTCATGTCATTGCTTCTTGCTAAATTTAATGATTCTTCATTAACGAGTAGTAAGTACTCTATAGGTTTTAATTCTTTTGTGAGTGTCAAAATATGCCGTATAAATTGCCGGCATATCGTTTTTTCCACTGTTCTTAGGGATTGCAGACTTAAGTATTTGATATCAATTCCAACTGGATATTTCCACGCGTTCCTGAGAAAATGTATCTTGCCAGAGGAACAGACGGATAACGAAATGAAGGGATCCGTTTTTCCTAGAGGATGCGCGAGTGAGACTTCCTGCTTTTGAAAGACTTCACGTAAAACGGTCCCTATGCTTGTTTACCTTATAAAACTTTTTGGGCGCATGTCAATAAGTGTTTCGTGCTACAAAATATGGAAATTACTTTGTCCTACATAGATGGGTATCGAACCCATTACTGAAATAGCCTTCGGAACACTTAGACAAGAAAATTATATGCTTTACTTTTGAACGATATTGTGCATTCTGAAATCTGTTTGTCTATTCTATATATAATATTATAATTACATACAATTTGAAATATATTTATTTATATTTTCAGCTAGGTGGCGCAATTAGTAACGCTACTTTGATACTAATGGTCGCAAGTTCGATTCTCATACTGGGCAAACATTTATGTGCATGAACATGTAACATGGTGTAGGCAGAGAGAACCAAGCGCCTTAAGCTGCGGTCCTTGCAAACCTCACTCGCTTCATTAACATTCATAGCTTTTCATGCACGCTCGCCACTTCCTAGAGCTCCTGACATCACCCTCTGATAAAACACGACCAATTTGGGCATGGTAGGTGAGTTTAGGTCTTCTTAGTTACATCCTTCCACTTGCGCATTGTATATCTGTATCGAGTTCTTCATCCAGCATTCTTTTTACATGTCCGAGCCAACGAAGCATACCTTTACTTTTATCTTTACATAGTTAATAGATTCAGGCGTTATTTAGCGAAAGTCAAATTTACATGCAATTTGATCTACCGTAGGCCAGCGCTAGGCCACATGAACTAATTGGTGGCGGAAGCACACAAAGCAGGTTAGATCAAATTGCATTTTATCTTTACGCCGACACTCTCTGTCTCTCAACTCTCTTTCTTACATCAACATTGCGAATGTGATCAACAAGTGTTACGCCAAGAATTTTGCACAATGCTCGCATCACGACCGCATTTATTCTGCTTTCATACTCTCTCTGCTGTACCCAGCTTACACTTCCTTTCGCTTTCATGAGAACAAATAATAATAAAATGAAGTTAGTAAGTTAAAAACTAAATAAAAATAATAATAAATTGAAGGGATAATAAAGAGAAGAAACCTCATACAATAAACGTGTTTTATTCGTCATTTTTTCATATGCGACCAATAAGCCACATAACGCCAAAACGTAGTGTTATGGCGCCTAAATATTTCAGAGATACAATCTTAAGGTCCAATAGGAGCATATTTTAACAATATGCCGATAAGTGAGAGCGACGTTAATCCGATAAATAGCCAATAAGAACTGCGCGTTCGACTTTACCTCCGACCCGATGTTGATGTTACAAAGAAAATCGCTTTATTGGTTCTCCAGAGCTTTTTTTGCACCGTTTGTACTTCGCTTATAAGATATTAATTTGCCGTTTAAGGTGGTGCAATACATAACTTCATAATATTAAAGTTGGTAAAAAATTGCATAGCACCAAAATAAGATTTGTGATCTGTATTTTTTTACCCTAAGACATAAATGTAAAGAAGAAGTATGTAAAAGTGGCTTACTATCAGTTTAGCCAAAGTCACTTGCATATGATACATTATATATGCGAATGTACATTACAGTTCCTACAAATACGGAATTCCTGTGTAATTGTTATAAAATGTCATCATAGCCGAGATATTTCCAACTCCACGCACGCACGCGTGCAGCAGAAGCCTGCTCAAGTTGTTGTTCAAAAAGGGTGATAAGACCTTTTTGAAAAACTATAGACCGATATTGCTTTTGAGATGCGTTTATGTACTGTTTTCGAGAGTCATCACAAACCGTCTCGCACGCACACTTGGTGAATTCCAGCCTCCCGAACAAGTCGGATTCCGGAAAGGCTTTAGCACCGTAGACCTCATACATCCCACAGGGCTCCGTTCTATCGCCCACCCTCTTTCTTCTGCATATCAATGACATGCTGCCACTTGGTAATATTCATTGCTATGCAGATGACAGTACGGTCCATGGGCGATATTTCGATCGGCCTGGTGCTGGTCGGACAGAAATCGGTGAGAGGCGTGAGAGTCTTGTCGTTGAACTGAATCGGGTTTTGAATCTCATTAGTAAATGCGATTCCACATAGGCTCTCTAAGCGTATTTTACCGCCTTTACCATGGCGAGTGCTCTGAAGAACTGTTTTCCCTTATCCCACCCTCACCCTTCCGTCATAGAACCACACGTGCGGGCTTGCGATGTCACAGTTCCACGGTTGAGAATATCTTTTCGCGTACCAAAAAGTTCGGCAACTCCTATCTTTGTCGTACCATTAAAAAGTGGAACGCCTTGCCTGCACATGTGTTCCCTCTTTCCTACAATATTGGATCCTTCAAACGAAGCGTGAAGAAGCATTTTGCGGGTCAGCATGGCAGCGTCAACTGACAGGATACGGTATGTTGTCAGTTGCAGTTGCTATTTGGGCTCCTCTTTCGCTTACCATCAGGCAAAGAGGGGCCACTATGCTGAACTAATATAAAAAAAAAACCTTGCCTCCGTCAGATTATACAGAAGACTGAGTAGTACAATCTGCCACATTATAATGTATAGTCCACATTCGTGAAATGTGGACTACAAAAAAGCCTGGTTCCATTGAGATATGGATGATGCTATAGTCTCTCCAGCGATGCCGAATTGACTATCGGAATCGGTAAAAGCATTGAAGTACTTGTACAGTAAGGCAACGATGTGTATCCGAGTACAGGACCAAAGTACGAAACCGATCCAACTGCAAAAAGTTGTAAGACAAGGCGATGTTATATCCCCCAAACTCTTCACTGCAGCGTTGGAAGATGTCTTCAAGCTCTTGGGTTTGAAAGGATACGTTATAAACATCAATGGCGAATACATCACTCACCTTCGATTTGCCGACGACGATATAGTTCTCGTGGCGAAGTCGCTGGAGGAACTTAGCGCGGAGCTCATGAAGAAAGGTTCTTGAATGGCATCCCCGTACCAGTACACGCAGTGTGGGACGCCCCCCACTAGATAGGGCGACGACCTCAAGAGGTTTGTAGAGAATCGATGGACGCAGGTGGCACAGGATCGAGACGAATGGGCTTCTAGAGGGGAGGCCTATGTTCAGCGGTGGACGAAGACGGGCTGAGATGATGATGATGATGACACAATAATAGTAGATAAAAATACTACATTCTTCTCTATGGAAAGAAATGCATTTTTTATACCACTAATGTGGCAATCAAGCGTACGATTTGCCTGATGGTAAGCAGTTACCGTAGCCTATGGACATTTGCAACACCAGGGGTGTCACACATGCGTTGCCGACCCTAAAATCATTTATCAACAAGATACTATAATACATGTAAAATGCTTATTTTCCGAATAGGAGAGACAAAAAAATTCAAGTACATAAGTTTTAAAAGTTATCTTGAAGCTGAGTTAGGGAAATCTTAGAAAGCTAGGCATTTTGACAGGTTTGAAATAAAATTATATTGTGATTCAGTTCTCATAATTTTATTCATTTATTTTTATTTACCTGTATTTCGAAAGTAACCTTCGGCGACGAAGAAATGACGAAAATTTCCAAATATATGTTTTTCAAACCCTCATTCAGATATACAATATGTCAGAATATTTAATATGCGATAAGTACATGTATATATAAGTCATATTATTATCAGTGAAAAAACGATAGTGTCAAATAAATTTCAATAAATATGGATACACTGTATCTATACGTTTCTAGAGATCTTTGTCACTTGGATATTAATCGACTCTACCTCGTCACAAAGCAACATATCACAGAATAGAATATAATTAATAACAAAAGACCTTCTGCAAGCCGATGTACCGGCATACGCAATTTATTCTTGCTTCTAAGATTTGCCTGATACTTGTTTACTTAGACAACCTAACTTTTTACCAATTACACTTCGAAAAAATGTTACAATATAGAGTAGCTTGATTTACAATACCCATCCCAGAATAACTAAGCGTTTAGTTCATCGACACAGGTTATTTCGGTGAGCGATAAGACCTTGTTTTAACTGCTGTAATTGCTTTAACCTGCCATGTCCAAATATAACCAAATCGGTATCAGCACAGGTGTCAGGAAATGGTCGTTAACCGTTCTGGTTCAGGTGTGTAAGGTTAAAATGTCCAATTAATCCTTGTTTAATTGTCTCTATGGTGTTGTGATTGTAGAAGGAGATTGTGATTTTGAGAGGTCGATGGCGTCGTTGCGCGTGCCACTCTAACCAAATAGCAGCAACGTCGACCGCAGCCTGCCTATGGATGAGTTTATCTATCTCGAGTTTCTCCGTAGTTCGGACGGCACGTTAAGCCGTCGGTCACGGCTGTTGTCGATAGATGACAGTCGTTAAGCTAAGTCTGTGGCCCGCAGGGGGTTTGAAATCGCTGGCCTCTGCCTATCCGCATTTGAGCAGCGTAGTGGAGTATGCTCGAAACCCCTTCGGTACAGCCAGGATAAGAGCGTCTCGTTGTTTCGGATTAAGGCGCACGCTGGGTTGGAGGGGAATGAACGCGCCGACGAACTCGCCAGGAGCGCCGCACTGGGGTTGCGGAGAAGGCCAGACGACCGCTGCCCTGTCTCATTCGTCAAGGGAATGATCCGCAAGGGAACCATTGACGAATGGGATAGGAGATACAAACAACAACAGCTTCGACAACGTAGATGTTCTTCACGAGTGCGGCAGCGGCATACGGCATCGTGGGCAAAATGGTGCCGTCGAGCATCAGTACGCAGCTCCTCTCGGGGCATGGTGGGTTCTCCACGTACTTGCACAGATTCAAGTGCGCGGATGACCCATCGTGCTTCTGCGAGCCCGGCGTAGACCAGACAGTGCAGCACATATTGTTTCGGTGTTCCGCATTCTCCAAACAGAGGTTTGACTTGGAGCAGGAGTTGGGAATGCTTGTGGTGGGGAAAAGTAGAGCAAAATTTTTAAAATACTGCAACAGTCTAGCCACAGCTGTCAGAGAACTTAACAAGCAGAGCAGCT
This sequence comes from Pyralis farinalis, assembly GCA_947507595.1. Lineage (NCBI taxonomy): Eukaryota > Metazoa > Arthropoda > Insecta > Lepidoptera > Pyralidae > Pyralis > Pyralis farinalis. The sequence goes on along the minus strand of OX382268.1, from coordinate 34,301,551 downwards.
CCACCAAGGACTAATGCTGTATACCGCGATCCCATCGGCTATACCCTGTATAGCCGATGGGATCGCGGTGGCTAGGTGGAGCTGTGAAGCTCACTGTCTCCAGTGACTGGACTGACGCAGTATGTGGAGGGAAGCTTAGAACAGTTAAAACCGTTCACCGGCGTTCTAAAATGGGCAGAATAAGAATTTTAGATAATGAAACTGAAAGATGATGAATGAAAGAATGAATTGTGGAATGGAAGAGAGTTTGATGTATGAATGTGTTTATTTATAATTGTAATATTTTAAAATTTTTGATAATCAATAAGTATGTATTAAACAAAGCCTTGTCCATGGCTAGGTTTGAAAAAAAATTAAACCCGTTCGGTTGAAGGGAGGCCGTATCCCTGCAGTGGAATGAGTAAGGGTTGATGTGATTGTGATTTTATCAATTCTAATATGTAAAACTTAATAATATGTGAAATTGTTGCACGTTACTTATCGTAGAATGGGTGGAATTGAGAAAATTTCTAGATTGTAACTTTATTTTTAATTACTTTTGCTACTACTACAGCAATTCGCTTAGTTATATGTGTCATGTAAAGATGGTCCATCTATATATATCTTCAAATTCTGAATTGGAACAATTCAAATTAGTGATTTAGAAATATCTTTTATTGCGTATATTGTCCTTCTAATTTGTTTGTGGATGATATGTTTTTATAATTTAAATTTAAGTCCTTTCTTTAATTTTTTTTTTAATTTTCTTTGTTTGTGTACTTAATAGTAAATATGTGTATTAAATATTTGATAAGACAGCCTCAGATTGCAACCTGTCTATGAAGGGCTTTAACTCGTATTGAGTTTTACCGAGCATATCCAAGCTGTTTTCGATAGATGACAATTGTTAAACAAAATCATCAACAGAAGGCCCACATGAGGAAACCTCCACCTCACTAGAAGTTCGTCAGGCTCCCTCGAGTCAGTTTTCGATGGAATCTACAATTCCACCGATAACTATAGACATGGAATTCATCCTCATATATTGGAAATAAGTCGGGAAGATTGCGGTGACAGCCAACCATTAGAAATATCATACGTTTGTTTACCATCTAATAGTACAAAAAAGACGATAGTGGCGCAAAAACGAGGCGTAATATTATCATTACAGCGCACTACATAAATATACGCGACTGTACACAATTCCTTCATAAAAGGACCATTAATCACTTGCCGTACTCCATTTGTACTACGACGTACTAAGTTGACGCTGTGGTCACCTGGCTATTCCCATGGTTTGTTTACAATGGGGTTGCTTTAAAGGGTGAACACGTAACTTTCTGTTGATGGACTTTTAAACTGTACTTACTTACCATGTACTTAATTCGTACTTCTGGGTATGACTGCGGATGTAGGTAATCACCTCTCTTAAATGGATTGTAACCCATCTTAAAGTTGATCTAACGTTAAAAACTAAAACCCACAGGGACGGGAAATGCGGGAAAACTGTCAGAGATGTTTTAATAGAGGTAGGGCGGATCAAAGCAACCCGTCTAGGGAAGTAAGTAAGTATGAAACCGCAGTCAAATAATAACTCCCAGTTAGAGTGAGATCACCAGTAACCTCCTAAGGAGTTGCTGTGTGAGCAGCAGAATAGGCATCGCGCGATACTTAATGTATTACAAGCATTCATAGGCTACGGTAACACTTTATACCAGGTGGGCCGTATGCTTGTATTAACTTCCGACGTTGGATAAAAAAAACACAGAAAGCGATTGCATCGCGCCGTATCGCGCCAGCTTTCGTGCAACAGGTTGCATACAAATACTAATGTCAGAAAAAATCTCATCCCGGATCGTTGTCGCTTCTCGCTTTTCCCGTCCCAATGAGTTTTTGATTTTAGGGTGTTCCCTGCAGATGAAACGCACCGATATGTCCAGGTCGGTGCGAAACAACGCATGCGATGAAGTTATAAGGCAATGCTTGCGGATTAGCGCGAGCTACGTGTCGCATAGGCACGTGGAAGACACGTGGAATGTGAAAGTTGAATTGAAAGATAAGATGAATGAGCTATTGAGAGACAGCAAGTATGAGATGCCTACATTATTTGTATGTGGCAGAGACTAAGCGGAAGGGAAACGATACTCATGATGTTTCCGGTGGCATGATGTCCATAGGATCTGGGGTGGACCAGGACGCTCATGCCAGTGCGGGTTTAAGTATCTCACTCGTGTCTTGGTACGTCTTACGTGTCTCTCATATCCGTCTTTCAGTTCGGTAGATTCATGATTTCTCTGGGTACGTATAAAATCACGTGAGTGTGCCTGCTACACCCACCATAAATCATACCACTGCAGGAATACGAGTCGCCTTTAAACCGAAGGAGTTTAGAGCATACTTCACCGCGCTGCTCAACTGCGGATTGAGGGAGGTCAGTGTTTTCAAGCCGCCCAAAGGCTACTAACTGAGCTTAACGACAGTCCACACGTACGTACAGACATTGCTTAACCTGCTTATTCGATTAGAATGACACATGCAATCGCCATCGAGCCCCCAATGAATGGGCTCACGCGAGAGTGTCAGTCGCAGCGTAATCCCCTCATGAGCTCAGCGTGACCTAAACTCAAGTTTTTAGGTTACGCTGAGCTCGAGATTGGCGTTTGGGAGTCTGTGAGTAGTAAGATGTAAGTTTACATGCAATTTGATCTATCATGCTTTGTGCGTAGATACTCGTATTAGTCGTGGGAATAACATGCTTCAAGTAGCATGAGTTGCATGTACTTGCAATTTGATCTAACCTGCTTTGTGTGCTTCCGCCACCAATTAGTTCATGCGGCCTAGCGCCGGCCGGCACCCACCCACTACTGTTAGTACGTGCTACATGCCGACGCTGCCATGGCTGCTCCGGTAGTTTCTGCCTCGGCTGCTGCGGTCGTCCGCCATCTGGAACAGAATCCGCATGCCCCCACCACCAGTGGCGGCTGGTAGGTTATCGAACTGGTGGTGCACTTTACTTGCTCACCAAGTATTAATATTAGAAATTGCAACAAATCAACAATTTACATCAAAGACGTAAATTAAAAAAAAAACAATTACTTAATATAAACAAACAATAATTAACGCGTCACAGATACAGCGAAACTATACTGATAAAGAGAGGTCCATCATGGCCGCCGTCGAACTCAAATTTCAAGTTTCGTCAAACATCGGGTGCTCTCGGTAATCTTCGATTCGCACGTGCGGCGCACGAGAACCGCCTCATTTCTCGGTACATTTCTATGAACTATCTTTTGTTTCACTCGTCAGGCACATTCGCTAGTAACTCATACAAGTTCTCTTCTTATATTATGTTTTTGTATGTTTCAAAAATAAATATTAATATGGTACATAATTTAAAGATGAAGTAATATTTTGTAATTTTTAAATCTTTTGAATTGGTGGTTCAGCGCACGAGCGCACTTAAGGTTCGGCGAAGTGTGACCTTTCTGGGCGATTGTCACATAGGTCACACTTCGCCGAGCATCTTATAGACAAAGGACATAACTTATCCCCCACTAATACATATCAAATTTTAAACACCATAGACAAAGGTTTAAAACTAAATATTAGGGAACAATTAGAAAATAATAAACATAAAAATTCTAAAATTACTCTCATGAACAAACAGACTGACGTAAACCATTCCCCACTATTAAATATCTTTTCGCTCACACCATCCACCCCCACCCTCAATTCAATATAAGGGACGGCACTGCGATGGATTTGTCACTTGTAGCATGTTATTCTTACGATTAACGTCTACAACGCCTGATAATGCCTCGTGGAGAGGCGAAACACGTGTCGCAGCGACGACCAGGCCAGTCGTGGCAGCGACGGTGGTGGTGGGGGCATGCGGATTCTGTTCCAGATGGCGGACGACCGCAGCAGCCGAGGCAGAGACTACCGGAGCAGCCATGGCAGCGTCGGCATGTAGCACGTACTAACAGTAGTGGGTGGGTGCCGGCCGGCGCTAGGCCGCATGAACTAATTGGTGGCGGAAGCACACAAAGCAGGTTAGATCAAATTGCATGTAAATTTGACTTTCGCAAAATAACGCCTGAATCTATTAACTATGCATGTACTTTGTAGCATGTTATTCTACAGCGCCTGATGATGCCTCGTGAAGAAGCGAAACACGTGTGGCGGGGATGCTCAGGGCAGCCATGGCAGCAACGGTGGCGAATGCATACGGTTCCTGTTCCAGATGACGAGCAATCGCAGAGGCGACCGCAGAAACCAAGACAGGGACGACCGGAGCAGCCAAGGCAGCGATGGCATGAGTGGGTGGGTGCCGACCGACGCTAGTTTGTGGCGAAAGCACACAAAGCAGGTCAGATCAAATTGCATGTAAATTTAACTTTCGCAAAATAACGCCTGAATCTTATTAAGGGGCCGTGCTCGCTATTTGATGTAAGTTTAGCAGAAGGGAATCATTTCGATGAATATGTGTGGAGTTCTGAATAAATGGATTGAAGTTAAACGATATAGTCGAACATTTCTTGATTCATGTAGATAAAAGAGTGAAAGTAGCAGGTAAACTAATATTAGACGTATGTATGAAATCTCCTTGTGACCAAAAAATATTCATACATATGTATGATGTACTTATGACGTAATTCTCTTTGTGTGTTCTCCTTAGTAGAAGCAGTGCCACAAATACGTACTAGTATGTTGTTTTTGTGTGCAAAGATTTTCTTTAACCCTGGTTTGGTAATTATCTATTTTAATCCAAAAAGACTCATGACAATTGTCCATAACTTCATAGAAAAACTATCAACAATTGCAAATTTTCTTTGTCGCGTCCTTGGTGAGTACATTCTCGTCGTGTGGGGTTGTGGTCACCGCCATTGTGCGTGGTGTTGTGGCCTGGTTGCCACGGCGACCGGCCAATGAGTGGCAACCAGTGCCATGCCTGATGGCTATGACCTACTGGGCAGACAAGTGGAAAAGTGATTCATTTCTTACTAGCTAGCGGTCTCGACTTCGCACGGACCCAATTTACTAATGAAGACAATGAGAAGTGTGCTTAGCAAAAAAATGATAATACGTAGGTATATTTATTTCATAACATATCTGCGGCTGTGTCTGTCTATCTCCAGTAATTTAGGCTGGGCGTTGTCTGTCAGTCTCTCGAGACGAATTTTTTTTTGGCGGAAAAATTACACAGCGCTATGTAGTCCCAATGTAAGCGAAGCTTGTGTTATGGGTACTAGACAACTGATAAACATACATATACCTAGTCCGGTTATAAGTTCTGATACAAATGAATATGCATTTATTTTTATGAAGTAATATAATTTTAATAAAACTTATATGTACATATTTATGTAAGTCGCAGCAAAAAAAAACCAAATGATTCTATTTGAAATGGCCACCATTGGCTTTGATACGGGCTTTTAATTTGTCTGGCAATGAATCTATGGATTACCGCACTGTTTCCATGGGAAATTTAGTCACTGCTTGCTCCAGAGATTTCTTAAAAGATGTCGGCGTGTCGTTTCGAGCAGGCCGAGTCTTCTAAAACTGACCGTAATTTGTAGACTAAGGAGTTCAGATCTAGGCTAGACGAGGGCCAGTCTTATAAAGTCCGAAACGTTGGTTTTGAGCCAAGCTTGGGTAGTTCGTGCTTTGTGACCAGGTCTTGCTGTAAAGTCCACGGTACATTTTTAAAAAGTGTATTGCTGAGAGGTTTCATAGCACAGTCCAAGACAGTCTCTGGATACACTTTGGCTGAAGTCTACACTCCTTTTTCCCAAAAATGATGCTTTGTGACTCCTTGACAAGAAGACACCCTCCACCAAACCATTACAGACGCACGTTGTATCCTTTCGACCACTTGGGTGACTTCTTTAAAACTGTGTGTGTACACTCTGTCATTTTGCTTGTTTTAATGCTCTTCAATCGTGAATTTTTTTTCATCAGTAAAGAGGATATTTCTGTGCATTTCACCGGGTACCGTGACAGAAGGCATTTTGATCGACCTACTCTCTTCAACTGTAGGGATTGAATTAGGTCATGTTCTGTATATCGACGATAAGCGCCAAGATTTAGGTCTTGTTTTATTATACGCAATAGAGTCCTAGCGGAGATCTTCATTTCTCACGATAAATTGTTTTGTCTCCTAATGGAGTTTCAACGATATTTGGCTTTAACAGTATTAACAAACTTTGTAGTTCTAACTGCACGCGGTTGCCCCGTATCTTTTATAGTCTTCAACAGAGGAAGTGTTGATATGTCTGTGAATAGTACGATGTACGAACTTACGGCTGATACCAAGCTTTAGAAGTGTCATGAATATGACCGACGGCTTCATACCCACTTGGTGCAAGACAATCACTGCAATCCTATTTTCTTTAATAACCCATTCCATATTCTAATTTGACAATAAACATGAATAAAATTACGTAAAACGGCGGGAAATCGTAAGAAGTTTTTAACATAATAAACGCGTTCCAAATTCAAAATAATTAAAGAGTTGAAACAAAAAAAAAGTGTCTATAGTATTTATGGCCAGACTAATCTACACATAACCTATATGTGGAGAAGATGTACAGAAATGTAGCAACACTATTGCCATATAATAATAAAAAATAAAAAAAAGATGTACCTACAGAACGAAAAAAATATGTATGTTGTAAATATACATACATTAAATATGCGAAGCGATTTTTTTTTGCTTAGTAGCCATCGGTCGGGTTTAGTGTTACCAATAGAAAATAGGAAAAGTACAAAAATAATGGAAACCACGAAAATGTTTGCATCAATTTTCAATAATTTATTGATTATGGTCAAATTTCGACAACAAACTAATTGGTAGTGAATGTACTTTGACGAAATCGAACGCTACTTCCAACTCTTGTAAGTATGAGTGTATTGTTAATGGAATCCAAGGAGAACCCTTACACCGAGGGTACGGCGGTTTTGGCAAGTCATTCAGCCGCTCGTTGTTGTATTATACACCGTATACCTAGACAAAATAGAGTTTATATTCTATCTATGACTAAGTATGAACACTAGCTTATATTCTAACACCAAATTTGGTAGACGTGAGTTCATAGTTTAGTGAAGTAAAACAGGAATATATATATTTTTTATACCACTAAGGTGGCAATTAAGCATACGGTCTGCCTGATGTTAAACAGTCACCATAGCCTATGGATATTTACAACACCAGGGGTGTCACTCATGCGTTGCCGACCCTCAAATTTTTTTTTTAAAGATTAATAATAGGACGAGTGAGTTTCGTGTACCGCCTCGGCAAAACCTGCCGCAAAGACCACTAGAAACTAATGCGGCAGCCTCATGTGTCTGTTTCAGATGAAGATTGACGAGTACGGTGGTGCAGTGACGAAATGCGCTGTTACACTACTTTGACACCGACGCTCGTGGGTTCGATTCCCACGCAGGAAAACCATTTGTGCGCATGAACATGTCTGTTAATCTTGATCTGGGTGTTTTTGAGAAAGGTAGAACGCGTCAAAACAGCCCGACTGGGGAGGTACCACTACCTCACAGAAAACCGATGCCAAATAACAACTCCCTAGAGGTCACCAGTAAGCTCCTAAGGAGTTGCTGTGCTAGCAGCAGAGGTGGCATCACGCGAGTGATACCCAATGTATTTCGAGCGTTAGTAGACTACGGTAATCGCTTTCCATCAGATGGGCCGTATGTTGTAGGCCTCTCGACGTGGTATAAAAAAAAACTAGGCGATCACTGGTCATAATGAGTCAGCACTGGCATAATAAAAAATGTATGTAGTACAGCTTCTTCCAAACGGACCTACATAAATATATACTAAATATGGAAAATTAAGATATTTTAACATTACTAATTATATGTCTATGATTATAATAATTCATCATATCAATTTTCTCTGTTGGCTACAAAACCATAATACAAAGATTTTGTTCGAATTTATGCATTATTGGTATCCAAAGTTTAAAAGCACTTCATCTTTTTTTTTAATTATTTAATAATCGTCAACACTCATTTTTATGTACTTTTTAACACAATATCAGTATACCGTTTATATGTACCTATTCAAAGAGACAAGTGACAAAGATATACAAACAGACAATTCATGAAGGATTTAGATATATCGGCATCATATGTCAAGTACCTAGTATTTCACAATACTAGTAGAATAATAAATTCAGTCAAGTGTGCTCCTTCGTAAAGTGGTGTGACCACGAGTAAGACAATTTACTGGGGAAGTACCTCCAACTCACCGCAGCCAAATAACAACTCCCTAGAGGGTTGTTGTGTTCCTGCGTGTGAGTGAGGTCACCAGTAAGCTCCAAGGAGTTGCTGTGTAAGCAGTAGAAGCGGTATCGTGCGAGTGATACTTAATATATTACAAGCGTTAATAGGCTACGGTACCCGCTTTACATCAGATGGGCCGTTTGCTTGTATGCCTCCCGACGTAGTATAAAAAAAACTCGTCGACACACTGGTGGGACCAGGAGTCCGGTGGGAACAAAGCCCTACCCTCGCGTAACTCTCATCTATGTGTGTATTATGTTCATGTTTCTAACAAAACTTGCCATATTCACACCGTGTTTTGTTCATGGTACAGCAATTTTGCCGAGATCAGTTAGAAACAGAACGTTACTTTGACGCCAACGCTCGTGGGTTCGATTCCCGCACAGGACAAACATTTGTGTGGATGAACATATCTGTTTGATTTGGTCTGGGTATTTTAAGAGAGGTAGGGCGCATTATGCCAAATAGCAACTCCCTAGAGGATTGTGTTCTTTCCTGCGTGTAAATGAGACCACCAGTCAGTTTCTATGGAGTGGCTGTGTTAGCAGCAGAGATTGCATCGCACGAGTGATACTTAATGTATTGCAGGCATTTGTAGGGTACGGTAACCGATTTACATCAGGTGGGCCGTATGCTTGTATGTCACCCAACGTTGTAGAAAAATAAAATGTCCCGCGGCACACATTTTGCAGAACACTGGTCTATGCTTCTGAGCCGTGATGGCCCTGAATTTAAGCTTACTCGCATGCTACTATCGAATTGAAACCAGCAATTCGTGCTAACTTCTCTTATACTAGTAAATAACAGCAAGCTGTGTAGGCAGAGCTGATATTTTTTAAATTTAAAAAATATTTAAATATTTTATTTTTAATTTTTTAATATTTTTAAATATATATGGAACCCTGTACGACATCTAGCGACGAGTGCTGTTACTTTTTCTGTTGATGGGAGTGCAGTGCAGACTCTGCACTGCAGAGTGGCCGGCCATACGTTTTCCCATATGTTTTTTTTTCTAATTGGAACGATTTTGGACCGTTCTTCCTCACCAACGAACATTTAAATTTCAAATTAAAGGATACAAAACTACAATATGTTAGCTATTAGTGTGTCGATTTTGGAGTTTCTCACTATTACCGTCTAAACGCTAGCTGGATGACATCAGTCTACCCCAAACGGCAATTTTGAGGGTAATGTGGCTCCGCTGGCTATCGCAGCTCTGCCAATAATTTTTGATTAATATAATTTTGTTTTCATTTATGTCATTACGAATTTGAGTGCGTGGAAAGACCCATCGCAATTTATTGCTCATATTGGTACGACGTCTTTGAGATAAGATAACGTAAGTGGTTCCAAATCAACTGCACGTGCATATGTGTGATTATGTGCATATCTTGAAGATGAAAGCAAAGCGCAAATTTCACTTTGTTCGGGGTTATTAAAAAATGCAAACCAGTCTATTTATAGGAACACCTTTCGTGGAAAAGTGACTGCACAACATTCAGTCTTCGTTGATCAATGACACCACTGAACATCCCGTCACACAGAACGAGCGCTTTTCGAGGTAGTTTCAAGTAGGCTGCCACTCACTGCTAGATCAATATACACCCGCCCTTAAGTTCAACATTTTCTTTCAAAAACCATTTGAAACATCTCCTACTTGTAGAACAAAAGTAATGATACAGAGGATGGGCACCATCGCAAGCTTACTCATAGTTTTTCTATATGTATTTAATTATGAATGTAGAAATTTAGGATTGATTCAAATTCTGTTTTATTTTGTAAAAATCCATAAAATGAGTATTTCTTGAACCGCCTTTTCAGACATACATATTTCACATTTATTACGATAGTAATTATTTATTATCTGTATCTATTCTACTATTTTTGTTTGCTACATATTCTATCTGTAAACTAAACAAAATGTACAATTTAAATCAAATTATAGCTATGTAATTTTTATTATATTGAATGCTTATATCTATTAATATTAGTATTAATTCTTACTCTGCAATCTACGTATGAAGATTGTACAGCATGTGTGCGGGCGAACGGCAGCTTGTCGCCCTGGTTTGATACCAGTCAACATTGGCGCCAGACAGGGATGCGTGCTGTCGCCTCGGGTATTCATCCTGTATCTGGACAGTTGTGTTCAGAGAATAAGAAACATGAATGTGGGAATGCGAATGGGTGACGAAGTGGTCAACTGTCTGCTTTATGCAGATGACGCGGTATTAATAACATAATCACTATATATATATAATTATATATATATATATATATATAGCAATGAAAGATGATTGTATGAAGAAAGGCTTACAATTGAATGCGAAGAAAACCAAGATAATGGTATTTGAAAGAGAGACAACCAGAACGAACACTAGGATTACGGTTCATGATGTAGTGATGGATCAAGTGGAAGAGATTGTATATCTTGGAAGTGCTTTTAGCAGCGATGGAATGCACACTGCTGATGTGGAGAGAAGAGTGAGTGCAGGAACGGTGTGAATGGAGCGTTGGGTAAACTTCTAGGCAGCAAAATCTAAGCCAGAAGACACAGCTCGCTGTACATTACGCGGTGCTCATCTCAACGCTAATTTATGGAAGTGAAAGCTCGGTTCGGCAGAGAGAGCATGAAAGTAGACTAAACGCGGTCTAAAAGAGAGCGTTGCGCAAAATTTGTAGCGTAACGCTTGCTGATCGCATTCGTAATGATGACGTAAGAAAGAGGGTTGATCTGAAAGAGAGTGTCGGTGTTAAGATAAGAAAAGGCATGCTCTGTTGGTTCAGGCATGTCGAATGAATGCAGGATGAAAGAATGACGAAACAGGTATACAATACAAAAGTGGAAGCATGTAGGAGCCGAGGAAGACCAAGACTAACCTACCATGACCAAATTGGTCGTGTTTTATCAGGTATATCAAGAGTCCTAGTTACCGGCGAGCGTGCATGAATGAATGTTAAAGAAGCGAGTGAAGTGTGTAAGTACCGCGTCTTATGGTGCTCGGTTCTCATATATATATATATATATATATATATATATATATATATATTAATTCTATTAACCAAATTAAGTGTTAACCGCCGATCTTTATATGAAGTCAGTATAGGGGCGACTTAAACTCCTGTTTGGTTACTTGGTTTTTTATTTAATAATTTTAACTATAATTATTTAGTGATACAACCATCCAATGAGCTGCATATCTCCGCTATATAGTAGTAACAAGCGCTGCTGTTTATTTTATTATTGCAAATATTGAAGTGACGCATTTTTATTTGTTTTTAGGGTTCCGTACCCAAAAGGTAAAACGGAAGCCTATTACTGAGGCTCCGCTGTCCGTCCGTCCGTCCGTCCGTCCGTCCGTCTGTCACCAGGCTGTATCTCATGAACCGTGATAGTTAGACAGTTGAAATTTTCACAGATGATGTATTTCTGTTGCCGCTATAATAACAAATACTAAAAAATAGAATAAAATAAATATTTAAGGGGGCTCCCATACAACAAACGTGATTTTTTTTGCTCATTTTTGCTCGATATTGATAACGGCAACAGGTAGATGCTTGAAATATTCACAGAATATTTAGTTATATATTCACTTTAAGAATAAATAATTAAATTAAAATAAAACAAATATTGAAGGGGGGCTCCCATACAACAAAAGTGATTTTTTTATGCCGTTTTTAGGGTTCCGTACCCAAAGGGTAAAACGGAACCCTATTACTGAGGCTCCGCTGTCCGTCGTGATTTTTTTTGCCGTTTTTATAGATAATGGTACGGAACCCTTCGTGCGCGAGTCCGACTCGCACTTGGCCGATTTTTATAGATAATGGTACGGAACCCTTCGTGCGCGAGTCCGACTCGCACTTGGCCGATTTTTTAGTATACGTCGGAACTTATACATTTGTTGTTTTTAAGTTTGTGAATGATTAATTGTCTGCTGTCCGGAATCCGGCGTCACTAAGGACCTGACGAAAAGTAGCGTTGGTACACGGTCACCCGTGTACTCCAACATTATGCTGAGAAGGCTCCTTGTTGGCAGCCATTACGATACACATATTTTTGTATATTTTCAACATTTTCACTTTGTTTCCTTTTTATTGTATGTGTGTTATCAATGGTCTATGCCAATAAATATTTCTTTCTTTGATGTACCTTGACGATCAGTATAGTAGATATAATCAAAATTAATTCTCCATAGGGTAAACTATCATCATCCGATTGGATCATCATCATCATTGCAGCCGCAGGACGTCCACTGCCGGATATAGGCCTCCCCTTGTGACTTCCCCAACGGTAGGTTCTGTACTGCTTGCATCCATCGTTTCTATGCGACCTTCGGCAGATCGTCAGTTCATAGTGTGCAGGATGGTCTACGGTGTATTGTCCTGGTAGTGGTCGCCATTCGAAAACCAGTCTGATGCCGGGGATTCATCGCAGCCCCTACTCCGTCGTTGTAGTGACCGCTGCCGTAACGTGGATTATGACAAGCTCGAGGGTGCAGTGGTTCGTAACGCTACTTTGAGACCAACGTTAGTGGGTTCGGTTCACACACAGGACAAACATTTGTGTATATGAACATGTTTGTTCGTCCTGCCTGGGTGTTTTCAGAGAGGTAGGGCGCATCAAAACAGCCCGTCTGGGGAAGTACCTCCACCTCACAGAAAATCGCAGCCAATAACAACTCCTTGGAGGGTTATGTTCCTGCGTGTGAGTGAGGTCACCAGTCAGCTCCTAAGGAGTTCAAAGTCAAAATCTTTTTATTCCGTAAAAATGGCTACATATGTTTGGAATCGTCACAATTCTTTTCCCTACCGTGCAGTTCAAGACTAGGTGAGCACTGATAAAAATACTGCCAAAAAACTCAGGCATCCAGTAGTTTTAAATTTGTTTATTGACAATTCTCTTATATTGCTGGGAAGTTTGTTATAGAACCGTATACATTGCCCCATAAAAGAATTACTTATTTTGTGGAGACGGCTTGCATGTAACACAAGATTATGCTTATATCTAGTATTTATGTTATGAGTATCACTCTTTTTACAAAATAAATCTATGTTTTTATGGACATACAAAAGATTTTTATAGATATATTGCGATACGAGTGTTAGAATATTTATTTCTTTGAATTTTTCTCTAAGGCTCTCCCGGGGACCAAGTTTGTAGATAGCTCTAATGGCTCTCCTTTGCAATAAAAAGATGGTGTTAATGTCCGCGGAGTTACCCCAAAGAAGAATTCCGTATGACATATATTATATGGTTGTTGTGTTAGCAGCAGAAGTAGCATGTCTTAATGTATTGAAAATTATATACAATGTATTGTATTGTATGCACCTGATGTTAAATGATCACCGTAGTCTATGAACTCTTCATTAGCCTATGAAGCATTCACAGACTATGGTGATCACTATACATCAGATAGGCCGTATGCTTGTATGTCTTCCGACGTTAAATAATAAAAAAAAGAATAGAGGGCCGCCGCCGCGAAGTAGGGGCCATGTGTTTATTGAGTCTATCAAATTTACTAACTATTATATACTATTTTCGATGATTCCTTCCGTAGTCTATTGCTATCGCCACAGGACAGCAATAGGTCCCAATCACGACCGCTTCTAACCATTGCTCTCTTTTGAGCTTGACTGACCACGAGCCGCTTACCGAGTTCGCTTCTTCATCATCACTATTTTTATATAAATTGTTATGTGATAAACAAATATAATATTATCATTGTTTTATTCACGGCCATCTGGAAACATCGATACTTGTAAACGCGTGCTAATCGTGTTAAATTGAAAACAGACGGACATTTTGTTTCTTATATAATGCAAATACGTTTAGTATTACGGAGATCTTTAACCGTATCGCGTGTTTAGTTGCTTGATACATATCGTATATAATTGTTCAATTTGGGTAACAAGTTTTATTGTTTAGTATAGTAAAATTAGATTCCTATCAACGAGTGGAGGGAACGTGAATGTTCGCACGCAATTTGTATCCTACCTTCACAAGAGCAAGGAATGTGAATTTGTGCGCACTTCGTATCCTGCTGCCGCCTTCAAAAGTGGAGTGATGTTCTGATTTGTACGCAAATCGTATCCCACCTTCACAAGCGGGGAGACGTCTGAATTTGTACGCATCGCAGTAACATGTCGTAGAAATGAGTGCTACCAGTTTCTTACTTGCTTCTTTGTTCTCATGAAATTGACCAGCTTTGACCAGGAAATGGGAATAAAAAAATTAAAGTAATTCCATTCTTCAATTTAATCAAACTTACCTACTGTATGTATATTTGAATCTTGTTAAGTTAAAATTTCTTTAAGCGCGTGTGTTTTTTGATAGCGGAAGGATTAGCTTCACCGTTACGCATGTTTCCCTTTTGATGGTAAGCACTTACAGAAATTGATCGATATTTATAACTACAACCGCATCGAACACACGTTGCGACCCGGCAATAATTTGTTCATGATTTTTTTCTTTAAGAGAGGTAACGCGCATCAAAACAACCCATCTGGGGAACTACCTCCACCTCACAGAAAACCGCAGCCTAATAACAAACTCCTTACGGGTTGTTGTGTTCCTGTGTGTGAGTGAGGCCATCAGTAAGCTCCCAAGTAGTCGCTGTGTTAGTAGCATAGGCGCGAGTGATACTTAATGTATTACAAGCGCTCATAGGCTACGGTAACCGCTTTACATCAGGTGGTCTGTATGTTTGTACGCCTCCCGACGTTGTATAAAACAAAATCTTGATTGGGAATTCATTGATCTGAGAAATTATTAAAATTTCGATTCCATTGTCTGAGGATGAATTTATTGAAGGCGAACGGCGCAATTACTGGTCATTTCGTGGTCAAAGTTGTTCAGAGTCATGCTTAGTTTAAATCTGCGCTCATTTTCACAATTCCTAATGAAACAACTTTCCTGTTTTGACATTAACCATATATTTTTCAGCGTTCGAAAGTGGTATATAACAGTGGAATACCCGTACTTCCAGTATGTTATTGATGGAAAGGATGACAAACCATATGTTTTGTATTTTTCTGGTTAGTATCACATAAGTCCATATCATCTACACCATACAGTTTAATTTACAATTCGCGGCCAATTTTGCGGATAATGGAATTTACACCTGTCAAATTCCAAATTGGGCCAATTTCATTTCTCTCCTTATAATATATTGAATCAATTTCGAACTAGCATATTCCTTATTAGGGCAATATTGCCGCTAATCTGTTTACATAGATAGATCTCTTATCACAATACAATTTAACAGTTAATTATGATTATTATAACTTCACGCCAAATCCATTGCACGGTAGGCAGAGAGAATAATAATTAAAAATCAATCTATCCCAATTATGCGAATTTTACATATTGCATGCTGTGCAATCCACCTATGAGGATTGTGCGAGTGGACGGCAGCTTATCGCCCTGGTTTGATACCAATATTGATATCAAACCATGCGTGCCTGTCGGCTCGGCTATTCATCCTGTATCTGGACAATTGTCTTCAGAGAATGAGAAATATGAATGTGGGAATGCGAATGGGTGGCTCAATGGTTAACTACCTGATTTATGAAGATGACGCGGTATTAATAGCAGAATCATCATCCGAACTGCAAACACTAGTCACAACAATGAAAGACGATTGTATGAAGAAAGGCTTACAATTGATCTATCTATCTATCTATAACTTCACGCCAAATCCCTTGCGGGGTAGGCAGAGAGAACCGAGCGCCACGTGACTCGATCCTTACATATCTCACTCGCTTCTTTAACATTCATTGCTCTTCTCATGCACGCTCGCCGGTTTCTAGGGCTCCTGACATCACCTTCTGATAGAACACGACCAATTTGGTCATGGTAGGTAAGTCTTGGCCTTTCCCGGCTCCCTACATCCTTCCACGTTTGCATTGTATATCTGCTTCGTCATTCTTTCAACTTGCATTCTTTCTACATGTCCGAACCATCGGAGCATGCCTCTTTTTATTTTAACACCGACGCTCTCTTTCATACCAACTCTGTTTCTAACATCATCATTGCGAATACGGTCTACAAGCCTTACGCCACAAATTTTGCGTAGCGCTCGCATTTCGACCGCGTTTATTCTCTTTCATGCTCTTTCTGCCATACCCAGCTCTCGCTTCAAAGTCAAAGTCAAAATCTTTTTATTCCGTAAAAATGGCTACATTTGTTTGGAATCGTCACAATTTTTCAACACTACATCATCAACACGGTTGATGATGTAGTGTTGGAGCAAGTGGATGAGTTTGTATATCTTGGAAGCGCTTTTAGCAGCGATGGAAGGTACACCGCTGATGTTGAGAGACGAGTGAGTGCAGGGAATAGCGTGAATGGAGCGTTGGGTAAACTGTTTGGCAGCCGAAATCTAAGCCAGAAGGTACAGCGCGCTGTACACAACGTGGTGCTAATCCTAACGCTAACTTACGGAAGTGAGAGCTGGGTATGGCAGAGAGAGCATGAAAGTAGAATAAATGCGGTCGAGATGCGAGCACTGCGAAAACTTTGTGGCATAACGCTTGCTGACCGCGTTCGAAATGATGACGTATGAAAAAGAGTTGAGAGGACTGAAAGAGAGTGTCGACGAATTGACGAAACAGATATACAATGCGAAAGTGGAAGGATGTAGGAGCCGATTAATTGGTCGTATTTTATCAGAAGGTGATGTCAGGAGCCTTAGGAACCGGCGAGTGTGCATAAAAGAGCTATGAATGTGAAAGAAGCGAGTGAAGTGTGTAAGGACCGTGTCTTATGGCGCTCGGTTCTCTCTGCCTACCCCACAGGGGACCTGGCGTGAAGATATATATATACATATATATACATATATATACATATTGCATCAAAATTTAATAGCCAATCTAGACGAATTAGACCAAAATGATAAACTTATCACATATGTTATAAAATTTGCTATACAGAGATTAATCTAATGAACTGTCGTGACTAGCTAATTGTGTTAGCTTGTGCGAAAATTTAAAATTTTAACGCTTAGTAAATATATTTGTTGTTATATATTCTAAATCAATACTTAAGAGAAAATTTGGTTGGTTGAAACGAGTTCAAAGCCGAACTGCTTGTCTCGAAACTTGAATTTATTGTCTCTTTTTGAAAAAAAGAAAATAATAAGAGGAAAGTTATGAAGGGTTTCATGGAAACTCCTCTCCTAAATGGTTCATAATGTCAGAAAAGTGTATGGAAAGACACTGTAAAGCTGATAAAAAGTATGCAATACTTATAAGAGTATTCATCATATTTGACTGCGAAAGTAATGAAATAAACCATAAAAATATTGAACAAGGCGTTTAGACATGGCATGGGTGAAAAGAGAAGGCACTACAAAAGAGATTAGGGAATAAAAATTTACAGATAGGTAATGCTGCCCTTGAACCGTAAAATTTAAGGTATATAAATTTTATAATAGGTCCTTGTTGTTTATATCCTACCGAATAAAACAAGCAAGATCATTTTGAAGTCCTTTAAATATTTCGAAAGTCATTTTAATAAATTTGATCACTGTGGATGTTGTCCAAGCGAAGCTAGTAACAATTAGTGCCTTTATAAAATATTCGAAACCAAATACTTCTACGGAACATACTCGTACCAACTATTGTAGGATTATTGGCTATTATGTTATCCAAGCGATGCGTTTAAGCATTCGGCCGTGGTCCATTGTTATCATACTATATTATGCAGGTCCAACGAATGTGCGGCTCATTGGTGCAGCGCCCTTTGCCTGCGGTCAGGAAGAGATGGGACAGGCTGACCAGATTCAAGGTAAGATAGGTTTTAAATATATAACAATGAAATGGAAATTAGAAAGATACAAATTGGATAGTTTGACGAGTTGGCTGCATATAAAGGAATACATGCGAAAGGACATGCACGGGTCTGTGTTGATTCTATTGCGATTAATATTATAGATAAGCCATTTATTTGGATCTCCACAATAAATAATATTAGAATACAATCAGTGTATAAAAATATATAATGGTATATAACTGTAGAATTATGTGTCGTAGTGATATGTGAATATGAGTCAGAGTTAGAAAAGTTGGAAAATGCTAGTTTTGACAATGAAAAAGTTTACCGAAGTAATAACTAGAAAGGTAAATCGTCTAGTATCTACTTCTATTAATTAATCTGAAAGTTACATTGAATTTAGATGCGTTAACAATAAAAGCAATTTAACTGTTTAACAAAAATTAACAAAAAAAAAAAATTGCCTTTGATTTGAGAACAACTTATAATAAACCTTCCTCAAATATTAGGCACTTGAGGAAGGTTTATTATAAGTTGTTCTGCATCACGCTACAACCCTTAGGAGTCAAGCAATGAGCAAACGGCGGGTGAAACCGCGGGGCACAGCTACTATATGAAATTGCTGATACTAAATGGAAAGATTTAAAGTAAAACTATGTATCTATACGGAAACAAATACTGAAGTAACTACGCATCCAACATTCAATAAATTAACACTATCTCGATAGCAAATGACACTCACGAATTTAATTATGTGGATTTTATGTAGTAATAAGTAGTGTTAAAATAAATAAATAATAAACAATACACGACTTAATATCATTAAACTTTTTCAAATAAAGTGCTAAAGATATTCGTTTTATTTGTCTATATATTCGTATTTGTCTTTTGTAATGTTTAACGTGGATGAAATTTTTTTTAAGTGCTGAAACTTTTTTAAAATGAAGTGGTACTGACGCTTTAAAATAGGTAATCTCTGCTTCTGAAAAGGACTCAGACATATGACTGTCGTGTTGCCTGGAAATCAAAAAATCTCGTAATCCTGCCCTAAAATAAAAAAAAAAACAAATTCCTAGAGCCCGACTGCAGCTCTACCTACCGGGTCAAAGAGGATTTTAATTATGTACACACGTACTGAAGAGTTATTCATATAAAGACTGTAATTGCGAAAGAAAAAAAGTTCAGTGCCCTTCTTTCCTGTTTATTAATGATTTTTTTTTTTCATTTGTTGACGAGCTTTAGTGTTAAAAAATTCGGAATCTGTAGAAAAAAGTTGTAAATATGCAAATTTGTAATAATGAAAGATAATGGTTGAATTTCGACCATTGGGAATCGCTTCATCGCGCGTGGCTCAAGACAACGCTTTTTACAATTTCTGTGTACAATTACAATGATTGTGGTATATTATTTGAAGGGTATCTTTTTAGCTTTAGGTAATTTTGTTAGGGTAATAAAGCTCTATTGAAGAACTATAGGAGTATATAGGTACTCTTCTGAGCCATATCTCTAAGCTGCTTTCAAGGGTCATCACGAATCCTCTCGCACGCAGGTTTGATGACTTCCAGCCTCCCGAACAAGCCGGCTTCCGCCATGCAGGCCCGAACTTGAGTCTTATAAAACAGACAAAGCTGGTCCGGCGTGAAGAACGTGTTAAGATGAGGCTCTCGATGTAGTTCCGTGGGTTAAGATCGCAACGAATATCCACGCCTAGTATATTCAGGCCATCTCGTATACTGAGGGAAGCGCCCTAAAGACTGCGGGTGGGATGGAATGGGGGCATTTTTGTTGTAAACGCGCACACCTGAGTTTTCTTGGCATTAAACTCAACCAGGTTATTGGAACACTATTTACTAATGAGATCCAAAACCCGGTTCAGCTCAACGACAAGACTCTCGCGCTTCTCATCGATTTCTAAGCTGTACGATCAGCACCAGGGCGACTGAAATATCGCCCATGGACCGTACTGACATCTGCATAGCATTGAATATTACCAAGTGGCAGCATGTCATTGATATGAAGATGAAAGAGGGTGGCGATAGAAGGGAGCATGTGGGACACCGACATTCACTGACCTGAATCGCCAAGCGCACCCACCCTACTAGTCCCGTGCCGACTCGTGTAACATGCTGGGCGTCCGCTGTTATGTATGCCTCTTGCGGACCTTGGTGGCAGTATTGTAGGCTCATTTCAGCAAGTTAACATTCGGATCTTTGAGGGCACGACCTCTGGTCCAAGCGCGATCCGCCGCCTGTTTGTTACTAGCTATGTTGCTACCACGACAGCAGAAACGACATCGCGCGAGTGTTAATAAATGTGTTGCAAGCGTTCAATGGCTGTGGTAACAGCTTTATGTCAAGTGAGCCGTATGTTTGTATGCCGCGATGTTGTATTAAAATATCGTACAAGAACTAACGAACTTGTTTTCAACAGCTGAAGTGCCGCCGGTGGATAAGAAAGATGCCACACAAGATGACCTGCCAGAAAATAATCCATTTAAGAAAATAAATTTAAAGAAAATAGACCAGAAGACATGCCGCCGCAGGTGCTTCGAATGCCTTTTCGTGGTGTTGGTTATAGTAGTAATAGTAAGTATGCTTATTGTGAGCTAGATTAACGTGGTCGAACCCGTTGATTTTATTCGTTTACGACCTAAATGAACATCTTCGCCCCAGGTCCCTTGCGGGATAGACAGAGAGAAGAGAGAGCTCGCTTCTCTAACATTCATAGCTCTTTTCATGTACGCTCGCCGGTACGGTTCCTAGGGCTCCTGACACCACCTTCTAATAAATAAAGTTAAGGTGAAAAAAACTTTCGATTCATATTGTATCTTAATAACTTTCGATTTATGTTTTTTTTTTAGTTTTAATATCTCTTTTTAGGGTTCCGTACCCAAAGGGTAAAACGGAACCCTATTACTGAGGCTCCGCTGTCCGTCCGTCCGTCCGTCCGTCCGTCTGTCACCAGGCTGTATCTCATGAACCGTGATAGTTAGACAGTTGAAATTTTCACAGATGATGTATTTCTATTGCCGCTATAACAACAAATACTAAAAAAATATAATAAAATAGATATTTAAGGGGGCTCCCATACAACAAACGTGATATGTTTTGCCTTTTTTATAGATAATGGTACGGAACCCTTCGTGCGCGAGTCCGACTCGCACTTGGCCGATTTTTTAATCCATACCAGCATACTAGCATTTCCAAAATGACCATTGGCGAAGAAGAAATGCCAAAAGAAACTTGCCAACATGGGTCTTTTTTTCATCGTTAATATAATTTATTACAAATACAATAAATATATGCGAGTCTACATATAGTGAAATCAAGTAGTATAATTAGATAAGATATATTAATACATGTGCTGAATCATTTCCAAACATCCCTGTCAGATATTCATCGATTCTATAATAACCCTTCTTGCACAGAGTATTTTTGATGTACCTTTTGAACATATTGTCAGGCAAAGATAGAACTGTTTCTTTCAGGTAATTTATTATCTAATCGAATACAATTTACAATAAAAGATCTACTAGTCTTAGCAAGCCGATGTACCGGAATACGCAATCTATTCCTGCTTCTAAGATTTTCACATTTTGAAAATGACTATATTTTACGAGCATACATTATGTTCTCATAAATATACTGAGAGGTAACCGTGAGGATATTTATTTCTTTAAATAGTTCTCTAAGAGATTCCCTGGAGCGCCATGTTATATATAGAGCGGATGGCTCTTTTTTGTAATATAAAAATAGTTTCAATGTCAACCGCTTTTCCCCACAATAGTACCTATACCATATGATATAATGCTATGAAAGTAGCTGAAATAGACTAAGCGTGCAGTAGCCACATCCGTCAATTGTCTAATTCTCCTAACCGCATATGCGGCGGAGCTGAGCTTACTGGTCAGTTTTTTTATGTGGGGGCCCCACTGCAATTTGGAGTCTATTGTAATTCCAAGAAATACAGTATCATTAATAAATTCTAGTACATTATTGTCAATAAAAACTTCTGTATTGGCAGAAGGCACATTTGGTAGACTAAATTTTATACATTTGGTTTTATTTGAATTAAATAAAAGATTATTACATGTGAACCAATTTAAAATGGCAGATAGAATACTATTTACATTGTCAATATTTTCGCACCGGCGAGTAACATTAAAAATTAAAGAAGTATCATCAGCAAACAGTAATATATCCGCCATTTTCTGTACCATGTAGGGCAGATCATTCACATATACTAAAAATAAAAAGGGGCCCAATATAGAGCCCTGGGGCACCCCAATATTAACATTGCTGCCATTAGATTTGACCCCATTTATATCAACAGTCTGTATTCTGTTACTTAAATAAGTTGCAATCAAATTATAGGCTTTACCTCTAACTTCATAATGGCACAGCTTGAGCAATAATGTCTGATAATCGACACAATCAAAAGCTTCGGAGAGATCACAGAAGACCCCAATAGCGTATATATTTTCCTAAGTAGTAAATTTGTAAGTAGCGACTGAACGTCGAAAATATCCTGTACATCGATACAACGTTGTGTGTAAATTATGTTAGTTCTTGTAGTGTTTTTACTTATTAATGGTAACGTGCCTATGGAGGAGAAGTATATTGACAGTGCATTTTGGGGATTGGTTCAAAAATCTACGTTAAAATCCTACACAACTGTCAGGCGAGAAATATAAGCAGTAGGTACGGTTGTTACTGTATATCGCTGTATTTAAATATTCCATAGCAACATTGGCCAGCCATTGTGGCGACCAATAAACAGCAATCAATTGAAAAAAGCACTCAAGTGCGAGTCCGACTCACGAACGATGGTTCCGCATAAAAGACTTTTTAAATTATTTCAAGAAATTTTTTTTTTTGCATTTTTATATAACTACAAATTTACGGTTTTCAGAGTTTTTTCTTTACTTGTGCTACATGAAATTGTTTCTTATCAAATTTCGTGATTCTAGTCAACGGGAATACCTAGGTTTTGATTATTTGACGAGCTCGGTGGCGCAGTGGCGAAACGCTTTCCCACACAGTACAAACATATGTGTGCATGAACATGTCTGTTTGTCTTGGTCTGGGTATTTTCTATGTATAATAAGTATGTATTTACAAAAAAAAATGTATTTACGTATGTTTATCAGTTGTCTAGTCCCATAACACAAGCTTCGCTTACTTTGGGGCTAGATGGCGCTGTGTAATTTGTCTGACAATATTTATTTATTTATTTCGGGAGTGTCAAAATATGCGCATATACGAGGCATAAACAGCCGTATCTTTTGATTGCGTCGACGTAGAAGTTCAATTTTTTCACTGCCCGAAGGGATTGCAGATTTGAGTATTTGATATTAATTTCAGCTTGATAGTTCCACCCGTCCAAAAAGCATCTTGACAGACGGACGACAGACAGACAGACGGACAACAACTGATCCTATAAGGGCTCCGTTTTCCTTTTGGGGTACGGAACCCTAAAAATGTAAAGATGTTTATTTAAAGTACATAGTCTTCCAATATTACAAAGTGGTTGGGACCAACCTATAAGTATACAAAATACTTGTGGCTGAAGGCCCCGCTCTTCCATAACTAAGTTTAAATTAACTGGACATTAAACATTTCAAATAACTAGTAAATAAGTTTCTAATCGCAATTTTTTTTTTGTGATATAACTACAAATTTACGGTTTTTTTTTTGCCAAATTTCACGATTCTAGGTCAACGAAAATACTGTACAGTTTTTGATTCCATTGCGAGTGTTAATACATTCGGTATAAACAGGAATTGCATGCATGTTTTTTTTTACTTCTTGAGGGATTGCAAACTTGAGTATTTCATATTAATTTCAACTTGATACCTCCACGTGTTCCCGAGAATAAGGACATTTACAGACGGATAGACAGAAATTGAAATGATTCTAGGGGATCCTAAGATTAGGGTTCCGTTTTTCCTTTTGAGGAACGGAACCCTAAAAAGTGAATTAGGCAAAACTACCATCACAGATTGATCGTGATTAATCAGAAGGTGATATCAACCTGTAATACAAGCTTGCATGCAGCTATGAATTTTAAGAAGAGAGTGAGTTGCGTAATGATGGAGTCATGTGGCGCTTGGCTCTCACCTGAATGGGACTTGACGGAAAATATACACACATAGATGCTTATCGTTTCCAGATCTTGAGCGTAGCAGCAATAGTAACGACGATATCATCAGCAATAGCCACCAAGATATACAGCAGCGAGCACTCAGGGCGGCTGGTGGCAATGATTGCCATCGCCGTGACGGCAGCGGTCAGCATATCGATGGCAGTATACGGAACGGTGGGACTGTTTTCGTCTCACAAGAAGCCTTTACATGTGGTAAGGTAGACATTTAATTCAATTTCGCCAATATTTAGCACTTTATGTATCGTGACTATCAAATTAACCAAGTTGCTTTACATGCCAAACAATACTCATTTTTGATTTCTTTTCCCGCGATGTCACCTCTGCGGCTAACATAACAATTATTTCGGTACTTTACTGGTAATCTCGCTTACTCGCGGAAACATGACAACCCTCCAGGGAGTTGTTATTTGACCCCGTAATAACCCTGACAGGTTGGTCTGTGCGCCCTATCTCTCATAAAACAAAACCCTGACAAATGTTTGTCCTGTGTGGGAATCGAACTCACGAGCACGAGAGGTGTCGGAATAGCATTGTTAATCACTCCGCCACCGAGCTCATCGAAACACATTCCAACCAAAGTGATGTTTAGAGTATACTCTGCCACGCTACTCAACTGCGCATTGGCGGAGGTCAAGTCTATCGACAGCAACCGGGAGCGACGCCTCAACGTGCATTCCGAGTACAGAAACGCTATTTATATAATCCCACCCATATAGAGGCTGGGGTTGACGATGCCTAACCTGCCTGTCTTTTTAGACTGACAACGACGCCAGCTCTTCCCCGTGTTGTTTGCCACCTGTCAAATAAATTCTCCAATATTATACAATTTTGTTATATTTTTGAGAGAAAATTCACCAGAATTTCAAAATTCTGCACCGACAGTAGAAATCCTCCCTATTCTTGTGTTTTTCACCAAGAATTTAAAAATACTGCACCAACGACTGATTCGACGCGTTGGCCCTCATCTCTAGATTCACAAATATCTATAGGCTACATATTTTACGACCACAGCTCCGATTCAAGTTTAATGATGCACAATAGATCGTAAGCCCACCAGCTCTAAAATATCTGCGGTAATTCCATTATTGTTATTAAAAATAATGACTAAATAGAACAATGTAAGGTATATGTAGCTGAGGCCAATAATGTACTATATACCTATACTAGCGGACCCGACAGACGTTGTCCTGTCCCATAATATAAAGTTACCCAGAACCCGACTGCAGTGCCACCGATTCAATCTAAACCATTCTCAAATCCCCTTGAACACATACAAAAAAATTTCATCAAAATCGGTCCAGTCGTTTAGGAGTTCAGTGACATACACACGTACAGTAGAATTATATATAGCTAGCTGCACCTCGCGACTTTGTTCGCTAGTTAACCGATATTCCGCGGGACCAGCTTTTCTTACTTTCTTTCTTTTTCCTCGGCTTCTAAGGGTCGTATCGTGATGTAGAATAGTGTATAACCTTCCTCAGGAATTGGGCTACCAAATTAAAAAAAAAAATCAAATCCGTATAGTAGTTCCAGAGATAAGCGCGTTCAAACAAATTCTTCCGCTTTATACATTAGTATTGATAAAAGTATAAGAAGAGATGGTTGACATAGGCCTATTCCTTTTTCTCTCCCAGCCAACCACTAAAAAAAGGTAAAGATAAAATTCTTTATTTGCCATTGGGCCCTCGCGGGTACTTAGACACGTCTTATCTGAAGTGTAATCTTATTGCATCTTATTCAATTCTACTGTGTTACTATTTTTCTTTTTGAATTTGCTAGCATTTCGGAAATGACCATTGGCGAAGAAGAAATGCCGAAGGAACTTGCCAATACATAGGTTTCCTTTATAATTATCAGTTAGATATTACAATAAATCCACATCAGCTTATTGGTACAATAATGATATCAAATGGTAGAGTTAAAAGATTATTAAGGACAGGTAGTCTGTGCTGAATTGTTTCGGCGAATTCTGGCTTTAACAGCATTAGCACCCTTGTTATTCTAACGGTAGGCGGTCGCCCCGATCTTTTATGGTCTTCAACAGAGGAAGTATTGGTATACCTGTCGATATTACGACATACGAACATGCGGCAGATGTCAAGCTTTTGAAGTGTCTTCAATATGACCGACGCCTCCCACTTTATTAAGGTAAACTGCAATCCTATTTTCTTTAACACCCCGTTAGATATTGTAATTTGATAATAAACACGAAAAAAATATGTAAAACGGTGAGAAATCAAAGAAAGTTTTTAACATAATAAACGCGTTCCAAATTCAAAATAATTAAAGCGTTGAAAAAAAGGAAAGTTTAGTTTAGGCGTGACTGTCACGCGAGTTCAGTACTTTTTCCCCATCCCAAAACTGCCCATGTTGGGCAGCAAGAAGTTTTCACTTCAAAAATTTGACATCTATCTAAGATAAGGCGGGCCCGGTTCTGTCAGTCAATAATGCCTTAGTAACTAGTTTAAATAATTCCACGATACATATGCCCAAGTTCTAGGTAAAAATTAGTTTGCTAATCGAAATCCAAGGTTGTTAACACTAATTTAGCCTTGGGTTGAACCGCTTAATGTATTCAAGTTCAAATGGGAACCACTTTCTGGCATATCACGCGACCGCGGGCAGTACAATGAAAACTTAATAATTACCTATTTTAATATAAGACTTGTATGGAAATTGGTAGTTGTTTTTGTTCCCGAAAAGAAAAACCTGTTTTTATTTTTCTCTCATTCTACAATAACTCTCTCTTATTCTTCTTCTTCGTAATGTTATTCCGCGGCCTGAGGTTTTGGCGAAGATACTGACTGTGAGAATGGAGCAACTGCTATCAGACCTCTATCTATAGGCAAGAGGGAATATCAGACCCTTCTTAAGTTTGGGCAAACGTCTTTCGAAATATTAATTTTCTTGGACGTACGGTTTTCCTCCCAATATTTTCATTCACCGGCGAGCAAGTGATAACTACAAATATAAATTACTAATTTAGTGGTGCATGCCCATGCCTGGATTCGAACAATGTGCCAGTCGGTTAACAGGCTGGTTATTTATCCACTGCACCTAACTTCGTTCTCTTATGTCTGCAACAGGCAATTTTAGACGTACAAACGCCAAATTGATCACGGTTTTTAGGGTTCCGTACCCAAAGGGTAAAACGGAACCCTATTACTGAGGCTCCGCTGTCCGTCCGTCCGTCCGTCCGTCTGTCACCAGGCTGTATCTCAACAAATACTAAAAAATAGAATAAAGTAATTATTTAAGGGGGCTCCCATACAACAAACGTGATTTTTTTGTTAATTTTTGCTCGATATTGATGACGGCAACAGGTAGACGCTTGAAATATTCACAAAATATTTAGTTATATATTCACTTTAAGAATAAAGAATTAAATTAAAATAAAACAAATATTTAAGGGGGCTCCCATACAACAAACGTGATTTTTTTTACCGTTTTTATAGATAATGGTACGGAACCCTTCGTGCGCGAGTCCGACTCGCACTTGGCCGATTTTTTCTTATACTACGTCGGGAGGCACACAATACGGCCAAGTTGATATAGGTACTGTAGCTTGTGAACGCTTGCAGTACAAGGCAACTCCTCAGGAACTTACCGGTAACCTCACTCACTCGCAAGAATACAACAAGTCTCAAGAGATTGTTACTTTTTTTTTTATTCCCTGTCGGGAGGCAAACAAGCATACAGCCCACCTGATGTAAAGCAGTTACCATAGCCTATTACCGGTTGTATTATATTAAGTATCACTCGCGCGATGCCTCCTCTGCTGCTTACACAGCAACTCGTTAGGAGCTTACTGGTGACCTCACTCGCACGTAGGAACACAATAACCCTCTATGGAGATGTTATTTGGCTGCGGTTTTCTGGGAGGTGGAGGTACTTCCCCAGACTGGCTGCTTTGATGCGCCATACCTCTCTTAAAATTTGACTGTAATCTTCTGTCTGTTACGTAATATGATTCGATATCAATATCTATTAAATAGTAACAAATTTTTAATGAAAGGTTTTAAAAAATGTTGATTACAGGCAATTACCGTAGTCTATAGACGCTTATATTAGCAGAAGCATTGCTCGCGCGTCGCCGGTCCTATTTGTGTAAGCCGTATAAGAACAAACAATGAAAATCAAATAAAGTTAAACATTATTGAGATCCCAAACAAGAGTTTTGACACTCAGTACAGAACTCTTCGTGCACGCGACGGACTCGCACTTGACCGGCTTTTTTTTGTGCGTATGATATATTGAAAATTATTTTTATATAGTGATGGTCCTATCAACAGATTTGTGCCATGTATTGCATTGTACGCTTGCGCGATGCCATCTCTGCTGTTACCACAGCTGTTCGTTATGAGTTTACTGGTGACCTCATCCACTCGCAGGAACACAACAAGCCTCCAGGGACTTGTTATTTGGCTGCGGTTTTTTGTGAGATGGTACTTCCCCAGTTCGGCTGCTTCGATGCGTCCGGCTTCCTTCAAAAACACCCAAACCAAGACAAACAAATATGTTCATGCACACACAAACGTTTGTCTTGTGTGAGAATCAATGCCACGAGCGTTGGTGTTAAAATAGTATTCTACTAACCATTGCGCCACCAAGAGTTTGTCAAAACCTTATCATCTAGCTTTCAGATATGCTCTAAATCTTATCATGGATGTTACAGGCAGCAGTAGTTCTCGTCATCATGGCGATTATCCAGGCAGTGTTATGCGGCGTATCCGTGAAGCTGACATCGGCAGACGAGGCCAGCCTCAAGCAGTCTCTGTCAGACTCCTTCCACCAGTCACTAAATGACAGCCCGAAACACGTGAAAATTTGGTCTTCGACTAGTTACGAAGTAAGTACATTTTAAGTATTTTGACCAGCTCGGTGGCGGATTACTTTAACATCAAGGCATAGTGGGTTCGATTCCCACACATAAGAGAGTTCTCGAATGTACAGTTATTAGCTGTGAACAGGCCTCGAGCATATGGCGTTCTTTCTCTGGGCATACTCCAAGGTCGTGTTGCCCTTGGGTGAACTGTCCCGCTGTTCGCGGTGTCAGGAATGATAATGGTGATAAACATACTAGGACAATGCGCCACAAAATCAGGTCTAACAGGATTGTGCCGCGCTTTGATATTGCAATGCTTAAAGCCAGGTGCGCCTCACAAAAAGCCCGTGTAACTCTTCTTAACTATCTTCCTTTTTCTTCGCAATACTGAACAGCGCAGCGTTACCCGCAGTTTCGCAGTCGTTCTACCGTTTAAGAGAGTCAGTCAGTCAGTCAGTTGTCTCATCTGCAAAGGGGTGCGTACGAACCTCGAGGTAATTGCTCTTTACTCGGGCAGAGCCTAAGAGCGCTCTAATTTTGCTAATAATTACCAACAAGTTGATAATATTACAACTGTAAGTACATTATTAATACTTGCGACTTTCGGTATCACTATTTCCAAACATTTGAAAATGGATAAAACTAACAAAAAATTAAATCTGTTATATCAGAACCTTAGGGGTTTGAGGACGAAGACCAACACTTTCTATAATAATGCAATATCCCTTGACACCGAAGTATTATTGCTGACTGAGACCTGGTTGCATGATGGAATTTTGGATGCAGAACTTTGTGACAGTAGATACACTATATTCCGTAGGGATCGAGGATCACTGGGGGGAGGCGTCATGATGCTTTGCCGCTCTGAGTTACAAGCACGTCTAAGGCCAGATTGGGACCGTGACGATTTGGAATGTATATGGGTAACTATTCCTGCAAAAGGTTTATGTGCGTAAAACGACGTACATATTGCCGTAGTATACATTCCACCCAACGTGCAGTTACCATCTCGTATAAAGACATTAATTGATACAGTCTCAGATTTTCGGCAGAGGCATCCAAACGATCATATTATTGTAGCTGGTGATTTTAATTTATCGTGTATTGATTGGACCTCAGGAAGTCCTATTTTAGTTAAGAAAGGTTCCGTAGAAGTTCAAACTGCCGCATCAGAATTGATTTCACATTTTAGTTTTATAGGACTATCACAGTATAATACTGTTCGGAATAGCAGCAATAATACACTGGATTTGATATTTTCGTCCTTGAATGTTGAGATCCAAAGATCTAACGTAGAGCTAGTCACCGAAGACACCTATCACCCCGCTCTCTCTGTTGAGGCTGGTGGTGCCCCTAATTAAGTCTCGCCCTAGAATTGGTTATCAGTTTGGGCGTTCCGACTTCCAAAGTATCAATAGCTCGCTCCTAACACAAGACTGGTCTTTTATAACAAACGAAGGGAGCATTGATGACGCAATAAAGCTATTCTATTTCATTAGTCGAGAAATATGTTCCTAAAGTTGAAGAGGTGGTAATCGTTCTTACCCTATTTGGTACAGTGCAGCGCTTATTAAATTAATTAAAGAAAAAAATAAAATACACAATAGCTGGAAAAAGTATAAAAACCCAATAGACTATGCCGACTTCGTAGAGTTAAGAAAGAGACAAAAGATATTACAAGAAGAATGTCATAGGTTATATACAATTAGAGCTCAAGAAAAAATAAAAAATGATCCTAAAAGATTTTGGGGTTATATTAAGTCCAGAAGAAAGAATGTCACCGACTACCCTCAACTAATGCAATACGGTAACCACGAGTTGAATAACCCGATAAGTATTTGCTCAGTATTTAGCGACTTTTTTAAACGTAACTTCAGTAAACCTTTTCAAATCCCATCTTCTTTCTTTTGTGAAGATATTTTGCATTCCAGTGTATTAGACAATATAGTAACTAGTACTGAAATAAATAATAAATAAATAGAAATTAAAAGAATAATTTGCAAACTAGACATAACTAAAGGTGCCGGTAATGATAATTTGCCTCCGATTTTCTTCATAAAGTGCGCTGAAACAATATTCTTACCCATAAGTTTACTCTTCAATAGATGTTTGCGGGAAGGTTACATGCCAAGAGTTTGGAATGAAGCACTCGTAATTCCGTTACACAAAAAGGGTCTTAAGACATTAGTTGAAAATTACAGGCCAATTTCGATTCTCAATGTCCTTAGTAAGTTGCTCGAAAAAATAGTTCACAAGCACATATATTCAGTGATTTTACAATCGATTCCTGCGGAACAACATGGGTTCATAAAAGGGCGCTCGACTGCAACAAACCTTAGTTGTTTTATTGACTATGTGACAAGTGGCATGGATGGAGGGTCTCAGGTTGATGTGGTCTACACTGATTTTGAAAAGGCTTTTGATCGTGTGGACCACTTCATACTGTTACATAAACTCCACAAACTTGGGATTGGGGGCAACTTGCTCAGATGGATAGAGTCGTATTTGCGTAACAGATCTCAAGCAGTAGTGTTGTTTTATTATTTGTTCTGATTACATGCAGATGTCTTCAGGAGTCCCACAAGGTTCCATTTTGGGTCCGCTATTATGTGCAGCGTACTTGTTTGATGTTGGCAAATGTTTTAAACACGTAAAATTTCAAATGTATGCTGACGATACAAAAAAATTTATGAAAATAAGTGACGCTACAGATTGCATTAAACTACAGGCTGATTTGGATAGACTCGGACGTTACTATGATCAGAACCGCATAGGAATTAATATTAGTAAATGTAATTTTGTTTGTTTCACACGTACAATTTCAATATCAAATAAATAGAATTACTGTAAAACAGGAACACCTTGTTAGGGATCTGGGAGTGCTTCTAGACGACAAACTTACATTCTCAGAACATTATGACACAATAATAAATAAGTCATATAAAAATCTCGGCTTCATAGTAAGAGTATGTAAGCCTTTTACGGATATTGATTGCATAAAATTACTTTACTCGTCGTATGTCAGAAGTGTCCTTGAATATTGTAGTGTTATATGGAATCCTCACTACATAACACATATTAATAATATAGAAAACATACAATACAAATTTATAAAATATCTTAATTATAGAAGACATAGATACACACAGAATTATAGGGAATCGTGTGCATTCTTTTACCTTTCTAGTCTGGAGAATCGTCGTACTTTGCTGGATATGGCTTTCCTTCATGGTCTGTGCGGGGATATATTGACTGCCCTGATATCATTAACAAGGTTTTACGTTTTAATGTGCCTCGAATTCGCACTAGACATACAAGTTTATTCGCTATCCCTTTTTCGTCAACAAACTATGCTCAAAATTCAACAATTAATCGATTTCAGAGAACATACAACAAAAAATTCTGCTCGGTTGATATTTTCGTAAATAGTAAGGAAGTATTTAAAAAGGAAATTTTAAAAATTCTGCAGGGAGCTAAGTGTTAACGTAGCCACACACATAGACACATAGGTATACATGTAACTCACACTAATCCAGTATACACATACGCTCGCACAAGCATGCAGGCACACACACTCAAACACACACATCTATTCACTCATATACACACACACACCACACACAACTGAGGGAGTACTTTAAAACTTAAACAATTTTTCTTGTAAAACTATTCAACCTACTAATAGTTAGAAATTTCGCACTATTTTTCTATTTTAATCGTTTTCCCAGTTGTTTGCTCTTTGGCTTGTTATCTGTTAACTATAAAATGTAAATCCGTTATTGGCCGTATGTTTAGTATACAAGTATTTTCATTATGTATCTAAGGGTTGTGTATTTTGTATTAAAATAAAATAAAATAATTATTAGCAAAATTTGAGTCCGAATAAGTTTTCTTCTAAAAATAGAAAGAATTAACGTGATTTTTCTAATATTTATATATCGTGATGCCGAAGCCCAGAACTGTCTACATGAGATATATAAATATTAGTTATAGGCGTTATTCATGCAAACTAGCGCCGGTCGGTACCCACTTACTACCGTTAGTCGATGCGTGCCATCGCTGCTATGGCTAATCTAGTCTTTCTGCGATTAGCCGCCCTCTGGGGCAAAACTGGCTGGGTTGCTAACCCTGACGCTCTGGTTATCTCTTCAGTGCACATTTCTCTCTTCTCTTCGACACGTGTTTCTCCTCTCCACGAAGAGTCCTCAGGCGTTATACATGTTATTCCTTAGAATACGACTGTAGTTGTAGTACTTCGTTATTGTTTGACGACTAAACCTATAAACAATTTTTTTTGAGAGAGAGAGAAACGTGCTTACCTTTGAGTATTTTTAAGACAGGTAGAGCCCATCAAAACAGCCCTAGGAAGTACCTCCTAAAAAATCGTAGTATAATACTCGTAACTATTAACTGGCAAGTTCTGCGAGTGAGAAGTAACGCTAGGTTAGGTAGGTAGGTAGTACTAGTAACAATGCGCGAGAGATACTCCTTTTATTGCAAGCATTCGTAGGCGGTAAACACTTTACATCAGGTGTCACCCGACTTAGTATAAAAAAAAACATTTATAATAAGATTAATAAAGTAAACACTTTACATCAGGTATTACCCGACTTAGTATAAAAAAAAACAATTACAATAAGAGTAATAAAGAGATACCCTGGTACTTGGAGAAGAACTTATGCTTACTTTTTTTTGTTCATATCTGTGTCTTCTAATCATTCTTCTTCCCCTAGCTAAAATGCTGCGGCCTCTACAGTCCAGAAGACTACCGCTTAACTAACCCTCGAGATCCAGCCATCTTCCCTCCCAACGTGCCGATATCGTGCTGCCCGAATTACGATCCTGATCGGTCGGAGCTGATCCAGGAGCGGGAGCGGCAGTACTGCAGAGCTCAGAGAGCATATTACGAGATAGGATGCGCCAGTTTGGTGGTAGACATCTTCAGCGAGACCACAACTTTGGTCCTCAATGTTGCCATTATATTGATTGTACTTGAGGTAAGATTCATGTTTCCTAACCACCATCTTTTTCAAATAATGTTCGTGAAAGCATTTGACGTTTGATAACGCCACACACTAATGCTGGTGGGTTCGATTCCCACACAGGACAAACATTTGTGTGCATGAACAAATCTGTTTGTCTTTGTCTGGATGTTCTTGAGGAGGTAGGATAATTCTTTAAAAATAATCTTATTCTTTAAGAGAGATAGGGCGCATCAAAGCCGGTCTGAGGAAGTACTTCCACCTCATAGAAAACCGCAATTTGAACGAGATCACCAGTAAACCCTTAAGGAGTAGCTGTGTTAACAGCAGAGGTGGCATCCTGTGAGGGATACTTAATGTCTTAATGTATTGCAAGCGTTCATAGGCTACAGTGATTGCTTTACATCAGATGGGTCGTATGCTTATATGCGATATTTACTAGAGGGAGGCTTTATACCAAAGTCGTCTGCATGCATCCCCGTGGTGTTTCGAGCGTCAATAGGCTGTGGTGACCGCTTACCATCTATTACGGGCCGCATGCTTATTTGCAAATCTAGTTGTATAAAAAAATGCGACGGTTATAAAAAAAAGTGATTATTTTTCTCACTTCAGGGCGGGAGACGTTTTTCTATATTCAACGTCGGAAGGCATACGAACATATAACCCCGTAATGTAAAATGTGAACGCAAACTATGAACGCTTTGCAACACATGAAGTATCGCTAGCCCATTGTGCGTTGCCGTCCTTGCTACTGATACCGCAGCTCCTAGGGAGTCTCCCTCACTTGCAGGTTTAGCAAAAAAGTCCTGTGTAGGAATCGAACCCTCGAGCTTTGATTAAAGTAGCCATTGCTTGACTACCGTGCTCGTCATTTATGAGTGCTAATAAGAAATCTAGTGCGTCGTCGTGGATGGCATCTTCTTCTTTATAGCGCTATACCATTTTCTAATTCATTAGAATTGGGGTTCCCCACCTAAGCCTAAAGATTATATTACTTTAAATATAATTTCATGGACGTACGGGATTCCTCGCAATGTTTTCCTTCACCGTCGAGCAAGTGACCATTACAAATATGTACATAAATCCGAAAACACGAATTTAGTGGTACATGCCCTCACCGGGATTCGAACCAGGAATAGTCGGTTGAGACATGGTTCTTCATCCATTGAGCTATCACTTCTCTTCATTGTGTTATTATGTTGGTACAGGAGGAGCTATCCTAAGTAAAAGTCTTGCTCCATTTTGGTAATAATTAAAACTAGTGTCCGCTGCAGCGCTGAAATAACTTAGATGTCTATCCCAAATATTCGAAGATACAGCGCTAAATCGCTTCTGAGGGGTATTTTTCTCGCGACCAAAAGGTCCAAAGCGCCGTGATTTTCATGATGAAATGACCGGGGTTAACATCCGTGATTAAAGAAAAATAATAATAAAATAATATGTTAATATATATATTTATAACCTTACGTCATATCCCATGCGGGGTAGGAAGAGAGTACCGAGCGCCACGTAACTCCCTTACACATCTCACTCGCTTCTTTAACATTCATTGCCCTTCTCGTGCACGTTCGCCGGTTGCACTTGCAAACGCACATCGATTTATATTAGGGTTTCTGCTCGATTATTCTCGAGGCGAGAATTCTATACTATACACCAGGGGTGGAGGTGTTAAAGGGCTTAACGCCGCATAACGCGAGTAACTTCCGAGAAAGCGTGTCACCTCTCGACACCCCTGAACTCACGCCAGTGTTACCCCCGGCCGACTTTCACTGACATTTCGGGGGTCCATACAATAAGGGCGAGCGTAAAATCCTTGTAAAATTGTATAGGTAGTAACCGCGATTACTACCCGTGACTTGAGAACCATAATAACAGTAAAATAAATAATTCCCGCACAAATTACACATTGCCCGCTAGTCCTAACCTAACCTAACCTTTATTTTTAATACAACGTCGGAAGGCAGACAAGCATACGGCCCCACCTGATGTAAAGCGGTTACCGTAACCTATGAACACTTGTAATACATTAAGTATAACTCGCGCGATGCCTCCTCTGCTGCTAACACAGCAACTCCTTAGGACCTTACTGGTGGCCTCACTCTCAAGGCTCTGGCGACAGAGGAGTAGTACTCACCATTTCTCGGCAGTATGGGTGAGATATATTACGAGCGTTTATATAATATACTATGGTAATCACTTCACATCCGGCTGGCCGTATGTTTGTTTGCGTCCCGTTGTAATATAAAATCTGTAATTTCATACTCCTCGATTCTACTTCAATTCCTCCACATTCGCATCAGCAGAGCCCAAGTGCATATACGTACAGTCAATGATGGTTCGGTTACTGTCTTTTAGGGTGTGTAAAGATGAAATGGATTTGAACTGCACGCCATTTGTAAGATTGCAGTTGGGATGTAGTTTCTGTCTAGTTGATATAACCTATATCGAAATATCCCACCGGCTGCGCAGTTTAACCACCACGCGACAATGCAAGTAGCTTGCGTTGTCGTGTGGTGGGGTCGCTCCAACTACCTACTGCAGATGGAGCGACTATAACAGAACCACACATTTTATTTTTGTCAATTCGTCAAAACTTTCTTGAGACATTCGAAAATATTTTCCTTGTAAATCGCCTTTCTATTTATAATTCAATAAACCACTTGAAGACGCATAAAGACATCCCTCACTCTTAAAAACGTATACCAATGGGAAGATATTTTAACCAATAAGCCGAGAAGTGACGCGTGTCTATCAGTGAACTAGCCAATAAGAGCCGCGCGTTCTACTTTACCCCCCGCCCCGTAGCGGTAATATGGAAAATAGACTCATCGGTTCTCCACAGATTATTTCTTCATCTATTGAATTAACGTATCCCGATTTCTCTATTTCTGAGAACGATCTATTCTGAAAACAAACTCAGAAGCGTGTCCTAATAAGCGTTGCGTAGCAAATGTGGATTCAAGTAAGCAGTTACTGAATTGCTGCATTTATAGGTTTCTGTTGAAATCTTTTAAATTGATACCAAAACAATACTACTGTAATTAACCGATCACGACTTTTGGCTTCAACCAAAATAGAAAAGCCACCCACCGCGCGCGTTACGTACTTTGTGCTTCGATACACGCTCGATTCTTTTCAATCAGCTCTATTATTAACTACGAATTTTCAACCGCGTAAATGGATTTATATTGTATACGAGTAATACATCGCCTGACCAGCCACGTGTCAATTACTGTCACATTGACAGCATCAGAGCAGGATTGCAGTACACACTGTGAAATTTCGATAACCACTGAGAATGAACACTGAGAAGCTGTGCGCGGCTCGGATGCGGGCCTTAACTGCGTTTGGATTGCGTTACAAATGTGCAGTCATGCTTGCAGTCAGTGTGCAGTAATTAGAAAGCAACTGCAAAATGACTATAACCGATGTTTCAATGCCGCTGTATCAATCGCATAAAAAAAACAGTATCCAAACTGTAATTTTGCTGTTGGTGTGCATTACAAATGCAGTCCATGTGTACAGATCCTTATAGGTCTTTATGGACACCCGTAGGTACACTAGCCGTTGATCGGAACTCCACTTGTGTGGTGTGGTTTTTACCTGACTAATAAAGGGGGCCTATGATTTTATCAGGCTGTATATGTATGTTCGTTTGTCACTGTGTACCTTCTAATTACATTCTATGATATATGTCTCTCTAAATAAGACGCATATTTAACAGAGACGTGTGACTAAGACTTGTAGGGATTCGATGGACGCAGATGGCACAGGATCGAGATGAATGGCACTCTAGAGGGGTGGTCTATGTTAAGCAATAAACGAATACGGGCTGAGATGATGGGACTAAGGCTATACAATACCGACCTTTATTTTATTTATAATATGTTCATATATCTCTTGTTACATTTTATTTGTTTATCATTAATTATTAAAAAATATGCCCATATAAGTATTAGTTATACTTTTTCAGTGACTTCTGATATGGACACTTGTAAACAATTTTAAAAGAACACTAAAATGTTCCTGTGAATATATTTACTTTTTAAAATTCAATGCGGAAAACACTCCATTGTTTTCAATTTAATATTAACATTACGCACTAGATGGCGCTATTACAAATAAATCTTTTATTATCTTTGAATATTTCTTATTGTTATTTCGCCACAAAAACATTTTAACTGGATAACACAATAGACTTCGATTATTTATAATATGTTCATATATCTCTTGTTACATTTTAATTGTTTATCATTAATTATTAAAAAATATGCCCATATAAGTATTAGTTATACTTTTTCAGTGACCCTTTTGGTACCCAAAGGATGCCAATAGGGACCTATTAAAAAGCCTCCGCTGTTCGTCTGTCTATCAGCGGGCTGTATCTCATGAGCCGTTTTAGGTAGACACCTGGAATTTTCGCAGGGTGTGTACTGTCTATTGCCGCTATAACAACAAATAAAAAAGAAATGGGGGCCCCGTATAGTAACAGGTTATTTTAAGCTTTGGTACGGAACCCCGATTCCGACTCGCACTGTGCTGATATCAGTTTTTAACTTTTTTTGCCATTGTTACATAGCAATAAATATAAATTTAGAACAATAACTCATTACTAAATAATCGTCAAATTAACTGACCTCGCCGTCTTAAATTTGTATGTATGTCTTCACGCCAGATCCCTTGAGGGATAGGCAGATAGAAGCGAGCGCCATAAGACGCCGCCGTTATACACCTCACTCACGTCCTTAACAATAATAACTGTTTTCATGCACGTCGCCGGCTCCTAGGGCTTCTGACATCACCTTCTGATAAAACACGACCAATTTGTTTATGGTAGGTGAGATTTGGTCTTCCTCGGCTCCTACATCCTTCCACTTTCACTTGTATATCTGTATTGTCATTCCTTTATCCTGCATCTTTCTTTCTACATATCCGAATCAGCGGAGCAGACTTCTTATCTTAACACCAACACCTTTTCTTATATGAAATTTGTGTATGGCTTATGACTCTTTCATACTGATATATGTGGAAGACTGGAGAACGTTTTGTTGTAACGAAATATTCGAAATATTGCAGTGAAAATGGCAACTACTACATTTTAACTGTAATTATTGACCTAACTAATATATATATATATATATATATATATATATATATATATATATATATACCTAGTCGGGTCATAAGCTCTGTCAAAATCTTATTATTTTAATTTTGGAATACTCACTCTTCAATACATAGTGTTTTAGCGCCGAAATATCTCATTTTCATCAAATTTTAATTGGCAAGCGTGTTTTTATAAATTATAATATTGGCATTCAGTAAATATACAAAGAAGTAAGGGACCACCCTTACTTCTTT
The DNA here is from genome assembly GCA_947507595.1 of Pyralis farinalis. Lineage (NCBI taxonomy): Eukaryota > Metazoa > Arthropoda > Insecta > Lepidoptera > Pyralidae > Pyralis > Pyralis farinalis. The sequence goes on along the minus strand of OX382268.1, from coordinate 34,262,166 downwards.
TCCTTCAAGTTCCAAATTACGGGGTCCAAGGGCTCATCTAAATTACTGATTAATTAATGAAATATGTAATTATTTTTCAGGTTTTACTGGCAATATTAGCATTAGTAGTAATAAACAAAAAAATTGAGCCTGTGAAGACAGATGACAAAATGGAAACAGAAGCGCCACCTAGCTGATGAATTGACTTAAGGTCAAGCTCCCAGTACTGGGTACGATCTAAAATAATAGTATTTCAAAATGTACATTTGCTTTATATTTTTAACTTCTGATATGGACACTTGTAAACAATTTTAAAAGAAACACTAAAATGTTCCTGTGAATATATTTACGTTTTAAAATTCAATGCGGCAAACACTCAATTGTTTTCAATTTAATATTAACATTACGCACTAGATGGCGCTTTACAAATAAATCTTTTATTATCTTTGAATATTTCTTATTGTTATTTCGCCGCAAAAACATTTTAACTGGATAACACAATAGACTTCGATGTTGGATGTATTGTCGGTATAAAGATCTCAAGAACTCTGATAAACGTGTACTGACAATGAATTTGTTTTAATATTTTGTACCTTCTATTCTTTAGATTATTAAGTAGACATCGCTGTTTGTATAAATGTTGTGAGTAAATGATGAGACTGTATTTAGTATTGTTTTATTTATACATATTTCATATTAATATCGTGTTAGCTGCTGCCATCTGTTAGAATTATATCGAACTACGTATACTACGTCTCTCTAGTATCCTTATTCGTGTTAAAGAGGGCGCTTTAGCAATGTACTTTAATTTAATTTGTAACAAAGTACAGTAAACAGTATAATTATACACGTTGTATAAAACGTAATAAAAGAAAATATAATTTGTCAAAATATTACTGCTTTTACAATTTATAAAACATATTACAGATTAGGTACAAAGTGAGTAGAACTTTCAATACAATTTTTTGTCAGCATCGGTGGTTCAGTGGTAGAATGCTCGCCTGCCACGCGGGCGGCCCGGGTTCGATTCCCGGCCGATGCATTTCTTTTGTTGCTGTTTCCGTTTCATACAACATACTTTTATGTGCAAATATAGTGAAATGTGATAAATCAGTCAACATAACTGTATAAATAACCAAGGTGAAACTGGAATCTTTCTGTGCGAACGCAGAACTTACAAGGAATACTTATTTTGCTACGAACCTCTATAAATAAATCTGGTTGGGAGTATTAGCTATACTATATTTGTATTGCTGCAGAATTTCCTTTATAAACGATGGGGCTGCAACAATACTGTCGTATGCTATAAAGATGATGTTAAAACATTTACATTCAGAAAAACATGATAAATTCACTATATAGGTACTCGACATTTGATAAACACTAGAATATTTTATACTACATTTAGTAACATGTCTTCTTTTTAGGAGGGTTATTGCGTTTCCTAGTCCATTAGTAGTGGCGAGGTCTAGAAGTTCCTAAGCCTAAGAATTTGGCGAAGATAAATGTTGGTGTATGTCAAAATCAGTCATTTTGACATGAAGCGATTGCCGTCAGATCTCCACCACCCAGAGTCAGTCTGATCAAGATTAGCGACCGTTTATATGTCATCGTCACGGTCTTTCGACTGATGATCTGGTGATAGTGTATGTGTCGCCATATAGTACAAGGTATTGCCAAGTTGAAGAGTCAAGTCATTGCCGGTCAACCTAGATATGGCTACCTTTTTTTTATATATTTTTATGAAACTTCGGGCGGAACACAAGCATGCAACCTACCGGATATAAAACGAAGAATCAAGAGAGGTAGTAGAGGTACCTCTAAGAAAATCGCAGCCAAAGAAGATCTCCCTGGAGTGCTGTCGTATTTCTGAGTGCGAGTTAGTGAGAGAGTGGTAACAGAGTGGTAACGCGCGAGTGATACATCATATATTGCAATAGTTCATAGGCTACGGCAAGTGCTTACTATCAGGCAGGCCGTTTATTTTTCACATTTGTTATATAAAATAGATATAAATATACTGGGTAGGTAGCAGAACCGAGCGCCACATGACTCAATCCTTACATCCTCGGTTTGTAGGGCTCCTGACATCACGTTTTGATAGAACACGACCAATTTGATCATGGTAAGTAAGTCTTGGCCTTCCTCGGCTCCTACATCCTTCCACTTTTGCATTGTATATCTGCTTCGTCATTCTTTCATCCTGCATTATTTCTACATGTTCGAACCAACGGAGCATGTCGTTTCTTATTTTAACACCGACGCTCTCTTTCAGACCAACTCTGCTTCTAACCTCATCATTGCGAATACGGTCTACAAGCGTTACGCCACAAATTTTGCGCATCGCTCTCGGCTCTCTCTACCTACCCCGTAGGGGATTTGGCGTGAAGTTATAGATAGATAGATAGATAGAAATATATCTACCTTTTAATTTCGTACCTATATGAAGTATGCCTAGTAGTAGTTTTCAGTAGTTACGTAGATTAAGTGTATAATGTTTTAATGAACACAATTCTAATTACGTTTAATGATTAATTGAATTAACCATTACCAGAGAGTTAATTTCCTTAATGAACCTACAAAGTTTTAATCCCCTCAGTATGATTAGAACAGTCGATAAATCATTATGCTGAAAATTGGAACATCAAATATTCTGATTGTAGTGTACTTCATCTCTCTAGTTCAATCAGGTAAGAAGTACTGTGTTACAATTATGTTTTCTTTTATTACCAGGTTTCATGGCTTACCTTACAGACATACATAGATTACATTTCTAAATATTCTTGCAGTTCATAAAATGATTTTTTTATACAGCGTTCGGGAGTCAACGTACGGCCCAGCTGATGTAAAGCGGTTACACGTACTTAGTACACGTTAGGTATAAACATTTCTATTTATACATACATATAAATAAACAGATAAATTTTGTTTTAGCTCGTAGTAGTAGTAGTCTCGTTTAGAATGTAAGTTTAAACTCCAGTCCAGACTAATACAGCACACTATAATTAAATTAATTAATGTCATTGTGGTCTTTAAGTTTTAGGAATGTAAAAAATTGGAGGCGCTGAAAAATCACTGATTTACAAAGTGCCTACTTTAGAAGGTAGGTTTCGTAGGTAGACGAAATAAGTTTGAGACTCTCTGGTAGAAACAGATAAATTTATATCATTTAGATACCATTTCATTTTATTAAAGAAAATATGAAACAAAACAAGGTAAGGTACCTTGCTTTGGGAGGAGTGCGACCACAAATACTGTGACACGGGATTTTTATAGATGTAGATAGATTTCTCCCCAGTTAATCATGCTGTATTGATCAAAATTGTTTCTTCCTCTAGTTCCACCAGACTACTGCCTCCGCCCACTAAACAAGAGTGACTGTGGAATAAAACCCACGCCGGTAATTTCATACTACAAACCTGGTTCCCGATGTGAAATAGAGTACTGGCGAGGATGTCCCACCTTCAACATATTCGACAACCAATATGACTGCACTCATATGTGTATCTATAGATATAGAGTGCACAGAGAAGAAGAGGAACAAGATGATAATATTACATACAGCTTTAAAAACAATGACATATCAAGTAATTATTTTTATATATATATTACATGCTAGCAGTATCCGAACTTATTATGCACAAAGATCATTCTATTCACACGACTAGTGAAGTCAATACGGTATTTTTTACTTAATTTTTTTTTAATAACAACCGATCAGGCTGAAACCCCAAATTAGCTACCCCAAAAACCCCCGAGTCCACCGTTTCATCCAATTCTGATGGATATTTTCAAAAAATGCTGGATGTACACATTAATTAGAGAAGGGGGAAGAGGAATTTGAGAAATCTGACGACAGGATCGTGATCAGCGACCCTGAAAACCCCCGAGTTGACATTTTGAGGCCTATTCGGCAGTATTATTCCATTATTTTCTCAATTTTTATTTATTGGAGGGGGGAATAAGTTGTGTACCTACAAAAATAATTTGGGGTCCTTTTGTCTACATATTTTTCCCCATCGAATGCATCCTGTTTCAGCCGGATCGGTTGTTATTCAAAAAAATTTAAAGTTCGACCTATTTTTATACCATATTGACTGCACTAGACGCAGTCGGAGCAATAAACTGCAATGAAGTGAGAAATGTCTATTTCCGAATAGACGCGTTGCCTTAATGACCTCTATTCGGATGGGTCCGTTCCCGATCTGTTTCATTATTTGAAACTTTATAACAGAAGTCAAAGTCAATTCCAAACTAAGAAGAAAAGATACGCTTTACTCTGTTTCTTTACTAAAAGTTTCTATCCAGATGTTTGTACATGTATAAACTAGCAAACACTACAAACGTTGTCCTGTTAGAAAAGCTAAGAGAAATTCCTAGAAATCGATTGCAGCGCCACCTACTGGCCTACTCTAACACACATAAAAAAAATCGAAATCGTTCCAGCCATTTAGGAGGAATTTAGTAACATAATATATATATTTATGTACATTTAAATAATTTTTGCGATTATAATTTATAAGCCCATTGGATTACTTGTAAGTACCCAGTACGCACACAACAAAATTCGGTCTGTCTGACTGTTTGTACTGGATATGTTATATTTGAAATAATGCTGCTAGTAGAGACAGCGACGCGCAACCGATGCTTAAATACAAAATTTGATCCAAATCTTTATAGCTGTTTCCGAGATACATGAAATCTATCTATTTATCCATAATCTGCTCAAATACCCTGCGGAGTAGGCAGAAATACCTGACCACCACATGGCAATCCTTGCGCACCTCATTTGCTTTTATATACATAGCTCTACTGATGCTCGCCGGTTTCTAGCTAGCTTCTGACACTCGATATATATTTATAGATATATATGTATATATACAATAAAGTATATAGTATTCAGGTTCTCGCATTAACACACTCTTGTTATATCAACAGGATGTAACATGTCATCTACTCAAACTTCTAGCGTGATCAAAAGTAAAAAAATAAGGCGCTATAGACGACGTAGTACTAATCAATACGCAGATACTTGGAACGGTTAGATGATCCGGAAGTGAAAGGAATCCGATGGAAGCGTACCTTTCTATTGAAACGTTTAGCTTTTTTGTTAACTAATATTTGCCATAAACAGACAATTTTAAATGACAAGACACATCTATCGCGATGTTAATCATGCTTTTATTTTTTGCATAAAATGTAAGCTCCTTGATACTGATATCTTGGACACATAAAACCTCTTTAAGTGTGACCCCCAATTGAGGAACGAATACTCTACACCACAAGATACACTAATGCATGTTATGGAACACTGTTTCGTATACTCATATGTACTGATAGGATAAAAATATTCACAGGTGTTCCGGATGCAGAAACACTGAAATTAAAAGGAATCCTAACAAATCTTCCGGCCACAGTGTTGTCAGTTATCAAAGAGGTAGTCCAGACACTTGAAATTAAATTAGACGAAAGGAAATTAGTTCCTGAAAATGAAACCTCTTCAATTGCTCCTTCTAAATTAACAACAACAGCAGAAATAAACCCAGAGACAACAACAAAAACAACTGCAGAAATAACAACAAAATCAACAACAATAACAACTGCAGAAATAACAACAGAAACAATTGCAGAAATAACAACTGGCACAACAGCTAAAACAACAATGGAAGCAACAACAGAAATAACAACAGAAACAATTGCAGAAACAACAACTGGCACAACAGCTAAAACAACAATGGAAGCAACAACTGAAAAAATAGCTCAAACAACGACTGAAGCAATAACCAAAACAACAATTGAAACAACGTCTGAAACAACAACTCAAACAACAGCTAAACCAACAACAACTGAACAAAGTAAATTATTTGCAGACGAAGTAGTAATAGCATAAATCCTATAGTAATAATTTTGTCTAATCGTTATAGTTTCCTTGAATGAAATCACCTTAGAATTTGGTAGGAGAAGTTGACACGATAAAATTATCGTCTCTCTCTCTAACGTGCACCGGCACCGATCAAATCTTGGCCTCGGTTAAAGCATTTTGTCTCCTGTAAGCGTTTATAAACTTTCGAAACACACGACCGGCTTATGAACGACTGCCGGCTAGCTAGTTCTTGTTGCAAGAGAGCAACAATTCGTGCTACTTCAGTAGTTTATTGTCGAATTTAGCGGAGATGTGCACCGATCTACGTGTAACATAAGACTGTTAAGAAAATAATTTTTTAACGTTCGACGTATAAGTCAATTCTGAGGGGCGCATCCTCTAAGACCTGATGGGAAAGAGGTGGTGAACACTCATCTCGGCCGTAAGGGTTATAGCAGACGCTTACTAAACATCGCCCAGGTTTTGTTGGTATACCTCTTTTCCTGAGGTCGCGATCACCTCAGGAAAAACGGAGCGATGCAATAAAAAAATTACGATACCATGCGTTTTTAAAACGGGCCAATGACGTCTCGCTTGCCAAGAATCGAGGAATATAAAATTTATTTTTTCTTACCTAAATCTGGACAACTCTTGAAATACGGGAGTAATTTAATTAAAGTGTTACAGTATAACCTTTAAAATGGTTCAGTTTCACCAATCTTCGTTTGTCATTTAGTTCTTAAGATCGTAGCAAATCACAAATTCTATAGTTTTGTTCATGAGTACATTTTGATTACTGTTTTATTACCAAAACGTTCTTACCTAGCTATAAATTTTTGCTGCAAGTCTTAATTTACTTTATAATTAATGACAATCCGCCGAATTGAAAGTGTAGTTTCAGAAAAAGTAAGCATTTGACAAAAATAAACATAGGCAAGGTCTATTAACATAAAGGTTTTATGTCTGGCCGATCCACGTGGATCGACATCAGATCAATAACAATAAATTGGTTGACATCGGTCGACGTGATATTGTTTCTACGATAAAATTATAAATTGGAGTGCCTTGCGCGAGCGCTGCATGAGTTCATAGAATACGTGTATTAACATTGCACTACTCTAGCACAGTTCTTGACCTACAGTCTCCAATTAAATCAAGTTTTCGATAATTTATATAATGCACTTAACTTCAAAGTATAACATTTTAAACGTTTCATAGAGAATTCATACAAAGTGTTAATAATAGACATAACGAAGTGAGTTTCCAGTACAGATAATTGATAACAATTTAATCTAACCTGGTTAGATCAAAGCGCATGTAAACTTGACTTTCGCAAAGTAACGCCTGAATCTATTAACGATCGAAAGAAACTTGCCAATATAGGTATCTATTCAAGTCGTCAATTTGAAATTTATGTCAGTATGTTAGTACAATAATAATATTGTTAAGTGGTAGAACTATAGATATATGTTTGCCTGTACTGAATGATTTCTGTACTGAATGATTTCTGGACATATTCATCAATTGACCAAATTGATCATGTTTTATCAGAAGGCGATGTCAGTAGCCTTAGAAACCGATGAGCGTGCTTATGAAGAGCAATGAATGTTAAGGCCTACCAATTCCAACATCATATTTCTCAATGGTAATATAAAACAATTATTGGATTATTTTCTAGGCAGAATACAGATAACGATCGATATGGTTCGATTCCAATTCGATACCTAACTGACAATATAATAGGGTTCGATTGGACATATTTATCGTTGATTTTGCTACTGGAGATTGTGGAATGCCGATGGCAGATCTGATAATGCGTAGTGACAGTAATGAACTCCATTTGATACAGGTTAAGGCGTTGTGAGTGTGAGCACAAAGTTTTTTTTACAGTATATATACTCGTATTGTATATACAAACACTTACACACGAACAATGATAGCCTAGTTGATAAAAAAATAACCTATTACCCGACTGGTGAAATTAGTGATTTCAGATTTATCTGTACATATTTGTAATAAAATCACTTGCTTGGCGGTGAGTAAACACTCGCGACCGAGAAATTATATTTCGAAAGAACATTGACCTGTGTGAACCAAAGAAAAGTCTGGTTTACCTTCTGGCCTGTAGAGGTTTACCGGCAGTAGCTATATATAAAAAAATCGATATCTTCGCCAAATATTTATGCTTAACTAGCGACTCCGCTAATCTTAATAGATTAGGAAGAAGAATACATAAATGTTACCGAGCTCCGTATTCACTAACGCTATTCCAATAAATTAACGTATCTTGAATTTATTATAATTATTATTTTTATATTAGATCAGCATAGTGGCTCCTCTATGCCTGATGGTAAGCAAAAGAGGAGCCAAATCGCAACTGCAACTGACAAAATACTACACAGTATCCTGTCAGTTGACGCTGCCATGCTGACCTACAAGATGCTTCTTCACGCTTCGTTTGAAGGATCCCATATTGTAGGAAAAAGGCAACACATGTGCAGGCAAGGCGTTCCACTTTTTAATGGTACGACAAAGATAGGAGTTGCCGAGCTTTTTGGTACGCGAAGAAATATGCTCAACAGTGGAACGATGACATCGCAAGCCCGCCCGTGTGGTTCTATGACGGAAGGGAGAGGGTGGGATAAGGGAAAACAATTTTTCAGAGCACTCGTCATGGTAAAGACGGTAAAATACGCTTAGAGAGCCTATGTCTCTACGGAGTTGAACAGGTTGTAGGTTTTTGGTGACCTCTTCGTCGTCAATTATGCGGATAGCCCATCGCTGCAAACTATTGAGAGCCTCAAGAAGATACTGATACGGAGCCGTCCTAGAGATGCGATCAATGCTCCACGCAGGCCCGAAATTGTGTCTTATAAAGCAGACAAAGCTGATCCTGCGTGAAGAATCGGCGCACCCTGACTCCGAGTTTTCTTGAAGCTGTTGAGATGAGGCTCTCGATGTAATAACGCTGGTAAGGTCGCAATGAATACCCATACCGAGCATATTCAGGCTATCTCGCATACTGAGGGAAGCGCCCTGAAGACTGGGAGTGGGAAGGAATGGGGATATTTTTGTTGTAAACGCGCAAACCTGAGTTTTCTCGGCATTAAACTCAACCAGGTTATTGGAACCCCATTTACTAATGAGATCCAAAACCCGATTCAGCTCAACGACAAGACTCTCACGCCTCTCATCGATTTCTGTCCGACCGAATATTACCAAGTGGCAGCATGTCATTGATATGCAGAAGAAAGAGGGTGGGCGATAGAACGGAGCCCTGTGGGACACCGGCATTCACTGACATGAACCGCGAAGCGCATCCATCTGCAAGGACGCGGATTTTATGCTCATGCAGGAAGCCAGCAATCCAATTATAAAGCTGGAGGGGCAGACCGTATGCCGGAAGTTTGGAAGAGGTTGAGAAGTGCTTTGTGCCAGACCCGATCAAACGTCTTGGCGATATCTAGGCTGACTGCCATGGATTCGCCATATTTATCTATTGTCTCCCCCCAGAAGTACGTCACATACGCTAGAAGATCACCCGTTGGTCGTTTCGGTCTAAAACCATACTGATGATCATTGATTATGAAGTGATCTTTTAGGTAACGGATCAATTGATTGTTAAGGATCCGTTCCATGACTTTGCACAACACTGAAGTTACGGCAATGGGGCGGTAATTTGATGGGTCAGAACGGTCTCCCTTTTTGGGGACCGGCTGCACATTGGCCTCTTTCCAAGCATCCGGAACACAACCGGTCGAGTACGAGAGGCGGAAGATGCGCGTCGACACCGGAGACAACCTAGCTGCACATTTTTTTAGAATAATCGCTGGGATACCGTCAGGACCACTGGCTTTTCGGACATCGAGTGACTGTAGTTTAAAACGCACATCACGCTGCCTGATGTGCATATCAGGCATAACGGATCCACTGGAGGGTATTGTTGGTGGTTGCGTACTACAGTCATCGATCCGGGAGTTTACCGCAAAGAGGCTGGCCATAAGATCGGCTTTCTCTTGCGGCTGATGCGCCAGTGAGCCATCGGGGCATCGCAGCGGTGGCAGCGAGTATCTATGTACAAGTAACCAAAATAATTATTGCTAATTGCGGCCACTTATAGCAATAATCAAAATTGTGACTAATTGTACATAAATAATAAATACAGAATATGTCTCGAAAAAACATAAATATGGTTCTTCAGAGCCTGTATTGAGCGTTTTTTGGAATGGTCTTAAATTCAGCGTTATTAATAAAAACAAAATCAAAAAACAATCAACGCCACTTAGCTTTGCACGCCCTCTTAAGGAAGAAAAATAAATAGTACATACAACATTTTTCCTGAAACAACTATGTTAACATTATTAATCGCTTCCACGTCACAGCTTAATATTTATCAAGAAATATTGTGCAACCCTAAATAAGCTGATTGTATCTCGAGGCCATACTTACTTCTCTGAACCATACTTGTTTCTCGAACTCATTCGATTCCAACGTCGTCGTAGCGTAGACAGTGTACACTTATCACACAATACATTTGGCGTAATTAATTTTTATAAAAATTATCTTGCATTACTCGAAATAATTTCCAATTTCGGAATGTCCTGAATGTGAATTTTCGGAATATGAATTACAGTTATAGTAGCACTTTTTGTTGACTGAGGCAACTGGATTACGTTACGGTAGGGAAACGCATTCCACAACTTAATAGTTATCGGTCCGACTTCTCGGGAACTGCAGAGTACGCAACCATTGCGGCTCCAGTGTGTGAGGATGATCTCCCAACCGTCAGGGAGCTATGCGATTGCAAAACGAGGGTGTTGGCATCATATGGAATAACTCCTCAGAACACAACCTATTGTACAAGCGGTAAAACACGCAAAGGGAGGCAAAATCGCTCCACGAACTCAAGGTCTTGTGAGTTTAGGATCATCGACGATCCTCACAGTTCGTCTTTGTACCGAGTCACAAGGATATTTTACCATAGTGTACGTTACAGATATTACACTAGGCTAGGGTAATGTCAGTCGTGTATTGAGATGACAAATTGCTATTGTTCATTTTATATAGTGACCACAATCACCCTGCGTCTCATTACACCAATACTCGTATCTAAAAATATCATGACGTCTAACTGTAAAAACACTAGGGTAATGTCAGTCGTGTATTGAGATGAAAAATTGCTATTGTTCATTTTATATAGTGACGACGATCACCCTGCGTCTCATTACACCAATACTCGTATCTAAAAATATCATGACGTCTGACTGTAAAAACACAAGGGTAATGTCAGTCGTGTATTGAGATAAAAAATTGCTACTGTTCATTTTATGTAGTGACCACGATAACCCTGCGTCTCATTACACCAATACTCGTATCTAAAAATATCATGACGTCTAACTGTAAAAACACTAGGGTAATGTCAGTCGTGTATTGAGATAAAAAAATGCTATTGTTCATTTTATATAGTGACCACGATCACCCTGCGTCTCATTACACCAATACTCGTATCTAAAAATATCATGACGTCTGACTGTAAAAACACTAGGGTAATGTCAGTCGTGTATTGAGATGAAAAATTGCTATTGTTCATTTTATATAGTGACGACGATCACCCTGCGTCTCATTACACCAATATTCGTATTTAAAAATAAAAATATCATGACGTCTAACTGTAAAAACACTAGGGTAATGTCAGTCGTGTATTGAGATGAGAAATTGCTATTGCTCATTTTATATAGTGACGACCAATGATATTGTATTAAAAAGAGGTAGATGTCGTACTAGCGCGCAAAAACTGAGGCAATGAAATTAACCCAATTGGTCTAATATGCGCTATTCTATGATGCGCTGACGTATTTCAAGCGCAACTCTTGACAGATAGCTATCTCTCTCTATATCATGCGTTCCGTATTATCTATCCCCTTCTTAAGTAAGTAAGTACTATAATGTCGTAGTGGAACAATAACAAAACGACGCGCAGTATGAATATACGTCATCTTTAAATACAATATCATTGGTGACGACGATCACCCTGCGTCTCATTGCACCAATACTCGTATTTAAAAATAAAAATATCATGACGTCTAACTGTAAAAACACTAGTGTAATGTCAGTCGTGTATTGAGATGAGAAATTGCTATTGTTCATTTTATATAGTGACCACGATCACCCTGCGTCTCATTACACCAATACTCGTATCTAAAATTATCATGACGTCTAACTGTAAAAACACTAGGGTAATGTCAGTTGTGTATTGAGATGAGAAATTGCTATTGTTCATTCATTTATATAGTGACCCAGCGAACTTATTTTAAGTTCGCTGTAGTGACCACGATCACCCTGCGTCTCATGCTCTACATCAATACTCGTATATAAAAGTATCATGACGTCTGTCAAACTGGAAAATAGTGTGAGAACCATAAACGTATCAGTAGTTATATGAATATGAGTATGAGATTATTCATCTAAATTTATTTTATCGCCTTCAAAGTAGGCCCCATCGCTTGCAATACAACATCTCCACCGCTTCACCCAGTCTTCCATACATTTTTCATAGGCTATTTGCGGTATGGCCTTTAGCTCATTCAGCGAATTTTCTTTTATGGCTTCTATCGACTCAAAACGTTTTCCTCGAAGTGGTAATTTTAACTTGGGAAATAAAAAAAAGTCAGACGGAGCCATATCAGGTGAATACGGTGCTTGGTCGAGAACTTTTGTTGAATTTTTCGCTAAAAACTCTTTCACTATAATGGCTGTGTGTGATGGTGCATTATCATGGTGCAGCATCCATGAGTTGTGTTGCCACAAATCTGGACGTTTTCGGCGGATACTCTCACGCAAACGCTTCATGACGCCTAAATAATATTCTTTATTCACTGTTTCTCCCTCTGGAAGGAATTCGGAGTGAACCACACCACGGTAGTCAAAAAAAACTGTCAGCATCACCTTGATTTTGGAGCGACTTTGCCGCGGTTTTTTGGGTTTCGGCTCGTTTTCGAGACGCCATTCTGAAGACTGTTGGCTTGTTTGCATGTCGTACTCATAAACCCATGTCTCGTCGCCAGTTATTATACGTTTCATAAAGGTCGGATCCGTAGAAGCTCGGGAAACCATGTCTTCAGCGACATGCTTTCGCTGCGCATTTTGAACAAAATTGAGCTCTTTTGGAACTAGTCGAGCGGCGACGCGTTTCATGCCTAAAATGTCAATGAGAATGTTGTGGACGGACTTAAAAGATATGTTCACCTCACTAGCCAACTCTCTCAGACTCATATGTCGATTTTCGAGCACTAGCTTCTTGATTCTGTCGATGTTTTCTCTGGTCGTAGCGGTTGAAGGTCTACCAGAACGAGGCAAGTCTACTACTACTTCTCGGCCTTCTTTAAAAGCCTTATACCATTCATAAGCCCTTGTTTTCGATATACACGATTCGCCGTAGGTATTTCGCAACATTTTTAGTGATTCACCACATGAAATATCATTTGAAACACAAAATTTAAGGCACACTCTTTGTTCAACAATATTTTCCATTGTAAAAATCGCCGAGGACTCAAAACTATGACCAACAAAAAGTGTAGTTTAAAACAAATTAAATGACAGATCCCGCTCAAATTTTGCGCGCTAAATCAGTACAGTGCTACCAACATGCAGTAAAAAAATTAGAACGACCTCTTTTACGCGGGTCTTTTTATTGACATATTCCCGATACTTTTTACACAGAGTAGTATTACTGGAATACAGACAGAATTCCTCCACCGACGAAGCAACCTCAGTCCATTCATCCGGTGAATATAAAATGTGAGTGATCCTGAATGTCTTTAACGGTCGTCGTAGAAAAACACAAGCCCATAAAATTAGGAAAGCGCGCCTTCGCTCCGCCGCATCCTACTTCTATGCACAAGCCCGTCGTGCCTCGCAATCGCAAAATCTTGGCCTCGTCGGTCTAAATATGCTTGAAATAATACTTGATATTTAGTATCAATCATTATTTCAAGCATAATTAGACCCTCGAGGACTTACTGCATTCACGACGACACATGTGGAACAGAATGAAAAAACAAGTATATAATGAATTAATTTAGGTATTTTGAGTTTCGACGTTAATGTTTAGGCGGCAATTCTTTTTTTTTGATCCACAGAAATGGCAAACAAGCGTACGGCCTGCCTGACGGGTAAGCACTTACTGCAACCTATGGACATTTTGTAACACTAGGGTGTTACTCTCGCGTTGCCGACTCTGTAAGAACCTCTTCACGCCTTTCTTGAAGAACCCTATGCTGTAGCCCCTTGGAAAAAACTCGACAGGGAGCTCATTCCACAACTTAATAGTTCTTGGTAGAAAACTTCTCTGGAACCCTGCCGTCGGCGAGCAGTGCGATTGTAAAACGAGGCTGTTGACATCATGTCGAACTACTCCTCAGAACTCAGAACTTCACGAAGCTATATTATTGCGCCAGTGTTTCTCCCGCCAATTTTAAATATTGAAGGTTATTATAAAGCTTTCTAACACTGTGGCTACTGAGATAACCGGCCACTAGCCAACGGCATTGGTTCCAGCAAGACGATGCACCAGCACACTCCGTGTCTGAAGTCCTGCTGTAGCTGAACTATGCACTTGATGACTAATGGCGGGCCACCCATGGACGCCGGGTTAGACGATAATAGATTTTTTCCTCTGGAACACTATGTAGGACATGGTGTACTACTTGTATAAGTCCTTATGCCAGTCTGAGATAGAAACGCGTTGAGGAAGAAAGAGTTGCCTTCGATATTCTACGTCGAAAACGTCTCGAAGAAAACGCGTCGATATCGAAAATACGTCAGGAGCACGTATTTTCGATATCGACGCGTTTTCTGGCCGAGCCAACACTTTCGACGCGTTTTGCTACGTGCAGCGTGCGTAACGTTGGAACGTATACTTCGGCTTCAAGAATAAGCTTTTAATACGTGTGATAGACAGGTGCTTATATAACTAGTCTGGCCATAAATACTGTTACATAGAAGCTTTTTTTTCAACTCTTTAATTATTTCGAATTTGAAACGCGTTTATTATGTGAAAAACTTCTTTTAATTTCCCGCCTTTACTTATTTTTTTCATGTTTATTATCAAATTACAAAGTGGGTATGGAGCCGTCGCTCATATTCAAGACACTTCAAAAGCTTGGTATCATCAGTATGTTCTTTCTCTGTAGAAGACCATAAAAGATCGGAGCGACAGCTTGCTGTTAGAACTACAAAGGCTGGTAATGCTGTTAAAACTAGAATTCGCCGAAACCCCATTAGGAAACAAAAAAAAGTATGTGTGGAGCTCAGACGCACGACTGGAGCTTACTCCTTACGAATGATAATTATGATATATATCGAATAGAAAAAGAGGGTAAATGAATGCATCTTCTGAAATAATAAGAATAAAGTTTATATTACTTATTCATTCGTTCATATCCTACAGGCTTTTTTGTTACGACTCGAATCAATTTCTTTCATTTTCCAATGTTTTTAACTTTAATCACCTCATGATTTGTTTAATAGTACATAAAAATATACGTAAAATGTACCAAACTTCGTAATACGTAAGTAATAGGGTTCCGTTTTACCCTTTGGGTACGGAACCCTAAAAATCACGTTTGTTGTATGGGAGCCCCCTTAAATATTTATTTTATTCTATTTTTTAGTATTTGTTGTTATAGCGGCAACAGAAATACATCATCTGTGAAAATTTCAACTGTCTAACTATCACGGTTCACGAGATACAGCCTGGTGACAGACGGACGGACGGACGGACAGCGGAGTCTCAGTAATAGGGTTCCGTTTTACCCTTTGGCACCGACCGAGCGTTGTACCTGTGTGTGTACACGTACAACGCTTGGTCGGTAGATATCTCTGTCTTCGCTTTCGCCTTTGCTTTCGCGTTCGCGTTCGCCTTCGCGTTCGCTTTCGCATTCGCCTTCGCGTTTGCCTTCATCTTTATCTTTGATTTACAATCGAGTGATATTTAATGTATTACAAGAGTTCATAGGCTACGGTAACCGCTTTACATCAGATGGGCCGCGTGCCTTCCGACGATGTATAAAAAAAAAAACTAAGTTAATTCCTTTAGTTACTTCTATCTCACTCTCTGGCACGTTAAATCCTACACAATATATGTTCGTCTCATTACACATTAACTGCGGCCTGCCGATACCTATATTATATACCTAGAAAAACACGAAAGTGTGTTTTCAGCACACACAATGCACTTAATTTGTAGCTCGGAGGAGTGTGTTGTATATCACGCACGGTGTGTTTCATTCTCTACGCCAGTGCGTATGCGCGCCTAGCGTGTTTTGTGACGAGAGTGCTGGTCTAACACACGCGGTGTGTTCCGCTACAGCTGTGCTGACCTTAATACAAGGTGTGATTTGAAACGGCAGTGCTGTGCCAACACAAATGGTGTGTTTTGAAACGACAGTGCTGTGCCAACACAAATGGTGTGTTTTGAAACGACTGTGCTGGGCTAACACAAATGGTGTGTTTTGAAACGGGAGTGCTGTGCCAACACAAATGGTGTGTTTTGAAACGACAGTGCTGGGCTAACACAAATGGTGTGTTTTGAAACGACAGTGCTGTGCCAACACAAATGGTGGGTTTCGAAACGACAGTGCTGTGCCAACACATATGGTGTGTTTTGAAACGACAGTGCTGTGCCAACACAAATGGTGTGTTTTGAAACGACAGTGCTGTGCCAACACAAATGGTGTGTTTTGAAACGGCAGTGCTGTGCCAACACAAATGGTGTGTTTTGAAAAGGCAGTGCTGTGCTAACACAAATGGTGTGTTTTGAAACGACAGTGCTGTGCCAACACAAATGGTGTGTTTTGAAACGACAGTGCTGGGCTAGCACAAATGGTGTGTTTTGAAACGGCAGTGCTGTGCCAACACAAATGGTGTGTTTTAAAACGACAGTGCTGTGCCAACACAAATGGTGTGTTTTTAAAACGACAGTGCTGGGCTAACACAAATGGTGTGTTTTGAAACGGCAGTGCTGTGCCAACACAAATGGTGTGTTTTGAAACGGCAGTGCTGGGCTAACACAAATGGTGTGTTTTGAAACGACAGTGCTGTGCCAACACAAATGGTGTGTTTTGAAACGACAGTGCTGGGCTAACACAAATGGTGTGTTTTGAAACGCCAGTGCTGTGCCAACACAAATGGTGTGTTTTGAAATGACAGTGCTGGGCTAACACAAATGGTGTATTTTGAAACGACAGTGCTGTGCCAACACAAATGGTGTGTTTTGAAACGACAGTGCTGTGCCAACACAAATGGTGTTTTGAAACGACAGTGCTTTGCCAACACAAATGGTGTTTTGAAACGACAGTGCTGGGCTAACACAAATGGTGTGTTTTGAAACGACAGTGCTGGGCTAACACAAATGGTATGTTTCGAAACGGCAGTGCTGTGCCAACACAAATGGTGTGTTTTGAAACGACAGTGCTGTGCCAACACAAATGGTGTGTTTTGAAACGACAGTGCTGTGCCAACACAAATGGTGTTTTGAAACGACAGTGCTGGGCTAACACAAATGGTGTGTTTTGAAACGGCAGCGCTGTGCCAACATAAATGGTGTGTTTTGAAACGACAGTGCTGGGCTAACACAAATGGTGTGTTTTGAAACGGCAGTGCTGGGCTAACACAAATGGTGTGTTTTGAAACGACAGTGCTGTGCCAACACAAATGGTGTGTTTTGAAACGACAGTGCTGGGCTAACACAAATGGTGTGTTTTGAAACGCCAGTGCTGTGCCAACACAAATGGTGTGTTTTGAAATGACAGTGCTGGGCTAACACAAATGGTGTATTTTGAAACGACAGTGCTGTGCCAACACAAATGGTGTGTTTTGAAACGACAGTGCTGTGCCAACACAAATGGTGTTTTGAAACGACAGTGCTTTGCCAACACAAATGGTGTTTTGAAACGACAGTGCTGGGCTAACACAAATGGTGTGTTTTGAAACGACAGTGCTGGGCTAACACAAATGGTATGTTTCGAAACGGCAGTGCTGTGCCAACACAAATGGTGTGTTTTGAAACGACAGTGCTGTGCCAACACAAATGGTGTGTTTTGAAACGACAGTGCTGTGCCAACACAAATGGTGTTTTGAAACGACAGTGCTGGGCTAACACAAATGGTATGTTTTGAAACGGCAGCGCTGTGCCAACATAAATGGTGTGTTTTGAAACGACAGTGCTGTGCTAACACAAATGGTGTGTTTTGAAACGGCAGTGCTGTGCCAACACAAATGGTGTGTTTTGAAACGACAGTGCTGTGCCAACACAAATGGTGTTTTGAAACGACAGTGCTGGGCTAACACAAATGGTGTGTTTCGAAACGGCAGTGCTGTGCCAACGCACACATGCGTTTTTTATACAATGGCAAGAGGCATACAAGCATACAGCCCACCTGATCTAAAACGGTTACTGTAGTTATGCTTGTAATACATTAAGTACCTCTAACACAGCAACTCCTCAGGAGCTTACGGGTAACCTCATTCACACGCAGGAACACAACGACCCTCTGGGGAGTTGTTATATGACTGCGGTATTCAGTGAGTGAAGGTGCTTTCCCAGACTGGCTGCTTTAATGCGCCCTACCTCTCTTAAAAACACTCAGAGCAAGGCAAACAGATATGTCCATGCATACAAATGTTTATCCTGTGTGGGAATCGAACCCACGAGCGTTGGTGTCAAAGTAGCATAACAACGCGTTTCACCACTGCGCCACTGAGCTCGTCAGAGAAAGCATAGGTGTGCGTTTCGCCACACCTGTGTTTTTCATGCCCTAATGTACCCTTCCATGTAGCAAACAGGATGACAGAGGTCTATACCGCTAGAGTACAACTGTAGAACAACTATTTCTTGGGTTTCGGACGTTCGAATGCAAAATCGAAACCCTTACTTTTCGGATGTCTACTCGTATGTCTGTCCATCTGTCGCAGCCAATTTGCTTGAAATTTAGTGGCCCGAATATTTTTATTTATTAATTAACTTTTTGAGCACTATTTCCGCGATCATTTGTATGCTACGGTAACTGCTTACCATTAGGCATGCTATATGCAAATTTTTGCCACCTTAATGGTATAAAAAATCGGCCAAGTGCGAG
The DNA here is from genome assembly GCA_947507595.1 of Pyralis farinalis. Classification (NCBI taxonomy): domain Eukaryota; kingdom Metazoa; phylum Arthropoda; class Insecta; order Lepidoptera; family Pyralidae; genus Pyralis; species Pyralis farinalis. Next base: position 34,243,188 of record OX382268.1, on the reverse strand, counting down.
TCGGACTCGCGCACGAAGGGTTCCGTACCATTTTCTATAAAAAGGGCAAAAAATCACGTTTGTTCTATGGGAGCCCCCCTTAAATATTTGTTTTATTTTAATTTAATTATTTATTCTTAAAATGAATATGTAACTAAATATTCTGTGAATATTTCAAGCGTCTACCTGTTGCCGTTATCAATATCGAGCAAAAACGAGCAAAAAAAAATCACGTTTGATGTATGGGAGCCCCCTTAAATATTTATTTATTTCTATTTTTTAGTATTTGTTGTTATAGCGGCAACAGAAATACATCATCTGTGAAAATTTCAACTGTCTAACTATCACGGTTCATGAGATACAGCCTGGTGACAGACGGACGGACGGACGGACGGACAGCTGAGCCTCAGTAATAGGGTTCCGTTTTACCCTTTGGGTACGGAACCCTAAAAATCACGTTTGTTGTATGGGAGCCCCCTTAAATATTTATTTTATTCTATTTTTTAGTATTTGTTGTTATAGCGGCAACAGAAATACATCATCTGTGAAAATTTCAACTGTCTAACTATCACGGTTCATGAGATACAGCCTGGTGACAGACGGACGGACGGACGGACAGCGGAGTCTCAGTAATAGCGTTCCGTTTTACCCTTTGGGTACGGAACCCTAAAAATACCGACATAGTACATTTATATATTATAATGGACATTTCGCTATATGTTTAAGAGAGGTAGGGCGCATCAAAGCAGCCCGTCTGGGGAAGTACCTCCACCTCACAGAAAACTGCAGCCAAATAACTCCCTAGAGAGTTGTGTTTCTTCATGTGAGTGAGGTCACCAGTAGGCTCCTAAGGAGTTGCTGTGTAAGCAGCAGAGGAGGCATCGCGCGAGTGGTACTTAATATATTACAAGCATTAATAGGTTACGGTAACTGCTTGGCATCAGGTGGACCGTATGCTTGTATACCACCCGACGTTTAACATAAAAAAAGTTTGTTTACAAGAATTTTAATGTATCTATCTTTAACTTCACGCTAAGTCCCTTGCGGGGTTGGCAGAGAGAACCGAGCGCTGTTCTTATCCCTTCACGCCTCGCTTGCTTCTTTCACTTCTTTATAATCGTTGGGCCCGTGTTACCATCCAGTCAACTTAGTTTACGCTACGCCCAACGATTTTATTTTTTTGTCTGATCAATGCCTTAGATTAATAAGGGAGAGGGGTTTGATGACTGGAACCTGGGACCTACCGAATTATTTTTTAGCTTTTAGTACATTATTGTCAATATAACCGTATAAATTAAAAAAAAATACATATTTTTATTAGCGTTTTCAACTTACCTTACCAAAATTCATTTACAAAGATTGCGAAACAGATATACCTACAACTTTTTAATTATGATATACTCGAGAGAAAAGCCCCTCAACCGTGGGGCAGAATCATGGTGCTGTTGTTTTCTGGTGAAAAACTATACATAGATTCATAGGAGCAATATCTATAAGCTGTTTTCAAAAGTCCTCACGTATCGTCTTGCACGCAGTTTTGATGACTTTCAGTCTCTCGAACAAGCTGGTCCGAAAAGACTATTTGACCATTGACCGAAATCTATCTCATTTCTGGAAACTTGTGCTTCAGCTTTTCAGCGAACATGAAAAAACACGTTTCTCGTATAGTGTGGGTATCTAATACGCTATACGAAAAACGTGATTCATTCATTTAAGTTTTAATCCGCCGTTTATTACGAGTATAATGAAAAAACAATGCCGTACGAATATCTTTGAAACAGCTTGTAGATATTACACATAAGAGTCGTCTATGTATAGTTTTTCAGTAAGACTTTACCACCCTTTTTGAAATACAACAGGACGTTTCTGTGACACGGCTGTGGCGCTTTTCTCTCGAGCATTAAAGAATTTAAAAGTTTTTGAAGGACACAAGTGATTCCATCATCATCCGGTACATTTTTTCCTTAGCCGTTTAAGATCCATCTTAATCTTATGCAGGTAGTATCATTGGTGAATCCTCTTGGGTCTGATGTCAAACCTGATGTCAAAATTGTCTATAGAAACTCAATCTCACTCAAAACCTCTGGTTTAGACTAGACAGTGTTGTCTTTGTTGGTCTTCAGTTGCGTCAACTGACCTTGCTCAACAGATGTATTTCTTGCGAAGACTTTAAAGCCTTAATGGGATTGACTGTGCCCTAGTACTTGTTTACAGTCGACGTATAATTTATTGTACAGCTTGTGTGCGTATATATGGTTTGTCAGACTTGACGGCAAAACTTGTGTCAACCAGGGTTGCAAGCTGGCACCTCTGATGTTTGTTTCTATATCTCGTGTATAACTAAATGTATATTTGTCTACAGAGTGTAAGGTCTACGAATGTAGGTTTGCGCATGGGTGACCTTGTGGTGAATTATTTCCTTTATTAGATGATGTCGTGTTATTAGCAGAATAACTAGCTGAAAGAGGGTAAACCAAAACGATCGCAAGGATTACTCTTGATGTTATAGTGTAGCAGTATAGCAGAAATGGAAGGTACTACACAAGTAATGTTGGAAGATTAGTATATGTGTGTATATCTTGACGCCAGGCCCCTTGCGGGGTAGGCAGCGAGAACCGAGTGCCCATAAGACGCGGTCCTTACACAATTCACTCGCTTCGTTAAAAAGTTCTTCTTTGTTCCTAGAACTCTTGACATTATCACCTTTTGATAAAACACCACCAATTTGGTCATGGTTGGTTAGTCGTGGCCTTCCTCTGCCCCTATATCCTTCTACTTTCGTATTGTATATAAGTTTCGTCATTCTTTCATTCTACATGTCCGAACCAACGGAGCACGCCTTTTCTTGAAGACTAGTGATTGTTGGAAATAGTGTGACTGGAGCATTCGGAAAACTTCTAGCCCTGGGGTAGAAGGCACAGGCTCGATATACACAACGTGGTGCTGGTCCCAACGCCAACTTACACAAGTGAGACTAAGGTATGGTAAATAGAGCATGAAAGGCTAAAATCTTGTAAATACAGAAAATAAATCTTTACTTATAGATTAGAGGAAAAACTATAAGAATAATATCTATCTCTAAGAATATTTTGATAAATTTCTGAATATTATGTATACAATCTTACATTTTATGCTTGGGATAAATTATTTCATTTACCTGTCATAAACAAATTTGGGTCAGTTAAAAAACATAGTAGATGACATTTTCATCGCACGGAATCCTCTCCACGCGGGTTTAATTCGAACTTACCCCCCTTTTTTTATTCATTTATAATTCAATTGCATTACAAACGTTTATAGACACGCTTAATTGCCATGCTTATAGGGGTCAAACCCCTTCAAGGAAGGTTCTTCGTAGCGTTTTTTCGTTTCCTAATCATCAGGGGTCGCACGTTTTTCGAAATATTTGTCTTTGGATATGTGTGTTTCTTCTTCACGATGTTTTCGTTTATCGCCGTCTACATTTATAGAATCAATCCTGTAATGATTCCATGCAATTCCTTCGTATATTTTAAAAATTGGTACACGCTTTCTTTTTACTCTTTACATCTTTCTTTGATGAGCTCGGTGGCGCAGTGGTGAAACGCGCTGTTACGCTTCTTTGACACCAACGCTCGTGGGATCGATTCCCACACAATACAAACATTTGTGTGCATGAACATGTCTGTTTGTCTTGGTCTGGGTATTTTCTATGTATAATAAGTATGTATTTACGAAAAAAAAAATGTATTTACGTATGTTTATCAGTTGTCTAGTACCCATAACACAAGCTTCGCTTACTTTGGGGCTAGATGGCGCTGTGTAATTTGTCCGACAATATTTATTATTATTATTTTACTACCTAGTCCGCCATAAGTTCTGTTACAAATGAATTAAATGCATATTTTTTTTATGAAGTAATCTTATAAAAACTTGTACATATGGCAGTCTCAGCAAATAATAAAATAAAATGATTCTATTCGAAATAGACACCTTTGGGTTTGATACAGGCCTTTAATCTGTCTGACCACTGCTGCATTCATGCATCCACTGCATTTTTATAAAATTTTTTTTGCTGTAGAGTTGACAACCTTAAATTGTATATATTATAAACAGTACAATATTATAAAGAGGAAATATTTGTATTCTTGTTTGTGACGGCGCAACAAAACAGCCCGTCTAGAGAAGTACTTCCACCTCATAGAAAACCGCAACCAAATAACAACTCTCTAGAGCAGGGATTTCCAAACTATTTTGGGCAAGAGTCCCCTTTTCCAAAATGAACTTATACCTCAGACCCCCATAGCCAAATTACTTTATAAATCCTATCCCTAGTTTTTTTTTTAAAGTACAACAATGAAACCGACTTCCTATTAAAATATTAGTCATTCTTAGAACAAGTTAGTACACGTACACAACTTATAGAGTATCTTGAATCGAGTCATGTGGTGCTGGGTTCTCTTCGTAAGCGATTTGGCGTGAAGTTGTAGATAGATAGTTGTATGTTCTATTCGTCCAAATAAAGTACTATCTACCCGTGCGCGAAGCCGGGACGAGTCGCTAATATATGTTTATATACATATACATATATATATATATATATATATATATAGCTCCATGATAAGAACTTATCTGTAAAATTTGAATAAATTGAAGAGAGGTAGGGCGCATCAAAGGAAGCAAGCAAGTCTAGGGAAGTAGCTCCACTTCACAGAAAATCACAGCCAAATAACAACTTCCTAGAGGGTTGTTGTGTTCCTGCGTGTGGGTGAGGTCACCAGTAAGCTCCCAAATAGATGCTGTGTAAGAAACAGAGGAGGCATCGCGCGAGTGATAATTAATATATCGCAAGCGTTAATAGGCTACGGTACCCGCTTTACATCAGGAGGGCCGTATGCTTGTATGTCTCCCGACGTAGTATAAAAAAAAATCAATTTTTCCGATTAATCAAATAATTTGTAAGGGAATTTTGTATTCATGCTGCTTTTATGTTTAAACTAAATATCAAAAAGTATAATATAATGATTATTATGTGTATATATAAAGTGCAAAAAGAATGCATCGGCCGGGAATCGAACCCGGGCCGCCCGCGTGGCAGGCGAGCATTCTACCACTGAACCACCGATGCTACAAAATTTAATTTCAAATTGCGCTTTACATACTGTTACCACATATTTAATAACACATGATAAAAATGGCCTTCCCGGAAGCCGGAACATTACAGAAATGACATTTATTGATACTTACATAAGCGTTAATAACTAACTCACTTTTTCATCACCATATTATATTTAAATATATTACATATTACACAACACCGTAACGTGCATGTATTGTATCAAAGCAAATAGTTCCTAAAGCCTACATAATGTCTGTTTAAACAGCTGTGACATGGAATTTCGAATAAGTAGGTAAGTCAACGGATACTTGTATGTACATCGTGGAAACGATAATAAATGTTTCCCTAACTATGATTTCGGTAATTCAAAACGTATTGCAAAACTTTAAATTTATGTGTATATAAAAACTTCTACAATATAATAGCGCCGTGTCTTCAACATTGGTACTCTTGCAGTTAAGTACTGGCTCCTATACCTACATACGAACTTCAACATTAACTAAATATACAAAGATTTCTATGTCATATAAGTTTTATGTGTAAAGAATTGAATAGTATTTCAAATATCCTCACTTTTTGGCTATGGGGATAAATAAAAGTCCATTGCGATGGGCTGAGAGTCGTAGGTATTTGTTCAATATACTCACTATAAGAAAACGCAAAAGATCGAATTGATTTTTTTTTGTTTAGGAACACCAACGATTGTTGCACTGTTAATTATACATACATACATTATGAGGTGTTAGATTATAATGCAAACTGATGATAGATTATAATGAAACAAAACTATGTATCATAAGGTATACACAGTATTAAAATTCACTTACGTACGTGAATTTTAATACTGCGTAAGTATTTTTTAACATTAAATGACAAATAATCTGCACTAATTTAAAGTTTTATAATCTATAATTAACGAAATAATGTGAAGGATCCTATAACATTTCAACCCAGTAAGAATTACCAATAAATATTAAACAAAGATTAAGACTAGCGGCTCGTGCCGGAATTTTAAAACTGTCTAAAAACTGCACGTGTGGCTGTTAATAATATTTATACATAATAACATGTGTATGTTACATATACATAAAAATATTTCTTCAATAGTTATATAAGAGATTAATGTGTTATTTATTAATTAGACAACAAATGTAAACTTTACTGCGTATGTTTATAATTTACTTGCGCCATCTTTGCGTCTATGATAGTACTAAAAAAACCTACATAAAATACACCACAAAAAGAAAAATACAAGTTATGCTTATCTGATTTACGTAAATAAACATATCTTATTTTTACAGATAATATCTATTTGCTCTGATAGTACCTATTTGTTTTACTGCTAAAATACAAGCAGAGAGCATGGAACTGAAATAGTGCCAAATGTTGCCGTATCCGCCACTAGATGGCATCGGCGTACGTCACAAAATGGCGTCAACTTAGCAGCTGATCGACCGCACCGGCACCGCACCTGACGCATGACCTGCGACCGGTCGCCGAGTCGCACGACGGGGGCGGTATTGTGGTGGTATGACTCGCTCGATCCGACGGCAGCGACAAGCGCTGTGAAGCGCTCCGACTCCGATAACAAAACGAATGACTCAGTCAACTCAGCATGTTGCCCTCAGTCAGTTCAGTCGCGGACTCGACCGCTTCTGTTGCTGTCGTATACGCGTGTAACGTATGTCGTTACAATCATTACTAACAAATCGATGATTAGGAACGTATGATACAGCATGTGCTTGTTCAAATGAGTACAATTTTACGAAGGTGAAACTATGCGACTGATTTCTTGTGACGTAACAGTGTTTATACATTTGATTATAGAATCTTATCGATTGCAGTAACTCGAAATATAGGACGATTCTCAGTCACTGTGTCTAGGTCACGAACGCGACTAATTTGGAATGGGCTAAAGCTAGCTTCTGTTTACTTATCACGGTGCAATTATTCTATGTGATTTCTCATCTCATTCGACGTGTAGTTTAATTAGTGCAGTAGTTATTAGATAAGTGTTGTACTAGATTCGGTAGTACTGTGTAGTGAGTGAAGTATTTAAAAATAGTGTTGTGTTTACGTATTGCTTGAGTGGAAAACAACAATGTTTGGCGTCTTGATGAAGCGCTGGAAACCTAAAAGGTGAGATGATTCTGAGCTTCGGATTATGTTCTATCGGAACCAGACTAATGTATGGTCGATCATGTATTACATTCAAATCGTGTAATATTGGTCTTTAGCTACATAGACCTCAAAATTGTGACCAGTAGATATATGACTTTTGATTTTTTTGTCGTTCGTGGTAAACAAGCATGCATGCCTAAGGTTACTTGCAATACGAGCTATATTTATTCATATTTTCATCATTTCAACAATATTACAAATATTATTATTAGCAGAATATAAAGCTGTTAGATTTGTTAATATACATTAGGTAAGTATGGGCGAAATAACATTTTCTCTACTCTGGTAATTAATTTCTCAACGAACAAAAGTGAATTAAATTCTAAGACGAGATATTTTAGTTAGTAGTTACCTAATCATATGTCTACGTTTTTCGGTAGGTACTTCCTTCAATTTTAAGAAACTTTAGAACTCCTATATTTTTAAAGCATTGAAATTTGAAATGTGATCAATTGCGTGTCCAACTCCTGTACAGATTTCCAATCAGTTCTTGGTCATGTAACTAGTTATTTAGTTGATAATTTTGACCCCCATTTCAACCCTTTTTGTTCAAAAATTTATTTGTCAATTTTTCCGTTTTGATAAGAATGGATAACGAATATAGAAAACATAATAGTAGAAATGGTACCCAAGCACGCATCGGAAATTATACTTTCAAGTCTGTAAGAATGGTTTCCCAAATACCAATTAGTGTGGCGAATGCCGCCCTTAAGGTTTCTGACCAAGTGTTATAGTGTTCGAAAAGCATTGGTCCCAAGATGTCACCTTCATTGTGGTCAAAATTCTTAACAATGGCTAGCATCTTAACAATGTACCTATTGTATCTCTTTTCCTGTGTAAAATCCATATTTTCATAGTGCAACAAATTGACGACGCCATTGAAAATCTAAGGGCTTTAAATAACATGTTATTGTCTTTAATTTACTATGGTTCTATTCTGTAAAGCAGTCAATTGTCTCAAAGAACCCGCTACGTCCGTGAGTATACATAATGTTGAGCTTCACTACCATTCAAGTGGGGAAAAAGATACAATTTGAAACTTTTTAAATAAAAAAGTGAAACAGACTATTGTAATAATATTGTATGCCCATAATTAAATTTGTAATAGATATCTATTTGTCTATTTCTCTGTATAAAGTAAAATCCTTTGCGGGGTAGACAGGCAGAACGGAGCGCCGCGTGGTTCGGTCCTTACCACACTTCATTCGCTACTTTCACGTACAAGTTTCTCATGCACGCCATTTTACTGAGATACAGGGATTGACGATGCCCTGCTTTGTGATGTGCTGTCCACTATTGATAGAAACCAGGACAACCAGCTGCCGCTAGTCAGCCGGGTAGCGAGAAGCCAGCTCTGCTCATTGTTCATTTTGTATCAAGATTGTCTGCAGACAATAAGGTCTACAAATAGGATTGCGCATGGGTGACCTAGTGATGAATTGTTTGTTTTCATCATTGTTTTATCAGAAATACCACCCGCACTGCAAACACTAGTTACAATGATAAAATATGATTGTATGGAGAAAGACGTACAACTAAATAAATATAGGACATAAGGGAAACAAAGGAGGACGAAAGAAGCGAGGGAAGCCCAAGTATTATGAGGCTCGGAGTTTTCTGCTACCCCACAAGGGACTGGCGTGAAGATAGATACAATATCTACTGGAGTAACTGCAAATATTGATATCCTCGAGTATCGACTTACAAATATCGCCACTTGTGACAACATAGCAACACGCAATATTGTACTTTCAAATGTGAAGCAACTACCGTAATAATCTCTGCAGTCACCTGCCATGCAATTCTGTAAGAGCAAACATCCTTACATCCTCGGAAACATCGACTGTTATTGCCGTTATTGGCCTTGAACACAAAATGACAATTCCTTAGTGTCGCTTTTCATGGTTGTGCGACACTAGCGCCGCAAGGCTGCGTTTGGAATTGGAATTCTACAAGGCAAACAGCCTCGCGTACGCTTACAGCCTTATAAAATACCAAATAAAAAGCCGTGATCGCAGTAGACGATGTCAAAGCTGTGACATCTGTGATCACAGCGACGCACACAGCCATTACGAGTCGCTTAGAGAATTGCACGGCTGTATCCGACGCAAGTCTCGGTTGTACTGTATGAAGTGAATGAAGTATGAAGAATACTTGTATGAAGTCTTAGTAGACATGTTATTTGGAATGCTTGTGTAAGAAGCAGAACTTCGCCTGCCCTGAATAAAAAAAATCGGCCAAGTACGAGTCGGACTCGCGCACGAAGGGTTCCGTACCACTATCTATAAAAACGGCAAAAAAAAACACGTTTGTTGTATGGGAGCCCCTCTTAAATATTTGTTATATTTTAATTGAATTATTTATTCTTAAAGTGAATATATAACTAAATATTCTGTGAGTATTTCAAGCGTCTGCCTGTTGCCGTTATCAATACCGAGCAAAAAAAAACCGGCCAAGTGCGAGTCGGACTCGCGCACGAAGGGTTCCGTACTACTATCTATAAAAACGGCAAAAAAAATCACGTTTGTTGTATGGGAGCCCCCCTTAAATATTTGTTTTATTTTAATTTAATTATTTATTTTTAAAGTGAATATATAACTAAATATTCTGTGAATATTTCAAGCGTCTACCTGTTGCCGTTATCAATATCGAGCAAAAACGAGCAAAAAAATCACGGTTGTTGTATGAGAGCCCCCTTAAATATTTATGCTATTCTATTTTTCAGTATTTGTTGTTATAGCGGCAACAGAAATACATGATCTGTGAAAATTTCAACTGTCTAACTATCACGGTTCGTGAGATACAGCCTGGTGACAGACGGACGGACGGACGGACGAACAGCGAAGTCTCAGTAGAAGGGTTCCGTTTTACCCTTTGGGTGCTAAACCCTAAAAAATGTTCTAGCATGTAGTACGCTATGAATGTATAATTTCCATCAGATTAGAGTTATAATTCTTTAAGAGAGGTATGGCGCATCAAAGCTCGTCTGGGGATGTAACTTCACAGAAAACCGCTGTTAATTTTTTTTTATACCACTAAGGTGGCAAACAAGCGTACGGCCTGCCTGATGGTAAGCAGTTACCGTAGCCTATGGGGATTTGCAACATCAGGGGTGTCACTCTTGCGTTGCCGACCCTGTAAGAAACTCTTCACGCCTTTCTTGAAGAACCCCATACTGTAGTCCCTTGGGAAAACCTCGGCAGGGAGCTCATTCCACAACATAATAGTTCTCTCTGTAGAAAACTTCTCGTGAAGCGCACAGTGCGCGACCATTGCGGTTCCAGTGTGTGCGGATAAACTCCCAGCCGCCGGCGAGCTGTGCGATTGTAAAATGTGCTGTCCACGTATAAGGTTGTTAAATAACAACATCCTGGAAGATTGTTGTGTTCCTGCGAGTGAGTGAGGTCACGAGTAAGCTCCGAAGGAGAAGCTGTGTAAGCAGTATAGGTGGCACCGCGTGAGTGATACTTAATGTGTTGCAAACGTTCTCAAGCTACGCTACGGTAACCGCTTTATATTTGGTGGGTGTACACTTTTTGTTCTTTTTTTGTCTACGACTGATAGCAAACAAGCACACGGTCTGCCCGATGTAAAGCTGTTACCGTGGCCTATGAACGCTAGTAACAAAAAGAATGTCGCTATCGCGTTGCTATCCCCGCTGTCAACACAGCAACTCCTCATCTTCTGGTGACCTCACTACACGGAGTTGTTATTTGGCTGCCGTCTTCTGTGAGGTAGATACTTCCCCTGTCGGGCTAACGTCGTGCCTTGCCTCTCTTTCGCCAAAGCCTCGTCTGTTGATAAGCAGGGTGCATCACGTGCAGGTGAGTTTAGCATTGGCTCGAAAGTTGACATTGAACCCAAAACACTTGTATATAAACAAAACTCATGTAATTCTTGTACGAGTCACATTGTGGTATAAATAAAATAGATATAATAACTTACCCTGTGAAGATACTCTAGTCTACTGAGACCCAAATAAACGCAATCCGACATTTGTCTGAAATTCACTTACTGTTTAGATATTTTTGTGGACCACGACAATGGTAATATAATCTTAGTTGCCATACTTTTCTTACCCTGAGTCAGCTAACGTGCTTCGTAGCGAGATATAAAAAACGTAAATGCAACTCATACATACAAATAAAGCATCCAGTTGCATGCAACATGGGGATCATATATCTAGCAGGTCTGTTGCTGTGCGTCTTAAATTTTATGTAACATTATATGATCTTCTTCTACTACTGGAGTAGTGATAGCCTAGGGGATAGTAAACCGGCCTAGTGACCAATAGGTCCCCTGTTCCAATCCTGGCATGTACCACTAAATTCGAGTTTTCAGATTTATGTATATATTTACGTACTTATGTACCTACATATGTAACACGAAGAAGAAGAAAATCTTCTTAGCATTATCTCGTTTCTTAATCTTTTGGAATTGCAAGTGTTCATAGGTTATGGTAACTAAACTACAGGTGGTCCATATGCTTGTTTGCCTCCCGAAGTGGTATAAAAAAAATACATCGACCTGGGAGGATGTTTTTGTCTCTAAGGAAAAGAATAAAGCGTCCACATGACTCGATCCTTGCACACCTCACTCGCTTCTTTAACATTAATTGCTCTTCTCGCGCACGCTCGTGATGATACTGATGATGTTCAACTCGAACTCGCAAAGTTCCTTTGGTTGTCAAGGCTTGGTTGGCAAAGTATTGGTTTTAATAAGGCTGTAGACGGAGTGGAGGCACTATGATGTCAAGACTTCACATGACATGAGTCTTGACATTAAATTCGATTCGATTCGGTTCGATTTTCACGTGGCAGTTTGTCTTGATCTGGTTAAGACATACATACATATCATCACGCCTGTCTCCCATTGGGGTAGGCAGAGACTATAGAACGCCAGGTTCACCGATCCAAACATACCGCTCTCACTTCTTCCACATTCATCAACCTCTTCATGCACGCTCTTCGATTTTAGGTACTTTTGATTTGGCCCTTTTTCAACACATCACCAATTTGATCTATATGTCTAGGGCGGCCCCTCCCGACATTACCATTCACTCTTGCTTGGTACACTTCTTTGGTAACTCTTTTGTCATTCATTCTTTCTAAATGACCAAACCATCTCAGCATAACTTTTTCAATCTGGTCATGCTACACAATTCATTTCCATGTGGCGCCATGGAATGAAGTGATCCATAATTTCATAGTTCATAGCCCCCTATCTTGCATTAGGGCCAGATAACTGTGAAGTTATTATAGATAATCCGCAGCGCGGCGCTAAGCTTATCAGGCGACTGATAACGATAAACATTTCTTTTATGTTTTAGGAAATTTTGGATATCAGACGTTTCCTATTTTGTTTATCTTTATGCATTTTTTTATATCTTATTTATATATGGAAAAGGAAACCATCGCTTGATCTGAAGTGGTTTCCGTAACCTGTACACAAAGAAGTAATCTAAACACATGTCGCAGTCAACTTGACATGAACTATTTTTCGTGCTTTCGTTACCGATTAGTTCATAAGTGTCTGTAAATTTCTTATATTTGTATTTGTAAGTTTCTTCTTATTCCATGACGATTTGTCTTGTGTTACTTGTATTTTTTTGGCTTTTTTATCACATCGTCGGTCTATCGGGGAGCCGTTCTAAGCTGCGTTTGCCGGTTCGCGGTCGCCATTCGCGAACCTTACGGCTCCAATGACCATCAGTTCGTCGAACCATGTAGTCTGCTCATTACCAAGGTGTAATGAGTACTAATAAAGATAAAAAATCTTTATTTGCCATTGAGCCCTCGCGGGCACTTAGACACGTCTTAATTTTTTTGAAATATAATCTTAATGTATCTTATTTAATTCTCTTTTTACTTTTTCCTTTCTTTATCTACTAACATTTCGGACATGACCATTGGCTAAGAAGAAATGCCGAAAGAAACTTGCCAATGGAGGTCTCTTTTAAAATTGTCAATTAGATATTACAAAAAAAAACACATAAGCATATTGGTACAATAATGACATCAAATGGTAAAATTAAAGATTATTAAGGACAGGTAGTCTGTGCTGAATTATTTCGAGACATCTTTGTCAGTTACATATTCATCGATTCCATAATAAGCCCTTCTACAGAGAGTATTTTTAATGTGCTTTTTGAATACATTGTCAGGAAAGGAAAGAACTGTTTCAGGCAACTTATTATAAAATCGAATACAATTTACAAGAAATAGAGTCCTTAGAGTATAGATACATCGGTAACTCTAGTTCTTTTACGGCTGTATTGATTATTGAATCTATCGCGTAGGGAAACTCCGAGTATGGCTCGCTCCATCGCACGGCGTGCAACCTTGAGTTTTCTTATGAAGCCGATAGTTAGAGACCACACACACTGATTGAAGACTTTCGAAAATATTTTTGTGCCCATCCAAAGTTGGAACTACCGACTTACTATCAAGCTTTCGTATAGGTCCATGGTTATAATATTGTCGGACAAAGTAGACAGCGCCATCTAGCCCCAAAGTAAGCGGAAGCTTGTGTTATGGGTACTAGAAAACTGATAAACATACGGAAATACATTTTTTTTTGTAATTCATACTTATTATACATAGAACATACCCAGACCAAGACAAACAGACATGTTCATGCACACAAATGTTTGTACTGTGTGGGAATCGAACCCACGAGCGTTGGTGTCAAAGTAGCGTAACAGCGTGGTCCACCACTGCGCCACCGAGCTCGTCATTTAAGCTCGTTAGATACTACGTATCAGAGCCGTAACATTGTAAAATTGACTTTCGCGAAATAATAACCTTTAAGAAAGGTAGGGCGCATGAAAGCGTCTGGGGAAGTATCTCCACCTCATAGAAAATCGCAGCTAAGGAACAACTGTTGTTGTGTTCTACTTGGAGTGAGATCACCAATAAGCTCGTAAGAAGTTGCTGTGTTAGCAGCACAGGTGGCATCGTAATAGTGATAATATGTTATGTAGACGCTGTGTAAAAAAAAACACCTGATTCTATTAACTTAAACACATGTTCTCAATGTGTTTAGACTACTAATAAGTACAATTTTGTCTCAAAGTTCAAAAATGTACATATTTTTATCGTGTATTAGAGATATCTCCCACATGATCATTAAAGTAATTTGTCATGCTATATTTAACTTCAAAGGGAACTTAGAAAAAAGCATATCAAAATTGTTATCGTGCTATGACGCCGTTCAAAATGCGTATCACCGCATTTCCGCCGCTATTAATACTATGAAGAGAGTACCCAATTGTAGGGTTCCGCATAACAAACATTTATCAACTCTACTGTACAGGTATGAGATAAGTAGAAGTCGTGAGCTGCGTTTAATTGATCTCACTCTTGATCTTGACTGTACCAGTGCAGCAAGGGCATGGTATTCTTGAACTCAGTTAATATTAGCTTTTAATGCGTACGTCATAAGAGCTGTATAAAGGTTAAATTATCATATATGATGAGTACATACCTCTCAGGCCAGATATACAATATGGAGTAGCATTAAACATTATCTAAGTGAGAAAAAGCGCAAAGGAAAAGTACCTTCACCTTATAAAAACCGCAGCCAAATTACAAATTTCTTGAACGTTGTTGTGTTCCTGCGATTGAGTTGAGTTTACCAATAATCTCCTGAGATGTATTAGTAGAACGGGTAGTCCCGCGCGAACCATTCTTCCTATGTTACAAGCGTTTATAGGCTACGGTAACAACTGCATATCAGGTGGACCATATGCTTGTATACTTCATTGTTTAAAAAAGAGGTACGTCTGGTCGCAAACAGCTTTACGGCCCGTATGATTAACGGTTACCGAAGCTTATGGACGCTTGCAACTAAGTGTATCTCTTACGCGTTGGCAAGCTTGTAAGGATCTTCCTGTCAAAATTGTTCACTCTGAAGAATACGACGACTCTCCACGAAGTTTTTATCTGGCTGAGGTATCCTGCAAGGGGTAAGGAAACTGCTGGCTGTATGGAGAAGGTCAAGGTGAATCAACGTGCTATGAAAAGAGCTATGGTCGGGGTTTCTCTGAGTGATAGAATCAAAAATGACGATATCCGCAGTAGAACTAAGATATCCGACATAGCAAGCTGATGTGGCGGTGGGCCGGCCATATTGTTCATAGAACTGACAAGCGCTGTGCATGAAAGGTTCCTAAATGGCGGCTCCGTGCTGGTACACGCAGTGTGGTACGACCCCCCGTTAGGTGGAGCGACGACCTCAAGAGGTTTGTAGGGGGTCCATGTGTGCAAGTGGCAAAGGATCGAGACGAATGAAACTCTAGAGGGGAGGGGTGAAATGATAATTCTGTAAGGTGTGACGTATTTCCGCTTTCCTCTTATCTCTCCGTGTTTCCTCTTCGTATTATGATTATCTTCATATTATCTACAAATTGTGCTTGATAAGAAACAGACTGCTTTCATAATTGTGATTATTTTGTATATCTACCCTAATCTATACTTATATAAATCTAAAGCGAAAATTTTGATTGGTCGTGTTCAATCAGAAGGTGATGTTAGGAGCCCTAGAAACTGGCCAGCGTGCATGAGAAGAACAATGAAAATTAAAGAAGCGAGTGAGATATGTAAGGATCGAGTAACGTGGCGCTTGGTTCTCTCTGCCTACCCCGCAAGGGATTTGGCGTGAAGTTATATCTATAACTTCACGCCAAATCCCTTGCGAATCAAAATTTAGATAGAAAATTTTGATTGTTTGTTTGTTTGAACAGGCTAATCTCTGGAACTACCGGTAGAATTAGTGAAATTATTTTTGTATTTGATAGCATAGTACTTGAGGAAGGCTATAGGCTATTTAACATCATGATACAACTATTAGAAGCCGAGGAAAATGAAAGAAGGTAGAAAAAGCAGTTCCTACAGGATACCGGGCAAACCTAGTAGTATAAGTATGTTTGTTTATATGAAATAGAGGAAACCAGAATTAACACGAGGGTTACGGTTGATGGTGTAGTGTTGGAACAAGTGAATTGAGATTGTATATCTTGGACGCTGTTTCATCAGGGATAGAAGGTACACCGCTTGTTTTTTTAAGAGAGGTAAAATCATCAAAGCGTTTACTAAGGAAATATCTCCACTTCACTGAAATCCACAGCGTAATAACAGATCTGCAGAGGATTAATTCTGTTGCTAGAAGGAGGTATTGCAAGCATTTATAACTTATGAACCAGGCTGCGGTAGTCATGTTACATCAGGTGGGCCGTATGCCTCTCAACAAATATAAAAATTACATGATAAAAAACATAAAAGTCTCTTATGCTAACCCTTTACGAGTATTAATAAGTTTATTTTGTCCTATTTTGAATAGCCGTCACAGCCCGGGGCTCGAAGAGCAATCTATTTCACTAGAGCCCTCTGGCCGCCTGCTGAGATTTTAATTGGAAATTGGCCCTCTATTTGTGGTGCTTACAGTCTTGTAGGGCTTCATGCTGGGTGGTCACCCTCCTACTCTTTAGGGTTCCACGGTCACGAATTACTTTATGGCCTGTATGTCCCCAACGTTATATAAAAATATAATTCAAATACATATATTTTACTAGTTGCACCCCGCGACTTCGTTAACGCGTATCCCGATATCCCGTATGAACCGATTTTTCTACCTTCTTTCTTTTTCTTCAGTCTCTAATCGTCGTACCGTGACGATGAATAACCTTCCTCAAGAATTGGTCTATCAAATGCAAAAGGATTTTCTCAAATCAGACTGGTAGTTCCAGAGATCAGTGCGTTCAAACAAACAAACTCTTCGACTTTATGTATTAGTATAGAGTATAGACGTAAATATATTTTATCAGTATTGATATAAAACACATGTTGTAGATTTGCAATTATGTGTTTGAATAACTATCTTTATAGTCACGAACAAACTTGAGAGACATTTACCAACCAACTTCGTGGCGTCGATTTCGTAGGAAATCATTCTTACCGTTTTCCCTCAAGTGGCAAAAAAGTATAAAATCAAAAATGGTAATTTCACCACATCTTCCTTCTCGCTAGCATTGGATGATTTCGATACATAATAAATGATGGATATGTCTATGTATATCTTCACGCCAGGTCCCTTGCGGGGTAGACAGAGAATCAAGCGTCACGCGGAACTTAAACACCTCACTCGCTTATTTAAAGCAACCATAGCTAAATACTAAACTAAAAAAGAGCTATAATCAGCTTTTGTCATGCATGCTCGCCGATTCTTAGAGCTCCTGACATCACCTGATAAAACACGACCAATTTGGTCATGGTACGTTAGTCTTGGTCTTCCGTCCACCTTCATCTTTCCATTTTCGCATTGTATATCTGTTTCGTCATTCTTTCTATATGTCCGAACCAACGGAGCATTCCTTTTCTTGTTTTTTTACCGACACTCTCTTCAGACCAACTCTCTTTCTTACGTCATCATTACAAACGCGGTCAGCAAGGATTGTGCCACAAATTATGCGCAATGCTCGCATCTCGACCGCATTTATTCTACTTTCAGGCTCTCTCTGCCATAATTACTATTAAATAAGTATTATTTAGCTCTCACATAGTATATAGAATCTTGTAGTTTAAATTATTAATAACAATAATAAAAATAAATTTAATTACCAGTTTAGACCATGACAGACTAAATTGATAATATTTTATCAGAAGGCGATGTCAGGAGTCCTAGGAACCGGTGAGCGTGCATGAAAAGAGCTATAAATGTTAAAGAAGCGAGCGAGATGTGCACTGACCGCTTCTTATGGCGCTCGGTCCTCTGTCTACCCCGCAAGGGACCTGGCGTGAACATATACCTACATATATACCTCTATTACAAGCGATCATAGGCTACAGTAACCACTTTAAATCATGTAGGACGTGTGCCTGCCTGATGTAAAGTGGTTACCGTATATATGTATGTTTCCCGACGTTATATAAAAAAAGCGTAGTTAGTTTCAAATAAATTGCATCCAATCTGATATGCAAAAACATGTTTGTAATACACATTCCAATCATATATTTTTTATCAGCCGCTAGTGTAAGTAATCACAGAGTTCGGACCCTCCCCTCTCCCCTAGCAAGTTACACATAAACTGTGTGTGCAAGTATGATAGGTAAATTATTTATTTATGCATTCACGCCAGGTCTCTAGCTCTAGCTCCACAAGCAGCGGTTCTAACTCACCGCGCGCCATTCTTTAACATTCGTAACTCTTTTTACGCACTCTCGCCGGTTTTAGGAGACATCACTATGAGAACATATAACTTAATATGATATCATTGTGATAAAACACTATGAATTTGGTGGTAAGTGAAGTTTGAGCTTCCTTGGCTCCTTCATCCTTCCACGTTCACAGTGTACATACCGATGTTTCGTCATTTGTTCATTCTGCATTCCTCCTACGGGCTTACTAACGGAGCATGCCACACCGACACTCTCAGGAGAGTTAGGGGGTATCAAAGCAGCCCGTCTGGGGAAATACCCCCACCTCACAGACTTTAATGTAATAACGCAGCCAAATAACAATTTTCTGGAGGGTTGTTGTGTTAGCAGCAGGGGTGGCTTCGCGCCAGTGACACTTTAATGTATTACAAGTGTTCAGAAAGAATGCGGGACGAAGGAATGACGAAACAGATATACAATGCAAAAGTGGAAGGATGTAGGAGCCGAGGAAGGCCGAGACTAACCTACCATGACCAAATTGGTCGTGTTTTATCAGAAGGTGATGTCAGGAGCCCCAGGAACCGGCGAGCGTGCATGAAAAGAGCTATAAATGTCACAGAAGCGAGTGAAGTATGCAAGGACCGCGTCTTATGGCGCTCGGTTCTTTCTGCCTACCCCGCAAGGGACTTAGCGTGAAGATATACATACATACATAAAAGTGTTCATAGGCTACTTTAACCGCTTTATATCCGGTGGGCTGTATGCTTGTATGCCACACGACGCTGTATAGAAAAAACTCTGTCAGATAATTAAATAAATAATCTTGATATTTAAATAAATTTGAATACCAGTACCATTACGGAACCCTTTGTACCCAAGTTGGACTCGAACTTAGCAAGTTTTGTTTTTGTATTTGATGGGTACAGCTGAGCTTTTGTTTCTCGGTGAATGAGCTTTTAGTTTGTAAATTCTTATATTAAAGTAAACATGACTATAATTTAATTATAAAATCATCGTAAATTTGTTTTCACGAGTAAACAAAGTATATAATCACGTTTCTTGGTTAAGCACTAAAGTTATCTTTACTTTATATTTTTATTTTCTTGTGCAGTGAAATGATTGCTTTAAGGCCTGAAGGCAGATTCTCGTATGTTCTAGCAAAATGCAGTCTTTAATACAATCTCATAATACTGTGGTGTAACCATACATCATTGGTTTAAAAAGATAAATCGTGGTAAGGGCATTATAATCTAAGTAAAGCTCAGTGTGCAAGTATTTTTTTTTTAATTTACCTCGTCTTTTGTTATAAACGATCGCTAATACTAATAATGGTCGAAGCATTTTAGTTTTAGTTGTTCGTACGTGCCACCGTTCCTCAACTCCTCAAAAACTGTTTGAGAGTAAGCGCGAGCAGCAGCTGTCACTCCCCCACTTTTTTTTTATACTACTATTTATATATATATATATATATACTTATTTTTTTTTTTTAGGAAGTTGTTATTTGGCTGCAGTTTTCAGTGACGTGGAGATTTTTTTATTTATTGTTATTTATTTTATTTATCTATCAGAAGGTGATGTCAGGAGCCCTAGAAACCGGCGAGCGTGCATGAGATGAGCAATGAATGTTAAAGAAGCGAGTGAGATATGTGAGGATCGAGTCACGTTGCGCTCGGTTATCTCTGCCTACCCCACAAGGGTTTGGCGTGAAGTTATAGATAGATTATAGATAGAATCTGCAATATACATTTATACAAGATTCGATCAAGTAAAATATTATTTAAAAAGAATAAACAATAACGTTTTACAATTTCGCCAATGGGAGTTCATCCTCGTACACTGGAACCGCAATGGTCGCGTACTTTGCGGTTTCAGAGAAATTTTCTACCGAGAACTATTAAGGTGTGGAATAAGGTCCCTGCCGAGGTTTTCCCAAGGGACTAATGTATGGGGTGCTTCAAGAAAGGCGTGAAGAGGTTCTTACTCCGTGGCTCAGTCGTGAATGACGCGACTTTGACATCAACGCGCGTGGGTTCGATTCCCATACAAGACAAACATTTGTGTGCATGAACATGTCTGTTTGTCTTGGTCTGGATGTTTTTAGTGAGGTAGGGCGCATGAAAGCAGCCCGTCTGAGGAAGTACCTTCAGCTCACAGAAAACCGCAGCCAAATAACAACTCCCTAGAGGGTTGTTGTGTTTCTGTGTGTGAGTGAGGTCACCAGTAAGCTCCTAAGGAGTTGCTGTGTAAGCAGCAGAGGAGGCATCGTGCGAGTGATACTTAATATATTAACAAGCATTAATAGGCTACGGGAACTGCTTTACATCAGGTAGGTATGCCTTCCGACGTTGTATTAAAAAACGAACTATTTTAACTTGCCTCCTTTTCTTTCAAGTCTGTTAAATGTCAGGAAGTATTCTATACTTACTGATTTTTATATAGTAAGGTCGTGACAGAGCTATTTTCACGAGATTACGTAAGTTTTAATTTTAATGTGTCGACCAGGGAATTGATTAGTTCTCTCATTGTGTAACCATCGAGCCGAGACCACGATGACTCAATTTTAACGAGAAAAAAAATAACACAATGCATCTTGTCTATGGCGTGTTAGACTTATAGACGCCCTGTTTTCCACGGTGCCTAGTAGCAGGTAGTATTCCGATGGGCTTTTGTAGAACTAAAGTTGAAAAAATACCACAGTAACAATAGCACAGAATATATGTATTTTTTATACTATGTCTATTTTATTTTTCGACTTTTGATAGTTATCTGTTTCTACCAGTGCGATACGCAACCACGAATACATCGTCATCATATCACATATTCCTCCACTGCTATATGGACTGGATTCCTCTTGCCTCGATCCTGAGCCACCTGCATCCAACGACGGCGAGTTAGTGAGATTACCAAACAAGCTTTTAGCAGCAAGGTAGTGTTCATAGGCTACGGTAACCAGTTTACATCAGGCGGGCTGGCGTTGCCAGGTCCCCGAAATACGAGAGTTATATGTGGTTCTCTATCATCTTTAGTGTCAAATCCAACATGCACCCTGATAACTAACACACGACGCTCTGTCGAAACAAAGATAGGACCGAGGAAGTACCTCCACCTCATAGAAGACTGTAGCCAAATAACAACTACCTCTATGGTTTTTGTGTTCCTGCAAGTGCAAGTGTGTGAATTTAACAGTAACTCTTATAGGTTGCTGTGTTAGAAGCAGGGGTGGCAACGCGCGACTGAAGTAAGTGAGGTTACCAATATATCATGTAGTTAACATGCTTGTTTGCCTACAAAAGATACAATGCGCTAAATATATCCCTGTCTTTGTTAAAAAGTGATATAACCTTATAACAGTGACCTTTTACATAAATTACAAAGTAGTATAAAATATAGAAATATAAAATTTGTAAACAAGGACGTCACTGACCAGCTGATAAACCCACTACGATGCACGTACGTCAATAAGAAATCGCCTGATAAGGCAATGGACACTTTTATCAGACTGATAAAATGGAACTGGCGTAAACGTGGCGTGAACTCGACTTGAGACTTCCCTATTACTTTGTTAGAAATAGTTGCATTTGTTTAATGTAGTACATGCTCGCCAGAGAACCGGAAAGTTCCCAACCTTTCGCAACGAATTCAAGACGCACCCTTGTTTAAAGTACCTTGTTTAAAGTTTTTGTATGTACACCTGATGTAAAGACGTTACTGTAGCTGAACGCTGGCATACATTCAAGGTTGCAATACAAGCGTTCAGCTAGCAACAATATTTATGGAGAAACTCTCCAAGGAATTGTGGTTTTCTATGATGTGGGGGTACTTCCCCAGAAATACTGCTCTGATGCATCCTTCGCCTCTTACAAATACCCAGGCCAAGATAAGCAGACATGTTGTTTATGTGGGAATCGAACTCACGAGCCACGGTATCAAATAACTTCGCTAACCTCTCCACACCAATCTCGTCTTAAATCTAATGTCTAAAAATATATCGAAACATAATTGAGAGGAGAATGAGTGTGAAATCCGATGGAATATTGTGGTAGAATTTCAAAGTGTATGCGTACAGTATCAAGTTTTCTCACTTCTTAATAACGTGGAGAAGCATCTGGCTATAGACTAGAAGGTTTTTTGCGATGGTGTGGTTCTTGTGAAAGTATTTGACAGGGCTGTGTAAAAAAAGAAGAAGGAAAGAATGACGAAACAGACGCTAAAGTTGTAGGGTGCAGAGCCTAGGAAGGTCCAGCCTCAATTGACCCAACCAAATTTGTCGTGTTTTAAGGTAACCCCACCCTCTGGAACCCCATGCATACGTAATAATAGTTGTGAATGTTAATGATTACAATAATTAAAATTAATGAATCAAGTGAATTAGGAAAGAGTCATGGGAACCACATGACTCTTACCTACCCCGCAAAGAATTTGGTGTAAAGATATAGATAGATAAATAAAAGAAATATTGATCTAATCTGTAGGTATCAAATTAGCATCAATACTTCACTAACGAGTAGTACCTAGTATCAGACAAAAAGTATTGTAATTATAAAAGTATCGAAACAAAAGTATCAATACTCTTAAGGCAGCGTTTCACACATGGTAGGTCGCGACCCGGCACCGGGCTACCAAAATAAAATACCGTGTCGCAGCATTGTCTCTTTGTATATAATCAATCATACACGTAAATGAACTTCTTACCTTACCTTAACTTATGTTATTTATCATATATATAATATATGATAAACGATTTGATTTTTCGATTATCTATATTTAGTAAAGCTATATTATGGATAAGTAGTTAACAAAGACTAGTAAGACACTTCAAAACTTTTGGTGGGCCACAATGCAAAAACATGAAATAATATTTTTTGGGAAATAGTGATCTTTATTAGTATTGATTATTTTCTCGTTTTACTCCTCCATAAATATTTCCCACACTTACTTTACTGTTGTGATGTAGATCTTCCTAAAGTATTGAGGGGATTTGTTCATTCTCTCCCATGTGGTCAATCGGATAAAAGCAGAATAAATTACTTTTGAAACAATTAATGGTTATAATACTTGCAATGAATATTAATTGCTTTGTTTTGAGTATGGTACATATTACTAAGTCCGTGTAATATAATTTTAATAGTTTTTTTTCTTTATTAACAAATAGGCTTAATTAGCGCGTAGCGTAGACTATACTGCGAAGTCGAGTCTTGCAAAAAAATCATTAGTTAACGCTAGCATGACATGAAATACAATTCGAAACAATAGTATGTTTACTAAAAAGTATTAATACAATAAACGTCAAATAAAAAGTATCGGGACAAAAGTAGGAGACAAGTACTCTATATCAAAAAGTATCGATACATTTCAAATTTTTTAAATGCGAAACTAATTCGTAAGAGAACCGTAATATTTTGAATTATTCATACACATTTTTGTAACTCCGTATGTAGTTAATAGATTCAGGCATTATTTTGCGAAAGTCAAAATAACGCCTGACGCGCTGCAGCGACGACCTGCCAGTCGTGGCAGTGACGGTGGTGGTGAGGGTATGCGGATTCTGTCCCAGATGGCGGACGACCGCAGCAGCCAAGGCAGAGACTACCGGAGCAGCCATGGCAGCGTCGGCATGTTCCATTTACTAACAGTAGTGGGTGGGTGCCGGCCGGCACTAGGCCGCGTGAACTAATTGGTGGCGGAAGCACAGAAAGCAGGTTAGATCAAATTGCATGTAACTCCGTATGTTTTTCTTTGTGTATGTAAATCTAGAAAGCTTGTACTGTGTCGATTTCCGTAAAACAAACAGACATATCCATGCGCACAAATGTGCATAAATATGTCTGTTTACTTGGGTATTAAATATATGTATCCAAAAAAAAAGTAAGGCATTTAGGTATGTTAAGTCAGATGTTTCAATACCTATAGCACAAGTTTCGCTTAATTTCGAACTAGTGTGAGGGGATATAGATGTAATGCGTAGATGGAGAACCCCTTCGAGAACATTGATATACGGATACGAATGGAACAATATACTCAGTCGATCGATTTATATAACAATAATTTATCAAACAGTTAACAGATTCCCAAAATGCCAGGAAAAGTCGACCGGGCGCAAAGTTAGTGACATAGAGGTGGGCCCTGCTGAGCTTTCTTCGAGATTACTCCCGGTGTATTAAACACTTAACACTTCCAGCCCTAGAACATGTAGCTTTAACGAAGGATAGCCAGAAAGGCAAGCCAGAGCTAAGGGCCACGTGAATCTTGGGTTTCCACTCCAACCTATGAAGAGTATTAATAGGTATTGTTATACAGTAATGAATGTAAATTGCATAGTTCGCACTAATTCTTTTTCATAACTCATAAATAAAACTATGTAAACAACATTTTTACCAGAAAGACGTATGCATTCTTAGCCGACGAGTTATAATTGAAACTTCATGACATAGCATTTAAGCATACGTAATAAGACATGGTGTCATCAAACTGAGGTAACCATCGCAGTAAACATGACATGAAAACCTTGAATTTGTAGGTAGTTAGCGACAATATTGACTACGAAACCCTGATCATGTGATAACCAGAACATCCCTTTTAGCAGGATAGATCTTATGTTCTTGGGTTAGAGTTGAAAGTACAGTGGTTGGCTGTTGTTTTCATCGACTAGGTGACAAAGAGTGATGTAGGCGCTAAGTTAGGCATGTTTTCCACTGCTAAAATATCTTGTCGTGTAGGCCAAGCTTGTATGCAATATTTATAGAGTCGAACTCGGCGAAGCTAACCTCCACTTTCACGTGCATCCTGCCGCAAATTTATTTCATAAGAGGATGAACCACTGCCGTAGCAATTCCACCTTACAGAAGATCGCAGATCATGACGGGATGGAATTGCTGTGTTATCAGCGGGGGAATCAACTTTCGAGCGATATTTGTTATATTGCGAGCTTTAGATTCTTCGGCATAAGGATTTTTTATTTTATTTTTAATATACTTGCACCCCTGCTATGGGCAAGCTATTTTAATGCCATTTGGTTACTAGCCAATAAATATTACAACATTCATACACAATACTCCCTTTCATTCATTAACTCATTCATTCATTCATCTTTCGTTTTTTGCCCATTTTTTTTGAACGCCGGCGAAACGATTTCAGCTGTTCTAAACTTCCCTCCCAATGCTGCGTCAGTCCAGCCACGGGCGACAGCGAGCTTCACAGCTCCACCTAGCCACCGCGATCCCATCGGCTATACTCGGCCTAAGGATTTGGTGAAGACACTCATTTTAACATTGAGCGACTGTCGTCAGACCCTCTTACCCTGGAAGGGAAACCAGACCTTTTCTTAGATTAGGTAACACGTCTTTCGAAATATAATTTCTTGAACATGCGGGTTTCCTCACAATGATTTCCATCACCGCCGAACAAGTGATAATTACAAACATGTACAAAGATGCAAAAGCCAGAATTTTATGGAACATGCTTACAGGACTCCAATCAGGGACCATTCTCTTGACACACAGACTCCGTTTTTCCCGATTGCGGTACGAAACCCTTAAAGCAGTGGAAAACATCCTTTACGACAAATATGTAAATAAAACGGAATCACATGCGTGCTTCAGGGAGATTAGCAAAATTATGCTCTTAATGGACTCCTTTGAATGACGAGGAAGCAGTAAAAATTAATGAAGTGACATACACCGCCATATTGTGAGAATTGTTGTCAATTACACGTTTTTGTTTCCCTTGAGCCTTTTTAACAAGTATTTGGTTTCTTTTGTATGTAGCCATTAGACGAGTTTTGATGTCTATGGATATGAACCTTGAACGTGACCTATAAAAGACGAAAGCAAAACTGCTAGTGGCCGATAGGATCTTCTAATCTAATAATTCTCGGACCGACTGAAAGGGAACATGGCTCTGGAGGATGCGAAACACAAACCAGTTAATAACTTAATTGCACATTGGTCACCCCTCACGCACCAAAGCGTAGTGTTTTAGCACCTAAATATCTTCGCGACTCGAGCTCACTGAGCAACGAGAGGATATTTTAACCAATAAGACGGTAAGTGCCACTATGTAGATCCGTGAACTAGCCAATAAGAGCTGTGAGTTCTACTTCCCCCCCCCCCCCCCCCCCCCGACCCGTACTGGTGAATTGAGTTACTACGTAATATCTGTCGCATCAGTTCTCCTTAGTTGTCGCAACTTTATTTCTTATTATATATATTTAATTATTAAACTGCAGCTCTCCCCTGTAATGTCTTCTGCAATCCAACATTAAGCTGATTTCAGTAGATGTGAGATACGATAGACTACTACATTTCTATGCGTGCGTGGTTTACAAAAGTGCTTTTATGCGTGCGTGTGTATGTGAATATGTAAATGCTTAATTCAGCTAAGTCTGTTAATAAACATAGACAATTGTCAGCGAAATTACACGACTAACATTTCGTGCTCCTTGATTTTCAGTAAATTAAGCTACTACCTATGCAAAATCTGTTTGATCGATTTACTATATGGTCATTTTCTTCATATTTCGGAAGAACGCTGAAATTATGTGCTTGTGATAGACCTTATCGTTGAAGAAAAAGCTTCGAGATTACTGTGGTTCGATCATGGTGAGACGGTGGGAGAAATTTGTCTCGAAAAAACCTTTTGGAGAAACGGCCTAGGTACCGTTGAAGAGAAAACGGTGTCCAGAAGTTCTGAGTCAATTCCAGACACCAGACTGGAGGGTATGGGTTGAATATAGCTATATGAACGATTGCAATGCATTAAGTAACGTTGCCACCCCTTGTTGCTGGTAAAACAGCAGCCCCTTAGAAGTTTACTGGTAAACTCACTCACTTCCAGGAATACGACTATCCTCCACGGAGTTGTTATTTGTCTGCTTTTAACAATTTTTGCAAACTATTAATGTTTTCACGTACACACAATAAATAAATCAGTTTATACACCTAAAGTAACATACCATACCAATACGACGGAGATGTCAAAACAGAATTGGCTCCGCTTGGCCAATGCATAACGTGTCGGAATTATGCAAATATGGTAACAATACGTGTTTCATACTTTACAATAGAGACCAAATACAAAGGTTTGTTATTTTTAAACTACATTTGTCAGAAGATACGTAAAGTTTAAAAAATATATTCAGTAAGTGATAACAGTTGCAAATGTAACTATATCTTCACGCCATGTCCGTTGCGGGGTAAGCAATGAGAACAGAGCACTACACGATTCTGTCCGTATCATAAACCAATGTACCACGTAAAGGTATGCCTTGTTCACCAAAAGCTAGTTTTAGCTAATTATTTCATTTCGAACCTACTGTCTAGTGAAAGGATATATTAACCAATAAGCCGATAAGTGATACGATGATTGATGTTTAATTTCATAACTATTCTAATTTTTTATGTGAGATTTAAAAATGTGGGAACACAGGTAAAGCGTATTGGTCAAGAAGCTTTTTGAGTGACGGAGAGCAATGCGTTGAAATAATTAAAATGACCAAATCCAAGAATATTCCACTTAAACAATCATACAGATCTACCTATGAAGTCACTATTATTGGTGTTCCACAAGGTAATATATTTGGTCTATCTATCTATAACTTCACGCCAAATCCCTTGCGGGGTAGGCAGAGAGAACCGAGCGCCATGTGACTCGATCCTTACATATCTCACTCGCTTCTTTAACATTCATATATTTTGGCCATTTATGTTTATCTTAATATATAAAATTCAAAGTCCTGACTGACTCATCAACGCCCAGCCCAAACCCTTGGACCTAGGAAGCTGAAATTTTGCACAGATATTGTCTTTATGACGTAGGCAAGGAATAAGACGGGATTTTTCGAAATTCCCACGGGAACGGGAATAATAAGGATTTATATTTTCGCTATAAAAGTTGCCCTATCTCCGTTATTATATTTATTAGAGACTTGAAATTTGGCATATAAATATGTGATTGCAATCACTAAAAACCGTTTTTAGGATTTTTCGAAATTCCCTCGGGAACAGGAATAAAAAGGATTTATTTATATTTTGTCGCTTTAAATTTACCCTATCTCCGTAACCATATGTATTAGAAACTTAAAATTTGGCATATAAGTAGGTGATTATGAAAACAAAAAACAATTTTCAGGATATTTCGAAATTCCCACAGGAACGGGAATAAAAAAAGATTTACTCTAAAAACAGCAGGAATTGATCTTAGGGTAGACTGCTTCTCGCACGGTCAGTTTTACGTGGCTTGCTCGAGAGTGAGCTCTCCTAGCAGTCTGGTCATCTTAGCACCTGAGGGCAGAACCGCTAATGTAGTTTATAAAGAGGTACTATAAGTTTGGTATAAGCTCAAAAAATAGCCTTACCCCTTTACAATGGTTTTAGAATTTTGGTGTCTTTCAATCTGTATGTTATGGCATAACACAAAAACCACTGAATGGATTTCGATACAATTTTCACAATTTTGGTAGTTTGGGGGTCCATCTTAAAATCTAAGCCACGTATCATTTAATTTCGTTAAAAAAACAGAAGATATGGTGCATAGGGTGATTTATTCTGTAGTCTATGCGGACGAAGTCGCGGGCAAAAGCTAGTACTATATATAAATAACCTTTCCAATTCAACGTATAAATGTTTATTATTCGCCGATTATACAACCGTCTTACTTTAATTGGATGAATTTTAAT
The DNA here is from genome assembly GCA_947507595.1 of Pyralis farinalis. Classification (NCBI taxonomy): domain Eukaryota; kingdom Metazoa; phylum Arthropoda; class Insecta; order Lepidoptera; family Pyralidae; genus Pyralis; species Pyralis farinalis. The sequence continues at coordinate 34,214,105 of OX382268.1, read as the reverse complement.
GGACTTTCGGTTAACATCAAGACAACATCACTAATGTAATTTGCTACTTACAATGCGAATCCGTTATAGATTCGTATCAACTACAGAAATGAACAGGTTGATGAGGTTGACACCGTAAAACTTCTAGAATTAATGATAGACAGGCATCTAAACTGGAAGAACCATATAGATTTCGGGTGTCGAAAGTTAGATTGTTTCGTTTTTGCATTTCCAACTGAAGCTTCACTGACTGCCTATCATGGGCATGTGTTATCAGTGTTAAATTATGATCTAATTCTATGGGCACTTCAGTAGACCTCGACAGAAAAGAGACAAATTTAAAAACCACCTACACCAGCCTATTTGGAAACTGATTATATACAAAAAAAATGTTCCGACGTGTGAAGTATGATGTAGTATGTATAATAAAATTCTAAATGTATGTAAAATGTTGCAAATTAAACGATATAATTGACAAAGGAGTTCTTATAACATTGGTTTTTTACTGTACAAGAGTTCATGGACAACAAAACATTTGATAAAACCTATAGACTAAACAGACATTGATATTCTGTTTACAATTAACATTATTTTGAATGTGTATAGATATTGATTATTGGAGGATTGTTTGATTGTTGTTATTATCTACCTTATTATGTAAGTGTTCGTATTTAGATTATAGTGAGCAACTTATCTGTTACTCCACATTTGCATGCTTCCAGACATGCTGCCAGGTTGGATCAATCACAGTAGGTAGGTATTGTGATAATCTATAATGTATTCTTGTAAATAAAGTACTTTAACTTGGATGTTGATCCGTGAATTAGTGAATAACAGTTGCGTTACAAAGAAAAATCGTTTTATCGGTTCTCCATTGGTTTATTTCCTTCATAATCCCTACGCAACTCATTTGCTACCATTAAGAGCTAAGAATGTTAAAGAAGGGAGTGAGGTTTGTAAGTACCGCGACTTATGACGCTCGCTTCTGTCTGCCTAACCCGCAAGGGCCCTATAGTGAAGATATATATACTTAAATACATTAGAGCCCGATAGCAGCGCCACCTACAGGGGCCAATTGTGAATCCTAACCATCTATGAACATAATCAAACTCACACAAAACATATCATTAAAATCCATCTAGTGTTTAGGAAAAGTTAGGTGTCATACAAACATAAAAAGACAAAACAGTTCAGTATCCTTTTCTACTCTGTTTGTCAACCCATAGTTTTTTTTTGCTTAGTGCCTGTTGACTAGTTTTATTAAAAAATATAATATAAAATTCGTGACATGCAAATTCATTTAAACTTTACTGCAATTATTTAGAGTATAATTTTGAAGATAGTCAATACGACAAACACTAAATAACTAAATTTATGTAAAATCAAAGACAAGCCCAATGTGTTATCATAATTATTAGTTTAAAAATTTAAAGATATATGTGTATGAACTTGCATGTTTCCAATAGTTTTTAATTAAGGGTAATACTTTTAAGGGTAAAACTAAACAAAAAAGATAATCGTTTGTTAAACAGAGGAGAAGTAGGGGCTGAATTGTTTTGCCTATTTATATTTATTTATGCGTGCATAAAATTGATATGACAGCCTTTGCCTTTCCATGTTCAAAGTATTTTCTTATCAAATTTCATTATAAATAGTTCGGTTATTCTATTCTCAACATAAACTCCAGAGTCATTTTTTAACGTCTTTAAAAAGGATATTTTTTATTTAGTGTTCAGTACTTTTTGAAATGAGGTGTCGAGTGATGGGTGCTTCCTAAAAGTTATTTGCGATGATGGATGCGACGAAAATATAAGCGTTTGTGTAATGAAATAGAAAACAGAAGGTCTGCTGCATCACTTTTGCTCGATGTATGGTTCGAAATTTTTGCGAATATTGTCTTTATGTATATACTCGTAATTCTACTGTACCGACGTTTTTTTGTCACTGCGCTCGTAAACGTTTGAATAGATCATGTGAAATGTTTGTTGTGTTTGAGTGTATCTTTGATTGATATAGATTCATAGACGGTAGTCGCTGCTAGCGGATACTAGGCTTGTTTCTTGTTAAGCCGGAACAACGTCTCTATGGTCTGGTAGCTTATTTTTTAATTTTTATTAGGTTTTCTGATATAATGTGTGGAAGGAAACGGCATGTAGGCGATAGCAACAGAAGGACGTGCATTGACCAGAGTTGCTAAAGCAGCTTTCTTTCTGGTATACGACGTAACTGCGTCTGGATATGGCATAACTGATATAAAGGTAAGTATCACTCCCTCCATGCGATCCCAGCTGACAATGGAGTAAATCCTTGAATAGAGCGTCCTGGCTATTTACTATCGAAACGTACTACTAAAGTATGTAAAAACAAATCATACGCGTATCTGACAAATATTTCATCTTTGGTGGTTATAGATTTAGTCTGTTTATCAGATATATACGCAACATCAATGTATCTACATATAAATAAACATTTTTTGACGTGGGTTAAAAGTGGCGTGGCGCCGCGAGTAAGGTTCGCGAGATTAAAACTACTTGACTCTTTTGGTGACTTAATTTGTGGTAACCTTTTGGTAATAGTTTATTTTAAATACCTGGGTAAAAAAAACGTAGTTTTATTGAAGTAAGCGATATGATTGTTCAATCTTTACGTTTTAAAATGTATTTTAATAGAATTTTTAACCGATTTCAAAACCTGCTGTTGAACAATTTTACGCATATATTATATTGAGTATAACAGAATGTTTACACCTATCGAAACTGTTTTTATTTTTTGTTAGGAAGGTCCTAGAGTTCAAATGGTTCCGTGTAAATTTTTTGAACGTATTACGCCTACACTGAAGACAGTTTTAAGGGGTTTCATTAAAATCTTATCTAAGAAAGTGCTATTTATTGTTAAGCTTCTAGTTTGATTAGCCGAGTTTGGTTCGGTGAAGTTATTACGATTTCAATGAAGTCTGTTTTCACGGTTTTTGTATGTATGTATATGTATGTATATCTTCACGCCAGGTCCCTTGCGGGGTAGGCAGAGAGAACCGACGCTATAAGACGGGTTTGTTTTTAAACCTTATAAAGCAATTATTGTCTCTATGCATATAAATATATTCCATGTGTCTTGGAAGCCGCTCTAACGATTTAGATCAAATTTTATATAGTTTTTTTTTTTATATTGGCTCAGCATAGTGGCTCCTCTTCGCCTGTTGGTAAGCGAAAAGGGGAGCCCAAATTGCAGCGGCAACTGACAAAGGACTACGGTGTCCTGTCAGTTGACGCTACCATGCTGGCCCGCAAGGTGCTTCTTCACGCTTCGTTTGAAGGATCCCATGTTGTAGGAAGGAGGAAACACATGAGCAGGCAAGGCGTTCCACTTTTTAATAGTTCGACAGAGATAGGAGTTGCCGAACTTTTTAGTACGAGAACAAATGTCCTCAACAGTGGAATGATGACATCGCAAGCCTGCACGTGTGGTTCTATGACGGAAGGGAGAGGGTGGGATAAGGGAAAATAGTTCTTCAGAGCACTCACCATGGTACAGGCGGTAGAATGTACTTAGGGAGCCTATGTCCCTACGAAGTTGCAGAGGTTCTAGGTATTTTGTGACCTCTTCGTCGTCGATTATGCGGATAGGCCGTCGCTGCAACCTATCGAGAGCCTCGAGAAGATACTGTGCGGAGCCGTCCCAGAGATGCGAGCAATACTCCACGCAGGCCCGAACTTGATTCTTATAAAGAAGACAAAGTTGGTCCGGCGTGAAGAACCGGCGCACCCTGTTCAGGACTCCGAGTTTCTTTGAAGCTGTTAAAATGAGGCTCTCGATGTAATTTCGTTGGTTTAGGTCGCAACGAATATCCATGCCTAGCATATTCAGGCTATCGCGCATATTGAGGGTAGCGCCCTGAAGACTGGGAGTGGGGTGAAATGGGGACATTTTTGTTGTGAACGCGCACACCTGAGTTTTCTTGGCATTGAACTCAACCAGGTTATTGGAACCCCATTTACTAACGAGGTCCAAAACCCGATTAAGCTCAACGACAAGACTCTCACGCCTCTCACCGATTTCTGCCCGACTAGCACTAGGCCGCCCGAAATATCGCCCATGGACCGTACTGTCATCTGCATAGCAATGAATATTACCAAGTGGCAGCATGTCATTGATATGCAGAAGAAAGAGGGTGGGCGATAGGACGGAGCCCTGTGGGACACCGGCATTCACTGACATGAACCGCGAAGCGCGTCCATCTGCAAGGACGCGTATTCTACGCTCATGCAGGAAGCCAGCAATCCACTTACAAAGCTGGAGGGGCAGACCGTATGCCGGAAGTTTGGAGAGAAGTGCTTTATGCCAAACCCGATCAAATGCCTTGGCGATATCTAGGCTGACTGCCATTGATTCACCATGTTTATCAATTGCCTCCCCCCAGAGGTGCGTTACATACGCTAGAAGATCACCCGTCGATCGTTTCGGTCTAAAGCCATATTGACGATCGTTAATTAAGGAGTGATCTTCTAGGTAACGGATCAACTGATTGTTAAGGATCCGTTCCATGACTTTGCACAACACTGAAGTTACGGCAATGGGGCGGTAATTTGATGGGTCCGAACGGTCTCCCTTTTTGGGTACCGGCTGCACATTAGCCTCTCTCCAAGCCTCCGGAACACAACCGGTCGAGTACGAGAGACGAAAGAGGCGCGTCAACACCGGGGACAACTCCGCTGCACATTTTTTCAGAACAATCGCTGGGATACCATCAGGACCACTGGTTTTACGGACATCGAGTGACTGTAACTCAAAACGGACATCACGCTGTCTGATGTGAATTTCTGGCATAACGGAACCACAGGAGGGTATCGATGGTGGTTGCGTGCTACAGTCATCGATCCGGGAGTTAGCCGCAAAGAGACTGGCCATAAGATCGGCTTTCTCCTGCGGCTGATGTGCCAGTGAGCCATCAGGGCATCTCAGCGGGGGCAGCGAGGGCTGGCAGAAGTTGGCCTGCACGGCTTTAGCTAGTCGCCAGTAATTACGCGTTCCAGTAGGGTGCGTCACTAGTTCCGTGCCGACTTGTGTAACGCGCTGGGCGTCCGCTCTTATGTATGCCCTCTTACAGACCTTGGTGGCAGTATTATAGGCTGATTTCAGCAAGTTAATATTCGGATCTTTTAGGGCGCGACCCCTGGTCCAAGCGCGATACGCTGCCTGTTTGTTACTAACAGCTTCAGCGCACTCGCGATTAAACCAAGGGCGTCTCCGGCTTTTGATGACGACATCGGAGTGAGGAATGTAGTATTCCATTCCAACTTCGATCTCGTCAACAATAGCCGCAGCACTCGCCGTAAGATCTTTCTCACTGAAACAGCGCTGCCCCCATGGGACGGAAGCAAAGTAGTCGCGCATGCCGTCCCAATCTGCTGACGAGTAGTGCCAGACACGACGCTTAACCGCAGTGGGTTGTGGTGGCGCCGTGCTTGGCACTGTGCTGGATACTAGGCAGTGGTCAGATGTGCCCAAGGGCGCCCTAACCACAACCCGGTAGCCAGCAGGGTGGGAGGTCAGCAGTAGGTCTAGTAGAGAGGGCTCCTGGCCTGCGACATCTGGTATTCTGGTAGGTTGGTCTACCAGTTGCGTCAGGCCATGGGAAAGAGCAAACGCGTGGGCGGTCCTTCCTGCATGGTTGGTTATGGAGGATCCCAACCAGGAGTCGTGGTGAGAGTTAAAGTCCCCCAAACATACCATCTCTGCAGTAGGGTACCGCTCCTGCGCTTCATCCACCGCCCGGCTCAAGTACTCAAAGAGCTGAGTCGTCTCCGTGTCCCTAGTATGGGGTCGGTATAGGCACATGTAAATTCGGCTCTGAAGGCCCAGGTTTACATGTACCCAGAGGATAGGAAAGGAGGAATCCTCTAGGCAGCGCAGACGACGACAACACATCCGAGCGAACAAATAGACAGACCCCGGCTTTCGCGAGGAAATTCTCCTCAAGCACGCAACCGGGGTACTGGAGGTAGGACGTGTCCGCTGGACGCTGGATTTGTGTCTCCGTCAGGAAGAGCATAGCGGGCCGTGCCGTCTCTAGGTGTTGGTGGACGGCATTGAGGTTTGAGTGGAGTCCGCGGATGTTAGTGAACTCGACCTTGAACAGAGTAGTGGGGGAGTGCACCGCTGTAAAACCGTCTTTTCCTATATGTGCTGTCATGAGGGTAGATATTGGAAGCGTGAAGCGGGAGCGAATTGCCACGACATTGGAAAAGAAGTGTGGTGGACTGTTTCTCCATTAGTTTGTCGAAAGAGGAGCTGTACTGATCCGTCAGACGGAAGGGCCCCCGAACCCCCCCGGAGGTAGTCGCCGGGTCCCCACGATCCGGTCACCAACCGGCACGACGATCTACCCCGAGATTATGCGCGGTATGAAAGGGCAGCCTCTCAAGGTGGTTAGACTTGATTGGGCCCCTGTACTATACCGCGGGCGGCCAGCGGAACAACCGTTTCAACGGGTCTCCCTGGCCGACGGATCAGCTCAGTACTCCCGACAATGGATAGACAGAATCCACCACTGTTCCCCAATATCGCATCAACAATCTCCCGAGCACTGGTTATACACCAGCTGATCCCGAAACGCGACGTACTCATAGGTACGCCACTTCACGGGTGTTTCGCCGCGTGTACGGTGGTAGCCAACCAGGCGGGTATTTACCCTACCACCGGCTAATATTATTTGTATAATGTTGCTCTTTAAGTTTATCTATAAATTTTACAAATAAAACCGGTACCGGTCCTGTACTGGGCATGTGATAGGCTCATGATACGAAGTAATATATCTAAGACTTCTTTCTTTCTTTTCTTTTTATAAGACTTATAAAAAGAGAAGAAAGTAAGAAGTGAACGCGAAACATGTTTCGTGGCCTGCCACTATAAGTCTACCTGCGTACTACTTCTTTCTTTCTTTTCTTTGTATAAGCTCTGTAGGCCGATTCTGCTAAAAAACTGCAACTGTACTGCAGCCCGCCGGCAACACGGCGGCACTGCAGTGCAGTTGCAGTTTTTTAGTAGAATCGGCCTACAGATTATTTCGTATCATTGGATGCACTAAACATTTACTAAACAGCTCAGCGTTCATTTCGCATAAATTGCATACGCTTTGATTACATCAACCAATAAACATCAATACCTATCAAACGTGTATTCAATTTGTACGAAAAGCAAATATTAATAGTAAATCGAGTAGTGATATATTACTATTATTTTATGCCTGATGTTAAAACTATTTTAATGTTTGTAGCGTTAACTAACTTGTTTGCACCTTTTTTGTGTGTGTAGTCAAAGATTCAATCGTCATTGCAATAATTCATCAATAGCAATAACTTTTACGGCTGATAGTCTATAAACTAACGCGTTCCGGGATCAATGCGCCATTTACGCGGCATTTTTTTAACAAGTACGTAACGTATTTTTTTAAACGTAGTTTTGGATCATTTAAAGGTTTTTTTATTAAAAATATATTTTCCATTATTTTTATGGTGATAATAATAATTTGAATCATTTTTAGGGTTCCGTACCCAAAGGGTAAAACGGAACCCTATTACTGAGGCTCCGCTGTCCGTCCGTCCGTCCGTCTGTCACCAGGCTGTATCTCATGAACCGTGATAGTTAGATAGTTGAAATTTTCACAGATGATGTATTTCTGTTGCCGCTATAACAAGAAATACTAAAAAATAGAACATAAAAAATATTTAAGGGGGCTCTCATACAACAAACGTGATTTTTTTCCTCATTTTTGCTCGATTTTGATAACGGCAACAGATTGACGCTTGAAATATTCACAGAATATTTAGTTATATATTCACTTCAAGAATAAATAATTAAACTAAAATAAAACAAATATTTAGGGGGGGCTCCCATACAACAAACGTGTTTTTTTTGCCGCTTTTATAGATAATGGTACGGAACCCTTCGTGCGCGAGTCCGACTCGCACTTGGCCGATTTTTTTGAAATGTTGCCCCATCTCCTATTGTACATGTACCACTAAATTCGTGTTTTCGGATTTGTATATGTACATATTTGTAGTTATCACTTGCTCGGCGGTGAATGAAAATATCATGACGAAACCCGCATATACAATAAATTATACTTCGAAAAACGTGTGATTTCACATAAGAAAGTTCTGGGTTTCCCTCTGAGTTGTGGAGGTCTCACGGCAGTCGTTCTATGTAAAATCAGTATCATAGCTAAATCCTTAAGCTTAGGTAGACTCCGCCAATCCTAAGGGGTGAGGAAACTAGATAGTGGCAGAAGAAGATTAATGTTAAAGTTCCGAGCAGTTTGGTGCACGTTTATATATATATATATATATATATGTATATCATCAAACAAAGTCATTAAAGCATTTCTTTACGCAAATGCCCCTTGCATTTAGATAGAAATGTAATCTTTGGTTGCTGCAACTTTCTACAATTTCATATTAATATTTGCAATAAATGAAATAATTAATAAGTTTTAATAAATAACATGTGTGTGTACAATTCTTTTTATTGAAATTTTGCCATTATTTGTAAACCGGTTGGCGTCATGGCCGTTTATTGTTAATATTCAAATAATATGTCATTGTACTCGCGTAAAATATGACCTCACCTACAATTTATGAATTTAGGCGTGGCCTTCGATCATACTGATGTGGCTCTTAGTGGAATATCGACTTCACTTATAAAGTATTCTCGAATGAAAAGTCCGGTTATTTATGTATCTATATGTTCACATCTCTTAAGACGCGGCCCTTACACACATTTGCACTATGTCTTATTGCTTTGGTAATCTGAAAGGCACACCGCGTGCAATTGAGACTAACTTTTAGTCTAAAGACGACAGTGAGTAAGTATCATATGCCCCAAAACTAAGACAAAAAGGACATTTTATCCCGATGCCGATTTTGTTACACTCGACATGTAAACAGGTAAAAAGTTCAACATAATTCAATTTATAAGTAAACGCAACCCCGTTACTAAAATAGTAGGGTGGCACGGTATCGTGAGCAGTGCGGTGGCGGCCAGTGATGGGCAACCGAGCGCAGCGTGCAACTCTAACAATTAGGGTTGCCTCTGACGCAGTGTAGATTTGTTCCGAAAATACGGAGGATAATTTGTTTGTATTTTCTCCTGCATACACAGGTACAATTCATAACGCCCACGGTAGATAAGCGTATGCGAAGTACATAACATCTATATCTTAAAGGACTGAAGTCTCAGAATTAGTCGTAAAATACATACATCTCGAAAATATTGAGTTACAGTGCTGCGACAATTACATTTTTCAAGAGTGCATACTCAATAAACGCTTTAAATAAATCTCGTTTCCATCTTTAAAATTCGCTGTTTACGCAGTAGGTTACTTAATTATTGACTTGAATTGATACATCAGAACTTCTAAACAGAATTAGATTCTGATATCATTGGAAGTCTTGTCTTAAAAAATCAATAAGTGGCAATGATAAATAAAAATCTTCACAATTTTTTTTGAGGTTATTTGCTTAGGTTATTGACGTAACCTTTTTCATCTCAATGCTATGCTGTGCATTAATACTTCTGTGTGTTTAAAAACCAGCATTGGGACAAGTATTGACACCGGCTAAATTAAATATACGTTTTAAAAGTTCGCAGTCTGTTGGCTTTGATATTTTGCTTGTGAGTTAGTCAGCGAATTAATATAACGTGTAATACAAACTTGTTAGTTGACTAAAATGAATATTAAAGAAATTTCATAGAGTGTCTACTGCTATGACTGCTACAATAAGAACTAATTAATATAGAAAAGTTAAGTATTAAATAGGTATTAAAAATATGACTTGTAAAATATTATACGTTGGTTAGCCAATTTTTTTAAATGTTCTTATTGAGATTATATAATGATGAATACAACAGCTAAACTATAATTTCCTAGACTGTTTTGTGGTTCTGCAAGGGAGTAATTATACCAGACAGCTGGGCGTGTACAAAGTATTTTGTTACTTAAGAATGACAAACAAATATTAGGTATTTGTACCGAAAAATTACATTAGTCGTGTTGATGATCTGTGAATGTGAAAACGCGGGTGTGTATCTTGGCATAATTAAATCTTTTAATCTAGACACTTGCTTATGACAATTATTATTATTTTCTATTTGTAAAGTATGACATAAAAACTATTGTACGTCTATTAAGGACAGGTCACAGTGATACGCTATAAATTCTAAGATCTTTTGTAACCTGTGTTCCACAATAAAGATATTTGATTTGATTTGCTATAGATTCTCATTTTATCGTTCTATATAACTAACTACGTCCAAGATAACTTTCGTACTTTTGTAAAGTAATTTTTGCTGGTAACCCTGGCCCCGACATTAAGTCTACGCTACGGTGATTACTGGTTTACCTACCTGCGCCGGTACGACTGCACTTGCTTCCGACTTTCAACATAGAATATTTTCCAAGTCTATATAGTCAGATAAAAATTAGCACTAGATTTATCTAGAATTAGATTTTATATATATAAGCGACAATATTTGTCACCAAACTATATATTTATGATCAACTCGCAATCTGCAATAAATCGATTTATATCTAACAATACATTTATATCATTAATCACGCTACCAAATTATTGCAAATAAGTAAAGATTTATTTTAATAAAGTCAAATAAAACTCCTGTTATCTGTAATTTTACATTTTTAAGATACCTGCTAACTTTTTACAACAAGTACAAAATAAATTTTAGATGAACTACAAAAATGTTTTTATCATTATAAGCTCAGCATTTTATAACATACATTCTGTGTACTAAGTATCGGGAATTTGTCAATAAAACAAAAAATACAAATTATTCATCTAAATTTATTTTATCGCCTTCAAAGTAGGCCCCATCGCTTGCAATACAAGATCTCCACCGCTTCACCCAGTCTTCCATACATTTTTCATAGGCTATTTGCGGTATGGCCTTTAGCTCATTCAGCGAATTTTCTTTTATGGCTTCTATCGACTCAAAACGTTTTCCTCGAAGTGGTAATTTTAACTTGGGAAATAAAAAAAAGTCAGACGGAGCCATATCAGGTGAATACGGTGCTTGGTCGAGAACTTTTGTTGAATTTTTCGCTAAAAACTCTTTCACTATAATGGCTGTGTGTGATGGTGCATTATCATGGTGCAGCATCCATGAGTTGTGTTGCCACAAATCTGGACGTTTTCGGCGGATACTCTCACGCAAACGCTTCATGACGCCTAACTAATATTCTTTATTCACTGTTTCTCCCTCTGGAAGGAATTCGGAGTGAACCACACCACGGTAGTCAAAAAAAACTGTCAGCATCACCTTGATTTTGGAGCGACTTTGCCGCGGTTTTTTGGGTTTCGGCTCGTTTTCGAGACGCCATTCTGAAGACTGTTGGCTTGTTTGCATGTCGTACTCATAAACCCATGTCTCGTCGCCAGTTATTATACGTTTCATAAAGGTCGGATCCGTAGAAGCTCGGGAAACCATGTCTTCAGCGACATGCTTTCGCTGCGCTTTTTGAACAAAATTGAGCTCTTTTGGAACTAGTCGAGCGGCGACGCGTTTCATGCCTAAAATGTCAATGAGAATGTTGTGGACGGACTTAAAAGATATGTTCACCTCACTAGCCAACTCTCTCAGACTCATACGTCGATTTTCGAGCACTAGCTTCTTGATTCTGTCGATGTTTTCTCTGGTCGTAGCGGTTGAAGGTCTACCAGAACGAGGCAAGTCTACAACTACTTCTCGGCCTTCTTTAAAAGCCTTATACCATTCATAAGCCCTTGTTTTCGATATACACGATTCGCCGTAGGTATTTCGCAACATTTTTAGTGATTCACCACATGAAATATCATTTGAAACACAAAATTTAAGGCACACTCTTTGTTCAACAATATTTTCCATTGTAAAAATCGCCGAGGACTCAAAACTATGACCAACAAAAAGTGTAGTTTAAAACAAATTAAATGACAGATCCCGCTCAAATTTTGCGCGCTAAATCAGTACAGTGCTACCAACATGCAGTAAAAAAATTAGAACGACCTCTTTTACGCGGGTCTTTTTATTGACATATTCCCGATACTTTTTACACAGAGTAGTATATGTGTTTTAAAATATTATTTCCCACTGTTGACCATGCAATCTTCGAGACAACCCTATTATTTTAATTAATAAACTCGTATTTTGATAACAGATTTTATCACCTAACGGTTATCATTTATTTTTAATTAATCATGGTATTATTGTTTTCTTTTCGGTATATCTGTCTATATGTTCCCGTTTTCTAATCCAATAGGATTGCCGGGGTCTAACCTAAGCCTAAGGATTTGGCGAAGATACTGATTTTTAGATAGAGCGACTGCCGTCATAACAACCCAGAGCGAAACCCAGATCTGTCTTAGGTTAGCTGTCACCTGTGGGTTTCCTTACTATGTTTTCCTTCACGGCCGAGCAAGTGATAAATATGGACATAAATTCTAAAACGCAAATTTAGTGGTACATGCCCCCGCCAGGACTCGAAGCGGGGAAGGTGGTCAATAGGACGGTTTCTTGTCCACTGGCCTATCACTGTTGTAATGTACAATAAAGAATATATGTAATGTAAATATATCCAAGTCCCGGATAAGTTAAGACGAATTCAGTCCAATTGAACCTCCGACCCTTTCGATTCTTTGTGCCTCTTTTGGTCCGATTATTCCTTGTAAGGCCGCTAGACCTTAATTAAATTAAGCCGCTTTCTGGAGAGGTCTTGTATTAGTGATTATTGAACCTCTTTTGGACCCATATGTTTGTTTCTAAGTATTACAACTACCTTATATTAGGTTCTGTTCTGATGATCAACATTTTTTTGTTTTTATCTAATGTTTTTAAATGGTTTTTTATACAACGTCGGAAGACATACAAGCATATGGCCCACCTGATGTAAAGCGGTTATCGTAGCCTATTAACGCTTGTAATATATTAAGTATCACTCGCGCGATCCCTCCTCTGCTGCTTACACAGCAACTCCTTAGGAACTTTCTGGTGACCTCACTCATACGCAGGAACACAACAACCCTCTAGGGAGTTGTTATTTAGCTGCGGTTTTCTGTGAGGTGGAGGCACTTCCCCAGTATGGCTGCTTTGATATGCCCTACCTCGCTTAAAACATCCAGGCCAAGACAAACAGACATGTTTATGCACACAAATGTTTGCCTTGGTGGGAATCGTACCCACGAGCGTCGGTTTCAAAGGCGCGTCATTCACGACTGAGCCACCGAACTCGTCACTTACCCGCAGGAACATAACAACCCTTCAGGGAGTTATATTTGGCTGCGGTTATCTGTGAGGTGGAGGTACTTCACAAAGACGAGCTGCTCTGATGCGCCGTACCTCTGTTAACCACCCAGATTAAGACAAATATACTTGTCCATGCACATAAATGTTTGTTTTGTGTGAGAATCGAACCCACGTACCTTGGTCTCAAAGTAGCATTGCAGACCCTGCCACTAAGCTCGTGTATGTTGAGCAAAACTAATGATCATGTTTTCATAACTTTCGTCTACTATTTTGTGCTTTTATGAAAATTTTGGTCTGGTCCAATTTTGAACGCCTAACGAGTCCCTAATTGATATCATGATGAGCTTATATCGTACATTATTTATGTTCAACTTGCACGAGATTCAAACTTGCTATCCTTGACGTTACTAGCTCTCGACTTGGCCGCCTTGGTCATTCAAATAATTAATGTAAATTTAAAATTACTATAATATGCGTTTTAGAATAAATTTATTCGATTTCTAATAGTCGACATTTAAAAAAACAAAGTATTTTTTGCTGCTAAATTGATATATAAACAAAGTTTATTCTTATATATTTAATATCCTAAACATACAAGTTGGGTCAAATACAAAAAACATTTTTCCGATACCGGGAATCGAACCCGAGCCTCCTGGGTGAGAGCCAGGTATCCTAGCCACTAGACCATATCGGATACTGTACATGTTATTGAAATTTGTTATTACATTTTGTTTCTACTTTTAGTGGTGGGGGCAAAATTTAGTAGCTAGTTACTGTAGACCGATTCTACTAAAAAACTACAACTGCACTACAGCGCGGCGTGAGTTAAAATGCGTACATTTTGACATTTGGTTAAGCGATCTGACAGTAGTGCCTTTTAACGAAACGTCAAAATGTACGCATTTTGACACACGCCGCGCTGCAGTGCAGTTGCAGTTTTTTAGTAGAATCGGTCTACTGATCTGATCAAAATCAATGTACTCGTATGTATGTTGACCTCTATGGACTTAAAAATGGCTAGAGCGATTTTGATAAAATTTTCAAGGATCATCAAATTAGCCCAGCGAGTGATCCTGTTTGGTAGCGATCGGATCACCCGTGCGAAGTCGGGGTGGGTCGCTATTATATCAGTAACCTGTATGTACGAGTAGGTACTTATTACGTGCTTAGTAACCCTAAGGAAACAAATTCTACAACAATACTAACAACTTCTAATTATTGTAACATATTTAAAATTGGCAATTTTGAATGCTATGCGATAACATAGTAAATTAAATTAGTCACGTAAGACACCTATACATACACCATAGATAGCTGCGACTATGTTTAGACTGCATGGTCCTTCGAATTTGAACTTTAACTGTGTTAATGTAAAGCCCTAATTGCATCGTTTCTATTGACTTTGACAGTATGCAGACATTTATATTTCGGTTATCGGTGATCGCTTGATGGCGACGTGGTTAGATAAGCGGACAAATATCGGGACTCCAGTTCGAACTTGGGTATAGTATTTTATTGTATTGTTATGATATTTTAAAACCGGTTAATTACATGAAAAATAAACTTTATTTTTGTGTATACGAAAACAATTTGGATGTAGCTACTTGGCTCTAAAATTAATCTATCTTTTAACCTAATAATTTTAACTATATTTTGCAGGTAATTTTAGGCTTCGGACAGCCGACGGGGAGTCCCACACTACCACCGGAGGCCACCCAGGCACCGGTGGTGTGCGTAATGCATTTTTCCCCGCGTCAAAAAAAAAAAAAAAAAGCAATTTTAGGCTTGTTATTATAAATATTTTAAAGGAGCAATTCTTGAATATATATATATATATCAATATATTTTGTATCTCGGAAACGGTTCTAATGATTTGAATCAAATTTTATATTTAGATTAGGTTTTTTTTACACCTAAGATTGAACTTTTTTTATATAGAACTAGATTTGTAAACAAGCATGCATTAGATGGTAAGCGGTCACCGCAGCCTATTGACGCTCGCAACACCACGGAGATGTTACTCACGCGCTGCCAATCTTGTGACCCAAGGCTGTTTCGCCGTAGTACCCAGTAATTTCTCTGCCATATCTCACCCTTCAAACCGGAACACAGCTATCTGAATATAGCTGCTTGGCGGTAGAAATAGGTGAGACAGAGGTGACCAAGCAGACGACTTTTGTACAGTCTCCCTTTGGTATATGAATATATGAACTGAATAAATTGTCTATATACTCGTAAAGAAAAGATCGAGCGAAGCTCGGTCGCCATATTTATATTAAATAGTAACTTGAAAATTTAATAACTTCCGACACAAAAAAACCTCGGCAATTTAACAATATAGAAATTGGTTTTATATTGAAAATTATAATTTAATTTTTATTCAAGAGTGTGGTGGATATCCTGTCTGTCTGCAGCATTAGCTCATCGTGTTGCTATTATTGCAATGTATGTAGAATCAAAAATACTAATCACAAACGAATCCAAACACGATATATCTGCTATTATTTTAACAAGAGTGTACTAGTGTGCTGGACATCCTGGCTGCAGCATCAGACCAAGAATTGCATAATCTTGAATAGTATGTAGCATATATATAAAAGTAAAGTAAATAAAAAAAAAAACCATTATGCGTCTAAGGTCCCTACCGCAGCTAACAAAAGAGCTGATGACCTTGAAACGAATGTACCGATTTTGATAAAACATGTCAAGGAACCACCGCTCGAAAACCTGCTTTCAAATAAAAAAAATCGCATCCAAATCGATTCACCCGTTTAAGAGCTACGATGTCACAGACAGACACACACACACACATACACACAGCGGTCAAAATTATAACACCACTCTTTTTTGCGTGGGGGGTAAAAAGGTGAGGCACAGCCCAACTGGGAATGTGCCTCCACTTCGCAAAAAATCCTTGTCTAGTGGGGATGCCTATGTTCAGCAGTGGACGCATACACTGCTGAACATAGGCATCCCCACTAGACAAGGAGTAAATGGAGGTACTACAATACTGCCTGAAAAGATGATGATGATGATGAAATCTTCGCAATACGTTGTTTGTACGTGTTATAGATAATTATAGATTAAGGAATCGGTGCAAATAAAACCAATTTCGTCACAATAAAGACATTGAACTAATAAACACGCCTGCGGTTAAATTTAACTGGTGGCCCGAGCAGATGTAGCAACATTTCCTACTGACCTAGATGAGATGTCACATAAATTTGGCATTGTGACCGACCGTGTGCAAGACGACACAAGTGAGCACTCATCATATACAGATATATTTGACTTGAATCCGTCTTTAAATTTAGTACCATAGTGGGAGGCATTCAGGAAACTGATAACAAAACTGAAGGTTTGGTGTTGTAGCTATACGTCTATCGATTACGTACCAAATTTAGATACACCATTTGATAGCTAAATATGAAAGAGTTCGTTACGTTGATTGAGGACTGTCACGCATCGTGCGCGGCGGAGGTAAATGCCGCTGTTTCGAGATCATTTCGCTGCATCATACTTTTTTTTTTCCTTTTATTCTACGTCGGGAGGCATACAACCATACGGCCCACCTGATGTAAAGCTGGTACCGTAGCCTATTAACGTTTGCGATATATTAAGTATCACTCGCGCGATGCCTCCTCTGCTGCTTACACAGCAAATCCTTGGGAGCTTACGGTGATCTCACTCACACGCAAGAACACAACAACCCTCTAGGAAGTTGTTATTTGACTGCGGTTTTCTGGGAGATGGAGGTATTTTCCCAGACGGTGTTTTGATGCGCCCTACGTCCCTTTGCTTCTAGTATAACTTACTTCTGTTTACCCGTTATGAAGACGTATGCAGCGAAGGCATGTCGCATCTACCAACAGTAGTGTTATGGTAAGCGACATTGTATGATCTGTATTGTTCAATATGAATGATAGTAAAGAGACAAATAATGTTTGTATTGATATGGAACATTGCAAATCAAGATATCGCGTGTCTAATGTTTTATTGTTTGTATAGCACGATACTCGTGTCGATGCCACTGAATCTGGCCACAGATTGACCTTATTGGCTTCAATTCAGTAAATTGATACTGTTAAACACAGATCTGAGACAGTGATGTTGCGAGTATCGCCCAATGCTCAATTTTGCGTATTTGAACATAAATTCTCTACAATTGCTGGCGTTTTTTTTAATAGCTATTAAAATTGTTAATAAAAAAAATATTATATTTTCTCATTACCGTCATTATGAGATTATCAGTAGTTGTGGCCTGCTACTTCGTCCGCACATAGCCTAGTATCCAGTGGGATACGCTTTTAGGGTTCCGTAGTAAACTAGGAACCCTTATAGTTTCGCCATGTCCGTCCGCAGTCTAGCTCAGAGACGCTTGATACTAGAAAGCTGTAGTTTGGGCTATATATATATATATATATGCCAAACTATATAGTTAACATGTATATATACATACATGTTAACTATACTGATATTCGCCTCCACCCCATGTAGGTTTTTAATTACATTGAGGTTGTGGGAATCATTTTTCGATATAGTGATCCGTTTGCGAAATCATACGAGACTCAAGTGACACCCGGGTCCACCCTATGCCAGCGAAACTGTTGTATTTAGAAATGTAAAAAACATGGTAGTAGTCCATATAGCGAATTTAGAAGGAAAACTATCACGGCTAAGCAGGCTTTACAGGTTAACGAGTAATAGTCGACTAACTTATAATAATGTATTTTCTTTTATGAAAACGTACAAATGACATTGCACTTGTCTGCACTAGGCGTTTTGCTTCCTAGTTTCTAATTTGAACGGCCAAGTAGTGGAATGGAATTCTCCGCCTGCGATACATAGACAATTTCATAGTTTTCATAGTTCATTTTAATTCCGTACATAATTTTAGTTCCGATATTTTAGACTAGCGCCGTTCACAAGTTACGAAGCAGATACGGAACCCTGCACTGTGCGTGACCCGACATGCACTTGGCCGGCTTTTTATTCTTACTTAGTCGGTTTTTAAGGGTCGTATCGTAACTATAACCTTCCTCAAGAATGGGACTATTAAATACATTTTTTCATAACCCACCTGATATCTCTTTTTAGGGTTCCGTACCCAAAGGGTAAAACGGAACCCTATTACTGAGACTTCACTGTCCGTCCGTCCGTCCGTCCGTCTGTCTGTCACCAGGTTGTATCTCATGAACCGTGATAGTTAGACAGTTGAAATTTTCACAGATGATGTATTTTTGTTGCCGCTATAACAACAAATACTAAAAAATAGAATAAGATAAATATTTAAGGGGGCTCCAAAGTCAAAGTCAAGTCAAAGTCAAAATCTTTTTATTCCGTAAAAATGGCTACATTTGTTTGGAATCGTCACAATTTTTTTCCCTACCGTGCAGTTTATGACTAGGTGAGCACTGATAAAAATACTGCCAAAAAACTCAGGCATCCCTCTTTTGGTGTCCAAACAAATTTACATATTTTATTAATTACATTATAATTGGATCGACTCACTCCCAGGCATTTTTATCATTAATATAGTCAGATACTTTATAATATGCCCTGCTACACAATTTGGCTTTAATAGTAGTTTTAAATTTGTTTATTGACAATTCTCTTATATTGCTGGGAAGTTTGTTATAGAACCGTATACATTGCCCCATAAAAGAATTACTTATTTTGTGGAGACGGCTTGCATGTAACACAAGATTATGCTTATATCTAGTATTTATGCTATGAGTATCACTCTTTTTACAAAATGAGTCTATGTTTTTATGGACATACAAAAGATTTTCATAGATATATTGCGATGCGACTGTTAGAATATTTATTTCTTTGAATTTTTCTCTAAGGCTCTCCCGGGGACCAAGTTTGTAGATAGCTCTTATGGCTCTCTTTTGCAATAAAAAGATGGTGTTAATGTCCGCGGAGTTACCCCAAAGAAGAATTCCATATGACATAATACTATGAAAGTAGCTGAAATAAACTATTCTAGCCGTATCAATATCAGTGAGCCGTCTAATAGTTTTCACTGCATAGGCTGCAGAACTTAGTTTTCCTGATAATTTTTCAATTTGTGGGCCCCATTGTAGTCTGGAGTCAATTGTTATACCCAAGAACACAGTTGTCTCCACAGGGGCTAAATTAGTTCCATTAACATGTACATTGGTAGCCACCTGTCTTACATTAGGTGTTGAGAACTTAATTACTTTAGTCTTTTTATCGTTTAAAAGCAGATTATTAACACTAAACCAATGAATAACTTTAGAGAGAGCATCGTTAACTTCGTCATAATTACCTAACTGTCTATTAATTTTGAATGTCAAAGAGGTATCATCCGCAAACAATACAATCTCATGTTTATCCCTTACATAATAAGGTAAGTCATTTATATAAACTAAAAATAAGAATGGACCTAGAATTGACCCCTGTGGGACTCCCATAACTACAGGGGACCCCGAAGATCTTTTACCATTAACATCGACCTTCTGTATCCTATTGCCCAGATAAGAAGACAGAAGTTCGAGAGCCTTGTTCCTGATACCGTAGTGGTGTAATTTTCTGACAAGAGTGTCATGGTGCACGCAGTCAAACGCTTTAGACAGATCACAGAAAATTCCCAAGGCATCTTGCGAACCCTCCCATGCCGCGAATATACTTTTAAGCAAATGAATCCCTGCGTCTATAGTTGAACAACCTCTCGTAAATCCGAACTGTTTCCTATGAAGCAAATTATGTGCATTGAAATGTCTGAGCAACTGGCTAAGCATTAGTTTTTCAAAAATTTTACTGAGAATGGGCAGTATGGAAACAGGTCGAAAATTCGAAGGGTCCGAACTATCACCAGATTTAAATAATGGAATGATTTTACTATGTTTCATCAAGTCAGGAAATACACCAGATGCCACACAACAATTGAAAATTGTAGCTAAATGTGGAGCGATTGAAATAATAATAGAAGATATGGTTTTGACAGATAGACCCCACAGATCTTTAGTGTTTTTCATATTTATTGATTTAAAAGCGTTCAAAACATCTTTTGGGCTTACAGCTGAAAATTCAAATATTGTGTCGCATTCTACCACGCTCTGTTTGAGAACCAGTTCAGCAGATATAGAAGAAGACATAAGATTTCTCGTAGTAATAAGAGGAATGTTAGAAAAATATTTTTCAAACTCAGTCGCAATTTCTACATCATTTTTGATATCTATATCATTTATCTTTAACCGAAAGTCTCGACTACGTACTTTCGCTCTACCCGTCTCATTATTTATCATATCCCAAACAGATTTAATAATATTTGTTGAACCATTAATTTTATTTTTTAAATATATAGACTTAGCATTGGAACAGGCTCGTTTAAATATTTTGGCATAATTTTTTACAAGTTCTTGAAAAGTCGGATTGTGATTACAGGTCCTTTCTTCATAAAGTTCATACAATTTATTCCGACTTTTGTAAATACCAGGAGTTGCCCAATCACTGAATGTCATACGGTCACTTACAGACAGTCGTTTTGGAGTAAAGATTGTATTAAATTCACTAGTGATTAAGCTAAATAACGAGCTGTACAAGTGGTCCGGAGTACCGTGACAGGGCAACAATACAATTTTTTCTGCTATATTAGACTTAAATCTTTCTAAGCGGCTTTTAGTAAATGGTATATAATTTATTTGCTTTCTTTGTATTTTTGAAGAATTTGGAAATGAAACCAACTGACCTGAATGGTCTGACTGAACTTTATTAATTATACATTGATACAAAGGTTTTACAGTGCTAAATATGTTATCAATACATGTAGCACTTGTAGCAGTTACTCTTGTTGGCTCTGTAAAAATATGATGCAAATTGTATGATTTAAATAAATTTAAAAAGTTGTAGGTAACAGTATTTTTCTCCAAAATATTTATATTAAAGTCTCCACAAATTATAACAGTTTTATGGCTATTAGATAATTTATTTAAGGCATCCTCCATGATATTTGAAAATGTTTCAAAGGGCGTGCTAGGAGGTTTATACAGGTTCATAACAATGAATCGTTCCAATTCAATGCATGAAATCTCTACAACTCGCTCAACAGAGAGGCTCACAATGTCACCCCTTTCTTTAAATTTAAGCAACTTATTTAATAATATTAAGGAGCCACCATGTATACAGTTATCTCTGATGAATGAGCTTGCAACCTGGTGGTTATTGAAGCTGAAAATGAATTGATGGGGTTTTAGCCAGTGCTCAGTTAGACATAAAATATCAATATTGCTACAATTCATAAACAACTCCAATTCTAACTCCTTTCCTATCATCCCCTGAATGTTTTGGTGCACCAGGTTGATACAATTATTATTCTTTCTATATTCTTGACACTTTACAATTGATGGGGATATAGTCCTATTATTACTTTTAGTTCCGTTTTTAATATTGTTATTATTACTATTTACATTGCCAGAGTAAAACTCTATTGTCTTGTAACCTAATTTAAAGAATTTGGAATACCTTCCAAGGTACCATTACTCAATGTCAAATTATCTAACTGCTCAAAAGAACAGGACTCCCATACAACAAACGTGATTTTTTTGCTCGATGTAGATAACGGCAACAGGTAGACGCTTGAAATATTCACAAAATATTTAGTTATATATCCACTTTAAAAATAAATAATTAAATTAAAATAAAACAAATATTTAAGGGGGGCTCCCATACAACAGACGTGATTTTTTGCCGTTTTTATAGATAATGGTACGGAACCCCTTCGTGCGCGAGTCCGACTCGCACTTGGCCGATTTTTTTTTATACAACGTCGAGAGGCATACAAGCATACGGTCCACCTGATGTAGAGCAGTTACCGTAGCCTATTAACGCTTGTAACATATATCACTCGCGCGATGCCTCCTCTGCTGCTTACACAGCAACTCCTTAGGAGCTTACTGGTAATCTCACTCACACGCAGGAACACAACAACCCTCTAGGGAGTTGTTATTTGGCTGCGGTTTTTCTGTGAGATGGAGGTACTTCCCCAGACGGGCTGCTTTGATGCACCCTACCTCTCTTAAAACATCCAGACCAAGACAAACAGACATGTTCATGCACACAAATGTTTGTCTTGTGTGGGAATCGAACCCACGAGAGTTGGTGTCAAAGCCACCGAGCTCGTCAAAACTGGCTCGTTCAAACAAACTCTTCCGCTTAAATAAAGTACCTACTGATTGTTATGGTGCGACGCTAAGTGTACTTAGTTGTTCTGTGTAAATAGTGAACTGTAGCGAATCTCAGTCGTGAACGCCAACTTAGCACAAAACCTGGCTTGTGTTCACATACTGTAATGGATGTCTCTACAGAGAGGTTATGCTTTGTTATTTCGCAAGCTTATACAGTGTGCAATTGACGTTGGCTCTGGCTCCGAGGGTGTTAATGAGCAACGTACTTTAAAGCAGTGGTTCTTCTTCGCCGACGTGCTCGGTGGCGCAGTGGCGAAACGCGCTGTTACGCTACTTTGACACCAACACTCGGGGGTTCGATTCCCACACAGGACAAAAATTAAAGATGAACATGTGTGCATGAACATGTTTGTCATGGTCTGGGTATTTTCTATGTATAATAAGTATGTATTTACAAAAAATGTTTATCAGTTGTCAAGTATCCATAACACCAGCTTCGCTCAATTTGAGGCTAGATGACGCTTTGTAATTTGTTCGACAATATTTATTTTAACCTTTCGGCGATGAGAGAGCATTTGACAAAATATCTCATTTGTCAGAGACAGAGTTTGGCTTTGAACATTTTCAAATGAAATGAAAGGAATGAAAGAGAGCATGATGTATGAATGTGTTAGTGTTATCCATGTGTTGTATAATTTTAAAGATTTAGTAGAAAATAGTTATATATGTTACAAATAGAGCCTTGCCCATGGCAGGGGTGCACGAAAAAAAAAAATCATCGGTATTTTTATTTCTTTATAAAAATTTTACATTACTGAGATAAGTATATTATTTTAATGCGATTTTTCTATATTTTATTTTATATATTTATTGAATATGAATATTAGTTTCGCCCGCGTTAATTCCCATTCTTGTCTGATTTTAAAATTAGCTTCGCGGAACAACTTCGGACGCTTCCAGGTACCGCGCCAGTGTCCGCGGACCACTTCGGACGCTTCCAGGTACCGTGCCAGTGTCCGCGGATCACTTCGGACGCTTCCAGGTACCGCGCCAGTGTCCGCGGACCACTTCGTAGGCGTCCAGGTACTGCGCCAGTATCCGCAGACCACTTCGGACGCTTCCAGTTACTGTGCCAGTGTCCGCGGACCACTTCGGAGGCTTCCAGGTACCGCGCCAGTGTCCGCGGATCACTTAGGACGCATCTAGTTACCGCGCCACTGTCTGCGGGCCACTTCGGATACTTCCAGGCACCGCCAGTGTCCGCGGACAGTTATTAAGAACCATTGACTTTGATTTTGACATTGCTCTAAGTATTAAGTATTAGCTGCCGTTTCATCAGCGTAGAGTTCTGGTACGTGTCACGCAGGTACCCTTAATATTTTCAGGACAAAATGTAGCCTTGGTGTTAATCCAGAACATGCTCTATTTGTGTGATAGACTCCATCCAAATTCCTTCAGCTGTTTGCCTGTAGAGGTAACTTTCATACATACTAACAAATTTTCATACATCATTTGTCATTTATAAGATTGGTAGGATATCATAAGATATTTGGCTTCCTGTTTGACTTGGTGATGCAACAAGTTAATGCTTTTTATGGTTTTTTCGAATCGACGTTGACGTTGCTTAAAATTGCGTGTTCGAATATACTGACAGTCACATCGACGCCATCGAATTCCTCAAACTCAACTTGATGCCGAGTTCTATTTAATTTCCAGTTACAGTAATACCTTAATCCTACAATACAATGAGATAAAGATAAAAATCTTACACTTTTTGAAAAATAATCTTATTGTATCTTATTTAATTACATACATCGTCGTCAAACGGTAAACAGTACTTTAATATCTTTGTCGATAGTATTATATTCATCAATAATGTAATAAACGAAGTCATTACCCTCTTTAATAAAACCATGTTCATAAATACCACAGCAATATTTATCTTCGTTTCTTAGTTTTTTTTTATGTAGAATATTTTTACCAATACTCATTTGTCATCATAATTAATGATCAGCCTACGATCATACATATAGTTGAATGTTACATACCATTTAATAATACATAGTTTATATTTATGACAAGAAAGGTTGTGATTTTTTTTTTTTACTGAGATTTTCTGCTTAGGTTTCGAACGTATACAGTTTAGAACAGAATATGCATAATTTTATAACGGAATATATTTTTTTACTTGTTGTACATACTTTTCGGGCGATGTTTATGCGTTATTTATTATATTTTATATGTATAATTGAAGTTGTCGCGTCGTATGAAAGAGTAGGTGGGCAATTTTTTTTTATTAGTCACGACCGGCACTCGAGCTGACTGACCACGTCTCTATAACGGGTTGATCATTATTCGAACTTGAAAACTGACGGAGACTTCTTCTTGCGCTTTTGACCAGTGACATAGTTGTTTTACTTGAAATTTTTACAATTCAGTATAAAATTAGTTTTGTGTGACAATTTCGATAGTATATTGTAACATAAGTGCTAGTGAAATTATACAGTAATGAAAAAACTCAAATATGACACGTTTATGCACTTTTTGGAAGACGTGAATAACTTCATCAAGAAAACCTTGTAAAAATCACTATCGTTTTACGGGTGGTATTTAAATTGGGTTGATTGGGTCTAGGTACCCTTGCCAAGTATTTTTTCAGCACAGTTCCTGAAGCTGGAACATAGAATTAAGATTTTCAAATGGTTCTAAACTGATGACTTGGCTGTATGGGCTAGATCCCTTTGCTCGAATGCGAGCGGTAGCATTTACGTCAAAAATACTAGGTACGCTGATTTCAGTTTTCTAAATGTATAGAATAAAAATTATAATAATATTAGAAGTTTGGCATTTATTAATTTATGTTTTAAGTCATAGTGATTGATATACTACATTAAGTCAAGCCCATGTGGAATTTGATTAAAATATGCTATATAAAATAAGTATTTCACTAAAAATGACTATAATTGAAACTAGGATCATTGTATGTACAAAAAGGATTGCATCGGCCGGGAATCGAACCCGGGCCGCCCGCGTGGCAGGCGAGCATTCTACCACTGAACCACCGATGCTACAAAAGTAAGTTCGAAAATGTCCATTGCTTCATATGAATCGAATATACTCTGTTATTTGATGTAATTCTTTGCACAATTAGTAAGGCAAGAAATGAGTCCAATGACCTTTGTAATACGTTTTAATAAAAGAATTCTATTTACCAGTTTAATGATACGTCGTTCTCAAATAAATAGACATTTAACTACGGTACAAACCTATTCAATTTGAACTTAAGAATTTAAGTAAACATATTTTTTGTTAATTGACTGTACGTGGTGCATCCGGTGATGGAAACGCCCTAGTTATCATTCATAGGATAGATATAAATAGATATAAGGATAAGGCGTATCTATCAGGTCGTGAGGATTAGCAATTGATCGTTAAAGAGGTACCTGTCGTGACTGGGTATAGCGCCGTCCAACTAACATAGAATGCTGCTTAATTGCGCATCCGAGGTGTTATTTATAACTCTGGGCGTTTATAAACTAATGTATCTAATAGTTCACTCGTGACCGCACAGCTGTGTAATGATCCGCACCGAAACAAGACGCTCGTAACAAATACTGTATGGGGACTTACACTAAAATTGTGACGTGTTACTTGTACCAAAATACTGTGACATACATTTAAGACGTAATTATCAAAGTGAATATATAGGTTATACTTATAGTGTAGTTTATAGTCTGATTTTTATGCGACTTAAAAAAAGGTTCTCAATTTGACGTAGGTATATATTTTTTTATACAACGTTGGGAGACATACAAGCATACGGGCCACCTGATATAAGCGATTACCGTACCCCGTACCGATCCCCAGACGGGCTGTTTTTATGCGCTATTATACCTCTCTTAAAACATTACAAATAGAACATCAAAATGTCTTATGAAACTGTATAATTGATAAGGAGTATTATCATGACATGTATGCCAGCATCTTTTGCCTTTACGCGTACTTTGATTGACTAATTTGTAGAAAAACAGTTAGTGGGACTTAACTGTAATAGTTAAGCCCGATGGCGTCGTTGCGCGTGCCATTCTAACCAAACACGCAGGTTAAGCAACGTCAACCGCAGCCTGTCTATAGATGGGTTTATCTATCTCGAGTTTTTCCGTGCTTCGAATTGCACGTTAAGCCGTAGGTCCCGACTGTTGTCGATAGATGACAGTCGTTAAGGTAAGTCAGTGGCCCTCGGACGGCTTGAAAACACTGGCCGCCAATCCGCATTTGAGCAGCATGGTGGAGTATGCTCTAAACCCCTTCGGTTAAAGGGAGGCCCGTATCCCTGCAGTGGGATGAGTATGCGGTAGAGTAATAGTTAATAGATTCAGACATTGTTTTGCGAAAGTCAAATTTACATGTAATTTTATCTAATCTGCTTTGGTGAAGGTGGTGGTGGTTTATTGGTGGCAGAAGCACACAAATCATGTTAGATCAAGTTGCATGTTAACTGTAATAGTTAAATATAGCTACTCGTTTAGAGCCGCAGACCTTTTTGTGGGTAATAATGACTACGATAAACATGTAGTACATCATTCTATGAATCACCAATAATTTTCACAGCCAAATAATGATTTTTATAGGTAAATTTATGATACCTTGGGTTACATTATTGCAATATTCGTAGGGATCTCTAATATTTTGAAAATAAAATATAGACGTTACTCGCTGATAATGTAGCTTTCTTTATGTGAAAGTATTTATATTATCGGTTACGTATTTTCTCCGTTTATCCATTACAAACAAACATACAAATACGGATTTTTATAATTGCATATTCACTGGTTCAATATAGAATAGCTACGTCTACGAAAGCACATTTTTTTTGGAAAAAGTATTTTTACTCTACCTACCCAGCAAGGGATTTGGTGTAAATGGTTAAACTTTATATTTTTATTATTATATTATGTTTATCTAGACTGTCAATTTGGACAGTATTGTCTTAGGTTTTCGCGATTGTTACACATTGAATTAAACAATAATAATAAAACAAAATAATCAAGTCACAAACCCAGAGATTACTCAAAAACGTTCGGACACCGTGAGCGATTTTTGTGTGAATCGGAACATATATAAATAATTAATTCATCCATGTCGGTAGATGTAATAATTGAATAACCAATGTAAGACAAATCTTCCTGCGACCACGGATGCTGCAAAGCATTCGAAACGTCAGGTTCAACAAAAAAATAAAACACGCGATACTTCCGTTAAAAATTATTTAATTCAATGTCAATTTGGACACCTGTACTCGCCGCGACTGATTTTGATATACTGACATACTGAGGACTCGGAAGATATGTTTCTGAATTTTGCTGTATGTGTGACTACCAACCACTTCAATCGCAAAGCGTTAAGCTACCGTGTATGAAGCTTCTAGAGGTTTCTGTTACTGGCAGCTGAATAGGAGTAGTTTAATAGAGAAAATAAGTTATGTGTTTACAAATATGTTTTTTATTTATTAGATCAATGTGTTTTACATTATATTGGCGGTCGAGACTACCTGTATTTGGAGACCACACTCTTTTATTATTATTTTTACATCGTCGGGAGGCATACATGCATACGGACCACATGATCTAAAGAGGTTACCGTAGCCTATGAACGCTTGTAATATATTAAGTATCACTTGCGCGATGCCACCTCTGCTGTTAACAGCAACTCCTTAGGAGCTTACTGGTAACCTCACTCACACGCAGGAACACAACAACCCTCTAGGGAGTTGTTATTTGGCTGCGGTTTTCTGTGAGGTCGAGGTACTTCCCCAGATGGGCTGCTTTGATACGCCCTACCTCCCTTAAAACATCCAGACCAAGACAAACAGACATTTTAATGCACACAAATGTTTGTCTTGTGTGGGAATCGAACTCACGAGCGTCGGTGTCAAAGTCGCGTTATTCACGACTGCACCACCAAGCTCGTCGAAAGTTGTAGATAGTACAATGTGTATTTTTGAAACGAAACTTCTTTAGGCACGCCGCCAATAGAGGGAACAAAAGGATAGGCATTACAATTTTTGTAATGGTTATACTGGCCCGTTAAGTTACAATAGTAAATTTTCGTGACGCAAAGAATGTATAAGTGTGTCCCACACATATAGGTGTTTCATGAATATGACTAAGTTGGTCAACATATAATTTAGTACTAAACTAATGCAGCCGGACTGTAGATATGCCATACACATTCAAACCTATACGTCGGTAATTTGGCTTCGTTCACTTTGGTAACTAAACATACGTAACCAGTTACAAGAGAAGATTTTCCTTTCGTTGGTGTCTCTCCTATTTAATTATTGAAAACATTAATTTAATTTCATAGAAATAACCAATGACCTACAGAAGTTTCCCTTCTTGCGCGTATACACTTTGATACATACACTTTTTTTTTATTAGCCTATTATATTTAACGTGAGTTTGTACACTGTAGCCGTGCTTAATTCATCTGCAACACCATTGTGTTCTGTACAACAGACAGACTTACAAAGCCTAAATTTCATAACACCTTATGTACCCACATTAGGTGTGATGAAATTTAAGCTTTATTTGGAAAGTAGAAGACTGTGCTTCAAGAGTGGCTTGTGTTTAGTCTGCTTTATAATATATAGACTAGTTGCAGCACTTGCAGCCCGCGACTTCGTCCGCGCATATCCCGCTATCCCGTGGGGACCACTTTTTCTTACTTTCTTTCTTTTTGCTCGGCTTCTAATCGTACCGTGATGTTGAATAACCTTCCTCAATATTTGCAGGCAAATGCAAAAGACTTTTTCAAATCCAACTCGTAGTTCCAGAGATTCAAAGAAACTCTTTCGCTTTATTATTAGTATAGATTACAGCGAGTCGTTTGTTGGATAACTAGATGGACATCTTTAAAACACGTTCCGTTAATTAAAACATTGAATATAAAACTTTATCTCGCAAGATAAAAATAAACGTAAAACTCGCCTCGGCTAATTAAGAATTGAAAGTTAAAAAATGAGGAACAACGTCGTCCAAGTAAAGTAGTCGTGTTATACTTGAAACGGTTTTGATGTAGGGATGGCGATTGGTACAAACGTAACATAATAAAATAAATGAAATAAAAATTCTTTGTTTGCCATCAAGTCCTCGCGGACAGTTAGACACGTCTTATGTGTTTAACATAATCGTAATAATATTGTATTATGTTAATTTTCATAGCTTCCGTATTTCATATTTCCGTTTTGTATTTCGAAAATAAGGGAAGAAATGCCGAAAGAATCTTGCCAATGTAGGTCTTTTTTCAATTAATATTACAATACATCTATTTAAGTATAACAATACAATAATAATGATGATTTAGTAGTGTATATAGTTTATTATATATTTAATATATAATAAACTAGCGATTGTTGTTGTATTAGTACTTTACAAGTACTAATACAACAACAATTTCTCATTAAATTATTTAGTTGGATAAGGATTAATATCATTATATGAATGTCATCATCTTTTTATTCTACCTTTGATTGACTGAACTAAAAATTGTTTTTGATACCTTGGGTTACAATATTGCAATTTTTGTAGGGATCTCTAATTTAATTAAATAATTATGTCCAAACAAACTACACAGCGCTATATAGTTCCAAAGTAAGCGAAACTTGTGTTATGGCTACAAGACAACTAATAAACATGCTTTTACATTTTACGGCAGGTAATGTAACACAGTGCGAGTAACAGCCCTGGTGTTGTAAATGTCCATAGGCTACTGCTTACCATCAGGTCGTCATACCGCCGTTTCTTCCTGTTTATAGCGCATTTGACACTCAAGGGAATCAAAACATATAGGGTACTTCCCGTTGACCTAGCATCATGAAATTGGTCAAGGAGCAATGTCATGTAGAAAAACCCGAAAAAAACTTGTTACATCACAAAAAAAACCCGCGACTGTCCAAATGTCCATGTACAGGGACAACAGTTTTCTGACAGCAAAGTTAAGTTTCTGTCTCAATTCAGTTTATCTTTTCGTTAGAACAATATTCGGTATTTTCAAGGCTCATGAACTTCAGCAAAGTTACCTAATTATTTTGATGAATGTCCAGGTTTATACGGAACCCTCGGAGTGCGAGTCCGTCTCGCTTATCCGGTTTTTTAATAAATTAGTTTAAAGACAGATGGGCAGAGAGAACTAAGCGCTACAGGACTTCGTCCTGATTACAATCGATCAATTTGATTACATCAATTTTACATGGAATAAATTTGACTTAAAATAACGCCTCAATCTATTAAATACATCAATTCTTTTGTTTATTTTACAAAATCCACAGCCCTTAACTTTGTTTGCTAAAGCTTAGTGTGCCATAGTCACATAGAGCTTCTAATATCTGTCTCGCTCACTCTTGTGCATCGCAACATCAGCCCAATAAGTCAAGCTTGTGAGTCTTGTGACAGCAAACTGTGCTTGTGATGTGAGAGTTGCAAATTATCTGTACATTACATTGCCCATTTTCTATGGACTGATACTTTTGTCCATTTCTCTTTGTACCATAAATCAAGGTTGCACATTGTGATTATGTTGTCAGGAACAATGTACCGAAGAGATAACCATACATTTTCTTTCAATTGCTAACCCTACGTTGAGAGGTTTCTCGACTGTGTAACCATTTTACTAGCGCTCTAGCGTTTTATTTTTATTAAAATTACTTTACCATAGAACTACTAACCGGATTTGAAAAAATCCTTTTGCAATTTGATAGCTCAATTCTTGAGGAAGGTTATAGGTTATTCAACGTCATGATACGATCTTAAGAAGCTGAGAAAAAGTAAGCAAAAGCGATTCTTACGGGGTACAGCGATGTACTCAGATGAAGTCGCGGGTTACAGCTACACAGCAGTTATTAATATATGTCTATTTATTTTAATATAGGTTTTAATATTTACGTCAACTATGTGTATCTTAATATTTATTATCTTATATATTTTTGAGGTAGTTATAAAACCGCGATTGTAGTTCTCCCAATGATAGAGAATGCAATTAGCATTAAGTCCGCATATTGTACTATATGTTGTGGCCAATGATGTTTTTAAATAAATAAATAAAATAAATAATAATCACGTATTTTACATTCAAACATGAGTATGGTAGAAGAAGCATGAAAGTAGCGTGAACGCTGTAAAAATGAGACCGGTGAAGAGTATGTGTAGAGTTAGAATGATTGACAGAGTAAGAAACACGATACATAAACTATTGGGAATGAGAGATGTTGTAGTGTCAAAATTTAAAAGCGTGTGTAAAGATGCCTTGAACATGAAAGAATGAATAACAAAAGAATCACGAAAAATATCGAGCAAGAGTGAATGAGGATATTGCCAAGGGCCGCCCTAGGCGCACACATTAGATCATATTGGTAATGTGCCTACTGATAAAGGGTCATATCAAAAGCACCCGAAACCGAAGAGCATAAAGAGATGTTCCATAGCGGCAGGCATACCGCAATTATAGACAGGCGTGATGATACGTATGTATGTGCGTAGGTATGTTTTCATTTTTATTTCGAATTAAAATATAAAATTTCAGAATAACGAACAATAAAACAGTGGAATCGGATTCATTGAACTCGATGCCAGTTCACATCGTTTTTTGTTATCTTTGCTGGCGTTCACGATAATGAGTCAAACAGACTTTTTATTTAAGAGTTTTTATTACGTAATGTTTTGGTTAATAAAGAAAGCTTTATCTATTATGAAGAGAGTATCGGTGTTAAAATAATAAAGTTGAAGAATGTAGAAAACAAGGAAAGCTAACTCACCTATACGATCAATTTGGTGTCGTCAGGAGGTGATGACAGGAGCCCTAGAAACCGGCAAGCGTGTATTAGAAGAGCTATGAATGTTAGTGAAGCGAGAGTGGGTAAGGACCGAGTCATGTGGAACTTGGTTCTCTTTGCCTACCCCGCAAGCCTACTACGCAAGTCAAGTCGACTTGAAGATATAGTTCACTATAGTATGAAAACTCAAAGAGCAGTAATAGCTCAGTGGATTCGAATTATTAACCGTCTGGTCCCCGGTTCGAAACCTAGTGGTATATATTATATATATTTGTAATGCTCACTTGCTCGGTGGTGAAGGAACGCATGATGAGGAAATCCACACGTCCCAGAAAATGACGTGTGGTATAAATTAAGAAAGGTCTGGTTTTCACTCTGTGTATTGCAGGTCTGATATTTCTCACTTCATTTAAAATAGTCCAGCAGCGAAAGAAACTCCTGGAACCTTAGGTCCGTACTGATTCACAAACTGTGAAAGGCTAAGCATTTTCAGGGTTCCGTACCCAAAGGGTAAATCGGAACCCTATTACTGAGGCTCCGCTGTCCGTCCGTCCGTCCGTCCATCCGTCTGTCACCAGGCTGTATCTAGTGAACCGTGATAGTTAGACAGTTGAAATTTTCACAGATGATGTATTTCTATTGCCGCTATAACAACAAATACTAAAAAATAGAATAAAGTAAATATTTAAGGGGGCTCTCATACAACATACGTGATTTTTTTATAGATAATGGTACGGAACCCTTCGTGCGCGAGTCCGACTCGCACTTGGCCGATTTTTTTATACAACGTCGGGAGACATATAAGTATACGGTCCACCTAATGTAAAGTGGTTATCGTAGCTGTATGAATGCTTGTAATACAGAAAGTATCAGTTGAGTGTCACTGCTACTCTTAACACTTATTGCTTACTACTAGCTTACTACGTCCACTCATTCGCAGAAAACGAACAACCCTCCAAGGTTGTTATTTGCCTGTGGTTTTCTGAGCGTTGGAGGTACTTCCTCAGGGCGCATCAAAGCTGTTCGCTTTTTGTGATAGTGATAGGCACTCATAAAACAGCCAGACAAAGCCAACGAGACATGTTCATGAACACAAATGTTTGTTCTGTGTTGGTATCGAACTCACGAGCATTTTTTATTAAAATAGCATTGTAATCACTCTACCACCGGGTTCGTGAAATCCATCAAAATCGCCTGTATTTTTGCAGGCGTCCCACCGTTAAGTACAATGCTTGCTATTGCGTATCTCTGTTATACTTCGAGCAATGTTCGCAAATAAGACTCCAATGTCAAGTGGTTAACGAAGTTATAGATGCTTGGAACACAAAGAGGATAGCATATTGCCATACCCACAGGGGTAGTGTGCAATTAGTCCCATTTGTGGCTAATCCCATTCGCGGTTCGTCCCATTTGCTCGCAGGAATACATAAAGTGTCCATGACCATGCTAGTCGGCGGGATGCATTACGTGCAGGCGAGGGAGGCTGTACCTAATAAGATAGTGGTGAGCCATATTCTCATCTACATCAACTCTATACTTATCTGGTTGTTGGGAATCAAATTTCCATTCAATCGAAGAGGTTTAGAGCGTACTCCGCTATATTAATCTAGCACAAGTTAGTGGGATCCAGTGGAAGTCTTGAAGCAATGGGAGACCAATAAATTGGCTTAACGATTGTAATCTACTAAACTTATTGTTTTCAAGGCACCCTACCAAATCTATACTAATTTTAGATGTACACCACAGGAAATTTTTTTCCTTATTTGTTATTAAAATCACTATAATATGAAATTATATACTATATTATTTTAAATAACATATACTTTTATATGTCGACGCAGGGGGCCGATGTTGGTGATTATGTCCGTCTCCAGACATCTCCATGGGCGTAGTGTTCGATGCAGATTAAAACAACTCTCTGAATTATACCCGATATAATAATCACGTATTACAGTCTAACTAAATTAATATTCGTAACGAAACGTAATACAGTTTCTACTCCTGTGTACTTCGCTCGACGACCAAAAGACAGAATGAGCTCTCCATCGACCGTCGCCCGCTTTATCAGTTTTTTTCTTTACACGAAGTGGAGGGGTAGACTCTGTAGAAGCGCGCTAGTCACTTGCGTTTCGCTGTCAACTAACGTCCCGTACTCATGACCGCTACGACATAATATATTATTAACTTTTTGACAAAACTCACCATTTTCCTCACCAAACCACACACTTGGCTGAACACTGACTTAATAGACTGTAATGAAACACCGAGAAGGCCGAATGAGCTCAAGATATCCATCTATTCGCAAACCATTGGCGATGTTACTTGGCTTCCGTGTTTGTACAATAACGGAATCTGTATAATAACAGAAACGTAGAACGACGCGCTAACGTAACTTAACCTAAATTCATGCAAGTTACTTATTAACATAGTCATGGTACGAAATCGCGAGTCAGAACGAGTAATTTATCTGTAAACCATTTAGGCTTTTCCAGAAGTATACACATACAAGTAAAATTATCAAAAAAATCCCCTGAATGCACGAAAATAAAACTAAGAAGACGCAGAAATCGCTTATGACAGCACACACTACAAAATATGATTTTAATTCAATTCACGATCATATTACTTATCGCAGGAAATTTGATCTAAACTACTTTGTGTGCTTCTACTACCGACAAGTTCATGCGAACTAGCACCGGCCGGTAGCCACCCACTACTTTTAATAGATACGCGCCGTCGCTGCTATGGCTGCTCCGGTCTTCTCTTCTTCGGCTGTTGTAGTCGGTTTTGCAAATACACACTATATGAAATATCTACTAACGATAGTGGGTGGGTGCGCTAGTTGGCATGGACTAATCTTTAGTATTGCCTGTACATTAGATTTTCGCAAAATAACGCCTGAATCTATTATCTAATTAACTCGGGGAGGCAATGGAACGGGTAATACGCATGTATGCTTAACAAACACTATCCTCCTTTTGAAAACTCGGTTTAAATAGGTTTATATATTCGCATTAATAATTTCAATGCTTTTAGTAACGACACTAATTAAATTTAGTGCCACCCCTACGTAATTCCCGTGACATTTCCCGGGCTTCGTGACCTAGTTGCGGGACCGCTGGAAGTATTACGTTCCGTTTCACCTGCCGACTGTATAAAATTCTGAGTGAAGCATCGAAGATGGCGGAATTTATTACATCTCGCAAATGGTAATGGTGTTTTGACGCAAAACTTCCGCGATATACTGTTGTTAGAAATGATTCCTGTTGTGTGGTGATGTTTCTGATGGAATTGCTGGATTAATATTAAATATAATCGTGTTAAATAAATAATAGCTCGTGACTATATTAACGGGGAAGGCCAAGACTTACCTACCATGACCAAATTAGTCGTGTTCTATCAGAAGGTGATGTAAGGAGCCCTAGAAACCGGCGAGCGTGCATGAGAAGAGCAATGAATGTTAGATAGATAGAAGCGAGTGAGATATGTAAGGATCGATTCACGTGGCGCTCGGTTCTTTCTGCCTACCCCGCAGGGGATTTGGTGTGAAGTTGTAAAGATTTTGTGTATGCTACGCGATGTCGCCAATTACGAACCGATTTTGAAAGTTAAGACCCATTTTAGAGAGGTAGGGCGCATCGAAGCAACGCGCCCGGGGAAGTAACCACCATCTCACAGAAAAGCACAGACAAGTAACAACTGCCTGAAAGGTTGTTGTATTTCTGCGAGTGAGTGAGGTAACCCGTAGTTCCTAATGAGTTTCTGTGTTAGCAACAGAGGTGGCATCGCGCGAGTGATACTTAATGCAAGCGTTCATAAACTACGATGATAGCTTTACGTCAGGTGGGCCATACGCTTGTATGCTTCTCGACGTTGTATAAAAAAAGAGAATTCAGGAGCTGAAACCTAGTTTTAAATATATATATACGAATCGATACATATAGGCTGATGTAACCCTCAGCCCTCGGGATTGACCCAAACTTATCTGGATCCACGTGATCGGAATATAAACGCTGATTGGCCCTTTGTTACGTACACAGAGATACTATACCGCTATGGGTATATTAACTGTAACTTTACGTAATATTTACTAGCAAAAACCGGCGGCTTTGCTCGCATTGTTGTTTCATCAAATACTGCTCTGTGCTTCCCATAAACATAAACGAAATTGAGTTCATACAATAGCAAAACAGAAAAACGCTGTGTACAACATTCTCAAAGTGACATTTCATGGTTCCTTTGTCGGAGCCAGTTCAGTTTTATAAATGCATTAATTAACTAAAATTTCAATTGCAGTTTTACTTGTCTATATACTTATAACTATGTTCATATGTGATTAATTTTCACGAAAACCATTCCTATATGGTATCTATATGTTTGTCTATGCGTTTGTCTGTGTGTTTGTCTGTCGCTTTTTTTTCGAATATTCGAATTATGACTTCAGATTCGGATTCAGCATAAAAAAGTAGAATAGGAATGTTCAGGAACACCGTTCCTATCTCTTAAGGAACATGGTCAAAATGGGCGAAAAATTAAAAAAAAATTGAATTGTTATATAATTGACGAGCCAGGTGTTCCTCTGGCAATGCAAGCTTGTGCATTCTCAACTGGTTTGTTATTGATGTGTAAATATCTTTCCTCTCGCTTTCCTGTAATTAGTGGGAGTTGTTTCGTGAAAAGGGACGGAAGTATGTAACAGGAAGCCTGGGAAGCGCGCGCTATTTGATTGGACCAATAATGGGCGCGCGCGGTAGTAGAGTTGGCCATCAGATGTACCAACCCATTTTCGAGAGTTTGGTATTCAAAGTCAAAGTCAAAATCTTTTTATTCCGTAAAAATGGCTACATTTGTTTGGAATCGTCACAATTTTTTTCCCTACCGTGCAGTTCATGACTAGGTGAGCACTGATAAAAATACTGCCAAAAAACTCAGGCATCCCTCTTTTGGTATCCAAACAAATTTACATAATTTATTAATTACATTATAATTGGATCGACTCACTCCCAGGCATTTTTATCATTAATATAGTCAGATACTTTATAATATGCCCTGCTACACAATTTGGCTTTAATAGTAGTTTTAAATTTGTTTATTGACAATTCTCTTATATTGCTGGGAAGTTTGTTATAGAATCGTATACATTGCCCCATAAAAGCATTACTTATTTTGTGGAGACGGCTTGCATGTAACACAAGATTATGCTTATATCTAGTATTTATATTATGAGTATCACTCTTTTTACAAAATGAGTCTATGTTTTTATGGACATACAAGAGATTTTCATAGATATATTGCGATGCGACTGTTAAAATATTTATTTCTTTGAATTTTTCTTTAAGGCTCTCCCGGGGATTAATGATAGTACACAGACAACAAACTAATATCAATGCTAAGGAAGTAATACTTTGTTGCATTTGTAAAAAATCTCAATTTATAGCTAATTTACGCAAGTAGTCCCATAACTGCCATAAATGAACTATATATTTTTTACTGAGCGTCATTTCCGATTCAGATCTCTCACGTGCGGAGGCAATGTGAAAACGTTACTTCCGTCCGAGAAAGATCTCAAGTACTCGTATATCGCGTCTAAAGAATTTTAACTTCAAAAACAAATTAATTAATAACACGGATAATTTCTTTGATATTAGTTAATTTCTTAAATATTCATAAATTTAATTGTAATTTAGTTGCTTATTCCCAAAGTGAGATGTCAGATGTTACTCATCACATGAGACTGCTGTAAGGCTCGCTAGTTTTTTTTTGTCATTTTTTTAGGGTTCCGTACCCAAAGGGTAAAACGGAACCCTATTACTGAGGCTCCGCTGTCCGTCCGTCCGTCCGTCTGTCACCAGGCTGTATCTCTTGGACCGTGATAGTTAGACAGTTGAAATTTTCACAGATGATGTATTTCTGTTGTCGCTATAACAACAAATACTAAAAAATAGAATAAAATAAATATTTAAGGGGGCTCCCATACAACAAACGTGAATTTTTTGCTCATTTTTGCTTGATATTGATAACGGCAACAGGTAGACGCTTGAAATATTCACAGAATATTTAGTTATATATTTACTTTAAGAATAAATAATTAAATGAAAATAAAACAAATATTTAAGGGGGGCTCGCATACAACAAACGTGATTTTTTTGCTGTTTTTATAGATAATGGTACGGAACCCTTCGTGCGCGAGTCCGACTCGCACTTGGCCGATTTTTTTATTCTTTTTTTACAATTTTCATGTCGCTATCCCGTGTAGTTGCGGAGATACAATCAAAGTGAAAACTTAAAACACGTTTTTCTCGAAAAGCGTCTGAATCTAGTTAGTGCGATTATCGCAAGCACGGCATAATGATTTCATACTTGGGACTCCATAGGCAAGCTCAATGTGTATGAATGTTTTTTTATGTAGTATAAAAAAAAGTCGAACTGCAAATGAGTATTCCAACGTAAAGAGCTCTTTCAATATTTAGGCGTCGGCCCCACTGCACGCGGTCTAGCGGTCAGAGTTTCGAGTTCTGCGTTACATACACAAAAGCAGTGACTGTACAGGAACACCGTTCCTATATGAAATCTATACGTTTGTCTGCTTGTGTGTCTGTGTGTACGTGTGTCTGTCGCTTTTTTTCGAATATTCGAATTTTGATTCGAATTTTGATTCAGATTCGGATTGAGCATAAAAAAGTAGAATAGCAATGTTCAGGAACACCGTTCCTATCTCTAAAGGAACATGGTCAAAATGGCCGACAAATAAAAAAAAATTGAATTGTTATATAATTGACGAGTCAGGTGTTCCTCTGGCAATGCCAGCGCATTCTCAACTGGTTTCGTTTGTGCAAGGTTCCAAGACACCGCATACATTACAGTGAACGCGGAACGAAGAACTCGGAACTCTGATCGCTAGACCGCCGCAGTGGAGCCGGCGCCTTATAATCATTATTGCTCGAGCGTTTTGACGCATTGTGTTTAAAGAGACAATTCGCCTCCTTTTTTGTGTCCTACCGATTGTACAACGGGTTGTATACCTACAGCTTCATTCTTCAATCGCACCACTCGGCGTCGGCGAGGAATTCAACCGCAATGGTCGCGTACTGTTAGGATCCAGACAGGTTTCTTTCGAGATATGTTGAAGTTGTTAAATGAATTCCCCCTGCCGAGATTTTTTATAAGATGACTACTTCAAAAAAGTCGTGAAGAGGCTTGTACAACATAGTCGGCAACGGACTAGTGATACCCCTGGTATTGCAAGTATCAATAGGCTACGGTATCTCTTTGCGATCAGGCAGGTCATATGCTTAGATGGCACCAATGATCCTATGGCCCACACACGGGATTTAGCTCTTGAGTTTTAGGAGAGATTTTGCCTATGCGGGCATTGTACTCATGCATACAATTGGTAGAGCATATAGGGGTGTGTGTTCTACCAATTGTACAACGGGTTGTGTTCCGAAGAGTTGTTTGAAATGATGCCAACAATGTCTCGTTTGACAATCGCTTTGCTCGCCAACGACTGAAAATTCATCGTCTTTCAATGAAACCGCAGCAGTCGCGTACTGTGCGGTTCAATACAAATTTTCTATCGAGAACTCGTACGAAAATGCCGAGGTTTTCTTAGCGTTACTTCAAGCATGGGTATGCTTGAACTAACGCTGAGAAAACACCGCTAATAAAAAAAAAATATTGAAGAAACCCTTCTTTAAAAAAATTGTTACGAGAGTTTATAAGGTTGGCAACGCACCAATGAGTTAATAGTGTTTATAAGTTTCGGCAACTGCCTACAATCAGGCAGGCCGTATGTTTGTCTACTACCTTACAGGTATAATAAATATTTTTTTTAAAAATCGTAAGTAATTGAGACAATTTTTTTTTTCGGTTTTTAGTTCCTATGTGTTTTTTGAAGACGGATTTTTTTTTATTAATAAAATAATTTATGTTTTGCTTTTTAGTGGTTTAAATAGAAAACAGAGATTGGAGTTTTGCTGAAGGAAACCACAAACGAAAACTTTATCTGTGTATATATTTTTGGTTTTTGTTGATTTTCTCAAAAATCGCTGTATCAATTTCGATAAAATTTATATGGGACCACGTCTGTAGTATGGCCTACCAAATAAAAACAGAATCATCAAAATCAATTTATAATTGGCGGAATGATCGCGTAACAAACATACAAAAAATACCGTGAATTGAGAACCTCCTCCTTTTTTGAAGTCGGTTAAAAAGGGCTACCCATTCAAATACCAAGGGAGTACATTAACACAAGACACACATGAACATGTCTGCTTGTCTTGTCCTGGTGTCTGGTTTTTTTATGTAGGTATTATAAGAATGTCAGATACAATGTTGGTCTGAAAGAGAGCGTCGGTGTTAAAATAAGAAGAGGCATGATCCGTTAGTTCGGACATGTAGAAAGAATACAGCCGAAGAAGGTCAAACTTACCTACCATGACCACATTGGTCGTGTTTTATCAGAAGGTTATGTCAGGTGACTTAGAAACCAGCGAGCGTGCAAGAGAAGAGCTATGAATGTTGAAGAAGCAAGTGACGTGTGTAAGGATCGAGTCATCTGGAGCTCGGCTGTCTCTGCTTACACCGCAAGGGATTTGACATGCAATTATAGATCGATAGATTAGACAAAAACAATTTTTATTATTTAAATAGGTACAGTTATAAGTAGTAAAGTATAAATAAAAAAGATAAATCAGCGCCTCGATTTTTGGATGAATGTATAAACCCTTACAATATTTGACAATGCTCAGTTTTGAATGATAAAAAAAACCAATAGGCTCGATTTCCTATTATTTTAGGCAACTATCTATTTTTTCGCAAGCAAGCAAAGCGAAGCAAATATAGAACCCTACACTGTGCGTTTTTTTTAAACTTTTTGAGACGTTTTCAAATTTTCATCAAATTTATGTGGTACTTTTAATTTATATTAATAGGATAAAATTTTAACTTTGCGAATTAAGCAGCTACGTCGGTGAACATAAATAAAAATATACGCGATGAACATCGAACCATCTCCTTTGAAGTCTGTTAAAAAAATCTAAATTGATCTATCACAGCCAACGTAATAAATCTAGATGAATAGGAGAATAATTCATATGAAGAGAGAAAAAACCTAATCCGAATTCTGAGTTTCTCTCAGACTGAGTGTTGTGTTTATTCTAGGTACCAACGAACGGTGGGATGCGGCCGCAAAAACTGTAATGTACCGACGTGGGAAGCATGCAGCGAAACTGCATTGCCGCATTTCTTGTGCGCTGAGAGATATGGCACTTTCTAAAAGAATGTAGAATAGAATAGAAATATTCTAGTGCAACCTTAGCTTTATGGTTTTATATTTTATTTGACATCACAATTTTATCTTATTTTATAAAGGCAAAAACAAAACAGAACAGTGACCCTTTTTCTCCACTGTATGTCAACCAATTTAATTTTTTTAGTATGGTAGTTTTCTTTGTGATATTAACATTTGTATTATCAATAGAAAACAGGAACAGTAGTATGTTTACCTCAAAATTACAATAATGATTATAGTATAGATGATATTGGGATGAAAATGATTTAAATTTACTATAGTATACTATATGTTCATGTTAAGTCATTTAATTGCATAATTTGCGGGGTAAGCATTGAGAAGCGGACGCCACATGATTAGGTCCTTACACACCCCATTTCTTTATCATTACCAGCTCTTGTAATGAACTCTCACCGGTTTCAAGGGTTCCTTACATTCTGTTAAAACACTTTTGATCGCGGTAGTTGAGTCTTGGCCTCTCTGGGCTCCTGCATCCTTTCACTTCGGCGTTGTGTATCGTGCTCCTTTCCTCCTGCATTATTTCTACATGTCAGAACCATAGGTATATGCCTCTTTTTATTTTAATACCTTACTTTAAGTTTAAAATATATTAAGTTTACCATATTTATTAACGATCCACCCCGGCTTTCCACGGGTAGCACTAATTATAGTCGGATAGTTTTTGATGGGGAAATATCTATATGAAATGCATATGTTTGTCTGTGTGTGCGTTCTTTTCGAATATTCGAATTTTGACTTCAGATTCGGATTCAGCATAAAAAAGTAGAATAGGAACGTTCAGGAACACAGTTCCTATCTCTTAAGGGACATGGTCAAAATAACTGACAAATAAAAAAAAAATTGAATTGTTATATAATTGACGAGCCAGGTATTCCTCTGGCAATGTAAGCTTGCGAATTCTCAACTGGTTAAATTTCAATCTAGCATTATGACCTTTCCTAAGCTACTAGGACTGGCTGGCTGCTTATTCAAATATGAGTATTTCTGTTTCTTCTATTCTCCTTCTTTCGTTAATTACGCTTTATACCATATGGTGGGCAACGAATGAGTGACACTCCTGGTGTCGTAAATATACGGTAACTGTTTACCATCAGGCAGCTTTATATATTTACGGATTTCAATAAGTTCGTATTGAAATCTGTACTATCATAATTATATCATATCATAAAAACTGATTTCATTTCTGACAGAGATATGAAAATATACCACAAAAATTTTTTTTTTTTATAGTTTTTTGTTTTATAGTTTTCGGATATCAGTTTGCAATGTTCACAATTTTACACAATTCTTTTGACATAAAGTTTTTTGTCCCTCGTCTGCCTCGGCCGACGTGGAAACACCGAGGTTCAGCAGAGATCAAAGGATGTGAAGAGCTCTTATGGCGTCGCGGAAAAATTATACCGCTCCGTACAAGCACCTGCATTAAATACGAGAGTCAACATAAGCACGCGAGATTTACATGACGAGCTCGGTGGCGCAGTGGTGAAACGCGCTGTTACGCTACTTTGACACCAACGCTCGTGGTTTCGATTCCCACACAGGACAAACATTTGTGTGCATGAACATGTCTGTTTATCTTGGTCTGGGTATTTTCTATGTATAATAAGTATGTATTTACAAAAAGAAAATGTATTTATGTATGTTTATCAGTTGTCTAGTACCCATAACACAAGCTTCGCTTACTTTGGGGCTAGGTAGCGCTGTGTAATTTGTCCGACAATATTTATTATTTATTTATTTACATGAAAATATGGATGCGAGCATAGGGAATTTTCAGAGGATTATGATTTTTTTTTATTCAAAATAGGTTAAGTAAGTATCATCCGCCTGGTGTCACCTCTGCTGCTAACATAGCAACTAGGTACTTGTGAGCTTACTGGCGACCTCTCACATGTAGGAACACATCGACCCTCCAAGGAGTTGTTATATGGCTGCAGTTTTCTGTAAGGTGGATGGAAGTATTTCCCCAGATGCGCTGCTTTGATGCGCCCTACCTTGCTTAAAAACATTCAGTCCAAGACAAACGGAAATGTTTGTGCACACAAATATTTGTCCTGTGAGGGAATCGAACGCACGACCGTTGGTGTAGAGTAGCGTGACTGCGCCACCGAGCTCCTCAAAACGATTGTATGATGATGAAATGTATGATGATTACATTTCGCATGCAATTGGAGAAAACTAACATACTTATATCTATTGAAAATATTAAAACGATAAATACAACATTTCATAA
Organism: Pyralis farinalis; assembly: GCA_947507595.1. Classification (NCBI taxonomy): domain Eukaryota; kingdom Metazoa; phylum Arthropoda; class Insecta; order Lepidoptera; family Pyralidae; genus Pyralis; species Pyralis farinalis. The sequence goes on along the minus strand of OX382268.1, from coordinate 34,170,306 downwards.
ATATTGTCCGTAATAATAGAATTAAAATTAGGGGTACATAACATACATAGAGCCAATCTCACCTGAACGTGGTGCATCCTGTCGATTACTAAACGGATCTCTGACGAATAGCGTTACCTATTTTTCTCTTAGTATATTATCTTGTTGTCAATGAATTTATTTCTATATACAGGTACTTACTGTTAACTCTTTATTTATGCGATGCTGTCAAATGTACCCAGCTGCATGATGTATGATATTTAAAGCTCCTCAGTTAAGAGAAAAATGAATCAGTGAACTGGGTCAGATCCGCAATCTAATTAGTATATCAATTGCAAAGCAAGTCAATGACATCCCCTTTAACGTTAACTGCTACATAAGAAATTTCAGTATATGTATATGACACTATAGAACGCATTAATTATGTGTATTAAGTATTAGATTTCATTAAAATTTCTTACATATATATATACATTTCAGCATACGATATCATGAATTTCCCGTACTAAGAAGTTCGTCGACTCATTTCTTTGTCGGACTATCAAAATGTGGAATTTGCTTCTGGCGCAGGTGTTCCACTTCCTATAATCCCGGGTCGTTTAGATGAGGTGTGAAGAGGCACCTTAGCGGGCCGTCAAGGGGGGGACAGCCAGCACAGCGGTAATCACTGTAATGGCTGTTCTCACATCTGGCTCTCATTGACGCTTTCCATCAGGCGCGATGGGGACATTTTGACAGGCCACATAAAAAAAAATTTGCTGTTACCATAATTTTGTAGGTAGCTTCTTACGATTAAATTGACTTGACTGCTCATGACATGAAGGCACCATGAGCTTGTGTTTTAGCGCCTCAATATCTCAGCGATTCCAGCCTACTGACCAATGGGATGATACGAGTATTTTAACCAATAAACCGATTAGTGAACCGTGGTCCGTGAACTAACCAATATGAGCTGCGCGTTCTACTTTACCCCTGATCTGCTGCGGTGTATTAAGTTAAATGTGACAAAGTGAATTAAAATCTGTCTCATCGGTTCCTCGTAGGACATTTCCTTCATGTTTCTTAGATATGGTAGTATCTTTTTTTACAATGCTCCTATCAGATTACAGTCTCTACATTCTAACCTATGTATCTATACCGTCACGACAAGACCCTTGCGGAGTAGGCATAGAGGTCCTGACACAACTCCACTCGCGATGAGCTCAGTCGTGAATGACGCGACTTTGACACCAACGCTCGTGGGTTCGATTCCCGCACAATGCAAACATTTGTGTGCATGAACATGTCTGTTTGTCTTGGTCTGGATGTTTTAAGAGAGGTAGAGCGCATCAAAGCAGCCCGTCTGGGGAAGTACCTCCGCCTCACAGAAAACCGCAGCCTAATAACAACTCCCTAGAAGGTTGTTGTGTTCCTGCGTGTGAGTGAGGTCACCAATAAGCTTCCAAGGATTTGCTGTGTAAGCAGTAGAGGAGGCATCGCGCGAGTGATACTTAATATATCGCAAGCGTAATAGGCTAGAGTATATAAAAAAAAACACATTTCTTTAACATTAATAGCCATGTTCATGCACGCTCGCCGAGTCTAAGGGCCAGGCATCACCTTCTGATACCTGATCTATTTGGTCAGGGTAGGTGAGAGGCCTTCCATGGCACCTACATTATCTACTTTCGCACTGTATATTTGTTTCGTCATTATTTCCTCTTGCAATCTTTCACCATCTTTGAACGAACGGAGCATTGTTTTTCTTATCATAACACCGATACTCTCTGTCAGACAAATTTTCTTTCTCACATCCACAATGCGAAATCGGTCTACATGCGTTACGCTGCAAATATTGCGCACTAATATACATCTACATTGTTTATTTCTAAATGCTGCTACTTCTCTCTACATTATTATAACGCATCAAAAAAGTTATTTTAAAAAGTAATGGTTACTTTGAATTGTGGAATTTAAAAAGGGCAACAAAGAGAATTTAATCTGAACGGCACGCTTTGCTGTTTCCAGGAAGCGTTGGCAACACAGTCCTGACATTTTCGTAATGGCAACCCCGAGGCGCGTGCGAAGGAATAAGTGGGCAAGTTCACGGTACTCGGTTATGTTATGAGAAAATTGGTGTTCCTGTTATTCGTGTTACATAGTTCGAAAGACGGTTGGTATTGTTTATTTTAACGAGCTTTTAGTACTCGAAAATTAAAAGTCCTCTATGACTTGTATTTCCTTTCTTATGTAATTTTAATCATATAAGAATCACGCACGCTGTGATTGGTTAGTTCGCGGAACAACTTCGCGTCACTTATCGGCTTATTGGTTAAAGTATTCTTCCATTGGTCAATAGACTCCAAACGAGATATTTAGGTGCTAAAACACAACGTTTTTGTAAGTAAGGGGTACCTGTATGCGTAGTCAAGTGGCTTTGGCTTGTGGTTCGAACCAATGGCTGAAATTACGATCATAATCATTATTCCAACTCTATATACTTCCACATTTTTTCTATTATTTAATTTTACACTAAAAGTAAGCTACTACTAAAAAAAAAAACACCGATTCATAAACAGAGGAGAAAAAAGTCTGTACTGTTTCCATTTTTCTGTTTTTACTTTACTTTCTCTTTTACTTTGGCCAAATCTAAAGCATCCAAAATCGAAGCGTGTATGAAGAGGTTGATGAAAGAAGGGATATATTTGAGAGGGATATATTTGAATCGGTGCACCTGGCGTTCTATAGTCTCTGGCTACCCCTATGGGATGGTATGTATGTATGTTTTCTTCTCGTTTTTATATATAAATTCACTTCAGTCGTGACTTCCTAAAAAACCAGTTGAGAGTGCGCAAGCAAGTGCCAGAGGAACACCTGGTTCGTCAATTGTTATATAATTATATATGGCAATTCATTTTTTTTTTAATTTGTCGGCCATTTTGACATGTTCGAGATAGGTGTTCCTGAACATTCCTATTCTACTTTTTTATGCTGAATCCGAATCTGAATTCAAAATTCGAATATTCGAAAAAAAACGACAAACAAACACGCAGACAAACGCACAGACAAACATATAGAATTCATATAGGAACGGTGTTCCTGAAAACGCAAAAATGCGAAAAAGGAAACGAGGAAGAAAGAGTACTAAATGTATATTTTTTGTTACAGGTAAAATCCATCATTTGAATAAATGGATATGGCTCAAAAGGATTCTATTTGTCGGGTAAGCGAATAACCAATTCACTTCACCGAAAATATCTTCAATCCATGCGAATTTAAATTCGCCACGAAATTTTGCGGCCCGGGTAAAGTATGCATTTTATTTGGTAAGTGATAAAGGCGAGATTCGTATTATTTCATGTAGCTTGTTGTGTCGACGTATGGTTCGTATACGTCGGGATACATAAGGTATACGATCCGCCTAGTTGATTATCGTAGCTTATGAATGCTTGCAATACAAGCTCGCGCGTTACCTCTCACACACAATCACAACCCTATCAAATACTTTCTCAAGATCCACAAACCGCCGAAAACATTCTGGTCTATAGCCAGATGCTTCTCCACGATATTACGGAGGGAGAAAACTTGATCCGTACATCCTCTACCATTTCGGAATCCTCCCTGTGCCTCCCACAGCATTTCATTAGATTTCGCCCTTTCAATTACCTTTCCATTTATACATATTTCCTTTTCCTGCTAAGCTGATCAAACCACCAAGCTGTAGTGTACCAAGAGATTTGACGTCAAGTTATAGATCGATAGAAAAAGGTATACCTAGAGACTTATAGTAGCAGAACAGAATGAAGTATCTTCGTCACATTGGGGTTCAACTCTTCAACTTATTTTTTATACCACACAAAGCCAATTCTGCGGAAGTACCTCCTCCTTATAGAAAATAACATAAGAAAAGGCATGCTCCATTGGTTCGGACTTATAGAAAGAATGCACGAGGAAATAATCACCAGACAGATATACAACGCAAAAGTGGAAGAATTGGTCGTGTTTTATCAGAAGGTAATAACAGGAACTGGCGAGCGTGCATGAGAAGAGCTCTTCTCATGACGCTCACCAGTTCCTGAAGTAAGTGAGTTGCGTAAAGATCAAGTTACGTGGGGCTCGGTTTTCTGCCTACTCCATAACGGGCTTGTCGAGAAGACGTGAAGAAAACTTACCTATACGGTTCCTGTTTCATAGGAACTGACTTCTACATTTATTTTCTAAATAAAAAAAGAAGATAAAAATTCTATATTTGCCATTGGGCACTCACGGGCACTTAGACACCTCTAACATTTACAAAATTAAATAATATACATTTTTTTTATTTCTAATACTATTCGTGTTTCTTTTTTGATATGCCATCATTTCGGAAATGACCATTGGCGAAGGAAAAATGCCGAAAGAAACTTGCCAATATATGTCATTTTCAATTTATGATTATTATATTAAATATATTACAATAAATCTATGTCAATATAAAAATATACATTAGTAACGATGATGTTAAGTGACAAAATAAAATAATATATATATATATATATATATATATATATATATATATATATATATATATATATATATATATATATATATATATATATATATATATATATATATTATATATATATATATATATATAGGTACTTAATAATTTCCTGACATCTTTGTCAGTCAAATATGCATATATTCTATAATAAGTCTTTTAAAAAGATTATTTTTAATGTGCATTTTGTATCCCCAAAGGCAAATACTCTTTGTAAAAGGGCTTATTATAGAAGCAACTGTTTTAGGCAATTTAGGTTTGTTATATATATAAAAGATTTACCAGTCCGTAGCAAGCCAATGTATCAGCCGACATGCGCAATTTATTTCTACTTATAAGACTTTTTTTTCATTTCATTTCAGAATTTTGAGAACAGCTTTATATTTTTACGTACATACATTTTGTTTTCATAAATTACCCATGCCTTTCTTATTTATGCTCTGACGAGCTCATCATATTCAATTCCATAAAATATTCACGAAGCGAAAGGGTTTCCTGCAAATAAATGTGATTTGTCAAGAACCCACAAACTTTGTAACAGATGAACCCTACTTTGGCGCGTTTCGGCGGAATTATCCGAAGTCCTCGGGGTATCCATTTGACCTACTTTTCTCCAAAAAGGAACCCAAAAACATCCAATATCGTGATACCTGATCATTTTGTTTAAACAGTTCAGCCTCACACAAACATGATACGAATAGAAAGGCAGCGATTTTTGAAGTGAAAACTTCTTTAGCGGCGTTGTGCACTTTTTGGGATGAGTAAAAAATGTTAAACTCGCGTCAGGACACGTGACCTTGATCGAAAATTCGTAAGATTTTGGCGAGAATTAGAACTTAAGTTCGCTGCAGCGCTAAAACATTAGTTACCTCTAATTAAACAATTAAAACATGAAGCGCTAGATCGTTCATAGGGCATTATTTTCTCGCGACCAAAACGTTGTAAGCGCCATGAAATTCTTGGCGCTTACGCGTTTCGTTCAACGTAGTTTATCAACATCGCTGTTTGGTCCGCATGTTCAAGTTTTCACTTCTGTCGGCACTCCCGGAGTGCAACCCGTTTTTTTTAAGACAACGCCGGGAGTCTGTTACGGGTATAGCCTACGAACGCTTGCAATACATTAAGTATCACTGCCGCGAACCTTGCTAACAAACACCTCACTCACACGCAGGAATACAACAACCCTTTAGGGAGTTGTTATTTGGTTGGTGGTTTTCTGTGAGGTGGAGGAACATCCTCAGTCGGGCTGCTTTGATGCGCTCGGTGCGGTTTATTATGTGTAGTATATATATATAGTTTATGTATATCGTTTGGTAGATAAATCTAGATGGATGGACAACGTTCCGTATGTACACACGATGACCGGTTAAGCTATGCAAAATCATGCAAATCTCACCTTTACTGCTACCACAAATGCACGGGTGTGTAGCTCGTTCTGTCGTTATCTGTACATATTCGACAATATCTGTTTTCCTAGAGATTATCTGGCAGAGAGCGCTAATGAATTATTAACGTTCTCTCTACCCATCAAAATTCAATTTAATTAAGTACACATACATAACACAAATAAAACTATAATATATATTTTTTTATACAACTAGAATGGCAAATAAGCATGCGGCCCGCATTAGATGGTAAGCGGTCACCGCAGGCTATTGACTCGCGCGCTGCCAATCTTGTGACCTAAGGCTGTTTCGTCACAGTACCCAGTAATTTCTCTGCCATATCTCACCCTTTAAACCGGAGCACATCTGTATAAATATAGCTGCTTGGCGGTAGAAATAGGTAAAACAGAGGTATCCACGCAGACGACTTTTGTACAAAGTCTCCCTCTGGTATAAAACTATAATGACACAAATAAAACGATGGCAGAAGCCATAAAGAAGTACCAACTCTGTCATACCATAGCATTATACTGCAGTTTGAGTAGGGAGATATGGACAAATGCTGTAAACTTAGTATAGTTTCTCTCTGTTGGTGAAAAATAGTTTAATTTATTCACTGAACACGAATAATGCAGTTATTTCAACCGTTAAATTAGCTCAGAGTTTTAAGTTAGTTGTAAGTCCTAATTATAGGTGAACACATCATTGAATATAGACATAATATACATATACATATAGACTAACCTACCATGACCAAATTGGTCGTGTTTTATCAGAAGGTGATGTCAGAAGCCCCAGGAACCGGCGAGCGTGCATGAAAAGAGCTATGAATGTCACAGAAGCGAGTGAAGTATGCAAGGACCGCGTCTTATGGCGCTCGGTTCTCTCTGCCTACCCCGCAAGGGACTTGGCGTGAAGATATACATACATACATACATACATCATTGAACATGTCTGTTTGCCTTGGTCTGAGGTAGAGCGCATGAATGCATCTTGGCTGGGGAAGTACTTCAGGGAAATAACAAATTCCTGGTGGGTTGTTGTGTTTCGGCGGTTGAATATATTTACCAGAAAACTCCTAAGCAGTTGCTGTTTCAGCAGCAGGGGTGGCAACGCGCAAGCGATACTTCCTGTATTGAAAGCGTACATAGGCTACAGTAACCACTTTACATCGGGTAGGCCGTCTTTATACGCTTTTTTAGTTAGATACCAGATCTATATTAATATATATTTAAGTACAGCACTCTGATTATATAAATTATTTGTTTGTTTCCTGTTTGTTATATATCTACAACTTCATTAAAAGTATGTATATATCATAAGTCGTGCATGCACGCTGCCTTCTTTGTCAAACAATATTTTTATTATGTATTGACAGACAATAGTGTCTCCCATGCAACCAATACATATTTTTGTTACTCGGTGGGGCCTTCCAAAGCAATATTAAGTTGAGACACTTAGGGTCATACATACAATATAAAACTGTTTATTGCATCAACTAAAATATGCAAAAACTTGCTGGCTCCCGCGACTTCACCCGCGTATCCCAGTATCCCGTCAAAACCTTTTCTAATAATGGCATTTTTTTCTCACTTTCTTTCCTTTCCCTCAGCTTCTAAGTTACGTATCGTCATTTTGAATAGAGAAGAAAAAGAAGTTTATACTTCTTTAAGAATTGGACAGATTTTTCAAATCCGTAGGTACAGAGATTATCGCGTTCAAACAAACAGTCAAACAAACAAACTCCCGTTTTATGTATTAGTATAGAAGTTACACGAGAGAGCACTTTCTTTCAGGCGATCTTAATATAAATGTATATGTAAGTTGAATATGAATACAGTTATCATATGGCGAGCTCGGTGGCGAAGTAGTTAGCAACGCTACTGTGACACCAACGCTCGTGGGTTCGATTCCCACACAGGACATACATATGTGTGCATGGATATCTCTGTATGTCTTGTTCTGAGTGTTTTAAGAGAAGTAGGGCGCAACAAAGCAGCTTGTCTGGGAAAGTACTTCCCTCACAAAAACGCGCACCCAAATAATAACTCCCTGGAAGGTTGTTGTGTTCCTGCGAGTGAGTGAGGTCACCAGTAAGCTTCTAAAGACTTGCTGTGTTAGTAGCAGATGTAGAATCGCGCGAGTACTTAATATATTGTTAGAGTTCGTAGGCTACGGTAACCGTTTAACATCAGGGCCATATGTTTTGTATTACTCCAGACGACGTATAAAAAAAATATGAAATTGTCTAATTATGATACACGTCATGATCATATGAATTTTAATAGCGAAGATCTTGGCACAATGTGTTTAAATTGTCATATAGAGGCCAAGCAAATCGATTGTGTTTAATCAGGTGATGTCAGGTGCCTTTGAAACGGGCGAGCGTGCAAAAGAAGAGCATTGAATGTTAAAGAAGCGAGTAACGTTTGTAAGGATCGAGTCTTGTGGCGCTCGGTACTTTCTGCCTACCCCTCAAGGGATCTGGTGTGAAATTATAGATAGTTAGATATTAGAGGCCAGCTGTGAAATTTTGAGATGAAATTGTTGGAACGTAACTGATTCTTCATACAGAAATCCACGATATCCGATAGATTTTTCCATAAAATTCTATCTAGAATTTTATGTAATTGTCTGATGACAATTGGAAGATAATCTATTGTCCTATAATCTACTGATGAGAAGAGACGAGTGAGTGCAGGGAACAGCGTGAATGGAACGTTGGGTAAACTTCTAGGTAGCCGACAGAAGACAGAAGGCACAGCTCGCTATACACAATTTAGTGCAGCCATGCAATTCTCTAAGCGACTCGTAATAGCTGTGTGCGTCGCTGTGATCACAGATGTCACAGCTTTGACATCGTCTACTGCGATCACGGCTTTTTATTTGGTATTCTATAAGGATGTAAGCGTACGCGAGGCTGTTTGCCTTGTAGAATTCCAATTCCAAATACAGCCTTGCGGCGCTAGCGTCGCAAATCCATGAAAAGCGACACTAAGGAATTGCAATTTTGTGTTCAAGGCCATAACAGCCGATGTTTCCGAGGATGTTTGCTCTTTCAGAATTGCATGGTTGGTCCCAACGCTTACTTATGGAAGCAAGAGCTGGGTATGGCAGAGAGAGCATGAATATATAATCAACGCGGACGAGATGCGGGCATTGCGCAGAATTTGCGGCGTAAAGCTTGCTAAGGTACACCGTTAATATGGAAAGACGAGTGACTGCTGGGAATAGTGTGAATGCAGCGTTGGGAAAACTTCTTTGTAGTAAAAGCTTGAGCCAGAAATCACAGCTCGCTGTACACAATGCAGTGCTGATCGCAACGCTTACTTATGGAAGCAAGTGCTGGGTATGGCAGAGAGAGCATGAATGTAGAATCAACTCGGACGAGATGCGAGCATTGCGGCGTAAAGATTGCTGACTGCGTGCGCTATGGTGATTTACGAAAGAGAGGTGGTCTGAAAAAGAGTGTCGAAGTTAAGATAAGAAAAAGCATGTTCCGTTGGTTCGTACAGGCAGAAAGAATGTAGGATAAAAGCAGGACGACACTGATATACATGCAAAAATGAAAGGATATAGGAGCCTAGAAAGATCAAGATTCACTTACCATAACCAAATTGGTCGTGTTTTATCAGAAGGTGATATCAGGAGCCCTATGAACCGGCGAGTGTCCATGGAAAGAGTTAAGAATGTTAATAAAGCGAGTGAGATGTGTGTGTAGGAATCGCGTCTTAATGGCGCTCGGTTGTCTCTGCCTATCCTGCAAGCAACCTGTGGAAGTATCACATTGCCTCGGAAAGCCATATTCGAATCGAAATCAAAAAGATTTTTATCAAAATGTATAGAATCTTAGTGAAAACTTTTTTAATCCGTGACATTCCGAGGCAATATATGAATATTGGTGTGGTGTGAAGATATACAGACATACTAATCTACTGTCTTTCTCTATATGTATGGAATATGTTGAAACAGGTATTTGTTACAGATTCAACATGTTTTACGTTATATTATGATTATCATAGCTGCATATGCTATATATGCGTGTTTTGATCCTAAATATCACTCTAGTATTGCAATAATATATTTTAGCAATTACGTAAAAAGATGTATTCAACCTTTGCGCCAGACCATATCTATCATCATCTTGGGGAACGTCTACAAATTCGCTTGAGCATACTGAATAGAATGAAAGTATAACATTTGTAAACTAAACTCATTACAATAACAACTGCGTATTAAGTATGTATTACGTTTAATTACAACCGTTCTAAATGTACGCAATGAAAAAAACAAAGTTTTTGTGACGAGTTGCATAATCCAAATTCTGAACGATCCCCTCTCTAATACACTGACATAAACCCATTCAGCCAACAATATCAGCCGACCACGCAAAGCGGTTGACATCTAAAATTTATTAATACAGAGCAACCGGGATACACACACACCAGCTGCATATTGCAACGTATGCAACTGGGAGCCAGCCAGTCGCCGTGCAACGCTCGAGCTCACTGAACGTGTATAGCGAGCTTTATTTCAAAATAAACAATTTCAACTTGGAGTCCGCGGCGCACTGGCCGGTTTAATATTATTATATTAAAAAAACAATTCGCGTGTTAATGTTTATTAGTGTTAATTTTTTATATGCCGTACATTTGATTTGTAATTCGAATGTTTATTTGGATATAGTGCTGTGCTGTTTGAGAGGTTTATTCTAAACATCGATTTTACGTTTTCGCTAATAATAACGAAACAGGTGAATAACATTAGTATAACGTTGTTAACGCAGTGTTTGTGGAGGGAATAGTGAAAATATGTGCTAGTGATGTGAATGAAGCTTGATTCCATCAACATGTTTGGAGTTTTCATTAGGAGATGGAAACCAAAAAGGTTGGTTTACGTATAAGTAAAAATCAATTTCTGATATAATATGCCATCTCTGTACAAGTAAGTAATCTCTATCTTTATAAAGTAGTCTTCTGTAAATAATGTAGTACCTAATTAATTACTTCTGTATGTCATATAATATGAATGATTTTTCTGATAACACTACATAGATTAAAGCTACTTTAATTCAATTAAGCTATTTAAGAATAGCGTAATCAATTTTATTGGAAATAAACCAAAATCAAGGAATTATTCCCATTTTTCTTTGAATTTGAAATTAATAGGAATACCGTTAGGCAGATTTTGAACCAATGCTATGGATTATCCTATAAATATTTGAATGAGGATATAAAACAAGCGGAATACTTTTTAATAGATTTTTTTAACTAATATCTTTAAAAATAATGCTACTTTTTTTATATTTGAAATATGTTCATTTATGTACTCTTCTTATGCATTTATTTGAACTAGGCAGGAGCATAGAATAGGTATTGGACGTATGTACAGAAGTTGTACTACATACTACCTATGCTCTTAAGGAAATACCGCCGTTTTAATAGCCTACAAAATTTTCATTACACTCAGTTCATTCTAAATCGCACCTTACCGCCAGTCAGACTAGAGTGCAATTCCTTCGTAACCAAAATTTTAACTTAACTGACGTTATATTGTAATTTTTTCAAACATAGTAAAATATAAATAAAATTATTAAGAAAATTTATTTTATTTATTAGGGTTCCATACCCAAAGGGTAAAACGGAACCCTATTACTGAGGCTCCGCTGTCCGTCCGTCCGTCCGTCCGTCTGTCACCAGGCTGTATCTCATGAACCGTGATAGCTAAACAGTTGAAATTTTCACAGATGATGTATTTCTGTTGCCGCTATAACAACAAATACTAAAAAATAGAATAAAATAAATATTTAAGGGGGCTCCCATACAACAAACGTGATTTTTTTGCCTTTTTTATAGATAATGGTACCGAACCCTTCGTGCGCGAGTCCGACTCGCACTTGGCCGATTTTTTTTACTTAATGCACAGTTCTTTTTAGATTTGAGTAGATGATGAGATCATAACTCCCTGAAGAGTTGCTTTATTCCCACGAGTGAGTAAAGTTAGTAGTAAGCTTCAGAAGTTGAAGCGTAAGCAGCACGCAAGTAATGCTTTTTGTACATTCGAGCGTATCTCCAGCCTGTGAGTTGCGGTTATCGCTTCATATCAGACAAGCCGGATTTTGATGGCAGACAAGCATCGATAGAGTTACCGTAGCATATCATTGCATCATTCATCCATTATCTATCTATTTATAACTTCACGCTAAATCTCTTGTGGGGCATGCAGAGAGAACCGAGCACCACATGACTCGGCCCGTATACACCTCACTCGCTTCTTTTACTTATTCTTTCTCATGCCTCTTCTCTCCTTACATCACCTGATAAAACACGATCAATTTGGTTATGTTATCGGCTGTTAAAACATCAACATCTCCTAGGCATCATTGGTTCCAGGACCTAGGTGTTAATGGTAGTGAAAGATGAATTCCCTGTCGCTGGTAAACAGCATCATACCGTTGACTAGCGACAGGAAATTCATCTTTCATCAGTAGATGGTGGCTGTCATCCTATCTACAAACTCACCTGGACAGAACTTTTCGCACGCATAATCTGTAACACACACGTACGGGGACCAACTTCACTTTAGGATGGTCGTATGCCCCTTGACTTTGTATAAAAAACATGATCCCGTCAAAGTTGTATCCTTTGTCCACAGTTTCAATGAACTGTGGGTGGACTTCGTTTACTATTCTATACCACGTATAATATAGCAATATAGGGCACTGTGATCTGGATATTAACAGAATGTCGACAACAGTTAGCAACATTGTATGAATTCTGAAGTTTCCACCGTATACTGAATAATAAACAATCCATAGACAAGTTTGCGTGCATCTCAGTAATAAGCAGCTTGGAATAGCAATAATCTTTGCGTCAGGTTTCAACCTTATAAATAAATAGATTTAGATTTGACAAGTGTGTGTATATATTGTCTATGCTATTATGGTATTTGTCGCAAAAAAATATCTTTCGATCACTCCCGTTACTGTTAACTAATTTGATACTATTTCGTTCAATCAAATTATGATTTGTTATGAAATTCATTTAGCTGTACGTTCGTTACAGTTTTGTTATTAAATTCGTAATGTACTGTGTTCGTAAGTATACTCGTATTAACTTCTCCATCAAATATGCGTTTAACAACATGGTTGATTATGTTCTAGAAAGCCGTCCAAGCAGCAGTCGTCCAACATGACCATTGCTATAATATTATGTGTTAGGGACAGTCATTTATATAATAACTGTGTATGTAATTATTAATATGTTTTTGTACTTTGTATCATCATCACAATTTCAGTCGAAGGACGTCCACTGCTAAACATAGGCCCTCCTTAAACTTCTTCACTATCTTCATTAAATCGTCGATCGAACATCTGGGGGGCCGTGATGCTCTGTGTTTTCCGGATCGCGATTGAAATTCTAGAAACCTTACAGTCTGAGTAATCGTCGGTTCTTCGATCTATGTGGCCTGCACGTTGTCACTTCAGCTTACAGATGATCCCTAGAACATCGGTAATTCTAGTTCTACCATTGTAGTGTACTCCGTACCTAACATCAATTCATCCATTAATAAAAACTGCCATCGTATTTTGCCCTCTCCGATGAATATAGGGAATGCAATTATCATTAACTCCACCTTTTGTATATGATCTATAAAGTTTAATTTACTAGACGATATTTGCAAGTTCGTAAACATTACTGTGGGTAATTTCAAAAATACTACTACACCAACTCTATCTCATACCATCGCAGTTTACTGCTCTGCAAGGTCTTTAGCGCATACCCCACCACGCTTGCCAACTGCAGATTGGCGAAGGACAGTGTTTTTAAGTCACACGAAAGCTACTATCGTAGCTTAGAAGACTGACATCTATTGTCAACCACCGGAAACTCTTAGAAGCACGCTAGAGGTTAGAAACCCATCCATAGACAGGTATCGGTCGACGTTACATAACCTGCGTGGTTAAAATGGCACGCGCGGCGATGGAATCGAGGTTACAAAAGTACGTAATAGGAGTATTACTATTTTTTTTTTTTAATAAAATGTTTATTCACTCATAAAGATACAAATTGCATGAGTACCAAATACATTAACTTTACCGTGAAAAATCTTGTGAGAGACTGGAGTAAGTGTTAGGTTTAAAACCCGTGAAAACTTATTTCCATATTTCAAGCATATTCTTCTGTCTGTCAGTCATACATAGACTACTGTCAGATACAGTTACTCTACTATAAGTTTGGAATAATGGACTACACATATTTAAAATGAAATGTATAGTATGTATGTATGTAGTAGAGTTATTCACAATAAATACGTCTCTGAACTGTCTTACTGTCTTTTTTTTTTACTAAACTAATTAAATTCTTTATAATAACACTGCCCGAGTGCTCTTGTGAATAATGCCATGACTTATTCTGTGGTAATAGTCTCTACACTGTGGTAATTGTAAATTAAATCACTTGTTGATGTAACTGACATGGATTTTCACGAAGGTAATTATCAAATTTTTGTAAATTAGTTTACATGTAACTTTATTTATCTATATACGAGCTCGGTGGGACAGTGCTGAAACGCGCTGTTACGCTACTTTGACACCGACGCTCGTGGGTTCGATTCCCACACACGACAAACATTTGTGTGCATGAATAATATCACCATGTCTGTTTTGGTATGGATGTTTTTAAGGGAGGTAGAGCTCATCAAAGCATCCTGTCTGAAGTAGCACCTACACCTCACAGAAAACCGCAGCCAAATAATAACTCCCTGTAGGGTTGTTGTGTTTCCGCGTGTGAGTGAGGTCAATAAGCTCCTTAGGAATTGATGTGTTAGCAGCAGAGGTGTCATTGCAAGCGTTAATAATCTACGGTAATCACTTTACATCAGGTGGATCGTATGCTTGTATGCTTCGCGACGTTGTATAAAAAAATATATAGACATAAGATATAAAAAAAATAAGACCAATATCTTCAGCGTCTGAGGATACCTCATGGAGACACGAAACACGTGTCGCAGTCTCGACCAAGGCAGCGATGGCATGCATCTGTTGATAGTAATAGGGTGGGTGGCCGGCCGGCGTTAGTTCACATGAACTACTTGGTGGCGGAACAAAGTAGTTTAGTCAAATTGTACCTGAATCTGATAACTAAAAGTATGTGCAAATCCCAAGTCATCTAGAGTAGATTACAATAATGTATGTATTCACGCCAGGTCCCTTGCGGGGCAGGCAGAGAGAACCGAGCGCCATAAGACGCGATCCTTACACACTTCACTCTCTTCTTTAACATTCATAGCTCTTTTCACGCACGCTCACCGGTTCCTAAGGCTCCTGACATCACTTTCTGATAAAACACGACCAATTTGGTCATAGTAGGTTAGTCTTGGTCTTCGTCGGCTCCTACATCCTTCCACTTTCGCATTGTATATCTGTTTCGTCATTCTTTCATCCTGCATTCTTTCTACATGTCCGAACCAACGGAGCATGCCTTTTCTTATCTTTACACGGACACTCTCTTTTAGATCAACTCTCTTTCGTATGTCATCATCACGAACATTTGATTACAATAATGACCTCTATTAACTCATTATAATAAATTGTTGACAGTAACAATGTCATAAATTTTGATACGAACATACACAAGCGCCACGTTAAAGTTAGGTGACAGTTTACGAGCTAAATTGAAATAAACGAACACACATTACATTTTATGATCCGTCCTAATGTAATCTCTTCGGAAACGAGACTCGAGCTGGAGGCAGCTGGCATTTAACTTCGATATTCTAAACGTGCATCCGGTTCACATTGTAGGTAAACGATACAACTTTTTACAAAATATCAACGAGATTTGAAGAGAGGTACCTCCACCTCACAAAAAACCACAGCCAAATGACACCTTCCTCTCTGGAACACAACAATGTGCTCCAGAGTGTGAGTGAGGTCACCAGAAAACTCCTAAGTAGTTACTGTATTAGCAGCTGAGGTGGCATCGCGCGAGTGATATTTAATGTACGAGTATTACCAGTGTTCGTAGGCTACGGTAATCACTTTACATCAGGTGGACCGTATGTTTGTATAACTCCAGATTTTGTATGAAAAAAAGATACGTAACAACTCCTTGGACGTTTGTTGTGTTAGTAGCATTGCAGGCAACGCGCGAGCTATACTTCCTGTATTGCAAGCATCATATGCTACGGTCTACCATAGCCTTATTTCTTATTTTACAACATCCGAGAATTATTGTATTCTTTACAATAGTAAGGTCTCTATAGACAAGCTGCAAGCGACGCCATCTTGCTTTCGTTTTGTTTCTTTATATGGTCATAACTACTAAACGCCTTAACCGATCACACATCTAATGAGAATCCTGGGTAACGTAGGGTATGTGACGTCATAATTGAAACAATATGGCGGATTACGTACTTAATATTATTGCGCAGACTAAAGAAAAATGCTTCGAAATAACGAGCGGGATGTCAAAATAAAGGGTTTTGAAAGGTGGTTTCAAATATACGTATATGCAACTTATCCGATTACGCTACTTTAGAATTAATAACATCTCTATATATATATTTCTTCTGTGCGTACGTTACTGAACTCCTAAACGGCGATACAGATTATAAAGATTTTTTTTTTGAAGATTTGCAAATGGATCCCGTAAGTGACACTTCAATTGGGTTTAGATTTATTTTTTAATTTCAATCTTAATACTTTAGCGGTTCTCGCTGCCTACCTACAAGGGACACGGTGAGAAGATATAGATATAAAATTATACTTGATATTCTTTAATCCTGTATACTCATTATTAAAAGTAGATTTTTTTAAATTTCATCGTATATCAAACCCGTTTTATGGAAATAATGAGAGCCGTAATTTTGATTTACTTATTTGTTATTTAACCTTAAAAACAAACAGATAGACTGCGAACTCAAAAGATTTTTTTACTGCTGCGAGGAAAACCAGCTGATATTTGAACAATTTTTATACTTTTATCTAACAAAAAAGCCGTGCCCTTTTTTATAACATAGGCTCCAGGGAGTCACTTAGGGAACTGTTCAAAAAAAGTCTCCTCACTGTTACCTCTCAATATATTTATGAAAACATAATGTATGTTCATATTTTTTTTTTATTCAACGTCGGTAGAAATACAATTATGTGGCCCACCTGATGTAAAGCGGCTACCGTAGCCTATGAACGTTTGCAATAAATTAAGTATCACTCGCGCGATGCCACCTCTGTTGCTAACAGCAACTCCATAGGAGCTTACTGTTGACCTCACTCACACTTATGAACACAATAAGCCTCTAGGGAGTTGTTATTTGGCTGCAGTTTTCTATCAGGTGGAGGTACTTCCCCAGAGGGGCTGCTTTACCGTCCTACCTCTCTTAAAAGCACCCAGACCAAGACAAACAGCCATATTCATGCACACAAATGTTTGTCCTGTGTGGTGTGTGAACCCACGAGCGTTGGTGTCAAAGTAACGTAACAGCCGGTTTCGCCACTGCGCCACCGAGATCGTCAAAACACTTTATAATCATAATCATCGTGCCATTCCGACGTAATCTCGAAAGTGGTCCATTCCTCCGGGCTGTGTAAAAAGGTAATTTCTTCGCTGTGCCGTCGACAGCTGGCTCGTTATGTCCTTTCTAATTTTTTTAAGAATTTATACCATTTGGTCCTTGTTTGCCCTGCGGAATATAATTACTCTTGAATGACTCCACATTGCTTCGTCAAATTCATGTGTTTATAAAGTAGCCTCAGGAATTTCTTTTTGTGTTTCGTCCGGCCATACAACTGTATGCATTTATGGTCGGTAGGGTTACTCTTGACGATAATTCCAGTGGCAATCCAATTCCAATGTTAATAGTTTTAGTGAAATCTCGCAATCTTTATTATAATTTTGACAATATGGGATTGAATCTCATTAGGAGTCTAAAATTAGATATTCAGCAAGATACTCGAGACGGGCTCGGTGGCGCAGTGTGCATGAACATGTTTGTTTGTCTTCGTCTGGGTGTTTTGAAGAAAAGTAGGGCACATCAAAGCAGCCCGTCCGGGAAAGTACCTCTACTACAGCCAAATAATTGCCTGGAAGATTATTATGTTCCTGTGTGTGAGTGATGTCACCAGTAAGCTCCTAAGGAGTTGCTGTGTTTGCAGCAGTAGACGCATCGCGCGAATCATACTTAATGTATTACTAGCGTACAGTGACCGCTTTAAATAAACTGGGCCGTATGCTTGTATGCCTCTCGATGTTGTACATATTAAAAAAAAAATGGGTGCGTGTACTTATGTACGCGCGTGAGAAGTTATATATATTTCTCTGACATTATTAAATAAATATTTAACATTAATAATTTAATAATATTTAGTATTAATTATATGAAATAATAATATTTTAATTTATAAGAAGGGTTATTGGAGTAAAATTAAAAAACGTCTTTCAAGTAGTAGCGGCGATAATTATAGAATGTATTACATACAAGTCATATGTCGAGTACAAATGTTATACATTTTTATTAACTATAGCGCCATTTACCGGTAATACCGTGAAACATTTAGCAGCTTCAACCTGTTACTTTTGTGTTACAGTGATGCGCGCGCATCTTAAAATTTCACTCTCATCATTTTTTCATAACGCGCCTAAAGAAGTATAACTTCAAAAATTAACATCTAGTGCTGCTGTCGTGACTTAATGGTTAAACTTCCATTCTGGTGTGTCATACATTTGTCAGTCAAATATTCATAGATTTTATAATAAGCCTTACAATTAGGTTTTTGTGTTATGCCTTTCAAAGACATTGTCTGGACAGAACAGAATCAATACAATTTACAAGAAAAGAAGTCTTAGCAAGCCCTTGTACTGGTATACGCAACTTATTTTTAAGTTCTAAGATTTTCACCGAATTTTATAAACAACTTTATATTTTTAAGAGAGGTAGGGTGCATCGAAGCAGCCCTAAGTACCTCCACCTCACAGAAAACCGCAGCCGAATAACAACCCCCTAGAGGGTTGTTGTGTTCCTGCGTGTGAGTGAGGAGGAGGAGGTGAGAAGTTCCTATGGAGTTGCTGTGTTAGCATCAGATACTCAATGTATTGCAAGCGTTTATAGGCTGCGGTAACCACGTTACATGAGGTTGGCCGTATGCTTGCATGTCTCCCGACGTTGTATAAAAAAATATATATTTTATGAACATACATTATGTTTTCATAAATATATTAAAGAGGTAACAGTGAGGAGACTTTTTTTAACAGTTCCCTGAGTGACTCCTTGGAGCCTATATTATAATAAATAAAGGCCACGGCTTTTTTTGTAAGATAAAAGTATAACCAATGTTTCGGTATCAGCTGCTTTTCCTCACAGCAGTATACGACATAATTCTGTGGACGTAACTGAAATAGACTAAATGCGCAGTAGCCACATCCGTCAATAGTCTAATTCTCCTAACTGCGTATACGGCGGAGCTGAGCTTACTGGCAAGTTTGTTTACATGGGGGCCCCGACTGCAATTTAGAAAGACAAGACATATAAGCGCATGTTACTCGTACAACGCGCCTTAACAAGTATTGAATTGTATAGCGTGACGTCACGACCACCGGGCGTGCAGTCGAGAAAGAATGCAATGACGACTTTGTTAACAGCTTACTGATTATGCCGACCGTTGCATTTTGCGTACCTGACACGTCCGCTCCGTCGGCGGTATGTCAAGCGGAAAGCTGCCTGACGGTAGATTTGTAACTGTGCTGATTCCAAAAAATCGGCTTAGTTTGATACGGATACGAAGGGTTCAATTACTTAAGCTTCATTGTGTTGAAAGTTTAAAAGAATACAATAATCATTAAAACAATAACGGGACAGGCCAACCAATCACTCCCACCACTGTGTCTCCAGTGTCGCCAGAATTGACAGCGGCGACCACCAGAAAGGCAATGAACTATGAAGTTAATTGCTGTCCCGGGAGTTAAACTGCAGCTGCCTGTTACCTACCTTAAAAACCAATTATAATTCAACAAATAATGTATACACATATAGAAAAACTTCAATACACCGACACCTGGCTCGCAATTGAGCGGCAAAAAGCGAGTAAACCCGTGGGCAATAATTATAGCGCCCACAAGTGAGCGAGCTGTGTGGTCCATTCCACATTATGGTACAATCAAACAACCGCAAGTCGTAAGCATTGCCATGAAATTATTGATTGAGGGTTCGAAAGTAAAATTAACTGTAAAATAAGAATGGAGTTCGGAGTAAGTAGCGTTCAGAAATAAAATCAACTGCACACGGTGCGTCCTGACTCCGTTCGCTTTCGAAAGGAAAGTTCATTCTCATGTCACACCAACCCTCACTCATCCTGCCGCAGGGATAGCTCTCCCCTTTAACTGCAGATTTACAATAACCGGACCGGCGGCTTGAATACCGGAGATAGATGAATCCATCCGTAGACAGGCGGCGGTCGACGTTGCTTAACTTACGTGTTGAAGTAGAGTGATACGAACAATGACACCATTGAACTCCTCTCAATGCTGATTGAAACGACGAGCTTTGTGGCGCAGTGGTTAACAACGCTTCTTTGACACAAACGCTCGTGGGTTTGATTCCCACATAGTAGAAACATTTATGTACGCATAAAACCAACTAAATGTATAAGAAATCGTCTGCCTTGTCTAATAACGTATAACTAAACCGACCTTAATGTTTTTATACAACGTTGGGAGGCATATAAGCATACGGCCCACCTGATGCAAAGTGGTTACCGTATTCCGTGAACGCTTGCAATACAGGGAATATCACTCGCGCGTTGCCAGCAGCTGCTAACATAGCAACTCCTTAGGAGCTTACTGGAGACGTCACTCACACGCAGGAACACAACGAACTTCCGGGGAGTTGTTATTTCGCTGTGGTCTTTTGTAAGGTGGAGGTACTTCATCAGACGGTCTGCTTTGACGGTCCTTATCTCCTAAACACACCAGACCAGCCATGCAATTCTGTAAGAGCAAACATCCTTACATCCTCGGAAACATCGGCTGTTACAGCCTTGAACACAAAATTGCAATTCTTTGGTGTCGCTTTTCATGGTTGTGCGACACTAGCGCCGCAAGGCAGCGTTTGGAATTGGAATTCTACAAGGCAAACAGCCTCGCGTACGCTTACAGCCTTATAGAATATCAAATAATTTAGCCGTGATCGTAGTAGACAATGTCAAAGCTGTGGCATCTGTGATCACAGCGACGCACACAGCCATTACGAGTCGCTTAGAGAATTGCATGGCGGAACAGAAACGATAGACCAGCGCCTATAGACAGACATGTTAATGCACACAAATATTGGTCCTGTGTGGAATATGAACCCACAACCGTTGTTGTTGAACTAGTTTTTTTTTATACCACTAACATGGCAATCAAGCATACGGTCTGCCTTATCCTGCTCCGCCACCAGGCTCGTCAATACGTAATATAAATAGATAGTTGAGAATTATAAAAGTGTTCATGTCAAATCAAGGACTTCTACTACCAATTCGACAAGCGGGAAGTGCGTTCAGTAGTAACTTTAGCAAGATGGAAATTTTCGTGTTTTCGGTTGTTTGGAATGCTATTTTATATTTTATAAATGTTTATAAACAAATAACTGGTTACTTGCAAGGCAAATCATTCGCGCACGTTAAATATTAATTCTGTTTTATGTATCACATTACACATAATATGTAGAAATTTGTCGCGTATTTCCAACTATAAAGAGAGGTAGGGCGCATCAAAGCAGCCCGTCTGGGGAAGTACCGCCACCTCACAGAAAACCGCAGCCAAATAACAACTCGCTAGAGAGTTGTTGTGTTCCTGCGTGTGAGTGAGGTCACCAGTAAGCTCCTAAGGAGTTTCTGTGTAATCAGCAGAGGAGGCATCGCGCGAGTGATAATATTAATTTGTGGTGCCGACCCACAAACCAAT
This sequence comes from Pyralis farinalis, assembly GCA_947507595.1. Taxonomy (NCBI): domain Eukaryota; kingdom Metazoa; phylum Arthropoda; class Insecta; order Lepidoptera; family Pyralidae; genus Pyralis; species Pyralis farinalis. Next base: position 34,148,485 of record OX382268.1, on the reverse strand, counting down.
AAACTACTTGCCAGCGCATCCCCCCCCCCCCCCCCCTCACCGAATTGTCTATTTGTAGTATTTTAGCGTTAAAAATATCGCAGCGTGTCGAGTCTAGGTACTAACCAATGAGAGATTATTTTAACCAATAAGCGCATAAGGGACGCGGTGTTGATTCATGAACTAGCTAATAAGAGCTTTGCGTTCTACTATAGCACTTAACTTGTAGCCGTCAGTTGAGTTACTACGCAAAATCATCTCATCGGTTCTCCGTAGGTTATTTCCTTCATGGTGCCGACCGGTGCTTACCGTCTGTCGTCACTATATACTACAGCTAGCAACCGGTTTTTTGCTTATTATGTTTTCATAAAATAAGCATTACGATTTTGTTATGCGATAAAAACCGTATTAGCATAAATGTGCCCAATACGCATTAGCGCTTTTTTTTCCTGAGCAACTTAAAGTAAGGACACGTTCACATTGTTTCTCTTGTTATTTATGATTATTTTGTTTGGTTTTTTATTTGCACTTTCATAAGCACATGAACTTGATGTAATAGTAGCTTTAGCCTATAAATGCATACAATTGTATTAGGATCAAGGACTGCACTTCGATAAAAACTTTTTTATTGCATTCCTGTTTAAATCTCTCTCTTTCTTTGTCTTTCTAGATACTTTATTCTCTCTTTTTATACATTGTATAGAGGCAAACAAGCACTTGTCCACCACAACATCCCCTCGCGAGCTTACTGGTTACCTTTCTCACTCGTAGGTACAAAACAACTCTCCAAGGAATTGTTATTTCATTGGGCTTCTGTGAGGTAGAGGCACTACTCGACTATACCTGTGACCTATCTATAGGTCAAATACGTAACGATCGAGCATTACTGGTGAGTCTGGTGACCTCGTTCATACGCAGGAACACAATAGCAAAGTTGCTGCGGTTTTCTGTGAGGTATAAGAGGTTATAACTTCACCAGACGGACTGCTTTGATGCGCCCTACCCCTCTATACCCAGACCAAGACGAACAGAAATGTTCATGCACACAAATATTTACCCTGTGTTGGTATCGAACCCATGAGTCTTGGTGTCAAAGTAACACAACAGCGCGTTTCGCCACTGTGCCAGCGAACTCGTCGTACTATTGTAACAATATCAGGCGTGGCAAATAAACTATCCTAGTTTTCTTCATGTGCACACCCTAATAGTACACCTAAATGTGGGTCAGGTGTCAAAGCCCATGAATGGTACAGTGTTACTTTATCTTAATACTAGATCGACATAAAAACAAAGAGCCATGTATAAAGAAATCGATTTACAGTCGTGAGTCATGCTCTATGGCCACCGGCGAAGACACCGCTGGTATATTACTTTCGTACAGGCACTGAGGCCTTAATAAAATTGCCATCTACAGGGTTGTCATGTGAAAGTTTATGAATGTTTAAAATGTGTGACGCGGTGTTTGTAAACGTGTTTATATAAATTGCATTTCAATTATAATGACAAGATATTTGTTTGGTTTTAATTTTGTTAAGCTCTGGCTTTCAATTTAAGCCAAGTCGCCCACCTACGGCTCCAGTTTTGAAAACTGCTAGGCGTGCGGGCGAAACGCTGTGTTTCAAAAAATGTTTTGCTATGATAAAGAGAGTCTAAATAAACGCGGTCGGGATGAGAGCTTTGCGCAAAGTGTGTAGAGTAACGCTTGCTGAGTGCATTTGCAACGATGGTATTAGAAATGAAGCTGGTCTGAAAAAGAGTGTCAGTGTTAAGACAAGAAAAGGCATGCTGTGTGTGCATTCGGCTTGTAAAAAGAATTCAGGACGAAAGAATGACGAAACTGCTATACAATGCGGAAGTAGAAGGATGTAGAAATTGAGAAACGACCAGGCAATTACCACGATCAAATTGGTCGTGTTTTTACAAAAGGTGATGTCAGGAGCTCTACTAACCAACCAGCTAGCGTGCCTGAACAAGCTTTGAATGTTAAATAATCGAGCAAGATGTTTAATGACCGCGTCTTATCTCAAGTCTCTCTGCCTACCCGGTGGCCTTACCACCTGGACCTGGTGTGAAGATATTTATTGATAGATGATATTGCTATGAACATTATTGCAAAGAATTACATCAACCACTGTCCTACAGTTTTAGATCCGCGCGTATAGAGCGCGCATGCCTTGATCGTTCATGATTTAGCCTCGAAAAGAGCGATTTCGAGTTTCAATTTAAGAAACGTAATTCCAATACTTTAATATTCTACAATACCTGTTGACATTGATGTTTAATGCTGGAAAATGTAAACAACACGTTTCGTAATTATTATGTGTATTCCAACCGGAAGAAATCTCTCTTACGCTTGCAACATTGTTTAACAAATATAGCTGTGCCTTTACCTGAATTATAAAAAAAATAACCTTTGACCGCTCTCCGTACAATTTCATATACTAACTCACGAAACACATTATTTAGGTAAGCGAACAATTAATTGGTCTACAGTTTTCAGATTTTGTTGTCGTCAAAACGTTTTGTTAACAAACGTACAGTCGAGGTTACGAAATTTTACTCAATACCTCGACAATAGAATTGGATTTATGTAGGTGTAAGGGTAACTTCTTCTTCTTAACGTTATACCGTTTCCTAATCCATTAGGATTGGCAGTGTCCACTTTCTAAGCCTAAGAATTTGGCGAAGATACTATTTTTTACATAGAGCCACTGCCGTCAGCACTCCAGAGGGAAAACCAGATCTTTTTCATTATGCGACATGCGAGTTTCCTTTCGATGTTTTCCTTCATCCATTTAGTAGTACATACCCCTCACCAGAATTCAACCTAGGGATCGGATTAAAATTATACTGCATCAAAGATTTGTACGAAACTTTAACCAATTGTAATATAGAAACGAATAGATGTTAAGATACAAATATTAAATTGTATTTTGATATTTCGTTTACGTTTTTCGTGGTAGCCTTCGAAATGTAACCAAGACATTTCGTAAATAGCGCGCGCGGGGCTCGCTTTTTTGTTTTATGTGTCAACCCTAAGGAAACTAGTGATGTTCCGTGCGAAAAGATCGCGAGTTAATTACGCGTTGAAATATAACCGTTAATGTAACAGTTATTTGTTCATTTTGCGATACGCCGGTTAAAACGGTAGTTAGTGGTTTAGTTCTAAAGTGGAGTACTTGGTTGCCATGCCACGAGGCTGTCACGTTGACCCGTTTCCAGCTATTTTATTGGTGTGAAAGCGGTTATTTTCGGTAAAGTTTTCTTCGGATCGCCGATCTTATTGAATCTTAATTTCGTATGAATATAATCCCAAACTTTCATATTACTTTTGCTTTGGGCGTTTTTTTGTAACCTTTCAAGATAATTTACACAAATGCATGTTGAGCTTTTGATGTGTTTTTATTCGAGCCATTGGAATGTCGTTTATGAAACGTATATCTTTACATGTATTTATGTACTACGTTTAGTGCTTAACAAGCGGATTTAAAGCTATTACCGGAGGCTATGGACAATTGCGACACGTGGAGCGGGAGCTAAAGTCGCGCTCCTTCACTTACTTTACTTCACCGTAGCCAAAGAACAACTCTTTGGAAGGTCGTTGTGTTCCTAAGTGAGTGAGGTCACCAGTATGTTCCTAAGGAGTTGCTGTGTTAGCAGCAGAGGTGGCATCGCGCGAGTGATACTTAATGTATTATAAGCATTAATAGGCTACGGAAACCGCTTTACATCAGGTGGGCCGTATGCATGTATGCCTCCAGACATTGTATAAAAAACATAGATCGATAGCGCTTCTAGCATATATTTTTTTATTCCATTGGAACCTCGCGCGCTTTATTGCATTTTTCCATGTATTATATTTTTTAAATAATATTTTATTGTATCTTATTAATTTCTCAAATGTTTCTTTTTCTTTTTATATTCTGCCAGTATTTCAGAAATGACCATTATACCAAACAAGTGTTTGACAAATATAACTTGATTCTGATGTAGTGATGTACTCAAACTAAATTGGTGTCTACGAATGTATGTACATATTTATAATTATCAGTAGCTCGACGGTGGAAGAAAACATCGCGAGGAAACTCGCAATCGTGTCATTAAGTCTCCATAGGTTATTTCGTTCATGGTAATGTGTATGCTATTTCCTCTATTAATGAAGATCTCTCTCGTATATCTGTCTGGAGTAAGTCTCATGGTCTTTTTGTCAACCCTTTAAAGTCGCAAACCATTATTATAGGTAGTACTCGTCGCGTATCTAAAATTGACTGGAATAATACACCTTTTGTTATATTTGACGGCACACCAATAAAGTTCAGCGATAAAGTAAAGAATCTGGGAATAATTGTTGATAACTCTCTATCTTGGTCATCGCAGATTGCAGAAGTTAGTAGGAAATTCTTTGCTGCGTCTGGTTCCCTCAGAAGATTACGAAATTTTCTACTAGTAGACACTAAAATTGCGCTAGCACAATCCTTGCTCCTTCCTATCCTCGACTATGCTGATTCCTGTTACCTTGATATCACCGAAGAGCAATTAAATAAACTTGAGCGCCTTCAAAACTTTTGCATACGGTTCATATTTGGACTTCGTAAATATGACCACGTTTCTGAGTTTCGTTTTCAGCTCAAGTGGCTCCCTATAAGACTTCGTCGCAACTGGCACACCCTTTCGCTTCTTTATTCTATCCTCTTTGATCCTACTACCCCAACCTATTTAAAGGAACGTTTTATCTTTCATAGCGATTCGCATGATCGTACCCTGCGTAAAGCACTGTTACTCCGTCTCAAAACACCACACCACTCCACTGATTTCTACACTAATTCTTTCTCGGTTGAAGCAGTGCGCCTGTGGAATGCTCTGCCTTTCGATATCCGGAATGCTCATTCACTTCAATCCTTCAAACACCTTGTCAAACTTCATTATCTTTCCCTTAACATTACGTAATTAGCATTATTTTCTTGTATTTCACCTCAGTCTCATTTAGTGTGTGTATATTTTATTCAATGTATTAATCAATTTGATAAATTGTGTGTACATGTGTACTTGTTATATATAACATATGTAGTTATGTACGTTTGTGTATTTATTTATATAATTACTTTATTTCCTTTAAGTTATGCTCTGCGCCACCCTACCTTATTACATTTATTATACCTCCTAAGGTTGTCTGGAAGAGATCGCATCGCGATAAGACCGCCGTTGTACTGATACTTTGTTAATGTTCTTTTGTTATGTATTTTTCTTTTGGTGCAATAAAGAGTATTGTATTGTAATGTGTATGCGTGCAATATTTCAGTACAATATATTTTAGTTTTTATACCCAACTTAAGGACCTTACCTCCTGCAAATTACCACCCATATATATCTCCTTAGAAATTCGACTATAATTGTCGACACGTTAAACATCTAGAATGTGAACAAAGTGATCAAGGTCATCAAACTAATCGAATCTATGGTTATAATCAATGTTACTTTCTCTTGTTCTATAAACAATATAACAAACCTATTGTACGTAATCCATGGAATGAATGCGAAAGCTGAATGAACGAACAAATCTTATTGTGTGCTTATTCTGTTGTGATCAAACAATAGCAATATCACTTCCCATTTTAGCTATCGAGATGAGAGCATAAATATCTAGTTTGAAAAGGAGGCTGTGGTAACCGCTGCTGGTGGTGTTAAAAACATTTAGAATAATGATTGTGTGGTACAGAAACTATTTTTCTTAAAAAATAATCCACAACATATCCACATGCCGTACTCTCCTAACATCAACCACTAACATTGCAATCAGCCATGCAATTCTCTAAGCGACTCGTAATGGCTGTGTGCGTCGCTGTGATCACAGATGTCACAGCTTTGACATTGTCTACTGCGATCACGGCTAAATTATTTGATATTCTATAAGGCTGTAAGCGTACGCGAGGCTGTTTGCCTTGTAGAATTCCAATTCCAAACGCAGCCTTGCGGCGCTAGTGTCGCACAACCATGAAAAGCGACACCAAAGAATTGCAATTTTGTGTTCAAGGCTGTAACAGCCGATGTTTCCGAGGATGCAAGGACGTTTGCTCTTACATAATTGCATGGCAGTGAATGAATCAGTTTCAGTGTCCTCAAACTTAAAGAATTTATTTACTTAAAATACATTACATACATAGGTGTTGCAACACATTTAAGAGAGGTAGGGCGCATCAAAGCAGCCCGTCTGGGGAAGTACCTCCGCCTCACAGAAAACCGCAGCCAAATAACATACTTTCATTTTTCATTTTGGCAGTTGACAGATTGATATAATTCCGATTTTCGATTGTTATTTGTTTCGAATGCTATTTGTTTTGAATTCTAACTCAACGTTTAACCGCAGCTATTATTGCTAGATCTTTTAGTTTTCAGAAAAATGTTTTCCATATTATAAAAGGCAACATTTCAAATGTCAAATAATTAAAATCCATGGTTAATAAAACTAAAGAGACTTCTTCCCGCGATTTTGACCAGTGACATTGTTGTTTTACTTGAATTTTTTTTTACAATTCAGTATAAAATTAGTTTTGTGTGACAATTTCGATAGTATTTTGTAACATAAGTGCTAGTGAAATTATACAGTAATGAAAAAACTCAAATATAATACGTTTATGCACTTTTTGGAAAACGTGAATAAGTTCATCAAGAAAACCTTGTAAAAATCACTATCGTTTTACGGGTGGTATTTAAATTGGGTTGATTGGGTCTAGGAACCCTCCCCAAGTATTTTTTCAGCACAGTTCCTGAAGTTGGAACATAGAATTAAGATTTTCAAATGGTTCTAAACTGATGACTTGGCTGTATGGGCTAGATCCCTTTGCCTTCCCCCTCGGGGATAAAAAGAACCAAAAAGACTTCTTCCCGCGCTTTTGACGAGTGACATTGTTGTTTTACTTGAAATGTTTACAATTCAGTATAAAATTAGTTTTGTGTGACAATTTCGATAGTATTTTGTAACATAAGTGCTAGTGAAATTATACAGTAACGAAAAAACTCAAATATAACACGTTTATGCACTTTTTGGAAGACGTGAATAAGTTCTTCAAGAAAACCTTGTAAAAATCACTATCGTTTTACGGGTGATATTTAAATTGGGTCGATTGGGTCTATGTACCCTTCCCAAGTATTTTTTCAGCACAGTTCCTGAAGCTGGAACATAGAATTAAGATTTTCAAATGGTTCTAAATCTGAAAACTTTGACACTGGCATAAAGTAGCAACACTATTGCCATATATATACAAAAAAAAAAACGCGATATGTAGTTCAAAAGAATTTCGATGATCACACATTCTATCTTTAATATTTATAGAAATTAAAAATCTTCATCAAACATCTGTCAAAAAAAATTACAGGTTTTGATAATCGGACAACGGTTTTTATAGAAAAGAAAACATATGTAAATTAAGTTTCTATAAACGCCAAATATGTAAAAAACTATCTGGCATTTAAAACTTCGCATCACCGTTTTCGTCAAATTGAAATTTGAACAGAAAATTCACGAAAATTAGATAGGTTATTCTCCAATGGTTATAAATATATATGATGTAATATAATGCAAATAAAACTATTACTGCAGCTTCACACTAAGTCCCTTCCGTGGTAAGCAGAGAGAACAAATGAAACACCTTCCATATTACCTTCACCTTTGGGCCAAGCTATGGACGATCAAACATCTGCATATTGTAATGATTTATGCGAGGGGATTTTTGTAGGTTTGTTCGGGGTTGTCTAAGGGTGAGTTATCAAAGAGAAGTATGAAGAGGTGTGTAAAGAAGTTTCTACAGTGTCACTAATGTTTGTGATAGCTTAAATTGCAATTAGGTATAGATGACGGCACTGCTTATCATCAGCCAAGTCGTGAGCTTTTTTGAAAACTTAATTCATATAAAGACGTGAAGTAAAACATAAGTACAACAATAATTACAACATACACCCGTGTATTCTCGTTAAACATACCATAATAATAAAGATCTTAATAAAATGGGGTAACGGCAGCCATCTTGGAAAAGCGCCAAGTTGTTAGAATTCAATGCTCTGCGTCCATTTTATGTTAAGCTTCGAAACTCTCAGCTAAATCACTGGGATGACCCAATTCAGTTCGTATTTTGGGAAACAGAAGAGTTCAGGTAATTCTGGTTATTCAAACCGGCTAAATCTGAATGGCAAGTATTTCTAGAATTCAAGCGTAGAGATTAGCGTTTAGTGTTGCAACATTGTGGCTAAGTATTCTACTCGATCGAAACGATCAATATGTGTGGTACGTTTTGTTAGTTCATCTGTCACCGCTATATAAGAAACTTTCAGGCATTAGCTAATTAAAAAGTTAATCAATTAATTAGCAGTTTAATATCATACAGCAGTTTGAACTTTGATGTCCCCAGTGTATATGAATAAAAGTTCCTTTGAAAATTTTAACAATGTTATATGCTAAAAAAATAGGACGTTAGTGGTCATCCTATAGAAGTAAAGCTTCCATGCATTTGCGTGTGTTAGTCTTTATTCTTGGACTGGTATATAAATGGATTAATATTTTGTTTGTTTCTCTACATTTTTTTTATACAACGTCTGGAGTCATGCAAGCATACGGTCCACCTGATGTAAAGCAGTTACCGTAGCCTATTAACGTGTGTAATATATTGAGTATCACTCGCGCGATGCCTCCTCTGCTGCTTACACAGCAACTCCTTAGGAGCTTACTGGTGACCTCACTCACACGAACACAACAACCCACCAGGGAGTTTTAAACTAGATACACACGTCCAAACTTCATCGTGGGCTTTTTCCGGTTCTTAATCCGTTAAAAACAGCAGTGTCCGCTACTAAGCCTAAGGATTTGGCTAATATACTGATTTTGATATGGAGCGACTGCAGTCAGACATCCATAACCCAAAGGTAAAAACTGATATTTCTTAGGTTAGAAAACATGTTTTTGAAGTTAATTTGTTTAATATTTTCCTTCGCCGCCGTGCAAGTGATAATTACAAATCTATACATCTATACAGATAAATAAAATTGGAGTGTCTGTTTGTAATATTAAAATAATCGCTTTTTATTAAATGCATATCGATGTATACACGGTACATATACCAAAATATTTTTTTACAATTTTTGTCTTGTCTGTCTGTTTATTCCGGGTAATCTCTGAAACGGCTGGACCGATTTTAACGGGACTTTCACTGGCAGATAGCTGATGTAATAAGGAGTAACTTAGGCTACTTTTATGTTAGAAATTTTATTCATTTTTATTAATATAAATAAATAATAAAAAAATAACTATTCCGCGCGAACGAAGTCGCGGGCACAGCTAGTGTGTACATAAATTTGAATTTAGTGGCAGGTACATATAATACAATAATAAATAAATACAATAACAAATAATACAATCTACGCTAGGATTCGAACCAGACATCAGTCGGTTAATAGGTTGTTTCGTTATCCACTAGGCTATCACAGTATATAAGTCGTAAATGTATCAAAATCAGGTACATCTATATATATAAAAATGAATGTTTGTCTGTATGTCCTCTATGGACTCAAAAACGGGCAGATTTTGATGAAATTTTCAGGGAATCTTCAGATCAGTCCCGCGGGTGATCCTGTGAAATTTGGTAGCGATCAGATCACTCGTGCGAAGCCGGGGCGAGTAATTAGTATGTAATAAATGTCTGTTAAAATGGCAACGAAGCTGATTAATAGAGAAAAACGATGACAGTGGCATTTCTTTTCATTGTTTACTAAATGGCGGCGAGTCGCCAAATGACGTTAGCGAAGCTTCGCTTCAATGCAGACAAAAACAGACTCACTGACTTTACAAACAAATTCATTAATAATTATGACATCATCATACAATATCTTGCGGTTTTGACCACCATTACAATTACAACATGGTATCATTAATTTAAAATGTGTTGGTTGGTCACAACAGCGATATGTTAGTAAATCTCGGAAAATATATACTTTATCTATCTGTCTATATCTTTACACCAAGTTCCTTGTGAGGTACGCTGAGAGAACTGTAGGCCAACTCTACTTAAAACCTGCAGCCGCACGTTTATGCTTGTCATTTATCATTGGAGTAATGCCAATATATGTATATATTTTATTAAAATTTCCTGCACTACAGCTGTCGTCCAACGATACTGCAACTACGCTGCAATTGTATGTCCTGCAAATGTTCTACTTAACACCTGTCATCTTATATTTCAGTCTAGTGAATTAGATTTGTAACTAAATGTTCACTCCGAAAGTCAAATTAAAAAAAATCAAGCCCATGCCCAATCAGTTGAAAAGAGGAAATCATATATTTCCAAAGACATCTACCAAAACAAAACAAGCATTTTGTAATCGCCTCTTCAGAATATTAATTTCACTTCGCTAAAGTTGGTTATGATTATGACTAACGTTAGCAAAGCTGCAAAATAAAAAAATTCTGCCACCGCGACACAAATCACATGTCAAAACAATTCATCAGAATACGATTATATTGCACGAAACGTTCAGGAGCAGTCAAGGTTTTTGTAACTGGATAGCGTGTCTTTTACTGCAGCGCTGCCGCAACATAGCAACGTCACTGCTGTCAGATCTCTTAACAGAATAACAAAACGATCAATATGTACGCATTCTGACACACGCCGCGCAGCAGTGCAGTTGCGGTTTTTAGTAGATTTGGCCTACTGGTGCCACAAGAATTTAAAAATTAATTAAATTAAATTTTTAACTACTCAAACTATAATTTATATAGAATATATAAATTAAATAAGTTAAAATATGAAGTTCTCTGAGCAAATTAATTAGAAATTCCTTTACATTTGACATCACCTTGTGTTAAAATCCTATGGAGTTGTGGTCTTCGTACAGAAACAAGAAGTTTCCAGCTATTCGTTTATGTGTTCGTCATTATTATTAGATAGGTAATTAAACATTTTAGTTCCATTATCACGCTTTTATTGCTCATGTAAATGACCTATAATATAAAAAGTGCAAGGAATAGAATTTCAATTGCTTCTAATTTATGTATCGAATATAACTTAAGAATACTATCATATCATCGAGCTGGTTTAATGGACGTCTGTGGGAGACACAGGGTCTCCTTGATGGCTTAAGTGCTGTAAGTCTATCTAGTTTGGGATCGATTTACTTGTCTTAATAAATCATTGGCCACACAACTTAGTTTTCCAATTACATTTTTGTTTGTATTCTGTACGGCATATGTTCCACAGAGTAATAGGGAAAGTAAATCATTTAAATAGCTCTAACCGATACATTTGTACACAAATTTTAGATAAATTAGTACGTTGCAAAGTATACCTAGCCAATACATATGGTAATAACATCAATATTACCCTAGAAATGTGTAACGGTTATGAATAAGGAATACAACGCTGATGACAAAGGATATATTTACCTAAATGTAGTCTATGAGACGTATTAGCAATCCTTCACTGAGCTAAACGGCTTCAAACGGACAAATTATACTTGTAAATCGGCTTCTATCTAAACGCCGTCAATATATTTAATCCGAGCTAAACAGATAGCCGTTAGTTTTCACACGGAGTTGTTTGTTTTACTGGCCAGTTATGAATTACGGTAGAAATGCGTATCTGCCATTTTGCAAACAATATAAAATAAGAAAATGGTTTGAGATAATTGGTCCCAAGACGGCGCAATAAGAAATAAATATTTCGATATATACCCCTTTGAAACAGAATTGATTGAAATATTCTACAAATTTAAAGGGATAGAATAATTGAAATTATAGTGATATGATGCAATGCATGCGTATAGGGACGCATAAAGACGCATGCAGTCTAATTTGTGCTATGTTGTAGATGTCAAACACAAAAAAATATTCACATTGTTAGATCATACTGCTATCCACATGAAACTCAATTCATCATCATTACAATTTCAACCTGTATTCATCCTTTGCTGAATAAGCCCTCCGCTCTAGAGCTGTTCTGACCACCTGCATCTATCGACTGCAGCTCCTGACATTCTCTTGAGCATGGCGTTCCATATAGTAGGTAGCCGTCACACACATTGCGTGTTGTTTCCCAGTGGTTCTCGGTTCTACAAGCTTTGTATACGGTCCTTGCCATTTCAAAAAGTTACCTTAATTCTCCTTATTCCTGAGTTTATTACGCAGTAAAACCCCGAGAAACACAATCTTCTGACTGTTGGTTATTTGTATAGACTACATTCATTTCTTTGTGTGCAGTAAACATTAGATAATCCTTTTGTAGGTGGCTAGAAGTGAACGACAGCCATAAAAAGCCGTTAAGTACGAATCCTACGTGCGCACCGAGGGTTTAGTAAAAAATATTTTCTCAAATTATGTAAATAGACAATTTTTTTTTGTAATGTAACTATAAATTTACGGTTTTCGGATATTTTTCTTTACTTGTGCTACATGACATTGCTTCTTACCAAATTTCACGATTCTAGGTCAACGAAGTACCCTATATGTTTTGATTCCCTTGCGAGTGTCAAAATATGCGCATAAAAGAGGTAAAAGCAGCCGTGACTTTTGATTGCGTTGGCTTAGAAGTTTGAACTGTTCAAAGAGATTGCAGACCTGAATATTTGATATTAACTTCAGCTTGATAGCTCTACCCGTCCCTGAGAAAAAGTGTCTTGACAGGCGTAGGTACAGACAGACGGACAGACAGACACATGGACAACGAAGTTACGGTTACGGGGTACGGAACCCTTAAAATGACAAAGACTTACAGTTACGCGCCGTATTACTACTTGCGTTAGGTCAGTTACTAGGTTTTTTGCCGGGGGCCTGGTTTAAGACGAGTTACCTAACGAACTAGTATGGGGCAATGTTAGACATAATCTAGCCTAGATATTCTAATTTGCATACGGCTCGAAAGCTTTTGATTTATCGTCTACTCAGGTTTTGTGTTGCGTCACTATAATGTGTTAGTGATAATATTGAAATATGATTTTAAGGCCAGTTTTGCATAATAGACAAGTGACATGATAAGCTTGGATAAGACTACACGGGATTTGTGTTATAAGTTGTTTATATATCAGGAATAATGACCTATGGAGAGCCGACGAGGTCGATATTACGTAGTAACTCATTTCACCGTTACGGATTGAGGGGAAAAGTAGAACGCGCATTTCTTATTGGCTAGTTCGCGGGTCAGCCTCGCGGTACTTATCGGCTTATTGGTTAAAATATTCTCCCATTGGTCAGTAGACTCGAATCGCTGATATATTTAGACGCTAAAATACAACGATTTTTGTGGGTGCGGGGTGTCTTTGTGCTCGGTCAAGTGGTGTATTGGTTCGTGAGACCAAATGTGTGAATAGGGAACACGGCAATATATTTATTTTTTTATTTATTACGTGCCGTATGGAAACAAATGAAAAAAATTTAATGACTTTTTAATGAAAATGACTTTAATGAAGTTAATGCATATTTACACAGGTGCGTTACCGGCGTCGATTTCATTGAAGTCAATTCCCGTTATTTATAACTTTATAGTTTTAAAGAATATATACAATGAATATAAATACACATGAAAGATCTAAAGCAGTACGTAAACGAAACAATTGTAAAAAAATGTTGTTTTTTTTTTAAATATTTGTTTAACTAATCACAAAATCTTCATCAAATTTATATGTGACCGAATTCGGATATACGGTAAGGGAACACAGTTTCATCATTCCATCTATCTGTATATCTCACTACAAGCCCCTTGCTGTGTGGGCGGAGAGAACCGAGAGTCACACGACTCTGTCCTTACACACTTGTGGCTTCCTCAATATTCATAGGTCTTACACACACACACATACACACACACACACAGAGAGAGAGAGAGAGAGAGAGAGAGAAGGTAAATGAAATCTCCTCCTTGATGTCGGTACTTTTTACCGCGTCCACTTTTGGCGTAAGACTAGCTGTACCCGCGACTTCGTCCGCGCAGAATAGTTATTTTTTATTATTTATTTATATTAATAAAAAGAAATAAAATTTCTAAAATAAAAGTAGCCTAAGTTACTCCTTATTACATCAGCTATCTGCCAGTGAAAGCCCCGTCAAAATCGGTCCAGCCGTTTCAGAGATTAGCCGGAACAAACAGCCAGACAGACAAAAATTGTAAAAAAAAATATTTTGGTATATGCACCGTGTATACATCCATATGCATTTAGTAAAAATCGATTATTTTAATATTACAAACAGACACTCCAATTTTATTTATCTGTATAGATAGTAATATTACGGTATATAAAATATTTGTATCTACTAATGCTAAACTAACTCTCACTCATCTCACTGTAGGGATACAAGTCTCCCTGCAATCGACTGGGTTTAGAGCATACTCCACTGCGGATTGGCGGAGGTCAGTGTTTTCAAGCCGTCCGAAGGCCATGCACTTAGCTTAACGACTATCATCAATCGACAGCAGCCGGGTGCGTTTGCTTAACGTGCCTTGAGGCACGGAGAAGCTCGAGAAGTATAAACCCATCTATTGACATACTGCGGTCGATGTTGCTTAACCCACGTGTTCGGTCAGAATGGCAGAAGGCCATCGAGCTCTCATTTATACTACTACTGAATTATTTCCTTATTGAAACAGACTACGGAGTATAGTCTGTTAAACCAAAAATGAGGAATACAGAGAAAAAAGACCAGTGTTATCAAACATTTGTGTTGAAAATGCTATTTAGTTGAAAACCAGTTGAGAATGCGCAAGCTTGCATTGCCAGAGGAACAGCTGGCTGGTCAATTATATAATAATTCAAAATGATTATTTTTTGTTTTTTTGTCGGTCATTTTGACCATGTTCCTTAAGAGATAGGAACGGTGTTCCTAAACATTACTATTCTACTTTTTTATGCTGAATCCGAATCTGAAGTCAAAATTCGAATATTCGAAAAAAACGCACACACAGACAAACCCACAGACAAACATATAGATTTCATATAGGAAGTGTTCCTGAAAAGACCAGTGTTATCAAACATTTGTGTTGAAACTGCTATTTAGTAGAAAAACATGAAAGCATTTTAATCCTAAAGAAAATATCTCCCTTAGAAAACGAATCGCCGTAACTAATCTACGATGTCACGTATATAATAATAATATAATAATTTATTTCATACATAACAACAGCACATTATAACTATATAAATTATTCACATACAGTACTAAAACAGTAATAATACAGCACAGCTAAGCGCACGTCAAGCATAACACTTTGACCCTTATGCTGTTCTTATGCAGCATACAATAAGCGTTACAAACACACTTCGAGCATAAAGCATGACCTGCTTCCAGCCGTGCTACAAGGACTACGAAATACGATGTAGTTATAGTTATTTAATACGGTGTGTGGCATCTGAACTAGTATTATGAAAATACTGTATCTCAAATGGCACAATCCTTCCCAGGTGTAACATACAGAGAGAACTTGCTAGTATATAGTACAATGAACATAAAATTTAAATTAAGGCTTAAAAATTATGCATCCGCTTAGTCTGAGAGTAGTGCACAACCAATATCAACAAACAAAACAATTGCAGCATCAATAATAAGTCCGTGTCAACAACAAGCATTCCACAAAAATGAAAAGGAAATATTTATCTCCAATAAGAATAATAATTAATAAATACTCATCAAAAGTTTCTCAGTTTCGTCGTAGGAAAGATTTTGAAGCCATTCAGATGTTTTTGCTTTGGAATTGTATTTGGAATAAGAATGAATTTTTAATATCACGTATATCACGGGGAAGTAATTAAAATATACGGATGAGATCAGATAGATTTTAAAATTTTGTTTTACGTTAGCAAGTTATATTACCCCCGATAGGTTCCATATAAATTTGGCGAAGTTTTCTTTCTGATGCTTTAGGCGTTTGATGGGTCCCATTCAATTTATTAAAATTATTTCATTGTATTTTTTATACAACGTCGGAAGACATAGAAGCATACGGCCCGCCTGATGTAAAGTAGTTATCGTAGCCTATCAAATACAGAAAGTATTTACCGCGCCTCAATCAATCGCAAGTATAACTTTACGTTAAGTAATGTAAAGTTGTTACCGTAGTCTATGAAAAGTTGTCATACAGGAAGTATAGTTCGCACGCGTCCTCCCCTTCTTCTAATATTGCAACTCCTCAGGAGCTTACTGGTAACGTCACTCACTCGCAGAAACACAATAAACCGCCAATTCTTTGTTATTTAGTTGCGGTTTTCCATAAGGTGGGAAGAACTTATCCAGTCGGACTTTGATGCGCCCTACATATCTTAAAGAACACCCAGACGGCTATCGTAGCCTGATGTAAAGTGGTTACCGTAGCTTATTAGCGCTTGTAATACATTAAGTATCACTCGCGCGATGCCTCCTCTGCTGCTAACACAGCAACTTCTTAGGAGCTTATCTCACTTACACGCAGGAACACCTAAACCCTCTAGGGAGTTATTATTTGGCTGCGGTTTTCTGTGAGGTGGAGGTACTTCCCCAGACGGGCTGTTTTGTTGCGCCCTACCTCTCTTAAGACAAACGGACATGTTTATGTTTGTCTTCGGAATCGAACCCACGACCATTGGTCAAAGTCAAAGTCGCGTCATTCACGACTGTACCACCGAGTTGGTCAAAGTGCAACTAGCTTTGAATCCGAAAAGAGTTCATAGTCACTAACGGCTCAAGTACTTCATTAAGAAGAATTTGCATCATCTGATTTTGGCGAGCTATCGGCTCTCAAATTCTTTTTTTTTTCTTGTATACTACGTAGCTAGATATGTGGTATACGAAAATAATGCATCAACTGTTATTTTACTTTAAGAAATGTGGCAATACCAACCTCAGCAAATAAAGGTTAACCAATCAATTATTTATTGATTTGACTAAATGTCGAAGAAGTCGCGACCATTAGTTTGCATAACAGGGGATACCAATGGTGTCAACACGTTAATCTCGGTCAAGGATAATGATAATTCTCCAATTTGCCATTTTACAAGATGGCAAATTGGATTATTGCCACGCCCAAACAAGTTGTTGCTGGAATGGATACCGTGCAAGCTGAGAATTGATGTCCGTGGGAAACTTTCACATCAAAGACCCTTTTTTTATACCACTAAGGTGGCAATCAAGCATACGGCCTGCCTGATGGTAAACAGTCACCGTAGCCTATGGACATTTGTAACACCAGGGGTGTCACTCATGCGTTGCCGACCCTCTAAAAACCTCTTCACGCATTTCTTGAAGAACTCCATGCTGTAGTCCCTTGGAAAAACCGCGGCTGGGAGCTCATTCCATAGCCTGAGAGTTCTCGGAAGAAAACTTCTCTGGAACCACACAGTACGTGATCATTGCGGTTCCAGTGTGTGAGGATGAACTCCCCGCCGTCGGCGAGCGGTGTGGTTATAAAAAGTAGCTATCGGCATCATTTCGAACAACTCTTCAGAACACACCCCGTTGTACAATCGGTAGAACACACAAAGGGAGGCAAATTCTCGCCTTAAACTTAAGGGTTCAATACCGTGTGTAAGCTTAGGATTGTCGACAATTCTCACAGCTCGTCTCTGAATCGAATCACATGGTCCAAGCTGTTATCCAGGTGCTCCCGCCCAAAGGTGACTGCAGTACTCCAAGTGCGGTCTGACTTGAGACTTATATAACATAAGTCTTTGCCCCGCACTGAAGTACTGCTTTGCTCTGTTGAGCACACCAAGTTTTTTGGACGCCAGCTTGAGATTCTCCTCCAGGTGATTTCGATATTGCACATCACTGGAGATCTCGACGCCAAGCATCCTAATACTTTTGGTGACGGTAAGAGGTGTGTTCTGAAATTTAGGAACCACAGCAAATGGAGTTTTCTTAGCGGTGAACACGCAAACTTGTGTCTTCTTGGGGTTGAATTCGACCAAGTTAGGCCGCCCCCAGTACATACTTTAGCTTTAAATGTAGCAAAGTATTTAAGAGTCAATGGTAAGAAACACTTACGTGTTAATCGGCCTAGTGGCCAATAGGTCCCCGGTTCGAATCCTGTACCTCCATGTACCACTAAATTCGTGTTTTCGGATTCATGTAGACATTTGTAATTATCACTTGCTCGGCGTCAAAGGAAAACGTCGTGAGGAAACCCACACGTTCAAGAAATTATGTTTCCAATGCCATTTGACCTTACAACCCAGAGGTAAAACCAGATCATTCTTAGTGATCTGGTTTTACCTCTGGGTTGTGGAGGTCTGACAGCAGTCGCTCCATGTAAAAATCAGTGTCATCGCTTAATCCTTCGGCTTAGGTAGCGGACCCCGCCAATCCTAATGGATTAGGAAAATGGGCCAACGCTATGAAGAAGAAACTTTCCTTTATGCGTTCTAACAATTGTATTCCTTCTGTAACCGCACCGATCGCCGTCAGCGAGGAATTCATCCTCATAGGTACACAATAACCGTGATGGTCGCGTACGGTGGTTTCTTCTGGGAACTATGTTTTTCGATAGGGATTTCGCTTGAGGCTCTACGAAAGAGTCGTGATGAGGTTTTTGGAATGCTTTGCAGCATCCGTGGTCGCAGGAAGACTAAGACCTTAGTCTTCCTACGACCACGGATGCTGCAAAGCATTCGAAACGTCAGGTTCAACAAAATAAATAAAACACGCGATACCAATGTATAACAATCGCGAAAACCTAAGACAATACTAGGTTTTTAGAAGGTCGGCAACGCACGAGTGATGCCCCTGATGTTGCAAGTGTATGGTAACTGCTAACCATTAGGCAGGCCGTATGCTTATTTGCCACCTTCGTGATGTACGTAATCATAAAAAATACAACCAATATCAACTCAAAAGTTTGGTTTGCCCGGGAATCGACACTGCGAGCTATCGTGTCAAAATACTCGTAGCAATAACTGTACCTTCGGGCGGGAATGTATGTAACCCAAAAAATGGTCCCTGCACGAAGAGCTATACTAACGAGCTCGGTGGTGCACTGCTACTTTGAGATCAACGCTCGTGGGTTCGATTCCCACACACGACAAACCTGTCAGTTTTCTAGGTATCATAAGTATGCAATAAATATACAAAAAAAAATGTATTTACGAATGTTTATCAGTCGTCCAGTACCCATAACACAAGCTTCGCATACTTTGGGGCACGATGGCGCTGTGTTATTTGTCCGACATTATTTATTATATATGAACACTAATTCAAAAAGAGGTTACCATCACAATCGAACAGAACAGCTACGTTATCACGACGCTTGGCTCACGACCGGCCGACATGCGATTGTCTTGCCAACCGGCCGGGTTCAAGTTCGATGCCGGTCACGTGCCAATGCCAAGGTGAGCGCACTAACATGAATGATTGCATTTTTTCAACGCACTCTTCCTTGCAATATTTAGTAGGTTTACAACAGAGATTTTCAATAATTTTTTTCTCTTTCTCTGCCTGTTGGTTCGTACATGTAAAAAGATTTTTTTTATACTACAAGCATACGGCCCACCTGTTGTAAAGCGGGCACCGTAGCCTATTAACGCTTGTAATATATTCACTAGCGCGATGCCTCCTCTGCTGCTTACACAGCAACTCTTTGGGAGCTTACTGGTGACCTCATTCACAGGTAGGAACACAACAACCCTCTAGGGAGTTGTTATTTGGCTGCGGTTTTCTGTGAGGTGGAGGTACTTCCCCAGGCGGGCTGCTTTATTGCGCCCTACCTCTCTTAAAATGAAAGAATGCAGGATGAATGGTGAAACAGATATACAAAGTGGAAACTGTTCGTGTTTTATCAGAAGGTGAGAAACTCGTCTAAACACAACAAAGGATCAGGTGTCTATAACTTGGCTGCGGTTTGTGATGAGGCACTACCCCAGACTGACTGCTTTGATGCGTCCTACCCATTAAAGAAATGATCTATGGTGAACCAATGAAAATAATTTTGCATAGCAACTCAAATCACTGCGCAGTTTTTATTGGCTAGCTCGCATATCAACATCGCGGCATTGATCGGCTGCCTTATTGATAAAAATATCCCATTGGTCAGTATGGAAGCAGCATAGGACCGATCGCTGTGGAAGTCTATGAGGCAGGCCTATGTTGGACGTCTTTTGGCTAATATGATGATGATGATTGGTTAGTAGCCGCGAATCGCTGAGATCTATCTATCTATAACTTCACGCCAAACCCCTTGCGCGGTAGGCAGAGAAATCCGAGCGCCACGTGACTCGATCCTTACATATCTCACTCGCTTCTTTAACATTAATTGCTCTTCTCATGCACGTTCGCCGGTTTCTAGAGCTCCTGACATCACCTTCTGATAGAACACGACCAATTTGGTCATGATAGGTAAGTCTTAGCCTTCCTCGGCTCTTACATCTTTCCACTTTTGCATTGTATATCTGCTTCGTCATTCTTTCATCCTGCATTATTTCTACATGTCTGAACCAACGGAGCATGCCTCTTATTATTTTAACACCGACACTCTCTTTCAGACCAACTCTGTTTCTAACATCGTCATTGCGAATATGGTCTACAAGCCTTACGCAACAAATTTTGCGCAGCGCTCGCATTTCGACCGCATTTATTCTACTTTCATGCTTGCATCTTTCTGCCATACCCAGCTCTCGCTTCCATAAGTTAGCGTTGGGACCAGCACTGCATTGTGCATAGCGAATTGTGCCTTTTGCCAAGAAGTTTTCCCAACGCTCCATCACGCTATTTCCAGCACTCACTCGTCTTTCGACATCTGCGGTGTACCTTCCATCCCTGCTGAAAGCGCATCCACTTGTTCCAATACTTCATCATCAACCGTAATCCTTACATTAGTTCTGGATTCTTCTCTTTCAAATACCATTATCTTTGTTTTCTTCGCATTCAGTAGTACCTAAGCCTTTCTCCAAACATTCGTCTTTCATCATTGTGACCAGTGTTTGCATTTGCATCGCTGAGATATGCGCTAAAACACCAATCCAGTAGTTTACTGGTTTGTGGTCCTACCTCTCTTAAAATATTACATCCACATTTCCAAGTCGGTTAAGGAGACAATCTCAGCAGTTTCAGGCCTTATCACACATTCACCTTTTTTATCGCATTGCATTTATTGCAGTGTTATCATATAGTATTACACAATTGTTTGTGTTGCTACGCTACATTGAACTTGACCTTCACCTTACGAAAAGAATTGCATCAGTATTTTTATATTCAAAGTCAAAGTCTTTTTATTCCGTAAAAATGGCTACATTTGTTTGGAATCGTCAAAATTTTTTTCCCTACCGTGCAGTTTATGACTAGGTGAGCACTGATAAAAATACTGCCAAAAAACTCAGGCATCCCTCTTTTGGTATCCAAACAAATTTACATATTTTATTAATTACATTATAATTGGATCGACTCACTCCCAGGCATTTTTATCATTAATATAGTCAGATACTTTATAATATGCCCTGCTACACAATTTGGCTTTAATAGTGGTTTTAAATTTGTTTATTGACAATTCTCTTATATTGCTGGGAAGTTTGTTATAGAATATATTGTATATAGTTATGGCAAGCATGCGCATGAGGTCTATATACCGAGATCCGTAGCCTATCATCATTTCAGCTGAAGGACATCCATTGCTGAGCATAGGCCTTCCCCTTAGACTTCCACAATGATCGGTGATAGGCATCCTGGGATCTTCAGCAGATCATCGTTTTATCGAGTGGGAAGTCGTACTACTCTGCGTTTACCGGTTCGTGGTCGCCATTGTGAAATCTTCCGGCCCCGGCGGCATCGGTTCTTCAAGCTATTTGGCCTGCCCACCACCATTTCACTGTTTATATCAAGTGTAATTCTGATAACAATACAGTAAAACACGCTGCTATGATGGTGGAGGTCTAAGGTAGTCATTGGAACTCCTCAACGTCTGCACAATGTTAATAGTAAAACGCCCCTTGGGTATACCTATCTTGAGCATCGCCATTGTAGGGAAATTTAGGTCGTCTATTTCGGCTGTTGTCGATAGATGACCGTAGTTGAGCAGCATAGCGGAGTATGCTCTGAACCCCTGTAGTGGGATGAGATAGCCAATCATGGAATAAGTATAATCACCTTATTCTCTGTTTGGCTATTGTCGACTTTAACTTTTAGGGAGACTTTGTACAAACGTCCTCTGCGTGGGTACCTCTGTCTCACCTATTTCTACCGCCGAGCAGCTATATATTTATATAGCTGTTCCGGTTTGAAGGTTGAGATATGGCAGAGAAATTACTGGGTACTGTGACGAAACATCCTTAGGTCACAAGATTGGCAGTGCGCGAGTAACATCCCCGTGGTGTTGCGAGCGTCAATAGGCTTCGATGAACCTTAAAATCTGATGCGGGCCGCAAGCTTGCATGCCAATCTACTCGTAGTTACCTAATATTCTTTACTACATATATTGTTAAAATAATACGTAAGATGAGGTGTAAAACGGCCGAGTCGTGTGGTGTTTAATGTGTCTACCCCGCAAGGAACTTAGAGTGAACATATAAATAGGTACAAAAATTTGTGTTTTTTTTCTTTATATACCGTCGGGAGGTATACAAGCATACGGGCCACCTGATAGGCACCTATAACCATCCTAACGGATTTGCTTGATCTCTTGAGTCCTACAATAAATGATTTAATACATCTGACATCCCATCTAGGAGAATTAACAAAACAACAAGATACCCAGAATACGTTCTCAATGATGTTTTAACTCATCAGCTATCGGCAGACGGCTAAGTCCAAAGTCTAGAATCTTGAAATGTTGCCAGGTTCCTGGACTAACGTACATTTCTAAAAATGATACAAAACTCTCATGATTTTTAGGGTTCCGTACCTGAAATAGCTCACATGTCAAAAGCCGTTATTTGACAGCAACATTAACACTGTTGTCAATGTTTCTATAACTTCTCGCCAAATCCCTTCCAGGGTAGGATAAGAACACAGAGCGCCACATGACTCGGTCCTTACATACATCACTCGCGTTTTTTAGGGTTTCGTACCCAAAGGGTAAAACGGAACCCTATTACTGAGGCTCCGCTGTCCGTCCGTCCGTCTGTCCGTCTGTCTGTCACCAGGCTGTATCTCATGAACCGTGATAGTTAAACAGTTGAAATCACAGATGATGTATTTCTGTTGGCGCTATAACAACAAATACTAAAAAATAGAATAAAATAAATATTAGAGGGGGCTCCCATACAACAAACGTGATTTTTTTGCTCATTTTTGCTCGATATTGATAACGGCAACAGGTAGACGCTTGAAATATTCACAGAATATTTAGTTGTATATTCACTTTAAGAATAAATAATTAAATTAAAATAAACAACAAGCGCGTAAAATTAAAATAAACAACAAACCCTTCGTGCGCGAGTCCGACTCGCACTTGGCCGATTTTTGATATTACAGGCATCCGTCAAATGCCGCTTATTATCAGATTGTTTCTATTTGTCAATATGGTACCTGTTTCTTTACCAAATATCACTACGACGAGATCGATGCGCAGTGGTTAGTGACGCTACTTTACTTATCAACCCTCGTGGATTCGATTTCCACACTGGATAAATATTTTTATGCGTCAATATGTCATTAGTCTTGGCCTGGAAGTTTTAAAGAGAGGTAGGAAACATCAAATCAGCACGACGTGGGAAGTAGCGCCGCCTCACAGAAAACCGCAGAGAAATAAGAACTTTCTTGAGGGCTGTTGTGTTCTCGCCAGTGATTGGAGTTACCAATAAGCTTCTAAGGAGTTCCAGTGTTAGCAGCATAGCATAACAACAATACTTAGCTGTAATGTCTCCCGACGTTATATGAGAAAATGAATATAACAAAAGGAGACACAGACGGACATAGTCTTTCTTTCTTTCCTAATTTATGCTACACTCTAGGCAACTGCTCGCGGCTTCGCCTATATGGAATTTCCTTATTCTAAATGTTAGTCATCTATATTGATCACCTAGCTCCAGACTACTTCTGTACTAAATTTCTTTATCGTCCGTTTAGGGGTTTTCTCGTAAAAAGTAAAAGTCAAATGTGAGCGTTTGCGCAAAATTTTTTGGCGTAACGCTCGAAGCTCGTATTCGTAAGGATGATGTTAGAAACAGAGTTGGTCTGAAAGGGAGCGTCGGTGTTGAAATAAAAAGTGGCGTGCTCCGTTGGTTCGCACATGTAGAAAGAATGGATGGGTTTATCTATCTCGAGCTTCTCCATTCTTCGGCGGGGTACGTTAAGCTGTCGGGTCCGGCCATGCAATTCTGTAAGAGCAAACATACTTACATCCTCGGAAACATCGGCTGTTACAGCCTTGAACACAAAATTGCAATTCTTTGGTGTCGCTTTTCATGGTTGTGCGACACTAGCGCCGCAAGGCTGCGTTTGGAATTGGAATTCTACAAGGCAAACAGCCTCGCGTACGCTTACAGCCTTATAGAATACCAAATAATTTAGCCGTGATCGCAGTAGACGATGTCAAAGCTGTGACATCTGTGATCACAGCGACGCACACAGCCATTACGAATCGCTTAGAGAATTGCATGGCGGCTCGTGTCGATAGATGACAGTTGTTTACCTAAGTCGGTGGCTTTGGTGTGGGTTGAAAACACTGGTCTCCGGCAATCCGCAGTTAAGTAGCGTGGTGGAGTATACTCTAAACCCTTTCGGTTGAAGGGAGACCCATGTCTCTGCCATGTGATGAGTTAGGATTGTTGTAAGTTATATTGTTCTGGATTCAAATTACGGAACCCTATAACGACCGGAACGTATTCTACACGATTCGCGTATTACTTAGCGTAAAGATATAGATAGAAATATTTATACTCCATTCCAATTACGAACTCCCATAATGACTCTCTTACGAACTTTTCATATATAAATAAACAAACTGTCTTTGTTTATGATAGTAAATCACTATTACAGAATTTATTATGATATGCTTTGTTTATATTTGTTTGAGTTATAGTTTTATAATAGGATTAATGATATAACACTAATTTTTATTCATTGGAATGGAGTGACTCAAATCTACAATACTCGTCAATTTAGTTTTCTTTAGTTTATGTATTGTAATTTTAACTGACTATAATTACGATTGACTATTAGAGAACGCAATTGGTAAAAACATCAAGGGATGAAATTTGATATAAGTAAGCATCTGCTGAATTATTTCCAGGCGCTTTACGTATTCATCCCAAAAGTATTTTTGATACTCTATTTGCCGACAAACACTATTGCACAACAATACATACAAATTACTATAAAATATTTCTTGGTTTTAGAAAGTCTATTTGTCTGCTTACACAATTTACCGTTACTAAATAAATAATAAATAAATAAATATTGTCGGTCAAATTACACAGCGCCACCTAGCCCCAGAGTAAGCGAAGCTTGTTATGGGTACTGGACAACTGATAAACATACGTAAATACATTTTTTTTGTAAATACATACTTATTATACATAGAAAATACCCAGACCAAGACAAACAGACATGTTCATGCACACAAATGTTTGTATTGTGTGGGAATCGAACCCACGAGCGTTATTGGTAAAGTAGCGTAACAGCGCGTTTCACCACTGCGCCACCGAGCTCGACTAAGAATTAATGAACTTGAATACTCCTGTTAAGAGTCCATCCACAGCAACCCTTACCCATCCCACGACATGGATTCCAGTCTCCCTTCAACTAAATGGTTTTAGAACGTACTCCGCCGTTGTTAAACTTTTTTTTTTATACTACGTCGGGAGGCATACAAGCATACGGCCCACCTTATGTGAAGCGGGTACCGTAGTCTATTAACGCTTGCGATATATTAAGTATCATTCGCGCGATGCCTCCTCTGCTGCTTAAACACCAACTCCTTAGGAGCTTGCTGGTGACCTCACTCACACGCAGGAACACAACAATCCCCTAGGGAGTTGTTATTTGGCTGCGGTTTTCTTTGAGGTGGAGGTTCTTCCCCAGATGGGTTGCTTTGATGCGCCCTACCTCTCTTAAAACATCCAAGACAAACAGACATGTTCAGGCACGCAAACGTTTGCCTTGTGTGGGAATCGAACCCACGAGCGTTGGTGTCAAAGTCGCGTCATTCACGACTGAGCCACCGAGCTCGTCAAAAAAGGCTGCGGTGGCTGCTTAACTAATAAATAATGATTAAAATTCATTTTTAATATTAATGAGAGTGCTAGTTTTTAACAGGACGTTTTATTTGCAAATAACTTGTTCTGGTATAGTTCTTCCCATAAATTATTAAATTATAAATTGGACACATTATAAATACGGAAAACTGTTAAATATAGTGACTATAAAACCATAGGCAACTTATAACAGCTGCTGGGTCATTGACTCAAGAAATTATGAGGCGGAAAATGACCAAAGATCTTTCGGTTCACGCTTAAGCGCATGTTTCTAATGTCTTCCTCAGTCCCGTAATATTAAAAGTTGTCATATCTTATATAAATATTAGGTTAACCTCATCGTTTACGACTTTTGGATCTTTGAGTTGAGTTCATATATCATAAATTAAGCGCTTGTCATATAACCCTTCGCTTGGCTTAGAGGAATAATAACTGTCGAACGACAATCGTATTTCCTCTATTAACTAGGCCAGTATATTAAGACACCAGTATATTTTCAAGCTTAAGGGAGACTTCACAAAACATTAGTAACAGTCTGACACCGACCTGAGTCATCGCCTTTATGTGAGCGTTCTACGACAAATCATGAATTCGAGCAAACAGCACATCATGTTCTCTGGGAGTGCGATCTCTGGCAACGGGAGCGGGACGATATGTTAAATTCCTTGCGTGTCACATCCGGGGTAGTATACTATTCTGATTTGGTGGCAACAAGGGAGAACTACCAGGCGTTTAGGCGGTTCTGCAATCTATATTATTGGAATCGATGTGTTAGGTAACAACTCACAGTTTAGGTCCCAATAGTGTTAGATATTTGATTATCCGTGGTGCGCGGCAGTTGAGCTTCACTTGACTAGTCATCTCTTTGAGGTTTTAAATGCCTTATTTGTCATATTGCTGTCTCTCACTTTGCCAAGAGGGGAAGTCAATTCCAAAACTTCCTACTCCTACAAATTTCTTCTGATTAAATTCGTTTGTGAGTTCCAAGGCAGCTGTAGTTTAACCCCCGGGACGGCAATGGACTTCACTGTTCATTGCCTTTTTTGTGGTCGCCGCTGTTAATTCTGGCTACACAGGAGACACAGTGCTGGGCCTGACACCGACCTGAAATAGCTCACATGTCAAAAGCCGTTATTTGACAGCAACATTAACACTGTTGTCAATCTTTCTAGAACTTCCCGCCAAATCCCTTCCGGGTTAGGAAAAGAACACCGAGCGCCACATGACTCGGTCCTTACATACATCACTCGCGTTTTTTAGGGTTTCGTACCCAAAGGGTAAAACGGAACCCTATTACTGAGACTTCGCTGTCCGTCCGTCCGTCCGTCTGTCACCAGGCTGTATCTCACGAACCGTGATAGTCAGACAGTTGAAATTTTTATTTCTGTTGCCGCTATAACAACAAATACTAAAAAATAGAATAACATAAATATTTAAGGTGGCTCCCATACAACAAACGTGATTTTTTTGCTCGTTTTTGCTCGATATTGATAACGGCAACAGGTAGACGCTTTAAATATTCACAGAATATTTAGTTATATATTCACTTTAAGAATAAATAATTAGATTAAAATAAAACAAATATTTAAGGGGGGCTCCCATACAACAAACGTGATTTTTTTTGCCGTTTTTATAGATAGTGGTACGGAACCCTTCGTGCGCGAGTCCGACTCGCACTTGGCCGATTTTTAACATTATTTGCTCTTCTCATTCACGCTCGCCGGTTTCTAAGGCTCCTGACATTACCTTCTGATAAAACACCAGCAATTTAGTCATGGTAGGTAAGTCTTGGTCTTCCTCATCTCCTACATCCTTCTACTTTTGCGTTATATACTCGTATAAATGTTTTGTCATTCTTTCCTCCTGTATTTTTTTAGGGTTCCGTACCTCAAATCACTTGGTTGTCCATCTGTCTGTCTGTCTATCAAAAAACGATTGCTGTAATTAATATTAAATACTCAGGTCTGCAATCCCTTCGAGCAGTGAAAAAAAAACAAACGTCTAAGTCAACGCAATCAAAAGATACGGCTGTTTATGCCTCGTTTATGCGCATATTTTGACACTCGCAAGGGAATTAAAACCTATAGGGTACTTCCCGTTGACCTAGAATCATGAAATTTGATAATAAACAGTGTCATGTAACACAAATAAAGGAAAATATCCGAAAACCGTAAATTGCAGATCACAAAAAAATATTTTGCGAAACTAATTTTTTACGGAACACTCGCGTGCGTGAGTCGCGTAAGTTTTGTCAAATGAACAAGTAAGGAGCAATACAGAAAAGATGTATCTTTCTAGCGAGTTTCAATTTAAAATGATCATAGTCTACTTCTGTAACTTATAGACGCTTGCAGTATATATATGCTTGCACAAGCAGTATAACTCGCGGGTTGCTACTACGCTGCTAAGGCAGCACCTCTTTACCGAGTGTTATTTGGCTACGATCTTGTAAAAACGTTTTCCCAGTCAAGCTGCTCGTAACGTCCTGCAATGCTCACACCTCCCTTTCGTCAGAACGTCGCATTCTAGACAGCAAGGTGCACACACGTTTGTCATGCGATTTTCAGCGGTGGTTTTCATAATCATATATTTATTTGGTTGCTAATTTCAGGGTACGTGGTATGTGGTGACTTAATTGGCTGATATTCCCACTGTTATGCGATAATCAGACGGGCCATATACTTATTTGCCCTGTACTTATTTGCTATTTGCCCTATACTTGTTTGCTCCTGTGTTCGTCTGGATGCCGGGAGGTTAAAAGCTGGATGCGATGAATGCATATTTCAAGATTTAATGTCCCACCATGGGTGGAACTAACGGTGGACTCGTAAGTGGTTCGTCGCGCAAATAATACATTATTGCGTCCAAGTGTCAGTAACTGACATAAATTAAAAAGTTGTAAAACAAGGGCACGTGGAAGCGACCTAGGGCACGACTTTCCAACATCGCACGTCACGGCACGTTTCGAGTCGAAGGGTAGAAGGGAACGTATCCGCTTTTGTAAAAGATACAAATGACCGAGTGCTATATCAAAGCTAAGCTAAAATCTCTATGTGAAAATAAACTCGAAATTTTCATGGATTAGGAAACGCAAACAAGAATATTCGCCATCGCGTTGCCGCTGCTAATTAAGTCCTCATCAACTCTTCTCATACGACATCGGGAGGCATACAGGTATATAGTTCACCTGATGTAAAATAGTTACGTAGTCTACCAACGCTATGAGACGGAGGCACTCTTCTAGTAGTGCAGCTTTGATGCGCTGTCCTAAAAACATCCAAGGCAAATAAGTTCATGTACAAATATTTGTCTTGTATGGGAATCTAACCCACAACCGTTGTTATTAAAGTAGCCGCCATTTGACAATCGGACACGTCATAGAGCTTCCCGGTGATAATAATCCTGTATGTTATTTGGGTGTGGTCTTTTGTAAAATTAATACTCTTTCAGTGCGGCTGTCCTCTGTAATTGTTTTGCATTAAGTTACGTACTCTCTAACTTGTTTGTATTTCGTTCAGAGGAAGACAATTAGACATTATTATTTAACATATCAAAATTAATAATTCCACATGTTTGTTTCTCCCGTGACGTGTCGTCAGTGAATGGAACTGTGCGGCCATCATCCTAAAATACGCTGAGCATTCGCAGGCTGATTTACAGACGATAAACAACTTCACAGAGTTAGAGCACGGCTCTGTATGTCCGTGCGTTGCGCAATTTGATATACGGACTGCATCGGGTTAGGGTTCCGTGTCATAGTAACTAATTCATGCAACAGTTGAAATACTGAACATTTTTTTAACGTGCAGTGACGATCACTTGAGCGGTCTTATCTTATCCTACTTTAATAGACTTCTAAGAAGAAATCTCATATCTCAAAATTACACATTTTAGTTACACACCAACGTGTAACAATCCGATTTTAATGATTTTTATTATTGAAAAGGGTACATCGACAGCCATGAATTGGGGTTCAATATAATCACTGAGGTACATAATAAAGCTAACAGGAGTATAGAACAATTTTTAGGAGGAAGACATGCGACCACGGACGCTGCAAAGCATTCGAAACATCTGGTGCAACAAAAGAAATAAAACACGCGATACTTCCGTTAAAAATTGTTTAATTCAATGTATAACAATCGCGAAAACCTAAGACAGTACTAGGAGTATAGAGTTTTCAATATAGCGAGAATTTTATATGCAAATAAAACGAAAGTTTTTTTCTTAGTACTTATTATCTATATTATATATAAAAAAAAACAATGAAAACATGCTTGTTACGGCTGATGTCCTTTGTCTGTCAATCAGCTTGGATTAGAGCTACATATGTGTAGTTTTATGTAAACTTTTTTGGATCCCCCCGTACTACATTTATCTTCGTCATACTAGCGTTACCTACCTCGTTATCTAATCAATTAGGTTTAGTGTCAGCTACCTAAACATATCCTAAGGATTTAGCGAAGATGCTAATCTTTACATGGACCTACTGCTGTCCGACCTCAGCGAAGAAAAACCAGACCTTTCTTAGGTTAGGTCTTTCGAAACAATTTCTTGAACGTACGGTTTTCTCGCGATATTTTCCATCTCCGCCGAGGAAGTCATAATAGCAAATAAATCCGAAAATTTACGAAGTAACGACGGAATGGCGAAAATTTAGAACCTGTGATTAGCCTCTTAATAGCCTAGTTCTTTACCCACTAGGCCATCATTGCTCATTATTTATTTTTATTACTTATTTTATTTGTTATCAAACTTGTCTTGATAATAACTATTCTGTGTAAATTTCAACGAAACGCTTCAAAACACTCAAAGAAAATAAAAGTAACTTCTTTTTTAAATATCACTAAGGTGCCAAACAAGCGTACGACCTGCCTGATGGTAAGCAGTTACCGTAGCTTATGAACATTTGCACCACCAGACCAGGGGTGTCACTCTCGCGTTACCGACGCTGTAAAAAACTCTTCACGTTTTTTTCTTTTTCTTGAAGAACCCCATGCTGTAGTTCCTTCCCAGGAAGCTCATTTCGCAACATAATAGTTCTCGGTAGAAAACTTCTTTGCGGCTGCAAAATTCTCTCCTGCAACGAAATGCTAATGGTTATTTTAGAGGTTTTAATGAAATTTTGCTACTGTACTGAACACTGTCGCAAGCGAGAGCTCCCGCCGCCGTGATACACACAGACACAAATGTAAATGTTTCTCGACTGTATATAAACATCGTAAATTGAGAGATTCGGGATAATCTATGGCTGCATATTTTGTGGAATAAAATTGGATGTTTTTGATGTAGCGTTTTAAAAATTTCACAGGATTTATATTATATGTGAAATTGCTCAATTTTATTGCTATGATGTTGAATGACAAATGTCTTGGGGCGCGAGTCTGTTTTTAAGCTGACGATGTTTTTTTTTAATACCACTTTTTTTTATATATACTTCGTCGGGAGTCATACAAGCATACGGCCCAACTGATATAACGCGGGTATCGTAGCCTATCAACGCTTGCGATATATTAAGTATCACTCGCGCGATGCCTCCTCTGCTGCTGACACGGCAACTCCTTGGGAGCTTACTGGTCCCCTCACTCACACGCAGGAACACAACAATCCTCTAGGGAATTGTTATTTGGCTGCGGTTTTCTGTGAGGTAGAGGTACTTCCCCAGACGGGCTGCTTTGATGCGCCCTTAAAACATCCAGACCAAGATAAACAGACATGTTCATGCACACAAATATTTGCCTTGTGTGGGAATCGAACCCATGAGCGTTGGTGTCAAAGTCGCGTCATTTACGACTGAGCCACCGAGCTCGTCAAATTACTTACTTACTAAACTTAGATGGCAATCAAGCGCACGGTTGGTAAGCTGTTACCGTAGCCTGCCTGTTGGTAAGCTGTTACCGTAGCCTACGGACATTTGCAACACCAGTAGTGTCACTCATACGTCGCCGATCCTGTAAGAAACTATTCACGCCTTTCTTGAGGAACTCCATATCGTACTTTTTTTGTGAAAACCTCGGCTAGGAGTTCATTCCACAACCTGATGATACGTACCATCGGATGGTTTCCGTAGACTTGTCGCTCGCGCTTTACAACGCCCACTTTTAACTCCACGATTTCTCCTGCATATGGCAGGAACAGAACAACATTCCAGGTAGTTGTTATTTGGCTATGGTTTTTTGTGAGGCGGAGATAAATATGTCCCTAGTCGGGCAGCGTATATGTATATATGTATACACCTAGTCCAGCCGTAAGTTCTGATACAAATGTATATGCATTTATTTTTTTATGAAGTAAAGTAATCTTAATAAAACTTATATGTACATATTTATGGAAGTGTTAACAAAAAAAATAAAAAATATTCTATTCGAAATGGCCACCTTTGGCTTTGATACAGGCCTTTAATCTGTCTGGCCAAGAATCTATGGATTTCCGCACTGTTTCCATGGGAAATTTGGCCACTGCTTGCTCCAGAGATTTCTTAAGAGACACCATGTCAGCGTGTCGTTTCGAGCAGGCCATGTCCTCTAAAATTGACCATAATTTGTAGTCTTAAGAGGTTCAGATCTGGGCTTCTGGGATCTGTGTTTTGGTGGTCTGGGGGTTTTAAGAAAGGTAGCCCGTTTGGGGAAGTAGAACGTGTAAGTGAGGTTACCAGTAAGCTCCTAAGGAGTCGCTGTGTTAACGGCAGAGGTGGTATCGCGCGAGTAGTTACTATACTTAGTTGGCTACGGTAACCGCTTTACATCAAGTTGGCCGTATGCTTGTATGTATGCATTGTATAAAATAAAGGTTAACGATGAGAATGATGTATGTATGTCTATTCTTTGGTTATCGCTGTGGCCTAAATAACTGGACGAATGTTAGCATATCACATTTTATTCTAGCGATATATAATATTTTAATATGACAAATGGAAATTAAAATGAAGGGGAATATAAATATAATGTTAATATAACAGTTTGTTTATTTATAAATAAACTAACTCACACTATTCTATATCTTCACACAAATAGCTTGCGGGGTGAGCAGAGAGAACCGAGCGCAGACACGGTCCTTACATAGCTCCTAAGATTCTGTGTTATCTATCAGCAGAGGTGGCATCGTGCAAGTAATACTTCATGTATTGAGTTCGTTTATAGGTTTACGGTAACCGCTTTACATCAGGTGGGCCGTGTGCTTGTATGCCTCCCGACGTAGAATAAAACCTCTTTAACATACATAGCAGTTATTAGACACGCTCGCCGGTTTCTAGTGCTCCTG
Organism: Pyralis farinalis; assembly: GCA_947507595.1. NCBI lineage: Eukaryota > Metazoa > Arthropoda > Insecta > Lepidoptera > Pyralidae > Pyralis > Pyralis farinalis. The sequence goes on along the minus strand of OX382268.1, from coordinate 34,115,131 downwards.
ACAACACCTTACCAATATCATACAAGTACATATTTATGCTATTACTACAAAAACTGACCAAGTGTGAGTAGAACTGGTGCGAGGGTTCGTATCGTGTTAAAAACGCTATAATTATCTTGTATGGGTGCCACCTTTAATTAAACTTCGGCATTGTATCCTCATGATTCTTAAAAATCTATTATTAATTCACTATTTGCTCTACTAAATTTACTTTATCAGGAGGCAAATAATCATAGGGATGTACGGACCACAGCAGTATGGCCATGGTAACCATACCATAGCTATTTTTTATATATGCTACTTTTGGATATAGGCTATCTACATTTTATAATTTACTGCATTATTGCGTTGGAAAGAACCCCTAGATTCTAGGGTAGACTACAATAATATACGCAGTAAAATAGTTTGCCATTAAAGTATTCATAAATGTACACGATTATTCCTTAATTTTCGTATTACTCACTCATACTCGCCCATTAACCACTAACTTCCCGTCCTCAGCAATGTAGGTACAATTAAAGGCGTTTTATAAAGTTGATTAGCAAAAAATAGTGAGTGTTATTTACGTACAATAATGTAATCATTAAAATGCACGGTCTTGACCCCGGGCCTCCGAGTAAATTAATTATCAGAGTGGGTACCTCCCGCAATGACACTGCGATTTGGCCTTACGCACGATGTTTTGAAAAAAAAAAACATATTATACTTGTTTTTAGGGTTACGTACCTAAAATGATGGAAAAAATCCTTTCTAAGTCCCTTCGTTGTTTAGCTTTACCTCCCATTGTGCGTTCTACAAGAGGTTGTGTTTCTGGGAGTTGTTCGACATTATATAAACAGCTTCCTTCTTCAAACGTATCTTATACGTAGCTTATTCATCCTCACCTCATACAAAGGAGCCACAATGGTTGCGCACTGGGCAGTTCCAGAGTGGTTTTCTGCCGAGAACCATTAGGTATGTATGTATGTATATCTTCACGCCAAGTCCCTTGCGGGGTAGGCAGAGAGAACCGAGCGCCATAAGATAGTGGAATGAATATCCTGCCACATACACGAGTTTACTACAAAAAGAGAAAAAGAGAGTGCAGTTTGTACAGGGTACGGGTGATGTTCCTGGTAAGTAAACTTGGCTCTCGTTGACAAAGCCCCAAGGCGTAAAATATACACCAGAAGATCATCAGTTTGTAGCTGAAAGCTATAGACCAACGCTGATCAAATCATGAACTTCTAGGTATGCCGAAATCGTATGTTCGTCACACGCTTCAGCGTCTTAAAGAGAAAAGGGCGGTTATAGCGATATATCTTCCATTTTGAGCATCGGGTGCATATTAGCAGTTCATGAATACAGGACTTGGTCACTGATGTACGAAAGCGGCAGAAGGCGCCTCAGTCCAACGCAACTCAAGAGCACAGCTTCAGTGCCACTGCCAATATTCCTTCTGGTCTACACGACTTAAGAACGTCGAGAGAGAGCAATGCCCGCCGGACATCTCGCTCAGGGATTGAAACTTCCAGCATGGAGGAAAGCTAACGGAAGGAACGGAATTTAACAAGCGACCAGAAAGCTCGGCGCCCTGGACATAGAATTTTGTACTAGTATTTGCCCTCTTACTGAATTTTGAGGCAGCATTTAGTTTACGTTTCAAATCAGAAACACTGGGGCTCATTAGCACGCGCTGCGGTCCAAGACTCGTTGGTGTCTTGCTTGACTGGTATTAACAATAAATTACCTTTATTCATTCTAATGACATGACTTTGTTGAATTAGCATGTCCCTTGATGGATTCTTATTTAATGATACCCATTGCTACCAAAAAACCACAAAAAATGGCACGATGTTTACGTGATATTATGGTGTCTTTATTACCTAATTAGTTGATAGATTCAGGCGTTATTTTGCGAAAATCAAATTTACTTGCAATTTGATCTAACCTCTACTTCGTGGGCTTCCGCCAATTAGTTCTTTCATGTTACCAATTAGTTCATGCGAACTAGCGACCATCCACTACCGTTAGTAGATGCATGCTGTCGCTGCTATGGCTGCTCCGGTCGTCTGTGCTTCGGCTTCTGCGGTCGTCTCTGCGACTGCTCACCATGTGGAACAGGAACCGCATGCTTCTGCCACCGCTGCTGCCTTGGCTGCCGTGGTCGTCTCTGCGATACGTGTTACGCATCTCCACGAGGCAGTTAATCAAATAAAAATTACTTAAATTGCAGCAGGATTACATTTATTCATTGAAGATGTTATGATCATCGTTACGCTTTCGTGTTATAACTCCAAATTCAGCGTCAAATATCGATACGTTATAGCGTAATTTTGATACTTCGATTTAAATTTTAAATTCTCGAGTAGGCTATAAACGTTTGGTTTGTGTGTTAGTAGTTCACGAACTATGAACGTTAAATTGGTTTATGAATAATTTATATACATGTTTTGATTTCTTAGTATGTAAAACGTCGGGAAGAAAGGTTTTCGATTGGACATTTCTGTATTGTTGGGAAGACATTTATGTATATTTCTGTTCTGTTCGACTAATGATGAGCTCGATGGCGCAGTATTTATTAACACTACTTTGACACGAACGCTCGTGGCTTCGATTCCCACACAGGTCAAACATTTGTGTGCATGAACATGTCTGTTTGTCTTAGTGGGGTGTTTTCTGTGTATCATAAGTATGTATTTACAAAAAAATGTATTTACGTACGTTTATTAGTTGTCTACTGTGAACAGCAATCCATAACACAAGCCTCGCATACTTTTGCGCTCTGTAATTTGTGCGGCAATATTTATTTATTTTGTATTTATTTTACAGATTTTTCTCATAATTCTGTTGAATGTTAGTACATCTTTGGTGTCGAAAACCCGAGTTCTATGGGCCTCGGTGCATGTTTGAGCCCGGAGTACCGGCGCCTGTTGTCTCGTGTGCGGAATAATAACCAGTTTATTGTTAGCTGAGACATTATACTGGAGGTGCGGTGTGTTCTATTATCATCACTTAATTTGCTCGGCTTAGATTCTATGATAAACAAATCTTAATAATAATTAATGTTGTTTTATGGTAAGGGGAGATTGTTCTATCAAGAAATAATTTTCAAATTATTGAAGCATATGAGGAAGGAATATGAAGAATAAATGAGGCATCGGTATAAAAATTAACGAGTATTATAATGTTAGTAAATATATATTTACATATATGTATCCCCGCAAGGAATTTGGCGTGAAGTTATAGATAGATAGATAAAAATATATAATTATTCGTATTTAATCAGAAGGTGATGTCAGGAGCTCGCAACGAGTATGCGTGGAAAGAGTTATGATTGTTAAAAAAGCGAGTGAGGTGTGTAAAGACTGCATCTTATGGTGATCGGTTATCTGCCTTCAGGTGAAGCAATGTGCCTTGTATACAACCATTACACGAAGCGTCGAGATTGCAATTCTGGACCGAAAACGCACCGATGTGCGGATTAGGGCGTCCCCCGGAGGCGACGCGCACCGATCCGCCCCCGTCGGTGCGAACATAGGTGCATGCGGCGGTGGGGGCCGCCACCCACTACGCAGCGCCAATTCCGGCGGGTCGAAGAGAGCCGAGTGCTGCATAGGCACGTGGAATGTGAGAGGTGGACTGAGTGATAAGATGAATGAGCTGATGGACGTAATGAATGAGAGACGCTTAGATGCTTTGTGTGTGACAGAGACTAAGCGCAAGGGGAGCGACACCGATGATCTGCCCGATGGGATGATGGCCCTATGGTCTGGTGTAGACCGGGACGATCATGCCAGTGCTGGTGTAGGTGTCATACTCTCCTCTCGCTTAGCCCCTGGTGTGAAAGATTACTGTTTGGTAGGGCCTAGACTTCTCTGGGTTCGTATAAAACTGGGCATCACGCGAGTATTTCTGGTTGCAGCATACGCTCCCGTAAGCTCAGCGTGTGCCCAAGAACTAGAGAAGTTTTGGGAGTCTGTGAGGGATGTTCTGGATTTAGCTGAAGGGAATGAAAGAGTGATTATGTGTGGAGATTTGAATGGATGGGTTGGGACCAAACGAGACGGCTATGAAGCTGCTCTTGGTCCCTATGGAGATAAGAGAGTGAACGAAGCAGGTAAGTCGATTCTAGATTTATGTATGGAACGAAACCTCCTCGTGTCGAATACTTTATTTCGTCACAAGGATATTCACACGTATACATGGAGACGGAATGACCAAAAAAGTGTGATTGATTTGATTATAATTGATAGACATCTCCGAAATACTATAATGGATACAAGAGCCTTTAGAGGTCCCACTCTTGAAACGGACCACTACCTGGTGGTAAGCCGGTTTGTGGGACTTTTCAAGAAGTGGAGGCATTGGCGAGTGCGTATCCCTTTCGGAGATCATGAAAGGATAAGGAGTGAAAAATTGCAAGATGAAAGTGTAAGGAGAATGTATGTACATCTGGTAAGCGAAAGACTTGCAAATGCAAGTCTTTCCGGCACAGATGTGGATGATTGCTGGAAAGTTCTGAAAGAAAGTATGGTGGATAGTGCAAAAGAACATGTGGATGCGCAAAGAGGCATAAAACATTGAAAGGGGATGCCTGGTGGGATGCGGAGGTTGAATCCTCCGTAGCAAGAAAGAGGAAAGCGTGGCTGGATTATGTATCATCTTTGCCCTTAAATGAAAGTATGAGAGAGAAGAAGAAAGAAATGTACCGTCAATGCAAGAATGAAACCAAGGCTTTAGTGAAAGAGAAGCGTGAAAGACAAATTATGAATGAGGAAGAGAGACTGACGAGAAACTTCGAGGCAAATACCAAACTCTTTTGGAGAGAGGTAAAGAAGTCTCGGGGTGGTTCGTCGGCATCCAGTATGAACAAGATTAAGTCTAAAGTTGGTATCATTCTTGCAAACACTCAGGAAGTGTTAGAACGGTGGAGTGAATATTTTGAAGAAATGTACGAATATGCCTCGGACGCTGACAATGAGAGTGAGTCTGATGCTCACTCCGCGTTGACGGCGTCCGATGAAGGTATAACTATGGATGAGATAGAATGGTCGATACGAAGTTTGAAAAATGGAAAGTCTGCGGGAATTGATATGATTACAGCTGAGATGATCAAACTAGGTGGCACTTACGTCCGGGACGCCTTCTGGTACTTATGCAACCTTTGCTGGAGAACTGGAAGGGTCCCAATGGACTGGGGACGCGCAGTCATCGTACCCTTGTATAAAGGCAAGGGATCACGCATGGACTGCGCCAACTATAGGGCCATCAGTTTGATCAGCTTAGCAGCAAAAGTATATGGAAAGATAATTGAAAGGAGAATGAGGGTGAAATCTGACGAAATGCTGTGGGAGGCACAAGGAGGATTCCGAAATGGAAGGGGATGTACGGATCAAGTTTTCTCGCTCCGCAATATCGTAGAGAAGCATCTGGCCACAGACCAGAAGGTTTTCTGCGGTTTTGTGGATCTTGAGAAGGCATTTGATAGGGTTGTGCGAAAGGAACTGTGGTGCATATTGCCGAGATATGGGATTGACGGCTCACTGCTGCGTGCTGTGCAGTCCACCTACAAGGATTGCTCAGCATGTGTGCGAATAGATGGCAACATGTCACCCTGGTTTGATGTCAAAATTGGTGTCAAACAGGGTTGCATGTTGTCTGCTAGGCTGTTTATTCTGTATCTCGATAGTTGTCTACAGAGAATAAGATCGACGAATGTAGGATTACGCATGGGTGACCTAGTGGTGAACTGTCTGCTGTATGCAGATGATGCTGTCCTGTTAGCAGAAACACCATCTGAGCTGCAAACACTAGTCACAATGATGAAAGACGAATGTATGAAGGAAGGCTTACTATTGAATGCGAAGAAAACAAAGATTATGGTATTTGAAAGAGAAGAAACCAGAACCAATGTAAGAATTACGGTAGATGATGAAGTGTTGGAACAAGTGAATGAGTTTGTATATCTTGGATGCGCTTTCAGCAGGGATGGAAGGTACACCGCAGATGTGGAAAGGCGAGTGAGTGCTGGGAATAGTGTGAATGGAGCGTTGGGAAAACTTCTTGGCAGTAAAAACCTGAGCCAGAAGGCGCAGCTGTCTATACACAATGCAGTGCTGGTCCCAACGCTTACTTATGGAAGCGAGAGCTGGGTATGGCAGAGAGAGCATGAAAGTAGGATAAACGCGGTTGAAATGCGAGCGTTGCGCAAAATGTGTGGTGTAACGCTTGCAGACCGTATCCGCAATGATGAGGTTAGAAGCAGAGTTGGTCTGAAAGAGAGCGTCGGTGTTAAAGTAAGAAGAGGTATGCTCCGTTGGTTCGGACATGTAGAAAGAATGCAGGATGAAAGAATGACGAAGCAGATATACAATGCAAAAGTGGAAGGATGTAGGAGCCGAGGAAGGCCAAGACTTACCTATCATGATCAGATTGGTCGTGTTCTATCAGAAGGTGATGTCAGGAGCCCTAGAAACCGGCGAGCGTGCATGAAAAGAGCAATGAATGTGAAAGAAGCGAGTGAGGTATGTAAGGATCGAGTCGCGTGGCGCTCGGTTGTCTCTGCCTACCCCGTAGGGGATTTGGCGTGAAGTTATAGATAGATAGACACGAAGCGTTTAGACGAGCTCGGTGGCGGATTTTTAGTAATGCAACTTTGACTCCAACCCGGGTTCGATTCCCACACAGGCCAAATATTTCTGTGCATGAACATGTCTGTTTGTCTTGATCTGACTGTTTTAGGACAGGGAAAGCCAGTCAACAACTCCCTGAAGGGTTGTTGTGCACCTGGGAGTGCGTGACGTCACCAGTAAGCTCCTAAGGAGTAGCTGTGTTAACTGCAGAGGTGGCATCGTGTGAGTAATACAAATTGCAAACGTTCATAGGCTACAATCACTGCTTTACATCAGGTGTATAAAGAAAATATATCAAACTGATCTCATAAAAAGTTAAATGTTGCGTTGTTGTGAGTAGAAGAAACTACGATATTTAAAAATGTGAACATCGACACAATCAAACAAGGTAAGAAGTTAACTTTTTTATACCACTAAGGTGGCAAACAAGCGTACGGCCAGCCTGACGGTAAGCAGTTACCGATTTAACTTAATTATAACCGGTTTCTTGGCATATATGAACATGATGGAGTTATTTAAAGGAATTGAACTTTAGACTGACACGGAGGTGAAAAGCTACAGGCATAGAAATATGTTACAGAATAGGTCCTCGCCGCTGCGCCGATTGGATTCTGCGGCCGCAACTAAATCGGAATTTCAGATCCCAACAAAGAATAATGAAAGATTTTAGAATAGCGTAACTACTCGTAAAAACCAAAACATTGGTTGAATTGTTTTTAAAAGTTTAGGAATATTTATATTTTAAGCATTAATAAGGTCACTGTGCACTGAATTATTTATTTCTTCAAAATTAACTAATTACAATCAATAACCAGTTAAGAATGCGCAAGCTTGCATTGCCAGAGGAACACCTGGCTCGTCAATTATATAACAATTCATTTTTTTTTTAATTTGTCGGCCATTTTGCCCATGTTCCTTAAGAGATAAGAACGGTGTTCCTGAACGTTCCTATTCTACTTTTTTATGTTGAATCCGAATCTGAAGTCAAAATTCGAATATTCGAAAAAAACGCACACACAGACAAACATAGATTTCATATAGGAACGGTGTTCCTGAACATCTGAACGGGGTGGGTCAAGCATGGTCAAGCGGAGCGAGTGGTTGGATTGGTCCTGACTGACATCCTGACATCACCTTCTGATAAAACACAACCAATTTGGTCACGGTAGGCTAGACTTCCTCAACTCCTACAACCTTCCTACGCATTGTGTATCCGTCATTCTTTCATCCTGCGTTTTTTTTACATGTATTGATACTACGTAATATTTGTGTCATCGGCTCTCCATAGATTATATCCTTCAGCGTCACAGCAGACTGGCGATCTGACGGCTAAAAGCAATTTCGAGAGTTGCATTTTGTCGAGAAATCCGATAGTCTATTCAAACCAGCTGAAGAAGTTCCACTATTTCTATTTTACTCATACGTGTTTTTCTGGCGTAAGTTGATATAACTTCAATCCCTTGATCATTTATTCTCAGGTCCGAACCTAGCCTAACGTATTCCCAGAAAAAAGACTACAAGCTACCCCATTTATTTTCTTCTGTTTACCATTTGTACTTAATTCGGAAGTTATTCAATCTAATTGGAATAATTAAATACAAATCAATCGCTGTCTTATTTCATTCATACATGATAGAGTACAGATTCGGGTGTAGTTTAAAATGACCTTTACAATGGTTAACAATAATGATTGATGACAAAAAGCAAGAAATATCAAGAATAAATTTTAATAATGTAGAGCTTTTCAAATCCCAGAAAATATCTTCGAACTGCACCAAATGTATTCAAAAACATCCAGTATACTTATAGACGGATGAACAGAGTGCATTACGTGACATTAGACTGTAATCCCAGTTTTGTAAGTGCACGTAGCATTACCAGTATTACATTACACTAATCACTTGCCTAGACCGAATGGCGCGGAATGACGCGAACACTATACTGTGAAGAAACCATTTTGATACTAAGAACGAAACATTTTCCGTAAATACTTACTGAATTCATGTGTCACTTTGCGCAAGATAAATTTATAGGCCATTTAATCTAAACAATTTTGACAATTTTCACGACCATTTTGTTCATGAGAACTGACGCCGGCCGGCACACGCTCACTGCTTGCTACCATGGCTGTCCTAATAGTATCTCATTGGGCTGCTGTGGACGTCCCTGTGGTTGCCTGCCATCTGGAATAGGAACCACATTTTTTGTTGTTGAAGGCAAATTGGCTTAAGATATATAGAAATGCTAAATTTCTTATAACTTTAGTTTGTATATAAACACAGTAACAAATGCAAATAGTTAAAAATTACCTAAAGAGTACTTGTTTTTTTAAATAAATAATAACAAAGGTTTAATAACCGCAAAAAATTATATCGATAAATTCGTGATCAAATATATATGTGGCCGATCGAACGCTATGAGCTAAACAACATAAACAGGGATATAAATTAGTTCTGGATTGACGAAGATGTAACGTGACGTACACACATAAAATAAAATAAACCAAAATTTAAAGAAAAAAAATATTAGGATAATCATTTTGCTCTTCAATTACAGAACTCCAAAGAGACGCATGATGTGTGAAAAAATCACAGTAAACAAAGAAACCAGCAACCAGAAGAGACTCGTGCATGTAGTAATCGAAAGCTTGCATGCGTTTGCAAGGATTGCGGTAGAATTACAACAACATATTCACTACAGTAACAGCAGTAAATAATAATTAGGTATAGAAAAAGAAATCAATACTGATTGCAAAAAAAAACAAAATCGAAAATCACGGCCTACTTTCGCAAGTTTCGTTTATGTTACCCTTATTAAGCAACGCACTGTTAAAAACATTCAAAGTAAACGTTGTAACAATTTTGTCTCCATCAGTCACAGTTTTATTTTGTCAGTCAAAGGCAGTTTTTCTCAAACTTGTTTGCAATTATTAAAAACAAATTACCCGCTATGATTTTAATAAACAAAAAAGCAATTATCTTACACTTACAACATCAGACCACTTAGACATCGGACTTAATATAATTCCTAAAAGTATTAACATTATTTGGCATGAACACTATCCATTGCGACATTTGGTCCCATTGAGAACACGCGTGGGTGTACGCACCGGGCTGTTTTGATAGTAAATATTACTGCCAACGCCGGTTTACACTTGATGTTGCTGGGAAATAAAACCCGTGTTTCACGTGATGATTTATGGCAAATTATACTGCATGTAATAATACTCGTTTATTATTTTGGGACATAAATCTAGAACGGCTACTAATATTATATTCAATTATAGTTAATTAAAGTATAAAAACAATTTACAACGAAGAGATTTTGTTTTCAGAGATTGTAAACTAGTTGACCGCGTTCGCAATGATGTAAGAGTCTTGGTCTGAAAAAGAGTGTCAGTGTTAAGATAAAAAATCGGCCAAGTGCGACTCGGACTCGCGCATAAATGGTTCCGTACCACTAACTACAAAAACGGCAAAAAAAAAAACATTTTTGTTGTATGGGAGCCCCCTTAAATATTTATTTTATTCTATTTTTTAGTATTTGTTGTTATAGCGGCAACAGAAATACATCGTCTGTGAAAATTTCAACAGTCTAACTATCACGGTTCATGAGATACAGCCTGGTGACAGACGGACGGACGGACAGCGGAGCCTCAGTAATAGGGTTCCGTTTTACCCTTTGGGTACGGAACCCTAAAAAAGGTATCCTGCGTCAGTTCCGACATGTAGAACGAATGCAGGATGAAAGAATGACGAAACAGATTTGCAATGCGAATGTGGTAGGATATAGAAGCCGAGGAACACCAAGACTCGCCTACCATAACCATTGAGTCGTGTTTTATCCGAAGGTGATGTCAGGAGCCCTGGGAACTGGCAAGCGTGCATGAAAAGAAAAGAAGTGGGTAAGGGCCGCTCGGATACCCATGCCTACCCCGCAAGGGACCTATACATACATACATTAGTTAGTCGTTTATAGGACGGTATAATTTGCATTGTATTATTACTAGTCATTACACTTCTCTCAAAGAGCCACTTATACTCCAAATAATTAATAATATATACACACATCAAAAGTGTCTAGGGATCAACATATATTTTTGCAATAACTTTTCTCCTGATTGATATTAATTAAAATTTTCTTTATGGATTCGTCAAATAAAGTGTTTTCGTTTGTCTACAGTAACGATAAACCAAGTCACCTTTGCATTAATAAAGAAATTTGCCATTTTCATAATAAAGGGATTTTTGACATTTGAACCACTAACATTAAAGTTCGAAAAAAAGACTGAAATAACAGTTTTCTTTAAAATTTTATTGGGTAACTTAAACAATTTATAATCCGTGTTTCTACCGCGAACGCTAACAACACAAGAACATCGGTTTGGCATACTCAAAATGAGTTCATCCAAATCACGCTGTGGAATGGCCGCCCATGTTCGTTGCAACAACAAAAAAAGGTCTTTGGACACGTTACCGAAGCACTGGTACCGTGGCTGAGCGCCATGGAGGACGGTATCGCTGCACCACACGGAGACAAGACCGATACATTCAAATCACAACTCGAAGAGCTCCAACAATAACCGCCATGATGTTAGCCGTGACGCTTCATCACTCTTCAGGGAACTTAATTAGCGACCAAACAGTCAGAAACCGCTTGCATGAAGTGAACCTTCATTCCCGAAGACCGCTAAGGGTACCACCTATAGCAATGCACAATCGTAGGATTCGATATCAATGGGCTCTTGAACACAGAAATTGGGCAGAAGAACAATGGCGTTTCGTGTGCTTTTCTGATGAGTCTCGTTTTGGTATGAGACCGGATACAAGACGTATACGACACTGGAGAACCCCTGGACGCCAACAGCGATTAAAATCCTGCCAGGAAATCCATCCTTATAGTGGTGGAACCATCATGGTATGGGCGGGTATTTGGATCGGCGGAAGAACTGAGTTGATTTGGATCAGAGGCAACCTCAACGCTCAAATTTATGCTGAGACGATTGTATCAGACGCCATCGTTCCTCTACAAGTGCAAACCGGTCCCTTATTTCAGTTAATGCATGATAATGCACGACCGCACACCGCAAGAGTTGTAAGACAGACTCTCGCCGCAGCTAACATCAATGTCATGCCCTGGCCTGCTCACTCGCCAGACTTGAACCCGATTGAGCATGCATGGGATATGCTACAGAGAAGAGCTCTGCCGAATATGGAGGGTATCCAGTCGCAAGAAGACCTTTTTTTGTTGTTGCAACGAACATGGGCGGCCATTCCACAGCGTGATTTGGATGAACTCATTTTGAGTATGCCAAACCGATGTTCTTGTGTTGTTAGTGTTCGCGGTAGAAACACGGATTATTAATTGTTTAAGTTACCCAATAAAACTTTAAAGAAAACTGTTATTTCAGTCTTTTTTTCGAACTTTAATGTTAGTGGTTCAAATGTCAAAAATCCCTTTATTATGAAAATGGCAAATTTCTTTATTAATGCAAAGGTGACTTGGTTTATCGTTACTGTAGACAAACGAAAACACTTTATTTGATGAATCCTTAAAGAAAATTTTAATTAATATCAATCAGGAGAAAAGTTATTGCAAAAATATATGTTGATCCCTAGACACTTTTGATGTGTGTAGTATAGCACCTTCATCAAAATTATTACGATGTTTTCTTTTCTACGACAGTCATCTCCTTAGTTATAGCTCATAGCCACTTAATTTGATTAACAAAAGAATCGTATAGGAATCATTCCTTTCAACTTTAGACAATAATGGTTGATCAACAATCACCAATAGATTATCGATAATCCGTTATGATAGTATCAAGACCTGTTAGTAGACACATATTGCGACATTCAATCTCATTGGGAACCCGTAGGCGTGCGCATGTTGTGATAGTAAATATTGCTGGTAACTGTACTTGCTTGCATGCCCACATTTCTACAAACATTTGTCTTACTGGGTTCGTTCAATATGCTTTCAATTAAATTTTAATACAGGGTATACATGCCGTCTTCAGTGAAGCCAAGACAGCGTCAACTACCGAAATATGGGGCGTGGAGAGTAATAAGATCAGGAATATGCATATGGGAATATGATTCGTGTCTTATTTTATAGCCAATTTGATCTAAATTTCTTCGCGTACTTCCGCTACCAGTTAGTTCATACGATATAGCGCCGGCTGGTACCCGTAACTATCATTACCGCCTTTCCATGTATGGGAATATGATTCGTGTCTTATTTTATAGCCAATTTGATCTAAATTTCTTCGCGTACTTCCGCTACCAATTAGTTCATACGATATAGCGCCGGCTGGTACCCGTAACTATCATTACCGCCTTTCCATGGAGAGACGAAACATGTGTTGTATATCCGACCAGAGCAGCAAGGCCAGCAACGATGGCGGATGCATGCGGTGCCAGATGGCGGGCTGCCGCAGAGACGACCACAGACGAGACAGAGACGATCGGAGCAGCCGTGATAGTGACGCCATGCGTCTACTAACACTAGTGGATAGGTGATGGCCGGCGCTAGTTCGCATGACATAATTGGCGGCTCTTCCGCAAAGTAGTTTAGATCATTGCCTGCAAATTTGACATTCGCAGAGTAACGTCTAAATCTATATAGTTAATAGATACAATCGAAAATACAGGTAAAGCAACGTTGACCGCTGCCTGTCTATGGATAGGTTTATATATCTCGTGCTAATCCATGCCTCAGAGGGCACGTTAGTATGTCGGTCCCGGCTGTTTTCGATAGAGGATAGTTATTAAGCTAAGCCAGAGGCGTATGCTCTGTAACTGCGTGACGCTTATGTCGTCCTGCTTCTCCTGGGGCGATCGTCTCCGATGAAGCCTTTAAAGCTTTCCCTGCTAAACGCAGTCCCTAGGTGTACGTCGAGTACAAAAACCAACGCTTCAGACGGCTTGAAAATGATTTCCCCCAATCTGCAGTTGAGCAGCGTGGTGGGGTATGCTCTAAACCCCTTTTGTTGAAGGCAGAGTCGTTTCGTTTTAATAAGAGAAATAGTGGTCTTATAAGAGCGAGATGAGCTTTCTCTCTCTGAACTCTTTTGTATGATTTTATATTAGTTATTATGGTGCCAACTTAAACTCGACGTATATAATACGTATATAATAGAATAGGAACATTATATTAATGAAATATGGCGGATAATAATAAAATATATATACAGATAGACGGGGCCACCAGCGACCACAGATGTTTATTGACCTACAAATCCATCCTGTTTGTTATTGCATCAAAGCAACTCGCCTTTTCCCGGTTCATTTAACATTATAAAATTAAAGTCCATCGGCACTAAACAAATAATTACTGTTGGTGCTGATTGGTGAGATTGAGAGAGACATTTGTTACCTTCAAATTTGGCGAAATTCGTGAAGAATCTGGGTACCACCTCAGTGCCACGAAAGACCATACAAGAGATGATCATTCTTTCTGTGTCAAAACAATATAGAAATGTCCAATGGTTTTTCATACAACGTCAGGGGCTACAAGCATACGGTCCACCTGATGGGAAGTGGTTACCGTAACCCTACTTGCAATACATTAAGTATCGCTTGTAAGTTGTTATTAAAACAGCCGCCTGTTTTGTGTGAGGTGGAGGTACTTCCCCAGACTGGCTGCTTTGAAGCGCGTTTCCGTTCTTAACGCATTGCATTTATTGCAGTGTTATCATATCACACAATTGTTTGCGATGCCACTACAATGACAACTATGAAAACAATATGATATAGTGACTATTCTTCGAATTTGACCTTCACCTTTACAAAAGAATTGCAGAATTGCAGTTTGAACGGTTGAAAACATACAAACACGCATTATGAAATAAATACATTGCGTTCTAGATAAAATATAGTAATTAAAAAGTCATCAAAAAACAACCGATGTACTTCGAAAATATTACCTTTTTCAAGTTTTCGTTTACTTTGGTGTAAGTTCGCTGGAGAATCTTTCGGAGTGCTGGCAACAAGCGTGGACAAATATGTTGCAGCTGTCTAATCCGCTCTACTTCCTTTTTGCCACATCCTGATGTGAAACGGTTATCGTAGCTCGTAAACGCTTACTAATAGTACCTTTGCGCAATGTGACCACCACTTCTAACGCACCAGTTACTCACGAGCTTTGCCGCCAAGGAGTTGTTATTTGACTACAATATTTTGAAATGTACACACTGGAGTAATACTTTCACCGTAGGATTTTTCTTATATATTATTTCCCATGCTTGGGAAGTACTTCCTCCTCATAAAAACACCATAGTCAAGTAATAACTCCCTAGGTGGTTGTTGTGTTCCTGCGTGTGAGTGAGATCATCAGTAAGCTTCTAAGGAGTTGCTGCGTTAGCAGCAGAGGCGGCATCGCGCTAGTGATACTTAATGTATCGCAAACGTTCATAGGCTACGGTAACCGCTTTACATCAGGTAGCATTTGTACGTAGTATAAAAAGGTACTCATCCCCAGACAAGCTGATTTGATGCGCCCTACCTCTCTTAAAAACATCCAGACCTAGAGAAACAGACATGTTCATGCACACAAATATTTGTCCTGTGTGGTAATCGACCCACGAGCTTTGGTGTCAAAATAACGTAACAGCGCCTTTCACTGCTGGGCCACCGAGCTCATCAACATTATATATATATACCTATATATATATATATATATATAACCAACGCTCGTGGGTTCGATTCCCGCACAGTACAAACATTTGTGTGCATGAACATGTCTGTTTGTATTGGTCTGGGTTTTTTTCTATGTATACTAAGTATGTATTTACAAAAAAAAAATGTATTTACGTATATTTATCAGTTGTCTAGTACCCATAACACAAGCTAAGCTTACTTTGGGGCTAGGTGGCGCTGTGTGATTTGTCCGGCAATATTTATTTATTTATTTATTTAAGTCTAAAAGGTCCACCTGAAATTATATAATACTAGCTGTGTCCGCGACTTTGTCCCCGCGGAATTTAACAAAGAAGTTATTATTCAGTTATTATAATTTTATTTATTTGATTTGATTATAAGTACCTAAATAAGCACAGTAAAATAGCGAACAGCAAAATAATGATAGATATGTATTATGTACTTCGTCCACGCGGAATAGTTATTTTTTTATTGTTTATTTATATTAATAAAAATAATTAATGTTTCTAAAATAAAAGTAGCCTAAGTTACTCCTTATTACATCAGCTATCTGCCAGTGAAAGTCCCGTCAAAATCGGTTCAGCCGTTTCAGAGATTAGCCAGAATAAACAGACAGACAGACAGACAAAAATTGTAAAAATATTCATTTTGGTATATGTACCGTGTATACATCCATATGCATTTAGTAAAAAGCGGTTATTTTAATATTGCAAACAGACACTCCAATTTTATTTATCTGTATAGATGTATTGATATACATTGTTTCCAGATTGCAATAGCTCTACCGCGCTATATTTCTCATAGCCAAGATTTATAGCTAATAAACATGTCGAGCGGCATAGGGAAGTGCATTTCATCGATGTTTCATAGTTATCAAGTCGATTGTTCCATAAGTCACGCTCTCGTTACCTTCAATTGCTAGATTTTTATCGATGTGCGAAAGCTGAACGCAATTTAAGTTTTTATTGCTATTACAGTAGTATATATTTATTGTTGGTGAAAGCCTGATTATGACAATGTTTTTCTTTCTTCCTGAAACATAAAGTAAATAACGGAGAAATGATTTTGCTTTGATAAAACTCAACTCACCGCTGCGGGTCGGGGGTGAAGTGGAACCACATCAACCCTTACTCATCCACTGCAAGGATACGGGTCTCCTTTCAACCGAAGGGGTTTAGAGCATACTCCACCCGCGCTGCTCAAATGCGGATTGGCGGAGGCCAGTGTTCTCAAGCCGTTCGAGGGCCACTGACTTAGCTTAACGACTGTCATCTATCGACAACCACTGGGGTCGGCTTAACGTGACCTCCGAAGCTCGGAGAAACTGGAGATAGATAAACCCATCCACAGACAGGCTGCGGTCAGCGTTGCTTAACCTGCGTGTTTGGTACTATTATTGGTTACGGATCGACATCGCGTTAGTAATCGGCTTATTGGTTAAAATATCCTGCAATTGCAGCGAGGCTCGCATTGCTGATATATTTAGGCGCTAAAAACACTATAATATATATATTATAGGTACGTTTCGGTGAGTGAGAGGTGGCTTTATGCGCAGTCAAGTGGTTTATTGATCTGTATTCTGGAAACACTTCCAGGTTCTTGTAGTGACCATAGTAAAAACTTTAGTTACTACATGTGACCAAGGATGGGAATCAAAATAATAATAATAATAAACCAGTTGAGAATGCGCAAGCTTGCATTGCCAGAGGAACACCTGGCTCGTCAATTATATAACAATTTAAAATTTTGTTTTTTTTTTAATTTGTCGGCCATTTTGACCATGTTCCTTAAGAGATAGGAACGGTGTTCCTGAACATTCCTATTCTACTTTTTTATGCTGAATCCGAATGTGAAGTCAAAATTCGAATATGTAGGAGCCGAGGAAGACCGAGACTAACCTACCATGACCAAATTGGTCGTGTTTTATCAGAAGGTGATGTTAGGAGCCCCAGGAACCGGCGAGCGTGCATGAAAAGTGCTATGAATGTGACAGAAGCGAGTGAAGTATGTAAGGACCGCGGCTTATGGCGCTCGGTTCTCTCTGCCTACCCCGCAAGGGACTTGGCGTGATGATATACATACATACATTCCAATATTTACAGAGTCCCGTTACGCCCCTTCCATTTAAAAGATATTTCATGTCGCAACACGGATATCCTAGGCATGTGAATTGTCACGGATTCGTAGCCACCGTCTCTTAACTACTCTGTGGAAACAATGGGCCTGGTAAACAATAGTGCCGCTGTTTCCACACTTTTTGCCACTATCAAGGATGCTTGTGTAAACTTTCATTTTTTTTTGTTTCAGGTAATGCGACGCTCGAAAGAATCATTGCATTTTGCCAGCAATTAAGAGGCCTCTTGAGTTGAATAGATTATGCTTACAGGCAAAAGCACAGGTTCAATTTAATAAATCGGCATATAATGTATAGGTAAACGGAGTATGTACAAATTCAATTCAATTAATCTAAATCAACTCTTACTGATCTTACTGCAGGGATACGGGTCTCCCTTCAACCGAAGGGGTTTTTTTTTTTTTTTTTTTTTTTTTTTTTTTTTTTTTTTTTTCTAAAACTTACACCCCTGCCGTGGGCAAGGCACTTTTTTAACAATATAAATAGTTTTCACATTTTGTTTTTAAAAAAGTCACTATACAATATAAATAAACACATTCATACATCACACTCGCTTTCATATATCACAAATCATTCTTACATTCATCATCTTTCAGTTTCATTTCCAAAAATTTTTGATTTGCCCGTTTTAGAACGCCGGTGAAATATCTTCATATGTTTCCAACTTCCCTCCCCATACTGCATCAGTCCAGCCACGGGCGTCAGCGAGCTTCACAGCTCCACCTAGCCACCGCGATCCCATCGGCTATACAGAGTATAGCCGAGGTATGCAACATTAGTCCTAGGTGGGGCTGTTCTGCTTGTTCCGATCTATGACAGCCGTCGCTAGACTGACGCAGTATTTTAAAAATTTTGGTCTATGCCCCGTCACTATTTCGGAGACCGATTTTTCGGTGACCCGCATTCCCAACTCCTGCTCCAAATCGTACCTCTGTTTGGAGAATGCGGGACACCGAAACAATATGTGCTGCACTGTCTGGTCCACGCCGGGCTCGCAAAAGCACGATGGGTCATCCGCGCACTTGAATCTGTGCAAGTACGCGGAGAACCCACCGTGTCCCGAGAGGACCTGCGTAGTGATGCTCGACGGCACCATTTTACCCACGATGCCGTACGCCGCCGCCGCACTCGGGAAGAACATCTTCGTTGT
Organism: Pyralis farinalis; assembly: GCA_947507595.1. NCBI lineage: Eukaryota > Metazoa > Arthropoda > Insecta > Lepidoptera > Pyralidae > Pyralis > Pyralis farinalis. The sequence continues at coordinate 34,096,573 of OX382268.1, read as the reverse complement.
CGAAGCTGTAGTTCCCGATGTGTATCTCCTGTCCCATTCGTCAATGGTCCCCTTGCGGATCATACCTTTGACGAATGAGACAGGGCAGCGGTCATAATCTGGCCGCCTCCGCAACCCCAGTGCGGCGCTCCTGGCGAGTTCATCGGCGCGTTCGTTCCCCTCCAACCCCGCGTGTGCCTTAATCCAGAACAGCGAGACGCTCTTACCCTGGCTTTTGCACAGTTTAAGAGCGTCCCGTGTTTGCACCGCCAGGGGATGGGGGGACTCGACGCTCGCCACCGCCTGGAGCGCCGCCATGGAGTCGCTGAAGATGCCGATACTGGGTCCATCACAGCTCAAAGCGTACTCGGCCGCCGTGCAGATAGCCAGGAGTTCCGCCTGGTAGACGGTACAGTAGGACGACAAAGCAAGCTTGAGGGCCTTGGTTTCGGCGTCACCGTTCCATATGGACACAGCGGCGCCAACCCGGCCCCCAATCTTGCTGCCGTCCGTAAACATTCGCAGGGCAAAGTTGGAGTGTGCCCTGCATTGTTCCTCGTCCACCAGGCTGCCGAACTCCAAACCATCTAGCTCCGCGGGATGCGGGGCCTCGATCTTCGAGGCCATCCGCTCGATCTCCCTGTCCCTGAGCAGCGGATGGGGTAGCCCCCTCTTGGCCTCGTATAAAGAGGCGACTTCGCGCACTCTGAGGTCAAGAGGCAGCACCCCAGCCAGCAGCAGTGCGGAGTTCAGGGAGACCGTGCGGTAGGCTCTACAGATCTTCTGAGCGAAGCCCCGCTGTACGCTGTTGAGCTGTTTCTGGATGCCCAGCTTATTGACCGCTGGAGCCCATGCGGCGGCAGCGTACAATATCGTAGGTTCCACTACGGCTGAATATATGATCTTCACTACTTCAGGGTTGAGACCCCAACTGACGCGGGCCGTACGCGCAAGGCGCCCGTATATGGCCACTGCCCTTTTACAGACAGTAGCCACGTGCGCGTTGAACGTCAGACCCGCGTCAATCGTCAAACCCGAAGGGGTTTAGAGCATACTCCGCCACGTTGCTCAAATGCGGATTGGCGGAGGCCAGTGTTTTCAAGCCGCCCGAGGGCCACTGACTTAGCTTAACGACTGTCATCTATCGACAATAGCCGGGACCGACGGATTAACGTGTCCTCCGAACACGGAGAAACTCGAGTTAGATAAAGCCATCCATAGACAGGCTACGGTCGACGTTGCTTAACCTGCGTTTTCGGTTAGAATGACACGCGCAACGACGCCATCGAGCTCACTACTGTTCTTCACTCCAATGTTGTGTTGACACTGATTTAATATCATTATTTATTTGTATTTACTTTCCAAATCGATATACCGCAAGAAAATCTAGAATAATGTTGTTTTCTTCACTGTGATACATATAAAATAACACTGTTTATTACTAACACGAGATAGATAAACCCATCCATAAACAGGCTGCGGTCGACGTTGCTTAACCTGCATTTTCGGTTAGAATGACACGCGCAACGACGCCATCGAGCTCTCAATTAATCTGCATTATTATGTAATCGGTTAAAATATGCAGAAATGATATTCAAATAATCCGCGTAAGATATTTCCAATGGAAAAAATGTGCAGATTCCATTTATTTCATTTATGGCAAGTTCGACGGCGTAAATCCACAAATTTAATGTAATCTTTAGCAATATTGGTAGTAGTAGTAATTTAACAAAGTTTTAAATGGAAAAAGTTTTCCATTTCTTCATTTTATTACTTACTAGCTGACCCGGCGAACTTCGTACCGCCTCAGGATCAATAAATGGTGTGTTAACTTATTAGATGGTATAAATACTTTTTATACTTATTGTCCTATTCTGGACGAAGACAAATCCAAAAACACAATAATCATAAAAATCGGTCCAGCCGTTCTTGAGTTATAAATGGTGTAACTAACACGACTTTGTTTTATATATATAAGATTTAGATCATAGTTTGAATCTAAGGAAGTCCGAGTCTTATTTACCATGACCAAATTGATAGTGTTTTATAAGAAGGTGATGTGACGAGCCCTAGAAACCGGCGGCGTGCATGAGAAGTGTTATAAATATTGAAGAAGCGATTGAGGTGCTTAAGGACCGAGTTATGTGGCAGCAAGGGATTTGATGTGAAGTTATAGATAGATAGTTGTAATCTTCGCTGGTAGCATCGTCTTGGAAGAAGTCTGTTTGACTTATTTATTTAAAAGTCTTCATTGGTCTTCAAGTGGCCTCTACAGCTGGCTAGTTAAAATCTTATCATCCTATAACTGGCATGATAGATGTTTTTCAAACCTAAATATCTATCATTCGAAAACAGACTGACAACATTGTTGCGGAATGACAAGCGTCTTCGTCTTCGCCTTTACTAACGAAAGGTAATTTGTATGATACCAGCTAGGACCCTTTGGTATTATTCAGAGATAAGCTGTGAGAATTGTAGACAATCCTAAGCTTACAGACAGTGTTTATGGCAACATTTTGCCTTCCTTCATGTGTTCTACTGATTGAAAAACGGGTTTCGTTCTGAAGAATCGTTCAATATGATATATACGGCTTCTTTTTACAACCGCACCGCTCGCCGATGGCGGAGAGTTCACTCTCACGCGTTGGAACCTTAATAGTTACGTACTGTACGGTTTCAGAGCAGTTCTCTTCCGAGAATACTTAAATCGTGGAATGAGCTCTCAGCAGAGGTTTTCTGTAGGGACTACAGCATGGCGTTCGTCAAAAAAGGCGTCAAGAGGTTTTTACATGGTCGGCAACGAACCCCCTGGTGTTGCAAATGTCCGTAGGCTACGGTGACTGCTTACCATCAGGTAGGCCGTAAGTTTGCTTGTCACCTTAGTGGTATAAAAGCTTAAATATCATTCGTATACAGAATACTTGCCAATCGTTGTTTCCGCATGATAGGAGCCTCGTGTACTAAAACTAATTCGAAAACACGACATCGTTGATAAGCTGATAAGCGACTTGTTCCCGAGGATTCAAAGCCTAAAGAATAAGGAAACAGCCTAGTAACCGACTAATATTGCTTCGAATTCCGGCATGTGCTAGTAAAGTAATGTTTTCGAATATATGTACATATTTGTTATTATCACTTGCTCGGTTTTGAAGAAAAACATCGCGAGGAAGTAAACATATCTGTCTTGGTCTGGATGTTTTAAGAGAGGTAGGGCGCATCAAAGCAGAGGAAGTACCCCCACAGAAAACCGCAGCCAAATAACAACTCCCTAGAGGGTTATTGTGTTCCTGCGTGTGAGTGAGGTCACCAGTAAGCTCCCAAGGAGTTGCTGTGTAAGCAGCAGAGGAGGCATCGCGCGAGTGATAATTAATATATCGCAAGCGTTAATAGGCTACGTTACCAGCTTTACATCAGGTGGGCCGTATGCTCGTATGCCTTCTGACGTCGTATATAAATAAAGAGGAAACCCGTACTACTAGTACTAAGACAGGTCTGATTTTCCCAATGGGATGACGTCGGACGGCAGTCGCTCCAATTCACAAGCAACATTAAATTAAAAAACCCCCGACGCAAAAATAACCTATGTGATATACACAAAAACACTCTCGATTAAGTCCCCTTTTAAACAAAAAAAACAAAATCAAAATCGGTTCATCCATTTCGAAGCTACGATGCCACAGACAGATACACAAAACACAGATACACATGTCAAATTTATAACACCCCTCTTTTGCGTCGGGGGTTAAAAATCACTAAATCCTTAGATATAGGTGGCGGACCCCGCCAATCCTAACAGATTAGGTAACGGCTTAACCCTAGGAAGGAGAATGTGTCTTGTTTCCGAATGGTAGGTGTTTTGCAAGCCTAAATGCCTATCATTTGGTTACCAAATACCATCGTAAACTGTGATACCGTAGTTCTCCGTTCATTTGCATTATTATCACCTATCATTTAGTTACAGCCGCCCACATGCGGGCTACAAAGATAAAGTGCCAATATGTATTCAATAATACTGTAAAAATAGATTGTTTAATATGGTTTCGTAATAGGACCATTAGTGTCCGCTGCAATGTGTTAGATAACGAATGTTATGTTTATTACTTTGTTTGTTGATTTACCAATCAACAAACAAAGTAATAAACATAACACCTTTTGAAGTTAGAAAATATTTATGAACCGAAGGATTTTTATTTTTGGCTGAATGTGGCCTCAAACCTGAACTTACTGTAGGTACTGAAATTAATTATAGTACTATTTTCAGGAACACCGTTCCTATATGACATAATGCGAATATTCGAATTTTGACTTCAGATTCGGATTCAGCATAATAAAATAGAATAGGAATGTTCAGGAACACCGTTCCTATCTCTTAAGGAATATGGTCAAAATGGCCGATAAATTAAAAAAAAAATTGAATTGTTATATAATTGACGAGCCAGGTGTCCCTCTGGCAATACAAGCTTGCGCATTCTCAACTGGTTTGTTCTATTTTCTATTGTATGTTTTCATGCCTGGTCCATTGAGGGGTAGACTGAGAGAACCAAGCGCTATAAGACGTGGTTCTTACACATCTCACACTTCTTCAACATTCATAGCTCTTCATACATACACTCAGGAGAGACTGTTACACTGTTCTTGAGGCTCGTGACATCACCTTCTGATGAAAAATCAATTTAGTCGTTGAAGGTATGTCTCTGCCTTCCTCGTCTCCTACATCCTTCTTCTTTCGTTGTGCATATCTGTTTCGTCGTATTAAAACCGATTTTGTACATTTTTATTACCTTGTACTGAAATTTACAAAAGGTGTCATCTATAGAACGAAAGCCAACCTCACCGGCATGCGGCGGCACCCTGCCAACTAACAAACGAAGCTCTGGAAAATGAGAGGTAGGGCCTTATTACTGTTCAAAATCATCATATTTTTTTTATGTACACATAAACTTTTTTTAACACTAATTGTTTTGCATTTTTACTACTTACGTAAACTATTGAGGTTTTTTTTTTTATGATTTATAATTATTTCTAAAAAACTATGTGAGGTCGGAGGATGTTATTTTTACTGTATTGTTAAATAAATATTTATCAACAAATTTCATGTACTATCGGGTACATGTCCTTTAGGGAGGTTTAATGAGTATTAAAAAAAGCGCTAGACATATTATTTCTTTAATATTCTTTAATATTTATTTATAAACATCAATAATAATTTTTTTTTACTCATTTCGAAGGTAAATAGGGGGAGATGTTGTCTGTGGCCGACCATAGGACAGAGCGGCACGATTGTATTTTTTTGTATACAACTAGATTGGGAAACAAGCACGCGGCCCGCATTACATGGTAAGCGGTCATCGCAGCCTATTAACACTCGCACCACCACGGGGATGTTACTCGCGCGCTGCCAATTGTGACCTAAGGCTGTTTCGTCACAGTACCCAGTAATTTCTCTGCCATATATCACCCTTCAAACCGGAACACAGCTATATAAATAAAGCTGCTTGTCGGTAGAAATAGGTGAGACAGAGGTACCCACGCAGACGAGTTTTGTACAAAGTCTCCCTCTGTTTAATAGATAAATGCAGATACGAAATCCTAAAACCACGGCACGCGATTACAACAAAAAATCCCACTAGACTATAGATCGATTTATTGAAGTGCCCTTAGCTTGGGGGCCCTGTGTTATACAGCTGAAGATTATATAGGGAAGAACTATTGTCTGTCAGTCCATTGTATGCACGTGGTGCTCCTGGGGGATTATAGTTAATTGGAAACTGTATTCCGATACCGGGATGCGCCGTTGTGGTTATGATAGATAGGAAATTAAGTTTGCAGTCAGTTGATTGGTTACTCATGCAAGTAGGACAGGGCGATCAAACAATATTGATCATGATAACCAATAAGTCCTTGATAACAGTGTAGGCCTAGCACAAAGTAATCACACATTATTCCCAGCACTCACTCGTCTTCCGACTTCAGCGGTGTACCTTCCATCCCTGCTGAAAGCGCATCCAAGATATACAATCTCATCCACTTGTTCCAATACTTCATCATCTACCGTAATCCTTATATTGGTTCTGTTTTTTTCTATTTCGAGTATCATTGTTTTGTCTTCTTGGAATTCAATAATAAGCCTTTCTCCATACAATCATCTTTCATTATTGTGACCAGTGTTTACAGTTCAGATGGTGTTTCTGGTAATAACACGGTATCGTCTGCATAAAGCAGATAGTTCACCACTAGGTCACCCATGCGCAATCCTACATTCGTTGACCTTATCTTCTTCAGACAACTATAAAAACTTAAATATCTGAATGTATCACACGCACGTACACAGATAATAAAATATACGAAATATTGAATATTACGTATTCAGGATAAGGAATATCGAATATTACGCATTCAGGTTTTGTTGCAGACGAGTTTACAGACAACGCTTCAAAAAATAGATAGCGCCGGCATATTAAATAAAATCTGTAGATTTAGATAAACGAGATGATAACATATAAAAGAACATAAATAAAACGTAGATAAAACAATACTGCCGTCTCACTGCAGACTATCCTATATTGATCTGCAGGTAAAATCCTATGACATATTTGTGTCAGCACATACATTTGTATAAGCAGATAATATTGTCACCATCTTTGAATATAGGTCGATGCGGGCACACACTTTACGATAAAATATAAATTATCTGCGCTGTATGCGTTACTTCAATAAATTACATAGAGATTGACATTGAAATGGTCATATAAAACCTGAAGTGTTATGAAACTTATGAACCCTGAAGATGTTGTGACTGATTTCGAAAAAGACGTCGAAGAGATCCCTAACGAAGAGTGGGCTGCATCGCAATCAACAGTACTTAGAGAGAAACGGTTGTTACTTCGAAAATCAATGAAAATACTAACAGGTTCCTATATAATTCGGTTTTAGTTATTCTAAAAGCTTTCACAGTTACCCATGTATGTTCTGAAGAAATTACTTGTATTCCAAAGTTGCATCCATTTCGCTTTCACAATTCTTAGAACAAGTTTACAACGCAAGCAATCAAGCCGCGACACTTAAATAGACATGGTTCTATCATGGAATAACTAATCTTAGGTCTACTGCGACGAATTGATAAACGTAGTTACGTTATTCTATGGTGGTTTATTGATGTTTTATAGTGCTTTTACAAGTCTCGTTGCAATTCTAGGATGACCGTTATGAATGTGTTGTGTAATAAATGATTTACTGTCCATAATGTGTTTTCCAAGTAGTACCATAAAAACTGGCTATTCTCCGACTTTTAATTCAATTTACAGCAACGAAATGTCAAGCCACATTATAATCTTCCCCATATAAAAAATATTAGTGTTGGTAAGGAAATGATTGCTTCATTCAATGAATTGACATTCTACTCGTAGATACGGTCAATTTCATTTTATACATGTCATTTAATTGTACATTCTAGTCCGATAAAGTTCGTGAATTCCATCCTCAATCTATCCTATATCCCTCGCGAGTGATTGATTGATGTAAACATCTATGTCTATCTAAACGGTGATGTCAGGAGCCCCAGGAACCGGCGAGGGTGCATCTTAAAAGATGAGAGACAAAAAATGATGTTCATTTAATTCATTTATTCAATACTATATAGTAATTACAAACAGGTTTCTGGGACTCACCAATTAATTCTGGCGAGTCCCGCTCTTTATATTACAATAATATGCTATATATACTAAGAAGTTGTACAAAGAAAACAGACCTGTTGTTGTTTGTGTGTGAGAATGTGAGTCTGTGTGTGCGTGCGTGCTTCTGTGGGACTGTGTAACGTACGTAATCGTGTATTGTGTGTGCTGTCAAAATATAGTAAAGGATGGGTAAATTAGGTTACCATATACATAGGTATGGAAATATAAAGGCATACATAGAAAAATAAAAATAAAAGCCGGTCGTATCATTATACATTGTATGTCGGTTAATTATTTTCAAAAGAGATTGAGTTTCCTCGTAAGTCAGTGTTTTTAGCCTGGATGATAAGATAAGTTTACAAGAATACAAAGTTTTTTTTATAGATGTTCAATTTCTTATTTAAGATGTTGAATTTGTTTTATTCAATACAAGTAATATTTCCACATTTTCCACTTCGTTTTTATCATAAATATACGCAAATGATGGATTACTGTAATATAAATAAAAAAATGTGTAAATAGTTAATTTTAGTGACCTGCAGGGGTATACAAATTGACACGGAAATTTGTCATTCATTTATTTGACTGCAGTAGATACATAGAATTGTAAATATTCTGCATTTTTGGAGACTAGTGGAGACACGCATATCTCATTGAGAACCAACTCATTGCACGATGGCTTTCGTGCTTAGAGAATTCATCCTAGGACTCATTCTGAGTGACAGTCTTTTGTATGGGATGAAACGAACAAGCTTTACAATGTTGACACTTTAAAATATATGTTTATTTTAATTATATATCATATTCTAGTTTTTTCATGTTTTAAACGTAAAATCTTTTGTATTCGCGTGATTAAAATGTACCTAATATTGAGAGAGATCCGCAACGCAGCACAATACTTATACTTTATAATGGATTACGAAATATTAATATTATATTATTGTCGGTGTTAAGATAAGACAAGGCATGCTCCGTTGGTTCGTACATGCAGAAAGAATGACAAAACAGATATACAATGCGAAAGTGGAAGGATGTAGGAACTGAGGAAGACCAAGACTAACCTACCATGACCAAATTGGTCGTGTTTTATCAAAAGGTGATGTCAGGAGCCTTAGGAACCGGCGAGCGTGCATGAAAAGAGCTATGAATTGAAAGAAGCGAGTGAAGTGTGTAAGGACCGCGTCTTATGGCGCTCGGTTCTCTCTGCCTACCCCGCAAAGGACCTGGCATGAATATATATATATATTATTTATTGAAATCACCGACAAATGTAGTTACAGGTGCACACAATATGCCTAATAATTATAAGGGAATCAGTTAATAGATTCAGGCGTTATTTTGTGTGTGTGCTTCCGCCACCAATTAGTTCATGCGGACTAGCGCCGGCAGGCACCCATCCACTACCGTTAGTAGATGCAACATGCCGTCGCTGCCATGGCTGCTCCGGTAGCTCCGGTAGTGGATAATTACGAACGCGAACACATAATCGGTAAAGCACAAATATTTCTATAGATATGCCAACGATATTCTTATTTGTTGAACCGGTACCAATCGTGAATTAGATCACTTTGTTTCCAAATTAAATAAAATCCACCCTAAAATTAAATTCACTTTATATATAAAATAAAATATTTCACTTAACTTTTTAGTTTTACTCATAACTAAAAATCAATCCCCAATCAATTTTCAATATATCGTAAACCAACTCATACCGATACCACGATTCCTGCGTCATCCAGCCATCCTTGGCAACACAAGCTCGCAGCGTATAAAACTATGATACACCGGGTAATGAGTGTTCTATTAAGTTAAGGATAATTACAATAAAGAATATCAGTTCGCGAAGTCAAACAGTTATTCCAAATCTGAATCAAATTGATCAAGTATTGCGTAAAAAGACGAGTAATATCATTAATACTCTAGACTTAGACTACGGAACGCAGTTTCGTTTATTTCGACAAATAAATACACTGCGAGTTTGTCATACTAGGAAAGGTCACTTACAAAATAGTTCGCATGTTTAAATAAATATAATGCTCTCAGATACCATAATTCACTCAGATCACTGTGTAATACAAAATATCTATCTATCAAAATAAATATCTATAAAATCCCAATCAAAATTAATGAAAATTCTAAACTTACTCTTATGAACAAACAGACAGACCTAAGCAACTCTATTAAATATCTTTCCACTCACCCCATCCACCCCTACCCTCAATTCAATATAAGGGACGGCACGGATTTGTCACATGTAGCATGTTATTCTCACGAGTAACATCTACAGCGAACAGTTGTAGCAGCGACACGACCAGGACAGTCGTGGCGACGGTGGCGGGTGCATGCGGTTTCTGTTCCAGATGGCGGACGACCGCAGCAGCCGAGGCAGAGCAGCCATGGCAGCGACGGCATGTTGCATCTACTAACGTTAGTGGGTGGGTGCGGCCGGTGCTAGCTAGCTAAGCAGCTTAGATAAATCGCATAGGGAAACATCTAGAGGGCACTAAAAGTTTAGTACCCTCTTGATGTTTCCTTTATAATTATTAACCTTGGAAAAAAATTCTACCATAATTCAAAATCCTCCGACGAACTAATCACCAGTGCAAATTTCAAGTCGTATTGTGAATGTGAAGTGAATGAAACAGGTTTATACGTCGTCTACAAAAATATTGTATACTATGGGACCCAAGTGTGATTCCTGAGGAACACCTGAAGCGAACCAGCGAGAACCAGAATGAAACACTCTAATGATATGCGTTAGACAGACAGTTCTTAGTTTTAAAATTTTGTGAGTCACCTTGTCAAAGGTCTTACTCAGGTCCGTGTAGGTGACATCATATTGCTTACCCATATTAATTGCTTTAGCTACGGATTCCGTAAAAGTCACTAGATTGTAGAGCGTATATGGATATAGATGGCGAAAAACCGTGTCGGTGTTTACTGAGTCTATAACTTCATATTATTTTGCAGTTTGATGTTTCCCTTATATGTGATTGGCCAAAAAAATTAATCCAACTTTTTTCCAATACTAGACAACATTGAAATGGGTCTATAATTACACATTAGTTCTTTACTTGAGAATGTTGCAGGAAAAAATATGTTTCTAACTACGAGTAACAAAATTTATTAGGGACACTCAAACTGTTCAATCAAACTTAGTTATACGATACATAGTTTAACTTGATCCGAAAGATACATAATTACTAAAAAACCAATTGCCCAAATACTAATAAGGCAATTTAACTAGCAGTCAATAATGAGCTCCTCGCACATTGTGTATGTTCATTTCGTAATCCCACGCAATAAATTAGAACAGGTAAGTGGGTCAAACAAATTGACCTTTCCGACTGCAAATCGACGCGCAGAAAACCACACATTGGGACAATATACATGTATAAATATTTGATGCGTATATTTTATTTTTGACGTAGTATTTTGTTTTGCCAGCATTTAGGTTGTTCATTTGTAAAATAAATAATAGTAAAAAATGTTATTTTATCTGTATCACAGTGAAGAAAACCGCATTAGGTACTCTAGATTTTACTTGCGTTATTCGATTTGGAAAATAAATACAAATAATAATGATATTAAATCAGTGTCAACACATTGAAGTGAAGAACAGTAGAAAGCTCGATGGCGTCGTTGCGCGTGTCATTCTAACCGAACACGTAGGTTAAGCAACGTCGACCGCAACCTGTCTATGGATGGGTTTATCTGTCTCGAGTTTATCTGTGCTTCGGAGGGCACGTTAATCCGTCGGTTCTGGCTGTTATCCATAGATGACAGTCGTTAAGCTAAGTCAGTGGCCCTCGGGCGGCTTGAAAACACTGGCCTCCGCCAATCCGCATTTGAGCAGCGTGGTGAAGTATGCTCTAAACCCCTTCGCTTGAAGAGAGACCTGTATCCCTGCAGTGGGATGAGTAAGGGTTGTTGTGGTAAATATTTGACACGTTTATTTTATTTTTTTACGTAGTATTTTGTTTTGCCAGCATTTAGGTGTTCATTTGTAAAATAAATTATAATAAACAATGTTCTTTTATCTGTATCACAGTGGAGAAAACAATATTATATAGATTTTGCTCGCGTTATTCTATTTCGAAAATAAATACAAATAAATAATGATATTAAATCAGTGTCTAGACAGTGAAGAAATCATTGTTAATTGTTTTATTGTTTTGCCGATATGCATATTGATTGTGTTTTTTGCGTTGTGGAAAAAATAATGTTTTTTTCAGCTTAGCACATCTCTCAGATCTGTTTTGTTTCTGTACAAATAATTTGTCCTCGACACGAGGTTGCTAGTTAACTGGAAAACTCGTAAAGTCCGGAATTATATCGTATGTCGCTGTCCAGAATATTACTTATTTTGGCAAAACTACTCTAAAACGACAAGATGTTTATTTCAGTTACTTCACGCATAGGTGATGTTTCGATTTAGTTATATTTATAAGCAATTGAATCTATACTGTTTTGTGACATTTCGCCACGAGTTGGTTTATGAGAACTAGCGGAATTTATCGACCATTGTTCGTAAATGATTAACAATAGCTTTCTTATGTTTGTGATTAAGGTATAATTTTAGTACATTTGACGAGCTCGGTGGCGTAGTGGTTAGTGATGCTACTTTGTGACCAACGCTCGTGGTTTTAATCTTCCCACACCCGACAAACATTTGTGTTTTTAAAAGAGGTAGGGCGCCTCACAGTAAGCTGTCTAGGGAAGTGCCTCCACCTCGCAGAAAACCGCAGCCAAGTAACAAATCCCTAATGTTGTGTTTCTGCGAGTGAACATCGCGCGAGTAATTCTTAATGTATTGCAAGCGTTCATAAGCTACGGTAACCTCTTTACGTCAAGTGGGCTGTATGCAAAAGAAAATTCAAGTTCGAGAGAAAATGCAACACATACGGCCTTACTTTTGGTTTTCACTACGATTTATTTGTTTCCGAAGCCGGCTAGGAACCGGCGAACGTGCATCAAAAGGGCTATGAATGTTCCTTTAACGAGTGAAGTATGTAAGGATCGCGTCTTTTGGCGCTCGGTTCTCTCTGCGTACCCCACAAGGGACCGGGCGTGAAAATATAAAATATAAATTAGTAGTTAGAACAAACAAAATAAGTTCCAACCAAGTCACTTAAGTGCTACAAACTTTCTAATAACAGTTTAACAACTTGTAGTTTGCATACATATTACGTCGCGTGTTTTTACGCGACATTTGTAATATTTTTTTGTATATATATATATTTATTTTGATTCCTTTCTATATCAATAAAACTGGAATAGTGATGTTACATAATAACTACAATATTATTGTCACGTATCTGTGCTTCTGTACTGAGGTCACGTAACGCGTTCACCGCCACTGCCACTAGGGTTGTCCATACTTAATGGCGCAAATGAAATTTTGCCCCGGTGTACTTTTTTTTTAGTATTGTCGGACAAATTACACAGCGCCATCTAGCCCCAAAGTAAGCGAAGCTTGTGTTATGGGTACTAGACAACTGATAAACATACGTAAATACATTTTTTTTTGTAAATACATACTTATTATACATAGAAAATACCCAGAACAAGACAAACAGACATGTTCATGCACACAAATGTTTGTATTGTGTGGGAATCGAACCCACGAGTGTCAAAGTAGCGTAACAGCGCGTTTCACCACTGCGCCACCGAGCTTGTCAAACGTACTAGAATATGTATATTCATAGAATTGCCCAGCTTTAGGCGACTCTAAAAACTATATTATTGATACCAGAGTGAGTATTGGTATCAAGTAGTAGGTACTCACTGCTATTCTATTATAGCCAAATAAAAACTCCCTAGAGCGTCGTTGTGTTTCTGCGTGTGAATGAGATCACCAGTAAGCTCCTAAGGAGTTGCTGTGTTAGCAGCGAGGAGGTATCGCGCGAGTGATACGTAATAGGTGATAGGCTACGGTAACCGCTTTACATCAGGTGAGCCGTATGCTTGTAGGCATTCCGACGTTCTATAAAAAAAATATTCCCACGATAGTCGATTTTCACTTCACAAGTCATCTGCTTAGGTTGTTATGACTATTGTGTCATACCACTGTCCTTCAGATTGTAAAGGCTCTCTCCATCTCTCTTATGCTAAATTCCTTTGACAGCCGTAGTTTTATTCCTTGGGTAAAGGACATAACTGCTCAAAGTTAATTTGGCGATTGCCCATATTAATCCTCGATACAAAAACGGTGATGGGAATTGTTTATGCCTGTCGCGTCTTAGGGGAAAGAAATATAATTTAAGCAAAACTATGGTCGTTCTCCTGATGCCGCCTGCTGCTAATTGACCACATTCTCTGGCCCACTGGTCATATACACTAAAAAACAACAACCTATCAAGGACTTATTAGTTTACTAAAACGTGGTGGCTGGTTCTCTAGTCATATTAAATAGTGTCTTTTTCCAGAGTTCTCGTTTGTTAGTCTGCAGTGTGCGCTAGAGGTTAGCTTTGGCTGTGAAGATGATCCTGAAAACCTCAAACCCAAAACAATTAGTCTATTAAAGGTACAATGTATGTAAACAATGTACCTTTAATACATGAACAGTAGTAGCTGCAGTCCGCGACTTGGCGCGTGTCCCGTAGGAATCGTTTTTCTTACAGTATTTCTTTTTGTTTGGTTTGTAAGTGTTGTATCATGATTTTGAATAGCCTATAATCTTCTTCAAGAACTGAGCTATCAAATGCATTGCATGCACAAATTTTTCGAATACGATCCGTAGTTGACGAGCTCGGTGGCTCAGTCGTGAATGACGCGGAATTTGACACCAACGCTCGTGGGTTCGATTCCCACACAAGACAAACATTTGTGTGCATGAACATGTCTGTTTGTCTTGGTCTGGATGTTTTAAGAGAGGTAGGGCGCACCAATGCAGCCCGTCTGGGGAAATACCTCCACCTCACAGTAAACCGCAGCCACACAAGAACTGCCTAGAGCATTGTTGTCTTCCTGCGTGTGAGTGAGGTCACCAGTAAGCTCCTAAGGAGTGCTGTTGCTGTGTAAGCAGCAGAGGAGGCATCGCGCGAGTGATACTTAATTTATTACAAGTGTTAATGGGCTACGGTATATCAGTAAATGTAAACTACGCCCCTTATACCTTTTAAATATTATCCACTAATATGTTATATTGTAAACGGTGCTTCTTCGTTTTATCTTGTAATTTTTTTAATAAATCTTATTACAAAAATTCGTCAACCCTACCCTAGTTGGAACAGTGATTTGTCAATGATATTTTGGTATCTGTCACTACGATCGTAACTACGGTACATAAAACTTTATGGAGTCACGAAGGTCTTCACAGAGCGACTTGTGTGATTCGTGAATGCATTCTAATACGAGTACGTTGTTAGCAATCAAGCTACATATTTGATGCTAGGCTGGGCGTAACATCAAACACCTAATCCCACAGCACAGGTTGCTTAGAAGAGATCTCTTTATTATAGAGATAATCTCGCCTTTGCATAACTACTACTTTTGTTACTATGTTCAACAATATTATATGCAATAAAGAATATATACCAGAGGGAGACCTTGTACAAAATACCACATATTTCTACCGCCAAGCAGCTATATTTATGTAGCTGTGTTCCGGTTTGAAGGGTGAGATATGGCAGCGAAATTACTGGGTACTGTGATGAAACATCCTTAGTCACTATATTGGCAACGCGCGACTAACATCCCCGTGGTGTTGCGAGCGTCAATAGGCCACGGCGACCGCTTACCATCTAATGCGGGCCGCATTTGCCAATCTAGATTCATATATAAAAAATATATAATAGTCTACTCAAAAATGAAAAGCTAATCGACTATATTAATATTTCTTGTAAATGTTAATTTCTGTAATAATTTACTTTATATACCTCATTCCTTATATATAACATCGAGTGGCATACAAACTATACGGCCCTTCTGATGTTAAGTGGTTACCGTAGCCTATGAACGCTCGTAATATATTAAGTGACTCGCAATATACTTAGATGTCACATCTGCTGCTAACACAGAAACTCCTTAGGAGCTTACTCTTATCCTCACTCACTCGCAGGAACACAAAAACCATCGAGGGAATTGTTATTTGTCTGCTGCGGTTGTCTGTGAGGTGGAGTTACTTCCCTAGACGGGCCGCATTAATGTGAACAACCTCTCTTAATAATTAATTAGTTCTATTATTGTTAAAAATAATTTGCCAAACTCACGTGCACGTGATGAAACCCGACGATTAACAAACAAGACTAACGAAAGCTGCACTATCCCTAGTGCATAATTGACGACGAAGAGGTCACCAAAAACTTAGAACCTTACAAGTCATTTTAAGGTACGGAACCCTAAACAGTAATTCAAGTTAATCATAATGTATATTTATCATCGTAAAAAATGGCGACATATATACTTTTTTAATAAATAAAAAACTTAAAAATTTGTTTAAAGACTATTTATTTAAAAACGACGAATTAATCTTGGAACACACGTGACTACCTTTTGTAACTAATCGAACTACCAAACTTAAAAGCTGCTATTGCAATTGATACTAATAACAAACGTTATAAGTTACAACGCTTACTTAAAGACGCAAGAGCTGGGTATAGCAGAGAGAGCATGATTTACGTTTATCCTACTTATAAACGCGGTCGAAATGCGAGCATTGCGCAATATTTGTGGCGTAACGCTTGTAGACCGCTTGTAGAGAATAATGATGTTAGAAACAGAGTTGGCCTGAAAGAGAGCGTCGGTGTTAAAATAAGAAGAGGCGTGCTCCGTTGGTTCGTACATGTAGAAAGATTTACGAAACAGATATACAACGCGAAAGTAGAAGGATGTTGGAGCCTCGGAAGGCCAAGACTTACATATACCTACCTAATTGATCGTGTTCTATCAGAAGGTCAGAGCGTGTATAAGAAGAGCCATGAATGTTAAAGAACCGAGTGAGGTTTGTAAGGATGGAGTCACGAGGCGCTCAGTTCTCTCTGCCTACTCCGCAAGGGATTTGGCGTGAAGTTATAAATAGATTTTTAAATAATATTTTTCAGGAACACCGTTCCTATATGAAATCTATATAATATGTTTGTCAGTGTGACTGTCGCTTTTTTTCGAATATTCGAATTTTGATTTGTGGTTCGGATTCAGCATAAAAAAGTAGAATAGGAATGTCTGAAAAACCAACCTCCTATCTCATAAGGAACATGGTTAAAATGGCCGACAAATTAAAAAAAAAATTAGATTTTTTATTTCAGATTCGAAAAGTAAATTAAAAAGTAGAATAGGAATGTCTTAGAAAACAATATCATATTTCTTAAGGAACATGGTCAAAATGGCCGACAAAGTTTAAAAAAAATATATATATTTGACTAGCCAGGTGTTCCTCTGGCAATGCAAGCTTGCGCATTCTCAACTGGTTAATATTGACTATTAACTATCCATCATGATTGATTTGATACACTTTGAAATATCCGATTCCTATTGTAATCGAGTAGCGTGCTAGTTGACATACCTTTCACCTGTGGTGTCACTCAACGCGCGAACGTCCTAGCACGTGAACTGCCAGCGGTGTGACAACAGGAAGCAATTGAGACCAGTGCCGCGTCGCTGACACGCTATACCAGGTCTCTGACACGCTATACCAGGTCTCTGGTTACAGCCCCCGTTATGTGCACAGGACGTGAACGGCGACTCTTTGGAAATTAACACGCATCGCGGAGTGCTTTAAACGGGTCACGCCGACGGAAACTAGACATAAATATATATATGGCGTCGATGTCTGTGTTTCTTGTTCTGGGTGTTTTTAAAAGAGAAAGGGCGCATCAACGCAGCCAGGGAAGTGCCTTCAGCTTACAGAAAACCGCAGCCAAATAACTGTGGAGGATTGTTGTGTTCCTACGTGTGAATAAGGTCGCCAGGAAGCTCCTAAGGCGTTGTTGTGTTAGCAGTAGAGGAGCCATCGCGTGTGTGACACTTAATAAATAAATAATAATAAATATTGTCGGACAAATTACACAGCGCCATCTAGGCCCAAAGTAAGCGAAGCTTGTGTTATGAGTACTAGACAACTGATAAACATACGTAAATACACTTTTTTTTGTAATTACATAATTATTATACATAGAAAATACCCAGACCAAGACAAACAGACATGTTCATGCACACAAATGTTTGTATTGTGTGGGAATCGAACCCACGAGCGTTGGTGTCAAAGTAGCGTAACAGCGTGTTCCACCTCTGCGCCACCGAGCACTTAATGTATTACAAGCGTTCATAGGCCACGCTAACCACTTTGAATCATGTGGGCCGTATGTTTGTAGGCCTCCGGACGTTGAACAAAAAATGTTAAGCAGCGCTGATCACAGCATGTCTATGGATGGGTTTTGTTGTGCAGAGTTCCTATGAGCTCGGAAGTCACGATAAGTCAGTCTCGGCTGTTTTCGATACATGACAGTCGTTAATGTAATGTAAAAGCTATAAGTACATTTTGGACTGCTACATGTACCTCTCTTATCTCTCTTGACAATATCCAGACAAAAAGATATGTTTGCACACAAATGTTTCTCCTGTATGGGAATTGGTGTAGGTAGTGAGAACAGAGCGCCATAAGACGCGGCTACACACCTCAGTCGCTTATTTAACATTCATTGCTATATTCATGTACGCCGGATCCTCGGCTGTTTCTCTTCCTCCTGACATAAACATCTGATGATACACGTTGATATTGGTCACGGTAGGTGAGTCTACATGTCCGAACCAACGGAGCATGCTTTTTCTTATCTTAACACGACACTCTCTTACATCATCATTGCGGTCAGAAAGTGTCACGCCATTAATAAAAGCTACTCTATAATCCTGATTATAAACTGTCTATATGCCAAATTTCATCCAAATCAGTTCAGTAGTTTTTGCGTCATGGACTAACAAACGTACAAAGTTTTACATTTATAAAATTTTAAAAAGGTTTGTCTTTATATCGAATAATGACTAATCGTATTTTCTATTCACCATAGCATAGCGGGGATTATACAAAATATTTTACGTAATACGGGACCCTTCATGTGCGAGTCAAACTCTCTCTTGGGGGGTTTTTGATATCACATACTTTATTCGTATCTAGGGTATTATATCTATCCATCTATCTATAACTTCACGCCAAATCCGCCGCAAGGCGGGGTAGGCCGAGCGCTACGTGACTCGATCCTTGCAAACCAAAGACTTCTATGTATCCTCATTCGCTCTTTAGCATTCAATTCTCTTCTTATCCACGATCGCTGGTTTCTAAGGCTCCTGACATCACCTTCTGATAAAACACGAACAATTTGGTCATGGTAGGTAAATATAAAGTAATAAAAAAGATAAATTAAAAAAAACCCAGGCTCCATGAAATGTGAACTTAGACGGTGGAAACAAAATATATATGATTACATAATAGGCATCATACATAGAAATAAGCCTAAATAATATTTTAAATTACTAGGCTAATGACATCGCATCATAAAAATATAGTCGTTTTTAGGGTTCCGTACCCAAAGGGTAAAACGGAACCCTATTACTGAGGCTCCGCTGTCCGTCCGTCCGTCCGTCCGTCCGTCCGTCCGTCCGTCCGTCTGTCACCAGGCTGTATCTCATGAACCGTGATAGTTAGACAGTTGAAATTTTCACAGATGATGTATTTCTGTTGCCGCTATAACAACAAATACTAAAAAATAGAATAAAATAAATATTTAAGGGGGCTCCCATACACCAAACGTGATTTTTTCGCCGTTTTTATAGATAATGGTACGGAACCCTTCGTGCGCGAGTCCGACTCGCACTTGGCCGATTTTTCAAAATCTGTGTTAGAAGCAGAAATAAGTTACGCATACTGGCACATCGGCTTGCTAAGACTAGTAAATCTTTTCTTGTAAATTGTATTTGATTCCATAATAAATTGCTTGAAACGTTTTTTTTATACCACTAAGGTGGCAATCAAGCATACGGCCTGCCTGATGTTAAACAGTCACCGTAGCCTATGGACATTTGCAACACCAGGGGCGTCACTCGTGCGTTGCCGACCCTCTAAAAACCTCTTCACGCATTTCTTGAAGAACTCCATGCTGTAGTTCCTTGGAAAAACCTCGGCTGGGAGCTCATTCCACAGCTTGAGTGTTCTCGGAAGAAAACTTCTCTGGAACCGCACCGTACGCGACCATAGCGGTTCAAGCGTGTGAGGGTGAACTCCCCGCCGTCGGCGAGCCACTGTCAGGATGGGTCAGAACTTTATAACCGCACCGGTTATAAAGTTCTGACCCATCCTGACAGTGACTTCAAAAGGCACATCAAAAATACTATTTGTAAAGGTGCTTATTATAGAATCGATGAATATCTGACTGACAAAGGTGTCTAGAAATTCAGAACATGTAATTTTTTTCAATATTATTTTAACATATTTTATCGTAACTGTTCTGACATTATTATTAGGCATTATTACATTGTTTTACTGACATTGATTAATTGTATTATCAATTTAAAAAGGCCTGTATTGGCAAGCTTTTTTCGACATTGCTTCGTTGCCTATGGTCATTTTCGAAACGCTGGTAATTCAAAAAAGAAAAATGTAAACCATAAGAAATTAATAAAATACAATAAGATTTGATTTTAAAACTGTAAAAACATTACTAAGTGCCTGCGAAGCGCGTGTACAGTTAAAAGGACACGCGCAATGACGCCATCGAACTCTCAACTTTTTGCTTTATTTGACACACTTCAAACATAGCAAAATCACACAAAAATTAGTTTTCTTCCTGCCAGTCAATTAATCAATATTTTAAAATACTTAGCAACTGAAGAAGTAGTGACTTCGTAAAGCTGCGACTGTCGTTCGCGATTAGATCGAAATGCTTGGTTAACATTATAATGTTCCGTATTGCACTTTATCTGGTGGGCGTCATATTGAATTTTGATAACTGTCATGTCTATTGTAACACTACAAAAATTGATAAACATATAAAACACATTACCCACCTGTGCGTCGCAAAGTCTATAAAATTTGTCTAGATCCCCTGTCTTCTGCGCATTCTCAAAATCTCATTGCTATTCAAAATGGCGTTGTATTGCACTAAGATTAAAGTTTGACTTACTTTGACACGAGAAGAGCTAGCAACTAGGATACTAGGGTTCCTATAAACAGTTCTTCAAAATGGTGTTGTATGCTGCTGCAGATAAAGTTTGATTTACCTTGACACGAGTAGAGCTAACTTGCTCGGGATTCCAATTAACAGTAAAATTTACGAGCCAGACATCAAACGGTGTATTTTCCAATGCAGGGGAATTAAAATTTATCCGAGTCTATCACAATTTCCAGCATCAAGGTTGATGCTTTGACATGTCGGCATCCGTGGGTACCATGTTGAATTAGCATTAAAGTACCAACAGCTAGCTGATGTTTCATACATTTGTTTAGGTCTGTCGGTCTGGACGGCTTTCTATCAAGTCTGTTAATTTAGTATGTTATGTTTCATTTAGCCATACAAGCAAAGGGCCATCTCTGCTAACACAGCAGCTCTTTAGGAGTTTACTAGCAACCTCACTTACTCGTATGAACACAGCAACCTTCCAGGGAGTTGCTATTTGGCTGCGGTTTTCTCCATAGGATGCACCTCAAACACGCTGCTTTGATGGGTACTACATCTCTTAAAAGCACCAAGACCAGAACAAACAGATATGTTCATGCACACAAATGTTTGTCATGTGTGGGAATCGAACCCACGAACCTTGTTTGAGTAGCATTGCTGACTCTACCGACGAAGAAAAATTTAATCAATTTGGTACAGAAGTAGTGTAAGATTAGAATAGGGCATAGAGTACTTTTTTACTGCAATCACAGGTTTCTACAAACGCAGTACATGTAAGACGAATTCAAAGTTTACTCTGAAATTTGGTGTTGCCATCTGAGCGCGTAACAGCAAAAACGGGTATCTTAAAAAATTGACTTGACTAACAAAAAGATTGAGTTTAATTGCTGTAAAGGGCTGCATGGCTGTGCATTCAGTACCAGAACCCTTCGAGACCCGGGTGGTCGAATACGACCGCGAAATGTATGGGAAAACGTATATAACGGGTTCTGACTGCTCAACAGCGTAGAGATGCTGCCCTCGCTGCGTCTGTCACGCTGGTTGAACAAGTCACCACATCTAGTGCACCCAACCCGTTATTAGATGGTTTTATTATCTTGAGCTGCACTTAGCTTCGAAGGACACATTAAGCATTTTTAGATAACAATCGTCAAACCTTAAAAACTCTACGGATGCCAGTGTCTATAGCTATCCCTTGCTAACTGCTAGAAAATCGAAGCCAAGTAAAGATCCTCCGCCTAACAGAAAACCGCAGCCAAATAACAACTCCCTAGATAGTTGATGTGTTCCTGCATGTGAGTGTGGTCACCAGTAAGCTCCTAAGGGGTTGCTTTGTTAGCAGCAGAAGTGTCATCGCGCGAGTGATACTTAATGTACCGTAAACGTTTATAGGTTACGGGAATCGCTTTACATCAGGTGGGCCTTATGCTTTTATGGCTCCCGACGTAAATGTAAAAAAAGCAATTTTTCTTTTACTTCTGCTTAATTTCTTTTTTAATTGTTTCCAGTTGAAGTATCTTATTACAATGCTTTTATATGGTTATAAGTTAAAATATATTAGATAAAAAAATGTATATATGAACCTAACATTGAATTTAATATGGTAATTATTTGGCTTCGATTCAGTAACGTGAAAATCCTAGGACTATATGTGACTACTAAAACTATAGTTCGTTCATATTGGGTTATATATTAGGTATATTTGACATATTCTTAATTTAGATTCACTTTTTTAACATTATCATATTTATTTAATGCGCATAATGCTTAACCCGATTTAATGTTCTGGCATAATTTTTCTCTAAAAGTCAATGTAAACACAGTATTATTAAAACTCTGTATTGGCAGAAGTCACATTTGGAAGACTTGATACATTTGGTTTTACCGAGCTAACCAAAAGATTATATGATACATGTAAACCAGTTTAAAATAGCACACACCATTAACATATGCCATATTATCTTTATGTATAATTATTCTGTTTGCGTATATATCACTGCAACCAGATCGAGGTCTGTCTATTCAGCAAGTTTATTAATATAAGGGTAAATATTTAACAGAAATAACATTTATTATATATTACATTTGCTAGAATCTCAAACCCTGTTACCTATACGTTTTATATCTAATTATGCGCTAAATTACTAAAACACGAAATAGGAACATAACGTCATAGACAATCAAGTGACTATAATGATACAATGAAATCATGTTGTGCATAAATAACTATGACGAATGTGTGAGAAAATCTATAGGGCAGAAATTTAAATTAGGCTTAATGTTTAATTAATCTTCTTCTTAGCATTATCCTGTTTCCTAATCCATTTGACGGGATTGACGGGGCTACCTAAGCCTAAGGGTTTGGCGAAGATACTGATTTTTACACGGAGCGACTGTGTTTAGACCTCCAAAATCACGAGGGTAAATCAGACATTTCTTAGGTTAGGTCACACGTCTAGGTTCCCTCACGCTGTTTTCCTTCACCTAGCAAGTGATAATTACGAATCCTACTAATATTATAAATGTGAATGTCCGTTTGTTTGTTACGCTTTCACGCGAAAACTACTCAACCGATCATCATAAAACTTTAAAACTTTGTACACATATTCTTGGAGGTATCAGAAGTAACATAGGATATTTTTTATTAAAAAAAATATCAATTCGAGCGAAGCCGCGGGTAAAAGCTAGTATGCACATAAATCCGAAAACTCGAATTTAGTGATACATGCCGGGATTCGAACCGGTGACCAGTTGATCAATAGGCCGGTTCTTAATCCACTGGGGCCCAGGCTATCACTGCTCTGTACTTAATATAATGTAGCCTACATTATCACAGCAAGATCATAATATCAAGATTGGGTTTCTCGTTTAGTTTAATACACGTTGTATATCAAAGGGAGCAATTAGCCATCCCCTACTGAACTCTGACCGACCCTCATAGATTGCCCACGAAGCGTGTTCTTAAGCCACCTGCATCCGTCCACTTCCTGCAATCCTGGAGCGGTCGTTGCTCTGTGTAGGTCGTCCCACGCGCGTCACCGTGCAAGGTCGGCACTTGGGAATCATTCTTTTTCAAGATGTTAACGTTCCCAAGAGCTTCGGGCTACACCAGTTCTGTGTCTTCGTTTTGTTCACGTCATTTGTGAATTAAACTCATTCATTCTCGCTTTTACTCTTATTCTATTCTATAGTTTTATATACATTTATATCATTGCGCCAAATCCCTTGCAGATTAGGCATAGGGCACCTACCACTCAATATACACACCTAAATCATACCACTCAATTGTTTCGATACACACCTCTCTCGCTTCTTTAACATTCATAGCTCTTTTTACGCACGTTCTTTTTTGCGTTGTACATCCATGTCGTGATGTCCGAACCAACGGTGCATAAAATAAGAAGAGGCGTACAACGTTCTTAAATCATCGCGGCGACCACGGTCGGCAAGTGTTGCGTCACAAATATTGTGCAACGCTCGCATTTCGACCGCGTTTATTCTACTTTCATGCTCCCGCTGGCATACCCAGCTTTCATAAATTAGCGTAGAGATCAGCACGAGCTATGTCTTGTTTGTATACTTTCATTATTAGGTATAGTCTCGTATCGTTTGTTTAGTTGCAATGCTTTAGTTTATTCTTCATATTCCTATATACTGTCGTCAGACCTCCACAACCCACAGGGTAATCCAGTCATTTCTTAGTTAGACGTCTTTATAACCGACTCCAAAAAAGGAGGATGGTCTCAATTCGGCTGTATTTTTTCTTAAATGTTTGTTACTTCGTAACTCCGTCATTTATAAACCGATTTCAAAAAAACTTTTTTTATTTCAAAGAGAATTTCTTTTTTTTCCAGACTGGTCCCATTTTTTTTATATCATAAAATTCAGTTCTGATGGGAAAACTCCTCAAATATCATAGGCACACATATAAAGATTTTGGTATTTATAGCAAATAAAAAAAATATCGAAATATCGCAATCAGAAGTATAATTTAGTTAAATAGAGCTGCTAAAAATGGCCATCGAAACTTTTCAATGTTGAGCCGAATGATCTGTCGTCGTGTGGCCGATCCAATAGTTTGTTGCCGTCTAAATCTGACAAAACTATCGTTGGGGTCAGTTTTTCGTTTGTTAAAGTTTTTTGAAATATAGTTTCTTAGACGCTCGGGTTTTCTCACAATGTTCTCCTTCACCGGCGAGCAAGTGACAATTACACATGTGTACATAAATCCAACAACATGAATTTAGCGGTACATGCCCACACCAGGTACCGTCTGAGACCTTTGGTTAGTAGACTGGTTCTTTATCCACTGGGTTATCACTGCTTGAAAGGTCAGGAAGTCTGGAAAGGTCGAGTTTGTTTTGCGCTTATAATCATGCTGATCACAACTAAGTAAGTACTATGTTGGTCTAGCAACAATTATTTCTCCCTTGTTACAATTATTGCTATTTGTTAGCAATGAAGTTATTATATGAAAAATCGGTTTTGTTTTACTTAACATTTTATTCGCTTCAATTTTTTTACCTGTTAAATTACTATATACGGATATACAAAAAAGAATACAATAAAATCTCAGACGCTTACATAGTGTACTATTCTACTATGTAAGCGTCTGAGGATTTTATTGTATTCTTTTTTGTATATCCGTCCGTAACATCATTGTAGAGGCCTGATATATTTAAGGTACCACTTACTATTTTGTTATGTTTAACTTGTGTTAGTACCAAGGTATGTTTTGCGCACAGTAGTGTTATATTTCAAACAGGCATCTACGGAAGACCAGCGCCGTGGTGTCAGATGACCCCACGGCTTATGCTGAGTGGATGCCTATTTGTTGTCTTATATATTATTTACTGGCTATTGGTTTTAAATGTTAGTGATTACATGTGAGGCAACAAATAAACCATTTTCTTTCTTTCTTTCATATATTTATGGTCCAAAAATAACAATCTTGACCAAGACATGTGTAGTGCTTTTCTCAAATATCTGAGGAAATAATAAAATACCGCATTAAAAAAGTGAATGGAGATATCGAAAGGGGCCTGTACTAGACGCACACATATAGATCAAATTGATGACATGCTGAAAAAGGGCCAAATCAAAAGCACCCAAAACTGAAGAGCATGTATGAAGAGATTGATGAGTGTGGAAGAAGCGAGAGAGGTGAGTTTGGATCGGTGCACCTGGCGTTCCACAGTGTCTGCCTACCCCAATGGGAGACAGACATGATGATATATACGTATGTAAAAAAAGTAAGCTAAACATATCTCATACCTTTAGACGATAATAAGTTAAACTTGACTAATTTTGTGTCTTTTGTCTATTCAAGTTATTCTTAATATTGTATTCATAATTGACACACCGCCTGCGCAGGATCATAAAATAATCTAAACAGCGCGTTTCAGTATATAATTTATAAAGTAGAACAGCGCCATCTAGTACATATCAGGAACTTCAACCAATATAATAAAATCAGTTGTGTTAATACATGATTTTTCCTTTCCCGCCAGTAATCTAATTCAATGTTTATATCCTGAGCTTGGCCGAATAGGAAATTAACGAACCATTAATTACTACCTTTTTTTTAAATAAATGCTATAATTTTCCAGTATATTTTAGAAAAAAATGTTTACGCAAACATAAGTTCTTGGTATAACGATATTCTTTATCGTATCTCTCCATCAATTGAAGAGTCCCGTTGGGAAAATCCTACTGGTTGTGACTGGTTTTTCTTTACATTATCAATGTATGCCAATGGTTCTGTGATGTGGTTTATGTTTCTTGGTAGCTATTAAGTCAGGTCCTGATTGTACATCAAGTTGACTTAATAGTGAACTGGAAATATACATTATCATATATTTTTTTTATATTATTCATATTATATTTTTGTGTTCCTGTTAATATTGAATTTCGTGATCATCAGCTACTTCATCAAGAGTTTTATAATGTCCTGTATTTATTAATTATTCTTTCTTTCCTGAATTTTAATTTATTTATGTGAATGAACATGTCTGTTTGTCTTGGTCTGGATGTTTTAAGAGAGATAGGGCGCATTAAAGCAGCCCGTCTTGGGAAGTACCTCCACCTCACAGAAAACCCCAGCCAAATAACAACTCCCTGGAGAGTTGTTGTGTTCCTGCGTGTGTGTGAGGTCACCAGTAAGCTCCCAAGGATTTGCTGTGTGAGCAGTGCGCGAGTGATACTTAATATATCGCAAGCTTTAATAGGCTGTACCCGTTTTACATCAGGTGAGCCTTATGCTTGTATGCCTCCCGACGTAGTATAGAAAAAAAGAATAGAGCAGCACTTTTTTTGGAGCAGTGATCTAGTGGTTAAAGACCCGGCCTATTGACTGACTAGTCTGTGGTTCGTATTCTGACATGTACCGCTAAATTTGTGTCATCGTACTTATGTACATATTTGTAACTGTCAGTTGCTCGGCGGTAAAGGAAATCATCGTGAGGAAACGTACGTCCAAGAAATTATACTTCAAAAGACGCGAGACCATACCTAAGATATGTCTGGTTCTTCATCTGGGTTGTGGAGGTCTCGCGACATTAGCTACGTGTCAAAATCAGTATCTTCGCCAAATCGCTACCTAAGCTTAGCTAGCGGACCCCGTCAATCGTAATGGATTGATTAAACATTACGACGTTAAGAAGAAGAAGGGCAGCATTATTTTATGCAACATCGTAAGGCATACAAGCATACGGCCCACTTGATGTAAAGTTGTTACTGTAGGCTAAGAACGCTTGCAATACAGGAAGTACCGCTTGCGCGTTGCCACCTCAGCTGCTGACATAGTAACTCCTTGAAAGCGTACTGGTAACCTTACTCACTCGCAGGAACGCAACAACCTTCCGGGGAGTTTGTACTTGGCTGCGATTTTCTGTCAGGTGGTAATTCAATTGTCGAGCTGCTTTGATGCGCCCTACCCTCGGGAAACTTCGACACATCTTCTCGTCCGAAATACCTCAACGCTTGAAGAGTAAGGTCTTCGAACAGTGTGTGTGCCAGTGATGACATACGGAACCGGATGTACGTGACCGTTCACTGCAGGCCGTATGGGGAAGCTCAAGGTCGCCCAGCGTGCTATGGAAAGAGCTATGCTCGGGGTTTCTCTGCGTGATAGAATCAGAAATGAGAAAGCTGAAGTGGCAGTGGGCCGGCTACATATTTCGTCGAACCGACAACCACTGGGGAAGAAAGGTTCTCGAATGGCGCCCCCGTACTGGTACACGCAGTGGACGACCCCTATATGGAGCGATGACCTCAATAGGTTAGTAGGGAGTCGATGGATGCAGGTGGCACAGAATCAAGACAAATAGCACTCTAGAAGGGAGACCTATGTCCAGCAGTAGACGAATACAGGTTGAGATGATGATGATGATGACCGCTCATCAGACATGCTCATGCACTCAAATGTTCTGTTTGGAAATCGACGCTAAACCTTGTTGTTAAAGAAGCCATTGCTAGCATGATCACCGGGTTCAAATGAAGGATTTGCTTCTACAACCACCACGTTCCAGTTCCCCAGCAGTAAGGTCATTGAGATGTCAATTGTCGACTAATGCAGATAACACCGGAGCATGAACTGGCTGTAATCTCGCATACGAACGCAAGAACAACCACACGTATTAGAAACGGTCGTGATGTTTTATGAGAAAGTCTTCATGGAAATTGAAGTGTGATGCGCGGGCGCAAGTGACGAAAAGTAGCGGTGAACTCTTAATTCAGCCATGGAGAACCGATGCGATCGATATTACGATAGAGAGGTAGGGCGCATCAAAGCAGCCCGTCTGTGGAAGTCCACCTCACAGAAAATAGCAGCCTCTTTGGCTCCAACAACACACACGCAGGAACACAACTCCCTAGAGGGTCGTTGTTGCCTGCGTGTGAGTGAGGTCACTAGTAAGCTACTAAGGAGTTGCTATGTTAGCAGCAGAGGAGGCATCGCGCGTGTGATACTTAATGTATTACAAGCGTTCGTATACGGTACCGTTTTACATCAAGTGGGCCGTATGCTTGTATGCCTTCCGACGTATAGTTGTTGTTGTTGGGGGCTAAAATAGAACGCGCAGCTTTTATTGGCTGGTTCGCGAAACAACATCGCGAGACTTATCCGCTTATTGGTTAAAATATTCTCCTATTGGTCAGTGGGCTCGAATCGCTGAGAATTCAGGCGCTAAATCACAACTTTTTTGTGAGTACGTTTGCCTTCATGTACAGTCAAGTGGTTCATTGGTTTGTGATCTATTTATATCGTCACGCCGTGTCCCTAGCGGCGTAGGCAGAGTGAACCGAGCGCCACATGGCGCGGTACTTATGCACATCGCTCATTTCTTTAGTAGCTCTTCATGCACGCTCGCCGGTTCCTAGGGCTCCAGACATCACCTAATAAAAACATTTAAATCGTGACAAGTGAGTCTGCTGGGCTGCTACATCCTTCCACTTTCGCTTTGTATATCAGCTTCATCACTAAATTTACTTATCACCAAGTTCTTCTTAACTGAGAAACTTAATTTCATTAGGATCAACAACGCAACATACATATTTCATTTCTTTTACTATCATGTAATAATAAATCAAATTTAATAATGTAAGTACATAATCAAATTTGATTTATTTTCATACTTTCAATTATCTTCTGTACTAAATTCTGTGTAACATTTGGGACAAATAAACAATTTTTATATCAATCAAAGAATGCGACAAATTCAATGTTCAATCCTACGGAATTCTGGATTCTGTTAATGCTGACATAGCACATAAAATCCGTAATTAATTATCGTAGATCCTAAACATAAGTAGTTGGGATCACAAGGTACAAACCAGATTATAATTTATCAATAATTGCAAGCAAATTAAACTACTTTGTGTGCATCTTTTTTGCCTGAATCTATTTACTTCTTAATAATTAACCAGAGAAATATGGGTCAAACAATGCACGATCGCAACTGCACTGACATTATATCCCATTCAGCAGAATTGCAAAAGTAGTAATTTTGCACTTTCACGGTTGGCTACACTACTACTACTACTAGCGAACATTGAATTATTATGTACTAGTGTACAAGTACCGACACCGCGAACAAAATGTTTGCGCCATGCTTTGTTGCCGATCGGCAACAACTCATTGTTGTACTACGTTGAACGAAACGCGTAAGCGCCATGAAAATCAAGACGCTTTTGGTCGCGAGAAAAATACCCCTTAGAAGCGATTTAGTGCTGTATCTTCGAATCTTTGGGATAGACATCTAAATTATTTCAGCGCTGCAGCGGACACTAGTTTTAATTATTACCAAAATGGAGCAAGACTTTTACTCAGGATAGCTCCTCTATAATATGAAAATAGCTCTATAATATATAGTACCTACCTATTGAGTTTGTTTGATTTGAACGTGCTAATCTCTACCGATCGGATTTGAAAAATTCTTTTTGCATTTGATAGTGTAATTCTTGAGGAATTATTAGGTTATTGGGGAATTGTCATGATACGAGCGTTAGACAACAAAAAGAAAGTAAGAAAAGCCGGTTCCCACGGTATACCGGAATAAGTGCGGATGAAGTCGCGGACTGCAGCCAGTTTAAAAATAAATGGGAAAGTACAGTACAGTAAGTAAAGTTTACAGTAACGAGATGTGCCATTTATTGAGCACAGTTATGTATATATTAAATGCCCAATACTGAATAAACTTCTGCTTGTCACCATGATTTTGTCGAGGTTTCACCGTTGAGTAACATTTGTATTTAAAATATTGATTTTGGACAAATAGAACTCAGTCTTTTCACTATTCAACAACATAGTCTGAAACAAAACATCGGTGTTAAGATAAGTAAACGCATGCTTTGTTGGTTCGGACATGTAGGAAGAATGCAAGAGGAAAGAATGACGAAACGGATATACAACTCGAAAGTTGAGCTGAGGAAGGACAAGGCTCACCTACCGCGGCCAAATTTGTTGTGTGTTATCGAGTGGTATCTCAGAACTGGAGAGCATATATGAAAAGAGCTATAAATGTTAAAGAAACGAGTGAATGTAGCGACGAATTCATGTGATGCACGGATCCCATTGCTTACCGCGCAAGGGACACGTGAATATATAGATAGAGAGATAATAATTGACGCCGTTATCGTAACATGCGAACGCTGCAATACAAGGTCATATTGCCACCTCCGCCGTTAATAAAGCGGCTCTTCAGAAGCTTCTTGGTATTCTCAGCAATTTCAGAAATCATCTAAGGAGTTATTATTTCGCTGCGTTCATCTCTAATGCGGAGGTTTATACTTCTATTAGGTACATTTGTGTGCGGCAGTTACAAACGCTGACCGCCTATGGCTTAACGCATTCCATCATATAACGTGATATCGCTGCGTGAGATAATGCTATACATAAACAGCTTCGTCTGTCTTTCTGTCCTTAGGTAGACGCAGTTATAAGAATAATAACACGTGTCGACGACAATAAAACGTTTATGTTTATTAAATTCGATGTTTTGATGAACTGTTTAAATGAGGATTGAAAAATCAGTCCTAAGGTTGAGAAATTATGTTGACCAAAGAGATATCGAGCAATTTGGATATTATCCTAATTGCTTATTCGACATTCTGTTATTTGGTCATTTTGCGACCGCTAGGCATTTTACGAATCGAACGTATCTATCTATAACTTCACACCAAATCCCTTGCGGGGTGGGTAGAGAGTACCAAGCGCCACATGAGTCGGTCCTTATATACCTCACTCGCATTTTTAACGTTCATAATTCTTCTCATACCACATTGACCATTAAATTCGTGTTTTCAGATTTATGTACATATTTATGGCACGCTTGGCGTTGAAGGAAAACATCATGAGAATATCGACACGCCCAAGAAATTATATTTCGAAAGACGGGTGACCTAACCTAAGAAAGATCTGGTTTTCCCTCTGGGTTGTGGAAGTCTGACGGCAAGTCTAGTAAAAATCGGTGTCTTCGCCAAATCCTTAGGCTTAGGTATCCCCCCCAATCCTAATGGATTAGGAAATGGGATAACGCAAAGAAGTAGGTCGTCTCATGCATTCTCGTTAGTTTCTAAGGCTATCATCATCTTCTGATAAAACAATTGAACATAACAAACAATACGTTTAAAAATACGTTGCGTAGGTATATATCATCCTACTTTTGGCTTAAAATACCTCAAATTAATGAGACACAAAATTATGCATGCATGCATTTTGCATAAAGCAGTCGGTTATCGATGTTGTTCAAATATGCACTGGCAGCGCGTCGTGTCAAGCGACACTTTTATCTGCATAACAAATATGACCCCGTTTTGTGTTGGAGGGTACTTTATATCCGATTATCGATAAAAGTAGGGTTGTGTTTCCACAGATACGTGTTATACTATATGCATATAACTGTTTTATACTACATTCAACTTATAATTAGACTTTTTCTTTGCATTTTCAAGTTTTATATTTACTAGTATTGATTTTCTGTCAGTCTTGGCGAGCTCGGTGGCGCAGTGGTGAAACACGCTGTTACGTTACTTTAACAGCAACGCTCGTGAGTTCGATTCCCATCCTCGAGTACGTTACGTACTCTCGCTTATGCGCAACCCTGGAGAAAGTTGTTATATGGCTGCGGTTTTCTGGAAGGTGAGGGTACTTCCCCAGACGGGCGGCTTTGATGCACCTTACCCCTCTTAAAACTGTCATATTTAGCGCATATCCTGCGTCAAGATAAAAGATACTATTTATACCGAAATGTATAGGATTCCCATGGGAAAGCGCAAATATTTTACTCCATGAATACCTAAACTGATTAAGGTGTAAATTTCGCTTTGGATAGGCCAAAATGACATATTCCCTTCACCCTTCATGTAAAGTATGTTAAATGTAAGGCGAAGTACGAACAAGTAAAACACCATAACAATAGCGTTATAAAGTAAACAACCTTAATTAAAAAAGAAACATTACCTCACTTGATTTATGGCGAATAAAACAATGTAAAAGCACGCAATCCATCAAAGGCAATCAGAAATATCCGCGTGCGGGAAATTGTGTTTTTAATTAAACGCTGAAGAACAAAAAGTGCAAAAACTGGTCGCCGTGGCGCCACCGACACGCCGACCAATAAAAAGTTAGCCAGTGCGAGTCAGACTCGTACTGCGAGGGTTCCATACACACTTACATACCTTACGTTGCTTATTTTTTACACGTTTGGCACTCACAAGACAAAGTATGATGAATGATAAAAATTTTTTTGGTTTTTCTCAAGATCCTTCAGTAGTTCATTACTGTAGAGGCGGGCGGACGTGAGGTTACTGATTGATGGATAAATATATTTTGGCAGGCCATACAACACGAGTCCAGTAATCATATCCTTAGCATGTAAATACTTAAACATGTGAACAAATAATAAAACATCGAATTAGGAAAGTTACGTACAAGCTCTCGAATTCTATATTTATTTCTACTTGGTAAATAGGAAATTATTTAACGAATTCTCCTCCTTCCTTATATTTACTGTATCTGTGCTGCAGACTTCGGCGTAACACGGGCAGCAGGGGTTTTTATCAAGCTCTCTCACGTCTTTCCCAAACTCCCGAGACGGTCAGTGTCTTGAAAATATATTCAGTCATTGCTTTTCAACCTTCGTCATATTCGTTACGTTATTTTTGAGAATCTGATATTGGAATATGGACACCAGCACTTTACGCGGATATGGCCAATTTCACTATTGTGTGTCTTATACTTACTGTAACAAATATCTGTGCCAGACAGACATTCGAATGAAAATGGCCAAGATTAAGTTGATTTTTGAAGTGAAAATTCTTTAGTGTCATTGATCACAACGACACTAAAGAATTTTCCTTTCATCGAGTTTCAAATCATTGAAACTCGATGAAAGGAAAAGGCGACTGTAGAGTATGACAACTATATACATGACAACTATATACATCTATAGGATTTAATGTGCGAGAGAATGAGATAGAAGACATTATGCAGTGTTCATTTTACAGGGTCCGAGCGTTAACGGGTGTTTGACTGCGTATTACGAAGCTTGGGATAAGGCGTCATAACAACCGTGGTGTTATTGTACACGTGTATTGTTTACATAAATATATATATTTTTTAATAAAATCATTTTTCAAGTGTATAAACCCCTACAATTATCATAATCCTGAAATTCTACATCCGTTTCATAATCTTGAAGTTCACATGTTTTTAAGGTTTCGCTTCTATAGCGTGTGAACTGCACGCATATTTTTTATTGAATTTATTTAACTGGGTAGCTATCAAGGGTTTAAGATGTATATAACCTATGATAATCATAGAAGCCACCCTACTAATTCATTCATTCACACACAGGCGAATTTTTATTGCATTGGAATCAGCTGTTTCTGGTAATCGACAGGTTTGCTTACCTCATGCTTGGCCTTGTTCCGCATGGGACGTTAGACTGTCTGTCCGGTTTGTTGTCATTGTCAGTCGTTCAACCATGTCATGACCTTCGGGCAGCTTGAAAACACTGGCTTCCACTCATACCCAGTGGAACGGCGTAACAGAGCACTCTCTAATCCAATCCGTATCTATAATGTGGGAGTGAGTATGAGTTAGTGTAATAATGGTGCATATACGACGCGGAAGCAGAAGAAAAGTGGAAGGCGAAGACTCACTTACCACGACCAACTTTTCTATACAACGTTGAGAGACACAGAGACCCACCTATGTATAGCGGTTACCGTAGCCTATGAACGCTAGTTATACATTAAGTATGACCCTCTCGATGCCACCTCTGCTACTAACACAGCAGCTCCTTAGGAGAGGAGGATACTGGTGACCTCACTCATACGCAGAAACTCAACAACCCTGTATGGAGTTGTTATTTCGCTGCGGTTTTCTGTGTGGTGAGGTCATAGCATCAAAGCAACCCCAGACGGGTTGATGCTATGACAAACAGACATGTTCATGCACGCAAATGTTTGTCCTGTGTGGGAACCGAGCCTGCGAGTGTTGATGTCAAAGTAACGTAACATCGCATTTCACTACTGCGCCACCGAGCTCGTCAAACTGGTCAAACGTCAAATTGGTCGTGTTTTTAGGTCATATTAGCAGCCCTTAAATCTAAGAGCGTGCATCGCATAATTATGAATGATCCCTAAAATACAGATATACATAATAATGTGATTATTAATCCTGTACTGGTATGAAACCGGAATGAGAGACAATTTAATAACTTGTACAGAACGTCTAAACTGCTGTGACAACCCGTCCGGAAAAATGAAGGATAAGCGTTTACAACCTCGTTAGCAAAAATTAAGACGAGATTATACTGACTGACAGTGACAGCGGTAAGCGTGCGCTTAACTGCTTAGTAAATCTGCAGTAAGTTTTAATACTTAGTAAGACATTTCATCATAATACAATCGTTGAATTGAATGAGCCATTCTCGACTTATGATAAATTAAAAATGTCTGTGTTACATGTAATATACATTTGAGATTTCTGTATGTCATTTACTATGTATTATGTTTAAAACAACAAATGTTGTAAAAACATATTTATAATTGTAGCTTATAAGTTTTGCTAAAATAACACACACACATGTATTCACTCATATACACACACACACCACACACAACTGAGGGAGTACTTTAATACTTAAACATTTTTCTTGTAAAACTATTCAACCTACATATAGTTAGAAATTTCGCACTATTTTTCTATTTTAATAGTTTGCCTAGTTGTTTGCTCTTTGGCTTGTTATCTGTTAACTATAAAATGTAAATCCGTTATTGGCCGTATGTATAGTATACAAGTATTATCATTATGTACTCGTATTTAAGGGCTGTGGGTTTTGTATTAAAATAAAATAAAAAATAAAATGTAATGCTAGAACCGACTGACCGTTTCCTAATCTGCTACCTAAGCATACCTAACATGGAGCGACTGCCGTGTGACCTCTATAACCCAAAGGGAAAATTTGATTTTCCTTAGGTTCGGTTCCTTAGGTTCCTCACGATATTTCCCTTTACCGCCCAGCAAGTGATCATTGTATATATGTGCATAACTCTAAAAACACAAATTTAGTGGTAACATGCCCAGAATTCGTTTTGCTATGATATAGTAGTAGTATACTACTACAACTATAAACGTAACTAAAATATCCTTAGTATGCTATATTTTACTACACTAGTTTTAATTAGTACATATATCGAAATAAAATCCCATATTACGTGATCCTACTCGTCGATACAGTACATAATTTGTCTTTAACATAAGCGTCCTGATTTGAGCAATATTCGCTAAACCTATAAAGTTACAATTTATGAAATATAAACTAATGATAGGTTAATGAGTAAAGGTAAAAAGTATCAATAATAATGTAATATCCACTTAAATATATTCTTGTATTTTGACGAATACAAAAACTTCAACTCAAATTATTTCTTTAACACTTCACAAGCATCTGTCATACGGCATTTTATCTGTCCATTGAAACATGTCTGCATTGATATGGATGATATGGTCACCCTGTCCGAAGCATGACTCACACGTCTTGAGGCCAATTTGTTATGGTCGGCGCTTGCTTGCCCACAACGAGTACATCCTGATCATATTCCATAAATAAAAAATGTATGTTAAGACAGTATGTTAATTTCTTCTGACCGAAATTCAGAGCTATCATACAGCGTTAAGCACATCAAATCACAGAAAAGTTTGATTTTATTTCATACTGAACTTAGAGTACGTTAGTATGAAAGCAAAACTTAAGTAAGCTTGATATGGCCCTGCGTGAACTAACTGACTGTCTCTGTACAATAAGAAGCTATCATAACTATCTGAAGTGATGTAGTATAATCTGGCAAGAAACGCATTAAAATCGATCTATCTTATTCAGATTCTGTGAAAGGTGTGGAGAGCAAATTTGTAGCTGATTTTAGGAAAGCAATTTTCTGCATTTTACCTGTCTCCTTCAAGACAGAACCGCTAGTCTGCTAACAACGACCATACTGACGATCAATCTTCTGACCTAAAGGCGAGTATCTTCGTTCTATGAGGGCTAAAAATGATGCTGTAGGACTAACTCAATTAAAAACTAGTAGGAGAACATGTTTCCGTACAAGATTATGGTTGTAACTTCAAAGTACGTTAATGTAAACTTGAAATTGAACGGCCGTATGTTCGAATTGAGTTACTGCTAAAGCAGTTTATATATTGTTGTGCTCTATCTTAATATGGTCACTAACTTCTACCTGTATTGCGGCTGCATCTGAGATTATTGATGCATTTATAATTATTGTAAAAGGAAGAGTACTTTGTTGGAATGCTGATTTTATTCTATCAAGTTAGAATTTACAAAAATGTCTGCAATCTAATTTAAGTAGACTAGATGCAGGTAATCCATTACTTGCTTGTCACTATATAATATATAATTCCTTTTTAATATATTGGCGCAGCCTCAATGTTTCCTGTCAAGATCTTAGTAAAAACCTAGACCGTCGTACAGTGAGCTATGGAGAAGGATATGATCGGAACTTCTCCGAGGAACCAATTCATTGGGAATTCCATACAAAATCTAAGATGTTGATATAATTTTGAAAGTTACAGCCAGTTGAAGAGTCAGTAGCCCGGTGAAAGCCGCCAGGTCAGTCACAATAGACGAGTATAAAATTTATAGAATAGCTCAAAATTATGAAACTACGAAGTGTTTGTCGGTAGCTTGGGGGGTTTATTTGGAGGGTCGTATATCGTAAAACGCCTCAAGTGAAATGTCTAGTGAAATGTAGACTGATGATGATGCCGAAGTAATCTAGTAGTGGTATCAGATACTTGTACTTGAATAATTACTAGAACCATATTATAAAGTAGTAATTTGTATTATAAGGTATTAGCTGTGTGTGTTTTTCTTGCTTTCTTTCCTTTTCCTCTATATATAATATAGCGTATAACCATCCTCAAGATATGTTATATATTATGTGATATATTAAATTAAAAAAAAAAAACAAATCCGACTAGTAGTTCAAGACATTAGCGCGTTCAAACAAACCAACGAACGAAAACGAAAACTTCATTATATACCTACTTATAACCTAACTTGTAAGGTTTTAAACCAAAATAATTTAAGGGATGATACGAACTGTTGGAGCCTTGTATATTAAGGCGCACCGGCGAAGATATCGTTTCACAAAAGAATCTCTCCTCTTTAAAGACAAGTTTTCATGAAGCAGTTGGAGCTGGTATCAATAAATCTACCTATTTTATATCCGGTGAAGACCATATAAATAACTCTGTGACCTTCCAATGCGTTTATAATTACAGAAACAGACAAACGGAACTTGAAATAGAAGGTCTACTCACAAATCTCTGTGAGGAATATAATTGTTTTATAAGATTGGTTTGGAAATTTTTAATTAGAAATATTCTTAGCATACCTAGCAATAATGTATAATATAATTTGTTTGCTAATAAAAAATGACTGAAAATTCAAACCGATAATGGCGATAAAATATTACTACATACCGATTTACGACTAATTTCCCCCCAATGACTGCAATTCGACCATAATAACATAAATTTTAAGAAAATATGTATAAATTTGTTTGTTTCTAACTTTATTTACTAATTTCAAATGTTATAAACTAAACAAAAAAAAAGCTACTGAATGATTTTACCTTCGCCTATTTATATGTAGATAATATAAATAGCAGTACATTTTTCTCCATTTTTAACGATATGTTTCACATGATAACAAAAAATAAGTATGTTTGCAATGTGACTAAAAGCTTGCAAACTAACTAAATGTGACTAAAAGTTTGCACAAAACTAAATTTATTGTGTCATACAATACAGATTCCAATTTTCTAACTAGTTTTCATTTTGGGACAGACACCGTAACAAAAATGGTACTTGACTGTTTAATGGGTACTCTGCTGGCCTGCATTAATAACGACTAATGACAGTTCACATGCTAGTATAAACAGGAGCAATTTTTCAGCACAATTAAAATAAATTTGATGACATTTAATACACATAATGTATTACATGTCATCAATTTAATTAAAATTCAAATTCATTTTATTAAATACTACCTGCATCCCGCGACTTCGTCCGCGCGTATCCCGGTATCCCATAACAATCGTTTTCTACATTATTTCTTTCTCCTCGGCTTCCTCGAAATTTGAACTATCAAATGCAAAAAAAAATCCGCCTGGTAGTTCCAGAGATTAGCGGGTTCAACCAAACAAACTCTTCCGCTTTATATATTAGTAAGTATAAGTATAGATTCAATTCTGGTTCATTATCCTGCATGAAAAATCAAAAAGTCATTATATTATCCTTAAAACAACTCTAAAAAGGTAACTTGACGATTTTCTCGAAAAGATATACTTTTATTAACATTTGATTAGTTAAATGCTGATCTAACTGATCAAACATTTAAAAGTCGCTCACATCTATTAAATAACGTCAATAATATACAATTACTAAAGTAATATGTTTGTTGAAATGCTTGGTAAGACCTACAATCTAACAATCTCTCACAGCCTTGAGGTAACCACTTGTTGTATAACCATTTTCCAACAAGAAGCGTCTACCGGCTTCCTTTTACAGCGAGTTGCTCAGCGGGTGTTCCTTCTCGTAGGTCAGGTTCAGTTCAAATGAGATTTGTCGTGAGATAATTGTTCGTGATGTTGTTGATGATAAATGAAATGTCGTTTTGAACCGTCAACAATATTTTACACTTAAATATCAGCATTATTTCAATGCCGACTGCCTTTGACTTTGTGAAAAGGTTCCTGGCGTATTGAATTATTATTTTCTAGATTTAGACGTTTTGTCGGTATCGTTTTCACTGTATCATTTTAAAGTCATGCATTACTATTAAATGTCTTTTCTAGAGCTTACCATATGTTAATATCAACTTTAATCTAATTATTATATTCTTAATTTAGTCTAATTAGACAGGTTTGAAACTGCTTCTATTTATCAGGGGGCACGGCAGTGCCCCCGCCAAGTCGAGCGCTAAGCAAACACTGCCGTACCATCCTTTACTGGAACCATTTCGCCGCATTTTCAGGCCCCTATTTGAGAACCTCTGGATAAGACCAGAACGCAGAAATTTTCGTCATCCAGTAAGCTATAATCACATACTTAAAATCCAAAATTTCAAGTCTGTAGGTCATTTAGTTCCGAAGTTAAGCGAAAGCAAAGTTTCGCATTTATGACACTCACTCATGATCATCAAAATAGAACTAGTACTTCCCATAAACTCAGAGAGCTGAAATTTGGTACAGAGTTAGGGTTTAATGGCCACATAAAGGGAAAACTATAAAAACTAGGATAATCGAAGATCTGGAGTACCTGGTGACCCTGATTAGAAAACACAAGAGCCCAACCAAACTATTAGAGATAGCGACATACCGCCTTTACAAAAAATGTTCAACTTGGTGGGCCGCTTCATTTGATGTCAAAAATCGAAGGTCTGAAGTATTTAATGAAGAACCCTCAGCTGGTCTCAGCTGTATTAGAGATATGGTAATGCCCCCTTCTACTATGAGAAAAAAACTGTGTCAAATAAGAAAATCTAATAAAATAAATCAATATGTCCACGTTTCTACAAAAAGAAGTGAAATCCCACCAAAAACATTCTGTAAAAAACTAGCCAATTCTCGACGGAGCTGCTTGTTTATCTCTAAAAAGTAATGAAATCTAGACAAAGTCGTGCCACGTCTAAGGTTCCTTACTGCGATTTCTTTATTATTATAGTTAATGTTGTGTGACTTGGCCGTTGAAGGGTACAAAACCAGGTGCTCCATGACACCATTGCACCAATCTGTCGCCAGAACCGCTACCCATTGACGATGGAAAATTGCCACTTGGAAAACGTTGATTCAATAACCAGTCAATTGTAGGCTTGATAAAG
Organism: Pyralis farinalis; assembly: GCA_947507595.1. NCBI lineage: Eukaryota > Metazoa > Arthropoda > Insecta > Lepidoptera > Pyralidae > Pyralis > Pyralis farinalis. The sequence continues at coordinate 34,055,902 of OX382268.1, read as the reverse complement.
CTGCGGATTTCAATAATACTTACGTATAGGCGAGCCTGAAACAAACATTATAAAAAAATATTTCCAGTACAGACGGACTTCTAATCATTGATAGAAGTCCGTCTGTACGTCTATTTTATGTTGGATCGGTGGTCGATTTGACGCTCCAAAAAGAAGAGAGCAGAAGTCAGCATTGTCAATGCTGAATGCATGTGTTGCACAATCAACAACATCCTAAAATGAGACACTAGCGTCCAATTACCAATACCAGTATGGGCTATTATCTCGCTTAATAAACATAGGTAGTTACAACAGATATAACATTACGTGTAAACAAAATTTACTTGTACCCACTAACGTATAAAGAATTTTCAACGGCCAAGTCACACAACATTAACTATAATAATAAAGAAATCGCAGTAAGGAACCTTAGACGTGGCACGACTTTGTCTAGATTTCATTACTTTTTAGAGATAAACAAGCAGCTCCGTCGAGACTTGGCTAGTTTTTTACAGAATGTTTTTGGTGGGATTAATGTTACAACAATATATTTAAATGAAGGGATCTGCTTACGAATAATTAATACTTCAAATGCTTAATGTTTTATATTTTAAATAAATAAGACGATTTGTAAAAATTTACTAATTAATAGTGCATCTAATCCAAACGTAGAAATTCTTCCTTCTCATTTTTTTATACAACTAGATCGGCAAACAAGCATGCGGCCCGCATTAGATGCGCCACCGCAGCCTATTAACGCTCGCAACACCACGGGGATGTTACTCGCGTGCTGCCAATCTTGTGACCTAAGGCTGTTTCGTCTCAGTACAAATTAGTAGATGTTGTAGACCTTGTGATCACCTTTTAAGTGGAATAGTAATAAACACCAGCTCTGACTAGTAATTGTCAAGCACTATGTCAATATTCTGAAGCGCGACATTAAGCTTAATCTTCTAAATATAACAAAATAAAATAAGTTGGGCTCATGCGAGATTTGTCTGAACGCTGAAAAACAATCGCTGGTATGATAAATGAACTGTCGCTTCCAATCATCAGTAATGTTTATAACCTTTAAAATGTGCGTATCATCTTTAATGCCGATAATAATTTATGGTTTTTGGTCATATAGAATTTTATCGTTTTATTGAATCCGACTTGGCATTTAACATTTTGGATGATATCAGATCAGCGATTGTGGCTATTATATCAATGATTTCTATCATAAATTTTAAAAATTGGCCTATGTTTATAGTTTATACATATATCTATCTATCTATAACTTCACGCGAAATCCCTTATACATATATAGTTTCTAAAATATAAATTCTCCAAATCACAATATTAATGGTATACAATTTAGATCACCATCCTTAACCTGCTTCTCACGCTGAATATAGGACAAGATTTTAATGTATTGATTATTTGTTATAAACAGGTAAATAATAAAAAATATTTAATATAAAAAATATAAATATAAAAGAAGATGAATCTTAAATCGTATCGTAAATCAGAGTATTTTGTCGTGGGCTATGGCCGCACTGGCTCCATATCCTCTCTGCATTGCAATGCTAATACGTTAAACGAAGTGTTTGCCAACTGTCTTGTACCCAGGGTCAATGATTAATTATGTACATGTCAGAGATTAAAATGAAAACGACCGTACGGCGCCACTTATTCCGGCTGTTATTTATTCTAATGGCAACATCGTCTACTCAAGTCATTGTCAGTCGTAAAGCGAAGTTGTCAGTGTCAATGTCATATCAGTCAGTAGTGCGTTCTGTCGTGTTGAGTTGAAGCTCGTTCACTTGGTTTCGAGACAGCGCCGGCGCCGGGTGTGCGCACTGACGATAAAATAACATGGCGGACACTAATAACGAACATGTGGATTCTAATCCGTTTGAATCTGCGACAGCAGCGGTGGGATCGCTTCCACAAACATCCAGCGAGTCTACCGCGATGCCAGCTACCCAAAATCAAGGATATTTTACATCGGGATATGATGTTCAAGTAAATATGGCGGAGAAATCGTCGATGACAAGTGACGACCGATTAGCTCCTACACCCGAAGCATGGGCGACGTTTTCCAAAATATGATGGCGGGCTTACATAGCTCTAGCCAGAAACCCTCTACGAGTGCCGCTGAACCGAGAAAGCTAAAGGAATGCCGTGTTCGCTCACTTACAAGGACGTGCAAAAAGGTGGGCAGCGCGTTATTATTCTTCGTGCAAGAGCTGGGAGCTAAAGGAGCGATAGTTCGCGTCAACGAAGAGGTTCCATGACCTGTTTCGCGATGTGGCTGATTACCAGAACAACCGACATCGTACATCATGTACTCGACCAACAAGTTGGCGCTGATAGATCGATTGGAGACTGGTTGGGGTGAGTCCAACAAAATCGAGGTAGTAATCTCCGGCATTACGGATGATCAGGTACGTTCAGAATTATTAAAAAAAATACTCCGCCGAATTTCGTAGCACTTGATAGACATCTGAGTACATACTCTAATATTAAGAGCCTTAAGCGACTCTATGATAAGACGCGGAATGAATCTGAACCTTCTTATTTTAAACGACCCAAAATTAACGAGAAAACTACAGATCTGCGCTGTCATTACTGTAACAAAATAGGTCATCTAAAACGGCACTGTTTATTATTATGTGGTAAATATAAAAGGAGTGCACCGAGCGCCCTCAAGCATCTATCGAAGTCTAGCGACAAGTCAGCCAACCTATGATCTTATTGTCACAAACCTAGGCATTCTGAACCTACTTGTTTCACAAAGCAACGAGATGAAAAATGTAAAGATTTTATAGACGTCAAGTCTCAATTGGTTAATGTTTGTTTACCCTCCAATGATTTTTTGATTGAAATGCGTGTAGGTGGCTTCAATCAGCAAGCATTGATTGACAGTGGTTCAGTGTTCACTAGGAGATAGCTGATGCCTTACCAGATAAGAATGAAATCTCGTTTACTCGCCTCACAGGTATTGGCTGTGTACCATGTTTTTCATTCCGAAAAATGACCGCTTAAGTTGAGTTCGATGGGTTCTATACTGAGGTAACGTTTATAATTGTTGATTCACATTTGTTGCTGTATGACGTTATTCTAGGTAGAGAGATATGCAAGACCTCCCGGTTTAATTTTCACCTTTAACAGCGATGGTGCTAAGATATCACGCGACGTCAGCGTCAATACGTGTCTTACTCAAAGCACAGACGTAGTGTTAGATAATATTGATACTGACTTGATTGAGCGGTGTGATATTGATAGGTTGAGGTCTATATTGAAAAATATAAGAATCATTTTGCCAGCGGAAATTGTAAGTCAACTGTCAGTACCGGTGAGATGCAAATCAAACTCTCAAAAACCCTGATAAATTATACAGCGACATCCATATCGGTTGGCTCCATCTGAACGACCCATTTTGCGCGAAATAATAACCGATCTGGAAAACAAAGGAATAGTACGTGATAGTTCTTCACCTTTTTCGAGCCCTGCTTTGCTTATTAAAAAGAAAGACGGCTCCGACCGTCTCTGTGTTGACTATAGGGAGCTTTACTCCAATACTGTGCGTGATAGTTATCCTCTGCCATTAATATCAGAGCAAATCGATGCCCTGGGACAGGCATCTTATTTCTCTAGTTTGGACATGGCCCTGGGTTCCATTAAATTTGGCATCTCAAAGATGGCATCCCAGAGTGATATCGAGAAAACCGCCTTTATTATCCCAGATGGTATATGGGAATATTTAAAAATGTCCTTCGGATTTTTAACGCGCCCTCCGTGTACCAAAGAACCATCAATAAAGCGCTGAAAGGGTTGAAGGACAAAATAGCGCTCGTCTATATGAACGACGTATTTGTGTATTCGTGTAAAACGAAGGAAAATGCTTTTCAAAATCTAGAGCAGGTTTTATCTGCCTTATCAGACGCCGGTTTCACTGTTAATTGAAAAAAAAAATGTACTTTCTTGATGTCCTCAGTCGAATACTTGGGCTATGTTGTCAGTGACAATAGTATCAAACCAAATCCTTAGAAGATAAAGTCTTTAACTAATGCCCCATTACCAACTTGCGTAAAGGAGCTGCGGAAATTTAATGGTCTTGCCGGATACTTCCGTAAATTCGTGCCTAACTTTTCAACTATTATGGCGCCATTGTACGTCCTTACTAAAAAGAACGTCAAATGGCAGTGGACTTCAGACCATATGAAAGCCCATAATACTGTGGTAGTGTATCTGACTTTCGCGCCTGTATTAACGATTTTGATCCTAGTGAGTCAATCGAACTCCATACTGACGCGAGTTCGATTGGGTATGGAGCCGTTTTATTCCAAAAGATCGACAATCAATTAAAAGTTATTGCTTACTACAGTCGGAGAACAACGGATGTGGAAAACAGGTACCACAGCTACGAGCTGGAGACTCTAGCAGTTTTTAAGGCGTTAAAACATTTCCGAGCCTACTTGCTCGGTAGAGAATTCGTGGTTGTTACAAACTGTAACGCCTTAGAGGCATCACGTCATAAACGCGAACTTTTACCTCGCGTGCATAGATGGTGGGCTTATATGAAGACTTTTGACTTTGAGATAGAGTATCGGTACTACCAATCGGTTGCAGGGATGTAAATGTTTCGCGACGAATGGTTACAAGCCGAACAAAGTTTACTCTGATATTAAGCGTATTATTGAATATATCGAAAACGATACAATTGAAACCAACCTTAGATCATCGTACACCTACAAGGACAATTTACTCTATAGGAATGTCCAAGTCGATGGTAAAACTTTTAGTAGAGTTATGATCCCTAAGAATTTTCGTTGGCAAATTATCCAAAAGTGTCATGACGGACTAAAACACCTTGGATGGGATAAAACTCTGTCCAAAATTAGAGAACATTTTGGTTCCCCAACGTGACCTCGTCCGTTTGAGCAATTGTTGATCATTGTCTACCGTGCAAAATAAATAAGAACCCTTCAGACAAAAGGCAATCTGATTTACGTCCCATAGATAAAATCGCAGAGCCATTCCACACCATTCTCATAGACACTAGTGGAAAATTGACTAGTGGAAAGGCTTCCAAAGAGTATGTGGTTGTTATCATAGACACCTTCACGAATTTTTGTTATTTGACAGGTGTTAAAGATTTAACTTCGCGGTCTGCTTGCGAAGGTCTTCGAAGTTTTGTTCACTTATTCGGAATACAGAAGAGAATCATTTCCGACCAAGGTACTTCTTTTGCGGGGCAAGAATTTCAGACTCTATGTAGAGATTGGCCTATCGAATTCCATGAAATAGCCAGCGGTATAAGCCGGGCTAACGGCCAGGTAGAAAGAATAATGTCCGTGCTAACTAATTGTTTCACAGTTGCTGAAAACCACGAGAATAGATCTTGGAAATCTGTTATTGGTGAAGTCCAACTCGCTGTACGGTGTGCAAAAGCACGGGCAAGAGTCCATTTTAGTTGTTACTTGGTTGCTATAAAAATCCACCTGAGTTAAACTATCTTACAACGTTCTCTGATATCCATAGTGAACAGGATTTGGCAGAAATAAGACAAGCAGCTAAAGATAGGATGGACGAGCATGCAGTGAAAGATAAATTCCGCTACGATGCTAATAAAGCCGCGATTTGTCTTTTTGTAGTCTGAGACCTAGTTTTGGTTCAGAAGAACCCCCGAATAATGAATAAAGTGAAAAGTTTAGTGGTTCTTGTAAAATCACCAAGGTTCGTACAAATGAGCGTTATATGGTAGAGCCGATATCTGGTGGACGTGTTCAGTGCGTAGGTCATGAAAGACTACGTAAATATCTAGCTAGCCTACTTGAATTGTCCGAACGTTTGAATACTGTAGAATCTCTGGATTCTTAATTGAGGATTGAGATAAATAATTTTATTTAATCACATCGTAATATTGTAACAGGTGTCGATGTTTGTATGCTAATTAGCAACGGGATATCTACGTCGTTGTAGAATTAAGGAATCGTTTTTGGGTTTGATTACAAAGGAAAACTGTGTTTGCTATTTGTTGATTGCGTCGAGTCGATTGAGTCGAGTTACTAAATGACTTGCAATCATTGCTGGTCGATAAAAAAAAAAAAAACGTAATGTACGTAATGAAAGCTTTTACGCTTTGTCAGAAATACTATGAACTGAAAGCCTTATTCGCTTTGTTTGGATAAATAGCTGAAAGCTTCAACGCTTTGCGACGGAATCAAAGGGAAATCTGTTCAAACGGTGCTGAAAGCTTAGACGCTTTGCGGTGCATTCAAAGTGATATTTGTATTGAACTTTAACTAATGCTGAAAGCTTCAACGCTTTGCATGTGAAGAAAACTATATTGTGCTGAAAGCATCGACGCTTTGCGGTGTATTCAAAGTGATATCTGTATTGAACTTTAACTAATGCTGAAAGCTTCAACGCTTTGCATGTGAAGAAAACTATATTGTGCTGAAAGCTTCGACGCTTTGCGGTGTATTGAAAGTGATATCTGTATTGAACTTTAACTAATGCTGAAAGCTTCAACGCTTTGCATGTGAAGAAAACTATATTGTGCTGAAAGCTTCGACGCTTTGCGGTGTATTGAAAGTGATATCTGTATTGAACTTTAACTAATGCTGAAAGCTTCAACGCTTTGCATGTGAAGAAAACTATATTGTGCTGAAAGCTACGACGCTTTGCAGTGTATTCAAAGTGATATCTGTATTGAGCTCTAACAAATGCTGAAAGCTACAACGCTTTGCATGTGAACGTAGAGAAAACTATATTGTGCTGAAAGCTACGACGCTTTGCAGTGTATTCAAAGTGATATCTGTATTGAGCTCTAACAAATGCTGAAAGCTACAACGCTTTGCATGTGAACGTAGAGAAAACTATATTGTGCTGAAAGCTACGACGCTTTGCAGTGTATTCAAAGTGATATCTGTATTGAGCTCTAACAAATGCTGAAAGCTACAACGCTTTGCATGTGAACGTGGAGAAAACTATATTGTGCTGAAAGCTACGACGCTTTGCAGTGTATTCAAAGTGATATCTGTATTGAGCTTTAACTAATGCTGAAAGCTACAACGCTTTGCATGTGAACGTAGAGAAAACTATATTGTGCTGAAAGCTACGACGCTTTGCAGTGTATTCAAGGTGATATCTGTATTGAGCTCTAACAAATGCTGAAAGCTACAACGCTTTGCATGTGAACGTAGAGAAAACTATATTGTGCTGAAAGCTACGACGCTTTGCAGTGTATTCAAAGTGATATCTGTATTGAGCTTTAACTAATGCTGAAAGCTACAACGCTTTGCATGTGAACGTAGAGAAACGGTATTGTGCTGAAAGCTTCAACGCTTTGCAATTTGCAGTGTGAGAGCTGTATCGATACTAGACATTGGAAATGTTGGCGCCTTTGTGTAATAAATGTTCATGGTTGATGCGCGGGCTTATATTTAGAGTGATTGGGTTTAAAGTCAAGTTGAAAGCTGAGACGCTTTGCTTGTACTGGAATCGTTTTGGTTGTATGCAATACGTAGAAGCAACGCGAGAGCGCGTTGATTAGCAGAATGGCCGTGTCAGAGATTAAAATGAAAACGACCGTACGGCGCCACTTATTCCGGCTGTTATTTATTCTAATGGCAACATCGTCTACTCAAGTCATTGTCAGTCGTAAAGCGAAGTTGTCAGTGTCAATGTCATATCAGTCAGTAGTGCGTTCTGTCGTGTTGAGTTGAAGCTCGTTCACTTGGTTTCGAGACAGCGCCGGCGCCGGGTGTGCGCACTGACGATAAAATAACATGGCGGACACTAATAACGAACATGTGGATTCTAATCCGTTTGAATCTGCGACATACATATTTCTTTAGGAACGCTATTTATAGCTGGTCACCATGTTTCAGAAGTCTAAACTCCAAACGGTACAAATATGTAATATTGTGTTAGTGATTCATATTTGTGCCGTTTTTTGATTTTATCATATTCAGCTATCACCCAGCTCTTTTGACCAACTCCGTGAGGTGATGGGGCGCTATAGCGTCCACATAATTCGCGTCCCACACCAACGCCCTTTCATGTTCCCAGGAAATTACTTACTTACCGTCGTCACCCGTAATTCCCAGAGATTCTAGAGAACAAGGTACGTTGATGATGATAAGAGGCCCGGTTAATTTCATTCGGAGGCTAGAGATGAACTAACCTTTCATATTTCTGCTGGCAGTAAAAGCCATTGAGCCGAGATTGAACAACTTTGCTGCCAAGCAGATAAAAGTTACATGACAAACTGAAATTCTCAATAGAATTTCGGCACGCAATTTGTATTCATTACTTAATACCTCATTAACACATACGATCCTGATCTGAAACTTCTCGTATCGATTGACCTCTAGTAGTCATCTTTATATAATAATTTAATTATTCGGAATATAAATCACGATCCCACGCTAAGACACGAAGCAGAAATAAGCAAGTAGCTTGACTATCCTTTTAATAAAATAAAAATGTTAGGATGTGTCATAATGCCAGGGTTTGTATTATAGCATCAATATGAATCTTCATTGCGATCTCTCAAGCAAAATCTTCCACAGCGTTTTCATTTAGATCAATTATTGCGCTTGCTTGAGTTAGTTCAATTAACAGGCGCCGACGTTTGCACTAAATCAGAGTCGTAGTTATATTCGTTAACGTATGATTAATGCTCGTGGGAAGGCACTGGTGCATCCCCGGGAATCTTTCTAGGACCGTGCTTCAATTTAGTCGCTTGCGTTTGCTAATTAGCCCAGAAATGTACTTTCTAGTAATTTTGTTAATTTCATATTTATTAAGTAAATTATGGTATTTTCATTCTTTGTTTTACTTTTTCACTAAAAGAAGCGGGACTGTAATTAGATCATAAATTAGAGTAGGTTATTTTTATGTGAAGTTGGTTGTATCGGTGGTCTGTCCCTGCCGTCTTGTTCGTAAGAGAAATTGTTGAACTTTTATATTTTATTAGTTTAATTGTTCTCTGTTTATTTTTAATCTTTTATCTACTATGTTTAAGGGGGGGGGGGGGGACCGCATTAACAAGGTTCATTTAGTTCTGCTGTGGATATCCTCATTTCTGATTCTCTCACGCAGAGATTTCTCACTCTCCCTATACAGCCCGCAGTAATTATTAGATGCTACAACAATAGTGCCTGCTATGACCAAATGTTTTATTATATATATATATATATATATTTTGTCAGAAAGTGATGTCATGTGCCTTAGAAACCGGTAAGCGTGCACGAGAAGAGCTATGAATGTTAAATAAGTGAGTGTGGTGTGTAAGAATCGAGTTATGTGGCGCTTGGTTCATTCTGCATTCCCCGCAAGGGATTTGGCGTGAAGTTACAGATAGATACAATAAAAGTCAATATTTTTAGAATTTGCCTACAAACGTCTACATTTATCGTTGAAATCTAAGGTATTGCATTAGGCGTTTATAGAAACACATGCACGCCGCCGGATGCGGTGATAGGCTATGTATCTTCGCTTACAACATAAAGATCCCATTCAAACAAATCGGGCCTCTTGGATAGCATTTGCATCATGAGAACATTCTTGTAAAACCTGTAGCTATAGGCTCCGAGCGCCTCCGTGTTTCAATTCGCTATTAATTAATAACTTGTCGTGATAGCTGATTTATGTTTTACAACCTTCTCACCATAGAGCCAATTAATACGATTTGGTCACGCTAGCTGCGTTTAATCCATAGACAAAAATAGTTAGCATGTTTTTACGAAGACAAATAAAAATCGCACTGTCCGTAGATAAATTTATAAACATAGTTTTTGATAGAGCAAGGCTATTCCTTGCTCTATCAAAAACTATGTTTATATACGATATACGATACGAGAGTAATGTGGAATGAAAGATTATGTAGTGACAATAATTGAAAAGGATATGCTGAGATAGCTTGGACATTTGGAAATAATGGATGATAAAAGAGTTACGAAAGAAGTAGATCCAGCAAGAGTGAGTGGAGTAGCAGGGGCCGCCCTAGACGCACACAAATGGATCAAATAGCTGATGTGCTGAAAAAGAGACAAAAGTACCCGAAACTGAAGAGCATGCGAGATGAGGTTGATGAGTGTGGAAGAAGCGAGAGAGGTACGAGTATGTATGAATCGGTGCACCCGGCGTTTCAAGTCTCTTCCTACTCCAATGGGAGACAGGCGTGATGATATGTATGTATGCTTTTTGATTCCCAAGTGACGCAGGGATTTCCTGCGTGAATATCGGATTTTATTAACACTATATATATATGTTTGTTTGTTTTTCGTATGTTTATAATCTGTTTATATGTTCATGCCAAGTCCCTTGCGGGAGAAGTCTATAGAACCGAGCTCCACATGACTGTAGGACATGACTCGCTACTTTAACATTCTTAGCTTTTTTCAATTTGATTTCAGCTGCCAATAAAACACCATCGATTTGGATATGGTTATCTATGAGTTTTCGCCTTCCCAGTCTCCTATATCCTTCCACTTTCGCGTGGTATATTTTCGTCAATCATTTTGATTGCATTCATCCTACACGACCGAACCGACGAACCGCGCCTCTTCTGAATAATTTTTTATGCAACGTCGGGCGGTATACAAGCATACGGCCCACCTGATGTTAAGCGGTTACCATAGCCAATGAATGCTTGAGATTAAGAAAGTATCACTCGCGCGCCACTGCAGCTGACATACCTCCTTTGGAGCCTCTCCCTCTAGACAGATGTTATTTGTCTACGGTTTTGTGTGAGGTGGAGCTACTTCGCCGGTCGGGCTGCTTTCATGCACTCTACATCTTGTAAAAACATCCAGACCAACATCGACCGATATGTTCATGCACATAAATGTTTGTTCTGTGAGAATCGAACCTATTGGTGTAAGTAGCATTGCTAATCATTCCGCCACCGGGCTCGTCAATGTTCTCGAGCTCGATAATCTTTTTAAGGCTAATTATATTTATTATCACATCGTTTTAAACATGGTTTATGAGCATTACGCTACAGATTTTGCGCAATGTTAGCATTTCGACCGTGATTCTTCTACTTTCAGGCTCACTCTGTCATCAAAAAAATAAACTTATAAAAGATATGAACGAAAATTCAAAAAACACAGTTTGAATATACTGATTAGGGTAAATATTTCAGTAAAAGTGAATATTGTTAAGTAATGAGCGCCTTTTTGTCTGACGTACATTTTCAACATTGAAATTATTAACTACGTGTTTATTTTCAAGTACATTTGTGTTCAAGTAGCCATTGCTAAAGTAATGCAGTATTTTTTTTTTCTGGAAGTCATTTCTATTCATTAACCATTTCATAATAGTTCTCCTTTCTTTATAACATCATCGTAAAAGGATAGCGTACTAAATCAGATCCGATAGATCGTTGGCGTTTGATTAATGTTCGTGGGAGTTGCGCAGACGCATCCATGGGAAAGCTCGCTTCTTGTTTTACTATTGAATGATCGTACTGTTTTTCTTTATGGATGTACTTAAGGGGATTACCACAAACAAATTAGTGTCGCCGTTCAGTCAAACTCATACATTATTGACAATTTTAATGACTGTGGTTTCGTATTGGAATAATTTAAAAACAATGTGTAAAATATTGTACTGTTGTTGCTATACTCAATAGCTACAGTTATTGCATTGTATTATGTCTTATTTGATGTAAAAATATATTAACGTAACTAGGCTAGACTAGACTATACACCCCCCTACATATCATACAATATATTATATGTATAATACACACAATAATTGAACATTTCAATATATTTATTCTTCAACTCTTTATTGTTATGGAAGAGCGGAGTTTCCTAACACAAGTATAACCTAATACTTAAAAGGAAACCCTAACCACGCCTTGTTTGTTACATTATAGTACCGACATAAAGATTTTCGTATTTACAATTTATATTTTTATATGTTTATAATATTATAGGTATATATATATGTTTATAAAATATAAATATATATTTTTATATATTTATATTTGAAAAAATCGAATACTGACTTACAGTTAGCATTCGATTTTTTCAAACATTTTCTGACAACTAAATACCCTATTGAAATATAAGTATGAAGCAGATGCGTTACTTGCGACTCTTTGATTAATTGAATTATGTGAGATTAAGCTAAACACATGAAGTTCCTGTTTTAAGAAATTTAGCTAATGAATGTAATTATTTTTTTGTTGCTAATGATGCTAACTTAAAAATGTGTTAGTAAATTAAATTCTATTAATATTATTTTTAATTATGTGCGTTTAAAGGTACAAATTTATCATAATTTTAATTTATTTATTATATTTCCTAAATCGCGTGATTATAAATATGTATAAATGCTATTATTGTAATAATATTAAAGTCATGTGGACTATAGTCATCCAAGTGATACGGTAACAGGCAGTGGCGTGCACAGAGATTTTTGACAGGGTAGGCAGAATTTTTTAAAGCTATTAACTTACCAAAAATACAGCATGTTGATTTTGGTTACCCAGTCTTGTGGAAATAATGATGTATGTGATTGGTTAGCCACCTCAAATATCTATAGATTGATTGATTTTATATACATATCAATTTGCAGATATTCGAAGCGGCCTTTCGGTTTTGCATTAAACTTACGATTAACTTTGCCTTTAGTTTGTATTAATTTCAAATCCGGTGTACAGCGGCCTTTCTCAATCACTTGTTTTTTTTCACCGAAAGATAGTTTTGAAAACGCATCATTTTTTATTTTCCCTACACAAACACCACCCGAACAACTTGAATAAACAAACAATGGCGTGCCAAACAAAATAAAATTTAATATCAATTTTATATGAAAAAATGAAATGGCAGTTTTTTCACTCTAATTATATGGAGCAAACATACTCTTTAAAATATTTACGTAGCAATGTTCGCGACACTTCGGTAATTTACGTCATCCTTCGGTTGAAAAGACAATGTCTCTAAACACTCTAAACTATGCGATTGTGTGCGTTATTTGTGTTATTGTGGGCAATGTATTTACAGGAATGCACACTACACTAAAGTATTAACAACGCGGCTCACATATGTAAATTTAGACAGAAATAGTTTGTGTCTCTGCCGTTAAGCTGCGGCGCTAGTGTAGCACATCGATGTAGCGGGTGTGATGTAATGAATCTATTTTAATAACTTGCACCGATACCTATAGAGGGAGCTGTTTTTTATTTTTGATACGAAATATTAGTTAAAAACTATGTTTAAGAATTAAGAAACATCGGATGGTATTTATCAAATTGATAGGGTAGGCAATGTCTTTTTGCCTATATGGAGTGCACGCGACTGATCTAACAGGTAATTTTAGGACACATAAACGTTTGATCATCCTGGTGATATCATCGGGGTGACCGAGTGGAAAAATCCCACATATGAATTAAGCCATTTTTCCCCTGCATTGTGCCTTGTGCATTACATTTCATTACATTACGTTGCGTAAGTCTTCTTCTTCTTCCTATAGTTATTCCGTTTACTATTCTTTCAGGATTGGCATTCGCTATCTAAGCCTAAGGATTTAGCGAAGATACTGATTCTGACAGGGAGCGACTACCGCCAGAACCCGAAGGAAAAATCAGACCTTAGGTTAGAGCACACATCTTTTCGAAATATAATTTCTTGGACGGACAGGTTTCCTCACGGTGTTTTCCTTCACCGCCGAGAAAATGATAATTACAAATCTATAATATTAAAACAAAGATTTCTCCAAGCAATTACCGACTATCGGTAATGGTCGCGTTCATGCCGACGAATCTAACGAATTGATTTTGTTCCCACCAAATTTTACAATTTCTTCTTAATGAAGGACGAGCTCTTCGACAAAGTGTTCCGGAGCATCTTTGATGATCACGAAAATGACAATTGGTCGAGTGAACGTGTAATTTTTGCGGCAAAGAAAAAAATGTAGAACATTTAAACTTCACAGTTCAAATTTAAAACGTTGGTCTACTGCATTGATTCAAAACTACAGACTATGTAACAAACCAAGGCGTAACAACCACCTATACAACTGAATGTTTAAACTCACAATTTACAACTGAAGGTTAGTTCGGCAGTCAATTCAACGAAGGGAATCTATTCGAATGCTACCCATCAAGCAAATAGCTTAATATAAAGTAGTACAACAATGATACGCGAATCATTTCGTTCGCTTCTATAAAGCTAATGCTTTGCTGCCATGTGAATTACCTTAGTTTCAATGTAATTAAAATACTTTTCGTTTATATTTTTGAACATTTATTATACTTGATTCATTCACCTAATAACATTTATTGGTTCTGAGGTAGGAAGTATGTCAGGTCAGCTAGTATATATATACCTATATATATATAAATCCGAAAACACGAATTTAGTGATTCATGCCCACACCAGGATTAGAACCAGGCACCGTTGGTTAATAGGCCGGCTCTGTGACCAAAGTCTACACGTTGCAAAAGTACTTCAATTTAAACTTGTTATGTATTTTTAACATTTCATCAGAACTGTTGGCTTCTTTGTTTCTTTAAATAAAATTAAACGCATTTTTAATAACTTATACATATATTAAAAATTTATATAGAAGTTATTATCTATAATAAATAAATGAAAGTATAACAAAAAGTATTTTCAGACATCTTTCTCATAAAGTCTCTCTCACAATGAAATGTAGTAACTTAAGACTATCACACGGTTGTAATATTTTTTCAGAAAATCCGCGAAACTCTTTCTCCTGATTCCCTGCAGTGTAAATCCAATCGGCAGTTCACAGTTCGTGAGAACGCACGAGCCATCCTTGGGAATGCACAGATCGTGTTTCATTGCCGCTCTGTGATTGCAGATCGTGAGCAGTTATTGACCAATTACTGATCTCTCTGATTGTTTCCTTATTTCTTTTAATTCTACCACAAGTGATTTCACTTCGAATAGAAAGGCGCAGTCTTGGTAAACTTTCAATTTAAAAGTAGCTTCTTACATTGTTGTGAAACTGGCGGCTTTTAAAATCGTATGTTTCTCTAAAAATGCTTAATACCCTTTGACCTTTACTTTAAGCTATGGCCCAAAGCAGTGGCTATTATGTGACCCAATTGTTCGTTTGCCTTTTCATACACGTACATAAAAAAAGAATACTAGAAAAAAGTTATTTTTTGTAATCTCAAAACATATTCTTACATTATACATGCCCCACAGTATAAAGGATGGAAGCCTGTCTCATATTCACACCGCTTGTGTCTCTCGTGTATCCAAGATTAAAAGTAACCACCACCAAAGTGAGGAACAAATGTCTAGCCATGCCACCACCGCCGGGCCTGGAAGAAGGGCTGGGCCCAAGAAGTGTTGACTTGACGTCGTGTGGGATGACTTACATGCCAATGGTCTAACTATCAAAGACCGCTCGAAGTAGATGAGTAAAACGGAAAGTGGACCCTGTGCTCCGAAGCTTAAGCGTAGGACGCAACCGGGACCTAACCCGTAACTACTTAAATTTGAAGATGATTTTATTGCGAATTACATGCTACCAAGGCAATATTTTATTTTACCTCAGATTAAGCATATAATGTTCTACATCTAAACTTTCTCTTGGCTTCATCCATTCAACCCAATCATTTCATTGGCATCAAAGTGTTCGGTTTCCAAGAACACTAATAGAAATCTCAGGATATTGAGCGAGGACTTACAAAGCAAGGCACAAGTTGAATCTGTGAATACGATAAATCTGATGCAATACGAAGCTGATGCAGTTCGCATTGAAAGCAATGAATGGCGGTGCAGCGTGACTAATAATCCAACTACGTCAAAGAGGTACGAAGCCTCGTTGAGATTAAAGAAACTTGTTTAGTGGTGAGAATATTGATGTACTTCGAATAGTACTTTCGTTAAGCCTTTGGTTGTTATCAGGTCTGTGAAACTTTGGAACATATGAATACTACTACATCTTCACGCTAAGTCCCTTGCGAAGTAGGCAGAGATAATCGAATTCTTTAGCATTCATAGCTCTTTTTATGCACGCTCGCAGTTTTCTTGGGATCCTGACACCCCCTTCTGATAATATACGACTAATTTGGTCGTGGTAGATGAGTCTTGGCCTTTCGGGGCTCCTACATCCTTCTATTTTTGCGTTGTTTATCGGTTTAGTCTTTTTTTTCTTTTTGCATTTTTTCTGCATGTCCGAAGCATGGCTTTTCTTATCTTAACACCGATTCTCTCTTTCAGACCAACTCTTACATACTAAGAAGTTTTCACAACGCTCCAATCACACTATTTTCTGCGCTTACTCGCCTCTCTACGTCAGCGGTATACTTACTACCCTTGCTAGTGCATACAAGATATACAAACTCGTTAACTTATTCCAACATACATCATCAACCGTAATTATTACATTCGTTCTTGTTTATTCTCTTCCATATACCGTTATCTTTGTTTTCTTCGCTTTCAGTTGTAAGCCTTTCTTCAAACTATCTTTATAAATATTTTCAGGAACACCGTTCCTATATGAAATCTAATTGTTTGTCTATGCGTTTGTCTGTGATTGCGTTTTTCGAATTCTGACTTCAGATTCGGATTCAGCATAAAAAAGTAGAATAGGAATGATCAGGAACTCCGTTCCTATCTTTCAAGGAACATGGTCAAAAAGCCCAACAAATAAAAAAAAAATTGAATTGTTATATAATTGGCGAGCCAGGTGTTCCTCTGGCAATGCAAGCTTGCGCATTCTTAACTGGTATAATGTACTTAATGAATTATAACACTGACGTCTATCGCGTCCTTTAATACCTATAGCGGATCTGCAGCAATGAAATATTGTACACGCGAGCTCCTTACGTAACACTCGTAGGCATTAAAAAGGATTTATCAAAATTCATCTTTTAACTTTATATGGAAAACCTCTGGCACGCGTCTAGTTTGCTCATAAAAATTCGGACACTGACAAATTAAGGTACAAGGCATACCTTAAGCCCGTGGGACTAGAATCATAAATTTTCGCACAATAGTTCCATCGTAAAAGTATAAAATCATGTATGCGGGTACTGGTAAATCTTTTGTTGTAAATTGTATTCGTTTCTATAACAAATTGCCTGAAACAGTCCTATCCTACCCTGATGTATGACAGAAATTTATAACAAAATATTTTCTATTATTAATAGAATTTTTGGCATACATTGTCAGGATATGTTAGGACTGTTTCAGGCAATTTATTATAGACACGAATACGATTTACAGCAAATGATTTACCAGTACCCTGGTTAGAAGTTCTCTTTGTATTAATGAATATGACTGACTGACTGACAAAGAACTCTGATAATAATTTATGACATGTATTAATATATTTTTTTACGTGATATCATAATTATTGAATCGTTATACTCACATACGTTTCTTGTATATCAATTGAAAAAAAAACTATAGTGGGCAGTTTCTTTCGGCATTTATTTTTCGCATTTAATATAAATAAATTACAAAATATTAGTAAATTAAAAAAAGAAAAATGAATACTATGAGAAATGAATAAAATACAATAAGAAGTCATATAAAAAACGTAAGACGTGTATAAATGTCTGCAAGGGTCCAATGGCTAATAAAAAAAACATCTTAAAGAATAATGCAGACTTAGAAGAAAATCTCAAAAATTCATCTTTGTCGCTGGTTAAATTTGACATGAGAGTTTGTATGATGTAAGAGACCTCTAATACACGACTATAGTTAATTTTTTTTGTTCCGTGTTAATTATAATAATGCTAAAACGAAGACCAACATCATACAGCTCCTGCAATTATTATTGCACTGCCCCAGTACCTATTATCGAATCGAATCTTTTCAGGATCCTGATCCTAATTAATTTGTTTAGCAGCATCTCGACGCATCAGATGCGACCAATTTCGGTCTAGAAATTGAAGAAACGATTATGTTCCAAATACAACAGAATACAATACCTACATTTCGTATTTACATCGTTTATGCTACAAAATTGAATTACAGTTCTAGAAAAGCCTCTAAAACTTTAGTAGTTCCGCGTCGGTTGTGATTTACTGCAATCTGTGACCAATCGGCCGAAATGAGGAATGGCAGCCGAGCGGCGTTCATGAAAAAGTTGATTCACGATGGATCCAGGTGAAATACCCAAGAAACAAAAGTCATTGTTTTCCCAAAATAAAAGTGTTTATTTATATCAAAGTGAAATTGTGAGACGTTTAATTTCGTTTCGTTTATCTTCGCCTAAATCTAATCAAATCTTTTAGAAGATTTCGCCTTTGTTTGCTTTGAAGAAGTTTCTTTTAAAGAAATGTAATTTTTGTTTTATGTAAATTACGCAATATATTCTTGCCACATCTTGTTATGCTTACAGTTACGACTGCTTTACAATCGTTATTGCCGAAAGCAATATACATATAATAGTCATATGGTTTTGTTATGTAGTATGTTTCAATAGTGCATGTAGAATTTATAGAATTTATCAAGCTAAGTGAAAATTCTATAACTTTTGACAACGTATATTTTGTAATTTATCTTTGCTCTAGAATTCATCCATCCCGATGGGTGGCCTTCTGGACATCTGTGTGTGCAGCTGTCAAGACATTCCGGTCATGTCAGTATCATCATATGTGGGGAGGGGCGCCCACTCGTATAGGTTACTATCAGTGACCTTTACTGTGACCAACCTTTTTTTTTATACAACATCGAGAGCCCTACGAGCATACGGCCCAACTGATGTAAAGTGGTTACCGTAGTTTTATAGGATCACCTCGTGTCTGTCAAGAGCCTCTAGAATACAATAAGGTACAGGTATTGAAAATAAAAATAAATATTCATGCCAGCGGTCTCTTAAAGCAGTACTAAAATTTATCTTCTATGTTAACGCATTCAAAAAATGTGACCATTTATGTCCTATATTTTAACAGATGGCTAGTAAATGAAAAGCTGTCCATTAATCCAGAATCATGTAATTTGGCGAGAAGCAAAAATTTATAGCACAATAAAGGCAGTGGTCCCAAAACCAATAATTTGTTATTAAATTTTATAAAAAATATTACACGATGTATGGGAAATATTTTATTCAACTGCAAAGGTAATTTGTTATTGTATTGAAGAAGAATAAAAGTAGTACACAACTTGTATTGGTATAGAATTCTCAGTGTTTTTTTAATCAATATTAATTACTAGCTGCTGCCCGCGGCTCCGCCCGTGTGGAGTCAAATAACGTAGCCTATGTGTTAATCCAGATCATAATCTATCTATCTACGTGCCAAATTTCATTCAAATCCGTTCAGCCGTTTAAGCGTGAAAGAGCAACAAACATCCATCCATACATACAAACTTTCACATTTATAATATTAGTAGGATTTCCTTTTTTCCGTCAACCCTATAACCTCAACTGGTATAAATAACTGGCTAGTCTGCGTAACCAATATCTTGAATTTATAGCCACGTTATCGTGAGCCCTGATAAATGCCAGTAATCTAGACTGGAATGAGGTCTAGAATAGACTACATCTATAAAGTGTAACGTAATTTTTGAAACCTTCAATTTAATATCGTAATGTATACAGTTATTAAATTATTATAGTTTGTTATTTCAATGACTGAGGTACGTCTGAGTCATGTAGCGTTCGGTACTTTAGCTTATCCTGCAAGGGATTTGGCGTGAAGATGTCCGTAGTCTATGATCGCCCCTAATACAACAGTGTTCCCCTCACCAACAGAAAAAATCTGCTGATTACGATCTTCTTTGGCTATAAATCTAATCTGAATAAAGTAATACACTTATAAAAATATGAGTAGAATGACGTGAAATACGAAAACTTATCTAAATATGTGCTACACATCCTTTCATTCAAAAGAAAGTACATGCAAGAAAATATTCAATAGTTATTGTATATTAGAATCGAACAGGCACATCTATATGCAATTTGATCTAACCTGCTTTGTGTGCTTCCGCCACCAATTAGTTCATGCGGCCTAGCGCCGGCCGGCATCCACCCACTACTGTTAGTACGTGCTACATGCCGACGCTGCCATGGCTGCTCCGGTAATCTCTGCCTCGGCTGCTGCGGTCGTCCGCCATCTGGAATTGCGAAAGTCAAATTTACATGCATGTAAATTTGACGTTCGCAAAATAACGCCTGAATCTATTAACTATTTAAGGCACATCTATGTTTTCCATAATTGAAAAATGTCCGGTCATTTAAAAATATATATATGGACAGATAAATGACAAATTTTGATATTTGTTTTATTTTAACTTTATATTCGTAAATTTATTTGTCGGTAGAATGCCGATAGTCTGGATTTGTTCGAAGAAATCCTGAAAAAGAATGATAAACTTTCGCACGCCAGATTGTTGGGAATGAATGGCCAATGCAAAAAAATCTCACTCTTTTAGCCTGCATTGTATTTTTGATTACAACTACGCCTTCATAAACACCATACATACCTACATAGACCTACGGACCACAGACATAAGTCCGTGCTCCGTATATGTAGACACTTATTGTTACCGATACGGGACATTGTGATAGAAAACGGTGGTTCCTGTGTGTTGTTTTGACAACTGGACATCGATTTTGTATAATGGTGTACTTTGTCGGTAATAACAGTGTCTAGGTTTGCGCAGTTCCTAAATTATTATTGTAGTCAACTACACAACAAACACTCGCCTTGTTCATTTAGATAGCTAGCAATTGATCCCAGTTAATAGTAATACAAATCTATGCCCAATTATATTAGAAATAACGTTATTGATTTTAAAATCGAGTTCCTTATTTTTAAATCGTAAACTGTATTGAATTTTACAATTTAACTTCACGTGGTTTGACTGGTGCTGAGCCAGTGCATCAAGGGTCGCTGCGATCGCCGCAAATGTATGAAACAGTAAATACTTTATAAATAACTACTGTGTGATATTCAAAATATATGATAAATATATTCTTGTTACATAAATTTGTATAATTTGGGACTTAACGCGTAATTTTGGTAAAAATATTACCTTTGTATTTCCCAATGTTTCGGCTGAGTTGTATCAGCTGATGTAACTACCTATGCTACACGAAAATTTTAAAACTTACACTATATGACTTGTTGTTACGAAATTTGATTAATGATTGGAAAAACTAAATTAAACAGTTCAATAGTGTACTTTTTGGTATATCCTAGGCCATTTTTGATTCAGACATTTAGTATGTGTTTATGTCCCTAGCTGTATTGAAGTTATACTCCTTTAGGCGCGTTATGAAAAAATTATGAGAGTGAAATTTTAAGATACGCGCGCATCATTGTAACACAAAAGTAACAGGTTGAAGCTGCTCTGCATAACCGCTCTTCAAGCACTATAGTGCAGCATGTTATTGTATTGTTGTGCTTTAAGTTTGTAGGTAGCAGATGTGATCGTTAAGTAGTTGAACTGTTTTGTAACAGATAGCGCTTTACTTACAGTTTTGTAACAGATGGCGCTACACCTTTAAACCCTTGGAGTAAATGGGAAATGCTTGGTATAAAATGAAAATTTATAAGAGGTAACATCTTTATTTAATAATGCCAAAGAAGTATAAACTTCTCACGCGCGTACATAAGTACACGCACCGATTTTTTTTTGCTGTATGTAAAGATATCAATACTATATTATTATATATTTAGTGTTTTCTACTTACGAGGATATGACAATACAGTACCTGATCTCCTCGCTCATTGTGTCTAACAAAATGAGTTTGTAAATGACTTACAGACTGGTAGTTGGGCTGTCTGTCAGTCTATCACAATAATAATAAATAAATAAATAGTTTATGGCAAACTGCACATCGCCATCTAGTCCCAAAGTAAACGAAGCTTGTGTTATAGGTACTAGACAACTGATAAACATGCCGTTTTTGTAAATAATAATAAAAATAGTTATTATATATAGAACATACCCAGACCAAGACAAACAAATATGTTCATGCATATAAATGTTTGTCCTGTGTGGAAATCGAATCCTCGAGCGTTACTGTTAAACTCGCGTAGCAATGCGTTTCACCACTGCACCACCGAGCGCGTCGAGCACTATGTTGAGGCATATTCTATTATGTGTTATCTTTTGGTATATCTTATTACTTTATTATTAAATATATTTCGTGTATTTCAGGAACGGCTGTAATGATTTGGATATTCTTTTTTATTTAGGTAAGGTTTTGCTTTCTAAGTTTACTTATGTATCGTTAAAAAAACGACTTTACATGAAAACAAAAAGCACTGAGCGAAGCTTCGTCACCCTCGTAATACTTATAATATCTAGAAATACTTATAACTACAGCAAATTATATGCAACAAAAGAGGGGGAACAAAAAGAAAACATTATATTTTTTAAACACTGTCTTTAGTATCAAATAAAATTGCTTGAATTTTAGTCAATTTTGAATATAAAAGTTATATAATGCCGGCTGTTCCTCTGTTTTTTTCTGACGTTAACAACAGTGTGTGTGACAAGATGTAGTTTTTTTTTTCTTATTACCGTACCCTTGTTTCTGCGTCCACTTTTTATAATATATATTTTTGAATGAATAATCTTTTTAATGTGTTAATAAAATTACAAAATTTTTATTGACTACTTTAACAAATAATTGATAATAAGAATAATTTTCCTCTAACTACCACACTTAGCTACATTTCAGATCGCCGAAGTCAACTTTTTCAAACCTGTCAAAGGCCACTGATTTGGCTAAATAACAAAAGACAGGTGCCTTAATACAATAATACCGTTTGAACTAGACAGGCTGCGATCCACGTTACTTAACTTTCATGTTCGGTTAGGCTACATTAGCTATCAGGCAGGAGTGTAAACACGCCCAACTATGTTATTTAGTTACTGGTGAATTATGTTGGCAGTATTTTGACCCCGCGCAGCATGGCGCCCGTATCAGATGACAGGCATATGATAAAGTTTGGACGCGAAAGATGCTTATCCGCTTAGCTTAAATTGCAAAATATGTTGTATGTATGTAGTGATTTAGCTATCTTCTCGATGATTTTCCTGTACATATTGCAAACCTAATTAATTACCGTAACGGGAGGTCGTTTCTGTTTATAACTAATTTATGAACGAGAAATATGTGTGAACACGTAATCACGTGTATGGCATATGTTTATCAATTGTTACACTTTATTGTTGGTTTAGTAGTAGTAAACATCATGAGGAAACCCACACGACCAAGAAATTATATTTCGGCAGTCGTGTGAGTGTAACCTAACCTAAGAAAGGTCTGGTTTACCCTCTGGGTTGTAGAGGTCTGACGGCAGTCGCTTCATTTGTCATGGAGTATCAGTATCTTCGCCAAATCTTTAGGCTTTGGCAGCAGACCCCGCCAATCGTAATGGATTAGAAAACGCGAGATAACGCTAGGAAGAAGAAGAAGCTGACTGTTAATTAATACCCGTAGCATTAAATCCATTTATTGTATCATTTTATTTTTTATACTCAGGAGCTTACTGGTAAGCTCACTCTAAAGCTTCTCCACTTAAGCGGTCCTGCCTCGTCGTCGTCGTCTCTCGAAAACAGCCGGCACCGACGGCTTAAGGAGTTGACGTTGCTTAACTTGCGTGCTCGATTATACTGACACGTAGCGATTACCGTTGGGGCAATGCGATGGCCCGACGATCTTGTGAAGATCGCAGGGAGCCGCCGGCCGATGGATGTAAGCGGCACAGTACCAATCGCTGTGGAAGTCTATATTCTGCAGTGGACGTCCTTCGGTTGAATTGATGATGATGCTACTACTGACGTTGCAGGATCCTAGCCTATTGTAATTGTACCCAACGTATTACGTCGGGGCAAAACATAGAATACAATGGTAAAATGACGGGAAACCTTTTCACATTTTATTTTTCTGTTTTTAATCGGTTTTTTTAATGGTATCAAACCATCCAGATACCAACAGGACAACTAAAGAGATTTTGTTGCAACTTTTTACTTATAAAATACGAAAAATCTATTTCCTCGACATGTTATAAAAAAAAACCGCAAAAAGTCGCGGGAATCTGCTAGTATTTCGTCGCCCGCGCAAAATGAAGTAAAAAGTGGATCGCAGTTGAATGAAACTCGATTGGTCATTCAATTTAAAGCGTTTATATTTTATTTATAAGTATAATACGCGTACATTGTTTTATGACTTCCGCTGTATAACTGGAAATAATTTCTTTATAACGTCTGCGGCTTTTGTGCGATTTAACTTAACTGTTACATAAGGCGAAGTCTGTTACTGGCTTTAAATTACACTTTCTTTCAATAAATACCACATTACCATACATTTAATAATAGTTAGGGTCTCTCGTTCGAATCCTGGTGTGTATATTTGTAATTATAATTTGCCCGGCGGTGCTGAAAAAAGTCGTCAGGAAAACCCGCATGACCAAGAAATTAGATTTCGATAGATGCGTAACTTAACCTAAGAAATTGACGAGCTCGGTGGCTCCGTCGTGAAAGAAGCGACTTTGACACCAACGCTCGTGGGTTCGATTCCCACACAAGACAAATATTTGTGCGCATGAACACGTCTGTTTGTCTTGGTCTGGATGTTTTAAGAGAGGTAAGGCGAATCAAAGCAGCCCGCTTGGGGAAGTACCCTCCATCTCACAGAAAACCGCAGCCAAATATCAACTTCATAGAGGGTTGTTGTGTTCCTGCATTGCCCCCGGTGCCCCTCCATCCAGTGAGTGGCAATTGCCGCATCCCTATTCTGCAATAGCCTACTGCCAAAAATCCACCTTATTAAAATAGCCCATTAATTTTCTCCAGATTCACAATAGTCCCAATACTTGCCGAGAACTGATATACAATATAACTTTTAAACATTAAATCAAAATAATTACACGTTAAATGGTAACATTATAAATGTCTATTTAATTTATCTGTCAACGTTTATGTGTCATTATTACAATCTATGTTTTCTTTTGCAGGTAAAACATTTCCTGGTCGATCAGAGTTCCTTGAAGTAGTCAAGTATGTTTTATTGATAAGGTTTAATTTATTGATCTGATATTTTTAATGGCAACACTAGCTAATTTATGATATCTGTATTTCACATTTAAAACTATAAATTGACACAACCTTATTGGTTTGGTCGTGGGTGGAATGGTGTCCTTACTTGTCAAATATATTTTATGACGAGATATTCGCAACAAGCGTACATCTCGCCTGATGTATAGAAGTGACTATATTCTGTGGAGTCTACCAAGACATGTTACATCGCTTACGAGTTAACACCCCGGCTGTTCACGCAGCAACTACTTGCTTCCTGGTGATTTTACTCCTTCGCATGAATAGGACAGTTATCCATTTGATCGTAGTGTGGCTGGGATAAAATCAGATCAACAGTGTGCAGTAAATTGTGATAAATAATGAATATTAAATTAAAAATACAAAAACTATATTCAGCAGTCAGCTCAATTGCATTTTCAAGTGATTGTTATATTGGACCTCAGATCAAGTGTAATACTTTCACCTCTATACCTTATGTTACTCTAATGGTCATGATTTTTGCTGTACGTTACTTTCGCTCGTTCTTATACAATGGGTAGGGAGACCAACAATACCTACCTAATGTGGTTACTGACTCACATGATGTAAACTCGCCACCTCCGCTGCTAACACAGCCACTCCTTATTAGCTCACTAGTGACCTCACTCACCTCAGGTACACAACAACCCTTCAGAGAGTTGTTATTTGACTGCGGTTTTCTGTGAGATGGAGGTACTTCTCCAGTCGGGCAGTTTTAATGCAACTTATCTCTCTTAAAAACACGCAAATCAAGACAAAGAGACATGTTCATGCACACAAACGTTTATCCAGTGTGGGAATCAAACCCACGAGCGTTGGTGTTGAAGTAGCAATTCTAATCACTGCGCCATGGAGCTTCTCAAAGTACAATACTTACATGATGTAAAGTGGACACTGTGAAGCCTATAGACGTCTGTAAAACAAGAAATATCTCTCGTGGTAGGAACATCGATTGTGCGTTTCCACAGATTGTTGTGTTGTAGACCGTAAATATAAAAAATACAACTTTCTATAAAGAAGTTCACAAAAATAATTAGCATGCTAAAATAATTATTAACATAATTTAGATTACACAATGAAACATTAACAAAAGATTACCAGGAAACGCATGCGCCGGCGCAGGCGAACTCGACGGCTCATAGAGATCGCAGCGATATAATCCATTGTGGCCAAACAATTTCGTACGTCTATTGAAATTTATATGAAAAAAAACCTCGGTTCGTTGATTTTATTGTGGATGGCTATAAAGACTAAAATGGTATAATAATAAAATGGAGTTGGTAGTACCCAGCAAGGCTAGAATACGGATTTTTAAGACCAATAAAGAAAAGTGTTCACCAGGTATGGCAGACGAGCTCGGTGGCTCAGTGGTTAAGAACGCTATTTTCACAACAACGCTGCTGGTGTGATCGATCCCGACACGGGACAGACTTTTGTATGAACATGTTTGCTTTTCTTGGTCTGGGTGATTTCTATGTATATATAGAACAGGGTCATTAGGTTTTGAGTCTTGGTTGCATGTTGTTATAGAATTTTTAGTACCTGCCTTTTGTCAATGTCCGTGTAACTTGATTGTGAAATACAGATAAAACAACATGGAAAATTGAAACAAATTAGTGTTGTTCTTCTTCTTACATCCCAAGGGAAAATTTTTAAACTTCGCTACACTTAAATATTTCTGTCTGTCTGTTTAAATCTTCACCGGAACCGAGCTACGTCACTCCATCCTTACACACCTCACTCGGTTTCTTAACATTCATAGTTCTTTTTATGGACGCTCAGTTTTTAGTGCTCTTGACTCAAATCTCATCACCTTCTGCTAAAACACGACCAATTTGGACGAGGCAGGCGAGTCTTGGTCTTTTTCGGTTCCTACATCCTTCCATCCTTTCTACATTTCCGATCCTTCAGAGCATGCCTTTTTTTCTTAACGCAAACAATCACTTTCGAACATAATCTTTTCTTACATCGTCGTTCTTTGTAAGCGATACGTCATAGATTTGAGCAATACTCGCATCTCGGCTGCGTTTATTCGTCTCTCATTATTCTTCTTTGTGTTATTCCGATTCCAATAGGATTGGTGGGCACTACTACCTAAGTAAAGGATTTGGCAACGATTTTAAATGGAACTCCTGCCGTGAGGACTGTTTCGAAACATAAATGATGGATGGATGGATAGCGGGTTTCCTAATGTGTCTTTCACCCCCGATTAAGTGACAATTACAAATATTATATAAATCCGAAAACATGAATTTAGTGATCCGTGCCGGGATTCAAACCGGCGGCAGCAGCAGTCAACAGGCCGGCTCCTCATCCTGTGGCCGTGTCCCTGCTATTGGGCTTTCATGCTATCTCTGCCATATTATTTTCTTTACATATATCATAATCTCTTTTTTAGGGTTCCGTACCCAAAGGGTAAAACGGAACCCTATTACTGAGGCTCCGCTGTCCGTCCGTCCGTCCGTCCGTCCGTCCGTCTGTCACCAGGCTGTATCTCATGAACCGTGATAGTTAGACAGTTGAAATTTTCACAGATGATGTATTTCTGTTGCCGCTATAACAACAAATACTAAAAAATAGAATAAAATAAATATTTAAGGGGGCTCCCATACAACAAACGTGATTTTTTTTGCTGTTTTTATAGATAATGGTACGGAACCCTTCGTGCGCGAGTCCGACTCGCACTTGGCCGATTTTTCTTCTTCAGTATTCAAACCATCCCGATACCAACAGATACTATGGGAACAAGCACATCGCTAATTTCATATTCACGATAGCGTATATCGACATATGATAGGAAAGGGCTTTATTTCGTCGTGCATTCATTATTTCTTGCTGAACGTCGACTCGATCGATCTATATGAGGGTTCAACAGAAAATAAAGAAATTTGTGAGCATTTTAAAATGAGGCAAATGGGAGAACACACAGATACGTGGTTCCTGTGACCAATAAGCGTTTAGCATGCGGCGTTTTGTTTGTACTGTACTTACAAGATATATATCTACTGATAGCCGCTACTTTTATGAACATACTAATTATAGTACAAAGTAATGTAAACAATCTGTAATTTCATTAACGCCATCCCATTTAGAAACACTATACACGAAAACAAACTAATTTGCGCGGATTATTGTAACAAGGCCGAGAAAAGTTTGTTTTTCTACACAAAATAGAGAGCAAGAGAAGTAGGGCTCATTAAAGCAGTACGTCTGGGGAAGTACCTCCACATCACATAAATCCGCAACCAAATAACAACTTCCTGATGGAGGGTTGTTTTGGTCCTGAGTGAGTGAGGTCACCAGTAAACTCCTAAGGAGTTGCTGTGTCAGCAACAGACGTGACATTGCGCGAATGATAGCATTGCAAGCGTTCCTAGGCTACGGTAACCCCTGTACACCAGGTAAGCCGTACACTTGTATGTCTCCCGACGTTGTATAAAAAAGGTGAGGCCATGGTGAGGCCCTTATGGAAGATACCTGTTTCGTAGATGTTATTATATGATACTAAAAGCAATCGACGAGACGTGCATTCGGAAAACCATGCTTCGTTGAACAATTCTACTCTCTGTAAGTTCAGAGTACGGAACCAGACGGACCAAGCTATCTCTTCCTTGACAGTTAAAATGGAGGTTAAACGTGATTGCTTATTCGAAAGTTTTGATCGAAAAGGGCGTCCATATTATTAATTAGCTTTATTATAATTAAGTTAATTGCATTTCGATTCCAATCACGCGTAAGAAATACGAACGTCGGATAAGTACCAAATTGTTTTGAAATTTCAGCGTGTCGTAATTTAAATTTTAATTAATTACTGTAATACAAATGGTAAGTTATACAAGTGTTTAATAGTTAGTAGTAACTTGTGAGGTGTTTAATAGCTTCATAATATAACGTTGTTATGTAAGAACAAGATATGCGGTCATTGCATTTATTGAAAAACTAGCTGCTGCCCGCGGCTCCGCCCGCGTGGAGTCAAATAACGTAGCCTATGTGTTAATCCAGATCATAATCTATCTACGTGCCAAATTTCATTCAAATCCGTTCAGCCGTTTAAGCGTGAAAGAGCAACAAACATCCATCCATACATACAAACTTTCGCATTTATAATACTAGCTGCTGCCCGCGGCTCCGCCCGCGTGGAGTCAAATAACGTAGCCTATGTGTTAATCCAGATCATAATCTATCTACGTGCCAAATTTCATTCAAATCCGTTCAGCCGTTTAAGCGTGAAAGAGCAACAAACATCCATCCATACATACAAACTTTCGCATTTATAATATTAGTAGCTTTCCCTACTTATTCGTTTTTGTACAACGTCGGGAGACTTACAAAAATACGGCCCACCTGATGTAAAGCACTTACCGTAACCTTTGAATGCTTTGAATACAATTAAGTATCACCCACCCGATGCCACCTCTGCTGTTAATACAGCAGTCAATACTCTTTAGGAGCGTCCTGGTTCCCCTCACTCATAGAAGGAACATGACAACCTTCCACAGAGTTGTTATTTGGCTGCGGTTGTCTGTGAGGTGTAGGTACTTCCCGAGACGGGCTGCTTCAATGCGCCCTACCTCTCTTGAAACACCCAGACATGTCTATGCATAAATGTTTAGCCTTTGTGAGAATAGAACTCACGTGCGTTGGTGCCAAAGTAGCGTTACTAACCACTGCTCCACCGAGCTCGTCAAAACATAATATAAGATAATAAAGAAAATTAGTTTAAACGTAGACACTTTTTGAGCTGACTCTGGTGCCATCGCAGGAAACCGTGGTTTCTATGTCTGGCAACCGGATGCAGTTGCCTGTTGCTTTTTCTGGACGGAACGCTGCTGGCAGCTTGTACAAAACGCAATAGATACAGGGACTCTGTGATGTGTATAGGCTACGGTAATATTTCACACCACACGGTGAGCCATCGCAATAAAACTCGTTGAAGTGCAAATCGGTATGTGTGTGTATACAGCTTCCTCATCGACATAAGAGAAATTCTAAGCATGTAATATTTTAAAGCATATTAGCACAAATCAAACGTTTCGGTTGAGGAGAGTCCTGTATCTCTGAGATGGAAGGGTATTTTTAACATAGTCCTTGTTACGGATGAAATATAAAGTTGTGAATGAAATATAAATATTTATTTACCATTTTAAACCATATCCATATATTTACCACTTTTAAATAATATCTCAATGCATCATGCATTGAATACTTTTCATTTTTTGAATATATTTCGGAAATTATTATTTGCGAAGAAGAGATACGGAATGCAACTTGCTTATATAGGTCTTTGTTTATAGTCATAGTTGATGACTAACTAATTAACTTTGTCAGTTAGTTAGTTAGATAGTCATCAACTATGTAATAAGCCTTTCCACAAACCCTTTTGATGGAACCGTGGAACGGAAGGATACGAGAGTCTGGGGAAGTGTTGCGATTGCAGTAGCGATAAAAAATACTCTTATATATATTTTGTTCTTCTTCAAGTAAAAATCTTTTGCTCAAATTTTATTTTTATCTGTTCTGATGTTGCCAGCTATGATTATTTTAGTTTAATGTTTACTGTTGCGGAAATCGTAATACCATTGCCGTTAAAAATATCCGAACGCAAAGCATTCCCTACAAAAGTCGTATTTAATTTAAGCAAAAGCTCACCACAGGAAATGTCATGAAAGCAAAAAAGCACGTTGCAGGAACTAAAGGGCAGGTGCGCATCGCCTGTCTGTCTGTCCGTACAGTTACTGGAATTGAACAACTCCACGGATTTTATCATGAATAACTATCTCTAGAGAGTAAAAACCACTGGTTTTGATTTTTCAATGAAAACAGGTGGAATTATATCAAGTTATAATTAACTACTGTTGACATAACCTTTATATACGAGTACTTATGTACCTTTACGTAGGCAAAGCCGCATGTTTAATATCTTTACTAATATATCAAACGGAAGAGTATGTTTATTTGAACGCGCTAATCTCTGGAACTACCGGTCGGATTTGAGAAATTGTTTTTGCATTTGATAGTTCAATTCTTGAGGAAAGTTATAGGTTATTTTTAGGTTATTATTAATGTACATTTTGGTCGTGGTAGATGAGTTATTGCCTTCCTAGACTCCTACATCCTTTCTTTCTTTTGCATTGTATATCCGTTATCAGTCTTTCAGTAGTCTTGTATATGTCCGAACCAACGAAACATGTCTCTTCTTATTTCGATATCGGTACTCTATTTCAGCGCGATTTTTAGGGTTCCGTACCCAAAGGGTAAAACGGAACCCTATTACTGAGACTCCGCTGTCCGTCCGTCCGTCTGTCACCAGGCTGTATCTCATGAACCGTGATAGTTAAACGATGTATTTCTATTGCCGCTATAACAACAAATACTAAAAAATAGAATAAAATAAATATTTAAGGGGGCTCCCATACAACAAACGTGATTTTTCTGCTCGTATTTGCTCGATATTGATAACGGCAGCAGGTAAACGTTTGAAATATTCACAGACTATTTAGTTATATATTTACTTTAAAAATAAATAATTAAATTAAAATAAAACAAATATTTAAGGGGGGCTTCCGTACAACAAACGTGATTTTTTTGCCATTTTTATAGATAATGGTACGGAACCCTTCGTGCGCGAGTCCGACTCGCACTTGGCCGTTTTTCTTTTATGATTGCGAACGCGATCTGTAAGCTTTGTGTTTTGCTCAACGCTCGTTTATTTTACTTTCAAGCTCTCTCCTCTCCTACCGTAACCAGCTGTCGTCATGCCATACGGCTTAACAAAAAAAATCTTTGTGCAATAAATTTTCCTTTTCATAGAAATCCGAGATGCAAAATGCTACTTATCCAAGAAAAGTTACAAGTTTAATAAAATAAAACCATGCAATTTGATCTAACCTGCTTTGACTTTTGCAAAATAACGCTTGAATCTATTAACTATTTAAAAGTAAAACCGTCTAAACCCAACACTTGTTCACAGGAACTAAATAAAAGCCTACTCTATTTATACGTAGGTAAACAATTTACTGCAGTTTACCTTGTGGCTCCATATGTGTTCAACTACATTCATAATATATATTCCAACTTTAGATAACAAACTTTTTGAAAGATATAGATAATACGCTTAGTGTCACATGCCACAAGGTAGATGTTGCAGAGCAGTGTAAAAGTATTGTTTCGGAGTATAGGCTTAAGATTCTTACTTACAACATCAGGAGTATACAGCGTAATCTGAATGGGTTTTTGATTGTGCTTAAGAGACTAAACATAGACTTTGATGTGCTTGTCCTGACTGAATGCTGGATAGGCCATGATTCGGTAGTAGGCGACATTGATGGCTTTCTTTCTTTTTCCACCACCAAATATATAAACCAATCGGGTGGTGTTGTTGTATATGTTAAAAGTAGCTTGAACCCCATTGTAAGCGAACCTGACTTGGCTGAAGCGAATTCTCTGCTTGTTCATGTACCAAATTTTGTTACAGTTCTGGGAGTATACCGTTCTCCCTCCTTCAGGAGCACTGACAATTTTTTATGTTCCTTGGAGAAGATAGCTCTTACTATACCAGGTAGTCCATGCTGTATAATTGCCGGAGATATTAATATAGATTTAATGAGCGATGCATCTAGCTCTGACTATCTATGTTTGATGGCACACCTCGGGTTTAAACCAGCTGTAGATAAGCCTACCCGTAATGATGCCTGTCTCGACCACATTTTTGCAAAGACAATGGCTAAACTAGAATCCGTCGTTTGCTCAACATCAGTAACAGACCATGATTTGGTTCTATTAGGGACTGACACAAGACCTCCTAATATACGTTGCCCTGCAAGAACCCTAACGATATTGAACCATGAAGCCATAGAAAAGGAGTTAGAATGTATGGATTGGTCTGTAGTACTTAGTAACTCCTGTCCGTCTATAGCGGCGCGTGAATTTGAGGGGATTTTGACCCAAGTAATGAGCAAACATAGCAAAGTGAGACAGACAAGCCGATCAAAACAGCCACTAAAACCATGGATGACACCTGGGCTGATTAGATGTTCTGTACATAAGGACAAACTACATAATGACTCTAGAAAAAATCCACAAGATGCTTTAAAGTTACACATATATAAGCGGTACAGAAATTTTTATTACTCACTTATTCGTAAAATTAAAAAGGACTTTGACAGAGATGATCTTGAACGAAACAAAAATACCCCGGATAAGTTGTGGAATACCATTAAACGCATTACTTATTCAAACAAAATAAGCAACTCAGCACTCCAACTATATAAATCAAGAGAATCATTGGACAATACAAACCGCTTCTTCTGTTCTACTGGTCAACGCCTTGCAAACGGTATCATGAATCGTAACAATACAACGCAAGAATCTCTAGCTTCACAAGTGAAAACATCTAATCGACCAGTTGATTCCTTCTTTATGTTTCCCACAACTGAAAAAGAAGTTGACAATTTGATACTTCAACTGAAGAATAAAAGTGCATCTGGGCTGGACGGGTTTACACACAATCTTATTAAGACCATAAGAAAACACATTGTGGTTCCCCTTACTCACATCTTCAACCAGAGCATTGCCACTGGTATCTTTCCGGATATCTGGAAAATAGCCGTTGTTGTTCCAGTTCATAAGGGGGGTTGTAAAGATAACCCAAACAACTACAGGCCCATCTCTCTCCTAAGTACTCTCTCAAAACTATTGGAGAAATTAGTTAACAAAAGACTAATTATATTTTTGGAACTGAACAACATTTTGTCGCCCAATCAATTCGGTTTTCGCCAAGGACGATCCACTGAGCAAGCCGTCACCAAATTGACTGACGCTGTAGCGGCTTACCTTGACAATGGTCTCAGTTGCGCTGGAATTTTTCTCGACTTGGCGAGGGCTTTCGACACGGTTTCTGTGCCTATTCTTTTGAGAAAACTTGAGCTTATTGGTATCAGGGGCATACCTCTTGACTGGTTCCGTACTTATCTCTCGGGCAGAAATCAACGTACGAAAGTCGACAATATCGTCAGTAGTGCATGTGAAGTACCCTATGGCGTTCCGCAAGGGAGTATTCTGGGGCCCACGCTGTTTCTTATCTATCTCAATGATCTCTCGTCGATAAAACTCCAAAATGCAGATGTTATTAATTACGCCGATGATACTGTCATTATCTTCCATGATCGCTCTTGGGATAGGTTGATTCAGACTGCTGAAGATGGTCTTGGTGTTATTACGGACTGGTTTAATGGTAATCTCTTAACACTAAACACAGCCAAAACTAATCTGGTCTGTTTTCACAAAAATGCTTGTTCTAGTCCTCCACGAAATCTGGAAATTAGAGTTCACTCTTGCAATTGGAACAGTAATCACTCAATGTTGAGCTCGTGCAACTGTGAGAAGCTACAAAAAGTAACTAGTACGAAATATCTAGGCGTCATTATAGACGAGAAGCTCAACTTCAAGGACCACGTAATTGCGATGTCCGCTAGAACGAGAAAATTCATTTACATGATGAGACTGTTGCGTGATGTTGCACCTCAGGCCTTGCTGAGAACCGTTTATATGACACTGTGTCAATCAATACTCTCATATTGTGTCTTGACCTGGGGAGGCGTGGCCTCAACTAATTTAATCCTGCTGGAACGTGCTCAACGTGCAGTACTTAAAACAATGCTGAGAAAGCCCGTACGTTTCCCAACTACTCTGCTCTATAAAGAGACCAAGGTACTTAGCGTGAGGAGATTATATCTTTTCGCTATAACCCTGCTGACACACAAAGAAGTTCGTTCATCGGCAAATTATGAAAGAATGCTAGCTAATCGTACATTTAGACTCCCGATACCCAAACTAAATACCACCTTTGCGCAACGTTTCTCCATTTTTAGAAAGCCCTTTATTTATAATAAGATGAATAATCTGTTTCCCCTTTGCAAGTCTACCTATTGCGAAGCAAAATCAAAGATTCAAGCTGAATTACTTAACCTACCGGTATTCGGAGGATTTTTTATGTACATTGCAATAATATTGAAACAGAATAAATTATTAATGAATGATAATGTTCAAGAATTTATAGATTAAAATTAAGAAAGAAAAAAAAATAGATTATAAAGAATTAAATGGGGTTGATTGGTTCAAGTGCATTTAAAATGAATTTAAATGCATTTGAACTAATTAATTTGATTTAATTATTATTGTTTTGGCTATATGTATAATTCGATTTATTGAATCTCGCAAATCTTTTTCTTTATTTGTATTATTGTTATTAAGATTTTAATTTGCATGATTTGAATTTAATTGTAATATAATTCACCGCAAGTATTGTTATAGCAAAAGTATATAGTCTAGTTCGCACAGGACAGGCTTAGCCTAGTGTGGGTAATAAGGTTAAATTTAAATACCTGTAACAATTTTTGCAATAAAGTATTTATTATTATTATTATATCCTTTATTAAATTATAATCTTATTAAATATATTTTTAAATATATCATTACAAAAAAAAAAATACATTTAAAAATATAAAAAACAGCTTCCTTCTGATAGCGGGAACAAGGTCCAAACTATCAGTGGTCAAGGTCACAGAGACAGAAACCTCCTTACAATACGTGCCGTGCTAAGGAGGACTGCCTTCTGTATTTGGCCCCTAATCCAGCTTCCCAACGCGAGCCTCTTCAGATGTTGGTCGAGGCTCTTGGCTATTAAGCCATTGACCGATACAACAATCGGAACTATGATTGTTGAATCGACATCCCACATGTCGGTAATCTCATGAGCTAAATCAAGATATTTTGTTTGTTTATCTTTTTCAGCTTTCACAAGATTAACGTCATGTGGAACAGCGATATCAACAATGATTGCTTGGCGCGTCGATCGATCTATTAATACAATGTCAGGCTTATTGGCTACAATAGTCCTGTCAGTGATAATAGATCGATCCCAGTATAATGTGGCATGGTCATTTTCGAGAACTGCTTCGGGCATATACCTGTAATATGGCACCTCATTAACTACAAGACTATATCTCAAAGCAAGTTGCTGATGGATAATCCTGGCTACTTGGTTATGTCTGTGTAAGTACTCGCCGTTAGCAAGATGAGAACAACCGGAAACAACATGTCTGAGAGATTCCCCAGGAAGATGACACGCTCGACAGATGTCTAGCGTGCCATCTTTCATGATATATTTCCGGTAGTTATTCGTCTTAATAACTTCGTCCATAATTCCACAGACAAAACCTTCGGTTTCCCCAAAGAGGTCCCCGAAACGTAACCAGGATACGGAAGCCAACGTGTCTACATCAGGCCCGTGTAGGGCCTTGTTGTAGCGGCCGTGTAGCTCCTTACTTTGCCATATAGCCTTGCGATCGTCAGTACTTAATATTACAGGTCTACGCCAGTTCTCTTTAGCCAAAGATAAAGGGGTTAATCCACGATCCACATTAACCACATCCTTATGCATTTCCGTTTCGGTATGTAGGAAATATTCCCTGAGGTTACATATCTCCCGATTATGTAAGGTCTTGGCATTCAAAAAGCCACGACCACCACATTTTCGTGGGATATATAACCTCATTACCGATGATCGCGGATGATGCATACGGTGTGCAGTCAATAGTGTTCGGACTTTGCGATCAATAGAGTCAAGTTCAGTCTGAGTCCA
Organism: Pyralis farinalis; assembly: GCA_947507595.1. Lineage (NCBI taxonomy): Eukaryota > Metazoa > Arthropoda > Insecta > Lepidoptera > Pyralidae > Pyralis > Pyralis farinalis. Next base: position 34,019,266 of record OX382268.1, on the reverse strand, counting down.
TTTAAGTATGCCAAATGAATATATTAAGACCGGCATAACCCAACCATTATAAGCTCGAACTTTGTTTCCCCCTGACAAAAGACTATTAAGGACTTTTGTCAGACGGCCAAAGAAACGTTCTTTCAATGTCTGTTTCATGTCAGTCTCAATAATTCCTAAGTTTTGAGACATACCTAAATACTTGTAAGTTTCAGATTCCGAGAGGGATTTCAGACGTATAGTATCTGAAAGTTCAAGTCTTTCAGATGCTAATATCATACCTTTCTTCACATGTATGACAGCACATTTGTCTATACCAAATTCCATTTTAATGCATTTACTAAAGTTTTCAGTCATCTTTAGTAAAGTCATTAATTGGACTTTGTTAGATGCAAAAAGTTTCAAATCATCCATGTACAAAAGATGAGATATAGCCTGATATCCCCTTCGCAATCTGTAGCCTAGTCTTGAATCCTGTAATAATGTGCTTAAAGGGTTCAAGGCTAAACAAAACCACAAGGGACTCAAACTGTCACCCTGGAAAATACCCCGTTTAATCTCAATTAGTTCGTCGTGACCAGTGATTGATCGGCATCCAGGATAGAGGAGGACTGTTCTCCATTGCTCCATACATGACCTCAAGAAGGTACATAGAGTTGTATCAATTTTGTACAACTCTAAGACCTTCATAAGCCATGTATGAGGTACGGAATCGTAGGCCTTCTTGTAATCTATCCAACATACCGATAGATCTCTACGGTTTCGACGAACCTGTTGACTAATGACCATGTCAATGAGGAGCAAGTCCTTGGTACCACGAGATCCATTCTTACATCCATTCTGAGTAGTACACATAATATTGTTAGTATAAATATGTTGCGAGATTTTGCTTCTCAAAATGGATGTAAGTAGCTTATAGGTAGTGGGTAAGCATGTGATTGGTCTATAGTTTTTAGGGTCTGTGGTACTTCCAGATTTATAAAGGAGATGAGTTGCACCCGTGGTCATAAAATTTGGGAGAGATCCAACATCTAACGCATGCTGAAATTGAGATGCCAAACAAGCATGTGAACTAGGTAGCCACTTCAGCCAATAGTTTTGAAGTTTGTCCGGTCCTGGTGACTTCCAATTGGCCATGGACCGGACTGCGCTGGCTACGTCGTCTTGTGTGACGGTTATTTTGGACATCGGCGTTATTGATTCACATGCCTGTTCGACTGCTTCAACCAACATATCGTCAGAGTGACTGACAGGTGTTGACCAGATGTTTCGCCAGAATAAATTTGTAGTTTCTACATTTGGTAAACACACATCAGCCACATTTTGTTCAGACCTCTCCCAAATTCTATACACCCTCCTTTGATTACTTTGAAACATGCGATTTTGCTTCCATCGATCCACGCGTTTCTTATATCTACGTACGCGATTTGCCCATGCATAGAGTTTCTGTTTCAGTGAGTCTATGCGTTCTGTGACCCGAGACAGATATTCACGTGGTTCAATATTAGTACCAGTAAATGCTCGACTCACAAAACGCATGACTCTAGGGCGAGTATTACCCGCCCTGAAACAAATAAGTTTACCAATGAGAACTCTAGTATCAGCTATTCGCTTCTCAATTCTATATTGCCACGCAGGCGTTTGGTGGGCCGGTCGTGTAACTCTGTCACAGTCAGGAAATCTAACATGAGCTACACGACATGCTGCAACCGCTGCGCAATATAAAATTGAGTGCGTATCTACTAAATTTTCACTGCTATCAAAATAATTTGACAACAGTGAATTCAAAGTTCCCATTAGTAGCTTATTTTGTCTATTCATCGGCAAACGCGGTACATCTGGTCGAAGATGTGCGGGTACGTATCGGTATTCAGCAATCGCATGATCCAAAGTGCTCTTCAATTCATCATACCTGTTCCCTGTAGTAAAAGTCGTATCTTCTTCATATCCGTCTACACAAACAGGATCAGGCACGACCGCAGCCATTGGCGGCAAATCGGTCCGACCCAGCGGCAGCGGCTCAAAAGTGACAGGACTTTCCTGTGCTTGGAAACGCAGCCGTTCAAGTGTGGTATCATCCAACAGATGGCAGCGTTGAATGGCCCGCACTTAGTCCGAAAGTCGTTGAGCGGAGACGTTGAGAGCTGGTTCAAGAGCCTGAAACACAGAAAGCATTCGTACACGGTACGCAGTGAGGTTAGTTCCCCCCTCTGTGACCTCAAAGTACGCTCGCATGACATTCTCATTTACCCCGTGAGTCCATCTCATGCGACGCACTGCACCACCGATAGCGGGGACCCTGTTCGCGGAGCGTTGCCCACGTGGTCCTAAGCCGACCGGCGGTCGTCCTCTCCGGCGCACAGGTCTTGGCGTCGCCGGGGGAGTGGAGAATTCGTCACTCGAGCTCAACGCTACTGCAGCCGACGCAGTTGTGTTGTACACGGAGGGCGGCGGCTGCGAGGCGGAGTCGAGTGACGACTCTTGAGGTGGTAGGTGTGCGAATCGTCTTCTGGCTCTCGTCAGCATCTCGGTTCCTTTTTAATAGTCATTTCCAGTCTTGTGTATTATTCAGTTCCCAATGCGTACTGGTAATTCGTGAAGCCGGTAATATAAAATATAATTTGGCATTGATGACATTTTGTTGTTGTCATTTCTTTGATGTGTGTTTTAATTTTTAATATTTTATGTTTTGTTGAAGAAATCACCATATAACTTTATTTAAACTTATAAAATCCTGATCCAAAGCCAAAAAATAATAAATTAGTATATATTTTGCTATAAAGACGTTAAAAATAATTTAATTTGGAATTGTAAAAATAAACCACGTCTGCTGACATGTAGTGTTGCCAGTTATTTATTTTCTTTTTTTTTTTTATTATTATTATTATTATATCTTTCTTATTTCACGGGCTTTAATCCCGGTCATTTGATAGGCGTGCACGGGGATATAAATCCAACGCGTAGAGGCCCCTTCGAAAAGAATGATGTAATGTATTATACCCGCTGTGACCTGCTCCAAGGGATCAATGGGAGGATATACCCATGAACAGGTCACGGCAGGTATTGGGACTATTGCAAATGTGTCGGAAATAATTGAGCTATTGACATGAGGTCTGGAGGGATTATTAGTACTGGGCTATTACAGAAGAGACGGACACCTGCCATAACTATCATATCTGACGTTACTTCGGCAGGCGGTGGCTCGCCACTCACTAGATGGACCCCCGAAATGCCAGAGAAAGTTGGCCGGGGGCAACACCGGTGTGAGTGACTCAGGGGTGTCGAGAGGTGTGCTGCGCTTTCTCCGAAGTTACTCGCGGCGTTATGCCCTTTAACACTTCCACCCCTGGAGCATATCACCTGATGAAGCAATATGCTCTATCGACTCCTCTCTGGACGGCCAATGAAGGCAAGCCAGAGCTGAGAGTCCTGCGGGCCTTCTTGACTTTCCACTCCGACCGACGAAGACACGCCGGAGGCGAAGGCCCTGATCGACTCTCTGGAGCACTCGGGTACCCGTGGTGTCGTTACGAACCAACAGCTCGCCACAAGCTGCCCTGCGGGGGTTATTATTATTATATAAAATATTCTATATAATATTCCATACCTTTCTGAGTATTATTCTGACGTATCAATTATGATTTGTATAATATTATTGATTTTTATCGTAACCTTATAAATCTCCGCTGTACTTGTAATAATTAAAGGCTCAAAAGTATGCAATGTTCAAAAATGTACCCTTACAAAAAGCCGATTTCAACACGCAGGTGCACAAGACGTCTTCAGCCCATAGCAATTACAAAACGAATGACTACCAACCGTCAAACATGCGTATTCAATTGGGATATCAAACAAAAAACGGGCCAATCAGCGCAGCTGCTATCGGCTCGTGCTCCAGCGCATGCTTAACGGATTCTTTTTTTTAATCGTTTGTATCTCAAACATAAGTTCATTACATTGGGTGTCTTTTTGTTGGAAGGTGTAGGTTTAATTCGAAATGTCTTTTTTCGTAGCGACTTTCAATTGTGTACATGTCAAGCCTTGTTCAACAGGTGCTATTGGGTTTTAATTAAATTGGTATGTAACGGTTGATGGATTACATGGCTGTAACAATTGTAACAGTAATTTATGTTACATTGAACATGTGGGAGTCAGGTGGCTATAAAGTATAGCTTTTATCTTGTTTTATTATCACATATTTAGTATAATTGGATAACGGAATTTATAATCAGATTTTTACTTGCAAATTAGATGATGTTTTCCCAAGAAACTTACTTACATCATGAGTTTTTTTGGATATGGCTTGACAGTTTTAACACCTTAGTGCTCTTAAAAGAAGTTCACGTGTATTATATTACAGAAATGGAAACACTAAAACATTGGAAAAAAAAACTTACAAAAAAGAATACAAAACGTCTTTACAATTGGCGAAAATATAACGTAATACTAAGCTTTAGTGATTCCACTGCAGGGTTACTGGTCTCTCTTCAAGCGAAGTGGCGCCAGTGCCCGGAGGTCGGTGCTTTCAAGCTGCCCGAAGGCCAATGTCGTAGCTAAACGACTGTCATCTATCGACATCGGTTTAATGTGCCCTCCAAACGGGAAAGCTCGAGATAAATGAACTCATCTACATGACACTACGACAGGATGCGATCATCAACATAACGTAACTCACACACGAACACAAACAAAAAAAAATCGGCCAAGTGCGAGTGGGACTTGCGCACGAAGGGTTCCGTACCATTATCTATAAAAAAGGCAATAAAATCACGTTTGTTGTATGGGAGCCCCCTTAAATATTTATTTTATTCTATTTTTTAGTATTTGTTGTTATAGCGGCAACAGAAATACATCATCTGTGAAAATTTCAACTGTCTAACTATCACGGTTCATGAGATACAGCCTGGTGACAGACGGATGGACGGACGGACGGACAGCGGAGCCTCAGTAATAGGGTTCCGTTTTACCCTTTGGGTACGGAACCCTAATAGGCACTCATGGAGGTGTTGACAGTGAAAACTCAAACTCACTATGAAACATGTCGGCGATGCGTACCCAAAAGATATTGTATGTATATGGTATATCTTCACGTCAGGTCCCTTGGGGGTAGGCAGACAGAACCGAGCGCCATTAGCCGCAGTACTTACACATGTTGTTCGCTATTTTAACATTCATAGCTCTCTTCATGCACGCTCGCCGGTTCCCAGGGCTCCTGATATCGCCTGATGAAACACGGCTCATTTGGTCGTGGTAGTAGTATTGGTCTTCCTTGGCTCCTACATTGTTTTTATACCACTAAGGTGGCAAACAATCATACGGCCTGCCTGATGGTAAGCAGTTACCGTAGCCTATGGGCATTTGCAATACCAGGGGTGTCACTCTTACGTTGTCGACCATGTAAGAACCTCTTCACGCCTTTCTTGAAGAACCCCATACTGTAGTCCCTTGGGAAAACCTCGGCAGGGAGCTCATTCCACAACTTAATAGTTCTCGGTGGAAAACTTCTTGTGAACCGCACAGTGCGCGACCTTTGTGGTTCCAGTGTATGAGGATGAACTCCCAGCCATCGGCGAGCTGTGCGATTGTAAAACGAGGCTGTTGGCATGATGTCGAACAACTCCTCAGAACACAACCCATTATACAACCGGTAGAACACGCAAAGGGAGTAAAAATCTATCCTTAAACTCAAGGGCTCAATGAGCGTATGTGAGTTCAGGATCATCGAATATTCTCACAGCTCGTCTCTGCACCGAGTCACAAGGTCCTAGCTGGTAACCAGGTGCTCCCGCCCAAAGGTGGCTACAGTACTCCATGTGTGGTCTGACTTGGGACTTATATAACATACCCCGCGCTGAAGTACTGTTTAGCTCTGTTGAGAACATCGAGTTTCTTATACGCCAGCTTGACCTTTTCCTCCAGGTGACCTCGATACTGAACATCGCTGGAGATCTGGATACCGAGTATCCCAATGCTCTTAGCAATTGTGAGCGGCTTGTTCTGGAATTGGGGAACCACAGCAAGTGGGGTTTTCTTAGCGGTGAACGCGCAAACTTGTGTCTTGGTAAGGTTGAATTGGACTAGGTTCAATCGCCCCCAGTCAAATACTTTACACAAAGTACCCTCCATTTCAGGCACAAGTTTATCGCGGCTTTCCTCCACAAGGGAACGAGGGATGTTAGCACGGCCTGTATAATAAGTGTCCCCGGTGCTGTCGTCCGCATAACAATGAATGCTGTCGATTGACAACATGGCATTAATGTGCAGCAGAAACAGCGTCGGGGACAACACAGTGCCCTGTGGGACGCCAGCATTAATTTCCATGCTATCGGAGCAACTACCGTCAATCATGGCTTTGATACATGCTGGATAAGAAGCTGGCCACCCATTTGCACAAACCCTCGGGCAGCTCGTACGATGGTAACTTCGATAGAAGACCCCGATGCCAGACCCGATCCAACGCCTTTGCCATATCTAGGCTGACAGCCAATGCCTCACCTTGACTCTCGATCGCCGAAGCCCAGCGGTGTGTAAGATACGCTAGAAGATCACCAGTCGAACGACCGTGGCGAAAGCCGTCCTACATGTCACTACTCCCACTTTCGCATTGTATATCTGTTTCGTCATTCTTTCATCCATTTAACATTTTGTAACCAACGGAGCATGCATTTTCTTATCTTATCAAAAAGATTTTCATACCAATTATTTAAGTAATTATTCGTACCAAAAAGCGAAACACGCCTAAAGAATTTCACACCTAAATAAATAAAGTCAAATTGAAAATGTATTTCTAAGCAGTTAAAACATAATAAGAGAAACTTTTCCCAGCGATTAGACAATACCGCTGAATGAAACAGTGTGCTAACTGCTTTGTAATCATCATACGGTCTCTATACTTAAAAGTGGGAACTCGCAAGTGTTACGAACATAAATTAAGTACACAGTTTACCATTCTGGAATAAAATAAACAAGCAGCATATTGTTTGAACAGTTAATGTAAAGTTCGTGGTAGCTTCTCTTAACCGTTAGAACGCCGACAAAATATGGAAATTCTTGCCACTTCTGTTTAGCTCTACCGAGTGTATGGGATTGAAATTTTGGGTGCGAGTAATCCGTACGACGGATGGATGATGCTCTGATGAGTTGGATAGTACGCATTATTGGTTCAAATTTTGGAATGAGGACTCGCATGGAATTATTCAAAAACTCTAAGCAGATGTTTACCTATAAGGAAGTATTTTCAGGAACACCGTTCCTATATGAATTCTATATGTTTGTCTGTGCATTTGTCTGTCGCTTTTTCGAATATTCGAATTTTGACTTCAGATTCGGATTCATAAAAAAGTAGAATATGAATGTTCAGGAACACCGTTCCTATCTCTTAAGGAACATGGTCAAAATGGTTGATAAATTAAAAAAAAAAATTGAATTGTTATATAATTGACGAGCCAGGTGTTCCTCTGGCATTGCAAGCTTGCAGATTCTCAACTGGTTTCGTATTTCGATTCATCACTTTATTTTGCAATTTTACAGGAGAGACCTTTTGAAGTTATTTTAGCATTTTTTTTTTTTTTTTATACAACGTCGGACGGAATGCATTACTATAGCCTATGAATGCCTTCTCTGCTGCTAACACAACAATTTCTTAGGAGATTAAAATTACATAGACACAAGCAGTGATAACCCAGTGCATAAGGAACCAGCCTGTTGACAAACTGGCCCCCAGTTCAAATCCTGACATGTAAGTTCCTGACACTAAATCCGTATTTTCGGTTTTATGTACATATTTGTAATTATCACTTGCTCGGCGGTGATGGAAAACATCGTGAAGAAACCCGCACGTCCCAGAAATTATATTTCAAATTAGCTGTGCCCGCGTGGAATTTAACAATAAAGTTATTGTTCAGTTCGCAGAGTTTACTATAACTTATTAATTCTGTATTTTGCGTATAGAAATACCTATGCTAGTTTTAATGAAATTCTTCTATTTTGTGAATCGCACCCCCGAAGGGGAAGATATTTCCCCCTAATTTTGACAGTTTTTCATATTTTACGCAGGAACCCTAAATATTTACTTATATCAAAATCAGTCCAGCCGTTTCAGAGATTAGTCGGAACAAACTGACAGACAGACGAACAGACAGACAAAAATTGTAAAAATATTCATTTTGGTATATGCACCGTGTATATATCCATATGCATTTAGTTAAAAGCGGTTATTTTAATATTACAAACAGATACTCCAATTTTATTTATCTGTATAGATAGAAGACGTGTGACTTAACCTAAGAAAGGTTTGGTTTTCCCTCTGGGTTGTGGAATTCTGATGGTTTTCGCCCCAAGTACAAAATCAGTATGTTCGCCAAATCCTTAGGGTTAGCTAGCGGATCCCGTCAATCTTAATGGATTAGGAAAGGGGATAATTCTAAGAAGAAGAAAAAGAAGACACAAGTACATATATTGATATAATCTTATCTTCATAAAGTATTCCGGCATTTATTTATTGTTATTATTCTGTGATTTCGGATATTATATAAATCGAAATAAAAAAAAATGTTTATGTTGTATAAATAAAGTAAGTGAATGTAATCAATGCGGATTGATAAATAAAGCCTTATTCGAAAGGGACAGAATAAGGTGGCACAATGGCTCTACCAAAAATGGCTGTTTGTCATAAAACACAGTAGAAAATAAATAGATTTCACAATTGAATTTACTATATATACCTATAGAACATTAGCCCACACATCACACGGCCTTACACGGTTTGTGCTTTTTGACCCGTGGGCAGATTCACCACACAATTTGGGCAGAAACAAAATGGGCGCGTATACAACAGTGTTGCCATATTATTTATTAATAAATCAGGCTTTTTTTACCCATAGGCAATATATATTTATTCAGATCGAGATCGGTGGTGCAGAAACCTCCACCTCACAGAAAACCGCGGTAAACAACTCCCCGGACGGCTGTTGTATTCCTGCGAGTGAGTGAGGTCACCAGTAAACTTCTAAAGAGTTGTTGTATTAGTAGCAGATATGACATCGTACGATTGATCTTAATGTAATTGCAAGCGTTCACAGGCTATGGTAATCGCTTTACATGGGGGGGGGGGGGGGGGGGGGGGGTTATGCTTGTATAGCTCCCGAAGTTATATAAAAAAAAAATACAAAATGAACAATGGAACATAAGTATGCTTGAATATACATGATATTAAATCCGTATTATTAATATTGTGATTTAAAATGCGTGTTTTTAGGTGTTAGCCCAATTTCCATAAAAGCTTACATTTTTTACTAGGTATTCATTACGCAATAGTAAATTCATATCGAAAAATGTAAATGTGTCCCAAGATATTCACAGTCAACATTGTACGAAGAAAGTTTCGTGCGTTGCCAACAGTGTTGCCAATATTTTTAAAATTAGGCTGAAGTGATTATGAAATGACAGAGCACTTTAAATTAGTAAGAACTAACTTTGGCACAAAATCGTCAGACTCCTCATTTATTTGTCTCAAATCAGAATGAAATCGCAAATACTGAAATTGTATACATGCATATTATAACTCCTGTCTACCATCGGGGTAGGTACAAACTATGGAATGCCAGATGCACTGAACATAACGCTTCTTCCACACTCAACGTCTTCATGCATGCTCTTCGGTTTGGGTGCTTTTGATGGGCCCTAAAAAGGCCTTACTAAAATTTATAAATATGGTCGCCTTATTCCATATTGCGCATGGGTTTGTATCTTTTACACTGTATTTCCTAAAATCTACATTAGTAAAGATAATATATGTTTGTGTATATATATTATATAATATCTAGGGACATACTCGTACAATAGTACGGCACTGATTATTGCCGTTGCATATTATATATAGGAGGTTACTTGATTGGGCTGCAGTTTTATGTGAAATTGCCTTAGCTTTCTTTAACCTGTTTTTTTTTCCCAAACAATATTTCATATCCTCAGTTTCTATCAACGTTTCTCTTGTAAAAAAAATAATCATACCGTGCCCTATACGGGTTAGTTTCATTAATTCACCCCTCCAAACGCTAGACCGCGTCTCACATTGTATGAGCATGTGCTCGTCTCCATTGTATAGTATATACTTCACACCGACGACGATGTCACGGTGAAATAAAAAGCTTCAGAATAAGCCACATCTGGTTTATCAAGTCGAGGGCTCTCAGGACTCACCTCGTTCTTGACCTGCCCTGACTTGGCCCTTGAGCACGCACATAATGTATGCATGGCCTGTCATGCACGCTTCAATGAGATACCGGGATACATTAGTCGCGTATTATCTGCTTTATATTTTATAACGTTTTATGCAATTTTTTGTTAAAATAATTACGAGTATGTTTATTACATTTTTTTGTTTAAAAAATTATGTTTATTACAATTTATTTGTTAAAGCAATTAAGACTTTTAGTTATTTTTTTGGAAATAAATCTACTTGTTTGTATTTTGATTCGTACATGTAATCTATATCTCCACGCCAGGTTCCTTGCGGCGCAGGCACAGAAAGGCTCAGCCTTTACGAGCCACATACGCTTCTTTAATATAGATAGAAGATATAATTCGCACAAAACAAAAATAACCAACGTGTCTCAATTTATACAGCGTGTTCATGAATATGGATGTTTTAATGCGAACTTGATCGGTTGGCGGTGTTTTATAATGTCAAAGTGACAGAGATCGAAGATAACATTCTTTGAGGTTGTTTCTCAGAAACCGAATTCGCATAACGGATGTTAAGTGTTAACTCAATTGATATTAATATTTATGCGTGTTCTTTATTACGCTTATGCTAGTTATTGGCTGCTGCTTTGCGCGCGTCGTAATCTCGTTAATATTAGGTAGTAGTTAGTTAATATGCCTATGTTCTTTTTAACAAATTTTATTACGAACAGTTAAGGAATTTACTTGTGAAACGGTAAAAAACAGAGTTACTTTCTTATATAAAGTATTATTAGTTTAGTAGTACAGAGCAGTGACAGCTCAGATAAAGACTCATCTTCTATCCGATTGGTCCCCGGTTTGAATCCCGGTGTGGACATCTACTACTAAATTAGTATTTTCGGATGTATGTACATATTTGTAAATATCATTTGCTCGGTGGTGAACGAAATACATAGTGAGGAAACTCGCTCGTGCAAGAAATTATATTTTGAAAGATGTGTGATCTAACCAAAGAAAGGTCTGGTTTTATGTCTAGGTCGCGAACAGGTCGCGAAGGTCTAACAGTAGTCGCTTCACGTGAAAAAAAAACAGTATTTTAATCCAGTCGTTTTAGGTACTCCGAAATCCCATATGAAAGATGGGAAACAGAAAATCGCTAAAAAAAAAAGAAATTAGTGTGGTTGCATTGTTATGAAACTCTAATTCGCAGTGATTTTGCAATTCTAGAACACGCCCCTTGTCTTTGCCAAGAGCATTGGTATCATTCGATAGTTGTGATTGGATTTTGTGCCATACTCTACGACGACGTTCAATTCTGAAACGACCTTAAAAGGTCAAGATGACATTGAATAGTCGTTTGTGGCTGTGGACGTCAAAAACGCAAGCAGTACTGACTACTATTGACATGTGAAATTATCTTTTTTTATTGGTTTTACGGGAAATTATTGCAGGGTGGGCAAACGAAGCGTGAAGAAGCACCTTGCGGGCCAGCATGGTAGCGTCAACTGACAGGAAACTGTAGACCTTGTCAGTTGTCGCTGCAATTTGGGCTCCTCTTTTCGCTTACCAACAGGCGAACAGGAGCCACTATGCTGTGACAATATAAAAAAAAAATGTGCCATGGAATATTCTAGTTTGGCAAACTAATGACAAACAGCTACGGTGAGCTATGAGAGATTACAGTTCATGTTTGCCATTAGGATGCCCATATTCCTGCTTATCACTTTAGAGTTACCTATAAAACAGACTTTATTTCTATTAAAGTTAAGTAAGAATATTCTATTAGAGTTGGACCAAAGGAGATTCCAAAACGAAAGGTCATTTTGATGGAAGGGTTCTGGGGTTGCGACCGCAGACCGGAAAACGTAGCGTTGGATAGCCAGTATCGAATGGTCTGGCAGTAATAAACTGACAAAATAGCATATGAAGCTGATGGATGCAAACGCCATAAAAGTCAAATAAATCAATAGTTGTAAAAGTTTATGAAAGTAAAAATTGTCGCAGCAAACAAAAAACCTTCAAGGACTAATTGTTAGGTACACAAGAAAACCAATGACAAGAAATGAAACATAATGAAAGAGGATTAGAAGTAAACATAAACACGCCATTTTGTTAAAAAAAAGTTACCCGATCATAAAGTGGGGTCTATGGTCAGCAGTTGACATTCTTGTCAGAAAATTATTTGAATTATAATATCTTGGCCCTTCATCTTGACTCTTTAAATATTTAGAAGTTTGTTATAACCAAGTGTACAGTGCGTTGCAGTATATTTTTAGTGATTTTATTTTTGAACTGTTACGGTACTCTGGCGTTATTTGATATATTGAATATTCAATTATAGATGAACTTTCGGTGTCTTACTATTAAGGAGCGTTTCAAGTAATAAACAAAGTATATAGCGGTCATATATTATAATCTCGGAAAAGATATTAACTTTCTGTAAATGGGATTCATTGGCAATATTTAAATATTTGTGTTTATCGACATATATAATTGCCTCGTTCGGTAGTAGATTGTTACTAAAATTCAAGATAATTATGTAGAACTAAACTAACAAAACTTTGTATAAAATAAATTAAATTGAAACTACGCGTGTATGAAATCGCAGGCACGAAAATAAAGTATTTAACAGGGAAACAGCATGTGCCTTACTAATGTTTGTGTGTATATTTAATTGAGTTTTTTTGATGATATTGTCTTAGATTTTCGCGATTGTTATACATTGAATTAAACAATTTTTAACGGAAGTATCGCGTGTTATATTTATTTTGTTGAACCTGACGTATCAACAAAATAAATAAAACGCGATACTTTAGTTCTTTATGGTTTGAAAATACAATTGGATTGGATTGGAAAGTGGCGTTGATGTCAGATGTCAACAAATCTTGATACTAAAAATAAGCTCAGTAATATTTTTACTTTAGAATTTAAATGTACCTAAGCTATGCGACGGTATAAATATGGGCAATATTCTGCAAGCTACCAATTTGAAAGGCAAGTTTCAAGGTGAAGTTCTTCTCTTGCCACGGATCCTTGCACATGATTCCTTCAGCATCGCTATTTCATTTAGACGCCTGCAATTTCCAATTCGCTTGGCCTTTGCGATGATTATTAATAAGTGACAAGGGCAAACAATGTCCATTTGTGGGTTGGATCTAGAAAATCCATGTTTTTCACATCAGTCGGTTTGCGTGTTCTAGCTTTAGTAAACCGTCAAGTTTGTTTATTTATACACCTTAAGGGTTGACAAAAGACATTGTTCATGAACTTGCATTAAAATAAAAACATAACTGAATAGATCCCTGGCTAAAAAGCTGTTAATCAACAATCTTAGGTACTTTCCAAATAAAAATAACTTAAAATTAATTTCATTGATTTTGTCGGAGAGTATGTATGTATGTATATCTTCACGCCAAGTCCCTTGCGGGGTAGGCAGAGAGAACCGAGCGCCATAAGACGCAGTCCTTGCATACTTCACTCGCTTCTGTGACATTCATAGCTCTTTTCATGCACGCTCGCCGGTTCCTGGGGCTTCTGACATCACCTTCTGATAAAACACGACCAATTTGGTCATGGTAGGTTAGTCTCGGCCTTCCTCGGCTCCTACATCCTTCCACTTTTGCATTGTATATCTGTTTCGTCATTCTTTCGTCCCGCATTCTTTCTACATGTCCGAACCAACGGAGCATGCCCTTTCTTATCTTAACACCGACACTCTCTTTTAGACCAACTCTTTCTCTCACGTCTTTATTACGAACGCGGTCAGCAAGCGTTATGCCACAAATTTTGCGCAATGCTCGCATCTCGACCGCATTTATTCTAATTTCATGCTCTCTCTGCCATACCCAGCTCTCACTTCCATAAGTTACCGTTGGAATTAGCACCGCGTTGTGTACAGCGAGCTTTGCCTTCTGGCTTAGATTTCGGTTGCCTAAAAGTTTACCCAACGCTCCATTCACCCTATTCCCGGCACTCACTCGTCTCTCCACATCAGCGGTGTACCTTCCATTGCTGCTAAAAGCACTTCCAAGATATACAATCTCATTCACTTGCTCCAACACTACATCATCAACCATAATCCTAGTGTTCGTTCTGGTTGTCTCTCTTTCAAATACCATTATCTTGGTTTTCTTCGCATTCAATTGTAAGCCTTTCTTCATACAATCATCTTTCATTATTGTAACTAGTGTTTGCAGTTCGGATGATGATTCTGCTATTAATGCCGCATCGTCTGCATAAAGCAGGCAGTTGACCACTGAGTCACCCATTCGCATTCCCACATTCATATTTCTTATTCTCTGAAGACAACTGTCCAGATACAGGATGAACAGCCGAGCCGACAGCACGCATCCCTGTCTGACACCAATGTTGACATCAAACCAGGGCGACAAGCTGCCGTCCACCCGCACACATGCTGTACAATCCTCATAAGTGGATTGCACAGCTCGGAGTAGGTCACCGTCAACCCCATATCCGGGCAAAATGTTCCAGAGATTCTTTCTCACGACTCTATCAAATGTTTTCTCAAAGTCCACAAAACCGCAGAAAACCTTCTGGTCCAAAGCCAGATGCTTCTCTACGATGTTGCGGAGTCAAAAAACTTGATCCGTACATCCTCTGCCGCTTCGAAATCCACCCTGTGCTTCCCAAAGCATTCCATCGGATTTCACCCTCATTCTCCTTTCAATGATTTTTCCATACACTTTAGCTGTCGGAGAGATTTGTATAAAAACACAGCTTTACATTTGATATAAGATTCGGTGAGGTTTCAGTGCTTGTGATTGTATATATGAACAGGTAAGTTATTCCGTGTACGACCTTAAAGGTTCAAATTTCAAAAAATATATATTCACTGTGAAATTATAAATGATTTAAAAGTAATTTGGAATTTGGCACACTGAAAAGTAAGTCACAAAAGATAATTCGTTTTCCGAGGCACAGTCACAATATTTTTTCATTAAGTATTAAAATTTTGTGGTTTTGTGGGAGAAATACCAAAGATATAGATTATAAAGATATAAATAGTGATCGATGCTTACAGCATCACTATTTTTAAAATTAATTGTAAGTATAAAATGTTCAGAGAGCTGTTGCTGTTATATAAGGGAAGTGTATCTGTTCCAGAAACAAAGAAGCGGTGTGGGAAAATATTTCCACAATTGTGGGCAATGGATGAACGACAAGCTTTGCAAAAAAAAAATGTTTTTTGTGAGCATTGCAATAAAAAAATGCACTAAAATTTAATTCTGCAATAAGCATCAACAGCCCCTGCATTGAATGTGACTCTACCGTAGAGTCGTTAGAAGTAACTACGGAATGGCAAAATGAAAAAATGTAAATGTTAAATTTAAAAGTATCACATTTAATGTGGCGCTGCCTTTCCGGACAGTACGACGTCAGCCTGGTCCGCTAGTTAGTTATATTATTCTTTTGCCAGTCGATGGATTACAAATACCTACCATGATATATCAGAAAGATTACAAAATTTTACCTTGTACAAATACGAATTGACTAGGTCTTTTCTTTAAGTCTACATATATAAAGTTTCGATCAATAAAGATTATTAAATAAACGGTATTTAAACTAAAAACATAGAAGTGATAATACCTATTTAATAATCTTATGTTCAGATGGTTATTACGAGTAGTTACTGTTCGTTCTAGACGATTTGTTCTTGTAAGAATGGACACCAAATTTTCTAGCCACAGCCTTAACAAGAAGGTCTGCAATGCACCGTTGACATCCTTGATGTTGTTAGTTATGCTATGTCTAAAATTAGGCGAATCGATTACCCTTTATGTCGTTTTTTTGTCTTTTTCTCAACAGTAGAAATCCAATATCTTGAAGCCTATGAAACATGGCGTACAATAATAAACAAACATATATTTGTCTTTAAATATGAGTGCCATCGAAGATAATACGAATGTCTGACCATAACCGTGAAATATCGAAAAACTACAAAAAGTCCAAGTACTTAACGAATTTATGGTCGCCCCTTTCACGGACCTTTGCTTATCTTTGACGCTACAATTAATCACACAGTAAGTAAACTTTTTTAAAATAGCTGATTAAATTGTAAGAATTGCACAGTTCAGAACAAGGAAAACATGAATTAGTTATTCACAATTTATGTGTTTTGTCTTGTTACTGTAGTCTTTGCAGAATAATGCATATATGACTTTTTCGGACCTGCAAGATAATCACGCAGTCTACTGGGATGCCGTGTAAAGTATTGAAAGCCTTTATACAGCAGTTTTTATATCACGGTGAGTAGCAACTAAGCATATAATAATAATAAGCAATAAGTCTGCCTCATGAAACTTGATAGTATTTTACTATGTATGCTTGCAAGACTGGGAGTACTGTTTGCGTATTGCCTCATTTACTCTAACAACACAGTAACATCTCATAAACTACTACAGTGTTCTGTGCCAAGTCAAACTTGACTCTGTATCATTTTTGTATCGTTGCCTATAATCGTTAAAATTACACTGCAAGTTATATTGGAAGAGAGGGGAGCGGGTAAAACGTGCACGTAGATCATCTAATGATATGTCACCATCCGTAGAGGGACATGTGACACAGATTATTTTCTAAAAGGAATCGTTCAAAATGAGTTGCCTATTTAACTCACGAATAGCATAAAGTACTTTAAAAAAAATAATCTGATTGTGAAAGACCAAGGTTGTATGGATCACAAAATCCATTCATATTGTGTTTATAGTGATTTGATAGTAGAATACTAGCTGGTCTTAATTTCTTTTTCGAACATGATAGTTTGTAAGTGCAGTACACGGAGAGGAAACGTCTACTCGTGTGAGTGTATTAAAACAATAACTTACTGTTACATATATTTTTGCTATCCTCGCCCTTGAAAAAGGATTAAATAAGCGTGAGGTCTCCTAATGGGCTATTTATCGGCTGGTTAAGGGTTAAGGTACAATGCGCAAACGCAAAAGTTGCTACATGAAAGGAGAGATAAATGCGCACTTGAGGGTTTCACGACTTAGATACTGTCAATGGCTGCAAAGATATTTCCTTTTAGTACGAAGCGAATATGTGAACTGTGAAGTTAATGACCACATCGGATTGCCTGGAAATAGAAATACTCGAATTGGCTTGTTTATTCTCGAATACTACGTCGAGTCCCAAACACGACCCGCCTGAATAATAAGCAATATTTTCATGTGAAGGCTCACTCAACACACGACAAGTTTTAACACTAGACTTCCTTCCAAAGGTATTGTAAACTACTACGTTATCATTTTTGGATCGAACAGTACTTTTTAACATTTGGTAACTTGTATACTTTTGCAACTTAGTGAACTAGGGATATATTTGTTCGGTGGTTCATTGCAATTGGCAGTAAAATTACGAGTTGATATTAGAAAATACATTTTAGCGTTTTCTAGTATCAACTCGTAATTTGTGCTGTTTTTCCCATTGCATAAAATTTCTATATGTATTTTTCTTAGACCAAGGTATTTTTCTTTACATTTAGTTGACAGCCTCTTAAGAGCATTTTGTGCCTCTCGTAGTATTGCCACAGATTACTTAATAGTTACTTCGTAAGTATTGCGGGCAGCGTAGAATATGTGTGCTTCATTACTTGAATTCAACATTTTTTTAATAATTACAAAACACAGCTATGAACTAATTTATCTGTGAAAAAGACGGCAATGTAGTTTTTAGCGCCACGTACTCGTAGTTGTGGTTGATGATAAGTCAAGCGCGCGCAGGTGGAACTAGAGGCATTGGACTAACGCGATACAGCTTAATATCAAAAATATGATAGAATGTTCATGTATTTATTACAAAATTATTATGTTGTTTATAAAAATTGTGAAACAAGTGATTTTCAGGAACACCGTTCCTATATGAAATCTATATGTTTGGCTGTGTGTATGTCTGTCGCTTTTTTTCGAATATTCGAATTTTGACTTAAGATTCTGATTCAGCATAAAAAAGTAGAATAGGAATGTCTGAAAACCAACCTCCTATCTCTTAAGGAACATGGTAAAAAGGCCGACAAAGTTTAAAAAAAAAATGTTATATAATTGACGAGCCAGGTGTTCCTCTGGCAATGCAAGCTTGCGCATTCTCAACTGGCTTATTTTTGATTTCAAGTCGAAATTCCTATCCACGACAATAATAAAAGAACGGACAAAATAAATTAACTACTGTATCTATTGTACGCACTAACGTTTGGAAAGCGGCTTTTTTTAAACTGGTGTAATGGTTGTCCATAACGTTCCAACTTTTACTACCCTTTATCAAGTCTACAACAATATTTGTTTTACAGCTATCTGATTGGAACAATGTACGTCCCAGGAGTACCGTCTGCGCTAGCTTTACACCGGGTAATAAACTGTTTTACTGCTCCAAGCATGCTTTCTTCCAGAATTTCATTACTTTACAGTCGCCATTACCTAATATTTATTATTCTTTACAGTCTGATGGGATTAGTTTATCTAAAGATAATACGTGTACAGGGTGTTTTGAGGTTATATGCCGTCACTTTAGGGAGACGTAGTTTAGAAAGTAGAAGGATGTAGGAACCGAGAAAGGCAATACTAACCTTGGTTGTTAACAGATTCAGGTCTCATTTTGCAAATGTCAAATTTACAGGCAATTTGATCTAAATTATTTTGTATGCTTTCGCTACCAATTAGTCCATGCAAACTAGTGCCGGCTGGCACCCACTCACTGTTGTTAGTAGATGCATGCCGCCGCTGCCATGGCTACTCCAGTCGTCTCTTCTTCGGCTGCTGCAGTAATCGTCTCTGCGAGTGTTCGCCATCTGAAATTTGAACCGCATACACCTGCCACCGTTGCTGCCCTGGCTGCTTCGGTCGTCCCTGCGACACGTTTATCGCTTCTCCACCAGGCATTCACAGGCGCTGTAGATATTAGAATAACATGCCACGAATTCGTAGCATGTTATTCTAACTAATTGGTAGCGGAAGCACACAAAGTAGTCTAGATCAAATTGCCCTGCAAATTGATTGTGTTTTATCGGAAGGTGATGTCAAGGGATTGCGCGTGAAGATATCGATATACTTTTTTACGGATCTCTCAAAATACTTACCGAACAATATGGTCACAGGTGTTGCGACATCTTCCGCGTGTAGGGTTACTAATGGAAACGTGGTCGAACAACAGTTTTTGGTAAAAAAGTCTTTTGTTACGTGTCAAAGGAAACCGCGTGGTTAATTGTGTTGTTTTACCATCGAGCCGCTGTTGTCGGGGGATACGGTGGGACGGGGTTTTAGTGTCATGTATTTTGTTACACACATGTGTATAAGACAAGCTTTGATGAGCCCGGTGGCCCAGTGGTTAGTAACGCTACTTTAACACCAACGTGCGTTCAATTCCAAGCAGGACAAATATTTGTTTGCACGAACATGTCTGTTTGTGATCTATGTGTTTTTAACAGAGGTAGCATTCTTTAAAGCAGGCCTCCTGGGGAAGTACTTCCACCTCACAGGAAACCGTAGCCAAATATAGCTCCCGCTAGGGTTTTGGCTTGCTGTGTGAGGTCACCAGGAAGCTTCTAATGAGTTGCTGTTTTAGCAGCAGAGGTGGCATCCCGTGAGTGATACTTAATGTATTTGAAGCGTACATAGGTGTAACATCAGGTGGTATGCTTGTATGTGAAAAAAGTATACAGCATGACAGATCAAACTGTATCATCCAAATTACATCTTCATTGCTACGACATTATATATAAGCTGTATGGATGTATACGATATCCATTGATTCTTCGCGGTAAGAGCTGGCCCAATAAGGGCAACTGGCTCGAGCTCGATTATTTGACTTTCCATATCCTCGACGGACACGGCATCTTCGGAAAGCGCTGGGACCGCATTAAACTACGAGTGAGTGTGGATACAGCGCAGCTGGGAGTGAAGAAGAAGTAACAGTCCCCTCTGTTTGCCACCACTATTGTAAAGGTTATTATTTATCTTTATTTTTACACAACTTCGGGAGGCATACGGCCCACCTGATACATAGCAGTGACCGTAGCCTATGAATGCTTTCAATACATTAGGTATCATTCGCGCGATGCTACCTCTGCAGCCAACACAGCAACTCCTTAGGAGCTTACTGGTGACCTCACTCACACGCAAGAACAGAACAACCCTCTAGGGAGCTGTTGTTTGGTTGCGGTTTTCAGACATATTCATGCACACGCATGTTTATTCTGTGTGGGAATCGAACCCACGAGCGTTGATGTCAAAGTAACAACTGTTTGTTTCACCACTGCGCCACCTAGCTCGTTTGCTTTGGGTATCTTGCACATTAAGACTATTTTTTCATACAAAGAAGAAGCACCTTGCGGGCCACCATGGCAGTGTCAACTGACAGGACACTGCAGTCTTTTGTCAGTTGCCACTGCGATTTGGGCTCCTCTTTTCGCTTACCAGCAGGCAAAGCGAAGCCACTATGCTGAGCTGAATTAAAAAAAAACAAAGCCAGGAGGCAACAGGCATACAGACCACCTCATGTAAAGTGATTACCGTAGCCTATGTAAGCGTGCAACTTTACTGATTACCTCACTTACTCATAGAAATGCAACAATTCCCTGGTAAGTGTACTTTCCTGGTCTTTGATGCGTCCTGCCTCTCTTTCGCTAAAGTCTTGTTTGTTAATTAGCAGAGTGCACCACGTGTAGGTGCGATTGCCTTTGACTGTAAATATGATAGTGAAACATTATTATGTAAGTAATGCGAAAAATACCTACTTTTTACAAGCTTTTATTTAACTTGCAATGTAAGTATGTATGTAAGTATGTTCGGGTGAAATCTTGCAACTCAATTTTGAAGCAGATATCTTTAACCGATTGAGCTGAAATTTTGTATACATTTTGGATGACAATGCATGATTAACTGTGTGACGTCGTTCTAAATCCAACATGGCGGCATACCCAAAATGGCGGACCAACTATTTTTAATGCACTCCTACAATATGGGTATTAAGTCAAAAAATAAAGTGACGTCACTCTAAACCAATATGGCGGAGTAAGTTTTTAGTGCTTGCTTATAATATGGGTATCAAGTGAAAGGACTTACTGAGAATACGAATGCGAGTTTAAAAAAAAAGATGCTGAATATCAACTCCATTGCTCCAATCCGTCTGGAATTTTGGTGTACTGGGGTTTTTGGAGTCGTCGATTATGATATTGAGGTCGAATTGTTACTCCAAAATCAAACCCGGAACTGTGTTTCGTAAGGCACAACTAAGCTTCAAGCTGAAATAAGTGGCACATTTCTCTAAACACCCAAGTCAAGGTGAGGCCGTGCCGAGGACTAAGTGGCATCAGGGTGTAATATGATGTCGCGAACGTACCACCGCAGGGCACCGGGGCGAACCCTGTTGTATATTAGCTCTTACCCTTCTAAACGAAGCTCACGACCATGCAACAATGTTGCGTTGAATGAGATGAACAGACTGAGAAACGTGTCCAGCGATAACTAAAAAGTAAAAAATAAATTAGTAAAAGTAAAAACCCTTTTTAAAAACAAGCTTTTATTTAAAACTAAAACTTTTACTGTTAACTTATAATGTCATTTCACATTTGACACAATTTATCTTGTATATAAAATTCTCGTGTTTACCATACTAATAATTACCATACTCCTCCGAAACGGCTTGACCGATTTTGTGAAATTTTATATGCATATTCAGTAGGTCTGAGAATCGGTTACTATCTATTTTTCATACCCCTAAGTGATAAGAGTGGTCCACACCAAAATTATTTTTTTTATTTTTTGGACAAAATTTTTTATTATTATTTTTATGATGTGGCATTAAAAAATACATACAACCCTAAATTTTCAACCTTCTACCACAACCCCTATTTTTATAATACTAAAATAATCCTAGGAATAATTTATATGGCAAAACAACGTTTGCCGGGTCAGTTAGTATGATATAAAAGCTTGTCGCGAGATTTACTTGTGTAGATTAACAAGTAAATTAAATGATTTGATGTGAATAATATTATCTATTAAAATTTTCAAACTAAGTAAATACGAGTACTTAAATCTCGCGAAAAGCTTTTATATCATATAAATTGTGTCAAATGTGAAATGACCTTATAAGTTAACAGTAAAAGTTTTAGTATAAAAGTTTATTTTTTTCTTTTTAGAGCATTTAAATAAAAGCTTTGATTATAAACAGGTTTTTTACTTTTAATTTTGTTCTTCCTGACGACGTCACAATTCTAGCTCGCGATGTGGCACTTTATTTCTAGACTTGTGACTAAACAAAGGGTTCCGAGAAAGGGTATAAATAGCGATGCTTTATGCCTATTGGCGTTTGTGATCGCACTTGTGATAGATTAATGTTCCTGTTTGGTTAACAATCGTGGCATATTACGATATCTAATTACAGTAACAAGCTCAGCAGGAAGCGATTGATAAGCAATTAGCGTAATCTATGGACACATCACCAGGTGTATCATTCGTGCGGCGCGGACAAACCTCTTCACGCCTTTTTCTCTCTTCATATTTTTGTCACGGGAAAATAGGCTCTTCTATAACTTCATGCTGTAGGCCCTTGGAAAAATTTCGGCAGAACGCTGTAGCCCTCTCTCTGACTGAACCTAAAGTAATAACATTGTATACACTTAGGCAATCTTCCCTTTCTATCCTATTCCAAAAAAAGGAGAAGGTACTCATTTCGATGGAATATTTTTTTTGGTATGTAAGTATGTTACGCAATATGTTACGCGATATCTTCGCCAGTTGTGAACTGATTTCAATGATTCTTTTTTATTGCATAGGGCATACCTCAAGAATGGCAATTTTCAGTGATGTAGCATGTACAATTTTTCAGAAACTGTTGAAATACCAAATGTGTGTATTGACCGACCTTTCACCTGAGCGTCGATTTTTTTGTGTGTATAGGGGCAATGATATCAGTTCGTTGGTAAGATTTTTTTTTATTTTAGTTCTATTACTTGTACCCTTTAAAGAGGCAAGTAATATAACTACGAGAACCTAATACCTAAACGTTACCTGAATTAATTATCTACTAGCATATAATAGGGTAGGTATTATAGGTTGCGTGCCTCGTGGTTCAGTTCGAGAAACCCATTCGTTGCAGTATTTGCTTAAACAAATGCACTTTCTGATCGCATAGGATGCACGGAATACGAATGCGAAACTATTTGCACAACAACGGTGGATCAGACTGCGTGACTGTTACACCTGCAAAGATTAGGATATTATTCAGAACACTCATAGTTATGTGCCTAAACGTTGACGCCATCAGAGAGGCAAGAAGTTTCAAAATTTCCCGTTCTATGGAAAGTTGTTTTATTTGCAGCAGAAGCTGAAATTCGTTATTATAAACGTATAACAATTTTTTTTTTACTTTTTTCCTTGCCTACTCGCATTTAACCGGTTTATTTTACTAGTTTGTTAGTTATAATTATAAATAATTTCATCACATCACACGATAACCAACTTTTACGCGTCTTTAATTGCTGTTCTCGTTCCCGTTTCCAAGTAAATTCATACACAAAAAAATCTATATGTTACATCCTACTAATATTATAAATGTGAATGTCCGTTTGTTTGTTACGCTTTCACGCGAAAACTACTGAACCGATCATCATGAAACTTTGTACACATATTCTTGGAGGTATCAGATGTAAAATAGGATACTTTTTATTAAAAAAAAAAAATTTTTTTATCAATGCGAGCGAAGCCGCGGGTAAAAGCTAGTAAATACTTATATAATAATAATTTTAGCAATGTAATTATTATCCAGTTTAAAAATTTTACTTATGAAATAAAGGATATATACAAGGATGTAAACAAATTAATACAAAAACAGTTTAAAGAGTCATCTTTAAAACATGTTTGTAATAGTATTTGCGTCGACACAAACCTTCATCACAAAACTAGAAACGAATATGCTCATAGGCAAAAAGAATAGAATAAAAGATCTGACCTCTCTGTTGTTTTACCTTGGTCACTGTTATCATTGCACCGTCATCCTTATATGGGACGTTGCGTGTACCCTGTAGGTCAAGAACCGACCCTGGCATCATACTTTGCTGGCATCGTGGAAACGAATTCCGCATTTTTTCATATGGGTAATGTGACGAACAGAATCTATAAATATAAAATAAGACATTCTGCGTCTCTGACCCTAAGGGGCTGACTCCCAGACCTTTAAGGAAGCTCTGAGTTTGGGGTTCGTTTGAATGTGTGGATTTGTTAGTGAATCCTTTGGGAATACGGTGTGTTTTTCTAGTTTTTTTTTTATATTATACTTCCTTTCTGCATTGGTATTCTCTGCTATTACTACTATTATTATAACTTCAAGCCATATCCCTTGCGGGGGTAGGCAAAGAGAACCGATCGCCAAGTGACTCGATCCTTACATACCTCACTCGCTTCTTTAATATTCATTGCTCTTCTTATGCACGCTCGCCTGTTTCTGGGGCTCCTGACATCACCTTCTGATAGAACACGACCAATTTGGTCATGGTAGGTTAGTCTCGGCCTTCCTCGGCTCCTACATCCTTCCACTTATGTATTGGATATCTGCTTTATCAATTTTTCATCCTGCATTATTTCTACATGTCCGAACCAACGGAGCATGCCTCTTCTTATTTTAACACCGACGCTCTCTTTCAGACTATCTCTGTTTCTAACATCATCATTGTGAATTTGGTCTACAAGCGTTACGCCACACATTTTGCACAACGTTCGCATTTCGACCGCGTTTATTCTACTTTCATGCTCTCTCTACCATACCCAGCTCTCGCTTCTATAAGTAAGCATTGGGACCAGCACTGCATTGTGTATAGCGAGCTGTGACTTCTGGCTCAACTTTTTACTACCAAGAACTTTTCCCAACGCTCCATTTACACTATTCCCAGCACTCGTCTTTCTACATCAGCGGTGTACCTTCCATCCCTGCTGAAAACGCATCCAAGATATACAATCTCATCCACTTGTTCCAGCACTTCATCATCAACAAAAAATTCGAACTGTAATCACTGGTCACAATAACGAAAGACGATTGTATGGAGAAAGGCTTACTATTGAATGCGAAGAAGTCAAAGTCAAAGTCAAAATCTTTTTATTCCGTAAAAATGGTTACATTAGTTTGGAATCGTCACAATTTTTTCAAGACAAAGATCACAAACAAACAAAAACCACTGTAAGGATTACGGTTGATGACGAAGTGTTGGAACAAGTAAATGAATTTGTATATCTTGGATGCGCTTACAGCAGGGATGGAAGGTATACGCTGTTAGGAAATAGTTAGTATAATAAATAGAGCGTTGGGAAAACTTCTTGGCAGTAAAATCTTGAGCTAGGAGGCACAGCTCGCTATACACAATGCAGTACTGGTCCCAACGCTTACTTATGGAAGCGAAAGCTGGGTAAGGCAGAGATAACATGAAAGTAGAATAAATGCAATCGAGATGCGAGCGTTGCGCAAAATTTGTGGCGTAACGCTTATAGACCGTATTCGCAATAATGATGTTAGAAACAGAGCTGGTCTGAAAGATAGTGTCGGTGTTAAAATAAGAAGAGGCATGCTCCGTTGGTTCGGACATTTAGAAAGAATGCAGGAAGTAAGAATTACGAAACAGATATACAACGCGAAAGTAGAAGTATGTAGGTGCCGAGGAAGTCCAGGACATAACTACCATGACCAAATTGATCGTGTTTTATTAGAAGGTGAAGTCAGGAGCCTTAGAAACCGGCGAGCGTGCATGAGAAGAGCAATTAATGCTAAAGAAGCGAGTGAGGTTTGTAAGGATCGAGTCATGTAGCTCTCGGTTCCCCCTGCCTACCCGTAGCTCTAATAACTCTTAATTTTTTAGTGTATTCATTCTTTACTTTGCATACATGTACTATTGTTCTGGTTTTATAAAATAAACATTTTTCTATTCCGTAAAAGATTGTAAAAGCATGTATGTATACGCGCCCGTGTCTAATGTGCTCTTGAAATAGTCATTTCATTCATTAATATCTTATCTATCTATAACTTCACGCCAAATCCCGTACGGGGTAGGCAGAGAGAACCGAGCGCAACGTGACTCGATCCTT
The DNA here is from genome assembly GCA_947507595.1 of Pyralis farinalis. Classification (NCBI taxonomy): domain Eukaryota; kingdom Metazoa; phylum Arthropoda; class Insecta; order Lepidoptera; family Pyralidae; genus Pyralis; species Pyralis farinalis. Next base: position 33,993,020 of record OX382268.1, on the reverse strand, counting down.
ACATACCACACTCGCTTCTTTAACATTCATTGCTCTTTTCATGCACGCTCGCCGGTTTCTAGGTTATTAATGTCTTAGAGTATAATAATATTCATTTGTAATATAATGATTAATGATGAAGATTAAGCGCTCATGAAAAAGTAGAGCGATGTAATGAATAACTCTAAATTTTTTAATGTATTCATTCTTAACTTACATGTACTATGTTCTGGTTTTATAAAATAAACATTATTTTTATTCCGTTAAAGATTGTAAAAGCATGTATGTATACACGCCCTTGTGTAATGCGCTCTTGAAATAGTAATTCCATTAATTAATCTCTTAGAGTATAATAATGTTCATTTGTAATATAATGACTTATCCTCTTATGCCGTCGGATCAATAAAAATGCATGCACCTTAATTGCATTTAAGTGCATTGAACTGCATAAAGTACGGTGCAATTAGTTGAGAGGTCAAACACTTGTACAGTACTCTGACACTTCGCGAGAGGAAGCAGCAGTATGTAAACTGTATAAAAATGGGTGGATTGATTAAAAAGCTTTAGCGAGCTAGATGGTGGAGTGGTTAAGAATGCTAATTTGACAACAAGGCTCATGGGTTCGATTCCCCCGCAGGACAAACAGTTGTGTACGTAACTATGTCTGTTTCTCTCGGTTTGCATGGATGTTTTTAAGAAAGGTAGGATGCATTAAAGCAGTCCGTCTGGGAAAAGTTCTTGCCTCCACCTCACAGAAAACCGCAGCCGAATAACAATCTCTCGAAATTTGTTGCGTTCATGCGAATGAGTGAGGCTACCAGTAAAGCTCCTAAGGAGTTGCTGTATTTGCAGCTGAGGTAGTATCTTGCGAGGAATACTTAATGTGTTGCACGCGTTCATATGCTACGGTATCCACTTTAAATCAGGGTCCTGTTATTTTATATGCGTCCAGTAGTTGTATAAAAAAGTATATTTGAATTATAAGTGATTGACCAGCAGTTTTATAGTCACGTACACCTGGTACTCCCCATCATTACAGTAACAGATTACGTTTTGGCTTATGAAACGTAACGTTTGACGTTATTTAATCAGAAGCAGCTGGACCTTGGCCTTCACACCGTACAGAAGACTGCGGATAATCATCACCCTGACAGTACTACATTGTGCCAACAGATAATTCCACGTTTATTTATTTGTGTACATCCTACTACTTATCTTTGATGTTATTAGCAGTCGTACTTTAGCCCCCTAATCCTAATAGAAAAAAAATGTGGGGATAGAGTGTCGATTGGAGTGTGTATATCCTAGCAATATATAAAGTATAAAAAGCATAAAATAAAAAAAATAAATTAAATATTTAAAAACCCCCCGACGCAAAAATAACCTATAAAAAGTAATAAAATAATATGTATTGACCCTTTAAGTTTAATAAAAGAAGTAATATTTTAATCCAAGCATCATTGTGTCGGGGGACCGCTAAGTAAATATAATAAAAATAAAAAGTTCAACTGAAAAATGATAAAATATGAAATTTAAATAATACTATATTTAGTTAGCGGTCCCCCGACACAACGATGCTTGGATTAAAATATTACTTCTTTTATTAAACTTAAAGGGTCAATATAATTATATTATTTTGTTACTTTTTAAAGGTTATTTTTGCATCGGGGGTTTTTTAATTTTTTTTCTCTCCGTTTTTACTCGCACATCGAACATCATTTTTTTAAGGTCCATCAACTCACTAATTATCTAAATCTTGTTATACGTGACTACAAACATTTAAGCTTTCTTCGGCTAGGCCGGTATCCTCCTCGTTATGCTGGCTTACCTCCCCTTTCATATTTCATAAGAAAAGTATAGGAAAAATGAGATGGGAGGTTTATGGAGGGATGAACCTCTGCAGCAGCTAAGGAGTATACCAGAATATATTTATAATCAGGCAGTTTGGCAGAGAAGTATACCCATGGGCTAAGAGACGGTTGCTTCCGTTTAATAAACCTTTATAATCATGAAAATTCTGTTTTTGTTTTTGCAAGAAATCGAGCTTTCGATAATTCCCATATATGAATAGCGAACTTCCATCTAACTTTTGGATTGGATTGGACTCAGTTTGTACTGCTGCGGAACCGTAATTATGTATTTGGTATAATATTGTATTTGGTACTTCCCGGGTCTAGTTTGAATATAATTTGATTCGTATCCAAATTTACATGTCCATTAATATCACTAATGCAAAATTAAGAGTTATCTTCGCATTTATGCTATATTAGTAGCTGCTAACACCTTCTCCATGAACACAATATTGATCACACCTCTTAGACTTAGTCGATTTAAAGTAGTCAGGTTGACTGTTATGTTTTGGCAACTACGAGTAAACCCCATTGGAGAGATTTGGTAGATAGCCAATTTCATAAAAATAATCTAGTAATCTCTGTCATATTGATATGATATATTTAATGGTCTTCTTTATACAAATAAAAAAAGAATAGTATGTATATTTCCCATAGATTCCTAAGATTTTCTTATCTTTTTCTTTTATTTTTCTTGCATATTTCTTTTGTCGCGGTAATATGGCGCCAGTGTTGCGTAAATTGACCAAAGTGACCGTTAGCTCCTTAGACAATTCAACAAGTCTCTGGTTAGCTCCGAATTTAAATTCATGTAAAACGTTCCATTTGAATTGAACATTGGCTTGTCCACAGCATAATTAATAAAAGCTGAATCAATAATAATAGCTATATTCGGTTCAATATTTTCAATGCAATTTGCAATATCAATAAACGCAACAAGAAACTTGATAATTCAAATTCATTCAAAATCATATCTGCCGAGAACTAAATTTCTATTTAAAAAAAACAAAAATTTTTAAGTTAAAATTTTGTCATTAATCATTGGAGCATTATTAAAAGGGGCAATCGCATCTTTGAAATCATCAATCATCTGTCGGTATGTCCTATTAAGTACAACAAATCAATTGAAATCAAATGAAATGAAAAGCGGATCACAATGTTTCTAAGTTGTAATGCGTTGTACGTAGTACATAATGCTTCACTACCCATTACCCCATACCCATTTATCTGAGGTACATTATATTAGACGTATATAAGAGAAATACGACAAGTAGTATAATTTCGAATAAGCTTTACTAACTTCGTATATAGACAAAAAAAAAGAACTATGGTAGTGTCCAATAAGGATTCTTAAATTATAACTAAGTCGGCGAGCGTGCTTGAAAATAGCTATGAATTTTAGAGAGAAGCGAGTGAGGTGTGTAAGTGTTGAGGCATATTCCTCTTTGTAGACTGACTATCAGATACCTCAAGGAACTTGGAGTGAAGATATAGAAACATTGGTTGTTAGCGTCGAAATTATACTTATGTTAACCGTCTTTCAAAAAGTAAAATGTTTTCTTAATATCTGTGGTAGATTTCAATCACGCATCGCCATAAAGAATGCTTTTTTTGTTAGAATGGACCATAAACAGGCTATGGATCATTCGCCCGTAAATAAAAAGAAGAAAAAAGGCGCCCAAAAGCTTTATACTTTAACAAAATTGTCCATTTTTTTTAACCTACCGCCATATGTTTGTTAAAAATATTTTTAAAGCCGTAACAGGAAGAGAGAGAGGTACCTTCGCATTTATGATATTATTAAGGATAATAATAAAAGAATCGTATAATATGGTGCAGTTAACACACTGCATAATTTTATGCTGTATCTTCGGTTGCACGATCATTGACCTTTGATTAAATTTGATGTTATCTGTGTATACAAATGCAATATCTCTTCAAATATTAGTGAAAGTTTATTGTTTACGATAAAAAATGTAGTATTTCGTAGGGCTTTAGGGTATTAATAAGGAAAAACGAGTCCTTAAAAACACTTACGTGCGTGTCTGTAGTCAGTCCACGTTCTATCCCCAAATATTCTATTATTATAATTGTGACAAATTAGAGAGGGATGTAAGTATATATTTTTAAAATAAACCATGTAGGTATCATACAAATTAGCATAACTAGTTATTGGCTTATTTTCAAATATGTTCAAAATAAACTATTCTCTCCGAGGTTTGCAATGAAACTTCTGAAATCATTTACAATGATACTATAATTTACAGCAAGGCTTTAGCCTCTATTAGATCTCGTAACAAAATGAAAATACATTTTTTCTATATTATTATTATTCTTTTTATTTTCGTATTTTTCGTTCGCAAGTGAGTGGCTCATTACCATCATTGGAGTCAAAGGCAGCCCCACTTGCACGTGGTACAATCTGCTAGTTAACAAAAGAGAATCTGGCGAAAGAGAAGTAGGGAGCATTAAAACAGCCGGACTGGGTAGGTACCACTTCACAGATATTCTCCAATATCGACCTCAAGGAGTCGAGGCCGTCATGCTAATATATGAATGAAATTTTATACCATAAAAAAAGCTGTCAGTCGTAGGACTGCATGTCAAAAGAGAAAACCTACTGGTATTTGAGCTGATGATCCCGCGAGTTCAGTACTTCCCATCCCATAAGAGCTATGTATATATATAGCTCTTATATATATATACACACATCTATATGGATCTGAGCGTAACGATCACGCGAGAACAGTGCTTTTCTCCATAGCAAAAGTCCCTAAAGTGCGTAAAGAAGATTTCGCTTCAAAAAAATACAGTTTTAAAGAAAATTTATGTTTTACGATATTTCTTTTAAAATCAATGTCTGCTTATATAAAGTTCAGTGAAACTGAATTGTTTCTGTTGCAATAATAGATCATCTATAGGCCAAATGGTTTGCTAATATAATACTTGGTGCCACAATAAGCAATCACTAACCCAGTCACGACACGACACGACGCGTGGCGCGCACAAAGGCGTCGCGTCGTGGCGGCGCATAAGGTCATTTTGTGGCCCTAACTGTTCACTTCACTGAGGTATTTTGGGTACTCAACTATTTAGAATACTGTTATACTGTATTTTGAGAAATAATTCACACGAGATTTTAAGATTCTGTGATTCTCAGGCTTGATAGTAAACGACCGGTTACTGGTCTAACGGGCCACCAATAAGCTAACAGCTTTTGACTAGGATATATAAAGGACGAGCTTGATGACGTATTGGTTAACAATGCTACTTTGACACTAAAGTCCGTGGGCTCGATTCCCCTATAGGACAAACATTCCTGTGCATGAACATTCTGTCTGCCTTGGTCTGGGTGTTTAAAGAGAGGTATCAATCTTGCCCGCCTGGGGAAGTATTATATATATTCCTCCTCATAGAAAACCGCAGCCTAATGACAACTCCCTGGTGGGTTGTTGTGTTCCTGCAACTGAGTGAGGTAATCAGTAAGCTCCTAAGGAGTTGTTGTGTTTCTTGTATTTGACCCTCTTATATTTTTAAGTTTATTTTTATTATTTGATGTTAATATCGATCATACTAGTTCAGATTCTCCGAAAATTTCAAGCTTCCGCCTATTACGTTTCAAGAGATACAGCTATCTCAAAATGGATGACAAGACTGATGGCTAGACAGACGGCCAGACAGGTATACCCCCTACAAGGGTTCCTTTGATACCATTAAAACACGATTTTTATATGGGAACTCTTGTAACTTTCAACTTTTTATGTGAAAAATCTGTGAAATTTTCAAACCTCTATCAGCCATGCAATTCTCTAAGCGACTCGTAATGGCTGTGTGCGTCGCTGTGATCACAGATGTCACAGCTTTGACATTGTCTACTGCGATCACGGCTAAATTATTTGATATTCTATAAGGCTGTAAGCGTACGCGAGGCTGTTTGCCTTGTAGAATTCCAATTCCAAACGCAGCCTTGCGGCGCTAGTGTCGCACAACCATGAAAAGCGACACCAAAGAATTGCAATTTTGTGTTCAAGGCTGTAACAGCCGATGTTTCCGAGGATGTAAGGCCGTTTGCTCTTACAGAATTGCATGGCTGTACGATTAAAAAGATACAGCCCTGTGGCAGACGGCTAGATAGGCGGATCCTAAGTAACAGGGTTCCGTTTGGGTACGGAATGCTAAAAAGCACGCTTCTTAGATTGTATTAAGACCAGGATCATCATTCTCCGGTAAGCGATCCTCGGCTTAAAAAGAAGCCAACATATAGCTAGTAATTATATAGTAACTGCTACCTATCATCATTAGACACCGGTAGATCGACACCAATACACCGGTAGGGTGTGTGCAGTATCTCCACAAGCGCAGCTAACTGATGATTACCGCTATTTTTAGACTCTGGTTACTGGCATTCCGGTTTTATGAACATGGTTTTAGCATTTTTACTATAAATATCATCTCATCGATGGGAATTCACTCGCGTGGATCTTGTTATCTTGTAAGTAGTGCATATTTTTTTTTAAACAAGCGGCCCACTTGATGTCAAATTGTTATACTAGCAATACAAGAAGTACTCGCGTGTGGATGGCAACGGGCGAGTTGTCATTGTTAACACAGCATCTCCTTAGGAGCTTACCGATGTCCTCACTCACTCGCAGGAACACAACAATCCTTCATGGAGTTGTTATTTGACTGCGATTTTCTGTGAGGTGGAGATATTACTCCCGACGGGCTGTTTCATGCATCCTAACTCTAAAAAGCATCCAGACCAACCAGACAATCCAGTTACTGGTGCATGCAGCATGGGACGAACCCCTCCCCCCCAATATATGGAGCAGCGACAAAAAGAAATTTATATGGAGTCGATGAATGCAAGTGGGTCAGGATCGAGGCGAGTTGCTCTTACGGTAAGAACTATACAACAGGTGCGCTATATAGGTAGTTGTATGCCTCTTGTGTAAAAATAACCATCGACGTCCAAATTTTCCATAATAATGGCGCCATAATTCCACACGGACTTTCGAATTTCGTACGAAATCGTCGCAGCTTTTATCCTAATGATGCCGACGAGACTGCTGGTTGGTAGATAGATATGTGTGTATATCAGTAGTCTATTGCCTAATATTACAATAATAAGCATTTTTTTATATATATAATATACTAACTTTTACCCGCGGCTTCGCTCGCATTTTTTCTTTTAATATAAATTATCCTATGTTACTTCTGATACCTCCAAATATATGTGTACAAAGTTTCATGATGATCGGTTGAGTAGTTTTCGCGTGAAAGCGAACAAACAAACGGACATTCACATTTATAATATTATTAGGATTAGGATTTTGTGTATCTCGGTACTCGGGAATGTCGCCGCTGCCATGGCCGCTCCGGTCGTCTCTGCGTCGGCTGATGCGGTCGTCTCTGCGAGTGTTTGCCATCTAAAAAGTGAACCGCATACAGGAGCCAGCGTTGCTGCCCTGGCTGCTCCGGTCGTCTCTGCGACATGAACATGTCTGTTTGTATTGGTCTGGGTATTTTTAAGAGAAACTGCAGCCGAATAACTACTCCCTGAAGGGTTTTTGTGTTCCTGCGAGTAATGTCACGAGTATGCTCCTAAGGAGTAGCTATGTTAACAGCAGGGGTGGCATCACGCGAATGATACATGATGTGTTGTAAGCGTTCATAGGCTACGGTAATCACTTTACATCAGGTGGGCCTTATGCTTGTATGCCTCACCACGTTGTATAAAAAAAGCGAGTTCTCTGGCAACCGAGTCTCCGCAACCGATCAATCGCTAATCGTTAACAAGAAAAAATATGTTTACGATATACATTCTGTGTACTAAGTATCGGGAATTTGTCAATAAAACAAAAAATACAAATTATTCATCTAAATTTATTTTATCGCCTTCAAAGTAGGCCCCATCGCTTGCAATACAACATCTCCACCGCTTCACCCAGTCTTCCATACATTTTTCATAGGCTATTTGCGGTATGGCCTTTAGCTCATTCAGCGAATTTTCTTTTATGGCTTCTATCGACTCAAAACGTTTTCCTCGAAGTGGTAATTTTAACTTGGGAAATAAAAAAAAGTCAGACGGAGCCATATCAGGTGAATACGGTGCTTGGTCGAGAACTTTTGTTGAATTTTTCGCTAAAAACTCTTTCACTATAATGGCTGTGTGTGATGGTGCATTATCATGGTGCAGCATCCATGAGTTGTGTTGCCACAAATCTGGACGTTTTCGGCGGATACTCTCACGCAAACGCTTCATGACGCCTAAATAATATTCTTTATTCACTGTTTCTCCCTCTGGAAGGAATTCGGAGTGAACCACACCACGGTAGTCAAAAAAAACTGTCAGCATCACCTTGATTTTGGAGCGACTTTGCCGCGGTTTTTTGGGTTTCGGCTCGTTTTCGAGACGCCATTCTGAAGACTGTTGGCTTGTTTGCATGTCGTACTCATAAACCCATGTCTCGTCGCCAGTTATTATACGTTTCATAAAGGTCGGATCCGTAGAAGCTCGGGAAACCATGTCTTCAGCGACATGCTTTCGCTGCGCTTTTTGAACAAAATTGAGCTCTTTTGGAACTAGTCGAGCGGCGACGCGTTTCATGCCTAAAATGTCAATGAGAATGTTGTGGACGGACTTAAAAGATATGTTCACCTCACTAGCCAACTCTCTCAGACTCATACGTCGATTTTCGAGCACTAGCTTCTTGATTCTGTCGATGTTTTCTCTGGTCGTAGCGGTTGAAGGTCTACCAGAACGAGGCAAGTCTACTACTACTTCTCGGCCTTCTTTAAAAGCCTTATACCATTCATAAGCCCTTGTTTTCGATATACACGATTCGCCGTAGGTATTTCGCAACATTTTTAGTGATTCACCACATGAAATATCATTTGAAACACAAAATTTAAGGCACACTCTTTGTTCAACAATATTTTCCATTGTAAAAATCGCCGAGGACTCAAAACTATGACCAACAAAAAGTGTAGTTTAAAACAAATTAAATGACAGATCCCGCTCAAATTTTGCGCGCTAAATCAGTACAGTGCTACCAACATGCAGTAAAAAAATTAGAACGACCTCTTTTACGCGGGTCTTTTTATTGACATATTCCCGATACTTTTTACACAGAGTAGTATATCTAAACATTTTAGTATTCAGTAAATTAAAAAATTAAACTACCTACATAAAATTTCAATAGAGCAACAGTCAGTCCAGAACAAGTAAAGCACCATTCTTTTATCTTCTCGGACCACCCGAAGTTTCTACAAATAAAACAATGAACTCTACAATTACAAACACTTTCGCTGTACTCCTCACAAAGAGGCTACAAATCTTCGGAATCTTTTACGTTTGGAACGAACTGACACAAGTGGTTGTAAAGAGACTTGGACGTCTCTTGTTATACTCGTAGTAAATATGATAATGAGGTAGTGCTTTTCATTTGGAACTTGGACTAAGATACAGACTACTGTTGTCGTACCTTATAATGTTTTCAATCACATTTGATGCATTGATAGTCTATTAATAAGTCTATTATAAGTCCAATGGTCGAAATTAGATCATAAATTTGCATGTTTCCACGTTTCTTTTCTCCAATCCTATACTCTCTTTGTTATACTAGCATGTCACCCCGTCTTCCCACGGATAATCTCGCCCAGCTGATCCGATCGCATCGCTACCAAACTACATAGAGTCACCCGCTGAGTTAATCTGAAGAATTCCTGAAAATGTCATCAAAATCGATTCATTGGGAACATGTGACACATCGAATTTTATATTACATATTACATAACTAGTCTGGCCATAAATACTGTTACATAGAAACATTTATTTTTTTCAATTATTTTGAATTTGGAACGCGTTTATTATGTTAAAAACTTCTTTCGATTTCCCGCCATTTTACATATTTTCTTCGTGTATATTATCAAATTACAATATGGAATAGGGTGTTAAATAAAATGGGATTGTAGTGATTGCCTTGCACTAAGTCGGTATGGAGCCGTCGGTCATATTCGAGACACTTCAAAAGCTTCGTATCAGCCGTATGTTCGTATAGCATACGAGTACTATCGACATATATACCAACACTTCCTCTGTTAAAGACCATAAAATATCGGAGAGACCGCGTGCTGTTGGAACTACAAAGGTTCTAACAGCACGCTGTAACAAACTCCATTAGGAAACAAAAAATCTTATCGCGAGAGGAATTATTAAGATTCCCGCTAGGACTCTATCACGTATAATAAAACAAGACCTGAAGCTCGCCACTCATCGTCGATATACAGGGCATGCCCTAAATCAATCCCTGCAGTTGAAGAGAGTGGATCGATCAAAACGCCTTCTGTCCCGATATGAAGGTGAAAGACACAGAAATATCGTCTATACTGAAGAGCACTACAACAAGCAAAATGACAAAGTGTACACACACAGTTCTAAAGAAGCCGCCCAAGTGATCGGAAAGGTACAACGTGGGCATCATCCTGCGCTGTAATGGTTTGGTGGGGGGTGTCTTAGCAAGGAGTCAAATCATTCTTCGTTTTTGTGAAAAAGGAGTGAAGAGTTCAGCCAAAGTGTATCAAGGGACTGTATTTGATCGTGTTGTGAAACCTCTCAGCAATTCACTTTTAAAAAATGTATGGTGGACTTTCCAGCAGGAATCTGCACCTGGTCACAAAGCACGAACTACCCAAGCCTGACTCGAAACCAACGTTCCGGATTTTATAAGAGCTGAAGACTGGCCCTCTTCTGCCCTAGATCTGAACCTCTAGACTGCAAATTATGGTCTGTTTTAGAGGACATGGCCTGCTCGAAACGACACGCCGACATTGTGTCATTAAGAAATGTCAGGAGCAAGTACTTGTAAAATGGCTTTGGCAAGCAAAGCTAAATTTCCAATGTAAATAAGTAATCTATCTATCTATAACTTCACGCCAAATCCCTTGCGGGGTAGGCAGAGAGAACCGAGCGCCACGTGACTCGATCCTTACATATCTCACTCGCTTCTTTAACATTCATTGCTCTTCTCATGCACGCACGCCGGTTTCTAGGGCTCCTGACATCACCTTCTGATAGAACATGACCAATTTGGTCATGGTAGGTAAGTCTTGGCCTTCCCCGGCTCCTACATCCTTCCACTTTTGCATTGCATATCTGCTTCGTCATTCTTTCATCTTGCATTCTTTCTACATGCCCGAACCATCGGAGCATGCCTCTTCTTATTTTAACACCGACACTCTCTTTCATAAATAAGTAAACTAATGTAAATCCATAGATTCGTGGCCAGACAGATTAAAGGCCTGTATCAAAGCCAAAGGTGGTCATTTCGAATAGAATATATTTTTTGCTGAGACTTCATAAATATGTACACACAAGTTTTATTAAGATTACATTACTTCAAAAAAAATAAATCCATATTCATTTGTAACAGAAGTTATAGCCGGACTACTTATAAGATACCTATAGATTACACAAATGTTGTATACTGTAGACGTACGTAATATGACGAGCTCGGTGGCTCAGTCGTGAATGACGCGACTTTGACACCAACGCTCGTGGGTTCGATTCCCACACAAGGCAAACATTTGTGTGCATGAACATGTCTGTTTGCCTTGGTATGGATGTTTTAAGAGAGGTAGGGCGCATCAAAGCAGCCCGTCTGGGGAAGTACCTCCACCCAGTGAACGAAACCTCCACCTCACAGAAAACCGCAGCCTAATAACAAATCCCTAGAGGGTTGTTGTGTTCCTGCGTGTGAGTGAGGTCACCAGTAAGCTCCCAAGGAGTTGCTGTTAAGCAGCAGAGGAGGCATCGCACGAGTGATACTTATCTCAAGTGTTAATAGGCTACGGTACCCGCTTTACATCAGGTGGGCCGTATGCTTGTATCCCTCCCGACGTAGTATAAAAAAAAAAGATGAATAGTGACTTCTACATTAAGGCTTCATCTCTACATTGTAAAGGTGAAGCAAAAGCTGTTTCCGAATTATTGATAATCCTCGTCAATACACAGCTACCAACAAAACAAAATCGGTTGACACACGGAGAAGAAATGTTTTCTCGTTTTTTTTGTCTATTTATACACAAAGTAAAATTACGGATACCTCGTAACTAATACATTTTAGCAATGTTAAACGTGAAAATAAATGGACAATAAAGTGAAATAAAGATAAAACGGGATGAAACCAAAGTTTCATTACGCAATTTGAAGTTCGGATATTCGCACCGAGAACGTCATTTCGTATTCAAATGAACTCCCTAGAATAAAACCGAACAGATTTAAGAAGAGCTCATCAGAGCTCGTTTGTTTTCGGCTAACTTTATTTAGTCCATTTCTAAATACGTCCCTGAGAACGGGAAGGAAGCATTCCAGTATAATATTACAAAACGACGTATCTGATAGGTAATAATCATGTGAAATTAGGCTCTATTGTTCGCAAGTGAAGTTGCAAATTGGTCTGACTGAAGGGCCTCACTAAAGCTTACTTCATTTTCAGGGCAATATTTTCGTCACTTGCCGTCACTTTATTTCTTTTTGACATGTTATGTTAGCCTACATAAACTGTGGAGTTTTATGAATAATAAAAGTTGCTAATGTTCGGACATTTAGTTTAATAAGTTTGAGTGTTTAACATAAGAGTTATTATGGGTAAGTAGAATTTGTCTTTGTTGTGAGGTAAGGTAATGAATGATAATTGTCAACTATCTCGTGTTTCATCTACATTACAATACGTTGCTTTACATGTCAACTGAGTTAATATGTCATTGTCAATAGAATATTCTAATTTGAATACCCAAAAGGAACTGACGGTTAGACCGCTGCGATCAAGCTGCAGCTCAAATCGCTAATTGTGAAATTTTACGCTCCTGTCACGTAGATAACGAGATAAATAATTGATGGTACCTTATAATTGTGCCCGTGAATAATTAATCAATTCATTTCTAATGAAAACTGAAACTGTGTTTTTCGCCACTCTCAATGGTTGAATCGTAGAGAATGCAAGTAGCATTAAGTACACCTTTTGTACCTACTTATTGTGGTTAATAAATTTAGAATAAATAAATACATTTATAATATTATTATAATTACTATCTATTTACAACTTCATGCCAAGTAAGTACCTTGTGAGGTACGCAAAGAGAACCGAGTACCAGATGACTCGGTCCTTACATACAGTCTCTTTATAAGAATGAGAATATATAGGTAATGAGATCTATATCTAACACACCAAATTATTCCAGATTTTTGATTGATGTTGTTGTGTTCCTGTGACGTTACCTAAGGATTTGCTGTGTTACCAGCGGGGGTGGCATCGCGCGAGTGATACTTTGATACTTAATGTGAAGCGTTCATAGGTAGGGCAGTATGCTTGTAAACCTCCCGACGTGATATAAAAGATACTGGAACCCAAAGAGAGCCAGTTTATTGTATACTAAAGAAGAAAACGCCTGTGGCTTCCCACTCATGAGATTTGGGCTTTTAGTAGCCTTTATTTCTCTGTAGACCTGAAATTCTTTCTGTTTTAAAAAAAAACAAAGTTCAGGGTCGTAGATACAACCATAGAGCGATTCAATTTTCATATAGCGCCATCTATTGACTGTTACGGGAGGCAACGTATATTTATTTTATTTTATTACATAAAAAATGCGTAGTTATTTTATGTCACTAAAAATACGTATTCTATGAAAATAATAAAAATACTCGTAAAATTGCTAAGTCCCCCGGAGGGGAAGATATTTCTCCCTAATTTTAAGTTTTTCATTTTTTACGCAGGAACCCTAAATATTTACGGGATAAAAAGTACCCTATATTCTGCTCTGAACAGTCTTTCTACCTACCAGTGAAAGTCCCGTCAAGATCGGTTCACCCGTGGTAACGTGAAAATAATAATATGAACTTAAGATAAAGGCTTTATATTGAAATCACAGACAGACACTTCAATTTTATTTATATGTATAGATAGTTTTATCGGCAATATTGTAGTTCCTCGGAAACGTGATTGGAATTATTGTGTGTAAGACGGGCGGTGCATGAAGCCGGAGTACAAATCATTGTAGTGCAGATCTACGTAATCAATTACGTTTGAGTCCACAGTGTCAGCGGTCGACCGGTTACACGGGTGACAGATAAAGCAGTCACCAATGACATCAAAGAGACGCCAAATTGAGACGCCGCGCGCGCTCCGAATATGTCGAAACCGCGTCGAAATGCTTCCTATTTTTTGATTTAACCGACATTAAAATGAAAATCCGGTTAACAAATCGTTACATTATATTGCTATTAGTACTGCTTTACATTAAAATGAAATAATACTTAATTTTTATTAGATGCATGTAATTGTTAATAGATTCACGCGTTATTAATCGAAAGTCAGATTTACAGGCAATTTGATCTAAACAACTTTGTGTGCTTCCGCTACGGATTAGTTCATGCATAGTAACTACGGCCGGCATTCGCCCACTACCGTTAGTAGATGCATACAGTCGCTATGGCTGCTCCGGTCGTCTCTGTCTCGGCTGCTGCAGTCGTCTCTGCGAATGCCTGCCATCTGAAATATGAACCGCACGCACCCGCCACCAAAGTTGTTTAGATCAAATTGTTTTAGATACATGTGGCTTGAGTGTCAGTTTTACAAAAATTTGCATTACGCTATTTTACGCACGTTGTACGTCAACGTGTAGGCTTCAGTAAGTTACAGCCATTAAGGAAGTAACCAATGGAGAACTGATAGAATGATTTTGCTTTGAAAATGAAATCGGTGTCGAGGGGTGAAGTAGCGCAGCTGTTATTATTATTTTACGGAACAACATCTTGTCACTTATCAGCTTATTGGTTAGTTTATCCTCTTATTAGACCGTAGGCTCGAGTTGGTTAGATATTTAGGCGCTAAAAGACTCTCCTCCTTCAACAAATAACAATCCCCTGAATGATTATTATGTTCCAACGAATGAGTGAGGTTACCAGTAAGTCCTAAGGAGGTAGCGTGTTAGCAGTAAAGATGACAACGAGCGAAACTTCCTGTATTGCAAGCGTTCATGGCATACGGTCCAACTTTACACTAGGTGACCGTATGTTGTAGGCCTCTCGACGTTGTAATGTATATCTTCACATTAAGTCCCTTATGGGGTAGGCAGAGAGAACCGACCGCCACATGACACGGTTTGGTTTTATATACCTCACTCGCTTACTCACTCACAAGCATGTATGGCTCGCCGGTTTCTAGACTTCACCATCTAATAAATACGATTTTTTTTTAATGTTTATTCACATTTTATTAGCATACATATTACATATATAGTCTTATCACGAAAACCCGCAGGGTTTATCTATGACACGGCGAGTCGCAGTTACAATGAAATGAAAAAATCTATAAACTAACCATATCACCTTGCAGTAACATTTTGTGTTTGTTCAGAAATATCATATTTTTTAGCTTGCCTACATACCTATTGTTTTTAGGGTTCAGTACCCAAAGGGTAAAAACGGAACCCTATTACTGAGACTCCGCTGTCCGTCCGTCCGTCTGTCACCAGGCTGTATCTCATGAACCGTGATAGTTAGACAGTTGAAATTTTCACAGATGATGTATTTATGTTGCCACTATAACAACAAATACTAAAAAATAGAATAAAATAAATATTTAAGGGGGCTCCCATACAACAAACGTGATTTTTTTGCCGTTTTTATAGATAATGGTACGGAACCCTTCGTGCGTGAGTCCGACTCGCACTTGGCCGATTTTTTATATACTCGTACATGTTATGTTATTCTTCTCGTAGCTCGTTTAGGCATGTAGGAATTAAGTTGTTACAGAGTCTATATCCATATAAATTATTTGTTTTTGGAAGAACATATCTATTTAAGTGTACGTTTTGCCTTACCTTACGTTAATATTGAAAATTTAATTTTGTCATGAACTTTCATTACATTACAATATCTGAATAGTCTCATCATCATTTTAGAATTTTTCTTTAATATTTTTAGGAACTATCGTTTTCAATATTCTTCTTTGTAAAATATCTTCCATATAGGAACTATATGTTACACCATAACTGCTCAGACCGTAACCGACAACAGTCAGCTAGAGCCTTGTACAAAACTCTGCCCGTTTTATATGGTAGTCTGTATTTCAACACAGTGAGTTTACTAATTACTGAGCGGAGTTTATTACGTTTATAATCTTTATGCGGTCCCCAACTGAATCTGCGATCAATTATCAATCCGATATACATATGTTGTTCAATTAATTCTATAGTTGGACAGAAACAGTGTTTAGTATGATTGTGTATGCATCCGCGATCATGCGACATGACTTTTGGCTCAGTGTTCACTGTGTTTGGTGCAGCCCGGCCTTCCTTGGCTACTACATACTTCCACATTCACGATGTATTTCCACTTCGTTTCTTTTCTAATGCATTATTTCTTCATGTCCGAACGAACGGATATAACACCGATAGTCTCTTTCAGACTATGTTTCATACATCATCATTGCCCACGCGGTCTACAAGAATTACAGCGATTATTCTACTTTCATGCTCTTCTGCCATACCCACCTCTCGCTTCCATAAGTAAGAGTTGGGACCAGCACTGCGTTGTGTATAGCGAGCTGTGCCTTGTGGTTCAAGCTTTTACTGCCAAAAACATTTCCCAACGCTTCATTCACACTATTCCCAGCACTCACTCGTCTTTCCACATCAGCGGTGTGTATAAAAATACACGTATAAGGGCGAGAGCTTCTTTTGCCTTTATCCTTTCTTATTTATAAATACAGTATCAAGTAGCGCTTAAATATAATAAATAATAAACCTTGACTTTGAAAGTAAGTAATCCTAACATTGAATATAATGTTCCGAGTTGAACACAAACATCTGTCGTTTCGTTCTAATCCCGGTTTATTACATCTACCTTAATCGCCCGTTAAACGGGAGCTTGTAGCCGGTCTGTTTATCTAATGTTAAGGGGACACACTTAAAACTCGCTTTCACTAACATTATAAATATAAAAATAAAGTGTGCGTCACTAAAAGGTATATGATAAAAATGTTTATATTCTCTGCATTACCATGTTACATTCAATATACCATAGACTGTAACATCTAGAGACATAACTTCTAGAGATCTATCTACGCATAGAGCTCTTCTTACTCGCTTGCTTCTTAAACATTCATAGCTCTTTTCACGCGGGCTTTCTGCTGTGACCTATATTGATATATATGTATATATATATATTGTAAGAATAATGCTTTTTATCTACTTCTAATTTCAAATTCGATGTTGCTGTGACCAGTTAAGGTAAGGGTCATTTGAAAAGTTCTTAGCCTAACATACTTAAGGCGACACATCGAAAAATTAGACCAACTTTCATCGAATAGTATAGGCTAATGACTAAACTGACGGATCTAAGATTTTAATATAAATAACTTCATTTCTTTATCTTGAATTTGCTTGCTCAAATACGCGATTGTGTAAAATTTATTCGATAATAATTACTTTCGAAAACACCTCCTGAAATTCATTATTTTTGAAATTACAACGAAGTTGTTCTGTTTATACGCTTCAAAATTACTTAAATCTATTAGTAATATCTATGTTTATAATATGGTTGCTGCATATTTTGATAAGTGAAACATGAAATTTTTTAAAAATATTTTAAGTTTCTGACAATTTCTAAGCGATCACATTCGTCTTGGGTGCTACGTGTTTTCGACCTTATTGTGCGGTAATGAGGATTATAAACGCGTTGACTAACTACATCCAGCCAGTCCGGCTGCAGCCCGCTTCGAGGTGAGACCTATGTCGACTGTCTGCTCGAGCTCGCTCCATTAACATCGCGACACCGAAGTTTTTATAATTAATAGTTGTAAATATTCAATATTATAGTATTTAGCGTAAGTGTATTATTATTAGATATAAGTAGTAAATAATATTATAGGTTTATATATATTTATTATACTGTTGTAATAATGGGGAACACTAAAAAGAAAATATATAGAATAAAAATACAAAGAAAATGTTCGTAGAATGGCGGAGGCGAACAAGACAAGGTATTTATTTTTTTTAATTATTATATTCATTAAACATATTATAATAACATTGTGTAGACATATTTCTAGTTTTTAGAACAGTTCCTAGGTATGGTTGGCCCAAGCTATTTAATTCCTCTTCAAACTTTTTTTTAATTTTGCTTACTTAATAACTCTATATAAAACTGCATTAAATAAGAGTTATTTTTTGCAGGAATAAACAGTAACATTTGATAATTGGTATACATTATCCACAGGCTGACCGCGTACCTATATAGGACGTCAAACTCCTATTATATCCATTATAATCTGACCGAACTCCGACTTAGAAGTTGTACGTCGGTGGAGGTCAGGTTACGTTGGAAATTTATACCAATAAGGTTCGTGCTCTCGGCACATAGCAACCAGTGGAGACTCTTTATTTCTTTGTATTAAAATAAAAACTTATAAAATAGAATATTTTTGCTGTTTTGTTTTTTAGGAGAAACTTACTAAATAAACATATTCCACTAGAAGAATCACTACTCGATTTATATGCTACTTTAACGTAAGTGTCATACGGGACGACAAACTCATAGTAACCATTATAAGCTCACCGAACTCCGACTTAGACATTGTACGTAGGTGAAGGTTAGTTTACGTTGGAAATTTATCCAATCAGAAGATAGAAAACCAGTGGAGGTTTTTTTTTTTTTTTGTATTAAAATAATTACTAGTAAAATAGTATATTTTGATAGTTTTTAAAAAAACTCGGTATGTTTCATGTTAAAGAAGCGAGCGAGGTGTGTAAGTACCGAGTCATGTGGCGCTCACGAGGGATTTAGCGTGAAGATATAGATAGATAGTATACTTATACCCATGGTACTCGTGAAAACAAATAATATTTACTATGAACCAACACTGAAAACACAAAAAAATCATCTATTCTATACATTGTGGTTAGTATTGAACTATTGTACGGATTAGATTTATTTTGCAACATCAGAGATGGTCCTGGTTCTTTCTTCTTGAGAGTTTAATAAATAACAAGGAAACGTACAACAATACAAAACACAGAGTATACATAAGTAAAATACAATAAATGTCATTATACTGAAGTTAAAGTTATGAAACAGCAAGAAAATCATTTGTCACATGTTTTTTTTAAATATGAATAGATTATAAAATCTATTTGTATATATGTATATTAGGGTGTCCCTTATTTTTCAAAGTTTTTATTTTCTAACGCATAGGTCTTAGTTTTGTTCATTTGCTTTTAAAACACTCGTAAATTAATTTTTAACTTATTTGGATTACGATAATCCGTGCCGGATTACATCGAAACATGTTCATACAAGTTGCGCGGCAGTGCCGCACGTACTCGCGGTATTCATTTGTTCAAATTCAAAGTCAAAATCTTTTTATTCCGTAAAAATGGCTACATTTGTTTGGAATCGTCACAATTTTTTTCCCTACCGTGCAGTTTATGACCAGGTGAGCACTGATAAAATACTGCCAAAAAACTCAGGCATCCCTCTTTTGGTATCCAAACAAATTTACATATTTTGTTAATTACATTATAATTGAATCGACTCACTCCCAGGCATTTTTATCATTAATATAGTCAGATACTTTATAATATGCCCTGCTACACAATTTAGCTTTAATAGTAGTTTTAAATTTGTTTATTGACAAATCTCTTAATTGCTGGGAAGTTTGTTATAGAACCGTATACATTGCCCCATAAAATAATTACTTGTTTTGTGGAGACGGCTTGCATATAACACAAGATTATGCTTATATCTAGTATTTATGCTATGAGTATCACTCTTTTTACAAAATGAGTCTATGTTTTTATGGACATACAAAAGATTTTCATAGATATATTGCGATGCGACTGTTAAAATATTTATTTCTTTGAATTTTTCTCTAAGGCTCTCCCGGGGACCAAGTTTGTAGATAGCTCTTATGGCTCTCTTTTGCAATAAAAAGATGGTGTTAATATCCGCGGAGTTACCCCAAAGAAGAATTCCATATGACATAATACTATGAAAGTAGCTGAAATAAACTATTCTAGCCGTATCAATATCAGTGAGCCGTCTAATAGTTTTCACTGCATAAGCTGCAGAACCTAGTTTTCCTGATAATTTTTCAATTTGTGGGCCCCTTTGTAGTCTGGAGTCAATTGTTATACCCAAGAACACAGTTGTCTCCACAGAGGCAAAATTAGTTCCATTAACATGTACATTGGTAGCCACCTGTCTTACATTAGGTGTTGAGAACTTAATTACTTTAGTCTTTTTATCATTTAAAAGCAGATTATTAACACTAAACCAAAGAATAACTTTAGTGAGAGCATCGTTAACTTCGTCATAATTACCTAACCGTCTATTAATTTTGAATGTCAGTTATTCTCGTGATTAATACGTAATGTTTTAACTTTTATAAGATGGCACTGGAATTGAGAAGCAATAAATCAAGTATTTTCTTAGTTGGAGACGTAAATTATCAAATAATAGGCGCAAAATTACAGTCTAACCGTCATGTTCTTCCTGTACTTTTTTATAAAATTCGCGAAGTTAAATTGACTGTTAGTGAAAGCGCATACCTAGTCATTCGAGAGTGTATTATATTTAGGGAAAAAGCTAGGATCCCTACCAGAGATATACCTAACTGTGTAAAATAACTTGTGAATCTTCCCCAGGAGGGAGTTGCAAAAAATTTCCAAAAAAATACAAGATGTTTACAAGCGCCGTGAGGACTTTCAAAATAATTTAGATAGTTTATTCGATATAGCACACGCTGATGCTTTAGAACGGATTACAATAGAAGAAGACAAAATATTTATATAAATAATTCAGGATGTTTAGCAGGCGCACAAAAAAAAGTTAGCCGAAAAAGAAGAAAGGACCAAACAGAGAAAATTAAAAGAAGAGAAAAAAGACATGACCAAATGTGTTACGAGGAAGGAAGACTTTATCACGCCTATGTTAGTTGCAGATTTAGATAGATCTCAATTAAGCATAAGGGATTCTGTTTATATACACCGGGCTGTAGTAGAAGCACTAGATTTTAGCTGTGATGATTTACCGATAAACAAATCGTCTATCAACGCATTAGCACTCAGAGTAGAAAAGATAGAGCGGAATCTATAAAATCAGATTTTCAAAATAATATGTCTAAAATGGTGACCGTTTACTGGAATGGGAAATTGTTACCTGGTCTGGACGTGAGAAGCCCTAAAGAAGAACGCCTGCCAATTTTAATTTCATTTAGAGAAAATGAACAACTTCTGGCTGTACCCAAACTAGAGAGCTCTTCCGGCCAGGATCAAGGTAAAGCTGTGTCAAATCGAATCAAAAATCCACCAAGTCACAAGCAGCCCTGATATCCCAATGTTCAAAAAATTTAGAGACGACTGGAAAACTATTAATCCTGCTGCTATTCAATCGTACACCGATATTGTCACACAACATTTTGGTAATACAATAATAAAAGAATTGTTGATATTTTATAATCAAGAATTACAAAAAAACATTGTACGTGACGATTATCGGGAAGTAATTGAACTATCCATTATATTCCTAGGAGGAGATAATGAGAAAAAAATTAAAATCAGACCTCCTGGATCCTGGCGATGCATCAAGCAAGGTGGATGGCTAGAGCTATTTACTCTTTAAAAATATGTTTGTTGCAATCCCAATCCAAAATTAGCGCCAAGGATAAACGAGTACTTCAAGACGTTTGTTTATTCATAGCGGTTATATATATTACGTGAAATAGCTTGAATGTAGTCTGGTGGTGAAGGCACCAAATCAAGATTTGTGCTTATTAAAGAGGCTCAAGGAATAAAAATTAATTTTATAAATTATAATTTTATCAATTTATTTAGCTACATAACGGTTAGGGTCAAAAACAGCAATTTTTAAAATCTTAGTGATAATTGAATGTTAAATCTAAATATTTTCCATAAATTTATAAATCTATATCATTAGATGAAATTAATCATTATAATTTATTCTTTCGAAGGATACCCTAAAATATTGGTTGTGTATTTTTCACATTTCGCTGATAGGATTCCAAGTGCTTGATAAATTTTTGGTAAAGGTTAAATTTACATTTAATGATCAAAATATACAATTTCTTTATCATTTAGGTACGCAATCTTTCAGTAGATACCTGAATGATATATTCGTCGATGTTAGGTATGACGCGTGAAAGTTGTGTAGATGCCGTATACCATTTTATGCACTAAAAGTTGCTAAAAGCTTGTTTAAAAAATGTTTACTCTTCGTGCTCTAAAAAAATAGCATTAAAAGGTATAACGTAGAGGGGCTAAAGTGTGTGTTATAAGTTATAGCCCTTAACTTCTTTGTAAAGAAAAAAAATCCTGGAGGTCACATTATGTTAATGTGTTGCGAAAATTATATAAAAACTAGTAGTAATAGCGGGAATACTTTCTCTAATTCAATCTGATAATTTTATTTCTCTTATTTATTCGAAATAAAAAAATCCTGTGTTTACTCGGCGCTATCAGCCATTATGACACTCGAACATATGTGCCCGAATCAACAAATGGCCCGCTTTAGCCTCTCGATAAACAATGTTGTATTATGTAGCTGGTCTTTCATTCTTCTTAAGGGGGATACATGCCATCCAGTGGCGCCTCAAGGAATAAAATATCGTATCATAGCGTGGAAGATAAACATTATAAAGTCCTGTGTTGCGTGTGTTACAAATACAATAACGTACCTTTACGTCATTGAACCAACAATTGAAATGTTTTGCTTTCGTTGTTATAGGCATAATTGCCAAAAACGGCCTCTTTTAGCACTTTTGCTTATAACAACGATAGTGGAATATTTTGAGTGTTGGTTTAATAACGTAAAAATACTTTACTATCTTCGTAATAAATGCAACATAGGATTTCATAATGTTTATCTTCTATGCTATTATATGATTTTTTATTCAATGAGGGCGCCACTGAACGAGACCTAAGTAAGAACAACATAGATACCGAGACATGTTAACTTGTAGAGATATAAACATAAAACGATGTCATTGATTTCTCTTTCAATAAACTTTTAAAAGTGAATACGTTTCTGTAGTTTTTTATTACTATTATTACTATTGTTTTCCGTCTAGCTTAAATAAATATGTTTGGTTCAGTATGTATAAAGCTAAATAATAATTAAATCAATATTTTTTATTAAATATTGATATTATAATTTTTTTTAGGTGTGACGCGACTCCGTAGTTTTTCTGTTCGTTTGCGTTGACTATACGTTGACCCCAAGTTACCTATTAGGCGCTAATTTCAAATTTTACAAATCGAGCGTAGAGTGTCACTTGAGGGGCGCGGGGTGATTGGGCGGAGCCATTTTAAAGCTTCACGATCGAGGTGTCGCCTTAATGAAACCACACGATTTTGAGTTTATTTTTATTTTTCAACATACTCTCCTCCGAGCTCAAAACACTTTTACCATCGACCCGGAAAGGCTTCGATACCCGTTTTAAAAAAATCTTTGTCTAACTCCTCAAAATAAGCGTCCACGGCGGCTATGACCTCTTCATTTGTAAAAAATGTGTTATGTTACTAGATGAAGAAAAGGGAGTATTAACAGCGATACTAATTTAATAGGTCTATTTTACAAAATATAATAAATATAAAAAAGGGTTCACTTTAAGTTCGGCTAAATAAGGTCTTTAAGAACTCGCGCTTTAATTTGTCTAACCGGTATATCACTGATAGAATCACTGGTGGGTGTACTTAGTGGCCGCCGGCTATAGTGGTCGACGACTGTAGACGGCAGGTTAGCGTGCTAGCCAGCACGCAGATCCAGACGTAGAAGTTGTTGGTAATGGTGGGGACCGCCTTACGGACCAACACCGCAGCGGTATCTTTGTCAGCCGCCGTAGTTCACAACAGGGGCTGCAGGTATTATAATTTTTAGATTAGTTAGATGTCCGGAAATTATCGAGTTTGGAAAAGGGTAGTAATATCCCGAGGTTTCACCACGTAGCCCTCAGCAGGAGGCTGGTGGTCTCAGACGTGGTGCACTGAATCTCTCCTTCTCGAAAGCTTCCTCCAGAATGCTTTGTTTTCTGTTTTCCGACACTAAAATGTAATATTTTAAAATTTTGAATTACAAATAATATTTTTGACAAATTGTCATAAACTAAACAGAGCATGCAAAGAAAAGAGTCTATATAAATCATTAAATAAGGTTGTAACATTACAAATGTTTACCATCTAAAAAATTTTTCAGCTTTGGGAACAGATATAAGTCGGACGGTGCTAAATCCGGTGAATATGGGGGATGAGGTAACAATTCGAAGCCACATTGATGGATTTCAGCCATGGATTGCACAGAGGTGTGAACGCGCGCATTGTTCTGATGAAACAAGACTTTTCTTCTATAAACTAAACTGTGCATACTTGTTGCTAAATAATGTAACTACAAAATGACGGTAGTTATAAAAAAAACCAATGACTTTAACCATGTTAGGCTAAGAACTTTTCAAATGACCCTCGTATATAAGCGGAAAGTTGTTTGACCAAATTGAATAAACTCTTGTATTATATAGATATTTTTATACCGCTGAAGTCGTAAATAGGCAAGGTTTACCTGACGGTTGGTAAGAAGCTAACTGTAACTGGGTTAGCATCTTACCGACTGCAACAGCGACAAGGGGACGATTGGAATACCATGTGTGGTACCTACATAACTCACGCGTTGACGGTTCCTGTTACCTTAGAAAACAAATCAAAATCACAAGTTGGCTAAGAACTACGGCTTAACAACGACTGTTGAAAAATATCAAAGTAGATGCAGAAAAACTCAATCTGTTTACTCCACCATTATTCATCGCTCCATTCAGGATCTCAAAAGCAATGGTTGGCTGGAAGAGATTCCTTGAAGTAATACACCAGTCTTTACAACCCACAGTAAGTAATTAATGATTTATTTTATTTTAATAAAAATAAAATCAAGTTTTAATTATAGGTTTGTATTTTTAAAGGTTAAAAATTACAACCTTTACCTTTAAGGTTGTAATTTTTAACTGTAGGAGACTTCGCCTATTCGAAATTGCAGACCTTGTTAATATATGTACACACAGCGACACTTCAAGCTAGACTGTTTGACCTTTGTACCGTCCTTATGATGCACGCAATAAGAGTAAAAATGGTACTCCAAGTGACATGACTTGTCGCTGTATGTATATACGTTTACTCTAAAAAACAGCTCAATTACTTCAGCTCAGTTGGAGAGAAAATTTATCCCAAAATTTTATTTGCATACTTTAAATATATATCCCCTTAAATTAGGCGGTCATTCCAATTGCCAATTGGCAAAGTGACGTCCGCTCCTATTAGAAATTGAGACTGTAAGAAAGAAAACTCGGGAACCAGTTGAAGTATTCGCCCCCTTAATCTCTTCAAAGTTGTTAACGATGCGTTTCGACGCCGGCGACTTGATAACAGCGATAAGACCAGGAGCTAGGCAGCCAAGATCAACATACAGATTATACAAGCTTGGAGCCATGACTCCTTCATAGGTCCTCGGATTACGGACGACATTCTGATTAAGTTATTAACAGGTCTTGGAAAATATCTGCGAGCAAGCTTCGGACAAGGGGTTTTTGTGTTTTTCATATATATCATCGGGAAGTCCATCTTATGTAAACAACAATTCCTTAAGACAGGAAAGGTACACAACAACCCTCCTGGGAGATTTGATTTCGTTGCGGTTTTCTGTAAGGTGGAGATACTTCCCCAGGCGGGTTGCTTTGATGCGCTATGTCTACTAAAAACGTCCAGACCAAGACAAACAGACAATGTTCGTGCACACGAATTTTCGTCTTGTGTGGAAATCCGAACCCACGAGCGTTGGTGTCAAAGTAGCGTTATTAACCACTGCGTCACCGAATTCGTCAGAAATCGCGTTTTTATCCGAAATACTCTGTTATAAGTACAATTAAAAAGCAAAATCTTATCTAAATACAAAACTTAATATAAAACGTTAGAGCCGTTTCCAAGATCCACAAGTTATATATGTAAAGACATTTATGTATATACAAGAATTGCTCGTTCACGTTAAAAGAATATGAAGCTAATTTCCCTATAAGTACTATTTTTTTTTACCACGCCGGAAGACACATGCATAAGGTAGCCAGTAAGCTCCAATGGAGATGCTGTGTCAGCAGCAGAGGTGACATCGCGCGAGCGATACTTAATGCGTTGCAAGAGTTCATAGGCTACGGTAACGGCTTTGCAGCAGGTGGGCCTCCCGAATAAAAAAAAGGCGCACATGATCTATAGTGCTTGTCACCCCTGCTGCTAACATAGTGACTCTTAAGGAGCATACTGGTAACCTCACTCATTCGCAAGAACACAATAACCTTCCAGATAGTTGCTATTTGGCCGCAGTTACCTATAAGATGTGGATGGGTACTTCCCCAGTTGGCTAGCTTAACATCAAAGTTACTGAGGAAGTACCGCTCTCAAAAACCACCCTCAACAAAGCAATCGATCATGTTCACGCACACAAATGTTTTTCCTGTGTGGGAATCGAACCCACGCGCCTTGTTATTAAAGGACCCATTGCTAACCACTTGATCACCGGACTCGTCCCCGTCACATTAAGGTATTGTTTTGATTTATTAGTATTAATTTATTAGCACAGCTAATTACATAAGCTTATTTATAATATATTCTGCCAAATTACATATCTGTTTGGCAGCAATAGCTCTCGTGGCATAAATATCTTCGACATTGGAATTACTTTAGGAAGTAATTAGTTTTTATAAGCTTCAAATTGGCCACAGTTATACCATATGCGGTAGGGCGTATGATTTCAAGTATGATGTACCACACTAATACTTATTTACACATAAAACATGTTGTCTTATGTATAATAAATAAAATTTTATGTAATATTCAAATACAAACCTGTGTTTCAGATGGCAGCGCCATCTATGCTGTGGTATATTATTTCCATAGAAACGCGCGGCGTGACACACTCCCGCCACCAACCTGAGCACGTTTGTTTATTAAATAACGCACCATTATCATGTGCGCCATCTAGTCATAAAATATAAAATCACAAAAAATCTAACGTAACCTACCGTTATGGTTCTAATTTATTTTCTATTGTTACAGGACATCAAACAATGAAAGAGACGAGAGTCCGTGCACAGATGGCAATGTCTCCCCGGAGCCGCCTGATCGTCCTCCCGGGAAGGTCCGACAAATACATCCAGAAGAAAAAACTCAAGTGCTCGCTTACGATTCCTCTTACCGTAGAAAAAATAAACCGACATCTCTACCTTTAGAAGAAAATCATTATAATCATTTAGCAAATACAAACGTAGCATTGACACCAATGTATCCTTTGACACCAAATATTTGCGTAGAAGGAGGGAAAATTGAGTTCATAAAATCGCCACCAAGCAGCGCTCGGAATAGTTTCGCATTAGTGTCGCCGCCACAGACGCCGCTGCTGGCACGGCGCGGTTCCCGGGAGAAACGAGAAGCAAGAATCTACGATGAGCCGAGTGAGAAGTTCGACGGTGATAAGGTAGGTGGCGCTGTATTTAATGTTTAACATTTAATAATAGTCTCCAGGTGGTAAAAAAACTGTTACCGGTTGTGTCGTGGTTGTTGAATACATATTATAAGGTTTTTAATAAAAATCGCACTGTTATTAAATTTCCTAAGGAAAGTCAAAAACCAGTGCCTAATGAATTTTCACTAATGGTTTGGGTAATGCTAATCATAAAATAAGTAATAAATAAATGTAAATATATTTTTGTACAGCTAGGTAAATGACGCAATACAAAAATGGAAAATCAGGTACATACGAAAATTTGGTATTATAAGCAAAATTCTTGTTGAAAGTCATTTTTATTCCCAATTCGCTATCACTTTCATATGTAATACACTCGCAATGCAGAAAACTGAGTTAAACTATTATATATATATATATATATTTTGAGATATTTTAGTTACCTACTGATTTGAAAAATATTTCATGCTAAAAGTAAGTCAATATAATTTACAATTTCAGATTTAAAAAAGCCATAATATTGTCCACGTGTCTAAACAAAAGTACGTACCTATCTCCTAACCGGCATAATTACCTACAGATTAGAGGTTACATCTCTGACTTCGAGATTTGTCGACGCATATCCGCATTGTCTTCGTGGGAGTTTAAAAAAATCTTTATTTGGATTTGGATTGCTAAATTTCAAGCTTCTAGATTCGGTAGCAAGATCGGCGTAACACCACTTTTTCAATAATAGTATCGACTTCATCCGTAATAGAGCGAGCTTCATCTTTGACATCAAAATTCTTGCTTACTGTCACTGTGTTATTGGACTTAGGTCCATAAACGTCACAAATTTTTCGCAGCTTGTGTCGCATTTTTCCCTTTTTTGTAATAAATTCGTCGTAAGATTCACTCATTTTGGCGGACTGAAAAACAATAGAAAAATGGCGGAAATCCGTTTTTTATTGGAGTTTACCCCTTAAGAAACCACTTTAGTAATAAGGCCCGGTACGGAAATTTTATGAGGAGTAAAATTAAGTGAACGCGTTAACAAAATATGATGCCTGCGAACTTTGTAGCTAACGCTTGTAATACATTAAGTATCACTCGCTTGACGCCTTCTTTGCTGCTAACACAGCAACTCCCTAGGAGCTTACTGGTGACCTCACTGACACGCAGGAGCAGAACAACCCTCTAGGAAGGAGGGAAGGAAGTATCAGCCACCGCAGCTGACATACCTCTTTAGGAGCTTACTTACTCACTTGCAAGAACACCCTCTCCTTCTAGGCAGTTGCTATTTAGTTGCGATTTTCTGTGAGGTGGAGGTACTACCCCAGCGGGGCTGCTTTGATGCGCCCTATATTGTGTGGGAATCGAACCTTTCGTAGGTTCGATTCCCACACATTGGTGTCAAAGTCGCGTCTTTCGCGACTGCGCCACCGAGCTCGTCAAAATGAGAATGAGATAGAAATCATTATACAGTGTTTTACAAGGATCGATCGAGTATTTGTGTTAGTACGAGTACGCGTGTTAGTACGAGTGTGCGTGCCTGCGTATTACGAAGCTTGGTATATTTTATGTATATATTTATGTACGTATTATTATACAAACCATCAAATGATTAAAATTAAAAAAAAACATTGGAAAATATGGAAGAAATTGATTTGTGTAGTAATGAAGAAGAATCCAAAAAACACATAACGCGGTTAATTCGTAAGCCTAAGTTTAAATAGTTCACATTTATGAATAATATACATTTTATTAATTTCATTTTAGAAGATGCGTTCATTTACACAATTTTTCTATTCGATATATATTATAATTATCGTTCGTAAGGAGTAAACTCAAGTCGTGCGTCGGAGCTGTGACACACACACACGCTTTTTTTACTTTTATGTTTTTAAAATGTCATCGGCTTAATGATATCAAAATCAGTCAAATACAAACGGTACAACCAAAGACTGAGATCTTTTTACTAATGAAATACGAATAAAACTTTTCCGCCGACCCAATACATACTTGAAATACATAGAAAACACGCAGACCACGATAAAAAGATATGTTTCACGCACACAAATTCTTGCCTTCTGCGGGAATCGAACGCATGAGCCTAATATACCAATGTCTCAGTCTTCAATCATCCGAAGAAACCCCTAAACCTTCCTTTAAACAATTATCTGAAGCTTACTGTGGTAGCTCACGAACACAATTTAGCCGACTAAAGCGGCATTTAGATAAGTTCTTAGAAAATCCCTCCGAAATTGGAAAATGTCTGTCAATATTTGAAATATATATGAAGTTTTGTCATTTGTAAGAGAGAGAGAGACGAAGAAGAAAGACAATGTTTGGCTTTTAATTTTCTTCTTAACAACATCGAGAGGTATACAAGCATACGGTCCATCTGATGTTCGCGCGTTGCCACCAG
This sequence comes from Pyralis farinalis, assembly GCA_947507595.1. Classification (NCBI taxonomy): domain Eukaryota; kingdom Metazoa; phylum Arthropoda; class Insecta; order Lepidoptera; family Pyralidae; genus Pyralis; species Pyralis farinalis. The sequence continues at coordinate 33,963,211 of OX382268.1, read as the reverse complement.
CAACTCCTTGGTATTTTACTGGTGCATGTTTGGTAATTGGATGGGGATTTCAGTGAGATGGAGGTGCTACCAAGACAAACAGACATGTTCACGCACATATATGTTTGTTCTGTGTGAATCGAACCCACAACTAGGTCCCAGTGAGCTTGGCAAAATTTAAACAAATTTAATTTTTTCGTTCGACAAGAAGGGATGTTGCACTGATAATTGTGGGTGGTTTGAACAAAACCACATCATATTATGTTCAATCCTCTTCTGTATGTTCCTGTTCCCAACTCCTACAACGACACCAAATATTTTAGTCTGTGTAGTGTGCAGCATGTCTATGGAACTAGCTTCCAATTGATGTAAACATGGCACAAACGATTCATTCGTTCTAATCCAGTGTTAAGAAACACATGATTTAGTGCTTCTGTTTCTTGACTTGAGAATATTTTCTAATATATTAATTTTATTGTGTGTGTTATTCTTAGCCTAGTCCCGTTTCCTAATCCATTAGGATTGGTGGGGTCCGCTACGTAAGCCTAATTTGGCGAAGATACTAATTATCACATGGAGCGACTGTCGTCGGACATTCCCGACCCAGAGCGAAGACCAGGTTACTCTTAGGTAAGGTCACACGTCTTTCAAAATATAATTTCTTGGACATGCGGGTTTCCTAACGATGTTTTCTATCACCGCCAAGCAAGTGATATGTACAAATATGTATATAAATCCGAAAACATGAATTTGTTGACCACTAGGTCGGTTATTGGCTAATTCACGGACCAAATTTTTTTTATACCACTAAGGCGGCAAACAAACATACGGCTTGCCTGATGGTAAACAGACACCATAGTGTACGGGTATTTGCACCAAGGGTGACACTCATGCGTTTCCGTAAAACGTCACTTAAAATTTTTCACTTTAAAATACCCTCCCTAACAAAAATATTGGTCGATAAAATATTGAGGCGCTAAAACACTACATTTTGGTGAGCGGGGCCTTCATGCGACTTCAAGTTTGTTATTGTACAATAAAGTTTTCTACCACAGCAGTATATTGAGTGAATGAAACTGATGTTCCTCTCGGGAGCAAAACACTCCGTTCATTCACATTCACGAAGCGTGAATCCATTATGCTAACTGCATTCGAGACATGCAAACTCACGATGGTCGGCTTCTCTGACTTAATCGTTCAGGTTACTGCTAAATTTGACCTTTATGGTAAATCTGGAGAGTGTACTGACTCCTAGGGGACGTATTCGAAAGATGAAACTCCATTACAATTGCGAAGTCCTATTAAAAAAATCTAAATATTAAATAGATTCAAGCGTTATTTTGCGAACGTCAAATTTACATGCAATTTGATCTAACCTGCTTTGTTTGCTTCCGCCACCAATTAGTTCATGCGGCCTAGCGCCGGCCGGCACCCAACCACTACCGTTAGTAGATGTAACATGCCGACGTTGCCATGGCTGCTCCGGTAGTCTCTGCCTCGGCTGCTGCGGTCGTCCGCCATCTGGAACAGAAACCTCATGTCCCCACCACCGTCGCTGCCACGACTGGACTGGTCGTCGGTGTGACACGTGTTTCGCCTCTCCATGAGGCATCCTTAGGCGCTGTAGACGTTAATCGTTAGAATAACATGCTACAAGTGATAAATCCATCGCATCGCAATGCCGTCCCTTATATTGAATTTAGGGTGGGGGTGGATGGTGTGAGTGAAAAGATATTTAATAGAGGGGAATTACTTAGGTCAGTCTGCTTGTTCATGAGAGTAATTTTGGATATTTTTGTGTTTAATAATTTGTAATTGTTTCCTAATATTTAGTTTTAAACCTTTGTCTATGGTGTGTAAAATTTGATATATATTAGTGGGGGATAAATTATGTCCTTTGTCTATGAGATGTTCGGCGAAGTGCGACTTTTCTTGGCGATTGTTTTTATACGCCGATACGTGTTCGTGAAATCGTGTTTGAAAATTACGACCAGTTTGACCGATATAAACGTGTTCACATTCATCGCAGAACAGTTTATATACGCCGGATTTTTTATTAGGCGGGATTTTATATTTAGTGTTACAAAGTGATTTCGAGTTAGTTATGAAATTCTAAATATGTGAACTATTTTGTCAGTTATTTTTCCCAGGTATGATAAACTCGCAGTGTATTTATTTGTCGAAATATTTAACGATACTACTCGTCTTTTTACGCAATAATTTATCGATGGACAATTTTAAAAGAGACCTATATTGGCAAGTTTCTTTCGGCATTTCTTCTTAGCCAATGGTCATTTCCGAAATGCTAGTAGATAAAAAAAAAGAAATAAAAGTAAAAAGAGAATAAGATACAATAAGATTATATTTCAAAAACTGTAAGACGTGTCTAAGTGCCCGCGAGGGCCCAATGGCAGAATTTTTATCTTTATCTTTATGGTTTATTACGGTATTACGCAATACGACACGACTCGACACAGCAACTCCTTAGGAGCTTACTGGTAACACTCACTTACAAGAACACAACAAACTTACAGGTACTTGTTATTTGGCTCCGGTTTTCTATGAGATGGAGATACTTCCACGGGCGGGATGTTTTATTGCGCCATAGCTTAACAACACCCAGTCTAAAGCAAACAATCATGTTCCTGAACACACATATTTGTGCTGTATGAATCGAACCCACGAGCGTAGTCAAGAACTAACCACTGCGCCACTACAACACACAAACTCATAATCTTGAAGCATCGATTGACAAAATGGGCAATCGACAACAGCAAGAACCTACAAATTATATCTACGAGCTGCATATGAAATTAGAGGGAAACGCTTAATTCCCTCCATTCCGTGACCATTTCGTGCAAGAACACCCATCCACGAGGATTTACCATTTAACTATGCAAATCGGTTTCCAATAATGTTTTGTCTCCAGCGTCTGCTGGAGGAGTTGGCGATGATTCCTTTATTAAAATTAATAGTGTGTCCCGGGTGGTGCGACTTGTCTAGACTGGGGTAAGCTCTGCATTTAAATTATGATTCATTAGAGAAGCAACTTCTTCAAATTTATGGAGTAGTGATAGTCTGGTGGATAAAGAACCGGCCTAGTGACCAACAGGTCGCCGGTTCGAATCCTGGCGTGTACCACTAATATTCGTGTTTTTGATTTATGTATATATTTGTAATTATCACTGGCTCAGTCGTGAAAGACGCGACTTTGACACTAACGCTCGTGGGTTCGATTCCCACACAAGACAAACATTTGTGTACATGAACATGTCTGTTTGTCTTGGTCTGGATGTTTTAAGAGAGGTAGGGCGCATCAAAGCAGCCCGTCTGGAGAAGTACCTCCACCTCACAGAAAACCGCAGCCAAATAACAACTCCCTAGAGGGTTGTTGTGTTCCTGCGTGTGAGTGAGATCACCAGAAAGCATTTAAGGAGTTGCTGTGTAAGCAGCAGAGGAGGCATCGCGCGAGTGATATATGTTACAAGCGTTAATAGGCTACGGTAACTGCTTTATATCAGGTGGACAGTATTCTTGTATGCCTCCCGACGTTGTATAAAAAGAAACGGGTTGCACTCCGGGAGTGCCGGCAGAAGTGAAAACTTGAACATGCGGACCAAACAGCGATGTTGATAAACTACGTTGAACGAAACGCGTAAGCGCCAAGAATTTCAAGGCGCTTACGTTTTGGTCGCGAGAAAATAATGCCCTATGAACGATCTAGCGCTTCATGTTTTAATTGTTTAATTAGAGGTAACTAATGTTTTAGCGCTGCAGCGAACTTAAGTTCTAATTCTCACCAAAATCTTACGGTCAGGGTCACGTGTCCTGACGCGAGTTTAACATTTTTTACTCATCCCAAAAAGTGCACAAAGCCGTTATAGAAGTTTTCACTTCAAAAAATTCGAAAAAGCGTAACCTAACGTAAGAATGATCTGATTTGCCCTCTGAGTTGCGGAGGTCTGACGTCTGTCGCTCCATGTAAAAATCGGTATCTACGCCAAATCTTTAGGTAGCGGAGCCCGCCAATCGTAATGGATTAGGAAACGAGATAACATTAAGAAGAAGAACAAGGCAACTTGGAAGGAGTGGACAACTCCCTGGAGGGTTGTTGTATTCCTGGGTGTGAACGAGATCACCAGTAAACTCCTAAAGAGTTACTGTGTTCAGCAGAGGTGACATCGCTTACATCAGGTGGACTGTATGCTTGTATGCCGTTGTATAAAAAAAAATCTACGAGTTCTGTAGGCAGATTCTACTAAAAAAAACTGCAACTGCACTGCAGCGCGGCGTGTGTCAAAATGCGTACATTTTGACGTTTCGTTAAACGTCGCCGCTGTCAGATTGCTTTTTTAGTAGAATCGGCCTACTGTATCTTGTCTATATACTTTATATTTACGTGAAAATTGATAATCTTCGCAACATATTTGACACTTGTCAGTTTGAAACTTCACTTATACAAATTAATTAAAATAATTTTGGGAAAAATATCTAATGGACGTGAGTAAGGAGTTAGAAAAACTAACTGCGTACCGAGGAATGTAATGAATGTAGCATCATTATTTATCGTCAAGTTGGAAGAGAATCATCATATTATTTACTTGATTCTTTTGATATCTTTTTTGATGTTCGTCTCGTTGGATTGGAGAGAAAGAAGAGTTAATTTGAAGTCCGAAGTGCAACCTGTAAGGCCTGTAAATAAGAGCATGTCGGAACACAATAGGGAGGGCATGTTCCGGTGTAAACTTGGTCTAAAAAGGTTTCGGAGTGAAATAACAATAAACCAGATATGAGTATAGATTTTTGAAGTCACAGATATTAATCCCGGTTATTTAATAGGACTGAGCAGTGGACACTACTAGAGGCACTTTTGAGCAGAATGAAGTAACTACATTACTTCATTCTGCTCAAAAGTGCAAGCGCGCGCCGTGACCCGCTCCGCGAGCAATTAATGTAACATGAGCAGGTCTCATCAGGTATTGGGACTATTAAGAATATGTGGGAAATAAACCAGTTATGAATATAAATGTTTTATTTTTGAAAGATGATGATCAAGTGGACAGCATATTGCTTCCAGCTCATTCAGCATTACACAGGCTTTAAGAATAGAACAGAAAAGTGTAGCATAAAGCATGTGCCGCGGTACATTAGTGTACCGTAAACATTGGACGGTGTACATTTTCTTTTTGTTTTTTATACAACTTCGAGAGGCATACAAGCATATGGCCCACCTGATGTAAACTGGGTACCGTAGACTATGCATTACAATACATTAAGTATAAAGAGTGCGATGCCACCTGCTGCTGCGAACACAGCGGTTTTTTTCGGTGTCCCGCATTCTCCAAACAGAGGTATGATTTGGAGCAGGAGTTGGGATTGCGGGTCACCGAAACAACGGTCTCCGAAATAGTGGTGGGGAAACGTAGAACAAAATTTTTAAAATACTGCGTCAGTCTAGCCACGGCTACTATAGATCGTAACAAGCAGAACAGCTCCGCCTAGGACTAATGCTGTATACCTCGGCTATATTTTGTATAGCCGATGGGATCGCGGTGGCTAGGTGGAGCTGTGAAGCTCGCTGTCGCCCGTGTCTGGACTGATGCAGTATAGGGAGGGCAACTGGAAATATTAGTTATGATAGCTTCACCGGCGTTCTAAAATGGGCCAAAAAGTATTTATGTATTAAAAGTATTTATGAAAATAAAACTGTAAGATGATGAATGGAAGTTGAATCGCGGAATGAAAGAGAGTGTGATGTATGAATGTGTTTCTTTACGTGTAATAATTTTCTTTTTGTTGTAATAAAACACGATAATGTTATAAAAAGAGCCTTGCCCATGGCAGGGGTGCAAGAATAAAAAGGAGGAGCTTACTGGTGACCTCACTCACACACAGGAGCATAACAACCCCCAGGGAGTTTATAATTGGCTGTGGTTTCCTGTAAGGTGGAGGTACTATTCCGGACATGCTTTGATGCGGCTTACCTCTCTTAAAACACCCAGGCCAAGATAAGCAGACATTTCGTGCACTCAAATGTGTGTCTAGTGTGGGAATTGAACCCACGTGCGTTGGTGCCAAAGTAGCGTTACTCACGACTGCGCCATTGAGCTTGTTTTCGCAGAAATGTAGCAAGCACTAAGGGTTCCGTACCATTGTCTATAAAAACGGCAAAAAACACGTTTGTTGTATGGGAGCCCCCTTTAAATAAAAGCTTATTTCTGACGAGCTCGGTGGCGCAGTGGTGAAACGCGTTGTAACGCTACTTTGACACCAACGCTCGTGGGTTCAATTCCCACACAGTACAAACATTTGTGTGCATGAACATGTCTGTTTGTCTTGGTCTGGGTATTTTCTATGTATAATAAGTATGTATTTACAAAAAAAAAAAAATGTATTTACGTATGTTTATCAGTTGTCTAGTGCCCATAACACAAGCTTCGCTTACTTTGGGGCTAGATGTCGCTGTGTAATTTGTCCGAAAATATTTATTATTTATTTATTATTAAATATTTGTTTTATTTTAATTTAATTTTTTATTCTTAAAGTAAATATATAACTAAATATCCAGCAAAAATGAGCAAAAAAATCACGTTTGTTGTATGGGAGCCCCCTTAAATATTTATTTTATTCTATTTTTTAGTATTTGTTGTTATAGCTGCAACAGAAATACATCATCTGTGAAAATTTCAACTGTCTAACTATCACGGTTTATGAGATACAGCCTGGTGACAGACGGACGGACGGACAGCGGAGCCTCAGTAATAGGGTTCCGTTTTACCCTTTGGGTACGGAACCCTAACCCTAGGTCTGGTTTTCCCTCAGGAGTTGTTGCGGAGGCGGGACGGCAGTCGCTCCATGTAAAAGTCACAAAAACCTTTAAACTTATTATATTATTAAGATATTGGTTGTTCGATTCAAAAGCCAAAATTGTCATTTGTGAAGTTTTTGTCTGTCTGTTTACGCAAAAACTACTGAAAGGATTTTGATGAAATCTTACAATGCGATAGATTACCTCACGGGTCAACATCTGAGAGTATTAATCTGCAGTTATTTAGAATTCCTGCAAGAAACTTGACTTTGCGTGATTAAAATTAAAACGTACGAGTATCAACCTCGATACCTCATTTTATTCCCATCAGAGGATCCCATTGACGGATGGGATCCCGCTGCTGCCCGGGGTCTTGTGCCTTGTGCCGCCGCCAAAGAGCCGTATCTCTTTAATAAGAACTGATACGCCAAAAAAATTTAAGAAAAAGCTTTGGTCTAATTGTTTATAAGATGTTCATTTGGCCACAGTTTGCCAGTCATCTCTATATACTGTAAGCGATCATCGGCTACGGTAATCTATTCACATCAGGCGGGTTGTATCCTGGTTTCCTACATGCTAAAAACAGAAATATGATGATTTAATCAGATTAACAGTTGTGTTGCTCATCTCCTCGCAGTCAATTTGAAATACTAACTTGAAAATTTCTACATCTTTATATATTTGCATACAGCAATAAACAGTACCATTATGTACCAAGAAATGCATCTATCAAACCATACAGATTCCTATACCCATACAAGTGCCATAACGGGGTAATGACAATCCTCCATTAAGGCAATCGTGCACGTCTGTCTACCCCATTCAGACGAACATTAGCTTAAGTACCACATATGTTATTTGTTCCCCCATTTTAGGGCAGAGGTTGTCGTTTAAGTGATTAACAGTGTCTTCAATGATAGTCTTTGAACTCTTAATGATTATACACGGTTGTGTCTTTATTTGAATGAGTAAATTAATTCTTCAAATGTGTAACAAGATATTAAATTTAGGCTAAAATCATAAAGCAACTACCCTGCTTAATATAATAATGCTGCTGAAAGTTGACCATTTAAAGTAAAGTAAAATGATATTTCAAAACGTAATAAAAACATTAAGAAGATATAAATAAATAATTAATGAATAATACTTATTTTGTTTATTTGTTACGCAAAAAATATGGACATATAAAGTTTAAGCCCTTTCTTGCATGTTGTTTATCCACAAATTGCCAAACAATCCGAGGATAGTCCAAAATCTCTACAGTTACGTGTGTAATAATGGAATCCAAGAATTCTATTAGATAAAGTTCAACATCCGAAATCCTTAAGACGCAGAATTCCAACCGAACATTGTTCTTACCAAGTTTCACTGCGGAACATAATCTTAGTTTGTTGGCACTGGTCCACAGTGGCGCAATAAAGTAGGATATCACGAATTCTATTCATTTCGCTTGATAACTGCATGGTTCGCTTCCATTGTACAACAAACCGTATCTTGTTCCTTACATGTTGATTATGGTTTTCTTGGCCTTGAGAGGGCATATTGTTGGGAGTTTGAGAATATGCTGTGACGCCTTAGTTTTAACTGAATTCGAAATAAGGGAGGTGCTTTTGTTTGTCACGTAAGTTATTTGTATATAATATGTTCATGGATTATATACCAAGCACCGGGCAATATCTGAATATCAGTATATTACTAACAAGCTGCACCCCGCGACTTTATCCGCGCGTATGCCCGCAATGCCGTAGGAAGCTTTTTCTTTTTCCTCGGCTTGTAAGAGTCGTATAATGATGTTCAATAGCCTCATAACCTTCCTTACGAACCGGTCTATCAAAAATAAAAATATTTACGAAAAGTCTCTACTTTTTTATTAATAATCTTGTTTCGCGCGTGAAACTGAACAATCGTCGAGATAACTGAAGTCAGTTTTATATTAAATGTTTTCATATTAACTGTCATGAAAAAGGATAATTGAGTTGTCTATGATTTATGTCGACGTTATAGTCGACATGTACTATTGACCTTAAACGATTTTGAACATTCCGGATTTGTTGTTGTGTTCGGGTGACGAATTGTCACCTTCAGAGCCAAAGTTAACCTCACCTGTACATGGTGCTACCTGCCATTAGAAGACACTGCCATCTTGTTTCTAAGGCGAAGAGAAGTAGAACATAGCGATGGTTAATAATCAGCGCAACTGAGGACGTAGCAGCAAAATAACAACTCTCTGTAGTGTTGTTGTATTCCTGCGAGTGAGGTTACAGAATACTTGTTATAAGTGTTCATAGACTTAGATCTTCTTCTTATTCGTAGAGTTATCCCGTTTCCTAGTCCATTAGAATCGGCGGGGTCCGCTACCTGAACCTTAGCATTTAGCAAAAATACTTATTTTTACATGGAACGGCTGCCGTCAGAACCACCACAGCCCACAGGGAAAACCAGACCTTTCATACGTAAGGACACGTCTTCCGAAATATTATTTCTTGGATGTGCGAGTTTCCTCACAATGTTTTCCTTCACCGCCGAGCAAGTGATAATTACAAATATGTACATAAATCAGAAAACATGAATTTAGTGGTGTATGCCATATCCACTGGGCTACCACTGCTTAGTTGGCCATTTTATATCAGATTGCTGTGCTATTTGAGAAAAATATTTTATCATCAAACAAAATCAGCAATGGATTTCATTAAAAAACCAAACGCTTATCACGCGACTGTGCAGAGCCTGATGGGATTTCCCCCATTTTTCATGCAAATCCAATCAATCACGCGGTATACTGTCATTCAACAGATTGCCTTTGCCTTTGGTGTTTGCACAATTTGTTGTTTTGATTAATATATTCAGATTTGAGGGTCGCTCCTGATGGAGTCAGTTAATTTTTGTGGTGTTATAAATACGTTGATGCTTTCCTATGCATGAAAGATAAGGTCAGCTGAATCCGTGGCGGCAGGAATGTGTATATCGAAATCACGGGTGTACATACATACATATACATATATATACACACATATATAGACGAGCTCGGTTCAATTCCCACACAGAACAAACATTTGTGTGCATGAACTGTCTGTTTGTCTTGATCTAGATGTTTCTAAGAGAGGTAGGGTGCATCAAAGCAGCCGTCTGTGGAAGTACCTCTACGCTATAGAAAAACCGCAGTAAAATAACAACTTCACATAGGGTTATTGTGTTCCTGCAAGTAAGTGAGGAGAAGCAGAGGAGGCATCGCGCGAGTGACTCTTAATGTATTGCAAGAGTTCATAGGCTACGGTAACCGCTTTACTTCAGTTGGGCCGTATGCTTTCTGACGTTGTATAAAAGAAACATATATACATACATGTCATCACGCCTGTCTCCCGTTGCGGTAGACAGAGACTATGAAATGCCAGGTGCAACGATCCAATAATACCTCTCTCGCCTCTTCCACACTCATCAACCTCTTCTCGCATGCATTTCAGTTTCGGGTGCTTTTGATTTGGCCCTTTTTCAGCACATCAGCTATTTGCTTCATATGTGTGCGCCTAGGGCGGCCCCTGCCGAAGTCTTCATTCACTCTGAGCCGATATGCTTCTTTCGTAACTCTTTTGTCATCCATTCTTTCTATATGTCCAAGCCATCTCAGCATACCCTTTTCTATTTTTGTCATTACATCATCTTTCACTCCACATTGTTCTCGTATCGTACTATTTTTAGGGTTCCATATCTAAAACGGAAAGACGGAACTCTTACAGAATCATTTTGTTGTCCGTCTGTCTGTCTGTCAAACCCTTTTTCTCAGGAACGGGTGCAGCTATAAAGCTGAAATTAATATCAACTACTCAGCTGTGTAATCCCTTTGAGCAGACACAGAACTTCTAAGTCAACGCAATCATAAAATACGGCTGTTTATGCCTCGCTTATACGCATATTTTGACACTCGCAAGGGAATCAAAACATATAGGGAACTTCCCGTTGACCTAGAATCATGAAATTTGGTAAGAAGCAATGTCATGTAGCACAAGTAAAGGAAAAAATCCGAAAACCGTAAATTTCCGTAAAAAAAAAAGTTGTTACTGACAATATTTTTTACGGGACCCTCGAGCGCGAGTCGGACTCGCACTTGACGGCTTCTTTATTGGCAGGTGACCTACGACAAAATACTCGTTTTACAATTGCACCGCTTGCGACGACCGAGAATTCATCCTCATACACTGGAACTACAATGGTCGCGTACTGGGCGGTTCCGAAGAAGTTTCTACCGAGAACTCTTTAAGTTGCAAACCGCCAGCCGTTGTTTTTGCCCTAGGGACTATAGCATGAGATTCTTCGCGAAGACGTTTTTTATAGGATCGGCAACGCACAAGTTAGATCCCAGGTGTTGGTGGTGCGACTGTCCATAGGCTACGGTAACTGCTTACCATCAGACAGGCCGTGTGTTTGTTGATAGTGCAGCTTACGTATGTATATCGCGCCAGGTCCTTTACGGGATATGCAGAGAGAACCGAGCGCCATAAGACGCGTTCCTTTCTCGCTCGCTTCTTTAACATTCATTGCTCTTTTCATGTCCGCTCAGCGGTTCCTAGGACGTCTGACATCACCTGATAAAACCCTACCAATTAGGTCATGGTAGGTGAGTCTTGGTCTTCCTCTGCTCCTACATCTATCCTCTTTTGCAGATTATATTATTATATTAGTAATATATAAAAAAATGAAATCTGCAGAAATTATAAGTCAATCGTCCTGTTTCTTGAATGGAGTGTATAGCTTTAGACGAGCTCGGTGGCGTAGAGCTCAGTGGCGCAAACGCGTTGTTACGTTACTTTGACACCAACGCTCCACACGGGACAAACTTTTGTGTGCATGAAGTGGTCTCTAGGGTGAGGATGCTACGAAGGAGTATTGATTGCGTCTTGCCATTGCTGCTGATGGCGGATCCGCTAGAGGTTCCTGGTAATTTCACTGGTTTGTATATAAAGATAAGATAAAAGATAAGATAAAGATAAGATATGTATGTATGTATGTATATCTTCACGCCAAGTCCCTTGCGGGGTAGGCAGGGAGAACCGAGCGCCATAAGACGCGGTTCTCGCATACTTCACTCGCTTCTGTGACATTCATAGCTCTTTTCATGCACGCTCGCCGGTTCCTGGGGCTCCTGACATCACCTTCTGATAAAACACGACCAATTTGGTCATGGTAGGTTAGTCTAATAATAATCTAGTTAGATAAGATAAAAATTCTTTATTTGCCATTGGGCCCTCGCGGGCACTTAGACACGTCTTACATTTTTTTTAAAATATAATCTTATTGTAACTTGTTTAATTCTCTTATTTTACTTTTTTCCTTTTTTTTAATCTACTAGCATTTCGGAAGTGACCATTGGCGAAGAAGAAATGCCGAAAGAAACTTGCCAATATAGGTCTCTTTTAAAATTGTCAATTAGATATTACAAAATAAAATTACATAAGCATATTGGTACAATAATGATATCAAATCGTAAAATTTACTATTATTAAGGACAGATAGTCTGTGCTTAATTATTTCCAGACATCTTTGTCAGTTAAATATTCATCAATTCTATAATAAGCCCTTCTACAGAGAGTATTTTTAATGTGCTTTTTGAATACATTGTCAGGAAAGGACAGAACTGTTTCAGGCAATTTATTATAAAATCGAATACAATTTACAAGAAAAGATCTACCAGTCCTAGCAAGCCGATGTACCGGCATACACAAATTATTTCTACTCGTACTTCTAAGTTTTTCACTGAAGTTTGAAAACGACTTTAAATTTTTACGGGCATACATGTTTTCATAAATATATTGAGAAGTAACAGTGAGGATATTTATTTCTTTGATCAGTTCCCTGAGGGAATCTCTGGAGCCCATGTTATAAATATAGCGAATGGTTCTTTTTTGTAAGATAAAAATTGTCTCAATGTCAGCCGCCGTTCCCCACAACAGTATACCATACGACATATGTACAGAATCCTCCAGGATGCTTACCCAGGGAATCCAAAGAAGTACAGCCAGCGTGCAGCTGCGTGCAGCAGCAAGAGTGTGCCATATAATGCTTTTAAATACATACTTCTTATACTTCCTAGCGTTATCGCGTTTTCTAATCCATTAGGATTGGCGGGGTCCATTACCCTAAGCCTAAGGATTTGGCGAAGATTCTGATTTTTACCTGGAGAGACTGCCGGCCGACCTCCACAGTCTAAAGGGAAAATCACTTTCTTAGGTAAGATCACACGTCGTTCGTAATATATAGGTAATTTCTTGTACGTGCGGTGTTTTCCTACACTATCGAGCTAGTGATTATTACAAATATGTACATAAAACGGATACACGCCAGTATTCAAACCTGGCACCAGTTGATCAACAGGCCGGCTATTTATCCACTGTGCTATCACTGCACCTTAACGTATTTTATTTTATTTTTTTTATTAAGGTTCACCAACGTTCGTTTACATTGTTACTTATATTCTATATATTTTTTTATACTTAATCTAGTATAAATGTAACAAACAATTACTGGAGAACACGACAAGCAAATTTATGTTAACACAAAAAAAATAATTATACAAAAGGAAAAAAAAAACTCTGATAAATACCAGGCCACTCAGAAAGCATTGCGAAAAAAAACGTACTTTATATAGCATTTAACCCAAGTCTATCGTATATCGTTCTCTCTGAGGTATTGTGATATCTAGAAACTTTGTGTGGTTATGAAAACAGTAGAAATACTGAAATAACAGTGGAAATAATCCTGAAAGCAGTCGCCTGACGTCGTAAAAATGTTACTTATATTTTAGCCAACATTTTCACTAGCCTGTTTTGTTTCAAACGTGTAATAGCTTATAGTTTACAAGAGAATTGAATTTTACGGCCGGCAGACTACCCTCGGTGATATACGTGTGCCACCTGCACAGCGCCATCTGTTGGCTAGTAATTAATTCTGTTATGGTGCGCTTTTGGCGAATGGCCAAGTCGATATCGATAATTTTTATTAAATTAAATAGTGTAAAAACACAGCCGCTCTTAGGGTTAGTGATGTAATGAATATTTAATTAAGTTACTGGGTACGTAAGTAACATTTTATGTCAATTTTCTCATGAACTACTGAAGCCGATTAGTGCAGGGTGACTTGACGTATACCCTATATATTCTAATAGAGGTAGGGCGCATCAAAGCAGCGAGGTTACCAGTAAGCTCCTATGGAGTTGCTGTGTTAGCAGCAGAGGTGGCATCGTGCGATACTGTATTGCAAGCGTTTATAGGCTACAGTAACTGCTTTACTGCTTTTCAGGTGGGCTTGTATATATTGTATATACATGCTTGTATGCCTTCCGACGATGTATACAAAAAACCGTTATCAGATTTTCAACTTAATCAGACCATGGTAATTGAAAGAATAATTATGAAATTTTCAGACCGTTTGAAACGAGAACTTTTTGCAATTTTCCAATAGAAAAAATGCTACTCTTAGTCATTTAATTAAATTGTACAACTTAAAAGTTCATTTAGTTTTAGATGCGAATTTTCTAAATGTATACTAAAAGAATAAATAATAAACAAAATATATATTTCATGACAAATTGCCAACTTGCCCCAAATTATGCGATGCTTATGCTATGGGTACTAGACAACTGATAAACATACGTAAATACATTTGTTTTGTCATAGAAAAGTTGATCTGGGTCAAGATAAACAGACTTGTTCATATTGTTCATGCACACAAATGTTTGTCTTGAGTTGGAGTCGAACCCATACCCCCTGGGGGTTAAAGTAGTCATTGCTAGCCACTAGACCACCGGGCTCCTCAAATAAGAGTATAACTACTGATCGAATTTATGCTCTTTCGTGAAAAGAGCGGGAAAAAAGTATATCTCACGGTTTTTTGAAATAAAGTCTCATATGTTATTCATTTCTCATACTTTACTTTATTTCTTTTTTATCCACTACCCTTTCGAAAAGGACCATTTGCGAAGAAGCAATGTCGAAAGAAACTAGCCAATATACGTCTTTTACCAATCGTCAATTACTACAAAAAAATTATGCCAGCATATCGGTGCATTAAAAACACCCAAATAAGATAAAAATACATGTTCATGCATACAAATATTTGACCTGTGTGGGAATGCAACCCACGAGCTAACCACTGCGCTACCGGACTCGTCAAGAATGAAAAGTAACATAGTAAGCTGAGATAAATTATTTTGATATATCTTTGTATAATTCAGTACTTATTACAGCATAGGGGTCCTAATCCTCCTGGGAGTTATTACTTCGCCATGGCATACTTTGTTGAGTAGCAGGATGCATCATATACAGGTTAGCTTTGACTGTATAGATGATTGTAAGCATTCAAATCAATGCTGATAGGAAATTCTACTTAGCTAATTCAATTTTTTTTACATCATCAAAAGCATTCCTAATTACGACATACAGAATAGTAATCCCGCACAACGCACAGACAGACAAACGGATTACACGGCGGGGCATCAAAGGGAGGCATCCATTTGCCAAATTTGTTTTTCCATTACTCAAATTGGGTTCGTGCCGGCGGCGTAAGTGGGTGCGATGATACCGCGCCGCGGCGCACTCTTTTTCACATGTTTATTTATAGTGTATAGTTGAGGAGACTTGTAGTCTCGTAAGACTGCCCCCGCCCTCCCCCTCCTCACGTCTAAAGATGTACAAAGTTACTGCAATAACATCTGTAAAGTCATATTTTTGGTGCATACCTCATATATATTTAGTGCGAATGGAGCGCTGCGAAAACTTCTTAATAGCAAAATCTGGAGCCAGAAAGCTCGTCTCGCTGTAGACAAAACGGTGCTGATTATTAGAATCTACGAGTATCTTATTGGTAGCGAAAGCTGAGTAAGAGCAGAGCCTGAAAATAGAATAAATGCGTTTGAAATGTGATAAGCCCACTAGACAAAGAACCTCTCAGGGTCGGCAACGCAAGAGTGACACCCCTGGTGTTGCAAATGTCCATAGGCTACGGTAACCGCTTACCATCAGGCAGGCCGTATGCTTGTTTGCCACCTTAATGGTATAAAGAAAAAAACAAAGAACCGGCCTAGTGACCAACAGGGCCCCGGCTCGAATCCTGACATGTACCACTAAATTCGTGTTGCAATTATCACTTCTTCGGCGGTGAAGAAAAACATCGTGAGGAAACCCGCGCGTCCAAGAAATTATTTTTCGAAAGACGTGTGACCTAACCTCAGAAAGGTCTGGTTTACCCTCTGGGTTGTGGAGGCGTGACTGATGGACTAAGAAACGGGATAATGCTTAGAAGAAGAAGAAGACTTGAGGAGACCTGTAGTCTCGTAAGCCTCTTCATGCCACCTAAATAAGTATAAAGTTACTGCAAGAACATGTGTAAAGTAATTTTTTGCTGTATATCTCACATATATTTAGTGCGAATGGAGCGTTGAGAAAACTTCTTAATAGTAATGTCTTAATCCAAAAAGCTCGTCTCGTTGTAGATAAAATGGTGCTGATTATTGGAATCTATCTTATGCTGAATCTCATGCGAAAGCTGAGTAAGTGCAGAGCCTGAAAATAGAATAAACTCTTAGGTTTTCGCGATTGTTACACATTGAAATTAAACAATTTTTTAACGGAAGTATCGCGTGTTTTATTTATTTTGTTGAACCTGACGTTTCGAACTCTTTGCAGCGTCCGTGGTCGCAGGAAGACTGTTACGTCAGGTTCAACAAAATAAATAAAACACGCGATACTTCCGTTAAAAATTGTTTAATTTCAATAGAATAAATTCGTTTGAAATGTGAGCGCTGCGCAAACTCTGTGGCTCGCGACGCCTGTTGACCACTTTAGTAATAATGACGTAAGAAAGAGAGAATCGGTGTTAAGTTAATAAAGAAGCATGCTCCGTTGATTCGGACATGTAGCCATATTGGCGGAGGAAAGAATAACGAAACAAACGTTCAACGCGAAAGTGGGGGTTGGTAGGAGCCGTGGAAGGCCGTGGCTCTCCTACCACGACCAAATTGGCCATTTTTTATCAGAAGGTGATATAAGAAGACCCACTAACGAGTGAGCATGCCTGAAAAGAGCTATGAATGTGTAAGAAGCGAGTAATATATATAATAACGGAACCATGTACCGCTTAGGTTCTCGCCTTACCCTGCTACTTGGCGTGAATATATACATTGTTACAATAAAATTCGCTTATTGGTTAAATGTGAAAGCGGCAGCGATCCGGAACCTATTTTTTTGTAACATTTATGTTTGTATGCAACCTGTCACACAAAAAGCGATCGCACTGCGCCGGATCGCTGCTGTTTTATCACTTTTCCCGCCCCTGTAGGTTTCGGCTTTAGCAGTTAGAAGAGCCGACACATACTAACACAAGATGTTTCAAAACCTGAAGAGATAAGACACAGAATATAACGACTTGGTTTTACTGAAAAAAAAAAATCGATTTCGTATTGCAACTTTGCAAATTTAAATTAAAATAGAAAACAATAATCTAGCCGCCTTACTGTACAGTGACAGCAAACATACATTAAATACGAGTATAAGCATGGCAATTACCATTCACTTTTTTAATTCGCAATTGTTAAGTTAGTTTTTTTTTTTTTTATATTGGTTCAGCATAATGGCTCCTCTTTGCCTGTTGGTAAGCGAAAAGAGGAGCCCAAATTGCAGCGACAACTGACAAAGGACTACAGTGTCCTGTCAGTTGACGCTACCATGCTGGCCCGCAAGGTGCTTCTTCACGCTTCGTTTGAAGGATCCCATGTTGCTTAATGTGCTCTCAACTGTACGTTATTGTCCAATTACTTTGCGTTGTTAGTGTGCTATCGTGCACCGATCGTATGTCTACAATTTATTATTTACGAGTC
The DNA here is from genome assembly GCA_947507595.1 of Pyralis farinalis. Classification (NCBI taxonomy): domain Eukaryota; kingdom Metazoa; phylum Arthropoda; class Insecta; order Lepidoptera; family Pyralidae; genus Pyralis; species Pyralis farinalis. The sequence continues at coordinate 33,945,560 of OX382268.1, read as the reverse complement.
GCGAACAACAACCATACACAAATGGAATCAATAAGACGTTGTCAGTTTCACACAGAGTACTGCCCAGTTATAGAGAGCTTCAATTCATTAAAATATTTTTTTTTTGTACTGTTACTTGTGATCCGTCTACCAAAGCGTACGGACGGAAGCGTGCGCCGTAATTTAAAATAGTGACAGAAAACAATTAAAATAGATAGAAAATACTTATTAAATTAAGAGTTAGGACGCATCAAAGCAGCCCGTCTGGGGAAGTACTGCCACCTCACAAAAAACCGCAGAAAAACAACTCTCTGGAGGGTTTTTGTATTCCTGCGAGTGGGCGAGGTCACTTGTGAGCTCCTAAGGGGTTGCTGTGTTAGTAGCAGAGGTTGCATCCCTCGAGTGATACTTAATGTGTTGCAAGCGTTCATGAGATACGGTAACCGCTTCTATCCAGAAATGCCAGAGAAAGTCGGCTGGGGGCAACACCGGTGTGGGTGACTCAGGGTTGTCGAACAGTGTGCTGCGCTGTCTCCGTAGTTACTCGCGGCGTTATGCCCTTTAACACTTCCACCCTTGGAGCATATCACCTGATAAGGCGATATGTTCTACCGACTCCTCTCTGGACGGCCAACGCAGCCAGGCAAAGGCAAGCCAGAGCTAAGAGTTCTGCGGGCCTTCTTGACTTTTCACTCAGACCGACGAAGACGCACCGGAGACGAAGGCCCTGAACGACTCTGTGGAGCACTCGGGCACCCATGGTGTCGTTACGCACCAAAAGCTCGCCACAAGCTTATCACAGAAGCGAGTGAAGTATGCAAAGACCGCGTCTTATGGCGCTCGGTTCTCTCTGCCTACCCCGCAAGGGACTTCGAGTGAAGATACATACATACACACATATACACAAGCTGATGATAATGCCATACAAACAAACATACCTATGGCTATCCATGTATAGAGTTTACCGAATGATATAGAGACTTACATCACAAACAGTTTTTGTGTACTGTGCCACCGAGCTCGTCAAAATCGTTAGATCCGCGGCCAAATCACAACTTCCTGGAGGGTTGTTGTGCTCCTGCAAGCAAGGAATTCTTAAACACCCAGACCAAAACAAACAGACATGTTCATGCGCACAAATGTTCGTCCTATATGGGAATCGAACCCGCGAGCTCTGGTATCAAAGGAACGTATAAACCACTATGTCACTGAGCTCGCTAAAATCGGTAGGTTGTAGAAAAGGAACAACTAACATGCCATAAGCTAATGCTGGATCTGACTAGATAACTACTTGATTATATATATATATATTACAGTGTAAGTATATCTATAGTTATAGGTTGAGTTCTATGTTTAGACATAATTCCAATGTGATTAAAGACATTGCCAAATAGTCTCAAGACTTAGATTACACAACCTTTACGTTGATAACGATTCGAAACATCGAAGCGTGGGTTATATTTCCCATTGTGTAATGGTTTACGGGCACTAGTAATTTAGTACACCTACCTTTAGTCCATTTTTGGCATTATTTATGGATAGGTCTAACCTCGCCTATGTTGTTTTGATTGCTGAGAGTTCTACCTAAATTTTACTTGTACCAACATATATATATTGAAAGTGTCTCGCGAAGATTCGGGGTTGTTATACAATGCTTCTTACATTATTTTAACGTTGCGTTTTGGCGTAGTGTTATGATCACTGTATGTTTAACATCCAACATTTGGCCGCGTTGTTTTGTGAGGAGTGTCATACCACTAAGTTACTTATATGGAGACTTTATTTTCAAATTATTTTAGATTTTATTTCGTAAATGGAAGGAGCCGCCTTCATTTCGTATATAAAAGTAACATAACGATATATTCTGTGATCGAAAGCAAAGTATACTTTATCATCAAGGAACATGATCAGGCCTGTTTGTATTCGTCATGGAGTTTTTAAGAGTTCCTTGAACAACAACTTTCCACGTAGTGGTTATTTGACTGCGGCTTTTGTGAGGTAGAGGCACTTCCTCGGTCGGGCTGCTTTGATGCGCCCTATTCTTAAAAACACTATTCTGATTTTGATATGGAGCAACTGCTGTCAGACCTCCACAACCCATAGGGAAAACCAGACCTTTTCTTAAGTCACTCATTTTTCGAAGTTTTCATATCCCATCCAGGCTTCCTCATGATGTTTTCCTTCATTGCCGTACAATTACAAAAATGTATATAAAACATTAATTTAGAGGTACATGCCCCGAAACGGATTCGAACCAGGGATCAGTAGGTTAAAAGACTAGTTCTTTATCCAATGGGCTGCCACTGCTCTCAACAAACAAACATGTCAATGCACATACATTTTGTCCTGTGTGGAAATTGAACCCACGTGTCTTGGTTTTAAAGTACTTATTGTTCCACCACCGGCTACAGGCACTACAGGCTTTACACATTGACCTTTATATCGTTCTCCCATAAAAGTTACAATCGAATTTCGAGTGTGAAATTCTTAGTGAAGTCTCTGTATCGAAAGTAATCTACTCATATTAATTGACTCTAGTTTTTGTATACATGTAACCAGTCTGTGTTTATGGGAGACGCGTGCGCATCTCGTCCAGTCAAGAATTATTAAGTGTTACTGAATATTCTGGAAGAGATAGTATATATATGTTTATTTAGAATTTGTGTATGATAAATCTGTTTTATTTTTTTAATAGTGTGTATGTGTTTTAGTGTATTATGATGTATAATAAATATAAAGGTGCTAGTTACACGTATAATAATAATAATAATGGAGTGTATTATACGGTAAGCCTTCATATTAAGATAACAAGTCTTTGATGGGTTGTTGAGTTGCTGTGAGTGTATATGGTGGCAACTCTACTTAACTATATTTAGTACACCATTCTTTTTATACATCGTCGAGAGGCATACAAGCATACGACCCAGCTGAAGTAAAACAGTTATTGTAGCCTATGAACTCATGCAATTCATTAAGTATCACTCGGATGTCACCTCTGCTGCTGACACAGCTACTCCTTAGGAGCGTACTGGTGATCGCACTCACACGCTGAAACACAACAACCCTCCAAGGAGTTGTTGTGGAGGTACTTTTCGTTAGACGCAGTACGCATATTTCTTTGAATTGTTACTTGTCACTTTTGATAATTGGTCGTGTTTTGTCAGAGGGTAAGGTCAGGAGCCCGAAAAACCGGCGTGAGTGCATGAAAAGAGCTATGTATCATAAAGAAGCGAGTGACCCACATCGCAAGGAACCGGCCGTGAAAATATTTATATATTTTTGACGAGCTCGGTGGCGCGGTGGTGAAACGCTCTGTTACGTTACTTTGACACCAACGCTCGTGGGTTCGATTCTCATCATTGGACATAAACATAGGATATTTGTGTGCATGAACATGTCTGTTTGTCTTGTCTTTAAGAGAGGTAGGGCGCATCAATGAAAAACGCAAAACCTATGGGGAAGTACCTACACCTCACTGAAAACCGCAGCCAAATAACAACTCTGTGGAAGATTGTTGTGTTACTCCCTGTTGTTGTATTCCTGCGTGGGAATGAGGTCCACCAGTGAGGCCCCTAAAGAGTTGCTGTGTCAACAACAGAGGAGGCATCACGCGAGTGATACTTAATATATCGGAAGTGTTCATAGGCTACGGTAACCGCTTTACTGCAGGTGGGCTTCCCGACGTTGTATAAAAAAAATATAGTATGATATCTGTATTTTACACGCTTGATTCGTTGCGGGGTAGGCAGAGTGCTTGTTAACTGTTTGGTACGGAATCACGGAAAAGATATACATTTTAATTTTCACTGCAACCGCGATAGCTGCTTACGGCATACAGCTCTTAAGTTGGAAATCCTTGCCAAAGTCATCCCAAAGAACTGGCATCATCAAAAAAGTCGTCACAGGGTTTTTTTACATCGGACACACAAATGGTGCATTGGTGTTGATATTTTCCGTATGCTACGGTAACTGCTTCTGTGGTATGGGGAAAAAGAGCCGCCGGATGGAGAGATTATAGTGATCAGCTAGGTTCACATGTAATGTAAGGAACATTGACTCTGACAGCCAACATTGCCGTTTAACCTGAATTGATGTCATTGTCGCACTAATCGTCTTGATTACACGACGCGGACTGCGGCAGCTTGCTCCGTCTACTGTCCTACAAGATATCATACAATTAACCTTTTAGGGTTCCATCTCGTACGTCAAGAGGTAAACAAGTGGCATTTTTGAAGTGAAAACTTCTTTAGCGGCGTTGTGCACTTTTTGGGATGAGTAAAAAATGTTAAACTCGCGTCAGGACACGTGACCCTGACCGTGAGATTTTGGTGAGAATTAAAACTTAAGTTCGCTGCAGCGCTAAAACATTAGTTACCTCTAATTAAACAATTAAAACATGAAACGATCTATTCATAGGGCATTATTTTCTCGCGACCAAAACGTTGTAAGCGCCATGAAATTATTGGCGTTTACGCGTTTCGTTCAACGTAGTTTATCAACATCGCTGTTTGGTCCGCATGTTCAAGTTTTCACTTCTGCCGGCACTCCCGGAGTGCAACCCGTTTATTTTATACTACGTCGGGAGGCGTACAAGCATACGGCCTACCTGATGTAAAGCGGGTACCGTACGTACGTATGTCGGTTACCTTAGTTCTACTATGGATATCCTCATTTCTGATTCTATCACGCAGAGAAACCCTGAGCATACCACTTTCCATAGCACGCTGAGCCACCTTAAGCTTTCTCATTCGGCCCGCAAGGAAGGGCCACGTCTCGGTTCCGTATGTGATCACTGACAACACCCACTGTTCGAAGACCTTGCTCTTTGAACAGTGGGTGTTGTCAGGCGTTGAGGTGTTGAGGTCATTGAGCACATCACTAAGGTCTTCTAGCGATTTTGCCATGAGAACTATACCGTTGGCATAGATAAGTACATATGTGTATACTTAAGTACAGTTGAAATAATGTGAGGTACGTAACTTCATAGCACAAGTACCGGGAATAATACCAAAAATTATAATTTTGGAGCCATATCACATATAAAATATAAAACACATATTTCCGCCGTAATTGGCACGTGTTAAAAACTTTGAAGGTAGTCCGGTTATTGCGGAATCTTGAAATTTTGCATCAAGGAAAAATTAAAGTAGTATTTTTTTATTCAACGGTACGGAACCACTTGCAAAGTTGACCGCCTCCTTCCATGTATTGGTTTACCTGTCTCGAGGTTCTTCGTGCTCGGAGGGCACGTTAAGCCGTCGGTCCCGGGTGTAGTCGATAGATAACTGTAGTTAAGCTAAGTCAGTGGCATTCGTGCGGCTTGAAAACACTGGCCTCCGCCAATCCGCAGTTGAGCAGCGTGGTGGAGCATGTTCTAAAGGAATACCCGTATCCCTGCAGGGCGATGAGTTAGAGTTGGTGTTATAGTATCTAGTAGTAGAAGCATTGCGCAGGTTTTTATCTATATATAACTTCACGGCAAATCCCTTACTGGGTAGGCAGAGGGAACCGTGTGCCATGTGACTCGGTCTTTACAGACCTCACTCAGTTGTTTATGTAGAACAATATTATTTGTTAAAAAATATTGTCACAAAGGAGGCATCATCAAGTCTTAATGCTATTTTGTTCCATTTTTAGTTCAAGCTGTCCATGTTCCGGTGTCTTATCATGCTTTTGCCACCTGAAAACACAGAAAATATTTCTGTATTTTGTGTTTGTGCTACATCGTTACCTAAGTTACGGTACTAACCGCGAAATGACGTCACATTTGTTAAAGCCACCTGCACACCTGTGCACGTGCCATGTGATAAATGAATGTGTACCGCCCTTTATTCTGGCTGCACTCCCCATTTATATTTTTAAAACATTATAATATCTTGTGTTTTGGCTGGATCTAAGAAAATTTCTTCGTCTCTTGGTGTCAATATGCATGTCAGATCATAACTTATAGATCTGAGAATGCTAAAGATTCTCAGGAGACATCAAATTTCAGAATGTATTTGGTTATCGTAGCCTAAACGTCGGTAATACGTTAAGTATCACTCGCGCCACCTCTGCTGCTAACACAGCAAATCCTTAGGAGCTTACTGGTGATCTCATTCACACGCAGAAATATAATATCTTCTAGGGAGTTGTTATTTGGCTGCGGTTTTCTGTGAGATAATTCCCCTGTCGGTCTGCTTTGATGCTCCCTACCTCTCTTAAAACTCAGACTAAGAAATACAGATATGATCATGGACACAAATGTATGTTCTGTGTGGGAATCGAACCCACGAGCGTTGGTGTGAAAGTCGCGTTATTAACCGGGGCGACACCGAGCTCGTCAAAATGTTCCATCAATAGAGTATCTTTTGACAGAGACCGGTTCGCTACACAAGCGTAGGTACTCATCTAATGTAAAATTGTTACCGTTTCTTAGAAAACGCTTGCAATTCAGGAAGTATCGTTCACGCGTTTCCACGCCTGATGCTAACACAAACACTCCTCAAGAGCTTACTGAAAACTTCAGACGCCGCCATAATTCTCTAGGGAGTTGTTATTTGGTTGCGTTCTTTAATGTTCTGCGATCAATTAAAAATGTATCGTATTGAAAGAATTGTGCTGAAGAAACGGGTGCGATTTATTTCTTTCTGAGCATCCCTTTTGACCCTCTTTTGTCGCGAACAGGGGTCTGATTGATGGACTACTTTTGAAGCCCTACGTAGGTTTGGAATGACCCTGTCGACGTGTTGAGGGTATTTTAATAAAACTACAGTCAAGTGAGTACCGTCCTAAGGACTCCTTTTCACAATTAAAAAACATGTTATTTTTAGGGTTTCGTATCAAGCTGAAATTAATATCAAATACTCAGGTCTGCAATTCCTTCATGCAGTGAAAATATCGAACTTCTAAGTCGACGAACTGCCTCGTTTATGCGCATATTTTGACACTCGCAAGGAAATCCTATAGGGTACTTCCCGTTGACCTAGAATCTAAGATGTTTTTATAGTTATAGATGCGTCGTACACGCTCTAGAATGGCAATACGAAAGTAAGGTATGCCTCCCGATGTAGTATAAAAAAAATACTGCCGCTTCATATCTATCAGGTCGTAGCTTGCATGATACTCGACGCAGTATACAAATCTAAGAACGAGGAATTAAGATTGAACCGTATAACTCTCCAGTCAGCAAGCTGAATTGGATGCAAAATTCGGACCTTATGGGATGGTTAGTATTATAAAACCATATATCCAGCAGTTGAAGCTAATCAAGGAACCCGAGGATCTGGACCACTATGCTTAGACCCAAAGGCAGCCTCAGACGCACGACGAATAGAGATACTATATCATACAAAAATACTGGACCACGAATGGCAAGGCTCGTCATAAAATAACGAACGAAAGTAACGCAATGTCTCTTTTTTAAACATGTAGTTTTTTAGGGTTCCGTACCCAAGGGGTAAAACGGAACCCTATTACTGAGGTTCCGCTGTCCGTCCGTCCGTCCGTCTGTCACCAGGCTGTATCTCTTGAACCGTAATAGTTAGACAGTTGAAATTTTCACACATGATGTATTTCTGATGCCGCTATAACAACAAATACTAAAAAATAGAATAAAATAAATATTTAAGGGGGCTCCCATACAACAAACGTGAATTTTTTGCTCATTGTTGCTTGATATTGATAACGGCAACAGGTAGACGCTTGAAATATTCACAGAATATTTAGTTATATATTCACTTTAAGAATAAATAATTAAATTAAAATAAAACAAATATTTAAGGGGGGCTCCCATACAACAAACGTGATTTTTTTGCTGTTTTTATAGGTAATGGTACGGAACCCTTCGTGCGCGAGTCCGACTCGCACTTGGCCGATTTTTTATACCACTAAGGTGGCAAATAACAATACAGCCTGCCTGATGGTAAACAGTCCAGAGGTGTCACTCATGCGATGCCGACCCTCTAAAAACCTCTTCACGCCATTATTGAAGAACCCTATACTGTAGTCCCTAGGAAAAACCTCGGCTGGGAGTTCATCCCACAACTTGAGTGTTCTCGGAAGAAAACTTCTCTGGAACCGCACAGTACCTGACCATTGCGAGCTATTATTATCAGAGCAACTAAAAAGATTTTTTTATACAACGTCGGGATAATAAATAAATACAAGCATACGGCCCACGTGATATAAAGCAGTTACCGTAGCCTATTAACGCTTGTATAATATTAAGTATCACACGCGCGATCCCTCATCTGCTGCTTACATAGCAACTCCTTATGTACTTCCTGGTAACCTCACTCACACGCAGGAACACAACAACAACGGTTTATAGGGCTCCGTTGACTATTTAGGTATGGACTTAGCGTATGCACGCTAGCGTAGCGTATACTCTAGTACTATCGGCTAAGTTATTTTGTGTAAAAAAAACTTTTTTTCGGTATGTATATATGTATGTATATCTTCACGCCAGGTCTCTTACGGGGTAGGCAGAGAGAACCGAACGCCGTAAGACGCGGTCCTTGCATAAACCACAAAATAAGTAATTCTTTTATGGGGCAATGTATACGGTTCTATAACAAACTTCCCAGCAATATAAGAGAATTGTCAATAAACAAATTTAAAACTACTATTAAAGCCAAATTGTGTAGCAGGGCATATTATAAAGTATCTGACTATATTAATGATAAAAATGCCTGGGATTGAGTCGATCCAATTATAATGTAATTAATAAATTATGTAAATTTGTTTGGATACCAAAAGAGGGATGCCTAAGTTTTTTTGGCAATATTTTTATCAGTGCTCACCTAGTCATGAACTGCACGGTAGGGAAAAAAATTGTGACGATTCCAAACAAGTGTAGCCATTTTTACGGAATAAAAAGATTTTGACTTTGACATACTTCACTCGCTTCTGTGACATTCATAGCTCTTTTCATGCACGCTCGCAGGTTCCTGGGGCTCCTGACATCATCTTCTGATAAAACACGACCAATTTGGTCATGGTCGGTTAGTAGATAACTAGCAAGATCTTATCTAAATCCAAAATGTTATCCAAATCGTTAGAGTCGTTTCCTAGATATGCCCTATATTTACACAAGAATTGCTCATTTAATCAGATGTATGTTGTAAAATGATACCGTAAACAGCCCACAAACATTTAATTATTCAAACCATACGTACAATTTACGTCAAAGCCACTTACAAATTCCATCAATACTAAATCATAAACAACCGTTAATTTAAAATCGTGTGACGTACATCGACAACGGTGACCGTACTCGTCCCAAGTGAGGTATTCCATAGACAATGACGCGAGATTAACCCGCACGAATTAAACCGACCCGGTGAAACCTTAACGGATGAATGTTTGTGGTGTGAACAATAAGCTTAAGCGGGCAACACTGAGACATGTATACATGAACGAGATAGGCAACATTAATTTGACTGAGTGAGAGACACTACATATTATGAAACAAAGTCCCAAGCTTCGTCTGTCTGTCTGTTCGCAATAAACTCAAAAATTCCTGAACGGATTTTCATGCGGTTTTCACCAACAGACAGAGTGATTGTCGAGGACGGTCTAAGTGTATAAATTATAAAGGTTTTGTTTAAATTGTTTTTTTTTTAATATTACGTCGGGAGGCATACAAGCATACGGCCCACCTGATGTAAAGCGAGTACCGTAGCCTATTAACGATTGCGATATATTAAGTATCACTCGCGCGATGCCTCCTCTGCTGCTAACACTGCAACTCCTTAGGTTATACTGGTGTCCTCACTCACGCGCAGGAACACAACAACCCTCATGGGAGTTGTTATTTAGTTAGTTAGTTTTCTGTGAGGTGCAGCTTGCTGCTTTGATGCGTACCTCTCTTAAAATAGTGTACAAAAGATATATAAGTGTACAACAGTTCTATCCGTTGAAATCAGTAATCGAGTTGCATGGAATTTCCTATTTTCTTCTCACGTAGTTCCTTGTACGAATATTTTATATTGATCCAAGTATTTTTATGCATCAATTGTAGTGTTCGCCAAAAAATTGATAAGGGCTAGCGATGTAGATATTAGCATTACAGGAATCGTTAAGGCCGTTTTTGCGAGAGTCAATAGCAAACCCGCCAGTTCCTTGCACCATCCGCCAATAACTTCAACACACCCTCTTTCATCCATCATTAGCGGACAATGGCTAATCTAACGTAGGGGCACTTCATCACCACCCCAGAGATCGAGATGATAATTAACGTGCGAGATTACATCACGCCCGGACGATTCTGTACCTGTCGATGTAAGTGGATGTATGAATTTTATGGAGTAATTCTCTGGTCTAAAGGAGAGTCAGAAGCAGACATCTGTTTGCTCAATCGAGGGTATACGAATTTCTAGGGTGTAGCGATTGCCCAGTGGATAAAGAACCGCTCTAGTGACTTACAAGTCCTTGGTTCGAAGCCTGTACCACTAAATTTGTGTTTTCGCATTTATGTACATATTTGTGTTTATCACTTGCATGGCGGTAAAGGAAAACAACGTGAGGAAACCCGCATGTTCAAGAAGTTCTATTTCGTAAAACGTGCAATCTTACTTAAGAATGATCTGGTTTTCCTTCTGGGCTGTGGAGATCTGACGGCAATCGCTCCATGTAAAAATCATGGATTAGGAAACAGGATAAAGAAGAAGAGTGTAAACGAATTTTTGCAAGTAATTGCAATAAAAAATAAACTATAGATAGGCGAAATTAGCTCATTGCACGATAATTTAAAAGATACAAGGTATATGGTATACTTAAGTATGGTCTACCATAAACAACATGGAGTAATTATACTTCTCCCTGTTCTCCCCGTCTCTGCACACAGAGACGGGGAGAACAGTTAGTTAGTTTTGCCATTCTCGTTCACAAATTTGAGATTCTAACTTTTTCCTATTTCATTCGTTTTACATTTCTGAACTGAACGCAATATGAAATTAGAAAAAAATATTCATTTATACAGGTGACAGTCGTATTACTAGACTTGTTTCAGTAACAAAAACTTTGCTTTCTTTAACGCCAACGATCTCTTTAAAAACAGTTAACCGTCTTTAAACGGAATAAGTTTTCTTTGAAATCGGTTTAACGCTGTGCTAAGTGCACTTGTAACCGTTTAGTCGGCCATTTGTTTTTTAATCGAAGTTTAATGAAAACGGCTTTCAATTTATAGTATTTTGTTATGTGAAAATGTAGTGCAGTCGCAGAAGGGAAATTCTAAAGTATAATATTCAAAACTATAATACCTAAATAGAGGCATTGTAAGTGAGGTAGGATGCGTCAAAATAGAAGGACTTGATGCTATTGAGAAGTTACTGTGTAACAGTAATTCGATGTTTTATAAAAAAATGTAAGAGCAGTGATAGCCCAGTTGATAAGGAACCGGTTTATTGACCAACTGGTCGACGGTTCGAATCCTGACGGGGGCATATATCCACTAAATTCGTGTTTTCGATTTCATGTACATATTTATCACTTGCTCGGCGGTGAAGGAAAACATCGTGAGGAAACCCACACATTTAAGAAATTATATTTCGAAAGACGTGAGACCTAACTTAAGATAGGACTGGTTTTCTCATTGGTTGTGGAGGTCTGACGGCAGACGCTCCATGTAAAAATCCGTCTCTTCTCGCCAAATCCTTAGGCTTAGGTAGCCGACCCCGTCAATCTTAATGGATTAGGCAACGGGATAACGCGTAGAAGAAGTTGTACAAAAAATGAGAGAATCTATTCTATATTCTGTACATATTGACGAGCTCGGTGGCGCAGTGGTGAACGCGTTGTTACGCTACTTTGACACCAACGCTCGTGGGTTCGATTCCCACACAGTACAAACATTTGTGTGCATGAACATGTCTGTTTGTCTTGGTCTGGGTATTTTCTATGTATAATAAGTATGTATTTACAAAAAATAAAAATATTTACGTATGTTTATCAGTTGTCTAGTACCCATAACACAAGCTTCGCTTACTTTGGGGCTAGATGGCGCTGTGTAATTTGTCCGCAAATATTTATTTATTTATTATTATTTATATTGTATACATTTGTATATAGTGAGTAAGCGCAGTCGGCGGAACAGGAATAAGAAAATTTTAGAGTTTTTGCCTAGAAGGTCTATAAAAACAAAATATAGGTCAAATGCGAGTCAGACTTGCGCTTTGAGGGTTCCGTGTTCCGAACATTCTTTAGTTTCATAAGGAAAAAAAAACATTTTTTTTGAAGCATTGTTATCATTTTAAATCTGGTTATCAATGCTGTCAAGCAATCAAGAGACACAGACAAGACCAACTCTTGAAAATTATCAGATGGCACTGCTGACCACAATAGATAAGGCTTGACATTTTAATGATAAAACAAAGTGTATTGATAAAGTTTATAACTATTGATACTTAATTTATATAAATCTCTTGATTATTATAAGATGCATACGTAATGCTAATTGCTTTCTCTACAATTGAAACCGGAGGGAAACACGAATGCGGTTTATGAGACTGAGACCTAACTAAAACATTATAATAAATGTCCGTTAAATTTCATCACTCTTCAGTTGCAGCATGAAAATGTCGGTGAATTATTATATTAATTTTATTACAATAGAGGGCGTTGACTCAAAACTGAATCGCGCTATGGTTTGATGTTTTGTTATTAGCATAGTGTTTTAAACAATATTGTAAAATTGAGTTCTTTAATACAGATAGTTCTTCAAACGGTGTTTTTGTGGACCACTCGATACGGCAATTAATACGCAGCCCATTGGTCCTTCCGAGCTGGATCGGTAGTGCGGAAATAGTGTGACAGTACAGTTTAGTGAAAAAGTGATAGTACAGTTAGTTAGTCAGTGTGAAGTGAACATAGAGGATTTCAGTGTAATGGACTTGGTAAACCGTGAGTAGTAGGAATATTTTGAACTTTGTGATAAAATAACTTAGAAAAAAACAGTGGTAAAAATTCTTGGACTTTTTGAACTTCTTTGACTTGAAATTTCTATTATATTTCTTGAACTTTGAATTTCTGAATAAGTTGCTATCGGAATACAAACGTAAATAATGGAAAAGTTGAGTCAGTTAATGAATCTTCAAGATGAGAGATTGGAGTCAATAAAAAAGGCTCAAATTAATTATGGGAAAACTGCAAAGGCTAGAATTACACCAAGTTATTTAGATACTCGCTTGGAGAATTTAGAGTCAGCATGGACTTCATTTAAAAATACACACGAGCACCTGATTGAAAATGTTTCTAAGGAATCGAGAGATACATTCACTTACTTTAAAGTAGACGCTTATGAAATCTGTGAAGAAATATACATTACATATAAAAGCGACTTGAAAACAAAAATTCATGAGCTCACTGCTACTGCACATGCATCTGCTTTACCCGAACCTAAGAAAACATCTGCTGATATTAAATTGCCAAGGATCGTCTTGCCACAATTTTCAGGTAGGTATACCGATTGGCAATCATATCATGACTTATTCAATTCCATCATACATACCAATACTGCTATAGATGATGTACAAAAACTACATTATTTGAAATCAAGTTTATCTGGTGAAGCTGAACAATTATTGCGAACTATCCAAATTACAAGCCAAAATTATACACAAGCGTGGGAGACTCTGAAAAATAGATACAATAACAAGAGATACATAGCTAATTGCATATTTAAGAGACTATTCGGTATGAGAAATATAACTTCTGAATCTGCGTTCCATATTAAACAACATCTAGATACTACAGTTGAATGTTTGAGCTCGTTGAACAATCTTGGCTTACCTACGAAGTCATGGGATGCTATAATAATTTACTTGACTGTTTCAAAACTAGATTCTGAAAGTCACAAATTATGGGAACAACATATTTCATCTGAAAGGGAAGGTCTTCCATCCTTTAATTCCTTGAAAGATTTTTTGGAAAATAGATTTAGATCTTTGGAAATGATTGAGCATACTAATAAACCAGCTAGACCCAAAACATTTACTGCTTCAGTTGGAACAGCTACATGCTCATTTTGTAAAGAAAGTCACTATATCTATCAATGTAAACAGTTTGCAAATTTACAATACAAAGACAAATACGAGTTTGTACAGAACAATAGCCTCTGCTTTAATTGTCTGATACCTAATCACACAGCTAACAGATGTATGAGAAATACGTCATGTCGAATATGTCATAAGAAACACCATTCTCTGTTACATCCCGAGAGAAAAGAAGAATCTGTAAAAGGAGATTGTCAGGACTCGAAGCAAAACATAGTATCACATTTCATAAATCAACCCGGTCAAATATTACTAGCCACAGCACTGGTAGATGTGACTTCGCGTCATGGTCAAACACATGTCTACCGTGCCCTCATTGACCAGGGATCTCAGGCCTCGTTCGTCACCGAAGATTTGGTTCAAACAATGGGTTTGAAGAAAATACATGTCAACGGCGTGGTCACTGGATTGAGTGAAGGAAAACAGCTTCACACCAAATACATGGTGGAAGTAAAACTGCAGTCTAGGCATAATACAAACTTCACAATCCATGTTAAAGCTTATGTACTAAGGTCGATTACAAACTACTTACCTGCACAATCAATCGCAGTTTCTAGCTGGCGTGAGCTGGAGGAACTAACACTAGCAGATCCGACATTCAATACACCGAATAAAATACAACTGCTATTAGGAGCAGAAGTCTATAGTAAAATCATAGAAGCTGGATTGATTAAGAGTTCGTTCGGAATTATAGCGCAGAAAACACAACTGGGCTGGATTCTTTCTGGTGATACTAGTAATACAAAACCTGAAACAAAACAAAACAGAATTATTAATATGCATGTATGTGTATGTGAGAATGCAATACTAAGAAAATTCTGGGAAATAGAAAATGAAACACTTACCTGTCAAAGAAAGCTAACAAAAGAAGAAAAGCGTTGTGAAGATATCTATAAAGAAACTACAATTAGAACAGAATCAGGAAGATATTTAGTACACTTACCTTTTAAAGAAGATGTAGATACACCCGTAAACAAATGTGGATTAACAAAAGACCTAGCGACTGCGAGGTTTTTACTCTTAGAAAGAAAGCTAGAACAAAACAGAAAGTTAAAAGAAGATTACACTAAAGTCATAAAGGAGTATGAAAAATTAGGATATATGATGTTAGCTAATGAAGAAAAAGAAGACGTAATTTACCTTCCTCATCACGCAGTTATCAGAAATGACAAAGACACGACTAAGTTGAGAGTTGTCCTAGATGCTTCTGCAAAGGGTTCCAAAGGATACTCACTCAATGATACATTGCTCACTGGCCCTGTACTGCAAAAAGATTTACGTACACTAATTATACAGTGGCGACAACATAAAATAGTTTTAGTGAGTGATATAGTGAAGATGTATCACCAAGTCCTGGTACATGATCAACATACAGATTATCAACGTATCATATGGAGAGATAATCCAAAAGAAAACCTAAAGTCATACAAATTACTTACCGTAACTTTTGGCACAGCATGTGCTCCGTATCTGGCGGTGCGTACATTGTTACAAGTTGCAGAAGATGAGAAGGATAAGTATCCGTTAGCAGCTGAAATTGTGAAGTCATCGTTTTATATGGATGATTTAATGACAGGAGCTTGCAATGAGATACAGGCTGTTGAAATATACAATCAGACAAACGAACTGTTACGAAGTTCGGGATTTATATTGCAGAAGTGGTCGAGTAACTCGGATAACGTGCTGAAAATAATAGAGCAAACTAAAGAAGAAATACAACCATACGAAATTAAATTTGATAAAGTAATTAAAATTCTAGGGATAGTATGGGACAGAAACGACGACAAATTCAAAATGTCAGTGAACCTTGCTGAAGTGAAAGATCCTGTCACTAAAAGAAGCGTCTTGTCAGATGTGGCACGACTATTTGATCCATTTGGATGGGTCGCCCCTGTAATCGTTAGAGCCAAGGTTCTCATTCAAAAACTGTGGCTGTGTAATGCGCATTGGGACGAAAAACTACCCATAGTTCTTGTAGACGAATGGTTAACATTTAGGAAACAATTGTTAAGTTTGCAAAATATAGAAATAGAAAGATGGATTCATACTCACCCGGACAATGATCGAATAGAACTTGTAGGGTTTGCTGATGCATCAATGTCAGCGTACGCGGCAGTTCTATATGTGAGAGTGATTCAAGGAGATGAAGTTCACGTCAATATGCTAGAATGTAAAACAAAGGTAGCCCCTCTGAAACAAGTTTCTATAGCTAAATTGGAATTATGCGCCGCAGTACTTTTGGCAAAACTTTTGGCAGAAACTACAAGTAATTTGAAGATACCCAAGGAACAAGTATACGCATATACTGATTCGTCAGTAGTTTTAGCCTGGATACAGTCACAACCAATTAGATGGCATACGTTTGTGGCCAATCGCATTACAGAAATACAAACTCGACTAGATAATGATAGATGGAACCATATCGCTTCTGAAGAAAATCCAGCTGACATTGCGTCTCGTGGTATCGAACCCTCTGATCTGAAACAAAACCAGTTATGGTGGCATGGGCCACGATGGATGACAAACAAGGTAATAAACACAAATAAAGCATCTGTTCCTGAGACAAAGTTAGAAGAAAGAAAACTACATACTAAAGTATTTTTTAATAAAACAGAAAAGCTATTAACGTTTGAGAGATTTTCAACTTTAAACAAAATGATTAGAGTACTTACCTGGTGCAGGAGATGGCTTAACATGAAGGAAAAAATTGACATTAGAAAAACTTACCCTATTTACCTTACAGTAGAAGAAATGAAGACAACCTTAAACTCGTGCATAAAAGTTATACAGAATATAGAATTTGAAGAAGAACTCGTAGACCTGAAAGAGAGAAATAGAGTTAAAAAGAGGAGTAAATTAATATCTTTGACACCCTACATAGATAACAATGGATTATTGCGTGTAGGTGGAAGGTTACAAGCAGCAAAGATATCGCAAAATCAGAAACACCCTATTATAATACCAAATAAAACTTACCTGGGAGAGTTGTTAATTAGAGATGCTCACGTGAGAGTGATGCACGGTGGGACAGCTCTTACAATGAATTATCTCAGATCTCGATACTGGATTATAGGTTTGAAACCTTTAGTAAAGAGACATCTTAACAAATGTGTTGTATGCGCTAGATACAACGCCAATACACAACAACCACTTATGGGCGAACTTCCAAGCGTACGTGTGAATCCTGGAAGACCCTTTAAAACATGCGGAGTAGATTTTGCTGGTCCTATACAAATGCGAGTTTCCAAGGGTAGAGGCCATAAATCATGTAAGGGTTATATTTCACTGTTTGTTTGCATGAAGACAAAGGCAGTACACTTAGAAGCTGTAAGTGATCTCACAAGTCAGGGGTTCATTGCAGCGTTTCGCAGATTCGCTTCACGTAGAGGACACTGTACAGACATGTACAGCGATAATGGCCTTAATTTTGTAGGCGCTGCAAATGAACTAACACAAATGTTAAACCAATGCATGTCCATTGTAGCAAAAGAAGTAGCTGAGCTGTTAGAAAATGATGGTACGAAGTGGCATTTTATTCCCCCAAAATCACCTAACTTTGGAGGTCTCTGGGAAGCGGGAGTAAAATCGATGAAGACACATTTGGTGAAAACAATTGGCGATTCTAGACTTACATTTGAAGAAATGTCCACCGTACTATGTCAAATAGAGGCGTGCTTAAATTCTAGACCGATTTGTCAACTCAGTGAACATCCAAATGATTTAACTCCATTAACTCCAGCACATTTTTTAGTAGGAGAATCATTGTTGGCTATACCTGAGCCATATGATCAGAAGGAAGTTGTCAGTCCTTTGCATCGCTGGAAGTTGGTACAGAAAATGATGCAACACTTTTGGACCAGATGGTCAAGAGAATATTTACACAATATGCAGCAAAGACATAAGTGGCAAATCAAGGGAGAAGCACCCAAAATCGGAGACATAGTAATTATAAAGGAACTAGACTTACCTCCAACGAAGTGGTTTTTAGGTCGAATAGAGAGTTTACATATGGGGCCTGATGGAGAAGTAAGAGTCGCAACCTTGAAATGTAAAAGCTCGGTTTTGAAACGCCCAATCTCAAAATTAATCAAGTTGCCGCGAGACGAGGAATTACATCAATAGATGTGAAAATTGGCTTGGTGGCTGACAATAAGAACAGAGTTCTTGGTGGGCGGAATGTCCGTTAAATTTCATCACTCTTCGCAAATAGTTGCAGCATGAAAATGTCGGTGAATTATTATATTAATTTTATTACAATAGAGGGCGTTGACTCAAAACTGAATCGCGCTATGGTTTGATGTTTTGTTATTAGCATAGTGTTTTAAACAATATTGTAAAATTGAGTTCTTTAATACAGATAGTTCTTCAAACGGTGTTTTTGTGGACCACTCGATACGGCAATTAATACGCAGCCCAATAGGTATTAATATTATTACACACAGACAGAAATCGAACAATACATATACTGAATTAAACTATTTTTAACGGAAGTATCGCATGTTTTATTTATTTTGTTGAACCTGACGTTTCGAATGCGAATCGGAACATATATAAATAATTAATCCATCCATGTCGGCAGATGTAATGATTGAATAACCAACGTAAGACAAATGCCACCTTAGTCTTCCTACGACCACGGATGCTGCAAAGCATTCGAAACGTCAAGTTCAACAAAATAAATAAAACACGCGATACTTCCGTTGAAAATTGTTTAATTCAATGTGTAACAATCGCGAAAACCTAAGACAATAATACATATACTACTAGTCTGGCCATAAAAACTTTTCTTTTTTTCAGCTCTTTCATTATTTTGAATTTTTGAACGCTTTTATTAAGAACTAGCTATCCGCCCCGGCTTCGCACGGGTGGTATGATCGCTACCAAACTTTACAGGAACACCTGCTGGGCTAACCTGAAGATTCACTGAAAATTTCATCAAAATCTGCCCAGCCGTTTTTGAGTACATAGAGGACATACAGACATACATTCATTTATATATATATATATATAGATGTTAAAAGTTCTTTCGATTTCCTGCCGTGTTATATATTATTTTCGTGTTTATTAGCAAATTACAATATGGAATGGGGTGTTAATGAAAACAGGATTTCAGTGATTGCCTTGCACAGAGTGGTTATGGAGCCGTTGAGACGTCATATTCAACACAGTTCAAAAGCTTGATATTAGCCGTATGTTCGTATATCGTACTAACGACATATATGCCAACACTTTCTCTGTTGAAGACCATAAAAGATCGAGGCGATCGCGTGTTGTTAGAACTACAAAGGCTGTTAATGCTGTTAAACCCAGAATTCGACGAAACCCTATTAGGAAACAAAAAAAAATATCGGAATGAAGACCCCGCTAGGACTCTGTTGCGTATAATAAAACAAGACTTGAAGCTCGGCGCTTATCGTCGATATACAGGACATGCTCTTAATCAATCCCTACAGTTGAAGAGAGTAGATCGGTCAAAACGCCTTCTGTCCCGATACGCAGGTGAAGGCACAGAAATACCTATTTACTGATGAAGAAAATTTCACGATTGAAGAGCACTGCAATAAGCGAAATGGCAAAGTGTACGCACACAGTTCTAAAGCCGCCCAAGTGGTCGGAAAGGTACAACGTGGTTATCATGTAATGATATGGTAGGGTGTGTCTTCATTTTCATTTTTGTGAAAAAGGAGTGAAGACTTCAGCTGAAGTGTATCAAGAGACTGTCTTGGATCGTGTTGTGAAACCTCTCAGCAATACACTTTTTAAAAATGTATCGCGGACTATCCGTCAGGACTCTGCACCTGGTCACAAGGCACGTGTTCACGTAACCAATGTTCCGGATTTTATAAGAACTGAAGACTGGCCTTCGTCTAGCCCAGATCTGAAACCCTTAGACTGCAAATTATAGTCTGTTTTGGAGAACACGACCTGTTCGAAACGACGTGCCGACATTGTTACTCAAAAATCTCTGGAGCAAGCAGTGGCTAAATTCCCATGGAAACAGTGCGTAAATCCATAGATTCGTGGCCAGACAGATTAAATGCCTGTATCAAAGCTAAAGGTGGCCATTTCGAATAGAATCATGGTTTTTATTTTTGCTGAGACTTCCATAAATAGTACATAATAAGTGTTATGAAGATTACATTACTTTGTAGAAAAATAAATGCATATTCATTTGTAACAACTTATTGCTGGACTAGGTATAATACCGCTTAATACCCCGTGTCCAATCAGCACGTGGTTTGAGATAAATTGCATATAATATCGACTTGAAAAAAACTTACAAAAAAAACTTGCCTCTCCCGGTCGACCACAGGGTTCATTGTTAAGATCAAAATTACTAGAACGGAAGCGACTAACCAAAAATTACGTGTGTTTATTTGCGGTAAAAGCTCCATACACGTCGTTGATACTGCGTGCCGTCTGCGCCGCGTTTTTTTTATACAACGTCGGAAGGCATACAAGTATACGCCCACCAGATGTAAACTGGTTACCGTAGCCAATGAACGCTTGTAATACATCAAGTATCATTCGCGCGATACATCCTCTAGTGCTATTACAGCAAATCCAAGAAACACAACCACCCTCTAGGGAGTTATTATTTGGCTGCGGTTTTTTATGAGGTGGAGGAGGTACTTCCCCAGACGGGTTGCTTTGATGCGCCCTATTTCTCGCGTTCGTGCCACGATGAAAAAAATGGTTACAAAAATGGCGGTATTAAAGAAAGATCGATCGGTGGGAAAATAAATAAACATAATAAAAAAAGAAACGTCATAGGTATATTATAAAATAAACGTGTGTTCGGAATTCCCAGTGGAATGGCGTATATCAATCTTCATGTAATAAATGAACATTGTGAAAATGTTAATTTCATAGATCCGGACTAAATTATTATAATTAATAAAATTCTTATACCTATTTATAAGATCATGAAGTAAATATTTTAAGATACGCAATCGTTCGTTCGAGTTTTAGACGAAGGTAATGATAAAGTTGAAAATTATTCGTTTTAACAGTGTAGTTCATAATTACATGCAGTAAATGCAAAATAAAGACTGAATAGGTTTAAAGATATTACGTTACAGTTAAGGCGACACCTCGATCGTGAAGCTTTAAAATGGCTCCGCCCAATCACCCCGCGCCCCTCAAGTGACACTCTACGCTCGATTTGTAAAATTTGAAATTAGCGCCTAATAGGTAACCTGGGGTCAACGTATAGTCAATGCAAACGAACAGAAAAGCTACGGAGTCGCGTCACACATAAAAAAAAATTATAATATCAATATTTAATAAAAATTATTGATTTAATTATTATTTAGCTTTATACATACTGAACCAAACATATTTTTTATTTTTTATTTTTTTTTTATTAAGGTACACCAACAGATTACATGATTACATTCAAAATAATTTGTTCCAATCTGGGGCCAGCATGCAACCCAATTACAGGTGGACACAACTTTTACAACAGATTCATAAAACAAATAAAAAATGGAACAAAATAACTACAGCTTCAACAGGCACTTATAACATTTTAAGTAGGTTGTAGGCTCATTAATATCTAAAAACAGTAAAATTTACTAAGCGTTATGGAACGACTGAACCCCTCGCTTGAATTTTAAGAGTGAGTCATGATTGATGTCGAGATCACATGAGTTGTTTATTTTATTATAGCTAGATAGCATTCTCGGCAGAGGCGCGTTTCTACCAAGGTTAGTCCGCGCTTCAGGTATGACGTATGTTTTAGTGAACTTCCTCCTTGAGTTAAGCCTAGGTACTGAAATACACAGCTCATTCAGGATATCCTGGCAATCAACCGCGCCGTTAGCTAGCTTATATAGAAATATTAGGTCATGGGTTTCACGTCGATCAGCCAGTGACGAGAGTTTAAATTTTGATAAACGTTCGCTATATTCACTACGGTGACTGAAGTTAGGAGTCATAATTGCCAAATGTCGTGTGAAAACTCTCTGCACGCGCTCCAGTCTATCAACATGCACTGCATAACACGGGTTCCATACCACACTCGCAAACTCGAGATGACTGCGAACCAATGCATTATAGAGAGTTATTAAGGTTTTCACGTTTTTGAATTCAGACGTGTTTCGTCTAATGAAGCCAAGCATTTGAAAGGATTTCGACACAGTTGCATTATAATGAGGCACAAAACTGAGTTTGCTGTCGAGAATGACACCAAGGTCGCGGATGTGATCCACTTCCACCAACACGGATCCGCCTACACTGTATGAAGATCGGAAGAAGTTCTTATTACGAGTAAACTTGATATGGTAGCATTTAGTGGCATTAATAACCATGTGATTATTAGTGCACCAGCTATTGATACGATCCAAATCTTCTTGCAACAGTTTTACGTCATCCGCGCTAGTGATAGCCTTATATATTTTCATGTCATCCGCAAAAAGTGAATAATTACAATGATTTATATGGTTCACAATGTCATTTATAAATACTAAAAATAATATAGGACCAAGATGTGAACCCTGAGGCACCCCTGAAGTTGCCACATATGGCTTTGATGGGTAACCATTTGTCACCACCGTCAACATGCGAGATTTCAGGTAAGAAGCGAACCAGCTATGCAGAACACCACACACACCCAAAATTGTCAGCTTTTCCAACAGAAGAGAGTGATTTACTTTGTCGAACGCGCTGCTGAAATCAGTGTAGATCGCATCGACTTGAGTTTTACTGTCAACATGCTGAATCAGCTGGGTTACAAATGATATCAAATTTGTAGAGACCGATCTTCCGCGATAGAATCCATGCTGCATAGGACATAACAATGGTGATATGTGAGTTGTGACAACCACGCAGACAACAGACTCAAACAACTTAGAGAAAACACTCAAAATAGATATCGGCCGATAATTTTTAACATTTTCCTTATCACCCTTTTTGTGTACGGGAACGATCCGAGCCTCCTTCCATTTCGTCGGAAATACGCCAACCGTGAGAGAGTAGTTGAAAATAATGAACAACGGAAAAGCAAGTACAGTAGCACATCTTTTCGCAAATAATGTTGGCAAGCCATCTGGACCTGCACCCTTAGTCGCGTCAAGTTTTTTTAGAGCCTTGAGTATAGTTTTCTCTTGCACGTGAATTTTGCTAAGAGCATTCGGCACATTTAGTGAGACATTGTCGGCATGGATAGAGTAAGTTGGTGTGTTCGTAACGCAATCGTTAGAGAAAGTTGATGAAAAGTGATCAGCGAACATGTTCGATATGTCATTTCCTGTTGAATTGGTGGAATTGTTGAAATTCATGCTAGATGGTAGCGTGTTGGTATTCTTACGCCTCTCGCTGAGAAACTTCCAAAATCTTTTGGGATTGCTCGATATGGCTTTTTCAGTTTTTTGGATATACGATTTATAACATTCCGCCGAATAACGATTTTATAATAACGAATAACGAATATTTAAGCTAAACGGAAAACAATAGTAATAATAGTAATAAAAAACTACAGAAACGTATTCACTTTTAAAAGTTTATTGAAAGAGAAATCAATGACATCGTTTTATGTTTATATCTCTACAAGTTAACATGTCTCGGTATCTATGTTGTTCTTACTTAGGTCTCGTTCAGTGGCGCCCTCATTGAATAAAAAATCATATCATAGCATAGAAGATAAACATTATGAAATCCTATGTTGCATTTATTACGAAGATAGTAAAGTATTTTTACGTCATTAAACCAACACTCAAAATATTCCACTATCGTTGTTATAAGCAAAAGTGCTAAAAGAGGCCGTTTTTGGCAATTATGCCTATAACAACGAAAGCAAAACATTTCAATTGTTGGTTTAATGACGTAAAAGTACGTTATTGTATTTGTAACACACGCAACACAGGACTTTATAATGTTTATCTTCCACGCTATGATACGATATTTTATTCCTTGAGGCGCCACTGGACGGCATGTATCCCCTTAAGAAGAATGAAACACCAGCTACATAATACAACATTGTTTATCGAGAGGCTAAAGCGGGCCATTTGTTGATTCGGGCACATATGTTCGAGTGTCATAATGGCTGATAGCGCCGAGTAAACACAGGATTTTTTATTTCGAATAAATAAGAGAAATAAAATTATCAGATTGAATTAGAGAAAGTATTCCCGCTATTACTACTAGTTTTCATATAATTTTCGCAATACATTACCATAAATAGCTCTAGCCATCCACCTTGCTTGATGCATCGCCAGGATCCAGGAGGTCTGATTTTAATTTTTTTCTCATTATCTCCTCCTAGGAATATAATGGATAGTTCAATTACTTCCCGATAATCGTCACGTACAATGTTTTTTTGTAATTCTTGATTATAAAATATCAACAATTCTTTTATTATTGTATTACCAAAATGTTGTGTGACAATATCGGTGTACGATTGAATAGCAGCAGGATTAATAGTTTTCCAGTCGTCTCTAAATTTTTTGAACATTGGGATATCAGGGCTGCTTGTGACTTGGTGGATTTTTGATTCGATTTGACACAGCTTTACCTTGATCCTGGCCGGAAGAGCTCTCTAGTTTGGGTACAGCCAGAAGTTGTTCATTTTCTCTAAATGAAATTAAAATTGGCAGGCGTTCTTCTTTAGGGCTTCTCACGTCCAGACCAGGTAACAATTTCCCATTCCAGTAAACGGTCACCATTTTAGACATATTATTTTGAAAATCTGATTTTATAGATTCCGCTCTATCTTTTCTACTCTGAGTGCTAATGCGTTGATAGACGATTTGTTTATCGGTAAATCATCACAGCTAAAATCTAGTGCTTCTACTACAGCCCGGTGTATATAGACAGAATCCCTTATGCTTAATTGAGATCTATCTAAATCTGCAACTAACATAGGCGTGATAAAGTCTTCCTTCCTCGTAACACATTTGGTCATGTCTTTTTTTCTCTTCTTTTAATTTTCTCTGTTTGGTCCTTTCTTCTTTTTCGGCTAATTTTTTTTTGTGCGCCTGCTAAACATCCTGAATTATTTATATAAATATTTTGTCTTCTTCTATTGTAATCCGTTCTAAAGCATCAGCGTGTGCTATATCGAATAAACTATCTAAATTATTTTGAAAGTCCTCACGGCGCTTGTAAACATCTTGTATTTTTTTGGAAATTTTTTGCAACTCCCTCCTGGTGAAGATTCACAAGTTATTTTACACAGTTAGGTATATCTCTGGTAGGGATCCTAGCTTTTTCCCTAAATATAATACACTCTCGAATGACTAGGTATGCGCTTTCACTAACAGTCAATTTAACTTCGCGAATTTTATAAAAAAGTACAGGAAGAACATGACGGTTAGACTGTAATTTTGCGCCTATTATTTGATAATTTACGTCTCCAACTAAGAAAATACTTGATTTATTGCTTCTCAATTCCAGTGCCATCTTATAAAAGTTAAAACATTACGTATTAATCACGAGAATAACTGACGTTCAAAATTAATAGACGGTTAGGTAATTATGACGAAGTTAACGATGCTCTCACTAAAGTTATTCTTTGGTTTAGTGTTAATAATCTGCTTTTAAATGATAAAAAGACTAAAGTAATTAAGTTCTCAACACCTAATGTAAGACAGGTGGCTACCAATGTACATGTTAATGGAACTAATTTAGCCTCTGTGGAGACATCTGTGTTCTTGGGTATAACAATTGACTCCAGACTACAAAGGGGCCCACAAATTGAAAAATTATCAGGAAAACTAAGTTCTGCAGCTTATGCAGTGAAAACTATTAGACGGCTCACTGATATTGATACGGCTAGAATAGTTTATTTCAGCTACTTTCATAGTATTATGTCATATGGAATTCTTCTTTGGGGTAACTCCGCGGATATTAACACCATCTTTTTATTGCAAAAGAGAGCCATAAGAGCTATCTACAAACTTGGTCCCCGGGAGAGCCTTAGAGAAAAATTCAAAGAAATAAATATTTTAACAGTCGCATCGCAATATATCTATGAAAATCTTTTGTATGTCCATAAAAACATAGACTCATTTTGTAAAAAGAGTGATACTCATAGCATAAATACTAGATATAAGCATAATCTTGTGTTATATGCAAGCCGTCTCCACAAAACAAGTAATTATTTTATGGGGCAATGTATACGGTTCTATAACAAACTTCCCAGCAATATAAGAGATTTGTCAATAAACAAATTTAAAACTACTATTAAAGCCAAATTGTGTAGCAGGGCATATTATAAAGTATCTGACTATATTAATGATAAAAATGCCTGGGAGTGAGTCGATCCAATTATAATGTAATTAACAAAATATGTAAATTTGTTTGGATACCAAAAGAGGGATGCCTGAGTTTTTTGGCAGTATTTTTATCAGTGCTCACCTAGTCATAAACTGCACGGTAGGGAAAAAAATTGTGACGATTCCAAACAAATATAGCCATTTTTACGGAATAAAAAGATTTTGACTTTGAATTTGAACAAATGAATACCGCGAGTACGTGCGGCACTGCCGCGCAACTTGTATGAACATGTTTCGATGTAATTCGGCACGGATTATCGTAATCCAAATAAGTTAAAAATTAATTTCCGAGTGTTTTAAAAGCAAATGAACAAAACTAAGACATATGCGTTAGAAAATAAAAACTTTGAAAAATAAGGGACACCCTAATATACATATATACAAATAGATTTTATAATCTATTCATATTTAAAAAAAACATGTGACAAATGATTTTCTTGCTGTTTCATAACTTTAACTTCAGTATAATGACATTTATTGTATTTTACTTATGTATACTCTGTGTTTTGTATTGTTGTACGTTTCCTTGTTATTTATTAAACTCTCAAGAAGAAAGAACCAGGACCATCTCTGATGTTGCAAAATAAATCTAATCCGTACAATAGTTCAATACTAACCACAATGTATAGAATAGATGATTTTTTTGTGTTTTCAGTGTTGGTTCATAGTAAATATTATTTGTTTTCACGAGTACCATGGGTATAAGTATACTATCTATCTATATCTTCACGCTAAATCCCTCGTGAGCGCCACATGACTCGGTACTTACACACCTCGCTCGCTTCTTTAACATGGAACATACCGAGTTTTTTTAAAAACTATCAAAATATACTATTTTACTAGTAATTATTTAAATACAAAAAAAAAAAAAAAAACCTCCACTGGTTTTCTATCTTCTGATTGGATAAATTTCCAACGTAAACTGACCTTCACCTACGTACAATGTCTAAGTCGGAGTTCGGTGAGCTTATAATGGTTACTATGAGTTTGTCGTCCCGTATGACACTTACGTTAAAGTAGCATATAAATCGAGTAGTGATTCTTCTAGTGGAATATGTTTATTTAGTAAGTTTCTCCTAAAAAACAAAACAGCAAAAATATTCTATTTTATAAGTTTTTATTTTAATACAAAGAAATAAAGAGTCTCCACTGGTTGCTATGTGCTGAGAGCGCGAACCTTATTGGTATAAATTTCCAACGTAACCTGACCTCCACCGACGTACAACTTCTAAGTCGGAGTTCGGTCAGATTATAATGGACATAATAGGAGTTTGACGTCCTATATAGGTACGCGGTCAGCCTGTGGATAATGTATACCAATTATCAAATGTTACTGTTTATTCCTGCAAAAAATAACTCTTATTTAATTAATGCAGTTTTATATAGAGTTATTAAGTAAGCAAAATTAAAAAAAAGTTTGAAGAGGAATTAAATAGCTTGGGCCAACCATACCTAGGAACTGTTCTAAAAACTAGAAATATGTCTACACAATGTTATTATAATATGTTTAATGAATATAATAATTAAAAAAAATAAATACCTTGTCTTGTTCGCCTCCGCCATTCTACGAACATTTTCTTTGTATTTTTATTCTATATATTTTCTTTTTAGTGTTCCCCATTATTACAACAGTATAATAAATATATATAAACCTATAATATTATTTACTACTTATATCTAATAATAATACACTTACGCTAAATACTATAATATTGAATATTTACAACTATTAATTATAAAAACTTCGGTGTCGCGATGTAAATGGAGCGAGCTCGAGCAGACAGTCGACATAGGTCTCACCTCGAAGCGGGCTGCAGCCGGACTGGCTGGATGTAGTTAGTCAACGCGTTTATAATCCTCATTACCGCACAATAAGGTCGAAAACACGTAGCACCCAAGACGAATGTGATCACTTAGAAATTGTCAGAAACTTAAAATATTTTTAAAAAATTTCATGTTTCACTTATCAAAATATGCAGCAACCATATTATAAACATAGATATTACTAATAGATTTAAGTAATTTTGAAGCGTATAAACAGAACAACTTCGTTGTAATTTCAAAAATAATGAATTTCAGGAGGTGTTTTCGAAAGTAATTATTATCGAATCAATTTTACACAATCGCGTATTTGAGCAAGCAAATTCAAGATAAAGAAATGAAGTTATTTATATTAAAATCTTAGATCCGTTTTAGTCATTAGCCTATACTATTCGATGAAAGTTGGTCTAATTTTTCGATGTGTCGCCTTAATTTCCATTTTTTTTTGCGCAGGCAAGATCTGGCAGAAATTACCCATCCTTTTTGTAGCACAGTCCATAGCATAGGTATGGGTTATAAGAAGCATATTCGTTCACGTATTATTACTTATATCTTTAAGGTACATAGACTTATTCGATCATTCACATTGTGGTAATAAAAGGTATTTCATTTATCTTTATATTTATTAATAATTATAGTTTACTTACATATTAAGTGCACCTTTCTCTCTGAAATATTCTATGAAAGAACATGATCTGTCGTATGATTTTAACTGTGTCTTTATACATAGAGTGAACGGGGCGAATATTCCCTATCTAGATGCGAAGTAAATACTGACAGACAAGTGTGAGAGAATAAAAGTGATCGTGCGTACAAATCGTGTGACCAGTGGTTGTCTTTTTCTATAAATTTGATTGGTTCACCGCCTTCATCACTACAGAAAAGAGGCAGGTTAAAGCCTCACAGACACATTCTCTCGTTCTCAAGAGTGCCCAAATTTTTGTCTTGTCCATTCTAAATATGTCAATGTTCATACTATACGTCTTTTCTTATTATTTTACCTAGTTCACTCCAATCAGAAACTGTATGGAAATTACTTTCTATCCCAGTTTGACAATCTACGAACATTTCTTTTAAATTATCTCTAAAATTAACAAACATAATGGGATGGGATGTTTTACTCAAATCTTTTACTATCGATATTAAATTTATCACTACGGTAATGTCCATTTTTTTTATATTTGTACCATCTATTGCTAAAGCCGATTCAGGATTAGAATTATGACAAATTTTGACAATCTCTCGTCGAAGATATTCAGCAGAGCAGTAAGCTACATTATCGTTAAGCGGTATAATGAACAAGTCCATTTTATCGCTTTTTACAACATTTACGTCCAATTTTGGTCTAGCGTCTGTAAACAATAGCATCGCTGCTTCTACGATTGCGCCAGCTATAATGCCATATTCAATACCAAAGAATAGACTTATCAATATTGTGAAAATAAATAAACAAAACTCTCTTTTACTATTTCTCCAAAGTCTAGGTATGATTTCGTAATTGACCATATAAATCATCGCTACTATAATCAGCCCCGCTAATGAAGTTTTTGGTATATAATAAAATGTTGAAGTCAATAATGTTAACGCTATGATTATAATAGAACCCGTAACTATTCCACCTAAAGGTGTTTGAACACCAGAAGCGAAATTCAAAGTGCTTCGAGTAAAAGATCCAGTTACAGGCATGCTGCTAAAGAATGATCCTACAACGTTACATAATCCGAGGGCAATAATTTCTTGTTTAGCATTAATTCGACCGCCCTCGGCAAATGCTTTAGCGATTGCAATAGATTCTAAAACAGCAATAAGCGGCAAAATAATTGACGACGGACCTAATGCTTCTACAATATCAAAGAAGCCGTAAGTTTCATTACCTATCACTGTCTTGAAAGGGGGAAGTTCAACACTCGGTAAACCGCCACCAATATCACCAATTATGCCAAGAGGTTCACTGTCGTTATATATTTTCATTGCATATGCCACAATCATACCAATTATCACAACAATGGCATTTCTTCCTAATGAAAAAAGCCATCTTATTTGTTTAGTTAGTCCATCTGTACGTGAACAGCCATCTCCAATTTTTTTTAGCATTAATAGAATGATAATAGTAGCTGCACCAAGTAGAGAGTCCCATAGTTTAGCCGTTTTGATATTCAACACAAAGTTTTGTGCAGCGTCTATAAACTTGGTTCCAGATGATCCCTGTAGTCCAAAAAATGATGTTAGTTGTTGTGCAGCAATCTGTAGAGCAGCTGCAGTTATAAATCCGTTAATAACTGGCGTTGAAATAAAATCAACTGCAAAACCGAGATTGCATATTCCCATCACCAACTCCACAACTCCAGCTAAGAATGCTGCTAAAATCACAAAGTCAACTGAATATCCTGCCACGTATTTTGAAACCAACGTTGCTAGAACTGCTGTAGGTCCGACTGTAATGTGTTTGCAGCTCCCGAATATTGCATAGACAAATCCAGAAGTCAACGAAGCGTAGAGTCCATATTCAGGCGGTAGTCCAGCAATGACTGCATATGCAATTCCTTGAGGTATGGCGGTGAGGGCAACGGTTAATCCAGCTATTGTGTCTTGAATGAGGAATGTAAAGCTGTATATTTCAAGCCATGCAAATATTGGTACTCGTTTCTTAACTGTTTTCATATTACATATATTTCTTGCACACTTTGTGATTTTGCGTCTGTTATTTGTATTTATTTGGTCTATATTTTCTGTGACCGTCATGTTTTCAACCGATGTATTCGTTGTCATAGATGAACAAAAAAAACAACCTGACTCTGCAGATTTGTCCAATTTATACCGATGTCGTATCAGGGCATTCCACTTGTGTTTGATAGTGAATTTTATCAATTTACTTCTGATGACGGTGGTTCAACGATAACATAAGAGGTAGCGATCGATCATGTAGGTGGGTCCTCACTCCCGCTGTCAGCGCTGCACATTCACACATCAGCTTCCTGTTTATCTTATTGACAGACGGAAATACAATCTTGCAAGGTTGGGAATAGCGGTGTTAAAAAGTCTTAAAGGTACAAATGTTCATTATATTTTTTTTTTTATTAAAACATAAGTACGCTAATATTGTTACTGTTGTTCATATTTCCTTATAAATCTGATGGTCTGTCAACAATGTCAGGTTATATGATAAACTTCGGCACTATCTTCACAATCGAATGAATGAAGTCGATATTATCGTCGTCTTACTAAGTACCTTCATACACGTCGCTACACAAGTCTCCGATATCTGACGATTTTAGAATTATGAATGCAGTATATACAAATTCTAACTATTTTGCACACAGGGCGTGTTGTCGACACTTACGACAACACTACGACCTGTCAGACAAAGTAAGCAATCAGAAAGTCGGAAAAAAATAAGTAATTACATAAACTGAATGAGTATTGATACGGACGGTGCACCACTAGTTGTTCACGACGTGCGTACACAGTATTAAAGTCGCAAACTTGTCTCGCATAGTGTGTACGAATGGGTTAAGTTTTGTAACAACTCGATAAGATCTTTCGTATTCAACGCTACGTGCGTATTATATACCTACTCTGTGAATGTTCTCATTCTATGATTTTCGTACACGGAGCGTATCAGTGACTTGGCTCTTAGGCAAACCCCTTGGGTGACTGCGGGTGTCCTAATTCATTAGAATTGGCATGGTTCCCTATCAAAGCTTAAGTAAATGGCGAAGATGCTGTTTTCTACATGGAGTCAAATCTCCACAACCTCGTAAAACCA
Source organism: Pyralis farinalis (assembly GCA_947507595.1). Lineage (NCBI taxonomy): Eukaryota > Metazoa > Arthropoda > Insecta > Lepidoptera > Pyralidae > Pyralis > Pyralis farinalis. The sequence goes on along the minus strand of OX382268.1, from coordinate 33,913,686 downwards.
GATCTTTCTTAGGCTAGGTCACACATCTTTCGAAAAACAATGCCTATGTGATACGTCTGGGTTTCCTCATGATATTTTCCTTCATCTTCAAGCAAGTAATAATTATAAATATGTACATAAATTCGAAAACACAAACTTATTCGCATGTGCCCACATCAGGTCTGGAGGTATCAGTAATACCTCCATACGTATTTTCTGGTTCATGTATGTAAACCGGATAACACGAATTTAGTAGTTCATGTCCACATTAGGACTAAGATCGGTTAAATGACGGCTTCGTTATCCTCTAGCTAGACTATTACTGCTCATAAACTAGAGTTGAGTAAAAAAACATGATATATTATGTTCAAAGACCGAACGTCGAATATTTGTTCTTGTCTTCCTCTAAGTCTCTACATTGAGAGAGAATTTTAAGAGTTTCAGTTATAATTTTATCATATCATGTATCAAGCTGCTTTAATGTTATCTTAGAAGTTAGATGTGAGTGAGGGAACGAGATCTATATCTCATTTGATTTTGTTATCTTTTTTGCGGCATTAATATTGACGTCAATACTCAAATGTGGTATAGTGTTTGCTGTGTAGGTTTTGTGTTTCGTTTTTAAGTCATATTGTATACATACACAGTGCGTTTGAGAAATAGACAATAGGTATGACTAAGAAAACGAAAGTAAGTTGCCACACATTTTTTCGTGCACCCAAAAAAATTTGAGCATGGGGTACACTGGCGTAGATTTTTTTATAAATGCAGTATACACAACCAGCAAAATCTCTCCTTAAACTTAACTAAGGAGAGATTTTGCCTCCCTTTGTGTGTTTTACCAATTGCACAACGGGTTTTGTTCTGAACAATTGTTCGATATGATGCCGACAGCTACTTTTTACGGCATGATGTCAACAGCCTCGTTTTACAATCGCACCGCTCGCCGGCGGCTGGAACTACATCCTCATACACTGGAGCACACAATGATCGCGTACTGTGCGGTTCCAGAGAAGTTTTCTTCCGAGAACTCTCTAGTTGTGGAATGAGAGGTGACAATCATACAACGCACTACAATGGTAACCGTGTTCTATGAGCACTAGCAATACAGAAAGTATCACTCGCGCAATAGCACTTTTGGTGCTAACACAGCACATCCTGGGGAGCTCACTGTTAACCTCATTTGTCGTGAGAACACAATGAATGAGGTCACCAGTAAGCGTAGCGTTATTTCGCTGCAGTTTTCCATGATGCGAAGGCACTTTCCTGGTGGGGATGCTTTGATGCGCCCTAGCTTTCTTAGGTCCTTAACGATTATCATCTATTGAAAAACCAAGATCAATGGTTTAACGTGCCCGACTGACGTCAGACGGAAGAACTCGAGAAGATTTAACCTTTCCATAGAGAAGCTACTGACGATGTTGCTTAACTTGTGTGTTACATTGTACTGACACGCGCATCGACCTCCTCAATATATATAAAGTGTATGTGTCAGACTTGATGTACTTTCATTTGTGGTATATACATCTCAGCCTATACGTTGACGTATCTAAAATAATCACCTCGCGATACAAGCCCTCCATCCCCGTAGACAAATGGATGCGAAGACAAAGCCGGGACAGCCCTGTACAATTGCACAATGGGACACTTGTCGTTTGTGGAGAACGAAAGCAATGGGACAATCTATGGGGTCTCTGTACATATCTGACGCACAAATATATATATTTTTTAATTACATTTATTTGTAGAGACATAATAAAGCGGAAGAGTTTTTAGGGTTCCGTACCCAAAGAGTAAAACGGACCCTATTACTGAGACTCCGCTGCCCGTCCGTCTGTCACCAGACTGTATCTCATGAACCGTGATAGTTAGACAGTTGAAATTTTCACAGATGATGTATTTCTGTTGCCGCTATAACAACAAATACTAAAAAATAGAATAAATAAATATTTAAGGGGGGCTCCAACAAACGTGTTTTTTTTGCCGTTTTTATAGATAATGGTACGGAACCCTTCGTGCGCAAGTCCGACTCGCACTTGGCCGATTTTTTTTAATGCGCTAATCTCTGAGTCGGATTTTTTTTTAATATTTGATAGCTCGATTCTTGAGGAATGTCATATGCTATTCAATATCGTGATACGATCATCAGAAGCCGAGCAAAAAGAAAGAAAGCAAGAAAAAGCAGTTCCCACGGGATACGTGCGGACGAAGTCGCGGGCTGCAATTAGTTTTCTTTACTTCTGTAGTACAATTATTTGTTAAACGTTTAAAAACGGGTTTACAACGTCGGGAGGCATACAAGAGTACGGCCCACCTGATGTAATGTAAAGTAGCACTTGATGCGCTCAAAAAAAATAATTAAACAATATCTTATTTTGTTTGATTTATTATCTTCTAACTTCAGTGCCTTATCTTGGTTAGATTGATTTTTGTTATGTTTTGTTCGTATCTCCTATAATCTGTAAAGTGCGAGTTGAACTCGCGCAGAGAGTGTTCTATGCCAATAAATTACTTTCTTTACAACCACGTCGTAATTTACAAATTACACTGGTTAATATGAAGATCTTTTATTGTACTTAGAATTTTTAATAATACTTATAGTCTTACTTTAACCGTCTCTTTTAAAAAGTAGAGGGAAATTTGTGCGATATTTTGGAACACGCGTTTCAACGTGCCATCAACGCATCACAGACGACACGCAATATCATGAACGTGAACTGTCTAGACACCGTTCACTTGAACGCAAGGTGCGTTTTCGGTTTGCTAAATTCGGGCCCAGAAATTTTGAACTCGTAATTGGACCCTTGGCCGCTCATAATAGATCACAATTAATTAAAAAAAATATGAAAGCACTTCAAGTCACGTCAGTATCAAGAATCCTTCGACGTAAGTGATAAAAATTAATTGTAATTAAGTACCTAGTAGGTAAATTTTGATAGTTTCCGACAAGCGAATTGGTTGCAATGCTTGTCAAAGATAAGTTATATAGCTTGACAAAAGAAAATAAGTAAGTGAGAAAGATTAAAGCTCGGAAAGTGGGCACCGTATGAACGTTTTGAAAAAGAACACTGAACCCTAACATGCTTATATTGAGATTATAAATAACCTCATAAACTAGTATTATTTTATTTCTAGATTGCTGTCAAAGATTTCTATCTAATACGGTTAGTGTTACCGTAAAGTGTGAATAAAAATCCTCTTTTTTAGAATGAACTTTTTGACATCACAAACATCACAAGTAAGACTATGAAGAGAGAAAATAAATATATTATTATTCATTTATTTAATTATTCTCTTGTTAATTACATTTTTAAATATAAAAAAAATACATTCAAAAATATAAAAATCAGAATTCTCCCGATAGCAGGAACAAGGTTCTATCTAAACTATCGGTGGTCAAGATCACAGAGACAGAAACCTCCTCACAATACGTGCCGTCGCAGGGAGAACTGCCTACTGTATCTGGCCTTTGATCAAGCTTCCCAACGAGCCTTTTAAGTAGTTGGTCGCGGCTTTTGGCTATTAAACCATTGGCCGTCACAATGATCGAAACAATGATTGTTAAATCGACATCCCACATGTCGGTAATCTCGTGAGTTAAATCAAGATACGAGTATTTTGTTTGTTTATCTTTTTCAGCTTTCACAAGATTAACGTTGTGTGGAATAGCGATGACAACAATCACTGCTTGCCACGTTGATCGATCTATTAATACAATATCAGGTTTATTGGCTACAACAGTCCTGTCAGTAATAATAGATCGATCCCAGTATAATGTGGCGTGGTCATTCTGGAGAACTGCTTCGGGCATGTACCTGTAATATGGTACTTCATTAACCACAAGACTATATTTTAAAACAAGTTGCTGATGGATAATCCTCCTAATATTATTATTATTCACTTACTCACATATTTATTACGGATTTATCTCTAAAAATATGTCAGAATGTTCTTCTCAGTGGGTTCTTAGCTACTCACATTGCTTTGTGATCATACTATAAATAGGTACTACGCAATATAATACGCAATACAATCTCTCTGCCGGGTAGGCAAGGAACTTGGCATGACATGAAGGAAATAACTTGTCGACAACCGATGACACAGATATTACGTACTAACTCAATTCACCGCTTACTAGCTCTTATTGGTTAGTTCACGGATCAACGTCGTGCTACTTATCGACTTATTGGTTAAAATTTGCTCCCATTGGTCAGTAGGCTCGAAACGCTTAGTTATTTAGGCGCTAAAACACAACGTTTTGTGAGCGGTGTATGTTTTTTAGATATATTACAATATATGTGGAGTTACAACATTGTACAGTATGTAGGCATTAACATATTACTAAGTTGGTGCATGCAAACGGTGCATTTGTAGAAAGGCGTTGTTTTAGAATACTGTAAATGTTGATGCCTATCTATTTATTTGTAAGTGAGCATCGTTAGCCCAACAATGTACATACACCAAATGAAGCGATTCTTCCGAGTTGACATCTCGACAAGGAAACGAATTTATCGAGTGGGTGAAAAATGATACAGCTCCGACACCCGCGCGGGGACGGGGACATCACGCAATTGTTTACAGGTTCCATTGAGGTCGGTTTTAATCGAAGTAAATAAATGTGTCACCGATTTACCAACGGAATTACAGCTCCCCCTGTTGTTTACGGAGAGGGGTACTTCGTAAACAATACGAAAATTGTAATTCTATAGGTAATGACTACCGTAAGAGATTGTTTTTCATGGTATACACTAAAATGAAAAACAATCTCTTTCAGGTTCTGAAATCTTGCTTCTAAACATACTGTAAAGAAATTAAAAAGTTATTTAAAAAAAGCTGACATTTTTATATTTTGGTTCAAGAACAAATTTTATTCATGAATTTTGTTGTATCTATGTAGTGTTGGTGAAGATTTCATGAAGACATGACGAACTCGCTGGTCGAGTGGTTAGCAGTGGCTACTTGAACATGTGTGTGACTTAACATGTCTATTTGTATTGGTCTGGCTTGTTTCTATGTACTTTAGTCATGCAAAATATATATATTTACGTATGTTTACCAGTTGTCATAGCACAAGATTCACTTATTGTAAGGCTAGATGGCACTGTGCAATTTGTCCGGAAATGCTGATTTATTATTTAAAGAAGATTTGGTGATAAAGGGTTATGAATAAAAATATTCAGAAAAAAAGTGTAACTTTCTTGATTTCACCGCAAATTAAGATAAAGTCACTATATGAATTGGCGTTGATTTCAAGGAAATCGATTCCTAATTTCCATTCTAACTTTTCTTATTACGTGTTACGTCGAATGGTGAACAAGCAGACCGTTTAACCTGATACACATATTTTATGACACGTTACTATCTCCGCAGGAAACGCATCGCACGCTACTTTCTCAGGAACATTATGGAGGATTTACCTACTACAACGTTATAGTTTCAGGAAACTTTAGTATTTTTCCACCCACTATAGCTTCTAATCACTTTTCCCAAAGTATCGTATCAATACCATCGTATCAGGCTAATCGATTACTCCTGTGTTTGGTTACAATAGAGAGATATAACAATAGGTCAACTAGCGTACTTAGACCTTTTTTGACATAATTACTGAATGAATGAATCAAGCGTTATACCGTTAGGTGATCTCTTTGCAAATCACACAAGGCGAAAAATATTTCAGCGTCCATTGCCGACAGATTTCTTTCAGACTTTGAATTTTGCTTAGAATTGTGTAGCGTAGTTTTCTACATCGTTGGGAGGCATCATACAACCCGTCTGGTGTAAAGTGGTTAATGTGACTTATAAACGCTTGTAAACTAATTTGGAACTGCAAAGGCTGTTAATGCTGTTAAAGCCAAAATTCCCGAACCCACATCAGGAAATAAAAAAAATATTGCGAGAAATCAAGATTCCCGCTAGGACTCTGTCGCGTATAATAAAACAAGACGTATAATAAAAGATACCCCATCTTATCAAGGAGTCACAAAGCTTAATTTTTGTAAAAAGGGATGAAGACTTCAGCCAAAGTGTATCAAGAGACTGTCTTGGATATCATGTTGTGAAACCTCTCAGCAATACACTTTTTAAAAATATACCGTGGACTTTTCTAGTAGGACTCTGCACCTAGTCACAAGGCATGAACTACCTAAGGCTGGCCCGAAACCAATGTTCCGGACTTTATGATAGCTGAAGACTGGCCCTCGTCTAGCCCAGATCTGAACCCATGTCCTGCTTGAAACGACACACCGACATTGTGTTTCTTAAGAAATTTCTGGAGTAAGCAGTGGTTAAATTTCCCTCGGAAACAGTGCGTAAATCCATAGATTCGTAGACAAGACAAGTTAAAGCCAACGGTGGCCATTTCAAATAGAATCATTTTTAAATAAATACATATTAAATTGTAACAGAACTTATGGCCGGACTAGGAAGAGAGATTTCCAACCATTTTTGCCGCATATGCCCTCTACCCATATATATATATATATATATGTGTTTTCTGCTCTCGGTAAGTCTGCCGATAGCTTTCTAACTAATGTTTGAATATTATGGACCCCTTACTTGTTGCAATCGACTACGGGATCGATATAGACCACTTCGGGAAGCACGGATCCCAAGTGTTTCTTTGAAGTTATCCTACTGCACAAATAACTTGACTGTGGTTTGGTTTTCTCCGCCATTATGTCGTGCGTGCTAATGGCTGCGGTATATTAACAGACGGAAGATTTTTGCAGTATACATACCTATTTGTGAAGGAAAATTTTTGGAAGTCATTTTTGCGTCATTTACTTCTTACGAGGATTTAGTTTTGTCCGACATGTTTTATTTTGCTATGTAATATCAACTGTCACTAGGATTGCAGGGGCCAGCTACCTAAAGATTTGACGAAGATACTTTTGGGAGCTACCGTCAGATCTCCACTACGCACAGGGAAATTCAGACCTTTCTTAGGTTGGGTCACAGGTGAATTTTCTTCCGTTGTTTATCTTTACCATCTAAGAAGTGACAATTACAAATATGTATATTGTACATAAATCTGGTACATGCTCACACTAGGATTCGAATCAGAGACAACATATAAGTTTAGTTTCATATATATTTATATTGTTACATGATTTATGATATTATATTGTTACAAGGAGCGATACCTACAACACAACTCTCTCACATCTTCATTGTGAAGTCGATTTGCAAGCGACCGCAGTTTTTGAGAATCGCTCCATTTATTCCGTCACATTTTTAAATGTCTAAGACACGACTTGGGACCGGAATAATCACGAAATAATTAAAGGTTCAAAGGTAATAAAAATCCGTGAAAAACTACAATCGTAGCAGTCAATAAGTAAAATAAAAAGTTAGTCAATTATTACTTGTGTTTTGTATTGTTTGGTTTTTAAATATTATTTAATGTTTGTATGAGTTTACAGGCTACTTACTACCGGATCACTAGACGGTAGCATTGGAAATTGTTTGTGTCTTCAACATATAGCTGGCAAATAAAATTTGTAGATAACGGATTCATTTAGCTGCTTATCAAAGATATGTTGTCAGTTGATGGCATTCATTGTGATACCACCAGACAGTGACAACTTCGGTACACACAGGACAAACATTTGCGTACATGTCTGTTTGTCTTGATGTTTTTAAAAGAGGTAGGGCGCACGATAGCAGCCCCTCTAAGTACCTCCACCTCACAGAAAACCGTAGCCAACAGAAGTGGCATCCCGAGAGTGATACTTAATGTATTGCAAGCTTTCAAGGCCTATGGTAACCGCTATGCATCAAGTGAGCCACATACTTGTACGCTTGAAAACATGCTTGTACTTGTATATAAAAATCACATCGAATACTTAAGTCACTTACAATATATACAATACCATTCTTATGTTGTACGTAATAGAAGTTGCAATCGCAGTTGAGTCTTCTTAACATTATCCCGTTTCCTAATCCATTAGGAAAGGGGGGGGGGAGGGGGGATGTAAATCCTCAGAACATTTGAGGCCTGCCTTCCGACATTCACACATTGTTCCACAGTTTCTTTTGCATCCGCAGAATATCAAGTTTAGAAGTTCAGGGCTGCTGGAGATTTTGAACTTTGAACAGGCATCAATATTTGTACATACTTTTTACAGCCCCAGTCTTGAGGGTCGTTGTAATTCCCAAGCCATGACTGGACCTGATGATAGACTCGGAGGCTGTGCAAGCGGGCTGCGTCTTGTGTTGGAGAAATTGAAAACAAATAAAATGTATTCTTTATCACTGACTTGGCGAATCGTTTATATCTAAGATTGTCAAGAGCATCATATTTATTGCCCCCATAGAAAGAGATGAAAAAACGTTCGCCAATGGCAGTGAGCAAAGTAGAGTCAACCCTCTCATTGAGGAATAATGCTGTTCCACTAGCTAACTCAGGCCGTTTCTCCAAGGTTGTCAGAAATTTCATTTTGCCGATCTTGTAAGCTGCTGAATTCGTCTCGCATCCTGACAAGGCATGGAGATCAGAAAAAAACCAGAGGAAACTAGAAAAAAAGTTATAACGATCAAAAGATAATTTGTACCCAAAATTTTACCTATTTTCTTTAACAACTTTGTTATTTTTTATTCTACAACTAAAAGTTATGGAACCAAAATTATAGACTAAAATTATAGATATATTTAATTTGCAACAAATAATGTTTTTACAAATTTCCTGTTCAACGATAAGTTTGCTCGATATAGCGTTAAAACCATTCGCAGTTCTTTTCTGAAGATGGCGGCCGCCGGACAAGGATTGCGGCCTCACAAACATGAATTTAACTTTACACTAACACCCTCTTGACATCCAAAAAATAAAATTTCGTGCTTCGACTTTTGCACGCTAAACCCAAAAAATTGTAACATTTTAATGGAATAATTATAACTTTGACATTCATACTCGATAGTGATAGCTCTAGTGACACATGTTTTCCTTCAAACGTCTATTACAAAAGACTGAGTAGTGTAATCAAATTCGTTTTCCTATGTTTATGTTCCAATTATGATGATTATGACGACTTCCAGTGTATCTAAACATAGAGGTGGACCTTATAAAGGCATACTCGAAAACAATACACATTATGTATTTTGTGCTAAATGTGATGGGGTAGGAAATACAAACGAAGAAAGAAAGAAACTTTATTACACAGCGCACTACAACACTAGAAACATTACAGTTCTTCAAACATCAGTTAACAATATTGCAACACTTTTAATACATAGTATTCAACAATGTCAGGTGTGTCGCTGGCCCAATATAAAAAGACCTCACTGAGCACGAGCCATGGCGCAAGCCAGGCGCTGGTATTCTGTGAAACCTTATGTAGTATTTGTCACGGACAGTCACGAACCGCGCAGAATCAACACGACAATTAATAAAATAAGAAAAATCAAAATAAAATAATTATCATTGCAATTTAGCAAATATGTATACAAAAAGAATATAAATATATGAAGAGGTTCATGAGTGTGGAAGAAGCGAGATCATGTTTGAATCGGCGCACCTGGCGTTCTATCTCCGCTTATGCAAACGAGAGAATTAATTAAAAATTAATTAAACTCAAAATTATTGTACCACCACCACCACGTGTGTTACTCTATTTTAGTGTAAAATTTTGCATGTATGTTTTGTTTGTATATCTTCACGCCAGATCGCTTGCGGGGTAAGCAGAGAGAACCGAGCGCTATTAGACGCGGTTCTTACATACCTCACTCGCATCTTTAAAATTCATAACTCTTTTTCTATTTCATATATAAATGCAATGTTCTGGAAATATTGACAAATATTTTGATGTTTTCCATAAGGAAAGTTATAAACGAAAAAGCCGTCTTTCTTTATCTGATTTAAAACCTTTTTGCTTTGTAAACGGCCCACCTGATGTAAAGCCTATTGATGGCCTATTAACGCTTGCGATATAGAGTTTCGCTCGCGCGATGCCTCCTCTGCTGCTTACACAGCCAAAGTATTTATTGTTATTTGATTATTATTGACGTAAGGGTAAGACGTGATGAATTAAAAAAAAAACGGGTTGCACTCCGGGAGTGCCGGCAGAAGTGAAAACTTGAACATTAACGTTGTGCATTTTTGAATATTTTGGAATGGTTAGGAAATAAATTCACACAAATTGCTTTATTTATCAGTATAAAAGTACTATCATGTATGTGGTAAAATACAAAATTCATTTATTGCGCTATTGTACACAAATATGACAATTTATATTTCATTAAAAATTTGACACTTCAGAACTATTACAATTATTTTACATTAAAAAGTTTATCTCTCAGAAAAATCAACTTTCATCCATAATTTCAACGACTCACCATCATCATTACCAGCATCATTATCGCCAATCTCTAAAACTCAAACACACTCGCGCAAGCCCTGCGCCACTTAAACCAAACAGCGATGTTGATAAACTACGTTGAACGAAACGCGTAAATGCCAACAATTTCATGGCGCAACGTTTTGGTCGCGAGAAAATAATACCCTATGAACGATCTAGCGCTTCATGTTTTAATTTTTTAATTAGAGGGAACTAATGTTTTAGCGCTGCAGCAAATTTAAGTTCTAATTCTCACCAAAATCTTACGGTCAGGGTCACGTGTCCTGACGGCTTGACGCGAGTTTAGCATTTTTACTCATCCCAAAAAGTGCACAACGCCGCTAAAGAAGTTTTCACTTCAAAAAAATACGTAGTGGTTATTACAGCACTACAGCACGCTTTACGTGCATGTTACAAGTTTCTTTATGAGTACTTCAAAATAGAATGGATTTATGCCGAATACCAAAATATCCAAAAAAAAAGAACTAATCTGTGCTGTCAGCAATTTAGACACCATGATTCGTGAATTCGATTCCCACACAAGACGAATATATGTGTGCATGGACATACCATGGTTTGTCTAAGTCTGGGTGTTTTATGAGGAGTAGGGTGTATTAAAGCAGCTCGACCAGGGAAGTATCTATATCTCATGGAAAACTGTTGATAAATAACAATCCCTTGGAGAATTGTTGTAGTCCTACAAATGAAATACCAGTAAGCTCCTAAGGATTTAGCAGCAGATATGGCAACGCGCGAGTACTACATGGACCGTATGCTTTTATGTCTTCTTATATTGTATATAAAGTAACAAAAAATATCGTGCAAGAACATACATAACAAGAGTTAGCAAAATCACCCAACACCTTAAGACAAAGGCGAGTAAACTACCCCGTGTATCAATTTCCAATAAGGGATCCCATTAATTTCGCGATGTTTCCAAAAGATTTCACCCCCTTTAGAAGTACATAACTATTATTTACAACGCTCGCAGGCGCCAGGGATGTTGGCAAAGAATAACTATCGAAGACCGTCTATTTCATATACGAGTACATGATACTCACTGAAACTTTACGTTCTTGCCTACTCTTAAAGGATTTGCATTGCATTTAGAATGTTATATTTTTTTAGCCGTATCGTGTTATATATTAAACAAAAAATACTGGAAACCTTTTGTCAGTTGCTGGTATTGGACGATGATTTTTAAGATTTTAAAAGAGCGTTTTGTTCGAAATTTTGCTCTATGCTTCGCTGATCGAGAACTACATTGTTCAATTAGAAGATTAGAATAATAGATTACTGTAATTTGTTACAACAAACAAACAAACAACGTTTTCCAAAATTACCAACAAATTCTGTAATTGATATGACATTAAAAAAACAAGAATACATATCTATTTAATGTTAAATCTATTAAATGGAAGAGCATGAAAGTAGAAAGAGCTTTCAAACCCCTTTTTTCCGTCAGTCTACACAATATTGAGTACCTACATAATCCGCCACATTGTTTTTATTACGATATCATCCGGGACACCCGGGAAAATATAAGGAATATGAACAACACCTCATACATATGGATTGGTTAAGGTTTAATAGTTATGGTGGATAAAGAAACTTGCAAGTATACATATATCAGCCCTGAAAACATTACTCGTTGTAGTCTTTTTGGAACAGTCATGTAAAACCGAAAAATTTAAAAATCTCATTGCTGTTTGCTGATTGATCAATCATGATTGTGCTAATATATATACATGAAAATACAATTTGGTAATAAATATAAAGTATTTTAAAATATTATCAAGAGCATATATAATGCAATACTATGAGAATAATAGTTAATGTTTTAATTAGGAGATAAACTGAAACCGAATGTCGTAATCGTTGTCAAATATTTTAAGAAAAAAATAATCTCTTTTTAATTTTTCACTTTTTAGTATTTTACAAAAAAAATATTTTTGCTCCCGTTGGACTCGTCCATTTTTTGTTACTCTTACTTAATCTATGATAAACTAGTCACAATAATTCTTTGTTCTTCTCCACTGAAATGAATTGCAATCATATCTTCACATTTGAAAACACCTCTATCACCTGAACGATAAGACTTATATTGTTATTGAAATGTGTTATATTTTGAAGGGTAGAATTTGCCATTGTTCGTGGAAATTCATTGGAAAATGTCACCCTTTAATGATCCGTTCATAGGAACCTGGATAATATTTATGGAGTTTCAGTGAATCGTGATGTCGTGAATTTGAAATTATTTTAATATAAAGGTAAATGTATACTTCGTTTCATGTAAATATTTTATATATCCTTTACTATAACACTAAGGCTCCTACCAAATAAGATTATATCCTTAGGTGGAGAGTGGTGTACTAAAAGTTTTGGAACTTGTAATAAAAGAAATGTAAAAACCAATTACGAAATTTGTAAAGGGAACTCTGTATATATGTTACTTTTTAACTTGCGAGATAGAAAATTGTATGTCGAGATTGGAATGAATTAAGGCCGAGAAATTTTTCGTCGTATGACTTTTACGATCGCCGAGACTAAAGTTCGTTAGAATGTTGCCTGATACCGCAATTGATTTTTGAAACCCAATCTCATAACTCTGTATTTGAATGGTTCAATTAGTTTAGACCAGGGCTATCCAGACCAGAAACAATCGCGGGCTAAAACAAATCACTGTATAAATTGGAGGGCCGCAAAAACAAATACCTAGCGTAATTTATTTATTTGGAGAAAATTAAAAAACAGCGATAGTGTTAAATTTAATTTTATTAATTCTTCATTAATTTATCTTTTACAAATTCAGTCAATATCGACATTAATATTGGTAATTGCCAAGTGCAGTGCGTGTGTAAATGAATTATCAGTCAGTGAAGACGTATATTTAAATTTTATACAAGTGTCGCGGGCCGCATCAATATTATGCGCGGGCCACATGCGGCCCGCGGGCTGTGCTTTGGACAGCCCTGGTTTAGACGACGTAATCATCGTCATGTGTCGTCATAACGATAAATGTGAATGTTGACCAGTAATTGCGGTTACCAAATTTATTGATACTGTACCATTAGAATAGGTGACGAGTATGATAAAGAATTTGGTGTTGAACTCGGTGGCTCAGTCGTGAAAGACGCGACTTTGACACCAATGCTCGTGGATTCGATTCCCACACAAGGCAAACATTTGTGTGCATCAACATGTCTGTTTTTCTTGGTCTGGATGTTCAAGAGAGGTAGGGCGCATCAAAACAGCCCGTCTGGGGAAGTACCTCTACACAGAAAACCGCATCCAAATAACAACTCCCTAGAGGGTTGTTGTGTTCCTGCGTGTATCACTCACACGCACCAGTAAGCTCCCAAGGAGTTCTTGTGTAAGCAGCAGAGGAGGCCTCGCGCGAGTGATACTTAATATATCTCATGCGTTAATAGGCAACGGTACGGCGGCTTTACATCAGGTGGGCCGTATGCTTATATACCTTCCGACGTAGTATAAAAAAAAAGAAAAAAAAAACATTCTTTTTTTTTTCTTTTTCTCTGAACTCAATACTCACGCGAAGCTAAAACGGTGTGAGAAGTTATACTGAATGACATTTGTTTGAAAGCTTGCAGTATTTAATTAATAAAGTAGTATGCATCTATGCATTTCCCAAGCATCCTACAATTCCCGGTAGGGGTGCTCGCGTCTTACGACAGCGAATAAACGACGTCACTTCCGGTTAGCTGTGAGTTCCATCGGGCCATTTCCGCTAACTTAGACAAGTTTAATGGGTGTCGTCTAGATAAATGGAGTATTTTTATTGTAACAAAATACATGTTTCGTTGATTCGGTACAATTAAAAAAAAAATTAGAGAAAAATGTAAATTATTTTTCTAAACAGATAGTAAAACAGTGGCTCGCTAATAAGTAAGCAATTACCTTAGCCCATAGACGCTTACAATGTCACAGGTATCGTGTATTGCAAACCTATTTACGCCTTACGAAATCCTCGCCAGAACAGGACTCCAATCCTCCAAGAATGCAGCACGCGTTGATTCCAAAGTGGCGGATAAACATTCACATTGATGTATATTATACATAGTGATATGTTGATTTAATATATCTCCGGCTTGTTTCAGGAACTGCTTGAGAAACGTATCAAGCAACTCGAAGCGCAGTTGGAGGAAGAGAAGAGAAGGACGCAGAGGGAACGAATGGCAGTTACTAAATTGCAGAATAAACTTATAAAGGTAAGTAGTGAGTAAAGTTGCTCTGAATTGACACATCGCACGAGGTTTTCGAACTTCTCCTTGAAATACCGGAAGCATAGATTATTTTATGGTCGTGATATCTATGTCCCCGTAACTTCTGTTTTAATATTTAAATTATATGTAACAGGCTCGAGTTTCTGCACAATGTATTTTTAAATAGCAACTGGTATTAACTATTGGTATAGAAAACGAATCTGACGTAATTAAAACTTTTGTGTTTTCTATCTGTCTTAACATACAAAAACTACCAAATGGACTTAACCTCTATTTGCGTGTTCTACTGTGCTTACAACTAGTAGTGCTTCTAGAAGCTGTTTGGCCTTCTAACTACGAACTTCTTCAATTGTACCGTTTACTATTGCCAGGAAACTTAAGCCATAATGTTGTTTAATTACTTCGGAGGAGGTTTTTCTAGAACAATTTAGGCTGTAGAAAGGTTCATGCCAAAGTTTTGCCAATTTTATTAGCACATTAGTAACATCCAAACTAATATCATAAGTGAGCTTCTTTGTTTTTTATAGACTCTGGAACCAAAGAGTCACCTCACCTTTACCTCTTGTATCGCAAGTCCTTTGTTAGTTTGGCACATTAGTGATATTATAAAGTGAGTTTCTTTGCTATGCTTTCACGCTTCAAATACTTAACCGATTATCATGTAATTTTGCATACGCGTTGTCATGGGTACAGAAAAGAATTTAAGGTACCATTCCTCCAGAAAAAATGTTCTCTAGGGATAGAAAAACACATGCAAAGCCGGAGGCAAAAGCTAGGAAATAAATATGTCCAATAAATACTGACGCAAACAAAATATAATTCAGCATGACACAAATGTCTTTATACAAATATTTTATAACTTTTTATTCATTACTACTTGTCCTATAGAGTTGAAAGTGACTTGTTTTAGTGCTTTGCACTGGAATTAATTGTAGATCTGTGTTTGTATTTTAAACTTCTGATCCCGTGCAGTTGTTGGGAACAGCCCCGAGGTCCGAGTGTCTCTGCAAACAGCGCAGTTTGCCGTCCGTCTGTGTTTGAGATTTGGCTTAAACTGTTGGTCAGCTGCAAAAATGTGATGGTATTGAATTCTAATAGTGAAATATGTATTATGGATATTTGAAATACGAAATAGAACTTTAATGCTTTGGCATAAGGTGTTTAAAGTGCGCGACGGAAATGAAATCTCTTTTATGTATATTGGTTAGCAAACAATTATGCGACTCATCTGATGTGATGTGGTTACCGTGGCATATGAATACTTACAACGCTCGTAAGTTTCCGTTTAAAAGTTGTAGGTTTTTGTGAATTTCCTACAACTCTCCAGTGGATTGTTTTTTCCGCTGGCGGTACTTCCATTTATCATATAGGAGTGTACTGCCCTAGTAGGCAACGTATACCACGTGCAGGCGAGGGTGGCTTTGGCTATAAGACTGATGATGAGACTCTTACACCCCTAATTAAAAAAACTTACATCCTAAGCAATATGAATTAAGGAATTACTTAGAGGACCTATTAACAATGTTGGCATTTATATACTAACAGTTTTCGAGAAAATTCTGTAACTTGAAAATGAACTGGAAATTACACGGCATATGAGTATATCTGTCGTAGCAATATGTTAAAATTAGGAATTTGATCAATTTTCTAAGAAATGTGATCAGTTCTCGGCGAATGTTGAGATTGAATTTCTACTGTTGTCGTTTTCCTAATCTACAAAATTGACTAAGTCTTGTAAACAAATTCTTTGACATGACACAATTATTATAATATCACGAGCTCCTGGAGGATTGATTGATGTACATTTTTTTATACTACGTCGGGAGGCATACTGCCCACCTGATATAAAGCAGTTGCCGTAGCCTATTAACGATTGTGATAACTTGAGTATCACCCGCCCGATGCCACCTCTGCTACTCACCACACACAGCAACTCCTTAGAAGCTTATTGGTGACCTCACTCACACTGACGGGCTCCTTTGATGCACCCTACCTCTCTTAAAACACCCAGACCAAGACAAACAGACATGTTCATGCACACAAATATTTATCCTGTGTGGGAAGCGAACTCGCGAGCGTTAGCGTCAAAGTAGCGTTATTAACCTGATGACGTTTTTACGCCTCTATGCTGGTATCGATATAGGATCCGTTGACGGTTATCATTACTCAGGCAGTACGCTTGTTTGCCAGTTTATTTTAATCTCGCTTTGTATGCTTTAACTATAAACTTCAATTTAGGTTATGATGTCATCCTTTTAAAACCTTAACCTTTCATAACCATGAAAGAAGGTAACAGCCTTACATCAGGTGGATGGTATATTTCCCGACGTTGTATAAATAAAATATATAATACATGTATGCCCAGTTTTTCAAATGCTGGTAAAATATCCTACTATGTATATATATTCTTCAGTCTGCCAGACCAACATAGGTACTTCGTAATAATATAAAAAAAAATGCTATAAAGAATTTGCCTAGTTACCAAGAGGCCTCCGATTCGAATCCTGTTATTATCACTTGCACGGTGGTTTTAAAATTAGTCGTTTCGAGTTCCTTCGTGCTTAAAGGGCGTCAGTCCTGATTGTTTTCAATAGATTACAGCAGTCGTTAAGTTAAGAGAGGTAGGGCAGCCATCAAGGCAGTCCATGAGGGATAGTACTTCCATCTTATAGAAACCATAGCCAAGTAATCTCCATGGCGGGTTATTGTGTTCCTACGAGTGAGTGAGCTACCTAGAAAGTTCCTAGTAATCATCACTTGTTTGGCGGTGAAGGAAAACATCGTGGGGAAACCCGCACGTCCAAGAAATTATATCTAGAATGACGAGTGACCTTACCTAACAATGACATGGTTTACCCTGTGGGGTCGTAGAGGTCTGACGGCAGTCGTTCCATGTAAAAATCAGGATCTTCGCCAAATCCTTGGGCTTGGGTAGTGAACTCCGCCAATCGTAATGGGTTTGGAAACGCGATAACGCTAAGAAGAAGAAAAATATTTGTTTACAGGAAATTATAAGATTTGGTTGATCAAATCTAGATCTATCTGTAACTTCACGCAAAATCCCTTGCAGGGTATGCAGAGAGAACCGAGCGCCACATGACTCGATCCTTACATACCTCACTCGCTTTTTTAACATTCATTGCTCTTCTCATGCACGCTCGCCAGTTTCTAAGGCTCCTGACATCACTTCTGATAGAACATGACCAATTTGGTCATGGTAGGTAAGTCTTCCTTGCGCGGCTCTTAGATCCCTCCACTTTTGCGTTGTATATCTGCTTCGTCATTCTGTAATCCTGCATGGCCTTCATGGCCGAACCAACGGAGCATGCCTCTACTTATTTTAACATTGACGCTCTCTTTCAGACCAACTCTGTTTCTAACATCATCAATACGAATACGGTCTACAAGCGTTACGTCACAAATTTTGCGCAACGCTCGCATTTCTACTGCGTTTATCCTACTTATGTGCTCTCTCTGGTATATCCAGCTCTCGCTTCCATAAGTAAGCGTTGGAACCAGCACTGCATTGTGTATAGCGAGCTGTGCCTTCTGGCTTAAATTTAGATATTTGCTTAAATACTGTTTTTATCATATTGCTGCAACGTATCGATATTAGCGAACTTTACCGCTAACACACGTTAACAAACTAGCAATCCTGGAAGTTAATCGAGCGACTTGAAGGCGTGTTCGTGCGAATGAGCGGAAATTTAAACTTTTGCCCATATATCGTCTGTACACCGTACTCAAGTTAAGATTAGTGCATCCTCGCATATTTTGTCTACGTAACATTTGTCTCTCGCTTCTTGTATTTAATGAATTAGTTTTGTAAATAAGTTACTTTTGCCTTGGTTCGTTTACGTCATTCGAATGCGAATTTGCCATTAATTATTCTTAGCATTATCCCGTTTCCATTAGGATTGGCGGGGTCCACTATCTAAGCCTATGGATTTGGCGAAGATATTGATTTTTACATGAAGCGACTGCCGTCAGACCTTCGCAACCCAGAGGGAAAACCATATCATTCTTAGGTAAGGTCCACACGTCTTTTGAAATTTTGAATTTTCTTGAACGTGCGGGTTTCCTCACTCTGTTTTCCTTCACCGCCAAATAAGTGATGATTACTAGGAACTTTCTAGGAAGCTCACTCACTCGTAGGAACACAATAACCCGCCATGTAGGAACACAATAACCCGCCATGGAGATTACTTGGCTATGGTTTCTATAATATGGAAGTACTATCTCTCAAGGACTGCCTTGATGACTTCCCTACCTCTCTTAACTTAACGACTGCTGTAATCTATTGAAAACAATCAGGACTGACGCCCTTTAAGCACGGAGGAACTCGAAACGACTAATTCATCCAAAAATAGGCTGAGGTCGACGTAGTTTGACTTTCAATTTCTTTATGATGCACCTCAGTATAGTGCTGTACAAGATAAGTTTTTATTGTAACCCTATATACCTTTAACCCCATGGTTATCGAATGAGCAAAGCTGATCATGCCAGAACTTCATTTTTAACCTGTATCTTATATGGGAAATCTCGTCATAGAGCTCAATTCTTAATTAATATATTTCTGCCAAAAGTGTAAACAGCGTCGGCTGTCAAACAAGTTGGCGATTATATATATATATATTTTATTTATTATACAATCGGCATTCGGACCGCCCGATGTAAATCGGTTACTGTAGCCCGTGCATGGTTACATCATGAAAAGTGTCCCTCGTGAATTGTCGCGAAAGTTACCAGCGCAGCAATTCTTCAGCTTCGTGGTAATCTTACTCACTAGCTGGAACACAACAATCCTTTCAGGAAACTCTTATTTCACTGCGATATTTTGTGGTGCTTCCTAATCGAATACCTTGTCTTTGAATATAGCTGTGCCCTATTGTTCTTTTCCCACAGACACCTTCATTAATTGATATATATATATATATATATATATATATATATATATATATATATCATAAAGATAAACTGTATCCTGACACCACGTGCAATTAAAGTGAAAGATATTGGTGAGCCACTTAGTTCCCAACTTTATGTATATTCTAATGTTCAGCGAAATAAATCTTATAGTAGCAAATTTAATAAAATACCAAGACATATTTGTCTCTACAATGGAATCCTTCAACTTACAGCTGAAATCCTCGGAATCCCTGGGAGAATACATTCAAACAACCCCCTCAAACGTCTATCAGACAGAAAAAATAATAAAACAAGCAATCAATTTCACGGAGGCAATCATTGAGATATCCCCACAGGCTGATTTGTAAAATCAGTCCGTAAAACCACGTCTGTATTTTAAACTTTAATTTTATCTTTTGTCTTCTTTCCAATCGTTAAATTTCTAAAGAAAATTTATGACCAATGCGTTTTTATAGTTCTCGGACTAAAGAACAAAAGCATGAAGTGGTGTGCAACTTAGGTTAAAACTTCAGTCGTCATAGACACGAGGGTCCAAATATGAAAAGGATGGCAAAGACCGACTACAAAGAATATTTGACGACTCTGTCGAAAACCAATTTTGGTATTGGGTACGTACATTCGACCAAAATTTTCAAACTCCTTGAGTATTCTAGATGCTGAACTGGATCGGGCATTCTACAGTCATGAGTTCGCAACTGATGAACCGTTGAATATTTTAGGGAACCGAAGAAAAAAAACGATGAAACATCATCCTTAAAAATCCAGAAGCCAAAAGAAGTTTACATAGATCTCAATGTATGTTCA
The DNA here is from genome assembly GCA_947507595.1 of Pyralis farinalis. Taxonomy (NCBI): domain Eukaryota; kingdom Metazoa; phylum Arthropoda; class Insecta; order Lepidoptera; family Pyralidae; genus Pyralis; species Pyralis farinalis. Next base: position 33,893,399 of record OX382268.1, on the reverse strand, counting down.
GCAGTGGATCTTCCTCGGATAAAAATGAGGATAGCATGTAGGTGAGGCTGTTATAAGGGATTGGCATCAGTACCGGTGTCTCAAAATGGTAAATTATAAAACATAAGTTAAAACATTAAAAAACCACGATGGAAAAAGGGACAACCCTTTTTCCATCGTGGTTTTTTAATGTTTAAAAAAAAATATTTTAAAAAAATACTTAAAAATTTTTTTTCATAACCCCACGATAATGTCGTGGGCTTTTGTTTTTTTTTTGCGTAATCTATACCACATAATATATACAGTCTACATCACAGGTTACGCACGGTGACTATTAATATTGTTCTATATAATAATCATATTACGATTAAATGTCGTTTTTGAAATGTTTTATGATATGTTTTTTTTGTAATTTTTGTAACTTAATTTTTAATAATAAAAGCATTATACATGTTTCCGTTTACATTATTCGTATTCCGTTTTACAATAAATAAAAAAAACAGACTTAACTGTTTTGGAGAAACATGTTTATTGTAGTGCGCCCTAGTGGTCTGTAACATTAAAACTTAGCTAAGAATATGCTCAGGAATGAGACTTATAAAGCAAAAAACCGTTTCAAAATCAGTCTAGCAAATTTACTCCAAACGCATGTCCCGTCTCCTTCATAACCGTAGCAAGTAATAAGAAAAAATCCAGAAAGATACCTATTGTACATCTTGTTAGCTTTTTTTATTTGATACAAAGAAAAGAGTTGCAACCCTTTCGGAAAAGCGTCCCTGGTATTAAATAATAATTCCATTCCAATGCACAGACGAGCACCATTAATAGATTAACAAAAAACCGTGCAATACAGTCGAAATTGTCGGATTTTTTTCATTTATCGCCCGCCGACGCGATTTCGAACGTTCGTCCGGGCAAAAAAATATTTTGCTGAATTTTACAAATACTCCTTTAATTGAACAATCGACGGAGTTCGGTCATAGATAAATACAAGAAACGCAGAAGGAACATGTAATTTAAGTTATTCATGTAATATTGCAACAAGCCCGGTCGTAGATGGGTTAGGATGGCTACTTTAACACAAAGCCTCGTGGATTCGATTCCCACACAGGAATTTGTGTGCATGAACAGGTACGAGTATGTTTAAGACTGAGTATTTTAAGAGAGGTAGGGCGCACCAAAGCCTGCTCGACTGGGGAAGTTCCTCCAACTCATGGAAAACCGTAGGCAATTAACAACTCCCTGGAAGATTGTCATATGTGAAGTGTGACAGATGTTGCCAATAAGATTCTGAGACGTTGTTGTGTTAGCAGCGATGGTGGGGACGCGCGAGTGTAACTTTCTGAAGAGCAAGCGTTCATAGGTTACGGAAATCACTAGGTGAGCCGTAAGCTTGTATGTCTTTATGTATAAAAATTACCTTTGAAATAATCCAAGGAAGAAGTAAATAAAGGCAAAAAAAGAGGTCACCAGTAAGCTCCTAAGGAGTTGCTGTGTAAGCAGCAGAGGAGGCATCGCGCGAGTGATACTTAATACATATATTACAAGTGTAATAAGGCTACGGTAACTGCTTCACATCAGGTAGGTCGTATGCTTGAATGCCTCCCGATGTTGTATAAAAAAAATGAATGAAACGACAGTATTGTATACTAAATACATATATTTGTATATTGTTTAAATTTTGCCCGAAAAGGACTAGTCTCAGGTGATATCAAAATAAGCAACATGTGCTAAATGACGAGTTCCGCGGTCCGGTGGTTAGTAATGCTACTTTAACACTAATGCTCGTGAGTTTGATTCCCACCTGGGACAAAAATGAGTGCGTGACCATGTCTATTTGTCTTGGTCTGTATATATTTATATCTATATTTCCAAGTGTCGTATAATGCATCCCGACGTTGCATTAAAAAATCTACGTGTCGATCGTTCGTTTGACACGTAGAGTTTTATTCGCTGCCCTGTTGCTAATATAGCAACTCTTTAGGAGCTTACTAGTAACCTCACACACTCGCAGAAATAAAACAGACCTCCAGAGAGTTGTTATTTTGCTGTGTTTTTCTGTGAGGTGGAGGTATTTTAACAGACGAGTGCTTTGATGCGTCCTACCTTTCTTAAAAACGTCCAGGCCAAGACAAACTGACATGTTCATACAAATGTTTGTAGTGTATATGAATCGAACCAAAGAACTTTGGTGTCTAAGTACGAGTAGCATTATAAATTACTACGCCACCGAGCTCGTCAATGGTCATTCTGGTTCATACGAATGCTTGTCGTCTGTGGGAATTGAATCAGTAAGGTGGAGTTACTTTCCTAGTCCGAATGCTTCGATACGCACTACCTCTCTAAAATATCCAAACTCGGTCGTATGCCTGTGTGTGTGCCTCCAAAAGATTTTATAATAAAATAGCTAAGTCCTTATTCTATAGGAGTTTACTGTCAAGCAGTTATAAGCTAATTGGTCTGCTTAGTAATGTAAAAATATCTTTTAAATCTATTGAATCAGACAACACCTTATGTGACATGCTCTACGCTCATTTACGATTCGGAACGAGAACATGAAACTACATCAATCCAAACAATTTAAAAAGGATTTTCCGTAGTATCTCCTTTCATCTCTTCGTCATGTTTCATAGTTAATCACTAATCATCGTAAACGACTCTCCATGCATGCATATATACAACGGGCCCTTTGCACAATACGAGTAACCAAAAATTTGAGCTTACATCAAAGCCCAATTTCGCTGTCAACGTCGCATTACGAATGAATAGGTGTTAGGGTTGTCATATTATATAAATTATTTTATTGTAACATATTTATTTAAGTATCGTTGTTGTGAGAAATCATAATTATATATACGAGTATATTGCTGTATTCAAGAATTTGCATTATTTAAAGTTTCAAAATTTTGACATGTTCAGAACTTAGCAATTCGTAAGTCCGATTGGGTTATTATTTATAAAATCCTGGAGAACTTTCCTTTCTGTTATTGTATTTAGGTGGTATTATTTAGTGTTTATATTCGTTTATTCTTTGACATTCATATTAATAATCACCAACACGCATTCGTTAGTCGAATCACTCTTCAACAATGTTCTCGAACACTACGGGTACTATGAATATAAATACAAGCACCTTCGGTAATAATAGAAAATTCAATATTTATAGTATTATAAGTGAACGGGATAAAGTAGCGCATATACTATCTATGTGCTTTGCTGCCACCAGATTTAGACCACATTATTTATGACAGTCAAAATGCGATTGTTACGTATGAAATAAGAACGTGATGTACAAAATTGTTGGACTTGTTTGTTTTACGAATTCAGCAGTTCCACAATTCCTGTGTGAAGTAATTACAATACAAATTTAACAGTTATTAATTATAATTGCAATTTGCTTGCCGAGTTATTATGTCATTATATTCCTTTGACTTATAATAACTTTTATTCGTGTACTCGTAATTATTCTCAACGATATTTTTAGTTATATTTGCTGTTGCATATAACGACCAACTGACTTTATAATTACTAAATCTTATAAGCATACCACTAAAACATTTCTTCAGATATGTAAACAGTACTTTGATACATATACGTGCCACTTTAACAATATATACAAAAGTTGATATACGACACTACCCCCTATTTTATTTGTCCCAACATTTTGACCAGTTTACAGTCCGAACTCATATTAATTGTTATAATTTGGAAAAAAAATAGAAAAAAAAATAAATTGTTATTTTTGACAACCCTAATTTACCATCGCCCCACTAGGCGCGTTAATACTGCACACCTTTCTGTTTAGCCGAGTTCCGTACATTAATAAACAATGACTTGCTTGGTGAACTCGTTAACTGGGTGTGGTTCGGCATTAACTTGTTTTTCTTGAATTATACATTGTCCACACAAGGGGATGTAGGTGAAAATGCCTGTTAGCGGTATAAATAATAAATAAATAATAGTAAATAATAAATTTAATTAAATATTATTATTGCTAAGAGTATAATGTTAGTATGAGTCTAGATTAGACGAGGCCTGAATCGTGGTTGTCAAGTTCATTATTACGGCGATCTAAAGTTTCCGAAGTTACATATAAATCTTCGGTTACATAAACATTTATAGCTATTTAAAAAGAAAAATATAAATTCATATTATTTCCAATCATTATATTACGTTTACTGATGGCGGAAGCATACAACGTTATAGATATAGATTAAATAGCCTGTAATTTTGAAAATAACCAATAAATCGCTAAGTGCTTCTGAAACTTCTAATCGCCCTCTACTGAATCAATAATAGAATCCAACTGAATTACCAGACAATAATATTATGGTCTAACAAAATAACTTGATAATCTTTGCCGGGTAAATTAGGAAAAACTTCAAATTTTTACAAATAAATATCTAATGACCAACGCTCAGCTAACCAGAGTCAGATTAAAATGAGATCCTGGCGTGGCAGGCTGCCCGAACAAAGCACCATATGATTGGGCCATTACACACTTCACTCGTTTCTTTAACATTCATTACGGGTTTCATGCACGCACATCATTTTGTGATGAATTACGACTAATTTGTCCGTGATAGAGACCAAAGTCTTCCACGGCTCCCTACGTCCTTTCAGTTTCACGTTATATGTCTGATTCGCCATTCTTCTCTTCTGCATTCGTTTTACTTCTCCGCTTACCAATTAAAATTAATTATTGTTACATTTGAATTTCTATATCATATATAATTTTAGTATAGGTATTTAAGTAAATCATGTAATAGGAAAGGCGACTCTGAGCTTTAAAGTCTTTGCACAAGTATGAGATTTCAATAACAAGGCGTCTAATAGAAGGGGGTTGTTTTAATTAATAGAAGCCAAATATTGGCAAGTGTCGAGGGTTAAGGAGAAGCACAAGTAGCTTGTTACTTACATGTACTCTAGATCCTAAATTTTACTAAGAGAATTTATCATAAAGCATTTTTATATTAAGTGCGTGGCTTTTCTTTTAAGTTTCTATAGTAGTTTATACAATTACTATATAAAAGAAATTATTATAATCACCAGTATGCGTTTAAAAACCGTAGTTTGCCAAGGTTTTTAATGCCACGCGAGTATTTTATCTACACTCATAGTATTTTAGCGAAATAATTAATTCATGCGGTAAAACGTATTACAAGTAGAAGTCCCTTCCTCTGTACATTGCAGTTTCCGGCTTTGAGAATATCTGGCGGCATTAATTATCCTTGTTACTGGAATGCCCAAAGCCCCAAATAGTTTCAGTTATACACTCAATAAGAATTCATATCAAATAATTTATGAATTTGGCACGTAAATAAATTAAAACCTCCACTACGAGTACACTGGTCTGACCACCATATTCCCGCCTCTAGGTCGGCCACAGACAATAAATTTAAACCACAAACCAAATATAGAAACAAGTCCGTTGAATGTCTATTAGAATTTTTACTTTAGTATTTTAATTCAGCTGGCTATTACCGAAATGATGGAGAAACTTTCCAGCAACAATTTTAGCGTGTACGCGCTGTAGTTTTTTCTGTTCCTTGAAATATTTATTTATAATGTTTACAAATATTATTAAATAAATTGTATATGTCACAAGTAATTAATATTTTCAACCGACATTATAAAGCAGAGATTCGTCCGAAGGTTTTTTTTTATGTGTATGTTTTTAAAAGTAATTGTGTAAATTTCCTTTCATTTGAAAAATCCTATTGACCATAATTGAATATTTTTAATTGGTCACAAATAAATTTGGCGAAATTCCTACTTTCACACTTTGATTTTAACGATGTACATAAATGACTGAAAATGGTCAACACACATACAATATAATTGTATAGCCATACAATACGTCAATAATACAATACAATGTAAAACCACATCATCGCTTTAATTTATCAGTTGTATAAGTGGATATAATAAATAGCAGTACAATACCTACCGGTGGAGTGTTGCAACATAATTGTCTCGATCTGAAAGTTAATATTTGTCGAGACGACGAAACACCCCTTACCTTTGACAAGGGCGAAACTTGAGAGTCAATCCATTTTTAATCAACGAAGGATTCTCTATATTTCGATTTGTTTAATTAATATTGTTATGATCGCAGACACGATATTATTCGCTCGAGATTTTTGACCATTTTAGGGAAAACAGTTTATAACTTATTTATAGCTTTAGATGAGGTGGTAGAATGCAATGGCTAGGGTGCATCATAGCAGCCCATCTGGGGAAGTACCTTCACCTTACAGAAAACCGCAGCCCAATAACAACTCTCTGGAGGGTTGTTGTGTTCCTGCGAGTGAGCGAGGGTCACCAGTTAGATCCAAAGGAGTTGTTGTCTTAGTAGCTATTTCTTACTCTATTAATCATTCTCACTAAACACATTCTCCTCAGCGCGCTCTCATTTCTATGGCGTTCACTCTGCTTTCATGTAGCAAGGCGACCTTTGTCCAATATGTTTCCGTGGAGTACAACGCATTAACGCTTTTTAACTTAATTTTATTAATTTAAATACATAATAAGTTACACGAAATAAAAGACTAGTGATAGCCTAGTGGTGGTAACGCCAGGAGGAAGAAGACTGCTACTCTCAATAAAAATATGTTGTACACCTCTGAATATTTGTTTACATTCTTTATCTCGACTGCCCGAAAGTACTTTATTTATCAATTGTCTAGTATTACTTACTTTCAGATTAAATGGCGCTCTGTACATGGTCGTAGTAAAGTAATAAATGGTTAATCGAATTAAAGTCTAATTACCTGATAATTTACGGATTACTTCATATTTGCTGGCGTATTTATAGCTACTAATTATCGTACCGCCAGAAGGTAATTAGAATTCCAATCTCCATCAGCCGTCAGTGGCCAGACATTGTCCACATAGCTGATTCAAGATTCTGTTGCCGCTGTCTATTTTTGATCGGATCTCACATACTGTTGATAGATGTTGTTTTTGTTTGGCTATAAGACGCGGCCCTTACACACCTCACTCGCTTCTTTAACATTCATAGCTCTTTTCATGCACGCCGGTTCCTAGGGCTTCTGACATCACCTTCTGTTAAAACATGGCCAATTTGGTCATGGTAGTCTTGGTATTCCTCGGCTCTTACATCTTCCACTTTTGCATTGTATATCTGTTTGGTTATTCTTTCATCCTGCATTTTTTGTACATATACGAACCAATGGAGTCTCTTGTCTTGTACAATAAGTATTGCTCGCTAACCTAACCTCTCACTAACCTCTGAAAGAGGTTTTTGGATTGGTTTAAGTTTAATTTATTCTTATGTCGGGTAGCGGACTAATACAATCTCTTGACATGAAGAGGTTTAGATCTGAGTATGCTTGTGAGTCAAGGAGCTCGCGCGTTGCAACCTACATTGCTAATACAGCAATTGATACCAATCTACCGGAGGCTCACTCGTAGGAGCACAACAATCCTGCAGAAAATTGTTATTAATTAGAGGATTCCTGTAAGGCACCTGACTCCACAGAAAGCAAGTGCCATAAAAGCGGTTTTGGTGAAAGAGAGGTAGTGCACAACAATATTTAATAAGCAGCCTGTTTGAGGAAATATCTCCATATAATAGACCGCAGTGAGTAAAATCATCATACTAACAGTGTAGTGTGCTAAGTGTGACTGACACTTCTGGTACCGTAAATGTTCATACGCTACGGTAACTGCTTCACATTAGGCGGGCGTCTTGTTTGGCACACGATATAGTATAGAAACACTTGATAGTGTAACATACATCGACCATAACAAATCGTTGAGGAAACAAACTAATGAATCAATCTGGCTCTCAATTAACCGCGAAGCCGGGTGGTATGCGCACGCGCATGCGTTCAAAGACAAGCGCGCGCCGGTATGTGCGTGACCAATGCAATTAGTTGGTCCTTCGAGCCGGATGTTTCGCGTTACTCGTTTAATGTTCCACCTCAGGATTATAAAGTCACATGTTACATACTCAAACACACGAAAAGTCAATTCTAAGTCATTGACTATTAAGATCGTTATTGATAGCTATATATTTTGAGATACTAAATTATAAAAAGGTAGTCAAGTACATTTTGACAATAGAAATTTAATACTTAGCATGTTGTAAGATTATGGTTGATATTCGAATATTGATTGAAAGTGCAATTTTCTTGGATGCAGTCCAGGATGCCATTCCTCACCTAAATATTTGCCGACGTCTGATTTGATTTGATTGCAGAGATGTGACACCTGTGCTCATTAATCAAGTTGTTTTGATTATTATTACCATCTATGCATTACATGGACTGATGAAATGCTTTGGCTTGTAATACATTTGTAAAGGAACATAACCTTACACCATCCTTCCAAAACTTATGTAATAATTATTACTACAAGTATTCTTATTTGGCTAATATTAATTTATTACATTACATTACATCTTAATGTGCATACATTTGTTGTTCATGAATAATGCAGGTACAAAAAAGAATAAATAAAAAAAATATATATTACTGAAACTGTAAAAGAATAAAATATATTGTTAGTAGGTTCGGCGTAATGTACAAGCGCAACAGGAACGATAATTTTGATGACTTCTTATTCGTCAGTTTAAAAAATGAGATGAAAATCAATAAAGAAATAAATAACTTAAAATTTGAATTATTACAAGCTTTTATTTAACTTACAATGTATGTTCGGGTGAAATCTTGCAACTCAATTTTGAAGCAGATATCTTTAACCGATTGAGCTGAAATTTTGTATACACGTTCAGTTTGGATGACAATGTATGACTAAATGTGTGACGTCATTCTAAATCCAACATGGAGGCATACCCAAAATGGCGGACCAACTATTTTTAATGCACTTCTACAATATGGGTATCAAATAAAAGGGCTTGCTAAGAATAACTCGAAAAATAATGTGACGTCACGTAATCCAATATGGCGGACTTCTAAAGCTTGAAAATCAATTTCGAAGCAGATATCTTCAATCGATTGAGCTGAAATTTTGTATACACGTTCAGTTTGGATGACAATGCATGGTTAACTGTGTGACGTCATTCTAAATCCTACATGGCGGAACACCCAAGTTGGCGAATATTTTTAAGCTATTGCATAGCTTTTATCGCGGGCTTTGAGCGCGGCGACCGAATCAAGAAATTCCGTAACGAAAATAAAACCTAACACCGGGGGGTGTTCGCCCCACTCCGCCTACCATGTAGCTCGTTTTTTTTCATAATCATCAGATGATGATGATCCGTCGGGTGGCAAACAAGTAAGAAAATTGGTAGATTTTTTTTTTATAATCATCAGATTTTGATCCGTCGGGTGGCAAAGAAGTGTTCAGCCCGCCTGATGTGAAACTGTTACACAGCCTATGGACACTCCGTCGGGTGACAAACAAGTAAGAAAATTGGTAGAAGAATTTTTTTTTTTCATAATCATCAGATGATGATGATGATCCGTCGGGTGGCAAATAAGTAAGAAAATTGGTAGAAGATTTTTTTTTCATAATCATCAGATGATGATGATCCGTCGGGTGGCAAACAAGTGTTCAGCCCGCCTGATGTGAAACTGTTACACAGCCTATGGACACTTTTAGACTCCGTCGGGTGGGAAACAAGAAAATTGGTAGAAGAAATTTTTTTTTTTCATAATCATCAGATGATGATGATGATTTACTTTTGTGTCCTGTCAGGGTATGTATGCACGGTGGTCGGGGTGTTTACCTGATGTGATACTGTTACACAGCCTATGGACACTTTTATACTCCGTCGGGTGACAAACAAGTGTTCAGCCCGCCTGATGTGAAACTGTTGCGCAATCTATTAAAACTTTAATACTCAGTCGGGTGACAAACAAGTGTTCAGTCCGCCTGATGTGAAACTGTTACACAGCCTATGGACACTTTTAGATATTGCATAGCTTTTATCGCGGGCTTTGAGCGCGGCGACCGAATCAAGAAATTCCGTAACGAAAATAAAACCTAACACCCCCTACTCCTATATAACGTGTATGTATATGGTACGACAGTACGAAGCTCGCACGGATCGAGACGAGCTGCTCCGAAATCGGACGAATACGTAAGCAGCTGTTTGTGAGAAAGTATATAGGTGTATAGGTATCTGTCATATCTTTATAATGCCACACTCACCGCATGTGCGCCCCGTAAGTATACATGTAGGTATATATGTATACATATGTGTACCTATGTACAACAGTGAATAGCAGTTGCTGGTGAATAGCTATACGCGTAAAATTTGTGTATAAAGTGTTTTAAATATGAATAAACAAAGTCATTTATTAATGAAGAAAGTGATGAAAAAATAATTCGAATTGCATAAGCTGATAAAAAAAAATGCTATGCAATAGCTTTACCGCGGCAGTCCCCGAGTGCCACACGTTTTTCCAATTCATTCCTACAATATGAGTATCAATAGAAAGGACTTGCTGAGAATAAGTCAAAAAATAAAGTGACGTCACTCTAAACCAATATAGTGGAGTAAGTTTTTAGTGCTTGCTTATAATATGGGTATCAAGTGAAAGGACTTACTGAGAATACGAATGCGAGTTTAAAAAAAAAGATGCTGAATATCAACTCCATTGCTCCAATCCGTCTGGAATTTGATGTACTGGGGTTTTTGGAGTCGTCGATTATGATATTGAGGTCGAATTGTTACTCCAAAATCAAACCCGGAACTGTGTTTCGTAAGGCACAAGTAAGCTTCAAGCTGAAATAAGTGGCACATTTCTCTAAACACCCAAGTCAAGGTGAGGCCGTGCCGAGGACTGAGTGGCATCAGGGTGTAATATGATGTCGCGAACGTACCACCTCAGGGCACCGGGGCGAACCCTGTTGTATATTAGCTCTTACCCTTCTAAACGAAGCTCACGACCATGCAACAATGATGCGTTGAATGAGATGAACAGACTGAGAAACGTGTCCAGCGATAACTAAAAAGTAAAAAATAAATTAAAAGTAAAAACCTTTTTAAAAACAAGCTTTTATGTAAATGCTCTAAAAAGAAAAAAATAAAATTTTATACTAAAACTTTTACTGTTAACTTATAAGGTCATTTCACATTTGACACAATTTATAGGATATAAAAGCTTGTCGCGAGATTTACTTGTGTAGATTAACAAGTAAATTAAATAATTTGATGTGAATAATATTATCTATTAAAATTTTCAAACTGTACCTTTACAAAAAACATATTTATATAATTTTTAATATAAATTAATATGTATATATATATATATTTATTAAATAAAGACCATAAAGCGGGTGACGCTCAGCTGACTCTTGGCTGGATTTGATCTTTCGTAACATATTTGCTTACAGAATTTTGTAGTTTCTCGTAATGGGTATGTAACTACAAAATTTTATATATTACTCTACCAAAATTTGTCGAATTAATTAAGACAGATACTCTAACTAGATATAATCATACTATCTAGATTCCTTTATTTTCTTAAATAACCAATAGAGGATAAGTAAGTAAAAATGACTTTACCGAAACCATAGTAGCTAATTATGTAACTTGTAAGTTCTTTAGAGATCAACTTTTTGAAGATGATATGTCGATTAATAAAATAACGGGATAATAAAAAATCTTATACGTTTCTTTTTAATTTAGTCAGCATATCTATAACTACTATAACATTGCATATTTAAAGGCTTAAATTTATTGCCCGTGACGCGGCGTGATGTGTGTAACAAATTCACCCGTGTCAATTTTACAACTGTAAACATATTCTTAATAAAATCAATTAATTAAACTAAAACCTACTACAAAAAGAAAGAAATAATATAGTGATTGATTCCACACGACGTCGTCACGAGTCCCAATGACTTTATGTTTAAACGAGTAGGAATACCCTATTTTACGTAAAATTGTGTAGAAGCATAAAGAACTTACTATAAATTTAACATGCTTACATACTTCACTTTCAATATACTCGTATAAAACAGTTTTCCTTAACACAGAAATCAATATTTATAATCTGTTTTTAAATTGATAAATCATGTCTCAAACTCTATAATTAAAAAAAGCTTTAAATTTATTGTTATAGTACAACAAAATCTTTAGCAGTTTGCATTTCAAACATGCTAAGCTTTATTTAACTACGTTTTTGACGTGATATATTCCATTATATTTTTAGTGTTCATGTATATATTTGTTTCCGTCATTTATCTCACGTATACTAAGCACAATAATCTTGACAAAACACAGCTATCAAGGACAAGCAATAACAGTAACGTGACCCAACTAATCAAACTTAGAGGATTCAATTAGAGTCGCACCATCAGATGACCCTAGCATGACAAGATCTTTATGTGTTGTCGTCCCTTCTGTTTTATGCAACGCACCTGATTAAATTAACGCTAGGCACAGACCCGTCTTCGAGTCATCTAGTCTAAGATATGTAAATGTCTAGTTCTGCTAGTATTTACTATCGTATTTAGAGTATAAATTTTTCTTACGGTTTGTAACTCTGTACGCTAAATATATAAACTATCCAGTCTAACATTATTATATTGCTTTTCTTGTGTGATGTGTTGTGTTGTTGTTGTGATGTGATGATCTTGGTGTATTGTTATCTGTTTTTCTTGTGTACATTTGAATTATGTTGAGTGCTTGCGTGTCCATCTCTGATGTCATAAACAGGTCTGCGCAAATAATCAGCACCAGGTCTCTTACAGATTTGGCAATACATTGAAATCAGACCATTTTAAAACAACGCAAATCATCATTAGTATGTGCCGTATAATAATACAGGAGAATAGTGTTGTATTTATGTCCAAGTAAATGATTTATATCTTTCTATGTAGGTAGTTATTACTAAACTAATACATGTCAATTCCATCATGCCTTTCAGTCACGTCATTTCATTTCGGTTTGAGAAAAACTACACCAAATTGTTTTGTTATTAAAATGTATCAAATTACATATTCTTAAAGGATCTGACATCAGTATCCGGACATTTTAAATTTAAAATATTATTATTTTCTCTCACAAAATAAGTACTATACAATACATTTGTATCTTAATATGTATATATTTGTTGTCTGGAAAGAGTATTAGTAGATACACTAATAACTAATCTCTCTCTGTTTGTGAGAGGCTCGTGCCTGACGTGGGTTCAGTAGAACCTGTATAACTGATCACTATACAGACATTATTAGTATATTTCTGACCACATTAATCTACTTTTGATATATTTATCAACTTATAAAGAAAATACGCGGCGGTTATTTTGGCTAGTGCGTATGAGTCCGCCTTCTCAGTAGTAATCTTAGGCACGTTCGCCTCTTGTCTTGTAATTGTTTCATATTCGTACTGCCGATAATAAACGTTATTAAGGGTTTTCGAAATATGTTTGAGTATTGTTATTATGTTTCTTGTTTAATTAAATGGCTGTCTAAATTTAGATGTTATTTATTGAGTAAAGTTCAATTTTAGGCTAAGTTATTGCCCAAAAAGTAGAAATAAACAAAAATTCTGATATGTTTGTTTGAAGGCCAGCTGAGTCATTCCACAGCATCCTTTAAAATATTATTGATGTGTTGTGTAACATTTTGCGCTTAATTTGCTCTTAAACTGATGAAGGAATTGAGATTTTTATCTCGTAACCGATCAGGAGATTTTTGGGATAAAAAAGATCTAATTTAAATAAATTATTTGCAACTTATCAATATGCAAAATGCTACTGCGCTAATTCAATTAGCGCGTTTTTACATATTATATGACATATTATATGAACAGACGTTTGTATATGAAGGCGTAAAGATATACATACACAGAGCGAACCGAGTGCCAAAAGATGCGGTCCTTACATACCCCACTCGCTTCTTTAACAATCATAGCTCTTTCCATGCACGCTCACCGAATACTACGGCTCCTGGTCCTATACGTATATCATGAATATAAGATGAAGAAGATGAAGTCTTGGTCTTCCTCGCCTCCTACATCATTCCACTTTCGCATTCTGTATCTCTTTCGTCATTCTTTCATCCTGGTTTCTTTCTACATGCCAGAATAGAAATATAGAACAATAAATAAATTAGATATTTGATTGGTTCCGTAAACATTTTAAACCCTCATAGGATACGTCTAGCATCAGTATCAGTCGATCAAGATTGTATAAGTATCAAGTTGAAAATAAAAACAAATAATAATCTCTACGATCCTTTCCCTTGGATCTGTACAAAGCCTCTAGTCAACGCAGTCACGAAATATGACCATTAATGTCTTATATTTTAACACATCGCAAATAAACCAAAACCTATAGAGCACCTCCCATTGACTCACAATCATGAAATTTGACAATAAGGTTTTTATATAAAAAATATTATAAACTTACATTTGCAGCATCAACTGTGACCTAGACTGATGTATGGAAGAATATGTTTTTTTTAATGCAAAATTAAGTTTATTCTTCAATTGAAGAAGAATACGAGATTCATACGACTTAAATTGGTACGTCGCTCTCAGTGCGCGAGCCCCGACTCACATCTGACAGGTATTTTTTATTACCTCACTATAGACTAGACATTAAACTAAATGGCGTCCATGTAAACGGCGTATTTCTCCCTGTATTCATTCAAATTATGATAGTATTCGATATCAAAAGATTCAGCTAACGAGTCGTAAAATTCGACTGTGCGTCTATTTCGAGCTACATCAAAGTTGTTGTTTTTGCCGGCGGTAAGAACAATACTTGCACGATATCTTGCTGCGTTGTCTGCACCTGTTCCTTGCCGTTCCTAGAAGTGCACTTCTTGACTGCTATTTTTACTGCCATTCAGATTGGGCAAGATTCTTTTTATACTGCGTCGTGCGGCTAAGAAGATTTTTTGAGAAGTTTTCTAATATGGCGTTAACCAAACAATTATAAATTTATTCGGTTAAAAAATTAAACGTATATTTTTCTGTTAAATAATTTAATAAAAAACATTATATTGCTTATATCGAATTAGGTTTGGATTGATGGTATAATTATAGTTTTCAGTTTAACCGATGGTATCCCTGCGGTGCTAGTACCGCATTGTTAATGAGATCACTAATATCTATCTATTTATCTATATCTTTACGCCAATTCCCACGTGAGGTAGTCATTAATACTCCATTAATATTTTACCCTTAAAGGTCAGTAAAGTTTTCGTAATCTAAAAACACGTAGATTTAAAAATGTTTTGAGTGAGCTGGTAAACAATATATGTCTAATTTCTGTTTTAATTGTTATAGTTGCGATTTTAATTATTTATATGAAGTTTTGCACAGGTGGGCTTAATGTTGTATAATCATTTTCTACTAGCTCTACTTCAACTTTAGGATGCTGCACATATAAGATATAGTGGGTAGGAAATATATTTAATACACGTGATATAATATTCCAATGACGTCGGTGTTATTCAACGATAATATGTGTTACAAAATATTTTGGTAAATTTTGAGCTTAATTTGACATTTCCGGAAAATATAAAATCTAAAATTACAACTTGCTTTAAAATAACAAAACCATACAGAAAATATTAATCAATACATTTGCCACTTATTTCTTCCTATTTAAATAATGTTATATATTAATATATTTTTAATAATTTAATTCATAATTTTAGTGTGACACAGGATGAACCTACGACCTGATAAAAATTGCAGGCAGATCCCATTGATATGGATGCATGTAGCATAAGACCGAACATTATAGGCCTATGTTCAGCAGTGGACGTCCTTCGGCTAAAAATAAATATGTGATGATGATGACCAATTATAATATGATCAAATTTCTGTGCCAAATTAGTGTCTCAAACTGTCTTTAATCTTTATGTATCTATCAACTTAATTTTTTCATAATATATCCTTTTCTGTCTTACAAATGTCATCATCAAATAATGCTGAACGAAACCGTTTTATGTTTATACGAGTATATATCTTAGAAACATAATAATATTTGCTAATCGGAATAATGGTATAAAACATACAGTACACAAGATTTTACAGAAACAAGTTGAAGTAAGCGAGTATAATTGTAAAGCTTGTACAGTTGTAACATTAGTCAGGATTAACAATGCTAATACATATTTCACATTAGCTTTTAACCAAATATTCATAAATTAGTAATATTTTTCTTAAAGCAATACAGATGGGATGCTGCGCAGTGTGAATCTTAAACGACCTATTTGCATCCCGCTTTTGAATATGAAAGTGAGGTTCGCTGTATAAATTACGGTGAAAAAGCTCTGCTTTTGCTAATATAGATAGTTTGGTTTACAAATGGGAGTAAAGCCGTCGGACTGAGATATTTTACTACTGAAGTATGAAGCTTCTATTCATTCTACTGAAGTGTGAAGTGGTTCTTGATAGTTCGGACGGATTTTCTTAGCAGTGCTTTCTTTCCTTCAGTTTTTAGGGTTCCGTACCTAAAGGGTAAAACGGAACCCTATTACTGAGGCTCCGCTGTCCGTCCGTCCGTCTGTCACCAGGCTGTATCTCATGAACCGTGATAGTTAGACAGTTGAAATTTTCACAGATGATGTATTTCTGTTGCCGTTATAACAAAAAATACTTAAAAATAGAATAAAATAAATATTTAAGGTTTGCTCCCATACAACAAACGTGATTTTTTTTGCCGTACGGAACCCTTCGTGTGCGAGTCCGACTCGCACTTGGCCGATTTTTTATTACAAATCTGCTTATTTTAATGGTTAAAATTCATGCAGCGAAACTCTACAGTGGATGTTATAAGGGAATAAATAATTCGACTAATACATATACATACATAGGCGCTAATATAACCCTGCTATTGTTGTTTAAGATCCTACTTTAGTACAATGGATCGTGGGTTCGATTTCCATAAATGATAAACATTTGTGTGTTTGAACTCCTCTGCTTATCATTTTCTAGAGTGTTTTCTGAGTCTGAGTGTTTTTGGACGCAAGACGATGTATAGTGATGTAGGACGCATGAAAGCAGCCAGATTTGGGAAGTACCTCCACCTTCCAGTAAACCGTAGCCAAATAACAACTCCTTGGATGATTGTAGTGCTCCTGTAAGTTGTTGAGGTTGCCGGTAAGTTGCTGTGTACAGGGATGGCAGAACGCAAGATATATATTATAAGCCTTTATAGGCTACGGCTGGGCTCGACGTTATATAAAAAAGGAAGTACTTGCTTTTGCGCCCAAAAATTTAATAAAAAATTTGTTACGTTTGGTTTATTTGCTAGCGACGTAATAAAACATTTTATTTACAAAGTTGAAGTTTCGTTTACTCAAATCCAACATTGCTTAAGACGATGTCACAGAAACGCACTCGTCTCTTACCCTCAACAAGAATTTATGACAAACTATTGCATGAGGGTGACCAGGGGTGCTGGACTGAGACGTATGTCCAGTTTATGAGACCAATAATCGCTATGATATATTACAGCTATTTCTTTCAGGAAATGCTCTCAGACTGCGCATTTGTCTATTCTGAACAGATATGTTATATGTAAGCTGATGTTGCTATTTTGTTATAGTTACGGATGTAGGAAACATATTTTATTAACGCGCTTTTATTAGGTGGACCTGTATATTTATTATTTACTAGCTGATAACCGTGACTTACTCCGCAATTTTTTTTAAACCTTTCCGTTTATTTGTTGAACATACCAATAAAAACATTACTCAAATCGGTCGAGCCATTTTCCCATTAAACTATTAAGTAATGGATTAGTTTCTTCGATAGGATCGTCTGATACTTTACATATGTATTTATTAGTATTCGCCTTCTGGTCGTAATTCCACAGTAATCAATATTGAAAATTTGAGGAAAAAATATTGCCATTTTTTCGTTTATTTTTTTTTATAACACCACTGACCTCAAATTTCTACGCTAGATAATACTTAATCTTTAAATTTCTACTGAACATAAGAAAGAAAAAGAGCAGTGAAAGCCTAGTGAATAAACAAGCGGCCTGTGGATCAATTACATTTAGTGGTGCATTCCGGGGTTCGAACTGGGAACACGAATTCGTGTTTTCAGATTTATTAGTACATATTTGTAAGTATGACTTACTCGGCGATGAAAGAAAACATCGTGAGGAAACCCGCATGCACAACTAATTACATTTCGAAAGACGTGTGGTCTAACACAACAAAGTTTTTCTCTCTGGTTTGTGGAGGTTTGATTTTTTTTTTTGGGGCTAGATGGCGCTGTGTAATGTTATTGTACCATTACAAACGGACACATCAACTTAATTTATTTATATAGATAATGCTAGAAAAATAGTTGCATCGGTGTTAATATAAGAAGAGGCAAGAAACCGTTGGTTCAGGCTTGCGAAAAGAATGACGAAACAGTAATTATATACTAACGCTAAAGTGGCAAGATGTAGGAACCGAGGAAGACCAAGATCCACCTATCATGATCACATTGGTTGTGTTTCATCAGAATGTGGTATCAGGAGCCACAAGAATCGGTGGGCGTACATGAAAAGATCTGTGAATATTAAAACAGTTTGTTTGTCGCTCTGTAAAAACCGTATCTTCACTAAACCTTTAGGGTTACGTAGCATACCCCGCAAAACCCAATGGATTAAGAAACGGGATGACGCTAAGAAGAAGAAAACAATCAAACAGAAGAACCGTTGTCAAACAAGAGAGAAAATGTAACTTAACCATTTTGTCTTCGTGTATCTATTTAAAGATTACCGTACCTTACATACAAGTTGAATAACTATACAAAGTCAGCCATTCAACTAGCCCCCTTTGTATTAATTGTACAAATTGTAATAGATGTTATTACAAGCAATCTCAGCTCAAATT
Source organism: Pyralis farinalis (assembly GCA_947507595.1). Lineage (NCBI taxonomy): Eukaryota > Metazoa > Arthropoda > Insecta > Lepidoptera > Pyralidae > Pyralis > Pyralis farinalis. The sequence continues at coordinate 33,874,622 of OX382268.1, read as the reverse complement.
GCAATTAGTATTTAAAATTCAAGACGACGTGTGTCATTTGCATTTGAGAATCCGTCTCGCCGTAGACGGCGCAGTGCAGTTTCTTGCTTTATGTTTAAGTGAATTAAGTATTTTACATAGTTATGGGCGAGGGCAATGACTGGTAAACTATTGTTTTACTGTGCGACCAATAGATACTGTAATATATATATGTATATACATATATATTTGGCTACGTCTTGCTATATCAAGTGATACTTTTTGACGAGCTCGGTGGCTCAGTCGTGAATGACGCGACTTTGACACCAACGCTCGTGGGTTCGATTCCCACACAAGGCAAACATTTGTGTGCATGAACATGTCTGTTTGTCTTGGTCTGGATGTTTTAAGAGAGGTAAGGCGCACCAAAGCAGCCCGCCTGGGGAAGTACCTCCACCTCACAGAAAACCGCAGCCAAATAACAACTCCCTAGAGGGTTGTTGTGTTCCTGCGTGTGAGTGAGGTCACCAGTAAGCTCCCAAGGAGTTGCTGTGTAAGCAACAGAGTAACTGCTTTACATCAGGTGGGCGTATTCTTGTATACACCCCGACCTAGTATAAAAAATCGGCCAAGTGCGAGTCGGACTCGCACACGAAGGGTCCCGTACCATTATCTATAAAAACGGCAAAAAAATCACGTTTGTTGTATGGGAGCCCCCCTTAAATATTTGTTTTATTTTAATTTAATTATTTATTCTTAAAGTGAATATATAACTAAATATTCTGTGAATATTTCAAGCGTTTACCTGTTGCCGTTATCAATATGGAGCAAAAATGAGCAAAAAAATCACGATTGTTGTATGGGAGCCCCCTTAAATATTTATTTTATTCTATTTTTTAGTATTTGTTGTTATAGCGGCAACAGAAATACATAATCTTTGAAAATTTCAACAGTCTAACTATCACGATTCATGAGATACAGCCTGGTGACGGACGGACGGACGGACGGACAGCGGAGCCTCAGTAATAGGGTTCCGTTTTACCATTTGGGTACGGAACCCTAAAATCGGCAAAATAAATCACGTTTGTTGTATGGGAGGCCCCCTTAAATATTTGGTTTATTTTAATTTAATTATGTATTATTAAAGTGAATATATAACTAAATATTATGTGAATATTTCAAGTGTCGACCTGTTGCCGTTATCAATATCGAGCAAAAATGAGCAAAAAAATCACGTTTGTTGTATGGGAGCCCCCTCTAATATTTATTTTATTCTATTTTTTAGTATTTGTTGTTATAGCGGCAACAGAACATCATCTGTGAAAATTTCAACTGTCTAACTATCACGGTTCATGAGATACAGCCTGGTGACAGACGGACGGACAGCGGAGCCTCTGTAATAGGGTTCCGTTTTACCCTTTGGGTACGGTACCCTAAAAAAACACAATTGCTTTTCTCTTTTTAGTGCTGCAGTTGTTTTGAACTTGGTTAGAATATTCGTTAGCTGTGTGTAGGTTTGCATCTTGTTCTTTATAGAAAAACTTTTGTGACTAACAGATAGTTCTGTTGTGAGTTAAACAAAAAGACGTTTAACTTTGAATAATTCCCGTTCAGTTGACACGGGTCTGACGTTTCAATTCTTATAACTTTCTCCAATTTACATTCTTTTATTTCGGTCTAAAAGGTTGACAGTTGAAAACTAGAACTATAGTCCAAGCAGGAGATTCAATTTTATTCTTCAGAAAATCGTAAATGAGATACGTTTCTGTTCTTGTAAGACAAGCTGTTTAGTTTTTGTCAGATTGTTTTATCAACAAATTCAATATTTCGTCCTGTTTTAGGATCGCGTAGAAAACAAGGAACCCTTATAGGTTCGCCATGTCCGTCTGTAGCTCTGAGACGCTTGATACTAGAGAGCTGTAGTTTGACATGTATATACGAGTATATTAACTATGCTGAAAAAGTGGTAGAATAAAATCTTGAAATAAAACAATGAATTGGTGGTACCTCTCCTACATGATGATTTTTTTTATTCGCTCCCACCCCATGGTGTGGGAGTCGTGAGATACGTTTTTTTTTTACAAACAATGAGGGTGTGGGTAGATCATTTTGTAGTGATCCGTTTGCGAAAGTTTTAGCCGGTAGGAGTCTGACATAACATGTTAATGCAATTTGATCTAACCTGCTTTGTGTGCTTCCGCCACCAATTAGTTTATGCCGCCTAGTGCCGGCCGGCACCCACCCACTACTGTTAGTTGATGCAACAAGCCGAGGCTGTCATGGCTGCTCCGGTAGTCTCTGCCTCGGTTGCTGCGGTCGTCCGCCATCTGGAACAGAATCCGCATGCCACTGGCCAATGCTACACTTGTAGCATGTTGTTCTTACGATTAACATCTACAGCGCCTGAGGATGGCTCGTGGAGAGGCGAAACACGTGTCGCAGCAACGACCGGGCCAGTTGTGGCAGCGACGGTGGTGGTTGGGGCATGCGGATTCTGTTCCAGATGGCGGACGACCACAGCAGCCGAGGCAGAGACTATCGGAGCAGCCATGGCAGCGTCGGCATGTTGCATCAACTAACAGTAGTGGGTGGGTGCCGGCCGGCGCTAGGCCGCATGAACTAATTGGTGGCGGAAGCACACAAAGCAAGTTAGATCTAATTGCATTCTAAATGTAAATTTGACTTTCGCAAAATAACGCCTGAATCTATTAACTATAACACGTTCTCTCCTGAAAGGGAATCATATGTCCAGAGCCCGCCTCAGTAGAATGTCTAACGCACATTCGGGGTGGGTCTACGTTTTCATCTGGGCGAAAAACAAAAAAATGTCTAATATTCATGTGCCTATGCGTTTAATGCAATGTCGATCGTGGAATTTTTAAATTCCACTTTATATACCTTTGGATATTTAGTTACAGTATTTAAATAGGTATAGTTATAAATAGTAAAATAGTATCAGACAGTAACATAGTATTATATATAGTAAGTAATAGTAGTTATTTTAGTAGAAGTAGTTAGTGAAGTATTCCATTTTTTAAAGTACAAATTGCTTTTTTATTTTCACATTAAAATGTATTCCTACATTTTGAACAATTTTTTCGCAGGCAAGCAAATCAAAGCAAATACGGAACCCACTACACTGTGCGTGGCCCGACATGCACTTTTTTTGGAATTGAAATCGGCCCTTAACCCTCCCTTCACAGTAACGTGGGGTTTCCTCCGATGTAGATGTCCGCATTTTACAGTTTTGTAATTTTGTTGAAACTAAGAAGGAAAGACAAAGACGGTGTACAAATGTTAGTATATTTTAGTTGTAAAACGAGAAAGGAAGGAACGAGCGTTGCATTAAGACTGACTTATGGAGGTTTTACACAATGACAATGCTTTTATTCTGTACTATTAGTCCGTACTCGGCTCGTGGTTAAGCATAGTGAAGAAATGTTTAAGCATTTTAAGGATGAACAAATTAAATTTTAAAGCATTTTGCTTCTTTATTTATATTAACAGCAACAACAAATAAGTAAGTTCAATATTAATTAAGAATATTTCCTTACAACTTCCAACTAAACTTTCGGTATCTTGAAAATACCTTTAAATGTATTTTGTACCAATGTTTTACAGTTGCCTACACCTTGTATCGTTTGCAATAAGAACAGTATTGGAATATTTTGAGTACGGTATTAAAGAGGGAAGGAAGAAGGGTTCGTACAAGTTATTAGACATGTCCCGTCATTGAAATCAAAACATTGCACTGGAACTTCGGCGAGACTTAGGGTAGACTGTAAATTTTCACAATGTAGAATGAGGTATCTGGCTGAAACAGTATGAGGTATTTATAAAAAAAAATATTTTAATTTTTACCATTAAAATTGTTTCGCCATGCTATTAACGATGGACATGATTTTAGTTATTTCTTTTTGTGAGTGCTGCTTACATTTTTGCTTTAAATAAAATAATTTACATGTAAATTATTAATGTTTTTAAGTCTGTATGACACAAAATGTTATTGCGGTATAGTATGGTAGAAAATGACATGGCATGACAGTCGCTCCATATTAAAATCAGTATTTTAGACAAGTCCTTAGGCTTAAGATAGTGGACCCCACCAATCCTATTGGATTAGGAAACGGGATAATGCTAGAAAGAAGATATAAATAGATAAACACAAAAGAGTCTCTAGTTTAATAGCTTTACAAAAAACTGCAAAAAGGACCGTGCTGATTAATATGGTACGAGTATGTTTTTCTTACAGTGATAATTATGATTTTAAACCATTGAGGTGAACCTTAGTGCTTTTAGTTTGAATTTAACTATTAGTGTATTGGTACTCAGGTATATTTATAATTTTCAATGAATATATTTATAGTAGTCAATTTTAGCTGCACGTGGTGCATCACGTCGAAAAGTAAATGTGACTTGGCGATGCACAGCGTTATGAGGAGCGTTAGCATGACTGTGGAAGCACCTTCATCTTACAAACGGGTGCGCTAAGTAACAATTCTGTGGAAGGCTCTTATATTCCTGCGATTGAGTAAGATCACTACCAAGCTGGTGATGATGAATGACTTACCTTTTGTTACGATCTTATAGGCTACGATCACCACTGTATAAGCTTTGTTGCAAAAGAACCGATACATACTAAGAAGTTGCTGATGTATTTAATTTTACAATGAATTTACATAAATATATTTATTTATATTTGTAACTATCACTTGCTCGTCAGTGAAGGAAAACGTCGTAAGGAACCGCGCACGTCCAAGAAATTATATTTCGAAAGTTATGTGACCTAATCTAAGAAAGATCTTTCTTATGTTATCTCTCTGGGTTGTGGAGGTCCTAACGGCAGTCGCGAAATCCTGAGGCTTGGGTAGCGAACACGGCCGAATCATTCAAGTCATCAATCAAGAAGAATTTATACTTTAAAAGACTTATAAGAAAAATAAAGATGTGTAATCCAAAATTGGCATGGAAAATGTATGGTGAAAATCATTAGTGCCCATTATTTTAAAAGTCCATATATGAGACGGGATGTATACCTGTTAATTACTGTATAAAAATATTATTGAATAAAAATTATGCTACTTACTTATTCTTCTGCTGAAGAAGCTTCTGCCAAACACCCGAGTATTTACTAAGTATAATTATGAGGTAAATGAGCGTGACCGCAGGGGCTCCGTGGTTTTGAATAGGAAACCCCTTTCACTTGCGAATTACAAATAAATTTGTAGACGTGCACATACCCACAAATTTATAAGAACGTTTATGTTGCTAGAAATAATCAGGCTTATAAAGAAACTTTGTTATTTTGATGCTATCTGCACATGTTCTCCAATAATACTTTTTTTTTCGATTTCATCGTTGTCGTAAACGTCGTTTCATCGAAATACTTTTTTTTTCAGTCTGTGAGCATTGCGCTGTCCGAATTCTTAATGTATGAATTATCTATCCACTTGTTTACAGATGCAATAGTGCTTTGGGTGTAAATGCATCTATAAACAAATGGATAATTCAAATAAAAGATTAAAATATGTGAGTATATATACTGTGTCTTATTCATAAGTGACTTCGGTACTGAACTTCGCTGGAGATCTCGACACCAAGACTCCCAATACTCTTGGCAATGGTTATTGGCATGTACTGGAATTGGGGGGCCACAGCAATTGGGGGTTTTTATCTATCACTAAGGGCTAAAGACCAATATAAAGTTAATTCACACTTCGAAATCGGTTACACCTTTTAAGCTACAGGAAAACACAAATGATCACTAACTTGATGTACCTAAAAAATTTCACGCCAAATCCCTTCCGGGGTAGGCAGAGCGAACCCAGCACCACGTGACTCGATCCTTACATATCTCACTCGCTTCTTTAACATTCATTGCTCTTCTCATGCACGCTCACCGGTTTCTAGGGCTCCTGACATCACCTTCTGATAGAACACGACCAATTTGGTCTTGGTAGGTAAGCCTTGGCCTTCCCCGGCTCCTACATTACCTGATGTACCTACTTCAAAGATATTACCTTCCGGTCAGTCTGATAAAAAAACTATATTGAATTTGTTCCATTTACACATATAAATAATATTTAAATATTATTTATATGTATATCAAATAATATTTGAATATATTTATAAATAATATTTAAATATTATTTATATGTGTAAGTGGAACAAATTCAATAAAGTAAAGTGGATGTTTTCAAATATTTTTGTTATAATTTCTCGCTATATACGTTGTCCATATAATGTGCAGTGTCCCAAATCCCTGTCCCTCCATCATAACATCTCCTCGTAAAACAGGGACGGTGCCCATCCCATCACTGGCTATAACAGCGCCTCTTGTCATTCGTTTTACAAATCTAGCGAATTAATTTTGTTAATGAAAGGCTAGGGATGCATTGTTTATGGTACATTTTTGGGACATGGCCGCTGTCACCTGGCTATCAACGAGATGTTAATTAAACAAATATAATTTTGCTGTCGTTGAATGTAGTTTGGGGCTTCGCCTATTTTTGTTACTAGTAGGTAATATTTTAGAAATACTCCACCGGATAATATGGTAGGTCTTGAGGAAGTTATGGTAATTCCGATGGATAGTGAGACCGGAACATGTGGGTCTTTTTTTCCTAACTCATAAGGTAGCATTTAAGAAATAGTACATTGTGTGTTAAGAGTGGTAGAGAGAAAATTTCAAATGGGAGAAATGGCTACGGTTTTCCATTTCTACACTTTCGAAGAGTCATCCTCTTATAGATTGGAGGTTGTTTTAGGGTTCCGTACCCAAAGGGTAAAACGGATCCTATTACTGAGACTTCGCTGTCCGTCCGTCCGTCTGTCACCAGACTGTATCGTATTTTCACAGATGATGTGTTTCTGTTGCCGCTATAACAGCAAATCCTAAAACACAGAATAAATAAATATTTAAGTGGGGCTCCCATACAACAGGAACCCTTCGTGCGCGAGTCCGACTCGCACTTCGCCGGTTTTTTCACATTAAGTACTATACCATGGCAGTAAATGAATTTATTGAAATTTTTGTATCATTCGCAATTTAATTACATTTCGGTAACTCCAGGATATCCGGGTCGCAACCAGTTAAGCCATGCACACACGTGTATGTTTTATTCAGCCGCACCATTCCCCGGATAGCCGCTTAATTAAGGGGGCGTCACATTGGCGGACCTGTTTTAATCACCGTCTCATTATTAAACATCCATTCCTGTTGTTGTTTAAGCAGGGAGACTATAGCACATATGTTGCCTTGCTATTTTATATTTTTTTTATGTAATATCATAAAAACAATTTTGTTTCTTAACTGTACATCGATTAAAATATATCAATTTTTAATAACGCTTCAAAACTACAAACATATCATTGAAGAGAGGCAGGGCGCATCAAAGCAGACCGTCTGGGGAAGTACCTCCACCTCACAGATTGTCACAGCCAAATAACAACTTCCTAGATGGTTATTGTGTTCCTGCGTGTGAGCGAGGTATTCAGTGAGCTCTTAAGGGGTTGCTGTATCAGCAGTAGAGGTGGCATCTCGCGAATAATACTTAATGTATTACAAGCGTTTATAGGCTACGATGTTCGCTTTATACCAGGTGGGGCGAATGCTTATAAAGAAATATGTCTTGGTTTGTCTTTTAGGGGAACTTTTATAATTATGCGTTTATATAACAGTGAAGCTAGCAAAAAAAAGTTATGGGCAAATGTTGTGTTGCATGCAGGTATATTCTATACTTGATGTCCCCTACTACATAATATAATGTGTTCCTCGGGGCAAGTGTGTTGTCATTAGTATAAACGTTTTATTAAATAGCTGTCGGGTATTTAGAACTCCAAACTCTTCCAGTATTTATGTTGTAGGTTACATACCTAAAGTGTTTAAAATTTTGTTTTTTTGTTTTTTTAAAGTTATTACACATCTACGTCTGCCTTCCTTCTGCTTTTTTCCTCCTGCTTTGACAATAGCATATTTTTTTGCATCACCCATACAGATATGCCGTAAGTGACCATTGACACAGAGTTATATAATTTGTTTGTTTATCTATTAAATATCAGATTTTCTTAAAAATTGCTATAAATATGCACGTACGGAATTTAAGATTGTCAATATATTGTTTCCAGTATAAATATTTATCTATTTTCACCCGTAAAATATTTAATAGTAGTTTTACAAGTCAGAGGAATATAGTCACAATGTACTCGACATTTTGACTATATTTCTCTGACTGGTAAAACTACTATTAATTTGTAGTGCTCTCCAATGCACTACTTGAATAGTCAGCGGGCCGTCATCTTAACATACTTGGAGCAACGCGGGCCGCCGGCGTCTCCAGCACTGGAGCGCCCGCGCCTCTTCCCCGCTTCCGCGCCGCCTACGTCGCGTGCGCCGGAGTGCAGTCGCAGCCGACCAACGCCAGTGTGCACCGAAACTACTTCCGCGTCGGACCTGCGCACGCCGTGCCCGCTTTCGCTCTTGAAGCTCGACTCGCGATCGCTAACCGCTAATACCATATTATTGTTTGCTTATTGCTACGCTTGTAAATTCGCACAGTTGCTCGTGGAGCTAATAAACATATATGTAGCCTATCCGCAGTAGTATAATTTGCCATCCTGTTGAAATACAAACATTGGAGAGCTACAAATTAATATTTTACAGGCGAAAATAGACAAATATTTCAACTGATATCAGTATGCATCCTTATTGAAAAGTCCCTGCTCGGCTGTAAATACGAGTAGCTTTTAATAGAAAAATGCATGTACTTAGTTTTACTTAAATTGATACTAAGAAGAGTATAATTATTTAATAGCTGTTTTGCGCATTTCCATTTCCGTTCCCGATATTGTTTCCATATCGAATATTTGAATAGGTCAATGCCATCAGCAACACAGTCATCTTTTCGTTTGGTTTCTTCGTTGTATGTAGACTGGTCAAGTAGATTAAAAAGAGGTTAGGCCCAAATACAGATCCTTGGGGTACACCAAAATTAACCGATTTTCTTGAGCTGCTCATATCACCAGTATTAGTCTCTTGTGAACTATTTGTACTTCACAAATAATACCTGTGGTGTTGCATCAGATTTTAAAATATCAGCAGGCAAATTATGTTTCCTTGATTTGTTAAATAAGTGTATATATCCATGAATATATGCCATAGAAGTGTATTTATGAGCATATGTGTAAATTCGGTATGTATCTTTTTACTTAAAATTTATTTAGGCACATACCGCTGTCCGCAACTGTCGAAATATCCCACTGCTGAGGGTTGACTGGAAGAGATCTCTTTTAGTGATAAGCTCGCCTCACCACTATTTTTACCACACATTGTGACTTGTTTTTATTTATATATGCAATAAAAGATGTTACGTAAATTACATACTCACTTTTTACGCGTTTTATTCCTGGAGTTTTGCAAGTAGGGTTACGTTTGACACTAATTCTAATAACAGTTTAGTTCCAATATCGAAGGTTTATGCAAATTCTCGTAATCTCAACTATAATTTTGTCAAAATAATTGAATTTACCCACCCACCTCCTTACCTACTGATAGAAATTGACTTGTTTTACGATAGCGTAACCACAATTAAAAGAAAATTAACGAAATGATGTTTCAGTAAAGGGGAAAATACGCGTCGTATGTAGCCTATTATTATATTTTATTTGTACAAAAGTCGTCTGCGTTTGTACAAAAGTCGTCTGCGTGCGTCTGTCTCACCTATTTCTACTGTTAAGGTTTGAAGGGTGAGATATAGCAGAGAAAATACTGGGTACCGTAATGAAACAGCATTAGGTCACAAGATTGGCAGCACGCGGGTAACATCCCCGTGGTGTTGCGAGCGTCAATAGGCTGCGCTGACCGCTTACCATCTAATGCGGGTCGCATGCTTGTTTGCCAATCTACTTGTATAAAAAAAAGCCTATGTGTGTCCGTCTATAATAATAAATATTACAATTGCGTTGACAGTTCATCAAACTTCAAATTAAGTAAAGATTTGTAAATGGCACAATGTTGACTAATATTTTAAGTAATAGTGTAAATCTTCCGAGTAAATAATAAATAAATAAAATGAATAGTGTCCTCTTTTTGGAGTTGCGAAGAATTTGATAGCAATGATTTCTGCAACGTTTATTTGTTATTTCTGTACTTTTGTGTTATGGTAACCTTAAATGTCTTCTTTGTAACGTGTCTCTATACCGCATACATCGTAAAAGTCCTGCGGCTATCTACGTTCGAACAGCATACAAACATAGCCCTGTAGGGTTATCGTGTCCCCGCGAGTAGGTGAGGTTACCAGAAAGCTCCTAAGGAGTTGTTGTGGTAACAGAGGTGGCAACGCGGGAACAATACTTCCAGTGTTGCAAGTGTTCGTAGGCTACGGTAATCAATTTATCGTGAACCGTATGCTTGTATCACTTCATTCGTTGTATAAAAAAATATTTCCCGCGTCGGGCTACTTTGATGCACCCGACCCTTGGTCTTAAAGTAGAATTGCTAACCACTCTATACACATAAATATCCTTGGATGAGCATTATCCGTGTACAAACGTTTCTTTTTCTAGGTTTTTTACTTGTCCATATAGTAAGTATACATTATTACCTCTATGTCAAGAGCCTTAGAAACCGACAAGCGTTCATGAGAAGAGCTATGAATATTAAAGAAGCGAGAGAGGTGTGTAAGGACCGAGTCATGTGGTGCTCGGTTCGCTCTGCATACCCCGCAAGGGATTTTGTGTGAATTTATTGATAGATAAATAGATCTTGGACACGAAAGATACCCTACCCTTCAAGAGGTCTTATGATGATATACTATTACGTATACCATCATCATTATAATCGTTCTATTCTGCTACCATTACAAGTTTCTGATCCTGAAGGCTTGACAATTTTAGCGCCCCATTCAATTTTCTCGATCCCGATTCTTTCCCTTTGAGAAACTTAGAGCACAACTCCTTTCATAGGTGACCTTTAGTTGTTACCAGTTCAGCAGTCAGACTACTCTAGATCATTGAACTTGACATCAGAGCCAGTGGTATCAGAAGATACAATTGCTCCGTACACAAATACTGAAAGCCCAAAAACTTACTTATTTGCATAAATGCATACTTTGAATTCCACGCAGGCGCTTTTATGCATTTAAAATTTGCCATAAACTGTTGTAGCCATAGCATCTGAGGTCCGGTCGTCGACCGTTCAAGTATTCAGGGGTGACATGACGGGAGCGCTAAAATGCTGTTCCATGCAATTGCATGACCTGAAACAAGTTTATGGCACGGTAATGTTGTGTTTGCCGATTTAAAATGTAAAGTTTATTTGAAAACATGTTTATAGATCGTCTCTTTGCATTTCAATGGAAAATTTATAGCTGGTGTATTTTATGGCGGTAAGATATACGTAGGTAGAAATGGTGCTTTAAATTTTACGGTGTACCGATTGGCCTGATGTTAAGATGAGATTGCAGTATCTATACGAAGCATGTATAAGTTCCTTTTGAATTTACAATTAGCTATCGAGACTCTCTTGTTTTGTCTAAATAAGTTACGGTCATAGAGTCACGGACTCTTACTCCAGCCACCAACGTAGGTAGTACAAAAAACTGATAAAGTAACGCCATAAATATTTGAATAATAAAGAATATCTTTTAAAAAGTTAATACGCCGTAAAGAAATATCTTTTAAAATGTTTAGTAAAAAAACACAGCCCTGTGAGCGATGGTCGAGCAGACAGCGCTTATTAATAGAATCCTGTTGGCACTCTTATATAAAATATATCGGAAAGGAATTGACACATCGTCATTACATTGCGTTTTATGGAAACTAGATTAAAATTAAATAATTGTGTAATCACACTATTTTTAGTATAAAATATATAGCAGAAATAGAATTCGACATGGTTATTGCAGTGTCTTACTTTATAATTATGTTATCTAAAATTAATTAATATAATGTACATTATGGGAATATCTATAACTTCATGCCAAGTCTCTTGTGTGGTAGACAGAGACTACCGAGCGCCACAAGACTGGGTCCGTATATCCTCACTCGCATTTTTCACATTCATAGTTCTGCTTCTTAAATGATTATAATATAAAATTTGTACGAAAGTGCACAAGCACTGATACATTTCTGTGATCCAAATAGACATTTGTGCTGTGAGCGTCATTTTAGTGCAGTGTAAAGAGCGTAATCCCTATATTAATTTATATCTCTTACCTCTTGTTTGTGGTCAGCGGAGCAGGTGCAAATAATGCTTTACAAATGACATTGGTGCTGCTAGAATGACAAGTGGGATCAGGTAGTACGGGCAGGCTGTGGTGGATCGGTTGGACAATCTGCCCTTATTAACAATTTGTTAACATTTTTTGTGCAAGGTGAAAAATAATTTAAATGCATATGAAACAATATATCATTGCAGTGGGTATTTATATATTTATTTTTGGCATAGTTTCACGAGAACTGTTAACTCTAAAACTGCAGAGTTTAGGATTATTGTGGTTCCAGTACTGCCGATAGCTCAGTGTAGAAGTGTAGTAGGAAGTTGTGGGAATCATAGCAAACAAGTCCGAGAAACACAACCCACAATATCACTCTTTATGTATTAAGTACCCAGGCAATTTTTAGGCTCGGTATTTTTACGAAATGCCACATCCGCTGCTATTCAGAAGCTTAAAGCTAAAACAGATACAATGATCCTGAGATGAGATCTTAGATACGTATTACATTTTCTAAATAAAATCTTAATGTACCTTAATAATTTCTCCTCATTCAATCGCAGGGATACAACATCCCTCCAGGTTCCCTTATTTAGTAGCTATTTCGTAGCTGTTAGTCCCTGTAGCTATGTGGGGGTCGTCTTTGAAGTAAAAACACTTTCCCAGTCGGGCTGCTTCGATGTACAATAACTCATTCTCTCCAGAACCTAATTCGTACCTCTATTAACTACTTGAAATCTTAGCAAGAGAGAATCAGTGCCAACGGTATGCAAAACCATCTACCGTTGGCATTCCACTTTAAAATGCGAAATCCAATTCGAAGTTATCCAAAAAACGTTGAAAGCGGGTGTGAATATTTAAACAAGCCCATAATCCACACAACGTTAGACCGTACTACGGGGCTGGTAGCGGGGAATAAATGAATATACGGTTTTTCCTGTAGAAATGATATACATTCACGCAGAGGGTCTATTTAAGTGAAATTTCATTTAGTGTAAATGTCACATCATCATCGTTAGAGCCAACTAAGATAGAGCACAGCCAGGCTAGAGAAATACCTACACCTCACAAAAAACGCAGCCAAATAATAACTATGAGTACCATGAGGATTGTAGTATTCCTGTTAGTCAGTGAGAAGTCGCTGTGTTAGCAGAAGGGTTAGCGTACGAGCAATATGCATGCGTTCATAGGGTATGATAACCATTTTAGATCAAATGGGTCGATGTCTCATGACGGTGTAAAAGAAACAGGCAAATTCACCTGTTCACTGTTCCAGGACTTGAATTGTGGTTTGGTATAACTGTATGCGGCAATATGGGACTTCTAGCACTGAGGTATGCATGTAATTACTAGTACTATGGTCTACTGTAACTGCACGCGATACTATACTATTACTTGTTCTGGAGCAACTGCATGCGACATTGTACCGTTTGCTGTGATGTACTTGTAGACTGGCATAACTGTATGCGGCACACTGCAAATAAATGCAAAGCTGTCTGGTGTAACCACATGCGTTATTCTATTATAACATATACAGTAATGTTACAGTGTGTCTGTCATAATAACATGAGGCTTTGTACTTATTGTATTCTTAGCGCAATAAATTCGAATAGCCTTTCTGGTTTGTAGTTCTATCAACTAATCTTTGTTTCTTCAGCTATTATGCGGTATGGTGGCGGCGAAATCTGTTCGCCATACCAATGTGTAATTCTAATGCCCTGTACGAACGACGTCGTAGATTTAATTTTGCGTAAAATGATGATATTAAGTTACGAAATCCAAGCGATTTTAAATGTTTTTATTTGAGAGTAAGACATTCATTTATTTCTCTACTCACAAATTTGCAATAGATTGTTACAAAAGTGCACTTAGTGTAAGGACATAACTTGTTAGAGAGACTGGTGTCTGGAGTAGGTTTTAGAGAAACCTTTAGTAAAGGGTCACCAGGGCTCTCCCGTGGAAGTGGTGTAAGCAGCAGTATATTTCTTGTACTGGTCCAAAGTTGGAGAATAAAGAAACAAAGAATCGATACATGTACTATGAAAAACGTTGTAGGTCTCACCTTTAGAGGGTGTGTCTATGTCTAGTGTGTCTGTAAAAGAGCGCGTGTATATTAGCAAGTGAGTTAGTGTATGTGTACATGTGTTTTGTTTTCTATTACGATTCAATACATTGTAGTATTAAGTTTTTAATTGTCTGCACATGCATAAGAAAAACCCGTGTGTCCCTACATACCTACATGCGCGCGTGGAATATTATATGACTGGAAAATCGTCGAAGTTAAGAAACAAGTGTATCGGGGAAATGTGAATGGAGATATCGGCAGGGGCCGCCCTAGACGCTCACGTGTCAAATCAGTGTTGAAAAAGAGCAAAATTAAAATCACCCAAAACCGAAGAGCATGCACGAAGAGGTTGATGTGTGTGGAAGAAGCGGGAGGGGTATATTTTTATCGGTGCACCTGGCGTTTCATGGTCTCTATGGTCCGGCGTAGACTCTACGCCATTGAATCAAATGTTTGTTGAAGCTGTTTATAATTTACGGCCTATATCTATCTACCAATCTATAGTAACTACACCATCAAATTCCAGAATATGAAAAAGTTTAGTTGAATAACTTTTCATATTCACACTGACCACAAATTTTCAAAATCTCTTACCGTTTCTATCTTGCACCACAATAAAAGGATTTTTAGAGCATGCTTTCTGTAAGGCAAATGTTCGTAATGTGCGATAATAATGACGCAATTAGACCTGAAATGCGTAATCGTTCAGCGTAACCTTCGTTAAGCCGGTAAATGACCAGTTACGTCATATAGGTTACGTTCAAGGAGTTTCGAGGTAGAGATTTTCGCGGATCCTGTTAAAGATGACTGATGACTGCAGAGACTACCGTATTAGCCATGGCTGAGACGATTAAAATAACGACATGCATCTAAAGGTCGGTTGGTCGGCCGACGCTAGTTCGTATGTACTTACTGTTTAGATAAAAAAAAATGTCCGTATTTAAGTCAGCGTAGCATCGATGTTATCTTCATTCTACTCCCGGCTTGACCTGCATCTGCATGTAGTATGTTCTTCACCAGATCCGAGGCTATCTCTGTAAAAATTTAGCCTATGGACATTTGCAACATCAGGAGTGTCATTTATGCGTTTCCGACCCTCTAAAAACCTTTTTACGCCTTTCTTAAAGAACCCCATACTGTAGTCCCTTGGAAAAAACCTCGGTTAGGAGCTCATTCCACGACTTGAGAGTTCTCGGAAGAAACTTCTCTGGAACCGCACACTACGCGACTATTGCGGTTCCGGCGTGTGAGGATGAACTCCCCGCCGCCGAATGGTGCGGTTATAAAAAGTAGCTGTCTGCATCATATCGAACAATTCTACAGAATGTTCCGTTGTACTATCGGAATAACACAAAAAGGGAGGCAAAATTTCTCCTTAAATTTAAGGGTTCAATACCGTGTCTAAGATTAGGATCGTCGACAATTCTCACAGCTTAACTCTAAATCGAATCACATGGTCCAAGCTAGTATCCAGGTGCTCCCTTCCAAAGGTACTCCTAGTGCGGTCTGAGTTGAGATTTATCTAACATAAGTCTTTGCTTCGCGCTGAAGTACAGCTTTATCTGTTGTTTGGACGCCAGCTTGACCTTGTTCTCCAGGTGACTTCGATACTGAACTTCACTGGAGATCTCGACGCCAAGCATCCTAATACTTTTGGTGACGGGAAGAGGTGTGTTCTGAAATTTAGAAACCACAGTAAATTGGGTTTTCTTAGCGGTGAATGCGCATACTTGTGTCTTCATAGGGTTGAATTCGACTAAGTTAAGCCGCCCCCAGTCAGATACTTTAGTTAAAGTACCCTCCATTTTAAACACAAGTTTATCGCGGCTTTTCTCCACAAACGAGCGATGTTTTCACGGTCTGTATAACAAGTGTCCCCGGTGCTGTCGTCTGTATAAAAATGAATGCCATCAATTGACAACATATCATTCATATGCAGCAGAAACAGCGCCGGAGACAGTACAGAGCCCTGAGGGACGCCAGCATTGATATCCATATTATCTGAACATCCATCGTCAACCACGGTTTTTATGTATCTGTTGGTTAAAAGGTAGCAACTCATTTGCACAAACCCTCAGGTAGCCCGTATGATGGTAACGCCGATGGAAGACCCCGATACCAGACTCGATCGAACGCCTTCGCCATATCTAGGCTGACTGCCAATGCCTCACCTTAACTCTCAATCGCCAAAGCCCAGCGGTGTATAAGATACACTAGAAGATCACTGATTCGAGCGACCGTGACGGAAATATTGACGATCGCTGATCAAGTCGTGATCCTCTAGGTATGCTAGGAGTCGTCTGTTTATCACACGCTCTATCACCTTGGAGAGAAGTGGAGGAGATTATAGCAATAGGCCTGTAATTCAATGGTTCTGATCTACGCCCTTTTTGGGCACCGGATGCACATTGGCTGTCTTCCATGAAGTCGGGACTTGCCCAGTGGAGCAAAAAAGCACAAAAAGGCACGTTCCTACAGAATATAACTCAGGAGCACACAGCTTCAGCTCTACTGCCGGTATACCATCTGGCCCACTCGACTTATGAATGTCGAGAGAGAGTAATGCCTGTCGTATATCTCGCTGGGCAATGGAGATTTCCGGCATTAAGGTACCGCACCACGGGATAGTAGGTGGCACAGCTCCCCCGTAAGAAGCAAAGAGATTACCAATTAAATCGGATTTCTCTTTAGCGCTATGGGCCAAACCGCCATCCGGTTTTTGCAGTGGTGGCATGGATGGTTAACAGAAATTTTCCTCGGCAACTTTAGCGAGCGACTAGAAAGCACGGCTTCCAGAGGGAAGATTCGCAAGCTGCTCGCCAACTTTGCCGACGAAATCAAACTTTGCTCTAGCAATCACCCTTTTATACTGGATCTCGAAGCAACATTCACTTTCCGCGCCGTGGTTCAAGCCTGTTAAGCAGCCTGCTTATGAAGATTAGCTTATCTGCAATGTCGATTAAACCACGGTCGCTCTTTAACTCCCGCAGCAGACACTAGGTGATTGGGAATGTAGCATTCCATGCCATCCAATATCGCCGCAGCCACTGCGGTTGCACAGGAATCAATGCCATCTGATTTGAAGCACAGATGCCTCTACCGCTACGATGCGTAGAATTCATGCAATCCATCCAGTCTGATGATCTATAGCGTCATGCGCGACGACATTCGGCAGGCCGAAATAGGTCGCGTCTTCTGCAAGGTCCGGATGAGACAGTGATCCGATGAGCCAAGTGTCGTATCCACTGAGATGTTATACTGATCTAGACGTGTGGTCAGCAGAAGGTCTAAATAATAATAATATAAAGATACTTTAAATTCACTTTTAAGTAAGGTTTGATAAGGTACATTTTGCATATGAATGCATCCTTGGGTGACTTGAGCAGGTGAGCGACAGGGCCGTAAAATGACACTGCATTTGTAATTGCAAATGTAATCAGTTTTATACGATTGTTAAAACGAAACGTGTGACTTAACGAGATGCAATTAAAGTTTAGGAGATGTTACAAGTATAATTACGTGCGTTCACAAATATGTATATACTCGTAACACTTCCAAAGGGTTGCGTCTACATATTAGAGGGATATTACAGTAGGATTGTTTTTGTATTTAAGCTTTTACTGACATAAGGTGGAGTGCGATGTTCTTCAAGAAAGGCGTGCAGAGGCTTTTATAAGGTCGGAAATGCCCCTGGTGTTAAAAGTGTCTCCAAGCTACGGTAACTACTTACCATCAAATAGGCCGTAAGCTTGTTCACCAATTTAGTTGTGTAAAACTTTAGTTGTGAAGCGGGTCGGCCAGTTTTTCACTTTTTGTCAGTCCGTAATGTGGCGGAGTGAGGGGTCGCAATGGGCACTTCGAAACGACACGTCACGTCTGCATAACGAGATGTGACGTGTCGTTTCGAAGTGCCCATTGCAACTGGTCTTAGTCTTTGAAGTCGCCGCAGTGCGTGTTTTGTTTACAAAGTTTTACTACTGCATTCGTGTTTATGGCAATAGGTATGTGAAGATATCTTTGTTTACGAAATAATATGTTAGAGTTTGACAAATAACTGTCATAAACGCGAATCCGACAGTGAAGAGAGTTAGAAGCAGTAGCATTAGCAACTTAGTTGATGTCGTAATCATGCTTGTATGGGACTAATCCAATCGCTGAGAATTTCACGACTAAATCGGAATTTTCATAAATACAAAGGTTAAAGCCCTTAAAACTAAAAGCCAAAACCCGGCGAATGGATAGCGTTCAGCGGTTCGACGCTGTGAGATCGCTGCCGCTTTGGTTTTAAATTTCTCATTACTTAAGACTTATGTATTACTTACCACTAAGATGGCAATCAAGCACACTGTAAGCAGTTACAATAACATATCGTCTTCAGTACTAGGGTCTTAACAAGCGTTATCTAGTCTATATACCATTTTTTTTATCGTACGCAGTGTAGTTCCCTTGGAAAAATTTGTCACAGAATTCAATCCAGAACATAAGTATTCGCGGGCGAAAACTTTACTTAAACCCACAGCTCGCGACTGTTTTGGTTTCAACATGTAAGAATGGATTATATGATGACTTGTAGGTGTAAATTGACCAGATCAATCTGGCGCTAAGGACCTTCCTCACAATTCCTAATAATAGGGATTAAAATCATTCATTCGACGAGCTCGGTGGCGCTGTGATGAAATGCGCTGTTACGTTATTTTGACCACAACGCTCATGGGTTCGATTCACACATAGGACAAACATTTGTGTGCATGAACATGTCTGTTTGTATTGATCTGGGTGTCTTTAGGAGGGGTTGGGCGCATAAAAGCAGCCTATCTGGGGAAGTACTTGCACCTCACAGAAAACTGCAGTAGTGTTCCTGCATGTGAGTGAGGTCACCATTAAGCTCACGTTGGAGTAAGAAGTTGCTGTGTTAGCAGCAAAGGTGCCATTGCGCGAGTAATGCTTAATGTATTGCAAGCGTTCATAGGCTACGGTAACCGCTTTACATCGGGTGGGCTGTATGCTTGTAAGTCACCCGACGTTTCATAAAAAAAATCAGTTCGCTATACGTGAAGGTATCGTGCGTAAACATACACACAAATAAAACATGCGATCAAATGGAGAACCTCCTCTTTTTTACATTGGTTAAAAAGGAAATGAACATGGCGGCTCATTGCTACTTCTGATGTTAGGTCGGTATTGCAAAGTGAGTACGGAAGCGAACTGAGCGAAGCTATCTCGCTCAAAGGGATAGTTGCGAAACTCATTTGCAATCCAATCTATGAACTGAGCTCAAAGATAATGTTCACGAAGTACTCGCAAATTATAAATTTCACTCCCGACAATACTTTTAACTTTATTTAACGTGGTTCTGATGGGTCCACCTAACGAAGAGATAAAAAAGTGAAACCATACCAATAGGTATTAATTTCAATGAACTTGGTTCCAATTTTTAATTTTCATTTGTTTCATAACCTTTTAGTTTATCGGACTCACAGAAAAAATGGAGTCAAACTATCATCTCCCTGGTGGTTGTGTTCCTGCGGGTAAGTGAGGTCAGCAGTAAGCTCCTAAGGAGTAGCTGTGTGTAATATACTTTCATCGATAGATGTTACAATTTCTCTTCCTATCGTTATTCCGTTTCCTAAAAGCATACGGTCCACCTGATGCAAAGCGGTTACCGTAGCCTATGAACGCTCGCAATACATTAAGTATGACTCGCACGATGCCACCTCTGTTGCTAACACAGCTGCTCCTTAGGAGCTTACAGGTGACCTCACACACTCGCTGGAACACAACAACCCTCCAGGGAATTTTTATTTATCTGCAGTCTCCTGTGAGGTGGGGATACCCCCAGATAGGCTGCTTTGATGCGCCCTACCTCTTTAAAAACACCTCTTTCCATTCAGTAATAAGTTTACACAAGTTAAGCCTTTCTTGTGATATCTTTCATGAATATTGATCGCAAAACTTGTAGTTCAAGTAATCCGGCTCTATACCCGACGGGTTTCCGAGACACAGCTACTAGACGGCCAGACAACTTGTACATTACGAGCCCGAGTAGTTCAAGACAGCTTTAAACAGTTTAATGCTTTGGTTTCTAACTGTGCCGACATTAGGCTTAGTGCGAAGTTGGTTGTGAATTCAATTGAGTTGGATAACTCTTCTTTTTGAAAGATGTTTAAGTTAACAATCCGTACAAAATGGGCTACTATGATACATTTTCAAAAGAGGACACTAGTAGTGAATAAAGAACTAGCGTATTGACCAATTAGTCCATGGTTCAAATCATGCCATGTACCATCAAATTCACGACTTAGAATTAATATACATGATTGTAAATGTCTCTTGCTCGTCAGTGAAGGAAAAAATCGTGTGGAAACCTAACCTAAGAAAGATCTGGTTTCCCCTCTGGACTAGGAAACGAGCTCACTTTTAGAGTAAAAGACAAATTTACCTGCACGTGATGCATCCTTACAATTAACAAACTATGCGAAAGTATGGTGCACTAAAGTAAAAGGTACTCGGGACATATCTCAAACTATACTTCTTCTACACAAAGAAGACTGCAGCTAAGTAATAACTTCTTGGATACCACTATCTACAGTGTTCTAATACCACACATCAGGTGGGGCGTATGCTTTTTGTATACGATATATTTATATATTATAAAGATTCTGTTTTTATAAACCGAATCTTTTTGTTAAAATTACAAGCGAAACATATGTTCTCACTAGCTTATTAATATCTTCAAAAGTTCTTAACAAACATAGTTAAGCGGTTCAGATAAGTACGAAATTCTCGTGCATTAGTAGAGTCTACGACAGTTTGTGGGCTGTTTTTAATTTATTTCGTTATCATGCTACCACTCATGACAGGGGTAAAGGTCGGTAAAACAACCTACTATTTCTGCGTGGAAAATTAACACAAACTCGTTTTTCGCGTAATAGATACATAAATCAACAAAATCACTAGTTTCTTCCCGAAATTACTCAATAAAAGTGAATCAGAACGTGTTTTGGTCGTTTATCATGTTAAACAATTTGCGCGTTCGTAGAAAAGGGCATAAAGGGCTTCCGAACACGCCGGCCCTAGTTCGCTACAATATTCCTTCGTTAGCTTCTTCCGTTACGAAAGTAGTTTATAGAAAATCTATAACATACCTTCGACTCTACCTATATAGAGTTTCGTTTTCTGACTTTTACCTTGAATATTTCTAATGTAAAACGAATATTCGAAACGAGACATCCTATTTGTATGCGAAAGGACAATGCATAAAATCGGGTGACAATTAAGTTGTAATCATTTATACTCCTCTAAATGTCGGTCAAGTGTGAGCTGCACTTACCGCCCGCATCAGACGGTAAGCGATCACCGCATCCTATTGGTGCTCGTAACACCACGGGCATGTTAGTCGCGCGCTACCAATCTTGTGACCTAAGAATGTTTCGTCACAGTTCTCTGCCATATCTCACCCTTCAAACCGAAACATAGCTATATAAATATAGCTGCTTGCGGTAGAAATAGGTGAGAAAGAGATACCCACGCAGACGACTCTTGTACAAAATCTCCCTCTGGTATTTGTAAAGTTGTTTTTTTATGTTCCGTAGTTCCAAAATCATCACGGACTGAGAAACAAAACAGCGCAACTGCGAAACTGCGATTTCGCCATCGAAATTCTCATGGGCACGTACGACTACGTTAATTAAAACCACGAATATTTAACAACATACAACCGGCGTACAACTTCTGAACTCATTAAATGAAGTGTCATACACACAGCGCCGGACCTTTTGTGCGAGCTGTATCGTCGGTGATGGTTTTAGTGTTTTTAAAATGTAGCTTTATAAAAACTTTGTGTACGTTGAAATTTTGTATATTTTGAATGGTTTCATCGATAGTTGATAATATTCTCCTTCTTATCCGTATTTCCGTATATTCCGTTTCCTAATCTCGTTTTAAGAGAGGTTGGGCGCATTAAATCAGTTTGGTGATATAATTCCACCTCACAGAAAACCGCAGCCAAATAACAACAACCCTATAGGTTGTTGTGTTCCTGCGTGTGAGTGAGGTCAACAGTAACCTCCTAAGGAGTAGCTGTGTTAGCAGCAGACGTGGCATCGCGCGAGTGATAATTATTGTGTTGCAAGCGTTCATAAGCTACGGTAACCGCTATACATCAGCTGGGCCGTACGCTTGTATGCCTACCGAGATCATATAAAAAAAAAAAACAATAATCCTTTAGAGGGCGGGATTGGCGGGGTCCCCTATATAAGTCTAAGGATTTAGATCAGTCAGATCTCCAGAACTCAGAAGAAAACCCTTTCTTAGTTTAGGTCACACGTCATTTGAAATATAATCCTTGGAATTGTGATTTCCTCACGATATTATATATATATATAACTTCATGCCAGATCCCTTGCGGGGTAAGCAGGGAGAACCGAGCGTCACGTGACTCGATCCTTACAAACCTTCACTCGCGTCTTTAACATTCATTGCTCTTCTCATGCACGCTCGCCGGCTTCTAAGGCTCCTGACATCACCTTTTTGATAGAGCACGTCTCATACATCGTCCCACTTTTAAAAATAAATCTTAAAACACGATTTTAATGGTACATGCTGATACCAGGATTCAAATCAGGGACCAGTCGGTCAATAGGCTGGTTCTGTAACCACTAGGCTATCACTCCTTTATAAAATATGGTCGATATTTACTAATAATATACATGTAAAAGTAAATCTGTCTGTTGGTTAGTTTTTTCAACTATACTTCTAAACATAATGATATTTTATATGGAGGGAGTCTGAAACCTAGGCTGGAACATTGGCTGCTTATGCGAAGTCGCGGGCATAAGCTAGTCAAAATATATATTAAAGTTCATATACTACGAATACTGCTTCAGTAGGAGTGTTATTATTTTCACTCAAATACCATACATTTTGGGAGAAAAAAAATCGATTTTGATATGAATATGCCTTTCCGAGGCACCGTGACTGTCCAAAAGATTTCCACAGATCTAGCAAACTGTATTGTCTCGACGTAGTGTAAAATAAGACCTGTCAAGTGTAGTCCCGCTCACCAAGGTTTCCGTACATTACTTGAACCATATTTACTTTGTTTGTGTTTGATAACAAAAAAAATATGGTATACATCATTCTATTTTACTTCATCTTTAATTAAATTAAAGTCCAGGCTCAAGCATATTCTAGATTTAATTCAAACCTGACATAAACGCGGTAAAGATTTTTGACTATTTCTAAACAAACCTGTGTTGTTATCCTAATTTATGGAAGGATCTAGGAGCCGAGGAAGGCCAAGACTTACCTACCATGACAAATTGATCGTGTTTTATCAGAAGATGATGTCAAGAGCCCTAGACACCGGCGAGCGTGCATGAGAAGAACAATGAATGTGTGAAGCGAGTGAGGTGTGTAAGAATCGAGTCATGTGGCGCTCGGTTCTGTCTGCCTACCCCGTAAGGAATTTGGCGCGAAATTATATATAGACAGAACATGGTCCTCTACTTCTCTATGCCAGAACTTCACTTGTAAGTTGGTAGTGTACAACAGTTGTTACGCACTTCCACTAATAAATTTGTAACCATTATACCAATCATCATTTTTGATGCCGTTAGAAACTTCCGTTGCAGTACAGTACAACCTATGGGAATTTTCTGTCTAAGTTCTGGATTTCCAGATATCTCCTGGCATGTCGTGGCGCACAATTCCGACTTCACATATTCAGACAAAGTTGGACATATAACGGAAACTTTTCAGCTGAAAGTTTTGTTTGCAAGTGAAAAAGGAAATACATATGTTTGCAGCTGTTTTCAAAGAAGGCGAAAATTGTCACGACGGTTTTAATCTTCAAATTAATGTAGTATCTTAATATGTTATAACGCTGCGTATAGTAATTATGGAATATACAAATGTATATATGTATAGTTAAAGCCGTTGCTATTAAGCAATGCCAATCTTCTCAAATTTGAAACTTCAGAGTGCACGTTAAGCCGTCGGTCCGGCCGGTCCGGTTGTCGATAGAAGGCAGTAGCTTAGTCACTACCCTTCAAACGGCTTGAAAATACTGGTCTTCGCCAATTCATGCTTGAGTATCCCGGCGGAGTATGCTTTGAACTCCTTCGGTTGAAAGGATCCGTACTCCTACAGTGTGATGTGTAAGGGTAGGAATGAATACTGTTCTCTACTCGTACTATAATAAACTCTTACTTGACTTTATACATTATAAGAAAGTATTTTGCTGTGTAGGTACGCACTGATTCAAACTTCATACATGGTTTTAACAAATCTTAGAAAAGTGTGGTTTATTCGTAACATTTATAATAATAGTTAATAGATTCAGGCGTTATTTTGCGAAAGTTAAATTTACTTGTAATTTGATCTAACCTGCTTTGTGTACTTCCGCCGCCAATTATTTCATGAGGCCTAGCACCGGCCGGCACCCACCGACTTCCATTAGTAGATGCAACATGCCGACGCTGCCATGGCTGCTCCGGTAGTCTCTGCCTCGGCTGCTGCGGTCGTCTGCCATCTGGAACAGAACCCGCATGCCCCCACCATCGTCGCTGCCACGACTGGCCTGGTCGTCGCTGCGACACGTGTTTCGCCTCTCCACGAGGCATCCTCAGGCGCTGTAGACGTTTATCGGTAGAATAACATGCTACAAGTGTTATTAGGTGCCAAAGCAGGTTTGATCAAGTTGCATTTATTATAATGCTATCAAGCTGACCAAAGTGATCTCATAGATCTCAGAGAGGCATGATACTCTCTCATCGAAACTTTTTACGCTAGTACTAGAGAATGTTTTAAAAAAATGTGAATAGTGAAGAAAATACCCTTTTCCAGCGCCAGTAAGGCGGGTCATATGCTTGTTAACTTCTGACGTAGTAAAAAAAAAAGTATAAGTCGTGCATTAGCACCATTACAACGACTTCGTGCGTTCGTCAACGTCTTTTTTTATGCAGTGTTTGATGAGGCATTGGCAATGTGACTATCAATTACGGTAATTGAATTATCAATCAAACATACCAATTATATCGTTAATTCAAATAAATTTTACGTTTGAAATTTGAATGTACGTTATGGATAGGATTAATTTGATACATTTTCACCTATATAGCCTTATATGGACAATGTACAATTCAAGTAAAAACAAATTAATACAGAACCACACCCAGTTCACCGAGCTCACCAAACAAGTATTTTTTTTTTTAATGTTCGGAACCCGCCTAAATAGAAAGGTGTGCAGTATTAACTCATCTAGTGGGTTGGAAGGTAAATTAGGGTTGTCAAAAAGATTCAAAAATAGCATTTTGATGCTAGTATGAAAATTTTGTCAAACCTGTCAATTAATCAGCAATTTTGGACCAATGAGAAATAGTATATTCGTATTTACATTTTAAATGTTTTAGTAAATAATAGTGTGAAAAACATTTAAGTTAAAACTAGACCCCGACTACTGAAAAGTAGTGATTAATTCTAATGTTTTTGACTTATAAGACCGTAGAAAGCGATTTGATCTAACCTGCTTCGTGTGCTTCCGCCTTCAAACACAAAGCAGGTTAGATCAAATCGCATGTAAATTTGTCTTTCTCAAAATAACACCTGAATTTATTAACTATTTAAAGACAGTAGAAGGCGTTCAGGAGCTCACTGGTTCAGGAGCTTGATACCAGAATCCTACCGTACAGCAGGCAGAAATACACGCGATTAGCGCTTAACGCTGTCATAGACCGCTAATAGTTCAGTGATAGTCTCTTCGAAATAGACAGTGTAGGACACTAATGCTTTCTTTGGCGCCCTATTTTATTTAATACCGTTATATCAAGAAGTTATTCTAACCGTATCTCATAGATACGTGTCGTCTATGCAAAAAGTAGGATAGTTTTATAGGGTGGTACCGTCGCTATAGATAAAGCTTTTAAAATACAGCAATATGTGTTCACGCCATAAGTATCATATGGTATCTTTAAAACTACAAAATATTGTTTAAAAAAAATATATATATATAATATAAAAACTATTTGATTTTGTAATCATGTATTTTGATTCACAAATTAAAGTGTTGCAATAAAATTAGTTTTTTACTATGTGACAACCATAGCACCTGTTCATTCGTAATGCGACGTTGACAGCGAAATTGGTCTTCGATGTAAGCTCAAATTCTCGAAGCCTAAATTCGTTGGTTACTCGTATTGTGCAAAGGGCTTTTGTGTGTGTTTCCGTCATATACCTATATATATACAGGTCCATTTACGATGATTTGTGACTAACAAGGAAATGTAAGTATGTATGAGTCATTTTTGACGCTGAATCATCTGAAGGGATGAAGGAATAAGGGAAGGAAAATGTTTTTGCATTATTTGGACTTGTGTAGCTTTTTTTACAATCGGATGGTAAATATCATTAGGACCTACCGAATGAGGTACAATTTCCCGTAGCTTCAAAATATTTAAAGATGTTGGTATAAATGACAAACAATCATATGACCTGCCTAGAAGCATTTGAAGTAGCCTGTGGTAATTAGCAATAATAAGGGGTACCGCTCACACCTTCTCATAGAATTAAGTTACGTATGATATAAGTTGTATCTTGTGTTTAACTGCTACGGAGAAATAAGTCTTTGACTGGACCGACAACAAAGTTCTTATATAGGATTCCTTTTCTATCTGAGGTATTGAAATTTAGACGTACTTCTCCTTCTACTTAGCAGTATCCCGTTTCCTAATCCGTAAAAATTGACGGGGTCCGCTGGCTAAGCCTATGGATTTGGCTAGGCTAGGCTAAGTAACTGATTTTTACATGCAGCGACTGCCGTCAAACATGCATAACCCAGCGGGACAGACCTTTTTTAGGTTAGGTTACATGTCTTTCGAAATATAATTTATTGAATGTGAGCTGAGCAAATTATAATTACAAATATGTACATATATACATAAATCCGTAAACACTGATTTAGTGATACATGCCAGGATTCGAACTGGGGACCAGTTGGTTGATAAGCGGATTATTATTTATTCACTGGGCAACCTGCTCGCAGGATGTGGAACTGTATACGTACATATCTCTAATAATAATCATGTAATACAAGATATCTGAACATGAAAGTTCGGCTGATTAGAACTGGATTTTTATTTTTTCTTTGTTTCACCTCCCTTTTTCTCAATGGGGAAAACTCATGATAGCATAAATATATTGTCGCCGGTTGTATTGTTATTATATATTTTCACTGATCACTCCCATGTTACCTCAAAGAACGAAAATGACATGTATCCGAACAAGTTCCGAAGCAGGCGAAGTCATACATAATTGATACGCATAAAGTTGGTTCATCTTTCACGGCTCTGAGTAATGTAGCGGAAGAGATAGGGGAATGTTGAGCAATGAGCATGGAGAATCATCAAGGCATCTTCGACTTTGATGACTACGGTATAAGGTATTATTAATTTATTAGCGTAAAAGATTCTATTGTTTTAAAACAAAAATAACTAAAATATAACATTGACTTAAACTTATTTAAAACTACAATCTTTATGAGTGAATGAGGTTACCATTGGTGTAACGAAAGAGGAAGGGAAGCAGCTGATTAACTGAATCGTATTTTAAATATAACGTATGCATATTAAAAACACAATATATTTTATATACGAAATCTGCTATTTTCATTAATTAATACTAATTACATATTGTCATGAAACTTATGAGCCTTAGAAATCGGCGAGCGTGCATGAGAAGAGCAATAAATAAATGAAAATAAAATAAAGAACCGAGTGAGGTGTTTAAGGATCGAGTCATGTGGTGCTGGGTTCCCTCTGCCTACCTCGCAAGGGATTTGGCGTGAAGTTATAGATAGTTAGATAGATGATAAAAGTAAACATGTAGTTATTTTTGTCAAGAAAAAAAGTACTGTCTGTTTTTTGAAAACAAAAACTTCTTGATTTAAATATATTTTTACTTAAAAATGTATTTAGATTTTACTGTGTATCACACACATACGTTTACAAAAAAAATGTATCTATGGATACATCAATTGTCTAGTATCACAATACTCGTTTAATTTACAGGTAGATTTATTTTTGTTATGTTATAACAAATCGAAATATTAATTTCTCTAACAGAAATAAATTTACTTAGGAATCTTAATGGTCATTTATCTTTGCAAATTACGTTAGTAAGCTAATCTAGCTAATTAAAGTAAAATATTTGTTGACTGCTGAATATAGGTCTTCTTTCTAGACAGTCACTCTCCTCGATCCTTAACTACCTGCATCCATCTACTCCCTACAAATTTCTAGAGCGTCGCTCTATGTAATGAGAAGTCGCCCCATACTGCATGTACATTTGAGAACTTTTTCACCGGTGGTTGTTGGTACTAATGCCGGCCCATTGCCGCTCCATCTTGCTTATCTTTGGACTATGTCAGTTAGCTAGGTCTTCTGCTGATATCTTCAATTATGAGTCTATCACGCACAGAAACCGTGAGCGTATACTTTTCCATAGGCCATTCAGAGCCAAATCGAACGGTTTCTCGAAATATCGTGACAGGAAATATGTACAGTACCTTCATATTATTTGCGTGATTTCAGTCTTGTTCTTAAAATTAATATTCGTTTATTATTGTTACAGGTAATCTTGGAAAAGCAAGGTGAAAATAGCACATTCACTTCACAGTAGATAACTTGCACCGTGAGTGCACTCAAACCTAACGCAAAACTTAAAGTTAAGTACAAGTGAAACTCACGTGTGTCTTCCATCATCCTTCGATCAGGATTTTTGACGATTTTTAAAAAATCGTTTTGGTGAGAACCATTGTTCCATTTTTACTGCAACAGGTATCTAATGTTTCGTAGAATCTAATTATTTATGATTTTTCGCTTTGTAATGATTTAGTATAAAAGTTCGAAACATCGTTTTATTATAATATGTAAATACATAAACCTTTATCAACTGTAATTATGTCCGATTTCTCACTTTAGAAACTTTGTAAATTCATAAACGTCCTTTTCAAAAACATAATAAGCCAGCTGGAGGTTACAGACAGAACAAATTGCCGTCCGACATTCACTGCATATGTAAATGCATTCAGCATGGGTCCGCCCAAACCTTCGACTCTTCCGGTCACAGGACATCCGGCACGCGCATGAGAATTAGCCTAGAGCTTTTGTCCTGAAAGCTCTGAAATGGGTGCTTGAAAGGGCGCACGTGGAAGGGGTTTATAGCGGAAATGATATAAATAAATAAATGTCAGAAAGCGAGGAACCTTGATGATGTGATCACGAAAGAGGAGATGAGATAAATATATTTTATATTATGGTGTTAAATTAGTTATAATGAACACGGGGGCCGCACCCCGGGGATTAGTAATTTAACCCTATAGGCTTTACTCGTCCATACCTAATGTTATATTTATAGTTCTTATTAGTGATAATTTTGTTGATCCGCACAAGTGCTTTGTCCTGAAATTATAGAACCAGCATAGTTATTTTATTGTATTATGTAGATGGGATTCGAGAGCGAGAGCAGCCATCGCCATATTCAACCATTTTCAAGGGGACATGGCAACCCGTCAGACGAGGTTGCCGCCCGTTCCAACATTTCGCGAGCACTGGCGCTCACCACCACGTCTACTACTACTGAATCGCGACCACGGAACGCCATCCGGAGATTGTAGTCCTTTATTTTATCCGTTGTGATCGATGATCTGAGCTGTCGTAGCATGCATCATTCGTACATTATTAAAAAAAACAATACTAATGTTAACGGAGAAGACAGTTTTTAAAATTTCAAGACTCTACTGGAAAAGTGCGGATTACAAAAGTATTATCACATTTAAAATAGACGCTAGCTCTATCTCTCTGATTTGATTCTACATAGTACGGATACTATATAGTAATGTATTATCAGAAAGCAAAAATATTATGAATTGCATGTTATAGGTATTATTTATTTTGAAATACTAATATTAACGGAGAAGAAAGTTTTTAAAATTTCAATACTCTACTGGAAAAGTGCGGATTACAAAAGTATTATCACATTTAAAATAGACGCTAACTCTATCTCTGATTCTTCATAGTACGGGTTCTACATAGTAATATATTATCAGAAAGAGTCATAAGTATCGAATAACGATAAACAATCGAAGTGTAAAATAATGCCATCAATCGCTATCCCTAGTAATGCAAGTCCAAACAGTAAAACAATCAATTACTTACAATATATGGACGTTAAACAAATATAGGAGAGAGGCTGGTCGCCAGAGAGGCGCCGGCTGTCAATTTCTGGGAGTGGCGCTGTGACTTATTGACGAAGATGTGTACGTCTTGGGGTGGATAGCAGTTCAAATTGACAATATTTGATATTATGTTAACTACTACTATATATGTATAGCTTCACGCCAGGTTCCTTGCGGGGTAGGCAGAGAGGACCGTGCGCCATAAGATGTGGTCCTTAAACACCTCACTCGCATCTTTAACATTCATTCATACTACTACGTAAAGCTGATAGTATCACATCTGAGCTATATACTCCTACATGGTACTTGGATTTACATATTTTTTAGGGTTCCGTACCCAAAGGGTAAAACGGAACCCTATTACTGAGACTCCGCTGTCCGTCCGTCCGTCCGTCTGTCACCAGGCTGTATCTCATGAACCGTAATAGTTAGACAGTTGAAATTTTCACAGATGATGTATTTCTGTTGCCGCTATAACAACAAATACTAAAATATAGAATAAAATAAATATTTAAGGGGGCTCCCATACAACAAACGTGATTTTTAGGGTTCCGTACCCAAAGGGTAAAACGGAACCCTATTACTGAGGCTCCGCTGTCCGTCCGTCCGTCCGTCCGTCCGTCCGTCTGTCACCAGGCTGTATCTCATGAACCGTGATAGTTAGACAGTTGAAATTTTCACAGATGATGTATTTCTATTGCCGCTATAACAAAAAATACTAAAAAATATAATAAAATAAATATTTAAGGGGGCTCCCATACAACAAACGTGATTTTTTTTGCATTTTTTATAGATAATGGTACGGAACCCTTCGTGCGCGAGTCCCACTCGCACTTGGTCGATTTTTTTTGCTCGTTTTTGCTCGATATTGATAATGTCAACAGGTAGACGCTTGAAATATTCACAGAATATTTAGTTATATATTTACTTTAAAAATAAATAATTAAATTAAAATAAAATAAATATTTAAGGGGGCTCATATACAACAAACGTGATTTTTTTGCCGTTTTTAGGGTTCCGTACCTAAAGGGTAAAACGGAACCCTATTACTGAGACTTCGCTGTTCGTCCGTCCGTCCGTCTGTCACCAGGCTGTATCTCACGAACCGTGATAGTTAGACAGTTGAAATTTTCACAGATGATGTATTTCTGTTGCCGCTATAACAATAAATACTAAAAAATAGAATAACATAAATATTTAAGGGGGCTCCCATACAACAAACGTGATTTTTTTGCTCGTTTTTGCTCGATATTGATAACGGCAACAGGTAGACGCTTGAAATATTCACAGAATATTTAGTTATATATTTAATTTAAGAATAAATAATTAAATTAAAATAAAACAAATATTTAAGGGGGGCTCCCATACAACAAACGTGTTTTTTTGCCGTTTTTATAGATAATGGTACGGAACCCTTCGTGCGCTAGTCCGACTCGCACTTGGCCGATTTTTTATTTTTATACGTCTGGAGGCATACAAGCATACGGCCCACCTGATGTAAAGCGATTACCGTAGCCTACGTTGCAATACGTTAAGTATCACTCGCGCGATGCCACCTCTACTGCTAGCACAGCAACTCCTTGTGAGGTTACTGGTGACCTCACTCACTCGCAAGAATACAACAACCCTCCAGAGAATTATTATTTGGCTGCGGTTTTCTATGAAGACTTTCCCAGACGGGCTTTGATGCGCCTTACCGATCTTAAAAAACCAGATCAAGACAAACAGACACGTTCATGCACACAAATGTGTCCTGTGTGGGAATCGAACAAGCTCTGACATCCAAGCAGTATTTCTGAAGCCAATGTCAAAAGTTATGAATTCTGTGTGTGTGTGTGCCTTAGATGGGGGTGACAAGGGGGGAACAATACTTGTTATTTTGGAAAGTTGCCATTGCTAACATCTCGACAACCGGGCTCGTCGAAAGTTACTAGTAAGCTGTTGAAGAGTTGCTGTAAATTCGATACTTCTTCAGTTGCATGTCACTTTTACGTCTGGTGCTCCGTGTGCTTATTTGCTTACATCGTAAAAAAACGCATGGCGATGGCGCATCAGAGTAGTCCGTGACTGGGGAAGTACCTCCACACACACAGAAAGCTCCAGCCAAATAACAACTCCTTGGAGGGTTGTTGTGTTCCGGCGAGCAATTGAGGTTGCCATTATACGTGGGCCGTATTATATAAAACCGAAGTAATATAAAAAATGACCGACGACGATTCATTGGCATATTAAAGTGCCAAACATTTACTTCAAATAAGCGTTGGCGCCTCCGAGGCGTCTTGCGGGGTCCCCCATTTTTTATGCACCCTTACTGCACGCAGCTTGATCCTGCCTATGTGCCAAATTGCCATTTTATGAAACATGGAGCAATGGAATATTGGAAGTCAATTTTCTATTTGCATACAGTAGTTCGTTTTTATCTTGTTTACTTTGAAGTGAGCTAAGAACGTGTTGACGGCATTGTGATCGTGATTTATTTTACATTGAGATTTATATGGATATGTGTTCAGAAGCGTTAATAAAGTTCATTAAATTAGATAAAAAATGTGACACACAGGTGTCTCTATATCAAATCTTGATACATGCACTCGAACATATATCTACACGACCGTTGAGCGGTAGGCAGAGAGAACCGAGCGCCACATGACTTGGTCCCTATACCCTCACTTGCTTCTTTAACATTCATAGCTCTTTTCATGCATGCTCGCCGGTTCCTAGGGGTGACACCACCTTCTGATAATATACGACCAATTTGGTAATGGCAGATGAATCTTGGTCTTCCTTGGATCCTTCATTTTAGAATTCTTTCTTTTTATTTCTACATACTACCCAATCGAGGATACCATTTCGAATTGGATGTTGCTTATAAAAAATATATTTCTGAAATTTTCTCAAAAAATGTTTTTAAGTAATGTTTCCATTCGAATAAAAAAAACCGTCAAGTGCGAGTCTGACTCGCGCACCGAGGTTTCCGTAAAAAAATGTTTTCGCAAATTAGTTTTGCAAAAACATTTTGTGATGTAACTACAAATTTACGGTTTTTGGATTTTTCCTTTACTTGTGCTACATGATATTACTTCTTATCAAATTACATGATTCTAGGTCAATGGGAAGTACCCTATAGGTTTTAATTCCCTTGCGTGTGTCAAAACATACGCATAAACGAGGCATAAACAGCCGTATCTTTTGATTGCGTTGACTTAGAAGTTTGATATTTTCACTGCTCCAAGGGATTGAGAACCTTAGTATTTGATGTTAATTTCAGCTCGATAGAAAAAAGGTCTCGACAGACGGACAGACAGACAAACAGACAGACGGATAGACAGACGAACAACAAAGTGATCCTACAAGGGTTACGTTTTCCTTTTTGATGTACGAAACCTTAAAAACGGAAAACGGTAAGAAAAAAGAATTATCAAAATGTTAACTAAAGAATATAATAAACGTTAAACAAAATTTGGTTGTCTCTATTTTTTTCTGACATACAAAGTTACATATCATAAATATAATGAAGTATTCTCTGACAAATTACACAGCATCATCTAGTCCCGCATTATGCAAAGCTGTACATGGTAATACCCATGTACAGCTTTGCTGACAGCTGATAAACATACGTAAATATTTTATTTTTGTAAATACACGTTTATAATATGTAGAAAATACCCAGGCCAAGAGAAACACACATGTTTAGATACACATGCATGTTTCCCTTGTGCGAGAATCAGAATTGAATCCACGAGCCTTGGTGCTAAAGTGGTCATCGCTTGCCTTTCCGCCACCAAGCCTGTCGTAAGTTAAGTAATTTAAAATTATGACGAGCTTAATGGCGAAATAACTGACTCCGCTTAATTTAAATAGCTATTTACTTTCCTTAAATTTTGAGTAAATCATACCATAGAGATCAGATCTCTATCTCTCTATGAACAATACAGAAACCACCATTAAAATATCCCAACCGGTGTAATTTTACAATATTGATAGTTCCGCACAAAACCTAACTTAAAATTATATGACTACTTTTATGTTTTCCGGGACAACTTTTCTCCAAGATAATGCGACTCTAAAGGAAGTCACGGCAGTAAAACCATTGTCAAAAATACTATTTACATTTAAATAGGGGTTTTAAGTAATACTTGCGTACATAGGAAGACTAAATATGTGACGAAAATGTTCGTTGTCGGAGCGAAACTTCTGATTCAATTGTTATGGAGAACATTGGAGAGAAATTGAGAGAAATGGAGAACATACTCCAGCTTATCCAAAAGCAAACTCCGGTCAATGTTGTTTGCATGCCCTGGGACATCGCACTCTTTAAAGCCGGGGATTACCGATAATATTTACTGTTGTTATTACATCCCTTCAATGAAATGCGGTGCATTCCTTTCCGAACTCGAAGTCATTGATGCAACGGAAAGTCAAACAAGACAAAGTAGTTTTTTTTTATTTATACGATTTTGAACAAAATTGTAAAATGTATCTTAACGCCAGGTCCCTGGTAAGGCAGGCAGAGAGAACCGAGCGCCATGAGACGTGGCCCTTACACACCTCGTTCGCTTCTTTAACATTCATAGCTCCTTTCATGCACGCTCCTAGGGCGCCTGACAGAACTTTCTGATAAAACATAATAAATTTGGTCATGGTAGGTGAGTCTTGACCTTCCTTGGCTCCTACATCTTTTCCCATTTTCATATTGTATATTTGTTTCATCATTCTTTCATCCTGCATTCTTTCTACATGTCCGAACCAACGGAGCATTTTTTTTATTCTTTATGCAACATACGGCCCACTCGGTGAAAACTGGTTTTCAAAACCTATGAACGCTTGCAATGCAGGAAGTATCGTGCCAAAGCTCGCGTACAGCCTGTCCTATTGCTAACAGCAAATCTTTAGGAGCATACCGGTAACCACAATCACTCGCAGGAATACAACAATCCTCCAGGATGTTGTTATTTGACTTGTTCTGCGAGGGGGAGGTACTTCCCCAATCAATCTGATTTGATGCGCCCTACCTTTCTTAAGATTATTTTACATTGTAGCGGATATAGATAATTATGGTCACTATTTGTAATGAACTCTTTTGGAGTGAATTATATGACTATCTATCTGTTTATGTCTTCACGCAGAGTCCCTTGCGGTGTAGGCAGTGAGCACCACTTTTTTTTTCTTTACCAATGATCTTTTCTGAAATGCTAGTGTCTGACCATAAATACTATTACATAGAAACATTTCCATTATTCAACGCTTTAATTATTTTGAATTTGGAACGCGTTTATTATGTTAAAAACTTCTTTCGATTTCCCGCTGTTTTGCATTTTTTTTCATATTTACTATCAAATTACAATATGGAATATGGGTTTAAAGAAAATAGGATTGTATTGCTCGCCTTGCACGATGTAGGTATGGAGCCGTTGGTCATATTCAACACAGTTCAAAAGCTTGGTATCAGCCGTATGTTCGTACTATCGACAGATAACACCAACACTTACTCTGTTGAAGACCATAAAAGATTGCGGTGACCGCGTGCTGTTAGAACTACAAAGGCTGTTAATGCAAGTAATGCCGTCTTTACTGATGAAAAAATATTCACGATTGAAGAGCACTACAACAAGCAAAATGACAAAGTGTACGCACACAGTTCTAAAGAAGCCGCCCAAGTGGTCGGAAAGGTACAACGTGCCGTGCTCATCATCTTCTTTGGAATCATTTTCTTGGAACACTTCAGCCAAAATGCATATTCATTTATAACAGAACTTATGGCCGGACTAGGTATAAAAAATAATAATAACTAAGAGAATTGAATAATTTATAATAAGATCATAGTTAAAAAAATTGAGACATGTGAAGATTGGACATGGTTTGCATTGGTTGCGTTTCACGGTTTGCATCATCGACAGCGGGCAGGCACACAGGACTGTTTTAACCCTTCGAAACCCGGATGGTCGAATACGACCGCGAAATGTATGGGAAAACGTATATAACGGGTTCTGACTGCTCAATTGAGTCGTTTATTCTCTACTAAAGATTGAGAACATTTGTGATACAGTGAGTTGAAAATCGTTGTTCTGTCAATGAATTGTGTGCGTACCTTGTATTGGTAAGTTAGTTATTTATTGTGTTAACGAAGAAACAACAGACCTTATTTAGAAGATATGTTACTTTATCCTACTTATTTTGAAATAGCACAGTATAGGTTATCGAAACGTAACTAATATTTCCAAACGTATGTTGTAGACGCAAACGCGATCGTATCAGTAACGTAAATGTTTACTGAATTCCCTAGGGGCTCTGGTCTGAGCTGAAAATCATTGCCTAGTCGTACACAGACGCCTGTTAACAAGCTGGCATGAAACCAATTTCCGCTGTAGTGGTTTTGTAATAATCGTCGTATGTTGTCAAAGTTGCATCAGTGTAAATCTACGTACATTTCATGTGTTTCCCCTACGCTCAAATACTATTATTAATATGCAAAGAAGCGGTAACAACATGCTACTGTATTCATTTATTTCCAGAAATTATATGTATACAACAAAAAATACAATTTATCTAGAGATATTTAATGAAAATCATGCTTATTACACGTATTGATATCACTCGCGCGATGTCACTTCTGCTGCTAACATACTCATGCGTTGCCGACCCTAAAACTACTGTGGAGTTGGTTCTTGGGAGTTGTTATTTAGCTGCAGTTTTCTGTGATTGGAGATACTTCCCCAGATGGGCCTTACCTCTTTTAAAAATATGCTTTGATGCGCCTTACCTCTTTTAAAAACACCCAGACCAAGAAAAACAGACATGTTGATGCACACAAATGTTTGTCCTGTCTGGAAATCGAAACCACGAGCGTTGGTGGTAAATTCGCGTTATTAACCGCTGCGCCATCGAGCTCGTCAAAATATTATAATTCAACTGTTGAATACTCTGAATTATTTATACAGGATCTAATATTTAAAACGAAGGAAAACGAAACGCATTTATTAAATCATTACGGCGCTTTTATTAACTAATAGAATATACATAATATATTTAACAAGATATAGACATCCGGCTAGTATGAAAATTATTGTATATATATATATATGTATATATATATATGGCGCTCGGTTCCCTCTGCCTACCCTGCAAGAGACCTGGCCCGAAGATATACATATTTAGCTCTCCCGCTATGTTACCTACAGTTAGTAGTCCTCAGGGTACGCAGGTTTTCTAACAAAAAATAACGTGAATTACTCACAATAATTCCTTTAACATGATTTCAGATTCTGGCGTTTTTCATGTGAAATGTGCGTATTTGATTTTCGTATGTCTAAATAACCTTTTTTGATGTATACAAAAGTGAACAAACATCATATAAAAGTTTCGGCAAAACTTGTTACCAATTTCTCTTGTTACCAATTAATCTGGTTTTTGGAATGTAGACAGAACAGCTTTCTACAAAGTAACCATTAGGCCGTTCGACTTAGCTATTTCCGCTAGGATTATAAAGTCTTGTAAGCCTACATGCAATTTCATTATCGTTAAAAACGTTCCAGTGAACTCCTGAAAGAAGATTGACTATTTCTCGTAATACACGATTTTCTATTAATAGGAATGTAGACGGGCAAACCAAAATGTATTAAATAAATCTTTTAAACACCTCACTGTAGTCGCCATTTTTGCAAGCATAAACAAATCAATAATCTACAACCGTTAAATGTACTTGTTACGTTGTTGTACGCGTTAGATAGAACGAGCCTTTGAAGTTAATATTCAATCTTTCGCTTTTATTAGAACTCCCTTTGCTTTCAAAAACCGACATTTGATTTCCGCAACTCGTCATTTATCTGAAGTCGTTGCCAGAATACGGTATGTTTTTGTTGCGAACGTAATGTCACATCGCCTAACTCGAGAGCGACACAGGATCGTGCATGACTACTATACGCAAATTGTTATTATTCACAAGAACAATTACAATAAGAATTATACCTTAATTACTGGTAGTAACTCTGCAGTAATGTAGAAAAAACATTGTCTTGTTGATAGGTTTTTTTGTTACAAGGAAGCGAGTAGGTTGTCGGAGCGAAGGAAGTATCACTACTTATATGAGTACGAGTACATAAGTACACACACACTTTTTTATCGAGAAAATCAAACAGTAATCAAACGGTACGCAAATCTTTCAGTGTAGCACTTGTATATACTCGTAGTTAATATTCAGGTGTTAATATATAGGGTCTCTCTGTCTAGTCCTAATCTACAATAGATTTAGCATGAAGTTATAGATAGATAGATCAAGATTACATCTATATTACTTTGTGCGCTTCTGGCTTCAAGTAGTTTATGGAAACCAGCGTCGGTTGCAATCACCACTATTAGAAAACGCATGCCGTCGCTAACACGGCTGTACTAGTCGTTTCTGTACTGAATGGACGATCACAGCCAAGTGCCGTTCTGGTCATCTCTGCGTATGTTCAGCATCTGATACAGAAAATGCATGCACCCTCCACCGCTACAGATAATAATAATCAATAATAACGCCACAGGGCAGCTTGTGGCGAGCTGTTGGTACGTAACACCACAGGTACCCGAGTGCTCCAGAGAGTCGATCAGGAGTTTCGTCACCGGCGTGTCTTCGTCGATCGGAGTCGAAACTCAAGAAGGCCCGCAGGACTCTCAGCTCTGGCTTACCTTCACTGAAAAAAAAGTTTTATTATACATAGCTAAACTTTTGTCTACGTATAACACAGAAAAAGTGACTACAAAACTAAAGCAGTACGTAACCAAATCAAGTTGGGTTATTTTTCTAACTAAACTCTTTTGTAATAATGTTCACACTATTCTGTCTGAGTCTTACAAAGGTGTTTAGTTCAGATTTACCAATTTTGTTGTTACTTTGTGATAAACTTTCAGCAACATATAGGCCTACTTATATGCAGCTAGTAAGCCAATTCTTTGTTCATTTTAGCCAATTCGTTTTGCTGTTACTAACTTGGCTATCTCGGTATTGTGTAACAAAATTGTTACTTTACTTATAACCTTATAAATAATTTAATTTAGATTATTTGATTTGTTTATTGTTACAAAACAATTTGACTAT
This sequence comes from Pyralis farinalis, assembly GCA_947507595.1. Lineage (NCBI taxonomy): Eukaryota > Metazoa > Arthropoda > Insecta > Lepidoptera > Pyralidae > Pyralis > Pyralis farinalis. The sequence continues at coordinate 33,835,083 of OX382268.1, read as the reverse complement.
TAACAACAAAACTAATTGCTTGTTTTAGCCTTATAAATAATTTAATTTAGGTCATTTGATTTGTTCATTTTAACTAAACAGTTTGACTATTAACAACAAAATTGATTGCTTGTTTTAGCCATAGTTGTTTGACTGTTTATCTCCAGTTGCAGAAAGCTCCATTAAAGTTAAAGCTTCTTTATATCTATTGCTGTTCTACCTTGTTGCGAGAGTCAACAATAGATTCAAAGAAGCTTTAACTTTAATGGAGCTTTCTGCAACCAGCGCGGAGGTTAGCGTGGCATTAGCGTCATTATCCTTTTGTAAATATTTCTCTGACACATCCACAAAAGGGAAAGGATCGCTAATTGCCATGCTAAAACTACCTTAATGGGGGTTTGTTCTGACTTTCCTACCTTAAGGTTGCCTGAAAGAAATTGCTCTCTAGCAATAAGGCCACCTTGTTGTACACTAAGTTCTTTGTTGTCTTGTTTTTTTGTCCTTGTGTGCAAATAAAGTACTTATTGTATTATAAAACGCTCAGACTATAAGTGTAGTAAGTAGCTTATTAAACGGTAGATAAATAAAATGCAGTTGTTTTACAAATGTTATTGTTTTATTGGACCTGGATTTTTTCATATGCAAGTAGGTACAGCCGTGCACTGGTGATTCTTTTTTGGGGATCGTCTTGCAACTCGTTCCTAATAATTATATTACAAAGTCGTCTTCGGTCAGCGTTATTTAAGAAGCCGTTGTCTTTGTGTCTCAGTAAGAGAGATTTACCCTCATTACATGAATTAAGAATTTTGAATGATTCCTGGAACAAAAATATTATTTTATAAATTAAAAATATTATTTGTAAAGAGAATATTTGTATAGATACCAGTAGAATCTTTGACTTTTCATTAGTTCAAGAATGAGACTTATCCAAACATAGAAGGATGGATTTTAAAAACTCGGCCAAGTGCGAGTATAAGATTTACCCACTCTAAGGGTTTTCTAACATCGTGCGATATTCAAATACAAAAATGCCACAAATATAATATTTTTCGTATAGTACTGATAACTCCATGCAACCTGTTCTTGCGAGGTTAACTCATAGAAATACTAAACGCCTCTTTCTTAGGTTTACTAAACTTCAGGGCGGTCACTATTAGTCTTTCTTAATTATCCGTGATTTGATAATGAAAAATCATAGAACTACATGAACCTACTTCATAGAAAAATATAAGAATACCTCAAATCGAAAGCTCTTTTATGTAACGGCACAAAGGTCTCATTGTACTAAGACTTTTTTTTATAAAATAAATCGACATCACGCCCCCCCCATGACTGCACCCTAACCTTATAGGTAATAGGTTTGGCGCGTTGGCACCATGCTCGGCCGTGTCCGGCAGGTGGGTAGGTATAACACAGAACAATAATATATTCCGTGGTAGGTACCTACCTACCCCATGCCGTAGCTGCCGTATTATTTTGCTTTTGATTGGCATGGCATTCGTCTGTAGCTTACCATATAACAATGAAAGGAAATTATTAGGGAAATACCTATCTTTGAAAGGTGCAATGAATATTTCAAGCCCTCATTGCCGCAGGTAATCTTCAAGAGGATCTGGGTTCTGCTCGGCCATGTTTCTCTTTCGCAAGTTCACTAATAGTTTAACATACATAAAACACTCACAACACATTAATCCTTGTTAATTAAATATCTTTTGATGGCAAAAAACAAACCACATAAATTAAAACGGAGATAGTGTGCCCCGGTAAGCCAAAGCGGTAAAATGAACAGGAATGACGCGTCGTGGCGTCGTCGTCGATCGCACGCACGCCTCCTAGTTCAACATCACGTAAACAAAAAAGTTTGGTTACATAAAATCAAAACACGGCTATCCCAAGATAACGTGTATGTCTAGCTTAAAATATTACTTTGCTGTTTATTACATATGTTTTGTTGTATCGTAGTTTTGTTATAAGTAAATAGGCTATTTGTTTCAATCATATGTGTTAAAATAACCAACTTTATTCGCATAATAGTAGCAATATGTTTCAGTCGTGTTTAACAATAATAATTGTTTAATAGTAAAACGTGTTTGTAGTATATGGATAGTCTAAGAAATAGCTTAAATTAAGTTAACTACTTTCGTAAGACGTTACCGTTCTGATTTGTTGTCTTCATTATGGTTATTCATAACAAAAACTTAGATTTTAAATAACCGAACTGAAAATAACGAAACCAGTTTTGTGTAAATAAAGCACTTTCATTATTTTAAATTAAGTTGGTTGACAATTAACAAAATTATGGTTAAAAAGGCAATAACCGAAATAGTTTTGCTATTTATTTTTTTCAGTGTTCGTGGGCCGTCCAGAGAGGAGTGGATAGAGAAATATACTCTAGGGGTGAAAGTGGTAAAGGGCATAACGCTGCGAGTAACTTCCTAGAATTCACTGCACTCGTCACGACACCCCTAAGTTACTCCCGTTGGTGTTGCCCTCAGCTGACTTTCTCTGGCATTTCGGGGTTCCATCTAGTGAGTGGCGAGCCACCGCCTGCCCAAAGTAACTATCAGATATGATAGTTACGGCAAACGCCTGCCTCCCTGCCCCTCTTCTGTAATAGCGCAGTACCAATAATTCCTCCAGATCTCATACCAGTAGCCCAATAATTTCCCACATTCGCAGTAGTCCCACTACCTACCGAGACCGGCTCATTGGTATATGGTTCATCGATATTACCAGGAGCGGGTCACGGCGAGTGTACTACATTACATGAATCTACTCAAAAGGGCATCTATGTGTTAGAGATACATCCCCGAGCACGTCGATCAAATGACCGGGATAACAGCCGTAAGCATATAAATGTAATAATAGTTAGTCGTGGAGACGATTAAATCCCTATGGTATATCACGATGAAGTTATTTTAATTTCTTTACAATAGATATTTTAAAAATAATGATTACATTTAGTAGTAGAAAATAAATTGTCTTAGTAGTCTAAAAGCAAAACGTACTACCTACGTTTAACGAACCCGGTGGCGCAGTGAATAGCTATAAACACCAAGCCTTGTAGGTTCGACATATAGGTCAATCTTTTCTGTGGAACATCCGCATTTATCTATATGCCTATAACTTCACGCCAAATCCCTTATGGGGAAAGGCAAAGAGAACCGAGCGCTACATGACTCAGTTCTTACACATCTCACTCGTTTCTTTAACATTCGTAGATCTTCTCATGCATGCCCGTCGGTTTCCTCCTGACATCACCATCTATCAGATGGTTATGTCAGAAAACACGATCAATTTGATCATGGTAAGTAAGACTAACCTACCATGACCTTCTTCAGCTTCTACGTCCTTCTACTTTCGCGTTGTATATCTGTTTCGTAGTTCTTTCTTCCTGCATCTTTCTACATGTATGTCTTTTCTTATTTTAACACGAAATTCTCTTGTAGACCAAGTCTATTTCTGACATCACCATTCCTGACACGATCTACAAGCGTTACAACATCCGTATGATACGAAAAATATAGGTCAATATAAGTGAAGGTTTGTTCAGCAGAAATAGGGACAACATCATAGAGCTTCAAGAGTGAAAGCTCGCTGACATGGCGCCAGCGTGTCTGCAGCGGAAGTTGCGCGATGCAAAACAAATCGATACATCCAAGGCAACTCAAGGTTATAGCCACGTTTATTGTTCAGTCTGGATGAATCTGTTTTATGGGTGCATTGGCTTTGATGTTTGATTTATCGAATGGGACCGCTGCAGCTGTCAATTAACACTGAGTAATTAATATACTGGGTGTCTATGCCACGATTTTTTTTTATAAGTGGTGAAAAACGTACCCGTTGTTCACCTGATGGTAAATAATTGCGACAAATACATCACCAGAAAGTTTCCGATTAGTTTGTTCGAGTGTGAATATGCTACTTAGATAGTACTTGATGATATGAAATTATATTTTACACCAATCTGTTGGAAAATGAGCATACGATCCAGTTTCATGCTAGCGTCATACCGTTTCTCGAATCCGGTCCGCTGCATAGGTCTAAGGATTTGGCGAAGATACTAACGTAGCCACTGCCATGAGACCTCCAACTCAAAGGGAAACCTTTTCTTAGGTTTTGGTCACACGTCTTTAGAAATATTTTTTTTGGATGCATTGGAGCATACGACCCAACTGATGGAGTTCCTTAGGAGCTTACTGATAACCTCACTCTCAAGAAAAAGAACCCTCCAGGGAGTTGTTATTTGGCTGCGAGTTTCTGTGAGATGGAGGTACTCTCCTCGTCGGGGATGCACACTGCCTCTCTTATGTTATGTATACATGTTAATTAGGAGTACCATAAATTCGTTGCCATCTTTGCTCCTCCGCCAACGACTTAGTGTGTTTTCTGAATATTTCGTAGTATTTGTGCTACGCTCGATGAAAAAAAACAAGTGGTTGCAGGGAAACTGCTAATAATGTGCAGTTTTATAATTTATGTACTTATCTAATTATTATGTATGAATGCTCTCAATATTATTATAATGTTATCCACTAGTTATCGAGCGAGATGCGAGCGTTGCGTAACGCTTATAGACCGAATACACAATGAAGATGTAAAAAGGAGATTTGGTTTAAAAGAGCTTCTCGGTGTTAAGACAAGATGAGGCTTGCTCCATTTTTATCGATTTATAGGCAAGCAAATGCAAGAGGAGAGGATGCCGATTTCTAAGCTACTGGCAAAGCATTCCATAAGTGCGCTGCCATGACCGAGAACGAATTAGTATAGTATTTAGTGGCAGGTTTTAAGACGAAAATAAGAAGAGGCATGCTCCGTTGGTTCGGACATGTAGAAAGAATGCAGGATGAAAGAATGACGAAGCAGATATACAATGCAAAAGTGGAAGGATGTAGGAGCCGGGGAAGGCCAAGACTTACCTACCATGACCAAATTGGTCGTGTTCTATCAGAAGGCGATGTCAGGAGTCCTAGAAACCGGCGAGCGTGCATGAGAAGAGCAATGAATATTAAAGAAGCGAGTGAGATATGAAAGGATCGAGTCACGTGGCGCTCGGTTCTCTCTGCCTACCCCGTAAGGGATTTGGCGTGAAGTTATAGTAGTAGTAGTTTTAAGACGAAGTAAAATAAATTTACTCGTGTGTAACAATAGATCGTTTGTAGTTACTACAATGAATACAATACAAACTTACTCTGTGTACATAAGCTATTCGGGAAACTAGTACTTTGATATTTGTTAGTAAACGACGTAATTTCTCAGGCCGGATATATACTTGGCAGGGAGCCACTGTAATGAGGATGTCAGCCTCAAGGGCGTTCGTGTAACCGACCTTAACCTCTCTACTGCGGGAAATGGAAAACTGTGTTTTTTAGGCAACATTTGTAAATAAAGTATGTGAACGTTGAATTTGTCCGCAGTATCCTCGTTCTTCGTTTTTTAAATTACAAAAATATATACTACCCACCCGATGTAATGTGGTCACCGTAGCTTGTAATACAGGAAGCTGCAACACAGAAAGTAGCGATTGCGCGTTGTCACCTCTGTATTAACACAGTAACTTACTGATAACTTGACTCACTCGCAGTCTTAATAACGACTACTGTTTTATCTAGATACTGTCAACACATAAAAGTATACGCAAAGTAGTCAATAAAGTAAATGTCAGATAACATTATGGTTATGACAAATATGATGTGAATGACCGCCCAGCGTGGGCGTATGACGAAACGTTGGCAAGAATACTAACTCTGGACTGTTTTACTGTTACTCGTTTCACTATACTTGAAGTTACGATAATAGTTTTATAAATAGCAACCATATTTGAATTCATATCCATAAATTTGGAGAATTCAGTGGCTATTTTCACTCGACAAACGCTTGCTGCTACAATATATGCGTAGAAGATACATATCGAGAAAATTCCTTTTAGCCCAATTCATTGTGCTGTTATACACACTTATCTCTAAACTTAAAGGTACGCAAATGTGCACGGTATGCAAGCTTGGAACTGTCAGCAATTCTGAACCGAATAACGAGGCCCAAGATGGTATAGGTATAGCTAGGCCCAAGTATCACGGGGTTCCTGCCCAAAGGTAAGGTAGTTATCCCCGTGCAGTGTGATTTTAGACTTATGTAGCAAATTTATACTCCCAGCTGAAATACTGCTTGGCTCTGTTAATATCGCCAAGATTCTTGGACGCCAGTTTTGAATTTCTCCCTCGTGTTATTTCGAAACTGAACTTCGCTGTAGATCGAGAATTTCAATGACGGAATGAATGCTTGACTACGGTTAGGGGTGTGTTCTCGAATGCTATTGCAAATTGAATTTTCAAGGCAAAAAAGATTGAATCAAAGTGGATTTATTGTTTTATTTTTAGCATATTTTCTATTTATAAATCTTTCTAGGATTGTTTCGAGTTTCGAGCTAACTCGAAGAAATCGCTACCGCTGTTAACGAAGCATTTCCTTTTGAAAACAATAACCGTAACTAGTTACCAACCTAACAACTTCTAAAAAGAGATTTCTTGTCAATTCTAACTCCGATGTTCGACTCGAGAAAATATTTCACAAATTTCTCATCTAAATCTGCTAAATGTTTCAAGACGAAATATTTCGACCAGTGTGTTGCCAATGATGACTTTTGACACGGAAACGTGGTCCCTTATTATGGGAATGGGCCTCATACGGAAGCTCAAGGATGCACTCCATGCTCGAAGTTTCTCTTCGTGACAGATTCAGAAATTGACCCATCCGTAACAATACCGGTGTTACCGATGTGGTTCTAAGAATCAGTAAGCTGAAGTGGCAGTGGACAGACCACATAACTCGGAAAATCGATAACCGTTGGGGCTGAAAGGTTCTCGAATTGCGACCACGAACCAGAAAACGCAGCTTAAGGACACCCTCCCCACTTGATACACCGACGACCTTCTGAAGATCGCAGTGAGCCGATGTATGCAAGCGGCACATTACCAATCGCTGTGGAAGTCTAAGAGGGAGCAGACCTATAGGCAGGGCTCAGCAGTGGACGTTCTTCGGCTAAAATGATGATGATGAACTAGTTACTTGGCTGCGGTGTTGTGCAGAGTGCATGCACTTGAAGGGTATATTAAAGTGTTTTGTTTCAGTTTTTGAAACTAGAATTATTGTTCATAGCACACATTTCAAACAAACAATAGTTACCAAATAACAGGGCCATTAACAAAGCTTGCCAGAACTACCGCCATGGGTCAGACGCAACTTTTAACGAACACGCCTATTGAAGCTTTGCGAATTTCGTACGGGCGTCGGTTTGGTGGGCGAATTATGACAGAATGTAAATTGTCATTTGCTATGGAGGAGGTAATATGTTTTAGGTCCCAAAATATAAATTAACATCATCTGGACAACATCCTCACCAAAAATAAAACGGAGAAGACACTATATTTTCAGGGTCGGCAACGCATGAGTGACACCCCTGGTGTTGCAAATGTCCATAGGCTACGGTGACTGTTTACCATCAGGCAGGCCGTATGCTTGATTGCCACCTTAGTGGTATAAAAAAAACTACAATAACATTCTCTCAAAAGTTTTTGGTTTATTTGAATTTTCCTTGAAATTGCTTTGAATCGCATTAGTCTGAATGGTATTTGATAGTTCTCTCAAAATAATAGACACGATCGCAGGAACACATCAAGTCTTTTAAATTGATTTGAAATTCGTATTCAATCTGTTTATTGTTCATTGTTGTTGTAAAAGTTTGCTGATTTTTAATACCGCTAAGATGGTAAACAATCGTACAGTGTATATAGTGGTAAGCCATTACCGCAGCCTATGGATACTTATAATATCAGGGGTATAACGCGTTTAATACTGTAAAGCTCTTCGCGGCTCTTAATATGTTTCTGCAGTTATCAAGTCACGGTCTATATAGCGATCAAATCAAGTCAAAGTACAGTCTAAAATAATAATAAGATAAGAGATAAGGCATATTAAACTCTTAGGTAAAAATCTTAAAGCTTAAAAAGGAATATTTTAATAGAAATAGGCGTCGGTGTTGCAATGGAGAAGTAAAACGTGAGGCAACGCGCGAGCGACACTTCCTGTTTTGCTAGCGTTCATAGGCTACGGTAACTACTTTACGTCATGTAGGCAGTCTGCTCGTATACCTCTCGACGTGTAGTAAAAAATCTCAATCTCAAGCATATAACTACTACATATATCAACTAGGTAGAAAAATAATTGGTGTATATGAAACTTTGAACAAGGTAGCAACTTCGTAGCTGGTGCTACGACGCTCTACGAGGTTTTAAAATTACGAGTTTCACTTTTACTAAAAAAATGTTTAGGTATATCGCTGCTGTCATATCCATTTATTCTTACATCTACAACAAAAGTCGCCATAGAAGAGAGGAAGCATTGATTGACGTGTCGCCGATAAACAAGCGCGCCGCGCGGCTATGCTTTGTTCACTTTTGACAGCTCTGAGGGTGCAACTTGTATATACGAGTATTACGTATGTATGTAGATATAGATGAATTTTATGAAGAAGGTAGAATACAAGTATGTAAATTTGAACAAACTCAGTGGATACTTCAACATCGTAGGACGTAGTTCGATTTCCGGCTAAGATAAACAATTGTATGCAGGTAATTTCTCTACTAAACTATTTATCTAAAACTATTTATTATGTTTTTTATGAATATATTCTATAAATATGTTGTTGTTAGTATTCAAGCATATCTTTAAGTAGTCTATATAATAAGTTCCGATTAGTTTGGTCCTAAATGGCTTTGTGTAATTCACCAGAATTTTTTTTCTACGTCGGGAGGCATACAAGCATACGGCCCACCTGATGTAAGTAAAGCGGGTACCGTAGCCAATTAACACTTGCAATATATGAAGTATCACTCGCGCGATGCCTCCTCTGCTGCTTACACAGCAACTCCATGGGAGCTTACTGGTGCCCTCACTCACACGCAGGAACACAACAACCCTCTAGGCAGTTGTTATTTGGCTGCGGTATTCTGTGAGGTGGAGGTATTTCCCCAGACGGGCTGCTTTGATGCGCCCTACCTCTTTTAAAACATCCAGACCAAGGCAAACAGACATGTTCATGCACACAAATGTTTGCCTTGTATGGGTATCGAACCCACGAGCGTTGGTGTCAAAGTCGCGTCATTCACGACTGAGCCACCAAGCTTGTCAAAGTTTACTTAATTGTACACTTTTTATAATTGTATATAATAAAATTAATATATATAATACCTACATATTTCTAGGTGAATGTGGTGGTTCGTTAATTGTATTAAGATTCAGTTTTCAGGTTTTGAGCATTGTTACTCAGCAATCTATATTTATTCACGACATTTTTCATATGTAATGTACTAACCCCTCTTTATACATGGCCCGCTTTATAAACATTACGCTTTTCATATGAACTGTGGCAACATTTGGTGTACAATCAGTAATGAGTATTGATGTGCCATGTAGACTCTTAAGTAATATAAATAAGAAAGATCACATAGAAATTAACGAATGTTTCTATTATCTATAGGAGCCGAGTAAGGCCAAGACTTACCATGATCAAATTGGTCGGGTTTTATCAGAAGGTGATGTCAGGAGCCCTAGAAACCGGCGAGCGTGCATGAGAAGAGCAATTAATGTTAAAGTAGCGAGTGAGGTATGTAAGGATCGAGTCACGTGGCGCTCGATTCTCTCTGCCTACCCCGCTAAGATTTATTGCATACAATTACATATCCAAAGGGACTCCATTTTATTGCGAATAAAACACCAGAAGGATAAATTTGTTACAAGTATCTTGGATTGCATGCGAGGTGGTTTTTGTATCAGATTGGGTCAGTTAAGCATAAGTCGGTCAGATGTAGTCATACTCTGTAAAAGAGAAATACTCCTCAGGAGAGAGGTATTCTCATAAACCTCATGGAAATATTTAGGTGCGGTATCCTGCAAAGTAAAAAGATACATGCCCTACGGGGCTTCTAATATCGCTTTGCTTTTCTCTCTCTTTTTAATCAAAGCCTCATTTGCTAATGTATTGAGTACTAAACGTTCAGGTGAGGTTTTTTTTCAAAGATTCCAAGCAAATACCCGTTTTGCGATCTGAGATTAATATTATATGGAACTCCGTAGGAGCTTCCAAATTAGTCTAGGCCGGCAATGACAAAACTGTCCAAAAATGTAGACCAATATTGGTCTGTTTACCTTTCGCCTGTGACTGTTGTTCAGTACGTACATTTTCTGTCCAATTAAACAATAGTAAAAATGTTTGTTTACGCAGTAAAGTTAGTACAAATCACAATGGAAAAATCAGTGGAACATTTTATCTTTAAGTACCAACATATATTTGCGATTTGTTAAAAAAATACGTTAATTGTTACGCAATATTTACGTTAGACTGGACTGACACTGAAAGCTAATAATATATTATTGTTATTTTAATAGATTAATACGAAAACAAGATTTTATTTAACTTTATCTAGAAGCACCCAGTAGGCATAAAATATCTATTTAAATTCTTTGCCAACTAATATACGTAGGTCACACTATAAGTTTTGCGTAACTTAAAAAAACAACATGTTATAACCAAAATATTATGTTTATTGCTTTTCAAAATACTCTCCTTTACATTTTAAACATTTTTTCATGCGATCGAACCATTTTTTAAAACAGGAGGACCACAGATCTGAAGGCATGTTTTCTACGTGCTGATTGAACGCTATCACTGCCTCTTCGGAGTTGGTAAAAGTGAAACCTCTTATCAAATCTTTGATTTTGGGGAAATACAGAAATCACAGGGTGCTAGGTCGGGGCTATGCGCAGGATGGGTAACGAGTTGTACTTTTTCGGAAGTTAAAAATGACTTTGTTTTGTTGACCGTGTGTGAAGAAGCGTTGTCATGATGTAGGAGAACGCGGCTTTTTGGTCGTCTTTCGCGAACTTTTTCTAACACCCTGGGTAAACAAATGGTAGAATACCACTCGGCATTAACACTCTTTTGATCTTCAAGTGGAATTATGCAGATGGGACCCGTAGTTCAGAAAAAAAACGCGATCATTTTTTTACCAACGTTTCTCGCCTGCCTCACTTTTGTTGGCCTGTTCTCATTTTCAAACACCCATTCACAAGATTGCTGTTTTTTTTCGGGTTCAAAACAATAATCCACGTTTCGTCTCCTGTGACAATGTCATAAACAGCATTAGAATGTCCGTGGTCGTACTTCAATAGCATCTGTGAGCACCATTCCACGCGAGCCCGCTTCTGCTTCGCTGTCAGTTCATGAGGGATCCAACGACAACAAAGTTTCCAAACTTTCAATTCTTCTTGTAAAATTTTCTGAATTTGGCTCATACCAATCCCCCAATAGTTCTCGAATTGTCTCATAGGTAATCCGCGGGTTTTCTTCAATTAGCCGTTTAACAGTAGCCACATTATTTACGTTGACGGCAGTTGAAGGCCGCCCTTCACGAAATTCGTCATTTAAAGAAACTCGACCTCTCTCAAATTCAGCAAACCATCGCCTCACGGTGCTCAAAGAAGGTGCTTCTCTCCCAAAAGCATTTTGAAGACGAGCAGCACAGTCTTGCGGAGAGAGAGAACTTTTAAAATCATAAAAAATCATCGCTCTAAAATCTTTTCGACTCAATTCCATTTTCGTTGCGTACGTAGAACTTTGATGTGTGATAAAAAACAATTGACAAATGATTTCCCGCCAATAATTTTTCTTTATTACTAAGTAGGTTGCAACGTTTCAAAAAATATAACATTCGAAATTCAAATAGTTCCGATTAGCTAGAAGTGCAAAACTTTTAGTGTACCCCATGTATATCTCATCATTATGAAATAACACCGTTATTTGATCTTATAAGCTCATCAATTAAAAATAATGTCCAAAGTATTTAATTTTACCTTAATTTTGAGAAAATAAGATATTAGTTGATACCCTTACGCAAGCACACAAAGATAACAAATTATTATGTGGTCCACAAAATCCACTGAAATATTTTCGCAATTTTTTTTTCCAATATATTTATGTTCACAATATTAATGCTTTGACATAAATATTTTGGCATAATTTTTTGGTATAAATAATACTCAGGCCATAATTGTTTTTGGCATACATTTATGTTAACATAATTATCATTTAGGCTAATTGGTTTGGCATATAATTTTAATTCTCATAATGTTACTAGGCATAATGAATATTAGCTTAATATTATTTGTGTAATGTAATGGAACAATAGGTGAAGGTGTGGCGGGGGTAGCCCTCAGGCCATCCCTAAGCCGCCAATATTATTTTTTTAATTTTATTTTATTGGTTCACCAATAGCTAATTGCATCGATACAATCATGATAAGTATACAACAACGCAAATTAAAACTCTAAATGCTCAGCTACTTATAGGTAAACACTGCTTGCAAAGTGATGTATGAATGTGTCGCTTATCAATTACAAAGTAAAATAATATTACAACATAAAATTGTGTTCATATCGACACACGAACAAGAAAACTTTTCCGAAATAAATGGGTTGTTGACTGTTTCATAAAGAAATAATAATGTTTGATTCATTAAACAATCAAATATCATATTACAATAACATCTCCGAAAATATGAGTCTTCCAGCTTATTACAATCATTCTGAATTTTGTTCAGATATACATGAAAAAAAAAATTACTTCCATTGAGTAACCATAAAATGGTTACTCAATGGAAGTAATTTTTTTTTACATACAAGAAAATCTCATTCTGACAAATGACAATAATACTAATTTGATTATAGCGTCAACTACTCTCTGTACTAATATATTTTTCATACATATTACAAATTTACAAAACTTACCTTTTCTCTAAATATATAATTATTATGTGTATGCCTATAAAAATATATTTTAATATCATTATGCGTTTATGCTTTAAAATGTTATACTTAAGAAAATTATGCGTAAGCTGTTATGCGTAAATAATGTTTTGCGTAAAAATCATTAGGATAAACAAAAGTATGCTATGTTATATTATGGCTTAAAATTTTATGCAAATGGTTAGGTCTTCCTCGGCTCTCGAACGCATTTAATCTACTTTCATGCTCTCTCTGCCATCTTTGCTAAAGATTGCACAGTACGTGAAAACTTAAATGTCTCAACAAAGTTCACATAATTGTATAGAATCCAATTTTATGAAGTGACCCGTAGGCAATGGTGAAAATATGAACGAAATAAAGATGAATATTTTTTTGGTGTTATGTAACGAAATATTAACGAACTGGTGCTTATCAATAAAAAACACGCAACCTATTGATGTGTCTAATTTATTTTTAAAACGCTGAATTTGTATTTATTATTATAATATTTCATACATTACTATAAATCAACTGGCAAAATTTACGAGTTTGTTTAATTCATTTTGTTACCAAAAATATTCCTAATTCATTTCCAAGATGGCCGTTCACATTTCATTCAAATGTTCACATCATTTAAATAATTTATACAAGTGGTCGTTGTCTCGTCTAGACGCTGATTTTTGGCAAAGTCAAGGCTACTGCATGCTACAATCGCCGTAATAGTAAAACTTCATGTACACTTAACAGCATATTAGATACGTGAAATATTTTCGAAGTTGAATTAAATTTATTATAAAATTTTGTTTTCTTAACAGAACAAATTATTTTGTAGTATTTTTTTACATTACTACTGTTCCCTACTCCCTGTCAGGTTGATAGTGGTGTAAATGTATAACTGACCCTTTGTACAATCAGAAGACGTGAAGGGAGGTAAAATGACTCCTTAGACTTACGGAGTATCACATATTAATTGCATTCCTAAAATTTTACCAGTCACATAAATATGTCAGAAGAAGATCATAAAGAATTTCGAAGAATTATTTTGCTATAAACACACATGCTAGTGTCCAAGTAGGGTTCAATTCGACCAAGTTCAATCCGCTAATCCAGTAGGATATTCTGGTTACAATATTCTTTAAATCAAACACAAATCCTTCGCAGGTTTTCTCCATACGAGAGAAGTTCATCAATCGATCATCAGTCATACGCAGAAAGAGCGGGGTTCGGGGTTAGCACGGATCCTTGTTGGGTGCTAGCATCGATGTCCATACTATCGGAGCAGCTACTATCCACTACCACATTCATACATTTGCTCTACAAAAATAAAACAATCACAAATACAAACCCTCGCGTAATTCGTAAGGTGGCAACTTCTATAATACAAAACATGACTGTTTTGTAAAACAAAATAATAATATTATTTGATGTGTGAGGACCGTATCTTATGGCGCTTCTCTCTGCCTACCTTGTAAGAGACTCGATGTGAAGATATAAATACATAAACAAATATTATAATTGCATTGCTTCGTAGTGGATCTTGAGTTGAGTTGATCAGACTCTTTATTATTTTAAGCACTTCCTCTTTCTTTCATGGCTGTACCAATAAATAAATTGATCGTCCAGGGCAATACTCCCGTTGGTTCGCTTCCAAATAATCAAACTAACATGCGTACTGTGCGAATAGTGAATTTTAATGAATACAACTTATCATTTCCCTACACTGTGGTATCTTTTGGCAGACGTACAATGGGAGTGTTTCGTGATTTATGATTGGTAATTTATTTCAGACGGAAATACTGAATAAGTGTATTTACACACCTGCCGAGATTACTACCAGGTCACACAATATTGGATATTATTTCTTCACTCATTATTAAAATCAGCAGCAATTATTATTAATAATTAGAACCAGTAGTCAATCATTAAGTATTATTTATCTCGGAATTAAAATATTCGTAAATATAACTATAGCTACCTACGTGTTTTTTTTTATTTAGATGATGTAAAAATTTAATGAACATAGATCTTAAAATAAAACAAGTATTAAAGTCTAAGTCTGTCTATCTATATATTTGCGCCAATTCTCTTGCGGTATAGGAACAGAGAGTAATTTTTTACCAACCATTTAGACGAGTTTCGTGGTGCGGTGGTTAGTAACGCTACTTTGACACCAACGCTCGTGAGTTCTATTTCCACACAGGATATTCCACACACTAACATTTGTGTACATGAGCATGTGTTTTTCTCTAGGTCTGGGTGTTTTTAGTGTCGTAGGGCGCATCAAAGCAGTCCGTCTGATGATGTATACACCTCATAAAACCGCAGCCGCATGACAAATCTATGGAGGGTTGTTGTATTCTTATAAGTGAGTGAGGTCACCAGTAAGCTCCTAAGGAGTTGTTCTGTTAGCTTGAGGTGGCAACGCGCGAATGATACTTGAATATTACTATTTTTTTGTTGAATTCATTTTATTTGGATACTACAGGTACAGGTAAAGCAATTAGAAAAGTTATCCTAAACTTAAAAATAAATAACACAAGTGGCTATGATGAGCTACCGGCTACTTTACTAGTACACTGTATCGATGAGTTCGTGCCACCTCTAACATTTTTAATAAATCAATCTCATGAAACAGGAAACTTTCCAGACGCATTAAACAACACAATTATTATACCTTGCTTTAAAATAAGAAACAAACATAACATGTCCAATATCGTCCTATAGCACTAACGCCAGTCACTTCCAAAATCTTCGAAAAACTGCACCTCAATGGATGTATACATTTTAGCACTTGCAGCTGCATATACTTGCACTATCTACCCATCTCATGCTATATCAAAAGAATGCGTATTACATGACAATTAAAATATGTAATCATTTACCTAACTCTCTGAAGGCCCTCCTAGGTAATAAATTCAAAAACAAACTAAAAAAGCTGCTCATATACAACGCTCATTATAATGTAAAATAATATCTTAATGAAAATCGGACATAGTTTCAATATTATTGTGATTGTTAGCTCGTGAATTTTACTTTATGTAATTAATGAATAATGTATAGAAATTTGATATTATATGGAAAATAATATTAATTGAATCTTCTGTATGTACAAAACATATTACGAAGGCCTCAAATAGGTAATCTATAATATTTTACTATTACCATTTTTGCCGCTATTGTGCATGAATTTTATATTGTTATAGATATAAAAAGTTCATAGGCTACGGTAACCGATTTACATCAGGTGGGCCGTGACCTAGTATGCCTCCCGTGGTTGTTTAAAAAAACCATATACATATTGTATTTTTTTTTTGTACTACGTCGGGAGGCATAAAAGCATACGGCCCACCTGATGTAAAACAGGTACCGTAGCCTATTAACGCTTGCGATATATTAAGTGTCACTCGCGCGATGCCTCCTCTGCTGCTTACACAGCAACACCTTGGGAGGTTACTGGTGACCTCACTCACGCGCAAGAACAACCCTCTAAGGAATTGTTATTTGGCTGCGGTTTTCTGTGAGGTGGATGTACTTCCCCAGACGGGCTGCTTTGATGCGCCCTACCTCTCTTAATACATTAACTCGTTTGTATGCACGCAATAAAACCGGACATAATCGTTGTATTCGACGCTCGACGTTCCGATAATTTGTACCAGAATTTATCTAAATCTAATTAATTTTTTAACATTTAACACGAGTAATAAATGTCCCCCAAATGAAGAGACGTTAAAACTTAACAGCGGTCGTAAAGGCAGGTATGCGATCGATTCCTGCGTAACGTTGACGCTATAAAATCTGTTCCATACGAGCCGGAGGTTTTACGGCAAATTTTATACGTTATGATAAAGCACCCATAAGATTCTTTGATCACCTCGGACAGTGTGAAGGGGCTTAATAAATAGAAAGTGTTGTACTACTGAATACTGCAGATAGGCATTTCAGGTGAATGTTTGTAGCGTATGGTGGGCAATACTAGCTGCCGCACGCGTCTTCCTTCGCCTGCAGTTTATCATCGCCATCCTTATCAATTTCAAGTCAAATTACTGTTTCTTACTTTTTAAATATTGATTTTACATTTTAGATATTGAAATCGGATAGGTAGTCATTTCTATATTAGAATCACTTTGTTTGAATTTCTACCAATATCTGAGACAATAACTATGGAAGCTTTGGTTCTAATCATTTATTAATGAACTTCAGTGTATGGGCCTCATTTGCGTCTTGGTTAAACTCATTACGTTCCGTTAGTCGTGACACTAGGTGTGCCTTACAAAACAACGCTTCCGGACAAAATAAGTTTCTGTAAGTAAGTATTTATATACGAGCTGCTGCCCGCGGCTCCGCCCGCGTGGAGTCAAATAACATAGCCTATGTGTTAATCCAGATCATAATCTATCTACGTGCCAAATTTCATTCAAATCCGTTCAGCCGTTTAAGCGTGAAAGAGCAACAAACATCCATACATACAAACTTTCGCATTTATAATATTATAGTAGGATAGGATTACAATTTTCTGTCATTTTAGATAGCCAATACTACTACTTTTTATATATGTATGTTTTTTTCGTGTCATGGTTGTCTGGAAGAGATCGCTTTAGCGATAAGACCGCCTATTGTACATTTGTTTTCTTGTTCTGCGTGTGTTCTGTATGTATTTGTTATTGATGCAATAAAGAGTATTCTATTCTATAGCCAATGTTCTTCTCGAAATACTCCTTCTTACCATATACCATACTTACATATATCGGAGCACGATAAGGTGGGAGCTTCCCGCTGAAGGTCAACTAGCAGACAGAAGCCAGGTCGGTAGTTGAGTAAAAGTAAGGCACAGCGACTGATGTTAGTTGGTATTTTGACTTATGTTAGACCATATTTATTGCTAACATGGAATATTAGACAAGTGTTTATCAATGGTCGAATATGTGGTGTCAATAATACAATAGATAGTCACAGAAAATAAGATGTGACAATTCGTTTATCAATTCGTACTTTGCCGGCTGCTTCAATAAGCTATTTTCACAATTTGTATTTTTGCGTCTTCCTTACATTTAGTACCAATATTCCTTAAATGTATATAATGAAAATATTATATGATATTGTGAAATTCAGTAGTCATAAGTATATTGTATGATCATTAATACTGTCCGAATTGTATGGAAGCACGTAGTGACGAAATTCAACGTAAAATTTAGGATTCCAATTGTACATTATTTGAGTAATTGTTTGATTTGCCGCCGCTAATGATTGATTAAATATACATTACTACACTACAAATCAAACTATGGAAAACCATCCAAATTTCACCTTTACTGTGAACATAAAATGCATGAGTACAAGATCATCAAGTAATTCGTTCTAAATGATGAAAACGTTAATAGAAACTAGTGTAACTTCTTTATATATTTTTTATGTAATTCTACGATATTCTATATTAATGAAATAATTCTCTTTACATTTCCACACTGTATAAATTTCATATGCAGCCCTCAACAGTGACGAGGGTAGGTAATTCCAATCCAAGGAAGTTGGTCTCGTAACAAGCGATCTTTAATACCGGTATTATATGCAGAATTATCCCGGCTGCGGTTCCTGCGTATGGGCGATGTGAAGTAGTTGAGATATCATACATGGTTGTATTATATTTAGTTATATATAAATGCGTAGCATATAAGAGCAGTGATAGCGCAGTGGATAAGGAACCGGATAATTGACATCCTGGTCCTAGCGGGGACATTTACCACTAAATTCGTGTTTCCATATTTATGTACATGTTTATCACTTGCTCGGCGGTGAAGGAAAATGTCGTGAGGAAATCCGCACATCCAAGAAAATATATTTTTAAAAACGTGTAATCTGACCTAAGCTAGTGCTGGTTTTTCTTCTGGGCTGTGGAGGTCTAACAGCAGTCGCCCCTTGTAAAAATCAGTGCTTTCACTTAGGTAGCGGAGGTAAAATTCTTAGGCCTAGGTAACGGACCCCGCCAATCCTAATGGATTATTTAACGGGATAACGCGAGGACGAAGAAGAATAACAGTCCCGTAGGATGTAAAACAGTAGGTTCTGTAACCTGTGTCTGTAGACATGTTTTTTTATACTGCTCTGGCGCTGTGGAAACCTTTTCATTTTCTTTTCGAAGAACCGTGTAGACTTATAACCCTAATGGTATGCTACAGACTTATGGGATTGTCTTGGACAGATCACAGGTAAATTTCACTATGGTTTCATGTGATCCTGAGTTATTTACTAATACTCCATGTATTGCAATTGTAGAAGGAAGCTGTGGGCATAAAGCCAAATTACTCTTCTGAACACGACTAAGTTTCTGTGTGTATGACTGTACAATCGGAAACACACAAAGTGAGCCTAAGTCTCTAGTATTCGATCTTAATGGTTCAATATATACAACGTCGGGTGGCATACAAGCATATGGCCTACCTGATGTGAAGCGGCTACCGTAGCCTATAAACGCTTCCAATACATTACGTCTCACTCGCGCGATACCACATCTGCTGCTAACACAGCAACTCCTTATGAGCTTGTTGGTGACTTCACTCACAAGTATGTAGTGTAAGACCACAACAACTCTCTAAGGAGTTGTTGTTTGGCTGCGGTTTTCTGTGATATGGAGATACCTTGAAAATTTTCACAGTTCGTCTCTAAACTACGTCACAAGATCCAAGGTGCTCTCGCCTAAAAGATGAATGAGAAAGATGATAATAGAACTACCTACTTGTGAAGCCACGATTTCTCCCATGTTAAAGCAGGAGCCTATGCGTCAACATATGTTATCGCTTCTCTCTGTTAGGCACACCGAATATATTGTTATTAGTGTTTGTTTCGAATATTTGATGGTACTATATCCATTCCAATTTCGAGTCTCTTAATAAATTTCAGAAAATCTTACAAATTCTCAATAAATTCAATCGCCATTCGAATTTATAGAGAATTTGAAAATTAGAAATTTATTTGCATTTATAGTAGTAATTAAACGTATTATTAATTTTAAATGGGACTTTGAAATTGGAATGGAGTGTAAAATCAAGAAAAAAAGTACGCGAGTATATTAAGGTTGAGTACCTAATTCATAATATTTCAAGTAATTATTTTTTGATTATCTTTTACAGGTATGTGCCCAGTATTAAATCAGACAGCTCGTAATTTCAGTAAGTAGATTTAGAACCTGTTACGTATTAAAATAGTACGACAGCAAGAATTCTGACGTCCTATATAATTATCGGGGACAGTACAGATCCTTGCGTGGTGTTAGCATACCAGAGCGGGTACCATTAACAACGGCTGTTTTGCTGAACGACAATCTGGCAACATATTGGCCCATACCCTATGGTAAGCCTTACTATGTCGACTTTGTAAGAATCATTAACTCTCAGTTGTACCCTATAGCGTGTAAGATACACTTCAAGATCACCAGTCGCTGATTAACTCGTGTTCTGCCAGGTATGCAAAAAGTCACATGGTTGTTACCCGCTCCATTACCTTGAGTGGAAGTGTGATTTATGGCCCCTTTGGGCAGCGATTAGCAGTCTTCCACGAAGACAGTACTTGCCTGGTAATGTACATAAGCATGTAAAGGCGAGTCATAAGGATACAACTTGGGATATACGGTTTCAGCACCACAGCTGATAGGCGTATTAAATAAATGAATGAGGAGAACAAGGTTCATCGGATACCAATGGGATGGTAGCGACACTAACTCTCCGTCAATCTCATTAGCAATATGGTACAAATTGCCATCTGATTTTGGTGGCGAGGATTCGGCCTGCCAAGTCCCGAGCGACGAGAACGGCGTCCAGAAGGATGATGCATAAGCTTTTCCTCCTTTGCTGTTAATATCGAATTTTGCCCTAGTAACCTTGCTGAAACTGGGAGCAGCATTCGGTTTGCGTTTCAAATTTCAGATATTAGGATCTCCATTGGCACGTACAGTGGCCCAAGCTTCGTAAGCAGCTGGGCTTGAGATGATCAGCTTCTCTGCAAGGATGATTAAACCACTGTTAATTCTTACCTCTCGCAGCAACCACTAGATGATTGCGAATGTAGCATTTCATGCCTTCCACAATCGCCCGAGCGATTGCACAGGTGGCAATGCCCCTGTACGTAGACCTAAACTAATTCACCCTTGAAGACCGAATAGTTCACTGTACGAGGTGGTTCAGAATCGAGCCCATGCACAGTGCTTCACAAACAAAACAATTTTTTCGCAAAAAAAGTAGAGATAAATAACATATGTACAATTGTATTTCTCTTTTTTTCTTCACGTTATCATTGGCGATTGGCAGGATCCGCGACCTAAGTTTAAGGATTTGGTGAAGATACTGATTTTTACATGTAGCGATTGCCGTCAAACCTCCACAGCCTATAGGGAAAAGCAGATTTTTCTTAGGTTAAGCGTCTTCCGAAATATAATTTCATGGACGTGTGGGTTTCCCCACGATGTTTTTCCTTCACTGCCGAGCAAATGATCAATATGTACATAAATTTGAAAACACGAATTTACGCTGGGATTCGAACCGGCAACCAGTTGGTCAATAAGCCGGTTCCTTGTCCATAATGTTATTATGTATCTAAATAACATTATATACAATATTTAACTTTTATTTTATGATTTTTTTTTATTTCACTCAACATAACTTCTTTTTTCTAGCATTATCCCGTTTCCTAATCCAATAGCTTCGATGAGGTCCGCTACCTAAGCGCAGGATTTGGCGAAGATACGAATTTTTACATGGAGCGTCTGCCGTCAGACTTCCATAACCCATAGAGAAAACAAAATATTTCTTTCACATCTATCGAAATATAAATTCTTGGACTCACGATGTTTTCGTTCACCGCCGAGCAAGTGATAATCACAAATTCGAACCGGAGACCAGTTGGTCAATAGCGATTCTTTATCCTTACTTTTACCACTCGTTCAACACTATACATACCGTAACACAAAATATACCCAAGAAATGAAATTCGAAGCATTTACTACATAGAGTATGCATACAAAGGTACTTAACAATTTACGTTCCGAAACTTAAACCCAGCTTAATATCCCCGTATTTGTCACTCCATTGTTCCCAAAACTTTCAACATTAGCTATAGATTCAACGAGACTTAATTCTAAGTGGGTATTAATTCCGCCATATATCAAATAAGATAGTTTCTTGGTCTATGCTACCCCTTTGAAGGGTTGAGATTCGTATTGGTTATGTTTATTCGTCTATGGTTTATTTATTAATCCGTATGTTAGAAGGGTGGGTGGTGAAAACAATGAAATGATTATAACTGTCCATCTATCTAACAAATATATTTGACGGTTGCATTTCTTTCTTTGTCAGGGACATATGTATAGTGAAGTATTGAGTATCGACAAAAAGTAAAATCGCGTATTATGTAATCAAACACGTCACGCAAATATAAGATCAATTTAAGTTTATTAGTACAGGATGTATTTAATGTGCTCTGGGTGTTAAACGTTTTCATTATACATCTCAAGATGAATGTGAGATAGTTGTAGTTCCCCAATCTCAGTAGCACTATGACATAAATCTTAAACGAGCATTTTTATACAACTTCGAGGACTAACAAGTATATAGTATTTCTTGGAATTACAATAGACTCCAAATTGCAGTGGGGCCCCCACATAAAAAAACTGACCAGTAAGCTCAGCTCCGCCGCATATGCGGTTAGGAGAATTAGACAATTGACGGATGTGGCTACTGCGCGCTTAGTCTATTTCAGCTACTTTCATAACATTATGTCGTATGGTATACTAGTGGGGAAAAGCGGCTGATATTGAAACTATTTTTATAGTACAAAAGAGAGCCATCCGCTCTAATTATAATATGGGCGCCAGGGAATCTCTTAGAGAACTATTTAAAGAAATAAATATCCTCACGGTTACCTCTCAGTATATTTATGAGAACATGTATGCTCATAAAAATAGTCATTTTCAAAATTTTGTGAAAATTTTAGAAGCAAGAATAGATTACGCATGTCTGTACATCGGCTTGCTAAGACTAGTAGATCTTTTATTGTAAATTGTATTTATTCTATAATAAATTACCTGAAACAGTTCTGTCCTGCCTCAAAAGGTACATCAAAAATACTCTGTGCAAGAAGGGTTATTACAGAATCGATGATTATCTGACAGATATGTTTGGAAATGATTCAGCACATATATTAATATATCTTTAATTGTACCAGTTGATTTCACTATATGTACACTCACATTTATTTATTGTAATATATATTAACGATGAAAAAAAAAGACCCATATTGGCAAATTTCTTTTGGTATTTCTTCTTCGCCAATGGTCATTTTCTAAATGCTGGTAGATTAAAAAAGAGATATTAAAACTAAAAAAATAAATTCGAAAACTATTAAGATACTCGTACAATATGATCTAATTTAAAGAATGCAAGACGTGTCTAAGTGCCCGTAAGGGCCTAATGGCAAATAAATGATTTTTATCTTTTTTATCTTTTATCTTTATAGTCCACCTGATGTAAAACAGTTACCGTAGCCTATTAACGTTTGTGATACAGTAAGTATCACTAACGCGATGTCTTCTCTGCTGCTAACACGGCAACTCCTTAGGGGCTTACTGGCGACCTTATTCACACGCAGGCTGCGTCCGCTGCATGACCGACCTCGAAAAAGTTCCAAAGATTACGCACGTTCAAACAAACAAGCTCTTCCGTATATATTAGTATAGATACTTTAGATTATATATACAAAATCTGCTCGTTTATAGACATTGGATAATAAAAAATAATATAAAAATGTACTTCCAAACTGACTTGCTAGATATCAACGAAAGCACGTAGTCGGATTCCTCTTTCAAAATCGGTTTAGAACTACAAAATAAACAAAAACCCCATTTTACAGTTGGAAATGAACACAGTAGGTGATAAAACGTACAACAAACTGTGTAGCTCAGGAATGGCCGATGAAAACCCCGTAACTCACCATACAAGTGACCGATAAGCATCGAATGCAGCACGAAACCGCAATCAAATAGCCATTTTATTAGGCTGTCGATTTATTTCACCCCAATAAAGAATGTTTTACCACGCCGATATGAAAATACTTGTGAAAAACAATACACTTTGAACATTACCATTTTTTACATTTTAAGATTAAGGTAGGGCGCATCAAAGCAGTCCGTCTGGGGAAGTACCTCACTGAAAACCGTAGCCAAATAACAACTCCCTAGAGGGTTGTTGTGTTCCTGCGTGTGAGTGAGGGTCACCAGTATGCTCCCAAACAGTTGCTGTGTAAGCAGCAGAGGAGGCATCGCGCGAGTGATACTTAATATATTACAAGCGTTAATAGGTTACGGTGGCCGATTTACATCAGGTGGGCCGTATGCTTGTATGCCTCCCGACGCAGTATAAAAAAATACGTATGGGTTCGTGTCTGATAACATTCTTGCTGCCAATCATGCCATAGTAACAGCATCTGTTGAAGTCTGGAAGTAAACATTGATAAGAATACAGATATTCGACAGTAATTGATTGAGCATCTCGTAGAGGTTTATGACGAGCTCGGTGGCGCAGTCGTGATGAATAACACGACTTGACACCAACGGGTTCGATTCCCACACAGTACAAACATTTGTGTGCATGAACACGTTAGTTGAATACGAAGAAAACAAAGATAATGGTATTTGAAAGAGAAGAATCCAGAACTAATGTAAGGATTACGGTTGATGATGAAGTGTTGGAACAAGTGGTTGAGATTGTATATCTTGGATGCGCTTTCAGCAGGGATGGAAGGTACACCGCAGATGTGGAAAGGCGAGTGAGTGCTGGGAATAGTGTGAATGGAGTGAAAAAACTTCTTGGCAGTAAAAACCTGAGCCAGAAGGCACAGCTCGCTATACACAATGCAGTGCTGATCCCAACGCTAACTTATGAAAGCGAGAGCTGTGTATGGCAGAGAGAGCATGAAAGTAGGATAAACGCGGTCGAAATGCGAGCGCTGCGCAAAATTTGTGGCGTAACGTTTGTAGACCGTATTCGCAATGATGATGTTAGAAACAGGTCTGAAAGAGAGCGTCGGTGTTAAAATAAGAAGAGGCATGCTCCGTTCGTTCGGATATGTAGAACGAATGCAGGATGAAAGAATGACGAAGCAGATATACAACGCAAAAGTGGAAGGATGTAGGAGCCGAGGAAGGCCAAGACTTACCTACCATGACCAAATTGGTCGTGTTCTATCAAAAGGAGCCAGGAGCCCTAGAAACCGGTGAGCGTGCATGAGAAGAGCAATAAATGTTAAAGAAGCGAGTAAGATATGTAAGGATCGAGTCACGTGGCGCTCGGTTCACTCTGCCTACCCCGCAAGGGATTTGGCGTGAAGTTATAGAACATGTTAGTTTGTCTTGGTCTGGATGTTTTTAAGAGAGGCAGGGCGCATTAAAGCGGCCGATCTGGGGAAGTATCTCCACCTCACAGCAAACCACGGCCAAATAACAACCCCCTAGAGGGTTGTTGTGTTCCTGCGTGTGAGTGTGGGCACCAGTAAGCTCCTAAGGATTTGCTGTGTTAACAGCAGAGGAGGTTTCGCGCGTGTGATACTTATTTATGCGTGAATAGGCTACGGTACCCGCTTTACAATAATAATTTGACTGTCATGAAATTAAACTTTTTTATTTTTATGCAACGTTGAGACAATACAAGGATACGACCCACCTGATGTAACGCATTTACCGAAGCCTATGAACGCTTGTAATACATTAAGTATCACTCGCGCGATTCCACCTCTGCCACTAACACTCCTTAGGAGCTTACTGGTGACCTCACTCACACACAGGTACCTACACAACAACCAGAGAGTTGTTATTAGGCTCCGGTCTTCTGTAAGTTGGAGGTATTTCTTTAGACGGGCTGCTTTGATGCACCCTACCTCTTTTAAAAACACCCAGTAAAAGATAGACATGTTCATGCACACAAATGTTTGTCCGGCATGGGAATTGAACCCACGAGCGTTGGTGTCAAAA
Organism: Pyralis farinalis; assembly: GCA_947507595.1. Lineage (NCBI taxonomy): Eukaryota > Metazoa > Arthropoda > Insecta > Lepidoptera > Pyralidae > Pyralis > Pyralis farinalis. The sequence continues at coordinate 33,809,258 of OX382268.1, read as the reverse complement.
TCGCGTTATTAATCGCTACGCCACCGCCAGTGTATAAAAAAGAGCATTTATGCACCTAAAAAAGAGCATGAATGCTCAAGGCCCAATATATAGAGTGTCCATACCTTTCTTATCGTGTGACGCGACGTGTTTAAGATAATAATAACCAATGGTGAGGCAGCGAATTTCCAGTATATAAGGAACCCGCCTATTGGCTAACTGGTCTCGGGTTGAACTCCTGATGGCGGCGTGTACCACTAAATTCGTGTTTTAGAGTTTTGTACGTAATTATCACTTGCCCGGCGCTGAAGGAAAATATCCTGAGGAAACCCACACTGTCAAGAAATTATATTTCGAAAGACGTTTTGCGTTACCTAAGAGAGATCTGGTTTTCCCTCTGGGTTGTGACAGTCTGACGACAGCACTAGATTGGTAGCACTGTTATTCGAATATCGTTCGTTCTTGTACTCAAGGTCACGCGTAAGTCTTGTGATTTAGAAACAAAACATGAAGGTATTGCTTCAGAGTTAAATTAATGATTGTTTTTGAATTCATTTTGTGTTATTTTCGTACATTATTTGTTATTTTACCTGGTAAATATGTAAGTGGATAGTTTTGTGTCAAGTTTATTTAATACTAGCTGTGCCCGCGACTTCGTCCGCGTGGAATTTAACAAAAAAGTTATTGTTCCGTTCGCAGAGTTTACTATAACTTATTAATTCTGTATTTCGCGTATAGAAATACCTATGCTAATTTTAATGAAATTCTTCTATTTTGTGAATCGCACCCCCGAAGGGGAAGATATTTTCCCCTAATTTTAACAGTTTTTCATATTTTACGCAGGAACCCTAAATATTTACGGGATAAAAAGTACCCTATATTGTGCTCTGTGAACAGTCGTCTACCTACCAGTGAAAGTCCCATCAAAATCGGTCCAGCCGTTTCACAGATTAGCCGGATCAAACAGACTGACAAAAATTGTAAAAATATTCATTTTGGTATATGTACCGTGTATATATCCATATGCATTTAGTAAAAAGCGGTTATTTTAATATTACAAACAGATACTCCAATTTTATTTATCTGTATAGATGACGTAACCGTTGGGTGCTGTAATTTTGCTTGTATTTTATTAATGGTTGTTTTTGAATTGATTTTGTATTCTTTTCTTAGATTATTTGTTATTTTACCTGGTAAACATGTAAGTGGACAGTTTTGTGTTAAGTTTATTTAATATGATATTTTATAATTTTGCTTGTATTATAATCAACTACAAGATACTAATCGCTCTATGTCAGGCAAGCTGTATGCATCTACATAAGTAGTATAAAAAATCTTCCCCTAAAAAGTCAGTTGATTCATAGACTTAATGATGATTGATCGCCATCATTCCCCTCGTAATTATTGCTTTATTGACTATTAAGACCCCCACTTCAGTATTTAAAACAGCTATTAAAATAGTTTAAAGTGTTCGCGCCGCGGAAATGATTTATGGGATCAGTTAATTAGAACTCATTCAATCATCTTTTAAAATAAAATAAGAAAAAAAATTGAAGAACAGAATCTATTATCAAGGATTAATCAATTAGATGTCTCTGTTAAGAGAGCAGTGATAGCCCAGTGGATAAGGAACCTGCTTACTGAGCAATAGGTCCCGGTTCGAATCCTGGCGTGTACCACTAGATTCGTGTTTTCGGATTTATGTACATATTTGTAATTATCATTTGCTCGGCGGTGATGGAAAAGATCGCGAGGAAACCCGCACGTCCAAGAAATTATATTTCGATAAATTTGTGACCTAACCTAAGAAATATCTGGTTTTCCTACTGTGTTGTGGAGATCTGCCGGCAGTCGCTCCGTATCAAAATCAGTATCTTCGTCAAATCTTTAGACTCAGTTAGCGGAGCCGGCCAATTCTAATGAATTAGGAAGAGATAACGCTAGGAAGAAGAAGAATCAACCAGATGTCAATAGAGAGGCAGATTTAATTAAATATGCTCGCCTAGCTCAAACATTTCTTATCTTAGGAGATAACGTCGGTTATATTTCCCAAGAGTTAGATTACAGAACGTCCTCGCTTTTATAAGAGCAAAACAATGTATCATTCTATTCTAAATCTAATTTTAAACGTGGATATAAAAATAAAATATTATGATGTAATTGACAATACCGTAGCAGAAACACCATCGGAACTGCAGACACTGGTCAGAATAATGAAAGACGATTGTATGGAGAAAGGCTTACTATTGAATGCGAAGAAGACAAAGATATAAGAATGGTATTTGAAAGAGAAGAAACCAGAACTAATGTAAGGATTACGGTTGATGACGAAGTGTTGGAACAAGTGGATGAGATTGTATATCTTGGATGCGCTTTCAGCAGGGATAGAAGGTACACCGCTGATGTGGAAAGACGAGTCAGTGCTGGAAATAGTGTGAATGGAACGTTGAAAAAACTTCTTGGCAGTAAAAGCTTGAGCCAGAAGGCACAGCTCGCTATACACAGTGCAGTACTGGTCGAAACGCTTACTTGTGGAAGCAAGAGCTGGGTATGGCAGAGAGAGCATGAAAGTAGAATAAACGCGGTCTTTGCGCAAAATTTGTGGCGTTACGCTTGTAGACCGTATTCGCAATGACGATGTTAGAAACAGAGCTGGTCTGAAAGAGTATCGGTGTTAAAATAAGAAGAGGCATGCTCCGTTGGTTCGGATATGTAGAAAGAATGCGGGAAGAAAGAATTACAAAACAAATATAAAACGTGAAACTAGAAGGCTGTAGGAGTCGAGGAAAGCCAAGACTTACCTACCTTGACCAAATTGATTGATGTGAGATTGAGAAGAGCAATGAATGTTAAAGAAGCCAATACAAATATTCTTTATTGCACCAAATAAAAATTGTAAACAAAAGATACTTAGAAACTATAGTACAATAGGCAGTTTATCGCTAAGCAATCTCTTCCAGACAACCTTAAGATAAGAGAAAACTATTATCTTGTAATAATACATGTAGGTGGTGCAGAGCAAACCATACGAATTAAAACGAAGTTAAGACCTGTATGTATATCTTCACGCCAAGTCCCTTGCGGGGTAGGCAGAGAGAACCGAGCGCCATAAGACGCGGTCCTTACATACTTCACTCGCTTCTGTGACATTCATAGCTCTTTTTTTTTCATACATGAAAAAGCATTAAAAATTATTGTAGTTACAATAATGTCAGTGACTCTGTGATGATCAAGAAAGAGAAAGAGAACGATCAAATAGAGTTACAGGAAAGGTAGTGTTCTTTGACAAGAGATTTAAGAGGAAAGTGTTTGAGCACAACGAATATTAAGTGGTAGAGCATTCCAGAGACGTACTGCTTGAACTAAAAACGATTTGGAATAGAATTGAGAGGAGTGAAATAGAGTTTTAAGTCGAAGAAGAAAAACGTAAATTATATTATTATTAATTCTATTGACTTTTCAAGTTATTCTCTAAAATTAGCCAAGGTATTTCATTGCCTACCATATTTTAACTCCGCGTGGACAAAGCCGCGAACGCAAGTGACTCTTTCTATATACTACTAAAAGCCATTCTTCTGGCCTACAAATATAAAGCATTACTATCCATATAATCTCTCTTCATACCCTTTATTGCAATAAAATAAGGTTCATTTTAATTGAAAGTAACTGCAGATTCACTTCCACTTTTTGTAATGCTGAAACCATATGCGTCGGCACGCGTACCTCCATCATTGTTATCTATCCAACCCGACTTGAACCCGCTACCCTAGCGTCCAAACACAGGGCGAAATGTCGATAAGATCAGTACTTATTGCAACACTCGTTGTGAGGTGGTGAAAAATTATTTGGTAGTTTTTCTATACTGTACTGAGTATATTTATAAGTGAGGTAAGATAGATTGATGTATTCCTACGTGTGAATGAGGTTACCAGTAAGATCTTAAGGAGTTGCTATGTTAGCAGCCTAGGTGGCATCACGCGATTGATACTTAATAAGTAAGCGTTTATAGACTACGGTAACCGCTTTACTTCAGGTGTGCCATATGCTTGTATGGCTCCCAAAACAATAGGTAGAAGAAACATAGAGTAAATGAATAAATATTACTTCCATGTTATTTAGATACTATATATTTTTTTTTTACAAGCATACGGCCCACCTTATGCAAAGCGATTATCGTAGCCTATGAACGCTCCTCGTTATACACTCGCGCGATGGAGAGCTTACTGGTAACCTCACTCACAAACAGGAACACAACAACCCTCCAGAAAGTTATTTGATTGCGGTTTTCTGTGAGGTGAAGGTACTTCCCCAGACGGGCTGCTTTGATGCGCCCTACCTCTCTTAAAAACACTCAGAGTATGACAAACAGACATGTTCATTGTCACAAATGATATGGGAATCTAATAGCGTTATTAATCGTTACGTCACCGAGGCTGCCAATGTATAAAAAAAGAGCATTTATTGATAGAAAGCCCAAGGCCCATTATATAGAGTGTCACTACCATTATTATCGTGACGCGACGTGTTTAAGAGGGCACGTATTAAGGATTATTACAATCATGGCACTTGATAGACACTGGCAGACAAGTTTATCGTATTGTGGTTACCCAAAGCGATAAGGAATTCAAATGCGAAGTATGTACCAAATGATTTTGTATTGTGTATCCGTCCATCGTTCAGGCAAGCCACAAAGTAAATAATGACGATAAATAACCAGGAACGGAAAACTATACGTAGGAGGTGCAAAAATACAGTGAAAGATTTGTGTAGTGTCAATACACTAAAGAAAAGATTACCGATACTAGAATGGCTGCCAAAATATAATTTGGTATTCTTCATGCAAGATGTATTAGCTGGAATAACTGTTGGACTGACAGCTATACCACAAGGAATCGCCTATGCTGTTATCGCCGGTTTACCTCCTGAATATGGTTTATACGCGTCGTTGACTTCTGGAATCGTTTACATGATTTTTGGCAGCTGTAAAGCGGTCACTGTTGGACCTACAGCCATTTTAGCATCAATGATTGCGAGATATGTCAATAACTACTCATCAGACTTCGCTATTTTAGCTGCATTTTTGACTGGAGTCATCCAATTAGCTATGGGAATCTTTAAACTTGGTTTCCTTATCGATTTTATATCAGTACCTGTGATATGTGGATTCACAACTGCTGCAGCACTTCAGATAGCGGCGTCACAATTAAAATCGTTTTTTGCTTTGACTGGATCATCAGGAAATACATTCGCAGATTCAATATACAATTTTGCTTTAAATATCAAAAGTGCTCAATTGTGGGACCCCATTCTGGCTACTACTACAATTATTATGCTCTTGCTACTTCAGAGACTTGGAAAAGGGTGTAAACGTACTGATGGCACATTGAAACAAATACGGTGGTTTATTTCCTTAGCCAGAAATGCTGTAGTTGTTGTATTTGGAATAATATTGGCCTATATTTTGAAAATAATAATTTATAGTGAGCCACTGGAGTTGATTGGTGAAATTGGAAGTGGTTTGCCTGGATTTGGTGCACCCCCTTTCAGTACATTCGTAGGTAATGAAACTTATAGCTTTGTGGATATGGTTCAAATATTAGGTCCCAAGTCGATTGTTATTCCTCTTGTTGCTGTTTTAGAATCAGTAGCTATAGCCAAAGCCTTTTCTGAAGGAGTCCCAGTTGACGCGACTCAAGAGCTGATCGCTATAGGAATGTGTAATATCATAGGATCTTTCGCAAAGAGTATGCCAATAACTGGATCATTCACGCGAACAGCTTTGAACTATGTATCTGGCGTACAAACTCAAGCAGGAGGAATTACTAAAATTCTGATATTATTCGCTGCTTTAAGTTTTTTTACTTCAACATTTTACTACATACCAAAGGCATCACTTGCTGGATTAATTATAACTGCTATGTTTGCAATGATAGACTATAACATAATTTATAGATTTTGGAAGGATTCTAAAAGAGAATTTTTCCTATTTATTATCACTGTGATTGTTTGTGCATTCTGTGGTTTAGAATATGGAATTTTATCTGGGATAATTCTAGAAGCATTAATGTTACTTTATGTCATATCAAGACCAAGTTTAGATGTAAACAGAGTGTCAAATAATGTAGGAGACTGTGTAATTATATCTCTAAGTGATACTGTAGCGTATTGTGCTGCCGAACATGTTAGAAGAGTAGTTATGTCCATTAATTCTAAGAGTGATTTAGTTATTATTATCCACGGTGGTAATGTTCGACGTATGGATATGACGGTAGCTGTAAATTTAATGTTAATAGCAAAGGACTTCGAGAAAGAATCTCGTAAAATTCTGTTTGCAAATTTTAAACCACATTTTAAAGCAATGTGTATTAATAATGACGTTGATTTAGCTAAACACTTTGTTACGAAAACTTTCATTTGAATCAGTTAATAATATTCTTCTGTGCATTCAATGCAAGTTATTTCAGTCAATATAACATTTATATTTCGCATCAACTTGATTGTACAATTAATTTAATTCTTTAATGACATCTGGAGTAATCTGGACTAGTATTTAGAAAATACTGTATACAGATGATACTAACTTTACCCACTATAATCACTATTGTATTGTTAAGTGGTTATATTTGTTTATTTGGATGTCAGGGGTAATCGCTGGAACTGCTGGCTCAGTTCTATTCTTTCATTTATAGATAGCTACATTATCCCTGAGAGCTGTAAGCAATAATATTTTTTATTTAGGATTAACATTGTAGTAAGGTTAGTTATTAGCGATCATTATCATTGCCGAATGTGAATTGAAGTCACCATTTTTCTGTTGGCGCCGTCAGTTCTTGTATACTACGAAAAACAAATATGTGGTTTATACGAACAATTAGAGGATTATATATGACATGCGAAACTGAAACAATATATCTTTCTATCGATCTATATGTTAACGCCAAGTACTGGAGTAGGCAGGGAAAGGCGAGCGTTACATGACTCGGTCGTTGCAAATAAATATATGACTTAACATTAAGTTCCCATGTCCACTATACATTGAAAATTAAGAGATTTCTTTTAATATCACTTCTATTCTTTCAATTAATATATCTACTGAACTAAATATATTTAATTTTTTATATTGAATTGAATTTGGGGGTTTAGGCAAATAACACAACAACAAGTGTTGTTATTTGGTTGAGCAGTAATAACCTAGTAGCTAAAGAACCGGCCTAGTGACCAACAGGTCACCGGTTCGAATCCTGGCATGTACCACTACATTTGTGTTTTGACTTTTACGAATTACGAGGTGTTTCAATAAACATGTATAAACATACAATGCGATCCGTAGTACTAATGTTTTGAAAAATGGTTCGATGGACATAAAAAATACTTAAATGTTTTGAAGTAAGAATTTTAAAAGCAATAAATACAGTATTATTATTTTAACTAGTTTTATTTATATTTACGTGTACGATGCTAAATAAAATATATTTTCCAAATTACAAAGACATGCTGATCCAAGCAATAGGTAACCGATCCCATGCCAGGGGACAAAGAACCCACAAGCTTATCTCAAATCCATGATCCCTCAATATTTCTATAGTTCAGTTGAACGCGTCAAAGAGGGGTGTCATCCAGTTTCCTTAAATTTATTAACGTGATTCAGCACTTCTGAATTTGGCAGATTTATACCACATCACTATTATGAACAGAGATTCGGTCCGTGATAAATAGTGTTCGGAATATTTTAGTATTAGTTTAATATATAAGTATATAATAGTTTATTTTTAAACAGAGGAAATATGACAATATTGACGTAGAGCATAGCAATAAAAATGGCAGGAGCCGCCGCCACTTTCAGGAGACTAAAACCAAATAACAAACAAATTGTAATATTTGACGAGCTCGGTGGCGCAGTGGTTAGTAACACTACTTTGACACTAATGTGGAGATTCCCACACAGGATAAACATAGCTCTATATATTTACAAAAAAAAAATGTATTTATGCTCCTCGCCTCGCTGCCTTTGGGGCTGAAGAGCGCTGTGTAATTTGTCAGACAATATTTATTATTTACTTACTTTTCAGCGAATATGTAAAGTCACCAAGAACTTCCTAATATATTAATGTATTAGCAGCAGGAATGGCAAGTTGCTTTGTCTTTGTAATGCAAACATCTCAACATTTGAGATACGACATGCGCCTCTGTCGGTTGATCTATAAGTATGTATAAATGTATGGCAGTAGGCTGCAGATCGCAATAGCAGTGGTTTCAAATAAAATTTTGTTTAATCACGTTTATTACGCATAATAAACCACAAATAGCAATCAAGGAAACCTGCTATACCATAGTAAATAAGCCATTCCTTTTTATTGCTATCGAACAAGTCACGAAATATGCCGGCAAAAGAAATTTTGCGTGCGGCATAGCCTGATTTGACTTAATCTATTTTTAACTTTATCTGACATACGAAGCCATGGCAGTGACACATCAAATCACGTGGAAATAATGGTTCAACGAGCACAGTTGTTGTCCCTATATACCAGTTTCACTGGATCCTTCACATCTCTATTGGTTTTTGTATCTTTTAATGGATAGCGTGCTTCCTTTAGAGGTCGCGTTAAAATGGCCAGTTTAGTGAGAGTGGAGACAGCTCCCTGGACCTTTTTTGTGTAAAATTTCAAGCTCCTGAATAGAGAATAGTTTCCAGATGATTACCCTCGGCGTTATGTACTGATTTGTTGCAAGGAAATACGTCGTCTGTAAAAGATTAGAGCCTTGGTGATATTGAATATAATGGTTACGATTGTAGTGAATGTAGGCTCATATATTAATATCGATATCTGTGCGTAAAAATTGATTTTCTCGGGTATTTTCCTCAATATGTATTAGTTCTATCAGTTTGTATAAATCCATTATTTATTGGTTAAGCCGATTATTATATAAATAGGTATATATAATATTAGCTATTACAAAATAGTAGGTACTCCTGTAGTTTTTTTATACAACGTCGAATTAGAAACAACCATGATGTGGAATGGTTAGTCTAATGAATGCTTATAAAACAAAGAGAATTGTTCGTTTGTTGCCATGCCTCTGCTAACGCAAATCTGTAATTAATAGCCTATACACCACAGAGATAATGTAGCTCATCATTAGTAAAACAATTTCCAAAATCAGATCATTAGCTTCAGTTATTACCCCTACATCAAACAGACCGCTTGCAAAAATAAATAAAAAACTGATGGATCCCTTCCAAAGTTAATTACAGGAAACGTATACAAAACATTTTAGAAAATAAATATATATATATATATATATATATCTTCATGCCAGGTCCCTTGCGGGGTAGGCAGAGAGAACCGAGCGCCATAAGACGCGGTCCTTACACACTTCACTCGCTTCTTTCACATTCATAGCTCTTTTCATGCACGCTCGCCGGTTCCTAAGGCACCTGACATCACTTTCTGATAAAACACGACCAATTTGGTCATGGTAGGTTAGTCTTGGTCTTCCTAAATAAATTTAGAAAATAAATATTTATTTATAATCACACATAGTGTAAAGATTAACGCAATGAGCAGTGATACCCCAGTGGATAAAGAACCGGCCTATTGACCAACTGGTCCCCAGTTCGAATCCTGGGATGCACCACTAAATTCGTGTTTTCGGATTAATGTATATATTATTATACGGTCCAAGAAATTATATTACGAAAGACATGTGACCTTACGTAAGAAGAGTATGATCTTCCCTCTGGGTTGTGGAGGCCTGACGGCTGTCCGTGTAAACATTAACGCGTGAGAAGTACGCAACTATTTTAATTCGATGTGCACTTTAAATCGAGGAGTCTTCTAGTCTAGAAAACACAAGGAGCATATCATCTTTCACGTGCATGTGATTATGCATTTCAGTTTTAATTGACACCGATACTGAGCACCTTAAACAGAGGTTCGTAATGGCAAACGGAAACAATACGGACATTGTTCGTTTGATAAAGAGAGGGATGCTTATCCTATTCTACACCAGAAATCGCAAACATCCATCGTATAATACTCAGCTCGCAAATCTTCTTTGAATCTCATGTCAATTGAGTCTTCATCTTTAAGCTCTTTCTCTTCTTCTACATTTATCAGCCACTTCGTGCATGTTCTTCGGTTTCAGATGCTTTTGATTTGCCCTCGGGACATCACCTATTTGATTTCTGCACATGCCACTTGCTCTTGCTCGATACAGTTCTTTTGTAACTCTTGTGTAATCCATTCTTTCCAAATATCCAAACCATCTCAGCATAACTTTTTCATTTTTTGTCTCTCCACACGAAGTTAATTATTTAATATTGAATTAAATTTAATTAATTGATATAAATTAATTAATTAAATTAATATTAAAATGTAACACCTATTGTTATTATAATCACAATTCAATATAACTAATTCTCAAATTTGTCGTCAAAATGAAGTTAATATGAAATAATAATGAACAATAAGCCAGTTTGTGAGAACTGCACTGAATAGCGAAACCACAGTCACTAACTGCCCCAAAGAGTCGGGCAGGACATTGTTACCTGTTTTAGTTCTACATCGGTCAAAGCGTCGTTCTGGGTTGTCTTCATTGGCGGTTTAAGAGGTTTCATCAGACATAAAGGACATAACGACGCTAGTAACTATGGAGAAAGCATCGTACACCTCTGCTACAGACACCCGTGTTGCTCCTGGTCGATTACCTGGCATTTCAGGGCTCCATTCAGTGATTGGAGAGCCACCACCTATTGAATGGATTGATCAGAAGTGACAATAATAAAATAACATAATGTTAATAATCCCTAAATATATCAACAGATGAGCTCATTTAATTTCTTACACATTGCACAAGTCAATACTTATCAGTAGGTATTTATTAATTGTTCGCTTAACATGCCCTAGAGTCACATTACGACATACATCAATCTTCTCTAAATGACCTCTACGTGTTGGAGTCATATTCCCGCGCACGTCAACTGATAAGGTATCAATCCGTGATATTAGTGATAAAGAATATTATGTACAGTATTTTAAAGTTCATTCTTTTTTATTTCATGTTAGACAAATCTGGTTGAAATTTTATGTCTGCAAACACCTTTATCAGGGCGTGGGTTAATTGCTTAACTGTCATTAAAATTTTGCAACTGTATAACCCATATTTCTGTATCAATTAATCTCCGGTTCACGTTAAACGCCGGTTTAATTCGGGTCACATCTAAAACAAGCCCGCGTATTAGTATGAACACTACCTCATGCTTCTCAAATGTTTCTGCTAATTCAAGTGCTTTCACATCATGCCTTAACTCTTCAGACTTATGGTTACAATTTGCGCGTACATAGTTAGTATTTATATTGTAACTTTCAAATTCATGCATCAAATTTACGATTAGACCATTTATAATTCTAATGCGTTTGTTGTTAAAGTTGATATTTCCGTGTACGTGTTGTTTATGTTTAGGGTCGCTTGGCCCTCGTCAAGTGAGTTCTGTTCCAGACAGAGGTAATGAAATACCTAGCAAATGAGCCGTAAGTTGCCAATAGCAACCTTTCACATCACTCATTTTGTACAGTTTGTAGACGGATGTACACTACATAGTGCGGAAGTTTCGACGTCGGTTACGATTTGTTCCGTGTGTCAGCTAAGTTTTTGGGTTGTTTTATAACAAGTTTTAGTCATTATTCTAGTTTCCTGAAACATTCTGAATAGTTTTTGAAATTTAGAAAACGAAAAACTAGTAACAGTTATCTATATGCGTCTAAGAGCCGCACTAGACGCGCACATTTAGATCTTTATTTTTAAATAGTCAAATTTACATGCAATTTGATCTAACCTGCTTTGTGTGCTTCCGCCACCAATTAGTTCATGCGGCCTAACGCCGGCCGGCAGCCACCCACTACTGTTAGTAAATGCAACATTCCAACGCTGCCATGGCTGCTCCGGTAGTATCTGCCTCGGCTGCTGCGGTCGTCCGCCATCTGGAACAGAATCCGTATGCCCCCACCACCACCGTCGTTGCCACGACTGGCCTGGTCGTCGCTTTGACATGTGTTTCGCCTCTCCACGAGGCATCATCAGGCGTTGTAAACGTTAATCGTAAGAATACTGGCTGAAAAGTGACTTGTAGCATGTTATTTTTACGATTAACGTCTACAACGCATGTTGCATTTACTAACAGTAGTGGGTATTGGTGGCGGAAGCACACAAAGCAGGTCAAATTGTATCTTTATTTTTGATTAGATGTGATGAAAAAGGGCCAAAGAAAAAGTACCTACAACCGAAGAACATGCACGAAGAAGTTGATGACTGTGAAAAAAGCGAGGGAGGTATGTTTGAATTGGTGCACCTGGCATAGTCTCTGCCTACCCCAATGAGAGATGATGTATATATATACATAATTGACGAGCTCGGTGGCTCAGACGGGAATGACGCGACTTTGACACCAACGCTCGTGGGTTCGATTCCCACAAGGCAAACATTTGTGTGCCTGAACATGTTTGTTTGTCTTGGTCTGGATGTTTTAAGAGAGGTAGGGCGCATCAAAGCAGCCCGTCTGGGGATGTACCTCCACCTCACAGATAACTCCAAGCCAGCAGCCAAACAACAACTCCCAAGAGGGTTGTTGTGTTCCTGCGTGTGAGTGAGGTCACCAGTAAGCTCCCAAGGAGTTGCTGTGTAAGCAGCAGAGGAGGCATCGCGCGAGTAATAATTAATATTTCGCAAGCGTTAATAGGCTCCGGTACCCGCTTTACGTCAGGTACTTTAGAAGAGGTAAGCGAACAAACGAACAGAAATAACTACACATTGTAATTAATATTTTACTGAAGAGCTCGAGACCGTTTAATAATCGCAACTAATTCGACCGTCATTATTTTAGGGTCTCGTACCTGAAAGGTGGTAACGGGTCCCTATTACTACGACTCTACTGTCTGTCCGTCTGTCAGTCCATTTCTCTATCACAAGAGAGTATCTTTTAAATCGCAATAGGTAGAGACTAGACATTTTCATAGAGGGCTAATACATACACATATATACGGCATACACTATGACTTCAATAAAAAGAAATAATTAAATTAAATTAAAAATTGTCGCCACACAAGAAGAACCTTCGTGTGTGAGTTGGACTCGCACTTGACTGGTTTAATGTATCTACAGCACAGGTGGCAAATAAACATACACGTTGTTTCATGTAACCCTAGTATCGTGTAGGCAATTGCCGGGACACTACTTATTTCACTAGGTTTTTTCCAAGGGACTACAGCGTGGAGTTCTTCAAGAAAGACGTGAAGAGCTTTTTAGAGGGTCAGCAAAGCATGAGTGACACCCCTGGTGTTGCAAATGTCCATAGGTTACGGTGACTGTTGACCATCAGGCAGGCCGTATGCTTCTTTGACACCATAGTGGTTTAAAAAAAACAGAATCGAATGCATCAATACAATTTTTACATGTAAATTATACTTATGGTTGACCCTAATGGCAAACAGTCGTAGCCTATGGATGCTTTAAACAGCAGGGGTATCACTCGTGATTTGCCGACTCTTAAAGTTTTTTTTTACAACGTCGGAATGCATACAAGCATACGGCCCACCTGATGTAAAGCGGTTACCGTAGCCTATGAACGCTTGTAATACATTAAGTAACACTCGCGCGATTGCTTTCTCTGCTGCTAACACAGCAACTCCCCAGGAGCCTACTGGCGACCTCACTCATACGCAGGAACACAACAACACTTCACGGAGTTACTATTTGGCTGCGGTTTTCTGTGAGGTGGAGGTACTTCCCCAGACGGGCTTGATTTTCTTTTGAGTTTGATGCATCTTACTTCTCTTAAAACATCCAGACTAAGACAAACAGACATTATGCACATAAATGTTTATTTTGTGTGGGAATCGAACCGACGAGCGTTGGTGTCAAAGACGCGACATTCGCGACTGCGACAAGTGGATTGTTTATCTATAACTAAACAGTTTGAAACTAACAGCACCGCTAACAGAATTTCGCAACTTATTGGCATTGATAGACGAGCTAACTTTAATACGAATCGCTTAGTGGCACGGAGTTGGACTTAGCTGTTGTGACCCCCATAACAAAGGGGTCTGTTTTACTATGCAGGGGACACAAATTCTTGTCCGGATATAAATTTTATTTTCTAACACAATCTTTTAAAAGCTTTTATTTAACTTCACTTGCTTGTATGTTCAGGATAACTTTTGAAAGACGTGTCTAAGTGCCCGCGAGCGTCCAATGGCAAATAAAGAATTTGTATCATTTTTAGGGTTCCGTACCCTAAGGGTAAAACGGAACGAAACGCTCCGCTGCCCGTCCGTCCGTCTGTCACCAGGCTGTATCTCATTAACCGTGATAGTTAGACAGTTGAAATTTTCACAGATAATGTATTTCTGTTGCCGCTATAACAACAAATACTAAAAAATGGTATAAGATAAATATTTAAGCGGGCTCCCATACAACAAACGTGATTATTTTGCTCATTTTTGCTCGATATTGATAACGGCAACAGGTAGACGCTTGAAATATTCACAGAACATTTAGTTATGTATTCACTTTAAGAATAAATAATTAAATTAAAATAAAACAAATATTTAAGGGGGGCTCCCATACAACAAACGTGATTTTTTTGCCGTTTTTATCGATAATGGTACGGAACCCTCCGTGTCCGACTCGCACTTGGCCGATTTTTTATTTTACCACTTCTAGTAAACGCCTCGGGCTTGAGCCCATGTGGTTTACTTTAACCAGTCCAGTACGTCGCACTCGGCGAGGAGAGTCTAAATGGAGGGTTGATTTAGTGTAATCCATTACACAAGAGTTACAAAAGAACTGTATCGAGCAAGAGCAAGTGGCATGTGCAGAAATCAAATAGGTGATGTCCCGAGGGCAAATCAAAAGCATCTGAAACCGAAGAACATGCACGAAGTGGCTGATAAATCCATTCTTTCCAAATATCCAAACCATCTCAGCATAACTTTTTCATTTTTTGTCTCTCCACACGAAGTTAATTATTTAATATTAATTTAATTAATTGATATAAATTAATTAATTAAATTAATATTAAAATGTAACACCTATTGTTATTATAATCACAATTCAATATAACTAATTCTCAAATTTGTCGTCAAAATGAAGTTAATATGAAATAATAATGAACAATAAGCCAGTTTGTGAGAACTGCACTGAATAGCGAAACCACAGTCACTAACTGCCCCAAAGAGTCGGGCAGGACATTGTTACCTGTTTTAGTTCTACATCGGTCAAAGCGTCGTTCTGGGTTGTCTTCATTGGCGGTTTAAGAGGTTTCATCAGACATAAAGGACATAACGACGCTAGTAACTATGGAGAAAGCATCGTACACCTCTGCTACAGACACCCGTGTTGCTCCTGGTCGATTACCTGGCATTTCAGGGCTCCATTCAGTGATTGGAGAGCCACCACCTATTGAATGGATTGATCAGAAGTGACAATAATAAAATAACATAATGTTAATAATCCCTAAATATATCAACAGATGAGCTCATTTAATTTCTTACACATTGCACAAGTCAATACTTATCAGTAGGTATTTATTAATTGTTCGCTTAACATGCCCTAGAGTCACATTACGACATACATCAATCTTCTCTAAATGACCTCTACGTGTTGGAGTCATATTCCCGCGCACGTCAACTGATAAGGTATCAATCCGTGATATTAGTGATAAAGAATATTATGTACAGTATTTTAAAGTTCATTCTTTTTTATTTCATGTTAGACAAATCTGGTTGAAATTTTATGTCTGCAAACACCTTTATCAGGGCGTGGGTTAATTGCTTAACTGTCATTAAAATTTTGCAACTGTATAACCCATATTTCTGTATCAATTAATCTCCGGTTCACGTTAAACGCCGGTTTAATTCGGGTCACATCTAAAACAAGCCCGCGTATTAGTATGAACACTACCTCATGCTTCTCAAATGTTTCTGCTAATTCAAGTGCTTTCACATCATGCCTTAACTCTTCAGACTTATGGTTACAATTTGCGCGTACATAGTTAGTATTTATATTGTAACTTTCAAATTCATGCATCAAATTTACGATTAGACCATTTATAATTCTAATGCGTTTGTTGTTAAAGTTGATATTTCCGTGTACGTGTTGTTTATGTTTAGGGTCGCTTGGCCCTCGTCAAGTGAGTTCTGTTCCAGACAGAGGTAATGAAATACCTAGCAAATGAGCCGTAAGTTGCCAATAGCAACCTTTCACATCACTCATTTTGTACAGTTTGTAGACGGATGTACACTACATAGTGCGGAAGTTTCGACGTCGGTTACGATTTGTTCCGTGTGTCAGCTAAGTTTTTGGGTTGTTTTATAACAAGTTTTAGTCATTATTCTAGTTTCCTGAAACATTCTGAATAGTTTTTGAAATTTAGAAAACGAAAAACTAGTAACAGTTATCTATATGCGTCTAAGAGCCGCACTAGACGCGCACATTTAGATCTTTATTTTTAAATAGTCAAATTTACATGCAATTTGATCTAACCTGCTTTGTGTGCTTCCGCCACCAATTAGTTCATGCGGCCTAACGCCGGCCGGCAGCCACCCACTACTGTTAGTAAATGCAACATTCCAACGCTGCCATGGCTGCTCCGGTAGTATCTGCCTCGGCTGCTGCGGTCGTCCGCCATCTGGAACAGAATCCGTATGCCCCCACCACCACCGTCGTTGCCACGACTGGCCTGGTCGTCGCTTTGACATGTGTTTCGCCTCTCCACGAGGCATCATCAGGCGTTGTAAACGTTAATCGTAAGAATACTGGCTGAAAAGTGACTTGTAGCATGTTATTTTTACGATTAACGTCTACAACGCATGTTGCATTTACTAACAGTAGTGGGTATTGGTGGCGGAAGCACACAAAGCAGGTCAAATTGTATCTTTATTTTTGATTAGATGTGATGAAAAAGGGCCAAAGAAAAAGTACCTACAACCGAAGAACATGCACGAAGAAGTTGATGACTGTGAAAAAAGCGAGGGAGGTATGTTTGAATTGGTGCACCTGGCATAGTCTCTGCCTACCCCAATGAGAGATGATGTATATATATACATAATTGACGAGCTCGGTGGCTCAGACGGGAATGACGCGACTTTGACACCAACGCTCGTGGGTTCGATTCCCACAAGGCAAACATTTGTGTGCCTGAACATGTTTGTTTGTCTTGGTCTGGATGTTTTAAGAGAGGTAGGGCGCATCAAAGCAGCCCGTCTGGGGATGTACCTCCACCTCACAGATAACTCCAAGCCAGCAGCCAAACAACAACTCCCAAGAGGGTTGTTGTGTTCCTGCGTGTGAGTGAGGTCACCAGTAAGCTCCCAAGGAGTTGCTGTGTAAGCAGCAGAGGAGGCATCGCGCGAGTAATAATTAATATTTCGCAAGCGTTAATAGGCTCCGGTACCCGCTTTACGTCAGGTACTTTAGAAGAGGTAAGCGAACAAACGAACAGAAATAACTACACATTGTAATTAATATTTTACTGAAGAGCTCGAGACCGTTTAATAATCGCAACTAATTCGACCGTCATTATTTTAGGGTCTCGTACCTGAAAGGTGGTAACGGGTCCCTATTACTACGACTCTACTGTCTGTCCGTCTGTCAGTCCATTTCTCTATCACAAGAGAGTATCTTTTAAATCGCAATAGGTAGAGACTAGACATTTTCATAGAGGGCTAATACATACACATATATACGGCATACACTATGACTTCAATAAAAAGAAATAATTAAATTAAATTAAAAATTGTCGCCACACAAGAAGAACCTTCGTGTGTGAGTTGGACTCGCACTTGACTGGTTTAATGTATCTACAGCACAGGTGGCAAATAAACATACACGTTGTTTCATGTAACCCTAGTATCGTGTAGGCAATTGCCGGGACACTACTTATTTCACTAGGTTTTTTCCAAGGGACTACAGCGTGGAGTTCTTCAAGAAAGACGTGAAGAGCTTTTTAGAGGGTCAGCAAAGCATGAGTGACACCCCTGGTGTTGCAAATGTCCATAGGTTACGGTGACTGTTGACCATCAGGCAGGCCGTATGCTTCTTTGACACCATAGTGGTTTAAAAAAAACAGAATCGAATGCATCAATACAATTTTTACATGTAAATTATACTTATGGTTGACCCTAATGGCAAACAGTCGTAGCCTATGGATGCTTTAAACAGCAGGGGTATCACTCGTGATTTGCCGACTCTTAAAGTTTTTTTTTACAACGTCGGAATGCATACAAGCATACGGCCCACCTGATGTAAAGCGGTTACCGTAGCCTATGAACGCTTGTAATACATTAAGTAACACTCGCGCGATTGCTTTCTCTGCTGCTAACACAGCAACTCCCCAGGAGCCTACTGGCGACCTCACTCATACGCAGGAACACAACAACACTTCACGGAGTTACTATTTGGCTGCGGTTTTCTGTGAGGTGGAGGTACTTCCCCAGACGGGCTTGATTTTCTTTTGAGTTTGATGCATCTTACTTCTCTTAAAACATCCAGACTAAGACAAACAGACATTATGCACATAAATGTTTATTTTGTGTGGGAATCGAACCGACGAGCGTTGGTGTCAAAGACGCGACATTCGCGACTGCGACAAGTGGATTGTTTATCTATAACTAAACAGTTTGAAACTAACAGCACCGCTAACAGAATTTCGCAACTTATTGGCATTGATAGACGAGCTAACTTTAATACGAATCGCTTAGTGGCACGGAGTTGGACTTAGCTGTTGTGACCCCCATAACAAAGGGGTCTGTTTTACTATGCAGGGGACACAAATTCTTGTCCGGATATAAATTTTATTTTCTAACACAATCTTTTAAAAGCTTTTATTTAACTTCACTTGCTTGTATGTTCAGGATAACTTTTGAAAGACGTGTCTAAGTGCCCGCGAGCGTCCAATGGCAAATAAAGAATTTGTATCATTTTTAGGGTTCCGTACCCTAAGGGTAAAACGGAACGAAACGCTCCGCTGCCCGTCCGTCCGTCTGTCACCAGGCTGTATCTCATTAACCGTGATAGTTAGACAGTTGAAATTTTCACAGATAATGTATTTCTGTTGCCGCTATAACAACAAATACTAAAAAATGGTATAAGATAAATATTTAAGCGGGCTCCCATACAACAAACGTGATTATTTTGCTCATTTTTGCTCGATATTGATAACGGCAACAGGTAGACGCTTGAAATATTCACAGAACATTTAGTTATGTATTCACTTTAAGAATAAATAATTAAATTAAAATAAAACAAATATTTAAGGGGGGCTCCCATACAACAAACGTGATTTTTTTGCCGTTTTTATCGATAATGGTACGGAACCCTCCGTGTCCGACTCGCACTTGGCCGATTTTTTATTTTACCACTTCTAGTAAACGCCTCGGGCTTGAGCCCATGTGGTTTACTTTAACCAGTCCAGTACGTCGCACTCGGCGAGGAGAGTCTAAATGGAGGGTTGATTTAGTTTGTTTTAACGGGCCAAATGTTGTTTATTGACTATAAGAACCCACACAAGCCAAGGTGAGAAGCCTGCCAATATAATCTATGCGTAATAAGTGTTTTTTAGTTTTCTTTTATTATATGTTATTGGTAGCCAAACCAAAGTAAACATGCCTTGTAATCGTGGCCACTTGATCATTCATGGATCTTTATTCGCCCAGTTACAACTTACAAACTTGGTCCCCGGGAGAGCCTTAGAGAAAAATTCAAAGAAATAAATATTTTAACAGTCGCATCGCAATATATCTATGAAAATCTTTTGTATGTCCATAAAAACATAGACTCATTTTGTAAAAAGAGTGATACTCATAGCATAAATACTAGATATAAGCATAATCTTGTGATACATGCAAGCCGTCTCCACAAAATAAGTAATTCTTTTATGGGGCAATATATATGGTTCTATAACAAACTTCCCAGCAATATAAGAGAATTGTCAATAAACAAATTTAAAACTACTATTAAAGCCAAATTGTGTAGCAGGGCATATTATAAAGTATCTGACTATATTA
Organism: Pyralis farinalis; assembly: GCA_947507595.1. Classification (NCBI taxonomy): domain Eukaryota; kingdom Metazoa; phylum Arthropoda; class Insecta; order Lepidoptera; family Pyralidae; genus Pyralis; species Pyralis farinalis. The sequence goes on along the minus strand of OX382268.1, from coordinate 33,789,219 downwards.
ATGATAAAAATGCCTGGGAGTGAGTCGATCCAATTATAATGTAATTAATAAAATATGTAAATTTGTTTGGATACCAAAAGAGGGATGCCTGAGTTTTTTCGCAGTATTTTTATCAGTGCTCACCTAGTCATAAACTGCACGGTAGGGAAAAAAATTGTGACGATTCCAAACAAATGTAGCCATTTTTACGAAATAAAAAGATTTTGACTTTGACTTTGACAATACTCTTATACTTGATTATACAACTCTGCAGAGAATTTGGCTGCGATGTACGGACGTTGGGGTAGTACTGCAGTAGGCTTGTTGCTAACAATAATAGGCCTACCTAAATACTATTTTTTTTTTAGAAATTATCTTTAATCCTTAACATACAACTTTGGTTATGCGTTAGACACACAAATAAACCACTTGATGGTGCATGCAGACAGCCTGCGCTCTCAAAAACGTTGTGTCTTGTCGCCTATATACGTATCTCAGGCATTCGAGTCTGCCAATAGGAGACTATTTTAACCAATAAGCCGATAAGTGAGTCGATGTTGGTCCGTGAACTAACCAATAAGAGCGCCGCGTTCTATTTTAACCCCCAATCCGTAGCGGTGCATTCGAATACTACGTAAAATTATTCTTATCAGTTCTCTATAGGTCATTTCTGTCATGGTACACACAACAAACGGAATCCTAAGTGCACGAGAACGCTTGAATTTGAACGGCTTTTGAAGGGATAACTTCTTATGGGAGGGTAAACCGCTTCGTTACGTAACGCGTTACGGCGCCAGTCTGTCTGGCTTTCCTTTCTCTCACGCATACGCCAGCGGATTAGTTTAAGTCATCACTTCTGTCCGGCGTCCCGAGACGTACACATTTTTTTTATACACTGTATGCCATATGCGTTACCATAACGCATAAGAAACTTTGAAACCAATTTAGCGTTTAATAAAGCTTTTTTACGAACACTCGTTTCTCAAATTCCAGTGGCAAGGCTCAGGTGTGATTAATGAACCAATAGTACTTACACGTGTAACGCAGGTCACGGCCAGGTTACGCTTGCATGTCCAGTGGTATTAAGACCGAGAAATCCAACTGATTTTGTAAGTAACCTATCGAATAGTTTCTAAACCCTTGAAGAAACCTAGCTTCGTATTTATAAATTGTATTCGTAATAACAGTATGTTATTCTAACGACTAACATCTACAGCGCCTGAGGATGCCTCGTTGAGAGGCGAAACACGTGTCTTAAAGACGATCAGAGCTGCTAGGGCAGAAACGGTGACAGATGCGTGTGGTTCCTGTTTGAGATGAACGATCGCAGCAGCACAGGCACAGACGAACGGAGCCCTTACGGCAGCGACAGCATGCATATTTTAGCGGTAGCGGGTATACGCATATGCATGAACTAATTAGTTGCGGAAGCAAACCGAGTAGTTTATATCAAATTATCTATAAATTTGACTATCGCAAAATATCACATGAATCTAATATATTATTTAAAAATCTATCTATTTTTGGCTTCTAACACAGTAATTCTTCCGGCGTTTTGGTATAATTAGTCTTTGGCAGGAACACAACCCCCAGGACCCCGGCTCTCTAGGATTTTAGTAGACCCGACATCACATTTTGTCATGGAAGATGAATCTTGGCCTTCATGATCTCCTGCATCCTTCAACTTTCGCTATTACCTGTAGACCGTTCTTATATTTTTTCATGAGAACACGTTATCTCGGCATTCTACAGTCGTTTCAGTTTGGGAATCGTTACTTACTTTCCAATAAGGCACTTTCCCGCGGGTAGCATCTGTATGGCTTTGTCATCAAATATATTGATTTACTAACTTTATAAACCATATCTCTGTATCACGCGGCAACCGCTTTTTCTTACTTAATTTTTTTTTCGACTTCTAAGCGTCGTATTGTGATATTAATAAGCCTATTAACTTCCTCAAAAATTGGCCTCACAAATGCAAAAATATTTTCTCAAATCCGACTGGTACTACCAAAAATTAACGTGTTGAAACAAACACGAGCCCAATTTCCAATAAGGCGACGAGCTCGGTGGCTCAATCGTGAATGACGTGAATTTGACCCAACGCTCGTGGGTTCGATTCCCACACAAGGCAAACATTTGTGTGCATTAACACGTCTGTCTTGGTCTGGATATTTTAAGAGAGGTAGGGCGTATCAAAGCAAGTTAGTAAGTGCCTCCACCTTACAGAAAATCGCAGCCAAATAACGACTCCCTAGAGGGTTGTTGTGTTCCTGCGTGTGAGTGAGGTCACCAGTAAGCTCCAACGGTGTTGCTGTGTGAGCAGCAGAGGAGGCATCGCGCTAGTGATACTTAATATATCGCAAGCGTTAATAGGCTACGGTACCCACTTTAGAACAGGTGGGCCGTATGCTTGTATGCCTCCCAATGTAGTATAAAAAAACGTATAAAGCGAAAGGCTATAAGATTTGGAGGAAGAATTTTGACAATTTCTAAAACAGTGCCCTAGTTAGAAACGTCATTTTATTTTCCATCTAAAAGATACATAAACTTTTGACATCTGCATAGTACAAATAGTGGCAGTACAGCGTAGAATATAAGCGAGACGAAACATATGTAATATTTCAAATTTTTCGTGTCATTATCTTCTGACCTGTGATTTATCTACGACTTACAGAAACCACGCTGTCGCGTCGTAATGGTTCCGTTATTACTGTTTTGAAATGGAACCCTAAAATAGACATTTTAAAAAGAAAGTGCCCTATTTTTCTGAAGAAAATGTTCTTAAACAACAAGCACTTAAAGAAGCCATTTAAAATATTCATGGGACAATAAGCGGCGTGCAGTAAACGCTGTTTAATGACCTATGCGGGACATAAAGCAAGCCTGCTTCAGTAAAAGCCTACACAAGTTCACTCTCAGTTTTATTCGATCGGAAGGTACGAAATTGCTTTTTCATTGGCCGCGCCAAATTTTTCCTATTACTTCCATGAATATAAAATGTGTAGTTTGTTTGTTGTATCCAATATTTTGTAGAAGGATTTTTGGGACATAAGTGGCTTACTGTCTTCTCATAGTTAATTTCAATGCACACGTGGTGCAATCTGACCAATAATAATAACAAACTCTACCATAAGAGAGTTAGGGTGCATTGAAGCTTTCCTACTGGCTAAGAACTTTCATTTCATAGAAGCAGCATATAAAAGCTTGCTACCGCACCCTGCGAGTATGATTACCGACAAGCTCCTGAGCAGTGAATGTGTTTGCAACTGCGATAGCAAAACAATTTTTGTGGCACTCTCACTGATGCCGACTTTTAAATTATATGTTACATATTTCCGGCTCGATCTCACTTCATATGTAGAATATTAAGAAAATATTTGCAATATTTTTGTCATGGCTGGCTATGTACGCAATAATATAACAATAGTGCTATAAATATGTATATATATTAGTAGGTCATAACAGTGTATCAAATTTCTTCAGCTTCAAGTTTATTGTGTTCTTGTGTGAGGTTATCAGTAAGTTCCTTAGGAGTTGCTACCTTATCAGTAGATATGCATTGTATTATAAGCGTTCATAAACTACGGTATTCAATTAACATAAAAGTGAGCCGTGCTTGTTTCCCTCTTGATGTTGTATAAAAAAACTCATTTCGAATTAATATTAAAACGCGTAGAATCCCCTCTTCGTGATTCATCCGTATTTGCGCGCACACCTAGGATAAATATCCATTATTTTAGAAAGATATTATAGGAAAAAATCTATATCTTCATGTCAAATTCCTTCCGGGGTAGACAGAGACAATTGAGCTCTACATGACCCAATCTTTACACTCCTCACCCACATTATACTTTACTAATATTTCATTAATTTATTAACATTCATAGTTCTTTTCATGCATGTTCTTGGGACTCCAGACACTACCTTCTAATATTTTTTTTAGTGATGTAATGTAGTTAACGTAGCCGCATACATACATTAAGTATCAATCGCGAGATGCCTCTGCTGCTAACACAGCAACTCCTTAGGCACTTGCCGGTGAACTCATCCGCTGGCAGGAATACAACAACCATCCAGGGAGATATTATTTGGATGTGGTTTTCTGTACAGTGGAGATACTTACCCAGATGGGCTCCTTTGATGCCCCCTACCTCCCTTAATAAAACACGAATAATTTGTCCGTGGTAGGTGAGCCTTGGCGTTCCTCGGTTCCTCAACCTTCTACTTTCGTGTTGTATATCTGTTTCGTCGTAGTCGTAGATCTTCAGAGACAACGTAGCATGCCCCTTCCTATCATAACACCTACTCTCCTTCAGATCAACTCTCTTTCTAGCTAGCTTTCTTCTGCTAGCATAATAATAAATAATAAACATCGTTCACTCGTTTATCTCGCGTCCAACCAACCACCGTGTTGCTGAAAAATGTTCGCATCAAATAGCGTCATCAATATAACCTTTGTTTACCGACTAGTTTCCTTTTTTTTCGCCTTTTTAATAATTTATGTGAACATTTTTAACCTTTGACAAGGAAGCGGCGGGCCGTTGTGCCCGGATGGATAGTAATGGAAATTTTATGATGTTTTTATAGCTTTTTTGGGGGCCATGATACGGTGTTGCTAAAATCGTTTTGAATAAAAATGAGCGTGCTCAAATGAGATAGTAGATATCGTTTTAACTTTGCTCGAGTACAAAAACGTCCCGTATATATAAATCGGCAAAATCAAAACTTCAGTGCCTTTTTCTCATATGTTTGTCATCCGTTTTTTTTTTGTTTAATATCTATTAGTAGACTATTATTAATGCGCGGTGGATGTATTGTTCGCAGGGATGGTGAAGTTTTGTTGGATTAAAATTAAAACGTCGTTCACTTTGGAGCTGCCATATTTATTAGAATTAGTGGTCGCCCTGTGGTCGTAATTTGACCATAATTCAAGTAATTTTTGAGTTTGAACGTTATTAAGGGTGTGTTGTCAAAAACTACAAGTTCTATAATCACAGATTTCACCAAGGCTACACAGTTAATTTGCCTATCTTTATGAAACAAATCATACAATATTTAAATAAAAATCAAATACAAAAAATTAAAACTGGAATAAAGAAGGACTTTTTACGTATTTTCATTGAAAAAATAAACCAAGCAACAGAAAAGCATGTTGTCTATTGAACTTGAGTTACATATTTAATACGATAATTTAATTAATGATTCAAATCTTCCCTGTAATCGATGTTTTTTGCAATAACTTTTTCATCGTTTGCTAAATGTCCTTGACCGTTATATTCGGAAATATAAAATCTCAAACAGTCTAATGATCGGACTCGATTTTTGAAACTCGCGGCGACGGCGCTGTCAAGTAAACAATTGCTCTGTGTCGAATTTTCTAAAAAAAAATATAATTTGTAAACAGTGGAGAACAAAAGGCGTACAAATCATAAATATTCTGCCGAAATATCCTATACAAGTGTTATCCAGACTTTTAACTAAGTATTTGACTAAATGATTAGTGATACGTGACTGTGTGTGCAAAAATATATATAAATTATAACCTCATAAACCTCAACTAATGAAAATCCACTTTTCTGTGACAAAGTAAGCCTATAAACATAAATATTATAAAAAGTAAAACAGTGCATTGAAGTTAAATTACTTAATTAATATAAAAAAAAAAACTGACGGTTATAAATGGTGTCAATTGTTAGACTTTGGAAGGTAATCAGTTGTAAACATTACACACAGTTAACTTGACTTAGGAAAGACATTGTAAATTTCACTTATAGTTTTAATAAATCCCTGGCTCAGTTGCATAGTGTTTTGTAAACGTATTGATACCAGATATTGATGGTTCGAATCCCAGCACTGGTCAACGCTTTTTGTGACTTATAAATTTTCTAAACAAAATTTATTTCTATTCTACCAAGTTTCAGTAAACTATAAATAAAAATACCAAGTAATACCGCAAGATGGCGCAATGTACAAAATGCAGTAAGAGTATAACGAAAGAATATTTACTGTGCAAACTATGTGGGAAACAGTACCATATTAAATGTACGGGTATAACATTACAACGATTTAAAACAATGACACAGATAAACAAAAGTTCATTTAAATGCAATACATGCTTATCGGCGTCTAAAAATAAAGTAACAGAACGTAGAACTGACAATGATCCTGCGGGACAACAAGAGACATCAAGTAAGAAATACGCATTAAATGTATCGACACAAAATTCATTTGAGGGTCTTACAGACGAAGATACTGAGGCAGAACTATATTCATCAGTGACATCAACACCCAAGGAAAAATTTAACAGGAGCTTTTCGAAGCTGCGCCCCAACTCACGTGCCGAAATAGAAGAATTAAAACTAAAAATTATAAAATTACAAGAGAAACTCGAAATAGCTGATAATGAGGTAGCAAATTTAATAAGTGAAAATAATAATTTAAAAAAGCAAATAACGGGGTACGAATTTAAAATTACTCATTTAACATCAATCTGTAAATCAACAACGAAAAGTACAAGTAACAAAAAAATAAGAAAGAGCATTGTAGAAAATAATCATAATATTTCAGATATACAACGCCAAAAGAAAATCTCAACGCCTACACGTACAGAGACGAGACAATGTTTTAAATCAGATAATGAAACCATTTTTACAACCACTGATCAAAAACATGAGACAACTATAAATGATTATGAAAACAGAGTCACTTCACAGCCGCAGATATGCCTAATTAGTGCCAATAAAAACGGTATACTAGATATAGCGAAACAAACGCTGGGCAGCGCGAATCTATGTCACTACCTTATACCAAACGGCGGGATAAAACAACTCTTTGAAGCACTACAACCGAAAGTCGGTGATTTTACATTAAGAGACCATTGTGTTATATATATAGGTCCAAATTATTTTCAATATACTCGTAACTACTCGGAGCTTGTATTCTATATAAGAGAACAGCTGCAAAAAGTCCAAAATACTAATATTATAATTTGTTTACCGACATTTAGAATACATAATTATGCTACGTTATTTAATAAGAGAATTGAAATATTTAATAATTTATTATATCATGATAATTTGACATACGAATATGCTTATATTTTAGATTCAAATTTAAATTTATCATATTATAAATCAATGTATTTAAATGACTATGAAAATATAAACAAATATGGATTATTGATAGTGTTTAAGGACTTGGCATATTTGATTGATAATATTGAATGCAATAAGAAGGTATCAGATACAATGAAGAATCGTAATGTTTGTAATCATTTGTTTCGTCTATAACTATATAAATGTTATGCACCAAAATATTAATGGACTAATAGGCAAATCAGAAATATTAACCGTATGCTTGGATGAATTAACTACTGATAAAAAAAGTGTTGACGTATTGTGTATTACAGAGCATAATATGACTGGTAATGATATGCAAAACCTTAGAATAGCTAACTATAAACTGACTTCTTGCTTTAGCAGATACAACAGATACGGAGGGTCTTGCATCTTAGTAAAAAACTACCATGTGTACAGACAGCTAGATGATATTGTCAATTTGTCTATCCCAAATGTAATAGAATGCTCGGCCATTGAACTTATCAATCACCAAATCTACATTATTTGTATATATCGCATTCCTAATAGGAGTACTCTACTTTATGACTCATTTTTTACTCAATTAGACAAAGTGCTGAAGAAATTTTTGTTAAATAAGAAAAAAGTTATACTGTGCGGAGATTTTAATATAGACATTTTAAAATCAACAAAATATTCTATAGAATTTTGTAATTTAATAAATAGTCACAACTTAAGATTACAATTCAAAGAACCTACTCGTATTATAAGCGGCACATGCATTGACAATATAGCACACAATATTAAGGGTTGTAAAGGAGAAATATTAGAGCTTGCACTCTCTGATCACACAGCCCAGTTAATAAAATGTCCCGTAAAGAAAAGCTGTTCACTTAAATATTGGTTTGTAAGGAGGCGAGACTATTCAACTGAAAATAGACTAAAATTTATAAAAAATTTAGGACAACTAAGCTTCAAAGAAGTTTACGATGAAAATGATCCAAATAAAGCCTTTAATATTTTTCACGATTGGTTTAAGCTTCTATATGATCTATGCTTCCCAATTGTAAAAGTGAAAGTATTTCATTATATGAGACCTAAATGGATCTCGCGTGGTATCAGGATGTGTAGCAAACGTAAGAGAGAACTATTATGGAAATTCCGTAAAAACCCAAATATTAAAAATAAAAATGATTATACAGCTTACTCTAAACGTTTTAAATCTATAATAAAACAGACACAAAAATCGCAAAATGATTATTACATAAAAAAATCATTAAACAAAACAAAAGCCACATGGAAAATAATAAACAAAACCAAACTAAATTATCCAAAAACTTGCATAGATAAAATAAAGGTAAATGACAAAATAATAACAGACCCACTTGACATTGCCACTGCTTTTAATAACTATTTCATAGATAACATAACAGCTAATTCAAATATTCCTAATAATGCAATAAAATGTAATTTATATAACAATTTAAATTCAATTTTTATGACTCCAACAGTACCGCATGACATTTACAAAATAATTCAATCTTTAAAAAACACAGCTAGTACAGGTTCTGATGACATAATAACAATCGTAATTAAAGATGTCTCAGTGATTATTTCACCGATACTGAGCTATATAATTAATTTAGTTAATGAAAAAGGTATATTTCCGGAAAAGCTTAAAATATTTACTGTCAAGCCGTTGTTTAAAAAAGAAGACAGAACCAATATGAACTTTTATAGACCTCTGGCTATGATTTCTATATTTGCGAAAATATTCGAGAAAGTTATTTATAAAATATTATATTCTTTCCTAGAACTAAATAATATTCTCGTTCCTCAACAATATGGTTTCAGGGAAAATAAATCAATAAACCAGGCAGTGTATAACTTTCTCCACATAATATACACAAATGTAGATCGTCGGATACCAACTATGGCCCTGTACATGGATATGACGAAAGCATTTGATTACGTCGATCATACCATACTATTGAACAAATTGTATGCTTATGGAATTAGAGGAAATGCACATAAATTAATGAAGTCATATCTAGCGGATAGACAGCAAACGACACAAATCGATAGAATAAATATTAAATCAAAATGTGAAGAACAATATCAATCTGACTGTAGAAAGGTAAACTATGGCGTCCCACAAGGTAGCATATTGGGGCCTCTATTATTTTTAATTTACATTAACGATTTGCCTTCTGCAATTAAATATCATATGACATTATTTGCTGATGATAGTACAATTTTATTTACAAATGACAATACTCATGACCTGGAAAATGAAATAAATGAATCTTTGGTATCAATAATCAATTGGTTGAATAATAATAATTTGAAAATAAATTTAGATAAAACGACATCAATGAAATTCAGTCAAAATACAGATTTTAATTCAAATAAACTTCAAATAAATTATTTAGGTAAAATAATTAAGGACACAGAAATGACAAAATTCTTAGGTTTAATCATTGACGATAAATTGAATTGGAAAATGCAAATTCAACAAATCTGTACCAAACTAAGCAAATTTTCTTACGCATTATATAACTTGAGCAAAATCGTAAATGAATCGGCTCTATTGACAGCATACCATGGTTACGTTGTTTCTACATTACGCTACGGAATAATATTTTGGGGCAATTCCACAGACAAACTCCTTGCTTTTAGAGCACAAAAACGATGTGTCAGAGCCATGTATAGTTTAAAACAGACTGACTCATGTAAGTCATATTTCAAGAAGTATCATCTCTTGACAATGCCTAGTCTATATATTTTTGAATGTGCCTCATTTGTCAAAAGTAATATTAAATTTTTAAGACGCGAGATCGACATAAAAATAAGTTATATTTAAATCCAGCGAGGACTGCGCTATTGAGTAAAAGTGTTTTCTGTAACATGCCTCGAATATACAATAAAATACCTGAAAGCATACGTAGCATAAATGAGATAACTATATTCAAAACTAAACTTCATGATCTGTTGATAAGTAGGTGTTACTATGACATAAATGATTATTTATCTGACAAGGATTTGTAAAATGCATGACATTATTTAATTAGATAGCAATAATTATTGTATGCCTGAATGGTGGAACACAGAATAGAACTATGCTAAATTGTAACAACCTTATTACCTGTAGTTCACAATAAAGATTATTTGTATTTGTATTTATTTGACTCTACTTGCTGCGACGTATAACTAATATAATTATAATATAACGTAGAACCAATAACTGTAAAGCACATATATCTATTTGGCAAACTATGACTATGCCATTATCATAAATATGATTATTTTTGACATTCAGTAAGACTATAGACAAATAATACTAAAAACCAACAATAATTAACCTATTCGCAGCTAGACCACAGACTTTAACCAGACACAAAAGAGTAATATATGTATTTGTGTGTCAATCGCATGGTAGTGTGTGTAATGTTTTTTTTTTATTAATTTAATATATTTTCCAAGCATTATTATAAAAAAAATAGCTTTCTGCACTTCTTCTCCATATAAACTTTAACTGTGCTAAATTTCATACTCCTCCGTCCGCGTAATATTTCGTAAAATGGGGTACAAAGTTTTTGCTTCACGTACTCTATATTAAATAATAAGTAAATAAATATTGTCGGACAAATTACACAGCGCCATCTAGCCCCAAAGTAAGCGAAGCTTGTGTTATGGGTACTAGACAACTGATAAACATACGTAAATACATTTTTTTTTGTAAATACATACTTATTATACATAGAAAATACCCAGACCAAGACAAACAGACATGTTAATGCACACAAATGTTTGTACTGTGTGGGAATCGAACCCACGAGCGTTGGTGTCAAAGTAGCGTAATAACGCGTTTCACCACTGCGCCACCGAGCTCGTCAATTTAATTTAATTTATATTGATGATATATGTGTAAAATTACGGACAAGACAACTGTCAAATACTATAGACATCGTGACAAATGTCATGTACAAGTATAATACATTTTATTTTAGCAATACCATGAGACAAAATCCACGCTGCAATGGGGATTTTGTCCAATTAGGTTATTATGACCTCTAGTGGTATCAAAGAAAGATTTGGGAATCAATGGAAAAAATGTTGGTCGATATACGTTGCGTATACGTTTTAACACCAATCAAATGAGCCCTAACTAAATAGACTTACTGTTAACCAAGAGTTCTTATCATCACCCCCAACCTCCATATCACACCAGGCCGATGATGTCGTCCCAATAAGCACACAAGCTGCTTCAGATATCAGCTCAATAGCTCTATAACAGCTGATGTACGGCTTAAAGGTAATGTTACGGCAGTTGAACAGCTACTATAGAGTTATTGAGTCCATTATTCTGTAGAAAGTCCATTTACTGTAGTTGGTATGTTATTGTAGTGTCATCGGATCTACATTGCCAGATTTAATGTTTTTTTTTTATAAATTGGTGGGAGGCATACCTTCATAGGGCCCACCTGATATAAATCGTTTACCGTAGCCTATGAATGTTTGTAATACATTAAGTAACACTCGCGCGATGCCATCTCTGCTGCTAACACAGCAACTGCTTACGAGTTTACTGGTGACCTCACTCACACGCACGACCCTCCAGGGAGTTGTTATGTCGCTGCGGTTTTCTGTGATGTGGCTGTACTTTTTCAAACGGATTTCCTGATATACAATAAAATCTGGTAAATATGTATTTACCAGAATAAAAAAAATCTGCATCTTTCTTCCCTAGCTATAGTCTACCCAATCTATTTACTAATAGGACTGATGATCGGAGGGGAGGACACTACGATCTCTGCTATTTACACATGCATAGACTCTGGTAACCGGATATCAAGCGGGTATAGCTCAAGCTTTTCCTCCGGAACGCTAAAAGAAAAAGGGACAGTCTTTCGAACTGCCGATATAAGTGAAAACTAGAAACTTATAGCTACAAATACTGTTAACATTCGGCGAACATCTAAGAATTTTCAATTCTAGAAATCCCACTACACTCGCAAAGAATTTTTCATTTCAAAAAATATAAATACACATGTACCTCAACCTCATATTACAGTACACTGTCAGTACATTTTACAACGTAGAACCATTTTAAAATCATAAATTGTCTGGTACATATATCACAGCTCCAATAAAAATACACACACCCTTGTTTGGTGGGAGTTTTAAAATCCACTACCAGGGTATTCAACTCGATAAGAATACATTTTAATTCCTTTACATAAAAATTGATTGTGCTTTCTTTTCTAAAAATAATAATTAATGACAAAAGTTTGCAAACCGTGAAAACAGTTTTCTATGAAGATTTCATCAATAAATAAAAAAAATCATTGTACAATTGGCGAACTCGCAAAAATATATGCCCAATTGAAGTCGCTTCTCACTTAAGCTGGGAATCAAACCAGTTGAAAAGGAAAAAATCATTGCTTAATTTATGTATTCTTCGATAGAGCCGTTATAAATATTATAATGATGTTATATAAGTATATATTTTTTTTGTTGAATTTTCATCATTTGCCTATCGCATCAGTAACTTAGTGTCAATACATCAATTATACATACTGAAGACAATTTAAAAAAAAATACATAAAATCTACGAGCTACAAGAGAAGATATAGAATATAAAAGAAGAAAAAATGTGATCATAAATGCATTTTGTGCGAAAAGAAGTGGTCTTCCAGTGACTCATTTTTTTTCGTATTCGATTTTCAAAACTCATGCCATAAAATAAATGTAAAGTAATAGATGTAAAGTTTTTTTAAATTAGAGAGATACCTCTTTTAAGAGAGGTAGGGACACGGACGGGAGGTAGTATGGGACCTCTAGACCTCACAGAAAACCATGAACAAATAACGGATAACCATAAACAGATACCACTAAGTAGTTACTGTGTTAGCAACAGGGGTGGCTGTATTTCAAGCGTTCGTAGGCTATGGTACAACCATGCAACAACTTTATGGCCGCATGCCTTTTTAAGAAGAGATTTTGCCGCCCTTTGAGTTTTTTACCGATTGTACAATGGCTATGCCACCAACGTCGTTTAATAATCACACAGCTCACCGATGGCTGGTAATTCATTCTCACAAACTGGAGCCGCAATTACTGTACAGTTCCATGAACGTTTTCCACCGAAAACTCGTAAGTTGTGGAACTCCCTGTCGTTGGTGTTCTTCAAGAAAGGCCTAAAGAGGTCTTTACCGGCCGAAGCCTATGGTGACCACGAATTTGAATACGTCCCACTTACCATCAGGCAGACCATACGTTTGTTTGCCACCTTAGTGATATAAAAATTGCCTTCCGAAATTGTATATAAAAAACTCGATGTTGCTATGATTTTATAAATGTAAAAATCAAATGGTAAGGGTAAGTTTTCACCAGACCATTAGGTATAGGTGAAAATCGCCGACGGCGTGATTTGTTATCGTTTCATGCTGACGACGATGACAATCCAATGCATTGCAGTACACAGAAATAAGATTTATTATCTATCTATGTATATCTTCTCGCCAGGTCATTTGAGGGGTAGGCAGAAAGAACCGAGCGCCACAAGACGCTGTCCTTACTTTGTATCCGATATTGTTTAAAAAAACCCGACGAAAATGTACCTATGTATTTCAAAGAAGCAAAGCTTGTTGTTCGAGTATTGTTGCTATTGTTAAAAGTCAGTTTTTAATGGAATTAGTAGAATAAAATACTTTTTTTCAGATTGCAAATAGCTTCTATTTTCGCATTTTTGCGTATTTAACTGCAAGAGGGTAGAAATGCAAATACAAGTACAGGATAGACTTTTCAATATTAGATCTTTGTTCAAATACTCATGCTACTGCTGGGATACAAGTATCTGATGTTCTTAAGCTGCGTAAACGTCACTTTAACTTTATACAGGACTGTCGTCTATTGCCAACAGCTGGGATCAGCGATACAGTAGAGTTATAATAGTAGGTTAGCTAACGCACTTAAGCCTTTTTTGATATAATTATCAACGCTCGCTTATTATACGTAATTACCGGTTTCTGATTAGACTTGAACAGCAGCTGCGGCTTATTTGCCGACGCTTCGCAATGAATCGCATTGCGTGTGTCTGTGGGAAAGCTATAAATTTTCCTTTTTTCAAAGTTGTCCTACTATTCCTATGTCGTGATATCACATTAAATATATTCTGCAGATAAATATGCATATTATCGGCACAGGAGACATATATATATATATATATATATATGTCTCCTGATCCTCCTCGTCGTACATACATATACTGTGCCGATGTCTTGACGTAATCCGAATTACGGCATTTCTTAACTTTTACAAGTTAAAGCGCTTAGTTACTGAAAATCGTGTAAAAGTTTAAAGCCTAGAACTTTATATACACATAATATAACAGTAGTTTTGTGAAGGCTTGCTTATCCCTCGAAGAGATCTCTTACAACAAACCTGCGTTAAATGTTGAAAATATCTTATTAGACATCGCGTTAATGTTAATACTTGCACTTGTACAGATTCCACTTCAAAATTCCACCAAGCGCCTACAATCAACAGTATCGACATAAAATCTTATTAGATTTATAAAAAACGTTGCAATACTCAGCAGGAAGGATTAGGTAATGACGGTACTTAATAAAGTTTTTATTATACAACTAAAACACAGTAACTCCTTAGGAGTAGGTAACCTCACTCGCTTGCAGGAACACAATAACCTTCTAGGAAGTTGTTACTTGGCTGCGGTTTTCTGTGAGATGAAGATATTTCCCCGGACGCATGATACTGATGTCCCTTTGTCTCTTAAAAACACCCAAAGCACACAAATTTTTGTTCTGTACCTGTGGGAATCGAATCGAAAGGTGTTAGAGTAGCGTTGCTAATCACTCCACAACCGTACTCGTCAAATGTTTGCACTGAGATTACACTCTGAATGTTTTTAATTAGGTACATTTTTCGAAGCAATCTTTTATCAATATGACCTTTTGTAATGCGTCCATTAAAGCAGCACCGTGTATGTATTGCGAGAGTCGGGCGTTGCCCGTCTGCTTCATATAATAGGGCATTTGTATAGAGCCATCATAGTACGGAACCCCGCATTCTTGTCTCGGCTTTAGTCTAGACTTAATTGCGATTTTATATTTAAAGAGCATATTTCTGATTTTCATCCGGCATGCGGGTGGATTCTACGTTATTACAGGCGTTTGAGCTGAAGTCTTGTATTTTTAACTTCAAATTTTGAAGGAAATTTTTATTATTGCCATAATACTCGAAATTTTTATTTTATCAATAATACATTATTACGCTCAAGACCTTCTGAATTTTAATTTCGTTTTAAGAGGATAGGTGTGTGCGTGCGTGAATGTGTATATGCGTTTAGATCTGTGTGTGCGTATGTACTTACGTCCATGCACACGTAATCAAAAGTTAACACTTACTTTTCTTCTGAACTATCAAAGCGATACTGTTGATTACAGTGAGAGTACATTTTAATGTAACTTAGCGCCGATTAGATTTTTAGTTTGAAAGGAGATAAGCAAACATTTTTTGTACATTCCTTTTCCTGTAGAATAGACAAAATTTCTTCGTATCTTTTTGAAAATTGTGTGTAGTGGACAGTAGCTTAATGCATAATAGCGCAAATAATATTATATTTAGGCGTTATTTCGAAGACGTAAAATTTAACGGAAATCTGATCCATACTAAATTTACCCCGCTAGCTAGGTTATACGAACTAGTGTCAACCAAGCCCCATCTGCTGTCATTATTAGATAAACCACCGAGAAAATCGTAGCAACGAGTTCAGAGGCGAGCTAACAGCTATGTCACTCATTATTAAAAACATGAATCAAATAACCAATGGAGAACCGATGAAACGAAATTGCTTAGTAAATTTCTCTCACGGATTGGGGGGTGAAATAGAACGCGCACCTCTAATTGGTTAGTTCACGAATCAACATCGCGTCACTTATGGGCGTATTGATTAAAATAGCCTCCCATTGGTCAGTAGGCTTGAATTGCTGTTATGGTAAGTGAGGTGTGTCTTTGTGTGCGGTCAAGTGGTTTATTACTTTATGAAGAAGACGATCATAGTAGCCCACACAATTATTTTGACGAGCTCGGTGGCTCAGTCGTAAATGACGCGACTTTAACACCAACGCTCGTGGGTTCGATTCCCACGCAAGACAAACATTTTTGTGCATGAACATGTCTGTTTATCTTAGTCTGGATGTTTTAAGAGAGGTAGGGAGCATCAAAGCAACCCGTCTGAGGAAGTATCTCCACCTTCCAGAAAACCGCAGTCGAATAACAACTCCCTAGAGGGTTGTTGTGTTCCTGCGTGTGAATGAGGCCACCAGTAAGCTCCTAAGTAGTTGCTGTGTAAGCAGCAGAGGAGGCATCGCGCGAGTGATACTTAATTTATTACAAGTGTTTATAGGCTATGGTAACTACTTTACATCAGGTGGGCCGTATGCTTGAATGCTTCTCGACGTTGTATAAAAGAAAATTATTAAGAATTCCCCTTAAAGCGGTTACATCTATCGTTGTCATCTGATAAAGATGTTTTTTCTTCTCTGCAATCAATAAGCTAACGTGGTTAAAACTGAACATATCACAAGATTCGCGTTCATTGCAGTTATTCAAGTCTACAAAAGTCTAACATGAACCGAAAACAGACTAGACTGAGGCTGCAATGATAACGAAGTTGTCGCAAAAATGCCAATACACAACTGTTTATCACAAAATTTGTTGCACCTTTATTTCCCTTGGCCATTACTGAGATAAAGAAAATATAAAACTGCCAAGAATGAGAAATGGGATCCATCCGAACATTGTTTCAGTATGTAACAATGTTTGTTATGCCGAGAATGTTGTTCGTATGCTTTGGGTGCAATTTTTCGAATATGATCAAAATTTATTCAAGGAAAAGACAGCAAGTCGTTTGATGAATTAAAAGATCGGTTGGCATAGGTGAAACTCTGAAATAAGTACATGTTTTCATCTACATAATATGCACAAAAAAAATTGTATCATTGGTAAAACTAGCTAGGCGAAGGTTTAACGGTTGTCAGATCTCTTATATATAAATTCTATTATAAAAATATTGCATTGGTTAAAACTGTGCAACATTTTGCTAATATAATTTTTTGTGCATATTATGTAGATGAGGACATGTAGGCACTTATTCATTGAGTGTACAGTATTACGTTGACAGTAACGCTCGGAGTTTAATTCCCACACAGGACAATCATTTGTGTGCATGAACTGTCTGTTTGTCTCAGTCTGGGTGTTTTAAAAGGGAGGTAGGGCGCATGAAAGCAGTCCATCTAGAGAAGTACCTCCACCTCACAGAAAACAGCAGCCAAATAACAAGGAGGTGTGTGAGTACTCCGGTAATCTTCTAAGGAGTCTGTCTCGTGTGTAGAGATGGCATCGCGCGAGTTATACGTAATGTATTGTAAGCGTTCGTAGGCTACGGTATCCACTTTACATCAGGTATGCTTGTTTGTCACCTTAGTGGTATAAAAAAATCGTACTTGATGCTCCCGTTGTGGTATCGTTTAAAAACTTTGATGTAGCATTTATAGTTAGTTGTACAACCCCTACATATATCTGAAGTGAAGGCAAATCCGCTGAAGTCGTAATACTGAATTGTATTTTAGGCACAAAGGTCGAAACCGCCCAAACGTTTGAAGGCCAAGGTCTTATCGATTCGTTCCCACGACTTACACCTGTGTTCTAGTTAGTTCTAGACGTCGGTTATGTAATACGTACTCCAGGAAAATGAAACTTTGAATTTTCTATATATCAATCTTCAGCATCCACTGAGTATCAATTATTTCTCCTACTAAATATACCCATATAACATACGTCATCGTCATACAGACGTTATTCTGCCCGAAAAAGACCCTAGAACCCGTTTACAGTGCCACATACAGTAAATCTATACTATCCTGATCCCTGGATGGTATAGATGCGATGGTATAGACTCCGATACATTCTGAACATTTTATCAAAATCGATCTAACCATTTAGATGGAGTTCAGACATACACAAAGAATTATGTAGTTAGAAGATTTACAAAACGTTTAACAAAACAGTTAAGTACTTCCTTTGTCAATCGGTCAATCTGTTTGTCAATTCCGACAAGTTCGGTGGAGCAGTGGTTAATAAAGCTGCTTTGACACCAGGGCTTATGGGTTTGATTCCCACACAGGACAAACATTTGTGAGCTTGAACATGCCTGTTTACAGGCAATTTGATCTGAACTACTTTGTGTGCTTCCGCTCCCGATTAGTTCATGCGAACTACTGCCGGTCGGCACCCACCCACCACCGTTAGTAGATGCTAGTGGCTGCCATGCCATGCCATGGCTGCTCCGGTCATCTCTGCCTCGCCTGCCTGAGGATACCTCGTGGAGAGGTGAAACATGTGTCGCAGAGACGACCGGAGCAGCCAGGACAGCAACGGTGGCGGGTGCATGCAATTCACATTTCAAATGGCGAACACTCGCAGAGACGACCGCAGCAGCCGAGGCAGAGACGACCGGAGCAGCGGCGGCATGCATCTACTAACGGTAGTGGGTGGGTGCCGGCCGGCAGTAGTTCGCATGAACTAATCGGGAGCGGAAGCACAAAGTAGTTCAGATCAAATTGCCTGTAAATTTGACTTTTGCAAAGTAACGCCTGAATCTATTAACATGTCTGTTTGTCTTGGTCTGGGTATCAAATAGGCGCATCCAAGTAGTCCGTCTGCTAAAGTACCTCCACGTCATAGAAAAACGCAACCAAATAATTATTTCCTGGGGAGCTATTGTG
The DNA here is from genome assembly GCA_947507595.1 of Pyralis farinalis. Lineage (NCBI taxonomy): Eukaryota > Metazoa > Arthropoda > Insecta > Lepidoptera > Pyralidae > Pyralis > Pyralis farinalis. Next base: position 33,770,351 of record OX382268.1, on the reverse strand, counting down.
TGGCTGCGAGTTTTTGAGGTCACCAGTAAGCTCCCAAGAATTTACTGCGTTAGCAGCAGAAGTCGCATTGCGCGAATGATACTTTATGTATTGCAAAGGTTCATAGGCTGTGATAACCGTTTTATATCAGGTGTACTGTGCTTGTATGCCTCCCGCCGTTGTATAAAAAAAAAAGATCAAAAAGAAGCCGACTTTATAACGTACGACCGATGTCCGTGGTGTTGCAAGTGGCAATTGAAAGGTAATTGCTTACCATTAGACTGGCCATACGCTAAATTCCCACCTTAGTGGTATAAAAAAACGAGTGTTTTTTAGACCACACGACTGAAGTAAAACTTCTTTATCTCCATAGTGTGATACAGACAATAGGCCTACACTGTGTCTTAGATATACAAAACTTAACTCGCTATGAGAGAAAGAAACTGTGTGCTCACACTTCTCTCTCTTGCCCCTACTGTAATATACGAAACGTAACTCTCTCTCTTTCTATCTTCATTAACTTATATCTCCCTCTCAACTTCGTTCGCCTCGCCCGATCATACTTTTTGTAACGCTCTCGTCACGCATTCACCAGCTTACTCCCCAAGTCAAGCGTGCGTAAAGAAGTTTTACTTCAAAAACTAAATAAAACCCTGATGAATATTATCAGAACTGCGCTCCATCAATAACTCACAATACAAGTGGTTTAACGGTTTTCGTTGTGATCGTACAAGCGCATGTGATGATAAACCACCACGAATGTCCACTCCCTGTCCACCCGTGACATGGCTTCAAATTACCGAATAGTAAAAGCGCGTGAGATGGCTGAAAACGTAACATGCAATTGCCTCAATCTTACGAAATTTACAACTATAAAATATCTAGCTTAAGTTTTCGATGATAAGCTAAGTTTTGCAATACATGGGAGTAACTTAGCGGAAGTCAATATGGTTAACACTTTGTGTTTTATTGTATACTAGCGACGCGCCCCTGCTTCGCAGGGGAGATCCGATCGCTACCAAACGTTACAGTTACTTATTAGTTACCCGCTGTGCTAATTTGAAGATTATCTGATAAATTAGTAATAATTGGTTCCGTCGTTACTGAGTTCATAGTGAAACATACTTGCATTGATTTTTATTTATATAGATTAAACGTAATAATTAATTCAGGGTGTATTAACGCCAACATTGATGTACGGCAGCGAAACATGGGTATGGCAGAAGCAGCATACAAGAAGGATGAACGTCATAGAAATGAGACCGCTAAGGAGTATTGGTGAAGTGAGAATAATTGATAGAGTAAAAAATAACACGATAGGAGAACTATGTGGAATAAAAGATGACGTAGTGACAAAAAATGAAAAGGGTATGCTGAGATGCTTTGGTCATTTAGAAAGAATGACAGACAAAATAATTGCGAAAGAAGTATATTAGGCAAGAGTGAATGGAGATATCTGTAGGGGCCGCCCTAAACGCACACATGTAGATCAAATTGCTAATGTGTTGAAAAAGGGCCAAATTAAAAGCACCCAAAACCGAAGAGCGCACATGAAGAGGTTGATGAGTGTGGAAGAAGCGAGAGGGGTTCTAAAGTCTGCCTACTCCAATAGGAGACAAGTGTGATGATATATATGTATGTATGCTCTGATTAACACTTGCTCGGTGGTAAAGGGAAATGTTGTGCAATTTTAAAAGATTTTGACTTAACCTAAGAAAGGTCTGACGGCAGTTCCTTGATGTAAAAATCAGTATCTTCGCCAAATCCTTAGGCTTAGGTACCAAGGCACAGGCGCTCACAAAAACGTTGTGTTTTCGTGTTTTAGCGCCTAAATATCTCAGTGATTCGAGCCTACTGACCAGTGGGGGAATATTTTAACCAATAAGCCGATAAGTGCCGGGATGTTGATCCGGTCTCCATAGGTTATTTCCTTCATGATTTAGACCAGAAGTTCGCAACCAGGGGGCAAGCCCCCCTTGAGAGGAAAGCGTGGGGATAAAGGGGAGCGGAATATCTTTTTCTCGACTATTCAAAGCAATTAAAAATAACAAACTGGACGATTCTATTTGAAAGCCGATATAGAAACTCATTTGCAATCGTTGGAACACGAATTTCACCGATACAATTAAGACATTAATTCAGTGCACCTTTAAGGCACATGACCAGAAACCCATTTTTTGTAAATGTCTCCCAAATTTGTGTGATGAAAAAATTAAAAAGGGGACGTGAAAATATTATATAGTACAGGAAGGCTCAACAAAAGAAAGTTTGGGAAACCCTGATTTAGACTGACTCGTGCAATGACGAAATCAGTGCCTCATATGCCAAATCCAACATGATAATACCTACATTTTTGACATTTCACTCTAAAATGCAAAGTCGAACGGAAGACACAACAACCACAAACGTACAAATTAATGAGACGTGATCATTAATAATCTCATTAGAGTTACCAGCTTACCACAAAGAAAAGTAAGCGTTCACAAATTTAGCTTCCATACGATGTGCCCCCTTTAATTTAACACTGAGTTTCAAACGTTGTGTAATGTGAAGTGGGTTCAATTTAGTCTGTCATACTACACGTCATGTCATCTTGGGACATACTCACAATGCCCCTACTATTTGTTCGACTTGGTGATTTTGTCGTTTCTGGAGCAAGTATTGTGTGAGATAATTATGAATTCTCTATTTGTAAAGATCGTGCTGATACTAACTTCTTTATAAACTGGTGGTTGACATACCGTATAATGTGATCTCTTAACTTATTGCAATTTGGATATGGCATTGATTTTATCTTATATAAATAATTAAAAGCATCGATTAACTTACGTTCTACCCATAGGGAGTACAAAGGAGTTGCTAATTTTTATGGCAAAACACTTTTCTATTTATCTTTTGAAATAATTGAAGTAATAATAATATTTATTTTATTTCTTCTCACATATAATAATACTGTATATACTTTTGCCTAGTATCTAAATCTTATATACTAAGTACCTTAATAATACAATAAAAATAGCTATAGTGTGAGAAGCTGGTGCCTGAAGTAGACTTTGAGAGCCTGTATTACAGGTCACCAGGTTCTCACCTCTTGGTAACGCTCTCGCTAACGGACACTACATTTATTTTATAACATATAGTAGTAGTATACAAAACTGATTTGAATACACAGATCCTGAGTATAAATAGCTAGTTTATATAATCATATACAACTTTGATGAAATTTGATGATAAAGTAATACTCAATGAACTAAATGCGTTTTCAAAATTCATTTTCTATGGTTGTTTATTCTTCTAATAACGTCGGGAGACATACAACTATACGGCACACCTGATGTAAAGTGGTTAATTATGAAGGGTTTCAATACATTAAGCATCACTCGCGTGGAGGAACATTCGAGGAATATTGGGAGCAGGCTGCGTAAAGACTTTATATTAAAAGGGAAGTCAGAACTACGTAATTTAAACAACATACTTGGAAAATAGACGAGAGCTGAAGGGAAAATCAAAAGGAGATAGTACAAACACTATTACACGGTCGTAGTTTTAGGTAATGAAAGTCGCGTAGCCGTAAATAAATATTACGTTTATTAATTGGATATGTGATTGGTAGAATGATCGAAACTAGTGGAGTAAACGAAATTTGGAAAACCGTATACTATAATTTATGACGTTTAGAAAATTTATTGTATTTTGAAATATCGAGTAGCATTTATTTTGTTACGTACATAAAATAAGCATCAGTATTTTGTACTAATTCATCATTGACTTACAAAATAAAGTCACTTACAAACTCACTCGACAGACACTCGATTTTGTAATCTTAGTAACGACAAAGGTTTCGAATATCTGTGTAAACATGCCACTTTGAGTGTTTGATCTGGAAATACCTTAAAATACGTATGTCTACATAGTTCAAATGTCAGAAACTGAGGGGAAAGAGGTACTTCGGAACATGTGGTAAAATATAATTGTAAATATAAGTTTATTTACATGAAGAAAGCTTCTTGATAGAATGCCGTACATTTATTAGCGTACAGAATAAAGTACTATGTATGGAAATTTGTATTTATGGCATATCTCTGATACCTACAAAAAACCTTCTGTTTCACAGATACATGTGTGATGAGATTTGCGTACTCTGCAGTTAGAAGCTTTCACCAAGTTCTATACTTTGACATTTGTACAATTGTTAATATAGGGGTTATTTTGGGAAAGTCAAATTTACATGCAATTTTACCTAACCTGCTTTGTGTGCTTCCGCCACCAATTTGTTCATGCGAACTAGCGCCAGCCGGCACCCACCATGCAACGCAACATACCGTTGCTACCATGGCTGCTCCGGTTGTCTCTGTCTCGGCTGCTACGGTTGTCCTCGCGATTGCTTACCATCTGGAACAGAAAACGCATGCACCCGCCACCGTTGCTGTCATGACTGCGTTGGTCGTCGCTGCGACACGTGTTTCGCCTCTTCATGAGACATTCTCAGGCGCTGTTGATGCTAGTCGTTAGAATAATATTCTGCATGTATCATTTTCATTCTGAACTGCATAACAATTATACATGAAATAATTGGTGGTGGAATTACACAAAGCAGGTTAGATCAAATTGTTTTTTGTACTGTTGTTATTTCATACACATTAAAAGTTACATTTAAAAAGCTCGATAGGATCGTTAGGTCGTTACGCATGTCACAAATCGAAACCCGTTTGTTACTTCTCCGTGCTTTAGAGCCCTTGGAGCCCTTGGTCCAGACTGTTGACGACATAATATGACCCTCGGTAAACTACGTCATTGACTTTAGGGCGGCTTGAAAACAACTGGCCTCTACTAATTCGCAGTTCAGCAGCTTGGCGGATTATGCTTAAGGCCCTTCGGTTGAAGGTATAGCTAAGATAATTTCATTAGAACATAGGCTGCTTGTAAACTACAAAAGCATTTGAAACTGTGAATGTATACGGGTCTACTAAAGGTTAATACGCCAGTCTTCAATTCAAGTAATCAAGTTAATACGAAATCATTTTTTTAAGAATATATTTTGCTCATGTAATTAATAACGAAAATTCAGGAGGCCATGAATATAGTAATACCTGTATTTTGCCCTACAGCCTCATTCCTCTATATTATTGTTCCTTGTCTTTGGTATTAGGCACATTTATATTTCTACGTAAGCCTTCAGAACCCGTTATATACCTTTTCCCATACATTTCGCGGTCATATATGACCACACGGGTTTCGAAGGGAAATACGTGTTCCTTTGTAGACTGCAATAAAGTCCCTTGTGGTGTAGGCTGAGAGAACCGAGCGTAGGACAGGCAGGACACGGGCCTTACATATTTTGTCTGCTTCTTTAATGTTCATAGCTCTTCTCATGCAACCTTGCAGATTCCTAGGGCTCTTGACTCCAGCATCTGAACACGGCCAAATTAACAATGGTATATGAGTTTTGGCCTTCCTCGGCTTCTGTGTTCTTCAACTTTCGCAATGTAAACAATATAAACTGTAAAAAGTTGTTATATAAACATACAACAATCTTAACATATATATGTATATATGTTAAGATTGTTATATAGATAGATAGATAAGCCATTTATTTGTATCTCCATGACACACAACAGTAAATATCAGCAGGTAAACAATGAGCAAACACCAAATACAATAGTAATCGCACAATAAATTGTGTGTCGCAGTGATACAAAAAGGCAGCGGCTCAGTGTATTATTTGCTCAAAGAGCAAACCACTGATTTTCAGCAGCTGCCTGAAAATTAAGGAGACGCATGCAGGAATAACGCCACGGATGTTATGTTATGTTATACATATATCTTAATATATAAAATTCAAAGTCCTGACTGACTCATCAACGCCCAGCCCAAACCCTTGGACCTAGGAAGCTGAAATTTTGCACAGATATTGTCTTTATGACGTAGGCAAGGAATAAGACGGGATTTTTCGAAATTCCCACGGGAACGGGAATAATAAGGATTTATATTTTCGCTATAAAAGTTGCCCTATCTCCGTTATTATATTTATTAGAGACTTGAAATTTGGCATATAAATATGTGATTGCAATCACTAAAACCGTTTTTAGGATTTTTCGAAATTCCCTCGGGAACAGGAATGAAAAGGATTTATTTATATTTTGTCGCTTTAAATTTACCCTATCGCCGTAACCATATGTATTAGAAACTTAAAATTTGGCATATAAGTAGGTGATTATGAAAACAAAAAACAATTTTCAGGATATTTCGAAATTCCCACAGGAACGGGAATAAAAAAAGATTTATTGGTATAAGCTCAAAAAATAGCCTTACCCCTTTACAATGGTTTTAGAATTTTGGTGTCTTTCAATCTGTATGTTATGGCATAACACAAAAACCACTGAATGGATTTCGATACAATTTTCACAATTTTGGTAGTTTGGGGGTCCATCTTAAAATCTAAGCCACGTATCATTTAATTTCGTTAAAAAAACAGAAGATATGGTGCATAGGGTGATTTATTCTGTAGTCTACGCGGACGAAGTCGCGGGCAAAAGCTAGTGTATATATATAGAATAGGTATCTATGTATATATATATGTATCTGTTGTATGTTTATCGTTCGGTCGATGACTGCAAATATGTTGTTAAGGTAAAACTTTTTTTTTTATTTATTTTCTCTCTTAGTCTAGACAATTAATACTGAATTAAAACTGAAAGAAACTAATAGCAAAACTTTATTATTTGAATTGTATTTTGCTTTAAGAAAGGTAGGGCGCATCGAAGCAGTCAGACGGAGAAAGTGCCTCCACCTCGGTTTCCTTGGTTATATTCCTGCTTGAGTAAGCTCCTCAGTAGTCATTATGTTGACAGTGGGAGTAGTAAAGTGTGTTCGAGTATTTCTTGTATCGAAGCTTTCATAGACTACGATAACCACTTCACATCAAAGGGCTATCATACTTGTTTGCCTTCCTGCGTAGTATAAAAAAATGAGTTTTAATATCTTTGTTTAGTTTCTTCTATTGTTTGTCCCGTTTTTCCCTAATCTATTAGGTCGGGTGAGGTCCGCTAGCTAACCCTAAGGATTAGGAGAAGATACTGATTTTTACATGAGGCAACTGCCGTCAGACCTCAACAACCCAGAGAGAAAACTAAACCTGTCTTAGGAACGTCATACGTCTTCCGAAATATAAAGTCTTGGATATGCGAGTTTTCTCTATAATATGTTGTCCTTCACCGCCGAGCATGTGATAATTATAAATATGTACATAAATCCAAAAACATAAATTTAGTGGTGTTCAACTGTAATCCTTTAGCTATTTAGTTGAGTTTTGTATAACTACTGAGCTGAGACAACTTGATTTATGTGGTAGATTGTAAATATCTAGTTGTCCACAGTACATTACCTTAGATTGGAACTAAATAGCGCCGTGTTATTTGTTTAGAAATATATTTATAACTACTTTCCAAGTTCTCTCTCTATTTTGCCGAATTGTCGGTATTTCTGGGCACGCATTCGGCCAGTAAGCTAGGTGAGTTTGATGGATCGGCAAGTTTACTGCCGCCTGTAATGAGCCCAGTAATCGGGGGCGGCTTTATCTTGCAACTGAGATGCTTGATGGATGCTGTGCGTCGTTTGGGATTTTAGGGATCCGCTGTGAATCAGAATGTTTTGTGGCAAAAAAGGTTTATTTCTTAAAATACCGTTCATTTACAGTAAATTTATCTCTTTCTCTTCTGATGTTGATGTTAGTCTAGCTGAAATGTTTACGCTTATAGAAGTTAGTAGAAGTAGTAGTTGAGCACATGCAAGGCTGTGTTAGCAACAGAGGAGGCGTGCGCGGGTGATATTTAACGTGTTGCAAGCATTCACAGAGTGCGGTAACCACTTTATATCGGGTGGGAAGTATACTTGTATGACTTCCAACATTGTATAAAAAAATAAAAATAAAAAAATATATCCAAATCGTTACAGCCGTTTCAGAGATATACGAAAAATATGTTTATGTATACAATAATTGTTTTTTATTTGACTTAATACATAAAAAAATAATAAAAAGTCTTCTTCTTCTGCTTCTTAACGTTATTCCATTAGTATTGGCGGGGTCCTCTACCTAAGCCTAAGGATTTGGCGAATATATTGACTTTTACAGAGCCAGAGGGAAAACCTCATTCTTAGGTAAGTCCCACGTCTATCGAAATATAATTTACTTGGACATGCAGGTTTCCTTACGATGTGTTTCTTCACCGTCAAGCAAGTGGTAATTACAAATATACACATAAATCCGAAAACACGAATTTGGTGGTACATGCCAGTGGTACATGATTTGAAGTGGGGCCCAGTTGGTCGCTAGGCCGGCTCTTCATCCACTGGGCTAACCACTGCTCTAAAAACATAATGAAAAGTATTTAGTATTTAATTTCGGTTCATTAATGATGGTGAAATATTCATTAGTGAATGGAATGTAACCAGCTGTGACATGCATTGTTCAGAAATAGACTGTCGCGGTGCGAAGCGATCGTGGGACTCCCTCGACGTGCTGTACACACATTTATAATGAAGTATCCCATGTTTGTTTAACACGTGTGGCATTTTGTGAACAGTCCTTGACAGTACTTCTGGTGTATTTGTAGAATTTAGGTGAAGAAAGAAAAATTGGAGAACCTCAAGAGTGTTGTTGCAATCAAATAAGAAAGTTAAGTATGGATGCGGTCTCGGACTAGGCTATTCTCAATAGATAATAGTCGATAAGTTAAGTAAAATGTGGCGGAACGCATATATGTAGCCCGACTGGGGAAGTAGCTCCACCTCACATAATTCCTCAGCGAAATAGCAACACCTAATGTTGCAAGCGTTCATAATCTACAGCGTACTATTACCACTTCATATTAGGTGGGTTATATGCTTGTATGCCTCTCGACGTTGTATAACAAAGGCGTACGATGATTTATTTAATTAATTGACGTAACTGAACTGCGGGCATAGTTAATATTTAGAAGACCACAGTCTAACATCGATTTGCTGGATGTTTGTTTTATTTTTACAAGTTTTTTATACAATAAAGTGGTCACCGTAGTCTATGAACGCTTGCAATACAGGAAGTGTCGCTCGCGCTTTGCCACCCCTACTGTTAACACAGCAACTCCTTAGGAGCTTACTGGTTACTACACTCGCACGCAGGAACACAACAACCCTACCCTCTAAGAAGGTGTTATTTAGTTCTGGTTTTCTGTAAGATGTAATATGCACCGACTCAATCTATTTCTCAAGTCCTAGATGTGCTTATGTAGTGTTATTGAACCCCTTTATTGGAGTTGACGACAGTAGGATATATGACGTCGTCGTTGAAGTAGACTTTAACTGTTTTAATTATTTTCTTATTACCTATAATTTATGGAAAGAAGTTAATATTCCTAATAAAATAATAGCCTTTGAAATACTTTGCTTTAATATACTTTTTTTTTTTTGTTCACAGGTACGTTTAATTACGGAAGGAAGTGTAAGAATAACTGTAAGCATCTGATATTTTCCCTACGAGGAACATGCCAAAACGTATTTTAGAGGTATTTTGAAAGTTTTTTTTAAACTGATTACACAGATATTATATACTTGATATTTAAGCGCGCTTATAAGTCGTACTCTATCGACTTATCAAAGTACAGGAAGGTCGACGTCTGTAGAGACTATTGCAAATGGAGATATTTTCAGGACCCTTTGGTGTCTGGCACGTTTTTTGAAAACCAGGGCGATGGCTTTTATGTATTATGCGTAAAAGAGTCGTCTCCCTGATGCGGCAGTTGCGTAGGAGTGGCCACAATCTTCTGGCCTCGCTAAAGGATTGAATGCACCTATGTTTAAGTATACAGGCGCTTGCCTCCATTACCCTTTAGTAGAATAGGTTGATGTCATAAATGATGATGATTTACTACTATTTTTTTTCCACTTGGCAAATACTAATGAACGACTATTATATATAAATATAACTATTATAATAAAATATAGTATGTAAGTGATGAAGACGTGAGAGAAAGAGTTGGTCTAAAAAAGAGTATTGGTGTTAAGATAAGAAAGGGCATGCTCCGTTGGTTCGGACATGTAGAAAGAATGCGGGACGAAAGAATGACGAAACAGATATACAATGCAAAAGTCGAAGGATGTAGGAGCCGAGGAAGGCCGAGACTAACCTACCATGACCAAATTGGTCGTGTTTTATCAGAAGGTGATGTCAGAAGCCCCAGGAACCGGCGAGCGTGCATAAAAAGAGCTATGAATGTCACAGAAGCGAGTGAAGTATGCAAGGACCGCGTCTTATGGCGCTCGGTTCTCTCTGCCTACCCTGTAAGGGACTTGGCGTGAAGATATACGTACATACATATAGTATGTAAGTAATTGAACATCATTTTTGACATGTTAAATATTAATAAATTCATAATAATGTTTTGTATGGGTAATTCGTTTCGAAATAATTAATATTTCATTTAATTTGACGTGATTAGATTGGATCAATTCCATTTGATTCATTTTAACTTAATTTAGTTTAAAAAATAAGGAAAGAACTCCGGTATCCCTAATTTTTAACACTTAATTTCCACTTAATTCCATTTTAAACGTAGTGGTAGTTGAAAGTCTCTAACTTTTATTATTGAATTTTTATTTAATTCTGTTTTGAACTTACTTATGTCAGTCAATAACGTTTTTAATATGTCAATGAATTTCAAAATTGCCACAGGTCTACAAAAAAACTAATCGGCATATTTTTCCTCTAATAAAAGTTCACGAAACTCCATATTTCGCGGGAAATACACATCAAAGGAAATCACTCCTGTCAGCTGTCATACGTCAAGTTGTCAAAGATATGTCAATATGGCACGCTACAAAAAATGCCAGTTAAATAAAATATAGAAAATATGTTATAAGAGGTTGTCTCGTGTCGGCTTGTGTTTAGTCCATCGATATTTATGATATTAGAATACAAGGCGACTTTATTCCCAATTTGATTACATTTGAATGATGAGAATGTTCTTAACTCGGAAACTAATATGTCTAACCTTTTTTTATCAACGTCGAGAGGCATACAAGCACATGGCCCACCGGATGTAAAGCAGTTACTGTAGCCTATGAATACTTGCTACACATTAAGTAACACGCGCGGAATGCTACCTCCGCTGCTACTCCGTACTACACAGCAACTCTTCAGGAGCTTACTGGTGACCTCACTAATATGCAGGAACACAACAACCCTCTACGGAGTTGTTATTTAGCTGCGTTTTTGTGTGAGGTGGAGGTACTTCCCCAGACGGGTTGCTTTGATGAGCCCTACCTCTTTTAAAAATACCTAGACCAAGATAAATAGACATGTTCATGCACATAAATGTTTGTACTGTGTGGGATTCGAACCCAAAGTGTGTCAAAGTACTAAACAGCGTATTTCTCTCACTCGTCAAAACTCTAACTTCCGATATGGATATTCAATATTATTTGTCTAAGTGTGTCATGGGAAAGAGAGAATAGGCGCACTAATTGAAGAGCTCAGTGGCGTAGTGGTTAGTAATGCTACTTTTACACTGAGGCTCGTGGATTCGATTCTCACAGAGAACAAACATTCGAGAGCATGAACATGTCTATTTGTCTTGGCCCAGATATTTTTAAGATAGGACCACGCAGTCTGTTTAGGGAAGTATGTCATAATACTTCCATATAATCATTCCCTTTCAGCTATGAGAACCCTTAGACTGAGATCTTCGAACTGCTGAGTCTGCGAACTTCCCACTCCTCTCTTCGCACGTCTAGTGTAGAGCTAATTTTCTTGTGTGCAAGTATCATATTTAAGGCAGCTGCATTCCAGCAGCTGAATCGTATGCTTGTTCTGGAATTGTACGAAAATATGTTTAAATTCCCCAAAAAATACAGGCTGCTTCAACATGTTCAAGAAGAAATTGTTGTAACAGCAACCACAACCGTTCGGGGATCCGATGACCGAAAACAAGCACACAAAAGATTTCGTTTTCATTTTATGCTATGTTTAGTCTGCATAGAATTGTTCTTTATTCCTTGGTATAACGTTATGCGCAGCGAATATATGTAAATCGCACCCGAATATTAAACTAGTGTTCGGACCTCTGAAATACGATCAGAGAAAATTTAATATTTTAAGGCAGTAAAAAGCGTTATCCTTTCGATTATTTAGTGCACCATTCTATTATGTTATCGCAAAACCGTAATAATTTACCCCTCTTAGGGACAACAAAGAGCCCAAATAAGTTGCGCCCTCACGACGGAATAAGGGAGCGCGCGGGTGTGCTCCCGGACCGTCAGTAAGGGATCGGTTTTAGAACGGATTGGTCGCGCGCGTGGTCGTCGCAGGAACAGCGCTGGTTTGAATCGTGTGTGGACACATTACAAATATCAAAAACGGAACGTGATATTTGGAACTGTTATTTATTAGTGATATCTATAAGTGACCTTCCACGCTCAATTTAGTGTTGCTAACTTTAATATAGAACGTCTTTTTAGTGTTCAGAAACATTCGTCACGTGTTTTCTTATCAAATCGCGTGTGTATTTCTTCGTTTAAGGAACAATAACAAGGAGTAAAAATTATTTTATATCAATTTTTCAAGGTGATAATTCCATATTTTTGTTTCTGTTATTTTTTGTTGCTCTTTTTTCTTTCTTTTTTTTTTACTGTCGTGTGTCAGTTTAATGTCGTTGCAAAACGTGCAGACCACCCATACGTATTGAATGAATGTTCCCGCATGAATTGAAAAGATAATTAGTTTCATGGCAGAGTAATGAAAGTGTCACCCGTGGCCTTTCAATGTAATTACTTTTACAAAAATGAAATTACAAATATATGTATCTATTATCCCGAAATAAAAATTGTAGCATTAAGAAGATTTATGAACGAGTAGGCAAACTTTGATTTTTTGTTATTGTTTTATCGTAACTATAAAACGATTCAAGTAATCAAGGATCATTATCGTGTAAACAATTAGGATTTGCTTTCTTAAGGTCAAAGGCAAGTGAAGGTATCTCTGTTATATTTGTTTTTATCGAGGCGAAACTCTGGTTACCAAAATGAAATTTTAATTTATTACAAAATACCTTATTTCAGTATATTATTGAATTATTTATATCATCGATGTCAATTTGCCATCACATCACAGTTTTGCAGTCGCATCAAAGTTAGGTCACATTTTTTATGCAATTGGTACAACGTTAATATTAGTGTCAAACCAATAGTTTATTTCATCAGATTAGCATAATTGTTCTATGATTGATTTTTATAAGTTTATTTATATACAGAAATTCGAATGTCAAACAGGCATACGCTTTGCCTGATGCGAAATGGTTACGTGGTCTGTAAATATTTACATTACAAACTGCTAAGCTATTGCGTTAGCCGCCTATTACACGTCAGCTGCTAACGCTAAACCTCTTCAGGACATTTTTGGTGAACTTATTCACTTCCAGAAATACAATACTAGGGTATTGTTATTAACTATAGACTTCTGTATAGCAGAACTTTCGAGATGTCTGCTTACTATTAAATATAGTAGTGCCCTTCTTTTGTCAGACACCCCTTTAACCAATTAATGGGGAGTAGTACCACGTGCCTTAATATGTGTAACTTTTCACCGCAATATCGTTCGGTTTTGTATCAGTAAAATTAACTACTTCATGTTTGCAAATATGTCATATAAATATTTTTTTGAATTAATAACAGAAATTTTGGTAATGTCAATTAGTACTATATCTTCTCACACCAAATCTCTATAACAAGTATTAATCTGTGTTGGTCACGTATCTGTTTGGAGAACTCTAACCCTTTATATTTATTCCACTATCGATCGCAAAGAAATGCACCGTTATGAATACCACATTTCATTATAATGACGACCACGCATCGTCGAAACTAACAGACTAATACGTACTCTAAGACTGTAACAGTAAAGTCCTGTATTATGTAACACATTATACAGATGGTACAGTAATGCACAGTAATACAATTGAATGATATAAGATTATGTCAGATGTTTTGTGAGTGTAGATATCATATGGTGTCATCATACTGCGATATGATATATACCTGTTTTATGTCACTTGATTTTAATGATTTTGATGATTTCAATGATTTTTAAGCTCTAAGTATTACATCACTAATATAGATTTATGTAAATGTACAGGTCGTATTATCTGATGAAAAATATTTATTTTTTATCTTTGCGCCTTTCTAGGTCTCAGTTCTAAATTGATCGAACTACACGAATATTTGAAAAAAAAATTGCGTATTAATGAATGTTTCCTTCCTCACAAAATAGACATTGGTAAATAAATGGCTCTAGCTAGCAATTCGAACTGAAGATGTTCTGTACCAGTTGGACTGTTCCGTATTAAATATAGCAAATTCTCAGGGTGCACTACATGCATGTGTGCTTGGTCTGTAAAGTCTGTAAAGACTATAGTGACCCAGAGGGACCTTAAAATCCTTTTAACTTTTTTTTGCACGACGTCGGGAGGCATTCAAGCATACGGTCCACCTGATGTAAAGTGGTTACCGTAGCCTATGAACGCTAATAATACATTAAGAATTACTCGAGAGATGCCACCTCTGCTGTGAACACAGCAACTCCTTAGGAGCTTACTGGTGACCTCACTCACTGGCAGAAACACGACAACCCTCCAAGGAGGTATTATTTGACTGTAGTTTTGTGTCAGGTGGAGGTATTTCCCCAGACGGGCTGCTTTGATGCGCCTTACCTCTCTTAAAAACATCCAAACCAAGACAAACAGACATGTTCATGTTTGTCCTGTGCGGGAATCGAACCCACGAGCGTTAGTATCAATGTCGCATTATTAACCGCGGCGTCAACGAGCTCCGTGGAGTAACTTCCTAATTAGTATACATTTTTGAGAGTCAGCTAGGTTTAAGTTTGCAGAAAACGTCCACCCCTGTTTGCACTAGAACTACATAATAAATAAAATCATTAAAAGCCCCGATGACTCATGGGTTTTATTGCCAACCCTACTGATTGCACACAGATTATGTTTTATAGTGGGGTTGGTTGAAATTAAAATTTCAAGGTTAAAATAGATCGATACGTAAGCTCTTGTATTTGTGTAAATGATTTTTAAGGAATTTTATCTCTCATTAATTTTTTTATACAACGAGATTGAAAACAAGCGTACGATCTGCTCAATGGTAAACAGTTACCTCAGTCAATGGACAGTTGTAACACTTGGTATTCACTCGATCCTGCAAAATCCTCTTTACTCCTATTTAGAAGAACTTCATGCTGTAGTTCCTGAGGTAAACCTCGGCAGGGAGTTCCTTTGCCAACATAATATAGCAAAAAAATTTAGTGCTCGGTTTTTATTTTTAGGATCTAAATGTCTCACCAAACTGTCGTTCAAAAAAAATCAAAAAGGCCGTAGCAAAGATTTTTTTATACAACGTCGGAAGACAAACAAGCATATGGCCCACCAGATGTAATGCGATTACCATAGCCAATGAAGGCTTGTAATACATTAAGTACCAGTCACTCGCGCGATGCCTCCTCAGCTGCTAAAGCAGCAACTCCATAGGGGCTTACTTGTGACCTGACTCACACGCAGGAACACAACAATTCTCCAGAGAGTTGTTATTTGGCTAATGTTTTCTGTGGGGTGCAGGTACTTCCCCAGTTAGGCTGCTTTGATACGCCCTACCTCTCTTAAAATATCCACACCAAGACAACCAGACATGTTCATGCACACAAATGTTTATCCTGTCTGGGAATCGAACCCACGAGCGTTGGTGTCAAAGTCGCATCATTCACGACTGAGCCAGTTGCGAGATGACAAAATTCTGTTACCTCAGTCTAATTAATTTAGTTATGATTTTTTCAGATACATATATAGATTAAAATGTGGCTGTTATTCATAAGCTTGTTAAATTTTAAATAGCTATTCTTATAAATTTGTTATACTCTAAATGATTAGTAAAAAAACAACATAATAAATGGTCCACTTACACGTATATTTGTATGAGAAATATATTGAATTTCCTGATTATTTCATTTACTTAGAGCAAATTTCCTTTCAGAATTCAATCACTGATACATTTTTTATACACAATGGATGAGTGATATAGCATTTTGTTTCGTAATAGGTGCTACCCGTGAAATGTCTATTCAATACATTTTAATCAATTTTATGGTGTGAATGTATGACTACATTGAAGTCACTTAATCACGCGCATCAAAGCAGCCCGTCTGGGGAAGTACCTCCACCTCACAGAAAACGGCAGCCAAATAACAATTCCCTTATAGGTTGTTGTGTTCCTACGCGTGTGCGTAAGTAGCAGAGTAGGCATCGCGCGAGTGATACTTAATATATTACAAGCGTTAATAGCTACGGTATCCGCTTGACGTCAGGTGGACCGTATGCTTATATGCCTTCCGACGTTGTATTATAACTCGTTTGTCACATACCTCGTTTATTAGCATAGCCTTATATTATCGTCCTTTTTTCGAATAAATCTACTAGTATGTATGTGTGTATATCTTTACGACAAGTCCCTTGCGGGATAGGCAGAGAGAACCGAGCGCCATAAAATACTTCACTGGCTTCTATAACATTCATAGCTCTTCTCATGCACGCTCGCGGATTCCTGGGGCTCCTGACATCACCTTCTGATAAAACACGACTAATCTGGTCATGGTAGGTTAGTCTCGGCCTTCCTCGGCTCCTACATCCTTCCACTTTTGCATTGTATATCTGTTTCGTCATTCTTTCGTCCCATTATAGTTGTATGATTATTTTATTTGCAAAGTGACACATTTATGTATAAAGTACATACATAGATAATATTTTTATTTTATATTGAGTAGCAACTCGAGTATGCTTATTTCTTTGAATAGTTAAGTTTAGTTTAAAATGGGTATTAGTACTTTATTGAGAACTTGATCTATACGTTTTGAATACACGTATCTATTCATAATTTAGATATTATTTTATAGTATTATATATAAAATAATGCTGAGATAATTTAGGTATTATTTTATTGTCTCAGTATTGTTTTGAGAGAGGGACTTCTTAAAAAAATATAATTTAATTTAGTTATGATTTTTCATTCGTGGGGTCGCATGCAGCGCTTATGCTGCTCGTAATAATTTATTTACATTATTTTGCCGTAAATGTATTTGTTACATCGACTTAGATCTCATTGATCTGTTGATTCATAAACAAGTCAGCCCACGGACGAGCGTGGGCGAGCGGGTCTCAATGAAAGTAAGCCCCTCGCATCGTACCTGCCTTTTAAGGCCGATTTCGTAAACCGCAATCGTAAATAAATTTATGTATTGATATTTCTTATTCACTGAGATTTGATGTGCTATAAATGTGGACGTCTGCCCATTTAAGATTATGGACTTATTTAAACAAGGTTTTGGATTACGTACAGTGTATTGGAGTCTATTTGCCTCTGTTTTTTTAATTTATAAATCAAGTCTTATTCTTACTTTCCAATTTAGTGCTAAAGTTCGGCAATAATTAGTGTGAATAATTATTCTGACTAACGATTAAATTTTTCATCACAATACGACTGTTATCACAAAAATTTAAACGAAACATTTATTAGTCCTTATTTTTGTCTCTTTGTTTAGGATTACATTATACAGCTCCTAATTAGTATTACGAGTAATTTAGTTAATCGATCAAGAACAATTATATTTTTTAGTAAGAAGAAGGTAGTAAATACCGATAAATTTAATAATTTTGTAAAAAGAAGTGTTAATTAATTTTGCTATATTAGGTAATTATTATCTCTTCTCGTCTTAACACCAATATTTTCGTTTAGATCATCTCTCTTTCGTACATCATCATTACACCTTGGTCTACTGGCATTGCGTCACAGATTTTGCGTCACGCTCGTATCTCAACCGTATTTATTCCATGCGCTCAGTCTACCTTGTACGGGACTTGACGTGAATATATAAATAGGTATATAGGAAAGACATTATGATTGCCCCAGAAGTAAGAAATGTGTTTTGTTTACTATTTAAGTGCTCTTGTGAGTGCTCATTCTGTGCCATTGTTGAAAATATGACTATATGTATGTTCGTATTAAATTAAAAATATTCATCTTCAATACCCGAAATGACCGCGCCTGGTTAGCAGTCGAATTTCCAATATTCACATGTAATTAACGAAAAACTCTAAAATATACAATTAACCAAGTAAAAATTATTAAATTGCTACGACTATTTAAAAGTTATATTACATATATTTTCGGATATATACAATAAAATAGCATATAATTAATTCTATTTAGCACAAGCCGTGATTTAAATGTAGTGGTTAAATTACCGGTTTAGTCGTAATTTAATATATTTAAATAATTATTACTAGGTACTTTAAATTAAATTGGTCATGATTAAATTAAGTTTCTATTAATTTATCGTAAAAAAATATTTTCTCCCAAACACTAGTTTGTGCATATGATATGCATGACAACATAAACGCGCTAATCTATCTATATCTATAAAAGAAAGTCGTGTTAGTTACACCATTTATAACTCAAGAACGGCTGGACCGATTTTTATGATTTTTGTGTCTTTGGATTTGTCTTCGTCCTGAATAGGATAAAAAGTATTAAAACATGGAAAAAATAACAAAAAAAAAAATATAAAGTAAATTCCATTTCTCATACATTTTATATGAAACTTTTTTTTATGATATCTCAAGAACGAATTAGTGTATATCTATATTATATATATAATTCTACTGTATGTGTGTATGTGACTGAACTCCTCCTAAACGACTGGACCGATTTTGATGAAATTTTTTGTGTGTGTTCAAGGGGATTCGAGAATGGTTTAGATTCACAATTGGACCCAATAGGTGGCACTGCCGTCGGGTTCTGGGAAACTTTATATTATGGGACAGGACAACGTCTGTCGGGTCCGCTAGTGTTATAATAGATAATGATGGGTTCCGATTCCAAGTGATTTTTGTATGAGAGGTGTGAAATATTTTTTCTTACATAGCGTAATACAGAGATGAAATGGCAAATACTTAATTTTTTTATGGTAAACACAGACAGTACGGTAGCATTTAGACATTTGAATACCAGGAGTATCACTCGTAAGTCAAAATTTAAAAACCTCTAACGCCTTTTTTGAAGAATACATGCTGTAGGCGCACCATTTTTGTTCTCTTTATGCTTAAATAAATTGTTTCAAATTTTACATTACGAAATAGTGTCTTTCGTTCATTCCTGTAGTTTCTGCTTTCTGAAAACGAAACGATAACTTTCTCCAGCATAATAATCTTATGATAACTATTTATTTCGGATTTAGCCTTATATTATTTGGGACCTTAGTTTAATTAATCATATAAAAATAAATAGTATTTTTTTCATATTTACTATTCAATATTAATAACATAGTACGGTAGGTATATACTTTCTATGTTTTTCTTTTTTTTTTGCTTGTTATTTACGTTATATAAATTTATATTTTAATACAAAGTGATATCATAAACTGAAATAATCATTTCTCTTTCAGCTCTTCCGTGAATGGACTGTACCAATGTGGCTTTAATAGACTTATAAAACAGTTTTTCATTAGACAATTTGTGATAGTGAGGCAAACATTGTGTCCTTAAAAATTGTGCCAAAATTTGATAGTGTCGGGACTACACGAATTGTAACTCTAATTGTGTGAACTTAATGTCGTAAATTAAATAGAAGTTGTTGGTGTGGAGTGGCATTAATGGCTCCGGATGGGCACCAACCTATCTAAATTGAACAAGACCAGAGTCTCCGGTGTCAATCATGTTAGTATAATCAAAATTATATTCTATTGTTGTGCTTTAGAGTTTATTTCTTATGTGCATGACACCATGTATTCCTTATAAATTCTGTTCGTTCAATTAATGATGCCTCAATGGGGTTATGCAAATAAACAAATATTGTGTGTAACTCGATTGAAGTTTTCTATATAGAACGGACTTTATCAGTTTATTTTTAGAGGTAAGGTGAAGTTTCTAGGTGAGAATGTTATTAAAGCTGTGTTTGTCAAATCAATCGCCTGTTACCTGTAAATTCGCCTATATTTTTAGTAGTATATTAGTAGTCGTTTTTCAGCTACCATTTTCGTATTGGAACAAACATATTATATTTATACAATGGCGAGAAGCATATAAGAAGTATACGACCTTTCCGATATAAAGTGGTCACTGTATGTATAGGTACAAATTCTTGTAATACAGGAAGTATGCTCAGACATTGCCAGTTGCCATCCCTGTTGCTAACACAGCAACTACTCAGAAGCTCAGAACTCAGAAGCAACCCCAAACAATCCCAGGAACACAATGGGCTGCGGCTTTCTGAGAGGTGGATGTACTTCCCCAGTCGTGTCGCTTTGATGCGCCCTACCTATGATACTGTCTTTATTATTTTCTTACAACTACACAAACGCCTTAAAATTTATTTGTTTGGATGTAAGGCGTAGATAAGCTTTGAAGTACTGATAGCAACCTGAAACTTTTTCCTTTATATGAAGCTGAGTGCAGTAGCTTATATATATATCGAGTTTTTGCGTACAGTAGCTAGTCATCAATATGTTAATATTAACTAACATATAAAGAGAACATTCTGCATTTGGGAGATTCGCTTCAATCAAAGGTATTTAGAATGTGATTTACGTTCCTTCACAGCTGATTGAGGGATGGCAGTGAGGGTAGGGCAAGTCGCGCTATAGCATTTTCTTCTATGAACTAAAATAGTGACTGACAGCTAAACGTGTCCTCCACAGCACGGAGGTACTCGAGTTAATTCAATATAGGTATCTTCCTACAGCCTACTGTCGATGTTGCTTCTTTACCGTGTTTTCTTTAGATGACAAGCACAACGACGCCTCTCACCTATGATTACAGTAATTGTTACTATTGACATGTAGGTATAGCTGAATGCATGTCAAGCTTAAGATTTTGTATCGTTTTTTAACTTTACCGGTTATAACCGCTTCCCAGTGGTCAATACCGGTTTCTTGATCAATATGGCGGGACAATTACCATACGAAAATAGCTAAACCCTCGTTACGGCCCAATAATCCAGGGAAGATATAAATCCGTGGTTTATTGCAAGAATTTCCGCTTCTCCAATACATACACAAACATAAAAAGAGAGTTATTTGCGCCGCAAACTGCTTGTAAATCAAAGTTATTTGTCTCGAGAATTTTTTTCCGCTGTGCGTCGGTCGGTTACGTGGTGATATATGAAGAAAGGTGACAAATATGGTTGAATTTTACAATATTTTGTGAACGTATTTGGAAACTCGTGTTTTTATTTGTTAAGTACAATTTTTTTGACAGCATTTACCTGCAGATTTTCGTAATGGTCGTTCCAACAACTTTATATGTGTCTACTGTGCTTAATATCCATAATGTGAATTTTACTCACATGCAATAGAATGAGAAATCTATGAACTGCCATAGACAAAAATCTATGGCAGGTTTGGTTATATCAATTTTTACAATGGATAAAAATGTGACTTCTGCCATTCTATTGTAACTTAATTTGGAACAAAATCTTGGCTCTACGAGCGAAGTAGTTTAAAAGATTCATTTAAGCTACCGGAACAAAAATAATAATAGAATTATCTCAGTAGTATAATATTTTTTTATTGTGGTTTAGAAGACTGAAAGCCATTTGTCTATGCTGAATGTACGTAAATTGTGTAAAATGCATGTAAATTATCTATGTGTAAAGTGAACCTTGTGTTGTTATGTGCATCACATGAAGCTTCTGTACTCTCGCCGGCCTTTGCACTGTTTTATTTCTTTTATAACTTTGTTATTCAATGCAACAAAGTGTTTAAAACAAACAAGTCTATACTGTTACAATGTTCAGTGATTTCATTTTGATAATAAAATGATAGTTTTATAGTTTTTATTGCCGTGGTTTATTACGTGGTTGCTTATCTAGCCTGATCACGTTGTCATATCACCGAGTGTTGATTTCAACTCCCTACAATGTAGTCTCATAATCAGAACCACAATCATTTTGCTGCTAATCATTTTACTGCGTCTAATGACAAAAATTGCAGTGTAGCTAATGACAAAAGCTCAGAGTAAAAAGTGCGCCCTCAGGCTGGTGCGCATAGAGCCGTAATTTTCTAGTCCCGTTCATCAAAACTCTGCTGTCTCATAATTGCAGTTTGAATATTGAAAAAGTAATCTAAAAAATATTGTGTATAAAACAAACTACTCAAATAATCTTTATTTTTATTCTTAGAAAAAAATTGATACGAACAGTTACAACTAATTGCGCTACTATGAAATCATGAATGAGAATAAAAATGTAGATCATGATTTTTTCAATTCCCTATTTTACAGATCGTTATCGGGTGATCCGATCGCTACCAAACTTAACATGATTATCCACTGGGCTCTAAAGATTCTCTGACAATATCATCAAGATCGATCTAGCTGTTTCGGTGTCTATAGAGAACATATACACGTAACGAATTATATATATATATAAGAAACAAAAAGCAATGTATGAGTTTAATTTTTTACGGTTGTTTACACTATCAATGTAAAATATCTCCAACTCCAGAGTTTTGCATTTTGGTAAGTGATTGAGAGGGAGTTCAATGTTGCCTCGAGCATCTTGATTCCATACACGAGAAGTTAAATTTTACTCTGGAGTTGAAGAATAACAGAAGCCTGCTATTCTTGGATATTAAAATCTCTGTTCACTTGGATGGTACATTAAGGCCCATGGTATAAAGAAACCTACAGACAGATTGCGGAAGCGAGAACGGTGACCGGCCGGCGTTCACACTGACAGATACCTACATGCCACTTCTCATCATCATCCTCGACATCTTCACTCAGTTGCTCACTCCCTCACGCGAAGAGCATATGATGTGATCAGGATCACTTGGAAGGAGAGTTAAAACATGTACAGGCGGTTTTATCTTGCAATGGATATGATGACAGTAAGTTCAGACCACATGCACCACGAGGAAGTGAGACGGCATTGACGGTTGACAGACAGCCAGCATTTCTTGCGTACATGAAAGGAGTGACTGATAAAATCGGAAAGCTCCTTGCAAATATTCCATTAGGACTACATAAATGTAAGCGTAAACGCCATCCAGGAATACATGCGGTCACCGTAAGTTGTTTTCCGACTTGAAAAAACTGGAGTCTATAAAATTGAATACAGTTGTGGAAGCTCATACATAGGGCAAACCAAAAGGTCTGTGACACAATGGGTCAAGTAGCACATCGATGCAGTCAAGAATAGAGAAATAGAGTAGTCCGCCATAGCCGAACACTTTCTACAAACGGATGTCAATTACTGGATTGAGCTGCATAATCCCAAGATACTCTCAACTGAACAACGCTTCATACCGCACTAGTCAGGGAAGCGATTAAAATAAAGAAGCATCGTAATTTCAATCGTGAAGACGGTTTAAAGTTGTCGGGAATGTGGAACCCAGTTGTCGTGTTATGCAAACGTTATGGGCGGGCTTTGAATAGGACACCGGGACACCGTCAGTGTAGTGTGCTGATACGGGTGCTGAAATTGCGTATAGTAGATAGATACATAGGTAATCTTATATTTCATCTGAATTTCATCCGTAATTTTAGTACTGATATTTTACTCTCTACGTGAAAGCGGTAAATGTCTGTTGTAGTTTTGCCTAGAATATGAATGCACTTAGTACTTTGCTAGCGACTTCATGGTTAACAAGGTGCGTGCCTATAACGGCAAGGTTATGCCACTGAATAATTAATACACCTTCAACAAGGAGTTATGTTTAATGGTCGCGTGGGATTATCATATGAAAGAGCTTAATTATGTTGGCTAGTTCAAATTGTACAAAAATGTTCAAAATTTGTCTTCCCTACTATGAAGTTTCCAATCTGAAGATTCGGATGAAATCTAAATGATGTAATTATATAAATATTATATAGGAAAACTATGGCAAATACGAACGCAATTCATTGTTCTAAAAAAAAATGAAAAATTGTGCCTGTTTTCTTTTGTACATTTTCCTTGTTTAGGTACACCTAAATGATTGAAATTGTACATATAAGCAGAGGAAACCAAGAGCCATGAGACTTGGTCCTTACATACGTCGTTCGCCTCTTTAGCATTCTATGTTTTCAGGAACACCGTTCCTATATGAAATCTATATGTTTGTCTGTGCGTTTGTCTGTGTGTGCGTATGTCTGTGCGTTTATCTGTGTGTGTGTCGGTCGCTTTTTTTTGAATATTCGAATTTTCATTTCAGATTCGGATTTAGCATAAAAAAGTAGAGTAGGAATGTTCAGGAACACCGTTCCTATCTCTCGAGGAACACGGTCAAAATGGCCGACAAAATAAAAAAAAAAATTGAATTGTTATATAATTGACGAACCAGGTGTTCCTCTGGCAATGTAAGCTTGCGCATTCTCAACTGGTTCAGGAACACCGTTCCACTAAAAGACCGATGCGTCAAAGGACGCTCGGAAATGTATGGATAACGGTATATAAACGGTCCGTGAGGGGATGAAATCTATATGTTTGTCTGTGTGTGCGTTTGTCTGTGTGCGCGTTTGTCTGTGTGTGTCTGTCGCTTTTTTTTCGAATATTCGAATTCTGACTTCAGATTCGGATTCAGCATAAAAAGTAGAATAGGAATGTTCAGGAACACCGTTCTTATCTCTTAAGGAACATGGTCAAAATGGCCGACAAATTAAAAAAAAATATTGAATTGTTATATAATTGACGAGCCAGGTATTCCTCTGGCAATGCAAGCTTGCGCATTCTCAACTCGTTTTTTATGCACGCTCACCGTTTTTTTTCTTTTATACTACGTCATTCAAGCATACGGCCCACCTGATATAAAGTGGGTACCGTAGCCTATTAACGCTGGTAATATCTCCTCAACATACGTTTTTATATATATATTTTTTATACTACGTCAGGAGGCATACAAGCATACGGCCCACCTGATGTAAAGCGGCTACCGTAGCTTGTAATATATTAAGTATCATTCGCGCGATGCCTCCTCTGCTGCTTACACAGCAACTCCTTGGAAGCTTACTGGTAACCTCACTCACACGCAGGAACAAAACAACCCTCTAGGGAGTTGTTATTTGGCTGTGGTTTTCTGTGAGGTGCAGGTTACTTCCGCAGACGGGCTGCTTTGATGCGCCCTACCTCTCTTAAAAACATCTATTCCAAGACAAAAAGCAACAATATGTTCATGTTTGTCCTGTGTGAGAATCGAACCCACGAGCGTTTGTGTCAAAATCGCGTCATTCACGATTGAGCCATCGAGCTCGTCATTGAGACACCGAGCTCGTTTGCTAGGTCTCTTGACTTCACCGGATAAAACACGACCTATTTGGTCATGGTAGACGAATCTTGGTATTCCTTAGCTATATCCTATCTCTTTCGTATTGTATATATATATCTGATTATTTTTACATATTTGAGCCAAAGGAACATGCATTTTATAAACTTAACATCGACACTCTCTTTCAGAGCAACTCTCTTTCTTACATCATCGTTAAGAACGCTGTTAAAAGTGTATAAATTATAGAAAATAAGCATAAATATATGATTGAACTCGAATTGATTTGATTGCTTTCGGAACTTCGTTTGCTAATTTAAAACATAGAGTAACTTTCGTGAAACAATTTTGCATTGGACACTAATTTTGCAAATGCATCCCCGCTACCCTTCGACTAAGTGATAACATAATTATCGCCCTAACGCAAAACCTATCACGTTCAACATGCTTATACAATCGTTCATCATCGCGCAGCAGCCAATTTGCGAAATTGACGCGTCATCGCATCATCAGATTGTAGGGCTGTCACATCGCGAGCATGTATTGATTTTTACTTTCTTTAAGCGCAATATAGCCTAGTAAAGTGTCTTAGATCTGATGAAGAGTAAAGTAAAGGGGAAACCTTTCAGACTCCAACCAACCAACTATTGAAATTAAAGAGTGTGTGACTGTGTTCTCTCTCTGACTCTCTCTGTTATATGTTTCTAGAACGTAGGAAGGTTTACGACTAACGCGCGAGAAATTGACGCACTTACAGATGTTCCCTTTTTAATCCTTATTTAAATATATATATATTAGTACCTATTGAAAAGTAAACTATTTATATCCACATGAAAAGTAACAAATCGTAAAAAGTCAACAAATAGTGAGTTCGGCAATCTACGAGTATTTACCGAACTAATTATTTATTGACAACTATCATAAAATCAGAAGTATAGAGAGCCGCGAATAGAGGATAGTATAATAAATAATGTGATCACTAAAATACGCAAGTGGTAGCCCTAATCATAATGATCGTTTATCACTATGATAATTTATCACGATCAATCCCGCACGTGTACTATGACATATTGCGTGACGCCTTGCGATACTCCCTGTCTACAATTCGAATTCGTTGTATATTTTTTGAGAATCTGATAAATGTAAGAATTGAGTTAGGGTTGTCATGAGTGATTATGGTTAATCTGTTTTAAATTTGTTTGATTGTAAAATGTTTTTATTTCTGTTTTTGGGAAACAGATTTTTGAAAGAGAAGTGATTAAAAATTTATTTGTTTATAGTTAGATAACAACGTTATATTTCATACAGAATCTTAGGCGTACAAAGAGTCTGGGTTATATATGCCAATAATAAGTAAACACGACATTCGCAAACAAACAAACAAAAAATGTATTTAAATAAAACGAACTAATTATTGCAATTTGTTAAACATAACATACGTTGAGTAGATTTTTTTTTTAATTAGATTTTTTTCTTGTTAGATTCCATATTGTAATAAATAAGTTATTGTATATTATAGTCCGTTACTAAATGACATCATCGATTGTAAATTTGTAGATATCATTGGACGTGATCACTGAAAAAAATATACCGTCCGTTTATTTTATGATTTCATTATCGTCAAAACTTTATTACATTTCATTGCCAGTTAGATGTTAGCAGCGGAGGTGGCATCGCGCGAATGATACTTAAAATTAAATAATTTACTTACTTAGTGATAATTACCAGCGTTCATAGTGGTCTGAATGCTTGCATGCCTCCCGACGGTGCATAAAAATAACATAGATATTGGGAACAACAATACATCTCTACAACTTATAAAACTTTATCTATTTCTACAAAAAGAAAAGACTCACACTTGCGCAATGATTGATACAATGCTCAATTGAGAAAATTGAGCATTGTATCAAAACAGCTAGAGTTTTTTTTTTGCATAACGTCGGGAGGCATGTAAAGTGGTGTCCATACGAGCGCTTGCAATACATGAAGTACTCGCGTTTTGCCACCCCTGCTTATAACATAGCAACTCCTTAAAAGCTTGCTGGTAACCTCACTCACTTGCAGGAACACAACAACCCTCTAGCGAATTGTTATTTGGCTGCGGTTTTTCTGTGAGAGGTGTACTTCCTCAGACGGGCTGCTTTGATGCGCCCTACCTCTCTTAAAAACACCCAGATCAAGATAAACAGACATGTTTATGCACACAAATGTTTGTTCAAAGTAGTGTAACAGCGCGTTTCACCACTGCGCTATCATTTTCATGCGCACTAATGTTTATTCTTTGTGGGAATCGAACCACAAGCGTTGGTGTTAAAGAAGCATTGCTAACCACTCCACCACTGAGCGCGTCAAAATGGGTGCCATTAGTAGAAAAATATAATCATAGAAGCTCAGGCATTTATTGTGTACCTTCCTTCTGGTGATGCTCCCACAGCGACTTATCAGGAAACAAGATAAAAATCCTCCTGATTAAAATGAAAGATAAATTCCTAGTTACTAGTAACACGAGTAGACCAACAACTTTCCTTTCTAAAACACCGCTAAGCACAGATAAAAACTGTTTACCCGATCTGCCAGAGTTACAACATAAACAAGATAAAAACTATGGCGCCGCATCCGTCTGCCGACCAATCAAATCACTGGGACGGAATGCGGCAAAATTCAATATCCGAATGCGAGATATTCGATTATTCGATTACTAGCGTAGGGATTACCAGCTTCTTCACTGGGTGCGATTTAAAAATGTTCTATTGGATTATCGGAATTTGCAAATGTCGATTTTTTCCCCATAGACCGTTTCATATGAAATTGTCCAGTACTGTCAGGACCTAAATAGATGAAGTTTAGTTTTTAATGACAGAAATCAGGACATGACTAAGGAAATACCCATGTGTATTTCAGAGTTCGAGTGTCTTTTGGAAAAGTTATGATGTAATTGAAACAATACCCATTTGTAATGCAGAGAAAATATCAATAACGTCAACTCCTAAACTGGGATAAAGGGCACTTCAAGGCAAATCTACTAAATAAGTCATCTCTGTACAAGTGGTACATGAGTTTTGTACTCTGGCTTGAAATCGGCAAATAAAGATAAATCATTCTGTGACTCCAGCGAAAAAGGACTATGGCACAGCTGTATATAAAATAAGAAGCATTCTGATTGGAAACGTATGCCTACATAGCAGAACGCAGCCAAATAATAATTCCCTATCGGGTTATCGTATCCCTGTCGGTAAATAAAGTTAGCAGGTAGCTATTGAGTAAACGTGCAGGTAGCAAACGTCCTTACATCCTCGGAAACATCGGCTGTTACAGCCTTGAACACAAAATTGCAATTCTTTGGTGTCGCTTTTCATGGTTGTGCGACACTAGCGCCGCAAGGCTGCGTTTGGAATTGGAATTCTACAAGGCAAACAGCCTCGCGTACGCTTACAGCCTTATAGAATATCAAATAATTTAGCCGTGATCGCAGTAGACAATGTCTAAGCTGTGACATCTGTGATCACAGCGACGCACACAGCCATTACGAGTCGCTTAGAGAATTGCATGGCAGTTCATATCAAGCAAAAATATAAATATTTTTATAACATTCGTACAAATTACACATCGCTCCGTTTAGTCACGAAGTAAACAAAGATTCTAGTACAGATATTAGATTATGCGTAACCATTGCTAAATTCACATACAAATATGTTTCTCCTGAGAGGGATTTGAACTCGCAACCTTTGTAGTTAAAGTAGCCAGCCACTAGACACTCAACTACCCAAAAATCTATGGAAAAAAACTTTATATTTTATTGTAGTAAAGACAACAAATCTACGAACAAAGCATTATACCCACAGTAAAATGAATGCAAGTACACGTCTACATAGGCAGGAAGACGGTCGATTAGTTTTATTTAGTAAACCAGCAAATAGTTACTTTTTAATTCGAACAGTTAACTGGGGCTTTAACTACGTTCGTGTTTTATTTTAAACGTAACTCGATCACGCTGCAGTGGCGAATGGACACATCTGGTGCGCGCGTTTAACTCGTGTTAAATTAAAACATGCCTCCTTTTTATCCGACTGCGCGACATTGAAGGCGAAATATTTATATTCAGTTTAGGATTCATGAAGTATGCTTCGGTTTTGGAATCAATCGCATTTGGAGGTGTAAAAGGTATCAGTAGAATGAGGAAAAACCAGTCTCGCCTATTTCACGGGGTGGTCATGCTGAAACTACAAAGAAATCGAATCCCACCATACACAAGCATATGCTCTTGTGCCCGTAATGTGTGTATGAGTTAGCAACGCGTAGGTAGACTGTCGCAATCGGGCCTAGGAAGAGTCAGTTGTTGTGCATTCTGAACCACACTACACATATCAAAAAATTCACTTAGTCGCGCGCATAATTACATCTTAAGTACATACCTACGTTTAAAGCGTTTACTATGTCTTCACACCTTGCCATGTAGACTGAGAGATCGGAATGCTACATGACCCTTGCCTCATTCGCTTCTATAATATCCATAGCTCTTTTCGTGATTCTTAGTTTCCTTGGGCATATAATATCACTTTCTGATAAAGAACGTCGAATTTCGTGGTGATAGGTGTGTCTAGAAGGATTTATTGGAGAATTGATGAGACTATTTTGCAATAGTAACTTAACTTACCGGTATAGGTACGGGGGACAATGTAGGGCACGCAGCTCTGTGATTAGCTAGTTCACCAATCGACATCGCATCCCTTTCTCTCAGCCTTTTGATTAAAATATCACCATTTGTCAGTAGGCTCGAATCGCGTTATTGTGAGTGAGGGGTGCGTTTATTGGTCTGAGATTATAACCGACAAGTAGTAGGTGAAAACGTCTTAAATATATAACAGTATATGTGACTCACTGCTGCGTCTGTCCATCTATTAAAACTTGTATTACTACCATTCAACCCTCTATCGACTTTGATTGACAGATCGACAACCCTACGTCACAGTAGTATCGTATGCTCTGTGTAATTGGTAATGGAGAATGCGACGCCAAGAGATCAAAGTGTACCGCGTCCAATAAAACGTCACGACGTATTAGTGACGTCACGTTCGCGTTAGGGCTGTCGCCTCACACCCTGGTTGATTTGATTACAGGATGTATTGGGATATTTTTAGCTGCAAATAGCATTACAGTTTTATATTGAATTTTTATTCGTTTTCAGCCAACATCACTAGTCTTATGTAGGCAAATAAGCCAATGTAAAATACATTTGGCATGCAAATTGATGATTATGATGGCCGAGAGCGTGGTACATGAAACGATATTCAAAACGCTAAATGCAATCGTGGGGACACTTGAGAGCGAGTAAAACTTTAAAATTAAAATACAATTTTTATTTAAAGAAAACGAATAGAGTAGTTGGACCGTATTTACAGTCCAGTTATTTGCCGTGTAAGCTCTTTCCGTCTTCGTTATTTGCAGTGACGGGCGATGGTCGACGACCGATGCTATATTAAACAGTAACTAAACTAATATAAACGAGCGATCACGATAAATGAACAAAAATGTTTTTACACTAGAAATGGCATTAATATGCGTGTAAATTATATTAATATATTAAACGGAAGAGTTGGTTTGTATGATTGATTATTTGTTTGAACGCGATAGTCTCTGGAACTAGCAGTCTGATTTGAATAATTATTTTTGAATTTGATAGCCCAAGGAGGAGGGAGGAAGGTTATAGACTGTTCAACATCATCATATTGAATTAACTGAAAAGCTATGAAAAAAGAAAGAAAAGGACGTAACACAAACGCGTGGACGTAATTGTGGGGTGGAGCTTATTATATTTTTTTAAGAGAGGTAGGGCGCATCAAAGCAACCCATCTGGGGAAGTACCTCCACCTGACAGACAACCACAGCCAAATAACAACTCTCTAGACTCTAGAGGGTTTTTGTGTTCCTGAGTGTGAGTGAGGTCACCAGTATGCTCTCAAGGAGTTGCTGTGTAAACAGCAGAGGAGGCATCGCGCGAGTGATACTTAATATATTACAAGCGTTAATAGGCTACGGTAGCCGCTTTACATCAGGTGAGCCGTATGCTTGTGTGCCTCCCGACGTAGTATAAAATATATATATATAAACGTAGGGAGAGGTAAATTTGTAGCGTGATTGAAGCTATGAAATCTAACATGAAGCTTCAGACATCGAATTGAATACACCATCGCATTGTCAGATTAACATTTTTGATTAGATGCTATTAAATATCGCATCAAAGAACATATACGTCATAATAAATTTTATTGTTCGTGAATTGTCTGAATTTTTGGTTGTAACATAAAGAAGATACCATTTCATTAATTTGAAATAATGCTTCTTTGCATAATCCCTTTTCCTAAATCATTAGGGTTGGCGATGTCCGTTACCTAAGCGTAAGGATTTGGCAAAGATACTGATTTTGACATGAAACGACTGACGCCAGTCCTCCACTATAGAGAGGGAATACTAGAACTTTCCTAGGTTAAGTCACAGGTCGTACGAAATGTGATTGGATTTGGACGTGCGTGTTTTTTGATGTTTTCCATCTCCGCCGGGCAAATTATAATTCCAAATACGTACATAAGACCGAAAACACGACATAACACACACACTTAGTTGTACATGCCTACATTACATACAGGAACCAGTTATTTAACAGGTTGGTTCTTTATCCACTAGATTATTACTGCTCATATGTATTAAGTTTATATACTCCTTATTGTATTCAGTATAGCAATAGCAGTCCGCAGTCGTTGCGTAATATTCATGTATAATAATACAAACCGAATGAATTGCATCCAGCAAACACTACGGACGCTAGTACCCACTGCAAATATTTGTTTATTGGTCAGATTTATTGCTGGCAGAGCATAAAAGATTTTCTTTTTGCTGTTGTTTCCAATGTTACTCATGTTTAATGATTTCTACGTAAGATAAATCCAAGAAATGGAACTTTGTACAAAAGAACACAAACCTAAATAATAATAATAATAAATATTGTCGGACAAATTACACAGCGCCATCTAGCCCCAGAGTAAGCGAAGCTTGTGTTATGGGAACTAGACAACTGATAAACATACGTAAATACATTTTTATTTGTAAATACATAATTATTATACATAGAAAAAAAGACGCATTGAAAACTATACGTTCTATTATTTGGTCGTGTGCTTCTTTTTGTGCACATACGTCATTAGGAAGACGGATTTATGCACCACATACGTGCACAAAAAGAAGTGACAGTTTCTACAAAATTTGGACTACAACTATAATAAGTAAAATTTCATTTGAATTCGATAATTACATTCCAATCAAGCATCGTTTTTGAGGGCTTCAATGGCGTCAATGCATGTACCGGTCTAATTGAACACGCAAATGTCTCCATGCTTCGGAGGGCATGTTAAGTCATCGGTCCCAAATGTTTTCGATTGATAACGTAGTCGTTAAACAAACAGAGCATAACCCGATTGGGTAAGCACCTACCTCATGGAAAACCGCAGCAAAATAACAAGTTCCCGATAGGTTGTTGTATTCCTGGGAGTAAGTTATCATAAGCTCTTGAGGAGTTGCTGTTATAGCAAGCGTTCATAGGCTACGGTAATGACTTTACATTAGTAAGGTCGTTTGCTTTTATGCCTACTAACGTACATAGAAAAGCGAAATTTGATAAAAATATACATAATGTGTGAATACAATTAAATATTAATACGCTACGAGCTTTTAAAAATAAAAATAAATAATCTATACAGATAAATAAAATTGGAGTATCTTTTTACTAAATGCATATACACGGTACATATACCAAAATGAATATTTTTCAATTTTTGTCTGTCTGTCTGTCTGTTTGTCCGTCAAAATCAGTCCAGCCGTTTCAGAGATTAGCCATCTCTGAAACGGCTGGACCGATTTTGACGGGACTTTCACTAGCAGATAGCTGATGTAATAAGGAGTAACTTAGGCTACTTTTATTTTAGAAAATTTATTTATTTTTATTAATATAAATAAATAATAAAAAAGACAACTATTCCGCGCGGACGAAGTACACAATACATATCTAATATTATTTTGCTGTTCGCTATTTTACTCTGCTTCTTTAGGTACTTATAATTAAATCAAATACATAAAATTATAACTGAACAATAACTTTTTGTTTCCGCGCGGACGAAGTCGCGGGCACGGCTAGTATATCTATAAATCTTATCGATATAATATAAATAATTAGCGTAGAGTAATAATATTGCGTTTGATCTGGAAACTAGGGAAATTCACTCGTTCAATAGTTTAATTTCCCCAAAAGTGAAAACGAATTTTCCCCGCAGCAAATAATAAACTATTAAGAGAAATGCTGTCACGAAAAATCCAATAGAGTTGACGCCATTTCGGTGTCCGGCTAGGTGCGTTTTTTATTTAATTCTGCAAATCCACCCTTGTGTTAGTGGGGTGCACGTTCGTGAGGGGCAAGTTATGGGCGGCAGTCACGACGTGTTCAACCATTTTGGAAGTCATCAATGTGTTACGTTTGCTCAGCATAAGTATTTATGCTTTGGAAGAAGTGTGAAGTGTTTAGTGCCGAAATTGATAAAAAAGATTACCTATATAATCTTGATTGTCTGTCTGTCCATCAGTCAAAAGCTCTTGGCGCTATGTGATATAAGCTAAAGACTTGAAATTTCCTGCTTGCATCACAAAGGTTGTGACATACTGAAATAATTCTGGAACTTTAAGAAGAATGAGCACGGTGGCAGAGTTCTTAGCAACGCGACTTTAATACCAATGCTCTTGGTTCGATTCCCACAAAGGAAAAACATTTGTGTATATGAACATATCTGTTTGTCTTGGTTTGGATGTTTTCAAGAGAGAGAGAGAGAGTTCGACTGGAGAAATTCCGTCAGCTTTGGGATTCTCGGTGTTGTGATCTCCTGCGAAGTTCAGGACCGTACTCACCTGGAGGAGAAGGTCAAGCTGACGTTTGGTTCTATTGAGTATACAAAGAAACTTGGTGTGCTCAATGGAGCCAAACAGTACTTCAGTTCGAGGCAAAGACTTAGTAAGTCTCAAGTCAGATCGCACATGAAGAGTACTGTAGTCACTTTTTTCAAAAACCTCACAGAAAACCGGAACTGTATAACAACAACAACTCGACGAGCTCGGCGGTAGCGCAGCGGTTAACGACGCGACTTTGTCACCGACGCTTGTGGGTTTGTTTCCCACACAGGACAAACATTTGTGTGCATGAACATGTCTGTTTGGCTTGGTCTGGGTATTTTTAAGAGAGGTAGTTGCATTAAAGCAGCCCGCCAGGGGAAGTACCTCTACCTCACAGAAACCCACAGCCAAATAACAACTCTCTGAAGGATTGTTTTATTCCTGCGTGTGAGTGAGGTCACCAGTAAACCAGAGATGGTATCGCGCGAGTGATACAAAACAATACTTAACAACAAGCGCTCATAGATTACCCGACGATGTATAAAAAAGCAACAGCCTGAAAAGTAATTGTGTTCCTGCAAATGAGTGCGGTTACCAGTAAGCTAGTAAAAAGTTTCTGTATTAGCAGCAGGAGCGGCAACGCGTGAACATCACTTCAAGTATTACACGTTCATATGCTACGCTAACTACTTTATGTTAGGTGGGCCGTATGTGTGTATATCTCCAGACGTTGTATCAAAAACATGGTAATTGTTTTCTATTGGCTGACTGACATTGTATTATGTGTCTTTCTGTAGCGGAGGGCTTTCAAAGAGTTCTCAAACTAGGTACATATTATATTGCTACATCTCTTCACTTGAACCATACATTATCTAGAGGGTAGTGGAAATCAATACTCGACAACTGTCGGTTTGAAATGTTTACGTGAAAATTATTGAATCAAGCTCGGGTACTAATTTATTTTTGCTATTCAAAACAACGTTGTTTGTTGGATAATATTCAAGTTCCCTATTTTCGCTAAAATCATTTGAACGAAAGTAATCGGTGATAAATTTTCATGATGGGCTGATTTTGTTATCGTAAAGAAATGCTCCGAAGCTAAATAAGCCCCTAATAAGTATTTCGTCTTAATGTTTTTTTTAAATATATTTTTCGTATCATAATGTATGATACGAAAAATATATTTAAAAAAAAAATCATTTAAAAAATGCTAAGCTTTTCAGTTTGAAGAATGTACTCGTATTTATACTTTTAGCATACACACGAGGACAGGTGAAGCTATACAGGACCACACAAATTTAACTTTTATGAAACGACAATAGATGCATAGGTTGATGATCTGTACAGAACATATCCATTAAATATTGTAATCAAAAGCAAATTTCAAAATGTGACCTAAGAAAAGAAACTTAAACTAAGAAAAGATCTCGTTTTCCCTCGGGGTTGTGGAGATCTGACGATATTAGCGTACAGAACGCTAGGACGAAGGTTATAATTTGATTACAATAATAAGTAACTGCTGGTAATAATTTGACTGTATATTCCCATGAAGTCTGTTGAAAATGTTGCGATAAATTCTAAATACGTGATCGAATTTTTTGGAGACCATAAATATAAAATTCACACACGTATTTACGTGTATGAATTTTATTGTCTCCAAATTTGTGCGTAGTTTACGTTTGCATTGATCATAAAAATGTGACTTTTTCTCTTTAATCGTGAATTGAATTCTTGAAACATAGTAGTCAGTCAGAAAAAATATGACGAAGTAATAGAAAGAAATGAGAAAGGTTTTGCATCGTGTTGCCTAGTCCAAGGTTGTTTGAGCGGGTTACTAGGTGAAGGTTTACTAAATCATGGTACTATTTGTAAAAAATGAAATCTGTAGAATATATATTTAGTAATCAGATTAATTTGAAGTTACGACAACGCTTCTCCGGAAAGAAACAATTAATTTTATTTCTAACACGTAATATCCCTTATATTACGTATTAGGAATAAAATGAATTGCTTGCCGTGAATATTGGAGACTACATGT
Organism: Pyralis farinalis; assembly: GCA_947507595.1. Taxonomy (NCBI): domain Eukaryota; kingdom Metazoa; phylum Arthropoda; class Insecta; order Lepidoptera; family Pyralidae; genus Pyralis; species Pyralis farinalis. The sequence continues at coordinate 33,734,088 of OX382268.1, read as the reverse complement.
ATTAAAAAAATAGTTACAAAGATGATCTTTTAATTAATACATGTTATTAAAATTGTTTTTATTAATATTCGGTTTTGGCTTAACATCCTGCACAATATAACAGGTCTCAGGTATTCAGGTCTATAACTCATTTATTTTATATAATTATATAAACCTATGATATACGGATAGATAAAAGGGTAGATAGCAGAGTAAGCACAACAGTGTCCCGTTTGCTATTTAGGTACGGAACTCTAAAAAGGAAATTGAAAATGTCTCAAAGATAACTTTTCGTGCATTTAAGAGGTTTTCAATATCATTCTATATAATAACAGAATAAATATTATTGAAATGGAACGTGCAGAAGTTGCCAAATTGTCGCTTACTTATCATTTTTCTTACTTTGCTAGCCGTTGCCTTATTATATTTCCATTTGCGTTTGAAGATTTTAAATTTCCTTCAGAGTTGGTAAGCGATATTAGGTTTTAATACTAAGTGCTCTGGGTGTCGTTTGTTACAAGCTAACGATCCATAATTTTTATGGCAAAGCAATTTAACGTTTTACGGGTTGAATCTTTTATATACTATATCAATATTGTGACTCAAAAAGCAATGCAAAAATTTGTTTACGATTACGATTGGTGTCTGAAAGTTCTACATTATTGACTCAAAGGTATCTTGAAACTCTATCAACGGGTATCTTCAATCTAGATGGTATGTATAGTTATTTTACCACTAATGCACCATACGAGCGTACAGCCTATCTGATAGTAAGCAGTTACTGTAGAATATGTATACTGTAGTGTCAGGTGCATCACTCGCAACAACCCCATAAAAATCACTTTACGTTCTTTTTGAATATCCTCATGTTGTAGTCTTTGGAAATCATCGTCATCGTTATTCCACCCCTCTAAAGCCCCTTTGGAACCGCATAGTACAATAACTAACTAACTAAATAACCCATTGTATAACCGGCAGAATACACAAAAGGAGACAAAGTCTCTCCTTAAACTTAAGAGTTAATATCCGTATAAATTTATAATCATCGACTCTTCTCACAGCTTGGCTCTGAAAAAAAGGATAGTGCTCTAGTCGCGGTTTTTTTTATCACTAAGGTGCTAAATAAGTATACAGCTTGCCTGATGGTAAACATTCACCGTAGCCTACGGACGTTTGTAACACCAAGGGTGTGTCATTCATGCGTTGCCGGCCCTCTAAAAACTCTTCACACCTTTCTTGAAAAACCCCATGTTGTAAACCCTTGGGAAAACATCATTTGAGAGTTCGTTCCACAACTTGAGAGTTCGCGGAAGAAAACTTCTCTGGAACCGCACAGAACGTCAGCATAGCGGTTCCAGCGTGTGAGGGTGAACTCCCCGCCGTCGGCGAGCGGTGCGATAAAAAAAAACTGGTATTAAATACTCGTGGTTTGACTTATGCCAAAAAATATTAGCTTAAGAATTTTTATTTTTCTTTACATACGAGTATATACAGGAAAATAATTAAGCCAGTATAATGCGTGTGAAAGTAAAAATGTATTTCTCTACGTACGGTGTTTTTTTTTTATAATTTAACACCGTTTTTATGTCTTATATGGTGTAAGACTTGTACGAAACTGCAAATCCAAAAAGTGACCTATAAGTAACTTGCTGCAGGCCGCGCTTTCGTCTACGCGTATCCCGTGGCAACCGCTTTTTCTTTCTTTTTTTTTCGACCTCTAAGGGTCGTATCGTGATGTTGAATAGCCTATAACCTTCCTCAGGAATTGGACTATCAAATGCAAAAGGATTTTTTCAAATCCGACTGGTAGTTCCAGAGATTAGCACATTCTCAACTAACAAACAAATTCTTCTCCTTTATATATAAATATATATATTTATTTTATATGTAATGGTAAGGAAATAGAAAAAAGTCTGAATTCTTTTTTGGCCTAAGTAAACACATTCCTTAACACATGTCGTTTGCCGCAAAGCATAGAAACCACCCCTCTAAGTGTAAACCGCATTAAAACTAGCAACTTTTTTCATTTATTTATTTAGACCTTGGCCGAATAAGTATAAAAACAACCCAAGAAAATAGGGTTGCTACATGGACAAAAACGAAAAAAAACGATATTGTATTTACTTTCGTACAATATTCTCATCTATTTTGTTTTCGGTTGCTATAGAATCAACTGTTAACCGTTCAATCAGGGTTCGAATGCGCATGCACTACTAAATTCTTGTATTGGATTTATATATATATTAAGAAGTCTTTGGGCTTAGATAGCGAATCCGGCCAATCCTAATGGATTAGGAAACGAGATAATGCCAGAAAGAAGAGCTTACAAGTAATGTTTTAAAGACTAGTTAACATCACTAGCGTCAAGAATCTAAACTCACCATATAGCAAGAAGTAAAGAGAGAAAACGCAAGTTATATTTGAAAGTAACTAGGCAGCTCGATTGTCGGTTTTAACGACTACTCAAATTTATATTTGTTTAAGCTGTTGTGCTATAAAGGGTCTTGTTAACGTCGAGAGTCTGGCATCAGTCCCACTCTCAACATAATAAAACTACTTGTAGAAATTGTGATAAAATAAAATCCTACAGAATTTCATATGAATAGTTTAAAATATCCAAGCTGTTATTTCATCCTCTCGTTTCAAACTGTTTCGTGTACTTTAGATATCAAATAATGATATAATGTAAACATTCCGAGGATATGATATTTAATACGCATCTCGCATTGTACACGGCTATATTTTATCTTTAGCTAGTAAGTAATATTTTTCATTATGTTTGCTTTTAATAGAATTTACACTGTTACATCTGATATATTAATTGTTTTGTGGGTGTAAATCTGTTTATTCTGCAATGAAGAAATAAAAAGATAAGATAAAATATATATGTAAAAAAAAAATATTTTCTTGCATGTTTAAAATAATCAAATATTATTGTATTTTATTAATTTGTCATAGTCTCCGTTTTCTTGTTTGAATTATCAGCATTTCGAAAATGACCATTGGCGAAGAAGAAATGCCGCAAGAAACTTGCCAATATCGAGGTCTTTTTTTAATTGATATTACAATAAATCTATTTTAGTATAGCAATACAATAATAATGATGATATCAAGTGATAAAATAATAATAAAAATAAAATATGTACATCAGTTACATATTCATCGATTCCAATAACGAGTCATTACATTATTTACAACATCAAAAATATTTGTACAAAGAGTATTTTTGATGTTGTAAATAATGTAGGTATATCAGAGATAAGATTATAATTGCTTCGTAAGTAATATCAACTCAATACAGGTAACAACCCTAGGACGAGTACAAGAGTACACTATTTACTAAGATTCCTTCAATCCTGGGGCTATAATCCCCGGAGTACCGTCAGCAGATAAAATATGATTTTGCACATTACGGGATGCATAATGCAATTGTCATGTTTTAGTTGAGTAAGTAGTTTATTATGGTATTTTGGTGCGGATTGAAGGGGAGACGGGATGAATCATAACACAGGTGGACTGAAATTGATTTAAACTCCACCACATTTTGCATTTCGAATTGTTCAAAATAATGATTATCTCAGTGGCTCATTAAATACACAGTTTAGCTGACGTTATTGATTTTTATACATGTTAATTAGATGATGTCCACAATCTTTGCGCCTATCTGATTTTTTTTCGGGCATACAAGCATACAGCCCACCTGGTGTAAAGCGGTTACCGTAGCCTATGAACGCTTGCAGTATATTAAATATCACTCGCGCGATGCCACCTCTGCTGCTAACACAGCAACTCCTTAGTAGCTTAGTGGTGACCTCACTGACTCGCAGGAACATAACAACCTTCTAGGAAGTTGTTATTTGGCTACAGTTTCTGTGCGATGGAGGAATTTTACCAAACGAGCTACTACAAGGCGCCGTACCTCTCTTAAAAAAAGTTTTGACGATTGACTACGAGGCATCGTAGGAGATGTCGGAATACCTGCCTCAGCTCGGTTTCGGTATGCATCTGGGCTGCTAGGTGGTTATACATTTGTGTCGTACTCGGAGACCTGCAGTTCAAACTGTGTCGTGCTGAATTTCAACATTCGCAATATATTTAACACATTGGAGTCTTCATCCTAAGTGTTAAATGCATTGTAAATTAAGTTGTTACACTTGTTGAACGAAGATGTAGATTAAATCACATCACTCTATCCCTTTCTGTGTAAAGTCTCAGTCTCCATCGAATCTCTACTATCTATACTATCATAAAGTGAGCTATCCTTTTCGCAAGTAGCAAGCCTCAAGGATTTCCGCTAGGGCCTCTCGTTTTCAGTCTAGGTATTCAGAAAATCATCTTAGACAAGTTGCTATTAAACTTTTCGTATCTGGACAGCAGTACCGTCGGAAAATCACAGTGTGATGCACCGAACTTACCAAGATTCCAGATCTTACCAAGATTGGTTGCCAAGCATTCGGTAAGCGAGGTTTCAACTTATAACTGGCTGGTGCAACGGTTGTCTATCGCGTTTACTGCGGCGAAAATTTTCATACGGGCGGATTATTTAACTCTAAAAAATATATAATAATATTAATATTTACAAATTACAATTGTGTAGCGACATTGTAATAACATTTTAAATTTTGGTTATCAGCAAATTATATAGTATTTGTTTTTCTGTCTGTACATAATCCAAAGTTTGGCAGTGGCTTAAACAAGGGAACCGCGGCTCAGACCTTCACGGTTCGATGGACGGTTTTAACGAGAGTGAACGGAGACACTTCTGTTTGGTTTAACTAATTGAACATTTGTTTCAATATATATATATATATATATATATATTGTTTATTTTCAATTTTATGATGCAACAACAAGAAAACCTTTTTAATCATTTTCTAAAATATATCGTTATATATTTTTAGGTTAACGTAGCCTGTGGATGATGATGAATATCGATCGCGCGCTACCATCTAATGCACCCTTAGATAGTATTTCCGGTCTCCTTACTCATTCGCAGCAATACAACAACTTTATAGGGAATTGTTATTTGACTGCTGTCTTCAACTATTTAAGAGAGGCACTTTTCCTACTCGCTGCTTCTTGTTTCTATGGTTGCACTCCACTTTTATTTCATGAGAGCGGCAATTGCAAATCAGCAGGACGCATCACGTGCAGATGAAGCTGGCATTAGCCTTAATTCAATTACAATCACATCATATCAATCAATCAATCATCATCATCAATCACAAAGACATACGATATCAGGCAGATCGGCACCTTCTTAGTTTACCCCATTTCCTCATTCATTAGAATTGGCGGGATTCCCTACCTAAGCCCAAGGATTAGGCGAAGATACATTTTTTTACATGGAACTACTGCCGTCAAACGTCCTCAAAGGGAAAAACAATTTATTTTAGTTTAGGTCACACGTCTTTCGAAATATAATGTCTTAGGCTTGCGGGTTTCCTTACATATATATATATATATATATATATATATATATATATATATATACATAAATCTGAAAACATGAATTTATGGTACTTTCCAGGATTCGAACCAGGGATTAAGGCCATTAGGCCGGTTCTTTACCCACTGGGCTATCACTGCCCATATTATGTTTTATTGCCACCGTAATGGTATAAAAAATCATATCATAAATACACTTATTAATTTATTAAATTTTATTAGGCGCAGTAGCCCTGAAGATAGAAACAAAACGATAGAAATTATAACTTTTAAATAAAAAGTAAAATCGATTTAAATCAAATCTGCGCTGCAAATAAAATTTGTACATTTTTATTTAAATTGCTCCATAGATTTTTACATCAAATTTCACCAATAGAATCATCTAATCGGTCGGAACACCGTTTGAATTATTCAAATACGTTAAACCGTTTCCAAGATATCGATAAAAAATACGCCCGAAAATAGCTATTATTATATACATAAAAAGCGACCGCAAAAGGACAAAGTGTCATGTATTATGTACATGGAAGCTCCCTTTATTGAAGTTGGTTAAAAAGTTGTGGCAGTTAGTAGAGATGTCTTACTTTAACTATCGTTGTCATAAGGCTTTGCGTGTCAGCCTGTTTGAATAGTTTTGCTTATCTCGAATATAAAGTCCTATATTGAAGGGCACATCAAATTGTCAGGTATAAATCCCACCGGTTGTCTGGAGAATCCCAGCAGTGGAATAAATTTTGTTTAATTTGGACGTCGTCATATCATTTTGTTTTCATCCAACATAGGGAGGCGAGGCGTAATATGAACGCTTACAACTTACAACACATTATTACTTGACGAGCTCGGTGGCTCAGTGGTGGAACGCGCTGTTACGCTACTTTGACACCAACGCTCGTGGGTTCAATTCCCACACAGTACAAACATTTGTGTACATGAACATGTCTGTTTGTATGGGTCTGGGTATTTTCTATGTATAATAAGTATGTATTTACAAAAAAAAATGTATTTACGTTTGTTTATCAGTTGTCTAGTACCCGTAACACAAGCTTCGCTTACTTTGGGGCTAGGTGGCGCTGTGTAATTTGTCCGACAATATTTATTTATTATCACTCGTGCAACGCCACCTCTGCTGCTAACACATGGTGACCTCGCAGGACCTCTGTGAATGAGTGAACAATCCTGTACGGTGTTGTTATTTGGCTGCAGTTTTCTGTAACGTGGAGGTGCTTCACTAGACGGGCTGCTTTGATGCGACCTACCACTTTTAAAAATATCTAGACCAAGACCGACAGATACGATCATGCACACAAATGTTTGTCCTGTGTGGAAATCTAGTCCACGAGCGTTGCTGTTAAAGTAGTGTTACTAACCACTGCGCCACCGAGCGAGCGAAAGAACAATTTCAATTTTTAATACCCTATCTATCTATAACTTCATGCCAAATCCCTTGCGGGGTAGGCAGAGAAAACCGAGCACCACATTACTAGATCCTTTCACACCTTCTATTCATTCTAGCTTGCCTTATTTCTAAGGCTCCTTATATCACCTTCTGATTAAACATGATCAATTTAGTTAAATAAATGTTCATCAGTTGGTTAGTAACTTTAACACACGATTTGCTTAGTTTGAGTCTATTCATATATTATCACTTGCGTATTGCCACCCGTGAAGTGTAGTTATGATTTTCCACTAAAATATGCACATTTACACTGGACTCTTAAAATATATAAGTTAAACTGCGATATAAAAAAATAAAAATAATAAAAAAATACACCTATTACATAAGATTTTTTTTAAGAATAGTGTAGGGTAGTAGGGCGCAACCAAACGGTTCTACGACGTAAGTAGTAGTAGAAAACCGCTGTGAAATAACAATTCCCTAGAGGGTTGTTGTGTTTCTGCGAGAAAGTGACGTTACCAGTTCCTAAGGAGTTGCTATGTTAGCAGAGAAGGAGGCATCACGCTAGCCATACTTAATGTATTTTTCACTTAATGTATTGTTCACTAGGCAACCGTTTCACATCAGGTGCCTCCCGACGTTGTATGTATTAAAAAAATATAAACTGCCATATTTCGGTTGTTACCAAAAAATAAACATAAATACTCAAAATAAAAAATAACATTTTCCACAGGAACCCAAAAAATATAAATCAAATTGTCGGTCATTCTGTTCATCCGCATAAAGGAAACGCAGCAACATGAACCCTTTTATCTTGCAGAGTCACGATCAAAATCGGCATAAATTGTATATGTTCACGCTGTCACGTCCCGGGGGGTGACCACACAATAGTGGACACCCATAAAACTGTCGCCGATATATCTAATGTAGACAGAAAGACAAACGGTCGAGTATGTTGTAATATGTGAATATCAAATGAATTGTTTTAGGGGGATTGAGAAAAGGCGTAGATCTTTCTAGGTCTGTGATTTCCTGATTCTATGCACTTTTATACGCTATTGAGACGTATAATAGCGTACGAAAGTGCATAGAATCAGTAAATCGAACGCATATAATTCACGATGCGTTTCGGTTTCCTGATTTAAGTTCTGTTGGTGTAGTGCTGCGTTTCGTTTTAAAGTAATTTGTATCGATCGATTTTGGCAGTATTTTTATCAGTGCTCACCTAGTCATAAACTGCACGGAAAAAAATTGTGACGATTCCAAACAAATGTAGCCATTTTTACGGAATAAAAAGATTTTGACTTTGACTTATGCTTAATTTGTTCACATATGTAAAAGTTATTTTTGGACAATCAATTACGTAAGAGGACTTAAAATAGAGGATGAGGTTAAATAAAAATTTAGTTTTATTTAGCATACATATCCAGTGATTTCGCATCACTGGAGTATGCTAAGGACCATCACTGGTTCGCGTTTTTTTTTTGTTGATGACCGTTATCAGCGTATTTAAAGATAATGCCATGATGTTTTGTAAAGGTAGGTGACAATTAGCATTTCATACCACGTGTGCTAAAATACTGTCTGTTTATATATATATATATATATATATAGTCAAAGTCAAAATCTTTTTATTCCGTAAAAATGGCTACATTTGTTTGGATACCACAAATCAAAACCTATAACGTAATTCCAGTTGAGCTAGGATTATAAAATTTTATAATAGGTATAGCCTCATAACATAACATCGCCAGAGGATTCGATCCTTACACACCTCGCTCGCATATTGAATATTCATTGCTCTTCTCATGCACGCTCGCCGGTTTCTAAGGCTCTTGACATCACCTTCTGATGAAATACGATCAATTTGGTCATGGTAGGTAAGTTTTGCCCCTCCTTGGCTCCTACATCCTTCTACTTTCGCGTTGTATATCTGTTTTGTAATTCTTTATCCCTGCATTCTTTTTGCATGCCTGAACCAACAGAGCATTTCTCTTCTTAATTTAACACCGACTTTTCTTTTCTCTTGCATACATAAAGTCATAGTAATATACAGGATAATATTACTTACTCTGTTGGAACAAGTAGGTAGTATTGTCAATGTTATGTTTGTTAACTCTTGATTGTTAATTACAAAGTAACTGAAGAGTTGCCGTAGTTCTTAGTCGTTCTTACTCAGTCGTTAGTCTTGTATTTAAAGAAAACGTCAATTATTTGTTTCTATATTAACGACTTAAATTATCAATAATATATTTGTTGAGATTGTCTACGTTGATGGTAAATAATTTCTGTCACAGTTTAGTAATGGTACTAAGCTAAAATTGTACAAATCATGCATAATCTGCTCATACCCTTTCGTTTGTCTTGTTAAAAACACGTGCATTATGTACACAATAATAAAAGACGACTTAAAGTGACGGAGTCAACTAACTGATAATTGATCCTTATTACGATAAGCTAAAGGATATGGACGTAAGTATAGGATATCATTAAATTTATGAGCCGGCATTCTGAAAGGTATGCTTTGTAAATTAATCTAATTTGGAAGGAATTCACTATTTGTCTAGTGATGTCATGACTACGTCCAATTATTAAAATATGCTGAATAAAGTTGCGTTGATATCGATGAAATAAGTTTAGTTTATAAACATGTAGACTTGGTATTACTATAATAAATTGTAATGCGTAATGTCTGGATAAAAATCAGAAAACGAATAACTTGAAAATGCCGCGGTGTTTTTCTATTCCCCGTATATTTATTTGTTGAGTCTGTTAATAAAACATTTAATAAAACTGTAAATATTTTCTTCTACGTATTCATCACAGGTTCTTGTAATTAAAATTAAATAATACAAAACATAGCAAAGCTTGTACATAATTTCTTACAAAAAAGTCTATGTGTGTGTAGATTCGAAATATACCTATATTTTGAATTAAACAATTTTTAACGGAAGTATCGCAAAACACGCGATACTTCCGTTAAAAATTGTTTAATTAAATGTGGAACAATCGCGAAAACCTAAGACAATACTATACCTATATTTATCGATATCGATAAACATACATCTTAAGCTCCCGTCGACCCAGTGCGGTGGTTGAAATTCCACGATAATTAGTCCTTCGTCGATTCAATCAAGGGTCAAAGCCGCCGACAGTCGCGATCCGTCCGTCCGCCCGTCCGTACAAATTAGACTTCGGTTACCCCAATTATTCTCAAAGGTTATCTAGACATGGTTTGTAATTTTGGAAATTGTTACGTGTGCAGTGCTAGGCATTTAAATTGGGACGCCAAAAAATATATAAATACTAGCTGAACCGGCGAACGTTGTTCTGCCATATAGATTATTTCATATTTTTCTAATATTTTTTTTCTTTTCATAAAATATACGTTGAGAAAATGAATTTTCTCATAATTTTTTTTTTCGTTATTTTTTCCATGTTTTAATAATTATTCTGCTATTCAGGGCGGATACAAATCTAGCAAAACAAAGATCGTAAAAATTGGTCTAGTCGTTCTCGACTTATAAATGCTGTAACTAACCCGACTTATAGATTTATATAGCAATACGTCATCTCCGCTTCTTATATTTTTATAATACATTGGGCGGTAAACAAGAAAAGAGATTGTCTGATTAGAAGTGAATGCCATAGCCTATATTGGTGGTGTTTCCAACAAAAGGATTATCGCTGGTGAATTGCCGCCTCCGATGTCACTAAGGTACTAGCTTATTAGCGTCCTGGTGTCCATCCACACTGTTAGTTAGCTGCAGCCTCTTGTTACTTCAATCGAACTGCTCTTGTTTAAATATTGGTACTCCCTACCTTTCGCCATGCACAAGGCCAGTGAGTGAGACATTGTTTCTGAACTTTTTTTTTTATGTGAGGAATGGCAACTTAAGGAAATCTGAGAAGGCTGGTGGTTAATGCTCATAAATTTAAGAGAGGTAGGGCGTATAAAAGCAGCCCTTCTGGAGAAGTACCTCCACCTCACAGAAGTGCCAAATAACAACTCCTTGAAGGGTTGTGGCTACGGTAGCCGCTTTACATCAGGTGGGCTGTATGCTTGTATGGCTTCCGATGTTTGTATAAAAAATATAAAATCATCGATATTTTTATCGCGACACCACGTCCCTTGTGAGATAGGTAGAGATAACTAAGTGCTACAAGGCACGGTCCTTACACAACTCTCTCGCTTCTTTAACATTCTCAGCTCACGCTTGGCATTTTACATGTTCCCCAAAAAATGCCCCAGCTCACGTGTCATAGCTATTTCCAATAATAGTAAGCAGATTACAGTGCCGGGGTTCGATTCCAACGCATATTGAATTATTTATATCAAATCCAACTAGTGAATCTGTGTGCTCTATAATGGGGTGGACATAGATGAGTCATGGGGTAAGATATTCGATAATTATTGATTCGCATTGATTCATTTACACAGATGGTGGTGGTGATGTACATATATATATATTTAAAGAACTCTAATTGTAGTTCATTAAAAAAAACAAATAGATGAACATCGTGTCTTAACTGAGCTGTGGTGTCAAGAAGGTTGTCAAGACTTCCGATTTTAAAGTGAGATTTTTTTTAATCTCCAAAAAAATGAGAATACGATCAGAGCTAAATTACGTCACTTTATCTTATCTTACAACGGATCTTATGGGTCTGCATCGGTGGGACGTCGACTTTCTTAGATATTTGGGCACAATCTTGTCACAGACGTATTGTGTGTACTCCATTACAAGTTCCAATAACTTTAATAATTTTCCTTAAAATAAAAGTTTAATAATGAAAGAGAGAGGAAAAAGACACAACGATATTCTATGACTTTAAACGAGAAAATCTTGTTTATATATAGCAATCATTTATCAGGTACGTATCACATGCACTTGGTGCATCACGGCAATTTTTTCCTAGGTAGAGGACACCGATAATTTGGTGATCGATACCCCTTATCTTACAATACTATGAAAACCAGTTTACGAACAAATTAGGCTGGCTGTATGATAGTTGACTTCACATCTAAAACTCAGTTGCCTATTCCTAACGCAATCAACTACAAAAAAACTATTTCTGGGGAGAATTTTCCGCTGGAGTTAGAAAATAGTCTACCAGCTTGTTGCCGTTCCTACACGTTTAAATCCCCGTCTGCTGCCACTCAAATCTCGCCTTACTCGCCCTCTGCATACCTACATCCATAAAACTGATTTCAGGATATACTTGTTTTTGAAAAGACAAGTTTATGAAAAACATTTTTTGTTCAATAAGACTTTATATTGCATATGCTAGAGATGCGATTTTACTTATAATTTATGTTCTTATGTAATATCGAAGTTTAGACCCCCTTTTGACTTTGCTACTACCGATTCTACTACCAGTAGTGTTGTTATTTTAATTTTCACCTTCTTACCATTACCATAATGCCAATGTATTGCCAAGTATTGTATTGCTTTTGCTGAATTTTTGGTTCTCATCCCTAGAGTATACATAAGCAAGTTATAGAGTACGTCTTACTAGGTATGAACCGTAAGCACACGTATGAACAACACCATGTGTCGCTATAGATCAGTAGTCAAATGTAATTCTATCCATAGATAACATATATTTTTTGGAATGATGCTTGTCTTCTTTTTGAATATCTGTATTGAAGCATTACATCACATGCATCACTATAATAGCTCTATTCCGTAGATAAATATATGTAAAAATTTGCTTACGATCGGCACAACCAACTGGAGAGATACGCGCGCTCTATATCTTATGTATACTCTAAGGTCTCATCTCATCTCTCATTTTTTTTATTTTGTTTATCAAAGCCTATATATATTGCACACAGTACATATTACATGAAAAACTTGAATAAAAGAATGTAAAGTTAGTATGGAAACAAATGTGGGGAAACCCGCCTTAATCTCCATCTGTCCTCACAGAAAACCGCAGGCCAAATAACAACTCCCTAGAGGGTTGTTGTGTTCCTGCGTGTGAGTGAGGTCACCAGTAAGCTCCTAAGGAGTTGCTGTGTTAGCAGCAGAGGAGCCATCGCGCGAGTGATATCTAATGTATTACAAGCGTTCATAGGCTGCGGTAACCACTATACATTAGGTGGGTCGTATGCTTGTATGCCTTCCGACGTTGTTTAAAAAAAATATCAATAGTAAATAGCCGGCATTCATATGCCCCATCTAATTTGCCGCGAAAAGAGGAGCCACGTGGCAATCACGTGCGACCGTTTCAGCCAATCGCCAGTCATTGTTTGGACCGACGTCATCAGACGTAGGGGTGTGACGTCATTCATGGGTTTTGGTCTTTATTTAATGTACGGACTATAGGGGAGTTGGTTTTATCGTAACTAGAATCTATGTTTTATACCATGTTCGACAGAAAACAAGCTACTGATGTGAAGTGGTTACCATAACCTATTGATACTTGGAGTACAAGTATTGATTATGACTTGCCGCTCCCGCTGAAAATATTCTAATACAACCAGTTTATTGGTGTAAGGCCAAATAGTCTGAGTATATAGGGTTAAGGAGTAGCATAGGATTGTCATAATAGTCTGAGTACTAATCGGATAATTTCAAGCTACTCGTATATTTGGAACTAGAATGTTTCCAACAAAAAAGGAATATTATGTTTTTCGGCCCATGTTTATCTCAGAATATATCTTCCATAACGCTCTCCGACATTTAAAAATTTATGGAAGAAATTTGGAAACCGTAAAAATATCGGACATAGTAGAAATATTTTTCTACTATTTCCATTGTATTATGTACTAGTGTACCGGAACCGGCCGTTTTAATTATTACCAAAACGGAGCAAGACTTTTACTTAGGATAGCTCCTCTAGTACGTAATAACTCAATGATAATGTCAAAGCTCGTCACATATAAACGCAACGACATATATAATAGGAGTTACTTGAACTACTAGCAATTATTTTTCACTTTTTCCGGTTTGTTCATTAATTTCAACAGATTCACTATATGCCTTAAACTTCACTTATTATATTCGCTCGTCGCGATTCGGATCTCATTCAATTTCAGTTTTGAACAAACTATGTCCCAAGTTGATGAAAAATAATTTATACAATGTGTTTGATTTGAAGTTCCAAAACGGTGACATATCTCTATATATCAAAGAGTAAGGCAACCCCGCAATAGCAGCGCCAATTTCTTCTTACTGCTGTTCTGCTTTACCGTAGTTACCAGTGATATAAAATGTAGCGAGTTATGATGTTCATTGAATTTGCCGATCAATCAAGCAAATTGTTTGACAGTAGGTACTGTCAACAAAACAGGCACACTAACGCCTGATTTGCAATATTGAACCAATATTTGTCGACTCTACTTATTTGTTCACCCTTGTAACACCCTCGGAGGGTGATTTTAATACCTAACGCCTAAACAAACTGATAGTACTAAGAACATGCTGTCAATAAGGGATGTTTGGAAAGAAATTACTGGGGTGTCGAATTTTGAAAACTTTGGGGTGACTTTAGACACGTTTTGTGAATAAGTTTCACGTAAAACGTTTGAAGTCTGTTCAGAATTTTTCTTTGTTTGCAATTTGTGGAATATAGAATAAAAATCTGGCATGTTTAGTTATTATGACATTTCTGGGAAGGATTGACAACAGCTTTCATAGTAAAATAGTGACAATATGCAAATAATGTTTAACAGAGAGAGTGGATAGAGTAATACTCTTAACTGACTTGAGAAAAGAGGATGTTCCATGTTCATTACATAGGTTCTTTAAATAGGTTGTGTTTCGAGAAGTTGAGTTAGATATGCCAACTGCATCTACCGCTCCGCTCGCCGTCGTCAGTGAATTCATCTTCACACAGTTTACTCGCAATGGGCTTCCAATGAAATATTCTTCCAAGAAATTGTGGAATGAACACCGTGGCGAGGTTTTCCACTAGACTACAGATACCGGTTCGTGAAAAAAGCGCTAACAGTGACTGTATTAATGAAAACAAACACGAAGAAAAAACATGAAAAATGCATTTCAAAATAAAAACGGTCATTTATAGATGACGTTGATTGATTACCCGCTTTGTAATTAAACAGACACCGGTTTTTTTTATTAAAAAAAAAAGACAACAATGACATAATAATGTCTTCGGGTTATTTAAGAGTCACTCTCGTCTTTACTTTTAAAGCCAAGTCGTACCATACTTTGAGAATAAGCTGTTCGTTGTATTGTGTACACCATTGTTCCCATTGAGTTGTTTGAAATGATGCCGCCAGCTACTTTTTATAACCGCACCACCCACCGACGGCGGGGAGGTCACCCTCACACGCTTGAACCGCTATGGTCGCGTACGGTGCGGTTCCAGAGAAGTTTTCTTCCGAGAACACTCAAGCTGTGGAATGAGCTCCCAGCCGAGGTTTTTCCAAGGGACTACAGCATGGAGTTCTTCAAGAAATGCGTGAAGAGGTTTTTAGTCGGCAACGCATGAGTGACGCCTCTGGTGTTGCAAATGTCCATAGGCTACGGTGACTGTTTAACATCAGGCAGGCCGTATGCTTGATTGCCACCTTAGTGGTATAAAAAAAACCATCTTACAATCACACCGCTTTCCATTAACGGAAAAGTAATCCTCACATATTGGAATAACAGTCGCGTTCGTATATTGTGTGATTTCTCCCTGGCTCATGCCACTGCAGGGATATGGATCTCCCTTCAACCGAAGGGGTTTGAGCATACTCCACCACGCTGCTCAACTGCGAATTGGCGGAGGACAGTGCTTTCAAGCCGCTCGAAGGACACTGACCTAGCTTTACGAATGTCATCTATCGATAACAGCCGGGACCGACGGCTAAACGTGCTCTCTGAAATACGCAGAAGGTTGAGATAGATAAAGGAATGGAATTGGAATACATATATACCAAAAATTGTACCATTTCGGTCTGAGTTCATGAGTCCTCGAATCCACGAGCGTAGGTGTTAAAGTAGCTTTATTAACTACTGAACTATCAGGCTCGTCAGTATCATTATTACTCAAAGCCAAACTCACCTGCATATGGTGCATCAGGGCAAATAGCTAATGTGTCTCTTACAAACGCAAGGGTCAACAGCACTTCCGTGTTAGTTCTTGTTTTTTTTTGGAATGAGGTCTTGTGGAATGTGTTTCCAGCAAATGCAACAACGTATATGCAATAAGGCGGGGTGTATGCTTGTTTGGCACCCAAATGGTATTAAAAACACATTCACCATTCTTCCACCGTAAACAGTCGTCTAAATTACGCTGGTTACTCAATTTCCATTGTTACAGCATTCCATTAGAGTCTATATTCGAATACTCGGCGTTTCAGAGCGTCTACTTATCTGACAGTGCATAACTCAACAACTAGTGGAGTTGATTGATCGGCGCCCCAGAAATGAACGCCAAATTACAGTTTCCGCTGAAAATAGAGACGTTTCAACTGGCTTTTACCGCAAGCTTTGCTGAATTTCAGCTTTTAGCAGCCAATTTTGAGCATTATACTTAAGCATTCGTTAGGAACGTTTGGGCATGAGCTGGCGCCACCGTTAAAAGAAATAATAGCACATGAACGAAGATAAAGAAGTAAATTATGTTTTTTAATATCCGTCCGTCAGATACTTGTACTACGTGCTGCTCCTTTTGTGAAACAGTATGGCAACGTACGAGCGGTTCTCTGTGTTAGGTAACCGGTTCACACCATGGGAACCGTATGCTATGTAAATAAATAAAATGAGTATGTAAATATATCCAAGAAACTATATTTCACAAGACGTGTGAACCTATGAAATGTTTCATTTTCGCTCTAGGTAGGGCAGGTCTGATGGCAGTTGTTCCATGTAAAAATCTGTGTCTTCGCCAAATCCTTAGTCAACCCGCCAATCCTAGCAGTAAGTAAGTAGTCAAACGAGATTACGCAAAGAAGAAGAAGATACACATATTTATTATATTACATCGACGAGCTCGGTGGTGCAGTGGTGAAACGCGCTGTTACGCTACTTTGACACCAACGCTCGTGGGTTCGATTCCCACACAGGACAAACATTTGTGTGCATGAACATGTCTGTTTGTCTTGGTCTGGGTATTTCTATATATAATAAGTATGTATTTACAAAAAAAAATGTATTTACGTATGTTTATCAGTTGTCTAGTACCCATAACACAAGCTTCGCTTACTTTGGGGCTAGATGGCGCTGTGTAATTTGTCAGACAAAAAAAAAAATTGATAAATGAGTAGAGGTACCGGTGGCGCTTATAACATTTGCAGGCGTTCATTAGTGTTGTAAGCCGCAATATTAGTACTCACATCTGGAATATAAATTAGCCGCGAACAATGAAAATAATTTCCGTGAATAATTAAATATTACACTAATTTTTTTATAGGGTCACTCAAAAAAATAGCACTTTTGCTTATATTATTATAAACCTTGATTTTCTGTCCTGATATTCTATCTGGTGTCCTACGAACCGGTGAGCATGCATAAAAAGAGCTATGAATGTTATAAAAGTTGTTGAATATGATGTATGTAATACGCGTGATGTTGTGTTCCTGCGAGTGAGCCAGGTTACTATAAAACTCCTTAAGAGTTGCTGTGTGAATACAGGAGAAAAGAATTACGAAACAGATATACAACGCGAAAGTAGAAGGATGTAGGAGCCGAGGGAAGCTAAGACTTACCTACCATGACCAACTTGATCGTGTTTTATCAGAAATTGATGTCAGGAGCTTTAGAAACGATGAGAAGAGCAATGAATGTTAAGGAAGCGGTTCTCTCTGCCTACCCCGCAAGGGATTTGGCGTGAAATTATAGATAGACGTGTCTAGATCATGATGAAATAAATTTATAAACTGATTTTTATCAAATTTTCGTATAGGAAATTATATAGTTTGTAAAAATAAGTTCATATTAATAGATACTTCTTGATAATGACTTGAGCCATCAGTCAAAAATACATTTAGAGCTGAAACGACTGTCAAAGCAATCAGCCCCCGACCGCGAACGGAAACATACGAAAATAACCGAAACGACTCTCGTTTGTCGTTCTTTTTTTTTCAAAAAGGAATGACTCAATATTGAATAACATCTTTTACTTTGGGACAAATGAGGAACATGTAAAAGCAATTTAATTTTACAAGTTACATCACTTAAAGATTAATTTAAGTAGGAAAGGGAGTACCTACCTAGGGATTTGGCGTGAACTTATAGTTAAATAGGGAAGGGAAAATCTCCGTTTCTTGCTAAAAATAACGCACCTTGATGTCAATACATTTTTTTTTAATAATTACCATTATTTTTAATAATTTGTGGAATGACAAATATGCTTTCTACCTACTTGATGTAATTATAGTGACAACTTACAATAAGAGGAACATCCATCCCACTATTTATTCACAGTATATAAGTAGATGTCACTGCTAACGCAGAGCACCTTCGTGACTTATGAGCTTATTCGTGATATATCACACAAGGAGTGGTTATTTGCCTGCGGTCTTCTTTAAAACGGAGATACATACCCAGTCGGGTTGCTAAAATCCCTGCCACTTCGATGTGCTCTTAAATGTACAATAAAGGATAAAATTATAATCGCACGCCTCATACTCGAGCGCCTTGTATTGTCCTTGACCCCAGTGTCCAAGTGGTTAGCAATGACTGCTTTACCGACCGAGGATTCTGGCTTCGATTCCCACACTAGACAATCATTTGTGTGCATGAACATGTCCATTCGTCATCGTCTAGGTGTTTTCTATAGGTTGTGTAGTACCCACACCACATGCCTTGCTTAATTTTGGGGCTAAATGGCACTGTGTAATTTATCCCAAGATATATATTTACTTGTATTAGACGCGTTCATAGGGTATGGTACCACTTTACATCAGGACAATGTAAGGAGGAGGAGGGAAGACCAGGAAAGTATAAAAAAAACAAATATAACGATAAGCGAAACATCTCCTTTAATTTTCTGACAGTGCATTTACCACCCACTGCTAACAAATAAAAACACACCACGATACAGCAATCAACTGTTGCATTTAAGCAATTGTTTAGTGCAGTAACATGACTATTTATGAAACTAATTCCCTAGTGGGCACCGAAATAACTCGGCCCGGGAAATGAACCGCCACCGCGCTATTCCTGTATGCGTTGCACTGAATAACTGTGGTTCTCCATGCCATATCTGTAAATCCGAAGATTAAAGCACTCAACAGTCTCGGGAATATATCGAATTAACGGTTATAACATCTTAAGTAAGTTACAAAATTAACATGTCCTAGTGATTATTACTTCTACTCGATGCTGGAACAATTCCCTGCCTCATAGCCTGCTGGATGGTATTAGAGCTGGATCGTGCTCAGGCGGTTATATAACGTATAGTAGCCGTTTGGTCTGAGTGGCGGGTCTGGCAGCTCCTTGTATTCCTCGCGTGCATGCATATATTTGTTTGTCTCAAGCATACGGCCGGACAAGACGTTCTCACGCTGGTGTCAGCAGTATCAACGACGGATACCGCCACTGAGCGAATGAAAAAAGTTCATTGTAGACCTGGGTGTGGTAAAACTATTGGGACTTTGAACATAAAAAGAATCACAAGAAATTACTTCTACAGTAGCAAATTTGAGTTTTGACTTTCCTGCTTGGCAATGTGACACAATTGTTTCAATAGCCAGAAAAGAGACTTAGTCAAGTAAAGTCGTGTCCACTGCCGTGTGACATACATCTTAATATTGGTAACTATGATTAGTACCCAAGCACGTTAATTAGAATTTTTTGACGAGCTCGGCGGCGAAATGATGATACGCGTTGTTACACTACTTTTACACCAACGCTCGTGGGTTTGATTCCCTACACAGGACAAACATTTGTGTGCATGAACATATCGGTTTGTCTTGGTCTGGGTGTTTTTTTTTAAAAGAGGTAGGTCGCATCAAAGCAGCCTATCTGGAGAAGTACCGCCACCTCACAGAAAACCGCAGTCAAATAACAACTCCCTAGAAGGTTATTGTGTATCCTGCATGTGAGTGAGGTCACCAATAAGCTCTTAAGGAGTTGCTGTGTTAGCAGCAGAGGTAGCATCTCGCGATTGATACTTAATGTATTACAAGCGTTTATAGGCTACGGTAATCGCTGTACATCAGGTGGGCCGTATGTTTGTATGCCTCCCAACGTTATAAAAAAAAACAATATATTCTATATCACATGAGATAAGCTTATTTTAACTTAAATTAACTTAAATTTCGATTTCGATTCACTTTTAACCATTCTTTATTTATATTCTATCACTCAAGACTAGATCCAAGCTCAGTCCCTTTTAGTAGAAGCCTCGTACCTTTCTGTTAATTCGAGAGGAGATAGGATTGATCAACCCCATTCACGCGAGTGACTTGAAACAAGTACCTCGTCAATGGGGTTCAACCTGTTGAAACCCGGTGGTAGCGTTACTCCATCCATGTGTCGTATGCAAGTGGCCTTTTTTTATGGCAGCCGGGACTCGACAGGATAATCTAGGTTTTATTATCGTGAATTTTCCGAAAATCTGAAATTATATTATTGAATCGCGACGCAAGTCTACCGCTAATACGATTACCAGCACAGTCATTGCCTTGGTTACTTACAGTTCTATATGATTTGCATACAAATATTAAAGGAAGCAACGTACGACGCGCGGCTCCTACAGTAGCTCTGTGCACCCAAACTGCATTTGTACATGAAAATCATAGAAACCTTATTTTAACCACTTCCAAAACAATGTATCCACAAAATTTGACTTGCTAATTCTAATGACAATACACTATTTGCGTTCCATTTGCAGTACAGCGGTTTGGTTCGTTTTTGAAACGATAGTTATTAGGGGCGAGGTTAAGTCCGAAACTGGCTCTGTTTACCGGTCCGCCGAGGCCAAATGAACTGAACCGGCAAGATACGGCCAAGACTAATTTTCAATTAAAACTTCATCAAACTTCCTACCAACAAACTTGCCAGATATAGATCCAAGTTACAAACTTAAGCGGTTACTGGAAATGTTTTATAACAGCATCCCTAGCTCCGCACAATTCATCTATGCATTGAAAAATCTCTAAATGATACACAAAATCTCTCAAAATCGAACCATGGTGACTTCGGCTTCGTCATCGTTTATTAGGCAACAAATGCAATGAACAAATGAGTAATGCCAGACATCTGGAAGATAGGTGATAAGATTTCTTCCTGACATAATAGTTTGTGCTTTTTACATGTACGTCTTAAGGAGGTATGGTATTTCTGAGAAAAAGAATATCTATATAAATATGTCCTATAAAAGTTTTATGTAGAAAACTATGAAAGGCTACGGAAGATTTACGCATGTTCCGCGGAATTATTTGTAGTTTATGTGTTGTAATATACCCATGTTTATGAAGAATGTAGCTGACATGTCAAATTCAAGACATCGCTAACATGTCCAAACAACTTTACTCGATATAAACTTGAAAAGCTTGGATCTAACGTAAGAGTTCTAGGTTGTAAAGGTTAATATTGTGTAATCGTAAACTTAACCTGTGGGGATTTTAAAAACCTACATATTAGATGATTTAGAACTTTTGAAATAGTTAATAGATTCAGGCGTTATTTTGCGAAAGTAAAAGGTTAGATCAAATTGCATGTAACTTTTGAAATATCCTAAGGATTACTGAGTCACTGTACTCAATTTAATAAACACGCTTCCTTAAGCCAGGACCAATGCAGTTCGTTTTATAATCATGACCTGACCTGACATCATAACCTGCAGGTATAATACCTTTTCCAATAAAAAGCAATAAGACAATGGCTGACATTGAAACATGAAATGCTTATCACTTAGACCAAACGGAAGATAAAGTGTTCGCTATATTAACTAAAATGCAGGTAAGGCGCGGCGTGTTTCTTTGAACTTGTTTCTATCCATATATAGTTAAAATCAATAGGTTTCTTTATTGCAGCTATCTGACTATCTGAATGTATCTAACATGATATAGCAAAAGGACGTGTGATATTCGATTCGATAGATAAGAACTTCGCCTGAAAATCGTGACTAACTGACAGATCACAGAAAGCAAATAAAAATGGGTCATTTAAATTTCGTTCTACAAGAAGGACAAATTCGATTTCAATGTGTGTTTAAAAAAACTGCAAATCTAATGGAGGCGTAAATATTGTAAAAATTAAATAAGCAAATACATATAACATTAGATAGCATAGATAACATTTAAGAGGCCAGATAGAAATTTAGACTAGGCATATGGATTCATATATCAATAGAGTGGAGAAAGGAAGGCGTTTTAAAAGGAAAGGTAAAGAAAAGATTTAAGGAAAGTTAGAACATTGATCTACGTTCCATATTATTTAGATACTATATAATGCCGGGATCATTCAGCTCATTCTTTTGCAGCCGAAATTATGATATTATCTTCTTACAAAATCACAAACAAGGCTATTTGCATATTCTCATGCGAACGCAAATTCTGTACAGACGAATCTAGTGCGGATCGGTAAATTCTTCTAGATACCTATTGAATTAATAATTAAGATTGAAGCAAAATGTCCGGTAGTGTATGTTTTGCATTTATGAACTCTCAGATTATGGAAGGAATTCCCTACCGATGGTTGTTATTTCCTAATCTCTATAGTTAACGAGATCTACCGGCACTATTCTAACGGGATATAAATTATTTATTGGTGTTACAAATAGTCATATGTTGAAGTATAATAGTTGGATCATGTTAGTAGAATATTATCGATATTTTAGGTTTTATTACATCGGCTTGCACGTCACTAAATCCATAGAAAATAAGTATGCTTATCCATGCTCCTGTAATTAAAGTCACCTCTACGTTGTAGTAAATCATGATAAAACATGATAAGTCTGAAGGTGATGACGAATCAAAAAAAACTGATGGATTATTTGAGATCAGAAACTTCTGTTTACGTTAATAGACATTGCCTATAGCAATGGTTATCGTGACCAACCTGCAGGACAGAACAACATTATAATTTATCTAAAACCAAGCGCGGTATTCGAAATTAAATAGCATCCCCCAGATATATCGATAGAAGTTGGACGTATCGTTCTCAAAGATTGTCTTATTATTTTACGTTTTTATAGAATAATATTATCATTTATTTTAAATCTATTCTGCTTTATATATTAGTATATATATAAAGGGGAACCGTTTGTTTGTTTGAACGCACTAGGCGGAAACTACCACTCGTATTTGAGAAAACATTTTTGAGCCCAATTCTTGAAGAAGGTTTTTGGCTATGTAGCATCGCTATACGACCTTTAGAACCGTGGAAAAAGAAAGAACGTAAGAAAAAGAGGCTCCCACGATATACCTATCCCGCGCGGATGAAGCTGCGGGCTACAGCTAGTTTATATTTACATAAATTGATTTGGTTTTTAATATCGAGTCAAATGTATTGCTTATCCTTAGCATTCATTTTTGAGATCAAACGATGGCGACACGTGTAGGCGACACATGATACGTTAAGGGTCGTGTGACATCGTAAGTGGACGTCCAAATTGGATTTTTATCCGATTCTCTGACAAGCATCATATCCGCCCTGTCATACCACTCATACTGCCCGTTTTCCTAAATGACAAAGTCGATTACGTTAATAAATTAGTATTTAGCTACCTTTTTTATTAGACGCATCTGTCAGACACGTACTCAAAAAATGCTTTAGACGTACTAAAACATATTATACAAAGATTCGAAATTAAATAATAAATAAAGGCGATAAGTTTTACGCAATTTTTTAATACTATGTTTTGTTTGCCTTTAATTATTTGTATATTTAATCTATAATCATTAAAATAAACACTCACCAAGTTATGTCTGGGAATGTAAGCGAATGTAACAACTTTTAGCTCAAGTATTCTTATTTAATTAAAGAGCAAACTTATCTATCTAGTTAGTCGATGCTCCAGCGGCAAATGTACGCTAAAATTTGTTTATACAATATAATAATATATTATTGGTTTTAGAACTTTGTCCTTTACTTCTGTTGTAACACCATGCTTCTTGTCAATATTCATGATAGGTCAATGGGATAGGTTTTATTTGTTTGCGATATGTTAGGCATAAACGGTCACATATTTTTATTGGCGTTGACTTATAATATTGATTTTGTTTTACAGCTCCAAGAGAGATAGTATTTATTTTCTACTTGATATCTGCTCGCGTTCCTACGAAAAGAGACTTAGACAACGAAGTGATAATATCAGAGTTCCCTTCAATCTTAGAAGATACATCATGTATCTCTATCGTAAATAAAAAAATACACTGTGTATCACCCATTAGCTTCATATTTGTTGTTTTAAAATTTTAGGTATAGGCTGTACGTCCATCTAGTCGTCAGGGAAAACTTTTTGTTATTCAAAGTGTGACGTTGAGAACGGACAGTGGCAAAACTTTTAAGCGATACGAAATAGATATTTTTTACATATAAGAAAGAATTTACAAAAACAACATTAATCGCACGATGCCACCGCTGCTGCTAACACAGCAACTCCTTAGGAGCTTACTGGAGACCTCACTTACACGCAGGAACACAAGATACCTCTAGGGAGTTGTTATTTGGCTGCGGTTTTTCTGTGAAGTTGAGGTACTTCTCCAGACGGGCTGCTTTCATGCGCCCTACCTCTCTTAAAAACACCCACGTCAAGACAAACAGACATGTTCTTGCACACAAATGTTTGATCAAAGTAATGTAACAGTGCATTTCACCACTGCGCTATCGAGCTCGTCGAATTTATTTCATTTTGATAAGATACTAAGATCCGCAGTCTATGAAATTAATTTAAGATAGTCAGTGAATACTCGGAAAACAATACATCTTCGGAAAGGGCTAATGGACAGCCAAGAGATATAGTTTATCAGTGCTCACCTAGTCATGAACTGCACGGTAGGGAAAAAAATTGTGACGATTCCAAACAAATGTAGCCATTTTTACGGAATAAAAAGATTTTGACTTTGACTTTGAACTATCAAACTTTAATAGTGTTCATTTATCTCGATAGCTGAACGAAGACAGCCCGTGCTCGTAATAGTCTTTGGACTTGACAGTTTCAATTTCCTTATATTTTGCAGGTTAAGAAACAAGCGAGTTTTGTATTTTTTTACCTACTTTAACTGTGTATTAACAGAGAATATTTTCGATAAACCTTTTCATGTAGTCAAGTTATTTAACAAATTCTATTTATCTATAACATCATGCCAAATCCCTTCTGGTATAGGCAGAGTGAACCGAGCACCACAAGACTCAGTCCTTACACACCTCACTAGCTTATTGAATATTCATAGTTCTTGTCATGCACACTTGATTTTCACGTATCCTGACACCACCCTCTGGTAAAACAAGTTCAACTAGGTCATGGTTGGTAAAGCTACTTTTGCATTGTATATTTGTTTCGTAATTCTTTCCTCCTGCATTCTTTCTACATGTTTGAGCTAACAGAGCATGCCTCTTCTTTACTTTAATACCGACAATATCTCTCAGACTAACTCTGTTTTTAAAATCACAAATATAATGAATTGTTGTTTTAATAAATTAATGAAGTAAAAGGTTTCTCTGTTGGTTGGGCATTTGTCTGGTGTTCATTGTTAATGTAATTTTGGTATCTCACAATCAGATAAATGTACATCTTAGTGGGGTAACTCATATTAACGTAGGTAGGTACTTCCGTCCCGTGTAACTTGTAGACTACCTGACTTCGTATTTACTAAACACATCCATGATATTACGCGCCCCGGTTTCGAACGAGCGATCCGATTGCTACCAAACTTCACATGACTACCCGTTACCCTAGTCTGAAGATTCCCTGAAAATTCATCAAAATTAGTCCAGCTATTTTCGAGTCCATACGACACACATCCACTTTTATATGTAAGAGAAATATCCAATATTATGAATAGAGAAAGTTATCCGTTCACGTTTATCTCCAATCAAGATATGTCTATCGAATGGGTTTATATAGTAATATTATATTGCATCTTTATTCACTTTGGTATTATTTGGTTTTGCAAGTGGACAAAAGCCTACATTATATAATATATAAACATTTGATTAAATAACAGGAAGAAGTTAAGTTGTGTCACATCTTGTACTATTATCACTTTTTCTCCTGATTCAAATTCAAACGAGCATACGGCCTATCTCTTGGTAACAGTTATCATAGCCTATGGATATTTACGATACTAGCTTGAACTTCTCCTCCAGGTAACTTCGGTACTGAACATCGCTAGAGATCTCGTTACCGAGAATACCAAAACTTACACAATGTAGTTAAAAATTAAACTAAGTTGTATAACAGCTATTGTTTGGAATTTACGATAATATGAAATCCTTAGATAGGAACAACGCTTGTCTTTCAAAGTTTGGCCTTAGCCCATAATCTATTCATTGCCTTAAACTCTTGCAAGACTTGAAATTATACGTTGCCTTTCAAGCACTTTTTGCAAGACTTAAAATTATACCTTATTCACTCGTAAGATGACTAGAATATATAAAAAAATTGACGAGCCCGGTGACGCAGTGGTTAATAACGCTACTTACTACTACGCTCGTGGCTTCGACTCCCATAATGGCCAAACATTTCTACATTTTCATCTTAGCCTGGGTAAAGAGAGGTAGGACGCACCATTGCATCGCGTCTGGGAAAGTACCTCCACCTTATAGAAAATCGTAGCCAAATAACAACTCCCTGGAGAGTGTTCCTGTGTGTGAGGCAGGTCCCCAGTAAGCTCCTAAGGAGTTGCTGTGTAAGCGGTCGTAGACTGCGGTAATCGTTTTTCAATAAACCGTATCGGGCCGTCCGCTTATATGCTCCTCGACGTATATATATAAAAAAAAAGTGAATATATAAAATAGTTTGTGAATTATTAATCTGTGTACGTCGTCTATAAAACACTTTAAATCTTTATCATGCGCTCAATCCTTTATAACAAAGTTGGCAACACAGAACAACCGATTAGCTTAGTAACATGCATAACCAATATGTCAATCACGGTCACAATGGTGATTTTACTTTTGTTCCTCCAGATAAAGCAAACAATTCTAACAACCTAGAAGAGCTTGTATATGTCATAAAGGCTAATTTTTTGTTTCTAATTGTTTACAGCGCGAGGGTGCGGCGCGCAGCGATGCGGAGCGTGAAAGGCGCGCGCGCGGCGACTGGGAAGCGCGGGCGCGCGCTGCCGAAGCCGACGCGGCGCGACTCGCTGGCAAGCTGCACGCTGCGCAGAGAGAAATCGCCAGGTAAGACAGCTAGGCTACTTAGCTGTAGGATATTGACGGACATGGCACCTACCCAACATATTAAATTAAATATTATTTTTAAAACAAATTTTATTTAAAAAAAACCTGAATTAAAATGGAGAATTCCCCCATACAGAGACAATCCTGGCTTCAGCATCAGGTTATAGTGAAAATGAAGCTAAAGTATTAAATTTGAATGTATAACAAAAGTCGACGCTATTAACCATTGAAGAGTTTCCTTCTGCGGAGACGATCCAGGCTTCACAGCATTAGGTTATTGTAAAATTAAAACTGAAGTATTCAGGTGCAAGTTAAATAAAAAGCTAACAAAAATAAACATTATTTAGTACACAATGACTAAAATTTGTTATTACAGCCACCTAATAAAGCACCTTTTCGTGTTGGCTCTAAAATCTTTTCACTCAACTTTCCACTATCGTCTTTCTCGAAGTGTCTGCACTGCTACTTGTCATTTATACACTCAAGTGCACATGAAATATTCTTTTGCACATAAAACGAATTGAAAACATAGTCGTCGAGTGAGCACCGAATACCAAAACTAAAATAAGGAAATGAAATTCTTCGTGAAACAAATGTAATTCACTCTCGTTTTACGGGTGGTATTTAACGGCAGGATTGGGTCTGAGTACCATTCCCAAGTATTTTTTCTGCACAGTTCGCGAAGCTGGAATATCTAGAATTAAGATTTTGAAATGGTCCTGAACCGAAGACTTAACCGTATGTGCTAGATCCCTTTGCCTTTCTCCTCGGGGAATAAGAGAATCAAAAATAAAACAAATGTAATTCCATGATAAACATGAATAAACATATTATAACCGAATAAGTTCTATGACGATTTCAGAGGAGTTATTTCGCAAATCAGAGAAATAATCAATTAGTTTTACTGCGCACTCTCAGAGTGTTACTCAAAACGGTTACGGTTATTGCACCATAATATTAACAAATTATTAATTGAACAATACCGCTACCTCTATACATCTCCACTGCGCCTAGGGCCTTAAGCAGCTACTACTACTAGTTAGGGGTCCATGTACCAGAAGCGTGCTCGTCGCGACTCCTGCCAATCAATTAAATTGTAATTCTGAACCAAAAGCGTACCAATGTGCGGGTTAGGCCGTCCCCCGGAGGCGACGCGCCCCGATCCGCCCCCGGCGGCGGTGGAGGCTGCCACCAACCACGCAGCGCCAATTCCGGTGGGTCAAGGAGAGCCGCGTACTGCATAGGCACGTGGAATGTGAGAGATGGATTGAGTGATAAGATGAACGAGCTGCTATTAGTAACGGAAAAATCAAGGATGTAACCGCTCCTTCTGGGGCAATTCTGGCATCCGACGTAAAAAAATTATTCCCTAGCATCCCGTTAGGTAATTGTAAACACGTAATCAGTGATATTTTGACGGAAAAAGTCGTGGAACCTCAAAAGATTGTTGACCTCAATAATACTATGTCCATTTGTCTTGAGCAAAATCATTTCAGGTTTGCTGGCAAAATATTTAAACAGACATTAGGCCTTGCTATGTGCAGCCCGCTATCTCCGTTGTGTGCGGACATATGGATAGCATAGAAAACGTAATACTTAACAACTAAGAATATAATAGATTTATAGTATATTGGTATAGATAAGTAGATGACATAATATGTCTGTGGACCGGGACTATAGCACAGATTTATGAATTTTTGACAATGATTAATTCCGTAGACGATAACTCGCATAAATATAATAAATAAATACCCTGGAGGCTTTAGAAATTAATAACACATCATCATTATTAAATTATTTTACCTTTTGACATTTAATTTAATTTTAATGTAATTAAAATTGTAATTATTAGCCGGATTGTAATTATTACTTCGTGACATTATTTTCAATTGATTACCTTACTTGCTGACACTAGACACTCCGTTTATTATTAGGAACTCGTTCCTATATGAAATCTATATCTAATGAACATGGTCAAAATAACCAACAAATTAAAAAAAAAAAAGAATTGTTATATAATTGACGAGCCAGATGTTCCTCTGGCAATGCAAGTTTGCGCATTCTCAACTGGTTTTTATTTAATTTCTGTTATTTAATTTGAATTTCTAATTATTATATTTCAAATACTCTAAATCTAATGACTAGACCCAACTGTGATAAATTATCCCACAACTGAATATAAAATTATAAATTAGCAACTGCGCCTAGTGGTAACTCATGTGGATTACCCAGTATCACTGACTGCACGGTACCGCCAGATGTTATGATTGTAAAAATACCTTGATAATGCCGTAAAGGCGAAACCGGTCAAAGTAATTACACAAAACAATAATGTCTATCTATCTATCTATCTATAACTTCACGCCAAATCCCTTGCGGGGTAGGCAGAGAGAACCGAGCGCCACGTGACTCGATCCTTACATATCTCACTCGCTTCTTTAACATTCATTGCTCTTCTCATGCACGCACGCCGGTTTCTAGGGCTCCTGACATCACCTTCTGATAGAACATGACCAATTTGGTCATGGTAGGTAAGTCTTGGCCTTCCCCGGCTCCTACATCCTTCCACTTTTGCATTGTATATCTGCTTCGTCATTCTTTCATCTTGCATTCTTTCTACATGCCCGAACCATCGGAGCATGCCTCTTCTTATTTTAACACCGACGCTCTCTTTCAGACCAACTCTATTTCTAACATCATCATTGCGAATACGGTCTACGAGCCTTACGCCACAAATTTTGCGCAGCGCTCGCATTTCAACCGCGTTTATTCTACTTTCATGCTCTTTCTGCCATACCCAACTCTCGCTTCCATAAGTTAGCGTTGGGACCAACACTGCATTGTGTATAGCGAGTTGTGCCTTCTGGCTCAGGATTTTACTGCCAAGAAGTTTTCCCAACGCTCCATTCACACTATTCCCAGCACTCACTCGTCTTTCCACATCTGCGGTGTACCTTCCATCCCTGCTGAAAGCGGATCCAAGATATACAAACTCATCCACTTGTTCCAACACTTCATCATCAATCGTAATCCTTACATTAGTTCTGGATTCTTCTCTTTCAAATACCATTATCTTTGTTTTCTTCGCATTCAGTAGTAAGCCTTTCTCCATACAGTCGTCTTTCATCGCTGTGACCAGTGTTTGCAGTTTAGATGGTGTATCTGCTAATAGCACGGCATCGTCTGCATACAGCAGACAGTTCACCACTTGGTCACCCATGCGCAATCCCACATTCGTTGACCTTATTCTCTGCAGACAACTATCGAGATACAGGATAAACAGCCTAGCAGATAGCATGCAACCCTGTTTGACACCAATTTTGACATCAAACCAGGGTGACATGCCACCGTCTATCCGCACACATGCTGAGCAATCCTTGTAAGTGGACTGCACAGCACGGAGCAGTGAACCGTCAATCCCATATCTCGGCAATATGTCCCACAGTTCCTTTCGCACAACCCTATCAAAGGCTTTCTCAAGATCCACAAAACCGCAGAAAACCTTCCGGTCTATGGCCAGATGCTTCTCTACGATATTGCGGAGCGAGAAAACTTGATCCGTACATCCCCTTCCATTTCGGAAACCTCCTTGTGCGTCCCACAGCATTTCATCGGATTTCACCCTCATTCTCCTTTCAATCACCTTTCCATATACTTTTGCTGCTAAGCTGATCAAACTGATGGCCCTATAGTTGGCGCAGTCCATGCGTGATCCCTTGCCTTTATACAAGGGCACGATGACTGCGCGTCTCCAGTCCATTGGGACCCTTCCAGTTCTCCAGCATAGGTTGCATAGGTACCAGAAGGCGTCCCGGACGTAAGTGCCACCTAATTTGATCATCTCAGCTGTGATCAGATCAATTCCCGCTGATTTTCCATTTTTCAAGCTTCGTATCGACCATTCGATCTCATCCATAGTTATGCCTTCGTCGGACGCCGTCAACGTGGAGTAAGCATCCGACTCACTCTCATTGCCAGCGTCCGAGGCATACTCATACATTTCCTCAAAATATTCACTCCACCGTTCTAACACTTCCTGAGTGTTGGCAAGAATGACACCAGCTTTAGACTTTATCTAGTTACTTAGTAGACAATAATGTTTAAGCCAAATATATATCGAAATTCAAATATCAAGAAAATGTAAATAAAAATGTTTTCCATAAAAATATTATCATATTCTTTCTTCTCCTCCAGGATCTAAAACATTTAAATAAAACTGAAATCCAAGACTGTGCTGTAACTAAAAATACAATTATTCATGATGACTGTATCTTCTTATATCGTATGGCAAGGAATTAAATCGACAGTCTATCTAAAGACCGCATTAGCCCTATTTTTGCTATGGTTATTGAAAACCGCCGCGATAACTAACCTCACATTTATTCTAACATCGGTATTCTGTTCGGTACTAAATTTTAATTTTTAATTAATTTTTTTTTCTTTTCCTCCAGGATCTAAAACATTTAAATAAAACTGAAATCCAAGACTGCGCTGTAACTAAAAATGCAATTATTCATGACGACTGTATCTTCTTATATCATATGGCAAGTAATTAAATCGACAGTCTATCTAAAGACCGCATTAGCCCTATTTTTGCTATGGTTATTGAAAACCGCCGCGATAACTAACCTCACATTTATTCCGAGATCGGTATTCTGTTCGGTAAAGGCAATATTTTAATTGGTGTCTGTATCAGTTTCATTAGCATCGTACTTGATTGTCCACAATTCGTTATTGCTGAATTGCATATTTACGCTGTTAAATTTTATGACGTGGCTTTTGTCGTGTTTATTAAATTTATTCAATGTTATTCTGTTTTCGAGAGCTCAACGGCGGCGTCGTTTAGCTGGCCTATTTTATATGATTTGGTGTATTTATCTTGAGCTCCTGTCAACCTCGGAAGGCATATAAAGGCGTGTGGTTTAGCATTAGTTGTCAACTTCAGGTATTTGGGGTTTCTGAAGGTTGGATTAGGCGGTAAACGATTTTCTCTTTATGATAGTATTTCTCTTTCCTCCTGCGGAAACAGTTGGCTTTTTCTTAATTAAACTTTCTCCCAGGCCGATATGGGCCCTATTAGGTTAGAAGACTTCGATATTAGGCTATAAAAGTAATAACCGCCCAAGTGTGTGTTGGGCTTACGCTAAAGATTTTAATGCTGGAGAACTCTTTATTGTGAGATACCATCCCCCCTTGACTGGATTTTATTGCCTAAACCAATCTTGCCTGACCGTGATTCACAATCCCGATTAATATACGAGACTCTGGTGAATGACAAATAGACCACATCCATGAAGAAAATATAACCTATAAAGAACCGATTAGACCGATTTTGCATAGTAAATCAATTCACCGCTACGGGTCGGAGGTAAAGTAGAGGCGCAGCTCTAATTGGCTAGTTCATGGATCAACATCGCGGCACTTATTATAATTGGTTTAAATATCCTCCCATTGGTCAGTAGTTTTATAACCACCCGTACACAATGTAGCCTCCCTAAGAAAATTTTACCGCCTGTACCATGGTGAGTGCTATGAAGAACTATTTTCCCTTATCCCACCCTCTCCCTTCCGTCATAGAACCACACGTGCAGGCTTGCGATGTCATCATTCCACTGTTGAGGGCATCTCGTACTAAAAAGTTCGGCAACTCCTGTCGAACTATTAAAAAGTGGAACGCCTTGCCTGCACATGTGTTTCCTCCTTCCTACAACATGGGATCCTTCAAACGAAGCGTGAAAAAGCACCTTGCGGGCCAGCATGGTAGCGTCAACTGACAGGACTCTGTTTCCTTTGTCAGTTACCGCTGCAATTTGGGCTCCTCTTTTCGCTTACCAACAGGCGAAGTGGAGCCACTATGCTGAGCCAATATATTAAAAAAAAAAATCGGCCAAGTGCGAGTCGGACTCGCGCAGGAAGGGTTCCGTACCAATATCTATAAAGACAGCAAAAAAATCACGTTTGTTGTATGGGAGCCCCCCTTAAATATTTGTTTTATTTTAATTTAAATATTTATTCTTAAAGTGAATATATAAATAAATATTCTGTGAATATTTCAAGCGTCTACCTGTTGCCGTTATCAATATCAAGCAAAAATGAGCAAAAAATTCAGGTTTGTTGTATGGGAGCACCCTTAAATATTTATTTTATTCTATTTTTTAATACTTGTTGCGGCAACAGAAATACATCATCTGTGAAAATTTCAACTGTCTAACTATCACGGTTCAAGAGATACAGCCTGGTGACAGACGGACGGACGGACGGACGGACGGACAGCCTCAGAGCCTCAGTAAAATAGGGTTCCGTTTTACCCTTTAGGTACGGAACCCTAAAAACAAGTAGGCTTGAATCGCAGAGTTATTTAGGCGCTAAAACATAACTTTTTTTGGGAGCGCTTATGCCTTCATGCGGTCAAGTGGTTTATAGGTTAGTGGCCATAACTTTGTATAATTGGAAGTATGCCATCCGGAAAAATACCTTCATTTCATATCTTAAGGATATACCAACAACAATTCCTCGCAGAATCGTTGTACTTCTGTCAGTGGTTAAGGACACCAGAAAGCTGCTGTACGTTCTTTTTTTTTGCAGCAAGGATACCAATACTCATTTTTATAGATAGATGTATTCATAGTGTATATAATTATAATTCATTCATATTATTCAATTAATTCCATCTATCCATCGAAATCGGGATCCTACATTAATGAAGATACTCAGATTTGTTTATCGATACGAGCGGTGTATCGACAACTAATTGTTATGGTTCGATTTAATTTAATGAAACGTTGTAATCGTGACCGCGCCTAGTGTTGTTTATCGATGTTTCGATGCGGCTTTTTAATTGTATTTAACGATTCGAAAGTGAGATAATGATTATTATATGTTTAATAATTTTATTAATAGGCATAATCTGATGATTGTTTTTGCTTTACTCATACGCCATTTAACAATCTATCTATAACTTCACGCCAAATCCCTTGTGGGGTAGGCAGAGAGAACCTACACGTGACACGATCCTTACATATCTCACTCGCTTCTTTAACATTCATTGCTCTTCTCATGCACGCTCGCTGGTTTCTAGGGCTCCTGACATCACCTTCTGATAGAACACGACCAATTTGTTCATGGTAGGTAAGTCTTGGCCTTCCCCGGCTCCTACATCCTTCCACTTTTGCATTGTATATCTGCTTCGTCATTCTTTCATTTTGCATTCTTTCTACATGTCCGAACCAATGGAGCATGCCTCTTCTTATTTTAACACCGACGCCATTTAACTATTATCTTATTTATTGGTTATATATATACTCTGAAAAATTTTAAATGTCTACCTATTAAATTTAAACAGATGCCACCATGTAATAGGTAGATAGACACTTGGATTGTAATAGGACCAAAGAAATCCTAAGGACCCCTTTAATTTTTATCTTTTATTTACTTTAATTCGTTACCATATTAACTATATATACAGCTACTATTATACGCTCTTTGTAAAATTTAATGTATATACCTATTACGTTTCAAAATATACAGCACTGACAGACGGACGTTTGGACAGACAGCAGGGCCTTAATACTAGGGCCACGTGTTGGGGCCCCTTTTCGGATCCGTAAAACCACACAATAATATCTACTAGATACGTAGGTATGTATATACCTAGTCCGGCCATAAGTTTTGTTACAAATAAATATGCATTTATTTTTTTATGAAGTAATGTAATCTTAATAAAACTCATAATGTATGTACAAGATTATGTAAGCTTCAGCAAAAAATAAAAAATGATTCTAATCGAAATGGCCACCATTGGCTTTGATATAGGCCTTTAATCTGTCTGGCCACGAATCTATGGATTTACGCACTGTTTCCATGAGAAATTTAGCCACTGCTTGCTCCAGAAATTTCTTAAGAAACACAATGTCGGTGTGTCGTTTCGAGCAGGCTTGGTCCTCTAAAATTGACCATAATTTGTAGTGAGTTCAGGTACGTAGTACGAGGGCTAGTCTTCAGCACTTATAAAGTCCGGAATGTTGGTTTCGATTTGGGTAGTTCGTGCCTTGTGACCTGGTGCAGAGTCCTGCTGGAAAGTCCACGGTACATTTTTAAAAAGTGTATTGCTGAGAGGTTTCACAGTGATCCTAATATGTTGCAAGCACTCATAGGTTACGATAACTGCTTTTATCAATTCATATATATATATATATATATATATATATATATATATATATGGTATAGCGGAGTATTATACAATGGATTTGTAGGCGTCAGCCTTTGCTTGTATTTATATAATGAAATTGTTAATTTAGTTGGATGCACCATATGGCGTAGTTGGGTATGACTTTAAGTAGTCACTTACAATTTCACAATCTGTTTATATCCTGACGCGTGCCAGATTCTGTCCCTCGAAAGATTAATTCTTGTAATTTCGTCAATATTTCACCCAGAATCATGAATTGATACGCAATGAACATAATACTAGGGTCGTATTCATATATAAAACTTTTTTAATTCCCCTTATCCGATCTAAAATTCACCCATAAATTACACAGATGCACGATCCGTTCGTCACTATCAAGATTCTAAATTTAATATTAGAAACTGAAGAGATCCGCAGCGAGATAACGGAACGGTTACTCCGTTTTGTAATTAACGAAGTTGAGTTCCATTTTCGAATTTACGGCGCCGGTGTAATCGGTACGATGTCATTGGTCCGCGATAAGCGTCCATCCAATTGGCCGATGGGCCGTAACTCCATTCGAAATACGAACTTTGGGATTTACGGTGCAAGAACCGTTATGGATTTGACCCAATTTGCGAGGGGTCTGTCCCAATTGAAAATTGGATTTTTTCGCCTATTCGCAGCGTCTATTTATTGAATGTAAGGTACTTCATTGATATTAATCTCTCTCAAGATGGAAGGCCTGGGGATGATAAGCGAGTCTTATTTCTTTCTATTATAACACCAGAAATAAGAAATATAAAGCTCGCTTATCATCTCTGAAGCGTTATTTATGATATAATTTATGAGAAATCTGCTTCTTTTTACCTGTATATAAATGTGGATAGAATCAAAGTAGGCGAATATCAATCACTTCTAATTGTTAAGTTGTCATGAAACTAGGTAATTGAGAAGTTCGTATCGTACCTATCAGTTAGTTTGATAATGCAGCTCGGGTATTGGAACTAGGTATATTATTCTTTATCCTAGCGTTATTCCGTTTCCTAATCCATTAGGATTGGCGGGGTTCGCTACTTAAGCCTAAAGATTTATCGAAGATGCTGATCTTTACATAGCCGTCAGACCTCTATAACCCAGAGGAAAACCAGACTTTTCTTAGATCCCACGTCTTTCGAAATATATCTTCTAAGACATGCGGGTTTCCTCAAGATATCTTCCTTTACCGCCGAGCAAGTGATCGGGAGCCCCAAGAACCGGCGAGCGTGCATGAAAAGAGCTATGAATGTTAGAGTAGCGAGTGAAGTATGTAAGGACTGCGTCTTATGGCGCTCGGTTCTCTCTGCCTACCCCGCAAGGGACCTGGCGTGAAAATATACATACAAGAGATTATTACAAATATGTACCTACGTAAATTCAGAAACAGGAAATTCGTTGTACACGGGCAAATCAGGATTCGAACCGGAGAACGGTTAATAGACTGGTTCTTTATCCACTGGTCTATCACTGCTGTTTTAGGTTTAGATTGTAAATTAATTTACAAATTAAGTGTTTATTTATTTATTATTTACATACAATATTGAGCCTTACAGATAAATCCAATGCGCTCAATATTGTTCAAAAATTGGCATTATCATTATTAGGTAAACATAAATTCAATTATATATTAAATACACTCAATTATAATTAAAATACATTCGCATATATTTCGTACTACCTAAAACTCGGCATATTCTACAGCCGTTCTGTGAAACTGTACTTTAGTACAACTGAACAAGTCGACCGCTGGGTATTTTAATGCCAATGCATTAAGCAATCGCAGTGCTCGATTGATAGGAGCGTATGCTGCTGCAGTTGTTTTGGTGGCCCGTAGCGCGAATAGTTTGTGATATCGCGCCCGATTGTAATTATCTGGTACATACAGGGATAGCAATTCCAACACCGCCGGATCATGCTTGTATCCCCTTATATCCCTGTTGTTCTAATCAATACGCTAATAATGTTCTTTTTGAATCGGTGTGATGGTAGAATTCGGATTTAAGTCCTCCTCCTCAAATAATTTTTAAGTAACTAACCTGGCCATAAATATTGTTACATAGAAACTTTTAATTTTTTGTACTATAATTATTTTGAATTTGGAAAACCTCTTTTGATTTCCCACCGTTTTATATATTTTTTTCGTGTAATTATCAAATTATAATATGGAATGGGATGAAGGAGAAAATAGGATTGCATTGATTGCCTTGCACAAAGTGGGTATGGAACCGTCGGTCATATTCAAGACACTTCAAAAGCTTAGTATCAGCCGTAAGTACGTATATTGTACTACCGACATATATCCCAACACTTCCTCTCTTTAAGACCGTAAAAGATCGGGCGACCGTGTGCTGTTAGAACTACAAAGGCTGTTAATGCTGTTAAAGCGAGAATTTGCCGAAACCCTATTAGGAAACAAAAACTCTTATCGCGAGAAATGAAGATTCCCGCTAGGACTCTGTCAATACAACAAAACAATACTTGAAGCTCGGCGCTTATCTTCGATATACAGGACATGCTCTAAATCTATCCCTACAGTTGAAGAGAGTGGATCGATCAAAATACCTTCTGTCCCAATACTCAGGTAAAAGACACAGAAATATCCTTTTTACTGATGAAGAAAATGTCACGATTGTAGAACATTGTACGAAGCAAAATGGCTGAATGAATGAAAGTATACGCACCCAGTTCTAAAGAAGCCGCCCAAGTGGTCGGAAAGGTACAACGTGGTCATCATCCTGCGTCTGCAATAGTTTATAACAATAATATAGACACGAATATAATAGAATATATTAAAAGCTGAAGTGAAATTAGAGCTTATATTTAACACTAAATAGCAAAATAACAGGTTTTGTCACGAAGTCGTTCAGATGGTAATCTTCTTCTGTATCGTAGATACCGTTGGGCCTTGCCTGCTGAGAGTCAAAGTGAGACGTTTGTGGTTAAGATATTGCAAAAGCATTTGATTGAGCCTGACACTGTAGTCTTCTAGGGATGCTACTATCATACGGATTGTCCGACAGTTTGCTTAGTGGGTTATCTTATTTTTGTCTGGTCGCTGCATAAAAACCATTTTCGAAGATTGCTGCTTTGATGATATTATTTTCAATGATGACATCCCACAAGGTTACGTACTGTCCCCTACTTTGTGAAATATAAATTTACTTCTTTTCACTTTCATATACTTTAGTCTTATTTAATTTGATGATTTCATCATTATATAGCTCAAAAGTTACATAATAAAGCTATACAAAAACAATTCTCAGAATTGGAAAATATTGTGGAGAGAAAAATATTGCGTATTATTTTGTGGAAAATAACACAGTCAGTAATATAATGGGGTACATTTAGCCGGTGGACCGTGAGCATTCGAGGATCCGGTGTCAATCACACAACGCTGGGAACGACACATCTGGCCAAAGCTTGGCGTATTCTGTTAGGGTTCTGCAGAAAATTTAAACTGTGTGTTTATTATTAATGTTGATGTATTTTATGGGAATCGTAAATCCAGGAAATTGCTACCGAGAGACAGCCCACCAGAGTGACAGTATGTCATGAATCGTAAGATAAAGATCGTAAACCAGTGGACATTTTTTGTTTAGCAGTTTAGTACTTTCTTTCTTCTTATGGTAATAATAAAATCTTTTATTAAAGAAAATATTCTTTGATTGACAAATAACCGTGTGTAACATATGTGATGTGTGTATGTTACGTTATTTGACAATCAAAATAAGTGTTATTAAATATATTTTAATAATAGATTTATTGACACCTAGGTCATTCTGTAGACCTAAAAGTATTAGTTCAGGATGACACTTTTAAGCAAAATAATATCGCTTCTATATGATATGACAGTAGCATGATGTACGTGATAAAATAGATCTTAAAAAGCTACCTAATATTAGTGCTACACGTAAGATCACTAAGAAGTGGATACTAGTGCCTTAAAATAGTTTTATCTATCAACCAACGCTATGCACTTAGTATTTTCGAAAATGTTATTTTACTGAATACGGAACCTTTCTTTGGTATCAGTTGTACTCTTGCGTATTTTTATGAAGTTTTTAGGTCGGGCACGGAGAAACAAATCCAATTCGTCAAATTATTTCCGAGGGCGAGATAAGCTGATTATTGCGGTCTAAAAAACACCGATACTGTTTTTATTCATATTTGAAATGCTAGAATAGGTAAAAGTTATAAGACAGACAATCTGAAATTCTGTCGCTTTTCTAATTTTCCAATATGATATAATAGGTTTGCTGATTTCAATAATCGATATGTTATAATCTTACTTAAAATGCCGAATTCAAATTAATTATTTACGCAATTTCTTTTAAATAATCAATTATTCATTTGCTTTTCTACCGTTAAATTTAAATATTTGATCTTGTTGTACCTGTGTCCGTAGAAATGTCTAATTTTCATATCGTCGTAAAATACGAGTATAACTTTCATCGTGGCAGCAACGCAGGAGATACGTCACGCAATATCGACGACGATAAGGCTTACTACTGAATGCGAAGAAAACAAAGAAAGATTGAAAGAGAAGAATCCAGAACTAATGTAAGGATTACGATTGATGATGAAGTGTTGAAACAAGTGGATGAGTTTGTATATCTTGGATGCGCTTTCAGCAGGGATGGAAGGTACACCGCAGATGTGGAAAGACGAGTGAGTGCTGGGAATAGTGTGAATGGAGCGTTGGGAAAACTTCTTGGCAGTAAAATCCTGAGCCAGAAGGCACAACTCGCTATACACATTGCAGTGTTGGTCCCAACGCTAACTTATGGAAGCGAGAGCTGGGTATGGCAGAAAGAGCATGAAAGTAGAATAAACGCGGTCGAAATGCGAGCGCTACGCAAAATTTGTGGCGTAAGGCTTGTAGACCGTATTCGCAATGATGATATTAGAAACAGAGTTGGTCTGAAAGAGAGCGTCGGTGTTAAAATAAGAAGAGGCATGCTCCGATGGTTCGGACATGTAGAAAGAATGCAAGATGAAAGAATGACGAAGCAGATATACAATGCAAAAGTGGAAGGATGTAGGAGCCGGGGAAGGCCAAGACTTACCTACCATGACCAAATTGGTCGTGTTCTATCAGAAGGTGATGTCAGGAGCCCTAGAAATCGGCGAGCGTGCATGAGAAGAGCAATGAATGTTATAGAAGCGAGTGAGATATGTAAGGATCGAGTCACGTGGCGCTCGGTTCTCTCTGCCTACCCCGCAAGGGATTTGGCGTGAAGTTATAGATAGATACAATATCAACGACATATGTAGCGCAAAACCCGGTCATCCACTGGAGACGAAAGGCAATGACTATAAATTGATTGGTGAACCGGATTCGTCATCGTCGGAATTAGCAGGAGTCGTCAACGTAAATTTTAAAATTTTATCACATATAATCGTCTGTGTCAACAAAAATTCAGACGATTAAAACATTGAAAAATAATTGGATCATCTATTTTGTAAGACACACGTAAGATGAGTGAGTAGGCATAGGCTGAATGTTTAGCCACAAACAGATCATTTATCATAACCGGCCTTAAATCTATTCACTTCTGAATATACAGGCTTTCGCTTATACTATACCTTATGAATTCCCAATTGTCCACATTAACAATCGCTGATTTTGAATTTGGGTCTGGGTCCATATAGAACAATCATGGAGTCACTCTATCTTTTCATAATGGTATACGTAGCTCGTAGATGTTATTGAACATTTATTATTCATATTGTATTATACAAATTGATCTTCATTAATAGATTCAGGCGTTATTTTGCGAAAGTCAAATTTACATGCAATTTGATCTAACCTGCTTTGTGTGCTTCCGCCACCAATTAGTTCATGCGGCCTAGCGCCGGCCGGCACCCACCCACTACTGTTAGTACATGCATGCCGTCGCTGTCATGGCTGCTTTGGGTGTCTCTGCCTCGGTTGCTGCGGTCGTCCCCGCAATATCCCGTCTTTGTTAGAAGCTAAAAGTAACAAATGTTATTTGTTACTTGTAGCTTAGAAGCGGCCGGCGCTAGTTCCATGGACCAATTGAGGGCGGGAGTACACAAAGCAGGTTAGATCACATTGCATATAAATTTGACATTCGCAAAATAACGCCTGGACCTATTAACTATTTATTTATATTGCATGACTTAACAAATAGCCCACTATGCTGTTATTTCATATGGCTTCCTCATACAACTTCTTCATACGAAATGGCTTTGTGCAAAAACTGTTACCCGTTGGAACGGGCTAAGTGATAATTCAGTAAGCGAAAAACCTTCGTTGCCACTTTTCTATGACGTTGCA
Organism: Pyralis farinalis; assembly: GCA_947507595.1. Taxonomy (NCBI): domain Eukaryota; kingdom Metazoa; phylum Arthropoda; class Insecta; order Lepidoptera; family Pyralidae; genus Pyralis; species Pyralis farinalis. The sequence continues at coordinate 33,692,503 of OX382268.1, read as the reverse complement.
ACTCTAAAGGTAATAAATTATCAAATCTCCAGACGCCCCATTGATACACTGGGCACGTCCCGCGGCGTGCGGTAGGCTCGGGTTCGATTCCCACCGGGCTACCTTATTTGTATGTCTGTGCCACGCTCGCATCGATTTATAAAGTTAGATATGAGCACTAGGGGTTGCTTTGTTTTTGTTGCGTTGACCTTATATTAAGAGGGTACGTAGTTTGTATATCTGTTACATTATCTACACAGATTTATACGTTTCTGACAGAATTTCAGAATGAGAAAATTAATAGATTAAGTTGCTGGGACAGACAAATGGAACGAAATTCATGAGATTGCAAGAAAAGAGATACGAGTTCCGAGGAGGTATTCAACATGATCTCCCCAGCTTCCTTCCACCTATCGCTCACCATCTGCAGGGAATTCATCTTCTCACACTGATCGCGTAGTGTGCGGTTACAGAGAAAGCCGAAATCTCTTAAGTTGTGGAATAAACTCTTGAGGTTCTCCATAAGTACATAAAGAGGTTTTTGCAGGAACGTACGAGTATTGGCTCCTAGTGTTGCTTAATGATTGGCAATCCACTACAGTATGTTTTTTCTACCACGTATGCTGAAATTGTGGAATCAACTACCTTCAGCGTTGTTCCCGAACAAATGCGATATGGGTGCCTTTAAGAAAAGAACCTATGTTTCCCTAAAAAGGCTGGCAACGCATAAGTGATCCTTTAGTGTTGCTGATGTCTATGGACGGTGGTGACCACTTACAATCAGGTGACTCACATACTCGTTTGCCTCCCTCTAATATTCAGCGATTTGAACCTACAGATCGACGGGAGAATATTTTAACCAATAAGCCAATAAGAGATCAACGGTCTACTTCACCCACCGACCCGTAGCGGTGAATTGAGTTACTACGTAATATCGGTCTCAACCGTCCTCCATAGATTATTCCTTCATAGATATGACGAAGCTGTAAGGATTTCTTGTTCGTTATGGGAGCCTAATAAATGATATGGTTGGGTAACTCTAAAAAAAATATATCCGGACCTGCCATTCTTTTTCACAAGAGAATCATAGCATTCGAATACAACGTATCGATGTTAGTATCGATTACACAGGATCGAGTTACGCTCTCGCCATCGACACGTGCGCGCGTAAACATCCACTACGCGCCATCAATATTCATAATGGCTAATCGGGAATCGATTCCTGGGCTGATATCGAATAGGATTTGTTAGTTACGTGGAAGGTATTTCAATAATGTGGGATATTATTTCACCGCAGAGCTTGAATACATTTTGATTGTACGCCGTATCGCGAGTAAATTGTAAATATATTGTGGTCAAAGGGCACCCATAATACTGTCGGTATATGCTTAGGGGGAATGCATTTGTATATCAGAACTAAACTAGGAGAAAAAAAAGGGAAAATATGATCGTGATATATTCCATTTTTAGCCTATTATTCAATCAATTTAAACAATCGGAGTAAAGTGTGTGACTGTGATCTTATGGCGCACATAATAAGAGTAAAAATGGTGCTGTAAGTATCTAACATGGCTTGTCGCTGTGTATATACATCTGTAAGTATGTGGACTTTAATTTTATTTTTATACAACATCCGGGTGCATATTAGCATACGACCCACCTAATATAAAGCGGTTACCGCAGCCTATGAACACTTAAAGTATTCCTCGTGCGATGCCACCTCTGCTGCTAACACAGCAACTCCTTACGAGTTTACTACTTGGTAGTTGTTATTTGGCTGTTCCGTGAGGTGGAGGTACTTCCCCAGACGGGCTGCTTTGATACGACCTACCTCTCTTAAATAAATAAATTATTCTCTTAAATATTTTGTAAATAGTACACAAAATTATGTTTTCGTTATTTTTTCAATAATGCTTATGGTTGATCTTCAACCATTGGGGCGAATCTTAGTAAATATAAAACCATCAATTTATTGTACGCGATGCAACCGTGAACTTCGATATCATCCCGGACCTAATCCACGGCGTCTATTTATGGCCCCCTAGGCTCGTAAAACTTATAAATAATAAACGTTCCCCGGCTTGCGACGCTCCCGGACAGAGATAACGGGATGCTGCACTGTTCTTTGATAGTACGAGATGCACACGTCATCAGCGCGAGGGTAACAGAGGTAAATGTCTATAAAGATCTTTCGACGAACTCAGTGGCGCCGCGGTTAATATCGCGACATTGACATCAACGCTCGTGGGTTGGATTCCCACACAAAATAAACATGTGTGTATGAACATGTCTGTTTGTATTTTACTGGGTGTTTTTAAGAGAGGTAGTGCGTAACAAAGCAGCCGGTCTGGAGAAGTACCTCCACTTCACAGAAAACTGCAATCAAATAACAACTCCTTGGAGGGTTGTTGTGTTCCTGCCAGTGAGTGAGGTCACCAGTGATCTTCTAAGGAGTTGCTGTGTTAGCAGCAGAGGTGGCATCGCGCGAATGTTGTTTAATGTTTTAACAGCGTTCATAGGCTGCGGTAACCACTTTACATTAGGTGGACTATACGCTTGTATGCCTCCCGACGTTTTATATAAAAAAAAAAAAAAAAATTGATATAGGAGACGCATCCGGTTTGTAGAAATAATAATTTAATTTCAGGAGAAACTTTGCCTTTCTTCGTACGTTGTGATTCTTGAATGCTGTGTTCAGAGGAATGGTTTAATAAGATATTTTCTATTCCCGACCACACTGCTCCCGCGTGCTAAACTCGAAATGGAATTTAATAAAATCTTAAATTGGGTAAATATTGGAATTTAATGTATATAATATATATCTAAATATATATCTTCACGCCAGGTCCCTTGCGGGGTAAGCAGATAGAACCGAGCGCCATACGACGCGGTCCTTACACACTTCACTCGCTTCTTTCACATTCATAGCTCTTTTCATGCACGCTCGCCGGTTCCTAAGGCTTCGGAATTTAATGAAATGTATAAAATGATTTTGTTAAAAGATGTAGGGCCTCTAAACTGCCCAACTGGGGAAGTATCTCCACCTCACAGAAAACCGCAGCCCAATAACTCTCTAGAAGGTTGCTGTGTTCGGTGTGTTCCTGTGAGTGAATGAGTTTAACAGTAAGCTCCTAAAGAGTTGACTTCGCGCTAGTGATACTTTATGTATACGCAAGCGTTCATAGGCTTCGGTAACCGGTTGACATCAGGGAAGCCGTATGCTTGTATGCCTCCTGATGTTGTATAACTGCTACTGCTAACACACAGCAACTCCATAGGATCTTAATGATAACCTCAGTTGTTATTTGGCTGTGGTTTTCTCTGAGGTGGAGGGACTTCCCCAATCGAGCTGCTTTTGATGCGACCCTTTTAAAAATAAGATACCTGGGTCAAATATGGCCACGTTAAGGTTTGAAGCCAATTTTTTTTATATTTAAGGACACAATAAATAATAAAATAAATAAATATTGTCGGACAAATTACACAGCGCCAACTAGCCCCAAAGTAAGCGAAGCTTGTGTTATGGGTACTAGACAACTGATAAACATACGTAAATACATTTTTTTTTTTTGTAAATACATACTTATTATACATAGAAAATACCCAGACCAATACAAACAGACATGTTCATGCACACAAATGTTTGTACTGTGTGGGAATCGAACCCACGAGCGTTGGTGTCAAAGTAGCGTAACAGCGCGTTTCACCACTGCGCCACCGAGCTCGTCAAATGTTACTTAGGGTAGTTATTTAGGGTACAATGTTATTTAGGGTAGTTATTTGTTAAGGGAATATATCTAACATCCAAAAAAAAAATAAAGAAAGCAGTTGAGAATGCGCAAGCTTGCATTGCCAAAGGAACACCTGGCTCGTCAATATATAACAATTCAATTTTTTTTTTTAATTTGTCAGCTATTTTGGCCATGTTCCTTAACAGATAGGAACGGTGTTCCAGAACATTCCTATTCTACTTTTTATGCTGAATCCGAATCTGAAGTCAGAATTCGAATGTTCGAAAAAAAAGCACACACAGGCAATCGCACAGACAAACGCACACACAGACAAACATATAGATTTCATATAGGTATGGTGTTCCTGAATAGCCGAAGTGTTAAATATCAAATACATTTCATTTTTTTTTTATTAAATACGGATCAGTGGCTTAGGAGTAAGTGCACAACTCTTATTGGTTAGTTCACGAATCAACATCGCGTCGCTTTTTTTTGTTTTTTTTTTATACCACTAAGGTGGCAATCAAGCATACGGCCTGCCTGATGTTAAACAGCTTATCGGGTTATTGATTAAAATAGCCTCCCATTGGTTATTAGACTTGAATGGCTGGGATATTTAGGGAGTTAAATAACGAGTTGTGAGCGCGAGGTGCCTTCATACGCAGTCTAGTGGCTTAATAGTTTTTTTTTTCTTTATACTACGTCGCTAGGCATACAAGCATACGGCCCACCTGATGTAAAGTGGGTACCGTAGCCTATTAACACTTGTGATATATTAAGTATCACTCACGCGATGCCTTCTCTGATGTTACACAGCAACTCCTTGGGAGCTTACTGGTGACCTCACTCACACGCAGGAACACAACAACCCTCTAGGGAGTTGTTATTTGGCTGCGGTTTTCTGTGTGGTGGAGGTACTTCCCCAGACGGGCTGCTTTGACGCGCCCTACCTCTCTTAACCCTTCGAAACCCGTGTGGTCATATATGACCGCGAAATGTATGGGAAAAAACCCGTGTGGTCATATATGACCGCGAAATGTATGGGAAAAGGTATATAACGGGTTCTGAAGGCTTACAACATCCAGACCAAGACAAACAGACATGTTCATGCACACAAATGTTTGCCTTGTGTGGGAATCGAACCCACGAGCGTTGGTGTCAAAGTCGCGTCATTCACGACTAAGCCACCGAGCTTGTCAGTTTATGGTCTATATTTGCCATTTATACCCTTAGTAATGGTTCGAAGTATTAGTCAGTATTTTTTTGTATGTATGACAGATAGAAGACTCAATTTCTAATCAAATAAAATATTTAAGCAGCTGTCTCATTCGACAGCACTCCACTAAAAATAATAAGATATGCCACCCTCCCTTCGCGCCCTACGCGCAATGGAGTATGGTACTGGCAGCTTTATATATATATTTTTTTTTTATATCTACTCTATGGGCCAAATTAAAAGCATACAAACTTCGGTTTTGCGTGCTTTTCTCTAAGTTATTCCCTGGAGCCCATGTTATATATAAATAGAGCGATTGACTCTCTTTTGTAATATACATATATATATTTATAACGACTATATGACATACGTACAACATAACAGTAGTACATAGCACGGAGAACCCCGAGATAAATAAATCTTTGTTGTTGTTGATGATGTTGCTTAGTACATGTGTGTGTGTGTGTGTGAGTGTGTACTAAAATGACAAGCGCCACGATACAGTCTAGCTCCTCTCCAAACAGCTACTGGTATAAAAATACTCTTAGAAACTCTATTATTTAGGTAAGATCACCCGACAGAATAAAAATGTCATTGCAATCCGATACTGGTGCGTAATAACGTCGACCCTTCAGATGGTGTTCTTTAATTGTCTGTTTTATTTGTAAGATGAAGCTGAGGGCGCGAAACGTGGCACCCTTGTTATTTTTACGTTAAAAATAATTATGTAACTCAAAACTTACAGGCTTAGTGGTTGCGCCTTTGGAATATAAGCAATTTAAAATGAATTTAAATTATTGCTCAAGCTACTTCTATTCATACGATTTTAACGAGCTCGGTGGTGCAACGCTACTTTGACACCAACGCTCGTGGGTTCGATTCCCACACATGACAAACATTTGTGTGCATGAACATGTCTGTTTGTCTTGGTTTAGGTGTTTTTAAGAGAGGTAAGGCGCATCAAAGCAGCCCGTCTGGGGAAGTACCTCCACCTCACAGGAAACCGCAGCCAAATAACAACGCCCAAGAAGTAAGCGCCTAAGGAGAGATTTCAACCGCGTTTATACTACTTTCATGCTCTCTCTGCCATACCCAGCTCCCGCATCTATAAGTAAGCGTTGGGACCAGCACTATATTGTGTATAGTCAGCTGCGCCTTCTGGCTCAGGTTTTTACTGCCAAGAAGTTTTCCCAACGCTCCATTCACACTTTTTCCATTCCAGCGCTCACTCGCCTTTCCACATCTGCGGTGTACCTTCCATCCCTGCTGAAAGCGCATCCAAGATATACAAACTCATCCACTTCTTCCAACACTTCATCATCTACCGTAATCCTTACATTGGTTCTGGTTTCTTCTCTTTCAAATACCATTATCTTTGTTTTCTTCGCATTCAATAGTAAGCCTTCCTTCATACATTCGTCTTTCATCATTGTGACTAGTGTTTGCAGCTCAGATGGTGTTTACCACCTATATGTTCTTCGTAAATAAGTTTTGACCTTCCTCGGCTTCTCTACTTTCGCGTTGTATATCTGTGTCGTCATTATTTCCTCTTGCATTCTTTTTACTTATCCAAACCAACGCAGCATGCTTCTTCTTATCTTAGCACCGATACTCTCTTTCTAATGTCTTCGTCTTGATAATTTCTCATACGCACCTGAGATCCATAACATACCTACAGTTCACTGACTCCCGTTTAACCCATGAAATACAAAATACATGCATTGATCCAAGATCTTCTTTCTATAAATACTTTCACGCCAGGTCTCTTGCGGGGTAGGCAGAGAGTAGCGAGCGATACACCTCTCTCACAGCTATAGCTCTTTCCGAGATCTCACGTCAGTTATTGTTATTACAATAAACTATGGCAATATTTACTCCAAAATATCTGCTAATATTACAAAACTTGCCTTACACAGCAACACAGTCCTTGGTAAGCTATTTTGCATATTGCAGTCAACCATCGCACGACCACGGACGCTCTTTGCATTGTATTTGGACTTCATTCAAGCTAGTTTCCATAACGTGTCTATGACGATTGGCTTTGATCGGTTGCGGCCTTGTTGTCAGCGTGAAGCGAGTGATATAAAAACTTGCTGCGACTAGTACGAATCTTTTTCTCACGTCAAGCCCCTTGTGAAATAGACAAGAAGAACCGAGTGCCACATTAATCGGTCCATGCACGTTTTCCGGCTTTTATGGCTTCTAATTTGTCTTATGATAAAACAGTACCAACTTGGTCTTGGTATTAATTTTGGCGGTAAGCCTTGGCTTTCCTCGGCATCCTTCCATCTCTTCAACGACAACTGTTTGTATTGGTTGTTTGAGCAACACTTCATGTGAGATCGCATTCGTGCCTTGTAAAATTGAGTAAATATTATCTGTTTTAACTTTTGTCACACGAGTTTCAAATTAACCTACGAATCTCGTTTTTATTAGTGTTTATCTGTTAGGATTGGCGGGGTCTGCTATCTAAGTATTTGGCGAAGATACTGATTTTTACACGTAGCGATTGTCGTCAATCCTTCACAACCCAAAGGAAAAACCAGACCCTTCTTAAGTTAGAAATTATATTTCGTGTGACACGTCCTTCAAAATATAATTTCTTGGACGTACGAATTTCCTTCACCGTCGAGCAAGTGTTAATTACAAATCTGTGCATAAATCCAAAAACACGATTTTAGTGGTATACTCGTATTATCCACTGGTGAATCTTTATAATAGCTCCCACCTTATAATCTTTAAACGGGAGCTTCTATTGGAATGGTTCTTATTTTATGCGTGTCGTGATTATATGGCAAGATTTTTATTTGACTAATTTATTGACTTGCCCTTATATTAAAAATACAACGTTCCGTACAAGGCCGCAGCCTTATACATTGCTGTTGTTCATATACTCACATCGATGTTGTTGTTCAAATACAACTCAATCTACAGATATTTCGTTGTTAACGAGGTACGGTTTAGGTATTTCTGTGCTTTTCTCACAAAGCGACTATAATGTACGTTTCAGGATACTTAAACTAAAAGAATAATAATATTACTAAAAGAATTACTATATTCAGACGTCATTTGCGAAAGGTATTTTTTTTTGTAACTTCGGGAGGCATACGGCTTACGTGATGCGAAATGTTTACCATAGCTTATGAACACTTGTATTACTCACGAGCTGCCACCCCTGTTGCTGACATATGAACTTCTCAGAAGCTTACTACTAAACCTGGAGGGTTGTTGCGTGTTCCTATAAGTAAGTGAGGTCTCTTTCAAGGACAGAACTGCCCTCTAGAGAGTTATTGTTTTTTTGCTACGGTTTTAATATGAGGCGGAGGCACTTCCTCAGTGAGAGGGCTTTTAGTCGTGCTTCCTCTCTTAAAAATATTCAGACCGTTACAAACAGACATGTTTAAACCGTCGGGTTCATCAGAACTTGAAGATGGTTAAGGGTTCTATTTACTTGGTCAGTTAACTTAGGCCCCAATGGTCAGAACCAAAACGTCGAGTAGGTGATCAGGTATCTTATTCCATCGGTTGTGCTATGTTGCAATTAAGTAATAGTAAAATTATATTTACTATCATTATACTGCAGATGTTCAAAATTACTACTATAGTATAAAAAAATGGGTGCGTGTGTTATACTTCTTTGGCATCATTAAATAAATATTTAACATTAATAATTTAATAATATTTAGTATTAATTATATTAAATAATACTATTTTAATTTATAAGAAGGGTTATTGGAGTAAAATTAAAAAATGTCTTTCAAGTAGTAGCGACGATGTTTATGGAATATATTACATACAAGTCAAATGTCAAGTACATATGTTATACATTTTTAACTATAGCACCATCTACCGGTAATACCGTAAAACATTTAGCAGCTTCAACCTGTTACTTTTGTGTTACAGTGATGCGCGCGCATCCATAAATTTCACTTTCATATTTTTTTCATAACGCGCCTAATATATAACTAGTATAACTAAAATAGTAGTATAATGTAGAATAGTATAACTTCAAAAATTGAAATGGTCACGCTGACAATTTCTGCTGACTCAATACGCGCGCTTCCTCTGATTTCCCGTATTGACTGTCTCGGATATACCACGTAGAGTTACTATAATAAAAAACTATTCTAGTTTATGCCTAAGAAATTAATGTTCGATTTTTATTATTTTCCGCTATTAGAGTTTATTTTAAAAACTGAAAATATTCAAAAATACAAACGATGTAATTTTCTACTATAACCACTTTACCTGTTAATAAATATCCCATAACTCTACCGCTCTACGAGGTATAATCACCATTAAGATTTTCGATAACGTTTTATAATAATGTATACGTAACCTCAGTTAGTAGTGATACAGTTAAGTGAGGGGTTCATAGTTAATGATTAACATGTGTTTGACTAATGTTGGTAACTCCAATGTGTTAGTAATAAGAACTTTTTATTCTATTGCACTTAGCGATGGGAATTGGTTTAATAAAGTACCACATTAAACATTTTAGTTACATTTTTTTATTTTCAGGATGTAATATGACAGGATTAATGATCATGTCTATATTATTATCACAGATATGAATTTGATTTGTAATTTGTGTTTACTTGGCAAATATCGTCACAGGTTACAATCATGGCAACACTGTCAATATATATTTTCTTGCCCCCATCAGTACAGTCATTTATTGAGACGTTTTGTTGTTTTTGAATAAATCTATTATTAAAGTAATAAACGTATCTGTAGTTGTTACAGAAAGGGAGTGTTGCTAAGAAAATTTCAAACACTCTGAACAAAAACCCATTTCTGTCTTCATAGAGCAGTTTTTAAGGCCAGGTATACCTACCAAAGAATTGGTTTAAGTGTGTATCAAACATTACAATTGGTCTACCGTAATTATCTATGATTTGTGTAGAGCTATGCTTTCCAAAGTGGTCTATGTCGATCGCATTAAGTCGATTGCAATAAGTAAGAGGTCCATCAGATTCAAACATTAGAAGCAGAGGGTCTACGGAGAACAGAAAATACCTATATGTACTAGGGATCTACGAAACATAAACTAATGGAAATCTCTGGTCCAGAGTATGTCGTTTTTGGATGGTATTTATTAGTAGTAAGAAAATTACGGGTTAAGGAGAGCAGTGATAGCCCAATGGGTAAGGAACGGGCCTATAGACTACCTGGTCCCCAGTTTGATTTCTGGCAGTGGCATTTTTTTTTATACAACTAAATTGAAAAGCAATAATGCGGCCCGCATTAGATGGTAAGCGGTCACCTCAGCCTATTGACGCTCGCAACACCACGGGGATGTTACTCGCGCGCTGCCAATCTTGTGACCTAAGGCTGTTTCGTCACAGTACCCAGTAATTTTTCTGCCGTATCTCACCCTTCAAACCGAAACACAACTATATAGGTTTAAAGAATTTATTCTCATTAAAGATTACAACAAATCAACTTACATGAGAACAGAATTACTATAAAGGTATATATAAACTAGTAAGCAATCACCTTATTTAAATATGTGTAAGCGAGTAGATCAGATATATTAATTTCTAAAATTAGTTTTATAAGATTTTTTACACAGTATTGTCTTAGGTTTTCGCGATTGTTACACATTGTAATTAAACAATTTTTTTTTAACGGAACGTCAGGTTCAACAAAATAAATAAAACACGCGATACTTCCGTTAAAAAAAATTGTTTAATTTCAATTTTTTACACATTTACTATTGTGGGTAACATTAGCAAATGTGATGACAAATATATATATATATAGCTACTTAGCTGTAGACATAGGTGAGACAGAGGTACCCCTGCAGACGACTTTTGTACAAAGTCTCCCTCTGGTTATGTACCTAGCACTAAGTTCGTGTTTTCGGATTTCTGTGCATATTTATCACTAGCTCGGCGGTGAAGGAAAACATCGTGAGGAAACCCACACGTCCAAAAATATATATTTCGAAATATGTGTGACCTGACCTAAGAAAGATCTGGTTTTGCCTCTGTGTTGTGAAGGTCTGACGACAGTCGCTCTATGTAAAAATCAGCGTCTTCATCAAATCCTTAGGCTTAGGTAGCATACCCCGCTTATTCTAATGGATTAGAAAATGGGATAACGCGAAGAAGAAGATGTCGAAAGTCTAAGGAACTGAGAAGGTACACAAAAAAAATCGGCCAAGTGCGAGTCGGACTCGCGCACGAAGGGTTCCGTACCATTATCTATAAAAACGGCAAAAAAATTACGTTTGTTGTATGGGAGCCCCCCTTAAATATTTGTTTTATTTTAATTTCATTATTTATTCTTAAAGTGAATATATAACTAAATATTCTGTCAATATTTCAAGCGTCTACCTGTTGCCGTTATCAATATCGAGCAAAAATGAGCAAAAAATTCACGTTTGTTGTATGGGAGCCCCCTTAAATATTTATTTTATTCTATTTTTTAGTATTTGTTGTTATAGCGGCAACAGAAATGCATCATCTGTGAAAATTAAATTTCAACTGTCTAACTATCACGGTTCATGAGATACAGCCTGGTGACAGACGGACGGACGGACGGACGGACAGCGGAGCCTCAGTAATAAAAAGAGCTATGAATGTTAAAGAAGCGAACAAGGCTTGTAAGGACCTTTTTCGCTTCGAAGGACGGTTCTTTCTGCCAACACGGCAAGAGACTAGGCGTGAAGATATAGATAGATAGGTAACTATCAGCCCCTGAGTAAATTATTTATTCGCATTGCAGAAAGCTTCATATTCCATTTCAAAACTCGTGCGTGCTAAAGGGTGCAGTGAGTGCAGGGAGACAGAATGTAATGCATTGCACTCACATGCTGCAGCTCTTTTATTAACCCCGTGTATAGGACTGTTTACACTTTCAGATTATTTGGCAAGTCTGAACAATTTCATCGTGTCGAAAACGTGCAGTATAAATTGAATAATTACGACCGCTTAAAAATTTTGAAATCAACTTCAATCTATTTTATTAAGTTAATACATAAATTTTATACGGGACCAATCGGTTGCTAAATTTTTCATAAACAAAATAAGATTTTCAAAATGTTTTTACAGTTGGTGAGAATACGAGTATTGTGCATATAATAAATATAGTCGATTCCAAAGTCTTCAATTTTAAAGTTGATTAAAAGTGATCGCACTTAAAGTTAATCCTAATTGAGCTAAAATACGTATTGTATATTAGTGATGTTCTTGACCAAAATTTGTTACCGATTCAAAAGTTTCAGTTCTTCGGCTATTACCAAACTTTCCTGTTATAACAGAACACTCTTGGTTATTTTTTTATTTCACTAAGATGGAAAATAAGTATACAACACCAGGGATGTCACTCGTGGATGTGAACCCTAAAGTTAAGTAAACAAGAAAGTTGTCTAGAAATCTTAAAATTTATTACATTTCTTCTCGTAGCATTCTATGTTAACATTAACATAAAATACGTAGCTGCTTAAATTCAGCCTAATATATTTCATTTACTAATACTTCATTAACATAACAATATATTCATATCCTATATACGCTTATCTGGTATATTTCGGTAAGAAATTACAAATTACAAACGTGTGCTTGCATCTCCAAATACATCCCGAAAATTTCTAATATTCCAAAATTAATGCATATGTGTCTCACAATCTCGTATGGTGTAAACAGCCCTCGACATTCGCTACACTCGTCAATGAAAATTAAACGAAGCAGTCTCTCATCTTTGTCACAGTCTTTGTCGCATCTCTACGAGAACGTCTGAGATCCCTCCAAAGCACACATCTTTTCATTCTCAACTTTATGTCATTGTAATAAAAGTGTTAATTTTACAGAAATATGTTTACTAAATGCGTTACAAAGTTGGTTCTTCCGTTCTTCTATACGTGTAGCTCTAAAAGTCAAACATGTTGTAAATTTTACTTTAATACATTGAAATAAGGATGTATTTGGTTAACACAAAAGCAAATTACTGTTGTTTCTTGAATTCTCGTAGATCTTTCATTACTCGAGCACACACACTGTTCGTAATTAGCTAGTGCGGGAATGTTGTCTATGATTTTCTTGTTTATATTTTCGTTTAAAATTTGTTTCATTTTATTTGGTTTTTAGCAATTTCTGATATGGCTTAATATAACACAGTTCGGTTAAGCCGTTTCAGAGATATAGATACATACATAAAAATGCATACGCGACTTGCAAAGAACCTTTTTATATGATATTAAGAAAATAAAAATAATGCAATTACAACATTTTTTTTTAAATTATATGTACTATATGATTCATATCAAATTTCAAGGGTATTTAACGGCATCGTAAGTACATAACATTATGTTTGACAGGTAATAACCTTTTGTTGTTGTTTTGTTTTACAGGACTATAAAATACGTGGATCTTCATTCTTCTTTAGCCCTTTTGGACAAAAAAAACTTCGATGAAGGTATGGAGAGATGAACAGACAGACAACAAAACGATGTTACTGGGGTTCTGTTTTTGAGATACGGTGCCCTAACACTGTTATAGGAACTGTTTTTATGGCATTTTTTATAGTTGCGTCTACTTAAGGGAAATGCAGAAGCAATAGCATCAGGCGTGGTTAGGTACATCGTAGGCTGATGCGTTTCGCTGAATTACTATGGTAACTCACCTCGTTTCCACATTTACTCATTCTTAAAAAAATATTTACATACATTAAAAATATAAATCAATTCATTATTGCTGTCAAAGACATTTGGAGAAAGATACGTTTGATTTAAAGACATTTGATTCTTAATATCTCATAACTTCTGTGCCATCTTTTGTTTCTATTTCATATTGCTCTTATATCGATAACATTAAATCTAGCGATATTGCGATATTTGCTTCTAATACTTTGTATGTGTATACGTATAATTTTGTATTAATCTGCATAATAATACTAGTAGGTAATAATGGTATTAGGATGCTTGGCGTCGAGATCTCCAGTGATGTGCAATATCGAAATCACCTGGAGGAGAAGGTCAAGCTGGCGTCGAAAAAACTTGGTGTGCTCAACAGGGCTAAGCAGTACTTCAGTGCGGGGCAAAGACTTATATTATATAAGTCTCAAGTCAGACCGCACTTGGAGTACTGCAGTCACCTTTGGGCGGGAGCACCTGGATACCAGCTTGGACCGTGTGATTCGATTCAGAGACGAGCTGTGAGGATTGTCGACAATCCTAAGCTTACACACGGTATACACCTTAAGTTTAAGGAGAGACTTTGCCTCCCTTTATGTGTTCTACCGATTGTACAACGGGTTGTGTTCTGAAGAGTTGTTCGAAATGATGCCGACAGCTACTTTTTATAACCGCACCACTCGCCGACGGCGGGGAGTTCACCCTCACACGCTTGAACCGCAATGGTCGCGTACTGTGCGGTTCCAGAGAAGTTTTCTTCCGAGAACTCTTAAGCTGTGGAATGAGCTCCCAGCCGAGGTTTTTCCAAGGGACTACAGCATGGAGTTCTTTAAGAAATGCGTGAAGAGGTTTTTAGAGGGTCGGCAACGCATGAGTGACGCCCCTGGTGTTGCAAATGTCCATAGGCTACAGTGACTGTTTAACATCAGGCAGGCCGTATGTTTGATTGCCACCTTAGTGGTATAAAAAAAAATATAAAAAAATGGACTCAATTTTTGTTTCTAAAGAAAGTAGGAAGCGATGGAAATATTAGATGGAATTATATACATTGTGTCCTTGTCTAAAACATAGTTATATAGCAAGGACGTATTTAAATTAATGCAATTTCATTGAAATGCATTCATGGAACTGTCATTTCACCTACGTGGGAAATAGTAAAATTATTTATTTGTCACTTTATTACTTACCAATATACGAGTTACATGAAACTCTGCATTATATCTACACTTGTGAATGAATGCATAAAATATGTCAAGCTGATGATTAAATATGAGATCGATGAGGCACATCACAAACACCCAGCGTAAATATTACGTATGAATATTTGATTCAATCGTGGTGTCTTGATGCCTTATAACTGGATAAACAAAATGTGTATTGAAAATGAAGCTTCGTAAATATGTGAATAAATAAACCGAGTTTCTTCTTGCACGCAGTAGAAACTTTGGCTTCGTTATTTGACCCTAATAATTATTGAAAGTTTGAAACGAACATAGATGAATTTACATGATTCCAAATATATTTTCTACTGTTTTTTAATGGCCACACTTAAGTTTATCAACGGCTACTATACAAATAAAAATAACAAAATCAAACAAAGAAAATGTTTTGGCTTTACCAATTTATTTGCATATATTTTATTTGTGAGTTGGTCTGAAAGAGAGCGTTGGTGTTAAAATAAGAAGAGACATGCTCCGTTGGCTCGGACATGTAGAAATAATGCAGGATGAAAGAATGACGAAGCAGATATACAATGCAAAAGTGGAAGGATGTAGGAGCCGAGGAAGGCCAAGACTTACCTACCATAATCAAATTGGTCGTGTTCTATCAGAAGGTGATGTCAGTAGCCCTAGAAACCGGCGATCGTGCATGAAAAGAGCAATGAATGTTAAAGAAGCGAGTGAGGTATGTAATGATCGAGTCACGTGGCGCTCGGTTCTCTCTGCCTACCCGGTAAGGGATTTGGCGTGAAGTTATAGATAGATATTTTATTTGTATATTCGTTTGGTTAAGGTGCGGTGTCATTCACCGAGAAACAATAGTAATATTTTACTATAAACCCGGGGTAAACTCTATAAACATCCCCAATTTTACAATCAGTGGGGGAGCGGCGCATTTGCATGCAGTAACGTACTTTTACAATTTAAATTTAAACGGATTTGGACAAAAATGCTTTCTAAACTTAAATGAATACTTAATGTTAATTGTGAGGAACGCAGGAGATTAATACAGATACCTGACTTGCTAATTGTGATATTGAAATTTCATATGATTTCTTTTTTAATTGAGATTTTATTTATTTTTTGTATATTTTAGTAAAGCGTAACTAAGGCTCTAGATCTTATATTGCGTTATTAGAATCTAAAATTAGATCGGTGACTTCTGTCGTTCAAGCTAAAGAAGATTAGTCAACAACAGAGAGACTAATCTTTAGCTTGAACGATAGAACTCCAGGGTATTACTACCCAATCTAAATAGGATGACGGCTTAGCTTATTTGGGGAGGTAGAGCCCCAATATTAAGTAAATTTCTGAAATATTGTACTCAAGAAGAAATAAACTCATGCGTGCCATTCCTGCTAACTCTCACTCTTCCTTAGAAGTGAACTGGTAATCTTGTTTACTTCCAAAAACCTGTCTACTTTCCAGAGTTTTTATTCGACTGCTGTCTTATGTAAGGTGGATGTATTTTCTCTGAAGGATGAACTTATGTTTAGCACTGTACTCTGTTTCTCCTTTCCCAGGTTTTTATTTCCTAATCGCAAAGTGAATTTGGCTTTACCTGATGATAGTGAAAATCTTTAATCACAAATATAATGATAAAAAAATAAAAAAAGTGCTTCATTAAAAAAAATATGCTGGTGACAGTAACGTATACGATTTCCAAAACGTTTTTCCGCTAAAAATCAGTTACAAACATTGTGAAATTTAACTTCGTAGTAATTCAGCCAGACACTTTCGGGCAACAAAACTACAGAAAATCCTCACAGACATAATCAACCCTACACCTGATTCCGGGGTAGCACTGATATACGGCATCCGCCACGCCCTACGCAATTCGCATTCAGCGCGCAACCCGCCCCGACCTACCCTGTTTAAGAAAACCGTCTTTATGGATTTTCCTTCCTTTATATCAGTTTTCATGACCTTCACTTTGAGTATTCACACAAATTCATAGATAAATTTATGAATTATTCTGTCAGTGTTGAAGTATTTAATATATAACGTTCTACTAACTAACCTATTCAAATTGTCAAATCTTTTTCATCACCCCTGCTCGTAAATAGCTTCATAACCCAAAGCGGGCTAACTGTGGCCTTCGCTCACAATGACTACAGACGTCTAGCTAATAGCTTTTCTTTTACATTTAATTGTATCCACCACATCTTATCTATATGTCAGTTATCAGGCAATGGTCTAGGAAAAAAATCAAGGAATCCAAAATATTTTTTGTCAATCCAAACTTCACTTATAGACAATTTGATTTAAACTATTTTGGGTGCTTTTGCTATTAATCAGTTCATGCGAAGTAGCGCAAACCGGCAGGCACCCATTACTATTTTGAAAATTGAATATGCATGTCGCTGCCATGGCTGCTCCGGTCGTCTCTGCCTCGCCTGCTGCGGTCCTCTCTGCGAAAACCGGCTATCTGAAACGTAAACCATGCGCCCGCCTGCGTTGCTGCCCTAGCTACGGTCATCTCAACAGCAGCAGAGACGACCGGAGCAACAGGGCAGCGGCGGCATGTATCTGCTAACGGTAGAGAGTAGGTGTCACCCGGCGCTAGTTTGCTTGAACTAATCGCCAGCGGAAGCACACAGTTTCGCAAAATAACACCCGAACCTATAAGCTATTAAATGCTATGTCACGTATCTAAACATAACTCATATTTTAGTAATTTTGAAATAGTTTGTACACATGCACAGCCATTGGTTTTTCTGAAATATTATATATAGTTATGAGGCAGTGTGTCTGAGTCTGAGGCTCTTAAGTCAATTTTGTTGAAATAGTATCTTGGTGTCGAAATTAATTTACTGACAAGTAGAAGAAATATATGTAAATTTATAACCAGTAAGTTCTAAAGTCAGGTATGCCATTACACTCGTTTTATTATTGCATACATTTCATTTAAATCAATTTTATGTAAATATAATTTATTTTATATCTTATATACTTCACATACGAGATTTAGATGATTTTTAGGGTTCCGTACCCAAAGGGTAAAACGGAACCCTATTACTGAGGCTCCGCTGTCCGTCCGTCCGTCCGTCCGTCCGTCCGTCCGTCTGTCACCAGGCTGTATCTCATGAACCGTGATAGTTAGACAGTTGAAATTTTCACAGATGATGTATTTCTGTTGCGGCTATAACAACAAATACTAAAAAATAGAATAAAATAAATATTAGAGGGGGCTCCCATACAACAAACGTAATTTTATTGCTCATTTTTGCTCGATATTGATAACGGCAACAGGTAGACGCTTGAAATATTCACAGAATATTTAGTTATATATTCACTTTAAGAATAAATAATTAAATTAAAATAAAACAAATATTTAAGGGGGGCTCCCATACAACAAACGTGTTTTTTTTGCCGTTTTTATAGATAATGGTACGGAACCCTTCGTTCGCGAGTCCGACTCGCACTTGGCCGATTTTTTTTGAATTACCCGTTGTTTTGTAATACTTTATTTAAATAGTAAAAATACATAAATTTCAAGAATATTTCATTATTCCTTACATTAATTGGCATATGTATTACTTTTATATTTATTAGAATTTATAGATACAAATGTATGAAATCTCAAAAATATTTTCCGATATATAAGCTTTATAGAATATTATTGCTTAAACAGGAATATCTTCCCGATTTTTTATTTCCCATACAAAAACATTACATACATATTTCCCGTCAAGAAACACCGCGGCAATATCTCGAGTGTCGATTCTGGTAACAGCTGCCGGTTTTATGAACTTATTGTAGCTTCTTACGATAAAGGAAATGAGATTTTCTATTGGAACTCTGTTAGATAGTGATAATAAGGGACGGAGAGAGGAAAGTTTTGGGTTCGTTTTTTGGGAAATAAAATATTTTTACTAGGGTAAAGTCGCTTATCCCTTAGATCCAAAGCAAAGCTTACCTCATCTGCATGTAGTGCACCCAACTAATTACCAAAGGCAGACAAGTAGAACCTCTAACTGTCTGTAACCAAACCAACTAATTTCGTGTATTAATACATTGATTAATGTCATAAAGCTAAGACTCACCCACCACGATCAAACTGGTTGTGTTTTAGCAGAAAGTGATGTCAGGAGCCCTAAGAACCGGCGATCGTACATGAAAAGACCTATGAATGTTAAAGAAGCGAGCGAGGTATGAAGGACCGAATAGATCTGTCTGTCTTCACCGCGAGGGATTTTACATAGATAGATAATATTTCTTTGCCACACCTCTTTCGCCCGAATCTCGGTACTTCGGCTCGGCCTCTCTGCCTACCCCGCAAGAGACTTGGCGTGAAGATAGTAGCTTACTAGTGTAATTATAAAAAGAAGTATTTAATACACGACTTACGTTTATACGTAGATTTTTTACAAACAACCTTTAATACTATGCAATGTAAAAACAAGAAACTAAATTGAAATCTAAGAAAGGTAGACTAATCACACAAATCTAATCATCTTAGATAGACAACTGATCTATCTATCTATCAACTTATTATTTACAAGTATGTAGGATTTAAATTTAATGTTATTAACATGTATAATATAGAAATTTACTTTATACGGATCTTGATCAATGCATTTCTCACCCTAAACCATAAAAATTGCTACACAGACTCGCCCTATCTAATTCAAACCATCCTCCCTTGAAATTCTTTCATTTCATTGAAAAACGTGTTTTGGACGAAAACCAATATAGCCTGTAGTGTAATATCTATTACATCCACCTTGCGAACATTTACGATAAGCCTCTTCAATGCCAAGACCAGCCAGGACAAGCCTTCATGGTCAATAACCAGCTGCTGCCGGTCCGATGTTTTTGAAGTTTATTTTTTTTATACAACGTCGGAAGGCATACAAGCGTACGGCAAAGATGATGGAAAGCAGTTACCGTAGCCTATGAGCGCTCGCAATACATTAGGTATTACTCGCGCGATACCACCTCTGCTGTGCTAGCAGCAGAGGTGGAATCGCGTGAGTACACCCACCTGATGTAAAGCAATTAACGTAGCCTGTGAACGTAATTAATTGTAATATCGCGTAATTAATCGCGCAAGTGATATTTAATTGTAATATATTAAATATCACTTGCGCGATGCCACTTCTGCTGCTAGCACAGCAACTCCTCAGGAGTTTACTGGTGACCTCACTCACACGCAGCAACACAACAGCCCTACAAAGAGTTGTTATTTAGCTGCGATTTTCGGTGAGGCGGAGGTGCTTCCCCAGACGAGCTGCTTTGATGATATTAGAAACGGATTTTTTCCTTTACTTGTGTTACATGACAATGCTTCTTACCAAATGTCATGATTTTAGGTCAATGGGAAGTATCCTATAGATTTTGATTCCCTTGCGAGTGTCAAATGATGCACATAAATGAGGCATAAACAGCCGTATCGTTTGATTGCGTTAACTTAGAAGTTTGATTTTTTCACTGTTCGAAGGGATTATAGACCTGAGTATTTGATATTAATTTTAGTTGGATAGCTCCATCCGTTTCTGAGAAGAAGGTCTTGACAGACAGACAGATAAGGGTTCCGATTTTCCTTCTAAGATGCGGAACCCTAAAAAATGGATAAGAAAATGGGCATTAACTACGGCTAGTCAAGAAGTTCCGCTGTCATACAAGACTACAATCAAACAACATTTCTTAGAGGTTTGGTGTATCCCTGCATGAAAGATCATCTGCTAGTCCTCAAGAAGCGACGTTGTAGATTACCATAGCAGTCTATCTATGTATATATTCACACCAAATCCCTTGCGGGGTAGGTAGAAGGTACCGAGCGCCACATGACATGACTCGGACCTTATATAACTTACTCGCTTCTTTCAAAGGGATCCTGACATCGCCATGTGATATAACACTACCAGGTCTTGGTTTTCTTCGCTTTATATATATGTTGTTTCGTCATTGTTTCCATATAGAAAAAACGTCTCCTACATTCTTACTACATGCCCGAACCAACAGACCGTCATAGTAGTGCTTCTTTGAAAGTCATTATGGGCAGTTTTGTTGCAGTGGTTGAGACAAAAAAACGTTGTGTAAAAAAAACAAATAAATATTACATTGTTCATCAGTCTTAGTCTTATCTCACACACGAATGAATGAGTGAATGATAATGAGACGAAGAATGAGGCAAGGAATGAAAGGCATGAAAGCAAGAATAATATTGTGACGGGGCGCGTGCCTCTACGTGACTGTCTATGGGAGGGTTCTCGGCTGAATTGTCACATTTTCCCTCCATTTTGACCTTTATTCAGGATATTATTAAAATTGTTGAAGGTTCTCCTCACAAATATGCCTGTGGAATTCTTGACAGATAAAAAATGATGCAGTATTGCTTTGTTTGAGTGTTTCATTTTATTCTAATGAGCTTTTTTATATTTTATCGAACATTTTTCAAGTTGCATGACAGTTATTACCTCAATTGCTTTCTATTTCCAACCTTGCAAATTTGAAACGGAGTGGCGTTAAAAAATATAATAAATGTCAACTACGAGTATCTCTGCTTATTTAGTTTTTTTAATAAATTATACTATAATCCTGTATGTTACTTTGTAAATGGAAACTTTACAGTTCTAGTAGGTAATTCTGTTAATTTAAACTGATTTCTGTCTGTTTATTTGTTAATATTCGGATCTTTCCGTAATATTCGTTCACAGTGTAATCTTTAACGAGATTACGACGACTTTGAAGGCGGATATTTCAAAAACGGTAGATAATCATTTTATTTCTCTCGGAATTCTTTCAAATACGGAGCGGGGCATATTAAATTTATTTTATATATAAATCCGAGAGTTTTTTTAGTCGGTACAATCACCCATATATGTATGTTCAATTTTATATTGTCTCATGTAGCGCTAAAAATATATATCTCATACCGATATATACACAACAAAGCCAACTATAATGGTTTCTTGTTTTTCAATGGAACCCTAAAAACCACATATCTGTGAATAAACACAAGCTCTTTGCATAGAACAATCCGATACCTGACTTAACAGAATGCACCCTTAGCCTAGCCCTCAAGAAATCAGGGTGTATACCCTCAAGATATATGATTTTAATAATCGCCAAGATTACAGTAAGGAGGGAACTGGAGGATTCTTTTGAGTGTCCCTCTGAGAGTCCTGTCTCTCTGAGAAATTGTTTCGCCAGCTATTTCATTTGTAAGGACCCTTGATATATGCCAAGTGTTGTATACAAGGGTTTTTTGGACAGGGAATTTCACTTGTTCGACTAAATCTTAGGCTCTCTCCAAATTTCAAGTATACTATTATTATGTATGTTATATTTTTGTGAACAAGAATGAATCATTGACATCAAGTCTTATCCCGTAATAAGTCAAACTTTTCGACACCGGAATTAACGCACTGTAATTAGCGCACATCAAGATGGCGGCGGAAGATGGCGTCGCAATACGACGTCAAAAACCACGCGAGTGACAAGGCGTTATTGAGTGCAACGTGTGCAGCGGTTTTATAATAAACGATGCCAGGGGAAGTTATTAGTCTAACGTCACTGTCTGAGTTTAATTTTGATGACAGGTGTTCGTAATAGCAAATGTTTGTTAATATGTGCACACATTTGTACGTTCTCTCTGGAACAGAGTATTCCACATAATTTTAACTAATAATAAAATGTAGATGCATTCAGAGCGGTGATAGCTCAGTGAATAAATCTAAGATCCTTGAATCGAATCCTGCCATGGACATACCACTAAATTCATCTTTTAGGATTTACGTACATATTTACAATTATCACTTGCTCTGTAGGGAAAGAAAATATCATGAGGAAAACCGCACCTTAGAGAAATAATATTTCAAAAAACGTGTGACCTTACTTAATAAAGATCTGATTTTTTTCTCTAGGGTATCTTCGCCAAAGTTTTAGGTTTAAGTAGAGGTGATTTATTTAAAAGAATCACTAAGTGTTTTGTATTGAGGTCAGTTTACCATACCGATTGAAATTAAAACATGTCGAAGAACTCCTATTAAACGACTAGATATAGTAAATAGATAAAATCCATTACACCTATTCACTAAAATAAAATATGAAAAAGTAAAGGAAACTTTCTTGTCGCTTGAAACTCTTTGCAGCGTCATTTTATCCCATTAAATGGCAAATGGTAGTTTCTTTCTGTGGATGGCAACACTTTGTCAGCCACGAAGCAGACGCGACGCGACGAGTCTCCGAGTCTAATTAAATGTCGTCTATCTACAACGGTCACGTTAATTTCGCCTACATTGTGTTTACAATACCTAACTTAGTTGATTGATTTGTGTGAATTAAACTCAGATCAAAAGTCCATAATATTTTTTATTGTTCAATGTGTAATGTAATGGCACATTGTATAACCGGTGGTAAAACCAAAAGTACACACCTCGCAAGTCTCATATATACCTATATCGGTGGGATGCACCACATGCAGCGGAGACTCAATTACGTTTGAACTATGGTAGTTTGTGTGTGAGAGCTTGCGCTATCAGTTTATACATGTGTACTAGCCGACGCCCACCTCTTGCCTTCAGTACATGCGTGCCTTCGCGGCCATATCTGCTCTGCCATGTACCTACCAGCAGTGGTGCGTGGGTAATTTGTGGCGGAAGCACACAATGTATTACCGACAACAAGCCTATAGCCTTAAGATTTATTATTTTTGAACTTATTGACTTGTGTGACATCTCCAATATAAGATATCCTCACTCATCTTGAGTTTCCTCCTGTAGATACTGAAACCACCACCACCGACCACTGAAATTCGAGATGTCAAGAGCGGACAAAAATAAGGGAACTTTTAAACAATTGTTTATAACGATTAAGGTGAAGGAGCGGTACATACTAATTAACAAAAGAGTTATATCGCGATAGTTTTTCAACCTCCTTTTTTATACAACGTCGTAAGGCATACAAGCATACGTCCCACCTGATGTAAAGCAGTTACCGTAGCCTATTAACGCTTGTAATTATATTAAGTAACACTTGCGCAATGCCTCCTCTGCTGCTTACACAGCAACTCCTTAGGAGCTTACTGGTGACCTCACTCACTAGAAACACAACAACCATCTAGGGAGTTGTTATTTGGCTGTGGTTTTCTGTGAGAGTGTATCTAAATTGTTGGAAATAAGTTTATCAATGTAGGTAATATTTAATAATACGACACCATAGATCATACACGGCACTAGACGGCACATGATTTAGCTTTAAATAATTGTATGTCTGGTTTGATATATGACAGCGCGGGCGGGCGACGAAACAACTCCACACACACCCGGGTTATGAAATTAGTGCGACGAAGCAAGAACAGACGAACTAATTAGTTTACCAGACCTCCCTATGTTGTGTGATAATGATAACCGACTTCTTGTTAATGTTAACGCTTGCACTTGTTACAGATTCAACTTCACAATTTTATTTATTACTAGCTGTGCCCGCGACTTCGCCCGCGCGGAAAAGTTATATTTTTATTATTTATTTATATAAATATTAATAAAAATAAATAAAAATTCTTAAATAACAGTAGCCTAAGTTACTCCTTATTATATCAGCTATCTGCCAGTGAAAGTCCCGTCAAAATCGGTCCAGCCGTTTCAGTGATTAGCCGGAACAAACAGACAGACAGACAGTCAAAATTTGAAAAAAAAAAACATATTTTGGTATATGCACCGTGCATACATCCATATGCATTTAATAAAAAGCGATTGTTTTAATATTACAAACAGACACTCCAATTTTATTTATCTGTATGTAGTATGTATAGATTTTACCGACCGCCTTTACGGCATTATAAAGGTATTTTTAGGTACGAAACCGTCCGGTAAAAATAATAAATAAAATTGTTAAGTAAAATTTGTACAAATGTAAGTGTTAACATTAACAAGATGTCTTCAAAATTCCACCAAGCGCCAACTATCAACAGTATCAACATAATAACCGACTTCGTAAAAGGAGATTCCTATTGGAAGCAAACTTTCCTTGACTATGTATTCATTTGGATCTCAATATCATTATCAATCATTCAATAAATAATGTATATATTATGTAGTGTAAGTTTTTTTACACGACGTCGGGAGGCATACAAGCATAAGCTGCTAACAAGCAACTCCTTAGGAGCTTAATGGTGACCTCACTCTCATGCAAGAAGACAACAACCCTCTAGGGCATTGTGATTTTTTGGCCGCTTTGATGTGCTCTACCTCTATTAAAAATAGATTAGAGAATTAGAGCAAGACAAACAGTATGTCTGTTTGTCTTCAGGGACGCAAATGTTTGTCCTGAGTGGGAATCGAACCTACGAGCGTCGGTAATAAAGTCGCCACTGAGCTCATGAACGACAACTAAAAGTAAATACAAAACGAAAATACGTGACGTAAATAGAAGGAAATACAAGAATTATCGCAAATGTATTTTTCATAAATTACTGCATAAAGTGTAGTCCCAGAATGAGTTACATAAGTACGTAGTTGCCAAATATCTCATTAAAATAATTAAATACCAAATTTATTATAACCACGTGACAACCAGTCATATCAAATCCACTTTATTCCAATTATATTGAAAACCGCACGCGTTAGATACATTCTGGTTTTATAGTATTACCACAAAAACGGCATTCGTAAACTAAATTTGTTAACTCCACTCGTACCCCAATAGCCGGGGGCTATATTGGACGTAAAAACTGCATAGGGTGAAATAATTTGTCACACAAGGGTCGGAGTTTGGTCCTCGCGTGAAAGGTTTTGTGTAGTCCGATACCTTCGCTTGGTTTCATTTCCATTGCTTGGTTATTTATATATTTTTATAATGCTATAACAAAACTTTTAAATTATACATTATTTAGAAATAATATGGTCAGCGTTAATCACGACGATTGATTTCGTGGAGGCCAACATTTTCGCTTTGTGTGATTTACATTGCTAGCGTGTTTTATAATGCAATTTGCGTATCAAAATAAATAGATAATACAAAATTAAAACACTAAATGCGCCCGTAAATCGTCTAAAAATAGAAATGCATGTGATAACAATGAATGTATATGTTCGCAATTTGGTGTAAGTGACTACCCATCAAATTCAGAGCCTAAACCACCGTCAACAGCGCGAGTGAACCCGCCCGATTAATAAATACAGCACTGGTGAAAGTTAGACAAGACTTAGGGGAAATGCTTCCGTTTTAGAGAAGACCTCAAGCTTTTGTGATCCTTCGAAGAAGTAAATTACAAGAAAACTGGTAGAAATTCCTACAACAACACTTGCAGTACAACGAGCAATGATCATGGCACTGCATCTGTTTAATAAGTGATGGTAATAAAGCAGTGAGATCTTGACATTGCAGTTAGTTTAAAAAACATCCTACAATACGGAGGGCTCAATGAAAGTTATTGCGTGACTAATTAACCGAAACAACTTACGGACAAAATAGTGTTTCACAATACCTATATCCCAATACGTAAGAGATACTTGGTTTTTATAATTAATCGTTTAACAGCAACCACGGTTTTCTCAGCGGTTGCATTTACAGAGAAAGGTCCATGCTCAAATTCCGCGTATCAATGACTCACGGTACTCAGATGCTTCTCTTCAGAAAGAACTTTGTCACTGAACAGACAGAAAGAAACACATTATTTTGCAGCAGCGGAAGCTTTCAGCTTGCGTCAATAATATAGCAGAAGTTAAGATGTATCAGAGACTTTAACTTTTGTTATCTCGAAACGTCCTATTGCATCCATTGCTTCAATTTTAAATATGAATTAGGAAAAATCTCACACAAAATACCAGCAATGTATACATTCCGAGTCCTAAAGGTATATAGGTACAGACGCAATCTGTGCTGATGGTAGCAGCGGATGCAATGCTGCGGAAGTGAACCCTCGGACGCGGTTTGTTTTAATGCAATTGTCATGCAAATTCCTGAATTAATCGTCCCGTTTAACGGCGACTTCCAAAGTTTTACCATCTTTATTAACATTTGTGTAAATTAGAATGGAAAATTGGTTTTAATTTTATCGTATTTTTGACAGTATAAAAAGTTTAAATTATTTATTATGGATATTATTGCGAGATTGATATATTTGACAACTTTTTTATATACTTGAAACTGCGAAGAAATTGTTTATTATATTTTATTGTTTGTGTATATACCATACCACCACTAATTGTAAAGTGGTGGCTATCTTAATGTAAAAGCAGAGTGGCAAATTGATTTCATATAAGTTATGTGAAGTTACTACTTTATTGAAGTTCATTTTCAAGGTTTGGACCTTTACTGTCACTCATTTTTTTTGTTGCGCCGGTTATCGTAACCTATAGTTTTCTATAATTCAATATTGCACGCATTGCCAACGCGACACCTTCACTGGAGTATCCCGGTGACCTTTTTGATTCTAAGATATGTGATCCCGTTGAAAATACTTGGACAAAGATTCTTAACTATGAATTTGTATTATTCCAAAAAATATTGTCTTATTGATATTTTTTATGTATTCTTTACATAAACATTCATCAATTGTAATGATTTGCTGATAGATAAACGGACAAACTCGCATTGTAATTGTTTCTTTTTAAACTTTATAGCATGGTACCCTAAAAATGAATATTTTTTTCAAATCTTTAAAAGATAATGCAAATACAATTCATCACACACGTGCCGAACCGTTAATAATACGAGTTACAAAACCGCGTGCCCTGTGGCGACATCTACAAAAGAGTTCCGAAAACTCAGATCCAATTAGTCCATTTTGAAAAATCATTTTGGTGTGCCCCCCGGCCGTTTGATTACCGGCCATATTTATCATTGGGCCCTACGTTAAATTAAAAAAGTAACAGAGATGGCGGGTCGTGATTGTAGCATATTTTATGTACGTATGTGATAATGTACACCAGATTGTTTGATGTTTGATTGTATCTCTATGATTGATTGATACTCTATTGACTTTAACAAATTAAATTTTTGTACGTTAGCCATGCGATCTCAATTGGCATTGTCCAAGGGAAACACCTGAATTTTGTCGACGAAATCAAAATTTATTCACTACCCACAACGTAACAGTCCTCCTGGAAACTATTATTTGGCAACTCTTTCGTCACAAACTAATGTGCTACTTGATATGGACACAATCTGCAAGTGAGGCCTGCCCCCTAGATCCACTTACACCAAGCAAGCTCTTGCCCCAAGTTTTATAAAGGAAATACTACATTTTACAACTAAATTCGGAGATGAGGAGATGTCACACAACATACAAAGCTCTCCTAAATAACCACGGTAAAAGTGATCGATGAATTATAATTTATGGACTTATCTATACAGATAATCAAAATTGGAGTGTCTGTTTGTAATATTGAAATAACCGCTTTTTTAATAAATGCATATGAATGTATACACGGTACATATACCAAAATGAATATTTTTACAATTTTTGTCTGTCTGTCTGTTTGTTCCGGCTAATCTCTGAAACGGCTGGACCAATTTTGACGGGACTTTCACTGGCAGATAGCTGATAATAAGGAGTAACTTAGGCTACATTTATTTTGTAATTTTTATTTATTTTTATTAATATAAATAAACAATATTCCACGCGGATGAAGTCGCGGGCACAGCTAGTTATAGATTAATAACAAATTTATAATTATAAACTGAAGCTTGCACGTAAGTACATAAAATCATGAAACTTATGGTCATCATAGACCGCCGGAGTGGCGAGGAAGAGACATATCTATCTTCTTCTTCCTCGCGTTATCCCATTACCTAATTAGGATTGGCGGAGTCCGCTACCTAAGCCTAAAATTAGGCGAAGATACTGGTTTTTACATTGAGCGACAGCCATCAGACCTCCTCAATCCAGAGGGAAAATCAAATCATTATTAGGTTAGATTCGATCAATTTATTGGTTCATGCCCACTTCGCTCATAATAGAGGTAGGGCGCATCAAAGCAGCCCGTCTGGGGAAGTACCTCCACCTCACAGAAATCCGCAGTGAAATAACAATTCCCTAGAGGGTAGTTGTGTCCCTGCGTGTGTGTGAGGTCACCAGTAAGCTCCGAAAAGGAGTTGCTGTGCTAGCAGCAGAGGAGGCATCGAGTAGTACTTAATGTATTACAAACGTTCATAGGTTACGGTAACTGCTTTACATCGTGTGGGCCGTATGCTTGTATGCCTTCCGACGTTTACAAAAAAAAATGTGAATTTGAACCAGGGATCGTAGGTTAGTAGACTGGTTCTATATACACTGAAAGATACATCGATAACAGTGTAAAATAAACCTTTCCACATTTAGCATACGAGTAAAATTGGTGTAACGGTAATAAACCACGTGAAGAGTTGTGAGTTGGAAGTCAGCTTCTGCATCATGCGAAGCCTGAAGAGTATGAGTTTACGTTCACATCGGATTAATCTCTTCACAGCCACTTTGTCCATCAGCGCTAGTACTACTACTACGGCAACCCTAATTCATGCCACTGCAGGGATACGGATCTACCTTCAACCGAAGGGGTTTATAGCATGCTCCACCACGCTGCTAAACTACGGATTGACGGACGTCAGTAATTTCAAGCCGCGTGTAGGCCACTGGCTATGCTTAACGATTGTCATCTATTAACAAAGACCGTGCCCTCCGCGCACAGAGAAGCTCGAGATAGATATACCCATCCGTTGACAGACTGCGGCCAACGTTGCTTAACTTGCGTGTTCCCTTACCAGTATACACGAGGCAACGTCATGCACCCTCTGTGAACAATCTGTGACCAATATTACTTTGAACTGTATAAACAAGAGATTCAATAGATCTTGCGTATTTATACTGATTGGACGCGTTCTGTATACCGATATTGAAGAGATGTTTCCTCCTTTTGAGTGACACCCCCTGGCGTTGCAAATGTCCATAGGCTGCGGTAACTGCTTACCATCAGGCAGGTCATACGCGTCTTTTTCACCTTGGTGAAAAAAATTTTCGGACATCGAATACGCAGCCTTCGGGAAATGAGCATAGATATTTACACATGGCAACTTTAGAGGAAGTCATCGGAAAATGTCGCATGTTAAAGCTCGATTCGCTTTCGAGCCCATTCTCCATTCTCCCGTCATAAATAAACCAGTAAACAATTACATCCTTCTCGTTAAGGCCCCGTCACACTGTCCGTAGACAATTTCATCATGGCGGACGACCACCCGCGGTTGCAATTGACCACTTAAACGCTCATTGGTCGCGTCTCGCCCTTACCGATAAATGGCACTTCCTCCGTCGGAAATTATCGGAATTGTCGTGGTGCTTGATGGGAACCATTGTACGTTTGGTTGTTAGATAAAAAATATGTTCATGGGTGTTATAATACTAAAATAATAGTTATGTAATAAAATAAATATAGAGAGCTCGACGGCGTTGCGCGTGTCATTCTAACCAGGCACGCAGGTTAAGCAACGACGACCGCAGCCTGTCTATGGATGGGTTTTCCTATCTAGAGTTTCTCTGTGCTCGGAGGGCACGTTAAGCTGTCGGTCCCGGCTGTTGTCGATAGATGACAGTCGTTAACCCTCGTATAGCCGCGTCAAATAGTGTAACACATCTCCCGTGCACGGTCTGTGAGACTAAAGTGCTGGGGTTATTTGAGTATGTATTAAAGTAAAATGTCATTATAAAATTAAGTTTACTATTAGACGAGAATCAGTAAAAATATATGAAACAAAGTTGAACAGAAAATATAATTTTTTAAGCGACTAGTCCTGCCTTATTTATTACAGTCACTGGTAAAATACATTCTTATAACCTACGAAACTTTGAACAAAAAAAATACTTAAATTTATAAAAATAAATCTAGTCTAAAAAAAACAAAACATAAAATAAAAAAAAACGTGTGCGTCTCGTGACGCCCGACAGAAGTGATAACTTAAACTAATCTACATATAATTAAAGCTGCCGTATACGTGCAGACTGGCGCCGTAACGCGTTACGTAACGAAGCGATTTACCCTCCCATAAGAAGTTGTCACTTCAAAAAATTGTTACTTAGTTTATTTTTTTTTATTTTATGTTTTGTTTTATGAGATTTCTGATTTTTTTTAGTTTGATGCAAAAAATAGTATATTTTTGTTTGAAGGTTGCTCAACAATCGGAGCATATCATACTCGTAGCATGTTCCATACAAAAATATTTCCTAGAGATTAGGGAGTTGTTTTGTTAGCAGCCGAGTTGATAGCGCGCTAGTGATACTTCCTGCATTGCAGGGTTCGTAGGCTACAATGACCACTTTAGGTGAGTCGTATACTTGTATGCCTCCAATATAAAAAAAAGGCCCTGTGTTTTATTAAGTGTGATGAAGTTTTAATCTGTTTTCATGGCCTTTAAACCATCACAATTATTATAATAATTAATTTCATCAAACCAAAATTACCGTGTTTTCTCTAGACTACAATATGAGGTTCTTCAAGAAAGGAAAAATAGTGAGGTTTTACAGCATTTTGCGAATTGGATGTAGCAATGAATGGTAAAGAAGCGAGTGAGGTGTGTAAGGACCGAGTCATGTGGCGCTTGGTTCTCTTGCCTACTCCGCAATTGAAAGCTAAATAAGATCCACCGACACGTTTCCATAATTTCGACTCATACCATTGGTAACGAGACTTGCAACTTGTACATTTTTTCCATGTTTTTGTAACTACCCCCCGAACCTACTTCCATAAATAATATTTTAATTACAACAATAAAAATAAATATTGCCGTCAAAATCAAACGTTCACTTCGTAAAATTTACTGCGCACATTTCCTATAATTTCTTTCGCTTCCTTACAGGGGTCCGTTATTACCTACAGGTCGTTGTCAAATGCAAATCAGGAGGGCCCGTCTTTTCCAGGGCCCTGAAATATGAGGGTAATAAACAGCAATACGGCGCGGGCCGCTGTTGTGAACACCTGGCGATTATGGTCACCCCATTCAGACTTGAGTGTGGATCTGAATGAAAAGCTGTCATAGACAAAACTAGAAAATCCGAGATACGACCAACATTTTTCGTCCATGTGGTTCCTTCTAGGAAGGGATGATAACGGGGTTTTACAGCATTATACGGAAAATGTTTCTGGTGTTTGCAAATAGGTTACAGCAATTATTTTGCATCAGGCAGGTCATAGACGAGCTCGGTGGCGCAGTGGTGGAACGCGCTGTTACGCTACTTTGACACCAATGCTCGTGGGTTCGATTCCCACACAGTACAAACATTTGTGTGCATGAACATGTCTGTTTGTCTTGGTCTGGGTATTTTCTATGTATAATAAGTATGTATTACAAAAAAAATGTATTTACGTATGTTTATCAGTTGTCTAGTACCCATAACACAAGCTTCGCTTACTTTGGGAGTAGATGGCGCTGTGTAATTTGTCCGACAATATTTATTATTATTATTTATTTATTGCCGCTTTTTTGGCATCTTAATAATATGAAAATAAATACAACTCTTGAGGAATTGCTGCATAAGCAGTTAACTTTAGGTAGTTCAACACGCTCGCACCTTCGCGTCACGAATTCAGAAAGTGTAGAGGGCTTAGTTAGCGTTCTGGCATCATGGCTTGCCTATGTTAATATTATATAATAGATAATATACACTTTGTACCATTTCCCAGTGATCTTTCTTTATGTGATAATTAAATTAAATATGTTTATTTATTGAATCCGTAAATGAGAATATAATATTTTCCACCATAAATTCCATTAACCGAGTACGAGATATTTAAAACGAGTTGCCTACTCCAGTTGCCAAGTCATAACCGAGTATATCTACTAGTAATACTTCTTACATTACAAGTATTAAAGCTACGGTAACAGCTTTACATCAGATCCCGCGACGTTGTAAAAAACTTTATACTTGACTACTTTACTATATTGCTCAAAGAAGGCCTATTGTCCATCGGTGAATAGACATAGGCATAGATAACATAATAATAACATAGATGTCGATATCAAATTAATATTCTACTAAAGTAAACATAACGCAACACGGGTGGCGCAGTGGTAACAAACGTTAGGTAACGTTAGTTTAACACCAACGTTCGATACCCACACAGGACTAACATTTATGTCAATGAACATCTATTTGTACTGGTCTGGGTGTTTTAGGAGAGTCTACGGATCCAAATATCAACTCTCTGGAGGGTCGTTGTGTTCCTGCAAGTGAATGAGGTCACCAGTAAGCTCCTAAGCAGTTGTGTTAGCAGCAGAGGTGGCATTGCGCGAGCAATACTCAATGTATTATTCATACGCTACGGTAATCGCCTCCATGCTTCCTGACTTTGATTAAAAAAGAAACAAAGAAAAGAAACATTCTCGTAATCTATACGAAATGTAATCTGTCACTAAAATATTTTTTATTTTTTTAGCTAACCTATTTTCCTTTAAAAAAATTCGTGACCACTGAAGCAATTTCATCAAACCATAAACGGCAATCCATAAACACTGCTTTATTGGGCGCGTTTACGCGTTTTTTTTTAACCATAAACTGCCAATATGGCTGGCTTTGATCCCGTGACGTCACGCACCTGTGTGCCCGCTTTGATGTGTGTTTACTGTTCTTCCCATTAAAACTTGTCAAAGGTTGTTTGCGTATGGTGAAAATAGAGGACTTGGCTTGTATTTTACCGTGCCACTTTTGTTGGGCTATTGTTTCTTGGTTTTGTTTTATATCAGGTTGTGGTTGGTTTCTTCCAACTCTGATCACACTTTGTCACATACTCGAGGAAAATGCTGCATTAGCGGATGTATACAGGCGGGTTATTGTTTTATACAACGTCGGGAGGCATGCAAGCATACGGCCCATCTAATGTCAAGTGATTATTGTAGCCTATGATCGCATGCAATACATGAAGTATCCCTTGCGCATTACCACTCCTGCTGATAACACAGCAACTCCTTAGGAGCTTACTTGTAACTTCACTATTCACAGGAACATAACAATCCTACAGGAAGTTGTTATTTGGCTGCAGTATTCTGTGAGGTGGAGTTCCCCTGCCGGGTTTCTTTGATTCGTTTCAACTCTCTTAAAAATATCCAGACCAGACCAAGACAAATAGACATGTCCGTGCACGCAAGTGTTTGTTCTGTACTGAATCCCAGAGCATAAGTTTTAAAGTGGCATTGCCGCCATCGAGCTTAATAATTCAATAAAGTTGTATGTTTATTTTTGACCCACAATGCATTTTATGTTTCCATATGGATATTAAAACTACATAACATTGTAAAGAAATTGTAACTTCATCTTCATATGACTCTAAACAAAAGTACACATGTTTTTTTTTAGTTAGAAATCCCTGATACATATAACTGACGGCCAAGTGACCGCTTTGGGTTTGTGCCCTTTTAATAAAAATTCTACGGAGTACTTGATTCTCATTATTTTTATCTACTTTTTTTTCGCGGCTGTATTATAAACCAGTTTTAATACATAATTTTTTACAAGTGTTTTTGTGTTTTAACTCTGTCCTTTTTTTTTCTTTTCAGGTAAGTCCGTTGCGACAGACAAAACAAATACGAATTGATGCTTATAATAATGTAAGTACCCTTAAGTGAAAAATTGTCTATCTGCATCTGTGAGTCTTGCTAAGTGTCCACTAAATTTAAATATATATATTTATTTAGTTCGAATCAATAATAAGTAACTTTCGCAGTCAAACTTGCTTTAAGACTGCTTAAAATTTTCCTAAGTGATAGGAAACAGTTCGTTTCGTTTCCCGTCTAGACTTTTCAGGTGTTCAGTTGAAAAGCTAAAGTTTTCAGTCGCTTAAAACATTTCACCCCCGGGCCAAGTCACAATGGCATGCCAGTTACTTTTAAAGTCATTTTCATATACCGAATACATTTATCGGATGGAAATCTTACCATTGGATGAATAGTGTCAATGAGAGAAGGCAACTACGACTACATTCGGGTACTATTGATTAAAATTATGTAATTATTTAATAATTTATATGGTATTCCCGCTAATTTCATTTTTTTTTTATGGCCCTGGATACTGAGTCTTTAGAGCAGTAACTAAATGATAATATGTAAATTTGTTTCGCCCGCCTACCGTGGAATTCAACAACATGGACAAACTAGTCATATTATAAGCAATAATGTCTTAATAATAAATTTCTAATATGTAGAGATGAGAGTGTTGACCGAATTGTTAGTAATGACTACTATAACCAAGGTTTGTTTGTTAGTTCGATACCTACATAAGACCAACATTTGTGTTGCTGAACATGTTTGTTTGTCTTGGTTTAAGAGTTTTAAAAGAGGTAGGATCAAAGCACCCAAAGGAAGTACTTCGACCTCATAAAAAATCGCAGCCAAATAACAACTCCCTGGAGGGTTATTGTATTACTACGAGTGAGTGAGAATGTTGTATAAACAAAAATAGGGATATTATACATAACATGTACGTGCAGACCAACTGATACTTGTACAAAGGTAAACTTATGCCTTATCAAATATTTTTAAAATAGTTACTTAGGTGCTTATTAGTCTTACATCTCTTAAATCTCGTTGGCTTATTAGTAAAAGTGCACAGTGCATATTTAGGAGTAGGAGAAAAAAAGGGAAGTACCTCTATCTTACAGAAAATCGCATACAAATAACAACCAGGGGGTTGTCACAGTGCTATTGTGTTAACAGCAAGGCTGGCAATGCGTAAGCGATACTCTATTGCAAATATGTATAGGCTGCAGCAACCCCACATCAAGGTGGGCCGTACGCTTGTATACGCATGACGTCGTGTAAAAAAAATATGTGTGCTGTTCACACGCGATAGAAGTAAAACCTTCAAAAATGTGAACTTTAAGATAATGAGACTGACGTCGATTATTATGACGCCTTATCTCAAGCTTCTTCATACCCTGGCGCGCACACACACGTGCTAACACGCGTATAACGCTCAAACCCTTTAACAAACACTGTGTAATGCTTTATCATTCTCTCGCACGTTATATCCTGTACCGTGGCTGTCTCTTTTTACTGTCGCTTTTTCGTTTCATCCAGTTTCAAATCACAATGATGCTAAAGTAGTTTTCACTTCAAAAAAGGTTAAAGTAGAATGAGTTAAATAATTAAATATAATTAAAGTGACTTAGCGAGTTATGCTTATAGGCGTTTATATAAAATGAATGTTATTCAAAATAGCTCGGTAATACCCACTGCAATATTGCCTTATGCAAATTAGATGTAAACTTTTCAAAGGTATGTAACTTTCGTCCAGTTGTTTTTGTTAATTGTTTTGTTGAAATTCAAATTCAATTAATTGACGGTGTTTATTCGTTTTGGACGTTTGTTTAAACTTTTGCATTCAGTTTGTATTTTGGTAAATGGTGTTGGCATAAAAGCCATTATCTCAAAATTATTCTGAAGAATATTTTAAGATTGTTTTTATACAATTTTGTTTTAAACATTTGTATAAATACTGGAGAAATATTAAAATATGATGTTCTAAAATATTTCACTTATTTGTACTCGACCGTTTTTCGAGAATGTTGTTGGCATAAAAGCTATTATCTCAAAATTATTCTGAATAACTTTGAGTTTTTGATCCAAAGACGATATTCTAAAATACTTCACTCTCGTGCCATACCAATGTTTAACGATTATACTTGTACTCATACTTTTTTTATTACACTGCGTTGCGTTACAAGCAAGTATAATACCGCCTTAATATATAGCTGTTACCGTACCTTATGGAAGCTGGATACGCAAATAAATGTTACTCTACAAAAATATGCGCGTCAGATAGATGACCATCTTATTTTTGAAGTTGGTTAAAAATAAAATTAACACAATTTGTGCTATAAATAGTTCACGTATTTTGCTTTACTCGCTGGACAGCAACTCACTGTAGTGATACCTTAGCAACGAAGGTTACAACACGTGCAACAATAACCGCTTGACATCAGTCGGACCAAAGGTTTTCCACCAAATATAAACAAATGAACAGTTACAATGCAATAATGTTTTACAAAACACCCAAGTTTCCTGGAAAACAAATAAACATACAAATCTAACAGATTTCCTTAAAATTATGCGCATACGTTTATTTAAGCTAAAAGCGTTTAAATATTTAAAGTTGAAAACGAAATGATTTACAACAAGCAAACAATCTAATTTTAATAAAAACAGGCGCGGCTGCAGCTTGCACCTTCACCATTGCACCCTTTCCCTCTTGTTTGCACAAGTCACTAAAACGCACCCCTACTAATGAAAACCTGAGGGAAAATTTGGGAAAACTCATAATAATAGGGGGTGAATCCTCATCCGCTAGGAAAAGGTATAGGCTGATTATATTTTCTACAAATCAGTAAAATATTTTCATATACATTCGAATAAATATAATCTTTTGTATATATACAGGTAAACAAAAACTGTATGACTGACTTAGAAACAGGAAATTTTCGAAAACGATTTTCTTATTATATTATTATATATTCTTATTGTACCCTTATTGTTAACAACATTTCAACATTGAATTAAACAATTTTTATTAGTGAGCTATTTTTGTGTGAATCGGAACGTATATAATTGATCCATCCATGTCGGTAGTTGTAATAATTGAATAACCAATGTAAGACAAATATCACCTTAGTCTTCCTGAGACCACGGACGCTGCAAAGCATTCGAAACGTCAGGTTTAACAAAATAAGTGAAACACGCGATACTTCCGTCAAAAATTGTTTAATTCAATGTGTAACAATCACGAAAACCTAAGACAATATAACAATTCAACATATCTAGTTGGGAGAACGGATGTTTTCCATTATATCTAGGAATAGCCCTCAAAGTCAGCAAGTTAAACTGGCAGTGAGCTGGCTATATCCAATTCGGTAATTATATATGAGGAGGAAAATTCTTGAGTGGAGACCGCGAATGGAATAACGGGGCGTTGGGCCTTCGCCTCAAAATGAGCAGATCAGCCGAAACCAGCGTCGAATATTGTCTGAACGCCGAAAGCCGAGTGTCTAGTGTGGTATGAAGGATATGGTGAAAAAGCATTAAAGGAGGCTTATGCCTGATGATGTTTCTCTAGTATAATCGAGCACGTAGGTTAAGCAGCGTCGATCGCAGCCTGTCTATGGGTAGGTTCAGTAATCTTAAGATTCTCCAACCTTTGGAAAGAGAGAGAGACCTTTTATTTTCGAACGATGATAAGGCGAAGGCGCTAATAAGTACCTCGGCTGGGAGAGTACCTCAACGTGGTATAAAAATCGGCCAAGTGCGAGTCGGACTCGCGCATTAAGGGTTCCGTACCATTATCTATAAAAACGGCAAAAAAATCACGTTTGTTGTATGGGAGCTTCCTTAAATATTTGTTTTATTGTATTTTTTAGGATTTGTTGTTATAGCGGTAACAGAAATACATCATCTGTGAAAATTTCAACTGTCTAACTATCACGGTTCATGAGATACAGCCTGGTGACAGACGGACGGACGGGCAGCGTAGTAATAGGGTTCTGCTTTACCCTTTGGGTACGGAACCCTAAAAACTACAGCGCCGCAGCAACTGTGAGTGAGTGAGCTTTAGAGGATTTGTAGTATTACCAGCAGGGCTGACAACGCGTGGGCAATATTCCTTATAGGGTAAGTGTTCATAGATTACGATAACTACTTTACATCAGGTGGGCTGTATGCTTGTATGCCTCTGATATTAGACAAAACGATATACAATTGTTTAAAAAAAAAATTTTAGGTCAATTTAGTATCGCTCTGTATATCGTAGGAAAATGTATATAAATCCAAAAGGCAGACTGCACGCAGCTCAAATTGGGCGAAATTTAAAGTTATGCAGATTCGGGACAGATGTCGCCCCCTTCGCACCCTCCGATTATCGTATGCAGATTAAGTGGAAAACCCTCGCGTTTAGGACACCCACGTGAATCTGGAAACTAAATATGTAAACTAAATAATTTAGTAACACTATTTGGAAAAGGTAGTTTTCAAATAAAATGTACTTTTTTTATACAATGTCGGAAGGCATACAAGTATACGGCCCACCTGATATAAAGCGGTTACCGTAGCCTTACAACGCTCGTAATACAATAAGCATCACTCGCGCGATGCCTCCTCAGATGCTAGTACAGCAACTCCTTAGGAGCTTACTGTTGGACCTCACTCACATGCAGGAGCATAACAACCCTCTAGGGAATTGTTATTTGGCTGCGGTTTTCTGTGTGGTGGAGGTACTTCCTTTTTGTTCATGCACACAAACGTTTGTGTGTGGAGATCGAACCCACGAGTGTTGGTGTCAAAGTCGCGTCATACTTGCAATTGATAGTAACCTAGTAAAGTAAAATATGGTGGTATTATTAATAAGTATACTATTGTAGGTATGTAACTAACCACGATTTGTTTTTACATTTTCTCGATATTTCGGTGACATTGCAGAT
Organism: Pyralis farinalis; assembly: GCA_947507595.1. Taxonomy (NCBI): domain Eukaryota; kingdom Metazoa; phylum Arthropoda; class Insecta; order Lepidoptera; family Pyralidae; genus Pyralis; species Pyralis farinalis. The sequence goes on along the minus strand of OX382268.1, from coordinate 33,653,342 downwards.
GCCATGCTCACGGGATGACATCGGCGAGATAATAAGTCCCGTATCTACAATAGTAATGTGAACAACCGTGAAAGTTTAAAATATTTTTTGTCGAATTCAATGATATTGGTTTTTCTTATTATTTAAGTTTTTCATAATTTTCTTGGATACGTCGAATTTTCACTAACTTTACGTCACAGAAGTATACTGATGAAAGTATTTAAAATTGAGTCAGAAATAAAGTAATAACTCAAATAAAGTAAGTGATTTTTTATAAGTTTTTAAATGCTATCCCAATGACGCAGTGGTTAGTAACGATATTTCATATCAAGACTCGTGGATTCGTTTCCTATACAGCGTGCACGAACACGTCTATTTGTCTTGGTCTGACTTTACTGTCTTACTTGCCTTCTTACATGCTAAATTCTTTGCAGGATAGACAGAGAGCTCCGGGCACTACATGACTTTGTCTTTGCATACACACCTCACTCGCTTCAACCTTAATACTTGCAGTATAAACATTTATTTATACCACGTCGGGAGCCATACAAGTATATAGCCCACCTGATGTAAAACGGTTACCGTAACTTGTAAATAATTACAATTACTTATAAATAATACATTAAGTATTACTCGCGCGATGCCACCACTGCTGGTAAAACAGCAACTCCTTAGGAGATTACTTAAAACCTCACTCACACGCAGGAATACAACAACCCTCTAGGGAGTTGTTATTTGGCTGCGGTTTTCTGTAAGCTACTTCCCTAGATAGACTGTTTTGATGCGCCCTATCTTTTTTATACCACTAAGATGGCAATCAAGCATACGGCCTGCCTGATGATAAACAGCCATCGTAGCCTATGGACATTTGCAACACCAGGGGGCGTTGCCGACCCTCTCAAAAACACCCAGACCAAGACAAACAGAAATGTTCATGCACACAAATGTTTGCCCTGTGTGGGAATCAAACCCACAAACGTTGGTGTCAAAGTAGTGTAACAGCGCGTTTCACCACCGACCTCGTCAAAACATAGTCATGGTACTTGTTTTAAACATGTCCCAAGTGTGGACCATCTCGCAAGTTGTGTCCCAGGTAAATCGGCTCATCATTTATTTAGGGGTGCGTAAAACTCTCTCCCCTAATTTGGCTAATTATTTGGGTAGGGAATCCGCTACTCAAATATTGAAGTCCCTTTGAAGTTATGAGAAGTTCCCCATGAAATATTTATTTGAGGATGTAACATTTTGAAAGTTAGTGATACAATGTTGAGTTTGTTGCTTTAATACTTGTTGGTGACTTTGTGGAGGGTGGAATGGAATACCTTTAGCTAATATGTCGTACTAGGTATCCCATTATATAGTACTAGGTATCACATCTACTAGATACTATATAATTATGTCTATATTAGTAAGCTACCGATGAGATGCTGTGATAGCAACGGGTGTGCTAATCTCTGGAACTGGTACGCAATTTTGAAAATTCTTTACCCAATTGCCCTTTGCCCAAAAAGAACTAAATTCTTGAGTAAGGTTATAGGATATACAACATCACGATACCACCCTTAGGAACCGAGGAAGAAGAAAGAAAGTAGAAAAACGTTTGAAACGTATGAGATACCGATAAATGCACGGGCGAAGTCGCGTTCTGCATTTAGTGACATATATGTATTTATAAGGCTACAGTAACTGAATCACATCAGGCACATTGATTGCATTGGTTAGTAACGCTACTTTGACACCAACGCTCGTGGGTTTGATTCCCGCACAGGACAAAATGTATATGAACATGTCTGTTTGTCTTGGTCTGGGTGTTTCTAAGAGAGGTATCAAAGCAGCCCGTCTGAGGAAGTATCTCCATCTCAGAGAATAGCCCACACAAATGTTTTGTCCTGCGAGTTAGTGAAGTTATCAGTAAACTTAGAAGTAGCTGTGTTAGAAGCAGAGGTGGCATCGCGCGAGTGATACATAATGTGTTGCCAGTATTCATAGGCTATGGTAACCGCTTTACATCAGGTGGACCTCACAATCATTTGTGAACTAGGGTTTGGAATTGTAGAGATCGGTAGGGGTGAGAAAATTTGAATAGCCTACTGGCGGCAAATGTACAAATCCGCCACTGGAGAAAACCTTTAATATACGGGATCTTTTAACACCAAATAATTAAATGATCATCCAGAGAAGGGTTGTTAAGTCGAGTACCGGCTACCCTTTAAATTGAATATATTGTCTTTGAACGAAAACGGTAAATTTCCATGTGAATACCGTCACACGTGCCACTTCAAAGTGTTAATGCTCGGACACCGTACAGGTCCAGAATAAACAGCCCATGGCACTGATACGTGTGGGGCTCGATATGGGGCTGTTTTATTTCCACCTGTTACTGATAGCGTTGAAAGAATTTGGTTGTAGTTTGAAATTTAACTATGCTACTAACCAACTTTAAAAAGAACCGTCATAAGCTTAACAATAATTCAGTGCTGTTTAGCGGATAATTCAGTCACGTGCACTGAATTATCTGTTTACATTGTTACTTTTTTATACAACGTCGGGAAGCATACAAACATACGATTCACCTCATGTAAATTACTTGATATGCGGACGGACAAAAAATTGATCCTTTACCTTGTTACCTTTCAGTTAGTAAGACAGAAAATAAAATTTAACTTTTTCTAAACTACTTTTTTCGCTTTCGCGACCAATTAATTTCTGTTCGTCACAAACTAGCGCCGGCCGTCACCCATCCACTACCGTTAGTAGAGAGCACTGGTACTCACTCTGGCCGTCTAGCTCAGCTGCTGTTGTCATCAATTCGAGATCTGAAACAGGAACCATATGCATCCACCACCGTTGCTCCCCTGGCTGCTCTCTTCTAGATGGCAGAAAATCGTAGAGACAACCATTGCAACAGAGGCAGAGACAAACAGAACGTAGTCAGTTCAAATAAATCGAACTATAGTTATGCAAACACAAATATTATTTTAATCAAATAACTTAGCATCTTCATATTCATCTATCTATCTATAACCTTACGCCAAATCCCTCGCGGGGTAGGCAGAGAGAACCGAGAGCCACATGACTCGATTCTTACACATTTCACTCGCTTCTTTAACATTAGTTGCTCTTCTCGTGCATGCTCGCCAGTTTCTAAGGCTCCTGATATCACCATCTGATAAACCACGATCAACTTGGTCATGGTAAGTTTTTTTTTTTTATATATTTTTTTATACTACGTCGGAAGCCATACAAGCATACGGCCCACCTGATGTAAAGCGGGTACCGTAGCATATTAACGCTTGCGATATATTCATTATCACTCGCACGATGCCTCCTCTGCTGTTTACACAGCAAATCCTCGGGAGCTTACTGGTGACGTCACTCAAACGCAGGAACACAACAACCCTCTAGGGAGTTGTTATTTGGCTGCGGTTTTCTGTGAGGTGGAGGTACTTCCTCAGACGGGCTGCTTTGATGCGCCCTACCTCTCTTAAAGTAAGTAAGTAAGCAAGTCTTGGTCTTCCTCGACTCCTATATACTTCTACTTTCGCGTTGTATATCTGTTTCGTAATGTTTTCCTTCTGCATTCTATCTACACGTCCGAGCCAACGGAGCATGCTTCTTCTTATTTTAAAACCGACACTCTCTTTCAGACCGACTCTGACATCATCATTGCGAATACTGTCTATAAGCATTACGCCACAAATGTTTCGCAACGCTGGTATTTAGACCGTGTTTGTTTTACCTATCCTACTTTCATATTCATGAGACCCTTTATCTATACATCTATACATATAAATAAAATTGAAGTGTCTGTCTGTGATTTCAAAATAAAGCCTTTATCTTGAGCTCATATTATTATTTTCACGTTACCAAAGCCTAAATACTCATTTTTAACTTTTTTGTCTGTCTGTCTGTTTGTTTGTCGGGGTTAATCTTCGAAATGGCTGAACCAATTTTAACCGGACTATCACTGGTAGGTAGAGGACTGTTCAGAGCAGAATATAGGGTACTTTTATCCCGTAAATATTTAGGTTCCTGCGTTAAAAATGTAAAACTGTTAAAATTCGGGGGAAATATCTTCCCCTTCGGGGGACTTTGCAATTTTATTTTTATTATTTTCATAGAATAGTTATTTATTGTAACATAAAATAACTACGCATTTTTTTATGTAATATAAATAAAATACATATACTTTGCCTCCTGTAAAGGTCAATAGATGGCGCTGTACGAAAATTGAATCGCTCTATGGTTGCATCTACGACCCTGAACATTGTTTTTCTTTTTTAGTCCGGTGACGTAGTGACAGCCCACTCGGGGCTAACTACATAGTCAGGTCAAAAAAAAAAAAATAATAATAATTTCATGTCTACAGAGAAATAAAGGCTACTAAAAGCCCAAATCTCATGCGTGCGAAGCCGCGGGCTTCTGCTAGTTTAAAATAAAGAATAACCTAAATCTAGATATATTTAGTTCAAACTCACAAAGAAATCACTATGTCTATCTCTTACAATACCCATTATCCCTGCTTTTATTACTAAAACGTGTTCTAGGTAACAATAGGATACTACTATTGAGTTACACTGATGGGTTTCTCTTAAAACACCTCTTTAATACTGCATTGTTCCGCCAGACATTGTCTCGAACGTTTTCAACGTTTAAAGCTAGTGTTGCCATATTGTACGTGATAAATGGAATTTTTTGATGGAAAATTCCATCGATGATGTTAAATTTTTCTGTTGAATAATATAATGCATTTGAAGCTCTTTATGGTACCTATACGTACCTTGACTGACGAAGATCAAATGATTAATTAGTTTTTCTTCTTTGCACTATTCCGTTTTCTGATCCATAAGGATTGGCGGTGACTGCTATTGAAGCCTAAATATTTCATGAAGATACAGATTTTTTTCTGGAGCCACTGCACTCAGACTTTTTTTAGATAAGGTTACACACGTCTTTCGAAATATTTAGACGAGCTCGGTGGCTCAGTCGTGAATGACGCGACTTCGACACCAACGCTCGTGGGTTCGATTCCCACACAAGGCAATCATTTGTGTGCATGAACATGTCTGTTTGTCTTGGTCTGGATATTTTAAGAGAGGCAGGGGCGCATCGAAGCAGCCCGTCTGGGGAAGTACCTACATCTCACAGAAAACCGCAGCCAAATAACGACTCCCTAGAGGGTTGTTGTGATCCTGCGTGTGAGGTCACCAGTAAGGAGTTGCTGTGTAAGCAGCATAGGAGATATCGCGCGAGTGATACTTAATATATCGCAAGCGTTAATAGGCTACGGTACCCGCTTTACATCAGGTGGGCCGTATGCTTGTATGCCTCCCGACGTAGTATAACAAAAAAAAAATTCTTAGACGTGCGGATTTCCCCATGATGATTTTCTTCACCACCGAGCAAGTGACAATTACGAACATGTACATAAATTCGAAAACAGGAATTTAGTTGTGCATACGAAAGTTCGAACCCGCTCAATAGGATGGTTCTTTATCCACCGGGATATTACCGCTCAAATGGCAAATGTTTAGTCAGCAAATGAACGAAGATCAAGTTTATTTTGGGAAAAAAATATTCCTGTTTCAAATTAGAAAAACCTCATAAAAACTGAAAATGGCAATAAAATGGCTGAATTGACGTAGCAAGATCTATTTTCCCTGTGGATTTATTGTCATAATTCGAAATATGTAAATGCGTAGATAGTTAAGTAATTTTAATTATTTTACTAAGAGAGACAGAGATAAAAATACCGACCGAGCGTTGTACGTGGGTGTGCGCCTGCGTATTGCGAAGCTTCGTACATTTTACGTATATTTTTATTTACTACTACTACTATTAAAGTTAAAAAAACATTGGAAAATATGAAAGAAATTGATTCGAGTCGTAACGAAGAAGAAACAGGAAAACACGTGTATGCGATTAATTCATAAGCCTTATAGGCTATGAACTATATTCCACATTTGTGAATCATATAAATTTTACTCTTATTATTTTAGAAGATCATTTACCCTCTTTTTCTATTCGATATATATCATAATTATCGTTTGTAAGGAGTAAACTCATGTCGTGCGTCGGACAAACACTTTTTTTGATGTTAGAAACAGAGTCGGTCTGAAAGAGGGCGTCGGTGTTAATATAAGAAGAGGCATGCTCCGTTGGTTCCGATATGTAGAAAGAATGCAGGATGAAAGAATGACGAAGCAGATATACAACGCAAAAGTGGAAAGATTTAGAAGCCGAGGAAGGCCAAGACTTAACAAATTAATCGTGTTTTATCAGAAGGTGACAAGAGCCTTAGAAACCGGCGAGCGTGCATGAGGAGAGCAATGAATGTTAAAGAAGCGAGTGAGGTGTGTAAGAATCAGAGCACGTGGCGCTCGGTAGAACTATCTACTCTGCAAGGGATTTGACGTGAAGTTATAGATAGTTAGATTGCTCTTTTACAGCTTAGAAAATATTAAGTGAGTGTCAAATCAAGTTAAGTTCGCAATACACCCCTGAACTACTGCACTAGTGTTGGTAGTCACCTCGTTAAAATTAGTTCTCGGGACACTTGCAAATGGCGCTTCAAATTAGTACACAGAATTAGCTGTCATTTGTATGAGAAAACTTGTACAGTGTGCAAGCCATTGCTTTGTATGCATTTACTGTCTGTCTCAAAAGACATATGTACAGTGCGACCATATTTTGTTTTATACAACGTCGGAAGGCATACAAGCATACGGCCCACCTGATGTAACGCAGTTACCGTAGTCTATTAACGCTTCAGTATTTTAAGTATCACTCGCGCGATGCCTCCTCTGCTGCTTACGCAGCAACTCCTTAGCAGCTTACTGGTGTCTGGTAATTAGTACACAGAATTAGCTGTTATTTGTATGAGAAAACTTGTACAGTGTGCAAGCCATTGCTTTGTATGCATTTACTGTCTGTCTCAAAAGACATATATGTACAGTGAGACCATATTTTTTTTTTATACAACGTTGGGAGGCATACACGCATACGGTCCACGTGATGTAAAGCAGTTACCGTAGCCGTGCTTGTAACATATATCACTCGCGCGATGCCGACTCTGCTGCCAACACAGCTACTCCTTAGGAGCTTACTGGTGAACCTCACTCGCACGTAGGAACACAACAACCTCCGTGCGGTGGAGGTACATCCCAAGACGGACTGATTTTGTACACCCTGCCTCTCTAAAAAACATCCAGACCAGGACATACAGACGTGTTCATCAATCATGCATACAAATGTTTGTCCTGTGTGGGAAAGGAACCACCACATTGTTGCCAAACCAAGCGTTGTGTCAAAGTAACGTAACATTGTGCCACTGCGCCACCGAGCATTCTAAGAGAAGTAGGGCGCATCAAAGCAGCCCGTCTGGGGAAGTACCTCCACCGCATAGAAAACCGCAGCCAAATAACAACTCCTTAGAGGGTTGTTGTGCTCCTGCATGTGAGTGAGGTCACCAGTAAGCTGCTAAGGAGTTGCTGCGTCAGCAGCAGAGGCGTCGCGAGGAGTGATACTTAAAGTACTACAAGCGTTAATAGGCTACGGTAACCGCTTTACATCAGGTGGGCCGTACGCTTCTATGTCTTCCAAACTATAAAAAAAGAGCTCGTCAATTTTTTGTTGTAATTAACTAATACTTTTCTTGTTTTTATTTAACAAAGTTCTCCAAATCATGATGTTAGGAATAAATGTCTTGATTGTATGTAACCAAGTAATTTTAATCAAGCCAAATGGGCGCTTTATAAGTGTATTACTTTTCGGTGTAGCTTATAAAGTCGAAAAGGCGTAAAATCTTTCTCAAAATGTGTCCGGCTGTGTGATGCCGAATTCCGTGTTTGTTTTCTCTATTCTTGGAGGCATAAAATCTAACTTGGCCGTGTTAATGGGCGCGGTGAAGTCTGGAGGGTTCCAGGATTTATGGACGCTCTCGTGTGTGGCACAAGCTATGGGAGATTGTGGAGAATATGATATGTCAAATTCCTTGCGTGTCACATCCGGGGTAGTATATTATTCTGATTTGGTGGCAACAAGGGAGAATTACCGGGCGTTTAGGCGGTTCTGCAATCTATATTATTGGAATCGATGTGTTAGGTAACAACTCACAGTTTAGGTCCCAATAGTGTTAGATATTTGATAAACCACCACGGTTTATCAAATATCTAACGGCACGGCAGTTGAGCTTCACTTGACTAGCCATCTCTTTGCGGTTTTAAATGCCTAAAAAACTTTGCCAAGAGGGGAAGTCAATTCCAAAACTTCCTACTCCTACAAATTTCTTCTAATTAAATTCGTTGTAAGTTCCAAGGCAGCTGTAGTTTAACCCCCGGGACAGCAATGAACTTCACTGTTCATTGCCTTTTTGGTGGTTGCCGCTGTTAATTCTGGCTACACTGGAGACACAGTGGTGGGTATGAGTGGTGGGCCTGTCCCGTGTAGTAACTGAATTCACCGTTACGGATCGGGGGTAAAGCGGAACGTTCGAATCGCTGAGATATTTAGGCGCTACAACGTTTTTGTGAGCACGGGGTGACTTCATGCGCAGCCAACTGGTTTATTGGTTTGTGATATTTTTAAACAAAATACTAATACGAGTGTAGCACAAACTACTTGCACGATCTCAAAATGTAGGTAATTTTGAGTACAAATTATTGCTGTAATGAGTACAGAAATCATAATCTTTAAGTTAGGTCTTGAATTTATTTTTGTATTGAAATACATTGTGAGTATCAAATTATTATATTTAAAATATCAGTACTAAATAGTTCATAGTCAAATGAGAAGTTTCGTTTCATATAGAAAGTTAAATATAGAAATTGTTTCGTCATGTCTGCCTTTCCATTTATCATTTTTCCGTCCATCTGGTTGCTAATAAGTTTTTCTGAGCATTTGTTACTTTGTATGTTCCAGTACTCTGATCTTATTAAGGCTATCACAATAAAATTTAATGTCAAATATATAGGCTATTCATATATTGTTTAATACCATTTCGCGGATAAAATAATAAGTTTTGGCCACAGATTACTTAAAAATAAAATTACTTATTTAGCCGCGAAAATACATAGGTGGTCAAATTTTACATTTCTAATGTGGTGGTTTTGTGGTGGTACAAAATAGTGTTCTTGTTTCATTCTTCAATATTCGTGTCGCCTGTCACTTGTTCCACAGGCGATCTATAGCACTAGAGTTCCTTCGTCGGCCGTATAAAATGCACCTGTTATACGCACAGCACAGTGGGTGATGTGATTGCTCCGTATAATTGAATTACACACAGAAAGATATACGGTTTCATTAAGTTACATTTCGTTTTATGGCCGGGACAAATGTGGTTCGACTGAAAACGATTGGGTTGGAAAAGGTGTTACAATGCAATTTTTAAATTTTATTTCATCATTAATACGATCCATTATAGCAAATCTGGTGATGAGCCAGAAGTATTGTCATTTTTTACTCGAATTGCAAATAAATGCAGATATTGCTTGACTGTAAGCGGTGTACCCTATAAACTCAAAAAGTACTTCAACTTTACCAAGTTCCACTGCTATAAGGAGGTAAAACAAATTGAGATGTACATTCACTTTAAATACATTCGTTCTCAAACTTATTCAAATCACCCCACACTCCTCAATGTTAATGATTTTTGCATCCCCCAATGCTGCCGTTCGCATTCTTAAAAATAATGTTTCAATCGCTGGTTTTACTTCTACGTTATTATTACTTCAGTTTGAAATGTCAAGAAATATACTTTCTTTTTCACCAACCATCGCCTACAGCACTGAGCACGCCTGTGGCGCTCCTCTGAAGGCCTTCAGTTTAGGCTAGTCTTGGAATTCTTTTTCTTCATAGTCATTTGCCCTTGGCAGAGCGGCCGGTAGATTGAATATCACGGCCGGCAGCGGCTATCATAATTCTTCTCCAACGTTCTCGGTTCATCGCACTGCAAGTACATTCAGATTTTTACAGAGATAGGGAGCTTTAAAGTAGCTCCACGTCACAGAAAATCGCAGCGAAATAACAGCTTCCTGGAGGGTAATTGTGTTTCTGTATATGAGTTAGATGAGCTTACTGGTGAGCTCATAAGGAATTGCTGTGTTAGCAGCAGGTGTGGCATCGCGCGAGTGATAGTTAATGTATTGTAGGCGTTCATGAGCTACGATAACCACTTCACATCAGGTAAGCCGTATGTTTGTATGCCACCCGACGTTGTATAAAAAAAAAAGTTAGGAGCAGTTATATTATAGTCGCGAACTTGATGAGATCCCTCCAAGGTGACCTGCTTCGAGAAAGGTGGTCCTCCACTCGATCCCGCACTACTAAGGTCTTGCGAATTGGTCTTCCGAGAGATATGTCTAAAAAAGTTACACAGTCGACGATATTATTTGATATGATTTGTTGGACTAAGAGTTCACTCTGTATGGCGACGTTAATGCAATCATGTCATGGTGGAGTCTGAAGTGCTGTCACCGTCGGTCAGGAACCTTGGATACCAACTAGCGCCTCTTGATTCGGTTCAGAGACGAGCTGTGAGAATTTATCTACTATCCTAAACTTACACATGATATAGCGCCCTTAAGGAGAGGTATTACCTCCCTTTTATATGTTCTACCGATGATGATATAGGGAATTCATCCCCACACTCTGCAACTACAATGGTTGCGTACTGTGCGTGGGATTTTTTCTGAGAACCGTTAAATTGTGGAATGTACATACTTTCTGCCAAAGTTTATCAAGATACTATCATGTGATTCTTCAAAGAGGGTAAGGACAGGATAACACACTAGCAACGCTGCTCTTGCTGCAAGTGTCTATTAGGCTTACCATCAGGCAAGCCGTACGCTTGTTACAGTTTTTTTATGTAACATCGAGAGGAATAAAAGCATACGGCCCATCTTATGTAAAGTGGTTACCATTGTCTATGAGCGCTTGTAATAAAGGAAGTACATTGGCGCACCTACTGCTAACATAGCAGCTTATTTAGAGCTTACTTGTAACTACAATTATTAACAATGCCACAACAACTCTCCACACAGCAGCCAACAAACAACTATTTAGCTGCGGTTTTCTTGTGAAGCTAAGGTACTTCCCCAGTCAGTTTGTATTGATGTGCCCTACGTCTATTGAAAACACCTAGCCAAATCAAACATATTTGTTCATGCATACGAATGTTTGTATCTGTGGGAATCGAATACACATGCCTTGTAGTTAAAGTTTACTAATCACTTCGCCACCGGGCTTCTCGTTTAGTGATTTAAAAAAAGAATTGTTGCATCAACTTAATATGAGTAACATATCCTTCACTCCTCAGTACCAAAATCACCCTATAAACCCCATGTGTATGTACATGCCCCTTACCCCATTGTCGTGTAGACAGCACCTGATGTCGAATTTATCGGCTGGGGGCAGACCTGGGGCCATGATTCAAGGCCGGAGGGATCTGAGGTGACACCTGTCTGCTATTGTCGGATTTTAATTTACCATAAACATTGGTTAGATAGTTGACATACGCAAACTGGTAACCGTGGCTCGGCCCACGTGAGTGGTTTTTTAAGTTTCACGCAAGAATCCTAAACATTTCCTGGATAAGTACTTAAAAAGTAATAAAAACTAGTAGTAACTTCACTATAATCGAGCACACAGGTTAAACCAAGTCAACTCCAGACAGTCTATGGATGAGTTTATCTACCTCGAGCTCCTCCGTGCTCGCAGGGTACGTCAAGCCATCGGTCCCGGTTGTCGATAGATGACAGTCGTTAAGCTAAGTTAGTGACCTTTTGGACGGCTAGAAAACACTGGCCTCCGCCAATCCGCAGTTGAGCAGCGTGGTGAAGTATGCTCTAAACACCTTCGGTTGAAGAGCTTGAAGGGGTTGGTTGAACTAGGAAGATCATAATAAAAAAAAGCATTTTCATAATTAGAACCCTTGTTGTAAATATTATTCGATACTATAATAATTTGACTGAAACAGTGCTATCATTTCCTGACAATTTTTCAAAAAAAACATCCAAAATATTCTTTGTAAAAGGGCTGATTGGCAAAGATGTCTGGAAATTATTCAGTACCTATATGCATTAATATTTATTTAATTTTGCCACTGACACTGACTACCTATATTGGCAAGTTTCTTTCGCAGTTACTTCTTTACCGATGGTTATTTCCGAAACGGTACTAAGTTAAAAAAACCAGAATGAAAATTAATAAAAAGCAATGAGGTTTTTTTTAATATAAATGTAAGGAATGTCTAAGTGCCTGCAAAGGTTCAATGGCAAATGAATAATTTTTATATTCTTTATCCTTGTATCGACTGTAGAGTACATTAGATTTTTTTTATAAGACGTTGGGAGCCACGTAAACATACGGCCCACCTGATGTAAAGCAGTTACTGTAGTTTATGAACGATTGCAATACATTCATCATGCAATACATGTATCACTCGCACGATGCTGCTGCCTTGACAACTACTTGCCATCATTTAAGCCGTGCGCTCGTTGTCATTTTAGGTTTTTTTATTCAAAGACAGGAGGCATAATTGCATATGAACCCTTGCAATATGGGAAATATTGCTCGCACGTTGCCACCCCTGCTGTTAACATAGCAACTCTTTAAAAGCTAGGTAACCCCAGTTATTGAAAATGACACAAAAACCCTCCAGAGTTGTTATTTAGCGGCTTCTCCAGTCGATCTGCTTTGATGCAACCTACCTCTCTTAAAAATCACCAGACCAAGACAATTTCATGCACACGAATGTCTTTCCTGTGTGGGAATCGAACCCACGTGGGTTGAATGCCAAATTAGTATTATTAACCACTGCGCCACCGAACTTCACTAAATTATTATAGTACTAATTGAAAACGAGGAAATTCTTAACAAAAGAAAAGTGATACCTTTCACAAATGACGAGGTAACACACGTGAAAAACAAAAACAGAAAACGAACGTAGTTTCTACCATGCTCTTTTTAAAGTCGGTTATATATATAACCGACTTAAAAAAAAACAAATATAAACCTGGAATGAAAGCTACCATCTAAACTTTTATTTCGTTGAAACTTTATATTACATTTCATACGACTATGAAAGTACTCCGATAGTTTGCTCACTGAAAACGGAAGCCAAATAATATAATGACAATTTTGCTGTTAGAAATCTACAATTGCACTATATACGATTATCATTATCCTAGATCGTTACATTGGTTTACTACGATTCAGCCGTCTTCCTGTCAGTCGCCTAGGCTGGCCCGGGGCGCACACGATCTAGGATTACAACTTAAGCACTAGATCCTCAGGCCGTGATTCTGTTACGTCTAACAAGACCTTTATTACACACTCCGGTTGATCGTTAAATCGAATGGGTACACAAAGATACGACTCCACATGGAGTCATGTTGTTTACTGCGATATAGTTTTGTTTGTTTGTTGATTAACAGTTTCTATATTTATATCTTCACGCCAATCTCTTGCAGGGCTTCATAACTCTTCATGCACGCTCGCCGGTTTCAAGGACTCTTGACATCACCTTTTGATAAAACACGACCAATTTGATGGTAGGTTAGTATTGGTCTTCCTCGGCTCTTACATCATTCCACTTTTGCATTGTATATCTATTTCGTCATTCTTTCATCCTGTATTCTTTCTACATGTCCGAACCAACGAAGCATGCCTTCTCTTATATTAACACCGACACTCTCTTCACGACCAACTCTCGTTTTTACGTTATAATTACAACCACAAATTAGTTCATTTGAACTAGCGCCGGCCTCCACCTACCTGCTACCGTTAGTAGATGCATGCCATCGGTCCGCCATCTGCAACAGGAACCAAGTGCACCCGCCACCGTTTGCAGCCCTGACTACTCCGGTCGTCTCTGCGACACGGGTTTCGCCTCTCCACGAGGCATCCTCAGACGGTGTATATATTAATCGTGAGAATAATATGCTATAATTGCATGTAAATTTGACTTTCGCAAAATAACAATTAATCAACTTATAGAATAAGTTGATTAATTAATAGAGTAGAATAGAATAGAGAGGACGCATGCTTCCTTGGTTCATTTGGATATGTAGAAAAATGTAGGTAGAAAAATTACGAAACAGATATACGACGCGAAAGTAATAAATATATAAATTTACTTTCGCGTTGTATATCTGTTTTGTAATTTTTCGCAAGCATGCGTCCTCTCTATTCTATTCTACTATTTATCAACTTATAGAATAAGTTGATTAATTAATGTCAGGTGTTATTTTGCGAAATTTATTATAGTAAATTATTTTAAGTAAATTATTTCAATTTGGCCATGGTACTACCATGGCCAAATTGATCGTGTTTTATCAGAAGATGATGTAAAGAGCCCTAGACACCGGCGAGCGTGCATGTGAAGAGCAATGAATGTAAAAGAAGCGAGTGTGTCTCTCTGCCTTCCCCGCAAGAGATTTGATGTGAAGTTATAGATATATAACTTTCGCCTGAACGTCGATAGTTAACCAAAAGGGTGCGCCACGAGCAGGTTCTAAACATGACAGTGAGCCACCCCAAATCGACTTCTTCCAAAAACAGGGTGAACTCGAAGAAAACAATCCATTTTGTTCCGATAACCTGTATAAGTTTCACAAACAATTGAAAAGCCGCCTCGAAACGGGCCATTGCGGCAAGTGTTATTTACTCGGCGGTGAAAATCACAGCATTTGGCGCTCCGTGACAAGAATAACAAGTGCCGGAACGAGATCAGATACGCGTTATTGTTGTTACTACGAAAATACTCAGTAAAAATACGTTTTTAAACGAACTTATTGGTGAGACCGCATAAAAAATTAGCATATTTGACTTTTTTAACACGCGAACAATTAAGTGTATTTTTTAATATAAATATTTTATATTTATATTAGCAATCTGTTATCCATGTTATTAATGTATACATTTGTGTAATACTTTAAGAGCAGTAGTAGCCCAGTAGATAAGGAACTGGTCTTTTGACCAACTGGATCCAGGCGTGTGTGATACACGCCACTGCTAATTGTTTCCCATCAGGCAGGCCATGTGCCATTTTGTGCCTATTACTGAGGCTCCGCTGTCCGTCCGTCCATCCGTCCGTCCGTCCGTCACCAGGCTGTATCTCTTGAACCGTGATAGTTAGACAGTTGAAATTTTCACAGATGATGTATTTCTATTGCCGCTATAACAACAAATACTAAAAAATAGAATAAAATAAATATTTAAGGGGGCTCCCATACAACAAACGTGAATTTTTTGCTCATTTTTGCTTGATATTGATAACGGCAACTGGTAGACCCTTGAAATATTCACAGAATATTTAGTTATATATTCATTTTAAGAATAAATAATTAAATTAAAATAAAAAAAATATTTAAGGGGGCTCCCATACAACAAACGTGATTTTTTTGCTGTTTTTATAGATAATGGTACGGAACCCTTCGTGCGCGAGTCCGACTCGCACTTGGCCGATATTTTCTATACAACGTCGGGAGGCATACAAACATACTGCCCACCTGATTTAAAGCGGTTATTGTAGCCCATATGCCTCTACCTCATAAAAAACCGAAGTAATAAAAACTCCCTGGAGGGACTGTTGTGTTTCTGCATATGAGTGAGATCACCAGTAACCTCCAAAGGAATTCCTGTGTTAGCGTAGGTAGCCTCGCGCGTGTGATACTTTAAGTATTGCAAGCGTTCATAGGCTACGGTTACCGCTTAACTTCAGGTGGACCGTATGCTTGCATGCCTCCCGACTTTGTATAAAAAAATATTAGTAGCATTTGAAGTCTAGACATAAGTAAAGCCTTTATTTAGGTATCTCTTATTAATTTAAAACTCAGGCAGAGCATGGCTGCACAAGTTTGTGCGTCAAAATTCACGAGACGGATACACAAAACACACACGACAATGCACTCACACGTCACGCTCTGTCAAACACAATTAGTGCCAAATTCGCTTAGCAACGTCGTAGCGGCGCGTCGCGCCAATTTGCAGAGTTCGCTTGTTACGCTACCTACGCTTTTGTTGACTGCTCAAATTTACGTGCGGGGATTTTCCGTACATCTATATTTTCACAAGTTTTTCAGATAGTTTATTTCAGAGACTTATTATTATAAAATAGTTTGAGAAGCTTATGGATATTAATTACATATTTTTTTATTTATACTATCTATGTCCGGAGGCATACAAGCATACGGCCCACCTGATGTAAAGCGGGTACCGTAGCCTATTAACGCTTGCGATATATTAATTATCACTCGCGCGATGCCTCCTCTGCTGCTTTCAAACTCTTTGGGAGCTTACTGGTGACCTCACTCACACGCAGGAACACAACAACCCTCCAGGGAGTTGTTATTTGGCTGCGGTTTTCTGTGAGGTGGAGGTACTTCCCCAGACGGGCTGCTTTGATGCGCCCTACCTCTCTTAAAACATCCAGACCAAGACAAACAGACATGTTCATGCACACAAATGTTTGCCTTGTGTGGGAATCGAACCCACGAGCGTTGGTGTCAAAGTCGCGTCATTCACGACTGAGCCACCGAGCTCGTCGAATTCAGTCGTCGTCGAACTTCTAAATAATAACACCCTAGAGGAATATTATATCCCTGCGAGTGGGTGAGGTTAACAGTATACTCCTTTACATCAGATGGGCTGTACGCTTGCGTGCCTCCCGATTTTGTATAACTTAATAAATAAAGGAATCCAACCTAGACCTCTTTAACTGTAGCGTTACATCGATGAGGCGACAACTAAGCAGACAGTTTTTTAAAAGTTGATAGATTTATATAAATTTTGATTAACACGGTACAAATAATATGTATTCTTAATAGTAATGGCGACTGCGCCTAGTGTGCATGCTGTGAAAACCTGTGTTTGTTCAGTGTTTAGTATATTTAAGTGCTCCTGTGTTTGTTTTGTACACTATTTCTATCTGTGAGAACCTTTTATTGGCTTTCTATTGTCTATTGTGTCTTGTACTTTATTTTTTGTAAGCTGTTGGTTTTCCTTAAATATAAATAAATAAAATA
Source organism: Pyralis farinalis (assembly GCA_947507595.1). NCBI lineage: Eukaryota > Metazoa > Arthropoda > Insecta > Lepidoptera > Pyralidae > Pyralis > Pyralis farinalis. The sequence continues at coordinate 33,636,339 of OX382268.1, read as the reverse complement.
AATAAATAAATAAAATAAAAAAATAATATATATAAAAAGTAAGTAACGTCGCATAGATAAACTCGCATGCATGTGGATGTGCTAGAGAAGTACCTTATGGAAGTCTACAACCAAATACTAATACTAATAATACCATATACTCTATTCAAATTACCAAGTCCCACGCTTCATATATGTATATGTAACTAGTCTGACCACAAATACTGTTACAGACAAACTTTTCTTTATTTCAACTCTTTAATTATTTTGAATTTGGAACGCGTTTATTATATTAAAAACTTCTTTCGATTTCCCGCCGTTTTACATATTTTTTTCGTGTTTATTATCAAATTACAATATGGAACGGGGTGTTAAATAAAATAAGATTGCATCGATTGCCTTGCACAAAGTGGGTATGGAGCCATCGGTCATATTCAAGATACTTCAAAAGTTTGGTATCAGCCGTATGTTCGTTCGTACTATCGACAGATATACCAACACTTCCTCTGTTGAAGACCATAAAAGATCGGGGCGACCGCGTGCTGTTAGAACTACAAAGATTGTTAAATGCTGTTAAAGCCAGAATTTGCCGAAACCCTACTAGGAAACCAAAAATCGCGTCGCTGTCGCGTATAATAAAACAAGACCTGAAGCTCGGCGTTTATCGTCGATATATAGGACATGCCCTAAATCAATCCCTACAGTTGAAGAGAGTGGATCGATCAAAACGTCTTCTGTCCCGATACGCAGTAGGCTCCTGAGGAGCTGCTGTGTAGGCGGCAGAGGAGGCAGTGCGCGAGTGATATATATTACAAGCGTTGATAGGCTGCGGCAACTGCTTTGCATTAGGTAGGCGGTGTGATAGCAGACTCCCGACGTTGTATAAAAAAGAAAATAAAACGCAGTAAAGGCACAGAAATATCCGTGTCTTTACTGATGAAAAAAAGCCCACACCAAGATTCGAACCCAGGACCGTCGGATAATCGGTCGATTATTTATCCACTATGCTATCACTGCTCTACCTAGAAACATTTTTTTTTTACTACGTCAGAAGGCGTACAAGAATACGACCCACCTAATGTAAAGTGGTTACCGTAGCCTATGAAAGCTTGTAATACATTAAGTGTCACTCGCGCGATGCCTCCTCTGCTGCTAACACAGCAAATTCTTAGGAGCTGATGACCTCACTCACACGCAGGAACACAACAATCCTATATAGAAATGTTAATTGGCCGCGGTTTTCTGTAAGGTGGTATTTCCCCGTATGGGCTGCTTTGATGCGCCCTACCTCTCTTAAAATCTCAAACGGGTTAAAATTTTAATTCTATTAACAATACCTCACACCAATTACCTTCTGCTGAATCAGGAAGGGTTAATGAGCAAGTTCTAAATGAGCAAATATTTGCACAAATATCTGCATACCTGCACCATTCCTTGTTGAACCTTCCGAACCCTTATTAATAGAAAACAGTCTTGATTTTAAGTAAGTTTGTTACGTTATGAGAGATCATTTTAAGTTGGATGTACCGTTTGCTATATTAGACTACCGTAGCCCCTTGAACAAACATTGATTAGGAACTGCGGGTTAGTTAGGATAATTATGTTTACTCGGTATGGCCGTAACCAATAGTCATTAGTAATGTTATGATTTGAGAAATAGCTAGCTATTGACTGCGGCTCCGTCCGCCCCGTAGCGGGATTTTAAATATATATAAATAGCTTATAACTCTTCCTGAATTGGTATATGGGCAAATGCAAAGATATTTTTTTACCGACTGGTAGATCCAGAAATTGACGCATTCAAACATACAAAGAAAGTCTTCCGCTTTGTAATATTAGTACAGATTTAAGACGAAGCTATACAAGAGCCAGAGAATTCAGTGTGAAATTACTATTGAACGATGCGGAAAAGTCTAAAATTACATTTTTGAACTCAAAAAATGAAAAAGAACTGATTTTAAATACATAATATACATATTTTTGATATTATTTATACAACATCGGGAGGCAAAAAATCACAGCATAATAATAACTCCCTAGTGGGTTGTTTGTGTTCTTGCGTGTAAGTCACCAGTAAGTTTCTAAGGAGTTGCTGTGTTAGCAGTAGAGGTGTCATCGCGCGAGTAGTACTTAATGTATTGCTTGCATAGGCTACGTCTTAACACTGATCCCAATGCTGAAAGACGATTGTATGGAGAACTTACTTTGCGAAGAAGACAAAGATAATGGTATTTGAAAGAGAAGAAACCAGACCCAATGTAAGGACCATGGCTGATGATGAAGTGCTGGAACAAGTGGATGAGATTGTATATCTTGGATGCGGTTTCAGCAGGGACGGAAGGTACACCGCTGATGTGAAAAGACGAGTGAGTGCTGGGAATAGTGTGAATGGAGCATTGGGAAAACTTCTTGGTAGTAAAAACTTGAGCCAGAAGGCACAGCTCGCTGTACACAATGCAGTGCTGGTCCCAACGCTTACTTATGGAAGCAAGAGCTGGGTGTGGCAGAGAGCGCATGAAAGTTGGACAAACGCGGTTGAATTGCGAGCGTTGCGCAAAATTTGAGGCGTAACGCTTGTAGATTGTATTCGCAATGATGATGTAAGAATCAGAGTTGGTCTGAAAGAGAGCGTCGGTGTTAAAATAAGAAGAGTCATGATCCGTTGGTTCGGACATGTAGAAAGAATGCAGGATGAAAGAATGACGAAGCAGGTGTACAACGCAAAAGTTGAGGGATGTAGGAGCCTAGGAACCAAGATTTATCTACGATGACCAAATTGGTCGTGTTCTATCAGAAGGTGACATCAGGAGCCTTAGATACCGGCGAGCGAGCATGAGAAGAGCAATTAATGTTATTGAGGCGAGTGAGGTATGTAAGGACCGAGTCACGTGGCGCTCGGTTCTCTCTGCCTACCCCGCAAGGGATTTGGCGTGAAGTTATAGATAGAAATTTTTAAAGGTCTTGCTTTTATCGCGTGTGAACTGCACACATATATTGTTTTCTAAATTAAATTACCTACTTTCACATGTGCGGGATATAAATAACTACCTTAATCATATTTAGAGTTAAAGTCAATTTCATCTACACGTGGTGCATCCCGCTAATTGACAAACTACACTGAGAGAGGTCGTGGGTGTCGAAACAATCGGGCTAATATTGTACCAGCACCTTACAGAACATCGCAGTCAAATAACATCTCCCTAGAAAGTTGTGTAACTGCAAGCGAATGAAGTTATCAATAAATTTGGCTCGCAATTATGATTAATACTTTTTGTATTGCAAACATCCAGAGGCTGCTATTGCTACTGCTTCAGAAGCTTATTTGTCTCCAAATGTATAAAAAGAAATACAAAACAGAGGTAGTGTACAGATAACGTCAGATCTCGCTGCACACCCATATGACGTCGCTGTAAAGGTGATTTTTGAACGGTTTTGTAGAGCTTTCTCTATTGCCGTGTGTACGTAGCCAACATTAGCCAGTAGTCAAGTCACGTGTTCAAGCGATCACGAGGCGAGCACGTTGCTGACGCACGAACAGTCGCCATTTTAATTTACAACTGCCAAAAACTTGTGCCTGGACCTAACGTCGCATAAAGGGTTAACAAGTATATGACTGCCATTTTAAAGGTATATTTTTCGTTCCGCTTTGTTTTATTCTGTGTCCAGTCCAACAATTTCAATAGTCTATGGATTTCACTTACAAACCAATAAACCACTTGACGGCGCATGAAGGCCTCCTCACTCACCATAACGTAGTGTTTAAGCGCTTGAATATCTCAACGAGTCGAGCCTACTGACTAATGGGATTGGGGATTTTTAACCGATAAGCTAATAAGCGACGCGATGTTGAACCGTAGACTAGCCAATTAGAGCAGCACGTTCTACTTTACCCCCCGGTAGTGAAGAACTTATTTACTACGCAAAATCGTGACATCGGGTCTCCATGGGTTATTTCTTTTATGCTTGCAATACAGTGGAAGTTGTAACATGTAACATTGCTACTTCAGTTAAATATCAACTGTCTAACAATTGTCTTGATAAACTAAGATTTTTCATTAGTCAGACAAACAACAAAAAATTTAATAAAATATTTTTAAAGTTATAAAGTTAAACCGTTTTTATTCAAATCGATATCCACAGCCTTGCTTGATCCATATATTAGCGTTTGTTTTAATCAAGTGACTTTCTCTTATATTTATTTCACAAGGTTATAATTTTCTCAAAATCTTTCCGTAGACCATAAACAAAAAAGATATGAAAGAAATTGCTTATTGAAATACTTTATTATTAATACCACATCTTCACCGCATTATATTGACACTAAATTCTGTTCTACCTTAACAAAGTACAATTGGAATCGTACAAATCCGTGAAGGCCTTTCTGAAATATCAGTAAGTACACATAGAGATATACTTTATTTTGGCTGATAGTAACAAATGGCGTAAATAAAAACCTGAATACTCGTAAAAAGTAGTTACAGCTGAGATGAGATGAGCTGCCATGCAATTCTCTAAGCGACTCGTAATGGCTGTGTGCGTCGCTGTGATCACAGATGTCACAGCTTTGACATTGTCTACTGCGATCACGGCTAAATTATTTGATATTCTATAAGGCTGTAAGCGTACGCGAGGCTGTTTGCCTTGTAGAATTCCAATTCCAAACGCAGCCTTGCGGCGCTAGTGTCGCACAACCATGAAAAGCGACACCAAAGAATTGCAATTTTGTGTTCAAGGCTGTAACACCCGATGTTTCCGAGGATGTAAGGACGTTTGCTCTTACAGAATTGCATGGCTGTATGTTTGTATGCCTCCCGATGTTGTATAAAAAAAATAGATGAACATGAATACATTTTTTTCGAATGCCTACTTTTACAGACATGTTTATGTACACAAATGCCTTGTGTAGCAATAGAACCTACCAACTACTTGTGTCGAAGTAGCCATCGCTAGCCACTTGACGACCGGACTCGACAAAATTCTTTAATCAATTCCAATCTGTTGTTCATATATTCCACGAGGACACCCGAATAGCTTACAACACCAACGCGTGAACAAAATCGTGTTACTTTCCCATTAATACGGTAGTAGACACCTAATTTAGATCGCGTTGATACATTTGATTCAAAAGTTAATGGATTTCTAAAAATTTATTCCCCCTAAACCCATAAATGTCACCTTTTGATGTACTACGGGGCTAGAGTATCATGTAAATTAGAATAACCATGGACACTATAATTAACTGTAGTGTGGATTGGTATCGTTGATAATGTACTTACAGGCATACAAGCATACGGCCCACCTGATGTAAAGCGGTTACAGTAGCCTATAAACGCTTGCAATAGCTTAAGTACCACTCGCGGATGCCATCTCTGTTGCTCACACAGCAACTCCTTTGGAGCTTACCGGTGACCTCAGTCACACGGAGGAACACGACGACCCACTAGTGAGTTGTTATTTGTCTGCGGTTTTCTATGAAAACGTAAGTTAAAACTACTGGAAATGCAATTGCCGAGCAGGCAGTTTGCGTTTTACATGACTCTGAATTTTGTTATGAAATTTAAAAAATAATTGAAATCGTCAAAACAAATAAACCTAGCCTTAAATACTTCTTTCGGCTTAAACTTCCTGCTTTCCCCAATATATTAATTACGAAGAACATCATGAACCACAGACAATCGACCATAAAGTCTATAATTCTTAATCTTCCATAAAGGCACCCTCACACGACGCGTCGCGTGACAATATTAATAAAACCTGTTCAAATAATGGGTGTGTTCAAATCTATTAGACTATACATCATTGTTTGTTATTATTCATGTTTACTGAGCCTCTGATATGTAAAAAAACACCCTCTGCTTGTTTTTAAGACAAAAATATCCTTAATTATCCATAGTAAGCAATAAATCATTTAATTTATTTCCGTAGTATTTAAGTTGGTTTTAATACATATATAAAGATGCTATTGATCGTGTTTTACCATAATTTGATGTCAGGAGTCTTAGAAACCGGCGATCGTGCATAAGAAGAGCAATGAATGTTTTAAAAAAGCGAGTGAGGTTACTATGGATCGAGTCATGTGGCGCTCGGTTCTCTCTATCTACCCCGCAATGGATATAGCGAGAAGTTATAGATAGATAAAGAAGCCATGTGCGTCTTGAAAAAATATACAGAATTTTGTTTCTAGTATTATTTTATCTATGTCCATTATGAGATAATTTTCATTAATGTATTGACTTAATATATTTCTAGTACAAAAAAACATGTAATTTAATTATACGGTTTTGACATTATATTATAAATACTTTGGCATTTTTAATTTGCATATTTATATTTATATTTGACGAGCTCGGTGGCGAAACGCGCTGTTACGCTACTTTGACACCAACGCTCGTGGGTTCGATTCCCACGCAGTACAAACATTTGTGTGCATGAACATGTCTGTTTGTATTGGTCTGGGTATTTTCTATGTATAATAAGTATGTATTTACAAAAAAAAAAAAATGTATTTACGTATGTTTATCAGTTGTCTAGTACCCATAACACAAGCTTCGCTTACTTTGGGGCTAGGTGACGCTGTGTAATTTGTCCGACAATATTTAAAAAAAATATATATACTGTATTTAAAAATTAAATTTTAAAAATTACATTCATTTTATGATATTTAAATCAGTTAAGAGAAATGGCCACGTGATAATATCTCTGTATGTTTCGAAAAAGATACTTAGTATATAAGTGTATATATGTATTACTAGTCTAGGTTTTGTCTCAAATCATTGTCTCCAATCTCTCATAAAATGTACACATTTTGTGAGAGATAACAAATTCGTGTTAAATCTACGATCTCTCTTAACCGCCCTATTATTGTATAATGATAATGGATGTAGAATCGAAGGTGTCTGCTGGCCGCCGGGGACATTACCTCGTCTAGACAACCATTATACGCTATTATTTACCGTTCTGTGTACGACGACCTTAGGCACATGATATTGATCTGCCTTGGGGTTTCTTAGACAATTCTTAAATAGTTTATTTCATGACTCCTTATTAAGATTTGCTTGTTATTTTGAAACTGAATCTACAGAATTAATAAATGTTCCGAATTGTATTGTGGTTAGTTATATAATTAATGCGTAAAAAATCAATAAATCGTTTGATTTCAACTTTTTGTGTCAACTCGCTGCTTTCTCGCTGGTTTCCATAAGAGACTACAGGAGAGGTTTATCAAAAATAACTTAAAGAGTATACCTCTTGAAGATCACATTCTTTAATCCGTGCAGTGTTTCCTCCTCGCGTTGGCTCATAGTACTAATATACCAACAACAACAACGGGGTAAGAGTACAAGAAAGATAAAAAGATAAAAGATAAAAATTCTTTATTTGCCTTTAGACCCTTCACGGGCACTTAGACACGTCTTACATTTTCAATATTATATCTTATAATTTTTTGTTTAAGTTTTTCTCTTTTTTAATCTACCAGCATTTCAAATGACCATTGGCGAAGAAGAAATGCCAAAAGAAACTTGCCAATATAGGTCTTTTTTTTTCCAAATCATCTTATACATATTACAATAAATATAATGATATGAGTGTACATATAGTGATATCAAGTGGTACAATTAAAGTTATATTAATTCATGTGCTGAATCATTCCATATCTCTGTCAGTTAGATATTCATCGATTCCATAATAACCCTTCTTACATAGAGTATTTTTGATGTGTCTTTTGAACATATTGTCAGGCAAGGACAGAACTGTTTCAGGTAATTTATTATAGAATCGAATACAATTTACCACAAAAGATCTATAAGTGTTAGCAAGCCGATGTACTGGCCATACGCAATCTATTCCTGCTCCTAAGATTTTCAGTACATTTTGAAAACGAATTTATATTTTTACGAGCATACATTATGTTCTCATAAATATATTGAGAGGTAACCGTGAGGATATTTATTTCTTTAAATAGTTCTCTAAGTGATTCCCTGGAGTCCATGTTATAAATAGAGCGGATGGCTCTTTTTTGTAATATGAAAATACGAGTAGTTTCAATATTAGCCGGTCTTCCCCACAACAGTATACCATATGACATAATGCTGTGAAAGTAGCTGAAATAGACTAAGCGAGCGGTAGCCACATCCGTCAAGTCTGAGAATACGACGTTCTCTCTTTAAATGGGTCGATAACTTCATAAGAGCGGGATGTGCGACAGGATCGCACGTTAGAGTTAGAGAAGTTAGAAAAAACCTGTAGCTATCAGTCCTGTAAACGCACAACCTTGGGCACAACAATGAGCGGTGCCATTCGCGCCGCCGAAAACAGAAGCATATAGTACTTTGCCACCTAAGTACTATATGTCGAAGTCTAGAGAATTCAAGATTCTCAGCACTACCGATAACAAAGCAAGGACTTGAGCAGTAGAGAATATCCAGCAGTGAGCAGACAAACAAACACAGTCTAAAATAAAAAAGCCAACAGTGCGAGTTGAACTCGTATGGACAGGGTTGCATGCGATGAATATGTTTACCTACCGTATTTTTTTTTTAATTGACTTAAATTTGTTGTTAAAACATGTTCTCCCATGCAAACTGCAAATGTAAGTTTGTATGCTAAGTATTGAAAAATTTAACATGTTTTGTTCCATGAACTTTAAATAAAAACATATTTTCTGCTTTTTTTTTCAAAAATGTCGGCTGAGTAGTTTTTCGGATAAAGCGAGGGAGAAAGTTCAATTTACATTTTTTTTAATAGTGATATGTCATCATCACGTTTGAGATATCAGTTTGGAGAACGTTTGTTATTTTACTAATTTGCCCAACGAAAGTGATTCCATATTCAAACTTCATTTATGTATTTGGCTCACAAAATTTCATGTGTGTACCAAATTTCACCTTAATCGGTCTAACAGACTCGAAAAATATTCTCTATGGCATACGAGCAGATAGGCACGAATGATTCTTTAACGGTTCCGTTATCATTCATTCGTATTATTCATTCGGGCGTGTGGATAGTAATATATAACCGCAAATGTATACGATGGAGCTACTGCCGATAAACCGACTTACAGTTTGGTAGACAATAAACTATGTTATGTTTTGTCTCAATGGTTACAAATAATTAAATGTATATTACACTATATCTTCACATCAGGTCCCTCGCAGGGTAGGCAGACTGAACCGAGCGCCATAAGACACACCTCACTCGCTTCTTTAACATTCCTTGTTCTCGTCATACATTGTAGCCGGTTCCTATGGTTTCTGACATTACCTTCTGGTAAAATACAACGATCGTGATAGCTAAGTCTTGACTTGCCTTTCTCATATTCTAAGTACTTCGTCGTTCGTTTCGTTATTCTTTCATCCTGCATTCTTTCTACATGTACGAACCAACGAAACATGCCTTTTCATATCTTAACGTCAAACTCTCTTTCAGACTCTCTTTCTTACATATATAACATAAAGTCTGAAAAAATGATACTGTTTTAATGTTATAAAAACACCCTTCTTTTCCAAAAAAAAATCATTTCTTAAGTTACTATCTATGAAAAGTTCTTGTACAAAACTAACAGAGATTGTAGCCATTATTATAGTACAAGAGACCTCAACCGCAAAATAACCTCACGTTTGTTCACTTAGCGTCTCTGTAATGATGGCAATTATTCGCCGAGCCGCGACATCAATTTATTTTACGGAACCGAAAGGCACGTAGCCTTTGCTCGCCATTTCTGCCTTTATTATAGTCTTTAGCTGCCAAAATAATAGCGAAATGGTATTTATTTTGGCGACTGTGCCCGGCGGTGAAGTGATTAGCGTGGCCACTTTAACCAAGACTCGCGGGTTCCCATCACACAGACAAACATTTGTGTGCATGAATATGCCCAATTTTTTATACAATATCGTGATACATACGGTATACATAATGTAAAGCGGTTACCGTAGCCTATGAACGCTTCCAATAGGTACATTAAGTATCACACGCACGGTGACACTTCTGCTACTAACACACCAACTTCTTACGAGGTTACTAGTGACCTCCCTCACGGTTTTCTGTAAGGTGGAGAAACTTCCCCAGACGGAGAGTTTTAATGCGCTCTACCTTTCTTTAAAGATTTGTATTCTACCGTTTATAACCCTATACTATACACCTAAAAATAAGCAGTCTGGTATTTTTAGGTGTGGTAGGGTGCATTAAAACAACCCGACTGGTTAAGTACGTCCGCCTCACAGCTAACAGCCAAATAACTCTCTAGACTTCTAGATTATTGTTGTATTCTTGCGAGTGAATGTGTTTACCAGTAAACTCCTAAGGACTTGCTGTGTTGGCACCAAGAGCAGCAACGCGTTAGCGATACTTTTTCTATTGGATTATGTTAGTGGATCATATACTCTTTCTGCCTACGCCACTAGGGATTTGGCATCAAGGTAGTGGTAATTTTAAATATCGATAACACGTAGCCTATGTTCTTCTTCAAGTTTCGTGCTACCTCTTTACCAGTATCAAACTTCATTACGATCCAGGGGTTTAGTCAAGAAAAGGTAACAGGAAACTTAAATGTGCAGTAACCGCTCAGTCATACTTCTCGTAGTGTTGTTAGTATACCTTGATAACTTCTCATTATCCAAGTCGTGGGCCATTACGTTATTTGTCACCTGTAAGTACACATTTTGGCAAACGCCCATAAAAGTAAAGAGGAGTCGTATACATACATCCTCATTCATCAAATTCAAGAGCCACATCGCCTGCAAGTCTTGCAACCTGTCGATTGGCAGACGAATCTCTGACGAAAGTGTTGTAAGAGACAGCTATTTAAGAAGAGTAGGACTTCAATGTAGGCACGTGCATCGTACAGAAGACCGCTGCTGAAATATAAAAATTCAACAAAGAGTTTTTGGAAGTAAAATTTCTTTAAGCACGCTTGACTTGGGGAGTAAGCTGGTGAATGCGTGACAAGAGCGTTACGAAAAGTGTGACCGGGCGATGTGAACGTTGAGAGGGAGATATAAGTTAGTGAAGATAGAAAGAGAGAGAGTTACGTTTCGTATATTACTGTAGGGACAAGAGAGAGAGAGAGGTGCGAGCACACATTTTCTTTTTCTCTTTCTCTCATAGCGAGTTAAGTTTCGTATATCTAAGACACAGTGCAGGCCTATTGTCTGTATCACACTATGGAGCTAAAGAAGTTTTAGTTCATCGTGTGTCTAATGCACACTCTTGGTTTTATAACATCGGATAGCATACGAATATTAAGTATCACTCGCGCAATGCCACCTCTGCTGCTAACACAGCTATTAATAAGTAGTAGAGTTACAAAATTCCCGCGAGTGAGTAACGTTAGCGGAGGGTCTTGATGAAATACTACTGTGGCAGCGGGGGTGGCAGGCGAGTGTTGCAAGTACCTAATGACTATAACACTCCGTATGATTTTTATTATTCACGTGTGTACCTATCCTTTTAAACCGTTCAAAACACCTTTACTACAACGACGTAAGACTCATAGGTGTATAGCTTGACGCGTCGCTGTGTGGATACTCTAATATTTATAGTTAACAATGTATACCTATTTTGTTCTTTGTCTGTTATATTAACTGATAAGAAACAAGTCTACGCCCTGCCTGATGGTGAGCAGTTACATGTTGAAACATATACTTTTTCTACACAACATCGGAAGGTATACAAGAATACGGCCCGCCCGTTCTACTGCTAATATTTATTTAGCTGCAGTTTTCTGAGGTGGAGGCACTTCCCCACTCGGGTTCCTTTAATGCGCATTACCTCTCTTTAAAAATTCGAATTGATTCCAAATTTCAAATTAAGTTTTAACATTTTTAACAGCACAAAGCATCAAATATCAAAATAAAGTATCGCTATGGTTATTCACCAGAAACCTAAAGTGTAACCTAACTCGATATTGAACCAACCTTGCCGGTTTTGTGTAATCGTAAATCAAATAATGGAAAGTGATTTATGTTTACAAAGAACAGGAGAGTAACACAATTCCATTCCGATTGTTTATAGCTTGTTGTAAACAATAAAGAAACATTGATAATACCATGGCACTTTATATATAATTCTACGATACGCAATTACAATAAATATTATAATGATATGTAATAAAAATGTATTTACAAAAAAAAAATGTATTTACATATGTTTATCAGTTGTCTAGTACCCATAACACAAGCTTCGCTTACTTTGGGGCTAGGTGGCGCTGTGTAATTTGTCCGAAAAAAAAAATGGTAACTATTCAAATATATCAATCGGAAGGGTTTGTTTGAACGCGTTAAAAAACTATCGAAGGGATTTAAAACAGTATTTTTGCATTTGATAGCCCAAATCTCGACGAAGGTTATAGGCTATTCGATATCATTTTTTTTATACAACTAGATAAGCGGTCACTGCAGCCTATTGACGCTCGCAACACCACGGGGGTGTTACCCGCGTGCTGCCAATCTTGTGACCTAAGGCTGTTTCGTCACAGTACCCAGTAATTTCTCTGCCATATCTCACCCTTCAAACCGGAACACAGCTATATGAATATAGCTGCTTGGCGGTAGAAATAGTTGAGACAGAGGTATCCGCGCAGACGACTTTTGTACAAAGTCTCCATCTGGTATGAAATGATGGTATGAATGAATATCATGATATGACCCTTAGATGACAAGGAAAATGAAAGAAAGTAAAAAATGGCTCCCTTGTATACCGGGATACGTCCGAAGGAAGTCGTCTGCAGCTAGTTTTGACATAAACACAAATTCTACTATAGCTACTGCAACAACTTTTCCTCATGAATATGTTAACTTGGCATAAAATTTCTTTGGAAACCTCGATAGCGCAAGTAAAGTACATAAAAGCTCTTTGACTAGCTGGGTCGAGCTGGTAAAACGTGTTACGTTACTTTGACACCAATGCTCGTGGGTTCGATTCCTACACAGAACAAACATTTGTGTGCATGAACATGTTTGTTTGTCTTCGTCTTGGTGTTTTTAAGAGAGGTAAGGCGCATCAACCCGTCTGGGGAAGTACCTCCATCTCACAGAAAACCGCGGCCTAATAACAACTCTCTAGAGCGTTGTTGTAATCTGCTAGTGAGATCCCCAGTAAGCTCCTAAGGAGTTACTGTGTTAGCAGGAGATGTAGCCTCGCGCGAATAATACTTGACGAGCTCGGTGGCTCAGTCGTGAATGACGCGACTTTGACATCAACGCTCGTGGGTTCGATTCCCACACAAGGCAAACATTTGTGTGCATGAACATGTCTGTTTGTCTTGGTCTGGATGTTTTAATAGAGGTAGGGCGCATCAAACCAGCCCGTCTGGGGAAGTACCTCCACCTCACAGAAAACCGCAGCTAAATAACAATTCCCTAGAGGGTTGTAGTGTTCCTGCGCGTAAGTGAGGTCACCAGTAAGCTCCCTAGGAGTTGCTGTGTTAGCAGCAGATGTAGAGTCGCGCGAATAATACTTAATGTATTGCAAGCGTTCATAGGCTTCGATAACCGCATTACATAAGGTAGGCCGTATGCTGGTATGTTTTCCGACGTTGTATTAAAAACAAATCTATTTTTAAAGTTATTAATTAGGTGGAAAATTTGCTATCTGTCAATTTCATTTATGTCGACTAGCATTTCCCCCACAGCTCAATTTGTACTAAATTTCTACAATAAAATCTATGTCATACCAATAAAACTAACCAATCACGATTCACAAATAAAACCCCAGTAAAATTGGAAATACCAAAATATACCTGAAAAAGATCAATACAAACTTATTAACGACTTTTCATCAACGAAACGTGCACCTTCTCCCTTCTAAATAGCGGCGATATTGATTTGAATGGCCTTAGGAAACTCAAAGTACTCTTATCAAAGTCTTACAACGGCTTATTCAGCTTACACAAGGAAGTCGTGTAGGTTAATGAATACATGAGGACTCTATTTGAAAGGGTCCCAATTAAAGAGGCACCTTGTACGATATACTGTGTCGTGTTTTATCATACTAAGATTTTGCCTGCCTTTGTGTGTTCTACCGATTGTACAACGGGGTGTGTTCTGAAGAGTTGTTCGAAATGATGCCGACAGCTACTTTTTATAACCGCACCGCTCGCCGACGGCGGGGAGTTCACCCTCACACACTGGAACCGCAATGGTCGCGTACTGTACGGTTCCAGAGAAGTTTTCTTCCGAGAACTCTCAAGCTGTGGAATGAGCTCCCGGCCGCGGTTTTTCCAAGGGACTACAGCATGGAATTCTTCAAGAAATGCGTGAAGAGGTTTTTAGAGGGTCGGCAACGCATGAGTGACACCCCTGATGTTGCAAATGTCCATAGGCTACGGTGACTGTTTACCGTCAGGCAGGCCGTATGCTTGATTGCCACCTTAGTGGTATAAAAAAAAACTAAGTAATAGTAATCAAAAATCATTGTTTGCTAAAGAAACTTATCGGTATATTCAGAACACATGCGAGCCTAGTAAATAAAATTGCATTAGTTTTTTTATGTACAAAGTCGGGAGGCATTCATGCATTTTTGAAGAGCGGCAGAACGCATCAAAGCTGCTAGGGAAGTACCTCCACCTCACAGGAAACAGCAGCCAAATAACAAACCCCTATGTGTTCCTGCGTGTGTGTGAGGGCACCAGTAAGGAGTTGCTGTGTTAGTAGCGGAGGTGGTATCGCACGAGTGATACTTGATGTGTTTCAAGCGTTTATAGGCTACGGTAACCGCTTTACATCAGGTGGGACGTATGCTTGTATGCCTCCCGACGTTGTATATAAAAATGCATGCAATCATCATCACTTGCGCGATTCCGCGTTTGCTACTAACACAGCAACTCCTTAGGAGCTTACTGGTGACTTCACTTACCCGCAGAAACACAACAACCCTTCAGGCAGTTGTTATTTGGCTCCGGTTTTCTGTGACATGGAGGTACTTCCACATGCAAGCCCCGCTTAAAAGCACCCAGGCCTAGACAAACAGACATGTTCATGCACACAAATGTTTGGCTGTGTGGAAATCGAACCCACGAGCGTTGGTGTCAAAGTAGCGTTTATAACCAAAGCGCCACCGAGCTCGTCAAATGGACTTCCATTAAGCCCTATGGATATAAAAATAAATATGCAGACAAAGTAACAGACCTGCAAAACATTGATTCCCGTATAAACCAAACAACGAACAACGGGAAAATTCGTAAAAGTATCGAATAGTAACTTTTCATTTGGGCTTTTCGTACATTGTAATGGAACATGCTGGCAACACAAAAGAATGTACGCGGGAAAGATTCATATATTTTTTTCCAATATGTGCTAAAAAATTGATCTGTCTACATTCGGCGTTTACACATTTCCACGTTAAATATAAAATTCATTAATTTCGTATATTTTTTTTATACTAAGTCGGCAGGTATACAAGCGTACGGCCCACCTGATGTAAAGCGGGTACCGTAGCCTATTAACGCTTGCGATATCTTAAATATCACTCGCCCGATGCCTCCTCTGTTGCTTACACAGCAACTCCTTGGGAGCTTACTGGTGACCTCACTCACACGCAGGAACACAACAACCCTCCAGGGAGTTGTTATTTGGCTGCGGTTTTCTGTGAGGTGAAGGTACTTCCCCAGACGGGCTGCTTTTACGCGCCCTACCTCTCTTAAAACATCCAGGCCAAGACAAACAGACATGTTCATGCACACAAATGTTTAAAAGTCAAAGTCAAAGTCGCGTCATTCACGACTGAGCCACCGAGCTCATCACGAATAAACGAAGTATGCTAGTCATACTTTTAAAAAAGTTTTATATATATTACGCCGCATGGCAAATATAACTCGCACACTGCTACACTCCGCGAGAGCTTACTTGAAACCTCTCTCACTAACAAGTGACATGACAACTTGGATGTAGTTCCCCAGTCAGCCACAACAATTACTAAATAAAGTAGTCTCTTGCTTTCCAAGGACAAGGTCTGATAGTCGTAAAGATGCACGCGTACTGTGGCAATATACGAGTGCTACTAAGCTACTCTGGGCTACACTAACTACTTTACTGTGATCCACATGTTTAGATTTTATTAGATTAGATTAGATTTACATTGACCACATGATTAGATTTAGAGTAATAATTTTAAATGTACACACTAAAGACTCGAGTATGTTCATAGCAGTGAGTTAACTCAACTGTTTTCTTAGTGTTACAGCAGTAGCAACGTGCGAGTGATACTCACGACACTACGTCTGACCTGCATCATTGTCTTTGACTCCAGATAATAGCGAGCCACTTACAACCCAATAGTATATTATACCCATATTATATCCGTACATTACTTACATACAATTGTTTGCATGAACATGTCTATTTGTCTTGATCTGAGTAGTTTTCTAGTACTCATAAGCTTCGCTTAATTTGGAACTAATATATATATATATATATATATATATATATATATATATATATATATTATATTTATATATATTAATTAATTTATATATATATATTCGAATTAATAATAAACCAGTTGAGAATGCGCAAGCTTGCATTGCCAGAAGAACAGTTGGCTCGTCAATTATACCTATATAACAATTCAAATTTTTTTTTCATTTGTCGGCCATTTTGACCATGTTCCTTAAGAGATAGGAACGGTGTTCCTGAACATTCCTATTCTACTTTTTTATGCTGAATCCGAATCTGAAGTCAAAATTCGAATATTCGAAAAAAAGCGACAGACAAACACACAGACAAACGCACAGACAAACATATAGATTTCATATAGGAATGGTGTTCCTGAGAATATATATATATATATTAATTCGATTGTTATTCGCCCATAGTATGGTGGAGATAATTGCCCAGTTTGTGATGCATTTTGTGCCATAAAAGTAGCACTTTTACAATCGGATAAACTACGAATCTGTATCATCGTAGACTGCCATTCTTTTCCTAAATCTTGTTTGTGAATCGACCGGTTGCACCATGTGTAGATTGTCTTGTGTATATTGACTCTGGCTCTAAATATGATAGTATATGGCTACACCGTTGCCCAGCAATTTGCTCCTCATACACTATCCTACTTTCACAATAAGTGTGATTGAAAAGAAATGCTTACAATCAGGCAAAACGAGCAATGTCAATCAACCAACTGAATTTACTTTCCGAAATTTAAATCAAGTGTCAAAGCGAACTAGCTCAAACTAGGTTCATCCAGGTAAATCCAGTTACCGCTGACCGGATCACCTGCGTTGGACCTCGGTACTCTCGGTAGCATGTTTAAACTGAGTTTAACTAACGGTCTGACTATTCAGGCGCCGACATGCCAATTAAGGCCTTGCAGTTCAATTTACAAGTCAAAAGAATTTCGTTAGCAAATTAACGTGACAGTTCCGCTCAATGTCGCCCTGCCTTTTTATTAAGGCGAAGTTCCGATGTTAAATCACCCTTGATCACAACTCCCCGTTCTGAAATATTAGGTACATAAAGTCTCGTAAATTTCTTAATTGTTACTTTCTGAACGCAAGCGTTTATTCAAACTGATTTTCAAAATTGTTAAAATTTCTACAGTACTACAAGATATTACATAGATGTATTTCCAACTTGGACGTTGAATTACGTTATGCTAATTCCAGGGTGTGTCCTTTCCCTTCACCAAGAGTAATGGTAGCAATTTTCGTAACAAAGACATCAACTACACAAATCACTCCGACCTCACATGGAGTATTGTTGTCGCCTATGGACGGTTTTTGATCTTATGGCTCCCTTCAGACACGAGCTGTTTGTGTTGTTTTCAGAGAAGTGATGGAGCGGTCTGCCTAGCCTCCCCAAAATCATCACACACAGTGTGATTCTAAAGAATTTCAAATTTTAGAATGATTTTTTTAAGTTTTCGTTAGTGACTTTTTTCTTTCTCATATGTCTATTTATTTATATTTTCACGCTATATCTCTTGCAAGGTAGACAGAGACGACTGAGCATTGCGTAACTCAGTCCTTACATATGCCACTCGCTTCTCTAATATTCATAGATCTTTTCATTCGGGTTCACCGGTTCCTAATTCTCTAGACGTAAGACATATGTTCATTGTTGACTATGTTCATTTTTAAATTATTTTTTTCGAGTCATCTTGTAACTTTCATTAAAGTATTATTAATCATTAAATATATTATATATATTGTCGGACAAGTTACACAGCGCCACCTAGCCCTAAAGTAAGCGGAGCTTGTGTTATGGGTACTAGACAACTGATAAACATACGTAAATATTTTTTTTTTGTAAATACATACTTATTATACATAGAAAATACCCAGACCAAGACAAACAGACATGTTCATGCACACAAATGTTTGTACTGTGTGGGAATCGAACCCACGAGCGTTGGTGTCAAAGTAGCGTAACAGCGCGTTCCACCACTGCGCCACCGAGCTCGTCATATGATCACCTTCTGATAAAACATGCCCGTTGTAATAGGTGATTCTAGGCGTTCCCCACCTCGTCGTTCGTTCTATTAATTGCATTGAAATTTTACCGATACTTTACACTCTTTAAAACCGAACTATATTTCTTACGTTATCGAACGTGATGCACAATAGTCAATACAAATTTTGCGCAACCCACCTCGACCGCATTTATTCTACTTTCTTGCTCTCTCTGCCGTTCTTTCTCATTATAGAGACTTTACAATGGCCCCACTAATGCCTTTCAAACGCCCATCGGCGGTTGCTGTTTATCAAGTAGGTTATGCTTATACGTATCTTGAGGTTAGGCAAATTACGGCAAAAAGTTACAAAAAATATTTATTCCTGCGGAGCGTACGATAAAGTTATTACAGACGCCATCGCATAAAGACCACCGGAGAAATCAGCAATTAAATCATAATCATTTTTATTTGCAGAATACAGTACATAAAGGTCTTAAATATACAAAAATCAGGCACAGTGCATTCAGCCCGCAAGCAGGCGTGCAAAATATCACAGTTAACTAATTATAATTCAATTAATAAAATATACAAGTTCTAATATATACAAGTCATTTGAAATTAATATATTAAAATACATATGTCATATTAATACAATTTTAAAATTTAAATTTCATGAATTCTGAGACACTGTAAAAGCAATGGCCCAGAATCCAATTAGTCAATAGTGTTTTAAAACAATTTCGTTTTAAGCGTTTAATGTCCTCAGACAAATGATTATACAGTGTGATACACATATTGACGACGTTTTTCTCGTAAATATACTTATATAAATAAATATAAAATTGTCGTAACCAGTTTATAAACCTATAAAATCGTTAGGCGATCAGTTTCGTTTTATGCCCCGTCACACCGCAGCTTTCATAAATTCGGACAATAACGCGCGGTTGTCGCGCGATATCTCTGATTTACTGCTGTTGACATTCGTAAAACTATGGACCTATGGCATTTGGTGATAAAGCACGCATTTGGTAAATCAGCCGCGACTGTGCACGCATCGTTGCCTTATCAGATTTAAAAAAGTACTTTTTTGTAGGTCACCCTTTGGCCTTAATGCCGGGAATAATGCTGGACACTTTATAATTTATTCAAGTGTTGTGTAAGTAGTAATTAGTGTTGTGACATACTGTTGACGTAAATTTTATTAATGTTTTCGTTTTGTTGCAGGTATGTATCATTTGTGGCCAATAAATGAAGTCCGCTTATTGTGGCTGTTATAAATGCTGGGAAGCTGTAAGTAGTATTATTGTTAAAAGTAATGTATTTATGCAAGTAAAATTAAAAAGTCAGACCAATATTATAAAGAAAGCAAGCTATAAGTAAATTACATTTATGAATATACTATTAGTATGTAACTCATATCAAACTTGAGTTCATTAACTTATCAAAACTATGGCGTTATTACTTCTTTAGGATTTTTTTTATACTACTAAGATAGCAAACAAGCGTACCTACGATCTGCTTGATGGTAAGCAGTTACTTAAACACCAGGTGTGTCACTCTTGCGTTGCCGACCCTGTAAGAACCTCTTCATGCATTTAAAGTAGGAGGGGCCAATTAAGCTGCCCGACTGGGAAAATACCATCATCTCTTAGAAAACCTCAGCCAAATAACAGTTACTTGGAGGACTGTTCTGTTCTTGCGGGTGAGCGAGCATCTGAGTAAGCATCTGAGGAGTAGCTGTGATACAACGGTGGTGGCAATGTGTTAACGATACTTCTTGTATTGCAAGTGTGTTCACATAATACGGTATCAATGCATACGGCCAACTTGATGTGACTATCAAGTTGGCCGTATGCATTGATACCATCCGATGTATAAAAAATATATGTACAAAAGATACTCCCACCACCAACCCTATGATAATGTGAGCTGAAAAAAAAGCTCTCGGTGTTTTACAATAACTTTTAAATTTTTTACCGATAACCTGTGGATCAAGGGTCTCTAGTCCAAAAACGATGATGTACTGTAATCACAGCTGAGATCCCTATATTTGTTCAACTTTAAATGTTTCAGCAACTAGATATTCCAAGCCAAATGCCATGTTTGGCTTGTGATATCTAGTACGATAAAACAACATAAGATTGCATGTAACATTAGGATTGTGATGTATTATCCCTCTGCATTTAAACACCATAGTTTTCTCAAGATTCAATATTTGCCTTAACACATACTTCAAATCATCTATCACGGTAAAACCGTGGGCTTTCAGATAACATTCACAAACACGACCGCGACAAAAATGATGACCAAATGCCAAGACATTTTGCACTGGACCCTATAAAACCCAGATCTGCAGTTAACTGGAGAGGAGTACCGTCAAATGCCGAAACCACTCAGCAAAAGATTAATGCCCCCATTACTGCGAGCCAAAATAAATATTTTGATATAAAATCGCTTCCCGCAACCGCAGCCGACATTCCTTCCAGTTTGACATATTGCGAAAATATGGACGTAGGGAAAATTCGCAGTTTTGGGAAGGAAACGTGAATCCTTAAGTGTTTCGGTAGAAAAACATCTCCGCGAAATGTGATCTCTACTATAAATGTTTTGAAAAAGAACCTTTCCTTTCATAAACCTTATTGAATGTTTCCAAATCTACGTTGCTTTTAGATACCAGTTTCGAAAATCTTGTAGATGCAAAATATATAAAAAATATTTATTTGCCATTGGAGCCTTACATTGACACATCTTACATTTTTAAATCAAAGTTTATTGTAATTTATTAATTTCTCATTGTTTTCTTTTTTCTATTTTAATTTACCGGTATTTTGAAATTGACCATTGGCGAAGAAGAAATGCCGAAACTTGCCAATATTGGTATTTTTTCAATTGATATTACAATAAATCTATGTTAATATAACAATACAATAATTATGAAGATCCCAAGTGACATAAACATTTGCTGAATATTTCCATATACATTTGTCAGTCAGATATTCACCGATTCTATAATAAACCCTTTTACAAAGATTATTTTGATGTGCCTTTTCAGGATAGAAGAGAACTGTTTTAGATATATAAGGTAGGTGTTATAAAATCTATTTATTCAATAGACGTCGGACATTTTTCTTATTCCAAATTAAATTATGAAATTTCTAACTTGGTGGATAGGAAAGTAAATTAAGTGGTTCTCGATATTAAGGGAAGAGTACAAAAGCACTAGAAACGAGTCGACTTACTTTGAATATGTATTTACTTCCTTTGGTTTCGACACTGGGATAAATCTCACTTGGCAATAGTTTGCAGGAGACATTACTTTTCTACCCTTTGGAATGTAATGGAATTTTAGGTCTGAGAATCATACTTGGCGAAAGAATTCTTAATCATTTCTGTTTTCAAGTAGGTATATTTTCAGACCTTTCACTACTTTTGGTTTATTCGATCATTAGGTACATGTTTGTAGCATTTTATTTTGTTTTGTTTTCCGTTGCCTTTGTTTACAACGGACAAAAAAAATAAGTTCACCGTGATTTAGGTACACAGGATATATTTGTAAAAAATAGAATAATAGATAGAATATTTTCAGTCAATTTTAGCATATTTATTTGTTCGTTTGAAAAGACTAATACGCAAATTCGTCAAAAAATAAATATACGAGAAAGTTCGTTAAAAGCTACATATAATGTAAGGTCATTATCGTAGCCTATAAACCCTGCTGCTAATGCAGGAACTTTTTGGAAACTTGCTGCTATCTAGATATCTAGTGGTAATTATACCACTAAAGTATATATACATATAATAATATACTATATAAATATTTTTAATAGTATAAAATATAATAAATAATATACTATATAAATATTTTTAAACAAAATCCAAACGTTTACAATTTATGGATTTTGAAAGTGACTTTTAATAATACGTATACATCTTTTTTGTGTGTAAAACACACGAAGCGAAATTTGTGATATTCACAAAGTCAAAAAATCATCAATATTGTTTTGTGTATAGTTTCACATTTTCTTTACTCATATTCTTTTTTGTCATATCCTGATTATCTTGTAACATGTTAGGCCGCAAAAATTCTTCTTCAACTAAAAAAATATTGCTAATGAAGCATTCCAATTCAAATGTTAATACTTTCATAACTTCACAAAGAACAGTCAAATAACACAACCACGTGATCTCTTCTATTCCTAAAACGCTTATTCCTGCAATACTGAACCCTGCATTTATGTTCATAAGGATTTCAGGCAAATTGGGTGGCTGGAATAACATTGTTGTCAAAATATATGCCATGAAAGTAAGGAGTCGTTGCCGATGGTGAAAATTTAAATCAGTTTAGGCGAGTTTCGGATTATGACGGTGTGAAGCCCCCGGGCCGACGCACTGGCGCCATCTCCATGTAAATTGGCTGAGTTCGGCCGCGCCCAACTGTGGCGACTCGTTTATATTTGCCTTTATAGATTCACTAAATCCGAAGATTCTTTCGGAAAAGGCTATATTTTGTTATTTGCTTGCAGAAGCAAATGCGAATCCGTTTCAATTCCTTATTTATTAGCTATGATAGCGTTTGCGATTGTCATTTTAGAGTTCCGTACCTCAAAAGGAAAACGGAACCCTTATAGGATCACTTTGTTGTCCGCCTGTCTGTCTGACTGTCAAGAACTTTTTCTCCGGGACGGGTCAAGCTGAAATTAACATCAACAGGAATCAAAACGTATAGAGTTGACCTAGAATCATGAAATTTGATAAAAAGCAACATCATATAGTACAAGTAAAGAAAAACCGTAAATTGTTAGTTACACCTCAAAAAAAAAACTATTTTCCAAAAATAATTTGAGAAAATATTTTTTACGGAACCCTCGGTGCGCGGGTCGGACACGCTCTTGACGGCTTTTTTAAATTTAACTTGTTTCGAGCATCCTTTCAACGATTGCGTTCATTTTTATCGTATTTTTTATATGAATAATCATGTCTATACGCAAATACGTCAACACCAAGTACTTTGTATTCTTTATTTGTCAGTCGATTTTCATTTTCCCTTGTAGCTATTGACGAACTATAGAAACAAATTTTGGGAACAATAGCAAAAAATGAATATATGCAAAGTCGCACAAACAAGGCAAGCTAAATAAAACTGTTTATAAAAAGACTCACATCACAACGCTCGATGTTGTGATGGCCATCTTGGCATTTGCCCATTTTGGAAATGCCAATTAATGTACGGATCAAAATTTTAACTATGTACGGTAGTTTTTGAACATTGCCTCTATCAGATACAACTTATATTATGTGTAACAACTTCTATCCATAAAACTATAAACCTTAAATGTAAATTAGCTACCCTACCCAGACAATAGACAACGATTAAAAGTAAATGAAGACCCAACAGAAACAGCTTTTCTTTAGTCAAATCTGCAAAAAGGCTATTACGGTACTTGTGAACACGTATAGTTCCAACTTATACTTGTGTAACTGTCATTTCCAAGTTTGAATAAACACTTTTCTTTGCTCGTGGCCCCTTATTTATTTTTAATGTTCTCTCGCCTCTGTGGACGCAGATTTATACCGAAATCTTTGCTGTCACGAACAGAGAACGCGAATTATTTCTCCCTCAAGCAGTGTTTGTTTTTCATAGACTCAGCTTTTAGTTTTTTCATATGCTTTTTGCAGTGCACATAGTTTATATTTATCGAGGTTTAATTATTTGCTTTAGGAATTTATGTTTTCATGAATACTTAAATTTTAAAAATGTAGCGTCAGTACGTGTAAATAACACACTATTTGTAAAAGTAATTTCTTAAATCATATCGGTAAATAAAGAGTTTCTTGTCGAATTCAGTTCAAAATAATTTTAATTATGGGTAGACTTAGTAAGAACGGGAACTGGAGAAGAAATTGCAAGGGAGGTAGGAGAATGAGGACATATAGGTAAGGCAGTAGGCAGGTATATATGATGTAGGAGCCGCGGAAGGCCTAGCTTCTGCGGCTCCTGCATCATTCTACATCGTTTTACTTCTACTTGCCATTTTATCACCAAGATTTCAAATATTCATGCAAGATTACGAGCAGCTGCTACAGCATTAAATGCTTGTGACGTCCCGGGTGTAACTCGCTCGATGCCGACCCTATAAAACTTACCGTACCCTTTTTGACGATATCAATCGTGTAGTTTTCTGGGAAAACCTCTTCATAGAGTTCATGGCCTAATTTAACAGTTTCCGGTAGAATGCCTCTTTGAAATTACTAGGCACCTCACAGAAAACCACCGCTTAATAACAACTGCCTGCAGGGTTGTTGTGTTTCTGCGAGTGCGAGTGAGGTTACCAGTAAGAGTTGCTATGTTAGCAGCAGGTTTATACTTTCTATATTGCAAGCATACATAGCTTATGGTAATTACTTTACATAAGGCGGGTCGTATACAGATTATTGCCATACACCTTCATGTTACATTGTCTGAGAATAACTTTCAGATAATGTGGTACTGTGTACGAATCTGCTTCGTAGAAAACTATAAAAAATTCAACATAAAAGATGCCAGTAATATTTTCTAGCAAATACATTATAGAGAAGTTGCAAATATTGCTTGCAATGCACATTTCTCTACCAACCGAGCGTTACGGAACTACTCTACCACTGTAATTGGGAAAGTTTTGGTATGCTATGTTAGTGGTTATTTCACTTTGATGTACATAAACAGCTGTTCATTATTTGACATTACATGGTGTGCTAACTGATGTGTAGAAAAGTATTAGGGTACCTAATAATAATGTATATAGTCCGGCCATAAGTTCTGTTACAAAGGGGGCGACCATAAATTACGTGAGGTGTTTTTTTGAATTTTCTGTCCCTCCCTCCCCCCCTGGTGAGATGTCGTGAGATTTTATTCAACCCCCTCCCCCATCCCCCAATCTCACGTGAGATTTTTAAAAATGTGGGTTTCTTACGTAAACGTGTTGAATTGTTATTGTAAAAGAAAAAAAAAATTGCTTCGTGCTTTTATTTACGACTAGTTAAGACTAGTAATCAATATTGCTGAGAGTTATAAGTGTAATAAAAATTTAACAGTAGAATACTTAAATCGTAACTACTGTGATTAAAAAAAGAATATCTACTCTAATTCAGTCCATGGAGAATTATGCGCGGTCTCAAGAGAGACTATTGGAACCAACATGTCCATATGATTTTTAAATCTTAAGCATGTACAATCTGGATTAAATGGACCAAAATACTCGTAGTATAATTTTTTTTTGTTTCAATCAGAAAAAAAATTGCGTGATATTTGCCGAGACCCCACCTCCCTCCAACGTAAGATTAGATGAGATTTGGCTCGACCCCCTTCCCCCCTTAAATATCTCACGTAATTTATGGACGCCCCCAAATGAATATGAATTTATTTTTTTATGAATTAATGTAATCTTAACAAAACTTATATGTACACATTTGTGTACATCTCAACAAAAAAAAAATGAAAATGCTAGTCTTTCAAATGGTCACCTTTGGCTTTGATACAGGCCTTTAATATGTATGGCCATGAATCTATGGATTTACGTACTGTTTCCATGGGAAATTTAGCCACTGGTTGCTCCAGAGTTTTCTTAAGAGACACATTGTGAAACTGGCCATAATTTGTCGTCTAAAAGTCCGGAACTTTGGTTTCGAGCCAGACTTGGGTAGTTCATGCCTTGTGACCAGGTGCAGCGTCCTGCTGGAATGTCGACGGTACATTTTTAATAAGTGTATTTTTTTTATGATACTAGATTGGCAAACAAGCACGCGGCCGGTATTAGATGGTAAGCGGTCACCGCAGCCTATTGACACTCTTAACACCACGGGGATTTTACTCGCGCGCTGCCAATCTTGTGACCTAAGGATGTTTCGTCACAATACCCAGTAATTTCTCTGCCATATGCCTTCAAACGGGAACACAGCTATATAATATAGCTGCTTGGCGGTAGAAATAGGTGGGACAGAGGTACCCACGCAGACGACTTTTGTCCAGTCTCCCTCTGGTAAAAAGGTATTGCTGAGAGGTTTCACAACACGATCCAACACAGTCTATTGATACACTTTGGCTGAAGTCTTCACTCTTTTTTCACAAAAATGAAGCTTTGTGACTCCTTGATGAGACACCCCTCACCAAACATTACAGACGCAGGATGGTGACTACGTTGTACCTTTTCTACTACTTGGGCAGCTTGTTTAGAACTGTGTGCGTACACTTTGTCATTTTGCTCGATGTAGTGCTCTTCGATCGTGAGAACTTTTTCATCAGTAAAATGGATATTTCTGTGCCTTTCACCTGCGTATCGGGACAGAAGGCAATTTGATCAATTCACTCTCTTCAACCGTAGAGATTGATTTAGGGCATGCCCTGTACATCGACGATACGCTGAGCTTATCCGCGACAGAGTCTTAGCGGGAATCGTCATTTCTCACGATAAGATTTTTTGTTTCCTAATGGGGTTTCAGCGAATTCTGGCTTTAACAGCATTAACAGCCTTTGTAGTTCTTACAGCACGCGTTCGCCTCGATTTTTTGCGGTCTTCAACAGAGGAAATGTTGGTATATCTGTCGATAGTACGATATACGTACTTACGGCTTAGCATCAACGATATACGTACATACGACTGATACCAAGCTTGTGAAGTGTCTGGAATGTGAGCGACGGCATCCATACCCACTTTGTGCAAGGCAATCACTGCAATTCTATTTTCGTTACCACCCCATTCCATATTGTAATTTGATAATAAACACGAAAAAAATATCTGAAACGGCAGGAAATCAAAAGAAGTTTTTAACATACTAAACGCGTTCCAAATTCAAAATAATTAAAGAGTTGAAAAAAAGAAAAGTTTCTATGTACCAGCATTTATGGCCAGACTAGTTATACTGCCTACCTCGCCAAGTATTTGGCATGAACTTATAGATAGATTAGAGTAGATACTTATGTTAAGTACATACATCTTCACGCCAAATCCCTTGAGGAACAGGCAGAGGGAACCAAGCGCTATATGACTTAGTCCTTATACATCTCACTCGCCTCTCTAACATTCATAGCTCTTTTCATATTCATATATAAAAATGATTTTTTTGAATTAGTAATCTATATATTTTTAGAATGTATTACATTCTGAAGATTCTAAGACCTTTTATTGGACACCATATGCAGCATACACGTATTATTTAAATCTTCTTTTTGTAGTACTTACAGTCGCCATAAGTCGCCATATTGGAATTACTATAACGTCTTATATGACCTAGAATATATATTATATTATATAATATATATTATATTATATCTTATATAACCTACCTAGTGACTGTTTAACATCAGGCAGGCCGTATACTTGATTGCCACCTTTGTAGTATAAAAAAAAAATAGAACCAGTGGAACAGCAATAAGCTTCCAATAATACCTAATTTGTTAATCTACGACGAGTACCTAGCTTAGTTACGCCGTGACACATAAATATGCAAATTAATAAAATATTTATGATTCATCAAAAACCAGTAACTCAAACACTTTAAAAACGTTATTATATTCATTTACAATAAATTATTTTGAAGTTGTACACATACATTGTAATATTTTCGTTCAATAATGAACTTTCTGATACAATCAAATCAACAATGTAAACATTAATTACATTAAGAGCATTGCCAACAAAATGATACAACCATCATCGGTCGGTGCTTAACAATTATTTGACTGCGAGTGTTGTGGCAATCGGTTCCATACGTTATCTGGTCATCTATAAAGGCATAAACACACAAACAACAAACAGTAAATTAACAGGGCCCGATTTTAACACACGTGGTATAGGTAAATGTGTTATTGGGATGTATTGTTACTGTACCTCCCTAGTCGTGTTTGATTAAAGAAAAATTAAGCTAGTTTTCTTTAATTGAACACGTATAAGTAAATGTATTTTTTTATATGTAGTTAAGTAAAACATCGAGTCACGTGGCGAGCGGTTCTCTCTGCCTACCCCGCCAGGGATTTGGCGTGAAGTTATAGATAGATGGAAGTAAAACATTGAGAGGCAAATAAGTATACAGCCCACCTAATGTAAAGCGGTTCCCATAGCCTAAGAACATTTGCAATAAAAGAAGTATCCCTTCACCCTCGCTACCTACACAGCAACTCTCATGAGCTTTCTGGCAACCTCTCTCACACGCAGGAATACAACAACACTCAAATAAGTTGTTACTAAACTGCGGTCCACTGTGAAATGTAGGTACTATCCCGCTAGGCTGCATTGACCGTAGCCAATCTCTTTTGAAAATGCCCACACCAAGACAAACAGGCATGGAATCTTGGAATGGAAATCTTGTTTTATGGTTATTTATTATCTATTTACCGATATCTGGGAAATGGCTTAACAGAGTTGGATAATTCAAATTGTGTTCTGTCAATAGATCTTATTAAAAACCTTACGAACGCTTGATGATTCCTATAAACTATTTAAAATATTTTTTTTAATAGCCCACTTACGTATATTTTTGTTTACGAATCGACTTAGAAGTCGGCGTACCCCGCAAGGGACCTTGCATGAAGATATAGATTGATAGATATATTTAGAATTCTCCTTTCATGATCCCATGTAATTTTGTTGATGATTTGAGGATAAACGAAAATACTATGAAGTAAATTAATAAAAAATATATACTAATTTAACACCACGCCTGAAATAGTATAGCAATGATGTGTACATTCGTACTTCAATGATATTAATTTTACTTTCTTTAAAAGTATTTATTTATTATATATAGATGGTCTGAAGTAACGCTTATTCTTCCCTTATTCCCGAAAATGACGGACAAACGAAACCGCAACAGCTAGTATTTATGATAGGTCAACCAAAACCATACGTGTGATTCCGGTCTAGGCCTGCCTAGGTATTATGTCCTCGGCCCCTGTTTACAGTGTCGAACACATGCATTTATGTTTACCTCATTGTTCAGGTGTAGACCACCTATGGCAACACTGAAATTGATTACACATTGAACCTTCGAGCAGTTTGCTTGGATTAATTGCGTTTGGTATAGAATTGCGTCATTGAACTTGCATTGTTGTTTGTTTGGTTAAATTTGTTTATTGTATTCTCTTGTTTAATCAAGAGAAAGTTAATAATATACACTTATAAGAGGGACTTATAATTGAAAAAAAGATACAATGTGTATACGATCTCTTCCAATAAACCTTTAACGTTGAGTTTAAGACCCTATTGATGAAACGGAGGAGGATAAAATCTATATTTGTAATAAGTACTGGAGAAGTATCACCACATCACACAAAACTTCTATCTATCTATAACTTCACGCCAAATCCCTTACGGGGTAGGCAGAGAGAACCGAGCGCCACGCGACTCGATCTTTACATACCTCACTCGCTTCTTTCACATTCATTGCTCTTTTCATGCACGCTCGCCGGTTTCTAGGGCTCCTGACATCACCTTCTGATAGAACACGACCAATCTGATCATGATAGGTAAGTCTTGGCTTTCCTCGGCTCCTACATCCTTCCACTTTTGCATTGTATATCTGCTTCGTCATTCTTTCATCCTGCATTCTTTCTATATGTCCGAACCAACGGAGCATGCCTCTTCTTATTTTAACACCGACGCTCTCTTTCAGACCAACTCTGCTTCTAACCTCATCATTGCGGATACGGTCTGCAAGCGTTACACCACAGATTTTGCGCAACGCTCGCATTTCAACCACGTTTATCCTACTTTCATGCTCTCTCTCTGCCATACCCAGCTCTCGCCTTCTGGCTCAGGTTTTTACTGCCAAGAAGTTTTCCCAACGCTCCATTCACACTATTCCCAGCACTCACTCGCCTTTCCACATCTGCGGTGTACCTTCCATCCCTGCTGAAAGCGCATCCAAGATATACAAACTCATTCACTTGTTCCAACACTTCCTCATCTACCGTAATTTACCGTAATTCTTACATTGGTTCTGGTTTCTTCTCTTTCAAATACCATAATCTTTGTTTTCTTCGCATTCAATAGTAAGCCTTCCTTCATACATTCGTCTTTCATTATTGTGACTAGTGTTTGCAGCTCAGATGGTGTTTCTGCTAACAGGACGGCATCATCTGCATACAGCAGACAGTTCACCACTAGGTCACCCATGCGTAATCCTACATTCGTCGATCTTATTCTCTGTAGACAACTATCGAGATACAGAATAAACAGCCTAGCAGACAACATGCAACCCTGTTTGACACCAATTTTGACATCAAACCAGGGTGACATGTTGCCATCTATTCGCACACATGCTGAGCAATCCTTGTAGGTGGACTGCACAGCACGCAGCAGTGAGTCGTCAATCCCATATCTCGGCAATATGCACCACAGTTCCTTTCGCACAACCCTATTAAATGCCTTCTCAAGATCCACAAAACCGCAGAAAACCTTCTGGTCTGTGGCCAGATGCTTCTCTACGATATTGCGGAGCGAGAAAACTTGATCCGTACATCCCCTTCCATTTCGGAATCCTCCTTGTGCCTCCCACAGCATTTCGTCAGATTTCACCCTCATTCTCCTTTCAATTATCTTTCCATATACTTTTGCTGCTAAGCTAATCAAACTGAACACAAAACTTCAGACAAATAATAACTTCCTGGTGTATTGTTGTATTCCTGCGAGTAAGTAAGAGTACTCGGAAACTTACCTTAATCGTTTACCTTAGTTGTAATACTTAGTAGTAAGGTAGCAACGCTTGTGTAATACCTTGTGTTGCAGACGTTCGTAGACAAGAATTATCGCTTCATGTAAGGCTGCCCGTTTGCTTGTTTATCACTCGAAAAAGTATAAAATGCAGATTATTTCACGATTTGCAGTCGTAAAAGTTATTTAAATATCCACAATTTATTATAAAATATCTAAATCGCTCGATAACCTCAAGAAATTACAAAGTTAATTCTTTATAACAGTTTCCATTCAACTCTGAAACTCTGAGATCCTATCTTTTTAAGAAAATTCGGAGCGTCCGATCGCGGAATGAGATCTTTTTATGCAAGCCAGTGGCGATTGTACGAGGAAATAAGCCTTCAGGATTAGGAGAGGACGGAAATAACTTCCAGCGAAAGTTATTTGGGCCAACTATCTATGGCGCCGTAATTGACATTTTACGCTTGGTTTATTTTTCGCGTGGCGCTGGGGCAGTGATGCGCCAAAGTATGGAATAAGGTTACAATAAGTGATTCCCAGTAAACACTCGTTTGTACTTTGTGTGCCGAACACCTTTATTGCAAATAATATTTCCTAGAAACTAGATTTTAGTGCTAATCTTCTTCTTATCTTTATCCCGTTTGTTAATAGCTGAAAACCAGTGACTTGCTCTGTGAGCATTCGATTCACTGAGCTGCAGCCTATTTGTGCCACTGCGACACGCATGCATGTCTACTGTCTTATCTGTGTGTGTAATGTTCATTTTTTATTTCTTTGTACGTGAATTTCTTTTGTGTGTTGTTTCTTTGTAGCATGTGTGTTAGTGTGAGTACAAATAAATCATTTATCTATCCTACTAATCGATTAGGATTGACCGGGTCCGCTACCTAAGCCTAAGGATATGGCGAAAATACTAATCAGGAACACCGTTTCTATATGAAATCTATATGTTTGTCTGTGTGTTTGCCTGTCGCTTTTTTTTTAATATTCGAATTTTGACTTCAGATTCGTATTCAGCATAAAAAAGTAGAATATGAATGTTCAGGAACACCGTTCCTATCTCTTAAGGAACACGATCAAAATGACCGACAAATTAAAAAAAAAAAATTGAATTGTTATATAATGTATAAAATAAATATATGACGAGCCAGGTGTTCCTCTGGCAATGCAAGCTTGCGCATTCTCAACTGGTTTTTACATGGAGCGACTGCCGTCAGACCTCGACATGCCTGAGGGAACTTTAGAAATATAACTTCTTGTATGGGTTTCTCATGATTTTGTTCATCACCGAGCAAATGATAATTACAAATATTTTCAAAAATCCAATAACACGAATTTAGTGGTACATGCGAGGATTCAAACCAGTTGATCACTAGGTCAGTGTTTTTATTATCTGGACTAATACTGCTCCTATTTTACTGTTAAAAAGTGATCAAAAGCAAGTGGGGCCTGGTATGGACCCGAGGTCTAAAAGCATTTTAATTAACATACAGTGTGTTTACTTTGACCCCTGTCAGAACAGTTATAACTCATCTTGCAGAAGTCCGCATCTAAACAACCTTGAGTTTCTATTAAAAGCTGCTGAATTTACGCTTCAGCACATTCAGTGGCTGTACCGCAGCCACTCCTTTGCAGTATTTGCAAGTTATAACATGTTACATAAAAAAAACGAAACGTGTATAGATCGGTATTAATAGTCATTGGATAAAAGCTTGAACTTGTGTCCAATATCGGAGTCGGTTTTGTTATACGCAGGATCGCAGTTGAAGCCTGGAAGGGGAGGGTGGACAGAAGCATTGGATCAACCTGAAGTATTGAAGCCAAGGTGTGGTCATCTGTATCTTCACGCAAGGGACCCAATGCAGGGCAGCCAGAATGAACGGAGCGCCACAAGTCTCGATCCTTACACACCTACTCGCTTTTATTACATTCATAGCTCTTTTAATGGACGCTAGTCGGTTCCTAGCGATCCTGATATTTTTTTTTTTTTTTTTTTTATACTACTAAGGTTGCAATCAAGCATACGGCCTGCCTGATGTTAAACAGTCACCGTAGCCTATGGACATTTGCAACACCAGGGGCGTCACTCATGCGTTGCCGACCCTCTAAAAACCTCTTCACGCATTTCTTGAAGAACTCCATGCTGTAGTTCCTTGGAAAAACCTCGGCTGGGAGCTCATTCCACAGCTTGAGTGTTCTCGGAAGAAAACTTCTCTGGAACCGCACCGTACGCGACCATAGCGGTTCAAGCGTGTGAGGGTGAACTCCCCGCCGTCGGCGAGCGGTGCGGTTATAAAAAGTAGCCGTCGGCATCATTTCGAACAACTCTTCAGAACACAACCCGTTGTACAATCGGTAGAACACACAAAGGGAGGCAAAGTCTCTCCTTAAACTTAAGGGTTCAATACCGTGTGTAAGCTTAGGATTGTCGACAATTCTCACAGCTCGTCTCTGAATCGAATCACACGGTCCAAGCTGGTATTCAGGTGCTCCCGCCCAAAGGTGACTGCAGTACTCCAAGTGTGGTCTGACTTGAGACTTATATAATATAAGTCTTTGCCCCGCACTGAAGTACTGCTTAGCCCTGTTGAGCACACCAAGTTTTTTCGACGCCAGCTTGACCTTCTCCTCCAGGTGATTTCGATATTGCACATCACTGGAGATCTCGACGCCAAGCATCCTAATACTTTTGGTGACGGTAAGAGGTGTGTTCTGGAATTTAGGAACCACAGCAAATGGAGTTTTCTTAGCGGTGAACGCGCAAACTTGTGTCTTCTTGGGGTTGAATTCGACCAAGTTAAGCCGCCCCCAGTCGGATATTTTAGACAGAGTACCATCCATTTCAGACACAAGTTTGTCGCGGCTTTCCTCCACAAGGGAACGAGGGATGTTTGCACGGCCTGTATAATAAGTATCCCCGGTGCTGTCGTCCGCATAACAATGAATGCCATCAATTGACAACATATCATTGATATGCAGCAGAAACAGCGTCGGAGACAGTACAGAACCCTGAGGGACGCCAGCATTGATATCCATACTATCGGAGCATCCACCGTCAACCACGGCTTTTATGCATCTGTTGGATAAAAAGCTGACGACCCATTTGCACAAACCCTCGGGCAGCCCGTATGATGGTAACTTCGATAGAAGACTCCGGTGCCAGACCCGATCGAACGCCTTCGCCATATCTAGGCTGATAGCCAATGCCTCACCTTGACTCTCTATCGCCAAAGCCCAGCGGTGTGTAAGATACACTAGAAGATCACCAGTTGAGCGACAATGGCGAAAACCGTATTGACGGTCGCTAATCAAGTCGTGATCCTATAGGTATCCTAGGAGTCGTATATTTATCACACGCTCCATTACCTTGGAGAGAAGGGAGGTTATGGCGATAGGCCTGTAATTCGATGGGTCTGATCTATCGCCCTTTTTGGGCACCGGGTGCACATTGGCGGTCTTCCATGAAGACGGGACTTGCCCAGTGGAGTAGGAAAGCACGAAAAGGCGCGTTAGTACAGAACACAACTCAGGAGCACACAGCTTCAGCACCACTGCCGGTATACCATCCGGCCCACTCGATTTATGAATGTCGAGAGAGAGTAAGGCCCGCCGGACATCTCGCTGGGTAATGGAGATTTCCGGCATTGAGCTACCGCACCACGGGATGGTAGGTGGCACAGCTCCCCCGTCATTCATATTCGAGTTAGACGCAAAGAGATTACCAAGTAAATCGGCTTTCTCCTTAGCGCTATGGGCCAAACTGCCATCCGGTTTTTGCAGTGGTGGCATGGACGGTTGACAGAAATTTCCCTCGGCAGCTTTAGCGAGCGACCAGAAAGCACGGCTCCCAGAGGGAAAGCTCGCAAGTCGCTCGCCAACTCTGCCGACGAAATCGAATTTTGCTCTAGCGACCACCCTTTTACTGGACCTCGAGGCAGCATTCAGTTTGCGCTTCAAAACAGAGACTCTAGGATCCCCATTAGCATGCGCCGTGGTCCAAGCATCGTAAGCAGCCTGCTTAACAAGAATGGCTTCCTTACAACGCCGATTAAACCACGGCCGCTTTTTAGCTCCCGCAGTAGCTACAAGGCGACTGGGAATGAAGCATTCCATGCCATCCAATATCGCCGCAGCCACTGCGGTTGCGCAGGAATCAATGTCGTCTGATTCGAAGCACAGCTGCCTCCACGGGTACGATGCGTAGAATTCACGCAATCCATCCCAGTCTGCTGATTTATAGTGCCATACGCGACGACATCCGGCGGGCCGAGGTGGATCGCGTCTGGCACAAGGCACTTGAGTTCGGATGAGGCAGTGATCCGACGAGCCAAGCGGCGCATCCACTGAGATGTTATACTCATCCGGACGTGTGGTCAGCAGAAGGTCCAGTAGAGAGCTTGTATGGTCCTCTACATCTGGTATTCTCGTGGGAGAAAGAACCAGTTGAGAGAAACCATAGGCCAGAGCAAATTCATGAGCAGATCTCCCCGCGTAGTCAGTGCACCGAGAGCCAAGCCACTCGGCGTGGTGGGCATTGAAGTCTCCCAAAATCACTAACTCCGCGGAGGGATACTGTTCGATAACGCTGTCAGTCGCCCTTTGCAGGCGCTCAAATAACCGAGTTGTGCCTGTATCACCGCTATGAGACCTGTAAAGGCACGCGTAGATTCGGGTGTGGCCGCCTTGATCCACTCGCACCCATAATATCGACAGGTCCCTGTCTTCAAGGTTATGCAATCGGCGACAACAAATATCTTCCCGGACGAACAAGCATACCCCGGCATGACGCACAAACAAGTGCTCCAGTTTGTACCCGGGGTAATTCAAGTAAGAAGTGTCGGCCGGTGAGGATATTTGTGTCTCCGTGAGGAAAAGAATGGTCGGCCGCGCGGTTTCCAGGTGATGATGGACCGCGTTGATGTTCGAGTGCAAACCCCTGATGTTGCAAAAGTCCACATACGTTGTGGAAGGGGTGGCCGCTGTGAAACCATTTTTCCGTTTTTTTTGCTTTTTCATGATGAGGTAAATAAAATAAAATAAGAGGTCGATGAACAGACAGAGTGAAGGACAAAAGCGCGGTGTTTTTCACCACAGTACCGTGCGGGTAATGCGGTTTGCTGGCGCGGCGGGCGGAAGGGCCCCCGGTCCCCCCCTGCTGCAGCAGCCGGGTCCACCCCGGTCTCCTTCTCCGGCACGACCACTGCAACCGGGACTTTTCACAGGCTGGCGGTTCAGCCTCCCGGGGCGGAGATTAAGTGATCCCCGGGTTCGGGAACCCTACTAACCTGCGGGCGGCCAGCGGTCAACCGTTTCACCGGGTCTCCCTGACCGCCGCGCCAGCCTGCCGCGCCCACACTGCTAGTGGCGATTCGACATCCGCCGGTCCTCCCGCTGTCCGCACAACGACCCCTCAGTTAACTGGCGACCTTACTCACGCACAGGAACACAACAATCCTTCCGGAGTTGTTATTTGGCTGCGGTCTTCTGTAAGGTGGAGGTGCTTCCCCAGACGGATATTTAGAGCAAGAAGTCATGCTATGCCCCCCCCCCCCCCCCCCCGCAACAGATATAGGGTCGGAGGAGGTGGAGCACAGCACGACTTCTCGCTGGATCCTACCTCTCTTAAAATAGATAGCACCTCATATTTGATATTATTGGTCATACGTTTACAACATATAGAGAAACCTTACTTATACATGCCTAAAATTGTTACGGCAATGTAACCATATCTCTCTTTTTTTTATATACAACGTCGGAAGGCATACAAGCATACGCCTACTTCTCTTAAAAAGACCTAGTCAAACAGACATGTTAATGCACACAAATGTTTGTTCTGCACGGGAATCGAATCTACTTGACAAGTTCGGTGGCTCGGTCGTTAATGACGCGACTTTGACACCAACGCTCGTGGGTTCGATTCCCACACAAGGCAAACATTTGTGTGCATGAACATATCTGTTTGTCTTGGTCTGGATGTTATAAGAGAGGTAGGGCGCATCAAAGCAGCCCGTCTGGGGAAGTACCTCCACCTCACAGAAAACCGCAGCCAAATCACAACTCCCTAGAGGGTTGCTGTGTTCCTGCGTGTGAGTGAGGTCACCAGTAAGCTCCCAAGGAGTTGCTGTGTAAGCAGCAGAGGCGCGAGTGCTACTTAACATATCGCAAGCGTTAATAGGCTACGGTGCCCGCTTTACATCAGGTGGGCCGTATGCTTGTATCCCTCCCGACGTAGTATAAAAAAAAATCCTAATGCTACTTTGACACCAACGGTCGTGTCGTTGGTGTCAAAGCAGCATTACTAACAACTGCGCCACCAAGCTCCTCAAATTAATAATTATACACTATGCCAGGCGGAAATGAGGATGTTATCTACGTACATGTCTAGCATTTGTAACGGCAAAACATGAATTCAGCAGCTGAATTTCCCATCTCTAAATTTGATTCGTCACACACTAATGTTGGTTATTCATTGAAATGTATCCATTTCGAGAGGTGTACATTATGAAAGTGCACCAAATGCGAAATACCTGTCAGGTGCAATGCACATTTTGCGAAACGTACATTCTGCATCAACCCTATCTATACAATATCTATCTATACAGATAAATAAAGACGAAGTGTGTGTTTATAATGTCCAAATGACAGTTTTTTTACTAAACGTATATGAATGTATAGGTTTAGATTAAGTGGTATAAGGTGCTATTTTTATTTTAGAAAAATAATTAGGATTTCGCGGTGATAAAATCGCACTCACTTGCAAGAATACTACAACTCTGGGGAGTTGTCATTTGGCTGTGGTTTTCTGTGAAGTGGGGGTACTTCCCCAAATGGACTACTTCGTTCCACCATTTCTTTCTTTAAAGCCCATACCAAAACAAACAGACATGTTCATGCATGCAAATGTTTGTCCTGTATCGGAATCGAACTCCTTGTGCTTAAAGTAGCATTGCTAACCATTCCGCCAGCATGCTCGTCATGTACAATAGATGGAATATTTTAAAGGAATTTACTATATATTTTTTCGGAATTCCAAAAAGTAGTCCTTGACAATTTTGTCTGTCTGTCCGTTAGTGTGATTGTTTTGATGCAATTTTAATATCAA
This sequence comes from Pyralis farinalis, assembly GCA_947507595.1. NCBI lineage: Eukaryota > Metazoa > Arthropoda > Insecta > Lepidoptera > Pyralidae > Pyralis > Pyralis farinalis. Next base: position 33,598,185 of record OX382268.1, on the reverse strand, counting down.
TAGAGGATATCCCGGGTCAACATTTGAGCTAATTTTCATTCAGGGAATGGCTAGGATTCCTTTGCAAAAGTTGAAAACTACTCCATGCGAGCGTAAATGTGCACAACAATCAGTACTTAATAAAATTAATTATAAAACTAATTATAAAACGACAAAAAATATGTGTAATATATACTTATTTTAATGTATCAGTTAATATACGTGTGTTAGGTAAAACATGTTTTAATTATCTCATACAAACACAATGAATATAAGACAAAACTCATAATGAGAATTAATAATCGTATCATTACCGGAACCTGGCCATGACAGTCAATTTGATGGCCCGATAACTCCCCAGATAATCACGTGTTTATTGTTTGCGCTGGACAATGGGCACTAGTGCGGACACTGAATATGGTGCATAAATGCATTATGCAAATCTAATTCTGTCAGTCAATATAGTCGTAACCAAAAAAAATAAAATTAAACAAGCGAATTTTCGCTTGGCTCAGAAAGACAAGTCAAACAACACGCTAAATTATCACATGCTCAGTAATACAAGTCAAACAACATGCTAAATTGTCACATGCTCAGCAATACAATACAAACAACACGCTAAATTGTCACATGCTCAGCAATACAAGTCAAACAACACGCTAAATTGTCACATGCTCAGCAATACAAGTCAAACAACACGCTAAATTATCACATGCTCAGCAATACAAGACAAACAACACGCTAAATTGTCACATGCTCAGCAATACAAGTCAAAAAACACGCTAAATTGTCACATGCTCAGCAATACAAGTCCAAACAACACGCTAAATTGTCACATGCTCAGCAATACAAGTCAAACAACACGCTAAATTATCACATGCTCAGCAATACAAGTCAAACAACACGCTAAATTGTCACATGCTCAGCAATACAAGTCAAAAAACACGCTAAATTGTCACATGCTCAGCAATACATGACAAACAACTGACAATTTAGCATGTAGTTTGTTTGAAAGTGCAGTCATAGCCCAGTGGATAAGAACCAGCCTAGTGACCAGCTGGCCCCCAGTTTGAATCCTGGCATGTACCACTAAATTCGTGTTTTCGGATTTGTGTATATATGTAATTATCACTATCTCGGCGCTGAAGGGAGCCACTGTGAGAAAACTCACAACCAAGAAATTATATTTCGAAGAATGTGTGACCTAAGAAAGATCTAGTTTGCCCTCTGCGTTGTGGATATCTGATGGCAGTCGCTCCATGTAAATATCAGTATCTTTGCCAAATTCTTAGCCTTAGGTAGCGGACCCCTCCAATCCTTGTGGATTAATAGCAGTATCTTTGCCAAATTCTTAGCCTTAGGTAGCGGACCCCTCCAATCCTTGTGGATTAATAGCAGTATCTTTGCCAAATTCTTAGCATTAGGTAGCGGTCCCCTCCAATCCTAATGGGTTAATATCAGTATCTTCGCCAAATTCTTAGCCTTAGGTAGCGGACCCCTACAATCCTTGTGGATTAATAGCAGTATCTTTGCCAAATTCTTAGCCTTAGGTAGCGGACCCCTCCAATCCTAATGGATTAATATCAGTATCTTCGCCAAATTCTTAGCCTTAGGTAGCGGACCTCTCCAATCCTAATGGATTAGAGAGACAGGGTAATGCTAAAAAGAATAAAAAAATAAACAAACTGAATTGTCGCATGGTTCGAATTGCATTACTGTTAATCATAGAGAAGAGAATAATGATGCAAATAGAAAGGGTTAAAATTCACTAGATTCCACGTGGCCATAATGTTAAAATATTCGACCCTACAAATACTCAAGACATGTCCATTTAATATTAAAATACAACTGAGTGGATCCGCAATTCGAGGACACTTCCCTTACCATTGGAGTACTTGGTATTGAGATAGAGATTTGAAAAAGGAGTTCGGGATACGCGAGAGAGAAAGGGGATCGTTGAAGAGATATGTTCAGTTCGGAAATCACTGAGACGGCTGAGTTGCTGGCGAAGGAACTCAATATGTAACGCTTTCTACAACGGCATCGCTCGCCACTAACAGCAACACTACCAGCAGACATTCGCAGGCAAGGTAAAGTACACGACTTGTCTGTGAAAATAGAACAAATTTCTAAAGATTCACATTTTACGTATATCTATAGAAAAAAAAATCTAAGATAAAATAATCCAAAGACTCGAATAGGCTTATAAACATCAGACTTATCTTATCTTCCTTGAGGTAGTTCACTCATCACGCTCTGGTATCGCCTGCGTTCATTAGAACCTTGTCAGGGTACAAGTCATAAGCTTCGAATTCCTCAAAACATATTTTTTTAAGCAGACTATTTATATTTATATACATGAGCCGTGACATATATATTTATATATACTTATATATCCCAATAGATAAGGAACCTGCCTATTATTCATCAGCTCCCCGGTTCGAATCCTGACATGTATCACTAAATTCGTGTTTTCGGATGTATGTACATATTTGTAATTATCACTTGCTCGGCGAAGGTGGAAAACATTGTGAGGAAACTCGCACATCCAGGAAATTATATTTCGAAAGACGTGGGACCTCACCTAAGAAAGGTCTGGTTTTCCCTCTGGATTGTAGAGGTCTGACGATGTCAAAATCAGTATCTTCGTCAAATCTTTAGACTTAGAGACCGGACCTCGCCAAATCTAGTGGATTAGGAAACGGGATTACGCTAGGAAGAAGAAGAATACTTATTTATTTATTCTTTATTGCATATAAAACTTATTGTTTTCAAATAACAACTCTCAAGAGGGTTGTTGTGTTCCGATCCTATATTATAAGTGTACTTGCGAAGCGGTCCTATATTATAAGTGTATCATAGTATTATTTAGTAGAAAAATAAATAGTATTTTTTTAAGCGAAGTAGGGCGCATCAAAGCAGTCCGGGGAAGTACTTCTACCTCACAGAAAAGTATAGCCAAATAGCAAACTCCCTACAGGGTTTATTGTAATCCTGCGGGTGAGTTAGGTTACCAGTAAGCCTCTAAGGAGTTGCTGTGTGTGATACTTAATGTATTACCAGCATTCATAGGCTCCGGTAACCACTTTACATTAAGTGAACCGTATGCATATGTATGTATGTATGTATCTCCCGACATTCCCGAAAATATTACTTCTGTGAGTATCTTAAGATACTGAAGCGGTTCTATATTAAAAGTGTACTTGTAATAGATTTGAAGTCAAATATTAATTAAAACGCCCCCAGTTTCCCCTTTACTCCCTGTCTGAAATTAACCTGTGGAAGTGGGTCGCGGGCCGTACCCTGCCTTGTTATCATTACGGCTATCATGTGGGATATATGTGCAAGCCGATATATATACCCATCTACTATAGACTGTTGAGTAATATGAACACAAAATTTCGACGAGGTTGCCATCATATCATCAAAAAACATAGGTACCAAAAAGGTAATACTATGCATGGCTTATTCTATATCTTGACGGGATAGCTTATACTATGTATTGACGAGCTTGAAAACTAAAGTTTATGGGTTCGATTCCCACACAAGACAAACATTTGTGTGCATGAAAATGTGTGTTTGTCTTTATTCTTGGCGTTTCTAAGTGGTAGGGCACATCAAAACGTCCCGACTGGGAAAGTACTCGTACTTCTATCTCACAGAAAACCGTAATCAGATAACAACTCTCTAGTGTTTCAGCGAGTGAGGTTACTAGTAAGTACCTAAGAAGTTGCTGTGTTAGCAGGAGTGGCAATGGCCTCTATCCCGCAGAACACCGTAACCAAGTAACAACTCTCTAGTGTTCCAGCGAGTGAGGTTACTAGTAAGTACTTAAGAAGTTCCTATGTTAGCAGGAGTGGCAACGCGCGAGCGACAAATCCTGTGTTACAAGCATTCATAGACTACGGTAAGCACTTTACATCAGATATAGACTGTATCCTGGTGTTGTATAAAGAAACTTTAACTGACAAAGATGTCTGGAAAAAAATCAGCACAGACATCTGCCCTTAATAATCTTTAATTTTACCATTTGATATCATTATTGTACCAATATGCTTATGTACATTTTTTTTTGTAATATCTAATTAACAATTTTAAAAGACACCTATAATGGCAAGTTTCTTTCGGCTTTTCTTCTTCGCCAATGGTCAGTTCCGAAATGCTAGTAGATTAAAAAAAAGGAAAAAGTAAAATAAGAGAATTAAATAAGATACAATAAGATTATATTTCAAAAAATGTAAGACGTGTCTAAGTGCCCGCGAAGGCCCAATGGCAAATAAAGAATTTTTATATTTTATCTATCTTTAAAACATGCGAATGGGTAGGCACAAGTAGGACACGCGAATTAAAAAGGGTTTGTAATATTATTATCATTTATAAGATTCCCGAATTAAAACTAAGAAACAGGAATATATCATACAACTCAAACATAATTATAGCTAATTAGCGTAACAGCTCGGACCAAATCCCCAGTTCCCAAACAAACAAAGTTGAGCTGAGTCGACTTTCCAACATTATCTACAGTTTTGCAGGTATTTGCAAAAATGCGGACTCCCCTCCCCGGGGCCGGACGTGACTTCGCATCAAATCGCAGGAACCGGCAACTTGCAAATATTCGATAATTATTTCGTCAGGCGTTTTAATCTGAAATGTATTAATTTCTACGCGAATTTATAACAAAATGTCTTGTATGCTTTGAACAAACAAAATAATTAATACAAAATTTTAATGAATCTATGGCAAAAAGTGTTTATTTACTCAATGAAATGTTATTAAATTTTTAGTAGTAAATGAACCAATGGTAGAAATTAAAATTTTGATAATTTAATTACTACATACGTTTGAACCAATAACCCACCAACTCGACTGCGCGAAGGGAATATGCACCCTTCAATCAAAATGTAGTATTTTTAGCGCCTATATAGGCATATCAGCAATTCAAGCCAATGGGAGAATATTTTAAACAGTAAGCCGATAAGAGATAGAGAGCTCGATAGCGTCGTTGCGCGTGTCATTCTAACCGAACACGCAGGTTAAGCAACCTCGATCGCAGCCTGTCTGTGGATGGGTTTATCTATCTCGAGTTCCTCAGTGCTTCGGAGGGCACGTTAAACCGTCGGTCTCGGTTGTTGTCGATAGATGACAGTCGTTAAGCTAAGTTAGTGGCTCTTGGGCGGCTTGAAAACACTGGCCTGCGCCAATCCGCGTTGTGCAGCGTGGTGGAGTATGCTCTAAACTCCTTCGGTTGAAGAGAGACTCGTATCTCTGCAGAGGGATGAGTAAGGGTTGATGTGGTAAGCCGATAAGTACCTCGATATTGAACCGTGAACTGGTCAATACGAGCTGCGCGTTTTACTTTTCCTCCCGATTCCTAGCGGAGAGTTTATTTTTATACCTCTAAGGTGACAACCGCGGGCTATAAGCATAGCATATACACTTGCAACACCAGTTGCTGGCTATGTGAATTATCACGAGCTATTACTTATATAATAAAATAAATAAATAACTGTGAGAAATATCTCTAGAATTTCCGTTTGTACTGTATGAATTTTTTTTTATACCTAGAATATTATACCAGTAAGTTCCTAAGGAATAGCTGTAAGCAGCAGAGGAGGCATCGCACGAATGATACTAAATATATTACAAGTGTTAATAGGCTACGGTAACTGCTTTCAATCAGGTGGGCCGTATGCTTAAATGCCTCTTGACGTTGTAAAATAAAAATCGGCCAAGTGCGAGTCGGACTCACGCACGAAGGGTTCCGTACCATTATCTATAAAAACGGCAAAAAAAAAAACACATTTGTTGTATGGAAGCCCCCTTAAATATTTATTTTATTCTATTTTTTAGTATTTGTTGTTATAGCGGCAACAGAAATACATCATCTGTGAAAATTTCAACTGTCTAACTATCACGGTTCATGCGATACAGCCTGGTGACAGACGGGCAGACGGACGGACGGACGGACAGCGGAGCCTCAGTAATAGGGCTCCGTTTTACACTTTGGGTACGGAACCCTAAAAAAAAACAAAAAAAAAATAGAAGACTATTTTATTCGGTATACAGCTATAATCATAACAAGTGCGAGTCAGACTCGCGCACTAAGGGTTCCGTACCATTATCTATAAAAACAGCAAAAAAATCACGTTTGTTGTATGGGAGCCCCCTTAAATATTTATTTTATTCTATTTTTTAGTATTTGTTGTTATAGCGGCAACAGAAATACGTCATCTGTGAAAATTCCAACTGTCTAACTATCACGGTTCAAGAGATACAGCCTGGTGGCAGACGGACGGACGGCAGCGGAGCCTCAGCAATAGGGTTCCGTTTTACCCTTTGGGCACGGAACCCTAAAAAGTTATTGTAGCTGAAATGATTTCGTTTCAAGAGAGTACGTGTTTATGCATATTTTAAAATGAAGTGCCTCCCAAACCCCTTTTGTTGTTTTATTAAAAATTTCTTACCACTGCATCGGAATTAATCGAATCAAAATGACGTTAATCAATTTAAACAAAGACCGGAAAAAACTGATCGGATTACTTTATTATTATGTTTTTAAGTACATACATATCTTTACTTCAAATCCCTTGCGCTTGAAGGCACGCCGTGTTCACAATAACGTTGTGTCTTAGCGCCTAAATATCTCTTTTTTTTATACTACGTCGGGAGGCATACAAGCATACGGCCCACCTGATGTAAAGCGGATACCGTAGCCTATTAACGATTGCGATATATTAAGTATCACTCGCGCGATACCTCCTCAGCTGCTTACACAGCAACTCCTTGGGAGCTTACTGGTGACCTCACTCACACGCAGGAACAAAACCCTCTAGGGAGTTGTTATTTGGCAGCGGTTTTCTGTGAGGTGGAGGTACTTCCCCAGACGGGCCGCTTTGATGCGCCCAACCTCTCTTAAAACATCCAGACCAAGACAAGCAGACATGTTCATGCACACAAATGTTTGCCTTGTGTGGGAATCGAACCCACGAGCGTTGGTGTCAAAGTCGCGTCATTCACGACTGAGCCACCGAGGTCGTCAAGATTTAAGGGATATCTCAGCGATTCGAGCCCATTGACCAATGGCAGGATATTTTATTTAATTTATGTTGATTCGCGAACGAGCTCATCGCTGCGCATTGTACCTTGCCCCCCGATCCCTAGCTCTGAATGGAGTTACTAGAGTTGGAGTTAATACGTAATGTCGGTCTCATCGGCTCTCGACAGGTTCATGCTTGCGGGGTAGGTAGAGAGAAACGAGCGCCACGTAACTCTATCCTTACACACCTCACTCCTTTTATTTTGTTGATATATTATTTCCGTGTAATTTTTATTTATTTATTGTTCTATTAATTTTAATGTATATCTTTAGTAATTCTGTCCTAAAACAAAATATGGAGTAAATGAATGAAATTAAAATTATCATTTATTTATTCTTCCAAAATGACGCCATGACTAAAACGAGAGAAATATAGACGTAAATTAAAATTATCATTTATTTTTTCTTCCAAAATGTCGCCATGACTAAAACGAGAGAAATATAGACGTGCAGTTGCTGCCACACACAGACCGACTGCTAAAGACTTTTATATCCTGGATCCTAAGCAGAGGTGACCTAAATCACGAGTGTGCTCGTGGGGGTCTTATCTGCGGAGATACGAAACGACCTCCGCGACAAGCGACCAATTTATGACGGCCTCGGACTACGTTTTACGGAGCGGTGTCTCGTATTTTTAAAAAGAAAGTCTTCTTAAGTTGGCAGTGCTTTTCTTATTTTGCTGAAAACTTTGCTGGATTAAAATGATGATGATGGAAAATTAATGCAAAATCTTTTTTACTAAAACAGTTATTAAAATATATTTTTTTACAATTTTTGTCTCTCTGTCTGTTTGTTCCGGGTAATCTCTGAAACGGCTGGACAGATTTAGACGGGATTTCCACTGGCAGATAGCTGATGTAATGAGGAGTAACTTAGGCTACTTTTATTTTAGATTTTTTTTTATTAATATAAATATATAATAAGAAAATAACTATTCCGCGCGGACGAAGTCGCAGGCACAGTCAATTTAATCGGTTATTTTTTTTATTTAATAGTTTTTATTCCGTAAGGTTTTCTTGTAAAAGTTTTATTATTACTTTTCATCTTTACTAATTTATGGACCCAACATTGGATCTTTATGGAACACATTTACAAGTTATATCAAATCCATCAAAGCAGCCTAACTGGTGAAGTACCTCCACCCCACAGAAAATTGCAGCCAAAATAACAGCAGCGAACAGTACTACCGATATTGCAAGCTCTATTGGCTACGGTAACCATTTAATATCAAGTGGACCGCATATCCACTTGATATTAAATGTTTTTTATTTTTTTATAATTCCCGACATCATATGTAAACCCAGTTCCAATTATCCATACCTGTTAATTTGAAATATAAGTAACTTGTGTAAAAAAAACCTGTGTACATTTTATATAGGAATTCAAAAACGAAATCGTTCTAAAAGCTTACTTGGAAACATGCTTTATTAACCTCCTTTCTGACGTCGGTAAAAAACGTAGATGTTCCGAGAAACGCCGCAAACAACTATCAACGAGACTGGCTCAGCGTAAAACATCGTCCCCATAACAAAATTTTCTCCATCCAATAACCATAAACATAATTTCTGCAAGTCTCAACCGTCGGCACATCAAGGTGTGAGAGAGGAAAGATAAAAACTCCATACGAGTAATAGAGATAGCGAATTGCCATAATTTTGAAGATGCGACTTTATGTACACATTGTGACTGTGTTAGTGCCATTGAATGAAATTTAGCTTTTAGAGAACCTAGTTGTGTTTTAGGCTGAGTGTTGGTACGAGTATGTTGATAAATTGTTGTAAAAAATGTACAATGATTCTTTTAAAAATCATTTCACAATTACTTATTATATTTTCACAATTATGTATTTAACTATTTTTCACAGACTTGATGATGATTTAAAAATAAATTGTTGTAAAAAATTTACAATGATTCTTTTAAGAATCATTTCACAATTACTTTTTATATTTTCACAATTATATTTTTAACTAATTTTCACAGATTTGATGAAAATTTGAAAATTTCATCAGTTTTGTTGATATAAGGCTAATAACATAGTCATTTCCGTACCCAGAAAGTGCTGTTTGACTAGCTCGGTGGCATAGTGGTTAGTAACGCTACTTTGGCCAAGGCAGCGCTTTGACAAGGGTTTGATTTCCAAACAGGACCGACATTAGTGTCCACACGTCTGTTTGTCTTGGTCTAGATGTTAAGAGAGGTGGTGCGCATCAAAACAGCCCATCTAGGTAGTACCTTCACCTCACAGAAAACCGCAGTCAAATAACAACTCCGTGGAGGGTTGTTGTGTTCCTGATAGTGAGTGAGGTTACGAGTAAGCTTCTAAAGAGTTGCTGTATCAGCACTAGAGTTGGTAGCTAAACGTAATGTATTGCTATAGGTATAGGTAGGGTGCATGATAACAGCCCATCTCGGTAAGTAACCTCACCTCACAGACCTCAGTTAGATAACTCTCTGGAGGCTTCGTTTCTGCAGGAGAGGATATCATCAAGCTTCTAAGGACAGCGGAGTTACAGCAGTGGAACCCTCAAGCGATGTCCTTATATTACAAGCATTATGAACTGTTACCGCTTTACGCAAGATGGGTAGTATTCTTATCTGCCTTCGTAGGTTATATGCAAAAACAATGCGCTGACTTATTGTCTTGTTTATTTTATGTAAGGGCAATGTACGAGCACGTTGGTCGTCTGATGGTAAGTGATTACCGCCTCCATTCGGCTTATATGACCGTGAGGTCGGTGGAGCCATGGGATGGTCGTGGGACAATGTCACTACATCATCATCATGTAATATCGTTACATACGGTAATGGCATAATAGATATCACACCAACGATGTACTGATAAAACTGCCCAATTTAAATAATAATTAATGAACAATATCTGAATCTGTAATTAATTGAAACCGCACTCGAATAACTGTCATTTGCACTTGACACCGATATGGAATCTGTTTTGTCCATATGGATAATCCTGATCTAATTAATTTCGTTTGATTTCATTCGGTCTGGTAGTTTAGACCTGTCTGACTATATTCGATCTGTTTGTTTTGGCATCAAATAATTAAGGCTTTGAATTTAGATGATCATCGATGGGTAGAGATATGTTGGTAATTCAAAATAATTGCCAACGTAACATTAATAGTCAATTGGTTTCAATTTATTACCTTGTGTTTATGTATTTACAAAAAAAAGTACCCGTTGAAACAGCAAAGCAACATTGTACTAGACCACTTATAAAAGGTCAGTTGTCTTTTTAACAATTGTCTTGTACAGTTTTGCTACTTTCAAGACTGGATTATGTACAAATTTTGACGTTATAGGACTAGATGGTACTGGAAATTCTATAATCCTGTATGTGCTAACTTCGTGTTTTCGGATATATGTACAAATCAAAAAAATTTAGAGGTACATGCAGCATTACAGGATTCGAACCGGGGTCCAGTTGGTCAATAGGCGGGTTCCTTATTCACTGGGCTATCACTGCTCTCACATTGAAGGTGGTTAAATACATGAGAGTTTTTAGCTTTTAGAATGTATGTATGTATATATCTATATATATCTTCACGCCAGGTCCCTTGCGGGGTAGGCAGTGAGAACCACCGCCTCACTCGCTTCTTTAATATTCATAGCTCTTTTTGTGAACGCTCGCCAGCTTCTAAGGCTACTGATATTACCTTCTGATAAAACACGACCTATTTGGTCATGGTAGGTTAGTCTTGGTCTTCCTCGGCTCCTACATCCTTTCACTTTCGCATTGTATATCTGTTTCGTCATTATTTCATCTTGCATTCTTTCTATATATCCGAACTAACGGAGCATGCCCTTTCTTATCTTAACACCGACACTCTCTTTCAGTCCAGCTCTCTTTCGTACGTCATCATTTCGAACGCGGTCAGCAAGCATGATGCCACAAATTTTTCGCAATGCTCGCATCTCGACCGCATTTATTCTACTTTCATGCTCTCTCTGCCATACCCAGCTCTCACTTCTATAAGTGTTTGTTTTACATTTTGCTTTTAGAATTCTAAGAAAACCCAAAAACAGTAGCCCAGAAAGAATAACAATCCGACTCTTCGCCACAACACAGTATCTTCCATAGAAGACCTCTCCTGTTAGTAATATAACCTATACTTATGTGGAGTACCACGCTTACGAAGTCGCAGGCACAGCTAGTATGTGCATAAATCTGAAAACACAAGTTTGGTACATGCCTATCCATTGGACTATCACTCTAATATCTATTTATGTCTGAAATTAAGTAATGAATAAATTGCAAATCTTATTAGATACAGTACATATATTTCTTTTTTAGACGAAAATGCCCTGCATACCTTATCCACAACGTTCCTTTTATCCCTTACTTAACAAGGGAGAAATGGAAGGGTATAATAGGCGAGATACTTACGAACAAATTGTAAGCAATCCCTTGTAACGAGGGATTCCGTGAAAATTTTCTAGTATGCACCTTCAAGCAAAATCTGAAGCTCTTAGCTACAATGGTTTTGGAATGTACGTTCAGATGTCAGTCTATCAATGTTTATCAATCTTCAATTTCTGGCTCTAAACGTATGAAACTGAAACTGGCTGTTACATCTGTGTTGCGGAATGATTCAATAAACCTTGCCATAGCTATTAAAAAACAATAATAAAAATCTATTGTCATTTAAAAAGAAACAAAGCGTGTATATGGGTCAGGGAGCCTGGCATTTTGAAAGCAATAAAGTGCTCTAGCATTTTGGAGCGGTCAGAGGTTGAACGTCGTATTTTGACTCGGCCTTTTTCCCCCAATCACTACGTTGGTAATTATACATACTCATAAGTTTACATTGAATATTTTATAAAACAATAGTATTAAAAAATATTACAGGTGTCACATAGAACAAGTGCACACGATAGCAGGTCAAGAATATAAAAAGCTTTCAACTATCTTATATACTACTACTACTAATATTGCAGCACTCTATTCACAACTTAAAATATCCAAAGGTTAAAAGGTTATATCAACGATTATAAGAAAAATGCGCAACGAGCATACATCTTTTTTTTTCAGGTCCTGGGTCTTGAAAAGATCACGTCATTAGGTCGATTAAACATATTTCAGTTTCAAGGTACAACAAACCTTAAATTTCCATTACAATATGAGTAAAGATGATTTAGAATTTTAGGTACCAAATGCAAGTTGATCAGCAAAGTCAAACAGAACTATACAAGGAGTAACTCTATATATCTAAGTCTACTCTTTCAGAGTAGCGGGTAATAACGTACGCTGCGATATATCAGTAGAGAAATAAACGATTTCGGTACCCGAGCTCAGCGAATACTCTCAAAAATCGTCAAATCGATTGGCGTACAATTTTGCAGCTTGAGCCAAAGCCACTGGTGAAAGCCGCAGCCGTGAGCAACAGTTCCGATCGGCTGCCTCTCAATAGTCTATACGGTTGTGGCCATTAGACAAACGGAAAACAAAGCATATAAGGTTTGATTTTAATTATCGCTATTTCAACACTGTAACATAGCATAGTACCTACACATTGATAATAAATTACTAAGATAATTTCATTGTAATTTTGTACTCATGTATGTACATAAACTTATGTAATTATAATTCTAGGTTACTTATTTTTCTGACAAATGATGCCACGCGTAAAAAATTTCAATATTCGATTTATTATAAAATAGTAGCAGCATATCTTCACGCCAGGTCCCTCGCGGGGTAGGCAGAGAGCTCCATAAGACGCAGTCTTCACTCGCTCAAACATTCATAGCTCTTTTCATGCATGCTCGCTGATTCCTAGCGCTCTTTAATAATATAATAATCTACAACAGTTTATATGTTCAACGCTTTGCCTAAAACTTTCCGTGTGTGTAAATTTGCAAGCTTCTAGCAAATTTACCTACAGTGGCTATTCGTCCGATGAATTCAGTTTAATGAATTCGCAGCTATAAGTAAGATCTCCGGTTTTATGGCCCCAATTTCAGAGCTAGCCTTTACGTCGGGCGCTTGAGATAAGGGCCTTTCAGTGTTTTACACACCAGCGGAAAGTGGAGCCGCTGTGGTCACGTTGCAGACGAACGGATTCCTGGGATCAAATGTGGCGTTTGTTGTGTCTGGAACAAACAGACTGCTCAAAAACAGAATAATCCTCTTTGGTTATTTTTAGACATTTATGACTAGTCTAGAACACAAGAATCTCTAGTGTAAAATGATTTATGATTCGGATACACTGTAATAAAAATGACAAATATATCATCCCGAACTTTTGTATGTAGGATCTAACAAGAGTGTAGATATCTTCTGCAGAATCTATAAGCATCATTATGTACATAGCAACTTATATTAGTAGGTATGTTTTGTCATTTTTATGTGTACCACAGGTGCTCTATAACATATTGAGGAGTGGTAATAAACATGCAGGAATGGAACAGGTCGATCCACCCAGATCACTTATTCTTCTTGGTTAATGAATATCATCTGTAAATGCCAATGCTCCGTATTAATTATTAAAAGTAAATGATTTCTCACATGTTTATGATCATAATTGTTTTGTTTTGTACAGTTATCGTATGTACAGCCCTTGTAATTAGCGACCATTCCTATATCAAGTAAAAATTCTCAACCTACTTTGTTAAATAACAAAATAAACTCTCTATTACGCAAACGGCGACAGATCAATCTGTACAAAACTGTTCAAAATTCATTCTACAACGATATAAGACGCATAGGTGTATATCTTAATATTTAGTGACGCAAATATATATTTGGACACATCATGCTGTAATTGATACTAGACCTCATAACCAATACTAGACCCACTCCAATTTCACACGGAATAAGCTTATATTATTTTCCTAATTCTGTTTCTAAAGTAAATGTAACCTAAGTTACTCCTTATGACATCAGCTATTTGCCCGCGAAAGTCCCGTCAAAGTCAGTCCCGCCGTCTCGCAGATTAGCCGGAACAAACGGACAGACAACACAAAAATTAAAAAATATATATTTTATATATGCCACGTATTTATTTGTATACATTATTAAAAAAAATCGCATAATTAAGGATTCGCTAACTGAGACATCAAATCCAAACTAAACGCCCTCAACAAGCAGAACCCACGTTAAATTCCACGACATTTACGACGTTCGTGTACAATTCTAAAAGCTTTACAGACCAAATTGAAAGCGCGATCCACCGCAGCTGCCTTTGTGTTACCAAATATACCGCAATGAGAGGTACCTACAACCGACACTGTGGAAAAGCAGGAAAAGATTGCGTTCCCTTTGAATTTCTTTATCCGTAATAAGTCTTGTTGGCTATATAATTTATTTATTTTTTTATTTAGCGAAGTTAGGTTTCTCTCTTCATTACTAATCAGTTCTGTATTATTTTCTATAGGTAACTAGTTATCTGCTCCGGATTCGTACCAGTAATCGTTACAAAACTTAACAGGATCCCCTGGGCTAAAAGATAAAAAATATTTATTTGCCATTGGGTTCTCTCGCGGGCACTTAGACACATCTTATATATTTTTTTTATAATCTTATAGTTTCTTATTTGATTCTCGTGTAAATTTACTAATGTAATTCGCTTTCAAATTGATGTATGCATGTCACAAACGATTAATTCTTTCAAATCCAGCGTGAGGAAACACTCGGTCAGCACTCCTTTTTTTTTTTTTTTTTTTTGTGACGCGGGGAAAAATGCGTTACGCACACCACCGGTGCCTGGGTGGCCTCCGGTGGTAGTGTGGGACTCCCCGTCGGCTGGCCGACGGTATACCCACTAAACAACCCCGCGAAATGCCATCGGCCGCGTTGGTGTGGTGCCCCGGATCTGTCAGCAACAGGGCACCACTGCGACTGGCCAGCCCCTCAAAAGGGGCCGGACTTCTTCTCTCTAGGGGCCATCCCGGCAAATTGGGACAGCCCCTCCGGCGGCGGGACCATTATGGGGCCAGGTTCCCAGCCTGACCCCTAGTCCCACAGGTTAGGGAGGCGGCAGTAGGTGCGCGTAGCGCCTACGCCGCACTCCCGTCCGCCGTCTCCGGAGCGGGGCAGCCTGAGGATCGTCCTCCCTGTCCCGCTCCGCGGCCTCCTTCTGGGACATGACGGTCTCACAGAAGGAGGCCATCGCCTGCCAGGCACTGTCACTCCCGAGCATGGAGCGGACCACGCTCGGGAGCGAGAGGTCCGCGCTACCTAGCGCGGACACCAGATCGTGGCGCTGCCGAGACCATCTGGGACACTGCTCTAGAGTATGCTGAGCAGTGTCCTCGGCCGCGCCACAATCGTGGCAGCCTGGCCGCTCCTCCCGCCTCGCGACCCGGTGCAGGTACTCACCGAAGCATCCATGTCCGGTGAGCACCTGCACCATGCGGAAAGTGAGGGGTTTGCGCCTACGACGCATCCACGCCTCCAGGACCGGGCGCAGCGCCTCCGCAACGCGGACTCCGTACCGCGGCTGCGCCAGGTCCTCCCCCCACCTCCGCATCATCTCCACATGCCCTCGCTGGCGATACCGCCCCACCTCCACCGACGTGGGGCGCTCGCCGAGAATCCTCCTATCCGAGACAAACCCGTATACCTCGGCGAGCACCTCCGCCTCCAACTCCCAGGGCGGGTCGCCAGCAAGGGCGGTCGCGGCCGTCCACGCCACCGTCCGGTACCCCCTTATCGCCCTCTGCGCTATGACCCGCTGCGCTCTGCGCAGCTGAGCCCTATTCCGAGCGCAGAGGGCTTCCGCCCATATGGGGGCACCGTACGTGGCCATACTCCGGCAGATGCCGGAGTACAGCCGCCTGCACGCGGCGCTAGGCCCGCCCACATTGGGCAGGAGGCGACCCAGCGCCGCCGCAGCTCTGATGACCCTCGGCCCCAACCGCTCGAAGTGGGGGCCGAAGGTCCATCTCCCGTCCAGGGTGAGGCCCAGATAGCTAATCTGGGCACTCACCCTAATCCTTTCTCCTCCTATTTGGAGGTGCGCTCCCGAGGGGGGGCCCCGCCTACCGGTCCCGCGGAAGAGGAGGGCCTCGGTTTTATCCAAGCGGACCCGAAGCCCAAGCCTCTCTATGCGGCTGACCACCAGTCCTACACCGACTTCGGCCAGCCGCGCCGCCCCCACGAAGGTCTTACCCCGGGATGTGACGAGGGTGTCATCTGCATAGCAGATGACGCCCATCCCGGGGAGGAGACGGCCCCGCAGGACCCAGTCGTATGCGAGGTCCCACAGAATGGGGCCCAGAACGGACCCCTGTGGGACACCGCACACGACGTGTCTTCTCACCATCTGGCCCCTCGCGTCCTCGTAGCGCACCTCCCTGTCCTCCAAGTACGCCTTCAACAGTCTCCCCAAGTACGGAGGCACCCCAAAGTATTTGAGGGCCTCCAGTATGGTACTGTGGGGGAGGCTGTTGAAGGCGTTGGCGATGTCTAACGACACCGCCACCACCACATCTCCGCTGCGCTCCGCATCCTCCGTCACCGACCTTAGGCGCCTAATGGCGTCGACGGTCGACCGTCTGGCCCGGAACCCGAACTGGGCATCCGATAGGCCCGGTCCCGGGCCATCCTCCAAGTGCTGAGCGAGGCGGGAAGCGACAACCCTTTCTAGGGCTTTCCCCGCCTCGTTCAGCAGAACGACTGGTCGAACCGCCGACCCCGAGTCCGGGGGCCGGTCTCCCTTCAACAGAAGGCAGAGCCGGCCCACCCTGAAGGGTCCCGGGCAGCACCCCGACCGCAAGCAGCAGTCGAGGAGCTCCCGGAACCTGTCTCCGAGGTGCACGAGAGCCAACGCTAGCACCTTCCCGTGCACCCCGTCCGGACCCGGCGCCCTCTTTTTGCCTCGGAGGCGGTCAACGACCGCCTCCATCTCCTGGTCGGTGACGGGCGGCGGAGCGCCCTCCTCCTCTCCTCTGGAGTCCGACTGTAGGGCCATCCTCGGGGGAGCGTAGCCCCGTGGGTTGTCGGGGAAGAGTTCCCCGACAATCCTCTCCAACACGGCCGGCTGGAGGGTCTCTGTCAGTGGGGCCGACTGAGCGCGGATTTTGTTCCGCGCTCCCCTATACGGTCGGCCCCACGGGTCCCTGTCTAGGCCCTCCAGCAGCTCCTTCCACGCTCCCTCCTTGGCCCTACTTATGGCCATCTGCAAGGCTCTCTTCTTCTCCACGTATATGCCGTGCAGATGGCCATCTCTCCCTTCGTCCCGGGGGCGGCGACGCCTGCTCCGAGTATACGCCCTACGCGCCCCGTTGCAGGCGTCCCGGAGGCCGGCTATCTCAGCCGACCACCAGTAGACCGCCCGCCTCGGAGGCGGACGCCCAACGCTGGGCATGGCCGCTCTGCACACCGCCGTGAAGGCGTCGCAGAGACGACCAGCCCCCTCCTCGGCGTCCAGATCCTCCATTGGCGGGAGGCCCCAGCGGCCGACAATGGCCGCCTCCTCTGCCAGTTCCCGGTCGAGTCTGGTGAGCGCCCAACGCGGGAACCGGCTCCGCCACCGGGACGAAGTCGTCGGACTCCCGGGGGCTGGAGACACCTCGAACCTGATATAACGATGGTCCGAGAGTGTCTCCACCCCCGTCTCCACCCTCCAGCCCTCCACTCGGCGTGCGGTGGACGCGGTGGCGAAGGACAGATCCACCACCGACCCTCCGTTCCACCGCACGCACGTGTGGACTGTCCCCCTATTTAAGAGGGACAGTCCCGCGGCCAGCGCCCACTCCTCCACCATCCGCCCTTTGGCTTCCGTGGCCGGGTTCCCCCACGCCGTGGACTTGGCGTTGAAGTCACCGGCCACGACAACCTGGGCGGGCGCTAGCCGCCTCACAGCCGACCCCAGAGCGTCGAGCAGCCGCTCCAGGGCCGGCAGGTCGCGGTTCGGGGAGAAGTACACACCGATGATTGCGTACTCTCCCCGAACCGCCGCCACGTAACCCGCTCCCCTCCCCCACACCACGAGTGGGGGGCTGGCGCCAGGCCTCGCGACGATGGCCACGGAACCGTCCAGATCCCCGGCCCAGTTAGGCCGGGAGGGCACGAAATATGGTTCCGCAACCACCGCCACGTCCACGTCCCACTCCGCCATGGTCTGCAGGAAAAGGTCCTGAGCCCCGGCGGAGTGGTTGACGTTGGCCTGCAGGAAGCGAGGATGTCCGGCCATTACTCGGACATCCTAGCCTCCGGCGCCGTCTGCCGCCCACTCCCGCGAGAGATGGGGGGCGTTCTCCCGCGGACGGATGGGGGGTTGCAAAGACGGCCCCCCATCACGTGCGTCGCCTTCCGCCCAGCGTCTGCGCATACGGCACAGCGGGCCTGGGCCGAGCAGCCCGAGGCGATGTGCCCCGGCTGCCCGCACCGGTAACAAAGCCGGCTGCGGTCCTCCTTGGAGGGGCACAGCTCGGCTGTGTGCCCCTTCCCCATGCACTTATAACAATGCATGGGGCGCGCCTCCAGCAGGTGGAGCTGCACCCGGCTCCAGCCCACCCCGATACTGCCCAGCTCGAGCAGCTTCTTCGCTGCCGTCACCGGGCAGCGCATCAGGGCGGAGCTGGAACTCCGCCAGTCCGGGCGGATTTCGCCCACCCGGACCTGCTCGGGGGTGCAGCCCCCCTCGCGCGCGACCGCAGCCTTGACCCGCTCCGCCGTAGCGGCGTCGTCCAGACCCGTGAGGCGGAACTCCGCACACTTCACGGGCCTGGACACCTCAGCAACGCTGGACAGGGCAGCCGACAACCTGGCCGCCAAGGCGTCAGCCTTCTCGTGACTGGACGAGCCGGGGACTTCGATAAGCCTCGCTCCGGTCGCAGACTTGCGAATCCGGAGCGAGCCGATTCCCAGCTCGCCCAGGTTTACCTCCCGCTCGGCCTTAAGCAGGGCCGAGGCATACGATGCCCCCCCTTGGGCTGCCTCCGGCCGTAATTTGAGAATTACGGCCGTGGAGCCGGGGAGCACCACCTTGGGCTTTCGGCCCTCCTCCCTGCCTGCGGGAGCATTGGCTGACGCCTTGGCGGGCGCCGGCGCCGCAGGAGTCGCGGGGGCCGCGGTCTTTCGCGGCCTGCGGCGGACCACGTCGGTCCACGCCTCCTTAGGGACCTCGGTGGCCCCCGCCGCTGGCGACGGCGTCACCGCGGCCGGCTTCGTCCTTGATGTGGACGGGCCGAAGCTCGTCCACGTCTCCTGCGGGGCCCCACTGCGGGCGGGACCCGTTCCGGTGGCCTGTCTTGCCCGAGGACGTACCTCGAGCTCGGCCGGCGCAATTACCTTCTTCGGCTTAGTCGCCGGCCGACCTGCATTCTCGATGGCCGCCCTCGCGGCCCTCGCCACCGGTGAGCTGTCGCCCGCCAATGGGGGACGGGCGACACTCGGAGGAGGCAGGCGCGACTCAATCGCGGCGAGCCGGCCGTCCACTAGGTTGCCGACGAGCCGGGCGATGTTTGACTCCAGGGTCTGGAGATCCACCGGGCCCGTCGACCCCTGCGCCTTCCTCTCGCTCCGGAGCTCCTGGAACTCCCGGCGGTGCGCCTTGACCTCCTCCCTCAAGGAGGCCACCTCCCGTTGGAGACGGGCGTTGTCAGCTCGGAGGCGGTGGGTCTCCTCCACCTCCGTGCGCACCACCAGGGCCCCCAGGATCTCCCGGATCCCGCTCGCAGCCCTTGCAATTTTTGCGGAGTAGCCCCCCTTGAGGCTCGCCGATTTCCCCGTGAGGTCGAGGATGACTTCCAACATCCCCTCGCCCCTCACCATGAGGTCCTCGGCGCCCCTCTCGAGTGGGCTCGCCGCATCCCCCTCAGGGCTTCTCCCTTCGGGGCTTTCCTTCTCCGCCTCGGGGCTCACCCCCTCGGCGCTTCCTGCCGCTACATTTGGGCTCATCCTCGTCCTAAGGGCCCGCTTCTCAAGGAGCGCATTAAATGCCGCCTCCTTGGCCTCCTCCTTTCGCTCCCTTATTTGTTGGCGGGCCCTAGCCAAACTGGGGGCGATACCGCCCCTCTTGCCGCGCCTGGCGGTGGGCACCTTCGCCCGCTCGTCGGGGGTCTCCGTCTCCGACCCCGAGAACAGGCGCTTGCGACACAGCTCAGATTCGGAGAGGGTGGTGACCATAGAGTCGGTCTCCACCCACCCCTCGCCCTCGCTATCCACCTCTTCCCTTCGTGGGCCCTCCGGGACGTCACCCCCCCCGGAACCTTTAGGCCCCAACGTACCCCCCCCACGCGGCATCACCGGAACTCGGCTGTCCAGGCTCGTGACCGAGAACTAGACAGCCCACACAACACGAAAACGAACGACAAACACAAAAACCAAACAAGTGACAAAACCAAACACCAACAAAAACCGCCTATGTTCGTCACCGAACCCAACTACAAACACAAAAAACAAAAACCAACGCAACAAAAACACACGACACCACCAACCACACGGACACGCTCCACACCACCAAGACAATCAACGAAAACGTCAATCGCTCCAACTCCACTCAACCTCCTCGCCCACAAGTATAGTTTTCTAGTTTTAGTCACCACTCACCGGCCACTGCGTTACCGCGCACCAGGTGAGTGGGTCCAGGGCAGACTACGTGGAAGCACTAGAAAACACTTGGGGCCTGCCCCTCGGTCAGCACTCCTGATAATTATCTTGATCTAATAATATTTTGTAATATATTCATAATTTATTGTGTGTTTTATCTGCTATTCCTTTTTAGTGTGTGTGTATTATAATTTCTAAACCACTCTTGTATGTACGAGTATTTATAATCTTCTCCTATAACTTCACTCCAAGTCCTTTGCGAGGTAGGCAGAGAGAACCTAGCGCCACGCGACTCCATCCTTACATACCTCAGTCACTTCTTTAACATTCATTGCTCTTCTCATGCACGCTCGATTTCTAAGGCTCCTGACATCACCTTCTGATAAAACACGATCAATTTGATCATGGCAGGTAAGTCTTGGTCTTTCTCGGCTCCTACATCCTTCTACGTTCGCGTCGTATATCTGTTTCGTAATTTACTGCATTCTTTCTTCATGTCCGAACCATCGGAGCGTGCCTCTTCTTATTTTAACACACATTATACCTTCATACACATTTTATTAGTCTCAGTATCTACTCACACTGGTCCTAAAATTCTCGCCAAGCTTATATCTCCTTTCAGGTTCTCTATGGTTGACTGGAAAGTATCCCTAATGAGATAAGTACGCCATTGTACAATACTTATTCTTAATAGTTAATAGATTCAGGCGTTATTTTGCGAAAGTCAAATTTACATGCAATTTGATCTAACCTGCTTTGTGTGCTTCCGCCACCAAATACTTATTCTCGCAAAACCACGTATTTACATATTGTAATATTCGTTATTGTACAATAGAGTTTATACAATAACAAACACTTACACCGGATTTAAAATATTCCAAAATGGCATTTTTAGTTACCTAGATTCTTTGTACATTGCTTTCATCCACTTGTTTTAATTTAAGCCTAGCTAGGGACACCAGTAACAAGCTTTGGCCGGCCAAAACCGAAAACGGAAGCTCCAACTGTAAGCTCTCTTTGTCGCTACGTAATCTTTTTGTGAATTGTATCAAGTTGGACTATTTTACCATAGAAACAACTTAGTTTACTAGTAATAGTAACAATGCTTACTCGTGGAAGCAAGAGCTGGGTATGGCAGAGTGAGCATGGAAGTAGGATAAATGCGGTCGTAATGCGCGCGTTGCGCAAAATTTGTGGCGTAACGCTTGTAGACCGTATTCGCAATGATGATGTTAGAAACAGAGTTAGTCTGAAAGAGAGCGTCGGTGTTAGATTAAGAAGAGGCATGATGCGTTGGTTCGGACATGTAAAAAGAATACTGGATGAAATAAAGATGAAAATGAACACAATTATACAACGCAAAAGTGGAAGGATGTAGGAGTCGAGGAAGCCTAAGACTTACCTACCATGACCAAATTGGTCGTGTTCTATCAGAAGATTGCGGTTGAACCCGGCGTGCATGCATGAGAAGAGCAATGAATGTTAAAGAAGCGAGTGAGGTATGTAAGGATCGAGTCAATAATGATTTTGTTTGAGATGTATGCCGGCCCAATGTGCGACAAAATCACTATACTTAGTAGCCCTATGATGATCCGCAATATCACCGAAATATCGGAACGGATGGTGTTATGATCCAGTTTCGATCAGGCTAGTACCCAAATCTCCAGCAGGTAGGTAAATATAAATATTTATGTTTTTCCGGAAGACAAATTATTTCGAAAACACAACCACATAACATGACAAACTAGAAACCTCTTTACATTTTAAACAAAAAAATAATATATAAAGGAAATAATAAAAAAGCGAACATTTAATCATCGTCTATACCTCGTGTCACCTTTCAACATAACCTTGAATCTCTTTAAGGCATACTCTACTGCACTGCTATATTGCGGATTCGAGATAGCCCGTGTTTTCAGCCCGCTTGAAGGTTCAACTTGTTCCACTGTCTTCTATCTACAAAATCCAGGGCTGATGGCTTAACGTGTCCTACGAATTCCGCTTCAGAGATTCTTAGCTGCTATCCTTAGCTTACACACTCGAATTCGATATAGTTATACTTACGTGTTAGATTAGTCGGCCACCTAAGTATAAAAAATGGGGTACAAAATAATGATCTAAGCTATTAAATTGAACAGAGACTTATGGCTCTTGTCTAAACTAGCTTTTTCCCTTCAAAGCACCGCCGCATGACTGTAATGACTGTCTATTTCTAACGAGACACCAGATCTATACGTTTGTGCGACGGATGTTGTGATTGTGACTACTGCTCACTGATAAACATTGCATGGTACATACTGCCATACGGATTGTCTAACTTACCCGTTCGAATTTAAGTTAGAAATAACATTATAGACTAGACCTAAAAATCGTTGGGCTTCTCACACACAAACTTTTGTTTTTGCTGTGTTGATTATGTTTGTAGATATATATAATGTTACAAACTGAATTAAGTACTTATTACTGGAACATGTGCATAAATATTTAATAAGTACATTTACTAATATTGAAGATATTTGTATCTATAACCCAACAGAAACATTTCATGGAAAGTAGGTTGCCAAGTCTCACAAGCTCATAGTATTTAGAAAGTGATTACCAGATCTTATGTATAGCCAAGCCTGTGACTATATTAATCCATACTTCATCAACCATAGTTCGCATGTCAAATTTTTATTCTAGGACTTTAGTGCCATCTTAGATGTTTGCATGATCAAAAGTGGCCCTAAATAAATCGTCGTATTTTAGATATTAATAAAATCGAAACCATGAAAGCTAGGTGAAACATTGTGCGTTTTATTTGCCTGATAACTGCATCTTCTCTTAATTTGGGCTCATGCCCAATGCATGTGACGCTTGTACTATTCACAATAAATCTAACCATAACACACAGTTGTTGTACGTATGAAGTTGGAGTAAAGAATTCTTTACATAAACGCTCATATAACAACCCTTTGCTGTAGTGTGCAATCGGTTTAAAAAGAAAAAAGTTCTATAAAAATTTTCCTCGTGCAAGATGTGAGGTGTAATAAAGTAAATTGAAAAGGCACGAAATTGTCGGGCGTTATCTAACATTATCTAAAAATTCGGTCGCGGCTCGGGCTTGCTCGGCGATGTTTCAGACCGTATGTCAAAAGCCACAACAAGGCAATAGGGTTGAACGTGCAAACTGAGCCCTCCACAAACATCAGTTACGTGTACGTTAGCACGTACAGCGGTGTGACCGCAGGCTATGGTTGAGAACAGTGCGACTAATAATTAGTTTTGACAGTTCAATATTCGCTATTAATTTCTGCTGTTACAGTGTGAAACGCAGAATCATTTTAAACTGCGCGATATCTTTATAAAATTATTAATAAATTCAAAGCCCTGCTGAATAAGCTTTTAGGTCAAGGTGGCATTTTATCACCACTTCAAGTGAAATGTAGATGTAAGTGTACTCACTGTGATGAGCTGTGAAAAGAACTCCTCCTAAACGGTTATACCGATTTTGAGGAAATGTTTTGTGTGTGTTTAAGTGGATTCGAGAATGGTCTAGATTCACAGTTGGACCCAGTTGGTGGTCCTGCAATCGGGTTACAGCCATGCAATTCTCTAAGCGACTCGTAATGGCTGTGTGCGTCGCTGGGATCACAGATGTCACAGCTTTGACATCGTCTACTGCGATCACGGCTAAATTATTTGGTATTCTATAAGGCTGTAAGCGTACGCGAGGCTGTTTGCCTTGTAGAATTCCAATTCCAAACGCAGCCTTGCGGCGCTAGTGTCGCACAACCATGAAAAGCGACACTAAGGAAATGCAATTTTGTGTTCAAGGCTATAAACAGCCGATGTTTTCGAGGATGTAAGGATGTTTGCTCTTACAGAATTGCATGGCAGGACTTATTGTTTTTATTTTCGGACAGGTCGGGTTCGCTTGTATAAGCACTTATTATTTCGGGAGGGTACTAGGTGCGGATTGCGCTCAGGGCTACATTTTGTCACTCGGCAGACGGTTTTACACAAAATAAAGAATTACTCGAATATCAAGTTGTAGTCTAACTAACATTCAATCAAATATATCAATGAATAAATGAATTAATACATTTACATAAAACTTCAGACTAATTTAAGTCTTACTAATTTCATTCAAGACTCACCTACCATGACAAAATTAGTAATGTTTTATCAGAAGGTGATGTCAGGAGCTCTAGGAACCGGCGACGTGCATGAGAAGAGCTGTGATTGTGACATAAGCTAGTGACTTATGAAAGAACCGTGTCTTGTAGCGCTTAGTTCTCTCTGTCTACATCGCAATGAACCGGCGTGAAGATATGCATACAAAATTCAATTATTATTTTATCACAATACTCATTATAAACAGAAGAAGTGATTATAATTACGAGTGCGTATTTAAAAATCGAGGCTTGCCGAGTCCACGGAAAATAAAATAATGAAAAGTTATGATAAAGGTACGAGTGAATAATTTCTTGCTATAATTGTAATTATACTCGTAGTAAAAGATCTTGATTATGGTAGGAATACAACTAACTGAAAAGATTTCCTTCAACCGAAATATATATTTAGCGTGTCCGCGTTTTAACTAACCTCTTCTTGAATGAAAGAGATAAATAGAACTAAATTTTATCATTTATCGTTATTTGAAAGTTGGGTGGGTGTAAAGAAAATAATTATAAAATATTTCATAATACTGATGTACCCAAATTTGATTGATATAAATAACCTTTTCTTATATCACGTTGGCTGGAAAAAAAGCATTCGATTCGCATGATATGAAGTGGTTACCGTAGTCTATGGACACTTGGAATACGCGTATAATAGAGGACTAGCTAACTCCACTACTACCGTAACAAGTCCTTAGCTTCCTGGCGACCTCACTCCCTCAATAAAACTAGTCATTATGTAATGCAACGAGCAAGTTATTTTGTTATAACTTTATATCAGGTGGGCCGTAAGCTTACATACCTCCCAACCTAAAAAATACGATGTATGATTCCATTATGTCATATTCGTAACTTTATATGCATCGTACAGTGGGTACGATAAGCCATAAAATGCCACTTTAAATCAGCAAAGGTATATGTGAAATCTAATAAAACGCAAACGGCGCCCTTCACTGGCGAAGACAGAATTACGAGGTCATTGTCCACATCCGTAAATTTGGTCTGCGGGGTCCAGGGGTACCAGCGTATCTCCGCGATAAGATCCGGAAACCCGTACACCAGCCCGCATTCCATTATGTAGATATATTTGTAGCTATTCTATTACGACGAACCCGGAGGAGTTAGCAATGCTACTTTAACACCAAATCTCGTGGGTTCGATTCCTACACAGGACAATCATTTGTGTGCATGAACATGTCTGTTTGTCTTGTACTGGATTTTTTTAAAGGAGGGCGCATCAAAGAAATCCGTCTGGCGAAGTACCTTCCCCTTATAGAAAACCTCAGCCAACTAAGCTCCTGAGGAGTTACTATGTTAGCATTAGGGGTAGGAAAGCGCAAACAATACTTCCTATATTGCAAGCGTGTTGTTACGGTAACCACTTTACCATCAGTGGGGATATTCACATTGCCTCGGAAAGTCATATTCGAAAAGGATTCAAAAATTTATCTGTCAAAATGTATGGAATTTCCATACATTTTGTTGTAAAGATAACTTTTCGATTCCGATTCGAATATGGCTTTACAAGGCAATATGCACACAGGTGAAAAATGTGTAAATGCGAGTATTTGAGTAGTGGCTCTCCACTATTGTAACCAAAGATCGGTTTATTTGCACGTGGTGTATGTACTCTGTCGATTAGCAAACAAATCAAATTAAAATTTAATTCGTCCGACTAGAAAAGTAGCTCTACATCACTTATATGTTATAGACTAAATGTGACCTGAGTATGATCTTCGAAAATTATTTCTAAAAATCGTCCATTGAAAAACAAACAAGACTTATTTTAAAGGTATGTTTTAAACGATTAACAATAAATAAAATATTAGACTACCTGATTATAATTGAAATAAAAATTGATTTTTGTTTTAATTTTATTTTTATTTAAATTATTTTAACAAATGTAATATATGTAAAGATTTCATCGCATAAAATTATTCATAAAGTTATTCCATATGACCTGAGTATGTTTTTTTTTTTTTTGTAATATGTATGAACGCTTACATGTAACCTGTTTTCGCAATGACATTGTGACCTTCTATATGACACTATAAGTAGTGTATATTTTTTGTCTATTTTTATAGTAGTTTATATCCTCTATGCTGAATTTTCATTTACCTCACACAGTCTGTAGCATCGAAAATGGGGTATCATTGGTAGCATTATGATTCCAATACGAAGAATAGTATAGGAGGTAAACGGCAACAGACAAACATACTCGTACATAGCCTGGAAAATCATAACCCTTGTATGTGTAATGTAATGCAAAGCAATACATTCTATCAAAGCAATAAAATTTAATGGATACCTACAATTCGAGCAAATAAATAAGAGGAAAATATGCGAAGCTTATTAAAAACAAAACCGCATAAAAAAATCGTCGCCAGTTAAAATGTAGTATAAAGCCTTTTGTATTTCCCTTAGCACTGAGCACATTCTTCACTAAATTCCTTCAGAACAAAACCTCTTAACCGGTGGTCGGCTAACGACAGATCAGGGACTCTGGGGCAGATTAGCGAAGCCCCGGGAGAGGCTCCGCACGATCGCACCGTTTAGCGAGTATCGGTTCTCGATAAAAGTGTTCCTGTTTGTATCTAAAGAAACTGTAAATTCATAGTCTCTTATTTCCCTCCAGAGTGTTATATCAAACGATCTGGGAAAGTTAGGTATTGTCACATTGCCAGCTGTTGATTGTCGATATATTTCGATTAGGATTGCAGTCCGTCACCGATTTGAGTCCGGTCGGATCGGGTTGAAGTTTCATCAATCCGAAAATAACATAACTACTAACTAACTACTAACTAAAATTTTGCACCTACATTTCAAAATCTGTATATAATCTATTTATAAATCTAGTATAAAGGGTTACTTGATGAATCTGTCATGATTTTATAAAGATAACGTCTATATCTTATAACATCGAATAACAACATTATATACGAATTAATCAACAATAAATTTTATAGTTAATAGATTCAGGCGTTATTTTGCGAAAGTCAAATTTACATGCAATTTGATCTAACCTGCTTTTGGTGGCGGAAGCACACAAATCAGGTTAGATCAAATTGCAAATAAATTTTATCTTCTTTTCCTCTTATTTTTTCTTAACATCTAGACGTTATATTAACAAATTCAAATGAATGTTGTTTTTATAGTAGTAATAAGCTGTATATACAGGTTTTTCTTTAAACTATAAGATAGGGATGTTGATTTTACTACTAATTTAGTAACTAAATGCACTAGCTTATAATCTTAATTTCAGTATACAATTTCAATCAGCTACGACATCGTGTTCATAAATTTCATAATGTTTGCAAATCCTTACAAGTTTTTCTATCGCTACAGTTCGTCTCGACATTGCAATTTCCCATTGCGCGCCGTATTCAGCCGGAATCCAGTCGGGATTGCTTCCTTATCTGAAATCAATTTTTGAATTATATGTCAAATCGAGTAGCATGTGCACTCCAGTTGTTGATGTTTATCCGTTAATAGAATTCCCTGGGCTCATGTCGTATCACGTTACTGACAGACATCTCTTCTAATAAATATTTCTACATTTGCATTTCCACTTTAATGTGATAAGTATTTATTGTATTATATTTATATAAATAATTTCGCATTCTTTTCTTATTTCCAGTATAATTCGTAAGAATGAGTTATTTTTAAAAGTGAAGAATGAATATTAGATTCGAGTGCGGTGTGTAAGAATCGAGTCATTAGGCGCTCACTTGTTTCTACGAGTACTTACCTCGCAAGGGACTTTGCGTGAAGACAACATTTATATAAACTAAATTATTGATTGTCTTTTAAGTATATTTACATAATTATTTCTTTGCTAGTTTCCAGTGTAACCCGGAAACAAAAACTAGCCAAAGAATTCGAAATAATTTGTATAACATAAATAATTTGTTGTCTTCGGCTAAGATTGCACGTGGCATAATTTATGTTTGTTCAGAAGCTGATATTATTTTGTCTATGGAAGCGCTTACTTCCAATTTAAATGCTCTCATTGTAACCGACATCAATCTATTGTTTTTCTGCACTTTCATTTTATTATGCGTAATTTTTTATTCAACTTTTTAGGAACGACGATTGGACGATATGATTGACATGCACAACGATACTATTAAGCTTCTATCAACTACCTTGCAATTACTATGTAATGAAAATTATTTTAAAAATACTGCACATTTCCAGCTCTACCCTTCGACCCAGTTATTTTTTTTGCCACCGGATATGTATCAGTGGGACAATAAAAAGTATACGCAATAAGTGCCATGCTCCACAGTCGTCGTTTATAGCGCAACTTTTTATTGCCGTCGTTTAAGGCAGACTATAAAGTCGGCCATGCTGTAAATCAGGATTTTCACAAAGACTGATGGCTAAAGCAATGGAATGGGCCCCCAGTCACTACCTTGAGGAACACCTCCTTTTAAGTCTAGACGCACCGGAAATTTGATAGAAATCTTACAGGACGTCTAGACGCAGCTTATTGAGATCTAATTTATCTATACAAGACATTGAAAGGTTTCGTGGTGGTATCCCTGTAAGGACTAAATTTAAATGCTTAAATACTATGTATTACTGCATAAATTCACCGAGATAATCCCAAGTTTAGCTCTAAAATGTTCTCCGCCTATCTGTTATTCTATTATTGCACATTAGAACTACATTTATTAAAGACTACTCACTACTTTCCTGTTGAGAATTGTTCAGTTGACAACTCATATCGATAAATATATTTCCTCGCTATCGAAAGCTAAACCTAATGCTAAGAAATATCTCCTTAGAAAACGAGAGGTAGTCGTGGCTTCCATGTATTCATACCACCGCCCAGCTGTTCAGGATCGGACGTCACGTACTAGAACGTGCCTCCCGCCTTTCCTGCGGGGAAATGAATTAATTCGCGCACTCACACTGATTTATTACTACGTGCGATACGTTCTGTGGTTTTATTGGCTTTTTTTAAGTGTTTTTGCTTTTATTTTATTTGCGGGAAGCGATTTGCAATGGACTTTGGCTTTGTTTGAACAGAACGCGTTGATTTATGTTTATAGTGTTTGTGGTATTGTGTTTTTAAAAGTGAGTTTTACACTGGGATGGCTACGTATTTACCATTTAATCTTTATGAACTCAAATAAAGCTAAAAGAAGCTTTTGTTTTATTTTAATGATATGTTCAGTTTATAACAAAAGGTGTGAAAATAATATTTTTTTTTTATATGCAACTTCAGAAAGCATACAAGGATATGGCTCACCTGGGGTCAAGTGGTTACCGCAACCTCTAAACATTTGCAATATATTAAGTAGCACTCACGTAATGCTAATATCGCAACTCCTTATGAGCTTACTGTTGACCTTACTGACACGCAGAAACACAGCAACCCTCTAGGGTTGTTAATCGGCTGCGATTTTCTGTATGGTGGAGGTATTTCCCCAGAACAGGCAGCTTTGATGCGCCTTACCTCTCTTAAAAAAACCCAGACCAAGACAAAGAGGCATGTTCATGTACACAAATGTTTGTCCTGTGTGGGAATGGAGGCCATGAGCGTTGGTGTCAAAGTAACGTAACAGCGCGTTTCACCACTGCGCCAGTGAATTCGTCAAAAATTTCAAGTTTGCAGAATGGGAACCTTTCTAATTGTAATATTTAAAAAGTCATCAATCACTGTTTTCCCAAGTTTACATCTAAAACCTTTTGTATGCATCTATCTTTTCGTATAGTAACGAAACATATACCTCATCATTAAAACACGAATGCGACAGAGTTTGCAACAAAATACACATGTTAAGTACTAATTAACTCTTAACTCGACGTGCCTTGACTAATTGCAGCAGGGGAGAACTATACAAGTGACGATATATTTATGAACTAAACTGCAGCACAGGAACAAAATGTATGTCTATCAAATAAAATTATGAATTTGAAACTTTGAATTTCAATATTCAATTAAATTATTCCGATAGCATAAAGTACCTAATTAAAAAAAACTATTACAACCTAGCTAAAATAACTAATTTATGTTCAAACGGAGCAGGTGTTCCGTTTCACGCGGTAAAATGCTATCTGTCATTGTATGTATGTATATCTTCACGCCAAGTCCCTTGCGGGGTAGGCAGAGAGAACCGAGTGCCATAAGACGCGGTCTTTGCATTTATGTTGATATTATTGATTGTTTTCTCTTGGTAGAATTTTGAAGACATCTTGTAAATGTAACACTTGTAGTGAAGTTTAGTTCATAAATTGAAACGTCAGTGTAACTATAAACACCTAGAAGATAATAAAAAAAACACCAAATATCTATGGAGACTTTTAAAAAAATCATAGAACAACTAATCCGAAACAATGAGGCTTCGAAAATTCTTAAAATCAAGGATCAGAAATCTGTAAATAGCTGCAATGAATATTTTTCCACAGTGGTAAAGCTCTCGCCAGTAAGCTGTTGAATGAATTAAAGGAAACTCTGGAATCACTTATATCTAAGAAAAACTCACTTATATCTAAAAAAAACGACGAATCGGTAGGTTATTGTTTTTTCTTGCAACCTACTGATATAATGGAAGTCGATAAAATCATTCCGAGCGTAGCGGGCTATTAATGTGAAAAAAAAGAATATCACAGTCTCTCACACACATACTGAATCTCAGTCTAAGCACGGAGATATTCCTTGATTCTTGGAAGGAAGCTATAGTTATCCCAATTTATCTAATCTGGTTCTATAGATAAATTACAAACCCATATCACTTATAGCCGTATTTTCAAAAAAATTCAAAAAAGTTGTTAATAAACAACAAACTTCCGTTTTAGAAACGCATGATCTTATTTCCAATAACCAATTTAGCTTCAGACCCGGTAAATCTACAGAAGATGCAGTAAGTCTACTTGTAAATCATGTCACAGCTAAGTTGGATAATAACTTGAAATGTTAGGGAGTATTTTTTGGATGTAGCAAAAGCATTTGACACTATTGCGATTCCCGTGCTGTTGAGCTTGAAAAACTTGAGCATGTTGGTATTAGAGGAATACCCCTGCATTGGTTTGAAAGTTATTTAGCAAACTGAACCCAACGTGTAAGAGTTTAAGATTGCATTAGTGGACATCTGGCTATATGTTCATGTTAGTCGTTAGAATAACATGCTACAAGCAGGTCTGATCAAATTACACGTAAATTTGACTTTCGCAAAATAACGCCTGCATCTATTAACTATTTAATTTGTCTATAACATGCCAAATGGAATACATACATTGTATGGGGAGAACCAATTATCAACTCAAGAGATATTCACAAAATAGTTGATCTATATAAGCAGGCAGTTCTGTTCGAGCACTCCATTTTATACGTACAGCTGAGAGAGCGTCGGTTTCAATTACAAAGTTCACGTGGCGGTAGTTATTTCGTAATTATCATGGGAAGTGGTTTCAGACTAGGGTTTAATTTTACCCAGCGAGCTACTAAACGAGGTTTTAGTTTAAATTCAGTTGCAGCGATTTGAACTTTCCAATTGTGACAGCAAAGTTCAGAATGGCATTGAGGGTATTAACGCTGCAATTAGAGTTGTAATTTCAGTTTTTTCGTCTTGGATGTGGTTTTTACTCGTGTAAAAAGGGTTGATAAAACTGATGTTAGATGAAATGGCGCAAAGATAGGAAGTAAAAGACAGAAATTCATGTACGGCCCGAGTTTTAGATTTTATTTCTTCGTCTTCTTAGTATTAACCAGTTTCCTAAGGCTAAGGATTTGGCAAAGATTTTGATTTTTACATGGGGCGATTGTCATTAGACTTCCGTAACCCATGGAGAAAAAATAACTATCTTAGATTAGGTCACACGTCTTCCGAAATACACGACTCTTGGACGTGCGCGTTTCCTTACGATGTTTTCCTTCACCGCCGAGCATGTGATAATTACTAATAAATACGTAAATCCGAAAACACGAACTTAGTGTATCTCACACTAGGATTCAAACCAGGACAAACAAACAATTGATACGTTTTAAGATATGCAACCATAATTCGTATGTCCAGCGATTTTATGACTATTATTAGTATATTAATAATATTTATATATGTAAAATCTTTAGTTATATATAACTAAAGATTATAAATAATGTAATAATAAAAAATAATATTATAGACATGGAAACTAGTAAACTACAATAAAATGACTATCATATAATACACAAAAGGAGCGACTTTGATACCGACGAACGCTCGTGGGTTCGATTTCCATACAGGACAAACATTTGTGTGCATGAACTTGTCTGTTTGTCTTGGTCTGGGTATTTTTATGAAAGGTAGGCTGCATCAAAGCAGCCCTTCTGGTGAAGTACCTTCACCACACAGAAAACCGCAGCTAAACAACAATTCCCTGGAGGGTTGTTGTATTCCTGCGTGTGAGTGAGGTCGCCAGTAAGCTCCTACAGAGTTGCTGTGTTCGGAGCAGCGATGGCATCGCGTGAGTGACACTTAATGTATTATCAGCGATCACAGGCTGCGGTAACCACCTATGCCTGAATCCCTCCCGACGTTGTATAAAAAAAAAACACTATCTTTTACAATATATTAATTAACACTTGCCTTGATCTATATTTTTGATTAATCAGTGTTTCCTAGTAGATTTTAAGTTACCTGTACTTACCCGCCAATATTTTACATGCCTATTTTAATAAGCGGAACATGATGTGCATATTATTAAATGTTTATGATTAAGATTATTGTCAAATCTCAATAAAAATGTTTTTTACACTGCTCAAATGATAAAACTAATTGATGATTTAGTATTGCAGGAGCTCTACAACCTTTAGAGAATTTCATTTGACTTAGATCTTCTACTGGCAGCACTTCTCAGATAGCCACGGCTATTTCAAATAAGTCATAAATTCTTTCTCTAATACTTCTTTCTCTAGTTTTACTGACTGTAACTGCTGTATCTATGTTATTTGACTAACGGTTTCTGTGGAAGATACTTTTCCGATTGGAACCTTGCTTATTACTGATGCTACTTAATTAACCCAAACAACATACAGGTAGTAAGTGCTAATTAAATTGCTCTTACGCAAATTCAGTTTGGCGTAACCATAATACCGCCAAAATCTGTTCATTCGAAACGCCACCATCATTCAGACATAACGCTAATGCTACTTATTTATTGACGATAATCCATTACACTGCAACCATTACCCAAGATCCATTAAAAGCATCAACTTGATTCGAATTACGGTTCTTCGCAAATTGGACATGATAGATGGGCCAACTAGTGTAAAAGGATATTCTGCAAACCCCAATTTACGGTTGAAGAGAGATCTTATTAAAATGGTCGGCACTTGAAGCTTCAAATAAGGCTTGTTGAAATGGTCATGTCTCCCAATACTACCATTGTATATTGACCCTTCTTGCCACTCTGGGTAAGTTAATTTTGATAGCGTATTGACGACTTCCTCCGTCTAAGATAGGTCTTACTTGAATGGTCGAAGTGAAGCTTTCAAGAAAGGGCGAGCCTTAACCACAAACTCGCTCAGCATCTTACGTTCACATGGGTACATGTAAACATCTTTATGTTAGTAAGTAATAAATACATAATGATAATTTGTGATTATCGATGGAACTCAATAGCATTTTTGGCAATGTAAGGGCTGTAACAAAGGGAATTAGGGGATGCAATGCTGCTCAAATATTGCTTTAGGCCAATGTAATCGATCTGGCCAAAAACCACTGACGTAGCTTAAGGACTATTTTATCTATCAACATTTTGCGAATGACGCGACTTTGACACCAACGCTCGTGGGTTCGATTCTCACACAAGACAAACATTTGTGTGCAAGAACATGTCTGTTTGTCTTAGTCTGGATGTTTTAAGTGAGGTAGGGCGCATCAAAGC
This sequence comes from Pyralis farinalis, assembly GCA_947507595.1. NCBI lineage: Eukaryota > Metazoa > Arthropoda > Insecta > Lepidoptera > Pyralidae > Pyralis > Pyralis farinalis. Next base: position 33,563,561 of record OX382268.1, on the reverse strand, counting down.
AGCTCATCTGGGGAAGTACCTCCACCTCAAGAAAACTGCAGCCAAATAAAAACTCCCTAGAGGGTGGTTGTGTTTCTGCGTGTGAGTGAGGTCACCAGTAAGCTCCTAAGGAGTTGCTATGTAAGCAACAGAGGAAACATCGCGCGTGTGATACTTAATATATTACAAGCGTTAATAGACTACGGTAACTGTTTTACATCAGGTGGGCCATATGCTTGTATGCATTCCAACGTAGTATAAAAAAAAACTAAAATCGACGGCAGACGAGAAACTGCTTTGAGTGCCCTCCGACGAACGTAAGAGCTCGAGATGACCCACCCATAGACTGCTACCACCGACGCTGCTCAACTTTTAAATTTGATTAAAATGACACGCGACACGACACCATCGAGCATCTGAGTCTTTGCATGAATACAATTGATGAATATAGGCCGAAAGGCCGAAGGATTTTTAAGTAAAAATGTTATTTTACGAGTATGTAAGGTCGAATCGAGTCACGTGGCGCTCGATTCTCTCTGCCTACCACGCAAGGGATTTAGCGTGAAGTTACAGATAGATAAATAGATTTAGGTAAGTAAAGATCTAAAAATTTAAATAGTGTATAACATAAGTAGCATATTTTTTTTATAAAAAAATGTAGCCGACCTCAATTGCATATAGAAATTTATAGTGAAGTTGATGAAATTCACTCCACTTGCAACGCACTACACTTACTTGTAAGTGTGTAAGAATCCTTATATTTGTGATAAATAATAGTATATTGGGGCATGATAAGGAATGATAATTAAACCGCCCGAGTTGAGTTCTAAACATAGACTGATTTACTTTCATTGATATTGCATACTGATCACTATACGGAGTTCTTGAAAGAGATATATTTCGATAGTTATATTGTATGTCGGCGAGTGATAAGATCCCCAGAAGGCTCCAAAATTTATGCTGCATTGAAAGCAGGGTCGGCATGCGTAGGCATGTTGTAACAATACTTGTATTAGAAAAGTTAATTGGCTGCGATAACTGCTTCTCATTAGGTGGGCTATACACCTGTAAGCAACTAAGCCGCCCGAATGATGAACAACAGATGGGCACTAGATCCGCCAAATGAAGCTATATTTATATAGCTGTGTTCCGGTTTGAAGGGTGAGATATGGTAGAGAAATTACTGGGTACTGTGAGGAAACAACCTTAGGTCACAAGATTGGCAGCGCGCGGGTAACATCCCCGCGAGCGTCATGCATGTTTGCCATTCTAGTTGTATAAAAAAATCCTAAGGATATTAAAGGACCAATACACAAACATCGTCTTTCCATTACAAAAGTAATACACCGTTATCCGATCACGAACAGTAAAATCGGAAACAAATAGCTTAAAAACTTCTTCCTTTTAGAAACTGACTATAGTAAGTAATTGCATATACAGCAAAAAGGCTGTAGAGTATTTCGTAAAAACAAATGACGGACTAACTGTAAAAGAAAAGAACACAGAAAAAATAAAAGCTAATCCTCTTGTAACAACAAAAGTAAAAACTTTTGCAATCAACACGCATCCTAACCATATAAAAACCATCAAAACGGTGGAAAACATTTTTCCCCTAAAATGTACTAAACCACCCTCTGTGTGTCTACTGGACCATGAATTACACGATGTACTTAATACCAGCCCGGATGATCTTCTATCAGATGGACAGGATGCCCAAGAGTCAGCTACTTAAGACCCCACGACTTAGTGGGGGTCATTAAAGCATCTAATGTGCACCTCTCGTAATGCAAGGTAAATATTGTGGTACATAAAGGAAATTTCGGCAAGAAAACTGTTATGGATACTTACACTAAAAGGTTGTGTTAGAAAGGATTTAAATGGACAGAGAAAGGAAATATATTTTAATAAATTCTTTTAAATGAAAACGTGTAATTTCATTGAAGTAGGCGTCACCTAATTACATCGTTGTTTTAGTTTAGTTACTGATATTACCTTCAATGATATCGTTGTAACTTATTTAATTTTTTTTATGTTTGTTAACTTTTTAATGTATCATCAAGTTTTCAGCAAAATTACATGTGGTCGTCACAAGAGTTCATAAGCTTATGAATCACCTAAATGGGAATATAAACACATCAATAACAAAGTAACGAAAGTCTTTATCTATTCATCGAATCGAATATCTATATAATAACTTTAAACTGTCCAAATCGGTTATGCCACCTCCAAGATATCGGTGTATAACAAATATTCAACCAAGGTAGGACCTCATTTTTTAAAATCGTTTATAAATCTAGAATGCTCAGTACCAAAGATACTTCAGCGTGAGTCTTAGAATTTCAAGATTTTTATTTTGTCCATTAATCTTGACAATAGTATGTGATAATAAAATTTGTATAAATCTTATTAGCTTACCTAAATTAGGCTTCATTTTACGTAAAAGGACTGTTTTATAAAACACCCCCAGTCTTTTTTCAAGGCACACATTTCACTCATGTGAGCAGAAAATTAACCCTATTCACACTGTAAATGGATTAAAAAAATCACTACGTACTTTAGCCGGGGCGAGGCAAATCAAATTAAGTTTTTTGCCCTTCCTTGTCGTATACATATGTCGCCGGTAACAATGGTGTAATCTAGTTGGACAAATTAAATCTTTGTCCTAAAACGCTCCGTTTTTGCCCCAGCTTTCTTTGAATTACTTTTTGTTTGTAATTTTTTGTAAAATGTTATTGAATGTGCTATAATCGCCTTTGCTTTTACTTCAATTTTCATACTTTTTACAAGTTAAGCTTCGTAGTGGTTATACAGCTTTTAAAATTTAATCCCTACAAACCAATTAATATGTACATTACCATATTTAAAGCGTTTAATGCAATTATTTTAAGTATTGTTCTGGAAATGAATCCTGACGGTAACGGTTGACTAATGAAGTTAATTCGATTTGTCACTATCATGCCCACGCTTTTTACTGTTCACTGGGCAGATCCAAGAATTATCCATATTAATCACTTTAATCCAAGACTGAGGAATACCTTGGATTATAGACGACAATTAGAAGAAAAATTATACTGGTTGGTGGAGAAATAGAAATATATTGCTTGTGATCGACTTAATCAAGTTTTATGGTTTTTTAAATTAAGATGATTTAAATCGAAGGCAACACTTACTAAGAGAAATTTCAGCACAAAGCAGTCTCTCCTTCACGACTTTCTCGTTTAATAAAAGGGAGCCAAGATTTAATTCTCTCAAATATGTCTCAGACAATGTTGCACCAAGTTATTCACTAGAACTATTGTCTAGACCGCTTGGAAGATTTTTTGCAAGTACCAAAAAACGTAGCCTTTAAGATGGTAGCAAATTTAAGAGCATTTCAACAGATTTAAAGTCTTATCTCTTATATTTAAGGCTGGTTTCGGTTTGATAGAAGATATGTCAAAGTTACACAAAGCACTTTTTCTTCGTCTAGATAGCAGATGCGTTGTGCAGACATACATAATATATTTTACGGGTATTCTGCATAAATTATCAATTTCGTTGACTGCGAAATACTCATAAAGTTACATGCTAACGTTGTAACAAAATAAACATCATGTCAATACTAAGTTGGAAATAATGATAAAAAATTAAAAGTATATTTTCTTATATATCCTTATCATATATTTTTTTCTAATGGTAGACAGATCATAGTACATAAGTTTTCAGACGCATAGCGTTAGCCGCTACAGGGTGGAGAATAAACGATGGAGAATAAATAAATCGACGGACATAGGTGGCGTGTGCAATATTGGAACCGTCAAAGGGTGGACGTACGAGTCCGGGACAAAAAGAAGAGTACAGTGCTAGCTTTGACACGAGTGTATATATGAAATTGTTTGTTTTATCCAATCTCTCAAATGTGTAGCCTCCTCAAAACAGAAAAAAATGAATTTCGTTCCAACTATGTAGAGGAATACAGTCCTCATCAAAAGTATAGTGCCGCTTTGAATATTATTCTATAGATTCTATTTATTTCGAAATGTGAAACGTTGAGTTAATTTTGTTATAACATTAAAAAAATCAACCAAGATGAGTCGGACTCGCAAACGAAAAGTTTTGTACTACTCTATAAAAAACAAACAAAGGTTGTATGGATAATTTTTCACTTCCATCTTTTTTTATTTTAATAAATTTTTGATATAGTGGCCATAGAGTAGTACACTCTGTGTGAATATTTCAAACCTCTACTTATTATGGTTTAAATAATAGGTTAGTTTGTCCGAATCTTCTGAATGATTTAGAAATATCAAAAATTGAAAAAAAAGTGTCAGGCTGCAAACTCTAGAAATTGTATCTAACGGAGCATGTCCTTCATAAAACAAAACCATAGTAGATATATTTATTCAATGAATAAAAACACGTGTCTGGGATTCTACGAGTATGAATGTGTACAATGAAAAAGAAATAAAAACACTAAAGAAAATCTACCGCAAAAGGGAGATAAAACACTTCAAAACAGAAACATCATTTCCATTTTAGGCGTCGATATCATTTCTCTATCCGAAGAGTTTCGCATTGCCGACGGCGAAAATTTTCTCACAAAAAACACGCGATTTCGCAAAAACGGAATGTAAGCAAGGGGGACATAAACCCCTCTATCTGAGAACTTTGACATGTAACGCATATTATGGGAATTAGATAGGTTTAATATTGTGCATCTTGGCATACTCGCCTCCAGCTATGTTTCAACATTTTTGCCCATTTTATCTTTCGTGCCTTTTTAATGTCTTGCAATAGCCCCGAGTGTTTGTTTGTTAAGACTATTAGTAGAAAATATGACTTTATGGGGAAACATTTTTTTGGTGGTAAAAAATAGGTTCTTTTTGTAGTTTTTCTTTTTGAGAGATTTCAATTTATCTTTAAAGTCACATTGTATGCTGTTCACGTCTCTGGGCCGGCGCGCCACAATATTTGCTTGCTCCATTTGATCACATACAACGTAAAGCAGTTGGAATCGTCGGCGACACAGAGATCTCCGTTCGGCTGGACTCGCTTTGTACACGAAGTGATATTGCTTCTCTTTGTGTACTGTACAAATTGTATCATGGGGGGTGAGTGTTTGGAGGAGCTGTTCAAGTTAATACCAGCCGCTGAGTTCCACTATTGTACCACTTGCCACAAACTAAAATTTCAACCTCACCATTTTGATAAATGGCAATCCACTACAGTGCGCCTTTTGAGGCATTTTCTACCCTCAGCGGTGTTCCCGGACAAATACGATATGGGTGCTTTCAAGAATAGACCCTTTGTTTCCCTAAAAAGGCTGGCAACGGATCAATAACCTTTGGTGTTGCTGATGTCTATATGGTGACCACCTACCATCAGGTGACTCACATGCTCGTTTGCCTCCGTCTAATATAAAAAAAATTGTACCGAGCAAGTGATAATAATAAATGTGTACATAAATCTGGAAACATTAATTTAGTAGACATTCGCACATCAGGATTACAACCAGGGATCAATCAGTATAGATTGGTTCTCTGTCTGTTCACAAGTCTATCAATTCTCAAGATTTTAAGTTATCTCTCTTCAGGGGTTACTTTGTAGCAATATGGTGAACAGGTAATATGGGGAAGCCTTGCAGGAAAATAACTCTGTAATACAATATTCGTAGTGTTGTGTGATTGCCGATTGATGAATAAGGTTATTCGAGATCCTGGCAAGTGGAACTAGCAAGGCTGGCTATGGACGAGTGTTATCTCTGGCGTCAACTTTGACAACTATTTTTTATAGGCAACATCTTCTCAAGGTAATGTCAGGAGCCCTAGGAACCGGCGAGCGTGCATGAAAAGAACTATGTTAAAGAAGCGAGTGAGGTATGTAAGGACCGCGTCTTATGGCGCTCAGTTCTCTCTGCCTATAGAACCTCTAGAGCAGACGAGCACATCTATACATCTATACAGATAAATAAAATTGGAGTGTCTGTTTGTAATATTAAAATAACCGCTTTTTACTAAATGCATATGGATATATACACGGTACATATACCAAAATGAATATTTTTACAATTTTTGTCTGTCTGTCTGTCTGTCTGTCCGTCTGTCTGTTTGTTCCGGCTAATCTCTGAAACGGCTGGACCGATTTTGACGGGACTTTCACTGGTAGGTAGACGACTGTTCAGAGCACAATATAGGGTACTTTTTATCCCGTAAATTAGGGTTCCTGCGTAAAATATGAAAAACTGTTAAAATTAGGGGGAAATATCTTCCCCTTCGGGGGTTCGATTCACAAAATAGAAGAATTTCATTAAAATTAGCATAGGTATTTCTATACGCGAAATACAGAATGAATAAGTTATAGTAAACTCTGCGAACTGAACAATAACTTTTTTGTTAAATTCCACGCGGACGAAGTCGCGGGCACAGCTAGTGTATATATAATACTGATGTGAAACATTACATTAAAAGGTATATACAAATCGATAATTTTGCGGTGTTTTTTTATACATCGTCGGGAGGCATGCAAGCCCCGCAACTCACCTAATGTCAAGCGCTTACCGTGCTCTATTAACGCTTGCAACACATAAAGTAATGCTAGTGCAATGCCACGCCTACTGGTAACACAGCACCATACAGGAACAATAGTGCTTTGTCATCTCCGCTGCTAACACAACAATTTATCTGGTACTTACTGGTAATTTCACTCTTTCGCTACTACCGTCTTAAGAGCCAAAGCGTGTGGTGCAGCAGGGTACACTAATATGCGAGTCTCTCGCTAAAAGAGGTAAAGTGCAACAAGGCAGCCCGACCAGGGGAAGTACCTCCACCTCACAAATGACCACAGGTCACTTGATCCAATATTTTACCTGTCTTCCTAAGTCAGCATATTCTTAGCACTATTTATTTATTCAAACAAAAAACATTTATAGTCATAGTACGTATGAGAAAATATTCAAATATCAATATCCAAGATTATCGTCAAAGAATTCGTTAAGAGAATAGTAGCATTTTGCGATAAATATATTATATAATTAATTTTTCAATTTAATAGAGTTTTGTTCGGTTATTAAATGTTCGGGGAGGATCTTATAATTTTTTACGCGCATTGATTGGAGTCTAATTTGGAATATATGTAATATGGTAGGTATTTAAGACAATTTGTTTCTCTGTGGCAGTTTTCTAGGCCTAGAGTAAATTAGTTAATTAAATAGTAAATTAGTTAGTTAATTATGGTTTCTTTTTACAATATTACAAGACTCTAAAATATATATTTTTATTATGATTTTAAAGTTAGTACCTACTTCAAATTCTTTGAATTGTGATCAGCGGGAGTGTCGCCGTCTATGGCTAGTATTCTAATACATTTCTTTCTTTTATTTATTAAACATTATTTTAAGCCGACTTCAAAAAGGAGGAGGTTCTTTGTTCGACTGTATGTATTTTTCATATTTTACTATTAATGACACTCGTATACCTATTAATATACTTAATTATTTGTTTCAGGTAAATATCACCATGTTTTTCATCACCTTAGCTGTAAGTAAATACGCTAAAAATATTGTGGGCGTAAAGATAGATGTAGATCACGTCTAGCACATTTAATGATTCAAATTGTCATTGTTTTGGCGACGAAACACCGCCTTTCGACTGCTGCGCCATCAGCCTCTATGTTCGTTAGGGTTGTCAAAGAATATCACAAATTAAAAGTCAATATGAATTATGCGAATACAGAAATACTTGTTCATTTATGTGTTTTGATGATTAGTGTTATAGTGTTATATTTATATATATATATATCTTATTTTTTTACATGAAAAGTAAGGCTACAAAAGATTCAACGGTAAGAGCATTTTCTACTAGTCAATCTATGGGGAAAACAGTCCTACATTAACGTGTTTCTAAAGTACATTACTCAATTTTTGGAAATACATATTAACTGCATGCTAACAGGGCAACAACAATAGATGAAGTGCTTTCAAAACGTAGGTAATTCAGTAACGTCCAATCCTTACAAAGACTACTGCTCTGTTGTTAAAACAAATTGATTGCTGTTAAAATCAATTTGATCTAAACATCTGTTGAACATTTCTGTTATCTGGCAACCCTAGCATTCACGCTATTCAGTTATCGCGATTCCGCGCGGTTGACGCCGCGAATGGCGCTCTCTGGTGGCTTCAGAGAGCAACTTCTATTTATGACAATGAGATTTATTTATATCCGAGCGTGTTATCATTTTATAATGGTTGGTTGATTATAAGAACGTTATAAAACAGTAAATAGACCGTTCATAAATTAATAACGTATGCATGTCGTATTGAAATTGTTTGATATGAAACGATATTGAAGTGCTAATTGGAATGACTAATATTTTTTACCAGTAATTTTTATTGCATGCTTCGCGAGATTAGTTTTCAAAGACATATATATTAGTTTGTGTTGAAGTACAAAGTACTCAAGCTGATAGGCTACTAAAGGAAACACAAAAATATATTCCATTGAAATCAGCTAGTCGTTTTCCCGGATTGCAATAGACAGACTTTTAGTGCTGCATATTTGCTTTAAGTCGAAGTTCTAAGGAACAAGCGTTGTTAAAGTTAACTATGTATACGTGTGTATGGAATAAGAGAAAAGCCCCCAAAACCAAGCTGCCGGCAACGAACCACGACAATCGGCCATTATCTGCAGACACGGGGTTAATGGGGTAAACTGGACAAGTATAGATAGCGAGTGCGGTGGGGAGGGCTGTCATAAAAGTGCGTAACGGGCCGCTGTCTTAGATAGAGAGGTGAATTATGTAGTGTTCATTAGTGTGCAGTGTAGTAGAAGACGGTCAATGTGGACGGGCTTATATTTTGATACAATTAGAACTAAACAAATAAAATTTACAGAAGTATTTCTAGAAACAAGCTTTACAATTTAACCACAATTTAAGAAATCCAATTAAGCTTACGTATAATAGTACAAGGTAGAGACAGTGTAATGTCATTTGTATAAATATTCACTAGCAGTGAATATTTATACGACCTGCAAGAACGACGTAGACTTACGACATGGTTTGAAGATAAAAAATATTATTTAGTTGATGATTTTTAAAAATAAAGATGATGTTATATTCGAAGTTGACACACTATTTTGACACTGAATCTTTTATCGTTATGATGTTTATGTTTTTTTATAATGTAATTTGCATGCCCAATTGGCGAAGCATATACTGTAGGTACACTTATTTGTACACATAGGTTATAGTGATGGCAAATTCAAATGTTTATTGTTTTTAAACGAAATCATAGTTTTGTACTACGGTATTTTAGATTTTTTTATTTAATTCAAAAGATCGATATAACCGATACCAGTTACAATGGATGAAAATCGGGTGTAGTATTTAATTATGAATAAAATTAAATAATTATACAATAATGAAGTATTGTTGAATTCTCAAGGGTTACAATAGATGGCATACTTATTATATTTAGATATTTACTTATTTTGTGTTACTTCTTGGTCAAGGCTCACCTACTATGACCAAATTGGTCGTGTTTTATTAGAAGGCGATGTCAGGAGCCATAGAAACCGGCGATCGTGCATGAGAATGGCTATAGAGGTCAGTGACGTGTGTAAGGATCGAGTTATATGGCGTTCAGTCCTCTCTGCCTACTCTGCAAAGGGATTTGATGGGAAAATATAAATATGTATATAGATAATATTATTGCTTTCGTAGAGCAGAGAGTTTCGCTTTTTTACGCTTGTATTAAATAAGTATTCCTTGTCAGGAGTATAACTCTGGTGTAGCCAAATTCAATTTTTTTATATTCCAGCACCAAGACTTCTAGCGATCGCATTTGCACAAACAACGAAGACCAATGTGTTTCATCAACTATAGCCTTTATTTACCTACTGTACAGACCTAGAGTATATTATTATGGTTATTAAAAGAAATTATTAGGTACGCATTATATGGTTTAATTTGTAAAATTATAATTGTTTTAAGTACCAAATGTACAATCACAAATTTTGGCACAGATAAAACTAATTAATATGATGTAATTGCAGATATTACCTGTTCGTAACATGGTTCTCGCGGGAGCGGTAACACGGGTATTATGCTAATATTTGTATTTCCCCGAATATAATTACCGTGGCGTGAAAACTGAAACTTTAATGCGATGATATTATTACCCCGACCTACCCAGTTTTGGTTATACGTACATATGTATATCTCCACGCCAGCTCCCTTGCGGGGTAGGCAGAGAGAACCGAGCGCCATAAGACGCGATCCTTACACACTTCACTCGCTTCTTTAATGTTCATAGCTCTTTTCTTGGATAACGGGTTCGGGGGCTCCTGACATCACCTTCTGATAAAACACGACCAATTTCGTGACAGTAGGTATACGTAATAACTTTAAATACTCGGTTGACTACAAGCAATCCCTCATGGGAACAAATCTATTTTTATATTGTGGCTTTCGCTTTAACATAGTAACTATTTATCTATAACTTCACGCCAAGCGTCACGTGACCCGATCCATACATACCCCAGTCGCTTCTTTAACATTCATAGCACTTCTCATCCACGCTCGCCGCTTTCTAGTGCTGCCGTTACTATCTGATAAAACACGATCAATTTGGTCATGGTAGGTAAGTCTTGGTCTTCCCCGGCTCCAACTAAAATTCTTTGGTTATACATATTTATAAATACTTTGTTGACTGAGAGAGATCCTTCATCAAACAAATCTGCTTGTACAAGCGAGTTTCACTTTTACATAAATTAAAAATTAGTAACTATAAATTAAAATTCGGTACCTATAAATTAAAAATTATCTACAGCTTTAGATAGTGTAATTTTCTATTCCATCCACAAATACCATTACTCATCATACTGCAGGGATACGGGTCTACATTCAACCGAAGAGGTTTGGAGTATACTCCGCCACGCTGTTCAACTGCGAATTGACGGTGACCAGTGTTTTCAAGCCCGAAGACCACTTGACTTGACTTAGCTTAAGGACTAACGTTTATCGACCACAGTCGGAATTAGCTTAACCGCATTAACCACCACGGCAAACTACCTCCACCTCACAGAAAACCGCAGCAAAATAACAACTCTTTGGAGGATTGTTGTGTTCCTGGAAATGAGTTAAGTTAGTAGTAACGCGAGACTACGTAAGTGTGCAGTATGCTTACGTTGTATAAAAAAAACCGCCCAAGTGCGAGTCGGACTCGCGCACGAAGGGTTCCGCACCATTATCTATAAAAACGGCAAAATAACATTTGTTGTATGGGAGCCCCCTTAAATATTTGTTTTGTTTTAATTTAATTATTTATTTTTAAAGTGAATATATAACTAAATATTCTGTGAATGTTTCAAGCGTTTACCTGTTGCCGTTATCAATATCGAGCTGAAATATTTATTGTTCTATTTTTTAGTATTTGTTGTTACAGCGGCAACAGAAATACATCATCTGTGAAAATTTCAGCTATTACGGTTCATGAGATACAGACGGACGGACGGACAGCGGAGCCTCAGTAATAGGGTTCCGTTTTACCCTTTGGGTATGGAACCCTCAAAAACAATCAGCATGACAAAAGAAATTCCAAAAATACCCGCTCATCACTAAGTGCCAACATACGTATTCCTCTATCGAATGCGATTTGGAAAATTTCAAATCGTGCATTCGACTTGAAAGCAAATAAAAATCCACTAAGAATACAGTAGAAGAATCACATACTTTATACACAGTTTGAACTGTACCCACAGCGTGCTATTTCAACTCGGCTGTTTGTGCAAATAGCAAGAAAATAGCTTTTACTGCGCCAACTTCACCTACAAAATCGAGTATCATTTCGCTTGAATACATTTTAAAATTCCATTTTGCTAAACACCATTCCAGAGTTTTGACTGCGTTATAAATTATTGTACAGTACTCTTATTTTTGAAAATAGGAAATGAGTTCAAGCTTTTGATTGTTAAAATACTGTAATGGACGAGTTTTTTTTATATATACAACGTCGGGAGACCACCTGGTGTAAAGCGGTTACCGTAGCCTATGAATGCTTGCAATAAATTAAGTGTCACTCGCGCGATGCGACCTCCGCTGCTAACATAGCAACTCCTTAGGAACTTACTTGTAACCTCACTCACACGCAGCGACATAACAACCCTCTGGGGAGTTGTTATTTGGCTGCGGTTTTCCGTGAGGTGGAGATACTTACCCAGACGAGCTGTAGTGATGCACCCTACCTATCTTAAAAACAACTAGGCCAAGATATACCGACATGTTCATGCATACAAATGTTTGTCCTATATGAGAATCGAACCCACAAGGTTGGCGTCAAAGTAATGTAAAAGCGCGTTTCGCCCCACCGAGCTCGTGAAAACGAGTACGATAAACAATCAAAGTACGAAAACATATTCTGTACCAACTCGAGCAACTTTAGGAAAAAGGACCTACCTACCTTTGTTGTGTCCTGAGAAGTTGTTCCACATTATGCTAACAGCCTCGTTTTACAATCACACAGCTCGGCTGAGAGTTCCAGAGAAGTTTTTTACCCAGAACTATTAAGTTGTGGAATGAGCTACCTGCCGAGGTTTTTCCTAGGGACTACATGCATGGGGTTCTTCAAGAAAGGCGTGAGGAGGTTTTACGGGCCCGGCAACGCAAGGATGACACTCCTGGTGATGCAAATGCCCATATGCTACGGTAACTGCTTACCATCGGGCAGGCCGTGAATATTGTGATATATTCTTTTTTTCTTGTCTATCCAGCCTATCAACTGACTGGTACATATGTACATATTTATAATTATCACTTGACGGAGAAGTAAAAGTTCATGAAAATGCACATACAAGAAATTATAATTCGAAAGACGTTTTCCTCTAACCTAATAAATACCCCGTTTACCCTCCGAGCTTTGGAGATCTGACTGTCTCTCAGCAGCAGCAGAGCAGGTATATCATAGTCAGTATCTTTGCTAAATTCTTGAGCTTAGGTAGCGGATCCCGCTATTTCTAATAGATTAGTAAACGGGATAACGCTCGAAAAAATAAAGATGAATATAGGTACACCAAAGTCGTAACTTACCATTATTAGTTCAATGCTTGTCAAATCAATTTAAAATGTTTCGGGCTAAAAAACAAGTTTTTAGTGACTATAAACAGAGAAAAATAGAACAGTAAAGGCAGCGTACACGTGCCGTATACAAAAAAAATACGTATTCTAAAAACAAAAACGGTGCAGTGACTGGCCAGAAAAACGTTCAGTAACGACCGCGAGGGTGCGAATCAACTGACGCGCCATTAACTTGATGAAGAAAGTATTTTATTACCCAACTCGCCTGGACCGCCTCTAATTACTTCGAAAGCAAGTTTCTGAACGCGCCTCGATAATAAAAAGGACGTATAACGTTAACGCGGCGATTTAAATTCACTGAATCTGGTCTCAATCTATTATTCTGTGCTTCAATGCCCTCAAAGTGTGGTGATCGATTTTTTTTACGCACTTTAGACAATCAAGCAAGGTTTGAGAAACCATTTTCAACTATACAACGGCAATAATACTCAATCAGTGAACATTGTTGTAATTGGAGGTCACAGATCGTCGCATACTTTGCAAGTATTGCTTAAAAGCCTAAAGAGCGCTTTATTATAAACAAAAACCGATATATTTGATTTTAAGTAGTGAATTCTCTAAGGTTTCTTTTAATTGAGTGTTTTATATCAGTTGAGATCCTTCAATTATTCTAACTCATATTTATCCACTATCACATTCTAGCCTATTTCAATATTGTTTATTATGAAAAGTGTAGCATTACGAATATGATTTTAAATACACATGGCGACAAAATTAAATACGATGGTTATATTCTTCCTTTGACCCTAAAACACAGACCGAACCGAAATCACTTTACCTGAATTCACACGTCGGTAACACGCGCTATTTCCTATCGTGCCAACCCTCGCGCCATCCGTTTCCGGAAGACAATGGCCGGCCCGCCCGTATCCGATCGCTGGTTTCCGAACGTTTCCATTCAACTGATTTCGAATTCAGAATCGAATCCCGAAAAATGTCCTAACTCACATCACTATTGTTTAAAAAGAATGCTCGCTGGAAAAAAGGACTGTCGTACTAAATAAAAATAAGTAGCTTAGTTGCAGTTTGTTTTTCTGTTTTTTATGAACTGTATTTATTAAACGATAGAGTCATTTAGGTATATCGACTGAAATTACTTCAATCAGTATCAAAAGGACTAGAGTGCTTCATATAATATATTGGTTTTCACAGCAGTGAAATATACATATACTACAAATACAATACATATCTGCTTGTACCAATTAAATTTACAAAACATAAAATTATACACAAGAATGTAGAATAGGCGTTCTTATGTCTGCATTTTTTCCTGGCAACCTTTAAGGTCTATTTGTCTTAATTTCTCCTTTATTAATGGTTAATTAAGACAAACAGATATAAGTGGCGAAAAAAAGAGCAAATTTATTTACACAAATTACTTTTTAAATAGTTGATTCACAAACAAACATTCCATTGGAATCATAGCAATGTTTATCGCTTACTTTTAAGAGATTACTTTATTTATCAATTACACGACCTTCTTAGGCAACACGGGAATGTTGCTGTAGCCGGCGGTTGTCTGCTTTCCATCAGGTATATTGTACACTTACAATAATAGCATAAAGTTAGGAATATTAAATGAATTGGTTCACAATTAACTAGACTCGTGATCTTATCAGCACAATTTCAATTTTCTAAACTATAACTAAAGTATAACTTCATGATACAACTTTTCTTTGCCATACCTCTTTCCTGTGGCATGGAATTCAGGAAACAAATTTATGTGCATATTCAATCGCTATTTAGAAAGTTGGCAGTTTGCCTCAATCGGATTGATTTTTTTTTATATGTGCGGTTGAAGTCTCACTTGTTACATTTTGTTCTGTTGTAGATATCGAGACCGCAATCGTAGCCAAATAACTTCAATATACATTTAATTTGCTAAAAATCTTAAATAGGTAAACCAACGTTAACTTGTTTGCAAGTGTTTTTTTTTAATTATATTCTCTTTCTATCAATAATTTACACACAATCGAATATAATATTATTAAAAAAATACATGCACAGGGCGAGAGACTATGATGCTTTATTGTTCGATTTTAATTCTTCGCAAAAATAGAAGCTTCTGTATTTTGGGTATTTTTTGTAAAAACACTTTTTTATATAAAATTATGTGATACTACACTTATTTACACGAACGTGATTCTCAAAAATCAAGGAAAGAAAAGGTAAGCTAACTATACATAATAAATTATTTAAGAGAGGTAGAGCGCATCAAAGCCGCCCGTCTGGGGAAGTACCTCCACCTCACAGAAAACCGCAGCCAAATAACAACTTCCTAGAGGGTTGTTGTGTTCCAGCGTGTAAATGAGGTCACCAGTATGCTCCCAAGGAGTTGCTGTGTAAGCAGCAGAGGGGCATCACGCGAGTGATACTTAATATATTACAAGCGTTATTAGGCTACGGTGGCCGCTATACATCAGGTGGGCCGTATGCTTGTATGCCTCCCGACGTAGTATAAAAAAAATGTATGAATATGTAAGCATAATTGCAAAAGTTGCAACAAATGTATGGAAAGCCTATATAATTTGTAAAAATAAGATATTTCAAGAGAGTTGTGCCATTGCCTCATTTGATTAGGAGCAGCGAGACTGGAGACGTACCTCCACCTCACAGAAGTCCACAGATAGACGACAGTTCCCTGAAGTGTGAGTGACTAAGTTCACCAGGAAGCTAATGTAGAGTTGCTGCAATAGTAGTAGGCGTGGTAACGCCATTACGCAACACCTTATATTGCAAACGTTGCAAGGTTACGATAATTGCTTTACATTAGGCGAATTTTGTGCTCACCACGCATATAATTCTTGGGTACAATTAGCAGCACATGAAGTATGACACACCTTCTATTGTGTGCGCTATAGATCTTAAAAAGTTGGTGTCTTACTTGGCATACTTCTAAATGTAGCTCAATCTACTCCGACGGAAACCCAACTTACATTCCGAACATTACTGCGCAATGAGAGTTTCCATGGTAACTATTTAAGCTGACGTCTCTTGGCTGGGTTCCGATACGGAATTACCGAACTTGGAATATTTGCGTTGTATAAAACCTATCTTTAAATTTTGATTTAAAAAAATACATTCAGGGGTTTCTCTTTTACGAAAGGAGCGTTATTTATTAATTCACAAGGTTCTTTATTGTAAATATTAGAATCGATTTGTGAAAATTTAATAATCTATACATATAAATAAAATTGAAGTGTCGGTCTGTGATTTCAAAATAAAGCCTTTATCTTAAGCTCATATTGTTATTTTCACGTTAGCAAAGCCTAAACATGCATTTTTAACTTTTTGTCTGTCCGTCTGTTTGTTTGTCCGGGCTAATCATCGAAATGGCTGAACCGATTTTGACGGGACTTTCACTGGTAGGTAGAGGACTGTTCAGAGAAGAATATAGGGTACTTTTTATCCCGTAAATATTTAGGGTTCCTGCGTAAAAAATGAAAAACTGTTAAAATTAGGGGGAAATATCTTCCCCTTCGGGGGACTTTGCAGTTTTATTTTATTATTTTCACAGAATACGTATTTTTTGTGACCTAAAATAACTACGCATTTTTTATGTAATAAAAATTAAATAAATATACATTGCCTCCCGTAAAGGTCAATAGATGGCGCTGAAAATTGAATCGCGCTATGGTTGCATCTACGACCCTGAACTTTGTTTTTTTTAAAGAAAGAGTTTGAGGTCTATAGACATAAAGGCTACTAAAAGCCCAAATCTCATGCGTGCGAAGCCGCGGGCTTCAGCTAGTATATAATAAATCTTTATTAATTTCACTAAAACTTTATGATTAAACTTACTTCTACGGAGTCACAAATTGATCACGAAAAAAAAAGCAAAGGAATTTGTGATACTGGTGTCTCAATAGGCTGTAGGTATCTCCGATCATTTCTCACCTCTCGCAAGTATGGCTCTATTTTTATACATATAAATTAACAAAATTGTAAACAGTACAAAATATATTTATGACTGTTTTTGTATATTCGTGCGTTTTTCGTGAACATGCGCACGTGTCTGTGAGTGTGTGTTTATATGTGGGAGCGTGTTGGTGAGTATGGTGTGTGATTAAGAGTTGGATGCAGACACAGATTTATGATGGTATTTGTCATCTGATAGGAATAAGAAGATTCTCAGTGTCTGTGTAGTTGAGGGATTGTAGGTATGTAGTTATATTCATTTTACAAATAAACTTGGTCATTGCTACTATGTTGAGTTTACGCTGAAGTCGATTGTAAAGGAACGGGCCCAAAAAAACAAAAGAAACGGTGCGAGAATGATGTTTTGAATGACGACGATTGTGCCACTAAATGGTTGCGCCTTGTGTGAGATGAGTTATTGTTGTGTATTATTTTGTGTTCTGTAAGCACGACGTACTGAATATAGGTTTGTCAGACTGTAAGAATTTCGCAGAACTGGTATAGTTCCTAGGACGGTTATCGCATGGGTATAAAGGTGCATACTTTAAGGAAGGCTCTTTGGGCTCTTTCTATTTTTACAGTAGTTTTAGAAGTGCTACCCCAAGAAGTGATGCAGTATATTATTAGTGAATGGCATAGTGAGGTATGTGCGGATTTTACTATTGTAGGTTTAGCCACAAGGCGAAAACTTTTAAAAATATACATCAATTTGCGGTATCTGTTTGCCATAGTGTTAATACGAAAATTAAGGCTTTTATCCACAGTTACCCCCAGGTATTTGATTGAATCGGAGGAGGAGACGGCAGGACAGGAACACGAGGTGAGGGATGGATTTGAGTGACAATGAACAATAATATTAAATTTGGATAGGATATGGGCAGGAGTGTTAGTAATGGAAAAGATTAGGTACTTGGATTTTTGTACATTTAGGGTAAGAATAAATAATAAATAAATAATTTGTGGCGTAACCCTTGCTGACCGCTTTCGCAATGATGTTGAAAAATGATGTAAGAAAGAGGCTTTCGGTGTTAAGATAAGAAAATGCAAACACCGTTGGTCCGGACATGTACAGAGAATGCAGGAAGAAAAAATCACGAAACAGATATATAACGCGCAAATAGAACGATAGAGGATCCGAGAAAGGCCAAGACTTACCTACCATGACCAAATTGATAGTGTTTTATCAGAAGGTGACGTCAGGAGCCCTATGAAGTGAGCATGCATGAAAAAGCTAATCATGTTAAAGAAGCGAATGAAGGTGTGTATGAACCGCGTCATATGACGCTCGGTATTCATTGCCTACCCCGTAAAGGACCTAACGCAAATAATGCAATAAATAACGCAATAAATAGAGCATGCAGTATTTTAATATGTATTGTAATATTGAATAAATATCTAAATAATTAAAATGTTATCTACATGGAACCCACATTATCAAATATTGAAAATGAATTGAATGCGAAATCCCCGTGTTGAAATTAGTACTTCCTATTAGTGAAACGGTACAGTTAAGAGCACTTTACAGTTCGACTTTAGCTTTTATTGCGGGCCACATAAGCACGGCACTAGTTTCAAAGTCTCAAGTGTCATATGTTCCCCTTAAGAAGTACTTTTATTAATAAATAAGTCATCTGTGAAGTTCCAAGCACCAATAATAGATATATACATAATCTTAACTTATTCTAAAGTATTTGTGTGTTATTATTAGAAAGAATCACTATATCTACATTGATTGATTGAAAAGCAATGATAGCCCAGTGGATAAGAAACCGGCTTATTGACCAACTGGTCCGCGGTTCGAATGTATGTACCACTAAATTCGTGTTTTCGGACTTATGCACATATTTGTTTTTTATAATAATTATACACAAAACGTTTTAACAAACTTCCTCAATACTATATTGTAATGTGGCAACAATATTACGCAGAATGCAATTTCCACAAACTGTTTCCTAAATCTTAGTTAACTAATAGAAACGTCTGCCGAGGACAGCTTAACTGTTGCTCCAGTGGTAACAAGAACATTGCGGTTCGCTACTGCGGAAATTAGTGAATTGATTAATTTTGTTTTAAAATTACTCATAAAAAATAACATTTTATAATATACGGGTTATCTTTTTTCAAATTAGAAAAAGAAGTTTTAAACCGGAATGGGATTTTTTGTAACATTCATGTTAGTATGTATGGGACCTGTCACACGAAATCCGGGCACGATCCAACGCGGTGCGATCGCTTTTTGTGTGACAGGTTGTATACACACGCGAATGTTACGTTTACGTTACGCGTTTTACCGCTTTTCCCGCCCCTGTGGGTTTTGACTTTTATACCTCAATATTGAAACTTCGTGAAGTAGTGGAACACTAAAAGATTTTTTTCTTTTATGACAAACTTTTATAAGAAAATCTGGACGCAAACAAAATCTATGGGTATTGTATTACATTGGGCGATAAAACTAATACGCCTAAGAAGAAGTAATTTAATAAAAAAATCTTATTATAATACACAAAGTTTTTCTTAAAATAAATGAGGTCAGTTTGAGTTATTTTATTTGTTTTTTATGTGATCATATGCCGTCTACAATTAAGAAGCTATTGAATGTTACGTTTCAAAAAAATTTTTTTTTTTTGAAACAAATAATATCACTTATTAAAGATCTGCTCTTTATCAACAATAAGTAATTAAACAAATTTAAAAAATAACTAGGGTTTAATTTTGTTCAAATGTAGATAAAATAATGATAATAATTTCACAAATGCCAACAAATACTATTTCTTTAATTGCCTTGGAACCCAGAATCCAGAACAAATTCGCAAATAAATCTTAGCGCCGAAATCTACAGATTATGCTAATAAATAAGAGAGACGTTAAAGATCTCGTTACATAACTCATTTAGGAAAACATCACCAATTCCGACCCAGAAAAACGTACACTATCTGACCTACTTTGTCTAAGGCAATGGCCCCTGTACCAACTCGCATTATTTAAAGCCACGCCCGAACTTCCAACTTCGAAAATCAAGCAAATACATACCATATTACAAGTTGATAAAGTTAGATGTTACGTGAAAGCTAGAATTTAATTTACGAATTTATCTAGCGAATGATCATACGAGTGTAAACTTTATAGACTGCGCAAGTAAATGACTTTTTGATATCACACGAAGTCACGTTTACACGGCGTCATTTATTGCACGACTCTGGTTATAAACAAAGAATTAACGAATAGTTTGATCGTTTGTTGGGCTGTCATCGACATAGTTAAAATTTTAATTAGTTTAATGATTGACGCTCGCAGCGGCGTAAAATATTTTATGGCTGTCTTTGTAAAAGGGAAAGTTGAAATAACAATTGTGTTAATGGCATTTATAGCTGAAATAGAACATACTGTCTTAGATAAAGTCTTAGTAGTTAAGCAGAGTAAGTTAGTAAAATACATCGTTTGTACTGAAAATCTGTCCTTAGACCCTCATGTAAATGGCATAAACATTTTGGCATATTTTTTTTGGTATAATAATACTTAGCCATAATTGTTTTTGGCATACACACACATTTATGTTAACATAATTAATGCTTCTATGGCATCAACACTCGTGGGTGGGTTTGATTCCCACACAGGACAAACATTTATATGCATGAACATGTCTGTTTGTCTTGGTGGCTGCTTTGATGCTGCTCTTAAAAACTGTTTTTAAGAACAGTATCAGCAGCCCGTTACTTCCACCTCACAGAAAACCGCAGCCAAATAGCAACTCCCTGGAGGGTTGTTATATTCGTGCGTGTGTGTGGTAATCAGTAAGCTCGAAGGAGTTGCTGTGTTAGCAGCAGTAGATGCACCGCGAGTGATACTTAATGGGTTCATGTAGGCTATGGCAACCGCTTTACATCAGGTGGGCGGGCTTGTATGCCTCCCGACGTGCTAAAAACAAAAAGCTTAACGGTGTTATTTCGCATGTAAGCCCAATTGAAGACAGTTAAATAACTTCGAGTGTAGTTTATCTATGGATGAGTTTGTTTATTTAAAGCTACGAAGGGCACGTCAATGTGTCAGTCCTGTCGTTGTCGGTATATAGTAATTGTTAAGTCCAGCCAGTGGCTTTTGAGATGCTTGAATATACATGCTTACGCTAATCTGAAATGCGGTATACTTAGCCATATGCTTTACTTCGACTGAAAAGAGAACCACAGCCAGTCAGTGAATTATGCACCCATGGGCGCATGCAGGCCTCGAGCAATGGCTCATTAGCCGGGCTATCTGGAATCATACCGCTTCCAGATAATATAAAATCGTGAAACGCGGGCGTGGAAGATGGAAGTAGATCTAACTGACTGACCATTTTTTAAGTTTGTCCCGCTAATAAGGACGTACGAAGGACAATTATGTATGTTGGATGCATACAAGAGAAAAAATACACATGACGAACACACGAAGGAACGACTTTCCATTGCCCTGCAACGGAATAGTTGGGCTTGGCAGAAGATTTACTGTTAAGGGTCCCCCTTAATATTAAACCTTAGTATTCATTTTCAGATGAGTCAATGGGGAATCTTATTTTGGACCAAAACAGCGAATTCTACCTGCGATATACTTGGGCATATCGCTAAGGTCCTCCTTCATGCACTAAACTTATGTGTTTCAATACATTTATTGGATTTGTTAATGTCATGCCATTAATATTGTAAATGTCAAAAGTAAGACCATATTTGTGTCTCAAACACGCACAAATGGCGGAAAAGATGTCATGGTAAATGTCTGCTTATGATGGCAACTACGCTCATGGATGTATTTTTGGAGAAGTGATTTAATACTTCTAGGTCTCTTCTTCGTCGTAGCGTTATCCCGTTTCCTGATTCATCAGAATTGACAGGGTCCGCTGCCTATGCTTAAGGATTTGACGAAGAGATTCCGGCGTAAAGCCACTACCGTGTCGTATCATTTCCTGAACGTTCGGATTTCTTCACGATGTTTTCCTTCACCGCCTAGTGATAATTACAAATATACGTAATGTACATAAATCCAAAAATACCCATGCAGTCAGTTAATATGCTTGTTCTTTGTTCACTAGGCTATCACTGTTCTTGGTATTAATCTTGCTATTAAATGCGTCTAGGACTATTTTCTTCAGTCGAATATTTTGGCACTAGTTTTCACGATGTTTAGACGGAAGAAATATCATAAAAGTTTCTGGGTCCTAACTTATCATTATTGTTAAATGAAATAGTGATCTATGGGATTCACATTGCCTCGGAAAGCCATATTCAAATCGGAATCAAAAGTTTATCTGTCAAAATGTATGAAATCTGAGTGAAAATTTTCCGAATCCGTTTCGATTATGACTTTTCGCGGCAATATGAATACCCCTACTGGTTTAACAAATGTGCTGAAAAATATTCCGGATATATTAACCCGTCGAGACCCGGGTAGTCGAATACGACCGCGAAATGTATGGGAAAACATATATAACGGGTTCTGACTGCTATATGTCTTCAACAACCAAAGAATACGCGAGCGGTGCCTCTGGTAGCCTAATAAAAGATAATAAACGAAATGACGTAATGATCGCCTTAATCCTCGTAAAATCTAGTCAGCGTTACTATCAAAAACATAAATTCAAATGTCTAAGGAGAAGAAAAAATAGAAGGAAAACGTGAAACGGAACGAACGACGTAAAAAATCGCCTCTCTAAGTGAATATAGGTCCAGTTTAGTCGCGTTTAATGAGAGCCTCCCGAATTAGATGTCGTCACAGCCCGTCATAAATTGTCGCCGTTTCCTACTTTTGGGGACTTCGGGGAGTCGGGATCGGCAGACTAAGGCCTCACACCCACTTTTGTTGCAAATCCGAATTGTTACTATTTTTAGTTCTTATCTGAAAACTCTTATAATCTAGGTAACTCTTATACTATTTAGTAAAGACTTAAGGATTATAAATTTAATAGTAGTTTGTTATATTACTAGTTAAAGAAAAGGGAGCATCAAAAAGTTATACAAATTTAATAGAGTTATTTTACAGTTAAATATATATTTAAAGGTTAACTAAACTAACAAATTTAATGCAATTTTTGACTTACAATAGTAAACCACTTAACATTAAAAGTTCATTTAATAATTCTACAATAAAAAATGTTGATCATGCAGAGTTTCTAGGTATAACTATAGACAAATATTGTAACTGGAAGCCACATATAGAGAAATTATGTGCCAAACTTGATAGGTTTGTCTTTGTAATAAGACGTTTAAGAAAGACCATCGGAAAAGAATCAGCTCTTCTTGCATATCATGGCTACGTGGCGTCTCTCTTGCGATACGGAGTTATACTATGGGGCAACTCAGTGAAGAGTGACGTTATATTTAGGGTACAAAAAAAATGTGTTAGAGCAATATCTAATGCTCACTTCATGGACAGCTGTAAACAACTATTTAAATTCAAAAAAATACTTCCTTTACCTTGCATTTATATATTAGAATTGTGTATCTTCGTTAGCAAGCATCCGTCGTTATTTGAAAAACGCATTGCCACATTAAGTCATAGTTGTAGATACAAAAATAAGCTATGTGTACCGGGACAGCGCTTAGCTCTGTTAAGCAAGGGTGCTTACTGCACGGCAATACGAATATATAACCACCTGCCTGAAATTTTAAAAGATAAAAATCGAACCTGCTTTAAAAGAAACCTCTTCCGGCTGCTACTGGACAAATGTTATTATTCAGTGGATGAATTTATGAATGATACGAATATTAAAAGTTTTTTTAATAACATATTATAATTTTAATCACAAAATATTGTACGCACTTATTGATCCTAATTTTATTGATGCGTTTTTGATTTGTTTTATATCATAAATTTTACTCATTTAATGCAAAATAAATGTCAGTTCCTTAGTTTATAATCAATGTAATATTTGCACGCTGCTGTTAGTGGCAGAATAAGAACGGACTATGTATAATTGTTAATGACATCAATTTAATTGTACCTTATTCATGCAAATAAAGTTAATCTAATCTAATCTAAAGTTCGGCTAAACAAAGTCTTTAAGAACTCGCGATTGCACTGTCTCACCGGAAAACACTGTATGTAAAACTGGCGAATGGAGAAAGCGGCCGTCGGCTATAGTGGCCGACGACTGCAGATGGGCACGTCAGCGCACCAGACAGCATGCAGATCCGTGAGGAACTCACGTCTCAGACGTGGTGCACAGTATGTTTCTATCGTCCAATCTTGCTCCAGACTGCCTTGTTTTCTGTTTGTCATACTAAAATCTATCATTTTAAAAATTTGAATTTACAAATAAATATTTGTGACATATGATCACCGAGTTAACAGAGCATGTAAAGAAAAGATTCTATGTAATGTATGTTGAATAATAACGAATAAGGTTTTAACATTACAAGTTTCTTTTAAAAGTTTTCTTAGCTTAGGTTAGGTAATACGCTTTCTTTCACCGCACCACCGAGCAAGCGATAATGACAAATGTATAAGTAAATCCGAAAACACGAATTTAGTAGTACATACCACGATTCGAACCGAGGACCAGTTCGTCAACATTCCGGTTCTTTATCCACTGGACTATCACTGCTCAAAAATAGTATATCATTTAAATTATACATACACACATATCATCACGCCTGTCTCCCATTGGGTTAGGCAGAGAGTATGGAATGCCATGTGCACCGATCCATACATACCCCTCTCGCCACTACCACACAACTGCCTCATGCATGCTCTTCGGTTTTGGGTGTTTTTATTTGGCCTTTTTTCAACACATCACCAATTTGATCTATATGTGTGGGTCTAGAGCGGCCCCTCGCGAAATCTCCAGTCACTCTTGCCTGATACACTTCTTTCGTAACTCTTTTGTTATTCATTCGTTCTAAATGACCAAACCATCTCAGCTTAACTTTTTCATTTTTGTCACTACATCATCTTTCATTCCACAAAGTTCTCGTATCGTGCTATTTTGTACTACACACATCAAAAGTGTCTAGGGATCAAGCATTTTTATGCGGATTTCTTGAGATTGAGATGTGGCTTTGTAATAAATTTATGATTTTAAATTTAAATTTATATGGATCCTTTTTGGTGCATTTCATAATTTGAAACAGGAACTGTCAATCAAATTCAAAAAAAAGATGAAAATCAGCTGTCAATATTTTCCCTATAAAAACATACAACGCATTGAAGACATTATTAGTGCTACTGTTTCCCTACTACTGATTAAAACCAACGTTATTATGGAGCGGCGACGTCATTTAAGCAGGAAAGAAATGCTCAGAGCCGTGGGAATGATAGAAGCTGGTTCCCGGCAACGTACTGTGGCTTTAGCTCTGAATACAAGTCAGAGTGTTATCAGTCGACTTTGGACACGTTACCGAAGCACTGGTACCATGGCTGAGCGCCATGGAGGACGGTATCGCTGCACCACACGGAGACAAGACCGATACATTCAAATCACAACTCGAAGAGCTCCAACAATAACCGCCATGATGTTAGCCGTGACGCTTCATCACTCTTCAGGGAACTTAATTAGCGACCAAACAGTCAGAAACCGCTTGCATGAAGTGAACCTTCATTCCCGAAGACCGCTAAGGGTACCACCTATAGCAATGCACAATCGTAGGATTCGATATCAATGGGCTCTTGAACACAGAAATTGGGCAGAAGAACAATGGCGTTTCGTGTGCTTTTCTGATGAGTCTCGTTTTGGTATGAGACCGGATACAAGACGTATACGACACTGGAGAACCCCTGGACGCCAACAGCGATTAAAATCCTGCCAGGAAGTCCATCCTTATAGTGGTGGAACCATCATGGTATGGGCGGGTATTTGGATCGGCGGAAGAACTGAGTTGATTTGGATCAGAGGCAACCTCAACGCTCAAATTTATGCTGAGACGATTGTATCAGACGTCATCGTTCCTCTACAAGTGCAAATCGGTCCCTTATTTCAGTTAATGCATGATAATGCACGACCGCACACCGCAAGAGTTGTAAGACAGACTCTCGCCGCAGCTAACATCAATGTCATGCCCTGGCCTGCTCAGTCGCCAGTCTTGAACCCGATTGAGCATGCATGGGATATGCTACAGAGAAGAGCTCTGCCGAATATGGAGGGTATCCAGTCGCAAGAAGACCTTTTTTTGTTGTTGCAACGAACATGGGCGGCCATTCCACAGCGTGATTTGGATGAACTCATTTTGAGTATGCCAAACCGATGTTCTTGTGTTGTTAGTGTTCGCGGTAGAAACACGGATTATTAATTGTTTAAGTTACCCAATAAAATTTTAAAGAAAACTGTTATTTCAGTCTTTTTTTCGAACTTTAATGTTAGTGGTTCAAATGTCAAAAATCCCTTTATTATGAAAATGGCAAATTTCTTTATTAATGCAAAGGTGACTTGGTTTATCGTTACTGTAGACAAACGAAAACACTTTATTGGATGAATCCTTAAATTAATATCAATCAGGAGAAAAGTTATTGCAAAAATATATGTTGATCCCTAGACACTTTTGATGTGTGTATATCAATCATTCTCACTCCACACATACTCCTCAGCGCTCTCATTTCTACGACTTCTTCTGCCATACCCGTGTTTCATCAATGTTGGCGTTAATACACCCTGAATGGTAAAAAGGCGAGCTTTGCTCGATACGTTATCGCTTGTTACCACGGAGTACATTGCACCATTGATACGGTTTCCTGCTTTCACTCTTCTTTCAATATCACCCTCACATTTTCCATTATCTATCATCGTAAACATAGAACCTAGATAAACCAATTCATTCGCTTGTTCCACTTTTTCATCTCCAATCATTATCTGGCAATCTGTAACATTTTCAATCCTTTCAAACACCATCGCTTTTGTCTTCTTACATTTCTTTTCATACCTTTCCTTTTAAAGGCCTCATTCATTACAGTAACCATTTGTTGTAGTTCTTCCGCCGAAGATGCAAGGAGAACCTGATCATCGGCGTACAACAGGGTTTTAAAAACTGACTGATTCATTTTTATTCCACAGTTTTTATTCTTTCAACTCTGTCAAAGTACTGTCCATGAATAAGTTGAACAACCAAGGAGATGCTACACAGCCCTGCCTAAACATTCGATGCTGAACCAGTCTGTACAGACCTCATTTACCCTGACACATGCATTCGAATCCTTATACAAGGACTCGATTGCGCGTATCAAAATACTATACACCTCATACATGGAGAGCGTAGCAAAGTTCGTCCCTAGCTACTTTGTCATAAGTCTTTTCGAAATTATTTATTGCATCAAATTTGTATTAATGTATTTATTACTAGCTGAAGCCCGCGGCTTCGCACGCATGAGATTTGGACTTTTAGTAGCCTTTATTTCTCTATAGACCTCAAATTCTTTCTGTTTAAAAAAACAAAGTTCAGGGTCGTAGATGCAACATAGAGCGATTCAATTTTCATACAGCGCCATCTATTGACCTTTACGGGAGGCAACGTATATTTATTTTATTTTTATTACATAAAAATGCGTAGTTATTTTATGTCACAAAAATACATATTCTGTGAAAATAATAAAATTAAAATCGCAAAGTTACTGATATTTGCCCCCAATTTTAACAGTTTTTTATTTTTTACGCAGGAACCCTAAATATGCACGGGATAAAAAGTACCCTATATTCTGCTCTGAACAGTCCTCTACCAATGAAAGTCCCGTCAAAATCGGTTTAGCCATTTCGAATATTAGCCCGGACAAAAACAGACAGACAGACAGACAAAAAGTTAAAAATGTGTATTTAGGCTTTGGTAACGTGAAAATAATAATATGTGCTTAAAATAAAGGCTTTATTTTGAAATCACAGACAGACACTTCAATTTTATTTATATGTATAGATTTGAATGTTGAGCGCAGAAATTATATATATATATATATATATATAAATTATGTTAAATGAAAAAACGTTATCCGACAATCAACAAAAATTTCCTCAGTTCTCAAGAATATATTTGATTTACAAAAATAATCAGTGCAATATAGTGGGCATTGGCCTTAAATAGACGAGGGAAACAAAAGGGTCCAGTAAAAAGTCGCCGGGAACTCACAACGAGCCTTAAGGATCTATCAATGCTTCTTTGGCGATCTCCCTGATTGCAAGTTCGGAACGTATCCCTTTTCGTAAGAAAGAATTGTTTATGGATTGGAATGCCTTGAATTTGTAAATAGTTAATTGCTTTTTTTTACGGACTGTGAAAGAAGAAATGAAGAGATTTTTTTTATTCGATACCTATTATGTAAGCTATTGACGTACCCAAATCAATAAAATAGTGTATTTAAAAGTTTTCAGATTATAACAAATTTCCTGTACTGATTAGCTGCATACTCGGCTTCAAAGAAAGGGATAATATTAAACCACATATGTCAAATATTCACATATGCGATAGTTAACATTTAAATGACGTCATTATGCTACCTATATAAAAAGTTACATTAAATAATAATAGCATTAAAGAGTAATTAGTAATATGGCGATATTCGGTTACTTTCTAATTGTTTATTTAAAAGCCAAAACTCATTGGGGCGGGAAAAATGGGAAAGCAGAAGCGATCTAGAATGGATTTTTTGTAACATTTGTGTTTGTTTGCAATAATATGTTGCCTTTTTATTTGGAGTCCAGTATGTTACTATGTTTAATAACACTAAATTAATAGGAAGGCCAAGGAGGCCTACAGGACTCACAGCTCCAGGTTGCCTTGATTGAAGCTATGTGCTCTAGGGATGGAAGTGTTAAATGGCATAACGCCCCGAGTAAAGTTAATTGCATTTCATGGGTTCCTTGAGTGAGCGAGCTACCACGTGCTGAAAATAACGATCTGATGTTAAACATTCGCTTTTTGCGTGGCTGCCGCTTTATCGCTTTTCTCGCCGCTGTGAGTTGTAACTTTAAGACTAGCCAGAACCAAAAAATACTAAAGATTCTGTTATCGTCCCACCATGTACTGCTAGCTTTCTGTTGACAAACTGACCACAATCAGTCAGCACGAACGGATGGCGTGCGCGCGGGTAATTTGTATTAATTACATAACTATACTCTATGGTTTTATACCCATTATACGGTTTTGTACGCGTCTCCCCTATCTATTCAGGCTATAATATATTTGCGTTAAAATAATAACATAATTAAATTGTTTATTTGCTACGTTTACCAAACAATAAGACGGTAATCTCAAACTCAACAAAGAAATTCCTCAATTATGAGAAATTCCATTAAACACGTTTCTATTGAAATCGGAAACAAAACAAATATTTGCAAACAAACCGTCCACAGTAACGGACACCGTAGAGACGGCTCACCACTTTGAGAACAAAAACAATATTGTCCGAATGAATATTCATTTGAAATAAGCGAATGATTTATTGTGGCAATGATGTAATGATACTATCATTAATTGCGTGCTGACATCCATGAAATTCATATTTACTAATATTGGTTAAATGCTTGGGAATAATTAATGCAGCGGATGTGAACGAAGCTTTTAACTGTTCCTGGTGTAATTACTCTTTTCCATTGAATTTTCATTTGAGGTAAACGTACAATCAGGGGTGTGAAGGGACCCGCCATTTTTAAAGTCAATGTTGCGCTTTCAATTTAATTTAACACAAAATGCGAAGGGGAGGAGGGCTTCAAATTTAGAGAGAAGTCTAACCTCACCTGCAAGTGGTACATGATGCCAACATGTAAAAGAGACAAGATGAAAGAGAGGGATATTTAATAATCATTTCCAGACATCTTTGTCAGTTATATACTCATCAACTCTATATTGAACCTTTTGACAAAGAACCTTATGTATTTTATATTGAGCATAAAATTTGAATGTGAAAATAATGCTTCGCTTCATGATAGTCCGCCGCTTTCATAAAGGATTTCTCTGTTATTATTTATTTAGTTAATTTGAATGAAATCGAGAAAATTGAATTTTGCTTATTTGTAATATAGTCTACATATAGTCTCAAATACGATCGCCCATGGAGTACTGTATTTACCTTAGGGCGGGAGCACCAGGATACCAGGTAGAACCTTGTGAATCGGTTCTGAGGCGAACTATGATGGCATGGAAAACCTAAGTGTGTGTTTTCCCGACTGTACCTACAAGAGTTTGTGGTTCGAGAAGTTGTGCAATATAATGCCAGCAACATTCTTCTATAACCACACCGCTCGCCATCAACTGGTAATTCACACACTTAAACAGTAATGCAAATATCTTATGTATAGTAACCCTGCAAGGGAAGTACCTCTAGGTAACAACGATTCAGCCAAATACCCATTCCCCGAAGCGTTGTCAAATTCCTGCGAGTGAGAATCACAAGGAAGATGGTAAGGAGCTAACTGGCGAGGATGGCTTTCATTATTATTCCTGTAGTCCTTTCCGAATGTCCTTAAATCCCCACATTTGTTTTATATTAGAGAGGGGCAAACGAGCATGTGATGGTAAGTGGTCACCACCGCTCATAGATATCAGCAACACCAAAGGGTCACAGATCCGTTGCCAGCCTTAAGCATCACCTCAATTTATTTTGTTTCTATCAGACATAGTATAAAAAACCTATGTTGCTTTTGGTATTGTTTGGCTTCAATAGTTTGAAATGAATTTTACCGAAACATAGATACACTGTGAAATAAGGTTAAGAGATATAGGTAGATACCTAAATTAACTTATAGACTTTCACATACTTACTGTATATGAAATTAAAACTCAATAATATTTTCAAACCATCTGTTATGCCTCAAAAGATGTTCTTTCCTTTCAGAATAAGCCTTTCATTATTCCAAATACATACTCTTAAACCCATTGAAACGAGAGTATGCACTCTGCAAAGCATTGGAGTACAGTGATTCACAAAAATATCGACATTACGTTCGTATCATTGAGCGGAACGCCTCATCCTTTCATCTCGCTTCGTTATATTTAAATCAGCGCAATAAGTGCTCAGCCAAATCCTAGCCTGACCCATTTTCTCTCAATCCGCGTTATGCCGCTTCCGAATGGGGTAGGGTCCAAGTGGTGGTGAATTTAATTTACATATATGGCAAATAACTAAATCATTTCCACGCCTGTTATCATCTTGTATATTTTATATTAGTATAGTCTATCGCTTCATGTAAAAATGTGTACGTTCGCCAGTTCCCTAGGCTTAGGTGGTGGACCCCGCCAATCTTAATGGGAAACGGAACGCTAGGAAGGTAGAAGAGTAAATTAATGACGGTTCCCATAAATTT
This sequence comes from Pyralis farinalis, assembly GCA_947507595.1. NCBI lineage: Eukaryota > Metazoa > Arthropoda > Insecta > Lepidoptera > Pyralidae > Pyralis > Pyralis farinalis. The sequence continues at coordinate 33,532,312 of OX382268.1, read as the reverse complement.
TGGGTATGTTAATGGTAATTTACTTTAATAAAAATCACATGGTGATTGTTATTAAATATGGATTTCGGCATCTTGGTTATGTCTATTTGCCTTTAAGTCATAGGCGGATTCTCTCCTAAGAAACTCGATATGCTGAATAAAGCGAAATTGTACATTAGATTGAATTAAAAACAAGGCAGACCGCACACGAAGTACTATAGTCATCTATGGGTGGGAGCGCTTGAATACCAGTTGGGCTCATACATGACATGGAGCACTTGAGTTTAAGTCGAGATATTGCTTTAACTTGTGTAATCTGCTGATTGTGCAACGGTATGTGTTCCGGAGATTTGTTCGATATGATGCCAACGGCATCGTTTTACAATCACACTGGTAGCAGATTACTGGGAGTTCATCCTATTACACTGGAACTGCAATGGTCGGTTTCTAAGAAATTATTATCGCGACTTCTTGAATTCTCCCTAGGGACTTGAAAGAGGTTCATCAAAAAAGGCATAAAGAGGTTTTTCAAATTATATGTAACCTCATAGTTTATATTTTTTTCATTCACTGAAACCATAATAAAAGCAGTTGAACTTCTCTTCTTCAGTCTGCCCTATATGACGAATGCGTCGTCAATTCTATATTTGATGACTTCAAATACGCTTCCGTTAAGTTAGTGAAATGTGCGGACACTGTGCGGCGGATTGTTTACATATTACTTCGAGGATGGGAATAAAACTCGATCGACTTGACGAGTGAATTTTAGCCTTTCTGGGCTCCTAGGTTCTTATACAATCGCATTTTATATCTTTTTCGTCATGAATTCTGTCCACGAGCCAAAGAAGCATGCCTTTTCTTATCTTAACACCGAGACTCTCTTTTAAACCAATTCTCATTCTTACATCATCGTTGTGTTATTTCTAAGATGCGAGACAAACAAATGTGCAGTCACTATCCTTTGATGAACTGACGCGGTTCTGTAATGGTACTGATTTGCCGAAAAAAGGAGCAACCATGTTCCTACAAATGCTTCGTCATTTCTTAACTTTCGGTAGCAAATCTTTAAAATGAAAGACCCATATGCCTCCATCATACTTTGCTACAATTTGACGACACCACTCACATGCAGTCGTTTCTAGTGCATCATCACGAGCGCTTGTAATATTTCCATTCCACCTCTGCTACTTACACAGCAACTCCTTAGTAGCTTACTGGTGGCCTCACTCACACGCAGGAACACAACAACCCTTCAGGGAGTTGTTATTTAGCTACGGTTTTCTGTGAGGTACTTCCCCAGACGATTTGCTTTGATGCTACCCTACATTTGTTAAGAACAACCTGACCAAGACAAACCTACCTGTTCATGCACACAAATGTCTGTCCTGGGTGGGAATCGACCCACGAGCGTTGGTGACAAAGTCGCGCTACCAAGCACTACGCCACGAGCTCGTCATAATCGCCATATCGAAAGTTTCTGAATCTGGCGAATTATTACAAGTTTAGTATTAGAAGCAATTAAATTTGACGCTTGGCGCTAATCGCTTATAATCACCACCCACCTTACACAAAACCGTCTCACACCCACAGTGTTACGCGGTGCTCGTCTTGAAAAAAATAATAACACTTTGCATAAGCATTTTTCGTCTTTTCGCTTCCAAACGAGCACTTTTTACATTGAAATGTGGGTAGGTGACTAACGACATCCAAAAAAATCTAGATTACATAAAAGTCTGTCCACTTTACAACTTTATAGCGTATTTTGTCGTGTCATAGCAGCCATAGCAGTGATAGCCTAGTGGATAACGAACCGGCCTATTGACTAACTGGTCTTCGGTTCGAATCCTGGCATGTGTCACTAAATTCCGATTTAATTTGTGATTACAACTTGCTCGCCGGTGATGAAAAACATCGTCAACGTGTAAGAAATTTTACTTCGAAAGACGTGTGACCTAACCTATGAAAGTTCTGATTTTCCCTCTGGGTTGTGGAGGTCTGACGGCAGTCGCTCCATGTCAAAATCAATATCTTCGAAAAATCCTTAAGCTTAGGTGGCGGACCCTGCCAATCCTAATGGATTAGGAATCAGGATAACGCTAAGAAAAAGAAGAAGTGTATCGTATCTTGTATATGCGGATTTTCAGTGGCTTACTATCTTTAAAGTCAAAGCCAACGTCACCTGCACGTAATGCATCCTGCGAATTAACAATAGACTAACTGCTTACCATCAGTCAGGCCAGGCTTGTTTGCCACCTTAGTGGTATAAAAAAATACAAATGAATATCTGGCGAAAGAGAGGAAGTGCGCATTATAACTCTTAACACCAACCAGTTGAATCCGAGTTAATCAATCATACACTAGGTGGGTACGCATGATTATTTGCATCCCGTCTTTGTACAAAAGAATAAACTAATAGGTATGTCTCAATGAAGATATCTAGGTTAGTCACCTGTGTAAGTAATATAGACGTACAACGTAAACATGTTTATCGGATGCCAAGAAGATAAAGTGAGACAATATAATTAAATATTATTGTTTTGAACAAATACTGCTTAGTTGCCACGAGAATTTATAGACATGAATTGGGGACAACTGAGAAGTTAATTCTTAATGAGGAATATGTCCATTTTAATAGCTTTTGTTTAACTCGAATGAAGCAGTAAACGTGGGTAGCTATCATGTTGGGACCCGCCTTAGCTGCACGTCGTGTATGCTGCAGAATAGCGATCGATGTTCTAATGAAAGAGAGGTTATTTTAGGAGCCCTACAGATTTTATTGTGGCCTTGACAGAAAGTCCCTAATTATGTACGAACGTATCTAATGTATGGAACGTGAAATAAATAACGTATGGAGATCCGCTGATACGATATTACATAGGAAATAAACTCATCGTTACGGGTTAGAGGGTAAAGTAGCACGCAGAGCTCTCATTGGCTAGTTGACGGATCAACATCGTATTACTTATCGGCTTATTGGTTGAAATATCTTCCTATTGGTCAGTAGGCTCGAATAGCTGAGATAGTAAGTGAGAGGTGCTTTCTTGCCCAGTTATGTGATTGTATTGATTTGTATATAACCTACTATCGAGATACATATTAAATATCTTAATATGTACATATTATGTATTAACTTGCGTAGATTCTAATATCAGTTTGAAGTTTGCAATATCTTATCTAATATCGAAATAACAGACTGAACACATTTAACATTTGGTTATTGAAAAAAAAATGTAAGTCTTATACCATGTAAGCTTAAAGGGGCGTTTTATACAGCGCAAGTAAACAAAGATTCACTTTCGTTAGATGAGCAATTTCATGAATAAACATAATAAAAGACGGCGGAAGGTCGCTGGTTCTCTTCCGCGCACTGATTTACTGCGCTACGCTGTCGCTTTTAGAGGATCTGGTGCAAGTTATGAGAGTAGCGATGATAAGCGCTAACGATGTGGTACCTACTTAAGTTACTTTTTGTGTTATCGAGACTCTATAACCTATAATTATTCTTAAAATGGAAAATGGAAATAATCCTCCGGTGTTTTAGTAAAAGTAACACCATTGGCTTCTGTTCGTTTATAAAATTTACATGGGACTGAATTTAAATTCTGGAGACATCGATGACCTTTAAAAAGTATATAAAGTACACTTTATTCGATGACCTTTAAAAAGTATATAAAGTACACTTTATATACTTTTTAAAGGTCATCAATGTCTCCAGAATTTAAATTCAGTCCCATGTAAATTTTATAAATGAAATTAATAACTAACTTTCGTGACGGCTTTGTTTTGTTAACTATTTGATTCCATCCGATCCGTGTGATCCGTTTTGTAGAATTTCCGCTGTCGTTTGTCATTTACACCCTCTACATACAACACTGAAATGTAACTGAAAGTTGTAGATATGTAGGTGCGTTGGCTCATTGTTCAAATGCTAAGAGACGTTTGCACTACGTCATTTCCCGGATTCTGCGCACATTTTAAGCTCGCATAATTCTAGAGCCGCTCTCGCGTTCCACTCTAATTTATTAAGTATTTCGACATGTTCATGTTTACTACATATCAGTTTATATATACTCACTATATAGAACATACTTCAAACAGATATATTTTAGTTAACATTGTTAAACAAGAATTGTTCTAATCTATATCATCTATTTACATATAGATAATGCAGGTTTCTTAGGTAGGCAGGTATTAATGATATTGATTTATAGAAAAGTAACTTACGCATGGACAGATCTACCATTATGGAGTATCTACCCGTCAGCATAGTTTCTTTCTTTATTATACAACACCGGGAGGCATACGAGCATACTGTAAAGCGGTTATGAACACTTGTAATACATTAAGTATTACTCTGTTGCTAGCACAGTAACTCCTTAGGAGCTTACCGGTGACCTCACTCACACGCAGGAACATAACAACTTCCAGAGTTGTTATTTGGGTGCGGTTTTCTGTGAGGTGAAGGTAGTTTCCCAGTTGGGCTGCTTTGATGCGACCTACCACTCTTAAAATATTATAATTGTGATGTATATTTATTATAATAGATTATTATAGCGAGCGTGCTTGAAAAGAGCTATCAATGTGAAAGAAGCGAGTGAAGTGTGTAAGGACCGCGTCTTATGGCGCTCGGTTTATCTCTGCCTACCCCGCAAGGGACCTGGCGTGAAGATATACATACATACATTATAATAAATATTTGTATACCGTCAAATTGACCGAAAATTTATTAACGTGTAAACGTCAGGTCAAGCTATACAAAACCGTGCAAATTTCACTTTTACTGCTACAACATAAGTTGCACGTTTATACAGCTTGATCTCTCATTATCTGTACTTATATTGCCGATTATTTAAATAAATATGGATTATGAAAAACCATTTGTATTACATTGATAAAAATCACCATAATTCACTAAAGTTTACACTTTTTACAAATGTTTAAAATCGCCGTCCCGCCAAAATATACTTCAATACTAATAAACCTCATCGTTATATGACACAAACAATAATAGTAATTTCCATAATCAAGTTAACTCTCATTCTTGACGGCGTATTGAAGCCACATCCACTAATTGAATCCAACGGTCTTATAAAATATTCATGTGATATGATAATCCGTCTAGCCGCTCCCGAGCCCCCCGACTAGATTATACTTGACGGATCTATAGTTTAGGCAAATTGTGAAGTTTAGTGAATATGAGCAATAATTTAAACGCTACAGCAATCGAGGGGTCTTGATATTTACATATGTAAGTGGCAGTCGTGAATTCAATAAGTATAATTTCACTTTGATATAACTGAATGAAATATTTTATCCGATGTTGTCAATAATTTTGTTTTGATGTAGTAAGTACAAGATGGCTCAATATAATAAATTACTATCAGGTGCACACTGGATATATTAATCATATACGGATGCCATATTTCTCGCTCGTATGGAATTGTCACAACCTGTCAAGTGATACTGACAAATTATTTTTACATACTCTATTATATTTGTGTCATCGTATGTAGATAATTGCACAGTAGTGTTAAACAATACTGACTCAACACAACAACAAATAACAAAGTACCTACTCGTGTACGTTGTGATTCTGTCTTTGCTCATGCGTTTATTATTTTTAATTTTTTGATGCAATTTCAACCATAATTTAAAGAATTGCTTACGGGTGGTATGTATAGATAATACCATAGATAACAGAAACAACGTTTCTGTTGTTGTCCGTTGTTTCTGTTATCTATGGATAATATACTTTTATTCTATTATGGATGGAGTAGGTCGCTAGTTGTACAATATTACCGTCTATACCCGTTGAGTTGTTTGTTCAAAGAAAATCTTTCTCTTTTGCAAATACATTAAATTTATGTCTACTAAATATTACCATAAAATTTATTCCATGACATGTTTCCTTCAAATGATATTCTTTTTAATATTTACGCGCCTTTCAATCGTTTTCCTCGTCCATCATATTGTTTTTTACAAACAAACAGGAGACATTAAGTAGCTTACCCTCTTCAGAAGTTTAAAACGATCTCAAAAAAAATGTAGGTGGGTATCCTCGCAACGACGTCGCGTCACCACACTCGCGCTTTTTAAATTCGTTATCCTTCAATTTCTTGCTCATAAAAAGTAATCTTGTTACAGAAAAACTTATTTCATAAAGACGGAGGGAGCTGGGGTAGGAATAGAAATTAAAAGAAAGAAATTTTGGAGATGAGGAACAAAAAACATTTATTAATGTTCTTTGCAGTAATGGAGCGCTCGCGATTGTAACTGTTTTGTAGGCTTTAACAATCGCTTCAGATGAAAAGTTTCCGGTTTCATTGTTAAAATGTTCTTCTTTTGCTAAAATTTCATTTTAAGGTATCTCTTTATTGTTTTTTTTTCAGAGTGTAAATACTTATCAAAAATTGCTGGAATTGCTCTATATCCTTACTTTATTATTAGTATATCTAACAAATGAAACAATATATGCACTAGTAATAAATAAAATAGTATTTTATTATATTACGTCGCGAGTTCAACAAGCATTTGGCCCTCTTGATGTGAAGCGGTTATCGTAGCATATGAACGCTCGTAATACAAGATGCATCGCTCTCCCCCGCTACCCCCATTGCTTACCAGTAACTTAAATAAAAGTATATTTGACATTCAGCAAAATTATAGACAAATAATATTATAGACCAATAATATTAATCTCTTTTCAGCTTGACTAGACTTTAAAAATAAACAAAAGAGTAAGTATAAATTTAGGTACATATGTGTTTGTGCGTCAAACGCATAGTACAGTGTGTGTAATGTTTTTTTATTATTTTAATGTATTTTCCAAGCATTATTTCCAAGTATTATAAGTATTATAAAAAAAAATGAGCGTTCTGCACTTCTCCATATAAACTTTAACTGTACCAAATTTCATACTCCTCCGTTCGTGTAATTTTCGTCAAAAGGAGTACAAGTTTTTGCTTTACGTATTAATAATTACTAGTATTAATAATTCGAACATAATTCATTTAATTTTTAAGTTGCAACGTTTGATTAACTAGTAAGTATATAAAGCACAAATATCTATTTGCCAAACTATGACTATGATATTATCATAATTATGATTATTTTTGACATTCAGTAAGACTATAGACAAATAATACTAAAGAACTATAATATTAATCTCTTCTCAGTTTGACCACAGACTTTAACCACGAACAAACAGTAGGTATATATTTGGGTACATATGTGTTTGTGTGTCAAAGCCATGGTGGTATATGTAATATATTTTTATTAATTTAGGGTATTTTTCAAGTATTATTATAAATATATTTTAGCTTTATGCACTTCTTATCCATATAAACTGTAACTGTGCCAAAATTCATACTCCGCGAAACTTTCGTACAAAGGGATACAAAGTTTTTCCTTCACGTATTATTACTACGGTATTTTTTTTGTGATTACCGTACAACTGTACTGTGTAGGATTGAATACATCCTTTGTAAATCGACATGAAATGTGCACTAACTATTATTACAGCATATGCTCCATATGCTACATATGCTCCTTATACCCTTACACGTATATGTGCTTTCTGTTTTAAATTCTTCTTCTTAAGTAGAAAAACAACAGATCACAAAAGTCATGTGTAAAAATTAAACAATAAAGAAATAGAAGCAGTTTTAAAGAAACCCTGCAGCGTTCTCAAAAAGAAATTTAATAATATTGCAAGACGCAACGTATAATCGAATTTCATGCCTCGAGATCTTGTTTGAGAAAATTAAAAAAATATGGCCCCCGCTGTAAGGCCGAACGTCAACGCAATTTTTGTCTTAATCTGTATTATGAAGATACCAACTTGGCCAGGCTGTAATAAAATTTTCGCCTGCTATACGAACGCTTCAATATTACTTTGTTTTCTTTGCGATCTACAAACTTTTTAGGAGGAAATATTGCAATTTTTTAAATATTTTTGTAATACATATAGTCGTTTCAGTAAGTAAAAGCTTTGAGCATATAAGTTATATTCGGAGTAACACATTAATAGAATTAATATATGTTAACAAAATAATAAATATGAATAACTTAATTAATTTACTCAATGCCGATAATTTTGAATACAAATTCTCGACAGTAAGAATAAAAGACTATCAATGGTAATTAGCTCTGACATTCTTATATTATTTATGAATACATATAATGAAACGGCGTTTGCCCAAATTGTCATGTTATTTTTTTTTGTCATATTCATATATTTATATAAATTAAAATTCACCCTTTTAATAATTAATACATGACTGATATAGGTATACTAGTGCAAACTCCAAAGCGCCTTTCACCGTCACTAAAAGTATCATCCCCAGCGGGTGTTGAATGCATGCTCGGACGCTCGGATGTTTGCGTAGGACCGCAGTACAGGATATTGCTTGCCTGGAGCTTTTGCTTACACTATGAGAGTAATTAGCCGTGAAAAACGTTTGTTTTTAGGAAGAAATTAACGTAAACGATTTGAAATTGATACGAGTATTCAAATCACAATTTAATAGTGAAGTACATTAAGGATTGAATGATGGAAATCATTAACAGAATTTCAAAGTATATGTTCTTGTAGTGTTTATGATTGTAATAATCTTTTACGTATTAATGATTGTAATAATCTATTTAACCGATTTTGTAAATAAAACTCTCAACTCTAATCCATTTCTTTGTTACCGTATCTCACAATGTAAGAACGGAAGCCTTATAGGATTACTAACATGTCTGTGTTGTCTGTCTGTCTGTCACGTGCATTTATCTCAGAGAGTGTTAAATATGAAAATATTGAATTTCGACATAGTTGACTAACTTACTTAACTCCACATAAACGAATAAAAATAATATGTAGCAAATTTGAAGGGTTAAAAAGTCAAGGTAAAAGAAAAATGTGTTTCCAAGTGTTCAAGGACAGTGTCATAAAACTGATACAGAAAACATTCGCATACAGGTACGCTTTTTTACCAATCAGCCTTCACGTATTTAGCAAAATATATTATATCTATGCCACTAAAGCAATCAAGCTTACGGCGTGCCTAATGATAAGAAATGTATTTATATATATTGTATGTATATATGTATGTATGTATGTCTTCACGCCAAGTCCCTTGCGGGGTAGGCAGAGAGAACCGAGCGCCATAAGACGCGATCCTTGCATACTTCACTCGCTTCTGTGACATTCATAGCTCTTTTCATGCACGCTCGCCGGTTCCTGGGGCTTCTGACATCACCTTCCGATAAAACACGACAAATTTGGTCATGGTAGGTTAGTCTTGGTCTTCCTCGGCTCCTACATTTATTATATATATATCCTACATCTATTATCTCCTATATATATTGAATAAATAATATAGTCAGCACAAGGAACATACATTCTACACTATGAATATGCATAAGATTATTGGCTTACTTTGATTTGGCATATAAATATTATTCTATTATCAGATGCTGTATTACTAAATTAATATTTAAAACTATTTTTAGTGCATTAATAAAATGTTACTTAATTCCATAAAAAAAACAATTTAACATAAAAGAGACATACGATCCAGTAGATTATTAAAATGGAATGAAATTGTTTTTACATTTTATCTGAAACATCAGTATGCGCCACGCGCGGCGCGTCCATTTTTGTGTCGGCAAATAAATAGGAAATTGTTTTCAGCACTATATATACCTTTATCGTGCGTATTTGGTTCACATAATATTTTTGATACAATCCTGCACAACGGCTACTGACACAACAAAATTAATGAAAATGGAAATTTTTCGTGATTTCAGAATGAACCCATTGAAAAGTTGTTCAATTTGAGTACATAGAAAAAAGTGAGCGTTTAATTATTTTCTCCTATGAGTGATTAAATTCTTAGTTTATTTATTATATTTTAGCCGAAGTTACTTATAAAGAACTGAAATGATTTCTGAGGATAAATATATCATAATAATTTCTTGCCCAAATTTATATACATACATAAAGTGCATATACAATTTCATCACACTTGCTCGCAAACAGCTTAATAATTAATCGGCAATTAATATTACAATAAATTTATACAGTATTACGGCATAATAATGATGATGTCAAGTGGTAAAATTGAAAACATTAATGCATGTCCTGAGTCAATTATAGACATCAAGATGTCGTCTTTGACCATTAGATATTCATCAATTCTACAATTAACCCTTTTACAGAGAGTATTTTTGATGAGCATTTTGAAGATACTGTCAGGATAGAACAGAACTGTTTCTTGCAATTTATTTACGACAAAAATATATCTGTCTTAGCAACCCGATATATGCATACGCAACTTATTCGTGCTTCTAAGATTTTTACAAAAATTTATAAATCCAGGAAATGGCGGTCTGAACAAAGAGCCTTCTGCATTCATGTTGGTAACGATAATGGACTTTTTCAAGTCATTCTACCCACGTCAGTAGATCACTATGCCGTCATACCGTTGCCGGTAGTCTAACTAATATCCAGTACAACCACACCCTGTAAAAAATCTCAACATCCCCTTTTAGACGTATATATCCGTAAAATCACATCTTACAAGATATACAAATATAAAAGACAGTCGTCCATCTGTATCAAAGGGCGGTCCTATGCACACAACTTCTGCGAGCCATCTAATTGGGTTGGAATGTTTGTTTGTCCCCCGTAACTCCGGAACGGGTCGGATTATTATCGTTTTGAATGTTTGCACGACCCTTGTAAGTTCGTTGGTTGCGAGTTTATCGGAAAATTCTGTTTCTAATTAATATTAAGATGGGCTATAAGATTACAGGATGGTTTCTGTATTTAGTAAAACTTGTAATGATGTACTTATAAATTCTTTAAAGCCAAAGATAGCCTCACTGGTACGCATTGCCGTTTAAAATCGAACTGTTTATTTTTTATATTAATCACCAAAAGTCAAATTGATTGAATTTCAAAAAATAAGAGTCTGTAATATTAACAATCAAGGTACTGGCAGAAAAAGGGAAGCGCACAGCTAAATTTAACAAATATATATTATCAAAGCTGTGATCTTTTACGAAGGCCTACCTACCTACATGTGGATACGAGATTCTTTTTACATATGCATCATGGACCTATCGTCATTCTATAGTCATTTACAATCAGTCAAATGTATCAAACAATTCAAATATATCAAACAGTGAAAACTGGAAAAGAGGGATTAAATGTAATTATAGTCCTTGGTTTATATCCTTGACGTACAAATTACTATTTGCCCCTGTAGTTACGATATCGCATATTTAATGGTCTTAGGAAACCCTAGGTTATGCTTCACATAAATCCTATTCAATGGAAAAAATCCTAAAAACCTAAAGTACAGTCATTTTAATACCAAGCTTGCCCTCTATGCAAACCATTGAAATTTTTCTATTTCCTCAATCCCAGCACATGGCGGACACATATCCTGCAGTTACTGCTATGAGGAAATAGAATAATAATATTGGAACGGTCTAGAATGTTACTACGAGAATTTTTGTTACATTTTTAGTTGAAACGTACAAAATAATTGTGTAATAATCATGTTTATATGTATAATATTTCTGTTGGACTAATTTTGATGAAATGTTTTGTGTGTATTTAAGTGGATTCGAGAATAGTTTAGATTCACAAATGGACCCTGTAGGTAGCGCAATCGGATTTCAGAAATTTACATTTTTATTTTCGTACAGAACAATGCCTGTTGGGTTGCTAGTGTAACATAAAGTTCCTAACGTTATAAAATGTATATTACAGCTATACAAAAATAATCAGTTGAGAATGCGTAAGCTTGCATTGCCAGAGGAACACCTGCCTCGTCAATTATATTACAATTCAATTTTTGTTTTTTACCATGTTCCATAAGAGATAGGAACGGTGTTCCTGAAAACATATAGATTTCATATAGGAACGGTGTTCCTGAAAATAATTATTTGGCTTTGTTTTTGGATGTATCTTCACGCCAGGTAGGTAAGGGTAGGCAGCGAGAACATTTTTTTTTGTATACACTATTTAAGTGTTATTATAGTGTATAAGGGAATTGAGCATATTTAATTCCACGTGTCTATGTGGCATTCTGTTCTCTTCAATCCGCCGAAATTAGCGCTACGTAAAAGGCGGCATAATGCGGCTGGTTTGAAAAAGAGTATAGCCGCTAAAGTATGAAGAGGCATGCTTTAATGGTTCGGACTAGTAGAAAGATATATACCGCTAGAATGAAAGGATATAGGAACTTAGGAAGACCAAGGCTAACCTACCATGACCAAATTGGACGTGTTCTATCAGAAGGTGATATCAGGAGCCCTAGTAACTGGCAAGCGTTCATGAACTAAGCATGAATGTAACGAAGCGAGTGAGGTGTGTAAGGACCTGGTCACGTGGCGCTCGGTTCTCTCTACCTACTTCACGCGTGGGGAGTTGGCGTGAAGATATGGTGCAGTACTAATATAGTAGGCATATTTAAAATTATTTTAGTGTCCACTATGTACTACTCTTATTGGTCTCACGTCCTCTGAAACTCTGATGATCCTACTCACTCGCAGACATTAAATACTGTATTGTAACATACATAATAATGTACATAAAATAGTAAGGTACATAGTGTAGAACCTCCTCATTTGTAAGGTTCCGTATCCAAAGGGCATCAACAGGATCCCAAAACGGAAGTGTAATGTTTTCAGAGTTTATATAACCTATACATCTAAATAATAAAGAATTAAATAAATAAATATTGTCGGACAAATTACACAGCGCCACCTAGCCCCAAAGTAAGCGAAGCTTGTGTTATGGGTACTAGACAACTGATAAACATACGTAAATACATTTTTTTTTTGTAAATACATACATATTATACATAGAAAATACCCAGACCAAGACAAACAGACATGTTCCACCGAGCTCGTCTATTACGAAGGAGATATACATCGCGAAAGTAAAAGAATGTAGGACCCAAAGGCACGGAAAGCAGACTTACCTACTGTGACTTAATTGATCGTATTTTATCACAAGGTGATTCCTGACATCACCTTGTGATAAAACCTTAGAAGACCTTAGAAAGCCTTAGAAACCGGCGAGCGTGCATAAGAAGAAATATAAATGTTAAATAAACGAGTGAGATGCGTAAGTACCGAGTCATGGGGCTATCAGTTCTCCCTAGATACCCCACAAAGAATTTGGCGTGACATTACAGATAGATAGATACATCTGAATCGACTAAGACGTGTAGTAGTTATGGTGAACTTCAAAAGTCTGAATCGATTTAGATGTATGAAATGATATGAAAAATGATGTGTCTTTTTACTTTTCGATACTATTTAAAAAAAAATCTATAGTATACTAGCGTACCAGTCAGACATTATCTTATCCGACACCACTTACGGGTCTAATTTTGAAACTGAACCATACAGGAACCCATTCATTCATCAAAATCGAACCAGCCATTTAGGAGGAGCATAGTCTTTTTTTACTAAGGTGGCAATCAAGCGTACGGTCTGTCTGAAGGTAAGCAGTTACGAGTTAGAAGTTATAAGTGATATACACATATACAGAAGAATTATATATATAGATATTGTGAATTATATATATATATATAGATAGCAAAGGAATGAATTTGTTTATCTAGATAAACAAATTCATTCCCTTGTTTCACTTTTCTATGTTTACGAGAGATGGAAAATGTGAGGGCGATGTTGAAAAAAGAGTGTAAGCAGGAAACCATATCAATGGTGCGTTGTACTCTGTGGTAACTAGCGATGACATATCGAACAAAGCTCGCCTTGCAACATTGATGTACGGCAGTGAAACATGGGGTATAGCAGAAGAAGCATGAAAGCAGGGTGAACGCAGTAGAAATGAAAGCGCTGAGGAGTATGTGTGGAGTAAAAATCGGCCAAGTGCGAGTGGGACTCGCGCACGAAGGGTTCCGTACCATTATCTATAAAAAATGCAAAAAAATCACGTTTGTTGTATGGGAGCCCCCTTAAATATTTATTATATTATATTTTTTAGTATTTGTTGTTATAGCGGCAATAGAAATACATCATCTGTGAAAATGTCAACTGTCTAACTATCACGGTTCATGAGATACAGCCTGGTGACAGACGGACGGACGGACGGACGGACGGACGGACGGACGGACAGCGGAGCCTCAGTAATAGGGTTCCGTTTTACCCTTTGGGTACGGAACCCTAAAAATGCAAAAAAATCACGTTTGTTGTATGGGAGCCCCCTTAAATATTTATTATATTATATTTTTTAGTATTTGTTGTTATAGCGGCAATAGAAATACATCATCTGTGAAAATTTCAACTGTCTAACTATCACGGTTCATGAGATACAGCCTGGTGACAGACGGACGGACGGACGGACGGACAGCGGAGCCTCAGTAATAGGGTTCCGTTTTACCCTTTGGGTACGGAACCCTAAAAATGGTTAATAGAGTAAGAAATAGCACGACACGAGAACTGAAAGATGACGTAGTGACAAAAATTGAAAAGGATATGTTGAGATGGTTTGGTCATTTAGAAATAATGAATGCGTAGAGGTAGAGTGCGTTCCAAGAAAGAAACCTCTTAGATATCATGTTCACAACAGTGGTTTTTTATTGCACTGCTCATGAGGTCACTTTTATGACACGCATTCTACGTTGTGGTACGGAAGTTGAAGTAAAAGTCTGTTGTTACTTCTGTACTTTATTTTAATATATTTTGACGTATCTACATTATATGATCTAACTACTAGAAAGGCGATCATTCAAGTTTAATCATGCAAATAATGCGAATCGAAATCAAATCATCCGAAAAAAATATCGTATCATTCAAAAATACATGAAATATTAAATTGGGCTTAATATTTAAGCCGCTTTCACGTCAAATATGCTTTGAAGTATCCTCAAATGAAAGAAAAGGCGATGGTCCTTTTGAAAGCACCCAAACAAATATGCGATATAATTAGCTACCTAACATGATATTACTGGGGATTCGTCCCCTGCTTGAGGGGCGAAGTTAAATATAT
Organism: Pyralis farinalis; assembly: GCA_947507595.1. Lineage (NCBI taxonomy): Eukaryota > Metazoa > Arthropoda > Insecta > Lepidoptera > Pyralidae > Pyralis > Pyralis farinalis. Next base: position 33,517,311 of record OX382268.1, on the reverse strand, counting down.
GAAATTTTAAATTAGCAATGAAGGCCTTATTCTTAAATGTTTCTATTGAGATACTTTGGGGATAAGCGCAGGTTTTGGGAGTAATAAAATATACAACGGCCTTAATAAACGTATTTGCGTAAGGCAAATGTCAGATTATTTAATAAAATAGCGTAGGGTTTTCATGGATTCGGCAACGCGAGAGGGATGACCAATGTTGCAATCAAATAGCACGGTACCTATTGTGCCATTTTAAATTACTTGATTAGATGTTAAGGTAGAATCGTGTATAGAAATAATCAAACAATTTTTTTTATTGAAAAGTATATATTTAATAGATTCAGGCGTTATTTTGCGAAAGTCAAACCTACATGCAACTTGATCCAACCTGCTTTGCGTGCTTCCGCCACCAATTAGTTCATGCGGCCTAGCGCCGGCCGGCACCCACCCACTACTGTTAGTGCGTGCTACGTACCGACGCTGCCATGGCTGCTCCGGTAGTCTCTGCCTCGGCTGCTGCGGTCGTCCGCCATCTGGAACAGAATCCGCATGCCCCCACCACCACCGTCGCTGCCACGACTGGCCTGGTCGTCGCTGCGACACGTGTTTCGCCTCTCCACGAGGCATCATCAGGCGTTGTAGACGTTAATCGTAAGAATAACATGCTACAAGTTGTAGCCGAGGCAGAGACTACCGGAGCAGCCATGGCAGCGTCGGCATGTAGCACGCACTAACAGTAGTGGGTGGGTGCCGGCCGGCGCTAGGCCGCATGAACTAATTGGTGGCGGAAGCACGCAAAGCAGGTTGGATCAAGTTGCATGTAAGTATATATTTAAAAAATTGCAATATTATCCAATATTGTCAATGCACTTTTTCATTCTAATAGAAGTTCATTGATGTCTTTTATAGAATAGAATCCTAAGAATGAGAATCAATGAACTTTATAATAAAAATATTTTTCACTGCCCGCCGGATTTGAAATTTTCCCTCTGTAAAATATTACTTAATTTCGAAAAAACGGAAATCAATTGACGCAAAGACCGATGAATATGGCGGTGTTTTTAATTGTTTGACAGTGAATTTGTCTACAAATATATAGATAAAATGATCTATACACATACCAAATCGCACTGATGTGTCTTTCTGCGAGTATTATAACAGTTTATTGTTTCTTTAATACAACTAAATTGGCAAACAAGTGTAGTTAACGTATGTTTACACGGTAGCTGTTACTCGCTACGAGGAAGTAGCAGACGTCAACTGTGCGCTACGGCAAAAATAATTGAAGCTACGCGACGCCGTAGCTCTGTGAGATCTCTATTCCGACCAAAGCCTCGCGGCAAAGAATAATACTCCAGTAGCTGCAAGACGCGTTCTAGTTTCTAACTAGGTAGTAATTTATATAAGTCTAACAACTACATTAAGATGAGGAAATGAGTCCAAACTTAAGAATCTGCTATATTTCAGACTACATACAGGCTCAAATTTTAAATCAATCTAAAGGAAGAAACAAATATATGTATGATCTGACAGTAAATAGAAATTACAATAAACAGATTAGTTGATAAATAACTACCTACATATGAATATTCAAAGCATATAGTACCAGACATAACTTCCCAAAAAACTGATCAATTAATTTGAAAAGGCGATTTAAAAATAAATATATTTGTCTAACTTGTGTGATTTTTCAAATGTCTTATTACTCCCTCGGTCCCTGTGCGCCAATAAAAAAGGGATCTATTTGAATCCAGCCATTTCCAACTCAATTCAGTTACGATGTGATGCAAACTAACTGAGTTAAAGGACGTATCGGGAACAGTTGCAGCTGAATCAATCAAGATGGCAAGATTCCTTTTACTCTCTACGTTAAAACTGTCTGATAGTTTCTAATCTAGATTGATTTTTCAATAACGTAATTAACAGAATTTTCACAACTGTAAATGAACAAAATATTGCATATAAATAATCCATAGCGCAACACTGGAATACTGGATTGAATTTAGGAATAATATTTGAAGCAAATATTAATATGCCTCCCATTGACAGCCTGTCTCAAATATCCTTCAGAGCAAGGATTATGCACTGACAGAAGTAAGTTAAGTTTATTTCATTAACACTTTTTTTATTTTTATTTTTAACGAGCTCGGTGGCTCATTCGTCAATGATGCGACTTTGACGCTCGTGGGTTCGATTCCTACACAAGGCAAACATTTGTGTGCATGAACATGTCTATTTGTCGTGGCCTGGATGCTTAAAGAGAGGTAGGGCGCATCAAAGGAACCCGTCTGGGGAAGTACCTCCACCTCACAGAAAACCGCAGCGAAATAACAACACCCTAAATAGTTGTTGTGTTCCTGTGTGTGAGTGAGGTCACCAGTAAGCTCCTAAGTAGTTGCTGTGTAAGCAGCAGAGGGAGCATCGCGCGAGTAATACTTAATATATTACAAGTGTTAATAGGCTACGGTAACTGCTTTACATCAGGGCCGTATGCTTGAATGCTTCTCGACAATGTATAAAAAAACTATTTATATAATAAGTGGTCTTTTTGTATAAGTAATGTGATTTAATTTATACTTACTATCTAAGAAAAAGTCAGTTGAAATTGGTCACAGACAAACACACTTTGAGACACTTTAAACTTATACACTTGTAGATCAAATGAAAGCACAGTCATCCAACCAAATTGCGAATATGACATGCACGAATGGAAGGAGGGGGGAGGGAATACTATAATAATGTGCTTAAATGATTATGCCATTATATATTAAGGCTATAAAGTGATATCTCCACATAAATATGTAACACATGTTTAGTAAAAAAGTGAGCCCATAATAAATTCATCGCGCGTATCATCGAGAAAGGGTTGTGTAATTGTGATAGACAGATAGACGGAAAGGGTGTTGCTAATTACATTCTAAACGTCACTCGCTATTTAACTAGACGTTAATTCGTATATTCGTTCTTTTTATCATAATCGTTCTTTATTGTGGTACATAGGTATAAATAAAGGTGTTACAGACATACAATGGGATCAGCTATGTCCTGCCACATGGCTTACAATATTTCATAATTTTACACGACTACAAAAAAAAAGTGTTACAAGAGGCCATAATGAAAAAGGAATTAGTCAAATTACTTCACTTGAATTAAAAATCTGTCATTAAAATGTCTATAATAATTGAGTTAAATATCATATTTGTTTTTTATTAGATATGACTTTTTTATACAGCGTTGGGAGTTCGCATACAAGCATACGGCCCACCTAATGTATATACAGTAGTTACGGTAGACTTTGAATGCTTGCAATACAATAAGTATTGCTCGCCCGTTACCTCCCGTGTTGCTAACACAGCACCTCCCTAGCAGCTTAATAGTAACCGCACTCACTCCAGGCAGTTATTATTTGGCTGTGTGTGTTTTTTGTGTGGTGAAGGTACTTCTCTATACTCTATCTCTCTTAAAAACACCCAGACCAAGGCAATCGACATGTTCATGTACACAAATGTTTATCCTGTGTGGGCATTGAACCCATTTAGCCTTGATGTTAAAGTAGCATCCGTCAAAATTTACATGTGTGTAATATAATTAAATATAAGGAAAAGGTAGTAAGGTCGAAGCTAGCATGGGCTACTTTGGGCTCATTAAATTTCAGTGCGCCCCTTTCACCATACATGTATATATCTTCACGCCAGGTCCCTTGCGGGGTAAGCAGAGAGATATATATAGTGTATATTATGTATACTACTATAATACCCAATGTTTTACAAGTAAAATTTGTTAATAATTAAAAGTAATGTTAGAAATTCTCACAGATCAAGAAAATCCTTACGCGGCTCTGATACCAATTAAAATTTTCAATGAACCCACAAATTTATTATTTTAAATAATTTGCATGCCTCTCAGTACTCCGAAATAAGACGCTTAAAGTTTAATACTTCGTAAAGTATTTACAAAATCAATTTATTTTAATACTTAACAAACTTTTGAATAACCGACATAGTTTGCGACCTCTGAACATCTTGGGCCCCTAATTTCCAAAACAAAGCATGAATATTGAAACAAGATTAAATGAGGTACTAATCTCAGGGGGTAAGAGGTGCGGTGCAAGGAATTATGGCGACTAAATTACATAATTTATATTCAAAATTAACTTATAAATACTCTAGTGAGTAGGAATAGACAATACATGGAAACGTTTAATTATAAGCGCATCTCTTTTGTGTTTGTTTGACACCAACATCTTAAAACTTTATTGAATAGAAGAAAACAAATCGCGCCATTGCTTTTTACTAGATTTATTTTTGTGGGATGCTGGCAAAGGAACCGGACATCACACTGCCAAACCTCGTATTTACTTGTCGACAATATAGTCCTTTGGCAAGACATGCAATCTGGACAGCCTAGATTATCTTATTGTAGTCATTCGTTCTTTTTACTGCAGTATTCTTTGCTTACAGCCTCATTATGTAATCTTTATGCTTGAAATAAAAAAGTGATGTAGTATAACAATAACTTAGGTATTTTTAAGATTTTACTTTTGATTTTTTTAACCAAGTTGACTTCCACTTGCGCCAAACAAAACAAACAAAATATTCGTCAAAACACAGCAATATTAATATTAAGTTAGGATGAAAAAAATTCTGTCTCATCAAATAGCTTAATGGCAAAATAAACCGAATTTTAAGATGGGAAAACTTGGAAGCAAAATTATTTTCCCATGAGACCCAAATTGAGGGATCGTAATTTTTTTTCGACGAGAGACTTTTATAATTTAATAAGGATGCTTTTCGATACTTTATTAAGTTTGAATGGATGAAATGGTTCGCTAAATAAGCCTTCAGGGAAATGAGAAATTTTAGAATGTATTCCCTGAAAATGAGCTATGGTTTTTATGATGTGGATTTTAAAATAATATGCAAATCAAAACCATTATTAGACTATAATAGATCAAATATAAGTAGGTACAGAAATACTTAAAAAGCTTCCCGAATGAGGAAGTACCGCCACTTTAAAGACTGCGACCAGATAACTACTAACTGAAGGATAGTTGAGGTCCTTTAAAGGTCTTACCAGGAAGGCTTTACCTTATAAGATAATGCATTAGCAGTATTCGTAAATGCCGGGATGAGCAGTACTTCTTATGTTGTTATATATGTATAAACTACGTTAACCATTTAATATCAGATGAACCGTTAATTTTTGTTTATGAAAGATAAACTTTCAATTAATGACTTTTTACATTTACTTCACGCCGGATTACAATAAAGTCGGTTTCACTTTTTTATGTGAAAGTCTTTAATTATATTTCTCAACATATCTTCAAATCTTACATGAACAAAGTTACTTTTGAGAGATTTTTTTCTTAATACTCGTAATTTTTAAACCAATCATCAAATCTATACCAAGTTTCTACGGAATTAAATCAGATTTACTTTACCAGAACACAATATGAATTATTCTGACCAATTGGACCTTCTGAAGATATCGCCATATTTCATTATACATAAAAAATATACTAAAAATACATTACATTAGGTACTTACGAAATACAATTTCGTCATTTTTCAAGTCGGGCAGACTTGTAAACATAAATATTATTTTCAAAAAGCTATGCCATTTTCCTAACTGTAATTTTATATAAATCGTTTCATATTTCTCAAAATCAATTTTCAATATTAACTGAATGAAAAACGGTTCAATAAGTCAATGCCTTTTAGCAAGAAAATTCGACCAGCTCGTTAGGACCTGCCCTGCCCGTTGGCTTCTATAAAATTGGTTAGTTTGCGGGGGACTTTTCACATTTTCCAAGGTCATTGTAAACTGGATATGTCACGTGAAACAGTTATTATAATTTTGATTGGTTCGCGCTTGATTTCTCCCGAACATCGGATAATTTTCAGTTCAGATTTTAAATTGAATGAACGACGGAAATTTAAGGGTTTCACTGTAAACAGATGATTGTGATTTCTCCATTCAGGTACATTTCTAATTAATCTTCTATGAAGTTGAATGAATCAATAGGAAATTGGACACGAAGATGAAGTTTAGTGTAAGGTATACAAAAAGCTACGTATTATTTATACGTACCATAACGCCTGTCGCCGATTAGGGTAGGTATATACTGTAGGACGCACTGATATAAACAGCCCTTTTTATATTAATATAGATTAGTGAGTGAGGCATATAGTGGCAAAGTTTTTTCAGGGACACCGTTCCCATATGAAATCTATATGTTTTTCTGTGTGTGTGTCTGTGTGTGCGTGTGTCTGTCGCTTTTTCGAATATTTGAATTTTGACTTCAGATTCGGATTCAGCATAAAAAAGTAGAATAAGAATGTTCAGGAACACCGTTCCTATCTCTTAAGGAAGATGGTCAAAATAACCGACAAATTTAAAAAAAAAATTGAATTGTTATATAATTGACGAGCCCGGTGTTCCTCTGGCAATGCAAGCTTTGCGCATTCTCATCTGGTTTTGTTTACAAACACAAGAAAATGTGTCTTTTTGTCGAGATTTCTAACGAATGTATTTTTTTTTTGTTACAGGTACGCCACAAGCCCAATAATATTTTGGTATCCAGCATTCAGGTAGTAAGCAACGTCGTTTTTCTTTTAGTCATGAGATGCAAAAGCTATACAAAAGCTCTAGGTCATTTATCTATCGCGTGACAAAATATAGATTGCCATACAATAGTGACATGCGAAATAGTGTTTAATATATTTATATACAAGGGGTGAGGGTGTAAAATAATATCAATGGAAATTTGTGAAAGGTATAGGAATAAAAAATCAGTAGGAAGGTACAGAATTGGTCTCTGACATTAATGAATGAAAGAAAAAAAATAACAACGACGTGAAAACAAAATTAAATCTAAGACCGTTATTTTTATGGCAACCTTAGACCGTAGCCTGTAACAACTTACAACATCAAGAGCATGATTCAATCGTTTATCTTAATAACAAGACAGTATATCGTTTGTGTCGAAAGTTCAGCTGTATATATATTTTTTAATTACTCCCAAAGGTGCAATAAGCATTAACTTTTTTACAAAATGTGCTCAATATATCTGACTATAACTTCACACCAAATCCCTTGCGGGGTAGGCGCAGAGAACCGAGTGCCACAAAACTAGGTCCTTGCATACCTCAGTCACTTCGTTAACATTCATAGTTCTTCTCAAGCACACACGCCGGTTTCTAGGGCTCCTTACTTTGTGATAAAACACGATCAACTTGGTCATGGTGAGTAGGTCTTGGCCTTCCTCGACTCGTACATCCTTCTACTTTCGGTTTATATCTATTTCATAATTCTTTCTTCCTGCATTCTTTCTATTTATCCAAACAACGGAGCATGTCTCTAATTATTTTGACACCGACACTCTCTTTCAGACCAATTTTGTAATCTAACATAATCATTGCTAACGCGGTCTACAAGCGTTACGCATAAATTTTGTGCAACGCTCGTATATTGACCGCATTTATCCTTCTTATCCATCCTATAGTTAGTAATGTACATCGATAAGTATTCTCATATACATGAATAATATATATAAATTAATTCATTTAAGTATCACGTGAATGTTCAGTTCAGTACTTGTAACCTAATTACAGTATCCCTCTCAAGTACGTAGTATCCGTATAGATCCTATGTACTTGAGAGGGATTTATCGGCCAGCCGGGTCGCCATGATTAAATACACCCCCCCTCCCCACTTTCCGGGACCCCAGCAAATAGGCTGTAAGAAATTATCTCCCCTAGTTGTACAAGCCTTGTGATTAAACTTCTTGAGTACTAGAAGTGTCTTTTGGAGTGAATTCGGACTTGAAATTGTTTAACTTTTAATGAACATAAACAAAAGAGTGCGCTACTATTGTTCTTATACTGCGTTGTTCTATTGTCTTAAGTATTTACTGGAAAGTTAAGTCCTTTTTAGAATATTCTCTTTAATGTTTAAATAAACGAATTCACGATAGTCAAGACTGTTAGGTTTCGAAAAATCTTAAAATTAAGAAAAGTTAGGAGAGATAGGACACATCAAAGCAGCCCGTCTGGGGAACTTCCTCCACCTTTCAGGAAGCTGCAGCGAAATAAAAACTTCTTAGAGGGTTGTTTTGTTACTGCGTGTGAGTGATGTCACCAGTAAGCTCCTAAGGTCTTAATGTTTTAGAAGCTGAGGTGGCATCGCGCGAGTGGTAATTAATGTATTACAAGCGTTTCTAGGCTTCGATAACCGCTTCACATCAGGTGGGCCGTATGCTTGTATGCCTCTCGACATTTAGTAAAAAAACAAAAAAATGCTGTTGCTGTTGATTCTACATTAGTAACATATCTGCGCAACTTAATTTCTCACATGAGTTTTGAGTTGTGACATAATGTATATTATTATATAATGTTTTTAAATTTCTAATACCTACACGTTTCGAAATAGATTCCTGAAAACTCAACCCAAAAAAGACCAAACCGATTAATATTAAGCTTAATAGCTTGTCAGAACATCCATTCCAACCCCTTTCTACTGTTAAATCTTTTTAACTCCCAAACGTCAGTCGCAAATCTTGGTTCTGCGACGACCAAATTAAAAATAATACCGCCCTTGAGCGCCTTAAAGCACTTCTTCGGCCCTTTATGTAGTTAATCAGTTGAAATATTTAATTACTGAGTCTAATGCTGTGGTTGTCAGTGTACACACAACCCTTTTTATGTGGTCTAAGATACGAGAGATTGGGCGCAATATCCTACAATACTTTTTTAACTGTTGACAAATATGTTTTCTAAATATTCATTATAAAGTGTTTTAATTCAGGATTTTAAATTCGTATGATTTATATGTACTCATTATAACTTTTGCGCTGAAAGTAATGGAATATGGTCTATCTATAACTTGACGCCAAATTTTTTAATTCGTGTTTCACCTCACCAGCTCATACTCACTTCGCTGGGTTACGGGTCTCCCTTCAATCGAAGTGATTAAGAACAACTACGCTGTTCAACTGCGGATTGGAGGCGGTCATTGGTTTCAAGCCGCCCGAAAGTGTATCGATAATAGCTGGGACAGACGGCATAACTTGCCCTGCGAAGTATATAAACCCATCTATAGACAGGCTGCAGTCGACCCCGCTTAACCTGCATGTATTGACGAGCTCGGTGGCGCAGTGGTGAAACGCGTTGTTACACTACTTTGACACCAACGCTCGTGGGTTCGATTCCCACACAGTACAAACATTTGTGTGCATGAACATGTCTGTTTGTCTTGGTCTGGGTATTTTCTATGTATGATAAGTATGTATTTACAAAAAAAAAATGTATTTACGTATGTTTATCAGTTGTCTAGTACCCATAACACAAGCTTCGCTTACTTTGGGGCTAGATGGCGCTGTGTAATTTGTCCGACAATATTTATTTATTTATTATTTATTTATTTATGTATCGAAGTACTCATTTTCATCTAAGCGGTACTTGCAACATCATAAGACAGTTATGGTTTTTTTTAATGCGTTCATCAAATTAACAATCTTCTCATCTTTTTAAAACATTTAAAAAATAGACAAAATTACGACCTCGTTGTCACGTTATTAATAGTACTTCTTCACTATTTGTCGTGATGGTATTAAAATATCCCGTGTTTCACTTCGTTCTTATCGCTTACTCTTATAATTTAAACCTTAATTCACGGGGGCCTTAATATTTCATTTAATATAGAAAGAGCTCTCAAGTTTGGCCAGCCCTAGTTTTATTAGAGGCACCAATTTGAAGGATATTTTTTATGAAATCTTTATTGAGATGCTGTATCGCCGGGTTAGGGCGTCATTTAATTCATCCAAATTTTTTAATTTAATCTGAAAACAATTTTGAAGCAGTCGAAGTGATTAAATTATTCAATTTGCAGTTTTTATTAGGGGGGGCATTGAAGCAAAATTATCCATCTCTACGTATTATCTAACGTTTTAGCAAATAGATTATAATAAGTTGGAACCATAAAGAATTCAATTAATTCTTTATAGTTCCAACTTATTATAATAAACGTTAGATAATACGTTTGTTTTTTGTTATTTAATTCCACAAATAAATAATTAATTATTGCCTATTTATAGAACCTATGTTCCATAAATGAAGCAATACATAAATTATAACAATATAATTTTAATTTACTAATAAAGATATGTTGTTATAATTTATGCATTGGTTTCACTATTAGGTGCAGTACTATTGTTTGTATTACCTGTTAAGTGTACAATTAATAATTTAATAATAAAAGCTACATACATTTAACAAAAAAAAAGGAATAATAAACTAATAAATAATTATTTACTCTATATGTTTTTATCTTCTAGAAATTCCTGTATACTATAGCGTGCTTTTTTTAAGAGTAATTGTTTCAATTTTGTTTTAAAGTTATCGCTTTCCTTGTAGAGGTCGGTATACGGTATTACAATTTGGAAAGGTAATGGAATACCTTAAAAAATACCATGAAATACCATTAAAAAACATTATAATAACATTTTTACATGGTTGTAATTAATTTTTGGCACCTTTAATCAATGAAATACTTTCAATTAAGAAAAAGAAAATGAAAAATGGATAATGTCCCAAGCAATGTTCGTAACTAGAGTTTGGTTACCCGCGACGTAAAAAAATGTATGTTCGTTGTTTTTTTCTCATTGAATATTACTTTCGCATCGACCTGATATCAAATGACCTGACGGACATCTCATTTTTTCCAAATTTACCGCAACGTTTCGTTGCTCTATGTACACCCCGACTCGTAATATCTACAATACAAACCAGTTGAGAATGCGCAAGCCTGCATTGCCAGAGGAACACCTGGCTCGTCAATTATATAACAATTCAATTTTTTTTTTAATTTATCAACCATTTTGACCATGTTCCTTAAGAGATAGGAACGGTGTTCCTGAACATTCCTATTCTACGTTTTTATGCTGAATCCGAATCTGAAGTCAAAATTCGAATATTCGAAAAAAAGCGACAGACAAACACACAGACAAACATATAGATCTCATATAGGAACGGTGTTCCTGAAAATAATACATAGCTTTTAAATTTGCTACGATACGTCAGAACTCTGAAGAGTTTGAACATGTCCGTTTATGTCTTCACTGAGAAACGTGTAATGAATCTAATTAGAAGTCACGATTCACAACATAACTTAATTTTCACATACGCGTTCTTCGTAACACAAATCTGTTTAAGCTAAGACCTCTTAGTAACAGGATTACGTCGCAAAGTTGCGAATAGGGCATAGCAAGGACCGTCTTAACTCTTGATCTATTATGTTAATTAGGAGCGTGAACTGAACTCCGAAAAGACTGTTTAAAATTATCTATCTATATTCATGCTATGTCCCTTCCGGGGTAGATAGAAAAAACCGCGCGCTACATGACCCGATCCTTACGTATTTCATTCGCTTCATTACCATTCATAGCCTTTTTCGTGTTCGCATAAATAATGTAAAAGTTAATAAAGATTATACGCTGGGTGTGTAAATGGCTTAATATCATCTTTAGAATCGTATCCAACCTCACATCCACGTGGTGTACAAGAGGTACCTCCTCCTCACAGAAAACTGATTGATAAGCAGAGGAGGTAATGCACGAGTGTTAATTCCTGTATTGCAAGCAATCATAGGCGACGGTAAACACATTGCATCACGTGGGCCGTATTCCTCTTTTCGTAGTATAAAAAAATAGGTTGAATATTGTCAGTTCGATAGTATGGACATTCATAGCGGTTCCGTTGTATTACCACTGTCCACCTCTTCGAAAAAATCCGTTAAAAGCCTATTTGTCCTCTATTTCTCCTCCTCTTAGTAACCAAATTACGTTACAAAGTTAGGAGATAGGGAACGAGTATCGAGGAACCGACTTAACTCTTGATGTATTATGTTAATTAGGGAAACTGGAGCCGCGATTTTTCCTGGCTTATCTCACTTTGTAAATAGCTCGTTTCTACTCACTTGGCGCTCTTTATTATGAAATGTATTTTTCGCTGAGGCGTGATGGTGCGGGATGAAATCTTGGAGAAAATGTACTTATGATACTTATTATATAAATATATAGACATATTGATACTTAATATTTTAGGGTCTAATAGATCTGTATTCTAAGGTTAGGTGTGCTTTACCCTCTGAGTTGTAGAAGTCTGACGGCAATCGCTCCATGTAATAATCAATACTTTGCCAAATCCTTGGACTTAGGTAGCGGACCCCGCCAGTCCTAATGGATTATGGAAACGGAATAACACTAAGAAGAAGATGCCTGTCAAAGGTTTACATTAGTTGTTATCTTGCTAATTTTATTTGCATATACATATCAATGATCTCATCGGCAAATCTACTAATTAACCCATTGTCAAATAATAGCAGAATTGTATAAATAATATGATCAGTTTGTCGAGTTATACTAATGGCCCAGCGGATAGTCAATTCATCAACTGGTGCCTGGTTCGAATCTTAGTGTGGGCATGCTATGCTAAATTATTGTTTTTGGATTTATGTAAATATCTATAAATAGCATTTGGTCTGCTCACATCAAATATATGATATAACTGCAAAGCATCTGGACGCCGGCTACAATCAGACTGTTCGGACTGTATAAGTATATGTTGTTCTTTGTAATAACTGCATTGAAATTGCAAATTTGCTGGGATTCAATTCAGTCCATCTGTTTAGATTCTCTATCTATATATTTAGTTACTATATATATATTTACTATATATATGCGCCAAGTTCCTCTAAACCGTGGTAAATTGATGGTAATATCCGTCGAAGAGATGTAATTTGTGCAGTATCGCCAAATAGTTTCTCATAGTTGACTGTTCGCCAATCTGCAGCTGGTTTAATGTAGAAGTAACTTTAGCGTACAAAAGAATGTGCTATTTGATACTGTATTACAAGTTGACGTATCAAATACAAAATGATGTAAAACAACATAAATAATAAATGGTTGAGGTTGGCGTGCCGATCAGCTGTTAGAGACTCAGAAAATGGGAGGCATATCCCAAACGAGTTTTATGAGTTAATCACGGCTTTGAAGTTTGACGAATGGGGATTATTTATAGGTTTGCTCACGATATAGTGTTGCTATGTTTTTGTAAGGGCTGCCAGTGCTTTTTTATAATACTTTCTAAAGAAAACATTTGTACGTATTTGTACTAACTATGAAAATAACTAACTTTGCTCTGTACACAAAATGTTTGAAGTCTATACGTATGGGTGCGCTACATGACGGGTTAATTGAAATTTATTGTTTCATTACTGTAAAAAAAATGTATTGTGATTTTTTTAAGATAGATAGGGAGCATCAAAGCCGCCCGTCTGGGGAAGTACCTCCACCTCATAGAAAACCGCAGCCAAATAACAACTCCCTGGAGGGTTGTTGTATTTCTGCGTATGAGTGAGGACACCAAGAAGCTCCTGAGGAGTAACTGTGTTAACAACAGAGACAAGTAATGTATTACAATCGTTCCTAGGCTACAATAACCGCTTTACATTAGGTGGACCATTTGCTTATATGCCTCCAGATGTTTTATAAAAAAAGGATATGTAATTCATCAGGACTATTGTAGTCGTATGATTAGCATAGCATATGTTAGTAGAGAAGCCTAAACAATCGTTTCTCCAACTTCTGCCCAATAGAGCTACAATCAGCCTTGAGACAATATAGATATTGCAGATGTGCATATTTCAAGGTCTTGGTTTGGTAAAATGTGAAATATCGTTCCAGAAAATGTCGTTAATTGTCTTTAATATAGGATTTAAGGATATATATAAATATCCTAAGTTTTCATATAAACATATACCTACACATAACCCATATGAAAATATATTTCTCCTTACCGAAATCTATATCATTCAAAAACTCTAAAAGTGTTATAGAAAACCCGTTCTCTTCACCTTACCCAAAAAAGTAGGTTATTTACAAATAAACTCCGAAATAATGAATCGTAAATTGGTAGAAAATAGAAAAAAAAATAGGATACGGTGTCCAAAAGGTATCCCTCAAAATATGAGTGAGGAATACAGTAGTGCTTTATATAATCATAAAATTCAATGTGACACCGGCGTTCCATTTTACGAGCGTGCGTTGATCGTCCAAAATAGTTTATGTGACGTTACCAAATGAATGTTACATAAAAACGGAACGCATAATAACATCAAACGCCGCGTAAGATTGACTCATAAAGTTTTCCATAAATATCTGGGTTGGGATAGTTTTACTAAAAGTTGCCATATTTTCAATACTGTTTTAGTTGAAAATAATATAAAAATAGAACACTTATGGCATCGGCGTCTGTTCGTTCATCATCATGTACTTATTAGCTATTTGACTATGAGAAGTTTGAGATCATCAATAGAGATCAGGCGCGTTAAAGTGGCGCGGCTATAGTAATGGTCATATTTTACGCTGCATATCGTGCCAGAATGGTTGAAGTAAAACGTTGACCTATGAGTATTGCTAATAAATGTCCTAATTAACCTTTTTCCTATGAATTCCTACGGTTTCCTATGAATCTACAGTGCCATAGAAGTAAAAACAAAACAATAATTTACTAAATATTCTTCTAATTAAATAAATGAATTACATGATTGTTTGACAGTACATTTAATTTCTTTATATTTCATAAACAAATGTAATTAGGAAAATATAGTTTCGATAAACGACGACGAGTTACGATGACGAAATGTGCTAAAAACAGCAGTTGCTCGCTCATTGTGTCATTTTGTTTCTTACTTCTAAATAAGTTATGATAGATCTTATTATACAATCGTGTAATTATTATTTTTATGTGATTGTGTGTTTTGTGAATTCATATTTTTTGCTACAAGGGACCCATAGGCAGCACCTTGACGATCCTACCGCTCTAACGGGAGCCGTAGCAATTATGTCAAAAAAGACTAGTTAATCACTTATTACATATTTGTGTCATGTCTGAGTTGTAATTGGAGAATAATTTTATAACTGCACAAAAATATATTCATGTTATACAAAAAATTGCAATATGCATATGTCGCTTAATGCGTCACGTAAGGCGTGATTCACATGTTTAACATTTTATAGCTGCGCTTTCAACACGCCTGTTTTTAAATTTCCACCTCGCAGTCAAACTAAACAAAATTGTAATCTTCTTGCATAAAGTTCAAATTCACTTGTAGAAAACAAACCACTGATTTATGTAGGCCACACGCCTGATAACGACTGGGTTTTATGACGTCATCAAACCGTTTAAACCTGTGACGTTTCGTCGCTTATTTTGCTCACGGAGTTGCCAAAATTAAACGTAGCGTGCGAACATAAGGCTGCCTTTTTTGGACGATATTCGACCTTATGCAATTGTCATTACAGATAGAAGTTAATGTGGTTAGTATGGGTGTAAGCATAAAATGCATGTTTTTATGGTTAACGTTTTTGTGTGAATCTTTTTTTATAAAAAACATTTCCATGTCGTATTTGAGTCTTTACTCAATTACAATAGGGATTGCATATTAAAAGTTTCCTATATAAAAATTGTTATTTGTATAGTATCTAAATAAAAACTACCCATGATTATGGTAAAAAAATAAAGTTTTATCTCGCCAGTATAAAAGCTACATGTTAACAAAAAAGAAAATGAGAGGTGACCGAAAACACTATATTTTTTGACTTGAGAACATAGTAATGCATAGTACTGCCCATTCAACGTTGTTATTGGAAAAATTGTAACAAAGTCTATTCGTGCCCTCCTCAAAGAACACGATCTGGTGCCCTCTAGAATTAAAGAAATGGATTTTAGGGGTCAAATATTCCCACGTCATTTCTGCCATCATCTGTACAACGTGGAGGTACTACTGTTCTAGAAGACCAAACGTTTCAAGCACAGCATGTATTTGACCGTGAGCTAATGTGAACTAAATACTAACTAACAACAAGTAGTTGAGGAGTAATATGCGATATTTGTTTCATCACAAACTAGACATCTTCAAGTCGAGAGTAGATAGGTACTTTCTAAGTCTAGGTTTCATGATCCTCGACCAGCATTACTCCCTGACCAAGATGAGACAGTGACCAAACGCAGGTTTATCAAAGATAAAATATAAAGCGAAATATTAATAGAGAACAGGCATAAAGAATATTAAAAGATCTAAAATGAAACATATGTTCACGTTGATCGTATACACCTTCTCAAACACGTGTTTAAGTAAATTCTCCTGATGCCACTCGAGAAGTTTCACGTCAAAATAATATATCGTGGAAATAACGCTGCACGTCTTGTAAGTTGGGGGAGGGCTTTATACAATTTTGTGCATTCCTACAGAGATAACGAGTATTTTGACTGACACGTACGATGGAAGAGAAGAAGTAACGAATGCGCTAAATAATGTAGATTTCAGGTTATAATAGTTAGAGGAGTCTTTTATCATGCACGACGTTTTGTGAACCCAGAGCCTAACTAAACTGAGCACCCTTGTTTTTTTAATTATAGTTTAAAGAACCCATAATAACCAGGTTCTCCAAGCAAGTATACCTGTTTTCTAAATACAGAGAGCATATTGTACCGACATAGTGTCAAAAGCTTTTTATTCACTAAACCATTAAGCATACTATCTGCCTGGTGTTACCAACTGTCTTTGCGTATTTACATATATATATATATATTTATATATATATATACATATACCACTCACGCATCAATGAGCCCGCTAGCAACGTAGTACCCGTATACCTCCCTATCCAGCGAAGAGCCTGCATTAACCGTGCACATTAAGCGGCCTATGTACTTCTTTGTTACTGAGGTGGTATAAAAAAATCCTTTACTCAAGTAATCAAGAAGATGGTGTAACTCTTACATCCCATTGCTACAAAATTATAATGTTATTCAAATAAGTCTAAATTTATTTCTTGCGAACTTATGTGGTGCATAATAGGTTTTCAGTTACTAACAAATAATCCCTAATCTGTCAAAAACATAAAATACCACATCCGACTGTTTACATCTCCCTGTCCGTACTGTACATATTCCCACGTTATTGAAGGCAGTGATATATTATCGGGAGGGAGGCAGGTGTGGCAACACCTTAATGATCGACAGGTACATGATTGGCAGAAAATACCTGCAAATTGATGTCTTTGGAAATAATATTGATATTATTGACGCAAGGGGACGTCAAATGATGCAGTGCAGATGCTCCAAATATATTAATCTGAGAAATAAATTTTGACACATTATTTTCTATCTTTTGGGTTAATAAAATAGGCAAAACTTGAGAGTAAATCTTGATCTTTTTGACGAGCTCGGTGGCTCGCTCGTGAAAGACGCGACTTTGACACCAACGCTCGTGGGTGTGATTCCCACACAAGACAAACATTTGTGCGCGTGAACATGTCTGTTTGTCTTGGTCTGGATGTTTTAAGAGAGGTTGGGCGCATCAAAGCAGCCCGTCTGGGGAAGTACCTCCACCTCACAGAAAACCGCTGCCAAATAACAACTCCCTAGTGGGTTGTTGTGTTTCTGCGTGTGAGTGAGGTCACCAGTAAGCTCTCAAGGAGTTGCTGTGTTAGCAGCACAGGAGGCATCGCGCGAGTGATATTTAATATATTACAAGCGTTAATAGGCTACGGTAACTGCTTCACATCAGGTGGGACGTATGCTTGTATGTCTCCCGACGTTGTATAAAAAAAAATTTTGCTTAAATATTTCTTAGATGTTATGGACTTTACTTGGTATGTTAATAAATAGTATATTTTTATTTAATACAAACGTATAAATTTCAATATAATCTTTCTATAACCTGCCAAACAATTTATTGGTAGAATTCAATCTATCTCAACGTATCCCAATTTATTAAACGAACTAAACCCACTTCTATAACAAAAAGCAAGCACAATCAAAATCAAAAGAATATCTGCCTTTCGTTCATTAATTATCTATAACTACATAATATATCATATCATTCAGAGATATTTATTAGGTTAGAAAAATGGCAACAATATTCAGTTCTAAGAACAAGCTCTACGTAAATTTTGCTACGCCCTAGTGCTACGGCGTAGCAAGCTCTGCGATCTCTCAGACGTGTCTCAGACTGACATTGTTTACAGCTCTATGTTCTTGACCATTCAATTACAACAGCATTGTAGAGTTACAACTTCTTACTTTATACAAAATTAAATGTTTTACCAACTATTTATTGTCTAAACTTACTTCAATTATAACTATTTATTTACTTCACAGATTTATTTTTGAGCAGTCGTAGATATTTTGTTAAATTTATGAATAGATATAATAATACATGTATTTAAATAAAATAAGTGTTCCATTAATTTTAAATTTTTACACTTATTTTGCTAATATAAAAAATCATGCGAATAATAATAATAATACTTTATTATCTATCTATAGCTTCACGCCAAATCCCTTACGGGGTTGGCAGAGAGAACCGAGCGCCACGTGACTCGATCCTTACATACCTCACTCGCTTCTTTAACGTTCATTGCTCTTTTCATGCACGCTCGCCGGTTTCTAGGGCTCCTGACATCACCTTCTGATAGAACACGACCAATTTGATCATGGTAGGTAAGTCTTGGCCTGCCTCGGCTCCTACATCCTTCCACTTTTGCATTGTATATCTGCTTCGTCATTCTATCATCCTGCATTCTTTCTACATGTCCGAACCAACGGAGCATGCCTCTTCTTATTTTAACACCGACGCTCCCTTTCAGACCAACTCTGCTTCTAACCTCATCATTGCGAATACGGTCTGCAAGCGTTATTCCACAAATTTTGCGCAACGCTCGCATTTCAACCGCATTTATCCTACTTTCACGCTCTCTCTGCCATACCCAGCTCTCACTTCCATAAGTAAGCGTTGGGACCAGCACTGCATTGTGTATAGCCAGCTGCGCCTTCTGGCTCAGGTTTTTACTACCAAGAAGTTTTCTCAACGCTCCATTCACACTATTCCCAGCACTCACTCGCCTTTCCACATCTGCGGTGTACCTTCCATCACTGCTGAAAGCGCATCTAAGATATACAAACTCATCCACTTGTTCCAACACTTCATCATCTACCGTAATCCTTACATTGGTTCTGGTTTCTTCTCTTTCAAATACCATTATCTTTGTTTTCTTCGCATTCAATAGTAAGCCTTCCTTCATACATTCATCTTTCATCATTGTGACTAGTGTTTGCAGCTCAGATGGTGTTTCTGCTAACAGGACGGCATCATCTGCATACAGCAGACAGTTCACCACTAGGTCACCCATGCGTAATCCTACATTCGTCGATCTTATTGACTGTAGACAACTATCGAGATACAGAATAAACAGCCTAGCAGACAACATGCAACCCTGTTTGACACCAATTTTGACTTTATTATCTTCTCACTCAAATAGCAGTTAAATAAGACAAAGCATTATAAATAAAAAAATTGTATTAGAGGTTAATTAACTATTACAAATTGCATAATTCACTAGATTTATTAAATACACGAGATGAGTATGTCTGTTATTTTTATCCATTATTTAAATCATGGGAATATAATTTAAGCCATTGTATTTTATTCGCACACTTACTCCTTATTGTCAGATATAATCCTCAATGAAGCATATAGTGAGCTATTATTTGAATAATGTGGTCTTAAGGGATTTGGTATTTTATGTATATGTTTTCAGACTTGAATCTTGTATGTTTTTTGTATGCTCGAGATTATCTACTGTGCTTCCTTATCTCTATGTTTATCTACAAATTCATACTTGAAATATATAAAGCTATATTTATATATATTTATAGATATGGCGGTAATATCCTAAGCTCTTTAAATAATAGTATAGACATGAAACTTTACCTAGCATAGTACATAAGTTAACGAGTTTACATTATTGACGTAATCCCTCAAGTTTGGGTTTTTTCAATCATCAACAAGTAACAATTATACGTGTTGGCTTTATGCGTTTATACTCGTAGCAGTTTACTGAACAATGGAGCATGAATGAAGTACCCTGTGATAATCGTAATACTTTGGTATAAAATAAAATATTTTCATGTCTTGAAAGATAGGAACAACGCCTGTGCAAGCACTCGTCGATCTGATATATATTGTATATTTGTCGATTCACTTTATAAAGGCCTCAATAACTTTGTCGTCGATACAAAAGATCGCGCCAACAGCCTCTTAACTCATTGTTCGAGTTTCAATTGAGCCGAGGTCGGCGAAGATAGCTTTTGTCGCTGAAATTATGTATCGATATTTATTTAAAGTTAACTCCGTTAGAAAACTAGGCCTGCTAGGTTGTTATCGTACTTACTTTTAATGTATTATACTACTATTTATTTTTATTATACGAATTACTTATAGTTTTTTTTACATTTATCAAACTTAGGAATAGATACATTGAGTGACTCCACGTGGAAAGTACTAGGTCCGAACATAAGACAGAAGTAGATAAATAAGAACTTACCACATCAAATTCATACTCATTGTTACTGGGACACATAACAAATACATTGCAAATTGACAGAGGCCAGTGTATTCAAGCCGGCCGAAAGGTACCGTCTTAGCTCGACGACTATAATCGTAAGCTTAACGTGCCTTCCGAAGCCTAGAGAAACTCGAGAGAAATAAACCCGTTCATAGACAGACTTTAAGCATAACCTAAAAGTAATGAATGATAGCAAAAGTCAACTTTGTGCCGGTACTTTGATTTTCACCATCGATGATATTTTACCACCAACCAGGTGAAACGAAATATTTCACCTTTTGGTTTGTCACTGGTTTGATGGAATAGCTCCCATGGATATTTCCTACCAATATTTAATTATAACTTAGTATACTAATTTGCAGGATAGACGGCAATCTAGAGCCCAAATTCATTGTAGGATACCCTCTTTAACCGTGCATTATTATTTTAAAGTGGTTTTTTTTTTATATTTTTCATATAGAAAATTTGATTAATGTGTATATAGAAAAGTGTCAGTATATAAACAAGAGCTTCTAAACAACATAAAACAAATCGACTAAGCAACCATCCAGACAGAATGGCAGACTGACGGACAGGCGATGATAAATGAAGGCACCTGGAGCCACCCGAGGGTGGCGTGGAGGGGGTTGGCTGCAATTTACATAAACGCTGTAATGGCCGCCGGTACATTAACCGAAGACGTTGACGGTGATCTAATCCCACAGACGACGTTCGAACCTTGTTAAGTTAGTGATCGTCAAGGTAGAGTATATCTTTTTCGCCGACCAGACAATAGTAATTCTTTCTTCATACAGGATTGCATAGTTAGATCTCAATGATGTATGTGTATATCTTCACGCCAGGTCCCTTTGCGGACAGGCAGAGAGAACCGAGCGCCACAAGACGCGGTCCTTACATACTTCACTCGCTTCTCTAACATTCATAGCTCTTCATTCACGCTCGCCGGTTCCTGGGGCTCCTGACATATTTATTATAAAGGGATAAACAATTAAAAATACAATATTAAACTACTTACGAGTATAAGTTATAATTAAAGTAAACATCGCTTTTCTGTAGTCGTAACCGCATTTGTATGATCTATATCTGTCTAAATTAGACATTCATTCCAGAATTTTGCGGAAGTAAGCCTCTCTGGAATATCGCAATATCGATTATTTTACCGCCAATGTATCCTATACCATAAATATGTAATAAAAAAGTCATAACAGAATAAAACGCAGCACTGAATTCCTGAAATCAAAAAGCACGGGGTGACGAGAGAACAACGCCACTAGAGACTTTAAACTTTGAATAAACTGTTATATTGAATTTTATTGTTAATACTTATAGAAAGATAAATTCTTTTGTTTGCAATCAGGAGAATATAACAACAATGTTTGACCTATTTCCAACGCACGAGCATTAAGAAGGTGCACAAGAATTCACGAGAACATAATAGTCGTTTTAATATGGTATTCTGAGGGAAACTGTACAATTTCGGTATGAAAAGCGGGCAAAGTCGCGGCGTGGCGCATAATCTCAACGCTATTGTGTGGAAAGCTGCATTCACTTCGTTTTGCTCGTTTGTGAGGGAAAATGGTTTTATAAAACAGTTATAACTCTGGTATATGAAAGAAATAGGTTTAATATGTTTCGATGTAGTGTACAGTATGACGCGTCAGTGACTCGTTGTCATTTTTGTCTTGTCAGCCAGCCAAGTGCTACCTACTGGCAATTAGCAAACAAGGCTCTGGAGAATAAAAGTTGTAGGACACTCTATATTGATCTCATCCAATTGTAAGATTAGGGGTAAATGGGACTCCTACGTTACTGCTGAACATGACATCCCCTTTAGGCTTGCATAGCGATTGATTCTGTGTTGCTTGCATCCACCGGCTCCTTACGATACTTCATTAGATCGTTGGTCCATCGTGTGCGTGGCCTTCCTCCACAGCGTTTTGCAGTTCGTAGTCGCAATTCGAGAATCTCTGTACCTGAACGGTTATCGATTCTTCGGGCTATGTGGCCTGCCCACTGCCACTTCAGCTAACTGATCCTTCGATCCACGTCGATGGTCCTAATTCTACTATGAATGTACTCATTCCTGAATCTATTTCAAAGAGTAACTCCGAGCATGCATCTCTCTCTCTCTCTTTCTCTTTTTCTGTCTGTCTTTGAAAGTGGGATTTTAAACCAAGCTGCTTACATTGCCCATGTATGTACTCTGTTTCTGAAAATATAAACAACAAACAAACAACTTTTAAGATGTCTTCAACGTAAATTACAATAAGAAGAAGAGAAGCATTTGGTAAACACAACACAGTACACACAAAGAAAACACATACAGTTTATTGAAGACGCCGCCGAAAAGCTGATTAAAACATTCAAATCAGTCTCTTAAGAGCCTAAACTCACATCAACGTTCACGTTGTTCCATTTCATCTGAAGGCATACAATTTTACGACCACGCGTGACGAATACAAAGAAATATTCGGTAATGGTCCATTTAGCTAAACGTTATTACACCTTGCCTCATTACTGAAAATCCTTCCAGAAGTTTCTTGCAAGATGGCGTCTTTGTTTTAATTCCCGCCAAATAACTCCGGATTCAGCAATAAAGCATATTATGAAAGGTGGCACGTATTTTAGGGTGTCGGCACAGAGAGAGATTTGAGAGGATCTTATAGTGCAAGCATGTAAAAAAGAGAGATTTAATTGAGAAGTGTTATAAAATGTACCTATATTAAAAATTTTGTTAAACTTGACCCTAGTGATCACATATAGGGTAATATTACCCTCAGTTGCCTACTATGTAAATGAATAATATAAAATATGTTTTATTTAAATATTACATATGGTTTAGAATAGTCTCATCTGGCTCTTTCATATGATGCCGCATAAGATCTAACAAAAAATGTACAAACTCAACTTTTTACTCCTCCTCTCCCTCAATTTATGAAATATATTTTTTGAAATATATTATATATGTGGTGGTCACTTTTAAGATAAATAATAGTAGCCTGTAATAGACTGATAGACAGGCACGTGTTTGATCTTATAGGCTTCCGTTTTTACACTTTGAAGTATAGAACCCTAAGTGCCGGTTACTCACCGACATTAAGAGTTCTATACTTCAAAGTGTCACGCCAGTTCTAGATCGAATGTAGGATGATGAAAGAACCCGCAATATTTTATTTTATACAACGTTGAATGATAATTAGTACTGTTTTATTACGTGTTTGTAGACACTTGCAAAGCTATAAAAAAACCAGCGCTCGTTAGTACTATATATAGCGGAGATATGTAGCTGCATTGGATGGTCGGATCACTAAATAATTAAAATTAATAAATAAAACCACAAATAACCATAGGTATTTTTCTAGGCGGCAATTTCTATTACAATAAATTTATGTAAGTGTACTTATAGTTATATCAATTGATACTATTAAAGATATCCTAATAGATATACATGTGCTAAATCATTTTCAAACATCTCTGGCTGTCAAATATTCATCGATTCTGTAATAACCCTTCTTATATAGAGTATTTTTCATGTGCCTTTTAAACATATTGTCAGGCAAAGACATACTATGTTTCAGGTAATTTATAATAGAAACGAATACAACAAAAGATCAACTAGTCTTAGCAAGCTGATGTGCATACGCTATATACTTCTGCTTCTAAGGCATTCAATAATTTTTAAAAACGACTATATTTTACGTGCATACATTATGTTGTCATAAATATACTGAGTAACCGTGAGGATATTTATTTCTATGAATAGTTCTCTAAGTGATTCCCTAGAGCCCATGTTTTCCTAGAGCCAATTAATTCTAGTACATTATTGTTAATGAGAACTTCTGTTCTTATATTATGTAATGTATATATATATATATATATATATGTACGTCACTCTTTCACAGCAAACTATGAACACAGAGTACGCACGCCTCCTGTCTGTCGAAGCCTTTAGACAACCAAACGTGTCCCAAAATTTAATAAATGGAAGGTAGAAGTAATCTCGTTAGGTAACGCAACTGAGGCAGAAGCATTACAATGAACGCGTAAGTGTTACGATCAAAGTTCTCTGGCATTTTAACAACAATTAGTACTTATTACGTCTAACTTCCGAGAGGACTGATATATGAAGACTAAGGTATTTTCTGTAGGGCTCTAGCTCTAGCCCATGTTATAAATATACGGAATAGAAGCGGAAGAGAGAATTAGCATTAGACCTAGAAAACAGCTCATAGAAGTATATTACGAGTACTAATATACATTGGTGGCTCGGAAATTGTATCTCTATTTTTTGATTGACGTTCAGAATAAAATGTTATATATTTTTTTAATAATGTCCTCAACGTCGGGCATACAAATATACAGCCCACCTGACATAAAATTGTAAACGTAACCTTATGAATGCTTGCAATGCAAGGAGCATCTTTCGCACGTAACCAGCTGCTCACACAGCAACTCCTAACGAGTCCTTTACGGAGTTCTTATTTGGTTGCCGAATGCTGTAAGGTGAGAGTACTTCATAAATCGGGCTGCTTTAATGCATCCTGTCTCTTTTAAATATTAAAATATGTTACTAAAGCAGTTTTATTAATTATTTAAAGTTTATCCGCAGTCAAATAATAACTCCCTACAGGTTCGTTGTCTTCCAGCGTGTGAGTGAGGTCATCAGTAAGCTTCTAAGTAAAGCTGCTGTGTTAGCAGCAGTATGGCATCGCGCAAGTGATACTCAATGTATTACTAGCGTTCATACGGTAACCGCTTTATATCAAGTGGGTCGGATACTTGTATGCCTCTCCACGTTCTATAAAAAAGTGATACTTGTGTTAATAATCAGAATGATGAACCTTTACAACATTGGCCAATGGCAAACAAAACCTTCAGTCACAAAATGAACTAGTAAACTTAAGTCAAACGGATGCAATATCCCAAACACTTTGAAAGTAAATATATTACCATGGAGGTTTAATTTGGATTCAATGGCACCAAGTCCTCGGGACCTTTGCCAATAAATCACCGTGACCTCTCCACGGGTCCCATAACTCAATCGTTTTATGGAAATAGACCAGAGTCAGGGGCCTGAGTGGATTGGCGTGTAGACCGTTGTTGGCTTGAAGTTTCAGCTATTAATCTGTTAATATGGCTTTAATTTCATGTTCATGAATTTTGACTTGAATATTGTTAGCCAAATGTTATTACTTCCAAGTGTACATTAAATAGATTTTTATAGGCGTCAATTATAATAATAATAAATAAATATTGTCGGACAAATTACACAGCGCCACCTAGCCCCAAAGTAAGCGAAGCTTGTGTTATGGGTACTAGACAACTGATAAACATACGTAAATACATTTTTTTTTTTTTTGTAAATACAAACTTATTATACATTGAAAATACCCAGACCAATACAAACAGACATGTTCATGCACACAAATGTTTGTACTGTGTGGGAATCGAACCCACGAACGTTGGTGTCAAAGTAGTGTAACAACGCGTTCCACCACTGAGCCACCGAGCTCGTCTGTTGTACATGCCTTAGAGTAATCCATAAATAAATACTCTCCGATTAAACCGATTCAAAGCGGTACATCCAGGTTTCGTCACCTATTAATATGTCAAGTCGTTTCTGTTGTTCTGTCAAATCCTGCGGCATCCATTAAATGCAAAGGTTCCTTACCTTCAGATGCAGATCTTTGCATTCATTCATTGCATTGCCTATTACAACGAATTTGCTGAAAGAATTTTTTTTTGTCAGTGTCATAATTGATGTAGAGTACCAATAATAGATTCGGTAATTTAGTCGATCTTTTTTTTTATGAAACTAGATTGGCAAACAAGCATTATATGATAAGCGGTCACCGCAGCCTTTTGACGCTCGAACACCACGGGGATGATACTCGCGCGCCGCCAATCTTGCAGCCTAAGGATGTTTTGTCACATTGTCACTGAAAAGCTAATGACGATCTCAAATTCAAAATATATTACTGTTAGATATAGTATGACAGATGAAATACATATAAAAACGATGTGCCCGCTATGTTCCGCCACAAACCTTTAGCAATAGAAAAAAATATGAAATATGACAAGTTATAACTTGTATATTATATTAATTGTAACCTATATTGATGTGTGCTAAAAATCTGACCAATATTGCACTACGTAATTCAAAGTAATAATGACTTCACAGCGTTTTGTCTATCACAAATTCATCTAATCCCGCAAGTTATTTTTTTTTATCATGAGCGATATGCCCTACATATAATAGAAACACGTCGGACGATGTATTTCATCATTTACATAACAGTGCTGTTTCACGTCGCTTCCATGTCAATAGATCCGGGGTCTATCCCATACAAGAGACCTAAGTCCAAGCCGCTTAGATAGGAAATTATGAGGCCAATAAAGATTTCTGTCACAATAGGCCCGGCTCACAAATTTGCAGCAAATTTGTCAGGCTATTTACGTCTATGGGGTTATTATGGTGGCCATTACAGAACTAATCGGGTGATTTCGGCTTTCCGAAGTGGACATAGCTTGGTACAGGACATTTGGTCACAGATGTCGGTAATGGGTCTCAGGTATACCGGTAGGTAGACATTGTGGGATTATGGTTTATAGGGTTCGGTGTTTCACAATTGAGGAGATAAATAATCGAGATGGATGAGTCAATAATGGAGGGGTAAAAATGTTTCTATTGAATTTTGAAATTTTGAGCGGAGTAAGTGGCTGAATTTTCTTTTGAGCGCTAAAGGCTGTACTTGCAGGCGGTACCTCCTACTGATTAGCAAACGAGTAAAAAGAAGTTGGCAGAGGGCATAGCTCAACGAGTATTGCTACTGCATTACCACCCCTTATTGCAAACGCGGAAATTCATTAGCTTCCTGGTGACTACTCCCTCGCAGAAATATATACATTCTAATGATGTTTTAATCACAATGGTAATGGTAAGCCCTAACATCGAATATGGCTTTCTTTTGATTGAAGTGTTGTATTATGCGGACCGTATCCTCAAAAACCGCTTTCTGAATCTAGTTCTTGATCCAGTTGGCAAAAACTTTAAGGTAGCACTATAAGTCTATTCACTTTCACAACTATTGGAACTATTATCGTTGAATCTACGTCGGTCATGGTATTAACCAACTCCAAGTGCTTATAAAGGTTCTCGTTCTCGGCCTTCACGAGATTCTCGTCATGCAGAGTAGTAACAATTGCACGGCGCATATCCAGATCTTATTACCACAATATCAAACTTAGTGGTACCAACATGTATAGTGTAAGATAGTGGACCGATAACAGTTGAGCCTGACAATACCTGGCTACTGTAGTACATTACTTCAGAACAAGGCCATATTTAAGTGGAAAAGGCATAATCCCCAGAATTATCATATACTTAATTATACTTAACTGTGTACGTTTATATAATCAAGTATATCATTACTACTTTTTAATAAAGTAATGTAGTCTGATTTTCATGAAAATATATTACAAAATAAAGCATAAAGTCCGTCTTAATAAAAAATATAAAACGGATCTTTTATGTACGCGTTAGTAGCTTATCGGTTACATCAATATCCGGCCGCGCCGAGTCAGCGGCGTGGAGGAGATCGAGGGCAAACGTTGCAAAAGACTGCCCTGTGTGGTTCAACCCATAAGCGATATCGTTTTCATGGGATCAGCTTGGTCAGGTAAACAACTTTTGATCACCACAGTTAGCAATGTCTACCTTAACACCAAGATTTTTCGGTTCGATTACCACACAAGATTTGTGTCAGTTTCTCTTGATGTTTTTAAGAGAGGTAGGGCGCGAAAAACTGCAGGCAAACAACAACTCCCTGTGGATATTTCTGCAAGTGAGTGAGGTTACCAGCAAGCATTTGTAAGTTTGGTGTATTAGCAGCAGAATTGACATTGCGATATGCAATATATTGCATGTGTTCAAGGGACACGGTAACCACTTTATCTTAGGTGGGCCGTATGCTTGTATGGCTCTCGACTTGAAGACATTGACGTATTAAAACGTTTTTTCATTTAGTTACTATTGATTGATTTGATAAATATGAAATTATTTATATACAAATTACAGTTGGCAAATATATATATATATATGTGTGTGTGTGTAACTGGAGCGGTGTCTCGTAAACGGCTCCAGCGATTTCGAACAAATTTTGTATTTAGATAATTTTCTGTTTAAATTTATCTATATAGGTGTATTACCGAGAAACATGATTTTACACAAAAAGAAAAAACGCCCAGCGAAGCGACTACTCGGGCACCCAATTACAAAGTTATATGTCCACGCAAAATTTCCGAACCCTTCACTCCTCCTTTGGGTTGAATTTCGATTTCCTTTCTTAAGTATACGTTATAAAAAGCGACTATTTTCGTATTTCTATCTCCAATAGTTTTAGCCTGGACGTTGACATACGAGGTAATTAAATTTCCCAGCTTAGATGCAATTCGCTGACACTGTAGCCTCACGTTCAAAAGCAGCTTGTGTTCGAGAGCGGCCTCACTGCGCGAAAACCTTCACTAAAAGCGTCCTCCACGCGGAAAACGGGCCACCACTTATTGTTCTATTGTGAGATCATTGTTCTAGAAAATTCGCATTTTTCCACGCTGTTATCGTAGCTCTGAAGCCGCCATTGAATAACCTACAAACAGAATCAATGATTATGATACGTGCAGATGA
The DNA here is from genome assembly GCA_947507595.1 of Pyralis farinalis. NCBI lineage: Eukaryota > Metazoa > Arthropoda > Insecta > Lepidoptera > Pyralidae > Pyralis > Pyralis farinalis. The sequence continues at coordinate 33,488,179 of OX382268.1, read as the reverse complement.
AACTCGCAATGGTAATCTGCCTGATGACAAAGGATTTATACATGACATTTCTTGAGGCTGTTCAGGAGCTGTTATGGTCGCCAGTTCACTCGCAGGAATGAGCAGACCATACAGACATAGAAATAAGTTATCTCTTTACATCTTAATGCTATCTTCAGTTTAAAGAATCTTTATTATTAATTTCTCATTACAACATAAAGCCATTTACATGAGAAAATATTAAAATCTAATTAAATACGTATACATTCTAAAATCAATTTGTAGACATGGGCTGCTCAGCTCAAAAAGAAAAGGAAGCACAGAATGTGCATTAAAGTAAACTATTACATAGCTACTTATACAATATTTAGTTGTTAAAAGGTAACCGGTATATTTTATAAAATAGTAATTTATTGACAAACAATTCACAAAGAAAAAAAAAGAAAATGAAAAGAAAATTATCTTTCTGTCACATATACTAAAAAAATGCACTAATTAACATAAAACGAATCGCCGAGAGATCTAGAAACTTGGAAATTAGTATGAAAGTATGCTAGGATCGTGGTCTTACGTTAAGAAATTATTTACTTAAATTATTAAAGGTTTTAAATAAAAAAGTACCACAGACTTCATTGAAGTCGATTTCTATTCACATCGTTACATCTTAATCGTTACATCTATAAATTAAAAGTTTTTTTTTGTATACTACTAAGATGGTAAGCAAGATGTTAAACAATTACTGTTGCCATATCTTAATAAAACAATTTTAGAGTCAGCAACCTACAAGTCACGCCTCTGGTGTTACAAGTATCTACAGTGTCAAGGCTATTCGCTAGTTTTCCACATTAGTGATATAAAAATTCCTACTTACAAAAAGATGTTAACAATAAATATACTGTACACACGTCGAAAATAAAGCATTTGTTTCTTTAAAGTCGGAAAAAAACCCGACGTCTTTTTAATGTGAAGCCTTCTTGTCTGAAAATCAGAATCAGTGTCAAACGAAAAAAGGAAACTATCATTAAAATGAAACATAATATGGACAGCAGAAGTCGCGTATCAAGTTAACTTGAACAAAATCTCCGTGCGCCCTAACGCACGATCCTTTTAATCCATACCCACGACCCCTGGGCTGACCTCTCGTTATCGACAGCAGGGCCCAGCCGTGCCCTAATTGGACGTAGAACCATATCACTATGTAGATATGGCTACATAAATCTGTAGCCAACTTTTCTTGATTTTTCGTGTTTTCTAAAGACCGCGAGGTAATTGCGAACGGTAACTTTACGTTTTTTAAATATACTAAGTCAGATACTAATAAGCTTACGACCCGCCTCATGTGAACGGCTACCCTTACGTATGGTAATTTGTGGGATCATTTAGTACTACTTGCCCGCTACGCTCGCTGTTAACTCTGTAACCGGCTTCATGGCGATAGTCACACACTCATGAATGTACACCTTTGAGATCTATTTTACGTAGTAACTCAATTCACCGCTACGGGTCAGGCAGGTAAAACGCGAAGCTCTTATTGGCTAGCTCGCGGATAAACATTGTGGCAATTATCGGCTCATTGGTTAAAATATTCTCCCAGTGGACAGTGGGTTTGAAATGCCGATATATTTAGGCGCTAAAGCACAACGTTTTTTTGAGCGCAGTTTATTAGTCTCACGCACGTGCAAACTTGTGATCTGTTAGGCGAAAGTACTTTTGCAGTCACTGCTTTTTAAATATCACTGCGCCTAATCTCTTAGATTTAACAAACATCCCATTTTCTTAAAAGCCTAATTCGTCAAATGTCCAGCCGAAGAAGCCAAGAATACGTCTGAGGATAAGTAGTTTTTTTTATTATGTAGTGTGGGAATTGAACCCAAGAGCGTTGCTATCAAAGAAGCTTTATTTACCACTGTGTCACCGAGCTCGTTAAAAGTTACCATAGCCTATAGACACTTGTAATACCAGAAACGTCACTCGTGCATCGGCGACCCTGTAAAAAAACCTTAAAAGACAAGTAATCTTTGTTAACAAAAGTTTTATAAATCTTAGATATTAAAACGCTTGACTGAAACTTCCTAACCTGGCGAGTACGGTGAGATTTTCATCGGAATTCCTTTAATAACTTAGGAGGACTTTATAAAAGGGTTTTTCAAAATTAATTGGACTTTATTTCATCTTAAAGCTCGCTCCTGGTAAAAATATAAAATAATATTCATTCAGTAAGATGAATATTTCGGTCACCGACATCAAACCGTTCGCACCTTCATTGTTCAACAAAAATAAACTTATTCGGCCAAAAAAGGTTCATACATCATTTTCACGCAAAAAGGCGAAGGTGAGTTAACAAAATAATAAGGTAAAATATACAAAATTAACCTTGAATAACACGTAAGCCCACAACACGTATATCATCCGCTACGTTACGGGCTGGTTTTACGAGATAAGCTGGGCGTGAATTTTTAATATATTAGCAAAGTATCGCACGCACATCTGCGACTTTGCTGTGTAATCGCACACTTTGTGCATCATCAGTGCCTTAAAATAACGGTTCTTTACTACGTGTATACAGATACTGGTTTTACTTACTTACGTACTTGGCTCTGGCATCGAGCATAAAAGCGGTATACCTTTTTTTAAGGTGACATACAAGCATACCGCTCGCTTAATGGTAAAATATCACCATAGCGTTTTAAGGCTTGGGGTGTTTCCGCACGTTATATGTGTTTTTTGTTCGTTCGTAATGATGACGTAAGAGAGTTGGTCTAAAAGAGAGTGTCGGCGTTAAGATAAGAAAAGGCATCCGTTGGTTCGGACATGTAGAAAGAATGACGAATCAGATATACAATGCGAAAGTGGAAGGATATAGGAACCGAAGAAGACCAAAGCTAACCTACCATGACCAAATTGGTCGTGTTTTATCAGAAGGTGATGTCAGGAGCCCTAGTAATCAGCGAACGTGCATGACAAGAGCTATGAACGCTAAAGAAGCGAGTGAGGTGTGTCTCTGCCTACCCCGCAAGGGACCTGGCATAACGATATACATACATACATATGAATGTTTGTACCACTGATATAATATATCACCATCTTCATAGACAATACAACTTCACCTACTCATGAAGCTAGAATCAGTTAGCAAAAGGACTTACCACGTACAGTGGCAAAACGCTTGACCTGAAACGTTTATGTAGACTACAGACGCTTACAACACCAAAAGTATCGCTCACGCATTGTCGCCCCCATTCGGATGTTTAGGAGTTTATAGTTGCTAAAATCCATCAAAGGAAGGTAGGGAATCCCCGGTGCGAGATTAGTAATAAATAAACATGGCCAAGACTGTAATAACATAAGGCGAATTCACGTTTTGCCGCCCCGTTTCTAATTCCTTTTTGACTCGCAAACTTTTTGATCACCTCAATCACTCACAGTAACATTACAATTATGCAGGCAATTTTTATTTTTCTAGAATTCTCATATGTGGAGACACTGTCCTAATTGATCGTTGTACTCTATACCTTGAAAGATTCGTAGACCCGCGTTGGCTAATGGGTAGGGTGCACCACGTACAGGTGATCTAGGTTTCGAATCTAAAGATTTAAGCCAACAACCACTTGTAACCTAAAAGAAAATCCCCTTGAATGAAGCATCTGTAATTCTAAGTAGCTAAACTGGGGAAGTACCGATTATACAAAATCCTCCATCAAAGTTACTTAATTCAATTTAGTATACTTAAGTGCAGTAATATCTGGGTTGGCTAGGCTTGGTAGCGAGGGTGACAACGCACGAGTAATACTTGCATTCACATATGTATAATATACGCAACTACAACACTTTAAAGCTGGTATTGAACCCGAATTTAATAGAAAGACAGAAATGACCATAATCATTATTGAGAATTTCAAGAAAACATAATACAAAATTGCATGTTTCTTTTTTTTTCTTTCCGTTTTTTTTATTTTATTTTACGTTATGTTTTTTATTGATAACACTAAAATTTGTATATAGTTACAAAAAAAAAAAGAAAATGGGTTTTATCGCAGAGGGGAAGTAGATACTTAACTATTTGTCTTCGCCCATTTATATATACCCCAATATAATAGTCTATTTAATATGGCCCCTAGGGTCAAAATTCGGCCATAATCAACATTAATAGTTTGATGCTCGAAACTTTTTTTCTACCACATATATATATTTTTTTTTTTATACCACTAAGGTGGCAAACAAGCGTACGGCCTGCCTGATGGTAAGCAGTTACCGTAGCCTATGGACATTTGCAACACCAGGGGTGTCACTCTTGCGTTGCCGACCCTGTAAGAACCTCTTCACGCCTTTCTTGAAGAACCCCATACTGTAGTCCCTTGGGAAAATTTCGGCAGGGAGCTCATTCCACAACATAATAGTTCTCGGTAGAAAACTTCTCGTGAAGCGCACAGTGCGCGACCATTGCGGTTCCAGTGTGTGCGGATGAACTCCCAGCCGCCGGCGAGCTGTGCGATTGTAAAACGAGGCTGTTGGTATAATGTCGAACAACTCCTCAGAACACAATCCATTATACAGCCGGTAGAACACGCAAAGGGAAGCAAAATCTCTTCTCAAACTCAAGGGCTCAATGCCGTGTGTGAGTCCAGGATCATCGATAATCCTCACAGCTCGTCTCTGTATCGAGTCACAAGGTCCTAGCTGGTATCCAGGTGCTCCCGCCCAAAGGTGGCTACAGTACTCCATATGCGGTCTGACTTGGGACTTATATAACATAAGCCTTTGCCCCGCGCTGAAGTACTGTTTAGCTCTGTTGAGCACACCGAGTTTCTTGGACGCCAGCTTAACCTTCTCCTCCAGGTGACCTCGATACTGAACATCGCTGGAGATCTCGATACCGAGAATCCCAATGCTCTTAGAAATTGTGAGCGGCGTGTTCTGGAATTGGGGAACCACAGCAAATGGGGTTTTCTTAGCGGTGAACGCGCAAACTTGTGTCTTGGTAGGGTTGAATTGGACTAGGTTCAATCGCCCCCAGTCAGATACTTTAGACAATGTACCCTCCATTTCAGACACAAGTTTATCGCGGCTTTCCTCCACAAGGGAACGAGGGATGTTAGCACGGCCTGTATAATAAGTGTCCCCGGTGCTGTCGTCCGCATAACAATGAATGCTGTCGATTGACAACATGTCATTAATGTGCAGCAGAAACAGCGTCGGGGACAATACAGAGCCCTGTGGGACGCCAGCATTAATATCCATGCTATCGGAGCAACTACCGTCTATCACGGCTTTTATACGTCTGCTGGATAAGAAGCTGGCAATCCATTTGCACAAACCCTCGGGCAGCCCGTACGATGGTAACTTCGATAGAAGACTCCGATGCCAGACCCGATCGAACGCCTTTGCCATATCTAGGCTAACAGCCAATGCTTCACCTTGACTCTCAATCGCCGAAGCCCAGCGGTGTGTAAGATACACTAGAAGATCACCAGCCACCACCACCAAACAGAGGAGAAAGAGAAAGGTAAATTTAAAGAGAACGTACTGAACCGTTTTGACTTTGCGTATTTGTATATAGATATATATAGATTAGACAACAGACTAATACCCAGCCAACATTAAATATGTAAACAAATTCCTGAAAATCCCTTCGTTTCACCACAACAAAGTAAGCTGAAAAAACAGTCTCAAAATTCACCCCAACACGCGGAAGCAGGATATTTATGCAATTCTTTTAAAACCATACAAACAATCTCGCTTACTCGGACAATGACTAATCATCATATTTTTAATCGTACTGTGAGTGCAGTATTGTGTAGTTACATAACCAACCTATATTCATCACAATGTTGGATGTCCCTGAAAACTTTAACGGCCCGTGGGTTCGATTAACACACAAAATACATTATACACAATACATTTGTGTGCAAGAACCTGCCCGTTTATCACATTCTGTGTGTTTTCAAAGAGCTTGGGCGCATCAAAGCTGTCCAACAAATTACGTTGTTTCATTAGGATTATGAGTAATGATAAAATACAGTATCATATCGAGCAATCGTGTAAATCATTTTATTAACCAATTGAGTATTTATTTATTTATGTTACATGAATCGCGCTAGTGGATCTGTAAGTCTCTGTGACATTTAAGGGTGTCTTAAATGTCACACTCAGAATATCACACAATGGAAACTTCCTTGAGTATATACTACCTGTAAGTGTAAACCACTAAAATGCTACTTTAAATCTTCATTCGATATTTCATAGTGATTTTTACGACGTCCGTAACTTATAAATTTCGCTTTGTCCATAATCCGTTCAAATAAAGGCATAATATTAAAAGCACGTCGAATCGCTGACGGTCCACTCGCCGTACCAGCACCGGATACTGGTTTTAGCTCGGTTTTAGGTTTAATAGCTGATTTACGAGCGTGCTCATCTGGTCAAGGGTTCGCCGATGTGGTGATTTGTCGCCGTTGGGGTGAGAGGTCGCCGTGTTTGGACTTTGTCGGCGATAAGTGTGATTAAAAAGTAACAGTCCAGTATTATTGAACAGCGTGCTGATTAAAACTTAAAAACATATTATCAGTTGCAATACGGTTTAAATCTTGTTATCAGTTACGTTAATTTATATTAATGTCAATTTGAATAAAAAAAGAGAAATATGTTAATAGGGGAGGTGTAAATATAAAAAAGTGACATAAGAATAAAAAAAATATATATTTTGAATGTATTTGAATATTTCAAACGGTTTTACCCACACAGATTACATTGTACCTACATGGATGATTAAAAAAAATGTTCTAAAATTTCTAGATTTTAAAGGCGAATTTCGTTGTACTTTTTTAACGATTTTATTTTAATTGGGGCTTAACCAACATATAATGTGTTGCTCTGGAGTCATACATTTCTTAATACGTATAGCGGTATGAAACATTGTAGTATAATAAATATATTTTAACATAAATTTAGTGTGAGATCCTAAAATACTACAATAGCTCCATTTAGTACTTCTACTAAAAATATTTTTAATTAGTTTAATATAAAAAAAAAAAATGTTTTATACAACATCGGGAGGCATACAAGTTAGTATACGGCCCACTGAATATAAAGCGGTTACCGTTACTATAAACGTTGGCAATACATTGAGTATCACTCGCACGATGCCGCCTCTGCTGCTAACACAACAACTCCATTGGTGGTCCTGGTGACCTCACTCACACGCAGGAACACAACAACCCTCTAGGCAGTTGTTATTTAGCTGCGGTTTTTTGTGAGGCGGAGGTACTTCCACAGACGATCTGCTTTCATACCCCCTAACTCTCTTAAAAACAACCAAACTAATACAAACAGATATGTTCATGCACACAAATGTTTGTCCTGTGTGGGAATCGAAGCTACGAGCGTCGGTGTCAAAGTAAAGTAACAAGGCGTTTCTCCACTGCGTCACCGAGCTCGTCGTGACATTAATGTTACCGTTAAATTTATTCCTGCACTCTACTTGAGAGACATCAAAATTTAAAAAATAAACATAGAGCAAGACCTTATCGGAAAAATATTTAATTGCATTTTAACAAGTATATCATAATCCCTTGATCATTGGTGGTGTGAGATGTTTGTCCATTTCAAGTATTTTCGTAATCAACGTAAACATAATTAAACGCATATCCATCAAAAATAGAAACAAAGCACGCCCATCGGTCGATACTGCGTGACTGTGAGCAGTAAAAACAGTGGCTCTGGAAAAAAGGTAGGAAAAAAACATTAAATTACAATGTAATAGGACGCCAAAAGTACGGGTGATCGACCTCCGTAATAACAAATTTCGTTGTCTAGATATTCCACGTGGGAAATTCGCGGAAAGGTCCGAAATTAATGGTCTTGCTGGCGGATTTACCCTGTTTTTTTTACGCCTACACGAAAGGGCGTATGTTTCACTCAAACGGTTCAAATTGTTTATCTATTATCTTTATATATGGAGGCAAAGACCAAACAAACCGGTGGCCTTTTCTTCCCGATTTCTCAACTGATTTTCTTTTTTTTTTTGTTTAGTAGCTTGACAAGCTTCAGTGATATCAACAAAAAAAAATTCAATGATGATTAGAGTCGAATTCGAAGACGACCACAAGTGTGAAAACATGTTAATATTAAAACGCCACGTACAGGTCCCTGAAAAGTTGTCGCGTTCCTGCGTATGAATGAGGTCACTAGGAAATTCCTAAGTAGTTGCTGCGTTAGCATCGGGGGTGGCATCGCACGTGGCAACCGCTTTACATCGGTTGGTACGGATGCTTAAGTATTCCCCGACGTTGTTTAAAAAAAATACCATTTGATTTCAGAGCAATCACAATTTGACTTAATCTACACTTTAAAGCTGTAATCTATACTATTGTGCAATGCGGAAGAGTTTGTTTGTTTGAACCTCCGCTAATCTCTGAAACTACCAGTCGAATTAGAAAAAAATGTTGTTGCATTTGATAGCCCATTTCTTGAAGAAGGTTATATGCTATTCAATCCCGATACGACTCTTAGAAGGCGAGTAAAAAGAAAGAAAGCTGCTCCCACAGGATATCGGTATACGCGCGAACGAAGTCGCGGGTTGCAGATAGTTGCGTTATAAAATAGTAACTTAAACGTCATTGCCATTTCTAATTCTAATAATAAACTTATTATATTGGGTCAGAAAAATCGATGTTACCCAAATATTTCATTTTATTCGGAGATATTGAAAAACTTCTTCGTATTCGCTCGCAAGGACCTCTGAGGATTTCCGTTTGAAATATATTACAAAAAAATGGTTGCAGAAAGGGTAGTGCATCGTCCCACAACTTATTTGCAAAATGAAGAATCAATTAGAAGAACTACTGTCTATTGATATAAATGGAAACGTATTTAGATATGTAGATTAGGATGGTTTGTGTATTTAAGTAGTTGTTCTTTAAACTTGAACAGAAGCTTATTTTGTGAGGTTTGTCTCGTCTAACGCTTTTTTGCTTCACACATGAACCACAAACTCATTAAAGCTTGAAGGGCAATAAATACGCATAGGAAACACTTTAGCTACCTAAACCATATCACTTCTCTTTGCATCAAATAAAGATAACGTAATATTTGATTGTTTCGGCTTGCCATTAAATTCTCAATTATTTTTGTACGATCACAATACTTCCTATCCTCCCACCCGAAAGCTAGAATATATTTTAATAATTTATTCTAATCTACAAAAATATCTTAACGTAAGCCCTCTTAGATTGCGTTTCAATATTGAATTTTATACAAAAAGCATGAGATATCAGAAATCGAAGAATGATTTCCAAATTGATTTTTTTATATTATTTGGCCCAGTTTGTGACTTAATTGCGATTGGGTTCTTATAATGGTCGCCAAACGAACAGAAAAAAGGAGTTCGTGACAGAACTATTAAACTTTGAAGTATTTATTTGATTCTTCTTCCTTACGTTATCCTGCTTTCTAATATATTATTTATAATTGGTGGGGTCCGCTACTTAAGCCTAAGAATTTTGGCATGGGTGATTTTGATACGGTGCCAGACTTCTACAAACTAGAGAGAAAATCTGATCTTTCTTAAGTTAGGGTACATGTCTTTCGAAATAATATACCTATAATTTCTTAGACGTACGGGTTTCCTCACGATGTTTCTCTTTCTTCACCGTCGAGCAAATGATAGTTGCATAAATCTGAAAACACGAATTTATTAGTGCATATTATTACATTTCTATCTCCCACGGGCGTTTAGCCCGGTCATTTGATAGGCGTGCGCGGGGATGCGCATAGAGGCCCCTTCTAAAAGAATGATGTAATGTATTATAGCCGATGTGACCTGACAGGTCACGGCAGGCATTGGAACTATTGGAAATATGTCGGAAAAAAGTGGGTTATTAAAATGAAATCTCGAGGTATTATTAAAACTGGGCTATTGCAGAAGAGAAACGGACGTCTGCCATAATTATCATAATCTGAATTTACTTTCGGCAGGCGGTGGCTCGCCACTCACTAGATGGACCCCGAAATGCCAGAGAAAGTCGGCCGGGGTCAACACCGGTGTGAGTGACTCAAGGGTGTCGAGAGGTGTGCTGCGCTTTCTCCAAAGTTACTCGCGGCGTTATGCGCTTTAACACTTCCACCCCTGGAGCATATCACATGATAAAGCAATATGTTCTATCGACTCCTCTCTGGACGGCCAATGAAGGCAAGCCAGAGCTGAGAGTTCTGCGGGCCTTCTTGACTTTCCACTCCTACCGACGAAGGCCCTGACCGACTCTCTGGAGCACTCGGGTGGTGGTGTCGTTACGCACCAACAGCTCACCACAAGGTGCCCTGCGGGGTTTATCACATTTATTACGCAAGGATTCTAGCCAGGGATCAATCGGTTATTAGGCTGGTTTTTTATAAGTCTAGTTGTTGAAGTAATTATTGATATGAAGTATTTATTACAATTGTAACAATCATTCAAAAAATTGCGTTGTAAGTTCACGGCGAACAATGTCATGATGGTAGTGATCCTAGTGATATGAGTGAATAATAGAACCGACATAGAATTCCCAATAGCAATATATTCTTCATACAAAGTGATCAGTGGATCAAAAGATTTATATGGCTACCTTAAATTTTTTTTCGCGGTTCCGAAACCGATCCCTTTGCAAAAATTGGGTACAGTAATTAGTGGGGTTACCCCTTTCAGCTTACCCATTCTGATTAAATCTCATGTTAATCCTAGCTACTCTGGAGACACAGGCAGCAGTGAGAATGTATGAGGGGGACTTGAACCATTATATCCTTCCTAACAGACCTAACAGATACATGTATTTTTTTTAGTTCATAGGTGGAAGCTGGAAACTTTGCCAAAAAACATTTATGCCAAAGTATGATACGTAGGAAGCTAAAAAAATATATATAATATCGGCCGATTAATTTGTATAAAAGAATTTTTCAATTTATAACAAACGCTTAGCAAAGTTGTTGGTATTTTATAGGCTGTCCCGTGATTGAACCTATGTACGTGTATAAGAAGCTTTATCTGCCGTTTATTATAGACAAAACTGCTATTATTACAAAGTTTATTAAATTTGACTTTGTATGGCCACTCGGTATTAATTATGAGTGGGTATCGTTTAAAAGAATATTTACCAGAATTTAAATTATATATATTTTTAAATTTAAGAGATAAATTGTAATTTGATCTCTTTCGTAAAAAAACTAGATATTTTTAAATACAATTTATAAATACACTGAGAGGTTAGGCAGGCCTTACGGCTGTTTTACCACCTCAGTATTTACCATTATCTAAGCTGACAAATTTTATCAGCAATTATAGCATAGTTCAAAGTTCCGAAAAGCATCGATAACATAGTCAGCCTCCGGGTATATCTTCGGAACTTAAGCCATCAGTTAACAAGTCTGCCAAGTTGCGGAGTCGCGCGTGCTCCGAATACTGACGCGGGGTAAGTGTCAGTTTCACTTACTTCCCAATTTAGGGCCATTACAGGGTTTTACTTTGTTTGCTCAGTGCTCTGCGCTTTACGATCGTCTGGCTTGTAGGCAAACTGTCGTGATATCACAATGTGATTTCCTTTGTGGCAATATTAGCTATGAACATAGTACACATTTTAGGACATTTATGCTTTAAAAATATAAGAACTTTTCTAAATTAACCTACTTTCGTCGACAAAGAAGTTGGTTCGTCTGATAAGAGTTACACACATGCCTGATGATTCCTATTAAAGGTACTCTACTGTCTGTTCGTCAGTGAGACACAGGTGTCTAGCTCATGAATGAAATGACTCACAGTCATATTTATTTGTAAAACGATGGGCAAAAATGGGTTATCTGTATATTCTTCTTCTTCGTATTTATGGCGTTATCACGTTTCCTATTCCATCATGGATTGTCGTTATCCGCTACTTAGATCTGAGGATTCAGCGATGGTACTGATTTTGACATGAAGCGATGCAACAACAACAACCTACAACTCAGAGGTCTTTACTAGGTTAGGGTCACACATCTTTCTAAATAGAATTTCTTGGGCGTGCAGGTTTCCTCACGATGAATTACTTCACCGTCATGCAAGTGATAATAAATATGTACATATATCCGAAATTATATATGGATACATGCCCACACTAAGACTTGAACAGAGATCGTCGACTAATAGGATAGTTTTTTAACCACTGGGCTACCACTGCTGCTCATTATCTATTTATTATAATTGCATTAATAATATATTTGCTGCTGAAAATATATGTTGTATATAGGAGGAGCCTTACATTGTCGAGGTATAATATAACGTAGGTTTTCTCATTAATACTTAGTGATGAAATTTCTCGTAAAATCGGTTCTGCCATTCCAAAAATAGGTCTGGACTACGAACATATATACAAGACCCGTCACCAAACATCTTTATTTCTTAATCAAAACTATAGACACATCGCACGGATTAAAAAAAAGAAAATGTGACACTTTTTCTATTCGGATTACATCTATATTTTATACGAATTCCCAAACATCACTTTCCATGAGTCCTTATCCGCATTCTTCGCAGAATGAAGAATGTAGAAGCATAAAGCGAAAAGAGCATACTCCGCTCTTCATTACGCAGATGGATCAGGCCGTAATCTCTAGACGCGGATTTGCATATTCTGCGTTAGAGCGAGACGCCTAATAGACAGGGTTGTCAGTTGTGTTTTTTTTTTATAACGATAGAAATTGTTTTTTTCAGCAAAAGAATTCGCATAAAAAGTACTTAAGTAAGAAAAAGGCATGTAATCTTTATAACACGATCTTTTTATCGACTTATATGTAACTGTACAATGTAATCTAAGGAATGGAATTTCTACCTCTTGTTGTAATTTCGTCATGAATTTTTGATAATTGTGTGTATAAGATGACAATGTAATACAAAACTTACGAGCCTAGCAAACATACGAGGTATCCTTAATAGTCAGCAGTTAGCCCATCTAATTAGGTAAAAAATAAGTACAATGATAGTTCTCTCATAATACTCGTACAACAATTTAAAAAGAATAAAAAAATCATCATTATTAATATTACATAGTATAAATTAAACTAGTTTACTATCTATCTATAACTTCACGCCAAATCTCTTGCGGGATAGGCAAAGAAAACCGAGCGCCACATGAGTCGGTCCTTACACGCCTCAGTCTCTTCTTTAGCATTTATAGCTATTCACATGCACGCTCGCCGGTTTCTAGGGCTCCCAACATCACTTTCTGATGAAACTCGATCAATTTGGTCATAGTAGATAAGTCTTGGCCTCGACTCCACATCCTTCTATTTTCGCGGGGTATATCTGTTTCGTAATACTTTCTTAATACATTATTTCTACACATCCGAACCACCGGAGCATGCTTCTTCTTATTTTAACTCTCCACTATATAACTAAATTTGTGTTTTCGAATGTAAAAGTATATATGTAAACTTGCTCGGCGATGAAGTAAAACATCCTGAGGAAACCCACACGGCCGAAAAATTATACTTCGAAAGATTGTAATCTAAGAACAATCTGGTTTTCCCTCCAATATATGGAAATCTGACAGCAGTCGCTCCATGTAAAAATCTGTATCTTCGCCAAATCCTTAGGTTGTGCAACGCTCGTTTTCACTATCATTTTTAGAGGATTTGTTACGAAGTATTCGGATCTATTGTGCAAAGGCGCGGCAACGTATCAGCTTATAACATTATGAAATATTTGTATTATTAATATATCAAAATGAATGTTACTGTATATGTTTAGGCACGATAAACTCCATGACCTTTTGACCGATTCATGTGAACTTTGGTATATCGATCCGTTTTTTTTTCATGGGGAATGTTCATAGGTAGGTACTTTTTTTCATTCAGGCAGGACGCTTGCCGACATCTAGTATATTCGTTACATATTGTCAGCCCTACCGTCGTAAGAAAGAAACAGCAGCATAGAAAATGCACTCTTTTGCCGCCACTTCATTAGCGAGCAACTTCCGGCGAGTAGTCTCGGCGCCCCGTCAGATGACAACGCAATTGATTTGGCTTTGTTTTTGTTTTGATGTAAACTGTAACACTTTATAAATGTTGGTTATGAGTTACAATATTTCTAAAAAAACTGGCAATCTTACACATTAGTATACTAAACTGGTGTTATATAGGACATTTGCTTTCGCTCACGGCTTTGCTTGCGGGGACCCAGTTGTTGCAATTATAATAAGTAATTCATGCCCTGCTCCATGTCCCAGACTTCTTCAGTACCAAACTTCAAAACAAGCCGTTCAGCAGATTTACCGAGAAATGAAACCAAACAAAAATAAATACTGGGTTACTTTTACATTTGTGATATTAGCATGGATTGTATGCTTTATGATATGATTTGTGGGTATTAGAAGAAAAACTTGTTTCATTTGCTTACATAAAATGAAAACTTGATTACAATCCAGCAGGAATCGAAAATAATAAAACAAAAAGAGTCAGACAGATTAAATAAAGGCATTTAGCACTTTTGACTAGTTATCAGCACTTTTGAATGGTCAGAAAGGCCTTTTGAAAGGCAGTTCTTAGCACTGCACGTATAAGCACGAGGTTCTTCTCTCTGCGACCTTAACCGCCGATTCTTTGTCACTTGTTTCCGTTTTTGAGTTTTTTGCCTAAACGGTTCTTTTTTATTTTATAATTAGTTAATTTTTCATTATTAAGACAACAATGTAAATATTAAACAACAAATAACAACTATACAATAATAAGTCTACCTTTATGAAACTATGTTGTCCTATTACTTTAAACGAGAAATTTTTGTATGTATATAAATATATTTCGTATATAATGCTGAGTTTTTAAAAATGTATCTATACAAGATTCCTACAAATGCACCTACTACTGCCTACTGTTCAGATATTTTTTCTTCGCTATTTGTTAACCCCCCAGTTAAGGGTGCAATTTCATTCTTAATTCGTTGGCTTCAAAGACCCGAATCCTTAGACTCCTCACAGACTTAGAAGATAATTCTTGGAAGGAATCTCCGGTTGGGAATAATCATTTCACCCTCTTTTAATTATTAATACACCGTCGAGGGCCGGATTATGTTATTAAGGCAAACGTAATGAGCTATCGGGATTTGAGAGTTAAATATTTATTTGGGGCGAAATTTGTTTGTGGAATGTAGATATATTCCGTGACACCTACCTACAACGCCATTTAGCTTCGCATTCGGGTGTAAGTGGCTAGCTATCATCTTTACAATTAAATCCCACATACACTCGATACATCCTGTTATTTAACATACGAAACTGTGGCGAAAAAGACCTACACCTCACAGAAGACTCACAATAATCTCTGGAGGTTACAGTATTCCTGCGATTAACTGAGGTACACCTAAAGAGTTACTGACAGACTTACTTATACAGACTTACTTACTTACAGTTACTTACTTACTTTGGTGTAAATGCCGGCTTTAGTGTAAATGCACTTTGGTGTAAAGGTAAAGGCCTTACTAGCGAGGTTTATGGCCGAAGTTGAATAAGATTAGGGTCGGTATCCTCCAAAGTGAAGGTGTGCGGCGAGATCTATTTTGATACATGTGACGCATAAAGCAGGAAGCGGGATGTCAAATGCCAAAACACATCTCACATACTATCGTGGAAACAAGGTCTACCTAATGAGGTTGTTACTAGATAACAATACTTTTTCTTTCACTATAGATACTAGATATACGTTAACTGCAATTGTTTTTTATTTTGATAACTTGAGGTACAAATACAGTCATTTCATTGAAGTATCTGTAATTGTTTCAGGATGGAGGAGACAGTGCGATCGCTGTTGCAGTACAAAAGCCGCGTAGAAACTCTGAAGCAAGAGAAGGCTTCGCTCTCCTCGGCATTAGAGGTATGCTTTTTCAATTACTAAAGCGTATATGATTGCCGAATGGTAAACAGTGAAAATGACAACGAACTTGGTGGCGCAGTGGTTAGTAATGCTACTGTGACACGTGAGTTCGATTCCCACATAGGACAAATATTTGTGCACATGTACATGTCTGGTCCGAGCGGTTTTAAGAGAGGAAGGGCGCATCAAAGCAGCCCGTCTGGCTTAGTTTACACGTTACAGAAAAACGCAGCAAAATAAGAACTCCTTGGAGAGTTATTGTGTTCCTATGAGTCAGTGAGGTCACCAGTAAGCTTTAAGGAATTTGCTGTGTTAGCAGCAGAGGTGGCATCGCGCGAGTGATACCTAATGTATTACAATCGTTCATAGGTAGCCGCTATACATCACGTGAGCCGTACGCTTGTATGCCACACGAGGTGGTATAAAAAAAATGGGTGCGTGGACTTATGTACTCGCGTGAGAAGTTATACTTCTCTGGCATCATTAAATAAATATTTAACATTAATAAATTAAATTAAAAAACGTCTATCAAGTAGTAGCGGCGATGTTTATGGAATGTACTACATACAAGTCAAATGTAAAATACAAATGTTATACATTTTTAACTATAGCGCCATCTACCGGTAATACCGTGAAACATTTAGCAGTTTTAACCTATTGCACATTTTTAACTATAGCGCCATCTACCGGTAATATCGTGAAACATTTAGCAGCTTCAACCTGTACTTTTGTGTTCGAGTGCCACGCATTCACTCTCGCTCTGTCTCTTTCTATTCCCCTCTATGGTAACGTTAAACGTTTAACGCAACCTTGCAATTCGCATTAGAACTATAACTTCAAAAAAAAAATAAGTATTCGCAGCTGGGAAAGCAATGATGGAACATCGTAGAAATTAAGTCTCTCATTGAATAGCCTTAATGATCAATACTCAACTAACACCACTAGGACCAATAAGCGGCGAGCTACACGGGACGTAAAATGTGACCGGTCGTTCCGTCTGATTTGTCTGGGAATTTATTTGTGCAGCGACACACGTCTGTGACAATACGTATTTTCCATTGTGTCCGTCCAATTCTTTCGTTATTTGACCCTAGAATATAGTTTGAGAAATTCTTTTAGAAAAATCTTGGTAGACGGCAGGTTTCCAACGTAACCTGCCAAATTCTTGTACTAGATGGTCTTCAAGTTGGTAGAGCTCCGCTTTTCTTATACAACGTCGGAAGGTATAGAAACACAAAGCCCACCTGATGTAAAGCGATGACCGTAGCCTATAAACGCTTGCAATATTCGCGCGATGCCACCTTTGCTGCTAACACAACAACTCCATAGGAGCTTGCTGGTGACCTCACTCACACGCAGGAGTACAACGACTCCTTAGGTATTTGTTATTTGGCCGTGGTTTTCTGACATAATAACTTACGTAGTAGGCGTAGCAGGTGGTCTTGTCCTTAGAACAATCTCTTGAAGGGAACCTCGAGGTAGAGGTAGAGTGTAAACTAATACCGCTATTTTTCTTCTTCCTGTTTCCAAGTCCATTAGGTTGGCGGGGTCTGCCTAAAGATTTAGCGAAGATACTGATCGCTGATACTGTAAACTAATACCGATGATAAACTAATATCAATGTTCCATTAAATACATAAATAAATGTACATTATAAATAATTTTCGTATGACATTTATTTATTTAAAACGTTATTAATCACAGTAAGACTTTTAAGTTATTGTCAAAACCTAATTTTGCTGAAGGGGTCCCAATCCCAGCTCAACCAAAAGAGATATATATATCTATCTTAATAGATATATATATATTAATTGGAAGCAAGTGTTTTTAATGTGTGAGAAGCGCCTGTTGCTGTAGTACCTGGCTGTTGGGTCAAGCTCTTCTCAAACTCGTCCAGTCTTGTAATGAAGAGTGCCACAAGCTCGCTCATGTTCTTATTAAGCATGTCTGCTACATCATGCCACAAGTGATAGTGTTGAGAAAATTAAAAAATAAGAGCAGGTTAATGCATCAAATAGATACTCGTAGATATTCATAAGTTTCATATTTCCAATGGTACTTAATATTTTTTTTATAAAACTATCGAGTATCTTGGCAAACAAGCATGCGGCCCGCATTAGATGGTAAGCGGTCACCCCAGCCTATTGACGCTCGCAACTCCACGGGGCTGTTAATCGTGCGCTGCCATTATTGTGATCTAAGGCTGTTTCGTCACAGTACCCAGTAATTTCTCTGTCATATCTCACCCTTCAAACCGGAACACAGCTATATAGATATAGCTGCTTGGCGGCAGAAATAGGTGAGACAGAGATACCCACGCAGAGGACATTTGTACAAAGTCTCCGTCTGGTAAAAATATGCAAGAGTAAAAAGTTATGTTTTCACTCTACAACTACCTGCGCAGTAAAACCAAACCTATTAAACTTATTTCAATACTTAACTTCAATTAAGATTTTCATACATATATAATACACGTACAAAACATTTACACACATATTTACATACTACTTAGCATTAAATAACATAGCATAACAAATAGAACAAACAAAAGGGTATGATAATAAGAAATTGCCTCGGACATCGTCAACAACTGCAAGGTACCTATTGATTTTATATGGGTTTTTAAATACATTCAAGTGGTAGGGAATTTCATAGTCGAACAGCTTGAACGGACACGAAGTTGGAAAAGAATTGAGTGGAGTTCCAAGCGGGTTTAAGATGAAGTTTGAGAGCCCTACAAATGTTACTCCGAGAGTCGGAGAAGAAAGTGAACGACTCCTTATGGTAAAAAGGCATAATAGAATTGAAAAGGATGGAATACAATAGACAAATAATATGCAAAGTCGGGAAAACTATTTTATATTAGTCTGATCAATGCTCTATTGTGGTGAGCATTGATCAGACTAATGAGAGAGACTACAACCCTCCAGAGAGTTGTTACTTGGCTGCAGTTTTCTGTGAGGTAGAGGTACTTCCCCCGATACACTGATTTGATGCGCTATACCTCTATTAATAATACCCAGACCAAGACAAACACAATATGTTCATGCATACAAATGTTTGTCCAGTGTGAGAATCAAACCCACGAGCGACGGTGACAAAGTCGCGTTATTAATCGCTGCGCCACCGAGCTCGTCAAAATATCTCGTACCTGTAACCTACCTAATTATTATGTTTCTTTAAAATAAAATCGTTAACTTGTTTTTTTATTTACTTTAGATTACAGTTTTAATGTATTTACTGCCTAAACTCTATGATTTGTCATTTTGTTTCGCACGCCGTCTTGAATTTGAAATTTGTTCGTGGTGTACTGTATTCTAGTCACGCTCTTTCATTTGATACCCTTATTTAGGGGTTTGAAAAAATTATATATAATACACCATATTGTGACGCCTGCCATCTTGAATTTACAATGATACAGAATACACATAATGGTATTGCCATCAGAATAAAGGTTTGCACCAAATTTCAGATCAATCGGTCAACAGGAAGGGGGTAAAATTACTAGATTTAACACACAAGACACAAATAAGGCGAGCTAAATAAACCGTTTACAACGTATCCATGTATGAGTGTGTAACATTCGTGTCTTATCTAAATATATTTCAATCGTCCAGCCAAACATTTTCAAAGTTTATATTAAAAATGCTGTGCCCAGTCCCTTCATCCCCTCGCCAACGTAAAATGATACTTGAATCTTTAGATACGCGCACATAAACTATAAACATCACAGATCTTTTGTTACTGGTTTTCAGTACGTTCTTTGTGCAAATATTCAAAATATTTGATTGTACTTCTCTTGGTATTGTTTGGTCTTTTCAATTATAAAATAATTAAACTATAGTACCTATTATTTACTAAATAAAGAATTCTTTAACACGAACAAATGTGTTTTTCTCGGACTGAGTGCTTTCCAGTATAGGAACTATTTGCCTAGTTTGGTACTAAATGAAATCTATTACTTTAAGAGAGCAATTCTTGTGTACATCACAACTTTGATAGAGCAAGGGAACATTTGCAACGTTTGCAATTTTACAGGACAGCCATTTAAAGTTTTTTTTTTTTGTTTAATATCTTATTGTTTTTTTTTATATTCCTATTTTATTTTTAGTTTATTTTTTGCATTCAATATTATCTTGTTCTGTCACATTGCTCTAAAATTAGATAACTTTGTATGAAAACAAATATACTTTAATTAATTGAGACATTTTTAGGAAATTAAATAAAAATATTTGTTCAGGTAAGGGCATTTAACACTAATACAATATTGCCCATGTTCTACCGAAGGGTCGATATATAAATTTTATGTTTAAGTGTATCTCAGAAATGAATCTAATGATTTTGATCAAAATAAGTATTGCGATAAAGTTTTACTCTTCGGTCTATCGATCGTCGATCAGATATTTTGCCGAAATTCGACTGTAAATATCGACTGAATAGATTTCCGCTTATTTAACTGAAGTGCGGTTTTAGAATAAAAAAAAATCGATCTGAATCGACCCCACCCTGGCGGTAGACCCCTAGGTGGTCTATTATTTTGATAAATCAAATTTACAACGGTTCGCACTGCGAAATAAAAAACGAATATTGCACTGCGCTTGCCAACTAAGTTGTGTCGGAGTAATGATATGAAAGATCTAAGTTGGCAGTAAAGCAAGCCTTGCTACGCGGTATATTGTTTATAACTTAATTTCATCTCTTCTATACTTTAATAATTTAAAGAATGACGAAACAGAATATAATGCGATAGTAGAAGGATATAGGAGCCAAGGAAGGCCAGGACTAACCTACCATGACCAAATTGGTCGTGTTTTATTAGAAGGTGATATCAGAAAGCTTACGAACCGGCGAGCGTGCATGAAAAGAGCTATGATTGTTACAGGAGTGAAGTGTGTAACCGCATCTTATGGCGCTCGGTTTTCTGCCTACCCCGCAAGGGTCCTGGCTGGATTTTTTTTTGTAGTATACCTAGTCTTGCCATAAATACTGAACTAAAGAAAAAAAAAAATCTATTGCAAATAACATTTATTACTTTTACAGTGTGTTAGTTTAATACATAAATATAAAACAATTTAAAATATAAAAAGCTTATTCGAAGTGGTCTCCATTGTCTGCCATACAGTCCTTTAAACGTTGAGGCCAGTTATCTATAGAAGCACGCTCTCTTTCCATGGGAAAATTCTTCACTGCCAATCGTACGGATTGTTGTAGGGACTCCAAATTATCATGGCGTTTAGAGCAAGCCGTACTCTCTAAAACTGACCATAAATCATAATCCAGCGGATTAAGATCGGGACTAGAAGACGGCCAGTCTTCAGCTCTGATGAAGTCCGAAACGTTCGTTTCCAACCAAGACTGCGTAGACCGAGCTTTATGACCTGGCGCCGAGTCTTGCTGGAAGGACTATTCTTGGTTATTGAACATTGTGTTGTCAAGGGGCTTCGGCACAAGTGTATCACACTTGTGCCGATGTTTTGATACCTTTTTCACAAAAGTATGGCTCAGTCACTCCTTCATAGCTAATACCCCACCAAACCTTCACTGAAGTCGGATAGTGCCCACGTTGCACTCTGTCGACTAATTGGGAAGCTTCCTTAGAGCTTTGAGCATAAATACGGTCATTTGGTTTGTTAAAATGTTGCTCAATTGTAAAAATTTTCTCATCCGTAAACAAAATTTTTCTGTGACCTACCTTTGCGTACCGCTTCAGTAGTTGTTTCGATTTTACCACCCTATTCTTTTTTAAATTATCAGCTAAGAAATGACCAGTACGCCTCTTATAGGCTGCAAGTCCTAAGTCATCTTTTAAAATACGCGACATGGTTCTAGGTGCTATCTTCATCTCCCGAGATAAAATCTTTTGCTTTCGGACAGGATTTCTTCGAATTCTTTCCCTTATTGCTTTGACCACCTTTTTCGCACGAACACTACGTGGACGGCCAGATCTTTTTCTGTCACAAACAGAGGAGGTCTCATTGTACCTGTTAATAGCCCGGTACACAAACATTTTACTAATACCTTGGTATTAGTAAAATGTTTGTAATGCGTATGGAGAGTTTTAAAAATTGCATTTGGCTCCATACCTGCTTTGTGTAATGCAATCACAGCGATTCGGTTCTCTTTATCTCCCCACTCCATTTTAATATCGCAAAATATTGTACAATGTATTGGCGCCAAAATGAGAAAACGTAATGAACAATCATATAAAAATGACAGATTCCAAATTCAAATGTAATATTTTGTTTATTTTTAATTGTAACAGTATTTATGGCCAGACTAAGTAGTAGTAAGGACAACTTTATACCTCCAGACATTTCCGAATCCGTAAGACGGCAATATACAGAGATTATATATAGGGAATCTTTATGATGTTTGTAATATTTATTTCACCGCTATTATACTAACGCGTGAGAAATATTTGCATTGTATGTGTTCATAGTAACCGTTTTACATCATTATGCATACAGTCCATGGACCTTACCGCTCCATACATTATAAAAAAAAGTTTTTTAAAACTCTGTAAATTATATTTAGCCAATCAAGAAGCATTAACAGTTTTCCCTAATGACATTTTATTCAACGTTGGGAGACATACAAGCATACAGCCCACCTGATGTAAATCGGTTACCGTAGCCTTTGAAAACTTGCGATGCATTAAGAATCGCTCGCGCGATGCCACCTCCGCTTCTAATACAGCAACTCCTTAGGAGTTTACTGATAACCTCCGTCGCAGGAATACAACAACCCTCCATGGAGTTGTTAGTTAACAGCGGTTTGATGTGAGGTGGAGGTTCTTCCCCAGACGGGCTGCTTTGATGCGCTCTACCTCTCTTAAAAACACTCAGGCCAACATAGACAGACGTGTTCATGCACACACATGTTTGTCCTGTGTTGGAATCGAACCCATCGAAGCAATGGTGTCAAAATAGCGTTACTAACCATTGCACCACCAAGCTCGTCTTAACTAGATATGATGAGTTTTGTAGCGCTATCTGATGGTTAAGCCAGCTTTTAAAAAGGCATGTTGCCTAAGTCACCAAGAATTCAATCTTATTAAAAAAAAAAAGAGTAATTTTTTTAAGGAGAAAATTTAAACCGAATTACTTACATAATTAGAGGAAGACAAGTCTGTTATGTACATAAAAATGAATAAAATACACTTCTCGGTACGCTCCCGTTTGGTCACAGCGCACTCGGTCATTGTTATCTGCCCCTCGCGACGTTATCTCTGATTTTGAATGCGAATTTTGATTTTTCCATTTCCCGTCACTTTTTGAATGATATCCGTACCTGAGGCTCTATTGTGTTGCACACCCCATTTTTAATATCGAGTTTGGTATTTACATTGTCAGCTTTTATGGAAAATGGTGTAGAATTATTATGCATTTTACATTTTTTTCAAGTTTCGCTTACTTTCAAATTTATGTTTTTTTTCTACCATTCTTATTAATGAAATTCTTATATATTTTCCCAAAACATACAGGTGATTTTTGTTTGCAGTGGTCCATGGCACAATTAGTAGAAAAAAAATGGGTGCGTGTACTTATGTACGCGCGTGAGAAGTTATACTTCTCTGGCATCATTAAATAAATATTTAACATTAATAACTTAAATTAAAAAACGTCTTGCAATTTGATCTAACCTGCTTTGTGTGCTTCCGCCACCAATTAGTTCATGCGGCCTAGCGCCGGCCGGCACCCACCCACTACTGTTAGTAAGTGCAACATGCCGCTAACTAAAAAACGTCTATCAAGTAGTAGCGGCTATGTTTATGGAATGTATTACATACAAGTCAAATACAAATGTTATACATTTTTAACTACAGCGCCATCTACCGGTAATACCGTGAAACATTTAGCAGTTGTAACCTATTGCACATTTTTAACTATAGCGCCATCTACCGGTAATGTCGTGAAACATTTATCAGCTTCAACCTACTTTACTTTGTACTTTTGTGTTCGAATGCCACGCATTCACTCTCTCTCTGTCTCTTTCTATTCCCCCTCCATGGTAGCGTTAAACGTTTAACACAACCTTTTTGCAAGTCGCATTAGAACATCGACTTATATTACCTACGGTAGTAATATACTCGTAAGTCGATGCATTAGAAGTATAACTTCAAAAACTTACGGTTTCATTTTGGTGTACGGCCATACGTCAATTGCATCGCATGCTCTCAGAACTTAACGGTACAAGCTAGAGTAGCAACGTTGCACCGTAACAACTGATACGTTCAATTTGTAAGATGGATCACATATAAAAGTATGAGACATATACTAGAGTTGGGTTTAAGGAGAAAAATAACTCTTGTATGTTAAATGAAATCGATTTATGTAGAAAAAGTATGTACTTCAAGAAAAAAGTGTAGACTTTGTAACAGATGAAAAATAAGAAAAATACTTGTTTTAGCATTGTATTTATTAATATTGGTATTGAAAGTAGATAAGCGAAGCTTGGGTCAAACGATTCCCACACGCGATAAACATTTGTGTCCATGAATATGTCTGTTTGACTTAGTATGTATGTTTTTTATGTTCTTTCGATTTCCAGCCGTTTTACATATTTTTTTCATGTATGTATCAAATTACAATACGGAATGGGGTGTTAAAGAAAATCGGATTGCAGTGATTACCTTGCACAAAATGAGTATGAAGCCGTCGGTCATATTCAAAACACTTCAAAAGCTTGGTATTAACCATATGCTCGTATATCGTACTATCGACAGATATACGAACACTTCCTCTGTTGAACACCATAAAAGATCGGGACGACCACGCGCTGTTAGAAATACAAAGGCTGTTAATGCTGGTAAAACCAGAATTCACTGAAACTCCATTAGGAAACAAAAAATCTTATCGCGAGAAATGAAGATTCTCACTAGGACTCTATCGCGTATAATAAAACAAGACCTGAAGCTCGGCGCTTATCGTCGACATACAGGTCATGCCCTAAATCAATCCCTACAGTTGAAGAGAGAGGATCGATCAAAACGCCTTCTATCCCGATACGCAGGTGAAAGGAACAGAAATATCCTCTTTACAGATGAAAAATTTTTCACAATTGAAGAGCACTACGACAAGCAAAAATAAGTTCTAAAGATGCCGCCCAAGTGGTCGGAAAGGTACAACGTGATTATTATTCTGCGTCTGTAATGATTTGGTGAAAGGTGTCTTCTCATCATAGAAGGAGTCACAAAACTTAATTTTTGTGAAAAAGGAATGAAGACTTCAGCCAAAATGTATCAAGAGACTGTCTTGAATCGTGTTGTGAAACCTCTCAGCAATACACTTTTTAAAAATGTACTGTGGACTTTCCAGCAGGACTCTGCACCTAGTCACAAGGCACAAACTACTCGAAACCATCGTTCCGGACTTTATAAGAGTTTACAAGATTGGACCTCGTTTAAATCTTGCCTAGAACTAAACCCCTTAGGCTATAAATTATGGTCAGTTTTAGAGGACATTGCCTGCTCAAAACGACACGCCGACATTGTGTCTCTTAAGAAATCTCTGGAGCAAGCAGTGGTTAAATTTCCCATGGAAACAGTACGTAAATCTATAGATTCGTGACCAGACAGATTAAAGGCTTGTTTGAACCAAGGCCAAAGGTGGTCATTTCAAATATAAACATTTTTTTTATTTTTTTGCCGAGATTTCCATAAATATGTACATAAAAGTTTTATTAAGATTACATTACTTCATAAAAAATAAATGCATATTCATTTGTAACAGATCTTATGGCCGGACTAGGTATATATGTTTTCTCCATTTATAAAGTTTTAAATAATAAACGCTATATTACTTTGTTCATTCATTATATTTTAGAACAATGTTAATACTACTAAGCTTCATTGTACGTGAATGAACTGGTACGCTAGTTAACACAAAAAACGTAAACATTATGCGATAGGCACTATTTGCCACAATAAAAAAATCCTTTCTCGGTAGCAGGGATTTTCTTGTTGTGGCTCTACGATTAGAGGACAAAACCTGTCACTAATTACGCAAAAACATCTCATCCCCATTCAAACACCACCGTTCATAATCCCTCAAAGAACGTCCAGTTAGGAACTGGCCAAACTGGATAGACCCGCCATTTGCCTCCGCATTTAGGCTGGCTGCACATTTACTAAAGGATATAACTGGTGAGATGCGAGCATGGCGCAAAATTTGTGGCGTAACGGTTGCTGACAGCGCTCGCAACATTGATGTAAAAAAAGTATTGACCTAAAAAAGAGAGTGTCGGTGTTATGGCAACAAAAGGCATGCTCCTTTGGTTCGGGCATGTAAAAAGAATGCAGAATGTAAGAAATATACAATATAAAAATGGAAGGATGTAGGAGCAAGGAAGACCAAGACTCGCCTACTTCGACAAAATTGATCGAATTTTATCAGAGGTGTTGTTAGAAGCCTTAGGAACCGGCGAGTGTAAAAGAGCTATGAGTGTAAAATTCGCGTTCTGTGGCGTACGGATCTGGCGAGAAGATATAGATAGATGTAAATTTTAATTTTCGTTTGTTTACGAATGTACTCATTTATTTTAATAAAATAAATATCAGTGTTTTTGATTAGTCAAAGAATATTCTATCACATCGATTAGATTGAAACTCGCTACCTCTGGATCTGCTGACAATAGAGTACTACGCCTAGTTTATGCTGCTTTGTGTGAATCCATTTTGAGCTACTGCATCACTGTATGGGGGGGAGCTGGAGCGTCTGCAATGATACTGGTTGAGCGAGCCCAACGGTCGGTTCTGAAAATAATGCTTAGAAAACCTTATAGACATCCGACTAAAGACTTATACTCCGAGGCAGGAATGCTAAGTGTTCGCCAACTTTTTATTCTTAGAAGCACACTAATTGTACACAAAAATACAATAAATTCGAGTGAACACTTAGAAATGCTGAAAAAACGGGTATACAAATTGGATTGTCCTGCTACTGGATCAGCATTTGCCCAACGCCACCCTAAATTCCTACATAATTATATATACAATAAAGTTTGCAAAACCTGTGAAATAAAATATCAAACGACAAAAACAGCTAAACGACTCCTCACAAAATGGCTACTTACCTTGTCTTTCACGGAAACGGAGAACATACTGATAATCTCTAAATAAATAACTCCCTAACTGTAACTTTGAATAAATAACCACTAAAGTACTGAATTGGTCCATCCATCCATCATATCCGGAAAACTTATTCTTAGACTCGCATACATACCACCGCTGACACAACCGCACATACATTCACACACATATGCATTCACCCTTTAACGCATTCACACACACCCTGCCTCACACACACACTCATACATACAATCATTTTTATGAATGAAACAATAACATTTAATTATTTAAGCTGTGTCTGTCCTAGAAAATTTTCTGAATTTGGCTCCCACGAGACAGGTTTTTTCAAACCTAGTGTGGGTACCAAAAGTAAACAAAATTATGTAATTTTTAAACATAATATCATACTGTCTTACTTCTTGTTTTAGTAAACATTTATAAATGTATACAGAGGACACAAGTGTTAAAGATTTTATATAGTTTGTTACATAATTATATGATGTTTTTGGACAAACAATAAACAATAAACCTAGTTTAGCATCAGTGAAATTGTTAAAAATATAAAAATATAAAAAATATAAATAAAATAATTTAAACTATAACGTGCGCTGAGGTAAAAATATATATAATGCAAAGAACTTATCCTTTTGATAGTAAATCATTTATTTTATTCGCATTCTTGTAATTGTAATAATCTCATACAGCTAAAATGTCTATGCAACATATGTATATGTCAGTCAAATAATTTCAATCAACTATTACTATAGCTATAGTGTGTGTGGCGTATGGAGCAATCCTCGGTATCTGGAGGATGTCTAGAAATTTCTAGTGTCTGTGATCTTCTACATATATTGCAAGGTGTTCCGGTAACTTCCGACGTTACAACGTTAGTGAACCGTGGTAAATACATATGCAAATGTAACCGCTGCGGCAGCTGCAGTTTCCTTTCATTTGAAAAAAAAAATCAGTTCATGCGACAAATTAATCGCCGCAATGTTGTCAGCCTTATAATAAATTAGAGGACTCCAAATCGGGGTTTAAAGCGACACAGACCAAGATATGATGGTCCGGGCGTGGTACTTCCGTAAATTAATTCGTCTGTCCATGGGGGTTATAATCCAAAAATGATCGCCTGCCCCTCGCCGCTTCGATAAACGCTCTTTAATGTCCCAGCAACAGGGCGCAAGTTCGACGGGACAAATATCCAACGTAAATGACTAAATTTCTTATTAGACAATTGTTGTGGCAAAATGAATATATGATTGATTTACCATGAAGAACATTCAAACCATTTTGTTGTTAGCGGATATATGGTACAAATTTGTTCCCCATTTGATGAATAGATTCTTTTTAACGTTCAACTTATAAATAAATATTGTTGTACAAATTACACAACCCCCAAATAAGTGAGGTTGTGTTATGGGTACTAGACAACTGATAAGATAAGATAATTTATTTGCAAAAATAAGGTACAACAGGGGATTACCATACGAAAATACATATTGTTTATAAATATGCACTTATGATATATAGAAATCACCCAGACCGAGACAAACAGACATGTTCATGCACACAAATGTTTGCCTTGTGTGGGAATCGAACCCACAAGTGTTGGTGTAAAAGTAACGTTACTAACCTACTACCCACTGCGCCTCTGAGCTCGTTAAATTTTAAAATATCTTATGATATGTTTTGTTCAACATGCACTTAGCCAGTACAATTTGTTTATTTAGATATCAAACTCGGGTAGTTTCGTAATTTCAAATTACAAATTAATTTATTATTTTTCAGTTTCAATAATCATTTATAAAATGTGATAAGACATAGATTTTTCTAAATTAATCGCCATTTAAGTTTGTTTTTATATCGGGAGGCATACGCATACGGCCCACCTGATGTGAAGCGGTTACCGTAGCCTATAAATGCTTGCAACATATTAAGTAGTTAGGTATTGGGGCTAACGTAATCTGGAAGCATTAGATATTGTTATGCTATTACAGAAGAGGGACGGACACCTGCCATAACTATCACGCATGGTCGCCACTTCTCGCTCACCACTCCCTAGATGGGCTTTCGTAATTCCAGGAAAAGTTGGTTGACGTCAACATCGGCGGGAGTGACTCGGAAGCGTCGAGAGGTAGACTTTCTTCGACTTTATACTCGCAACGTTATGACTTTTACACTTCCACCGCTGCGGCATATATCTCTAAGGACTTCTTTTTGGACTGCCAATAAAGGCAAGATATAGCTGAGTCCTTGATCACTCCGATCGCCGAAGGTACATCGGAGACGAATGTTCTAACAGTCTCTTTAGCACTCTTGCCGCAAGCTATTTTGTCTTATCTACTATCATCATTTGATTATGATATTTATTTGTATATTTCAAGTAGATACAGGTACATAATAAACATATAATAGTTACAATAATATAAAATAGAAATTTAAATTAAATTTAGATACAAAATTCATAAATAAACTAATTGGTGGCGGAAGCACACAAACCAGGTTAGATCAAATTGCATATAAATTTGACTTTCGCAAAATATTGCCTGAATCTATTAACTAAAAATTCATAATTATTATATGTCTTTGAAAGATTATAAATAACAATGAAAGAGATGTGCAACGTAAAGGTGAAAGTATGTAACAGCTTGGATGTAGAAGAAAAACTCACCTATCCAAGGTTAAAATCCAGATATACAACAGAGAGTTTATACATGGGAACCGGAATAATATGGATATAATGCAAGACCCTTCCAAGGAAGCCCTCCCTTAATAACTCCTAAATGACGGACTGACGGCAGGCAGATAGTTTAATATGATGTTATGTCGGGTTATTAACGTCACTCTGCACGTACGTGGTACGAGACAGATAGGTGATTATATTCTTGATTCTCGTCTACTAAATCTGTAATTAAGACATTATTATATTATAAATCACTTTTTGTTCATTGGTTTTTACACTACGTAATTCCATAAAGCTTAAGAATAGGTAAAAGCCTCTTGATTACGGTTTAATAGTAATATTTTTCAGATTCGATTTACTTACAAAATTATACTTCTATTTCCTAAGCCATTAGAATTGACGGGATTGACAGTGATAGCTCAGTGTATAAAGAACCAGCTCGTTCAGTGTTAAAAGTCACCTACAAATCTCAATATAAGGTGTAGCGTAGATACTCATAATAGTACATTCATAAATCTTTTTACTTCATAACTTTCTTTGCGATATAAACATCTATAACCGTACCAAATTTTATCGTTCTAACCCAGATATTCTGCGAGTAAAATGACTGTGACATACAAACAGATATCACGAAACTATAAGGGTTCGTAGTTTACTAAGGAACCATCACGAGAAAGCAAAGGAACAAGCAGGCAAGGTTACGAATACGCATTTGACAAGCTCGCAAGTTTTGTATGTGGGAGATATATTATCACGACTCGTAAGGTGCATTATCTTTCATACAAACCAATAAAATATATACAATACAATATATAATATATGTATGTGTGTGTGTTGGGTATCTACGAGTCATAGACGACAAAAATGTCGCAGGTAAAAAGTTATTCGTGGGCGAAAGCCCTATAAATTTTATTGGTCATAGCGCGGTAAAGCACGACTAGTCTGTGTAGTCATCGAAGCGCAGAAATCAATTTGCTTCTAAACTGTACAGAGCATATTTTGCATGATTGCTTGTTACAGTTAATTGGTCGTTAAGGCCATAAGACCACCCTATATGTTCTGCCCCGATGGCTATCACAGATTTTATGGTCGATTTGACAATGTTGCGACAAATATTTGTTAATATATGTTTCGAATATCTTTGTTATGTATCTAGGTGAACTGTAGAATCTATTTCACCTGACATATACACGTAGTTACTATAAGATTAGTGTGTAATGTACATATGGTAACAATTTTTTTAAAGCACTTTGAAACTATTTTATTAAAAAATATTTAAAATATATTTGAGTTACTAGCAGCAAGCCCGTTCATCTGATGTACGATTGTAGCGTTTGCAAAACTTTATTTAAATTAAAAATTGCCTCCCGAAAGTGATCCTCATATTTAAAATTAATGTATTTAAGTTGCAACAAAATGTATATATTACGTTAAAACTTAAATAAATGAATTTTGTAATGTAATGGTATTTTTTTTATACAATGTCGGAAGGCGTACTAAAGCCCAACTGGTGTAAAGCGGTTACCGTAGCCTATAAACATTTGCAATACATTTAGTATCGCTCGCGCGATGCCACCTCTCATACTGACACAGCACCTCCTAAGGAGCTTACTGGAGACCTCACTCACGCGCAGAAACACAACAACCCTCTGGGGAGTTGTTATTTGGCTTCGGTTTTCTATGAGGTGGAGGTACTTCCCCAGACAGACTGCTTTGATTCGCCCTACCTCTCTTAAAATCATACTACGATATGAGTATAGTTTGCACTATGTGTGTATGAGCATTATGAATATAATATCTATTCGTATGCATACATCGAAATCACTCTGACGTCCACGTCGGTGTTTGGAAATCCGCATGTGTACAATATTTTACTAGGTTATACTTAACCACCACCACATCAACCCTTACTCATCCCACTACTGCAGGGATACGGGTCTCCCTTCAACCGAAGGGGTTTAGAGCAAACTCCACCACGCTGCTCAAATGCGGATTGACGGAGGCTAGTGTTTTCAAGCCGCCCGAGGGTCATTGACTTAGCTTAACGACTGTCATCTATCGACAACAGCCGGGACCGACGGCTTAACGTGCCCTCTGAAGCACGGAGAAACTCAAGATAGACAAACCCATCCATAGGCGGGCTGCATTGGACGTTGCTTAACGATTAGAATGACACGCCCAACGACGCCATCGAGCTCTCTTACTTATACTTAACCAGTTCAATAGATTCCGAGAAAATTGACAGATGGATAGACAGACATACCAGTGAACCTAAAAGTTTTCCGATTTTTTATTCGGACATTTTATGAACATAAAAAACATATTCTTTTAGCTGTGATTAAGAAAGTTACTTGTAATTGAGTACATAATCAAGTATAAAGCGCGCGGGACCCAAGTCTCTTGCTTATCCTAAAGCAGCCTATGTCGGTTCTTGAACCTGTGATTCCTCGTTTTGTTAACAGGTTCCAACCGCATGCCTATTAGAGTTAGCAAAGATTCTAACGATTTGAAAATTTTGTATTTATACAAAGTTTATCTATATAGGCGTGTATGCAGCGAACTTAAAAAGCAATTGCTTTTTAAGTTCGCTGCGTGTGTATGTCCATAATAAACGAGATTTTAAACATACAAAACGTCGAACGAAGCGCGGCCGTGCATGTACTATAGTAATGCAGGAGGATAGTTTTCAAATACCGTGTCTTTATGACATGTTAAAAATAACCTCTCCGAATACATTTTCCGCACAAAATGACTAGCATTTAGTACAAAATGGCTCACCACCGTAACCTCGATATGACGGCACTTTGTACCACCCTAAGTACCTACTTCCACATGACAACAATACGAAAAATACTTGGAACTGTAATAAAGGCTGTACGTAACAACCACACACACCACTGTGCACTTCGGTTCAAAAATTTTATAGTGTGGTACAAGTTATAAGAAAATCGAGTGAAGTGGTGAAAGTAATCCATCTGAATTGGCGGCGTCTGCTACCTAAGCCTAATTACCTAGATACTGATTTTGACATGGTGCGACTGCCATCACACCTCCGCACCCTAGAGAAAAAAAAATTAAAAAAATTATTAAATTAAATTATTAAATACAAACGACAAAATTACAACTAGATTTTACTTACGTTAAGTCACACGTCTTTCGACGAATAATTCATTTGGACGTGCAGGTTTCAAGACGTTTTCCTTCACCTTAATATAGGAATTTAGTAGTACATGCCATACCAAAATTCGAACTAGGAACTAGTCGATTAATAGGGTGGTTCTTTATCCACTAGCTTATCACTGCTTTTATATATTTTATATACATATGATACAGTGATTCTTGACCAGCTTCTTTGGGACCTTACTCAAATGCAATAACACAACGACCCTTCAAGGAGTCGTTATGTGACAGCGGCCTTCAGAAGTTGGGCGTAATACTCCAAGCGAGCTGCAGTTTACTAAATACCGCTATGTGTAAGACATCTTCTTAAATTAGAGGTCATGAATAGATTATTTTATCTTAGCCTGTGCAGATTGTATGCTACATATCTATAACCATCAAATCGCACTCTCCCTTCCTTTACACCAAATCACGCACACACACAAACCAGCAATGTAAGGACATTAAAATGGCGGAAAGCGGGAAATCGGCTATGCACAATAGCTGGGGTTTCCCGGTTTAAAAGGCGCCCCCCGCGCGCCTCTAAACAATAATTCAGCTTCACCCTTCTGAAGTGCAAGGGCGCAGTTACCGGGGGCAGGTCGGTAGTGACGCGGAATCGTTGTTAGCTATCGATGGCTGGTCCTTTAGCGATATGAGAACAGTTTGTGCTATGTGTATTTGAGCATCATGAATTCAGTGTCTATGCTCTTATCGTAATTATTCTATGAACATACTCCTGCTATGAAATGTACCGAAAGGCTAGCGTAATTGTAATGGGACAATGAAAGAATTACAATTCTCAACTTGTCAGTTGAAAGCTAAAATTGTTCTCTAGTAATATATATTCTATTGTAGTTTTATTAGAAATGATGAGTATCACTTTTCTGCGTTATGCACTCAGTTGAATTTTTTAATACATTTTTACTTCGTTGACGAAGTATGTTACGAAGTAGTTTCTATAAGGAACCGAATTTCACCATTTTCCAATCTAATTTAGGCTCATTTGACTTTTGATTTTGACTTATTGAGTCCTTTGACTGTACATGTATTTTTAAAGTATAATTCGAGCAAGCTCATAACTTTAAGTGCATGCACAGCTATCCTAATATTAGTGACGGCGAGCTTACCTGTTACATTCCAAAATTTGGAAAGTAACTTCACTGGCGATAATCTACGAGAATCCTTGGTCTCATGAAGGATTTTCAAAGATTATTCGGATTTATGTACATACTTATCACTTGCTCGGCGGTGAAGGAAAACATAGTGAGGAAACCCACACGTATAAGAAATTATATTTCGAAAGACGTGCGACCTTACAAAAGAAAGATCTAGTATTCCCCCAGGGTTGCGAAGATCTGACGGCAGTCGCTACATGTAAAAGTCAGTGTCTTCGCCAAATCCTGAGGCTTAGGAAACGGGCTAAGAGGAAGAAGAAGAAGATCGTAAACTAGATGCATTTTATATGTTTCTATTTCATCGTGTCGTGGCCCATCACTATCCCAACGCAGCAGCGGTCATAGCTAGGGTGCATCGTTTTATCTATACCCCCCGTAGTCCGCGCGCATGTCAAATTTACACTCGCTCACTAATTGTGTTTACTTGTTATTTGGTTATGTTATTTTGAACTGTTATTTGAGGCTTTTGAGGCATATAAATATTCATTATTGGACTGCTAAATTTAAAGTACTGTATACTTTCATGGGGTAAGTATCCCTGTATGTATATTGGCTATATTGCATTGCATGTTTAGCAAATATGTAAATGTATTTTAAAGAATACTTAAAACAAAATATTTTCATCAAATCATATTTTAAAATTAAATTGATAGGGGTTAGATCTTTTCTAAAATAAATATATGGTAGTCTCATAATACTCGTATATCTTATTAAAAGCTGCGATAAAAAATATTGTTTTCTACGCAATCAACATACAAGTCATATTAAATACCTTCCAGATATTTAAATAAATAGATCTTTTCACCGGGATTTGTGACCGGATGTGTCCAAATTAAACTCAGGCTATACGGGGTACTAAATAAGTGTAGCAAGTAAATAAATATACAAAATTATTTTTTTTAAGGAATTACATACTTTTAATATATAGAAATAAAAAATCTGATCGGACATCACACTAAGTACAGAGACAAAATATTTTCATCAAATCATATTTTAAAATTAAATTGATAGGGGTTAGATCTTTTCTAAAATAAATATATGGTAGTCTCATAATACTCGTATATCTTATTAAAAGCTGCGATAAAAAATATTGTTTTCTACGCAATCAACATACAAGTCATATTAAATACCTTCCAGATATTTAAATAAATAGATCTTTTCACCGGGATTTGTGACCGGATGTGTCCAAATTAAACTCAGGCTATACGGGGTACTAAATAAGTGTAGCAAGTAAATAAATATACAAAATTATTTTTTTTAAGGAATTACATACTTTTAATATATAGAAATAAAAAATCTGATCGGACATCACACTAAGTACAGAGACTTTCATTAGGTAGTTAAATATAAAGATTCTTCTTCTTCTTAGCATCAACCCGTTTCCTTTTCCGTTATGATTGGTGGGCTCCACTAACCAAGTGGAAGTATTTCACGAAGATACTGCTTTTTACATGGAGCAATTGCCGTTAGATCTCCACAACTCAGAGGGAAAACCAAACCTTTCTTAGATATTGACACACGTCTTTCTAAATGTAATTTCTTGGATGTGCGGGTTTCCTAACAATGTTTTTCTTCACCGCCGAGCGAGTGATAATTACAAATATGTACATAAATCCGAAAACATCATAAATTATAGGAGAGGTAGGGCGCATCAAAGCAGCCCGTCTAGGGAAGCACCTCCACCTTACAGAAAACCGCAGCCAAATAACAACTCCCTAGAGGGTTGTTGTGTTCCTGTGCGTGAGTGAGGTCACCAGTAAACTCCTAAGGAGTTGCTGTGTAAGCAGCAGAGGAGGCATCGCGCGAATCATACTCAATATATTACACGCGTTAATAGGCTACGGTAACTGCTTTACATCAGGTGGATCGTATGCTTGCATGACTCCCGACGTTGTATAAAAAAACACACGAATTTAGCGGTACACGCCAAAATTCGAACCCGGGATTATACGATCAATAGCCGGTTCTTTATCCACATGGCTATCACCGCTCTTGTGTTAAGTAGAAAGATTATATCACATTTACGTATTAGATACCAAGTGCCGACCTAGCAACGTCGCGGGACGAACGGTGTCTTCGTAATTGCGTTACCGCGGCGAGGCGTAGCCCGGTTTGTGGCGACATAGTTGTGTAACGAAACCAATTAACGCGTGTCCATTAGCCGCGCCAGTACGATAATGTTTGGTACACTCTATGCTATATTCTCGTGTATATCAGCAAGATCATGCTTTTCAATTCAAATAATTTATTTTCAGACAAAGGGTTTTACAAACACAAGTCCATAAATATAACTTAAAATATATATGATATTATAAACTTAACTTTAATTAACTCCACGTAGAGTCTGCGATGTGAAGCGCGTGTCGTTAGATAACCATCCTCGGAACTTTCGGAATACGATTCCCTTCGGCCAGAATTCTTCCTTCATGAAGGTCGGCAGATGTTAAGTCGGAACCTTCACTACGAAGGAACTAAAAATACCTTTATGGCGAGATTCCAGTCGCTCGACCCTCAAGATAAAACTTGGTTTTCTTCTTCACATAGTCTACAACCTCCACGACTTTTGTAGACCAATATAGTCTGAAAAGATACAACGGCGTCGATGGTACTTCCAAACTTTTTAATTTATAGTTAAAACACTTTTGAATTATTGTATACTAATACAAGGCATGCATACAAAATAGCGGATAATCTCTTGTTCGCCACTATAGCAACAACCAAAATGTCATTCATACGGTCATTCAACGGTCCCGATGGTCAAATAGTTAGCAATAGCTACATTAACATCAAGGCTCATGGGTCCGATTCTCACGAAATATAAACACTTGTGTGCATGAACATATCTATTTGCCTTGATCTATGTATTTTAAAAAAGGTAGAGTGCACCAAAGCCGACCAACTGGGGAAGTACCTCCACATACAGAAAACTGTAGCCAAATAACAACTCCCTGGAGAATTGTTGCTGCGAGTAACTGAGGCTATCAATAAGCTCCTAAGGAATTGCTTTGTTAACAGTATGAGAAGTAACGTGCGACCGATACGTACTGTATGGCAAGCATTCATCGGCCACGATAACCGCTCTAAATCAAGGCCATTGCTTGTATACTTCCCGACGTTGAATAAAAAAATATTAGTACACAGATAATAAATACAAGATAAATCCCAAAAACACAAATATCTTTCTGTAATACACAAATTACATGCAATCCGATCTAAACTGCTTTGTGTGCTTCCGCCACCAAGCGGAAGTTTGGTGGCGGAAGCACACAAAGCAGTTTGGATCGGATTGCATGTAAGTTTGACTTTCGCAAAATAACGCCTGAATCTATTAACTATACACAAATTAATTCACTTAATACAGAAAGTCGTACGATATACTTTGTCGTATAACCATGGAAACGCTACCAAGTCATTGTTACTACACTCGATCCCAACTAACTGAGAGAGGAGTCTGGATAAGATAATCCAACCAAATTGGAAGCAGCCTGCCCTATTAACCGATAGCTTCGGTTTTGTATAATTGATTGCCAAATATAGGTAGGTATGCAGAATGTTACATTATGTCTACAACCATGTTAGTTATGTTATCAGAAATATACCTATATGGCTAAAGATTTCTGTAATGCGGAGGGGGAAGTACCGTTACAGTTGAATTGTTGCCTACCTCTCTTACAGCAGCAGTAGCCGAAGCTCGTTAACTCATTTGAATGGTACATTCAACGATGCTCGTCAATAACTTCAATATTGACGTCAAACCAGGATGACATGCTGCATTCTATCCCGACAGAAAGGATTTTAAAACCTTTGTTATGAAAATGTATACCGCATTCAGTTGGGCTTGAGACAAACTGTAAACTAACCGTAAAAAGAGGTTATTTTAAGTGTCGCTTTTTATCACAAAATAAGTTTTTATTAAACACAATTAATTTAGTAAAAAGTAAAAAGTTACTTGCAGGTAAAAAAATATAAAGTTACCACTATAATTACGATAATAATTTCCATCATTTTTACGAAACATTTTATTAAGAATATTACCTAAAATATTTTTCACGAAAGTTTCAATATTAAAAGATCTTGTAATGTTGTGAACGCATACGATATATGAAGATTTTACAACTATTTTTGACTATATTTATTAATTTTATTGGTTAAAGGTGTTGTTTTTGTGAAGTTTTACAGTCGTGTTCCGTTTTCACATTCTGTTATTATTGGGTTTCTGTTACCAAAATGTTGTTTCGGGTGAAATTGAGTGAACCTGGACCGATGAGTGCTCGTATATTACTTTCAACGAGCAAAAAACATTTGAATCATACTCCTATGTATTCTTCAAACAAGAAGACTGCTCTCAATATATAAAATTTCATTTTTTACATATTGTAGGACAAATTACACAGCGCCATCTAGCCCCAAACTAAGCGAGGCTTGTGTTATGGGTACTAGACAACTGATAAACATAAGTAAATACATTTTTTTTGTAAACACATACATATTATACATAGAAAATACCCAGCCCAAGACAAACAGACATGTTCATGCACACAAATGTTTGTCCTGTGCGGGAATCGAACCCACGAGCGTTGGTGTCAAAGTAGCGTAATAGGGCGTTTCACCACTGCGCCACCGAGCTCGTCAAGCATGTAGTAGAGACTTGGCCTCAGTGTACCACTTCGTAAGTTTGAAAACCTATGTTTAAAATATATATATAGTTAATTATGATGTGAGACAAAGTGTAAACAATTACACTTGGTCTCACATCATAATTAACTACCTATATATATTTTTAATTTCCTTGCGTTCGTTTACTCCGTACTTTGATATAACTTGGATGAAGTTACGACTTAATTGAAATTTGACTCCACCATCATGTTTGTGTAATATCGCCAATACACAGAGAGATGCGTAAAAAAACATGACCCTACCTTTGATGTCGCGCAAACGGTAAGTAGGTGTTATACTTACCTAACTATCGATATAATATCATAGTACACTAATAGTAATAGCAACGGCCCACCCCCAAATAACGCGTGACCGAACAAAGGTAATGATGTACACTGCAGGCCATGATTAATGGTTCACGGTTTAATTCCAGTTATAGCCTGTATTGCCGCTGAAAGGGCGCCGATGTCAACGAATACGAAACAATGATTTTTAGATTAATCTGATTCCTTTTGACTAGTATTTACCTGACTGCGGCGAAGCTAAAAGGGGAGTAGTGGATAAAGGCATGTTATCCTAAAACTACTAAATTAGATGTCGGATTTATCAAACGATATATCACTCGATTTCACTATGGCGTGTATGGAACTTACCGCAAATCACAAAGCAAGCACAAATCAGGTAAACACATATGCCCTACACGGACCGACATCATCCCGCCGTCTTCAGTTGTCCCGTGACCACGGCGTCTGCAACATCACCGAAATATCGGGAAAATATAAAAACAAACAGTAATGTAAACAACCAACGACAACAAATTATGCAACCGTCGATTTGTCGGTCAACAATATCTAAACATAGTAAATTGACATTAACATAAATATTTTTTTCATCCATTTTCATGAATGAGATGAAAGGGCTTGTTGATGCAAGTTCAAATATATATACATTTACATGATAATGATTTGTTACAACAGAAGGCGAAGTCAGAAGTTCCAAAAACCGACGAATGTGCATAAAAAGAATTATGAAAGTTACACACAGGCAAGTGTATAAAGATGGCCTGCAGTGGCGTAGTAGACAGAGAGAAACATTTTTTCGGTCTACGCCGCAATGAATATGGCATGAAGATATGGATCGAATCCTGTTTTCATAGTCAATTCGAATACTAGTGCTGTTGAATTTGGGGCCACAGTCTAGGTAAATTTACAAATGTATCTATTTATCGCTATTGAATCTGGCAATATAGATATAAGCAGAGAGAACCGAGCCCCACAAGTCGGAGTCTTTACACACCACCTCACATCTTCAGCATTCATAGCTCTTTATATGCACGCTCGCCGTTTCCTAGAGCTCCTGACATCACCTTCTGATCTTCTAAAACTCTCTGTTCTGATAAACTTTTCGGTTCCTTCTTCCTTCCACTTTCACGGCGTCTTGTCTGATTCATCCATCTTCTGCGTTCTTTCCACATGTTCATACCATCGGGGCTTGCCTTTTCTTATCTTAATACGATACGAATTCAGAGAAAAAATCTTACATCATCATTGCGAACACGGTCAGCAACAAATGAAAACATATATATATATATATATATAAACATGATCTTATAATCGACCTGTAATTATGTAACAATTTATTCACCGAATTTCAACCAACCATTAATTGTTTTATCATTATTGATACGAGTACATGCATTTGCATCGAATGAAATAACGTACGCAGTATGAGTACAATGTGCGTTTTCTATTCTAAGCACAAAGAAATACAAATTTCTCAAATCACAATATATTGCATTGTTTGTGATAAGTATCTATTTTGTTATAGGTATGGTATAAATTATAGTACAGAAGTAAATACAATGTAATAGATACTTTATAACAAAGCGCCCTAGCTCTAGTCAGATGTCAATGCCTAAGGATTGGCATCTGACTCTGGTCTGTTATTAACCACGAGTGAAACTAGGTACGAGCAGAGTCTTCACATGCAGACTAGAGAATACTGTTTAAATAAATGGAATATATTAATGTATTTGTTTTCATAGCCGGCTTTACTATACCTATGAAATATATATAACCTATGAAATAGTCATTTTCAAAGACTTTTTGAATAAAAGTACATATTTAATTAATCTGTCATTATTATCAACGCGTTTTTTATTTTTTTAATGGGAGTTCATGGATACCTTTGCTATATCGACTGAAATTGATGTTTATTTTTTCATCTGTAAAAAGTAATCCATTTTCGGAAAAAAAATGGAAATCAGTTGGAGCCAGGTCTGCAGGGTATGATAGGCGACAGAATTTGAATCGTAACTCCTGTAGTTAATCGAGGATTTGTTATTGACGTCGAGCTTGTAGGTACATCATCATTAGCAATTCTTCACATTACACGTTTGTCTAGTTGTTGTGCCAGATCTCAAGTAGTTGCAATGATGCTGGAACAGGTTCATCAGACACTTACCTGCCTTGTGTCCAACCAGCAAATTATAAGGCAGCATTTGATTGGGAGGTGCACTTTTATTAAAACATTAGCCAAGGCTTAAACATGGCAATTTCGTTGACATCCACTTAATACTATGTGTTGTTTGTGTAAACAAATTGTTCTAATTAATGTACATTGTTTCAGTTTTCTTTTTAAATAATTTCTCAATAACTCACGCGACTAAATCGCTAAACAACATTTCAGAAAATCGACAGTATATTCCGAGTTCATTAATCTTATGACAACGCATTTTTCGGAACAGTAGCGTTAATTACCCTAATTTTTAGTAACAATAGCTTTGAGTTAACTAATCATTGTAGCTATTATGTTAATGGTTGATATGGATATAGTAATTTTAAACCAATGGAGAATAATTCTACACTATAGTTCTACTTTCCAATATTCTATAGGTAGTAATATTTCCAGGAGAGTCAGGAATATGTATTGCAGTATGATTTAATGGGGGCGTGCCCTGTATATATACAGAGTTATATAGAGTGATGCCAAAGCATAGATAGAAATTTAAAAATAAATTAATGATTATTATATGATAGAAAGATTTGTTGTAAATGATATGTCCTAAATTTTCCAAGAAACAAGAGAAAGCATTGTGCGAGGTATGCGGGACGTATTTTTATTTAACATGCTATAAAATACACACTTTTGTTATTTAATAATTTCCTTCTTCATTCCATAAAGTGAAATAACTCTGTGGCTCAGTGTAACGTAATGCCTGTAGATACTCTTAATTAATTGGCTGCTTAAAATAAGACGAATGCAGTCAACATCCCGGTGAGGTAAATATAGATAAGCAGTAACTAAATTTAAATATAATATAACTCAACTCAGTATACATCTAAGATATTGTTGCGTATACGAACTACGCTACGAACTATATACACGCTAAAAGCTGCTACAAATTTTGCTACGAGTTTATTATATTTGTTATATTATTGTCTAATATAAATTAATAACAATATCACGACTTCTGCCGGTGCAATGTATGAACTAAGCTATTATTAAGAACTACTCTATGCATACCGCGCTGCTGCAGATGCTACTGTGAACAGCCTTTTACTTAATAAGCATTGAAATTATGGCCTCTGCCGGTGGGCTACGATTACGCTACGAATACCTTGCTGTTCACGTATTAGACACATGCCAGTATATATAATACTAATGTTTATAACACTTCCCAATGCTTCAAACTACGCTACGCTTCTTCTGTTGCCACAAAGTCGACTATAAGTTTACACTTAAAAGTATTATTATATCGCTATAAATAGATTATCTTAATTCGTACATTTTAACTACTGCGCCTAATACGTCTACATCATTGAATCACCGTGATCCTGATTTTTAACCTCCGGTAGAGAAATAAGTGCTCATTCTTATTGATGTGAACACTGGGCGTTGTCACCCCCGCAAGTCTCCAAGTTGACAGATCACTTCATATTGTTGTTTAATTTCAGGAGGGCCATGTGATTGCTTGCCCCCTGATGCTGTATAAAAAAATAGTCGTAAATACATGCAAACCAACGCCTCCGTAGGTCAGCTAATCTATCCCTAATGGTGTAAATTCCAAGTAAGTATGAGTAAATAATACTCTAAATATCACTTGGAGTGGAAATATTGTCTGCCTATTATCGAATTTTACTAAATAAATGAAGATTTTACGAATATTGATCGTTTGTATTTTATTTAGATACTGTTTGATATTACTGAGTATTGAGTCGAGCTTGTTTCATCTCAGTGAGATGCGACTCATTTGATGGAAAAGCAATTTGGTATCCAGTCGCGATTTAATTAGCAATATCGCTAACATCTGGTAACAAAATAATTAAATATGTTTTAAGTAATTTGATAATTAAAAAAAATCTTTTGCTTAATTAACTGTCGTTTACTTTAGACGTTAATGAAAAACTAAATTGTGCTTATCTTAGGCGTGAATGTGAAGTGCCTGTCGCGTTGACTGTTCACTCTCGCATTTTTTATTATTGTACATTATTTTGTTTAATTGCTGTATTAGCAGCAGAGTGCCTACGGTAACTACTACATCTGGTGAGCCGTATGCTTATTTACCTCTCAATGATGCATACAAAAATAGCCATTTGCCAGTGGCATGTCCATCTAAAACAAGTGCATAGTATCGATGAAAATGTATAGATCGAGGGTCTAAAATCGTACATAGAAGGCAAAAGCTGGAAATTAAACGCACGTTACGTATCCTATTGAAATCCGGCCTTTGACGCCGCGCTGTATCAAACCGCGTGTTGTTTCAGACAGACGGACAAACAAATTCATACTCTTTATGCATCCCCTGTTGATGACTATTGAAAACCTCACACGGACACCTATAACATCAAATGTAGACTTTATTACAAAAGTCAAAGGACGTAAATTTTAGTAAACGCATTTATGACCTGAAGCTGTAAATTTTGATCCAAATCAAACATTTTAAGACCTCTACCGATGAATACAGGTGAATTTCTGCAATGGACTCGGCAGGTCAAATTATAGTGGTTAATTTTTTCATAGTGACTGTGGGTGGTGGCTTAATTAAGAGTGCGAATGATAGGTCGTATTTGATGATTTTAAAAGTATCAAAGCGTTTGATGAGGGGGTGCGGTGTGGCGACAAGTAAGTGACAGGTCACAAACAAATGCGGCGAAGGAGTGGCACTCAATTAGTGAATTGTATAAAAAAACAACTAGAGTAACTTTGTAGTACCTACTTCCTATTTTCAGTGGAAAATTCATGTTGCCGATGTTAATAATCTTAGTTATTTTTAACTGTCTTCGGAAAAGGGGGAGACTTATGTGTTGAGTTACAGTAGTTAAATAATGCACATTTATAACGAATAATTTGTTTTATTTATGAAGACGTCATTTTTACATGCGCACAAAGATCTGAGACTATCGAGAGGTATTCTTCAGTTCGGATTATTATTGTAACAAATATTGATTAAGTATTTCTGAACATAACTAACTAGAACTAACCGTAATCTGGAAGGTATAACGACTGTGGGGTGCAAAGTTAAAATATTATTTTTAAAAATCCAATAACAACATACTATGTGCCTATGGAAGAAAAAAAATGAACAATTTTTGCGAACCCGTTACAACTTTTTATTTTCCCTTGCTTCTCGCAAAATTACTATTATTTAAACTGTTCAACTAGACCTTAAAGGTTACAATTTTATTTCTTATATATTCTGCATATAGTTATCGTGTAAGGATCTCTTTTTACCTTTTGCGGTACGTACCCTAAAATGTTTTAAATTTGTTAGCCCACTCATCCTCGTCTCTTTTTTCTGAATAGTCAAAAAAAGCTCAATATGGTACACTTTTGTCTATACTTTAGCGAAAAGATACAGCGGTCAAATTATCTTTTCGCTAAAGTATAGACAAATCTTTTCGCTAAAATATATTGAATAGAATTTCGGGAAAAATCGGAAATACTATATTACTGTTTCATAACTGTACCTATATAAAATAAAAGAAAATAATAGAAAATATAATAATTTTCTTATGTTTTATTTTTATT
Source organism: Pyralis farinalis (assembly GCA_947507595.1). Taxonomy (NCBI): domain Eukaryota; kingdom Metazoa; phylum Arthropoda; class Insecta; order Lepidoptera; family Pyralidae; genus Pyralis; species Pyralis farinalis. The sequence goes on along the minus strand of OX382268.1, from coordinate 33,443,559 downwards.
TTTTATACTGTACAGATATCTCGAATCACAAGTTTCATTGTCTCAATCTGTGCTAAATATAGGTAACTTAAGGATACTATATTTATAAGTTCTAAAAATCGCAACGTGCTTCAGTTTACCACTCCAGAAGACAGAATAATCCAATAAAGTAAAATAATCAAATAAGTACCTATCTGGAACCTTAAGTACTATATTGGGGTTCAATATAACTACATATGATTTACTTACGTTACTTAGAGTAATATGGTACAAACTTAATTTGCAACCACCAGTAATATGAAGCACTTACCTATGTGTAACCTCAAAATGTGCTTCGAAATCATAGTAACTATGATATATACAAGTAGTATATCTATGTAGTATGACTATGATTACTGTTGTATAACTTTTACCTATGAGTTGTACGTCATTGCTAGATATATGTCACGTATTTTATTTAGACAGGTGTCAATCATAGAAATGACGTGGAAACAATACCGACCTTTGTTTTAATTATAATCTATATCCATCGATAACTTCACACCGGATCCCTTGCGGGGTAGACACAGAGAGTGAAAAAATAATTATAACCTACTTTTATTAATAGTCTAATTGTTTAATAGAATCATATTGAAATCTCGTTTATAGGTTTTCAGTGTTAATTTTTGTCGTAGTTCAGTTTTAGTTTTTAACCGTATTTTTTTATGTCTCAATCTTAAAAATAAAGTAAATTACCTACCTTTTTCCAATCACCCAGCACTCGATCCTATACCTCGGCATTCCGGATGGAGTAGTCAGTAATGTCAACTTTAACATCAAGGCTCGTAGATACGATTCCTGCACTATATAAACATGTGTGCACAGAACTTATGTTGCGACACGTATCTTTTTAGTTGAAAATAAACATACGTGCTTGGTTATCAACAATCGTTGCTAAATTTAGATCTAAATGACGCTGTGTATTTGTACTAAATTACTACTGCTGTAATTTGTACGAAAATATTAATTTGTCGTTTCTTTGTTGCAGGCATCCGCGACCCACTACCAAAGTCAACTATCAGCTTTAGGCGCGGAGAGCGAGCGTCTCCGTGGGCAGCTATCAGCGCTGTCTGCCGGCCTCGGTGGAGGAGACCACGAGAAAAGGCTCGACGATGTTGCCCAGCAAGTCGTACGAGCGTTGCTCTCGCAAAAGGTAATCTTCTTCTTGCGTAGTCGTGTCTATGGCAACCTAAATAAATTTATTATTATAGTATTATAGCATTAAGAACATAGCGAGTTCCTCGTCACATTCGCCAATCTTCATCATGCAAGACGTTAGACGCGAAGGGCAGACTTTTTAAACTAAAGTAAACACCTTTACAAAAACAGTAATTGAAACAAAAAGTCTATAAATAATCCGGGTCAGTTTAGAGAACCGCAAATTTGCCTCTCATATTTAATCCGACCAAAGCTAAAGATGCATCCCGGAAATTGTTTTCTCATAATTATGGCGACCGCTTCCCGCGCCGTGGATTATACCATGCTACATTCGCACATAAATCGTATCAAATGGGACACTTTGGCCTTACCAGTACCGTAATAATTTCCCCGTAGTCCTGGACCACTGTAATCTGGGCATAATCTGGCCGATAATGCGAATGTTTGCGTTTAAATCCAGTCAGAATTCCGCCATGTTGTTTAGTTTCGGGCTAACTTTACTTATAAAGATGGCGCCGCATTATTGTTATTGATTTTTTTTTTTGCGTTACCAGATTCTTTGGACATATTTCTAGAAAATACCTGTGAGATAGTCTGATGATATCCTATTCCCTAAACAATAATGATTTCAATTTTCTAAAATAAGATAATGTAATTTTGATGTTCATTACTATTATAGCCATAACCATAAACATATGTTTTATGTACATCATTATGTAAAGTTTTATTTGACAGCAGACTTGATAAAAGCAACGTACTCTGCCAATTTACTAGAAAATTCCTTATAAATATTAGCTACAATTTATTGGGAGTTATTTAATTATTAGTTACTCTAGTCATCAGTCATCGTTTTCAATCTATCCAATGGCACTTAAGCCATGACTCTATTAAATTAGAGATAGGTATTAACCCTCCCTATCTACCGCAATTATCAATATAACTCAGATGAACCCCGTAATCTTGGCAACCGCCTTTCGCCATCTCGTAAGCCTATAACTTCAGTAATTACTCGTAGGAGCAATTTCACACGGTGACATATGCATAATTACTATATAACAATTTACATACTTCATATTAGGTATAAGGAGCATCCATCAAGCATGATGCGTAAAGTGACGTTGATTACTTTATAATGGTTGCATTATGTATGCCGCTTGAGTTAGTTTTAATATAAGTATTGCCAGGAATAAATACTACGAGTACATTACACATTTTTTGAAGCTTACGTAAATCGAATTAGTTTTACGCATATTTTGATACGTTTAGTGAACACTGAATCACAATACACCGGTGGTGTCTAGCAATCGGAGTCTGATGACATGTATGTAGAGCAAATTTATCTCCTGTTCGTTGTTAGGACATTTTTCATACCTTGTTATTATTAAAGAAAAGTAGAGCGCTTCCAAGCAGCCCGACTGGGGAAAACCACCACCACATGACATCTAACCTTTTAACACAGTAAACATAAACAAAGCTGTTGGTTCTTATTGATAAACTTGCCTGCAAACTAACTTTCGTAAAATGACACTCTAATTACCTATATCAAAAAAGACTATTCACAAAATATGTTACTAGAGCACTTAGGTTTTTTTAAAGTCGACTATTATATTTGTCTACTATAGTTTTAACCCTTCATAACCCGGGTGGTCGAATACGACCGCGAAATGTATGGGAAAACGTATATAACGGGTTCTGACTGCTCAATATTTTTAAATATTTATGTATGTATGTATGTATATTTTCACGCCAGGTCCCTTGCGGGTTAGGCAGAGAGAACCGAGTGCCATAAGACGCGGTCCTTACATACTTCACTCACTTTTTCTAACATTCATTGCTCTTTTTATGCACGTTCGCCAGTTCCTGGGGCTCCTGACAGCACCTTCTGATAAAACACCACCAATTTGGTCATGGTAGATAAGTCTCAGTCTTCCTCGGCTCCTACATCCCTCCACTTTTGCATTATATATCTGTTTCGTCATTCTTTCGTCCTGCATTCTTTCTACATATCCGAACTAACGGAGCATGCCTTTTCTTATCTTAACACCGACACTCTTAAATATTCATATTGTTAAAAAAACTCTGTTTCTAAAATGAACCGACTTCGAAACGTTTATCGTAATATCTCATATGTCTCGTTTATAAAAGATTACTTAGTAGTATCTAAGTACACACATCAAAAGTGTCTAGGGATCAAGCATTTTTATGCGGATTTCTTGAGATTGAGATGTGGCTTTGTAATAAATTTATGATTTTATAAATTTATATGGATCCTTTTTGGTGCATTTCATAATTTGAAACAGGAACTGTCAATCAAATTCAAAAAAAAGATGAAAATCAGCTGTCAATATTTTCCCTATAAAAACATACAACGCATTGAAGACATTATTAGTGCTACTGTTTCCCTACTACTGATTAAAACCAACGTTATTATGAAGCGGCGACGTCATTTAAGCAGGGAAGAAATGCTCAGAGCCGTGGGAATGATAGAAGCTGGTTCCCGGCAACGTACTGTGGCTTTAGCTCTGAATACAAGTCAGAGTGTTATCAGTCGACTTTGGACACGTTACCGAAGCACTGGTACCGTGGCTGAGCGCCATGGAGGACGGTATCGCTGCACCACACGGAGACAAGACCGATACATTCAAATCACAACTCGAAGAGCTCCAACAATAACCGCCATGATGTTAGCCGTGACGCTTCATCACTCTTCAGGGAACTTAATTAGCGACCAAACAGTCAGAAACCGCTTGCATGAAGTGAACCTTCATTCCCGAAGACCGCTAAGGGTACCACCTATAGCAATGCACAATCGTAGGATTCGATATCAATGGGCTCTTGAACACAGAAATTGGGCAGAAGAACAATGGCGTTTCGTGTGCTTTTCTGATGAGTCTCGTTTTGGTATGAGACCGGATACAAGACGTATACGACACTGGAGAACCCCTGGACGCCAACAGCGGTTAAAATCCTGCCAGGAAGTCCATCCTTATAGTGGTGGAACCATCATGGTATGGGCGGGTATTTGGATCGGCGGAAGAACTGAGTTGATTTGGATCAGAGGCAACCTCAACGCTCAAATTTATGCTGAGACGATTGTATCAGACGTCATCGTTCCTCTACAAATGCAAATCGGTCCCTTATTTCAGTTAATGCATGATAATGCACGACCGCACACCGCAAGAGTTGTAAGACAGACTCTCGCCGCAGCTAACATCAATGTCATGCCCTGGCCTGCTCAGTCGCCAGACTTGAACCCGATTGAGCATGCATGGGATATGCTACAGAGAAGAGCTCTGCCGAATATGGAGGGTATCCAGTCGCAAGAAGACCTTTTTTTGTTGTTGCAACGAACATGGGCGGCCATTCCACAGCGTGATTTGGATGAACTCATTTTGAGTATGCCAAACCGATGTTCTTGTGTTGTTAGTGTTCGCGGTAGAAACACGGATTATTAATTGTTTAAGTTACCCAATAAAATTTTAAAGAAAACTGTTATTTCAGTCTTTTTTTCGAACTTTAATGTTAGTGGTTCAAATGTCAAAAATCCCTTTATTATGAAAATGGCAAATTTCTTTATTAATGCAAAGGTGACTTGGTTTATCGTTACTGTAGACAAACGAAAACACTTTATTTGATGAATCCTTAAAGAAAATTTTAATTAATATCAATCAGGAGAAAAGTTATTGCAAAAATATATGTTGATCCCTAGACACTTTTGATGTGTGTAGTTGCTTACACCAAATATTCTTAGGAATCGGCGTGTACTAAAATTACGCAGTGGTGTATGCACGCATGATTTTGTAGAATACAATATAAATCATTTATATTGTTAAGGATAATCATAATGAAAATCTCTTTGAAATTGAAAACAATAACGAACCATAAAAGATACAGCGTGCACCATTGATACGGGTGGTTTCAAGTGCAGAAACGTTAAACAATTATATCAAAAACAGTAAATTTACATACTCTTAATTAAATTTGGGACTTCACGGGGATGTTTTAATAAACAAGATTCTTGTCGCGTATCTCCATTTCAATTCGGGAAACGTCTAAAAGTTGGCAACACTGAAAGCAATGTCTTGCTATCCTATCTCCCATCCCCTTGTAATTACCGCCCGTCAATTACCCCACTCGAATTTAATTTAACTAATGAAGCATAATTAAAATATACGCGTTTATTTTAAAGACAACTGACGGAGAGGAATAGGTACATAGATACGCAAATAGGGCAACTTTTGAAGATTTACTTCGGAAGTTGAGCTAAATTCCACGCCGTATCTCCAAAATATGGCACAAATCTTAAATGTTCCGAATGAGTTTTGATTCAGTTTAACGAGTCTACTGACGCGTTTAGATGAAATATGAGGTACTTAATTTACTTTGACAATGTGCTGGTACGGAATAATTTACCCGAACGTAAAAAGGAAATGTTTAAACAGGCAATCGCAATATCGATGCTTTTACATTAAAAAACGGGTAATTTTTTTTTTCTATTTCAGAGCGTCCGAGAGGAGTTGGGATGCGCCCGCGCTAGAGTTCGCGAGCTGGAAGCACAGAACCGAGCACTGAGCGCTCTGCTAGTGAGGCAGCTGCGTCCGCAGCCGCGCCCTTCACCAGCTACGCCCATTACGCCACACACGCCAAGAGATTTACAAGGTGGACATAATTTCTCCCCCTTATTCCCCTATTTTATACACACACGGATGGAAAACAAAGTATAGTCATACAGTTGTACTCGTAACATCATGGCATACTTACACGTTGCCACCTTGGCTGCTAATGGGTCAACACCAACAGCAGCTGTAGCGACCTCGTAAAGAAATTGTTACTGTTGTGGTAACACAACAGTAACAATTTCTTAAATGTCTGCTTACTTGGCCGATAAGTTACCTCAATTTCTTAAGTTGGGATATGCAATTCCATTCTCCGAATTCAGATCTCTGTGGTCTAAGCAGTTGTATTGATTTACAAGTACCTATTCTTATATAACTTCGCCACAATGTACTAAAGCTTGTTCGATCAAATCAAACCTTGCCAACCTGCCGATAGGCTACGATAACTCTTTGTTATGGAGAAAGCCGTAGTGATAAAAAACCTGTTTTCAAGCTATCCGATAGTTTACCGACACTCGACAAAAAAACAGTCAAGTGAATAAATGTGTTGGGAATAAAAACCAAAAACAAGTTGCATTACTCGATTTACGTGATCGCATAAATTGACAAGATTTTTTTAAAAGGTACCTCGCATAATCGTCAGTGTCACAAAAACTTGTTATAACAACTTAATGCTATGAGCGAAAACTGTCAACAGTTCTAGATGAGTTAGATCCAATTAACTAAAAAAAGTAGTTGCTGACAGGAGTCTTATCCGAGTTTGACTATTTTGACTGTACCTACAGTCGCATGACTGCCAGAAGAATATTTATCAACAATGCTACTGCTACTTTCACAGTTGTTTAAACCTATTTTCGAAATAGTTTGTCGTAATGTTTCAGTGCACCTGGTAGATGTTGGTTCCTGCGGTTCCTTAGTCTCATTTCGAGATTCTCCACCGCCCGCGCCGCCTATGCCACATCCACATCCTTTAAGCCAAGATGATAAGAGACGGCACCAGATCTTAGCTGATATCTGGACTGAATTAAAGGTAAAACTGATTTAGAGCCCCCATGATATTTATTCTAATATTGTGTGATCCCGTCAACTATAGAATAAATTTTGTCTATCAACTAACTAAAAATGGATATAAAATTAAGAAAAAATATCAATATTTCAGGGCTTAGAAGTAACTCCTGCAAATCTAGCTCGAGCACTATCTGCCGTAGATCCAACACTTTGGGCAGCTCCCGCAAGACCTGCCACACTCAGCCTAAATATGCCACAACCTTGCACTGACCCTATTCGGGGTAAGTAAATAGTTTATGTATTTCCAAACCATCTATTTATGGACAACGCCCAACATTGCATTGCGTTGCAACAACAACGTTGCGTTGAATTTATTCAAAGTGAAAAACTCGTCAAACTTCATAATTTATTTAATCCACCCAGAATAAAAGAACATATTGTCCTTGTAATGTTATTATAGATACCGATGGAGAGAAAGTAACTGAAGAAGAAAGCGGAGAGCAAGGCGAGGCGGGAGCTGAGTCACCTGAAAGTGGCGCCAAAGATGAAGGTTACTCTACGATGTCAAGTGACGTCCAAGCAGATGCTTCTCGACAAAGTGACCATGCCGCTGATAGAGCACTACCTGATTTAAACGAAGCTTCCGATGAAACAGACAACCAAACGATTGTTTCTATCAATCCTCGAGAATCTCGGAGACACACAAGGCGATTGGCGACTGAAGCTGACTATATTTACTTCCCAATAGGCGTAGCTTTTGCTGGAGTTAGAGGAAGCTATCCACCATCGCGCCCTGTTCTGCCATTCCAACACGTTGTTCGAAGCTTCTCCGATTCTCATCTCTGTTTAAAATTACTAGCTGGAACCACTTGTCCAACTAGCTGTCTAGATAGCCCAACTCCTAGTTCTGGAGTATTAGTATTAGATCTGAAACCTGCACCCGAAAGACCACTTAGACGACCAGCTATTGCCTCAACTACAAGTTCCGAAAGAGTCTCATGGGGAAGTACAGTAGACGAAAGAGCCGAGGGTTCACAATACGATGCTGATTATATTCAACATTGGCTTGAACTGGATGATGCTAGATCAGCTCTACAACAAAGACATAGGGATTTGGCCGATTTAGAATATGACAGAGCTGAACTAGAAGATTGGAGCTTATCGCTATCATGCGAAGATCTCAGAGATAGACAATCTCCTTTTGCAGAAATAACAACACCTGGGCAAATATCGTTATCAACGTTACCTAGCATTAGAGAAGACGATGCTTTAGAATTAGAAGAAGACGTAGGAGACTGCCTTTGGAATGATTGTGGGTTTGCAACTGTAGAAATTGATGAATGTAGAATAGGGGATGATGCTGACACTTCAGATAAACGATGGGAATGTACAGGCACTCATTCGCCTGGAGGTTCTTGGTCTAGTACTTCAGATGCACCTGATAAACGATCTAGTACAGCACTGAGCGAAGACGGTGATTGCGCAAATATTGGAGTAGATTTCACACGTGATTTTTATCGTCTCGTAAAATATGAAAGCACAAAAAGTTTAGCATCAAATTCATCTAGAGGGATACCTGCTCAAGATCTTATGCCTATAAATAGTCATTTGAGGGTTCACGACGTTCAAGCTATGGCGTTACAAGACCGCGAACAAGCACTACAAAACGTACTTCACTTTATTGCGGAACAGCAAAAATATTGTCGTGATAGAGAAGAGTCTGACTCTGTGTCATCTAGGCCCGTATCGGAAATACGTGAATTACCTCCTCCGTATGCCGCAGCAGATTTTGACGATGACTCTGTTGGTCCACGTAGCGAAGTCTCTGAAGATAGACTGAGACCTGATTCCTTTGGTAGTTTTTCTGAAAATGATTCATGTGACGTCATTCCTAGCGATCGATTAAAAGCACCGCTTTGCGATACTGTTTCTGAACCAAAATCAACACCAAGATTTATAGAAAGAGAAGATCCTTACGCTGAATCCGGAGACTTCTATGATGAATTTTCACGAATAGAAAATGCCGAAAATGAAATAGATGAACACCATCTGTTAAAGGTACAGATAAAAAATGAAATAAATAAAAGTAATGACATAAACAACACAACTGATGAAGAACAATCGACACCTCAGTTAAAAGAAGAAAGAAGTGATATTGAATCTAGTCGCAGTCCAGATCATAACTCAGCGTTAAAAGAAAACACCGTCAACATTATGCTAAATAAACAGGACACAGTAAATGATAAAGCAGATATCGAGCCATGCTTAACCAAATCAACAAGTTTCACATGTCCTAGTGGGGAAACAGAATTATCTTTTGTAGAAGAGGTATTGAGTGCTTGCAGACGGAGCACAGCAACTCTTGTTACCGTTCCAGAAGAGGAAGAAGGGTCATCACCCGAAACAAGTTCGCCACAAATGACTGAATCCAATACAACAAGCACTTCAACAGCTGAAACTGTGATAGTAAGTAATAAGAATGAAGCGGCTCAAAAAGAAGTTCGGATTAAAAATGAAAAAAGTCGAATACCAACATTGATGGGCGGTAAAAGGCCTCCATCTTCGCCGATCCGAACAAAATCTAAAATTCCTGTAGCTGACAAGTTTAAGCCTGCAACATCTCAACCAGCTGTTCCTGAACCTATTATTGTCAAGCAGGATCACACGCTGAGTTTTCACGAAGCAGCAACCTCCAAAGATGTTATAGAAGAGCTTAACAGGTAAATATGCCAGAAAATCTTCTCTTTGCATTTTATTATATACAAAATTAGGTACAATATTATTGTTTGAAAATTATTCTAGAATGATTCGCCAAAGTGATGCGTCGACGGGCTCTGATATCAGGACCGAAGAGCGAAAAGAAAAGACGCACACACACAAGGACAGCGCACTGTGGGCACCGACTGGATGGGTTCACGTTGAAAAGGATATAGATTTTAGTGACCCGAAGGTATATACTATAATTTTAATGCTTGTTCTTGTTATATATACTATAGCTGAATATATATATATATATAGTTTCTTTTATGGTTAGTGATAAAGTTACTAATTATCAAATTATCATCAGATCCGAATAGTAGGTATACACAATACTTGAATTAATGATAAATTAGGTTTTTATAGTTCCTAGTCAAAAGTGAAAATTGAATAACTTTGACAAAATGTTCTTTTGATTAAATTTTCAGGCTCGTGCGAACCTCCTAGATGTGATGCTGGCTTCAAGTGATTCGTCTCCATCGTCCTGTGGGTCTTCGCCCGCTGAGCCTCCGCCCCCCTACTCTAGGTTGCACAGGCTACACAGATCCAGGAGACAAAAAACTGGTTAGTGGGTTGATACTAATAAACGTTACTTCCAAGGGTAGGGATATATTTATGGCAATGACTGTGCGATCTCGCATCGAAATGAGTTTTGCATTTTAAAAAAAATCCTCAAATAAGAGTAAATAACTGAATTATATGCAGTGACAACCCAGTGGATAAGAAACCGACCTATGGATCAACTGGTCCCCGGTTGGAATCCTGACATGTACCACAAATTCGTGTTTTCGAAATTATGTACATATTTGTAATTATCACTTGCTCGGCGGTGAAAGAAAACATTGTGAGGAAACCCGCACGTCCAAGAAATCACATTTAGAAAGACGTGTGACCTAACCTGATAAAGGTCTGGTTTTCCCTCTGGGTTGCGGAGGTCTGACGGCATTTACTCCATGACAAAATCAGTATCTTCGCCAAATCCTTGCCTAAGCAGACCCCGCCAATCCTAATGGGTTAGGAAACGGGATAAACAGAGGGAGACTTTGTACAAAAGTCGTCTGCACGTGTACCTCTGTCTCACTTATTTCTACCGCCAAGCAGCTATATTTATATAGCTATGTTCCGGTTTGAAGGGTGAGCTAAGGCAGAGAAATAACTGGGTACTGTGACGAAACATCTTTAGGTCACAAGATTGGCAGCGCGCGAGTAATATCCTCGTGGTGTTGCGAGCGTCTATAGGCTGCGGTGACCGCTTACCATTAATGTGGGCCGCATGCTTATTCGCCAATCTAGTTTCATTAAAAAAAACTTTCTTCATCATTGAAACAAAACATTTTTTTTTATACAATTTTAATTGTCGAATACACTTATATGCCAAACTCACTATTCGATGCGACGTCCGTAGTCAATTGAAAATCAATAGATGTAATGATATGACCAAATCTCAGAAACATTTAAATAACTGTAATCATTAATATTTTTTTTATTACTCTGCACTACGCTATACAATGTAGCATAGTAAGGAGGACATGCTTATTTGGTTTTTACACGCGGAGTCTTGTCACAGTTATCATATATTTACGCTATATCGGTACGGTAAAGGAGAATGGCAATAGTCCCATTTAAACATAAAAGTGCGACCTTTTTTACATGGGTCACATGTATTTTTTGTAGAAGTTGGTTCCGAAACCAAAAAGTAATTCAATTTAATTTCCACCGGATGATGTAATCGTCCACCGAATAATTAAATATTTTTTTCCAACGTTACAACTATTCATTTTAATACATAGTATTCTTTGTTTAGCAGCATTGAATCATCTTAGTGAACGTACCTACTCGGTTTGCCTCTCTCAATGTACGAAAAGCTGTCATTCTTCTTTAGGCGTACAATGATTGGTGCAATATAAGTATATAAAATATTGGATAAGCACCCTTAGTAGGGGACTTAGTCGATATTGTATTATCCTTTTTTGGTTGGAGGGTTAGCACGTTTAAATTCCAACCAAAAAAGTAAGGCGTACGTACAATGCACTGATTGTGTGGTTGATATTTTCGGTGGTAGCTGTTTTATGTGTAGATCATAGACGCAGACGATCGCACATCGGGTGTAACAGTTGCAGTATGTTTAAAAACTACACGTACGGTCTAAAGGTGCATTTGTTACAATGTTAATATGCGACCTATTGTACTACTTGAGATGGGAAATCGCATCTGCTTCACATTTGATGAGATATTTTATTCCAGAAGAAAAATAAAACAATATAACATATATGATATTTCAAATTTCATGATAAATTTTGTGTTTGCATGCTACGAAAACTTGTCAGTTTGTTTTGTTTGTATAATGCAGTTGGTTGCAGATCACACGCGATACATTGAACTCCTTTGCACATACTTTATTTTATGGTTCCTTCTTTACACGGTAGTGATTGCTGCAGTGCAACTGTCACGTCGGGTGTGTTGATTGTCTGTAACTGTATAGACATATCCTAATATATTTAAATGTAATATTGTAATATTTAGTTGTGATGTCATTGAAGAAACGTGTAAATGTTTTCTATTTTTCGCTTGTTTTTAATGTGTCATACTTAAATGTTACGCACATGTTTCTAACTGACCTGAAAGTCAGTCAAGAGATATGTACCACCTCCACCATCAAGGAATCTCATTCACGTCACTCACTGTCATGCAAATGAATCATTATGGTAAGATGGGGTAAGCCAGTCACCGCCATATCTTTCATAGTTTTACAACTACATCTTAATTTTACAGGTGTTTGTAGAATAGCAACACCAGCTCAAAAGATAGATATCGACCCAGAAAGAACTGAAAAATAATCTAAATTACTAAATGAAATTTTACCCTAAGTAAATGCCTAGAAACATATATATTTATTCGAGTTATTTAAAAATGAAAATTTGAATACCTTATGCATAAGTTTCAAAATAAAGCTTATACCTGCTAACACAGTAGTAAACAAGCTCTTTTTTATACTGTACAATTTATATAGAAAGGATATCTTCATAAATAACCTATATCTTTGCCGATGACAAAAATCGACCCTATCTTACCTCACTTCACCTTACAAACCTAATCGTTACATATCTAATTTTCCATTTGTAAATACCTTGTATAACTGGAGTAGTCGTTTTAAGCGAGTTGTACAACCATTGAATTTAAATTGATAAGTCTTCAGAAAATTTGTTTAGGTATTAAATTCCAAAAAAAAAATATTTTATTGACGTCTCCCGTCTCTAAACGAGAGCAAATTGTTATTGCAATGCTGTATATTGTGTTTTACAGAATTCATGGTGGTACACAGATATTTAGACGATGGTGCTGGACTATTTTATTTTGCTTGTCTTCTATGTTTTGCAACGTTCAATGTCACACTTTGAATATATTATTAATCGCTCAAGGAACTCATATTAATATAGTTATATTAATATTAATGTCATTGCAGTCAAGACTTTTTAACAAAACATCTTTAGGTTTTAGAGTAAGAAAACGTTAAAATTTGCGCATAGCAAAACAAAGTCAAATTGACCTACTAATAAAACCATTACTTATACTTATAAAAAATGATGTCTAATCTACTACCATGGCACTATGTGTCCTGCCCACCCGCAGGTCACTTAACATGCGGGTGTGTAGAACACCTAACAGTTTGGCAATTTGGTATATTATGTCAAACTACACCCGAAAGCTTTCTTAGCCTTAAGTTATTATAGACCGAAGCATGAGGATAAAAGTGAAGTATAGTGGAGATATGTTTTTGTACATGTAATATATACTGGATTTATATATTAATTGAAAAAACTAAAGATGTTTGTAGTGGAAGAAAAGGCGAGAAATTTGAAAAATGTATAATAAAATATATTTTCATTCCCATTCTTCTTTCGATTTGACGACATATTCCTTGAGCTATATAATACGAGTCAATTAAATATAATAATGAACATTGAACGCTGATTTATTTTTTATCTGTACTTATATATATGTATGTCATGTGACACATGTCATGTCATTTTTGTCTGTCATGTCACGATCAGCCACGTCACTCGTTTCCGCTCTCACTCACACGCACCATCTCACTCTATTGCCTCATTTCGAGTAGATGTCATATCAGATACACCGCTCTAAAAAGTCTAAAGTAACTTCAAAGTAATTTGACGAAATTATCTCGATATTGGAATAATAATATCCACTACTAAGTGACCTTAACCTTAGTGTTTTCTAGTTCATTTTATATTAGATCCGTTCATTGCAGATTTTCTAATGGCATAATTTATAAGTTTATGACACTGATGATAAGCCTTACATGGCGAGATTAAAACTAAAAATTGTTTGTTTTAATAAATTACAAATTTTGCCATTTACCCCATACGTCGAAATCTAGAATGAACGTTCTAGTCAATTATGTACATAATTTCGTTAAGACTTCGATTTATTCATAAAATAATCAAGTAATAGGGCAGGCAACGCAAATAACAAATTTGGAATAAGTTATGATAGCGCCAATTTTATTCTGACATCCCTGACGTCAACTATAAATATACTTATTTATTGTACATTTGGCTCCTTGTTTGTCTTAATTTAATTTATCCTATACATGAAACGTTATCTCCGTAGATAGCTGCACTAAACCTAATCTAACGAATATAGGTCATAAAGTATTTTAAGGCTGATTTCCTAACGGAGGAGTCACGGCAGGAATTATCATATTATGGTGGCGCCATTTCGGATTAGTATTTAGTGTTGCCAGCCCTAAAATGAAAGGTTCCCATATGTGGAGCCGAGTAAAGGAGCGATGTGTGTGATTAGCTTGTGAGTCGATGCACGCTGTGAGCGGCGGCGGTGGCGCGGCTGCTCACACGTGTTCGTCTCGTCCAGAGGGCGGCGGTCGCTTGTAGAGTGACTAACGTGGCCTGTTGCGCAGCGGCCGCACTGCGCAACCGTGGACTGGGCGTGCTGCGCTTCCCACGTACGCGACGACCCTCCATCCTCGGCCGGGACGGCTTCTTCGTCCGCTACGGAGACCGCGAGCGCGCCGCCGTTGCCACCTTCGACTTCCTCGACGACCTCTCCGGCGGCTCCTCACCGGAGAACACCAAAGACTGTACCTAAATTAGCAATAAACGCGTCCCAAATATTATATTTTTCTATGTCGCTCGTTTGTGATAGTTTATGGTGAGTGACAGTTGAACGGCACGGCAATGTCTCGCTTTCGCGTAGCCTGTATCGACGGTGAGCCAAATAGTTTTATTTTAGTGTAGCGCGAACGGAGCTGCACGATCCGCAAGGCTGCAGCTTTATAGTGATGTTCCAGGCTTCTGTGTTTTCAAATTTATCTCGTGTAGGTGTCTTAGTCCTTTCACTTTCGACTAATAGAACTATGACGAAGCACATAGGATAGTTATGTTAACTCTCTTCCTAGATTTTCGTTAATAGGTGTGGGAAGAAGCGGAGAACACAAATGGTACTGATACGTTGATATGTAGATAAATTTCGAGTTGAGATTTAAAACGTCATTGAACAGTTGAATTTAAGCAACCATTCGGTTCCAACAGGGTTTGCGCTTGAATAACGCTGCCTACAAGCGAAACAGCTTTCTAATACAATAGCCATAAAATTGTTAATGATTACTTCCTGCAATGATTAGCTTACGCTTCGAACCAAAACTGTCAACTTAGGTAAGAAGACGAAATAACTAATGACTAAGTAAATGAAAGCTGCGGCCTCGAAGTAATGTGATATTTTTGTATATACTGTAAGTCCGACTTATTTTCATATACATTTAAATGGATTCCTTTCTAACCGAACGAAGCGTTACAGTTGGGTCTAGGGAGAAAAAGTTCTGTGTTTTCAGAGTCTGTACACCTAAAAACTCAGAGCTATCGTGCGATACGATCACATTATCAGTCTGTTCGCTACATATAAGGTTATTAACGATGAAGAGAGATATGTGATTGGCTCGCACGATCGCGACTTACTAATCATAATACCTAGGTACTTATGTAAATATTGAAAACGTACGACTAAATATCGTTTAGTGACACTTATTATAAAGAATAGTCAACTATAACGATCGAATAACATTATAAAATCATTAAATCGAAGGGTACTAAAGTATGTTAAGTGTATATATTATTATGACGTCATTGAATGCTATTTATTGAGTTGTATCGTTTGCGAAGTGTCGGTCATTTGTGTATACTTAGGTACATATCATGAATTTGTATTATTTCGTAAGGCAACGATCCTGTATTGTTAGGAATTGACAAGTGTTTCAAGTGTGGTAAAATAGAAAAAGATTTTTATCCTAACATAACATGACTAGCGACCTCGTTATAATTACTAGTACAGCCGTATGCATAAATAAAGAATTAATTTACACAGCAAAATATTACGTATAAGTAATTTTATTATGTAATAATAGGCATTTTGATAATATAATGCGATGTTAGCCGTAAACTTTCCACGTACTATCTAGTAAATCATAGACCAACACTTGTGACGCAAGTCAATGTATTAGCTTCTCAATATGCTTTGCAAAACATTTCCTTTGCCACGGTTA
This sequence comes from Pyralis farinalis, assembly GCA_947507595.1. Lineage (NCBI taxonomy): Eukaryota > Metazoa > Arthropoda > Insecta > Lepidoptera > Pyralidae > Pyralis > Pyralis farinalis. The sequence continues at coordinate 33,427,425 of OX382268.1, read as the reverse complement.
TAAACCTTGACGAATCGTATCTGTGAGTTTTATGTATAGTTAATTTAATGGCGGAACCAAAGCGACTTTACACAAAAATACACGATTATTGCCACCACTTGTTACAATGCGACACTTTATATTTTTTATTGTCGAATTTTTTTTATCCCAGCTTTTTTTAATTGTAAAGATTGAAGACAATAAAGGAAGATTTATACCTAATATTATTGAATATGAACGAAGTGACGACTCGATTATTATCTAAAATATTAACTTATATTATAAGCTAATAATAGCGACGATGTATTCGCCTAATTGGAACTGTGTAGACGTCCCCCTTATACGTGCGGATACGCTGACTGGTGTAACTCTCAGCAATTTAATGAGAATATGTCCGTCCAGAACCGAATTCATACAATCTTGTAACTGAAATCAGTAATACCTTATTTAAGTTGATTTAGAAATCTTTTGCATAAAATAATATCATGTTTACTTCAATGTTAGCACATTATTATTTTGTACAATTATATATCATATCCTTGTAACCTCTTGCTGGGTTTTAAAACACCAGTGTGCATATCCGAACGTAGGTACATAATTCCGTTATAATTTTATATAGTGTACTTCATTTCAAGTTGATGTTAAAAATATTTAAACGGTGTTTATGTAACGTATCAATCGCGTACTGAAATAATAGCATCAAAAATATACTAAGATTTTTATTTTCGACATACATGCATACATATTTCATACAATTGGCAAGTTCTTATAAAGATATATAATAAACTATTGTATTTATTATGATAATATTAGGATCCAAAAGGTACTGTGATCGGTAACTACCACTAAACTTTGGAGCACAATTGAAAAATAATAATTATTCCTCGGTATTTGGGTGCATTTGTTCGTACATTCTAACATAAGAGATAGTTACTTGAGATAGGTAGGTACTTTCAACAGTACAAAACGTGTAGAGTTACAGTATAATTTAATTATCTACTATTACAGATGGGTTCAATAAACGATTCCGTTCCCAAATTAAATTTCGTTTCATTTATTGTCCTTTACCTCACAAACATGTAAGTGCACCATCATTTTCAAGTATATCACCTGGTACCTACAACCCTACCAAGGTATCCCTACTGGGGTAAGTGGAAATTAATCTTCTGCCGTGGAAAAGGGTTAAAAAAAAACTTAGGGAAGTTCACTTATCCCTATATATAAGGTATAACAAAATTAACGCACAATATTTTTATGTGCTTTAAAACGTCGGGAGTCATAAAAACATACGGATCATCTGATGGAAAGTGGTTACCGTAACATGCGAACGCTTGCAATGCAGGAAGTGTCCACCTTGCTACTTAGGAGCTTATTGGTAATATCACTCACCCGCAGGAACACAACTCTGCATTTGGCGATTTTCTTTGAGAACAACATTAACTAATAACAAAATTGATTAACTTTTGCGGGTGTTATTTATAAGTTATATGCATTACAAAATCGAGCTCGCCCAGTGAATAAAGAAACAACCAAATTATCCGACAGCTCCTGGCTCGTGGTTCGAATTCTGTGTAATTAATTACGCTAAACATAATGTTTTCAGATTTATGTACTATAATAAAAATTAAAATTTACAACACCAGTTTCCTCACGCAGGAAAACCGCTAAATTAAGAGATTTTAAGACCAGGACAATTCTTATCATAATTGGGCATTTATAATGAAGTAATTTCCCAGTAGGTACACTAAATATTTACCTGTGATATTACGGTTTATTGACACAGTGACTGCAGTACCGTCACGGCTTAGTTACACAATGTGCCCACTGAAACATAATGGAGAGAACAAAAGGCAAACGCGCTGACAACTACTGTTATGGGAAATTCACTATTTCAAAAGCTGACGATAATTTAATATGTTTTGAGAGCTAACATAACTAGTCAGGAAACACTCAATGGTTATGTATCACATGTTTAGCAGCTGAAATTATCTGCGCCTGACCGAAATGAGCGACATAGGTTATCAAATATTTCTACCGTAGTTAGCGGAATTAATTAATTTGAGGTTGGTATCTACAGCATGGGGTTCTTCAAGAAAGGCGTGAAGAGGTTCGGTAACGTATAAGTGACACCCCTGGCTTTGCGAATGTCCGTAGGCTACGGTAACTGTTTACCATCAGGCAGGCCGTATGCTTGTTAGCCACCTTCGTGGTATAAAAATATCATCTAGAAGAGGATCCCCAACATGTGCCGTCCCGTACATTACGACGCCTCTACTTCCTCCTCTGTCTACTCCCTGCCTCAAATTATATTACTTTATTACTATTCATTTACTTTTACATTATTTGACTAGCTCGGTGGCGCAGTGGCGAAACGCGCTGTTACGCTACTTTGACACCAACGCTCGTGGGTTCGATTCCCACACAGTACAAACATTTGTGTGCATGAACATGTCTGTTTGTATTGGTCTGGGTATTTTCTATGTATAATAAGTATGTATTTACAAAAAAAAATGTATTTACGTATGTTTATCAGTTGTCTAGTACCCATAACACAAGCTTCGCTTACTTTGGGGCTAGGTGGAGCTGTGTAATTTGTCCGAAAAAAAAAAATTTAAGAATTGTCAACACCAAGTTGACAGCTCATAATTTGAAAGCTCAGCATGGCGTCGGCAATTCTGTTCGGTGCAATACACAACTAAGATTCCACGAATACAGTTCACATATAACCGTAGCATATGAACACTTGCAATACAAGGAGTATCGCACTTTATCACCCCCGCTGCTAATACACCAACTCCCTAGGAGCTTACTGATAACCTCGCCGGACGCAACGACACTGCAAGGAGTTAATTGAATGGAGTATTCTACTGAGTGAGTACTCCCCAGTCGGGTTGCTTATATGTCCTACCTATACTAATAGTCACAGACGTCCCCAATGGTCGAAGAGACCTATCAGTGGATGGCTGCATTCAGACGCGATTTATTTTCGGATTGATCCGCCCGACTGCAGCCGAAAGTCGCTACTTTTGCGTACGTTATGTTGTCCTGCGTTACCTTATCTTCGTATGCTATCATACACATTGTATTGTCCCAACTGTCCGTCCATGGTAGCACACATTCCACTAGTTTAGTCAGTCAGCCTAACATCCTTCACACCCGCATTCTCGCGATATACGAAGGACCATTAAATATTGGCGGTTGCGTCGAGCCGCCAGAGTAGTGGACTGTAGTAGGTCCGGTCCAGGTAGCAGCATGTCGTTGAGGCCACAACGCCGCTGTATAGTTTAGCCCGGAGCTATTCGCCCCTGGAGACGGCCGCTGGGTAAAAACTTTTTTTATACTGCGTCGCGAGGCATACGACTCACCTGATATAAAGCGGGTACCGTAGCCTATTAACGCTTGAGATATATTAAGTATCACTCGCGCGATCTCCTCTGTTGCTTACACAGCAACTCCTTGGGAGCTTACTGGTGATATCACTCACACGCAGGAACAAAACAACCCTCTAGGGAGTTGTTATTTGGCTGTGGTTTTCTGTGAGGTGGAGGTACTTCCCCAGACGGGGTGCTATGATGCGCCCTACCTCTCTTAAAAAAAGCATCGTATATATTTATAGATCACCTTTCACAACCCTTTATTTCAATATGTCACTCAATATGTTTGAAATATTTTAATTTTCTTCATTCTTTTTTTTTCTATGCAACGTTAGGAGGCGTACAAGCATACGGGCCACCTGATATAAAGCGGTTACCGTGCCCATGAACGCTTGAAATACATTATAATAAATAATAAATAAATATTGTCGGACAAATTACACAGCGCCAACTAGCCCCAAAGTAAGCGAAGCTTGTGTTATGGGTACTAGACAACTGATAAACATACGTAAATACGTTTTTTTTTTGTAAATACATACTTATTATACATAGAAAATACCCAGACCAAGACAAACAGACATGTTCATGCACACAAAAATACATTAAGTATCACTTGCCACCTCTGCTAATACTGCAACTCCTTAAGAGCTTACTCGTGACCTCACTCACACGCAGGAACACAACAACGGGTTGTTGTGTTCCTGTTAAGGATTTGTTATTTGGCTGCGGTTTTCTGTGAGATGGAGGTACTTCCCCAGACGGGCAGTAGCCCGTCAGTAGTAGGAGCTTAAAAACTCCCAGACCAAGACAAACATGTTCAAGCACACAAATGTTTGTTCTGTGTGGGAATCGAACCCACGAGCACTGGTGACAAAGTAACAGCGTGTTTCACCACTGCGCCACCGAGCTCTACAAAATGCACAACATGTAGTAATATGTCATTGTTTTTATTATGACATCACAGTATAATGTCACCCGGGATAACAAAAGGATTCTAACGATACCTCATACACCTGACGTTGTGATGGAATAGAGAATCTCACATACAAACATGCATGAACCCTGAATATATTCACTCCTTTTTTATACTACGTCGGGAGGCATACAATACGGCCTACCTGATGTGATGCGGTTATAATCCCTCCAGGTTTTCTGTGAGGTGGTACTTCCCCAGACGGGCTGCTGTTAATACGCCCTACCTGTCTCAAAAAATCCTTTCCGTGTAAAAATTGCTATTGTTTATTTTGCACTTCATATTTTCTCGGACATGTAACTTTTAATAATGTTCCAAGGATGATGACGATTATAAGAAAACTCTCACACTACAAAGGTTGACTTATTTATTGGTTTTGTGTAACTGTGCATTAACAAGCACGTGATGCCTTTAAATATATATTTTTTTATTTTTATGATTCGAAAACCGGACATATTTGACATCATAATGATGGAAAATGTAAGTTATTGAAATATATATATAAAATAATTCAATAACATAGACATAAGTAATATAAAAACGTCTTTTATAATGTCCGTATTTATATGACTTGAGATTTTCATGGTTGTTTACACTATTAATGCAGGTACGGGACCATGGCGTCTGCAATGCCGCCGAAATATCGGGGAAATATAAAAACAAATCGCGATAAGGCCTGTACCTACATTGATAGTCCATATTTATGTTAAAATAATGTACCTACTTATTATCATTTTGAAGCGACAATATTTTTTCATTGACAGAGGTAAAATTCGTCAAAGCTAGTAAACACAAGAAAAAGAAAATGGGTTGATAAACAGAGGAGAAAAAGGTACTAACCTGTTTTGTCTATGGTTATTTATATATATAATATACTTAAGTATTGCAAATAAAGTGCAAACGTTCAGCCTCATGTCTACAACTTTTAATATTGTGCTGTAAATAATTACTGTAAACTTTTCTATATTTTTTCCTCAATACATTTAAACGTTCCCATAGTGCAGATAATGGCTACTATAGAACTGGATGTAATATATGAACACCTTAACGGACTCATATCATGACTATAGATAAAATTGATGCTACTATAAACAACATACATACTATAAACATGAATTACATTAATAAGTATTACACAAGTACTTATAATTTCGTAAAACGTCACGAATCACTCTTACTACATTAATTTCTTCTAAGTATCACAGTGTAACGTTACGCCGTTACGCAGGCAAGTAATTATTAACAACTAGTATTCAATTGATACCTCGAGAACACGCTACAAACACTGGCACATCTTCGAGCGACCTGAAAATATTCAAACAAAAAGCTGTAAGTACATACTCTTTTATTTACATAAGTTTAGCATAGTGGCTCTGCTTTGCCTGATGATAAGCGAAAGAGGAGCCCAAATGGCAACTGACAAAAGACTACACAGTGTCCTGTCAGTTGACGCTGGCATGCTGACCCGCAAGATGCTTCTTCACGCTTCGTTTGACGGATCCCATATTGTAGGAAGGAGGGAACACATGTGCAGGCAAGGCGTTCCACTTTTAAATGGTACGACAAAGATGGGAATTGCCGAAGTTTTTGGTACGTGAAGAAATGTTCTCAACAGTGAAACAATGATATCGCAAGCACGTGTGGTTTTATGACGGAAGGGAGGGTGGAATGGAATACAGTTCTAAGACCACTCGCCATGATAAAGGCGGTAAAATACGCTTAGCCAATGTACCTACGGAGTTGAAGTGGTTCTAGGTTTTTGGTGACCTCTTCGTCGTCCGATTATACCACCACCCTGTTCAGGACTCAAGAGTTTTCTTGAAGCTGCTGAGATGAGGCTCTCCATGTAATTACGCTGGTTAAGATCGCAACGAATATCCATACCTAGCATATTCAGGCTATCCAGCACTAGCACACACGCTGAAGAAGGCTGTCTCAGCTCAAACACTGTACAACAGCTGCTGTACGGTTTACGGATAACAGTAGGTACAGCAGCTGAATAGATATTGACCTGTATAAAGCCTTCTTATGCAGCTTCTGTATTGGTTGGATTCAGTTAATAGTTTATTACGCTTAAGTGTTAGTACCTAGTCACACACAAAGGTAAGGTTTAATCAGATTATTATTAATTCAAACGATAAAGTCATGGCATTAAAACAAAATTGATTGTTTGCTTAATCACAGAAAAAAACATAACACTCGCTGTCACCAATAAGTTAAGTTATTCATTTGGAAAATCTTTATCCGACTCACCTTAGTAGGCAACTCATATTATCTTAGTTGTAGTTATAGGCGAAAATATAAACGTGGTAACGTATACAACCCAGTAAACCGGTCTAGTGCATCAGTGTGCAAAATAACATTTATCAGTAGCTAAACTCAAATAAGATACGATAAAGTACTAGCATGAGTCAGATAAAGATGAAGCTACGTGTTAAATCGACATGTAGTAAATTTCTTCCGAGTAACAACAGATTATAATTTATGTTTATGTATCGTATTTTTTTTTTTAATAGTTTTGTAGTGAAACTATAAAACTACTAAAAAAAAGATACGATAAAATACCTAATAAAATATTGTTTTATTCTATCTATCTCTCTATCTATAACTTCACGCCAAATCCCTTACGGGGTAGGCAGAGAGAACCGAGCGCCACGCGACTCGATCCTTACATACCTCACTCGCTTCTTTCACATTCATTGCTCTTTTCATGCACGCTCGCCGGTTTCTAGGGCTCCTGACATCACCTTCTGATAGAACACGACCAATCTGATCATGATAGGTAAGTCTTGGCCTTCCTCGGCTCCTACATCCTTCCACTTTTGCATTGTATATCTGCTTCGTCATTCTTTCATCCTGCATTCTTTCTACATGTCCGAACCAACGGAGCATGCCTCTTCTTATTTTAACACCGACGCTCTCTTTCAGACCAACTCTGCTTCTAACCTCATCATTGTTTTATTAGTTAATTATATATTATAATTAGTTAAAAAAGGGTGAATTTGACTGGACTTGTTAAACCGATAGGCTGCAGATTTCTTCTGAATTTTACCGGGTTAGTAAAGTATATGTTTCCATTACAAGCCTTCGATATTTTACTATATAATCGATCGCATTTAGCAATACAATGGAAAGCCGTTGCGGCAACATGGCGGAAAAGTCAGAAAAATAGTATTTGAACATTGGTCGGTCGGTACAGACAGATCCGATACCAGAAACTCAGTAAAATAGAATTAAAGGCCATTTATCTGACCCAATCATAAAACGAGTACTTTATTTTTATAGGATTCGATAGATCTCGGGAGACAAACGACGCCCACCCGAATAGTGGTTGCCTGCCAATTAAAAAAAATGCATTATTACCGACGCCGAAGTACATTTAAAATTAGATCCAATCATTCTGTAACTAAATGATTTCTTGTAACGTCGAACTACCGTGATAATGATTTACGCGGGTACCGTAGCGTATTAACGCTTGCGATGTATTAAGTATCACTCGCGCGATGCCTCCTCTGCTGCTTACACAGCAACTCCTTGGGAGCTTACTGGTGACCTCGCTCACACGCAGGAACACAACAACCCTCGAAGGAGTTGTTATTTGGCTGCGGTTTTCTGTGAGGTGGAGGTACTTCCCCAGACTGTGCCAAATGTGCCCAGATTCACGACATTGTCTGTATGAGAATATATTTATTATATATTTTTTTATAATTTATATTAGTCGTCAGAATTGACGTCACTTCCTATACTTACCGACACATATAAAAGAATACAATCATTCCATTCCGTAGGAATGCAATGTGATTTAGCATGTACCGTTAGTGCAATTTTGCAGATAGGCGTTTTGGTTTGTCCTCGTTTATTTTTGTTTTATTTGGCAAATATTTAAAACTAATAAAGTCAAGGTATAGTTTCCTTCAGGATCGTGGAGGTCTGACAGCAATCGCTCCATGTAAAGCGTATCATATATTCGCCAAATCCATAGACTGCAGCGCCGCCAGTCCTAACGGATTAGGAAACTTGATGTCGCTGAGAAGAAGGAAAATATTTAACAAGTATTTCTTATTCTTATATTTTGCATATTTTTCGGCAATTTCAAGATAAGTTTTACAGCAAGAGTTGTTCCTAACAAACAGGATATCTACTCCGATACCTAATTGAATGTGTGGTGTTGTTTTCATTCAATATTTCATTAGATATTCTTACAGGATCCGGTGGCCGAGCAGTGACAACCCTGTGGAGGAGGACCAACCCATTAACTGACGGTCCCTTGTTCGAATCCCGGGCTGAAACACTAAATTCGTGTTTTCGTATTTATGTACATATTTGTAATTACACACTTGTTCGTAGGTGAAATAAAATATCGAGAGACAAGAAAAACTATGTGTGAGCTAACCTAAGGAAGGTCTGGTTTTCCCTGTGGATTGTGACGGTCTGATGGCAGTCGCGCCATGATAAAATCAATTATCTTCGCCAAATCCTTAGGCTTAAGTACACCCCGCCATACCCAAGGGATTAGGAAACGAGATAATATAAGATATATAATAGATAAGCTCGAAAGGCGACTTTTATATCTACAAATAAAACTTCCAATTATATGCTTATTAATTTATTATTATAAATACTTTTACTACTTACTTTTTTAATTTTGTCATGACAGTCATTTGACCAATCAAAAAATCACAGACTTAGGTACATAATTGTCGCAAAAAAAACTAATGCAAGCTAAAACATATACCTATAAGTAGGTAGGTACACAATCAAACCGGAAAGTCCTTTTCTAGAACAATACAAATTGCCAATTAAAAAAATATTATTTTTAATTGGTGTAACACCACTCTACACTCAAGAGTGAACGAATAAATATTATTGGTAGGTATATGTGCTTCATGGTAATGGTACACAGACGAGAGACTCCCTTTCATACAACCTATTATATATGGCAAGACACATCAATGTTTAGTAGAAATACCCTGATAGTGAAGTAGGTAGAGGTTCTGTAAGGTAGACTCACCTAGATAGAGATGTGGCTCCCCCTTACAGAAGACTAAGCACCAACCTTTGGCCTCAATCATCGGCTGAGTAATTTATTTTAAACAAAATTTGCTTAAATCAGACGGAAGGTTAAATGCCCTTCAGTCTCCGGCTTCAAATTAAAAATAAGGAGTAAAAAGGATAATTTGTAGTAGAGTAGTAGAGGTAGAGAGAGATATCTCTCTCTCTCTCTCTCTCTCTCTCTCTCAAGTAGTAGTAGAGTTCTAACGTAGAAGAGTTCTAACGTAGAACAGTTAACACTGTATCTAAGTCAAAACCTACGGAATTATTTCCGACAAATTTGCACAGCGGCCGTTCCTATTGACGAGTATACATATACTTTACGATCGGTTGACCACGGGCCACGGGTCGGGCTAGACAAGAAGCGTCGTCTGCCAATCCTTACCACATCAATTAGTGTACTCTAGCTATGTATACAATACCTTATGGAATGATACAATGAGGTGGTCCTATATGGTTTTGTGTACTATTTGAAATCGATCCATCCCACTATTACCGTTGGTGATTTCAAAAAAAAAACCCGCATTTTATTAACATTTTTGATGCCAATGTCTTATATAGGATATCACGTTTCCAAGTCCATCGCCCACGTGTCTATAATATGTTCTAATATAACGTACTGTCACGCTCTACATAAATATAAAATGGGGAATTTGTATCAGCATGTTCCATACATATAGAGGAGGATAGCACGTTATCTGACGAAGTCATATACCTGGTTATAAAATTGTCAAGAAAAATATATATGAGAACATTCATAGCTCTTTACATGCACGCTCGCCAATTCCAAGGGCACCCGAAATCATCTTCTGATAAAACACGATAAATAGGATGTACTTTTACAATTTAAGGTTTTAGACTATTTTTATTTTACAGAACTAATGATAATTTTATCATAACGGTCCAAATGCATTTATTTAATCGACATATTACAATTGACAGATTGTAAAATTCTTAGTACCTTATTAGACACAAAATACTAAGTGCATATAGACAGTGCCAGTATCTCGTTTATATATTTATGAAATTATTAATATTATTATCTCTTATTTCACGGGTTTTTAATCCCGGTCATTTGATAGGCGTGCGCGGGGATATGAATCCGACGCGTAGAGGCCCTTCGAAAAGAATGATGTAATGTAATGTATTATACCCGCCGCGACCTGCTTCAGGGGATATTAATGGGATAATATACCCATTGTTAGTATTATTATTAATTCTTATTATGATTAAAAAAAAGCTAATAACAAATGGGGAATTTATTATTTTAAAAACTACAAGGTAACGAAATTATATTTTATATGAACAATATGTATATAAAAAAAGTGTGTGTGTCAACTCCGACACACGACTGGAGTTTAGTCCTTAATTACGATATATATCGAATAGAAAAAGAGGGCAATGAATGTATCTTCTGAAATAATAAGAATAAAATTTATATTATTATTAAATGTGAATGTTTAGTTCATATCCTACACTGTAGGATATGAACCTACCGTCTTACGAATTAACCGCATTTACGTGTTTTTCGGATTCTTCTTCGCTACGACTCGAATCAATTTCTTCCCAATTTTTCCATTTTTTTTTCAACGTTGAGTTAACTTTAATCACTTGATGATTTCTTTAATATACGTACATAAAATATACGTAAAATGTACCACACTTCGTAATACATAGGCAACACACACGTACAACGCTCGGTCGGTATCTTTGACTTCGCGTTCGGCTTCACCTTCATCTTTATCTTTGATTTTTATTTCGAGTGATACTGAATGTATTACAAGCGTTCATAGGCAACGGTAACCGCTTTACATCAGACGGGGCGTGTGCCTTCCGACGTTGTATAAACAAAACTCATCTAAATCCATTAGTTAGATACTTCTATGTCACTCTCTCGCACGTTAAATCCTACAGATGTATATATTCATCTCTTTTTAAGCGGACGAGCGTAACAATTTTTGTTAACGCGTTCACTTGATTTTGCTCATTAAATTTCCGTACCGGGCCTTATAACTCAAAATCGTTTCTTAAGGAGTAAACTCCAAAAAAAAAATCAGAAGTCAGATAATGTAAATTTCAAACTTACTGCACAATTATCAAACGTAGATAGTTGAATAATCATTTTCACTATCAACGTTAACAGGTGTTCTCAATGGAGATAGTGGGATGTACCGTTAGAAAGGGACTGATGCCAGCGGTATGCATATGCTTGCTCATTTCGCATGCAGTGGAAGAGATAATTATGTGTAGGGTCCTTTACATGTACAAAAAAATGACGATATGTTACTAAAAGTATATAGGCTTTTCAAATAGCCGTAAAATCAAATGTTTCATTTTCTATGACCTTTCTATACCTTAAATATAAGATAGTGAATCGTAGGTCAAGCATACACATTGACCATTAAACCAACCTTATGTCACCGTAATAGTAAAGGTTTTACAATATAATTTATTATACATGATCTGTGAATGGCCGTACGAGATGTATGAGACAAGAACTTTTGCGTTATTTCAGAGTTGAGCCCATAATGTGGATACTACCAGTAAATACCTTTTTTTTACAATTCAATAGCGAAGACCCCAAAAAAAGTTGATGCATGTGCGAATAAAAATAATGTAAGGCTAACCTTACTCGTCAAAAACTTATTGTCAACATATGTTGTTTCGTAAGATTTATATATCGGAAAATAAAGCAATAATAAACTAGTACTAATAAAATAACACCCGTTTCCCATCTTAGGTGCAGAGAAGGAACCCTTAAGTGTATATTTTTTTACTTCATCTCTTTATGGGTGTCATAAACATCTATAACCATATCAAATTTCAGCTTCCCAAATGAGACAGTCTGCGAGTTTATTATCAATGGCTGTAACGTCTGCTGCTGTGACATAAGACGGATAAAAGATAATATAAAACTTGTCGGAAAATAACCCAAAACCAGTGCGTTACACCTAACACACGTATTCACACTGCACAAAATTTGTATAGCTGCATGAATCGAAAGTTACTTTACGTTTTCATCTCTGAGCAATATCTTTTGATAAGCGTTAAAAATATAATATACGAGTACTTCTTATATAAAATTTTACATTTCGTAAACCATTTAAAACATTATATACAAATATAAAATGAAAGTTATTACAATGTAGGTAGTTATAACTAAAGAAAACAATAAATTAATGAATGGCAGAAAAGCAAAAAAAAATATTTGAGTCCGCCAAATTAAAATTTAAAATTAGAAGCATAATTATATATAAAATAACACTATTACAATATATCTAACCTAAATATTAAAAAGGAACTGATTGGTAGACATTGTTGTGACTAAGAATAAATAATATTTCAACATATATTTTTTTTCGATTAGCGCATTCCGCGAGTAAATAAATCTGTTTTAAAGTAGACAGTCTTGATACAGGTGAACAATGAACTTATTGAATCTACTGATTTTATAAAAAAAAAACTATAGGTAATTTAGAAATTGTGAAATATTGCATTTTTAAATAACAATGCAATTTACGTAAAGATTCTATAACATTTTAAAGAGTATAAGAAAATGAATCTCATTGTTAGTAATTAATCTCGAAATTGCCCATTAACACATTCAGACAATTGGCAAATTTTAGCAGACACATTTAAGCATAAATACGACTTGGAAGCCATCCAATGGTTCAGCCCGAATACCCCGGACTTGACATTAACCTTCATGTTAAAAAAAGAAATATACAAGCGATGTACAAGTGTGTAAGTAAAACAATAGTACAAAACAATAAATTAAAAAAACAATATAAATAAATCCTTATAAATCTGACAGTTTATTATAGATGACAATACCCGCAATAGTTTCGTTGCAGTGATTAGACGACATATATAGTCTATGTGCAAAAAAAAAAGAGTATCATTTTTTTATTATGTCAGATTGGCCGATTTGTAAACCAAAAAGTACAAAATATGCCTATTAATTATAAGAAATATAAAACTGTATTAAAGAAATTTTCTTGTGCCCAGTTATACTATAAAATTTACAATTCTACACCTTTATAAATAATTTAATAACACAAAAACAAAAAGTACAGACACCGTCCTATAATAAGAATATGTACTTAATAGGTTGATTTTTAAAATCTGTTTAGCTTTGCCAACAGACTTTCGCCTTAAAATAGGAAACCACATATATTAAACACTTATATACTTATATCCTATGTACAATATACACGATAAAGCCAATTTTGTTATGTTTTTGTTATTACAAATTCATCATTTACTTTCTATATCTAAATTCTGAATGAGAATTATGTGTACTTTCTTTTTATTTTGGGCATAAAATATTATGTATTACTACTTATTAAAAATAAAAAGGAATTACACATAATTCTCGTTCAGAATTTAGTAATATAAAGTATAGAAAGTAAATGATGATTATATACACAGAGATATCAATGCTATTAATAACAATGCCTCTACACATTAGATGAATATCTCGACAAACAAAACAATTTCATTGCCTAATAATATATAGGTATATTAGTTTAACCCAATATCTGGTAGTATAAATTTGTTTACAATATTTTGCCTTGAAATAATACAATCCGATATTTAGATTTGTCAAGACACTTAGTTTTCAAAATAATTGTAAGAAAAGTTAAGGATTATTTGTATGTCTGTGAAAAAGAGAGCAGCCGACTTTAATTACTAATTAATGTACATTTTGGGAAAAAACTATTGCAGCATCTAGTCTGTGAGTAGTCACAGAAAATAATTCTGAAGGGATTTTCGATGATTTTGATTGTTCGATCTTTCACATATTTATTGTACGTTTTATTATATCGGCAAAATTTAAACATTTAACAGTAAAAATTTACGTAAGGTGTATACAACAATGATTGTTTTTGTATCGCGATCAAATATCAAGCGGTTTATTTGTTCACCTGTGTTTAAACAACCCGTTTCATTATTCTGACTTGTAACATCTCTACTTAATATTTGTATTTCCACCATTAATTTCACAGATAATTTTGTCTATAGTAAATATCAAATGAACATGGACCACGTAATCTTTGAGTGTGATTAATCAAGTGTCATTAATTCAATTCACTTTATAGAAAATAAAGAATATAGATTTGTTATATTATTTATCTGGCATTTATTATCTTATCTTAATTCATCGAATTGTAGCATTATCGGACTACATTCTATTTCATATTCTATTCTTTCATGCTTGCTAACAAACCATTATAATCATGAGTTCACAAAGATTAGTTTATAATTATTAAAATTATGTTTATGTTTTGAAGCTATCGGCGTTCAATAAGTTTAACAAAAGTTACACCTAATCATATCACAACTATACAGTTTTAATTATTTAAATTATTCTTGGAGTGCTAGCTAGGTATAGTAGAAACTAACTTGGTGTTTTAGTGCACATGATTATTCGTTATTTCAAGGCATAAATGCTGTCGTTTTGGAGCGAATGACAATTGTGTACACTGTATTTTGTTCAAACGAAACAAATATTTTTTTATTTGTATTTTTTTCTTACAGTACAATAAAGATTATACAAATAAACAATTGTTGTCATCTATCTATATAACTTTCAATGTATGTTTTAATGTAAAATGAACTTTATATTTCTTGGATTATTATGTTTGTTGTTTCTTCGGAATTAAAAAAGTAGATACAATCAAGTCTCGACCAAAATGGCGACTAACGGCTTCGTTTAGTCATTTAGTGATATAAGAAGTACCCGGCTACGCCTTGTCCTGACGTTTCTCGGATGTCAAACCTGGACAGTAATGTACTATTTCATCACATAAGGGGTTTTTAAAAAAAGGCGAGATTTTTTTTATAGAATAGGCAATGAGCAAAGATATACCTATACACCGAGTCACGGCCAGGGTCACACACTACAGTAATGTTGACCCTCAGTTGTAAAGTACCAATTGTATCAATTAATATATGTATTTGGAATAATGCAAATAAACAATTAATCTTTTTTTTATACTACGTCGGGAGGCATACAAGCATACGGCCCACCTGATGTAAAGCGGGTACCGTAGCCTATTAACGCTTGCGATATATTAATTATCACTCGCGTGAGTCCTCCGCTGCTTACACAGCAACTCCTTGGGAGCTTACTGACTGAGATTGGGACCTCACTCATGCACAGGAACACAACCCTCCAGGGAGTTGTTATTTGGCTGCGGTTTTCTTTGAGGTGGAGGTACTTCTCCAGACGGGCTGCTTTGATGCGACGTACCTCTTTCCAAATATAATCTATCTATACTGGAATAATGCGAGGACATCACAGGTAAAGTTTCTTCTAAAGAAAAGGCTGCTAAATATAGGATTTACTTAACAATTATAATGGTAATCATAACATAAATGTTAACGGAACATTAAAAAAAAAATCACAAGCAGACCTGACGTTAGACTTAAATTTTTATGAACACATTTAGTGTTAAAACCAAAACAGTCAATAGTGTTTTACTCACGACTTGAGATAAGAGTATCGATTTTAACACTCAATGCCATGCACGAACGCAACACAAACGAGGCACATTAGACTTTTCAACAGCCAATCTCGTTTTATAAATTATCCGCAATGGTGCTATCAAATGGCACCACAATTAAGGGAAGTGATGCAGTAGGCTTTAAATCGACGAGGTCTATGGCGCCACGGTTAATAACGCGACTTTGACACCAACGCTCGTGGGTTCGATTCACACACAGGACAAACATTTGTGTGCATGAACATTTCTGTTTATCTAGGTTTGGATGTTTTTAAAGAGGTGTATCAAAGCAGCCCGTCTGGGGAAGTAAATAACAACCTCACAGAAAACCGCAGCCAGATAACAGCTCTATGGAGGGTTGTTGTGTTCCTGCGTGAGAGTGAGGTCACCAGTAAGCTTCTGGAGACTTGGTGTGTTAGAATCGCGCGCATCGCGCAAGTGATACTCAAGGTACAAGCGTTAAAAGGCTACAGTAACTGCTTTACATCAGGTGAGCTGTATGCTTGTATTCCTCCCCACGTTGTATAAAAAAAATATGTTTAAACACTTACAATAATTGGCTTTACCATGGCTATAAATAAAGTAAGCTCAACACCTCACTGGATTTCAATAAATTAAGTCTTGTGATGATCTTTAAAAATCGACGTTTTGCTGTAAACTGGATATGAAATGGATCAATCACCTTAGGTATCATTTTGATATATTTGCAGTAACTGTTATTTGACAATTCTAAAACTGTTTCTTAATGTATCCAGTATAAAACAAATTCGTGAGTATTTTTCCATTATATAAGTATGTATTCTGAGCTAGTTCTCTTACTGATATGTACTAACGTATATACGGACCACCGGACTAATATTATCATAGATATCACCCGCATCGCATTTTGTTTACGACAAAATACCAGCATGTCTTATATGACTATAATGTCTAGTTTATCTTTATGTATGAACTTTCATACTTTTCTATGTACATCCAATATGTTTGCAGCTGTAAGTTGGCAACATAACGCTGGATGTACATTATTTAATATGTTTTTAAATTTATTTATAACTTAAACAGTTGCTTCTAGAAATGTACACTAATACTCAGAAACGTGAGATTTCCCAAAAAAGTTACTTTAACGTATGTGATTTATATAGGTATGACAACTCTTATGTTAAAATATACCCTTCCTGAGTTTTGAACATACGTACTGGTCTCTCGTTTATATTCAATTATATATTATTTTTACAATGATTTAAAAATGCTGCGTATCATTTTGAAAAACGATTTATAGTACTTTTATAGTTTATTAAAAAGAATTAAAAAATCGGTTAAGACTTGCGTATTGCAGCGTGCACGCACGTATATACGTACTGATCAACGGCAGAGTTGCATTTCGTTTTTCAATTGCAAATACAATATGGGTATTTTTGTTGTTAAAATCTAAGGCATTAGATAATAATAGTACACAAACCGCACCGCGGTATGTGCAATAGGTGTACATGTTCAACAAAAATACAATAGAAAACCACGCTCTATGATCATGTCTGTCAAATACTCAATCCTGAATAGTGTAGATCTAACCTAACTCACCAAGACCAAATTCATATCCAGTTTACGCCGACACATTTATAACTACACTATCTTAATTTAACTTCCTAATCTCGGTTTTGATCCCCCCGACGTGCACTGTTCTTTCTTCACGGTAACTGTTTTATCTTCAAGCTTTTCCCAGGACTTCTCTTGGCCTCCGAATATATTCTTCGTTTGTGACACTTTGTTTGCACTGTGTAGAAATACGTATTTTCTTTTTAATATCGTCCATTTTCTTCATGAGATAAAACTAGAGCATGCAGTGAGGTATGAATAGTTGATGTGCAAATATCCCATAAGCATCCAATTATTGTTTTTATGTTCATAATGAAGTAGGAAAATTCTGAATTTATCCGTAAAGGAGCCCCAGATAGTAAACCGTAAGTAAACTTGAAAGTGGTGAGGGCAAGCCAACTGGTCGTATGATTAAGTAGATTAGTTTCTGTACAAAAATAGACTCGGCATATACATACACCGAGAAGCTCTAAAATAATATTAAAAAGACTTATCATTCCATCATGAACTATATATAAGTGGTAATCCTCAATAAATTCCGGATTTGCATGCAGAATTTTGCAACAATTCGATCTTTAACAATGTCTTCTTTAGCGACTACGTCAACCATGCATAACTATCTACCGCAAGACACCACAACGAAGCGTTTCCCGAAACTGAACCAGAACTTAGCCAACTGGTTTGCATAATCGTAAACACTTACCATTATGCAAACCAGAACCATACCACGTTTTGAGTAAAATTGAGTGACATGCACAACAGTATTCTAAAAATGTGTCTTATATGTATAAAATAGGTAGCTTTCTCCAACTAAAATACCACAACAAAAATTTCCCATTAATTTTAATTAACTCAAAAAATTCAGACATGCTGTGGGTTGCTTTTCGTTTATATCATATGCGCCATATTACGAAGGCATTTACAAGACAATATAGAAAACAAAGCTAGTTGTTTTGATAAGAACCTACATGAGCATGAACATTTTAAAATCTGACTGAGTAACGTATACCACGTTACTCAGTCAGATTTTAAAATGTTTTGCATTTTGCATAGTTTCAACATGACAAATTAGACTCGCCACAATTACACTATAACTTAGACTCGAACTTTGGAAAGCAATAGCACGGCCCCTTGATGCAAACAATTTGTCGTTATAGGCTTTCGATCTCCTCTTTGGACGGCCCTCTCATAGAACACTCTGTTATGTGGTAAAACACATTTTAATACATAAAAGCTAACTTAAACCAACTTAGGGTATTTACACATGGCACCGCCATTACATTAGTCGTCCTTGTATTTAAAAGAAGCTTTACAAGCAGTGACGGCAAGTTTAATACTAATGACATAGGAAAACGCTGCCCGCAGTGCCATGTGCAAACACCTTATAGGTAGACTTTACGTGGCGCTACATTAACTTTGCTACATTAAAATTATATAACATACACGTAATATACATACGTTTATAATTTCATTGGTTAAAACGAGTATTAATGATAACCATACCAAAGGAGGCGTACACCAATGTATATTAACAGAGCATGCGTCGAGAAAGCATATCAAATTACATGATAAAATAAATGTATTCAACAGAAATGATACACAGAAATAATAGATTACAAGTTTATCAATATGGGTTTATTTGTGGTTTTCCAAATAGCACTATAATTATACCGAATTGCATTATCACCATAGTCATATGTCATATGTCTGATAGTATTATACAGTTATTTAGAATATGTTATCTCGTTATCAAAATAAAAAAATAAACACTATATTTATGATACTTGTGGCCAAGATTATGCACGTAATGAGCACGGTAGCGTGTTTATGTAGATCATAAGGTCATAAGACAAAAAAAAAAAACAACACAATGGTTCTAAAAACACATTAGTGTTAAGGTTGAGTAAGTTCCGCTAATGCATTTATGCTTTATTATATAAATATAAATACTACTAAACTAAAGCAAAAGTGGGTAAAATTTCAATCACTTTTCATGGTACTTTTAGGATGAAGATGCTTGCATAGAATCATCCGGCAATCTTTAATAAGAAGGGTTCCCCAAGTGCGCTCTATACAGTCCAGTCCATAGACACTATTTCGAATACTAAGCTAACAAAAGCGAGGCACGATCCATGACGTTAATGCTTATGTCTGCTTTACAGTTTCCGATTTATTTGTTATAACCTATATTTATAAACTCAGGAGCATCCGACAGGAGATTACAAGTAACATCACTATCGAGAATAAATACTTCAGAGAGTTGTTATATTGCTTCGGTTTTCTGTGAAATGGAGGCACTTCTCGTTAACGTACCCACCGAAGCATTCAAAACGAGACGACCAAAACTATCCATAGACAGGCTTGCACGGCCGACATTGCTTAACTTGCCCGATTGTTCGAGCTGATCAACAAGTTTTTACCCAATAATTTGTATGAATATCTTTGATTATTGAAGCTGATCAACAAGTTTCTACCCAATAATTTGTATGAAAATATTTGAAGTATAGGATTTAGCGAGAAACTGTAAACCCACAGACAGGAAAGAAGTATATCTTTTAGATCATGTTTACTTATTTCATCTCAAATGTACGAAAGCGAATCTAACTACGTTTGATGAACCACACGCGAGACGCTTCTTATAAGCGTAAATTCATAAAAAATGCTTGCACGTGTATAACCACTTTTAGCCTAATAAGTGTCTTGACAAACGAATACGTTGAATCACGGCGGCCTACTCACCTGCCTACCTACGTGGCCGTACGTGACTGCGTAAACGTAGGCGATGAGACATCTGATGACATATTTCATGAAAATACGCAATTTGACGTAACCTTTATCAACGAGCCATATTCACCTGTATGTGTTTACTATATTTTTTTTATACGACTAAGGAGGTAAACAACCGTACGATATTCCTGATGGCTTAACATCATGTCGTTACTGTATACTGCTTGCAATGATCTCCGTCCATGGATGGCCAAGCAGTTATATTTATATAGTTGTGTTCCGGTTTGAAGGGTGAGATATGGCAGAGAAATCACTAGGTACTGTGACGAAACATCCTTAAGTCACAAGACTGGCAGCGCGCGAGTAACATCCCCGTGATGTTGCGAGCGTCAATGGGCTGCGGTGACCGCTTACCATCTGATGTGGGCCGCATGCTTGTTTGCTAATCTAGTTGTATAAAAAATGGACTTAACAGCTCGGAATGTTAAGAAAACCTCGACAGAGTTTGCGGAACAAAACCCCTACGGAACCGTACGATGAGCGTTTTAGTTTTAATGTGTAATGAGGAATTTCCTTTCGATTACAAGCGGTGCGACTGAATAAGGCTGTGAGTAAAGGATCGTATCAAACAATTTATCCTAAGATGACCATTGTATAGCGCATTATTTTAGATTAATCAAAATGGGTCAATAATTATCTTTTAGAGTCAAAGTCAACCTCGACTCCACGAGGTACATTCTGGCGAGTAAGTAACAAACGGAAAATGAGAGGCAGGGCACAGCGATCAGCATTACAAGTGGCAAAATTTCTCTGTGAGGTCTAAAAAAACGGCTTCGTCCACTTTGGTAACTAAACTTACGTAACCAGTTACAAGAGAAGATTTTTCTTTCGCTGTTTGATAACTAGTTGTGAGAGAAAAATTAATTTTCCACTTTTGTAACTTTTTGATGGTTATGAACGTGGATGTTCAGAACGTGAACAGACGATGTTCGGTTCTGGCGCTTCGCCGGCCGCTGCCGCGGCACGCTCGCTTCGCTCGCTCGGCTCGCGCGCTGTAGGGTCACAGTTCTACCTAACACTCCTCCTCGCTTCGCTCGTCGTCGTACCTATTATTAAATAGCATGAGAAATATTTTCGGACTTCCGATAATAGTACCTACTTAAAAGTTACGTAAAAAACACTTTATTATTTCGATGTTATTTTCTTTTTATAAAAACTAATATCTCGGGTTACAAAAATAGAAATAATTTGATCTACGAAAGTGGAAAAATAATTCTTCTCTCACAACTAGTTACCAAACAGCGAAAGAAAAATCTTGTCTTGTAACTGGTTACGTAAATTTAGTTATCAAAGTGGACGAAACGAAAAAAACCGCTGTCTAATAACAATTGTAAGATTCCTTCGCGTAAGTGAGGTCGCCAGGAGATTCTTGAGAAGGTACGCGATGACGGCGGGTGTGGCAACGCGCTACAAATTCCCTTATTATAACGAGCCCTACTTCAGATCAGGAGGTCGCATGTTAGCTTGCGAATCAAAAAATCAAACAAAAAAAAATATTTTAATAAAAAAATAATATCTTATTTATATACACAGTATAAACCAGTCGATTTATGCCATGGAAACGCTGACAGAGTACCTACTACCAAATAGACCTTAGAATACGAAGACTTGTTAGAATATAATGCGCAATGAATAGAACCGACATAAGCTAAAGACCAGTATATCCATCTAGCTCATATCATAGTCATTTTTGGAGGGCAATACCTAGACACCCACTCGGACCTTGTGACTTGGTTTACCGACGAGCTGTGAGTATTTACGATCACAAGCTTCTGCGCAGGTAAGTCTCAGAACTTTGCCTTCTTTGTGTATTATCTATCGATGTAGAATGGGGAGTTGAGGAGTTATTCGATATAATGAACACTGCTTCCTTCTACAATCGCATCAGTCGCCATCTATCTAAAGAATTTATACTCATATCACCACAAATACACCATCACACTGATGATTTCAGCGGATCGGACGGATCTCCAATAAACTGAAGATTCTAGAACACACTTCGCTACGATTGTAATTGACCAATACTCAAACTGTCCTAAGGCTACTTCTACCAAGACCTCCGTAAGAATGCTATCGCCGACGGCTTATATCAATGTGCCCAGCGAGAGGATCCTGATGGAAATTGGGATAAGTAAAAACATCCATTGACAGATCAGAACGCAATCGACATGTTCGATTAACTCCACGGATTTGAGTCGAAATGGTCGCTTATTGTCTGTTTCAGAGATGCTCTTTGGCGAACCCTTAGGCTGAGCAATGAACTGTCTGTGAAGGTATTCCTTTTTTTATACATCGTCGGGAGGAATACAAGCATACGGTCCACCTGATGTAAAGCAGTTACCGTAGCCTATTAACGTTTGTAACATATATCACTCGCGCGATGCCTCCTCTGCTGATTACACAGCAACTCTTAAGGAGCTTACCAGTGACCTCACTCACACGCAAAAACACAACAACCCTCTAGGGAATTGTTATTTGGCTGCGGTTTTCTGTGAGGTGGAGGTACTTCCCCAGTCGGGCTGCTTTGATGCACCCTACCTCTCTTAAAACTTCCAGACCAAGACAAACAGACATGTTCATGCACACAAATGTTTGTCTTGTGTGGGAATCGAACCCACGAGCGTTGGTGTCAAAGTCGCGTCTTTCACGACTGAACCACCGAGCTCGTCCAAAATTCCTCTGAGATTCACAATACAGTTTTCCACCGGAACTGAATGAACTTCACTGTTCATTACCTTTATGGTGGATCGCCGTTAATTCTGGCTACACAGGAGAGACAGTGGTGGATGAGTGGTGGACCTGTCCCTTTACAAAAAAATACAGTTTTCCAAAAACGCCTTGACGAGGTTTTCATATTCATTTCACGCCTATAAATTGCGGTAATCAAACAATCAGTACTGTTACCTGCCTCAGGGTAAGTAATGTAAGATTTTCTAAGAGCCTGATGGTAGGAAAGAATGGTCGTAAGGAATGGCATGCGTGCCAATAGTCTCGCAGAATGCCGAAGACTTCGCGAAGTGGAGAAGAATTTGGACAGCGGACTCCGGGCTCCGAAGCGAGAGCTTGGGACACGACCGGGACTAACGCTCGGATGATGATGATGGTAAGAAAGAATATTACTGGATCGCACGCTGGTTTCTAAAGTCACAAATATGGCCCACCTCCAAAACTAACATGGCAGATCTGTACTTCGACATAGACTTTCTCCAATTTTACGTTTAATATTCTTTGGGTGCGTTACGAAGCTCTTGAATGAAGATGAATGTATGTATGTATATCTTCACGCCAAGTCCCTTCCGGGGTAGGCAGAGAGAACCGAGCGCTATAAGACGCGGTCCTTACATACTTCACTCGCTTCTGTGACATTCATAGCTCTTTTCATGCACGCTCGCCGGTTCCTGGGGCTCCTGACATCACCCTCTGATAACACTCGACCAATTTGGTCATGGTAGGTTAATCTCGATCTTCCTCGGCTCCTACATCCTTCCACTTTTGCATTGTATATCTGTTTCGTCATTCTTTCGTCCCGCATTCTTTCTACAAATCCGAACCATCGGAGCATAATGCTGTATACCTCGGCTATACTCCATATAGCCGATGGGATCGCGGTGGCTAGGTGGAGCTGTGAAGCCCGCTGTCGCTCGTGGATGGACTGACGCAGTATGGGAAGGGAAGTTCGAAAATAAATGCAGTTATTTCACTGGCGTTCTAAAATGGGCAAAAACGAAAGATGATGAATGAAAGTTAGAATTACGGAATGAATGAGAATATAATGTATGAATGTGTTTTGGCTGGAAGAATACTACGATGATGATAGCCTTGCCCATGACAGGGGTGCAAGTTTTAAAAAAAAAAAAAAACCATCGGAGCATGCCTTTTCTTATCTTAACACTGACACTCTCTTTCAGACCAACTCTTTCTCTCACGTCTTCATTACGAACGCGGTCAGCAAGCGTTATGCCACAAATTTTGCGTAAAGCTCTCATCTCGACCGCATTTATTCTACTTTCATGCTCTCTCTGCCATACCCAGCTCTCACTCCCATAAGTTAGCGTTGGGATTAGCACCGCGTTGTGTTTGTGTACAGCGAGCTGTGCCTTCTGGCTTAGATTTCGGCTGCCTAGAAGTTTACCCAACGCTCCATTTACCCTATTCCCTGCACTCACTCATGTCTCCAGCTCTTGAAGATTTACTGTGTAAGCAACGGAATAGTAACCTGGGCGCTATATTTCTTAAATTGCAAGCGGTCATAGACTACGGCGTTTACTTCCCATCAGTTGACCGTATTCTTGTTTGCTTCCCAAAGTTGTATAAAAAAATATAATACGACATAATTCATTCATTACGATTTATAGATACAACTAGCATACTCAACAACAAGAGTAACAACCCTCCAGGATGTTGTTTACTAAGAGTGAGGGGCATTACTAGGAAGCTCCTGGGGCAATCTCCCAACAGCAATTTTTTTAAGAGAGGAAGGGCGCATCTAGCATCCCGTCTGGGGAAGTACCTCCACCTAACAGAAAACCGCAGCCAAATAAAAACCAAATAAATCCCTGCAGGGCTGTTGTGTTCCTGCGTGTACGCGAGGTCACCGGTAAGCTTCTAAGGGGTTGTTGTGCTAGCAGCAGATGTGGTATCGCGCGAGTAATACTTAATGTGTTGCGAGCGATAATTGGTTACGATAACCGCTTTCCATCAGGTGGGTCGTATGGATTTAAAAAGCTCTCGAAGTAGTATAAAAAAATAGCAGGTGGGATAGCAAAACGTGAGCGACACTCCTTGTGTATAACAAGTCAGTCATTCATAGACGGTACGGTAACCGCTTTACATCAGGTGGGCCGCAAATAAATGACGAATACATAGAAACGTCAAACTATAATCAAGTTTATGGTCGTGTCCCGCGCATTACTTCAACTCAACAAAGAGAAAATCCACAACACTTATCAATCACGTATTGCACTCATTAACATTACCTACATACATATATTTCATTCGCAATCACAAGCTCGGTGACACAGTGGTTAATAACGCTACTTTGACACCAACAAACAAAACGAATGAATCGCACTTTTTATTCGACTAAGGTGGCATATAGTTGTACAACCTGCCTGATCGTAAGCCGTTTGGAGCCGTTGGTCCATCCTCTGTGACAGAGAAACGTGTGTTACATTGCATAACTCAGATCACAGAAGAACATCGATACAGCAAGTAAGTTCGTTTCACGTTTCCAAAACTCCGCCCAACTCTGTGCAAAATGTTTAGTCAGACATCGGCCGTCACCACGAGTGTACTTGACGTAGTCTATACATATATTGCCAAAATGAGTCGATTGCCAACTCTGTTGCGTTATTGAAACTTCTAAGAGCACGAAAATGAGCGGTATAACGTTTCATTAATATCATTCTTTCAAATACAAACTTTAAAAGGAAAAGTAAATTATTTATTTTTATCCATTCGTAGATTTGATCCTAGCGGCATCGAAAACACGCATGCGTGACCGAATCTCGCTTATTAGGTAATACGCAAACGTGTGTCTTGAGACTCAGAACAAGATATGAAAGTTCCTCGTGCTGAAAACCGACGTCGAACACTGATCATGATGCGCTCTCTATCATAAACGCGGCATCGCATTTGACCAATGTTTTTATTTTATACTACGTCGGGAGGCATACAAGCGTACGGTCCACCTGATGTAAAGCGGGTACCGTTGCCTATTAACGCTTGCGATATATTAAGTATCACTCGCACGATGCCTCCTCTGCTGCTTATACAGCAACTCCTTGGGAGCTTACGGTGACCTCACTCACACGCAGGAACACAACAACCCTCTAGGAAGTTGTTATTTGGCTGCGGTTTTCTGTGAGGTGGAGGTACTTCCGGAGACGGAGACGGGCTGCTTTGATGCGCTCTACCTCTCTTAACTATGATTGAAATATGAATATGACATCCTTTTTTCTGTGATCAAATCAAAGACTAAACATAAATGAAACTCGTGCCAATAAATATCAAATTATGACTTCAAAAGACCTATTCATGACATCACGTAAAAGAGAAAGCATAGTGTCAGTAAGTAACGAGGTTCAAATGTGGGCCGATTGACGTGCCGCGTGGCGAATATGTACTCACTTGTCTTTCTTTATCATGTAAATTAGTACACATAGAATACGCAGTTACGTCAAAATTACACTTACAAAAAATATAAATAACTTGAGGAAAATAATCACAAAACCGAGAAACTGTGAATATGTTAACAATGAAAAACAAATACTATCATCAAATAAAAGTGGTTTTGTTGTATAATATTATTTGTTCTTAAAGGTGTTAAATTATTAGCATGCTTATTATTAGTTACCTAACGATTGCAGTAATACACAGTAAATTATAGTCAAATACAAGTGATATAAAAATGTATTTATTATCAATTTATAATTAATAAGGTTTGTGTGTGTAGTTGATCAAGTCATGCGGCGCTCGGCCCTCTATGTCTATCTAGAAAGGGACTTGTGTAATTGATAGATAGAATTCATAATCAATATTTATTATAACACATTCAAAATAAACCACAACTTTAGCGTGTTTTCGTATTTCTGTACATATTTCTAAGTATCACTCGTTCGGTCGTAAAGGAAAACATCGTGAGGAAACTCGCATCTACAAAAAATATATTTCGAAATACTTGTGACTTATTCTAAGAAGGGTTTGGTTTTCGCTCTGGGTTGTGGATACGGCAGTAGTTCCTTGTCAAAAACAGTATCTTCGCTAAATCCTTAGGCCGCGTCAATCGCTAGGAAAATGAAGATCTAGAAATGGAGTTTTATATATTGCCTACGTAGACAACTAAAGTTATAATAACAACCTATCTACTACGTTTCATTATCTATGAAAGAAACAATTCATGGAGCAATTAACAGTCCATTAAAAAGACAAACAGCTACAAACCTTAAGTTATAAATTATGCCGCATAACATGTTTTTATACAACTTCGGCAAGCAAACAAGAATACGTATCAACTGATGTTAAGTGAATACCGTAGCTTTTATCCTATGGGTATGGCTCATGGGTTGTAAACTACGCCTCTAACATAGTAAGTGCTCAGGACCTTGAACAGAAACTGGTAATCCCAGTGCTGCAGTTTTCTTTGAGGTACTTCCCCAGATTGTATTCATATTGTGGAATGAATTTCACTCAGACACCATAGAATGTATCAAAAATAGCGTGAAATAAGCGTCTCGGGATTTCGCCAGTCGGATTTCTATGCCCCTTCATCTCTTATTTATAGCATGGCTTCGTTAGTGAGATTGTCTTTGACTCTAAAGATGGCAGTGAACCACTTATATCCCATGATGATAATGTAACGTAAATTATATATAGCACCAACATATATGTATGTATCTTACCGCTAAACCATCATTATGTTACCACTTTTCATCATAAGTGATATCAGTTCGCAATTGCGTGCCAGCTAAGGCAAGCATCGACACGATTTTGTTGCTGTTGGTTTGTAAGTGTATCAGGTGACCACTTTCCAATTCTTTATATTTCTTTTTTTTTATACTACGTCGGGTGGCATGCAAGCATACGGCCCACCTGAAGTAAAGCGGGTACCGTAGCCTTTTAACGCTTGCGATATATTAATTATCACTCGCGTGATGCCTCGTCTGCTACTTACACAGCAACTCCTTGGGAGCTTACTGGTGACCTCACTCACACGCAGGAACACAACAACCCTCTAGGGAGTTGTTGTTTGGCTGCGGTAAATTATTTCTAATTAAATGTAAATATGCTACTGCTGCTAATTCTGAAGTAGTATGAGATAAATGTGCGCTCACTTTAAATTTGAATTCATCGTATAGTCTTTCGTTTCCTATCAAAGTCAAAGTCAAAATCTTTTTATTCCGTCTAAATGGCTACATTTGTTTGGAATCGTCACAATTTTTTCCCCTACCGTGCAGTTTATGACTAGGTGAGTACTGATAAAAATACTGCCAAAAAACTCAGGCATCCCTCTTTTGGTATCCAAACAAATTTACATATTTATTAATTACATTATAATTGGATCGACTCACTCCCAGGCATTTTTATCATTAATATAGTCAGATACTTTATAATATGCCCTGCTACACAATTTGGCTTTAATACTAGTTTTAAATTTGTTTATTGACAATTCTCTTATATTGCTGGGAAGTTTGTTATAGAACCGTATACATTGCCCCATAAAAGAATTACTTATTTTGTGGAGACGGCTTGCATGTAACACAAGATTATGCTTATATCTAGTATTTATGCTATGAGTATCACTCTTTTTACAAAATGAGTCTATGTTTTTATGGACATACAAAAGATTTTCATAGATATATTGCGATGCGACTGTTAAAATATTTATTTCTTTGAATTTTTCTCTAAGACTCTCCCGGGGACCAAGTTTGTAGATAGCTCTTATGGCTCTCTTTTGCAAGAAAAAGATGGTGTTAATATCCGCGGAGTTACCCCAAAGAAGAATTCCATATGACATAATACTATGAAAGTAGCTGAAATAAACTATTCTAGCCGTATCAATATCAGTGAGCCGTCTAATAGTTTTCACTGCATAGGCTGCAGAACTTAGTTTACCTGATAATTTTTCAATTTGTGGGCCCCATTGTAGTCTGGAGTCAATTGTTATACCCAAGAACACAGTTGTCTCCACAGGGGCTAAATTAGTTCCATTAACATGTACATTGGCCACCTGTCTTACATTAGGTGTTGAGAACTTAATTACTTTAGTCTTTTTATCATTTAAAAGCAGATTATTAACACTAAACCAATGAATATCGATATCGATCATGGCGATCATTGTTACGATAAAAATATAAGCTTATAAATAGTACATTCTGACTTAAGGAGGGAGGGGGGTCCATATGAGTCTATTTAGCAAACTGAGACCGAAGGCTACTTTAATTCCAGTTTGTAATTCCTATACCGCACGTATACACACAATCCTTGTTGTTATATTATCAAGAAAATTAATAAAAATGGTCGAAGACGGCTAAAATAAGTTTCGCCGGTAAACAGTTTAAATTATTTTTTTGCGCCCATTGGCTACTATAAAATGGGTCATATTTGTACTGGCTTATAAAAGTTGTAAATAAACACACCAAAATTTAATTGGATTAACGGCGTCACCGACATAATCTTAGATAAAAACAAGTGCAAAAGGGACAATAAATATGTGTTTTCTTTTTTCCTATCTACGGTGTTAACAACAGATTGGAAAGAAATACAACGCCGGATCAAGCAATCTCAACGCCCCAGGCCTCCCCTCTAGAGTGCTACTCGTCACGATCCTGTGCCACCTGCATCCATCGACTCCCTACAAACCTCTTGAGGTCGTCACTTCATCTAGAGGGGGTCGTCTCACACTGCGTGTACCTACTAGTACGGGGCTGCCAATTGAGAACCTTTCTTCCCCAGTGGTTGCCGGTTCTACGAACTAAGTGGCCGGCCCACTGCCACTTCAGCTTGCTTATCCTGTGGGCTGTCGGTTACCTTAGTTCTACTGCGGATATCCTCATTTCTGATTCTATCACGCAAAGAAACCCCGAGCATAGCTCTTTCCATAGCAGGCTGAGCGACCTTGAGCATCCCCATACGGCCCACAGTGAAGGGCCACGTCTCAGTTCTGTGTGTCATCACTAGCAATACACACAGTATGAAGACCTTGCTCTTCAGGCGTTGAGGCATTTTGGTCTAGAAGATGTGTCGAAGTTTCCCGAACGCGGCCCAGCCGTGTTGAATCCGTCCGTTGACCTCTCGGTCGCAGTTGGCCGACCCGTATTGTAATGTAATATCCCTAACATGCTCATCATATATCCTAGTTATGCCACCTCCTAAACAGGGATGTGAGTAGAAAGCAAGTAAGCTTATGGCTCACATTGTCATGATATATGGTCTTGCCTCCCAAACACAATAGTTACTAAGCTACGCGCGAGTTGATCAGCCCACGTCACCACATTCAGCACCTTAACACGCCTGTCCCATACCCTTGCCGCCCTGATACCACCCAAACTCCAACCCCCTGGAGTTCCTCTACGTGCACAAGTCGGCACTGAAGCAATATTTGTATGTCTCTTTGAAATTGCAGGTATAAATCAAATCATTTGTGATTTGTGCGCCGGGATATAAATCCGACATGCAGAGCCCGATTGGAAAAGTAAATTTGTTTTTTAAATGCAACTTTGGGAGGTATGTAAGCACACGGCCCAGGTGATGTTAAAATGACCTTTGTTAACGCTTACAATACAGGTAATATTGCTCGCATGTAGATTTCCCTGCTGCTAACACAACAAGTCCTTGGTACCTTATTGGTACAATAACCCTGCAAACACTCAACACTCTTGTCTGCAATTTCCTGTGAGGTGGTTGTACATTTGGGCTGTTTTCATGCGCACTACCAGTATAGCCCTATATACCTCAGCCCGGATCAATGGACTAACATGCCTTCTGAACACAGAGGAACTCCAGACAGCTAAACGCTGAATGCAGCGGTATACTGCACATTAGCACGGAGATAATTTGAGTCCACTAATAATAATCCCGGCTGAGGTATGTATGTATAGCGCTTTTCTCAACCATGTGATTAAAAGACTGAATGAGAATAGCTTCCTAGACTTTCCATAGTTTCTATCTTTTGACTTAGATGGAAACAAGTTATGCTTGGCTAATTTAGGCTATTCTTTCTAAATTAGTTAGATAATAAGTACATATAGACATACATACATACGTAGCTACTAGCTTCTAACGTTTGACTTGGAGTAATGTCTGACTGTTGCCAAGATAATGTGTTAAGTGACCAGTTTAAGATTATTTTTAGTAGATAAATATTACATCCATAAAACATGTTGAGATGAATTGACTACAAGACTTCTCAAAATTAAGAACTAAAATGAAAATGACGATATAAATAAAGTTGTAGAAATTGAACTAGATTATGGGTATTTATCACCAAATAGGGCAGCAACTAAATAATGCAATATGTAACACTACTCTAATTGATTATTGAAGAATGTCAAAATAATGAAGCAAGCTATTTACAGTATGACTGATACCTGTTTGTTACATATGTACAGCATATGTATTTGACTATAATTTATACTGCAGTCTATAAAGAGGTTCCGTTCCAAACATGTATAATGGTAATTTTAATTTAAAGCAAAGTTATATATTATATACTGTGTATAATGTTTCATGTCAATAGATATATTAAGCAATATGTCAAAAAATATTTAGAACAGACCAATTTATAACCTTGTATGTATGACCCACATTCATTAGCCTTTTGACCACCACAAACTTGACATACATGACTATCTAGCTATGTATACATTGCATATACAATGTATATGCATTGTATAGATAGATATGTATAACTCAATATACACATTTGAGACTTTTTATAAGCAACATGGCAAATTGGTTGTTATGTGTGATGGTGGAATAAATAGGGCAGCTTTAACTCAAGTTAAGTGTTTTGTCAGAAAAAAATATTTTATATATATCTTAAATCTTGAAATAATAATTGATACACTTTTTCTTCCACCACTGTCCAAAGCAGCATAAGCAAGAAAATTAAGCAAGGCAACCTTACTATTTATTAAGATTAAATTAATGCAATGATTTAAGTCTCACCTGAGCAGAATCCTGAAATTCTCCAACTCCCTTATGCTATTTGATAGTCTAGCAAAAGCATTGAACAACGCTACAATCTCAGTTCTTTGCAACCTTAGCATTCTGTGCCTCAGCGGTAGCTTGCCCTGCTCAGGATCTCCCTCGGGGCTATCCCAACTTTTTGAAAACAAGATTTTAAGAGCTGTTCCTAACCCTTGAGTCTGCAGCTTACCCCACAATTTACATTTGTCACAACCAACACAATCCATTATACGTGAAATGTTCCAAAAGTGTTCTCGGAACTCGTTTTTAAGAAGTGCAGCTTGGCTGCCACCATTGAACATAGATGACTCATTGAAGTGATCTGGGAACGTGTAGATAACTTCAAGCATGTTACGAATTGCAAGCCGAGTTTCCTCATCTTCTATAGGATTGCCTGTAAAATATTCTTCCCTTTCTAAATACGGTCCAGCCTTGGCCAGAGCTCTCATTTCTAGTAAATATACAAAATATAGATTCTTCAACCAATTGGGGCTCTCACCCAAGGTCTGTGACGGATCAAATCTCCTTTGGAACTCCTCCAAGTTAGGTCCCCATTCTCCTTCAGGTGGAGCAGCAAATCCCACAGACTTTTCGGACAACAAATATTTTGAACATAAATGAATATTTATACTAGTGTGCATACCTGATATGGCTCTATAAAATACTCTCTTCTCTAGACACATGTTGCTCAAGTCTGAACTCAATACATATGGGAAAGACTCGTATGGATTTATTTTGGGTCGGAAGCAATTCTCTTGGTATATACTTCTCCAGATTCTATGAGCCGAAGTACCTTTATAGCCTGTATACCTTTCTGGGTTTAAAGACAAGTCTACATACTCAGCATCAGCGTCTCTATCATCATTCGCACAAAATTTTTCAAGTGCATCATCATAGGCTTTCCATTTGGCTATTTCATGTTGGCTAGCTGCACTTATTGTCATGTTCAGGTACCCTAAATCAGGATCATGATCAGCATCAGAATTACAGTCAGATTGGGCTTCTTTTGAATACTTTGTGGCAGGAGATTCATCTATGTGATCATCGTTATCATAACCATTTGCATATCCAGGTACGCTTTCCTTAGAACAGGTTTTAATATGGCAATACTTCATAGCACACCTACTATCGTCCGCCCAAAAAGGGCATTCTTTCCTCAAATTGACTTTGTAAAATCGAAAATAATCTTTACTCACGAGGCTTTGGAGACGGGGGAAGATTTTGACATTGTTAAAATAATCAATTGTGTCCACATTGCACGTACAGTCACCTAAGGCTCCATGTAGTGCTTCAAAACATACATTATTGTCGCAAGGCTTCGTTTCATATAGTTCCGTGTCGTAACCGACCGCTTGGACAATCGCAAGGGCGAAAATTATAAACACAACACAGGGTTTCTTGTAAGCCATTTCAATATGGGACATACATACGGCTTAAGTATTATATATTAATTATCGAAACGAAATGTTCTATCACATAACATTACGAAGTTACTTGGTAGATTATCCGAAAGGAAGTGAACGGATTTGTTAATCCAAAAAAATATTATACAGACAAAACATACGTCGACGTGACGTGAGTGAATACAATACAAAACATACGGTAATACAACGAACTGACTTAAATGTCATTGTCATTTTTTTTTTTGTTCTTTTTATCCCCGAGGAGAAAGGCAAAGGGATCTAGCGCATACAGCCAAGTCATCAGTTTAGAACCATTTGAAAATCTTAATTCTATGTTCCAGCTTCAGGAACCCTGCTGAAAAAATACTTGGGAAGGGTACTTCGACCCAATCAACCCAGTTTAAATACCACCCGTAAAACGATAGGAATTTTACAAGGTTTTCTTGATGAACTTATTCACGTCTTCCAAAAAGTGCATAAACGTGTTATATTTGACGTTTTTCAGTATTGTATAATTGCACTAGCACTTATGTTACAAAACACTATCGAAATTGTCACATAAAACTAATTTTACACTGAATTGTAAAAATTTCAAGTATAAGAACAATATCACTCGTCAAAAGCGCGGGAAGAAGTCATGTCAGGTATTTGACACTGTGCTGCTGCTACTGGTACGATTTCATAGACAGATATTGATTGATCGATTATTTAATCGAGTATACTATTCATTGGCTTCAGAGACATGTTACTAAAGGACCAGCCTCATGTTAAAATATTAACCACATAAAAGGATCGATTATATTGAAATATTAGAAACTGTTTTATTCCAAGTTTTACAAACAAGTATCAAAATATAAACAACGAATATCCTAGCAACTAGACTGACACAAAGTCTCTTAGTGGCCAGTACATAGATAATGGATCTCATAGATGTATCAGTGGTACATCGCATTGGTACGGCACATCTTAACATCTTCTCTCTTTGTGAAGTCGGTTAGTTGCTGTTGGTCAGCCCAATGAGCTTGCTGAGGTTCATCAACCTTGGCCTATATAGAGGTTTAGTAAGCATATCGGCAAGCTGGAAGTCCGCAGGCATCTTTTTTACTTCCAGAGTCCCTTCATTTACAGCTTCTCTTACGAAGAAATGACGGATTCTAATATGCTTCGTCCTCTGATGAAGCTCGTATGGTGGATTCTTAGCCAATCTAATAGCCGACTCGTTGTCTATATACAGCGACGGCACGGCATCCAGTTTCTCAATACTCTGAATGAGTTTCTTGAGCCATACCATTTCTCGTGCGGTCTCACTGGCAGCAACAATTTCTGCCTCTGTGCTGGAGATGGAGGTTGACGCCTGTCTGTGGCTTCGCCAAGATACTGCACCTTCGTTGTATAGGCACACTATTCCAGTTGTAGAACGTCCTGTCTCTAAATCGCCTCCATGATCTGCATCGCTGTAGCAGGTCAGTGCTTTCTGCGCATTACGCCTATAAATAAGTCCCAAGTCACGAGTACCTTGCAGGTACCGCATTATACGTTTAACTTGAGTGACATCTTCCTTTGAGGGTTGTTCCAGGTGTCTGGACGCAACACCAACTGCGAATGCAATATCTGGACGTGTACCGACCATAACATACGCCAAAGCGCCCACTGCTTGGCGATATGGGAACTTTTCGACTCCTTAATCCCAGATTTTCTTTACCTATGGGCGTCGCTACAGGTTTAGATTCGCTCATGCAGAACCTCTCTAATACTTTATTGATGTAGCTAGTTTGTTTCAACTTTATAGACCCGTCCTTGAAACGCTCTATTTCCAGGCCGAGAAAATAGGATGCAGGTTTTGACTTTATTTTAAATCTATGCTGCATTTCGTCCAAGAACTGCTTCGTCTCGTCTTCATCGTTAGAGGCAAGCAGGCCATCATCTACATATAAAGCAAATATCAAATACTTCTGCCCCCTCCGTCTCAGGAAGAGACAGGGATCAGCTTCGTTTACCTTAAACCCAATATCCAACAGATAGTCTGTAATGCAGTTGTTCCAACAACGAGGAGCTTGTTTAAGTCCGTACAGGCTCCTTTTCAGTTTGCAAACTGTGTTGGAATGATCATTATAGCCTTCTGGTGGCTTCATATATATCTCTTCACTGAGACTGCCATACAGAAATGCTGTCATTACATCACACTGGGTAAGAATAAGATTTTCCCTTGCAGCAATACTTAAGACAACTCTGATTGTGCTTAACTTCGTTACGGGGCTAAACGTCTCATAGTAGTCTATACCTTTTCTCTGTGAGTAGCCCTTTATTACCAATCTGGCTTTATATCGATCTACGCTTCCATCAGGATTGGTTTTGATCTTGTAGATCCACTTACACGGTATAGCTTTTTTGTTGTGTGGTAGTGGCATCATTTCCCAAGTCTCATTTTCTTGGAGAGATCTCATCTCATCGTCCATAGCCAGCATCCACTTTTCCTTATCTTTGCTTTTCATGGCTTCTTTATAAGATGTTGGTTCATTTAATTCATTTATGCTCTCTACCACATTCGTTACATAATCCTCAAATTTACTAGGAAGATTCAGTTTAGAACGATCTCTCAGTGTCCTTCTGCCTTGCTCATCTATTTTATGATCAGGCAAAATATTTTCATTTGACACGTGAATGTCCGCATTGCTTTCTACTTCCTCTCTAACAATTAGATCAGGCGATGTGGGAGACACGCTAGAACTAGGTTCATCATCAGGAGTCTCGATGGGTATATTCGAGCTTTCCTTGTCAATATTATCCGCTTGCTCTTCCTCTCTTGCACTGGCCATCGGTTGTTTTTGAATTGGAAAATGTAATTCTATTGACCCATTCTCTTTTTCAGAATCATCAGAGCCTATGGACTTTAAAACTGTCTCATTGAAAATAACATCCCTTGATCTTATGAGTTTGATGTTATGACTCAATAAGCGATAGCCTTCATCGCCATCATAACCAATCAGAATACATTTTTCTGATTTTTTGGAGAGTTTTGTTCTCTTTTGCTTCGGGATATGGACAAAACATTCAGAACCAATAATTTTTAAATGTTTAATAGACGGCTTCTTTTTAAACCATAACTCAAATGGCGACTTACCTTTTTCAGGTGTTGTGCCAGTTCTATTTAAAATATATGCGGCAGTATTTATTAATTCTGCCCAAGTAGCGACGGGTAATTCTTCATGTGCGTACATCATAGTTCGAGCAGCTTCTACCAAAGTTCTGTTCTCTCGTTCACTTAAACCATTTTGTTGAGGCGTGTACGGCATAGTCAATCTTTGTCTAATGCCAGCTTTTTCTATGACGTTTTTCACAATTGCATTATCTAATTCACCTCCATTGTCGCAAATGAATTCTTTTACAGAATATCCAGCCACTTTACATTCTTTTAACATCTGTTGAAGCTTTTGGTGAACTTCAGACTTGTGTCTCATGAAGTAAACGTGCCTGTATTTACTGTAATCGTCTTTAAATAAAACAAAATATCGAAATTTATTGAAAGAAGGAGGGAAAGGACCACAAACATCAGCATGTAGAATTTCGCCGGTGGCATTTGCTCGTTCTCTTTTTCCAAACTTTTGTCTGTGTTGTTTACCATAAATACACCCAGTACATAATTCAGAATCAAGACGAACTTTTAATCCTAATTCTTTTTCAATAACTTCTTTGACATGTTTTTTATTCTGATGGGCCAACCGTTCATGATAAAGTTGTAGAATGTTATCAGTTGAAAACAAAACGTTCAAATCAGGAGATGTATTCCTGATGGTCTCCACATTCAGCTTATACAGACCTCCATTCTTGACTCGTTTGCCAATCAAATGTATTTTTCCATCAACTTTTAATAAACATTCTTCCCTCTCAGACATTAAAACACTATTGTTTAGTTTGTCTTGTGCAGCCAAGACTGAAAATAGATTTCTCGTAATAGACGGTACATACCATACATCACAGAGTTTAATTCTGGATTCTTTGCCATTGACTATCGATTTTAAGTCAACCGTGCCTTTGCCAATTGCTTGAACTGCATCTCCATTGGCAGTAGTTACGGAATGCGTCTCATTAAAATATTCAAAGGTAGAGAATTAGTCTTTTCGACAAGTGACATGACTGGTTGCGCCGTTATCAACAAACCAATTTTCGTTATCATCCTTTCTCTGTATTGCATTTAAATGTACATTATCTGTAACTTGCATTAGCATTAAGTTTAGGTTGCTTGATAAATTGCCTTTATTTGACGTAGACGGTTTAGGTGGTTGACCGTCACCTTTCCATTTTCGACATTGTTTGACCTTATGACCAAATTTGCCACAATATCCACATTGTTTCTTGGGTTTAGGTTTATTACTATTTTTTACTACTAAGGCTTCAACTTGTTCTTCACTTTTCAAAGAAAGTGAGCGCTCAAACGTACAAAGCTGCGTTGTCAGATTTTCTATAGTGCGATCCGCCTTTGACATCAACATCCAGCTCGATTTGAAAGGAAAGTAATTTTCAGGCAGTGTTTCTAAAATTTTGCATATTAGTAACATATCTGGTAAGTCTGTCTTATCTACCCTTAATAACTCATTTTTCAAATCTGACCAAAGGGTTTTAATTTTAGAAATATGAGTGATAATATCATGTGACGAATCTTTACGATAGCCAAAAAACTCCATACATAGAATGTAACTCTTATCCTCGGTAGGACCATCGAACAAACGATGTAATTCATCCCAAACATCTTTAGAAGAGTTAAATCTCATTATTTTTTGAAGTGTTTCCTCTGACATATTTGCAGTTAGTAGTAATAATGCCAAACTATCAGTTTCATTGTACTTATCTAGAGCATTTTTATACTTGGAAATTTCTTCGACTGTAGCCTTGCTTTCAGGCGCCGTAGGTTTTACCAGACTACCTTCGATTGCATCTAAGCCACCCGGCATACCTCGTAGTAACAAGGTTGCCTTATATTTCCATGTCGGCCAATTCTTTGCACCTTCCAGGCGACCTACATCAATTTTGCAACTTTGCATTTTATTGAAAAATTTTGTCTTACCGGAGTTGCGAAAAAATCTTGCCTTAAAAATAAAACTCTAACAGTTATTTTTCAATATATAAACGTTCACGCTCTGCTACCATGTTAAAATATTAACCACATAAAAGGATCGATTATATTGAAATATTAGAAACTGTTTTATTCCAAGTTTTACAAACAAGTATCAAAATATAAACAACGAATATCCTAGCAACTAGACTGACACAAAGTCTCTTAGTGGCCAGTACATAGATAATCGATCTCATAGATGTATCAGTGGTACATCGCATTGGTACGGCACATCTTAACACCTCGTAGGATCATTCCCCTCTGTCATGGTACAAGATATTGTGATCCATTGCGCGCATAATACTTCGTGCGTAATCGATTCTCTAACAGTCTTGTAATCGTTATCGCTCAGGTAACATCATAAAGTGTTACACTAAAAATGCCAAACTGTGCAGTTATGTCATGCAAAAAAAGGTCGAACACTTCTAGTTTGCACAAATATTGAGTTACCTTTCACATGCAAGTATTATTTTATTTGCTTTCATATAAAAGAAATTAAAATGGTGTGATAACGATTAATACATGAGAAATCGATTCAGAAATCGAGTACTGATGCAATCGAATCATATTCCGCGACTTTGGTCGCATATCTCCTATCCCAAATTAGCGTAAATTATACAAACTGCAAAACAAAACAGTCCTTCAAGCTGTATTTAGTACATTTAGCTAAAGACAAAAACAGTATATAAGAGTTCATTTAGCTAAAGACAAAAAAAGGTTTTTAGGCTGTTTCGTAATTTTGAATCTACCAGCTTCGATTTACGAAGAAGTTCAGCTATTCCACAACAGATGGCAGGCAGCTGTAAAAAAAATCACTTTGAACTGTATGTGCCTCGAAATAAGGTTGACATTTCCTTAAAACATTATTTTCGTTTCCCCCGTCAAAAATGGCAGAATTATTTACTAACAGAATCACGCGTATGGCGAGTCCTTTAGTAACATGTCTCTGATTGGCTTGCGATTATTTTTGACAACAGACGTACAAAAGTGAGTACAGACAAGACAGTTAGTCTTGTCTGTACTCACTTTTGTACGTCTGTTGTCTCTATACACGTCTATATATATCTGGTGTATTTATACACAAACCGACATTCAATTAATATTAATGTTTGCGGGACTAGAACAGGAAGTTAAGGATTTTTTAAATGTTTTTACCTACTACTATTTTACTTACATAAATAAATCAATTTTCTCCTGTATATCCTGTGTATTTTCTCATATATTTAGCCACAAAGCTTTTACTTTTACATCTAGATTCATAAATGAATACGTTAACTTTTTAAAGATTTTTATTTCATGTAATAAACGATTTCTACGAAAGAGAGGTAGAACGTAAAAGAAACAGCCTAACTAAGGCCTGGCAATAGGCTCTGCA
Source organism: Pyralis farinalis (assembly GCA_947507595.1). NCBI lineage: Eukaryota > Metazoa > Arthropoda > Insecta > Lepidoptera > Pyralidae > Pyralis > Pyralis farinalis. The sequence continues at coordinate 33,387,582 of OX382268.1, read as the reverse complement.
GACGGAATGGCAATGCGCGAGAACGACACCTTGGACTTTAATTTTAAGCCATTTCCTTGATACTGTGACATTACAGATCCCGTCAAAGATTGGGGGGCATCGCATAAAGTGTCAACACGTAATTCTGTAGCTCATTGATTAGTAAGTTATTTCAGCGATTGAATTATTAAAAGAAAATGTACAACCTAGTGTGGCACTTTTTTAGTTTACACATATTGAACCAACTAAAATTATTAAAACTTTGAAACAGTTGAACTTTAAATACTCAGAGGATCACTGGGGAATGTCTATTAAAGTTTTTTTTATAGTATTATAGCAATAGCTCCACACTTATCACATATTTTTAATATATGTGTAGATATGGGTGTGTTCCCAGACTTGATGAAATTTAGTAAACTTGTTCCTTTATTCAAGCCAGGGAAAAAGAGCAAGCTGGGGAATTACAGACCCATATCTATGCTGCCAGTTTTGACTAAAATATTCGAAAGGATAATATTTGATCAATTGCAACTCTTTTTTAAGACCAATGAAATTTTCTATGATGCACAATACGGTTTCACAGCTGGTAAATCTTCTACCGATGTAGGAGTTTAGGCATACCCTTAACAGAGATTGCAGACAGTTGAAATAAATGGGATTAAATCTAAAGGCAGTAATGTTAATATCGGGGTGCCCCAGAGTTCTATTTTGCATTCATTTTTATTTTTAGTATATGCGAATGATCTGCTCTACATGGTGCAGAAAAAGACAGATATAGTACTATTTGTTGATGATACCTCTCTAATCTGCCTGCCATCTGTTGTGAAATAGCTGACTTCTTCCTAAATCGAAGCTGGTAGATTCAAAATTACGAAACGTCTTATATACTTTTTTTTTGTCTTTAGCTAAATGAACTCTATTATACAGCATGAAGGACTGTTTTGTTTTGCAGTTTGTGTAATTTACGCTAATTTGGGATAGGAGATATGCGACGAAAATCGCGGAATATGATTCGATTGCATCAGTACTCGATTTCTGAATCGATTTCTCATGTATTAATTGTTATCACACTTTTTCGTGTAACACTTTATGATGTTACTTCAGCGACAACGATTACAAGACTGTTAGAGAATCGATTACGCACGAAGTATTTATGCACGCAATGGATCACAATATCTTGTACCATGACAGAGGGGAATGATCCTACGAGGCTGGTCCTTTAGTAACATGTCTCTGTTCTTCGCCAATGGTCATTTGCGAAGTGCAAGTAGATTAAAAAAAAGGAAAAAGTAAAATAAGACGTGTCTGTCCCGCGAGGGCCCAATAGCACATAAAGTATTTTTATCTTTAGACTTGTTATTGGCTCTCTGTTATTTATAAGTTTATTAATGTAATTTGATTTAAAAAGCTGTTGGTCTTACAAAGAATAAATAAACATCCTTCACAATGTTAAACTCACTCGCGCATTTTAAAAACAATGATAAATCCATCCAGTGTCCAAACACAGATATAAAATAAAGTATAAAATAGACATCAAGAAGTGCCATATCAAGCAGTGTAAAACTTACAGCCAGCCTACCATTATTATTATGTACTTACCCACACGTTGTCGGTAATTGCATAATAATATTTCCTCTAAAACCTTAAATGAATTGAAGATAAGTCAAGAATCCTTGGTCGCCAGAGTGAAACTTCCCTTAAAAGGTCCATTGAACTCATTCTTTTTAACTCCTACTGATCCAGAAGAAATTAGAAATCTCATCCACTAACTAAATTCAGATAGCTCACCTGGTCTGGATAGGTTAAACAACATACTCCTTAAAGCAATAGGACAGTTAATAGCTAAGCTTAAAGCTACTATATGTAACCTGAGCATATGGTGTATTCCCAGAAGACTGAAGGAAAGCGGTAGTAATTCCTGTTCATAAAAGTGGCTCCAAGATGATCTTAGCAACTATCGCCCTATACTGCTCTTAAATGCTTTTTCCAAACTTTTAGAGCGAATAGTCAACAAAAGGCTGGTCAAATATCTAAAAGCAAATGACTTCCTTGAAGACCATCAGTTTGGTTTTCGCCACGGTAGATTCACAGAAGATGCAGTCGGGTGACTGCATCCTAACAGATCTTGTGAACAACTTGACAAGGGTAGGAGTTGCGTGGGTTCTTGGAATTGGCGCGGGCCTTTGATACTGTCTCGATTCCACTCCTGATAAGAAAGATGGATGTTTGTGGTATCTGTGAGATAATTCTCGACTGGTTTCATAGCTATCTTACAAACAAACAGTAAAGTCTGAGGATGGGAGATCATCTGAGTGAGTTTCAATCGGTTACCTTTGGGGTACCCCAAGGCAGTATATTGGGGTCCACGCTCTTCATTATGTACCTAAATTACATTGCGGATGTAAGGTTACAAAATTCCGAGCTATTTTGGTAGTTTCATGTTGGAGGGCGGAATGTCTCTGATCACTGTATGGCTAAGCGAAAAACTTCTGACATTTAATGCTGCGAAAACTCGATACCTATGCTTCCACAAAACAGTTATCTCAGCTCCATACCAGTATCACGATATCAAAGTCCATCAAGCATCATGCATGACACAAGTTGCCCAGGGAAAGTGTAACTGTGACAGTCTGATCAGATCAAGGACGATGAGATATATAGGGGTGGTGATTGACGACAAATTGTCTTTCAGAGATCATATGACCTTAACGTCTACTAGAACACACAAACTGGTTCACACAATGAAACTTCTTCGAGGAGCAGCTGATGGGGAAACCTTGAGAATGGTGTCACCCTCCTCACATATTGAAATCTGTGTGGGGTGGAGCTGCTAAATTTACAATTTTAGTTCTTGAACGGGCACAGAGAGCAGTACTTAAAGTAGGATTAAGGAAGCCGATAAAATACCCCACCACTCCACTACGTAGGGATACTCAGGTCTTAACAGTCAGTAGGTTGTTTTATTTAAAGGCGTCCACTCGTATGCACGGGAAAGTAATAAACTCAAGTATACAAAAGTTTATTTTTGAGCAGAAATTACAGGATACCAATTTCAGCTGTCAAAACATCATTCAGGCAAAAATTCGTAACATTTCTGTCCCCGAAAATTTATGATAGGATAGCCTTGAAATGCGACTTGAAAAACTCTACGGTTCAGGAAGCTAAGCCTTTATTACCACAACTCTGTTGGAAATGACCTACGAGGATTAAGAGGAATTAATTATTGTTGCGTCCTATAGACAGAAGCACAACTTCGCTTATTCAACAATAATTGAGACAAATAATAGATTTGTACACATCGCTCATTTGTTACAACATTGACGTAATTGTATATTTTGTGTTTTTAGAGTACAGGGAAATAAAGATTATATTCATTATCTGTTTTAAATTAGTATTAGTCAGCACTTAAAAATATAGTACTTAATTATCCTATAAGATGACTACAAATGTATATTTAGAAAAAATATTTAAGAAAATTTATCTTTGTCGTTAAATTACTACGTGATGTCAATCGGTCCTGACGTATTGTGTTCTGGCTTGGGGTGGAGCGGCTTCTTCTCATCTCCTTGTTCTGGAACGTGCCCATCGCGTAGTCCTAAAAACGAGAAGGCCTGTACGCTATGACACGACACTCCTCTACAGAGAAATTGTAATTTTTCAAAGTTTTAAGTGTTCGAAGAATGTACCTTTTGTCTATTACTCTCCTGACGCACAAGGAAGTTCTGAAGTCTGCTCAGTATCCCAATCTTTTAATGAAACGTACCTTCAGGCTTCCGATACCGAAAGTCAATACTACGTTTGCCCAGCGTTTCCTCACCTTTAGAAAGACTTTTATCTATAATAAAATTAATAGACTGTATAACCTTCACTCGCTATCGTACCGTGTAGCTAGATTGAAATTAGAAGCTGAGATGATAGGTTGGACTTACCGAGACTCAGAGAAGTTACTGGAAAGTATTGGATAATGGCCTAATTCATTAATTAATTTCGTTTTATACATTTAGTAGTTTACCAAATTCATAAATGTAAATTTTATTTGAATTGTTAATTTAATTATATTACATACTGCCAAATTCATTATTTATTATTTTCATTCAATTGTTTTATTTTTAGTTAATTTTATAAGTGAATTGTAATCATACAAATTTTCTTATGCAGGTTCCGCAAATGTGTTACAAGTCAAACCAAATTTGTGAAGTTGCCCACAGGACAGGCTTAGCCTAGCGTGGGAATTAAGGAAAATTAAATTATTGTAACCACTTTTTGAATAAAGAATTATTATTATTATTATATTATTATTTTTCTTTAGAGATCACAGGTTTTATGTTTTGAAATATTATTTCTGAAATTAATGTTTTTGTAACAGGATACCTGTAGTTGCGTCATTGTTCCGTTAGAATTAGCGATTTACCCACTATGTTGTCCATATAAAACTAGTAAATAACAGCAAGCTGTGTAGGCAGAGCTGATATTTTTTAAATTTAAAAAATATTTAAATATTTTACTTTTATGCAATTTGATCTAATCTGCTTTGTGTGCTTCCGCCACCAATTAGTTCATGCGGCCTAGCGCCGGCCGGCACCCACCCACTACTGTTAGTACTTGGTACATGCCGACGCTGCCATGGCTGCTCCGGTAGTCTCTGCTTCGGCTGCTGCGGTCGTCCGTCATCTGGAACAGAATCCGCATGCCCCCACCACCACCGTCGCTGCCACGACTGGCCTGGTCGTCGCTGCGACACGTGTTTCGCCTCTCCACGAGGCATCATCAGGCGTTGTAGACGTTAATCGTAAGAATAACATGCTACAAGTGACAAATCCATCGCAGTGCCGTCCCTTATATTGAATTGAGGGTGGGGGTGGATGGTGTGAGCGAAAAGATATTTAATAGTGGGGAATGGTTTACGTCAGTCTGTTTGTTCATGAGAGTAATTTTAGAATTTTTATGTTTATTAATTTCTAATTGTTCCCTAATATTTAGTTTTAAACCTTTGTCTATGGTGTGTAAAATTTGATATGTATTAGTGGGGGATAAGTTATGTCCTTTGTCTATAAGATGCTCGGCGAAGTGTGACCTTTTAGACAAAGCATCTTATAGACAAAGGACATAACTTATCCCCCACTAATACATATCAAATTTTACACACCATAGACAAAGGTTTAAAACTAAATATTAGGGAACAATTAGAAATTAATAAACATAAAAATTCTAAAATTACTCTCATGAACAAACAGACTGACGTAAACCATTCCCCACTATTAAATATCTTTTCGCTCACACCATCCACCCCCACCCTCAATTCAATATAAGGGACGGCACTGCGATGGATTTGTCACTTGTAGCATGTTATTCTTACGATTAACGTCTACAACGCCTGATGATGCCTCGTGGAGAGGCGAAACACGTGTCGCAGCGACGACCAGGCCAGTCGTGGCAGCGACGGTGGTGGTGGGGGCATGCGGATTCTGTTCCAGATGACGGACGACCGCAGCAGCCGAAGCAGAGACTACCGGAGCAGCCATGGCAGCGTCGGCATGTACCAAGTACTAACAGTAGTGGGTGGGTGCCGGCCGGCGCTAGGCCGCATGAACTAATTGGTGGCGGAAGCACACAAAGCAGATTAGATCAAATTGCATATAGATTTGACTTTCGCAAAGTAACGCCTGAATCTATTAACTATTTTACTTTTAATTTTTTTTAAATATATGGAACCCTGTACGACATCTAGCGACGAGTGCTGTTACTTTTTCTGTTGATGGGAGTGCAGTGCAGACTCTGCACTGCAGAGTGGCCGGCCATACGTTTTCCCATATGTTTTTTTTTCTAATTGGAACGATTTTGGACCGTTCTTCCTCACCAACGAACATTTAAATTTCAAATTAAAGGATACAAAACTACAATATGTTAGCTATTAGTGTGTCGATTTTGGAGTTTCTCACTATAACCGTCTAAACGCTAACTGGATGACATCAGTCTACCCCAAACGACAATTTTGAGGGTAATGTGGCTCCGCTGGCTATCGCAGCTCTGCCAATTAACTATTTTATGACAAAATAAAACCAATTTAAGTTTAAATCAACGTCTGTATTTATTTGGTAATTCAATATATTTGTAATAACAGTCTTAGAACAATTTCTTTAATTTAGTTATAAATAAGATAATTACCTTATTCATATTAATAGGAAATTCAATAGTAAGGAACAATATTAAGGTTACCCTGAGTAATATGCAATGGCACAAATAAATCACAGTTAGTTTCGCCTAATTATTATTAATTAAATAACTAAGTTACTTAATACTAATACTACTAAGTTGAAAAAATAGTATCATAGAAACTCTTATAATAACATAGAATAATATTGTTTCTAAATAATCCTTTAATACCATCCTGCTTGGTCTGCGAAATTGAAATTTTCTTATTATTAGCTGCTTTCAAACTTATATCTTTTATGTTATTATTATGCCTTGATGATCTTGCTCTTGTCTTTAATTCAGCATCTTTCCAGTTATTTTCATATTTAGTCTTAAATATATAGGTATCATAGTCTTTTCTGAATTAAATAATGCTTATATCTCTCATTCTTATTCAATTTTCATCATTATCTTTTACAAAATCTATGCCAATTTTTTTACATGACACTTTCACATCATAAAGGTCGCAATAGTTTAGCTCTTTTACGCACGGGATTTCTTTGGATTCGCGCCTTCACTGCTTTGATGACCGCTGGTGTTCTAACTGTGCGAGGTCGGCCGCTCCTCTTAAGATCTTCGAAGCTTGAATCTTCAGTATATCGCTTGATAGTGCGATAAATAACCCGTAGTGTTATTTTCAATTTTTGTAGAATATTGAAAATCTCTTTTGGCGCGTAACCACAGCGGTGCAACGCGATAACCGCGACTATATCTTCCTTCTTCGACCACTCCCACATTTGAAAATGAAATATTTTTTTATTTTCGTCAAGCGGGAACGTTCTATTTTTAAAATTAGTCAAAGTATTTCTAAATCAATCCTGCAGTTAAACGCCTTCTGTCCCGACACGCACAGAAATATGCTACTCGTATTTACTGATGAAAAAAAATTCACGATTGAAGAGCACTAAAACAAGCAAAAAGTCAAAGTGTACGCACACAGTTATCGTATCAACATAGCCAGTACAAGATATATAAAATGCCACTTGTAAGTAAATGGCTAAATATAAATAATTACATCCTTAAACGTATTCAAGAAGCTCCCTTTAAAATATAAACTAGTCGATTTTACAATTGACCTCAAATCCAGTTCAATATTGAAATGGTTACGTTAGGCATAAACAATTAAATGATAAACACAGATCTGAAGGTCTTTGAGATTTCTAATCCTACAAGTTGTTGCACGGATCGTGTAAAAAGTATTTTACCTTCGAATACAAAAAAGTTGAATATTATATCACAAAATATAAGGAGCATAAACTGTAACTTAGTTTCTATACTCTTCTATGTAGGTCGGAGACGGACTGGGATATAATTGTACTATCGGAATGTTGGCTAAAGGTATATTAATAACAATAATTTATTTCATGCATAACAACAGCACATTATAACTATACAAAATATTTACAATCAGTACTATTATAGTAATAATACAGCACAGCTAAGTGCACGTCAATCATAACACTTTGACCCTTATGCTGTTCTTATGCAGCATGCAATAAGAGTTACAAAGGCACTTCGAGTATAAAGCATGTCCCGCTCCCAGTCATTCTTCAAGGATTACGAAATACGATGTAGTTGTTGAATTCGGTGTGTACCATCTGAACTAGTATTATGAGAATATCGTATATCAAATGTCACAAAGGTCACAAACCCATACCTACCTTGGATGGAAACAGATTTGCCCAAACGCTGAACTGAATAGAACACAAAATGGGGGCGTAGTTATCTACTACAAGTTGTCCTGTAATCCACAGATCGAAGAACCGCAAGTAATTGACGCAAACCGTCTCACTTTAAAATTAAACCTTGACACCTGTATAATTGGTATTTATCGTCCACCAAGACACAAAAACATTACTAACTTTATCCCATCTCTGAATATCTTACTAAGCAGTATGTATTAATACAAAAACCTGATAGTAATGGGGGACATAAACATTGACAATTCAGCGGCTTCTACAGATAATCGGAGCTATAAGTACTTAAATGTACTTGCAAGTCATGGCATATTACCGGCCCACACATTACTAACACATAACCATATACGCCTAGATCATACTATGCTAAAAACTAAAAAGCAATTATGTTGTTATAATATAGATGCCGATATAATATAACCGATTACTACAATGTATAATTATACTCCTGGTAACCGATATCTTGAAACCGGGAAGGCGTATCACATTCGTTTCGTCCACTTTGGCAACTAAACTTGCGTAACCAGTTACAAGAGAAGACTTTTCTTTCGCTGTTTGGTAACTAGTTGTGAGAGAAGAATTATTTTTCCACGTTCGTAGATTAAATTATTTCCATTTTTGTAATCGCGATATCAGTTTTTATAAAGAGAAAATAACACCGAAATAATAAGGTGTTGTTCACATAACATTTTACGTAACATTTTTCTGTTCCGATTTTTCTCCACTCTATCATATGCATGTTGCTAACCAAGCGACCGCATTTCTAGTCAGTGCATTGCAGTCTGCTGTCTCAAACAACACGAAACTAATGGTAGTTCCTAAGCGCAAAAGGACGGAGAAGCCATTAGTCACACCACGTCTACTATGTTGTTTGAGTAATCGCGACACTCTCCACAAAAAAGTAAAAAACTCTCCATCAAATGATGTTATATTTTGCACCTATAAGAGATATAGAAACTTCTGTTTTGCTTTGCTAAAAAACTAAAACGTGAGGCCTCGACGTAAGAATAGGCCACCCCATCTCAACCTGTGGGTGTCGTAAAAGGCGACTAAGGGAAATATCCAGGAGACAGGCAGCAGCGTCCCTGCGTACTTTAATAACTTACTGCGGTTGCCAACCCGTCTGCCAAGCGTGGCAACTATGGCAACTAATTGAACTAGAGTTTTCAAACGAGTGGAAGGGATATTTTGATATCAATTTAGATGATTTGAAGTAGTTCGTTTTGAGGTACATAACCCTTTATAATAATAAATATCTACAATGTCCAAAGACGAGAGTATCATATTTCTTAGCCTTACGGTCCCCTGCTCAAGGCTGACAGATATGAAGGTTATACAAGCGTTCAATAGGCCACATAGGCCGCGTAGATAATGGATGGTGGGATGAATGCTCATTTTCCTTCCGAAAAAATTGTACAATGTTTTTATAAAACTGTAGAAACAGTATTTTATTAAAACAATGGTAATTAAAGGCACAACATTTTTCGAAAGGCAAACAAGCATACAACCCACTTGTTGAACATCAAGCGGCTTGAATATTGTTTGCCTTCTGAAAAAAATTTCGGAACGAAAAAAAGATTTTTCATTAATACGACACAAATTATAGTAGAAAATTTATTATTCGCCATACAATGTAAATCATTCACATAAGCAGATTCATCTGAAATACACAAGAGATTCCGTTAACAATCATTTGCTCCCGAAATAAGTAGGTATAATATCAATAATTATTTACATATGTATGAGAAACACTTAATAAATCACATTTAATAGAAATGCATTTATATATTTTAACACATTATCATAATTTTGTAAAATGGACGTACAACCATTACAATAAGAATTAAGAAAATACTCGTAATTTCTGTTCTTGTAACATTATAATTATAAACAGTTCTTAACACTAACTTAATAATACTTATATAATATTACCGAAGAAATTTTAATGTAACAAAAATGACACTAACTCTAAACTGCTTTATTTAAAAAATCTATGCGCGTAACTAAAATATAGGTACATGGAGTCTTACAATACCTACTTGTAGCATCAACTTCGTATTGATACGTGTAGATAAAAAGGTAAGTTCTGTTAAAATGTATCAAATTGAGTAAAATTATAAAAGGCACGATTTTTGTCTATTTAATAAATTATATTCTTCATAAAACGGCGCAAATAATAATCATTTAAAGGAATCTTTGTTTTTACTATTTTATTTTAAACAAAAATTATATAAACACAGACAATTGGTAATATTAATTCGCCTTCTAGTAACAAAGGTGCGCCTTTTATCATTATTTATTGATTATAGAATTATCTCAAGGTGCAGTGATTTTTTACTTTCACCGTTTTACTATATATCAAATTAAAAATAACATGGGTGACAAAACAATTATTATGATATGAATAAGTTTGTATAAAACAATGAAAGTCGAATTCGATAAATCAGGGCGTCTTCATAATTCTGCAACATCGCAAAATTACGATCGAGCTTATTGCAATAATGAATTGTTAAATTATAAATAATTTATACAATCATTAAACTGACTCTAAATATACTGTGGCACTCCATAGCAATCGTTTATACATCATTTATAATATCAAATTCAATGTCAATCGTATATTTTTTAATTATGTATTATACATTAGCAAAACAATAATATTACATATCAGATACATCGTTGTGTACCTTTCATTCGGAACATCGTCTTTTCGATTATCGGAAAACTTATTTTCAAAAGGTGGGGGTGATACACTATTCGAGACTATCCTTAAAAAATTGTACAAGTTAAACGATGTGTTGTATTGTTTTTTTTTCTATGATGGCTCCACGGTGTTCGATTTAGGCGTACCTGAAATGTACAAAAATATATTTATGAATATTTCCAAAGTAAATTAATAACGATTAAAAAAGAAATTTTATTCTGGTACCGTAATTAATGACACTTGTAAAAACAAATGAAAGATGTTAAAACAAAATTATGGCTAAATACATGCTTAGGTACTTACTATTGTTACACACTATGAACAGTATAACAAAAATTTAAAAAACCAAATATGTATATCCATTTTCTTATATCCAAAATAGAGGGATATTAACAATGTTTTGATTCCTTTTCGTTCATGCCCTTAATTAACGTAATAACTATGTATAGATTATGACAAATTATCAGAATCCTAATATTAAAAAATTGAGTGAGCATGCCATGCAAAAGTGCAAGAAGTGCTTTTGGTGTTAGGTTTTCCTAATAATCATCTAATGATTGAAACATGTGGACACACAAATATTATAGCTGTCATTTTCTACAACTTATGATGCAAATACATTACCATATCTAGCTTAGTGGTATTAAGTAGCTGTACAGGGTGTACACCAAAGAAACAACGAATTTAAAGTCATCTTTATTTATTCAGTACATATTAAATGTCCAAGTTTTGTAAAGGAACAAAATCAGTGAAACAAACATAGTATGTGAGCCCAATGTAAATTTGTCCCTTACAACTTACCGACAATGCCCTATAGCACGGAATACCAGCCACATGCTTTTCTTTATCCTAAAATGTACTTCTGGAATATTTCGAAATTGCATTTTTTTAAATCACAGTGCGATCCATTATTTAGTTCAGTCTATTTATTTCTATCATCGATAAAAATCGTTTATTCTTTAGTTCAGAATTATCGGTAAGTGCAAGGTTCAATTTGGCACTTGTAAAAAACATAATATAAACATTTATATCCATTTTCAAAAGTTACACAAATTGTGCTATAGAAAAGAACTACCAACATATGCCTCCTCGTTAGCAATACATTAGCTTAAATAGATGATTTTTAGAACTATTGTTATATAACTCCCAAAATAGGTACAGTGACAAGAAAGTTTATAAATTTTATCAAATTTTATTCGCGACATCTGTATCGCATAGTATTTTTTTATAAAAAATATTTAATCAGAAAAATAGTCGTGACTTGTAAATCCACTATATAACAATCTACTGATTGTAGGCCCTTTAAAGGAATATTATTCAATTTTTTTTCAATAATTTAGTAGTGTATGACACGACTATTGATCTCCTTTTCGAAAAATTTATATAAAGCGCGTATATAGTTACGCAAAATTCGTTAATACTAAACACTCAGACTACTTATGCGTTTATAGTTCATGTAAATGATCGCAATTTACATTATTAAATATGGTTTATAGATACCTATTCAGACATCGCAACAAATTTTACGATTATAAAAATAATACAATTCCCAAACTGGAGAGAATCAAAACTCAGTACATTTCCAACAAATTTCAGCAAACACTATACAACTGATCAAGAAAATTTCATATTAAACATTAACCTAATAGGCTCACTAATTATATAGAGATTCAAATAGAAAACGACCAATTTGTTAGTTAAGCAAAAACACCAAATAAAAGCATATTCATTTATATCTAGATGTAATGTATATTAGTGAAGCAAGGACGTTTATTTACCAAATTACTCCCTTCCTATCGACCCAATAATCGTATACTGGTATGACATCTGCAACGTTTATTTGGCGATTGACAACTTTGATGTTTGTCTATTATTACGATAAAGAAATGACGAGGTACGACGATATTTTTTTCGAATAGATAACAAAGCTTCGGAGAGCTTTAAATTTTATATCAGAACTGGGACATTGACGTGCATCCTCCCTAACGAATGGGGGGGGGGGGGGGGGTGTTTGGTGACAAAACAAAAACAAAGTGGACATTTCATCACTCGCATCACTCGCTATTACGTTTTTTAACATCTTCGGAATTAAACACGCAGAGCAATTTAGTGAATCGTCCCAATAACAATTAAAGCACACCTTTTACATAATGTAAAGCATGTTTACTAAAGCATATTAGCTCCGAATTAAAAAAAAAAACTTGAATGAATATGCTATTTTATAAAAGTTTATATTTATTTCTTATTAAAGTTTTCTTTATCGGAGCTATTACGCTTCCCGTATACTTACAAAGCGATCGCGCCTCGGAATGCTCACCACACAAACAATACCAATTGTGAAATGTATGTTTACAAGAAGCTGTTACATTGTCACGGTGAATTTCGCAGAAAAAATCAAAACAGAACGTTTTGTACAACAAAATATAACTTGATTTGAATCTACTATTATTGAAGTAAAACTTCCTTACGCACGCTTGACTTGGGGAGTAAGCTGGTGAATGCGTGACGAGAGCGTTACGAAATGTGTGATAGGGCGAGGCGAACGGAAGTTGAGAGGGACATATTAAGTTAGTGAAGATAGAAAGAGAGAGAGTTACGTTTCGTATATACTGTAGGGGCAAGAGAGAGAGGTGCGAGCACACATTTTTTTTCTCTCTTTCTCTCATAGCGAGTTAAGTTTTGTATATCTAAGACACAGTGCAGGCCTATTGTCTGTATCACACTATGGAGCTAAAGAAGTTATACTTCAGTCGTGTGGTCTAAAGCACACTCGTTTTTTATGTGATTGGATACCTACTTAAAATTAAAAATCTGTCAAATGCAATTATGTATAATTTTAGTTAGCAAAACACGAAGTTCTGTGTTGATTGATTTCTGCTCATCAATGGAATCCCACTTGAAATGTATTTTGAAACGTGTCAAATAGATAATTTATTCAGATAGTTATACGTATTATTGTCACGTTTATTATAATAAAAAATTTTTTTTGTTCAAATAGCATAATAGCCTTATGCTGTAATTTCGAACTTACTAAAACGCACTGTAAAGACGTCACAATAATATGATGGCTTACAGTGCATTTTCGTATTTGCCCTCTTAGTACAATCTCGTAAACGTACGAAATTTACGTTTACGAGATTGCACTATATTGTTCGTATGGAATTAGCACGATAATACAAAAATAGGAATGGCAATTTGATCTAAACTTGATTCGTAAAAAATAGTATTTATTCAAGTGGAATTGCTTTGTTATACAACTCAAAGACAACTGACCATGCATGACATAGCCTTATTAGTTAGTCAGTATGGATGTACCAAAAAATTTTGATCATAGGTACCAGATTTTATGTACAAAATATTAGTAGCGAGACCTTCTATCCATGTTTCTTATAGAATTGGCGAGGCACAGCGCGAACAGAGCTCCAACCACCTGGAAATATATAAATACCCATGTTGAATAACTTTTAGAAATTCCGATCGTAGGACACATACTTATAATCATCTATAATACACACATCGAATTCAGCCAGTAAGCACATTCTGGTGAATCTAAAGCCTCTGTATAAAATATACCGTAATCCGCCCAAACGTTGGCAACCACCCAATTATTGACATCCGTACAATTCCAATTAAACGTTTTGTCCAAATAAACGTTTTTCTTTCTTTCTTTCTTTCTTTACATTTATATACAAATAAGATGATTCCAATATTGTGCATAGAAGTGGTGGTTTCACTGCTCTTGTAAAACAAACAATCTATATGTAGCTAATAATCACAACCTTAACAATAATAAACAAAAAAATTCTTAGCCGAGAATGAAATAGTTCCTAAAGAAAATCATAAAAAAAAGAAAGTAGTTGACTATGGTAAATGTTATGAATTCAATTTATTCAGAGAGTAGACCTAGTTCTCAGACGCATTCTCTACATCATTAATATAGTTTATAATAGTAGATTGTAACCATTTTTAAGTCAAGTAATTTTTGGACTAATTGACGCAGCAACATCTAATCCCTTTAGCAAGTTTGTATATAGGCCCTAGTATACTAATGAACATACATTTATATACACATTTGTAATTATCATTTGCTCGGCGATGAAGGAAAACGTCGTGAGGAATCCCGCATCGCCAAGAAAATATATTTCGAAAGACTGGGTTGTGTACATCTAAATGAATTAGTAAGAAAAACGCTTAGTCCTGTTGAAATATGTGTATAACAGTTAAAGTTTACGTAATTGTTTTTAAAAACACCAGGCCGCCCGGAAAGTATTGCGAAAAAATGTTTTTGTATAAGAAAGACTGGCCAGTTATAATCTATTTTGAAAATATGATTTATCGATACGATCCAGAAACGAAGCGCCAGTCGACGGTTTAGGTGTTTCAAAACGAATCAACGCCTACCAAAGTGAAGCGATCTAGAAGCGGGGGGATGATTTTGATTGCGAGCTTTTTCAATTTGCCTGGCTACCTGGTGTCAATTCCTTTACAGATCCAAAGAAGCATCACCGCCGAATGGTATACTAGCAAATGCTTGGCAGAAGATTTCTCTGTTGTGAACAACAAGCGACCAAACGCAGGGCTCCGCGGGCTCCACAACGATAACGCGCCCGCGCACACCGCGCTCAAAACGAGGGACTTCCTGGACAGCACGCCGGTCAAACTCCTGGGTCACCCTCCTTACAGCCCTGACCTAGCACTGTGTGATTTCTTGTTATTCCCGAAAATAAAAAATCAGCTCAAAGGATAGAATTTTCGTCGCCGGAAGATGCGCTGTCAGTGTTCGAGCAGGCTGTAAATGAGGTGTCTGCGGTGGAATGGAAACAGTGTTTCGAGAACTGGTTCAGGCGCATGGAACTTGGTACAGACTACTTTGAAAAGATTTAATAATAAAATATTTGCCTATAGAACACTTTTTTTCGCAAAACTTTCTGAGTATCCCACGTACAACATAGACGTAATAAAAAAAGCAGACACCGTCTCCCGAACTAAACACTGAAGCACCGCCATAGTAAGTCAGTTGCTATACGTACGAGCCGACACGCACACATTCACACCATAGTAAGTCTACCGCCCGCCATTACGCACCGACACCTTGCCACGTGATAACCTTGTCGAAAAAAAAAAATAATACCGTCGTGCGTGGTGACGAGCTGTCGAAACCATAGTGGTACAATAAAAAAAAGCCAAGGGATTACTTTTCATAGGTAAGCAAGTAATTTTTCTGATTAAATAATCGTTTTCAATTAAATTAATTTTTCAAAACAATAAATCGATCGGTGTTACCATAACTCACATTTCCAAATTAGCGTAAATGTGGGAGATCATTTTTCTTTTGTTCTCTTGTAATTCTTACTTAATTCAGATACTTAATTTTGTTTAAATAGACATATAAACTTACATCCTATAATTCTTTTACTGAACAACTATTATTCATATCTTTAATATTTTTTAGATTTCTATCGTCAAATGAATGCATCATTTGAAAGAATGATTGGGTACAAATCATAAGAGAGTCCAGAAAAGGAAGCGGCTGGATTCCATCTAAATCCAGTGTAATATGCAATATACATTTCGAGGAGTGGCTGCCGTCTTCTGTGAGGTGGAGGTACTTCCCCAGTCAGGCTAACGTCGTGCCCTACCTCTCTTTCGTCAGAGCCTCGTCTGGTCATTAAAATTGGTGTATTTGTTTGGGCATTATTTATTTCAAATAAGTATGCATCTGTTTGTTCTATATAATAAAAGGAATATGTAATGTTATATTTCATGTGTTTAATTTATTTTCATCAATACCTATTTTAAACAATACAAGTTACAAATCAACGATCCATAAAATTCCGAGTTCCAAAGACAGTAACGAATCATATATTTTTTTTATTTATTTTTAGTTAGTTTCTCGCAAGCTGTGGAATGAGCTTCCAGCCGAGGTTTTTCCAAGGGACTACAGCATGGAGTTCTTCAAGAAATGCGTGAAGAGGTTTTTAGAGGGTCGGCAACGTATGAGTGACACACCTGGTGTTTCAAATGTCCATAGGCTACGGTAAATATTTACCATCAGGCAGGCCGTATGCTTGATTGCCACCTTAGTGGTATAAAAAAAATAGTTAAAGAAATGGGAAATTTTCATCCATCTGGTAACCCACTTGACACTCACACATATTTGAATGCCGCCATTGTGGTGCTTCAATTGTTTCTCAGCGAGATTCCGTCTGACTATTTTATTACGTCTATGACGTACAATTCATATTTATTTAATAAATATAGATTCTTCCAAGAACCAAGACACATACCTCGATGCAAGCGACGCCGATCGCTATTCCAGCTATGGGCTTGTTCCATTTCTCGTAGAGATTCCCGATGACGGGACCGCAGCCTGGGTTTGCGTTCAATGGCAGGCATCCGATGTTTTCGCTGACGAAAGTCTCTTTAGGGCAGCATGACTTCGGTAGGGAAATGTTGAGGTAGTCGCCGGAGCCCTGGTTTCCGCAGCATTGTAACTAGAAATGATTTTCAAATAGTTAGAAAAAATGTAGTATGCATTTTTCTTACTTATCGCATTTGCTAAAAATCAAGTCATGTCTTATTAAAGTAAATGTTTATTTTAAAGATTTATAGAAAGATTACTACGAGTATAATAAATATTTATGAAGATTTTACGACGAAAACTTTTTATTCTAACAATTTAGTAGTTAACAATGAACCCATTTAGTTTTGTCATGTCTGTCTGTATGTCACTTCCATCCACTGACTACCTAAGTTAGAAAGCTAAAATTTTGTATTATACATATATAGGTATATATGTTTAAATATTATAACTCTCGCTTTTATATATATAATATTATATTGTACATATAAAAGCGAGAGAGGTAAGTATATTTTGGTCGGTGCACACGATAAGAGACAGGCGTGATGATATGTATGTATGTATACATATAACTCCAATAAAGTTACGATGTAAAAATGAGGCACCTTTAATTATAGTTTTTCTATATTTATCATTTACTTGCAGTTAAGAATAGATCACACTTAACAGTTGAAGTTGAATTGTAACCCTTATTACGTACGGCATAAGATAACGGTCAAATTGTAAAGTTCGATGTGTACTTAGCTGTACTTGGGATTATATTTTCTATGCACATAAAAAATAATCCCACCAGTGCACCCTGTAGTGTGGAGCATCGCTATCCTTGGTGTTTCGAGTAAAACTTGACAAGCCAGGCTACATACAGGGAATGCTGTGTTCAGTAGGTAGGTTAAAAGAAACGGAAGCATCTGCGACACTAATTTGCCTATCGGCTAATTCCATAGAGTTCCCATTGTAAGGAAGGTAATAAATCATATTTTTTACGCTACTAAACTACTGGTTATTTAGCTGAAATTAATCAGAGTTGAATGACGCCATGAAACGCCTACTGTATAAAAATCATGTTTGTTCATTGAAGTATTATGTACTACGTACATAGTAGTTCAATGTGTTTGTTTACCTACTTACCATCGCAAAATGTTTGTTTACCTACCCACACAGCCATGCTCTCAAATAGTATAGAACGTATCCGAAGGCTTTGAAACGTATACGTATCAATAAAAATTCAATTTCGACTTTTGGAGCAAGACAAGACAAGACTTAAGAGTTTCCCTATTGTGGAATGTAAAGTGAGATCGTGACCAATTTATTTTTATTACAAAAGTTGATTCCAAAATCAAATTGAACATTACTTTTCACCGAGTCAACAAATTGGCCAAGCCTTAAATTGAATCATTAATTGCTAACAATTCTCTCTGAATTAGCATTCCGACTGTTGAGTCTTGTTTAAAAAAAGGCCCAAATTTGCTTATACCCGAATTGCTGTCCAGCCATGCAATTCTCTAAGCGACTCGTAATGGCTGTGTGCGTCGCTGTGATCACAGATGTCACAGCTTTGACATCGTCTACTACGATCACGGCTAAATTATTTGGTATTCTATAAGGCTGTAAGCGTACGTTTTGTGTTCAAGGCTGTAACAGCCGATGTTTCCGAGGATGTAAGAATGTTTGCTCTTACAGAATTGCATGGCAGTATAGCTTAATTGAGTCAGCTTACCAACTGGATCTAGAGGTATCACAATCTGTTAATAGATGCCATATTCCTTTTGGAATGTGTTTAATAATAAGTACAGGGTTTTCGAAGCGTGGTTTTTATAGATACGCAACGTGCGAGGGTTGTCCTTGCGAACGTTCACAAGTTTTTTTTTATATAACTTTTCATAGAAATATACCGTCCATCTCATCTAAAGTGGTTACCGCAGGCTGTGAACACTTGCAATACAATACGTGGCTCTCGCGATGCCACCCCTGCTGCTAACACAGTAACTGCTTTACTTGGCGTACTTTTATTTTATATAACGTCGGGAGGATACAAGCACACGGCCTACCTGATGGAAAGCGGTTACAGTAGCTTATGAACGCTCGCAATACATTAAGTATCACTCGCGCAATGTTACCTCTGCTGCTATCATGCAACTCTTTAGGAGGTTACTGGTAATCACACTCACACACAGGGAGTTGTTGTTTGGCTGCGGTTTTCTGTGAGGTCGAGGTACCTCGCCAGACGAGCTGCTTTGATGCGTCCTTCCTCCCTTGAAAACACCCAGACCAAGACAAACAGACATGTCCATGCACACAAATGTTTGCCCCGTGTGGGAATCGAACCCACGACCGTTGGTGTCAAAGTAATGTAACAGCGCATTTCGCCACTGCGCTACCGAGCTCGTAGAAACTGGTAACCTCAGACAGCGGTTTTGTGCGAGGTGGAGATACTATCCAATAGGGCTGCTTTGATGCGTCCTGCCTCTCTTGAATTGAAGGCTAAAATGAACTACTTACCAGCAGGTAGACTGTGAACATATTTTACAATCCTACTAATATTATAAATGCGAAAGTTTGTATGTATGGATGTTTGTTGCTCTTTCACGCTTAAACGGCTGAACGAATTTGAATGAAATTTGGCAGGTAGATAGATTATGATCTGGATTAACACATAGGCTACGATATCTGACTCCACGCGGGCGGAGCCGCGGGCAGCAGCTAGTTTAGTATATAGTTACCTGTTCCTGTATGTTTTTGAATATTTCGTCGGCTGCGGCGTCTTTGGACCGTTTCTCCCACAGCTTGCTTACGCTCGAGACTAGACCTTCTTTGATGGTGTTGCCATAGGTGAAGAGAAGAATCGCGAGAACAACTTGCATGATGATAATCACCAATAAGAAGATGGCGTACTGGAATAAAAAATAAAAATTCTTAATTATTGTTTGCCTGGCCAACTATTACTATATTACTACTATTTTATTATACAACGGCGAGAGGCATACGGCCCACTTGATGTAAAGCGATTACTGCATGGAGTTCTTCAAGAAATGCGTGAAGAGGTTTTTAGAGGGTCGGCAACGCATGAGTGACGCCCCTGGTGTTGCAAATGTCCATAGGCTACGGTGACTGTTTAACATCAGGCAGGCCGTATGCTTGATTGCCACCTTAGTAGTATAAAAAATAAAAACAATAAAAAAAACTGTAGCCTATGAGCGCTTGCAATACGTCAGGTAGGTTTTTTGAAGTGTTTCTTTCAAGTGTTTACTGGCTCGATACCACCTCTCCTGTTAACACAGCAACTCCTTACGAACTTACTGGTGACATCACTCACACGTAGGAACGCACAACTGTATGGTTGTTGCGTCACAGTGGTTTATGTTATTTGGCTGCGGTTTTCTCTGAGGCGGAGGTACTTCCAAAGACTGGATGATTTGATGCAGACTACCTCTCTTAAAAACACACAGACCAAAACAAACAGACATGTTCATGTACACAACTGTTTGTCCTGTGTTCCAATCGAACCCACGAGCGTTGGTGTCAAAGTAAAGTTACTAATCCTTACGCCACCGAGCTCATCAAATTATTCCTTCTTTAATAAAATTCATACTAAACAATAAGACTTCATTTAAAAATGTAAGACGAGACAAGGGCCCAATGCCCAATGGCAAATAAAGAATTTTGATTGTCTTTTTATCTTTTTTATCTAACGTGAGAATTAACATTGATTAATGTAACTAGGTACTGAGTACTATTCATTCGTCTGTAAATACATCACAGCTTGTATGATATCTGAGTTGCCAAAACATTCCACTAGAGGTGCTGTACGAATATCAATACAAAATTATTTTAACTGCCCAAAGAAAAATATTAGATAGAAACTTTGTAATCAAATTTGGTTAAATTTGGTACAAACAGACAGATGAGAATCTGGTCTGTCGTAGCACTTATCTAAATGAATTATTTTGGTTCTAAACTAAAATTGAATCTGGCCTACACTGTAAGGTCGAATATGGAAATTCAAAAGCCAAAACGTAAAATATAGAATGATCGACATATCTCAAGTTCAGAGTATCTGTGTTAGAAATTGGCGAAGAAAGAATAGCGCAATTTATAAAATCGCAAGAAACAGGAAAAAATAATGTACAGCGAATTAGTTCAATTGATAAAATGATAACAGGTCGTCAATAATAAACTGAATTAAATCGAGTCCGGCGATCGAGCAATGGCACACTAAACCTCTTGGGTTCGATTCCCACACATGAATAATATATTTTTTTAATGAGTATCTTTGTATCTTGGTCTGCGTGTCTTTAAGAGAGACTGCGATGTACTCTACATCGTCCTCCACCATGTGAGCACCCTTCTGGTCGCTCGGTTAGTCGCTTATAGGGTCGGCGTCCTCAGGAGGAAGTCGACTCTTCTCTAAGCGTATGCTCTTATTAGAGTGACGCTTGCGTCACCCCGTTCGCCTGGGGTGATCGATTCAGATGAAGCCTTTATAGCCTTCCCGGCTAAAGGCAGTCCCAGGGGGTGTTTTAGTCAGTGGAAATCTGACATAACCAGTTCGTTCGCACGAAATGGCATCTTTAAAAGATTTCACCTCCTCCCTCCCTTTTTCCGGAGGGTGCCCCTTATGGAAGAATGACCAATGCACACTCGGGTGTGGGTTGGTCCTTCTTTTGTGGGTCTCCAATTTTCTTGGGCGAAAATAAAAAAAAAAAAACTACATCGCTGTGGCTCGACTGGGGTAGTATCTCCACCTTACAGAAACCGCAGCCATATAACAATTATCTCGAGCGTTGTTGTGCTCTTGTGAATGCGCGAGGTTAGTAAGCTCTCAAGGAGATGCTTTGTTAGTAGCAGAGAAAGTCAACTCACCAGTAACACTTTCGGTATCGCAAATGGTCATAGGTAAACACTTCACAACAGGTGAGACTTTGGCGTCGACGTTATATAAGCGGCGAAGAAGAAGAAAGATAAAGAGATGAACCGAAAACTGAATACAAACGCCGACCCCAAATGAAGTGACTTCAAACCCAGGGGGTCGGATTAATAATGGTGTATGCGGTCTCATAAAAACTACAACTAAAAATACTTACCGTGACAACCATGCAGTGACTCTCCCTAATAGCTCCGCAGCATCCGAAGAAGGCGATGACGAACATAATAGCCCCAATAATGATGAACACCCAAGGGGCTACTGTCAGGTGGGTCTTGAGCTCATCCTTCACCACGTTCCAGTTGAGGAGGAACGCGACTCCAACGCCGATTATGGCAAGCCCTAGGAGCTGTGGACAAAAATAAAGACATTTATAAAACTAGCCCCCAGTTATTTTTTCTTTTCTTAACAAGTTAAGGAAACTAAATTCATTCATACTAAGTTATTAAATTAAATTTTCTTTTTTCATTAAACATTAAATTGCCTTTTTTACATTAAATTGTCTGTTTTATATTACACATTAAATTCTCTCTCTTTTACATTAAATTGTATTGTTTACATTAAACATTGTCTTTTTTATACTACGAGTATATTTAGGTTTTTTATATACCGTCAAGTAGTAAAGGACTTTTTCTTTGCTATCTACGGTACATCTGATGCATTTACGAGTATATTACAGTATCCTACAATCAACAACACTAAAATCACAAAACTAATACGTACGCAACCTTGCCTTCTTCAAAAAGACATCATCCATGACTGAACAAAAATGTCTAAAATTGTATAGGTACCTAATAGGTTCCATAGTTGCACCGAATGTGAGAAAATGGACGTAAGTTAGAGAATTAGGAGTTTTATAAGGCTATTACATAAAATACTAGCATTAGCCATAGTAGGTATTTGTGTACCATGTACCTACCTACATATATATATATATTTAATATTCATACGTTGATATAAAAATTGAAATAAAAATACGGCCAAAAAATATTTCTTTGTTTACTTTTTGTTAATAAACATTATTTTTGATGTTTACAAGTTTATGAAGCTAAGCAGTTTTCCCTTCTGACGTGCAGTCCTACGGTTGACAATTTTTTTGTTTAACAAAGTTAGTATATATTTGGAATTTAAAACCCGCAATATAAACACTTAAGGTAGTTTGTTTCGTTCTAATTTAGTTCATTTGTAATCGCAGAGTATGTATAATTTTTTTTATACTACGCCAGGAGGCATACAAGCATACGACCCACCTGATGTAAAGCGGGTACCGTAGCCTATTAACACTAGCGATATATTAAGTATCACTGGCGCGATGCCTCCTCTGCTGATTACACAGCAACTCCTTGGGAGCTTACAGGTGACCTCATTCACACGCAGGAACACAACAACCCTCTAGGGAGATGTTATTTGGCTGCGGTTTTCTGTGAGGTAGAGGTACTTCCCCAGACGGGCTGCTTTGATGCGCCCTACCTCTCTTAATATACTTACAGTTTTTTAGACCAGTATCTTCACTGAGAAAAACACTAACAAACCGCTATCTTTTAACAAAGTATTTTCTACTAAACTATCGTATATTACAATCAACGCCACATGGTTTCCGCCTGCAACATTGTTTACTCTTTTCACATTGCAGACAGATGGTAAAACATTACTAATAATATAATGTAGTTTATTTTGTGCGATGAACAGTCAAATGCATGAAGGAAATATACCTATAGAGCACTTATGAGACTTATTTTGCTTAGTGACTTAACTCAGATACGGATCGGGGGTAAAGTAGAACGTATAGTTCTTATTGGCTAGTTCGCGGCACTTATAGACTTAATGGATAAAATATCCTCCCATGGTTCATACGCTCATGGTTAGTACGCTCGAATCGCTGATATATTTAGGCGGTAAAACACAACGTATTAATGAGTGCGGGGTGCCTTCGTGCGTAGTCAAGCGGTTTATTGGTTTGTGGTCAAATGCCTGCCGCACCGTAAAGTACCTAGTAGTAACCCTGAGGTACGTATGTTTAACTTTAAGTAAACTAAAACTAAAAAAACAAAAAAAAAAGTAAACTAATGAAATCATTAAAATTTTGTTGTTAAGAAAGGTATGGCGCATCAAAGCAGCCCGTCTGGGGAAGTACTACCTCACAGAAAACCGCAGCCAAATAACAACTCCCTAGAGGGTAGTTGTGTTCCTGCGTGTGAGTGAAGTCACCAGTATGCTCCCAAGGAGTTGATGTGTAAGCAGCAGAGGAGGCATCGCGCGAGTGATACTTAATATATAACAAGCGTTAATAAGCTACGGTAGCCGCTTTACATCACATCAGGTGGGCCGTATGCTTGTATGCCTCCCGACTAGTATAAAAAAAATGTTAAATAATTATTATTATTTTAACTTTAATATCACTAAATTTATATTTACCTTTGCTTTTTAATTGGGGTTAATTTTGTTTTTCTAAGTACATGTGAGTGCTGTCTGGCTTCTAATATAAAGCTAAACAGCACTCATATGTACTTAAAAAACAAAATTAACCGTAATTAAAAACCAATTAAGGTTATGTTCTTGAGACAATGTGCGCAAAACACTAGTAGCATTGCATCTCCGTATCACAACAATCTTCTTAAATAAAATTATAAAAACGAATCAATTATATACTTATATTTTATGGCAATTTTTACAATCTAATGCTGGTACTGCACTTATGATCCCGTAAGTCCATTTGTCTGTATTGTGTACATATAAATAAAGTTTTGTATCATGGTAAATATTTTGTGATGTTAGATTGAGGGTACAATAAATTATATACTCTTCAGTTCAAACAATAATATTGTAGTTACAGAGATTAGTGCGATCAAATATACTCTTCGCTTATATATGATTAAATTACAAAATAAAAAAAACATAGGTCGGAACTTAATAGTGCAGGTGTATGCTAAGCTAAAGATGTATTTTAAGGTCGTAAGTATTTTCAAGGTTATAAAGAGGTACGAACTGTTAATGTTAAATTTGAAAGGAAAGGTGTTAAAATAACTTTCAGATGTTAAGTAGAAAATAGGGGACATTTTAGAACCGACTGTCACGTATAATTGACTGTCGTATGATAACAAGAATGTCACGAAAATTGACGTGTTCAAACACCAATGTAGGGTATTAGGCCAGTGGCTCCACTGGATAAGTGTACTTCATCATTTAGCTGCAGTGTACGAGATAAATATGCAGGGCATTGTAATTTCAATTCGCTAACGATATTTATCTACATAAACTTTTAGGCACTTATACTAACTTACGGCCGCGGCTTCGTCCACCTGAGCGTAATGCGATAAAAGTAGCATATAGCCTTCTCCACGCACATCTGTGTTGGGCAGTTTACTTGCGAAAAGGTAACAGATAAAGAGATAGATAGAGAGAGAGAGTTAATTTCACTTGACATTAATGTGGATTTACATCATGCACCTAAGACAATTATCTATATATTTTCCATTTTATGTATTGTTTTATATATTAGTAAATTTTTAATATGCGTTAGGTAAAGTTGATGTACGGTTTTTTTTACCAAATGTATATATAATATTGTTGTAGTGAATTGGTGTACGTGTGTTCTCTCGCCCATGTATATTGTTCTATCAATCGCTCTTGTTTGGCTGGAAGAGATCTCTTTTAGGTATAAGTCCGCCTTTGTAACACTAGCTTCAATTTCATTATAATTTATTTATAATTTACCGTGCAATAAAGGTATTACAACAATAAAAATCACACTAATAAACATGACGTCTTACGTTTATGTTTATTTCTACATGTCCGTTGGTTAGGACATGTAGAAAGGACATGGACATGATGAAAGAATGACGAAATAGATATACAACGCAAAAGTGGAAGGATGTAGGAGTCGAGGAGGGCCAAGACTTACCTACCATGACCAAATTGGTCCTGTTCTATCAGAAGGTGATGTCAGGAGTCTTAGAAACCGGCACGCGTGCGTGAAAAGAGCAATGAATGTTAAAGAAGCGAGTGAAGTGTGTAAGGATCGAGTCACGTGTCCCTCGGTACCCTCTCCCTACTCCGCAAGGGATTTGGCGTGAAATTATAGATAGATGACTTTTAGGTACCGTCACGTCACATAATAAGAACTTTAACAATAGGACCAACTCTGACAACGTGAAATACTATCTGTCGTTCGAAACGATCCATTGTCCCGTTTTTTAGGGTTCCGTACCCAAAGGGCAAAACGGAACCCTATTACTGAGACTTCGCTGTCCGTCCGTCCGTCCGTCTGTCACCAGGCTGTATCTCACGAACCGTGATAGTTAGTTAGTTGAAATCTTCACAGACGATGTATTTCTGTTGCCGCTATAAGAACAAACACTAAAAAATAGAATAACATAAATATTTAAGGGGGCTCCCATACTACAATCGTGATTTTTTTGTTCGTTTTTGCTCGATATTGATAACGGCAACAGGTAGACGCTTGAAATATTCACAGAATATTTACTTATATATTGACTTTAAGAATAAATAATCAAATTAAAATAAAACAAATATTTAAGGGGGGCTCCCATACAACAAGCGTGTTTTTTTTTGCCGTTTCTATAGATAGTGGTACGGAACCCTTCGTGCGCGAGTCCAACTCGCACTTGGCCGATTTTTTATCTATTGAGATTGGAGAGGTCCACTACCTAAGTCTAAAGATTTGTGCGAAGATACTGATTTTTACATGGAGCGACTGCCTGAAGTTGAACTGAAGGTCTGATTTTCCCTCTAGGTTGTGGTCTGACACCACAACCTAGAGGTAGAAAATCAGACCTTACTTAGGTTAGGTCACACGTCTTATGAAATATAATTTCTTGGAATTGCGGGTTTTCTCACAATGTCTTCTTCACCGAAAAAATTCGCAATAAAATATATTTATCTTAAAAAAAAAAAAATACGAAACTGATGTTTTCTTTCACGGTTCCAAAGTTGAACTAATAGTAAAAGTCGTTATTCTTCACGGGTATCACTCTTCGTGACGGTAGGTAATAAAAAAATGACGATTCTGACAGTCTCTAGTCTCACACTGATTGGTAGAAATGAGAACATGAAACTGGAGCAATCTGAGCGTCGGACAAGGCTTATTTTGAACTTTAAGTTACAACGCATAAGTAAAAGTTACATAACGTGCAAACTTAACAATTTCGTAACCAATGA
Source organism: Pyralis farinalis (assembly GCA_947507595.1). Taxonomy (NCBI): domain Eukaryota; kingdom Metazoa; phylum Arthropoda; class Insecta; order Lepidoptera; family Pyralidae; genus Pyralis; species Pyralis farinalis. The sequence goes on along the minus strand of OX382268.1, from coordinate 33,360,550 downwards.
CATAACGGCAAATATCGGACATTGCAAAAATAAAAGCGAAGTACCTACGTATTTCGGAATGTTATGTAACATTTAATAGTAATGAACTGACTTAGTGGTGGAATAGATGAGTACTTGCCAGTTTTTACGAGTTCGTACGTTTCCAATAACTCCATCGTTTTAAAAATTGATAAATAACTTTGAAATTGCGCATAATAAGTAATTGTGACTAGAATATATTCGCATTCCAAATTAAAAAACAAACGTGTTGGATTACCTCCACTTCCCCAGACGGGTTGCTTTGATGCGCCCTACCTCTCTTAAAACATCTAGACCAAGACAAACATACATGTTCATGCACACAAATGTTTGACTTGTGTGGGAATCGAACTTCGAGCCACCGAGCTCGTCACTTAGACTGATTATTATTTACCAACTATTAAAAAAATACTCCTGATGACTTTGGCATTTTAATTTTTTATCACCTGTATTTTAAGATGCAAACGTGTAAGCATTAATTTATAAACATAAAAAAAAACTATAACGTTTCGCGCCAATTTAAACCATGCATGCGGCATGCGGCGATAAGAATTTATGACTTAACCTTAGGGTAAATACTCACTTGAGTAACAGTAAGTAAGTAAGAAGAGAGAACAGTAACGAAGTTGTGCATTAAATTCTACCTTAAAATATTTACTCATAATGATACATTATTGCTATGTTTTTAGAAACTATTATCTCGCAAATATTTATTATGAATAAATGTCCAATCCCGTCATGCATTTGAAACTAGACTCAGTCGCTAATGCATTAGCTTTATTTTTATTTGCTAATGTATAAAGTTATTTTCCACAGTTTTTATACTTATGCTTTTGTAGATTATAACAGTGTACGTCGATTATAATAGTCGATGTATCCGGGGTCATCTGTCGCAAGTGTCGACTGAGATAAATGCAATGTTACATCTGACATTATATGAATAAACTACACCCACACGTTTGACCAATCCCCATAAAAGTTAGCGCTTTTGCATAAGCACTTTGTGTTGTTTCCTTTTTCGCAACTATTATCTAGGTACACCATTTGCTTTGTACACCATTGCTTTTTTTGGTTCTTTTTATCCCCGAGGGGAAAGGCAAAGGGATCTAGCCCATACAGCCAAGTCTTCAGTTTAGAACCATTTGAAAATCTTAATTCTATCTTCCAGCTTCAGGAACTCTGCTGAAAAAAATACTTGGGAAGGGTACCTAGACCCAATCAACCCAATTTAAATACCACCCGTAAAACGATAGTGATTTTTACAAGGTTTTCTTGATGAACTTATTCACGTCTTCCAAAAAGTGCATAAACGTGTTATATTTGAGTTTTTTAATTACTGTATAATTTCACTAGCACTTATGCTACAAAATACTATCGAAATTGTCATACAAAACTAATTTTATACTGAATTGTAAAAATTTCAAGTAAAACAACAATGTCACTCGTCAAAAGCGCGGGAAGAAGTCTTTGGCACTTATTCAGTTACAAATATATATTTTTTGTTCTTTTTATCCCCGAAAGAAAAGGCAAAGGGATCTTGTCCATACAGCCAAGTCTTCAGTTTGAAACCAAAATCTTCTTAATTGTAAATGCCCTAGCTTCAGCAAATCTGCTAAAAAAATTACTCTGAAAGGGTTCTCTGAACCAATTCTGAAGTTTGAATAACATCCGTAAAACGATAGTGAATTTTACAGTCTTCTTCGTGAACTTTTCACGTCTTCCAAAAAGTGTATAAAACTGTTACATTTGAGTTTTTTCATTATTGTATAACATGTTACAAAATAGTATCAAAATTGCCACATAAAACAAATATTATACTGAAAAATAAAAAAATCAACATTATATTACAATGTCACTTGTCAAAAACGTGGGAAGAAGTCACATGATTTATCCAATTTTTTTTTCAAGTTTACCAACTTAGGCTATCAACTACGTCATTCGTGTATAAATGTTGCTCAATTTTATATGTTTCACATAAATTGAGTAACGTTGATGTTGCAGCGAGCCCTAGCTCGTTAATCCTTCCTAGAGTGTTATTTATAACGATTTATTAAGGAAACATAATAAATGTGCATGATATGATAAGCACCAACAAACAATCCCGGCAAGGATCTTTACTTATTTATTAGCCAACATTGTAACAAGCAAACAAAGTGTAGTATCGCTAGTTCTGCTGAATAAGATCATCAGCTTTCAAAAACATGTACCGCGCTCTGTCGGCTGAACCACTTCTCTGTTTTCACACAAATACCCAAAAAATATGTAATGTTTTCAGGGTCACGTATATGTATCTACATGTTAGTGAGTTATAATGAGTTTCCTCAGACCTCACCTATAATGAACGCAGACCAACCCCACCTATCATATTGAAGGGCGTCACTTGAGACGACGATATGGGGATGGAGTGATGAGTGCAGACTTAATTTGAACTATGCTGGCAGTGTTGATTGTAGGGAATCGCCATCGAATTTAGCCGTGATGAATCTAGGCCGCATGGAATTAGGTATTATTTAACAATTTTATACACAGTTTCGCTTTGTTGGCAAAAAAACACAATAATGTCATTTCATTGTTGTTCTTCAAAACCAAATTAATACTCGTGACAACCTCAGTAGCCAGAAAATAACAATGATTATTTTAGCATCTTCGTCGTGAGTTTCATTTCCGCACAAGACAAAATATTTATGTGCATGAACAAGCATGTTTGACTATTTGTGGGTGTATATATTTATAAGCACGAATTTACAAAAAAAAAAATTACGTATTTTACCACTTTTTTAGTTAAGTTTAGTTTGGTAACTATATTACTCTATGGTGCTGTCGGCATTCGTAAGTTTACATCACGCATTGAGTTCTTAGAATTAAGGAGAGACTTAGCTTCTCTGTGTGTTTTATCCATCGTACAATGGCTTGGATGTTTCACATACTGAAATAACAATGGTTGCGTACTATGAACTTCCAGAAAGAAACTGTAGGAATTTCAAATTAGTAAGGTCTAGTTGTCTGTATCATCCACGAGATCACGGCTAGACTAAGGATGTCTAACCGCTCGATGAGGTCTAAATGGAAAGTCTTTGCAAACATTAATTGGCGCCAACTCATCGTCAATGATCAAACATGTGTTTAACAAATTTCAAGGCTGTTTAAAATTGTGTCTTACAATCTTTGACACAATTTTCCACATCGCCTACACATGTTATGCTTTTATAATACACGAGACAACAGATATTGGCGATTTAGCGCGTGTGTAGGCGGACGAACATTAAAATTTTCGCATCATATGTTACTGATAATACCACAATTGACATGATGTAATAGTAATGTAGTACAAACACAAATAAGTATGTAAGCACAACTGTGTAAGCTTACTGGACACAGTACTTTAAAAACAAAACTATTTTTAAGATTGACTTAGTACTTTCTGTACAACGTTGATACTCAAAACAAAGGGCTTCTTCTTCTTCTTCCTAGCGTTATTCTGTTTCCTAATCATTTAGGATCGGCGCGGTCTGCTACCTAAAGAAACGGATTTTGCGAAGATACTGATTTTCACATGGCACAACTACCGTCTAGTCGTTTACAACCCAGAGGGAAAACGAGACCTTCCTAGATTTGGTCACACGAGATTCGAAAATAATTTCTTGGACGCCGAGCTAGTAATAATTATAAATATGTATGTTAATCCGCAAACATGAATTTATGTTTATTATGAATTTATTTATGAACGAGTACCACACATGCCCACATGATTCTAAACAGGAACCAGTTCAAAGGCTCGTTCGTTATCAACTAAACTATCACTGCTATATTCTCAAAACAGGGTATTCAATGTTAAATGACTCCACAGGATGTATTTTGTGATTCAGAGAAATAACGAGCGTCCATGAAGCAACGGAACTGCGAATGGCTTCATCGGGCACATTTTTCTACCAAATTCCAAACAATAAATAAAAAAAACTTTCGTCACGCACGCCTTTGCAAGGGTCTGTGTATTACAAGAGCATGCAATCATTGATATTTAAGAAAGAGTAAAATGCATTGTTAATGTATAAACTAAACTACCTGAGGGACCGAGCTTCTTTCGATGTAGTATTATGTTTTTTTTTATAAAATCGCGTTTATCTTTTTTTCTGAAACTCATACACTTATACACATAAACTTAAAAATCAAAACTGCTTCTAAAAACAAAAATGGTCTGAATCAATAGAGCCCTTTCTGATAGCTCGATTAAAGTAATACGATGATAAAATCACAGGCACTGCAGTACAACTATTGAAAATACACGTTTTCATTGTCATTTCTTTATGCCCTAGAGAAAAATGGACACAACACTAATTGAACAAAGTTAAAGGATAAGGCTAGGGCCTAGACTAAAAAATTAAGAAAATATTATGCATTTGAATCATCACTACATCTTTTAAATTTGTGCATATAGTTTTGTGTTCACTTTTGTTTACAAGTTTCTAAGCTTCAAGATTTAATTTCTCCGTAAAATTTACTTTAGTAATCTCTAAATGTAGATAGCAAAAGGTAAATGTAACCTAAATTCTAACCTAAAAATATTATGAGTACAATATTATGATTACAATAGATTTAGACCGTTCGTGTTCTTACGATCGTTGTGGTATGTCGAATACCAAACCCGCTGATGAGGTGAAGCCACTCAATCTTGTTTGACTATTTTTAACTCCGGTCTGTTTATGTGTTAACGTTTGGTGGTTCGCTCTCCGAGATCTTTGGTTTACCATACTTTTGATTATTAGCACAAAATTATTTTATACTTGGATACGTAGTACGTACCTACTTACGTACGTTACGTACGCACCTAATTTGTTGTCAGTATTATTAACTAAGACCTCTTTTTAGGGTTCCGTACCCAAAGGGTAAAACGGAACCCTATTACTGAGACTTCGCTGTCCGTCCGTCCGTCCGTCCGTCTGTCACCAGGCTGTATCTCACGAACCGTGATAGTTAGACAGTTGAAATTTTCACAAATGATGTATTTCTGTTGCCGCTATAACAACAAATACTAAAAAATAGAATAACATAAATATTTAAGGGGGCTCCCATACAACAAACGTGATTTTTTTGCTCGTTTTTGCTCGATATTGATAACGGCAACAGGTAGACGCTTGAAATATTCACAGAATATTTAGATATATATTCACTTTAAGAATAAATAATTAAATTAAAATAAAACAAATATTTTAGGGGGTCTCCCATACAACAAACGTGATTTTTTTGCCGTTTTTATAGATAGTGGTACGGAACCCTTCGTGCGCGAGTCCGACTCGCACTTGGCCGATTTTTATTTACATTATCGTATAAGTATTGAAAATAAATTAATTTTGTAAGACTAAACAGCAAAACATGCATTCCGTCAGTATAAAACGCGAGGACACAAAACTTGGTCGTCTTTTATCAGAAGGTAATATCAGGAGCCTTAAAAACTGAGCGTGCATGAGAAGACCTATGAATGTTTAAGAAGCGAATGAGGTGTGTAATGACCGAATCATATGGCGCTCTGTTCCCTCTAGCTGACCCACGAGGGATAAGGCGTGAAGTTATAGATAGATAGATAAACTTAACATAATGGCGTGGTGTGTAAATCCAAATCACCTTTAGAGATAATTAGCAAACAAGGTTCTGAAAAAGGTGAGGGAGGGTCTAATAAGGAACAGTTCGACTGGGGAATTCGAGCTCTCTCTTAAGTGTGAGGGCGAGTGAGCGATATCACATGGAAGGTCAGGAGAAGATATTTGTGTTAGTAGCAACTTGCAAGCAATATTTCTTATATAGCAAGCATATATATGCTACACGTACCGTTTTGTATGTGGTGAGACGCATGCTTGTTTGTACGACAGTCTTTAGGTATCGATCGGTGTGCTACAAACCTATATCCGTTGATGATCTCTAGTAATAACTACATACATATATTGATATTAGTATTAGTTGGTGTCAAAGAGAGTGTCGGTGTTAAGATAAGAAAAGGCATGCAACGTTGCTTCGGACATGTAGAAAGAATGACGAAACAGATATGTAATGGGAAAGTGGAAGGATGTAGGAGTGCAGGAAGATCAAGACTAACTTACCATCACCAAATTGGTCGTGTTTTATCAGAGGGTGGTGTCAGAAGCCCTAAGAACCGGCAAACGTGCACGAAAAGAACTATGAATGTTAAAGAAGCGCAAGCGACCTGGCGTCAAGTTATTCATGCATATATATATATATATTGTGTAATAATAAAATATATGCATTAGTCAATAAGTTGATATAATATGTAGGTAAAGGAAAACTCGCAATTTTCGCGGTATGTTAGTACAAGGTTAGCACTATAATCGTATGTATTTTTCGAACATGGACTTACTTTTATTTCTACTTATACATATATATTTTAAATTGTAATACGTCCTTAGCGATAGTAAGCCGTAATACCTACTACATATAAGTCCCGCAGCAGTATTGAGTATGATACACCTATTCATCTCACTGTTCTTTTTAACAAAATTTCACAAACAAATATTTATGTGCATGAACCTGTATGTTTGTCTCCTAAAGTAAACTGAGTAAACTCCTAAGGAGTTGCTATGTTAGCCACAGAGGTAGCATCGCGCGAGCGATACTTAATGTATGACAGCTATTATAGGCTAAGGTACGAGTAACCACTTTACATGAGGTGCACGGTATGTTTGTATGCCCCCGAAGAAAAAAAATCTGTGTCAGATGACTTTTTCTAGATTATATTATGAGTACATATTTTTTTATACATTATTATTACTTTAATAATAAAGTATCAGAGTAACAAACAATTAGTTTCTTGCTGTCGGTGGCGAATAAGCAGATCCATTTGATTAAAAAGTTGTGATGTTATCCAATTATAATTGCTGTTATCTGAAAACCGATTTTATTAAACTTGTATCTTCAACAAATTTATATATAGCATGGGACCAATCAGATCCTATGAGCTACCCAATAAAAAAAATCTAAGTCGGTTTATAATTGGAGAAGATTAACATACAAAGGAAAAAGATTATAGATTTGCTTTCCATTACTATTTAATCCCACCTTACTACTAACGTCATCACGAAATTACAAAAAAAGCGGAAATGGGACTTTGTAATTAAAGTCATCTAAAATTTTCTACTAACATATAAAATATGGTTTCCGAGATAAACAGTTATCTTATGTAGATAAAATGTCTTTACAAAGTATTAGTATCGCAATAACATTAAACCTTGTTACAAATTTTGTATCACCAACATACAGTAACGTAGCGGGTGAATAAATTGTGTGACCACTACATACAACCACACTTTCATTTAAAGGCAAACTGACAAATCGGCGGAGTGCAGACTTGCTACACGAGAAAAGTGTTGCTTCATGCAAATAGAGAGATGATTTAGTAGATTTATGTTTGGATCTTCAGGAATAAAAATAAATATGGTAACATTCAACAGGAATTCAATATGTCGGAAAAAGCATGAACTAGTTTTTAAGGTATTTTAAATTGTACCTTATTGAGTGGAAATAAAGTTTTACTATATAAATGTATACTTATGGCTTTTTAATATGGAGTATAGTAACGAAAAGAACCAACTTGTAACACTAAACACTTGAACACAAATAAAACATTTTTTATTCTTTATCTATTTTTAAACAAACAAATAAATAAATTTGCTAATCAGATTTAGTTTTCAAGATTTTTCCGAGAATTTTAAAGAACTCTCCTAGGTGAAAAGTGAAGGCATATTGAAAAAATATAAAAAAAAATTGAATAATAATGATAATTTTTCTGTCAAATTTAATGCCGCTTTTAGGAAATATTTTGTTCGCTAATATTTGCTGGTGATTAAGAGTTATAAATACCTTATATCGGCAAACATGTACAAGCTTATTGTTTGATAGATTTTTTGATAAACTTTATTGAGTCCGAAGTTTATTTTCGTGGTAATTATATTTAATTATATATAGTTGATCTCATTATTTTTCACGGCTACTAAACTGTTGGATTTGATGGTAAGTCCGTCGACAAAAAATAATAGATAAGTACTGAGTAGATATTGTTATTTCAAGTTAACAAAAAACTTGCTGAGTATATTTAGGTAATAAATGCTTCTTTAGTCTGGCTGGAGTAATTATTTGTCGGAAGTACGTTCCACTTGAGACTAATTTGATCAATTGTGGTTAAGCGAGGTTAATTGAAACAGCGTGTTCAACTCGCCATATCAGTACCGGTCAGTGTTGCCACTCCAGGTTACATGTCACTGTTCAAGGGACAGGATTATGTTATTGTAGCATTCGTAAAGAGACCGACTGGGGAAGTATCTCCACCTCAAAGAAAACCGCAGCCGGAGAATTATTGTGTTTCTGCGATTGCTACCAGTGAGTTGTTGAGGAATTGCTGTGTTGCACAGCAGGGGTGGGAACATGCAATTACTTGTATGCCTCCCACCGTTGTATATAAATATAAAAAAAAATCGTTCAGTCGCAGATACCTTCGTACACATTACATTTTCCACATTTGTGCAATTCCATATTCTTAATTTATTCCTCCATTTCCATTTGGAACAAAGCCCTCGTGCACTGGCACAACACAACCACAAGCCATGTCCAGAACAAATAGAAATGATAGAAAAAAGAAATAGAAAAAAATAAAATAAAATACACGTAAAATTTTCGTACTTGAAATAATATTTAAAATCCCAGGTCTATGACATTTTTATTTAAATAAGAAAGATGGAAAATCAGAAATATGGAATTCTGTAAATGTGTAAATTGTACAAATAATATGTTTCTACTAAATTAGAAAGGGTCAAATGACTATCAAGTATTCCATATACCATAAATATGAAAGAGATTGTATGACTTGTCAGAAGTAGAACAATGGACAGCTCTATTGACTGATAACGGCAATAGAATAGCTTCGTAAAGCATGATATCAAAAAGAAATACAACGATAGGTAGTAATTGACACACCACAGCAAATACTGGCATGGCAGACATGTTAATATTGAGGATGCTTGACTCACTAATTATCATGTAACGTGGCTGGACTGATGAACTCGAATGATGCACACAAACAAAGATATCGAATGCTATCCAGGAGTGATTCATGATAATGACAAGAATTGCAGACGGTAATGATAATAAATGATTAATCTTAAAAACAGATCTCTTGTTTGTGGTGTGTTATAATAAAAACACCGGTATTTTTCCCTTTGAATGAACAAATAATGTCACATATATTTTGTCTGTTATTAATGATTTTATTACAAATAAATTTATCATATAGAGCAGTGACAGCCGAGTGGATAAAGAACCAGACTATGGCAGACAGCAGGATCAAATCCTAATACGGACATGTCCCACTAAAATTCGTGTTTTGCTACTAGCTTGGCAATGAAGGAAAACATCGCGAGGAAACTCGCACGTCCAAGTAATTATATTTCGAAAGACTTGTTAGGTTATAAGAAAGGTCCGGTTTTCCTCTAGGTTATGGAGGTCAGGGTGCAATCGCTCTTCTTCAAATCTTTAGGCTTAAGAAAGGGACTCCGTGGGTATTTAATTTTAAGATTATCTACTATAACAAATACACATTTAACCAAAACCTATATTTCAATTAACTGTGAGTAAAAAGACTTGGATATACCAGATTGTTTAGGATTTGACGCGAAAGTGACAGAAGTAGTGTCAGAAATCCCTGGAGCGTACATGGAAAGAACAATGTTAAAGAAGCGAGTGATGGATACACGGGACCGAGTCATGTGGCGCTCTTTGCCTACCCCGTAATGAATTTCAAGTGACGATACAGATAGATGAAGTGAAGACACAAGTAGACGAGACATTTGACTAAAGTAGCGGTTACCCTATTGGCCTAGACTTTATCTATCCACACTGCTTTTGCTAACGCAGCACCTCTTTAGACTTACAAGTGACTCACAAAGCAAACCACTCCAGTCTTTCAAAGGTAAATGTTTACTTTCACGGCCGTCCTACGTGATACAGAAAGAATTACATATTTGTTTTTTGATACAACTTCTGTTATCAAATTATACTGATAAGTTTGTCAAGTATACAGTCAATGAACATATTTAATGAGGTACAATCTACCTGGAGAACTTTCCTTGTATGTACATAAGATTCCGCAGTATACATTAAAGAAACCGACTATGATTTTTTTAATACAATATCATTGATTATGATGGTATTTTCACACAAACTAATAAAACCTCTTGACGCATGAAGGCCCCCTTTTTTTCGATGGGAAAATGCTCATGCATACCCCATCACCAGGGGAATGGCGACGTGGCTATGTCGGACTCCTGCTACGGTCAAAAGGGTCTACTGTTCTGGACAGACCTACCGACTAAAAACCCATCGGTGTTCCTCCTCGGTGCTTATTGGCGGAGTTTCGGGAACGATTTTGGTATCACCTCCGGACCGCATATGTAATTGCGGGCTCTTCCACGTATATATCTGCGAGAGGCGTGCTACGCATGAAGGCCCCTACCACTCACTAACACGTAGTGTTTTAGCGCCTAAATATGTCAGCGGTTCGAGCTTACTGACCAATGGGAGGCTACGTTAACCAATAAACGGTTAAGAGTATGCTATTCTATATTTTTTAAATAGACAATTCTGTAGATAAACATTGAACGATCAGCACGCACTTCTGTTTGACATTAATGCTGACGTCAAACTAGGCAAACTACCGCCCGCTCGCGTGCCTGCAAGCCTGCAAAGCACGGCACAAGGCAACGTGCATTTGTTTTTCATAGGACATCGGCATACAAGCACACGCTCCACCTGATTAAGTGGTTTCTATATCATATAACTTATAAATACAGGAAGAATCTCTCGTGCATTGCTTCCCCTGATGATTTTTTTTCATATACAAGGTCGGGAGGCACACAAGAATACGGCCCACTTGATGTAAACTGGTTGCCGTAGCTATGAACGCGCGAGCGAAATACATTAAGCTCGCGTGTTGACACCTCTGCCACTAACACAGCAACTGCTTACTGGTAACCTCTCTCACTCGCAGGAACACAACAACCCTCCAGGGAGTTATGTGGCTGCGATTTTCTGAAAGGTGGAGGTACTTCCCAAGACAGACTGCTTTTATGGGTTCTACCTCTCTCGATACACAACTGTGATGTTAACACAGCAACTCCTTAGAAGTTTACTGGAAACCTCACGCATTCACAGGATTACAAGAATCGTATCGTGATCTCGTAGACAGACTTCTATTTAGTAAACTTATATACGTACAAGTTTCCTAAATAGAAGTCTGTTTGCCTACGGGACTACGATAACGCATTACAAAGAGTTATTCAAGTTCTTCACAAACAAGCAGTTAGCACAATTAACGTAGGGTGAACGTTCCGACCGCCTTTCATTATCTCGTATTCGTTTAAATGTTATTTAAACGTGAACCAGACAAGTGATAAAACCAGTAACAGACAATTAAACAAACCTGAATATAGTAAGACATGCAAGTAAAAGATAGGTAGGAGCAGTGTTAGCCCAGTGGATAAACAATCGGCCTAACGACCAACTGGTACCCAGTTCGAATCTTGGCATGTACCACTAAATTCGTGTTTCTTTAATAATAATTATATTTCGAAAGACGTGTGTCCCTAACCTAAGAAAGGTCTGGTTTTCCCGCTGGGATGTGGTGTGATAGCAGTCGCTCCAAGTAAAAATCAGTAATTCGCCAAATCCTTAGACTCAGGTATAGGACCGCCAATCTTAATGGATTAGGAAAAGGGATAATGCTAAGAGGAGGAAGAAGCAGAGTGTGAGTAGATAAGTCCCGGCCACAAATGTGTTAAGCAGTTACCGTAACTCATGGACACTCGAAAAACTATCTATCTATAACTTCACGCCAAATCCCTTGCGGGGTAGGCAGAGAGAACCGAGCGCCACGTGACTCGATCCTTACATATCTCACTCGCTTCTTTAACATTCATTGCTCTTCTCATGCACGCTCGCCGGTTTCTAGGGCTCCTGACATCACCTTCTGATAGAACACGACCATTTTGGTCATGGTAGGTAAATCTTGGCCTTCCCCGGCGCCTACATCCTTCCACTTTTGCATTGTATATCTGCTTCGTCATTCTTTCATCTTGCATTCTTTCTACATGTCCGAACAAACGGAGCATGCCTCTTCCTAATTGTAACACCGACGCTCTCTTTCAGACCAAAAAAAAACGAAAAACTAAGTAACTACAATATCACTCGAACGGCGCCGTCTCTTTGAAATTGTAGTAGTCTTTTGGAAAAACCACGGCTGAGATTTCTATTTTTTATACAACATTTTAACAAGCATATGGCCTACCTAATGTCCTTACTTACTTACTACCTTATACTACTTACCTAATGGCCTTATCAACGCTAGCAATACAAGGAGAGTAGCCTTAGCGTCATGAATCCGCCGAGTGAACAGGCACAAGTGAAGTTGGATTTGACTATGAAGATATTAGCGAGCCACTTACTTAAAAGCTATCCGGAATTGCACAGTACGCGGCCATTGTGGTTCCAATGATGGACTCTCTAACCACAGCGAGCCATGCTACGAGTATTTTCAAGCTTGCAATCGCCTCGAAATATCCATCCACCTATATCTTCACGGCATGTCCCTTGCGGGGGATGCGGAGAGAATTTGCTTCTTTAACATACGTTTTCATACACAACTCCTGATATCGTCTCATAAAATCATTTGACATGGAAGGTAACTGTTGCTTTTCTACATCCATCCACTTTCGCATTATACTGGAGCAATATAAGAGTTAGTTACTGCTCGTAACAGAGCAATTGTGACTGAGCTTGGCCGCCGTCGGGCGCATGTTGGTGACCGAGATATGCCGGCGTTTGCATAATACGTACAGCCTTACATACACTCCCATACGTGTACAGCTTGCCTGCTGAGTAATCCCATACACATGCGTTGTGCAATGGTATGTATGACATCACTAGCCGAACGCCAGCGATCCACCAAACTCCATGGAGCGTACGAAATGGATTTGTTTGTTGTAACTTTATAATAGGGTATAAAAAATTTAAATATAATAATATAGATAAGATAAATGGAAAGTAGGTTGATGTGCTTCTCAATGGTGGAGACAATGACCATATAATAAGTACTCACTATCGTATCTAGAATACTAACAAGAATCTAACTAAAGAGTATCTAGAGAAGAGAGGGAAGAAGTACGACGCTGCGCAACCATGGACATGTCGGTGACGCCAGCGCATAACATTTTCTCTACTTGTTTAGGGTTCCGTACCCAAAGGGTAAAACGGAACCCTATTACTGAGGCCCCGCTGTCCGTCCGTCCGTCCATCTGTCACCAGGCTGTATCTCATGAACCGTGATAGTTAGACAGTTGACATTTTCACAGATGATGTATTTCTGTTGCCGCTATAACAAAAAATATTAAAAAATAGAATAAAATAAATATTTAAGGGGGCTCTCATACAACAAACGTGATTTATTTGCTCATTTTTGCTCGATATTGATACCGGCACTTGAAATATTCACAGAATATTTAGTTATATATTCACTTTAAGAATAAATAATTAAATTAAAATAAAACAAATATTTAAGGGGGCTACAAACAACAAACGTGATTTAATACAACAAACGTGATTTTTTTGCCGTTTTTATAGATAATGGTACGGAACCTTTCGTGCGCGAGTCCGACTCGCACTTGCCCGATTTTTATAGATAATGGTACGGAACCCTTCGTGTGCGAGTCCGACTCGCACGTGGCCGATTTTTTTATACACCATCAGGAGGCATACAGGCACACGGCCGACCTTTATACCACCGGTAGCATATGAACTCTTGTAACATTAAGTCTCGCTCGCGTAATGTCACCTCTACTGTACACACAGCATCTCCTTAGAAGCTTACTGGCAACCTCACTCGCTCGCAGGAACATAACAACCCTCCAAGGAGTTGCTATTTGGATAAGTTTTGCGCCCTACCTCTCTTAAAAAAACGTGGATCGCTTTACGATTTTACGTGTCATCCTCGCGCAGAGAGTGCTGTACTGTTACCTTTAAGGAGCTGTTATAAAGCTTTTGAACTGAAACAGCCTGCGTCAACAGCTTGTTTTCTAATTGAGTATTGTGTGTATTACCAATTCACTTGTACCACCAACATATGGTATACCTTGGAGTAGATGGTCAGTGGCATCACAGATCATTACTCTAGTTCCGGTATGTAGTGACCATACATTTTGCCACAAACACACGGTACCACCTTGGAGATCCTTGTCATATAGTGACATGAAATAACCTATGGAGAACGCTACGGGTTGGGGGGTAAAGTAACGCAACTATTAATGGCTAATCCCCTATTCCCCCATTGGTCAGTAGTCAGTAGGCTCGAAACGCTGAGATATTCAGGCGCTAAAAGACAACGTTTTTGTGAGCGCGGGGTACCTCTATGCACAGTCAAGTGATTTATTGGTTTGTATATAGTAACCACATATTTGTACCACCAATATACGGTGATACATACAAGATATGTTGGCGGCACAATTGTATGTTATTACGAATAGCAAACAACATTATCAATTTATTTCACACAATTGTATGTCTGGCTGTTACAAATATAACTCTGACGAAATACGTAGGGGGGCGTATTGTATGTGTACCTACTCTTGCATTGAAATTATTAATACGTATTATTTATTCCATTCAGATAGCGAACCAGTAGGTATACCTTAAATAAAAATGTTATTATAGTTTATTATTATTTTTCATATGTCGGTGTTAAGATAAGAAAGGGCATGCTCCGTTGGTTCGAACATGCAGAAAGAATGCAGGATGAAAGAATGACGAAACAGATATACAATGCGAAAGTGGAAGGATGTAGGATCCGAGGTAGACCAAGACTAACCTACCATGACCGAATTGGTCGTGTTTTATTAGAAGGTGATGACAGGAGCCTTAGGAAACGGCGAGCGTGCATAAAAGAGCTAATGTGAAAGAAGCGAGTGAAGTGTGCAAGGACCGCGTCTTATGGCGCTCGGTTCTCTCTGCCTACCCCGCAAGGGACCTGGCGTGAAGTTATACATGGATAGTTTTTCGAGTGTCCATAAGTTACGGTAACACATTTGTGGCCGGGACTTATCTACTCACACTCTGCTTCTTCCTCCTCTTAGCATTATCCCTTTTCCTAATCCATTAAGATTGGCGGTCCTATACCTGAGTCTAAGGATTTGGCGAATTACTGATTTTTACTTGGAGCGACTGCTATCACACCACATCCCAGCGGGAAAACCAGACCTTTCTTAGGTTTAGGACACACGTCTTTCGAAATATAATTTCTTAGACTAGCGGTAGCCTACCCCGCAAGGGACCTGGCGTGAAGATATACATACATTATTGTAGTTCAAGTACCTACTCATGTTCTTCTCCTGTTAGGAGTATCCATATTATCTCGAAACACCATATTTGAATAAGAATCGACATGTATACACTTAAAAATGTATGGAATCCAAAAGGCTCGCTGAGGTAATAGGAATACACCCCTAGGTCTCAGACTATCTCAGTGCCAAATTTCATGTAGATATGATACAATACAAAAGAATTAACTACCCTTTTCTTCTTTGACAACCGATTTCCTTTTCTTCGTTTTAGTTTAGTAGCTATTAATGGGCTTTAGTGTTATAAATAAAATATTTTGGAAAATATAGAAAAAAAATGAAACGTAAATTCATATGTTTTCCTCAATTTTCAATAGAGATTACGGTCGAATTCAATTGAAGAGAATGTTAGTATACATTACGATGTATCCCGATATCCCATGGAACCGATTTCCTTATTTTCTTTCTCTTTTTGGCTTCCAAGTATCGTATCGTGATATCAAATGCACAAACGCACAAAGATTTTTTTCAAATTCGAATCGTAATTCCAGAGATAATAAGCGCGTTCAAACAAACAAAGGAAATCTTCCGCTTTATTATATTAGTATAGATATAGTTTAAGTATCTTGTAGATAAGACGATACCTATTATTCGTTGCGATATAATCCCCACAATCGATAGGGACGTCATCTGGCCAGACGTCTAGAATCCAGTCTAGACGGCTGGATGCAAGGATGGTTTGATAAGAACATACTTTACATTATATGTGTATGATTATTCCTACTTTTTATGTAATATAGTACCGAAGGCTCAGATGTTACACACGGTGAAGTTTTGATCTACAAGATTTACATAGGAACTCTAAACATTTGCTAGTTAAATGTATAGTCGACGAGCTCGGTGGCGCAGTGGTGAAACGCGCTCTCGCACTACTTTGACACCAACGCTCGTGGGTTCGATTCCCACACAATACAAACATTTGTGTGCATGAACATGTCTGTTTGTCTTCGTCTGGGTAATGTATAATAAGTATGTATTTACAAAAAAAAATGTATTTACTTATGTTTATCACTTGTCTAGTACCCATAACACAAGCTTCGCTTACTTTGGGGCTAGATGGCGCTGTGTAATTTGTCCGACAGTATTTATTTATATTATTTATTTATAGTAACAGATGTACAACGCGAAAGTAACGTGAATGTAGGAGCCGAAGAAGGCCAAGACTATAACGAAATTGATCGTGATTTTCAGAAGGCAATGTCACGAGCCCTAGAAACCGGCGAGTATCAATGTTAAAGAAGCGAGTGAGGTGTGTAAGGATCGAGTCATGTGGTATTTGGTTTTCCCCGCAAGGGATTTGGCGTCAAGCTATAGATAGATAAAAAGTATGTTAATCCAATAATCGTCGTTGTATATTAAAAATCTCCTAATACCGTGTTAACAGACAAAATATACATATGCCGTGTTAATAGACAAATAGTAATAAATTTTAAAAATACTCGAATATTTAAAACGATAGTTTAAATTACTACGCCGATATATTCTATTTGTTACTGATAATGAATGCACCCATGCGTGATATCAAAAAAAATCATCCAATAATCGTCGTGGTATATTAAAAATCTCCTAATACCGTGTTAACAGACAAAATATACGAGTACATATGCCGTGTTGAGCAGTCAGAACCCGTTATATACGTTTTCCCATACATTTCGCGGTCGTATACGACCACCCGGGTTTCGAAGCGTTAATAGACAAATAGTAATAAATTTTAAAAATACTCGAATATTTAAAACGATAGTTTAAATTACTACGCCGATATATTCTATTTGTTACTGATAATGAATGCACCCATGCGTGATATCAAAAAAAATCCGAATATAGTTTACAGGCCAACTTACTAATACTAAATAATATTTAGTAAGGAAGGTAAGCTAAACTAAAGGTAAGAAGGAAGGTAAAGCTAAATTTTAACGAACGTTCGTTCGAACATTTAGCAATCGGTAGAGTGCCCCACGTACAGCCATGCAATTCTGTAAGAGCAAACATCCTTACATCCTCGGAAACATCGGCTGTTATAGCCTTGAACATAAAATTGCAATTCCTTAGTGTCGCTTTTCATGGTTGTGCGACACTAGCGCCGCAAGGCTGCGTTTGGAATTGGAATTCTACAAGGCAAACAGCCTCGCGTACGCCTACAGCCTTATAGAATACCAAATAAAAAGCCGTGATCGCAGCAGACGATGTCAAAGCTGTGACATCTGTGATCACAGCGACGCACACAGCCATTACGAGTTGCTTAGAGAATTGCATGGCAGGTAACGTTTAACGTAATAAAAGTATAACAATACTATACATATATGTTATTTAATATCTTTACTGTACGTTCAAACATTACTACAATAAGCTTGAAGTTATACAGTTGTACGTAGGCGGACTTATACTTCCAAGAGGTTTATCAGTCAACCTAGAAATGGAGAATGACGGCATGGCAAAAAAAAACACATGCCTAATACATATTTCATCACATCAACCCTTACTCATCCCACTGCAGGGATACGGGTCTCCCTTCAACCGAAGGGGTTCAGAGCATACTCTACCACGCTGCTCAAATGCGGATTGGCGGAGGCCAGTGTTTTCAAGCCGCCCGAGGGCCACTCACTTAGCTTAATGACTGTCATCTATCGACAACAGCCGGGACCGACGGCTTAACGTGCCCTCCGCACGGAGAAACTCTAGATAGATAAACCCATCCATAGACAGACTGCGGTTGCTTAACCTGCGTGTTCGGTTAGAATGACACGCGCAACGACGCCATCGAGCTCTCACTCACATAATACACATTTAGAAATACATTATTACTATTTTATATAGTTTGTATGTTTAAAAATGAAGAAGATACAAACGGATACGGAGGAATATAATAAATCACTATTGGACTTACAAGGACACACACACACATACTATTTATACGATGATAAACGAACAATAAAACGTGTCCGTACATTATACAAGAAAGACATTATGCGTATGTTATTGAGGTGCTACATTTCGCATAGTAAAATATCTACAATTATTTAGCAGTGAGTTTGGACCTTTTTGGGACAAAACAAGATAGATATTACATATGAGGTTTGAATTAATTTCCTTAGATTCCGTCACATTCTATCTGCTGGACGCCGAAAGCGGATGATCAGATTTGGTGGATCGCATTAGAGGGAATCTCAACTGTGGGTAGATAAAGAAAGGCTGATGACGAAGTGTATGTATAGTATTCTATTATATATCTTAACACCAAGTCCTTTGCGGGGTAGTCAGTGGAAACCGAGCGCCACATGACTCGATCGTTACATATCTCATTCACTTCTTTAACATTCATAGTTCTTCTCATGCACGCTCGCCAGTTTCTAGGGCTCCTTACATCACTTTCTGATAAAACACGACCAATTTAATCATCGTAGCTGAGTTGGCTATCCTCGGCTTCTACATCCTTCCCAGTGAACGAAAAAAACATAGAAGAGTAACTTCAAACCTTCAAACAAATCTCTTTGTTTAACGGTCCTACGACGTTTGTTTTCTTTAAACAGCTAGTTTGCTCTCTATTACCTTTTTTTTCGTTCACTGATCCTTCCACTTTCGCGCTATATATTTGTATAATATAATATATATAGATATATTATAATAGCGTGTTCAAAATAGTTAAGAACAAGCTTGTGAAGTCAAAGCCGACGAGATTACAAAATTGCTCTTTTGAGGCCACGTTTAAAGATTCCTTTTGTAAGTGCCAGGATAAATTGTATTGTAGATAAAGCCAGTATGTCAGCGTTCGATGCAGACATCTGGCTCCGTATAAAGCATCATCCACTTGAAAGGCAAAGACATGAAAGTCACAATTACAAGTATGGGTGTTTTTGTGATAGTTTAAATTTCGTCCACACAGATGTGACGGGTTGAACATGACATGATATCTATCTATATAAAATAGTAACGAAGTCCTAACTGTCATGAAATATTTTTGGGAAAACGATAGCCGTAGAGTTTAAGAGAGGTAGGTTCTTTAAGAGAGGTAGGGCGCATCAAAGCATCCCGTCTTAGGCAGTACCTCCTCCACCCACAGATCTCACCCTTAAGGGTTGTCGGGTTCCTGCGTGTGAGTGAGGTGAACGTTAAGCTTCTAAGAAGTAGCAGCTGTTGCTATTGATAATTAATGTATTGCGAGCTTTTATAGGCTACGGTTACTGCTTTCGATAAAGTGGGCCGTAAGCTAGTATGGCTCATCACGTAGTATAAAAAAAGTTTAAGACTAATAGCGATATAATATAACAAAAGTACGGTTTCTAAAAATCTCATCTATCTGTCTAGCTGTGTACACATCACTAGAAAACTGCTTGATGAATTTTCATGAAAATTTCTATAGACAGCTTTCGGCAACATATATAAAACTGACACGTAATGCAAAATTACTTCGAATTTACAACGATTCAGTCATTTTATTTTGGGGAAGGAACCCTAAAAACAGACTCTCCATTTTAACCCATATGTTACACGAGTAACACTTCATTGTAGCGTTATTTCTAGAGAACTAGGTATCAAATAAGCAGGCACCTTAGTACTGTGATACCCTCGTCACATTTTTTTTTAACAACACGCTGTCAATTGGATGATAGAGCTATGGTATTGAGATCTCACAAAGCACGACAGAGATTTTATTTTTAATTCTATATGTGCATTTTCTCTCCAAGTGTATAACCGCTTGTAATATTTAGATATTATAACGCAAACGAACACAAGTATTAAAAAATTCTTAATAACTACTAACATTAAATAACCCAAATAGACATATCCTACTACTTTTTTTTATTGTACGCTCACCCCTTAAAATAAACGATTGTACATAATTATGTAATCCAGTGGGTAATGGATTTACATTATTTAAACTCAGTAGATACATTTTAATAGATCATTTTAAAATATAATCATAGGAAATCTATAGAGATTTCTTAGTATTTTTTTTTTTGTAAAATACGGAAATTCAATAGAAGTTTATACAATTCTTAATTTTTTATAGAACGTGAGTACTCGTTATTTCCTAAATCGTCTGCAACATAGTTATTAAGTGAACCTATTTGATATGTCATAAAAAAATATAATTTATACTAACAGCAAATATATATAAATGTTATAACTTTTATAAATGATTTATAAATACGACATACGGAACACGTCATCGGTATAAATATGCGTGAAAAACAAATCGTAGAAAAGATTTCAGTTGAAAACTGAAAACATTTGGTTATATATTATGAAAACCTAAGACGAGGACTAGTTTATAAATAAGCTGATAATTTATCCACTAGGCTATTACTGTTCTTTATTATATTATATATTCGATATCGGTTTCCCGGGGGTCGACATAAACGAAAACTCATTTTGGGGGTCGACGAAGTCTAAATATCGACCCTTATTAATTAACACAAGTCTCACTTGAAATTTTCAAGATGTTATACTAACTAACTTGTTATAAGAATGACTAATATTTTAGTAGGAAGTATCATTGTCGTACTTTAAAAAAAAAACTAGAGATTTCTTAAAGTAATTTGGCTATGGGAGTCTGAGGTATCAGTTCATTTTGGAAAAGGGATCTCTTGCCCAAAATCGTTTGGGAATCCCTATATATATATAGTACATATCATCAAGTATTTATCGAAGTATGTAACAATTAATTTAACATTTCACTTTGAATGTAACTGTTGTTTCATGCAAGTAATAATCGGCATTTCGGCAGCAGACACGAAAGAAATCAATTGAATTTCTGATGATGGGTTGTCGACCACAATCGACGTTTTTTCCCGCGCGCTCGCCGGAGGGTCACGGTGCTAGCAACGAGTAATTACGTACAGCCATGCGATATGGTACCGATAAAAACATGATGTATACACTTAAAAGTGTTTATAGATTCCACACTATTGCTACGGAATGAATAAAGTTCCAGCATGCAGTATCAGTGCCAGTTCTCCCATATTAAATGCACCTCTGATTTGTTAAGGCGTGTTCACACCTAAACATATAGCCGTCAGTTTCATAGCAATCGTTACGCAATGTACTACTTTTTCATACATATTCAACTTTGTTGTTTCGTATGCTATGTTGTAGTCTTGGACTCTCGGCGGCCGATTATTGGGTACAATATCAGGGTAATACCACTTCGATGTGAACGCAACCTTACTAGTCGCATAGATATGGACTTTAAAAAACTATGTCTGATCCCTTTGGATGAAACACAGGCGCTTCATTAAAACTCTCCGATTCGATTCGATAGTTTCAAACGCTATCGGGTAGGTATTATTTATATGCGTACACCATAACGTTTAAAAACGTTTGTTTGTCACAATAATCTCACAATCGATGAGTGCAATATATTGTAGAATATTACCTATAAATACATAATATAATCCTAACCTAACGCGAAATCTAATATTGTATCGAAATACACATCTACGAACGGGTGTAGGATTCTTAGATACTTGCATGGAGTCTTGGATTCAGCAATGACAATAAGAACAACCAATGAATTTCCTACTGCTGTACCCACTTCTTTCGACCTTGTCGAGTTCATATGTAAAACTTGATAAATTTTATTGTACGAGGGCACGGGGCGTAGCCTCCGAAGAACATGGGGCGTAGCTTCGGGTAGCAGCCTCCGTAGCGCATAAGGCCAAGTAATTAAATTTATAATATTGTTTATTATAAAACAGGACCTAAAGAATTTGCCTGTTAAAAAACTGAAACCTTATGTCTGCGTGTATATAACTTAAGACCCAAGGAAGTGGCAACCTAAACCAATAAATCACTTGCAGCACATCACGGAATATTTTAAGAGAGGTAGGGCGCATCAAATCAGCCCGTCTCGGGAAGTAACTCCATCTCACAGAAAACCGCAGCCAAATAACTACTACCAACTAGAGGATTGTTGTGTTCCTGCGTGTGAGTGAGGTCACCAGTAAGCTCCCAAGGAGTTGTGTGGAGATGTGTAAACAGCAGAGGAAGCATCGCGCGAGTGATGCTTAATATATCTCAAGTGTTAAAAGGCTACGGTGCCCGCTTTACATCATGTGGGCCGTATGCTTGATTGCCTCCCGACGTAGTATAAAAAAAATGTATACCTCTAACAGTATACATAAGCAAACTATAGGGCATACCTTACTAAGTATGAACCGTAAGCACACGTTTTAACAACACCACGTCTAAATGTCGCTGTTGATCAGTAGTCAAATGTGATTCTATTAGAGATAAGTGAATAGAATCACATTCAAATCAAGAATCACATTCAATTCAAACATCCAATTCTCATTCCTAAAAAGACTGTTATCTCAGATAAGTCTTTTTAGGAATGAGAATTGGAGGAATATCTGTATTGAAGTATCTATAAGCCTAGAAATTTCGTCACGCATAGAACATCACTATAATAGCTTCATACCATAGATGTATCTATAAAAATTTGCGATCGGCACGAACGACCGGAGAGATACGCACGCTCTATAGCTTATTGCCATGTAAGGTACAAAAACAAGAAGATTGTCCATGTCTTTGTACGCGGATATCCCGTGGGAAAAATTACCGGATGCACACGTCCGATATGGAACTTTCATACGGCTTTTAGTTCCTAGAAGCAACGCTTTGATAAATTATATCAGCCATATCGTCCCAAACACTCATTGTCTTATTATTAATTTCCTGAATAAAACGTACCCAAATATTTATGCAAAATATAATTACTATTTCAGTGCCAAATTTCAGCGAAATCCTTTCAGTAAAGGTCGTTACACCATGATGTGGCCAAGACCGGTTGACCTTTAACCTGTGTCGGAACTACGCTTCAACCGAAATATAACCAAGGCATCCCGTAAACTATAGGGCCCTAATCTAACAAATGTAGACCCAAGGTCTTTCAGCTTACCAAATCGGTCATCGCTTGTATTATGTATGTATGTATTTGGCTCTCGAAAAGTTTGCATGTAATCGTGAATGATACGAAAAGGATGTAGATATATAGATAGGCAAAGGAAAAACAGTTCAGTACCTTTTTCCTCTGTATTCGTAAACATATTTTCTTTTATTTAGAAAATTTGGAAACAGTAAAAGAAAGCTGGTAACACGCTAATCTATATAAACCGCAATGGCTTGTTTTGTTTGAACCCGCAGATCTCTGGAAGTACCAGTCGGATTGGAAAAAATATTTTTGTGGAAAGAAAGTTTAAACTGGTTCCCCACAAAATATCGTAATCGTACGCACAGACGAAATCACGGGCTGCACCTAGTTCGTATTATATTTTCCTCAAATGTTTAATAATTACGAGAAATATTTAACGTCAAACGGGATCTAATACGATTAAAATTACTTATAATGAATGAGGATAACTCTCCCAAACTTTTTATCAATACATTACTTTCAGTCTTAACGCTTAGTAATTAGTATAAAAAAAAAGATTTAAGGTATCCATCCACATGCTAAAACCTAATAATTGGTACATTCTATCCACAGTCTTGGAATCTTATTTTTTGTCTATAAATGTAATTTGCCAATAATTGGGTGGGTGCCAAAGCTTGGATGGATTACGGTATATTGTTACACAATCTTACATAGTATTTGTATTCTCTGCCAATTAACTTTTCAATCTCTAATTCATCTTGTCTGGAAGACCAAGACATGTTTCCAGATTTCCTTTTGTACTTTACTACTTGTACGTATTGCTGGTCACTTTTTTAGTGCACATAAATACTGTAGTGTTGTATTGGACCGAGCATTGATGTAATAAAAAATACAAAAACGTTGAACACACACACGCACAAACGCTGAACATCAATCAACGTTCAAAATTCAAATTTGTCGGTCGTTCAAATATGACATTAATTTCACGGTTTTTGTAATAGGAATCTTAAAATAGCATAAATATGCGTGACCCGCCCAGCTCCAGGTGTCCCATAGAGTATAGAAATTGATGTTGCACAGGTCGACGACCTGGCAACGAGCGGGCGGACACGAGGAGGGGATCATAGTGCCATAGACAAAGCGCGGGGAACCGCGATGATCCACTCATTTCTGTAGAGAATTAGTCTACGAGGAAGTATGGTTTGATTTGATAGGTAGCCAGACAGAGTTTAGTTTGTTTGAGGCCTTTTCAGTTTGTTACAGTAGTTGCAGTAAATAAGTATAATACCTATCAATCAATCAAATTTGTTTATTTGCATGAATATGGGTTAAGGTATGAAAATACATTAGGTTACATATAAAACCTGCATATAATATATACTTTTGTTTGCAAAATCGATTGATACACTACAGAGTACATTAGTGAAATAAAAGAAAATAAAAATTATAATTATCATAAATTTAGACACTTTTAATTGCTTTTAAGTTATTCCAGACGAAGGACAAAGGAAAGATATGGCGCTTTTATGTTATATGTTTTATATACCAAGTCCTACTGCATAAAGATTTAAACAGTTATTTTATGTATGTATATGTACGCGGTATGGACCTTTTTAATTATATGTGCACACAACAACAAATCAAGATATGCATGTATCGTATGTCGTCGTAAAGGTGACATTTGCATGGTTTTGCATTACTTGAGCTGTCGTTGTCTGCATCGTGAAATGAGCGAGTTAACTATTTTAGAGAATCTAGGCAGATAGTGCTTATCTGAGCACAGTGACAGTTATACGTGGTTAATTAATTACCTTATTGATGTATAATTAGATGCGTATTTCTCAATGAATCACAATTTCTTCGAATACATGTAAAGTCATTTCGTTAACGCTTAATTACAAAACCAATACAACATTTTTTTTAAGTTAGGTCAAGTTCAAATAGGATTGATTGTGAAATTCTAAAAAAATTAAGACGAAACTATAATTATTTCCATGGACGAATAATAATATAATAATGCGATAAACAAAATGAATAATTAATTCAGAACAAACAGCTTATAGATAAAATAGAAACCACGCTCTCATCTACAAAATGAAATGGAACCAGTTATTTTTTTTTTTCAATACTTATTGAACAAGCAAAGGAAACGAATCTCATCTTCTTAAAAAAATGGCTAAAGAAATAATCTTCACTTTTACTTATTTATATGTCTTACTTCTTTACGATGCATTTAAATAAATAACAATGAAAAGTCACAATTGTTAGGTAGGAAAATATATTGAACATATTTTTTTATGATATACATAATTTATTGATGTTGGGATCCAAAATACTATAAACAGTAATAAAAGTATCTACGCGAATGTCATAGCACAGCAATTGATTTGAGTCTTAGTTACTAAACTAGTATTCATTAGTATTCGTTATGGTACACTCGGTAACAGGAAACTAATCTAATTAAAATCAGTACACGTACCGATGGTTTACGATTATATTAACATTTAATATACTTACGTGCATTAGAACCGTCATTTAATGTACTCGTATGCATTACAGTCTACAGCTTGATTAGTCGTCAGAACATACCGCTCCTTTTTGTTCAATTGGGTAAAAACCCTCTCCCTTAAGTTAATTATGGTTCGAGTTACATACGCGATACGCCTCTTCAATCTTCATACATCATTTACTTGAATTTTCCACGATTTGTATGTAAAACGACTCTTAAGTTATGAGCATTGACATAGGATATTCGGACAATATTCGCTTTTGTAGAAAGTGGGTGTAATAAGGGCAGGACGTCGCCGGTCGGGCGGCGCATTCAATAATTCACTAGCATAGCGACTACGAGTACGTTTGGATCTTAGCGACTCATGACATAATGTGTCTTAAAATATGTATTACATGTGGTAATAAAATAATTTGAAAAGATTATATTGAATTTATGAAAATCTAATTCAGTGTTCCCAATTCAGAAGATGTTTGCCAAGTGTGTTATTGCTCTTTTTACATTTCTTTCCTAATCAATTACGATTGGCGGGGTCCGCTATTTAAACATAAGGATTTGGCGAAGACACTAATTTTTACATGAAGTGACTGCCGTCAAACCTCCACAACCCAGGGGGAAAACCAGATCTTACTTAGGTTAGTTCACACGTCTTTCTAAATATTATTTTTTGGACGTGTGAATTTGCCCACGATGCATTCCTTCATCGCTGAGCAAGTGATAAATATGTATATCATACATATATCCGCAAACACAAATTTAGTGGTAATGCCCACGCCTGGATTTGAACCTGTGTCGCTCTTTTCACATACGTGTGGGAAAATATTACAAATGTTATCTTTACATTACAATCATTACACAAAGTACATGTATGTATGACAGAATGACAAAACAGATATTATATACAATGCGAAACAGGATGTAGGAGTAGAGGACGCCCAAGACTAACAAGACCGGCGGAAGATCGGCGTATGTCCATGAAAAGAGTTATGAATTTTAAGGAAGGCGAGGTGTGTTATAGGCTCTCGGTTTTCCTTGTCTACACTGCAAGGGGCCAGATTTCATTATACACATAGATATAAAGAACTTTTAAAAGTATTAATATAAGCAACTAGTCTTAAATGATCAGAATCTAGAATTGTACAGCAGGCAAACGTATCAACTTTGTATGTGACATTCATTAAATTTCGTATAATCCAAGGATTTACGAGCATACGCTTATTGGACATGTTTGTCCAAAATTAGGTCATGCGAATGGTAAGTGGGAGTAGGGGGGGAGCTGGCGCCGATCAGGCGGAGTTTTAACTACTGCCGGTGGCGCCTGCGGTAATTAACATGTAAAAATTACGAGGGTGATGTGTTGGAGCTGGAAAACTTATACATGTTCTTGCATGGAATTTTTTCAGTGTGAGTTTTTGATCTATTAGATATATCCGTATTCTTAGATGGTTTAGACCCGTGCTTCCCAAATTAGTCTATATCGATTCCGTGTAGTCGATTGCAACAAATAGTGGCTATCTGATTCAAACATTGGTTCAGCAAGGGGTCTACGGCGAGGAGAAAATATATAGGCAAAGGTCTACGAGACAAAAATGATTCCAAATCTTTGGTTTAGTTAGATGGTTAGGCTTAATAGCGATTTCCTTTGCTATAACACAGTATCAGTCTATATTTTGGAATACGGCTACTTATTGCAATCTTGCAGAAGTCAGATTTTGGTTATCGTCGTCATTGGATGCCAGAAGACAAATAAGCATATCACCTATATAATGTAAAATAGTTACCTACTTCTCGTTAATACAGCAACTCCCCAGGACTGGTATGGTAATCTAATAAGACGCAGGGAGACAACAACCCTGTTCTTATTTGGCGAAGGTACTTCTAGAGCGAATGGAAGCACAATTAGCAGAGTACCCCACGTGTAGGAGAGGTTGACTTTGCCTTTAAACCCCTACTTATATAGTAGATTTTCTAATATTATAAATTTGTCAAGGAAAGACTCCCCAATCGCTAGCTGATCAGACCCAGAAATTCTTCGAAATCCATTAAGAAAATTACCTACCTAATTACTGGAAACTAATCCATCACCGTTCAATGTCGAAGAAGTTAATACTGCTAATTTCAACGAGGTCGCAACACCGCAACGTCCTGTATTTTCACCGATTGCCAAAACATTGCAACAATATTTTTGCAGTGGCATAAAATTTGCATTTATTTACCAACTGTTACCCAAAACATTACCGGCGTCCTGGCAAAGTGTGCAAATACATAAATTTATATATATATATAATTCTAATGTACGTGTGTTGCCACTAAACTTATCCTATATGGCTGAACCGACCTTGATGAATGTTACTGTGTGTGATTGAGTGGGTTTTTGGATAGTTTAGATTCACAATTGGACCCGGTAGGTGGAGCTGCGATCGGTTTATAGGAAATAATTATTTTTATTTTTAGACCGGACAGCATCTGTCGGGTCCGCTAATATAGTATATGTATAAATACGTCAAGCCCGTTGGCGGAGTAGTTAGCAATTCTACTTTGACACCAACAGAAAATGTTTGGAAATTTAACCCACAAGGGGTTCAATTTCCACACAGGACAAACATTTGGATGTATGAACTTTGAAGTTTTTGTCTTGGCTGAGTGATTTTAGGAGAGACAGGGCGCATCGAAGCAGGTCGTTTGGGATAATTACACTTCATAAAAATCCGCAGTGAAAAAAAACAACTTCCTAGATGGTTGTAGTGTTCCTGCCAATGAGTGAGGTTAACACTACCGACCACACCGAATGCTTCAATGCCTTCCGACGCTGTATAAAAAAAGTTAATAAAGTATATTCATGAGTTACGATAGGAAAAATAGTCCACTGCCATCTTGAATAACCATGACATCATAGTCCTTCGAAAAAGGATAAGGGGGAAGGAAGGGCCGGTCGCCTCAGCTCTAGTAACAAACATCCCCACTACTTACGTCATCGTTTACTCTTCGAATTGAATCAACGTTTAAATATGTATAGAAAGATGAGAGAAGCTGATGTAATAGTCCAAGAGTTAAGAACCTCAAAATATACGTAATATTAGCAAAGTTAAACTTTCCGTATAAAATTTTATATAGCTACAAACGTAAGGATACTTGCTACCTTGAAAGCGAGCCCTTTGTCGCAAGGAGCAGGTACCAAAAGTTACATAGAAATGTTACTTGTGTTATAGTACTATTGCTTGTATTTATATGTACTTACTACAGAATAAGCTTTGTTAAAACTAACATTCATCACTGTCCGTCACTTTCCGTGGGTTGTAACTCAATCCAGAGGACGCTTTAAACTTCCTAAAAAATGTTAGTACATCATACTCGTAGTAGCAAATCTAAATGAAGAATATATTGCTCGGGAATTTTGTTAATAGCTCATTATACACAATATACATACTTATGATACATGTCCACGCACACGAATGTTTGTCCTGTGT
Organism: Pyralis farinalis; assembly: GCA_947507595.1. NCBI lineage: Eukaryota > Metazoa > Arthropoda > Insecta > Lepidoptera > Pyralidae > Pyralis > Pyralis farinalis. The sequence goes on along the minus strand of OX382268.1, from coordinate 33,331,246 downwards.
GGGAATTGAACCCACGAGCGTTGGTGTCAAAGTAGCGTTATTGATCAGTGCGCCACCGAGCTCGTCTTATATTATATAACTATTTATACTGAAAATTGTAGCTATGCTAAAATAAGTTAGGTCTGGCGGCTTTTAGCTCCTGAATTAAATATCAATTGTACCAAAAATAAAAATCTGAAATACCTATTGAAGGCGCGGCCGGAGGCGTACAGTCAAGTACAAATATGTAATGTTTTTACTTAAGGTCAAATGACAACAAAGCCTTGAATGTCAAATTATACCAATTGACTCGTCGATATGACTTCATTACATTACGTAAATTGATTTAAATAATTTTTATCGTTTTACGGCTGAATTTCGCAATACATATAACGTAACTTTATTAAAAGGATATTATGGCACACACTATAGTTGAAATAAGATAAAACCGATCAAATAAGATTGAACCAAGGTTATTCGGTAAGCGGTTATATCCCTGCAATTTTAATTTCAGTTTACCTAACTAAAACCGTCGTTTATATTAAAGCAAACTCTGTTTATATCTTTACGGTAGGTCCCTGGTTGGGTAGGCAGAGAGAACCGAGCGCCACAAAACGCGGCCCTTACTCATTTAGCTCGCTTCAATAACACAGTTCATTGCAAGGTTGAAATTATACTAGTCCAAGTGAGATATTGTATTATAGGGCTGCACTTTCACATTCTAAAATAGTTCCTTTTATGACGTTAATTTTAGGCTGGTGATGATAATAAATGTCAAAAATCCGCCGATTCTTCCTTTTTCTAAAGTTATTCAGTTTTTACATGGAGCAACTGGCATCAGATCCCCACAACCCAGAGCGAAAACAAGACCTTTGCAGGTTATTTATAATAGAATAGTTTCTTGGACGTGCTGGTTTCCTCACGATGTTGTTCTTGATCGCCGAGCAAGTGATTATTACAAATATGAGCATAAATCTGAAAATACAAATGTACTGGTACATGGAGTGGCCCATGCCAAGATTCCGACAAGAGGACCAGTCAGTTATGACCAGTTATGAGGCCGGTTCTTAACCCAATCACGGCTTCCCGTGAAGCGAGTGATGTTTGTAAGGATCGAGTCATGTGCCGCTCGGATCTTTCTGCATACCCCGCAAGACATTTGGCGTGAAGTTATAGATAGAAGTGTACGGCTACCTCGGTACTCGAATTCATTTCACACTTAACCGTTTTCTAATTAGCTTGTCTTAATTGAATGAATCACTGAAAGAATACGGGGCTTTACATATACATCACTGACGGTTAATTGGATGACTGACAAAATACTCCATATAATGATCTCATACATCGGCTGATACAATACGAGTACATATTGTTAATATTGCAACCACTTTGTGAACACAATACTTTTATTTGATATCACGATGACACGTCCAATTCTTGCGAAACATACTGCGAATTGTTTGTTTTATTGCAGGTTGATACCAGAGTATTACTCTACTCTGCTACAGTAAACGACAGTTCAATTTACAAAATAGACAAAGAGACAAGTTATTTTGTTCAATCACTACTAGCTTTATAAACGCAATTTTCCAAGTAGGAAATGGTAAATTATTAGTATATGTATATTTATCTATATTTTCATGCGAAGTTCCTTGAGGGGTGGGTGGAGAGAATCAAGCGCCAAATGATCGCGACCTTAGGTACGTACACGCCTCACAGGGATCCTGATCTAATATCTATTTTGTAATGCTTTCCTCCTACGTACTGTCTACATGTACGAACCAATGGAGAGTGCCTTTTCTTAACAAAGAGAGGACTCTTTCTCCATCGATACGCTTGTTACTCTACCTATATACCTAGACATAACCACGCACTAGCTTCTCTAATCAACAGCGCTACAAGCTAACGACGTCTTGCAGCGAATCAATAGACAAGGTTGAAAAGAAGTAGAAGAAAGGCAGCCCAATCTACGCATAGTTTTGTTTTATCATGAATGGTCTCGAATCATGACAACCAAAAATTGACAATTAAAAATCCAAATTCAGCCCATAATCGACAATCAATACTGGGTATAACTCACACATGCCATTAAATATGGTATGTATGTCTGCGAGCATATTAAATAATCGGCGGCAACTATTATAAGACTGATGATGTAATAAACTTGTAGGATTAAATTGTGTTCGGTTTAGTCGTCATTTTGTTTTCGAAGCATTGTTTGTTTGTCTGTAGTGGGATTGTTTGGTCCCCTTATAAGGATATTTAGCGAACCGCGGAAACTGCATGTTCATGAATCATTTTAGTATTGTCTAACATAGTGTTCCGTTGTGTATCATGGACATTGTATGCCACAAATAAATTACCAGTTTTGTCAGAAAATTGAGAGGATAATACCTACAGAAAAATGTATGCTAGCATATCGACCATTACTCCAAATTGTGAACGCATTTGCTCAATTAAGTAATGGTCACGCCTTTTTTTAATGTCTTTTCATATTACAACTCAATGGCGTCGTCACGTGTGTGTGTGTGTGTGTTATTCTAACTCAGATTAAGTAACGCAGCCTGTAAGTGGATGGGTGAATCTATCTCGAGCTTCTCCGTACTTGGGGGGCACGTAAGCCGTCGGTCCCGGCTGTTGTCGATAGATAACAGTCGTTAAGCTAAGTCAGTGGCCTTAGGGCGGCTAAAAAACACTGGCCTCCGCCAACCCGCAGTCGAGCAGCGTGGTAGATATGCTCTAAACCCTTTCGGTTAAAGGGAGATCAGACACGGATCCCCCTTCAGTGGAATGAATTAGGGGTTGGTGTAGTTTCAAATCATATATTTTTTTATAACACATAAATATTGAATAAAATTTGGTTATTCTATGGTGAACACCTAATTTTTAAATTGGTAGGCCCTGAATACAAAAACTTAAGTTAACACGGATCTAATAGATAATTTCTTCCTTCGCAAGTTCTTTTTTTATACTACGTCGGGAAGCATACGGTCCACCTGATGCAAAGCAGTTACCGTAGCCTAGTAAAGCTTGTAATATCTTGAGTATAACCAGCGCGATGCCACGTCTGCTGCTAACACAGCAACTCCTTAGAAGCTTACTGGTGAGCTCACTCACACGCACATCAACCTTCCAGAGAGTTGTTATTTGGCTGTGGTTTCCTGTGATGTAGAGGTACGTCCCCAGGCGGGCTGCTCTGATGCGCCCTACCTCTCTTAAAAATAAGCTATTCAAGCAAAAACCGGTTTTTGTTATTAAAAGGTCTAAAACGTATATTTGGAGGTCCACAGTTTATCACCTTGTTTGTAAACTTGACATTAAAACAGTTCAATTGCTTCGAGGCATTGTTTCTTATTAAGTAACATTGAAGGAACGCAATTACACCTCGGTGAGACCTTTTACGGAAGGCCACTTCGATCGATACCGGAGCCTCGAAAGAATGATCTGAATTTTAATTATCTCCGCAATTTCCAACACGTAGTATTACGTCCCATCTTATGTTAAGTGGTTACCGCAGCCTATGAACGGTTGCAATTATTTATTTACATATTAAACTGCTAGACTGATTTTGATGGCTTTTATTTTTTATAGTTTGGTTCCGGTAGGTGGTGGCATTTCCAATCGGATTCTGGGTTTTTTTTTCTATTTTCGATTAGGTCAAAGTATGTATAAATAGTGGGTACCTACTGAATTTTTTCATTATATATATATATACACTCGCAGGCTTCTTTTGTGAATGGAAGTACTTAATTAGTATTTTTGATTATTTGTTCAGGAACAGAAACTTAAAAAAATAACTTGAGTTTGAAGTCTGGAAAGTAGGTTCGTATATTTGTTAACTTAATTGTTTACTAAATATATGAAGGGTATATAATATTACACATACGAACCCTAAGCTAAAATCGTAATTATCTATATCTTCACACCAGATCCCTTGCGAGGATGGCAGGGGGTACCATTCGTTAACATTTATAGCTAAAATCCTATATTATCCTATTTTAAGAGAGGTAGGGCGCATCAAAGCAGCCCGTCTGGGGAAGTACCTCCACCGCACAGAAAACCGCAGCCCTCCCTAGAGAGTTGATGTGTTTCTGCGTGTGAATGAGGTCACCAGTAAGCTCCCAAAGGAGTTGCTGTGTAAGCAGCAGAGGAGGCATCGCGCGAGTGATACTTAATATATCGCAAGCGTTAATAGGCTGCGGTACCCGCTTTACATCAGGTGGGCCGTATGCTTGTACGCCTCCCGACTTAGTAAAAAGTAGTAAAAAAATAAATTCTACGCTATAGGTGAAAGTAACTACAAAAACTTTTTCATTTCTATCGCAAGGTACTACTCGTATCTTCCTACACAAACAACATTTCCAATCCACTAAAACTGTTTGTGGTTACCAACAACCTAGAAGACGAGGTCACAAGGATAAATCTTGGCACACGTCCGACGCATCCTTGAGGACATGTTCCGGATCTCTCCTTCGATGGATTTCCCTTGACCCACTTTGCAATTTTTCGAGAAAACAAGTAACAATGTTTGTATATGAGTGTCCTTCAGTTTTATTACTGATACTGAAACACGCGTAACCTTGCGAATAGTATGAAATATTACAAGTATAAATTATATAATTTAAGAGGAAAACGCTCGAACGTTGGGTTATTATCTGTAATAATAGTAGTTTTATATATCGTAGCAGTGATAGCCCAGTGTATAAACATGGCTTGTTGATCGACGGATCCCCGGTTTTCGGTTTTATGTACATATCTGTAATTATCACTTGCTTGGCAGTGAAGGAAAAATATCGTGAGGAAATCCGCTATTCCAAGAAACTATATATGTATGTATGTATGTATATGTATATCTTCACGCCAAGTCCCTTGCGGGGTAGGCAGAGAACCGAGCGCCATAAGACGCGGTCCTTGCATACTTCACTCGCTTCTGACATTCATAGCTCTTTTCATGCACGCTCGCCGGTTCCTGGGGCTTCTGACATCACCTTCTGATAAAACACGACCAATTTGGTCATGGTAGGTTAGTTTCGGCATTCCTCGGCTCCTGCATCCTTCCACTTTTGCATTGTATATCTGTTTCGTCATTCTTTCGTCCCGCATTCTTTCTACATGTCGGAACCAACGGAGCATGCCCTTTCTTATCTTAACACCGACACTCTCTTTTAGACCAACTCTTAAACTATATATATATATATATATATATATATAGAAACGAAAGGCGTGTGACCTAACTTAACAAATGTCTGGTTTTCCTTCTGTATTGTGAAGGTGTGACGGCAGTCGCCCCATTTAAAAGCTCAGTGGCTTAGTCAAATCCTTAGACTTAGGTAACGGACCCCGCCAATCCTAATGGATTAGGAAACGGGGTAACGGCAAGAAGAATAGATATCGGAGCCTTGAAGTATATAATGCTTGCAATATAAGAAGATCGGTCGCCCGTTGTTACACTCGCAGATAACGCAGCAACGTCTAAGGAGCTTTCTGGTAGTCTTAACTACAGAACAATCTTCCAATTGTTATTTAGCTGCGGTTATCCGTGAGAGAGAGAGAGAGCGCCATTGATATTTGTTGTGTTTGAGGTTGATTTTAAAGTCAAAGATAATAGTGAGCTACTTGCCTTGACGCGTCCTACTATGGTTCTAAATTTCTAAATCCATACTCATTTTACCTGGTGTTGTAATTATTCATAGGCTGAAGTAACTGATTGCCACCAGGCAGGCCGTATGCTTTTTGTCACCTTAGTAGTATAAAAAAATTACTTCACTTGTGTAGTCAGTATATAATATGGATATATACACGCCGACAAATCATGTTGTACACTTGCAGATGTATCATCTTAACTCTTATTGCATGCCCAATAAGAACCGTACAACGGCCAAATAGACCAGTTTGAGGTGTCACTGTGTGTACAGACGACGACAGTGTACTTTATGTCGAAGCAATAAAGTTGAAACCTGCATGGTTGTATATAGCGGAAGCTGTCGCCGTGTGTACATATCTAACGTTTTGCCATACCTACTACGTGTACCTTATAGTATGTTAGTTCATACAACCATCATTTCTGACGTGCGCTGGACATTTGTTTACTCGTAAAAAAGAACAGAAATATCTACCGGCGCCTATTTCATTAATTATTCAATGAAATTCACCTGTTGACTGGTTAGGGCGGGCGGTAAGGAGGGAAAAGGGAGTTTAGTCACGCAAACCTCTTTGTGGCCCGAATTTAATGAATTAATATTGATATTTTATGCAACAGTTAAGTGTTAGCATTGTGTCCATGAATAAAACGTCATCATGTGTTCTAACCCGCATTGTGTGCTTCCACCACCTATTAGTTCATACGAACTAACACCGGTCGGCACCCACACACAAAGCAGGTTAGAACAAATTACATATTCATACTATAGAAAATACCCAGTCCAAGACATGTTCATGTACACATATGTTTGTCCTGTGTGGGAATGGAACCCACGAGCGTTGGTGTCAAACAGCGCGTTTCACCACTGCGCCACCGAGCCTCAAGTCAAATTTGTGTATAATTGACTGAGAGTAACTTTTGAGGTATCATATACATTTAATATGTTACAGTGTTTAAATAACACCACATTCATATTTCATTTTAATTACATTAGGCGCTATTTTTCTTGAAAATTCTTAAAGGTAGAAGAAACTCGCTCACTAAAACGATGCAACCAAACCAATGCAACCCTTAGTTAGTCATGTTTGTAGCAAGACGTAATTTTGTCTTCTTCCTAGCTAACTAAACCTAAGAATTTGGCGAAATTTAAACCAAGATATATGATTTCATGGAACACAGCCAGACGAACTGATATAACAACAACACAATTTTCAATGCAGTTATGCTATGAGATCTTGTTTCTTGCTTCATCTTCCCAGGGTTATGCAGGTTACCTACACTTGCCTATTTTATTCGGATTGGCGGGGACCGCTACCTAAGCCTAAGAAGTTGGCGAAGATTTCGACATGAAACGACAGCCGATTGACCGCCACAACTCAAGAGGGAAACCAGACCTTTAATAAGTTAGGTCACATGTCCTTTCGAAATTATGTAATAAGTTCTTGGTCATGCGTATACCCTTATGTTGGAATTCAATGGATGCCCACACCAGGATTTGATCCAGGACGAGTCGGTTAATAGACCAGCTCTTTACACACTAGGCTATTACTGCTTTATAAACTAAAAAAGCAATCTGCATCTTAAATTTGCTTAATAAATGACATTGAAGCGAGCTCTTAATATCACCGTAGGTATGACCGTAGTTCACGTACCTACAGAACGTAACAAGCATACTGCATTAGCGTCACACAGAACATCACTTAAAATTGTAACATAGAGCCGTTAAAAGCCCCGGGGGCCGCATGAGCTGGATGTTAGTCTTATCATTTTGCTTTTTGTACGTGAAGCATGTGAAACTCTATATCAAACTATCTTTAAATGTGATTTCATTGTGTGACGCGGAGGTACTTCACCGAGCGAATTGCTATGATACGTAGGTCACACTATAAGTTTTGCGTAACTTAAAAAAACAACATGTTATAACCAAAATATTATGTTTATTGCTTTTCAAAATACTCTCCTTTACATTTTAAACATTTTTTCATGCGATCGAACCATTTTTTAAAACAGGAACCACAGATCTGAAGGCATGTTTTCCACGTGCTGATTGAACGCTATCACTGCCTCTTCGGAGTTGGTAAAAGTGAAACCTCTCATCAAATCTTTGAGGGAAAATACAGAAATCACAGGGTGCTAGGTCGGGGCTATGCGCAGGATGGGTAACGAGTTGTACTTTTTCGGAAGTAAAAATTGGCTTTGTTTTGTTGGCCGTGTGTGAAGAAGCGTTATCATGATGTAGGAGAACGCGGCTTTTTGGTCGTCTTTCGCGAACTTTTTCTAACACCCTGGGTAAACAAATGGTAGAATACCACTCGGCATTAACACTCTTTTGATCTTCAAGTGGAATTGTGCAGATGGGATCCGTAGCTGAGAAAAAAAACGCGATCATTTTTTTATTACTAAGTAGGTTGCAACGTTTCAAAAAATGAAGTGCAAAACTTTTAGTGTGCCCCATGTACGTCCTAGCTTTCTTAAAACCCCCGTCCGAGATAAACAGACACGTTCATGCACATAAATGGAATCAAAAGTGATCGGTTTTGTGGATTTCACAAGAACAGATTATCACTTCATTTTGACGAGCCCGGCAGTGGAGTATTTAGGAAAAACATTTTCGATTTTGACAAGACATTTGTATGCATGAACATGTCTGGTTATCTTGGCTGCGGCCAACAGTTATTACCGACCGTAGACCGTATTAAAGAGCTAGGGTAGCAAAGCAGCCCGAACGGTGAAGTACCTCCGCCCCACAGAAAGCTGCAAATAAATAATAACTCCCTAGAGAGCTTTTGTATTCCTGCGAGTTAATCAATTTTGACTAAAATGATTCGATTGAAGTATGCAAAGAGAGCAATATGACTAGGGTTCGAACCGGCGACCTGTGATCGTATAAGACAGACCGTACACACGGCGGGACCAAACATGAACATTAACATGATCCCCAGTTTATTCTTTTTCTAACTCATCATCTGGCGACCTTCATGAAGGAAGAACTCTGGCCGGAGGGAATCATGTTTCGCAAATTCCGAGGACAGTTATCTAACGACACGCACTTCACGTCGCCGACTCTACGTAGAATTAGTAATTTTATTGATTGGTATGTAGGGGTAGGCAGAGAGGACCGAGCGCCATAAGACGCGGTCCTTACACACTTCACTCGCTTCTTTCACATTCATAGCTCTTCATCGACATCACCTTCTGATAAAACACGACCAATTTGGTCATGGTAGGTTAGTCTTGGTCTTCCTCGGCTCCTACATCCTTCCACTTTCGCATTGTATATCTGTTTCGTCCATCTTTCATCTTGCATTCTTTCTACATGTCCGAACCAACGGAGCATGCCCTTTCTTATCTTAACACCGACACTCTCTTTCCGACCAACTCTCTTTCGTATGTCATCATTTCGAACGCGGTCAGCAAGCGATTGATTTAATTGTCATATTATTATATATTTTAATTTAAGGTAATGTATCTATGGACCCGTGTAGTAAAACCTGTTTTTTTAAATAAATGATTATTATCCTTTTTTGTGTAAAATCACATTTTTTTTCAGAAAATACACTTTATTTAAATACAAAGTTTGATCCAAATCTTTAGAGCATGAAATATATCAAATATATTTATACGTATATACAAGAATTGTTCACATAAATAACATAAGTACTCCGACGCTGTTTCGCCATAGGGTTTACTATCAAAATCATTATAAAAACCAAAATTAGATGTGTCACCATAGATATTCTCACGAGTAGACTACTTTTCGCTCATCTTGGCTGATTGCCGAGTTCACAAATAAACTTTAGTCATTAGTTTCGTTAAATACGTAAACAGGGCAATCTATGAAGCTAGCCGGCCTGGTAGTTTACACGGAAAGGTGAAAGAACTCCGGTGGCATGTCCGTTATTCCGTCAGTAAACACATAACCTGTCCTCGGCTGCATAATTTGCATTTAAGCTGGTTTAACAATTGATCAATCATAACTTCCTGTAGTCGTAACTTGCTTCTCTCTGACTACCCTACAAGGCACTTCGCGTGCGTATGTAGATGGATAGATAACTGCCTCTCACTACGTGGCTATTCAAGGCCTTGCCGATTTCAATATAATTTTACAGTAATGTATTAATTTTGACGAGATCGGTGTCTCGGTCGTGTATGACGCGACTTTGACACCAACGCTCGTGGATTCGATTCCCACACAAGACAAACATTTGTATGCATGAACATATCCGTTTGTACTGGATGTTTAAAGAGAGGTAGGGCGTATCAAAGCAGCCCGTCTGGGGAAGTAACTCCACTTCACAGAAAACCGCAGTCAAATGACACAACACTCCATGACATGGCAACAGTTTAAGGTTGTAGGCAGGGTGCACTACGTGTAGGTGAAGTTCGTTTGGTTCTAAAGACAGCGGTGAGCCAAATATACCCCAAATATGTATGGCAAACTTTTGTTACTTTGCTTATCTTTGAACTCGGACTGCTAGGGTATGCTACACATGACCGAACACTGTTCTAAAATTAACTTACATCACATAAGTATCTAGTTAAGTGTTATAGGCTTTTAAATTATGTTCGGTACCCGCATATTATATATGTATTTAGGTACTGTGTAAATATCTATTACATTTTAATTTATAGTTAGTTTGTACACACGGTTTTCATAGGACAGGAAATTGCATTATGGGACACTTGTTTTTAATTCACCAACATCACAAATGTTGTCAATTTCCTAGTAGTAAATATTATCAATTTCCTAGTAGTAAATATTATCAATTTCCTAGTAGAGATATAACACTATAGCGATTTATGTAAACACACTTGATAATGGTACAAACAATCTTTTGCTGCCACTGATTGCCACAATTGAAAGAAGAAGATCTACAGTTTAACAATTAATTTTATCACCAAGAGGTACGGTAGGTATAACGGATATGAGCGATAATCTTTAAGGATTTCCAGTGAAAATCACTTAATTCGTCGAATGAAGATGACAAATAAGATAATCAAATTGCTTGGGTTTCAGCGAACTCCGCGGTGTGCTGTAGGTTTCAGGTTTGTTTATTCATCGAAAGAACAGTATACATACATTCAAATAAGGAAGGCTCAATGTTAAAAATGTTAGATATGTGACATCATAAGCCATGAAACGTAACTTAATAGCACGTTCGACATTGAAGATGTCAGATATGCACAGCAATGCTTAATTAAATGCATATTAAACAACTAACGTGACGAGTGGGCAGTTTGCCGCCGAGATACACTATAAAAACATGATGTCACTATTGTAAGTCTACATTGAGTCAGCATGGTACTGACTATTCTGTACCATTACGTACTTAAGTGCGTAATCTTTAAATTAGACGTTTTCGTTTATGATTATGAGGCAAGCTACTGAAACATGTAGGCTGAATCATTTTGCCGCCAATTTCGATTGCATGAAGGGATGGTTTGGTCGGCGGCCATAAAACTGTCCTCCACGAACCCACATAGGATAATCGTGGAGAATGCGCTTTAAATAACTGTTTTCATTATAAAAGGAGGTTCTCAGAGAGTAGTGATAGACAAAGAACTCGCCTACTGAACGGCTGGTCTCTGATTCGAATTCTGGGCTCATCGAATTCGAATTCATTTGTGTTTTCGAATTTATGTACATATTTATTATTATCATTTGCTCGATAGTGAAAGAACAACGTGACGAAGCCGATAGGTACTTCCAAGAAATTATATTTCAAAAGATGTGTGTTCATTTCTCTCCGTGCCGTGAAGATCTAGCAGTCGCTCCGTGTAAAAATCAGTACCTTCGACAAATCCATAGATTTGGGTAGCGGGCTCCGCCTGTCCTAATGGATTAGGAAACGCGGTAACGCTAGGAAAAAAAAGTTGAAGGAGATCCTTACGAAATAAATAAATAAATCCCTAGCTTACGAAACGAAATGACTGTCGATTGACATTAATGTTTTTATAACATCAACGCAGCACTACAATAACTGACACCTTCCACCACCTACAGTAAAGGTCTAAGCTCATCTCATGCGTCAGCAGCATTCATTGTTATCCGTCAGGACACTACGTGCAGTTGAAGTTTTAGTTTTAAATATAGTGCGCAACTTTGAGATTTGGTAATATTGACTGTTTCTGCTCATTTTTAAGTTTACAGCGATATCAGTTTCTTGATGACTTATTAATGTGCGGTGACTCGATTGTCCCGTTTCTGAGGTCATCATTATGTCGCAATAATGTAACAAATCATTAAGTTATCGCAACTTTGTGTATTGTTTACTGTATAAAATTTTGATATTCAATATTGCTTTATCCTCTATCCTCTATTGATATCAGTATTTTACTGAACCAGATATTCTTTGTTAAGTTATACAATTTTCCCTGGATCTGGATTCTGCGTTCATAGTTGCCCTGTACCACCAGTATATCGTGTTTCTGCTTAACTTTACTGGGTTTAGATCGCACTAAATGACATTTTGTAACTGCGTCTAGCGTACCAGTTGCTTTAATCCAGAATGAGCCCGTATCGCGGATGATGGTAATAAGAGATCAGAAGGAATCTCTAATTCAACTAGATGGGACAAATTGGCCCGGTTAATTCACAGCATTATGGGGCATGTGACTATTTTAGGGCTTAGTTACAGCAATACTCCGGTGATATTTTCATATTTTTTTTAGAGAATAGCTAAGGTATCGTTCGCCTTATTTGCATGTAGATGTTTAATTTTGGCATTTCTCTTTTTAAGTGTGTTTGTTAATTGGCGAATGTTAATCAAACCAGTGTTCGGAAGTCGAATTATAATAATTTGTCGAATTGACGTAACGGAATAAATTGTGTTCATATTTATAAACTAAGATTATATTTTTATAAGCGATTTCATTCTATTATTCAACATTTTTCTTGTTTTATTGTCAATGTCGGAGTAACAGCGGATCTCACTATCATCTAGAAAGTCAACCTTAACTGCTTGTGATTCATTCTGCTAATTAACAAAGGAAGATCTGGCGGAAGACAAACAAGATGCAGAGCGGTTCGCAGAAACCGCAGCCTTGCTTCCTGGAGAGTTGTGTTCCTGAGAATGACTGTGGTTACCAGAAAACCCCACAGGAGCTCCTAGACTCGCATCGAAGTAGCCCGTCTGGAACAGTATTTCTATCTCAAAGAAGACCATGGCTAAATAACAACTCTCCGGAGGGTTGTTTTGTAGTGAGGTTACCAGTCCCCAGGGGTTGCTGTATTAGTGAGGGTGGCTGCCAGCTACGTTAACCACTTTACATCAGGCAGGCTGCATGCTTTTTGTTTGTTTGGCTCTAGACGTTGTAAAAAAACCGTCAAGGACGAAGCCGACTCGCGCTCTGAGGGTTCCGTCAAAAATATTTTAGCAAATTATTGTCGCAAAAAAGTATTTTTTTGTGATGGAACTATACATTTACGGTTTTCGGATGTTTTCCTTGACTGCTACATGATCACTTTAATGCTACATTATATATAGCTATTCTTACCAAATGTCACGATTCTAGGTCAACGAGAAGTACCCTATAGGTTTTGATTCCTTTGCAAGTGTCAAAATATGCGCATAAACGAGGCATAAACAGGCGTATATTTTAATTGCGTTGACTTAGAAGTTTGATTTTTTCATTGGTCGAAGGGATTATATACCTGAGTATTTGATATTAATTTCAGTTTGATAGCTCCACCCGTTCCTAAGAAAAAGTGTCTCGACAGACAGACCGGACAATAAGGTACAGAACCCTAAAATGTTATCTTTTCTCGTCGCAACTCACGGAACTATTTAGAAAACAAAATGGTCGCGGCCTCTCGAGCCCAATTCCAAATCGTCTGCCACGTTACGAGTATGGAATTCGATCCTGTAATCTACTATGAGTACGGCATGACTGAGCTGAGCGCCAACCGCTCGCGGTTTGTTTCGAAACCGGTTCCAGTTTTGTTTTGCATTAGCAAGTAGTACCTACTTAAGTTAAAAACTCGGGACACGTCTATCCTTTGATACGATGTCAGTTACATTGGTTACATTAACTATTGTAATTTTACCTATTACTAACGAAATAATTCTTTTATAATAGTTTAAGAAATGAGAGAATCTCTTTACATTGGAGATTTTTCTGTCTCTCCCGCCATTTTCTTTATTTCTTAATACTTGCTTGATACGATATGAATGAAAAAGCTTAGGTTAAGGTGCATGCTAACGCACCTTTAAAGCGAATCTATTTATATATTTCTATTTCGTAATACACTGGGCACTTACTACCCAAAATATTTCATATTTATACATATATATATATATATTAGCGCGTCACTTCAACCCAACGCGCGAACAACTTGTCTGCATTCATAGGCTACGGGGAAGTACGGGAACCACATAACGTTAGGGCGACATATGCAGAGCACGCCAATATAACAAAGAGCTGTGTTCATTTTCTATTGTGGTACAGTGCTCTGCTGTAGTAAGTTCATTTTAGATTGGAGGCATTGGATTAGGAATGTGGGTAGATGACCGATTGAGAATATGTACCTACTTAATTTTATTGAATATCAGAGTTAGTTCTTTGTTGTAATTTCACTTCTTTATCCATAGACAAAAAATAACATGAGATATTACAGAGCTGTAGTATGAAGACGTGTGAAGTGCGGAGTGTGCTTATGTCGGCAAAAGTTCTCACAACAATTGGTTGGTGAGTACATAATTCAAATATTATTATATAACAAAAATAATATACTCAGACCAGTCACGGTCACGGAGTCGCTTCACCGAGGAAGTAGCTAATCACACCTCAGCATACAGATAGATATTGTCACAAAAATTCAGCAAAACTAAAATAGTAAACCAGTTATTTCGGAAACCTGTTCCGTTTACATTTTTGACATGGATTTCTGAACGGGCACGCAGGGCCGCGCTCTGGGCTGGGCGAGGGTTTCGCTGTCGGCTATTGCAACCGTCAACCGGAACAAAAGTATAACCGAACCGGTTTCCAAGTCCGAACATAAATAACGATACTCACCGCCACTAGCAGATTGAAGAAAAAGAGCACATATTTCACAAAACTCGTACCACATCCCATTGTGAACGTAAATTCACTGAGTCACACAGTCGAAACACAAGTCGTCACACGCGGGTTTACTTGTTTACGTGAGCGGTGGAGCGCAGCGACCCACCTACTGGAAATATAAAATTGAACTAAACTCTTGCTCGTCGAAACGGACGGAACGGAATGGAACGCAGCGAGCGGCGAGCGAACGAAGGGATCGCGTTGGCGACGCGTCCCCCCTTCACACCCGCAAAGTACGTGAATCGTGACCCCTCATTCACCTGTCTACCATCTCGCTTCCATCTTTGACTCCGCGCTGCGTGCTATCTCATTCTAGTTTTTATCTCGAGCGAACTCATCTTGTGTTCAGACGTTTATTAATCTGTGGTACAGACCAAGAAAAAAGGACAGAAATATAATGGAATTGATGTATTTGGGTGTTTTAGTTTGTGTTGGTATGTACAAAACCTACACGACATGACTCAAGTCTTAAAACCCAAGACTCATCAATACAAAATTAAAACTTCGTAATGGACGCCTAGACGGGCAACTACGACGAAGTCCTCGTCATGCGATTTGTATGACATGACATCTACAAGAGCTAGTTGAATCGATTGACTAGAAAATAGCTCTCTTTCCTAGATCGAATAGACCAAAAATTTAAAGGGTATGAACTTTTGCATACGAAAGTCTGCAGATAGGCGGGCCATATGTTTGCTTGCCATCCGACGTAGTGTATAAATAAAAAATAAACAAGGCGATTTTCCATCACAAGTCTCATGGTGTACATCTTGTGTAGCTGGCCTTGGCTGGCTTAAGAGGAGATGTCACGAAGGTGACGACGACCTGGTGTTCTACAGACTCCATCATCAGGGGACACGTTCCGCACTGTGCAACAAATGTGTGAACAAATAAAACAGTTGAACTGATGCGCTCAGGTTCCATTGTCCTTTGTATCTGATAATTATTTTTTGTGTTTTGTTACTGTAGCCTATCAACGCTTGTAATACAGCAAATATCGCGTTGCCACCCATGCTGCCAACACAGCAAGTTTTAAGGAGCTTACTGGTGACCCCACTCACTCTAACACAACAGCCGTTCAAGGAGTTGTTATTTGACTGCGGTCTGTGCGGAGCTGTCGGGCTGCATTGATGTGCTCAACTCGTATATAAACATCCTATCCCACAAACCAATATACCACTTGGCTGCGCATGAAGGCAACCTTGCGCTCACAAAATCTTGTGTTTTAGCGCCTAAATATCTTTGCCATTCAAGCCAGTAGGTTTAACACACAAATTTACACAAACACAATTACGAGTATATTGTCAGTTCCTTCATACTATTGACCAATAGGAGGTTCTTTTAATCAATCTATACAGATAAATAAAATTAGAGTGTCTGTTTGTAATATTAAAATAACCGTTTTTTATTAAATGCATACGGATATATACACGGTACATATACCAATATGAATATTTTTACAATTTTTGTCTGTGTGTCTGTCTGTCTGTTTGTTCCGGCTAATCTCTGAAACGGCTGGACCGATTTTGACGGGACTTTCACTGGCAGATAGCTGATGTAATAAGGAGTAACTTAGGCTACTTTTATTTTAGAAATTTTAATTTAATTTTATTTATTTTTATTAATATAAATAAATAACTATTCCGCGCGGACGAAATCGTGGGCACAGCTAGTAACCAATAAGTGCCGCGATGTTGATCCGTGAACTAGCCAATAAGAGCTGCAACTCTACTAGCTCTACTTCACCGCCCGACTCGTAGCGTTGAATTAAGTTACTATGCAAAATCGGTTACATCGGTTCTACATAGGTTACTTCCTTCATGCCCTGAGCAAAACAGCTTTTGACCAGCTCGGTGGCGAAGCGGTTTATAAAGCCACTTTGACACCAACGCTCGTGGGTTCGATTGCCACACAGGACAAACATTTGTGTGCATGAACATATATGTTTGTCTTGGTTTAGGTAGGTAGGGCGCATCAAAATAAGATTGGGGAAGTACCCTCACTTCACACAAAACACAGCCAACTAACAACTTCCAGGAGAGCCGTTGTGTTTCTGCGTGTGAGTGAGCTCACCAGTACAAGCTTCACAGGCTACGGTAACCGCTTTACATCAGGTGAACCGTATTCCTTTCTTGCTATCTAACTACTTGTGCAAAGCCAGGCTTTTATACACGCTAGTGTTAGATATATATTCGTATTTTTGTATTTATGTTTTTTTTATATACTACGTCGGGAGGCATAGAAACATACGGCCCACTTGATGTAAAGCGGGTACCGTAGCCTATTAACGCTACGATAGATAGATAGATAATATATTAAGTATCACTCGCGCGATGCCTCCTCTGCTGCTTACACAGCAACTCCTTAGGAGCTTATTGGTTATTTGGCCGCGGTTTTCTGTGAGGTGGAGGTACTTCCCTAGACGGGCTGGTTTGATGCGCCCTACCTCTCTTATAACATCCAGACCAAGACAAACAGCCATGTTCTTGCACACAAATGTTTGCCTTGTGTGGGAATCGAACCCACGAGCGTTGGTGTCAAAGTCGCGACATTCACGACTGAGCCACCGTGCTCGTCAAGGTTAATAATTCCAATGTCAAAGAATTTACTAAAATTTCGTAACTTAATGTTCTCTATAGTTTAGCTAACAATATTAACAGTTAAACAGTGAACAGTAATCTAAGATGTTTTTATAGTCATAGATACGTTGTACACGCTCTAGAATGGCAACACGAAAGTAAGGTAATTGCCCACCTCGCATTCAGTTGGGCACGCTCTCGCGTCACGTCTATACGTACTTCGCCACAAAGCGTAAATAAGTTATTTCTGGCAAAAATGCCTTCCTGTGTTTTTAGATGGTCCACAAATTACACGACAACTGTTAAAGACAAGGAAAACGTGTCATTTCATTTGTAAGTACAGTTTTTTTTATTAAAAACATAGTAAATGTATTTAGTTTTTAGCAATATTAAAGCGGGTCTAGTGGCAGCCGTTGCTAGGGGAAGTTGAGGAAAATTTAACTATCACGTTATGAACACAGAATTGTGAATTAAATTTATTCCTAACTTTGTGTTATATTAAGTAATACGCCTACCTACCTTATTTTCAATTATTAGATACTAGTAATACTACACGTTCTAGAAAAGAATGAAGCGAATAGAATATTACTTATCATTTATTTCTTTCCATTTTAGATTATTGATGAAAAAAAAATATATTTTTTTATTCTACGTCGGGAGGCATATAAGCATACGGCCCACCTGATGTGAAGCGGGTACCGTAGCCTATTAACGCTTGCGATATATTAATTATCACTCGCGCGATGCCTCCTCTGCTGCTTACACAACAACTCCTTGGGAGCTTACTGGTGACCAAACTCACACGTAGGAACACAACAACCTTCTAGGGAGTTGTTATTTGGCTGCGGTTTTCTGTGAGGTGGAGGTACTTCCCCAGATGGGCTGCTTTGATGCGCCCTACCTTTCTTAAAACATCCAGACCAAGACAAACTGACATGTTCATGCACACAAATGTTTGTCTTGTGTGGGAATCGAACCCACGAGCGTTGGTAACAAAGTCGCGTCATTCACGACTGAGCCACCGAGCTCGTCAAATTTCGAGTCGTCATTTAAAGTGTTTCCTTTATCGCAATGACGTATTTTCCTCTTTAAATTGTCATTTCCTAGAGCAATATCCGACTTATAATCACAGGTTTCACCTAATACGCGCTATTATAGTGAAGTTAAAATATATTTCGCGCATTATAATAGTCTAGATTAGAAAACTGATTAAAAAAGACAAAAAAGGAATAAGTTAAGTTTATTTGAGGGAATAATATTTTATCAAATACGTATTTTTTTTATTCACTCACAAACTGACTCGATATTATTTTGTAATTTCATTGTTCACAATTCATATTACGAAAATAGATGTTTTGTACATAATTGGTTTTATTATTTTAAACACTAATTAAATCCAGAGCTTTTTCCCCAGTCTCCTCCATATCGGTAAATCAGTGCTCGCGCCAATGAGCGCTCAGCAGCAATCAATACGTAACTAAAGATGTATATTCATCTCTTTCTAACGACAGGTATTCCCTATCATTTGTCTCTTTTTAGAGCAAAGTGTGATAATAAATAACTGTACGTCGATATAGTAGTACTTGCGCCATTTTAAAATACAAAAATGTTCGTGTATAACGTGTCTACCTTTGATACGTCGCTGACAGTAATAGCCCAGTGGATAAAGAACAGCCATGCAATTCTGTAAGAGCAAACATACTTACATCCTCGGAAACATCGGCCTTGAACACAAAATTGCAATTCTTTGGTGTCGCTTTTCATGGTTGTGCGACACTAGCGCCGCAAGGCTGCGTTTAGAATTGGAATTCTACAAAGCAAACAGCCTCGCGTACGCTTACAGCCATATGCAATACCAAATAATTTAGCCGTGATCGCAGTAGACGATGTCAAAGCTGTGACATCTGTGATCACAGCGACGCACACAGCCATTACGAGTCGCTTAGAGAATTGCATGGCTGGCCTCGTGTGTAACTGGTGCTGGTTCGAATCATGGCATTTACGCAAATTCGTATTTTCGTATTTATGTGCATACTTTTAATTATCACTTGCTCGGCGGTGAAAGAATCATGAGGAAACCCTAGAAATTATATTTGGAACTTAACAAAAGTCTGGGTCTGACGGTCTGACGGCAGTGGTTCAATGTAAAAATGTAAAATCTATATCTTCGCCAAATTCTTAGACTAGGTGGCCCAATCCTAATGGATTAGGAAATGAGTTAACGTTAAGAAGAAGGATAAACAACTAAACAGTAACCAAGTTAAACAATCGGCCAAGATTAAACCAATCTGTCGTAACTTAGCAGTTTAATTCGCGGACAGACGTGTCGAAATTGGTTTGAAA
The DNA here is from genome assembly GCA_947507595.1 of Pyralis farinalis. Lineage (NCBI taxonomy): Eukaryota > Metazoa > Arthropoda > Insecta > Lepidoptera > Pyralidae > Pyralis > Pyralis farinalis. The sequence goes on along the minus strand of OX382268.1, from coordinate 33,311,641 downwards.
AGTGGCCCTATAGCTGGATGGAAATTAATGGAAAACCGGATGAAATTCCTGCCCTTATATTTTATTACATTACAAGTTTAACTAATAAAAGTATATCACTACCCAACTTAATTTTAAACTATCTATACGTAACTCAACTAATGTCTTATACATCTTTTTTTTATACTACGTCGGGAGGCATACAAGCATACAGCCCACCTGATGTAAAGCGGGTGCCGTAGCCTATTAAAGCTTGCGATATACGCGCGATGCCTCCTCTGCTGCTTACAAAGCAACTCCTTAGGAGCTTATTGGTGACCTCACTCACACGCAGAAACACAGCAACCCTCTAGGGAGTTGCTATTTGGCTGCGGGCTGCTTTGATGCGCCCTACCTCTCTTAAAACATCCAGACCAAGACAAACAGACATGTTCATGCACACGAATGTATGCCTTGTGTGGGAATCGAACCCACGAGCATTGGTGTCAAAGTCGCGTCATTCACGACTAAGCCACCGAGCTCGTCAAACCTACTAGAGATGTCGCCCATGGGAAGAAATAGGCAACTTCATCATCATTATCGTTCTAAATTGTATCTTCGGAGTTATGGAGATCGTTTTCCGACTTCTACATCTCCACTTTGCACGGCCTGCGGCGTGCCTTATTGTGAGACCATTGGCACGCATGTCATCTTTTACGACGTCAAGCCAGCACTTCTTGGGCCTACCCCTGACTCCCAGCATAACATAGCTGGACATTTGTTACCCGCGTAACGCTTTCGTACGACGTGGCCGTACTATCATGGGCGACTTTTTTAAACCATATTTTCAGGAACACCGTTCCTATATGAAATCTATATGTTTGTCTGTGTGTGCGTTTTTTTTTGAATATTCGAATTTTGACTTCAGATTCGGATTTAGCATAAAAAAGTAGAATAGCAATGTTCAGGAACACCGTTCCTATCTCTTAAGGAACATGGTCAAGATGGCCGACAAATTTTAAAAAAAAAATTGAACCAAAGCCGACAGATTTGTCGAAGATACTATTTTTTACATAAAACCTCCACACCCTAGAGGGTTGTTATGCGTCGTCAAGTGGTTTGTGCTTATTGATGTTGGCGTCACTTCCTGCGGATATATAATGTTCCAGCGCGCAGTGACGTCAATATGAGGGCAAAGAGACAAGTTATAGCGAAAGCACTGTGTTTCACGGTAGCAGACACTTCAACGATATATCTCAAACAGCATCCATACTAGATCAGTGCAAGTATTAAGTATTCACTTTCGATACGGTTCGCAAAAAGTGACCAACGTGCTCTGACCATAAACTATAGAGTGGAGAGAAAGTGTGCGTTGCGACAATGCCACTTTCCAATGTGAACCGCGCCCTACGAGTTGCGTAGGCGCACGAACTACGGATTGGATTTAAAAAGGTATCAAGTCCATCAATGATAAATAAGATATCGTAAGCTGAGATTAAGAAGCACTACTGTGACTTTTGTTATTAAAACTAATTCAGTTATTTTTTTTTTAAACGGCGTGGGCTAACAATCATACGGTTGACGAACTCGGTGGTGGAGTGGTTACCAATACTATTTTAACACTAAGATTCGTAGGTTCGATTTCCACAAAGGAACAACATTGGCATGCATGAACGTGAGACAGGCCGCATCATAACAAACTGACTGGGGAAGTACCTCCAAAAGACCTCGCAGAAAACCGCAGGCACGGAACAACTCCTTGGACGGTTTTGTGTTCCTGCGAGTGGGTGTTGTTACCAATAAGATCGCAACGCACGACCGGTAGTTCTCGTATCGCAGGTGTTCATATGATACGATAACAGTTTTACATCAGATGGGATGTTTGCTTTTATGTCTCTTGACATTGCATAAAAAAGCAGTAATAGCCCAGTAGATTTGTTTCTGGGTGAGGTTGGCTTTGGCTCCAAAAGGTGACATAGAACCAGTTACACCCCAAAAAAGTAAAAGTAAATTTAAATGACACAAACTGTTTATTTGTATTGAGCCGTTATCGGACTTCGTAATTAGATTTTTTTATACAACTAGATTGGCAAACAAGCATGCGGGCCGCATCAGATGGTAAGCGTTCTCCGCAGCCTGTTGACGCTCGCAACACCACGGCGATGTTACTCGCGCGTTGCCAATCTTGTGACCTAAGGATGTTTCGTCACAGTACCCAGTAATTTCTCTGCCATATCTTACCCTTCAAACCGGAACACAGCTATATAAATATAGCTGCTGGGTGGTAGAAACAGGTGAGACAGCGGTACCAACGCAGACGACTTTTGTACAAAGTCTCCCTCTGGTGGAATGGAGTATAGAGGTAACACCTACTCTATACCTTCTCCTACTAATTATATAAGACATAAAATATTTGAGTAATTAATTAATAACGTAAGTGTTTTATTTCGTTTAATCGTGATGCGATTATTATATTCTATACTAGCTGACGCAGCAAACGTTGTATTGCCATATAAATTATTCCTAGGATTATTTTAGTATTATAAAAATAGGGGTTGATGGTAGAAGGGTGAAAATTTAGGGTTGTATGTATTTTTAATGCCACATCATAAAAAATAATAATAAAATTTTTTGTCCAAAAATGAAAAAAAATAAATTTGGGCTGGACCACCCTTATCACTTAGGGGTATGAAAAATAAATAGTAGCCGATTCTCAGACCTACTGAATATGCATATAAAATTTCATCAAAATCGGTCAAGCCGTTTCGGAGGAGTATGGTAACTAACATTGTGACACGATAATTTTATATATAAGATTTGGTATGTGTGAAACATTAATGATGACATTTGATGACGTCATATGTATGTACCTACAGATCACACAATGAGTTAGTTACAATTTATTCCCACATACACACACAACGAATGATTCACTTTTTCTGTTACTTCGTAACGGAAAACAACGTATTAACATGGGGATTTTAAAAGGATGGTTTTGCTGAGTTTTGAGTAGAAACTCTGTTCTGAGAGCAGTATAGCACAGTGGATAAAGAACCAGCCTATTAACACCGAATCCTGGTCGAATCACTTGCTCGGCGGTGAAGGAAACGTTTGACGAGCTCGGTGGCTCAGTCGTGAATGACGCGACTTTGACACCAACGCTCGTGGGTTCGATTCCCACACAAGACAAACATTTGTGTGCATGAGCATGTCTGTTTATCTTGGTCTGGATGTTTAAAGAGAGGTAGGGCGCATCAAAGCAGCCCGTCTGGGTAAGTTAAGAGATTCAGAGCTGGGTTTCCGACTTCGTAGAGGGAGTGAAGTCATTCCTCACCTGCTGTACATGGACGTGGACAACCTCAAGTTGTTCGCTCCAAACCAATCGGACCTATTGAAGTTGCTGAATCTAACTGAAACTTTCAGCAACGCCATAGGCATGGGATTTGTTGTTGACAAATGTGGGGTCATATATGTAGAGCGGAAGTTCCCAACCAGGAGGGCACGCAGCCCTATGGAGGCGTAGAGATGTCAAGGAGGGCGGAATACTAACTACTACTAATAATAAAAGTATTTTTGACAGAAAAAGTAATTTAAAACTTTATTTTAACATCATAATATTACATTGATTAATTCAGCCAGGCACTGTTTAAAAATAATAAGTTGGTCCAAGATTAGAAAGCTGACATTGAATGGCTGATTCGAACATAAAAGGTGTCTTCCATCTCTTGACATAGGAGAAATTTTGGATCAAACGATTTCTTGTTAATTCGAATGTTGCCTCTCTTGTTTTGCGAATAATTGTCCCTTTTTCTTCAACTTTTTTTTTTTTTTTAAATAAATAAATAAATATTGGCGGACAAATTACACAGCGCCATTTAGCCCCAAAGTAAGCGAAGCTTGTGTTATAGGTAGACTAGACAACATACGTAAATATTTTTTTTTTTTTGTAAATACATACTTATTATACATAGAAAATACCCAGACCAAGACTGTCTGTTTGTCTTGGTCTGGGTATTTTCTGTTCATGCACACAAATGTTTGTCCTGTGTGCGAATCGAACCCACGAGCGTTGGTGTCAAAGTAGCGTAACAACGCGTTTCACCACAGCGCCACCGAGCTCGTCATACTTATATAAGATAGGTTTCAGGTTTGGTTTGTAATTAAATCTAACCAGCGAAATCGTCTTTCTATCAATAGCTCTGGCAAAAACTGAACCTAGAATCCACCAACAGATATAGTGCATACAAGTTCAAGTATCTCATTAGTACCTACTCTAATTACAATTAATTATTTTAATCAAAAAACGTTTTAAATTTATTTGAAGTTTATTTTGCATAACTTAGAATTAAAATAAATAATGTGTTTTTTTTGTGATGAAAAAATTAAAGGGTGACATGAAAATATTATTTGTAATCTAGGAAGGCTCAATGAAAGAAAGGTTGGGAAACCCTGATGTAGAGCATGGTAGAGTTATAAATTCTGATAATTTACAACTCTCAGAGACCCATGACATTTATATCCCTCTCTGAAGTCGAGACATACAAATACCTTGGTACGAGTATGTCGGAGTCCTTAGGTATAGCCGACGGGGACATAAAACAATCAGTGACGGAACGGTTCTATGGTCGCTTGACAAAAGTTCTTAAAAGTCTTTTGTCGGGTGGCAACAAAGTTCAAGCCTTCAACGGTTAGGTTATGCCACTGTTAATGTACACATTCGGCATACTAAGGTGGACTTAGACTAAATTAGCCGCCCTGGATGGAAAGGTCCGAAAATTGATAACAACGTATCGCATGCATCACCCACGATCGTCGGTGATGAGATTGTACATCCCACGGTAAGATGGGGGTCGTGGCTTTTTAAATGTCAAGACCTTACATAACCGTGAGGTGTGCAAACTCAGGGACTATTTTCTGTACTGTGAAAGTGGGATGCACCGCGACGTTGTAGCATTTGATAAGGGTCTTACGTCGCTATCCCTAGCGAATGAGAACTGACGCAAACCACCGGTACTCACTACCCAGAACCGCAGGGAAGTGGAAGAGCAAGGAACGGACGATTCTACCGAGCCCTTAATGAGGCTGATGTAGACTCTCTCGCGTCGGTTGCGTGGCCACGTTTCGGTGACCTCTTTGGAGAAACCGAAGGTTTTGTCTGTGCAAATATGGACAAAGTTATCAAAACGGATAACTACCGGAAATATATCCTGAAGAAGGGTACGGTCGATATTTGTCGAGCATGCCACCGTCCTGGCGAGTCACTCAGACATATAGTTTCCGGTTGTTCTCATCTTCTCAACAGCGGGTACTTGCACAGACATAATCAAGTAACTAGGATCATTCACCAGCAACTTGCTCTTAAATACGGCCTTGTGAGTTCTGAGGTGCTATATTATAAATATGTACTACCAGTCCCAGTTCTCGAGAACAGTAGCGTCACGCTCTATTGGGGCCGATCTATCATCACAGACAGAACTTGTCGCCAATAGGCCTGATATTGTGATAATAGATCGGGAGATACGCCGTGTAGTTCTCGTTGACGTTACCATTCCTCATGACGAAAATCTCGTGTAGGCTGAGAAAGAGAAACTTTCTAAGTACTTGGACTTGCCTCACGAGGTTATCGTCATGTGGCACGTGGAATCAACGATAATTGTTTCAATAATCGTGACTGCAAACGAGCTTATAGCGAAGAGCCTCGACCAGTATTTTGAGAGGCTAAAGCTTGTCAGTTGGGTCAAGAAACAGATTCAGAAGGCGGTTCTTCTGGACACGGCCCGTATTGTGAGAAGGTTTCTCACTCTGGAGCCCTGGTAGCTTGAGTCTTCGCTTCGCTACCGGTGAGTGCACCCACCTCCCTCCTTTTTATATTTTTAAATGTATTTCTTTTATATATAAAAAGTATATATTTATTTATTTTGGGGGTCATGTGCCAGAAGCGTGCTCGTTCGCGACCCCTGCCAATCAATCAGACTTCAATTCTGTAGCAAGAGCGCACCGACGCGAGGGGCGCTACCCACCACGCAGCGCTAATTCCGGCGGGACGAGGGGAACCGAATGCCGCATAGGCACGTGGAATGTGAGAGGTGGATTGAATGATAAGATGAATGAACTGATAGACGTAATTAATGAGAGACGTTTGGATGCTTTGTGTGTGACAGAGACTTTTTTTTTATACTACGTCGGGAAGCATACAAGCATACGGCCCACCTAATGCAAAGCGGGTACCGTAGCCTATTAACGCTTGCGATATATTAAGTATCACTCGCGCGATGCCTCCTCTGCTGCTTACACAGCAACTCCTTGGGAGCTTACTGGTGACCTCACTCACACGCAGGAACACAACAACCCTCTAGGGAGTTGTTATTTGGCTGCAGTTTTCTGGGAGGTGGAGGTACTTCCCCAGACGGGCTGCTTTGATGCGCCCTACCTCTCTTAAAAACTAAGCGCAAGGGGAGCGACGACGATGATCTGCCCGATGAGATGATGGGGATGATGGGTCTGGGGTAAACCGGGACGATCATGCCAGTGCTAGTGTAGGTGTCGTACTCTCCTCTCGCTTAGCCCCTGGTGTAAGAGATTATTATTTGGTACGGCCTAGACCTTTCTGGGTTCGTATTAAACGGAGCATCACGCGAGTATTTCTGTTTGCAGCATACGCTCCCGTAAGCTCAGCGTGTGCTCAAGAACTAGAGAAGTTTTGGGAGTCTGTGAGGGATGTTCTGGCCTTAGCTGAAGGAAATGAAAGAGTGATTATGTGTGGAGATTTGAATGGATGGATTGGGACCAAGCGATACAGCTATGAAGCTGTTCTTAGTCCGTATGGAGATAAGAGAATGAACGAAGCAGGTAAGTCAATACTAGATTTATGTATGGAACGAAACCTCTTCGTGTCGAATACTTTATTTCATTATAAGGATATTCACACGTATACATGGAGACGGAATGACCAAAAAAGTGTGATTGATTTGATTTTAATAGATAGACGTCTCCGAAATGTTATAATGTATACAAGAGCCTTTAGAGGTCCCACTCTTGAGACGGACCACTACCTGGTGGTAAGCCGGTTTGTGGGGCTTTTTAGGAAGTGGAGTGCGTATCCTTTTCGGAGATCATGAAAGGATAAGGAAGCGAAAAATTGCAAGATGAAAGTGTAAGGAGAACGTATGTGCATCTGGTAAGTGAGAGACTTGCAAATGCAAGCCTCTCCGACTCAGATGTGGATGATTGTTGGAAAGTTTTGAAAGAAAGTATGGTGGATAGTGCAAAAGAAGCATGTGGATGCGCAGAGAGACGTAAAACAGTGAAAGGAGATGCCTGGTGAGATGCGGAGGTTCAATCCTCCGTAGCAAGAAAGAGGAAAGCGTGGCTGGATTATGAATCATCTTACCCTATCTATACCCTTAAATGAAAATATGAGAGAAAAGCAGAAAGAAATGTACCGTCTATGCAAGAATGAAACCAAGGCTTTAGTGAAAGAGAAGCGTGAAAGACAAATTATGAATGAGGAAGAGAGGCTGACGAAAAACTTCGAGGCAAATACAAAACTCTTTTGGAGAGAGGTAAAGAAGTCTCAGAGTGGTTCGTCGGCATCCAGAATGAATAAGATAGTCTAAAGCTGGTGTCATTTTTGCGAACACTCAGGAAGTGTTAGAACGATGGAGTGAATATTTTGAGGAAATGTATGAGTATGCCTCGGACGCTGACAATGAGAGTGAGTCGGATGCTTACTCCACGTTGACGGCGTCCGACGAAGGCATAACTATGAATGGAATCGAATGGTCGATACGAAGCTTGAAAAATGGAAAATCAGCGGGAATTGATCTGATCACAGCTGAGATCCAGAACTCGCACACGGCATTGAACCCTTGAGTGTGAGAAGAGATTTTGCCTCCCTTTGCGTGTTCTACCGGTTGTAGGTATAATGGGTTGTGTTCTGAGAAGTTGTTAGACATCATGCCAACAGCCTCGTTTTACAATCGCACAGCTCGCCGACGGCTGAGAGTTCATTCTCATACACTGGAACGCCTGGTGTTACAAATGTCCATATGCTACGGTAACTGCTTACCATTAGGCAAGCCGTACGCTTGTTTTCCACCTTAGTGATGTAAAACAAAAAAACAACAGTCAGGCGCAACAGGCAGGATGACATTCGAGCTTACCACGACAGCCATGAAGGAAATAATCTATGGAGAATCAATGAGAGTATACGTACAAACTTCCTTTTGTTTTTAGGGTTCCGTACCCAAAGGGTAAAACGGAACCCTATTACTGAGGCTCCGCTGTCCGTCCGTCCGTCCGTCCGTCCGTCCGTCCGTCCGTCCGTCTGTCACCAGGCTGTATCTCATGAACCGTGATAGTTAGACAGTTGAAATTTTCACAGATGATGTATTTCTGTTGCCGCTATAACAACAAATACTAAAAAATAGAATAAAATAAATATTTAAGGGGGCTCCCATACAACAAACGTGATTTTTTTGCCGTTTTTATAGATAGTGGTACGGAACCCTTCGTGCGCGAGTCCGACTCGCACTTGGCCGATTTTTTTTTACGAGCTCGGTGGCGCAGTGGTGAAACGCGCTGTTACATTACTTTGACACCAACGCTCGTGGGTTCGATACCCACATAGAATAAACATTTGTGTGCATGAACATGTCTGTTTGTCTTGCTCTGGGTGTTTTCAAGAGATGTAGCCCGTATAGGGAAGTACCTCAACCTTACAGGAAACCGCAGACAAATAACAACACTTTAGAGGATTGTTGTGTTCCTGCGTTTGAGTGAGGTCACCAGCAAGCTCCTAAAAAGTTGCTGTGTTAGCAACTGAGGTAGCATCGCGCGAATAATATCTACTTAATGTATTCAATTCCATTTTGTAAACGTTTTGTTTGTTTGTTTGTAATTTCTTTATTGTACACTCATAGCAAATAACAATACAATAAACATAAAAATATAGAATTATAAATGTACAAAGGCGGGCTTATCTCTATAAGAGATCTCTACCAGCCAACCTTTGAGTGATTGGATATTTTACTGAAGAGTGGCGAGGGCAAAAACCAATGAGAAATATGAATAATTACATATATACAATATAAAACTCACAAGTAACAGTACTACATTACATAATTAATAATAGATTAATATATATATATATATATATACATATATATATAAATTCCACATACATAAATACCTAATTACATACATACATATATAAACAATATACAAACTTAACAGTAAATACAAATGCTATACTTATTAATTCTACACATATTACATGGACATTAGCTACTAAAGAGTACTAGCTCAATCCACTGCCCTGACAAATTTGAGAAGACGAGCCTTGAAAGAATCCAATGACGTAGCCTGTTTTACATGGGTGGTGAGCAAATTCCAAAGCATTGCCGCCTTGACCGTGAAAGAGTTAGAGTAGGTTTTAGAGGAATGGGGTGGAATATCCAGCCGAAGACTATCACAAGAACGTAATCGACTATCGATATCCCGTATTTGAAAATTATCACGGAGGTAAGATGGAGAATTAGGTGAAAATAGCACTTTATAAAGAAACGTCATCGTATGAATATTTCTACGTATCCTGATAGAGTGCCAACCCAATTGTTTTCGGAACTCTGAGACATGGTCGAATTTTCGTAGGCCGAAAATAAATCGAATGCACACATTTTGAAGACGCTCCATTTTATCAAGTAATTCTTCCGAAAGGTCGAGACTAGCAACATCACCATAATCCAGTAAGGGGAGTAGGAGACTCCGGGCCAATGTAATCTTAGTCGCCATCGGGAGAAAATTTTGGAGGCGTTTGAGGGAATGCAGCGATGCGTGGATTTTTTTACTAACCTCATTGACTTGAGGGGCCCAACATTCATAGGCTACGGTAACCGCTTTACATCAATTGTACCGTATGCAAATATGGCTCTCGACGTAGTATATTAAAAAATGAGTGCGTGTACTTTTATATACGCGCGTGAAAAGTTATACTTCTTTGGCATCATTAAATAATAATATTTTAATGTATATCAATAAATAATACATACGGATAGTTAACCTCAATTATAAAATATTCAATTTAAATCACTACTGAATATAATTTATTAGCACTTGATTTAAAGTACTTTGTGCGGTACCGATTAGGTACAATCCGGTACGAACGTAGATGCATGCCGCCGCCGTTGCCATGGCTACTCCGGCCGTTTCGCGGGCAACTTCAACCTGTAACTTTTGTGATACAGTGATGCGCGCGCATCTTTAAATTTCACTCTCATATTTTTTTTCATAATGCGCCTAAAGTAGTATAATTTCAAAAATAAACAATAAATAAATTCACCTCTACGGATCAGGGTGTAAAGATGAACGCGCAGCTCATATTGGCTAGTACATGGACCAACATCGTGGCACTTATCGGCTTGTTGGTTAAAAAATCCTCCCATTGCTAGAAGTCAGTAGGCTTGATTCACTGAGATATTTAGGCGCTAGAACACAAAGTTTGTGTGAGCGCGGGGTGCCTACATCCACAGTCAAATGGTTTATTGATTTGTGAGCACATCGGAGTTACTTACCTATAGGTTTCATTGCGATGCCATTTGTTTGGTAATCATAAAGGTTGGTCCTAGTTGTACTGTGTTAAAACAAATAGGTAAATAAACATTTTATTTTATTCAACGTCGGGAGGCATACAAGCATACAACCCACTTGATGCAAAGCAGTTACGTCTATGAACGCTTGCGATATACGAAATATTACTCGCACGCTGCTTGCCCTGCTGCTCCAGCAACAGCAACTCCTTAGGAGCTTACTTAACTCGTAGGAACACAAGAAGCTACCAATCCTCCTATTTTTATGTAGACCAGGAGTTTTTTTTATACAACTAGATTTGCAAACAAGCACGTGACCCGCATCAGATGGTAAGCGGTCACCGCAGCCTATTGACGCTCGCAACACCACGGGGACGTACTCGCGCGCTGTGACCTAAGGATATTTCGTCACAGTACCTAGTAATTTCTCTACCATATCTCACCCTTCAAACCGGAACACAGCTATATAAATATAGCTGCTTGGCGGTAAAAATAGATGAGACAGAGGTAGAAATAGAGGACACGCAGAGGACTTTTAAAGTTGTTGTTTGGATGCATTGTCACATTTTAGGACCCGCAAAGCACGTCTGACGCCTCTGGTTTTTGTTGTTTGGATGCATTGTCACATTTTAGAACCCGCAAAGCACGTGTGACGCCTCTGGTTTTTCAAGTCTCCATACGTTCGGTAACTGCTTGCTATCAGACTGTATGCTGGTTTGTCATCATATTGCTTTGTATATAAAAAAAGTACCTGTGTGCACTTAATTACATCAAATAGTTAATAGATTCCTGAAATTTAGCGCTATATCCCAAAGTCAAATTTACATGCAATTTAATATAAACCTGCTTTGTGTGCTTCCGCCATCAATTAGTTCATGCGAACTAGCAGCCATGATAGCGACGGCATGCCTCTACAAACGGTAGTAAGTGCCGGCGGCGGCACTAGTTTGTATGAACTAATTAATGGCGGAAGCATTACACCACTTTTGAGATTCTCGATGCCCTCGTGTAGCAATCTTCTCCTTAAAACATAATTTTTTTAATACCACTAATGTCTCGGTAAGGCTAGTTAGTATCTCGGAAACGTAGGTAATAATTATAGCACACTAGCTGAACCCCACGACTTCTTCCGCGCGTATCCCGTAGAGTCCATATTGCCTCCTTTTTTTTCTCGGCTTCTAAGAGTCGTATCGTGACATTGAATATCCTATAATGTTCCCTAATAATTGGGCTATCAAATGCAAAAATGATTTTTTTAAATCCGACTGGTAGTTCCAGAGATTAGCGCGTTCAAACAAACAAACTCTTCCGCTTTATTATAGAAGCATTTATTATAGAAGATACTTGACTTTTTTTTTGTTTTTAATTGCCCTTTTCCCATATACACTACAATAACAGCGCAGCCATTAAGAAACAAAATCAAAATGGCGACACTGGCGGAAATACCGCAATGTTTCATTAATCTGTTTGGGTAATTAAACCATGAAGCAAGGCCGGTCAATTGCCAGTCGGATTTGCATACTATAGGTTACTTAGACCGCTTCTTCAAGCTGTGCTCTTATTATACAGCGTCGGGAGGCAAACAAGCATACGGCCCACCTGATTTAAAGTGGTTATCGAAGTTCGACTATCGACAGATGTTGGTGGACAGCACTGAGATTGGCTCTGATTCCACAGATGTTCGTGAAATCGACTCCAAACTCAGTAGGGGGAGATTTATCGTTGCCCGCTGTATAACTATTACTTGTATGTATGTGTGCTGTCATTATATATGTGAAAGTGAGAAGTAGTAATTGCTCTTGGATCGGCCGATCGCCAAAACACCCCCAAATCGCCAACCATTCTCATTGCGTAGGATTGCAGACTCGTCGGACGGAAGGGCCCCCGTACCTCCCCCGGAAGTGGACGCTTGGACTCCCTCCGGTCACTAACCGGCACGACGTCTCACACCGAGATTATGCGTAGCCTATCGTGAGCAGCCTCCCTTGGTAGTTAACCAGGGTTCGGGCCCACTCGACTTGGCAACAGGCGGCCAGCGGATGAACCGTGTCTACAGGTCTCCCTGGTCGACAAGTCTACAGCCCCAGTGTATGAGCAGTCAACAATCAAAGAATGAGCAGACTATCGATCCACCCATAGACCACAGAGGCACTGGTGAGTCCAGGACTGATCTCAGAAACGCGATTTCTCACTTCACTGGTTTTACGTCCACGGATAGGTGGTAGCAATCCAGTCGGGAAAATCCCTCCCACCTGCTAATTTGGCCACACCTTTAGCACCACCCGGGAGGCACTTGTAGGGTCTCTAGGGTAAAAGCCTACGGAAGCGTGTGACGTGACCTCCCAAAACCATAGGGCCCTACCCCTGACCATAGGGTCATCATTCCACCGAGTAGATCATCGGTGTCGCTCCCCTTGAGTTAGTCTCTGACACACACAAAGCATCTAAACGTCTCTCCTTCTTTACGTCTATCAGTTCGTTCATCTTACCATTCAATCCACTTCTCACATTCCGTGCCTATGCAGTACTCGGCTCTTTCGACCTGCCGGAATGGGCATTGCGTGGCGTGGCGGCTCCCACCGCCGCATGCAGCTACATCCGCATCGACGGGTGCGGATCGGTGTGCATCGCCTACGGGGGACGCCCTAATCCACACGTTGGTGTACTCTTAGTCCATGTAAACATGTATCATATAAACATGATGTAAAGTAGGTTTCACTTTGCATGAACAATTGCAATACTTGTTATTTGGCTGCGGTATTCTTGAGACCGTAACTATACCTGTGCAAGATGGTAAGCGGTGCCATAGCCTGTATAACTTCAAACCACTCTCATCGAACGTTATGCAAGTAATTTTACTATGTGTATTACTCGCGCGGTGCCACCTCACCTCTGCTGTTAACACAAAATTCCTTAGGAGGTTACCTTCCAGGAAGCTGTTACTTGGCCGCACTTTTCTGTGAGGTGGAGGTACTTCCCCAGGCGGGCTGCTTTTTAATGTGCCTTAGCTCTCTTATAAACACCCAGCCTTGGCATTAAATTAGTATTGCTACTCCGCCAACTGGGTCGTCAAAAAATTTGTGTTTAATTCAAACCTACCTATGTGTAATAAAGTAAATAATGTGACACTACAAATTAACAAAAATGTAACCTTTATTTCTTACAACAACGCACAAAAAGGTCGACTGACGCGCTGTTAATACGCGGAAAATTGCGAAGACCTCACCATTTACAATTCAGCCAAGGTTGAATTTTTTCATTCGAGAAATCAAGTGGGCATCAGTAGCTAGAAAGCAACAGAAAAATGTTTATGTTCATTACAAATTAGAATAGAACGTTTGCAATTCTAGTCGATTAAGTTACACACAGACAAACTAGGAACTTGGTGCCAAGCACACATTCCTGTGAGATGCCGTAGTTGATATCTGCCAAATCATGCGTTTGTCAGTTTTGGTCCTAGTACGTTAGGTGATCCTTAAAATTTCTGAAGGGTTGTCTCTTATACCTAGTTTCTCGACACTGATTCAAGGATAGCTGTACAGAGGCAGAAGCAAGTGATTTATTTATGTCTAGTAAGGTATTTACGCATTTCAATGTGTGAAATTAACAAAATAACAGGAAACATCTTCTGCCCTTACTGATACTTCAATAAAATGAACTCAAAAAAAGAAAAATAAAGTTTGATATTTATGATTGAAAACTTTGCATGGAGTTTGACGTGTGTAGTAGATGTGATGTATATACATACTTACATTAAAAATATTTATTATTCACGTAAGCGTTTAATAATTTTTTAGTTTGGAACGTTATATAAATATTAACATATTTATTCTAAACTAGCTGTGCCCGCGACTTCGTCCGCGCGGAATTAAACAAAAAAGTTAGATTTCAGTTATAATTTTATTTATTTGATTTGATTATAAGTACCTAAATAAGCAGAGTAAAATAGCGAACAGCAAAATAATAATAGATATGTATTATGTACTTCGTCCGCGCGGAATAGTTATTTTTTTATTATTTATTTATATTAATAAAAGTAAATAAAATTTCTAAAATAAAAATAGCCTAAGTTACTCCTTATTACATCAGCTATCTGCCAGTGAAAGTCCCGTCAAAATCGGTCCAGCCGTTTCAGAGATTAGCCGGAACAAACAGACAGACAGACAAAAATTGAAAAAGTATTCATTTTGGTATATGTACCGTGTATACATCCATATGCATTGAGGTTATTATTATAATTTTATTTTGATAATTAAACAACCTATTTTAAAAAGGACTATTCAAAATAAATTCACTAGCGACTTGTCTAAAGTTTGTTAATTTACAATATTCGCAGGTAATTTGAAAATTTTCTTAGGTACATTAATTTGGTATAACTTACACAACCATATCATTTTAAATGCATCCCTTTTCAAATGCACTAAGTATTTATGTTATTATCCTTGTGTAATTTGATTGTTATATTAGTTACCATTGGAAATAGCATATGCGATAAGGTAAGGGCAAGGTAACAAAATCAAACTAATTCATACATGAACATATTTTTTTATTAATAATCTAATTTTAGTACAAAGTTTGCGACATTTCATGCAATTGACATACTATTCCCTTATTAATACCACTTCCTGAGCTCCTAACGAGTTGATGATGGTGAGCAATACCGACTCATCTATTGAAGACAATCTTACACTAAGGTTTACATCGGAACCGTATGCTTGTTTGTTTCCAGCCGTTGTATAACAGCAAAAACTAAAAGCAATAAACGCTAGTCATACGTAATTCAAAGTAAGTACGTAATTTAAAAACACAGAATTTGTTTATTTTCAGACTAAGATTACAAAAATAATATTAACCCTTGTGTGGATCGTACTTAGGACTAAATCTTGATGTTGAAAACAAATTCATTTCTAGCGTATTAGGCCAATTGATTATATATTTGGGCAGTTGCAACTTTTTACAACTACCCCCAAAGATAAAGTCACTGTGCAGTTAGTAAAACAGCAGGATGTACATACAATAAGGGCCTGTATCACAATCTACAAGCAAAGGTTTAAGTGGTTACTTAATTAGTATACTAGTTGGCGATCAAAATACCTTAGTTTACTTCATTTGCATTTCGCAATCATCGGATCAGTAACTTAAAGTGAAAAGTAACTATTTGTACTGCCAACAGTATATAATATTACGTTTCGTTTCGACGGATGAATACTTTTTAAACAGTCACATTATCACCGGATTATATTTTACGCAATGTAATTATTTACTTGACAATTAAGTTAGTAGCTTAATTAAAACTTTACTTTTCGATTGTGAAACCCTAAATACAACAAACCATATTCGAATAATAGCTAATGTTCAAAATCAACAAGTTGTAGCAACCTGAATGTTAATGTTAAAAATATCCTTACTATTCGAAAACAAATAAAAAAATATAACATACATTTACTAAGCAAAGACTATTTAATTAAATCTTTGCCATAACGTGTTTAAAATCACAAAGTAAACTAATACAATTCAATCACAACCGATCATGCAAATTAGATAAAATAAATCAATTTCTATAATAAATTTTGTCTTAAAAATAGTAAACGATCATCTTTTAGTAAGTATATCAAGTAATACATATCATTATCAACATACATATCAAGTAATTAGACAAAATATAATAAAACGGGACCAAAGAGGTATATTTATACGTAGTAGTATAGGAATAATAATCAATTTCACATCAATAGAAACCAAAAACATTTCAATAAATATGCAACCAAACTAAACTTCTGTTTTAAAGAGTGAATGAGCCTGTGGCAAATATAATACTCTGACCAAGTGTCAAAGAATAAATAAATTATGATGTAACTCTCGTACATATAATTTCCATAAATTATTAGAATAAAACCTTGTGCATTATTACCACATGGAAACAATGAATATGAATATGACGTTCACATTCACTCATTCACATTTATACCAAAGCTACATGACAGAGATCCGCTTCGCCCTTCCAGAACGTAACACTTACACACAATCGACTCTTTCCTCATGTCGAGGTAATTCACATTTACCACGAAATGGCAGCTCACTGTCTGAAGACATACACATTCATCTTACAACAAGACGTAAGATCAACATGTCGACAAGTTTGTCGACTATTACTCGGTAACCTGTAAAGCCTGCTTAGCCGTGATAGTTTTCCTTTTAAATTCACTATATGGACTACTACCATGATTTTTTGGAGAGACTTGAGTCTATAAAAAAATGTACACTTTTAATATAAATATTTCGCAAATGGATCATTAAATCAACAAAATGATCTTCCCAAACCCTCTATGTTTTTAAAAAACCTATCTAACGAATATATCTATCGAATAAAAAAAGTCATCCCCACTTTACGTGTAGGGGAGGTACCACCAATATTTTTTTAAGATTATGTTCTACCACTTTCTCAGCATAGTTAATATGATGCCAAACTACAGCTTTCTAGTGTAAAACCTCTCTGAGCTAGGCCGCGGACAGACGGACGGACGGACAGACATACGGACTAAAACTATAAGGGTGCATCGTTTACTACGGAACCCTAAAAAAGGAATGAAAATTGTAAATAAATGAATAAAAACATAATTGCTATGTTCTTGTAGAAACATAATATTCGGTGAAATACAAGTACAAATAACGTTATCAATAGCATTAGGGAAATATACATAATTTGTGGTCACTACATTTTGAAAATGATTCATTAATGATACTTTAATTTAGCCAGCTATTATTAGGTCGATATGGCTTAAACTGGTATTCAACTGGTGTAATCAATAAGTCATTATACTGGTTCCTTCATTCACTTATTAGAACTAAATGCATTGAAACACGTCGTCACTGATTCAGTGGCCACATTTGACATAACCAATAAGATTCATCCTGTAACGCTTTGTCTTATGATAGTAACTTACTTTAATCACTGTATGCTAACAAAGTTGAAACTTTATACTGATGACATGCTAAGATGAGATGACACTGTATACTCGTCTGCTGTCGCCAAGTAGGAGTGTTAGTAAGTTATTTAGTTATATTCGCACTCCCTCAATAGTACTTATTGTCTCATGAAAATTCCCATAAACTAGACTCCCTGCGTTAAAGCTGCAAATTATAAGAACTGCTGTTCTTACCATTGGTCGAAATTGACCCTAATCATAATTGAAATTTACATGCTTCCACATATATGATGAACATATACGAAAAACATATATGAATTTGCCTGCTTACAACTTTCTACAGTTTTTAATATTTTTAATTTATAACATTAAAGCTGAGCTTTAGTATAGTAAATAGCTAACAAAACAATAGCTAAACAAAAAGAAATAAAATCAATTGGCATACGCAGGAGAGAAAAGGGTACTGTTACTTTTTAGTTTTTACCTATTTAAATATAGATTATGCATAGGTATGCAATATTATATACCAATATCAGACTATCGAAAAAAATATTTTCAATAGAAAAATATAATGTATCCCAATGCACTAAGATTAACCCACTTAATAATATCAGCGACTTGATATAACCTGGAATATTTTCTGCTTGAACTTTACTGTTCTACCAATTCTAATTATTTATTTTGCATCTGTCAAAGTACGGTAGCAATATTTTAGATTAAGTATTTAAATGACTGTATATTGCGTGCAGATGACGAGACGTATTTAGATTAGATAAATGATTGTTGATGTAAATATTAAATAATATCGGTGCCAGTACCAGCCCCCCTGCGGAAAACTATTCTCCTGAAATCGCCATATATTTTTATAAGATTAAAAAAAAAATATGTAGAAACGACCACTAACTTCTGGGAATGTAAACAAAGTGAATGATTTCATGTCTGCCAGTGCAGTCTGATTTCCATTATGGCGACTATTTTTTAGAATAACTTCTTCTGTGATACTTCAGTGATATAATCGTACTTCTACGGATTAAACGTAGAGAATACTATGCTACTAACACAGCAATTCCTTAGGATTTTACTGATAACCTCAATCGCTCGCTGGAACACAACAATGGAGGGTTATTTGAGTTGTTATTTGGCTGCGGTTTTCTGTGCGGGGGATGTACTTTCCCAGTAAGACTGCTTTGTCAGAGCGCATCTACCCTCTTAATTACTCTCGACAAGACGAACAGATATGTTCATACACACAAATGTTTATCCTGTGTGGCAGTCGAACTCACGAGCGTTGGTGTTATAACATCGCTAACCACTGGTCTACCGGGTTCTTCTAACCTGCGAATAATATCCATCAAGCTACCCATATAATGGGTCGGTAGCATAATTAAGAAAATAAAGGCCCTCAGTATAAACCCTAGTTTCGGAGATAACACCGAAATCCGATCCAAAACTTCGTCCCCTAAGATATGTTTTCATGTTTATAAAAAAGAAAAATCACTAGGAGCCTGAGATGAGAAAGCATTTCGTAGCGTAACTCCACCAGCTTGGCCGTTGCATTGGCGGAAGAATGGGCAGGAGCATTATCGTGGTGAAACAGGACTTTCTTCTTGGCAAGATGAGGACGTTTTGCTTTGATTTATTCAACTGGTCCAAGAGTATAGCATAATACTATTCATTTATTGCCTTCCATTTTTGGAGGAAATCAATTAAGATTGTACAATGAACGTTCCAGAAAACCATAGCCATAACTTCGCCTGCTGATGAAACCACCTTAGCCTTCTTCGGAGTACTGCCACCGGCTTCCACCATTTGCTTAGATTGTTGTTTTGTCTCTGGTGTATAAAAATGAATCCACGTTTCATCTACAGTGACAGTTCAAAACGGTAGAAAAACTCATCTGAGATTCATTCTAAATGACGTTTTTGGTCAATTGTCAACAAGCGTGGCACCCATCCTGCCGAAGGCTTTTTCACATTCATATGCTCATGCATTATGTTGGAAACTCGTTCATATGAGATCTTTACAGTGTTGGCAATTTCTCTCAATTTACTCGTCGATCTCCCAATACCATAGAACGTGGATTTTCGTGATCATTTCTGAAGCGGTTACCTCAATTGGCCGTCCTGAACGAGGAGAGTCTTCCGTCCTTATTCTACCACAACGAAACTCAGTGACGGGGAAGATTCACCATGGTACTTACTTATCAAGAGATTGTTAAATTCTTATTTGTTTTTTTGCGTAAAAATAAATGTTTTGTCAACCCTGTAAATTCACTTTTTTCAATTTTAACAGTGAAAGAACAAAATTTCGTTTATGTATCCTCAAAACAATGACCTGATGTTATAGCTTGTATTACCGCGCTTCATTAATTTTTACCTGACTTATCAATCTGCATTCGTATGTGCAGGCCATTAGTCTCACTAGATCACAATACACCATGATATGTGTACAGTGGACCGCATCCATTTATCTCATCATCTCACGTATCAGTCTCTTGAGTATTATCACTGTTTTGGTAAGTGAAGAAGACAGTGGTTAATTTATTAAATACAAGTCTTTAAAAATCCCTGATAAATCTCTGCAGTGAACTGCAGTTCTAAATCGACGCCCATCATCACACTACATTATGTATTACATTTCAAATTATAGTACCTATTAATTATTAAATATTCAGTCAAAATTAATGATTAACAATCGATTTGAGATAGTTATGTCAGTCACTAAATATATACGGTAGCACCTCAGAAAGACTAAAACCTAAGTATCAAAAAGACTACTAAAATCAATTTCTCTTATGATTATGCTGTCGCATCTTGAACGAATAAGTCTTGTCAGAGTAATATCACTGTTTATACTTTGGCAGCATAAGCCTATTGGACTAAAGAGCCGGTCAAAAATCGACTGGGAAGGTAGTGTAAAAAAACTGTGAAGGTCCACTACGGGCAATCTCAAACTGGCATTGTTAATACTTAGGTAGGGTAGCACTTGGGGCAGTTGGTTGGGCAAGGAGAGAATCATCAGGTGCTGCAAAAGTGGCCTCTCTTAGTGATGTGGAGTTTCTAATTGTAGCCCGCCGTCTCTCTTTGATAGAGTGCGCCAGGAAAAAAGTGCAAAATATTCCCGTGCTCTGAAACAACGAGAATTTAGTGTTAGTAATTAAATTATGATAATACAAATTAAATAACCAGATGCTAAAAACTGTATATACGAGTATATCTTAAAATAACTATAACTAAATAACAAATATAGAAAACGGGGTGTGCCTTTGCCGTGGATACGACCGTGAGTTTTACGTGAACACATCTTCGCAACGGGTGATATTTTCTTTGAGCGTATTGTAATTACGTACGTCTCAATCAGTTTCAAAATCCTGCGCGATGCATCACAGTACTCACTCAACGTGACGAATTCTTTGATTCTTTAGCTATCAAGTGGTGTAATTTAATTTTGTGTGTAATTGATATATATGTAGCTACAAACTGTATCCCCCGATTTTTATTTCGGTTTTCTTTTTCTGTTTCCCACTATGGAAGCAAATTTAAATACTCATTCACGTCAAAAAAAAAATAATGAGTATTAAAATCTAAAAAGGGCCCCCGTGACATAGTGCCGAAGCACAAGAAAGCCGCCAGACATTCGGTTAAAGTTGGGTTGGATGGATCCCATTTATTCTATAAATAGACCATGACGTCATCGGACAAAATGACTAATTTTTCTCATTTTTTTCATAGGATATTAAACTAGCTCTTCAACCGAGATCATTTCTCAATGACGCTTTGTACAAAATAAGATTCAATTTCTTTTCCTAATTGTTCCAAGTCTTTGTTAATTACATTTCAGGAGTTAATTCAAATGCTTTCCAAATATGAGTAACTGCCTACCAACAATAAGTCACTTCTGCAGATGACACTATAAATAATTATATTCTAGTGGCCAGGTGATGGTTGTAAAATTCTTATTTTTTCTTTTTTATAGAACAACTTGAGAAATTAATATACGTGTTAATGTTCTATAGAAAAATTAGGCTCATTTTGTCCGTTGACTTCAGATTCTCTAGAATACATTTTCGGGTACTTTTCAATTTATTTTTTAATTATATTACTTCAAAGGGGATTTCTATGTGTCACAGGAATATAACGAACACAGGTGATTGATCAAATTCCGCCAGTAAGTTAAAATGAAAACCCAGTTTTTCATTTCACTCAATAAATTTAGCGGCTTGAGAAAATGCAGAGATTTCAGGGACTTTGATGTTGGCAGCGGTAAGGGCGTTTGTAACGACTCTGGCATTGTGCGGACATGTATTACCATGCATAAGCTAAAATGAAACACCCAATTAGGTTCGCAAGGGACTGAAATCCGATACAATAATTTTAGCGTAGGTATATCTGCGCATTGAGATTGCCTCTAATTTCCGCCGATTTCTTTTTATATAACATCGAGAGGCATACAAACATATGGCCCACCTGATGATAACGTAGTCTCTGAACGCTTGTAATACATTAAATATCACTCGTGCGATGTCATCTCTGCTGGTGACCTCATTCACACGCAGAAATACAACAACAGGGAGTTGCTATTTGCGGTTTTTCGGTGAGGTGGAGATACTCGTTACCGATTTAAATACCGTAGCTTATGAATATTTACAACACGAGTCACTAGTATGAGCGGGAGGACAAATGCGCAACGATCGTCGTTGCACGTTGGTCCTCCCGCTGTCAGCTACTTCTAATGGGCTCTCTGGTATCTTCACTTGCTAGTAAGCACATAAGAAAATAAAATATTACATTCTTAATTATCTTATGTACATTAATTTCTTTAGTCTCAGGTTTTAATCTATGCATCATCATCCGCTCCCTAGGCCTAAGGATTTTTTTCATATAACGTCGAGAGGCACACACGCATACGGTTCACCTGAGTGGATACTCTTTTATGACGCGAGTGTAGGTGTAACGGTAAATGGCTCCTGCGTCTTGTAAATGTCAATAGCGTCTTTAATAGACAAAGAAAATCCCATCTACTGCTCTATGTTAAAATCGGTATATTCACCAAATCTTTAAGTAGCGGCTCCCGCAAATCCTGCTGCATTAGAAAACGGAATAAGGCTAGAATGAAATAACTCCAGAAGAGTATAAAGTATCCGAAATCAACTCGTGCGGTTGGATAAACTCGCGAAGAACTCGTACTGAGTAAAGGCCTATTAGAGATGCGCCGAGTACTCGGTTATTACTCGGCGTACTCGGCACATTTTTTTATACTCGTACTCGGCCGAGTAACTCGATTTAAATGACGAGTACTCGATTAATGTAACTTACGGTTAAAATATTGTTTCTTCTGAACATACTGCTGAACATAGGTCTCCCCTCTAGGGATGGGGGTTTTGCCATAGTTGCAACGCTTGGCAGGCGGGTTGGCAACCGCAGTAAATTATTAAAGTACCTACGCAGGGAACGTCGCTACCCGTCTACTGGACATTTCCCTTAGTCGCCTTTTACGCACCCACGGGTTGTGATGGAGTGGCCTATTCTTACGCCGAGGCCACACGTCCATAATTGACATTAAATTAATTGTATAATGTAATCACATGAAAACAATTAAGAATCGCGTGTTTTATTTATTTTGTTGAACCTGACGTTTCGAATGTTTTGCAGCGTCCGTGTTCGCAGGAAGACGTAAATAAAACACGCGATACTTCCGTTAAAAAATGTTTAATTCAATGTATAACAATTGCGAAAACCTAAGACAATACTAACAATTAAGAATACCTACATTGGAAAATAGCTTGAATGCTATAAATTAATATTGGAAATTTAACAAAGCCGAGTACGATACAGAGAAACTAAGCAATTTCGTCTTTCTGGCTTCTGGCTTCGGGACGCACTGGTGCGAGAGGAGAGGACGGCGAGGTACCGCTCGCTCGCTCGCTGCACTACCTAAATGGTACCGACTAACTCACCCCAGTAGTACTCGACTCACCCCAGTAGTACTCAGACCGGTAAAGATACACCAAGTAAATACTCGGCATTCGGTTACTCGGTAAATAGTGTACTCGGCGCATCTCTAGTGCCTATTCATATAGTTTTCTACGAAACACTCGAGATATACTTGAAATGAACTTAGTTCATCTCAATAAATAACTCATAGCCCAATATGAAGTGGGTTATCAGAACTAACCGACCGATAAGCACGTTTGTTTAATAAACTTTAAATAATACCTACTACTTTTGCGTCCCGTCAAAACGGTAGCGACTAAAATGTTACAATGAGGCATTGTGTTCACAGTACAGCACAGTATTTATGTGTTACAGTTTCTGAAACACAGATGAGTGTCTTGTAAAGGTGGGGATAGACCGCGGAATTCGTTTATAGACATTGGAATTTTTGAATTTAGATTGGAATCAAAATAAATTTTACTTGTTTGTAAGGTGGACGTACTTCCCCAAACAGACTAATTTGATAGGTCTACCTCTCGTAAACGATAGCGTTGATTTTGATTAAAAAGATGATGGACACCTAGGTAGGTTCTCATGTCGTTCGTTTATCTTCTACCTAGCGTTATCCTGATTCCTAATCCATTAGGATTGGTTTTCGTCATTTATACAAGTCTCATTAATCAAACGGCACATGGAGTACTGTAGAGATTTAGCACCTGGTTACCAGCGGGGACCTTCTCACTCGGTGCAACGACGATGATCCCAAATTCACACACCTTATTTAGCCCTTTAGTTTAAGTAAAGATTTTGCGTCCCTTTGTGAAACACTCACTGGAATCCACAATGCTCGCGTACTGTGCTGTTCCAGAGAAGTTTTCTAAAGAGAACTCTTAAGTTGTGGAATGAACTCTCTGCCGTGGTTATCACTACAACATGAGATACTTTAAAAAACCGTGCTCCTGCAAGTGAAAGGGGGTTACCAGTATGCTCCTAAGGAGTTGCAATATTAGCATCAGGGTGACAACGCGCGAGTGTTACTTAATGTATTGCAAGCGTTCATAGGCTACAGTAACTGCAATACTTTCTTTCTATCATTGCTATTTCTCATATCTTTCGTTGTTACGTTTTTGTTGTACAGATTTTCGAGAGGATTTTTTTAAATAGTATTACACATTTTATGTATTTTTTTAAACGGTTTTATTTAGCTCACCCCGTTTGTTTTATTATTTATTCTTGGGTCAAATTTAGTAATTCAAATTTCACCCTCTTCCTGTCAACCGATTAATTTGAAATTTTGTATACACTTTGGATTTTGGTGACAATACAATTATGTTTATTCATTATCATTATAAATTCAAGATGGCCGCCGCTACAAAATGGCGGATAATTTATGTTTTATTAATCCCATCAATATGGGTATCAAATGAAAGGGCTCAACAAGCAGAATACAATATACTATAAAAAATTGAAATCCAAGATGGCGGCCGCTACAAAATGGCGGATAACGTAGGTTTTATCAATCCCATCAATATGGGTATCAAATGAAAGGGCTCAACAAGCAGAATACAATATACTATAAAAAATTGAAATGCAAGATGGCGGCCGCTACAAAATGGCGGATAACGTAGGTTTTATCAATCCCATCAATATGGGTATCAAATGAAAGTGCTCAACCAGTAGAATACAATGTACTATATAAAATTAAAATCCAAGATGGCGGCCTCTACAAAATGGCGGAAAACTTAGGTTTTATCAATCCCATCAACATGGGTATCAAATGAAAGGTCTCAACAAGTAGAATACAATTTACTATGCAAAATTGAAATCTAAGATGGCCGCCGCTACCAAATGGCTGATAACAATTTTTTATCAATCCCACCAATATGGGTATCAAATAAAAGGGCTTGACAAGAAGAATACAGTGCACTATACAACCTCAATATTTAAGATGGGCGCAGCCACTAAATGGCGTATAATAATAAGATTTAAATTTAGAAATTGAATCTGTAATTTAGGTATCTGATTAATCCAGCCTGAATCCACCACCCAAGTCAAGATTAAAATCCAAGATGGCGGCCTCTACAAAATGGCGGAAAACTTAGGTTTTATCAATCCCATCAACATGGGTATCAAATGAAAGGTCTCAACAAGTAGAATACAATTTACTATGCAAAATTGAAATCTAAGATGGCCGCCGCTACCAAATGGCTGATAACAATTTTTTATCAATCCCACCAATATGGGTATCAAATAAAAGGGCTTGACAAGAAGAATACAGTGCACTATACAACCTCAATATTTAAGATGGGCGCAGCCACTAAATGGCGTATAATAATAAGATTTAAATTTAGAAATTGAATCTGTAATTTAGGTATTTGATTAATCCAGCCTGAATCCACCACCCAAGTCAAGATTTTGTATCGTGTTGAGGACTGTGTGGCGTTAGGGTGGCTAAAAATGATACGTCGTTATTAAACAGAATGCGAAATAAAAACTAAAAACTAGAAAATAAAAATAGGTAAAAAAACTTTTTAAGTTAAACGGTTTTATGTTAAACATACATTGCAATGTTTAAGATAAATGTACTAAAAACCAAAAAATAATAAAATAGATACAGTCGTGGAATTATAAACATATGCATAGACTAGACTAAAATAAAACCGTGGGGCACGTCAATTGTCTACAAATTATCGACTTAATGTGCGATAGAAGAATCGTTTAATTCGTCGTTAGGCAGTTGGCCCGCAGACGGTGAGGAAATTACTTACTATTTTCTTGCTCATGGAAATTCCAATAGTTATACACTCCATGTAAATAAAAGAGATATTTCAACTAGTTTATCGTTGGACATTCACACTGCTGGCTGGCGAGGAATCGTTTCACTGCTCGTAGTTTTTCTTTAATCGACAAAACATATGATGAAAGTACTACTCGCTCACCACTATGAAACCCTAAAACTCGCTTATAATCGAGCTTGCTAGCTTGTTTCCACATTCTAGCCCTACTTATCACACGCCCATCGTTGTCGGTTGAACAACTGCCTAATTATAGTGTAACATTACAAAACAAACATTTTAATCAACGATTGTAGACAATTGACGTGCCCCACGGTTTTATTTTAGTCTAGTCTATGCATATGTTTATAATTCCACGACTGTATCTATTTTATTATTTTTTGGTTTTTAGTACATTTATCTTAAACATTGCAATGTATGTTTAACATAAAACCGTTTAACTTAAAAAGTTTTTTTACCTATTTTTTTTTATATTACGTCGGGAGGTATACAAGCATACGGCCCACCTGATGTAAAGCGGGTACCGTAGATTATTAACGCGTGTAATATATTAAGTATCACTCGCGCGATGTCTCCTCTGCTGCTTACACAGCAACTCCTTGGGAGCTTACTGGTGACCTCACTCACACGCAGGAACATAACAGTTAGGGAGTATTTTATGTATAGTTCACGTCAAACATCTAGTTCGCTCTAAAGTTGCTCTGCTCTGGGTCTCCATACATTTTACTACTGCGCGAACGAAACGTGCTGTCTGTATTCAGAGCTAACCAGAAGTCTGGCATATATCGCCTATGTATGCATAATAATATGCATTATTTTCTGAAGTGTGTACGCACTATTGCAAACTGTAACACGAGCTGCCTTGTGACCAACTTCCAAACATACCGTTTACACAAGTTCACACAACATTATGTAACAAGAGCCGCTTTATTTCTGTAACCTGTTTATTTTAACTGTGACTTATGGCCATAACACTGCTAAGCAGGTCATTACTGCTGTACATATGCAAAATAGTCGCTAATCGATTAAACGTACAGTTAAGAGCAGGTCGCGCTTAACACTCGAAGTTCGATCATCATCAACATCATCTATCGTCGTGGGTTCGATTCCCATACAAGGCAAACATTTGTGTGCATGAACATGTCTCTTTGTCTTGTCTGGGTGTTTTAAGAGAGGTAGGGCGCATCAAAGCAGCCCGTCTGAGGAAGTACCTCCACCTCACAGAAAACTACAGCCAAATAACAACTCCCTAGAGGGTTGTTGTGTTCCTGTGTGTGTGTGAGGTACCAGTAAGCTCCCAAGGAGTTTCTGTGTAAGCAGCAGAGGTGGCATCGCGCATGTGATACTCAATATATTGCACGCGTTAATAGGCTACGGTAACTGCTTTACATCAGGTGGACCGTATGCTTGCATGACTCCCGACGATGTATAAAAAAAAATCTATCTATCTAAAACTTTACGCTAAATCGCTTACGGGGTAGGCAGAGAGAATCCTTACATACCTCACTCGCTTCTACAAAGATCAAATGTAAAGACTGATGTACACTTAACTGTACGAAGGTATGCACTTACATATTCTATTCTATCCATGGAACTGTAAAATGGACAAATGAAATATCGAAATATTTGAAACGAAATATTTTTTTAAAGCATGCATTAGAACTGAGGTACTAACTATACAGAAGTCAAAAGAGTCTTCTTAGGGTTCCGTTCCGAATTGTACCAACGGGGCACTAATAAACAATGTGATTCGAACCTACTGATAATAATATTTTACCAATAAGCCGACAAGAGGTGCGATGTTGGTCCGCAAACTAGCTAATAAAGGCTGCGCGTTCTACTTTACCCCCCGACCCGTAGAGGTCAATTCATTTACTACGTAATATCAGTCTTATCAGTTCTCCATAGGTTATTTGCTTCATGGTCGCACGACTGTATCTTTTGTATATAGACTTAAATTTTTCCCAGGCTATATCGCCTATGACAACAAATAATACAAATAAAAACCATTTGAGAATGCGCAAGCTTGCATTGCCAGAGGAACACCTGGCTCGTCGATTATATAACAATTCAATTTTTTTTTTATGTTGTCGGCCATTTTGACCTTAAGAGATAGGAACGGTGTTCCCGAACATTCCTATTCTACTATTTTATGCTGAATCCGAATCTCAAGTCAAAATTCGAATATTCGAAAAAAGCGACAGACACACGCACACACAGACAAACATATAGATTTCATATAGGTAAGGTGTTCCTGAAAAGTTAAATTAAAGGGAGTCCCCATACACGTAACTGGTATTTTCGTCGTTTCTATACAGTGGTACGGAACCCTTGATATGCGGCTTGCATCTGAGTTCCATATGTCTGTTTGATTGTGCAAGTATCACATAAAAACGAAGTACTGAATTGAAACTAAATACCTAGTCTTGCCATAAATACTGAAACAAAGAAAAAAAAATATTCTATTGCAAATAACATTTATTACTTTTACAGTGTGTTAGTTTAATACATAAATATAAAACAATTTAAAATATAAAAAGCTTATTCGAAGTGGTCTCCTTTGGCTGCCATACAGTCCTTTAAACGTTGAGGCCAGTTATCAATACAAGCACGCACTCTTTCCATGAGAAAATTCTTCACTGCCAATCGTACGGATTGTTTTAGGGACTCCAAATTATCATGGCGTTTAGAGCAAGCCGTACTCTCTAAAACTGTCACAAACAGAGAGACCTCCTCTGTTTGTGTTGTTGTCATTGTACCTAGCCCGGTACACAAACATTTTACTAATACCAAGCATATGGAGAGTTTTAAAAATTGCATTTGGCTCCATACCTACTTTGTGTAATGCAATCACAGCAATTCGGTTCTCTTTATCACCCCACTCCATTTTAATATCGCAAAATATTTGTACAATGTATTGGCGCCAAAATGAGAAATCTCAATGAACAATCATATAAAAATGACAGATTCCAAATTCAAATGTAATATTTTGTTTATTTTTAATTGTAACAGTATTTATGGCCAGACTAAGTATATCTTGTGTAAGAAATTGAATGACAATATAAACCAGTATGTAGTACTTCTCAAAACGTTCCGAAATACAACGGCCCCTCTTAGCTGGAGCGGACTTTTCAAGTAGAAAACCCATAGAAATCGAGGAGGTATAATAAATAAAAAATATATATAATAAGTATATATAATAAAAAGTATGTTTTTCTGGCACAAACCAGAAACCACTTGACTGCTCATGAAGACACCCCGCGCTCACAAAAAACGTTGTGTTTTAGCGCCTACATAATATCAGCGATTCGAGCCTATAGACCAATGGGAGAATATTTTAACCAATAAGCTGATAAGAGTCGCGATATTGATCCGCGAACTAGCCTATGAGAGCTGCTCATTCTGCTTTACCTCCGACTCGTAGCGATGAATTGATTTACTATGTAATATCGGCCTCGTTCTTCATAAGTTTATTCCTTCATGTTTTCAGATGACGATAATCCACCGGGCGAAATGGACAGTAACAAGTCTCGCAGCTAAAAAGAAACTAAGGGCAAATCTTTGTTAGCAAAAACCGACGACGATGATTGCACTGTACTGCGGAGTGCTCAGGAGCCTCTGAGCGAGGATTAGGCAACATTAATTGGACCGTGTTAGTAATTAGCAAGCTCAATTAGCAATCACCGAGTTCTTTGGCCTTTGAACTGAATGTGCTTTCAAATACTCCACTAACGGTAAATGTAAAAAGTAACGTGAAAATTGACATCCGTAGTTTTGGCACAAATGGTGGCGAGTAACATGGTTTAGTTAGCGCCACTCATGATGTTCTAATTCCGGATATACTAGATACGATTTTTATTTTTAATATACCACATATATATATATATGATAGCGAAGCAAAGATAACAGTTTAACACTTTGTCTGTCAGTTCATACATGCCGCAATTTTATTTCACAGTACACTAAAATATAATTGAAAATAGCGCAGTATTCTAAAAAAGTGATTTTGATAGTTAACAATGTTGCCATGTAAAATATAATAAGTTTCATTTTATCTATATATGGCGCGTCGTAGCGTGATGATCATGACGCTACACGTCGCCGACGTTACGTGGAATTAGTTTAAGTTAGCAGCCAAATAACAATTTCCTAGAGGGTTGTTGTGTTCCTGTGTGAGTGAGGTCACCAGTAATCTCCCAAGGAGTTGCTGTGTAAGCAGCAGAGGAGGCATCGTGCGAGTGATAATTAATATATTACAAGCGTTAATAGGCCTTAGCCTGACATAACATAACCCGCTTTACATAAAGTGGGCCGTATGTTTGTATGCCTCCCGACGTAGTATAAAAAAAAGTTAAAGTTAAGTTTATAATATCATATGTATTTTAGTTAAGGTATAATAATAAACCCCTTTATGTAAAACCTGTTGTCTAAAAATAAAATTATTATATATGTATGTATATCTTCACGCCAGTTGTTGAATGAACCCTACTCATATTTTTCTTAATGATTACAGCATGAGGTTCTTAAAAAATCGGCCAAGTGCGAGTCGGACTCGCGCACGAAGGGTTCCGTACCATTATCTATAAAAACAGCAAAAAAATCACGTTTGTTGTATGGGAGCCCCCTTAAATATTTATTTTATTCTATTTTTTAGTATTTGTTGTTATAGCGGCAATAGAAATACATCATCTGTGAAAATTTCAACTGTCTAGCTATCACGGTTCAAGAGATATAGCCTGGTGACAGACGGACGGACGGACGGACGGACGGACGGACGGACGGACGGACAGCGGAGCCTCAGCAATAGGGTTCCGTTTTACCCTTTGGGTACGGAACCCTAAAAAAGGCGGGAATAGGTTTTTACAGGGTAGGCAACGCAGGAGTATCACCCCTTGTGTTGCAAGTATCCATAAGCTACGGTAACTGCTTACAATCAAGCAGCACGCATGGTTATTTACCACTTTAGAGGTATAAAAAAGGAATATTTTCGGGTTGCTTTCAAAATCCGTTTGTTGTGAAGAAATTTCATTTCACCATACTATTACGACTTAAAAAATAAACAGAAAATTGATAACATAGTGTCTGAACTCAGCCTGTCATCTGAAGGCATACAAATAAGTAGATAAATACGACAGTCGACAAACAAGCTAACTGCACACTCATGACTCCATTTGAGACAGTGTTATTATAGTAATATATTTGCACCAGCTTCTTTTATATTAACATTAAAGACTTTATGAGGGCAGTGAGTTGTTATGCTAAGCCTGTGACTGGTTTACCTTGCGCAGCGTCATTGAATAACGTCATCGGTATTATGCACAAGAACTCCCCTTCTACCATGTGTCATCTCAACGTATTGAAAATAAGTTACTTTAAAATATTGCTTGTTGTACATCGCTACTCCTGTACAGTTTACTTCAAGGATTACGTTATACAAACTGCAATGTATCTACGTACTTGAGGTACAACATTGTTATTGTTATCGGTAGAGTTGCTCGGTTCGGAAAAGTAGAGTCAGTCGTTTTTTTATCATCGTGCCATGACTCAGAGCTGATTATATTCGTGTCAGATATTTGTAACAGCTATTTTATAGTCTAGTTTTATTAAAATTATTAAATTGAGTTACATTTATAAGGCCCTTCAGAACGCTGGAATGAGTCCAACAAGGTCGA
The DNA here is from genome assembly GCA_947507595.1 of Pyralis farinalis. Lineage (NCBI taxonomy): Eukaryota > Metazoa > Arthropoda > Insecta > Lepidoptera > Pyralidae > Pyralis > Pyralis farinalis. Next base: position 33,279,771 of record OX382268.1, on the reverse strand, counting down.
CTAAGCAGTGCATTGTTGGTCATTCACGGCTTTGTCTTATATACATGGTCACAAACAAAGGGAATTTTAAGATATTGTAAAATATAGGGTTTTATACCACTAAGGAGACAAAATAGCACTTTTCTGCACATATATATTCTTCCCGTCCATTTCCCGTCCCTTACGGAGTAAGCAGAGGAAACTACCACATAACTTGGTCCTAAACACTACATCTGCTTCTTTATCATCCGTAACACTTTTCTTACATGAGTGCCGGTTCCGAGGTTTACTGATACCACGTCCTGATACAGTTTGATCGTGACGTCATAGGCGACTCCTTTGGCTTTCCCTCTCTCTCCACTCTCCTTTGAACTTCTTTGGCTCCTACATCTGTTCACTTTCGCGGTGCAATCTGTTTCGTCATTATTTTCTATTTCGTTCTTTCTACATATGCGAACCAATGGAGCAAGCCTCTAAACTCGATTGATCTCAGCGTGTGCTGTTACAACGAATATCATTACAAAACCAGGGTTATGATCCTCCTTTGATGCCGCACTGCCACCATCTTAGCTCTCTGTTTGTTCTATTCTGTAGTATGTTATCCGTCTTCAGTCTAAATTCAATTAGGTATAATATGTTTTATACAAGACGTGGGGGATTTTGTCAAATAACATCACTCCTTTGCGGTCATGCATGACGTTATGCATGTCGTGTACGTCAGAACATGAGTAATAGGTATACACACAATAGCAGATTGTTAGCCAAGGTGCGTAAGTGAGCAATTGCGTCCAAGATCTTTACGAATGTTCGAGGGTGCAATTCATAATTTCCCGTGGGTTGAATATTCTACATTCATTTCGATTGTGAGGAAATTATATGTCAATTCTTTGGTAATCTGCTACGTTGGTAGTTACGCAATATTTACTTTAGCTGTTTCTTTTATATAGTTTAATGGCCCTAGATAGTAGCTGTTCAGAGCAAGGCATAGAATCTTTCCGAAAAAAAATTAAAATATTTTTTTTAAAGTTTTCCGGCTTTCGGGTTAATCCTAAAAGTATTTACAGTTACATCTCGTCCAGCACTTTATTTAGTAATTCGAGAAGCAAAACTGATGGTCAGTTTCAATATTCAGTCAATATTCATTATTCAATATGCAACCTAAGCTAGAAATGGACTGGTTTTCCCTCGGGTTGTTCAGTAACTCCATATCAAAAACAGTATTTTTGTCAAAACGAGAAACGGGGTTACTCTAGGACGTAGAAAAACAAGAATACAGAACACAGAAAAAAAATCAATTGATGATATACAAACGTGCTGCCATCCAAAATATTGAAATTTTCGGAGTCGACACGGTATAAAGCACCACATAAATTACGGAACCAACAATGGGGCTCGAAATATTAAGGCCTATGCATAGACTATGGTAAACATTGAGCTTGATTTGTGTATTCCTTTAAAGCACGTGCAACGACGTCATCGAGTTGTTTTCATTACACTAGCTAAGGCAAATATGGAAATAATTTTCATGCACAATAGCAGCATTAAAATAGGAACCAAGTACATACATAAAACAACGCATAGCGTAGATCGTATCCAATCCGAAGTGCTCATTGTTCCAGGGTTGAGTCATAACAAGTATTTGAAGCTACTTCCTCGTCTAGAATAGTGATGGAAATGTGATCTTATTGCTATTAGACATTAAGACTAAAGTTTAATTTCATGTTCATAATTGTCGGGCTGCAAGTGTCCTACTTGACGTACAGATGTTTTGAATACGTTTTGTTGATTTGAAAGGGCTCCGCTCAGCTCTATCGCCACAACGGACACATAAATAACACTAAATGACGAGATATTTTTGAAGTTCTTTCATATTGTGGTTTTATATTACGTGTACGTAGTGCCATACATATCTTTCATTCTGTTTTTATAAATACAACGTCGGGGAACATACAAACATACGGCCCACCTGATGTAAAGTGGTTATCGTAGCCAATGAACAGATGATGAGAGAGGGGTGCTTCACCAGCACGGCCTGGTAAACAAAACAAAATCGAGTAGCCACCGAGAGGTCAGACCTTGGGTTAGGACATCGCGTGGGTTAGACAATAGGAACTGACAGTTCCATGCCTGAAGGGCCGAAAGTGGATAGAAAGCGGTGATAGCGAACGCTTGAAGAGGATAATGAGAACCATCAAAAAACCCACCTAATGTCTTGTTTTCCAGATTTACTCCCGTGGTGGAGGGTCAGCTTAATCTATGTCGCTTGAAGGTACCTCGCGGAGAGGCGAAACACGAGAGGTTTCTCACCTTAGCTTGCTAAGAGTAGCAACGACGGTAGCTTTTCTGCATCTTTTTAGTTTTGGAGAAGAGAACCTCTTTCATGGTTACTGGCCAAGTGCGAGTCGGACTCGCGCACGAACGGTTCCGTACCATTATCTATAAAAACGGCAAAAAAAACACGTTTGTTGTATGGGAGCCCCCCTTAAATATTTGTTTTATTTTAATTTAATTATTTATTCTTAAAGTAAATATATAACTAAATATTCTGTGAATATTTCAAGCGTCTACCTGTTGCCGTTATCAATATCCAGCAAAAATGAGCAAAAAAAATCACGTTTGTTGTATGGGAGCCCCCTTAAATATTTATTTTATTCTATTTTTTAGTATTTGTTGATATAGCGGCAACAGAAATACATCATCTGTGAAAATTTCAACTGTCTAACTATCACGGTTTATGAGATACAGCCTGGTGACAGACGGACGGACGGACGGATGGACGGACAGCGGAGCCTCAGTAATAGGGTTCCGTTTTATCCTTTGGGTACGGAACCCTAAAAATCGGCCAAGTGCGAGTGGGACTCGCGCACGAAGGGTTCCGTACCATTATTTATAAAAAATGCAAAAAAAGTTAAGTTTGTTGTATGGGAGCCCCCTTAAATATTTATTTTATTATATTTTTTAGTATTTGTTGTTATAGCGACAATAGAAATACATCATCTGTGAAAATTTCAACTGTCTAACTATCACGGTTCATGAGATACCGCTTGGTGACAGACGGACGGACGGACAGCGGAGCCTCAGTAATAGGGTTCCGTTTTACCCTTTGGGTACGGAACCCTAAAAATGATCAAATAATTGGCTATTTATTTTAAATCATTGTTATAGTCCGAACTCCGAACCCAATTTTATTTTTCAGTGAGAAAAATCTTTTTTAGTTAAGAATTTAAAAAGGAAAATAGTGTTAAACAAAAAGTGTTTTCCTCTGATTTTTCTGTGTGAACTCAAGCCTATAATTAAAGTAGTTAGAGCGCGCGCACGTCCATAACTGACGATCGGATTGATATGAATTTTTTTTATTTGTTTGTTATGTCAAATGTTATCAGTTACGTGCTCTTTGGCAACGTAGTCCGCTTTATTTCGTTCAGTAGGATTGAACTTCGGTGTAGTAAATTAAGCAAAGTCAACCGCATCTTGTATAATGTATGGTCGGTCTCGACTATTGTCGATAGATGACGGTCGTTAAGCTAAGTCAGTGGCCTTCGGGCGGCTTGAAAGCATTGACCGCCAATCAGCAGTTGAGCAGTGTAGCAGGAGTATGCTCTACATCCTCAGTTAAAGGGTGACCCATGTCCCCGCAGTAGGACGAGAAAGGATCTGTGTATACACATTATCCTTTACAACATTTATATGTTACTAGTCACACTCACTATATAATGGATTCGATGCCCATAAATAGACTTTTATAAACGTCTAAGTAGGAGTTATTCGATTAATGCATTTAATACGCACATCAAAGCGAAGTGCAAGCGATGCAATTATCGTCCTTATTAATTGTTTAATTGAAACAGAATTAATGGAATTTGTATAGATCTGTACGAGTACCAATCAGTGACTCACTTTAAACGTTCTTAATGTTCTATTGTTGATGGTACCTACCTAATGAATTGTTTAGCGCTTAATAAAACATAGGCACTGTTGTGGGTAGTCTTAGCATAAACAGAAAATTGTTCGAAATATAACAATAAAAAATAATAATATTTTCAATTAAACTATAGGATAATGATTGTTCTTAAAACCACTACTCGATAAAACAAGCATGCTTCTAGGAATGATAACAAATATAACAACACAAGAGCACGCGTGCATTACTTATGGAAGTGAGAGCTAGGTGTGGCGGAGTGAGCATGAAAGTAGAATAAACGCAGTCAAAATGCGAGCGTTGAGCGAAAATTGTGGCATAAACGGTGCACAAAGCTAAGTGGCGCCCTCATTTTGTTTTTATTAATAACGCAGTATTTAAGACCAATTCCAAAAAAAACGCTCTATAGTGCACTGAAGAACCATTTACGTTTTTTTGAAACATATCTTGTATTTATTATCTATGACAAGTAACCAAAATTTTAATTATTGCTTATTGTGGCCACTTATAGCAATAATCAAAAGTATGACTAATTCTACATAAATAATAAAAACAGAATATGTCTCAAAAAACATAAATATGGTTCTTCAGTGCCCTATAGGGCGTTTTTTTTGGAATTGGTCTTAAATTCAGCGTTATTAATAAAAACAAAATGAGGGCGCCACTTAGCTTTGTGCACCCTCATAACGCGTGTCAAAGAGAGTGTCGGTGAAGGTATGAACGTAAGAAAGATAAAATAAGAAGAGACACGGTCCGATGGTTCGGACATGTAGAATGAATGCAGGAAGAAAGAATCACGAAACAGATATTCAATGCGAAAGTAGAAGGATGTCGGGAGAGGAAAGCCAAGGTAAGTCTTGGGCTTCCTCGGCTTACCATGATCAAGTTGATCGTGTTATATCAGAGGTAATATCAGGAGCATTAGAAACTGACAAGTGTGCATGAGAAGAGCTATGAATATTGAGCAGTCAGAACCCGTTATATACGTTTTCCCATACATTTCGCGGTCGTATACGACCACCCGGGTTTCGAAGGGTTAATGAAGCGAGTGAGGTGTGTAAGGACCTAGTCATTTGATGATCGGGTCTCTCTGCCTACCCCGCAAGGGACTAGGCGTGAAGTTATAGACAGAATGGAGCACTTATCAACGCATTGCCCAAATGGCTCGGGCCTTTTTGGGCTAGCGTCTTTATACTTGACATTTTGCATGAAGTTCTTTATAAGCGTGATATTACTAATAAACCGCTTCGTTTGTGTCAGTTCTCCTTTATTTAAGGTTGAATGGAAAAAAATGCATTACTTTAAGGCCGCCTCTTGTATTTTCCTGTATACGGTTCTTGTTTTGTATATATATGGTGTTCTTAAATAATATGCCCAAATTGAAACGGGAAATAGTATTATGTATGCTGATTATAATAATAAATATATTTTATGCCCCACGTGTTACAAATTCTTTCATACAAAAAAAAATCCATCATAAAAAATAGCTATCTGTTGTATGAATCCAACCACCTAGGAAAATACAAGTATGTCACGCGACATGGTATGCAGGTACGCAGGCGCGCTTAGCGGGCCTTCGTAGAAACGCTAACCGCGCATGCGCCATCCATGTACCCACCGCGCTGCGTAATAGATGGCGCACGCGTGGTCAGTCTGTTCCGAGTGTCGCACACATAGATAACAGGTCGCACATTACACTACTACGCGTGACCGTAATCATGTCTGGACCTTGTTACTCTAATCAGGAGTATCTCCAAATGGTACTTTGTTATCGCGGGTGCAATAACATCACTGCAAAAGTTCGGAATACGAGTGAGCCATCACACAATCCTCGGCACAGTGTACAGGTTTCGTGAACATGGCAGTTACTTAACGATGAAGGCTTACATCCATACCACTTCATTAGGGTACAAGAACTCATGCCACAAGATCATGCGCCTCGTGTTGACTTCTTTCGGACTTGACTTGACTTTGACTTCTGGCTTCATGCGGAGCGCCACAACATTTTGTGGACAGACGAGTTAACCTTCACACGCAGTGCGGCCCGATCATTTCCAACACAGATTTACAATACAACACTCGGTGACAGTGTTAGGACCAGTTTTTTTTAGAGAGACTGAATGCGGATACCTATCTTCACCTACTGCAAACCAAAGTGGACAGTATGCTGGAAAATGTTCCACTTGAACATCTAAGGGGTTTATACTTCCAGCACGATGGAGCACCAGCCCATTACGCCTTGCGTGTTCGCGAGTATCTGGACGTTACGTACGCCATGAGGTGGATAGGAAGGGGAGGGCCAGTCCAATGGGCTCCCCGTTCCCCTGATATAACGCCGACGGATTTTTTTATGAGGTTGTGTGAAAGTGTGATGGAAAGTTTGTGACCTTTTTTAAGTTAAGTTTAAGTGGATCAGCTGTTATATCCGGTAAGTGTTCTATAAATTTCCATTTTATTTAACTAGATAGGTAGCGAATGTGAACGCACATAAGCGACGTCTCTGGTGTTAAAAAAGTCTAAATGCTACGATAACTGCTTACAATCAGGAAGAGAGCACCTTAGCTTGTTTGCCACCACTTTAGTGGTGTAAGTGTACCTTTTCCTATATCGAACCTCGTACACAATTACCAACAATAGACATATCATTTTTTTTATCGTTCCCATAAACAAACTTAGAATAATATTCTAAGTAAACAAACCACTCATGAAATACCTAGGTACCTAATTCGTTGAAAATGTATCTAAGTGTAAACTAATCAGACTTAGTGATGGATGTTTGTCATATGAAGCAAATCAGCTGTTTCATCTGTTTCATACTTTGGATCAGGCGCATCTTTGTTTTTTACTACGTCAGGAGACAAATAAACATACGGCCCACTTGATGTAAAGTGGCTACCGTAGCCTATGAACGCTCGCACTAAGGTTTATCGCACGCGGGCTGCCTTCTGGTAACATCACTCACTCACATAAAATCAACAACCCTCCAGTAAGGTTATTTTGCTGCGGACTTCCCCTGTCGGACTGCTTTGATGCGCCCTACCTACCTATGTAAAAAACATTGTTAGGTGATGTATCAGCTGGCATAGTCACAGCCGTCATAGGTATTTCTTTTTTGTATACAACGTTGGGAGGCGTACGGTCGACCTGATGTAAAGTGGTTACCGTAGCCTATAAACGCTTGCAACACAGGAAGTATCGCTTGCGCGTTGCCAACCCCGCTACTGATACAGAAACTCTTCAGGAACTCACTCGTAACCTTACTCACTCGCAGGAATAGTTGTTCTTTGGCTGCAGTTTTCTGTGAGGTGAAGGTACTTCTCCAGACGGACTGCTTTGACGCGTCCTACCTCTCTTCACTGAGCCTTCCGACTGGCAACTGTCAGGAACTCGGGACAGGCTGTGGTGGTCGCTGCGTAAATGGCGTGTTCGATTAGACCCGCGACCCGTGCATCGACCTCGTCAAACTGAATTATTAACAACTGATGATGATGACGGGGCAATCATTATGCACCATGAACCAAGTAGGCAATTTATTTATTTGATTTCTCAAACTTTTTTGACGATGCCGGGACACGAAGTTTCTTGTCTATCGTAACAAATAAACGATATTCTTTCTCCCATTGAAGTTCGGGCATATAAAAAAAAAAACACCTTATATTTATTGGTGCAATAAAGTGCTTTATATTGTATTGTAATTAAGTTTTGAAATTTAAGTGCCTCATCATCGTATATATCTAGTTATTACATGACTGCAAAGATATACAACAAAATCCCAAAATGCATGGGAGAATTAACATTTAGTCTATTTAAAATTAGATTAGCAAAAAGGTTGACTGACAAATGTTTTTACTCTATTAATGATTTTTTATTAACTAAAACTGACATTACGTAATTTGATAAATTTGACACTTTAGACACGATATTAAAAAAAAATGTTATAAAGTATTTAATTAATTAAAATTATAGTTGCTGTATCAAATTTGTAATAATTGTGAAGTAAATAGGTTAAATATATATTTGCACGTCATATAGGTGTGGCAAAATATGCACTGTCTGACTGTCAATATCAAACAAGACCAAACAAAACTTTATTTTACGCAATTAAGTTATTATTCTATATATCAAAAGACGCGTGACCTAACCTTAGCAAAGATTTTCCTCTGGGTTGTGGAGGTCTGACGGCAGTCGCTTCATGTAAAAATCAGTGTCTTCGCCAAATCCTTAGGCTTAGGTAACGGACCCTGCCAATCTAAATGGATTAGGAAACGTGATAACGCTAGGAAGAAGAAAGTTTGCAATACGAGCAAACTAAGTTTGCGAAGTTGAATACGCATGGACTTAATTCCATAGGAGATCGCAAATGAGATACTTAACTGAACACTGTAACACGCCCCAGCTCAGCCGGGATATTACGTAATATAGAACATAACCCTGCCATTTACAATATCCCGTCGCAATCCAGCCAATCAGTAACCAGGCCACCTCTCCAACTCGGTTTGTTTATCTCACTGATATATCCCGTGATTCCTTTGTAATCAGCATCTAGGATCTGCTCTATCATCGCCATTGCTACTGTTGTTATCTCGCTTATTTACTATGGGATAGACAGTGAGATATGACAGAATCTAGGTAGCGGTGTTATACGAGGGTGTGTCGTAATACCAGGAGCGTACATTGCATTTAATGAATCAGTCATTAGGGGCATCCTCTGTTCTATGTAGGGGCCAATTTTCGTATCATGAACTCGTTTTTCAATGTCACCTTGTTCCCGGTGTTACACAATTTGAATAATATTAAACCTATTAATAGTATTAATGCACATATCTATCGATATCTTCACGGGAATTCCTTTGCGGTGGAGGCAGAAACAACCGAACGCCGAATGACTCAGTTCCTATTTGCACACCTCACTCACTTCTTCAACATTAATAACTCTTTTGATGCGCGCTTCTAGGGCTCCTGACACCACTCTCTGGCACACGAGTGTCAGGAGAAATTTGGGGCCACGTCCAATTCTCCAACTTTGGTGTTGAATGTCCGTTGCGTCAGTCTTTGCTCTTGCATTTTTTTATATCTTGGTTTTCTTCGCATTCAATTATAAGCCTTTCTTCATACAATCATCTTTCATTGTTATAATTAGTGTTTGTAGTGAGGACAGTGATTCTTGTGTTAATATCGTGGCGTCTGCATAAAGTAGGCAGTTGACCACCCGGTCATTTCGCATTCCCTCATTCATATTCCTTATTCCCTGAAAACATCTTTCCAGATACATGATGAACAACCGAGCCGACAGCACGCATCCCTGTCTGACACCAATGTTGGTATGAAACCAGGGCGACAAGCTGCCGTCCACCCCCACGCATGCTGCACAATCCTCATAAATGGATTGCACAGCACCGGGCAGGTCAACCCCATATCCGGGCAAAATGTTCCAGAGATCCTTCGCACGACTCCGTCAAATGCTTTCTCAAGATGCACAAAATCGCAGAAAACCTTCTTGTTATAAGATTCTTCTCCACGATGTTGCGGAGTATAAAATATTGATCTGTAGATACATCCTCTGCCTCTGCCTTTCAATATTTTTCCCATACACGTTAATTGCTACGTTGATCAAACGGATTGTATGAAAAGTGAAAGTTGTATAAAAAAAAACTCTGAACGCTACCGGAGCCAGAACAAGCGGGACTGATGGTGACTGGGGCAGTCTTCTTGTCGTACCCATTATGAGGGGGGTTTTGCCATAGTTGCCACACTTGGCAGGCGGGTTGACAACCACAGTACGTTATTTAAATATATTTAAATCAGGGGACGCTGCTGCCTATCTCCTGGATAATTCCTAAATAATTAAAAGGAAATCCCTTAGTGGCCTTTTACGACACCCATGGGTTTCCACTTAGGCAGCCATTAATACTTGCAAACGCGGTATATTATGTCAGCCTTACGGTAAGGATGCCTGTCCACTTGAGCGCAGAAGAGCAGAGAGGAGCGGGGCTGTTCCAATATACACCAATAGAATTTAAGCTTTTCCCCGCTCTGCTTCAGTGGACTTGGATATGCGAACTGGATTAAAAAATCATACATTATAAATGTAGAGCGGGGACGCGGAGTAGTAAATCGTCGCGGGGTGAACCCTCGCGTGAGAAAGAAGTGTGCTACACTCCGCTCCGCAGACTCCTTCGCTTCGCTCCTCATACTCTCTCTCTCTCTCTCCGGTCCGCTTCCTCGCTCTGCGTCAATGAACAAACACGGTATACAACTTCGCTCCGTATTACTCCCTCGCTCAGCTCCGCGTCAATGGACAGGCAGCCTAAACGCTCCATGGTCAGTAGACTCCATGAAGCACATACCCTATGGGAACCAATGAGAACGTTATTACATAGTAGCGGGGTGGGGGAAGCGCCACCATGTTGGAATCATTTCGCTGCATCCTATAATTTCTATCTATCTATTTATCTATAACTTCACGCCAAATCCCTTGCGAGGTAGGCAGAGAGACCCGAGCGTTACATGACTCGATCCTTACACACCTCACTCGCTTCTTTAACATTCATTGCTCTTCTACTACAGGCAGCCGTAACGCACCACTTTTTTCTGGGGCTTACTACCAACGAATTTAGTGATAAATCTCGCTGATACACTTATATGATGTAGATAGTATATTATACATATATACATATTGTAATAAGTGCATTGCACCATAGATGACCACTCACGGGTTTAAGTTGTACTTAAAAGTTGGCCAGCATGTTACAACTTCAGGAGTATTTATCTGCAGTATAGAGAATAAACCGGGTCCCAGTCTGAACCATCAAAATGCACCATCTGTTTATGCGACTGATCCAGATCAAAATTTTATATATGGGTATGAGCCTACATACCACAGAGGGTAGACAGAGAGAACCGAGCGCCATGAGACGCAGTCCTTCATATTTCATTTATAACTAGTTATTAGGTTCTTTCAGCAATCTTCGTCTTCTTTATATATATATACCACTAAGGTGGCAATCAAGCATACGACCTGCCTGATGGTAAACAGTCACCGTAGCCTATGGACATTTGCAACACCAGGGCTGTCACTCATGCGTTGCCGACCCTCTAAAAACCTCTTCACGCATTTCTTGAAGAATTCCATGCTGTAGTCCCTTGGAAAAACCTCGACTGGGATCTCATACCACAGCTTGAGAGTTCTCGGAAGAAAATTTCTCTGTAACAGTACAGCACAGTACGCGACAATTGCGGTTCCAGCGTGTGAGGGGTGATCTTCTTTTTAGCGTTATACCGTTTCCTAATCTATTATGATTGGCGGGTCCGCTACCAAGTCTAAGGATTTGGCGAAGATACTGATTCTTACATGGAGCGACTGCCGTCATACCTCCACAACCTAGAGCGAAAACCCAACTTTTTTAGATTAGGTTACACGTCTTTCGAAATATAATTTCTTGGCCTTGCTGGTTTCCTCACGATGTTTTGCTTCACCACCGAGCAAGTGATAATTACAAATATGTACATAAATCCTGCCCCCGGCTTCGAATCCTGGCATTTAATATATGTCAGAATTGAAACCGGAGGCGACTTGTTGGTCTATAGATCAATTCTATATCCACTGGGCTATCACGTCTCAATTGGTAAGTTCTTTCAACAATAAAGTGGGCAAAACTATTGAACAGATATATATATATATATATATATATTCTACTGAAATGTCTTAGCACTCGTCGAGACAGCTTTATGAGTGCCTGTTAAGTTCCAATAATCGTAAAATAATAATATAAGATTTTACGACATCTCCCATGGAAATACCGTACATAATCGTCGGTGCCTTTATGATTTGCCAGGATTTAAGACACGAAACCAAAGTATAAATACCACTAAGTATAATAATACCATACCCATTCCATTCTGTTCATGTCTAATGAATTAATATGTTTTTCAGTGTATATTAACTACTCCCGTAATAGAAGAAGAGACAATAGAACAGGAGAAAAATGATACTTAGTCAAAAATTACCTAACTAAGAGGATTCTGCAGGAATACGAAGAAAACTGTGTACTGCGGTTCCGACCACAAATTCTAATCACTACACTTTATCCCATGTTTGTTTCCAGTGTTTTATACTATAAACACTATGAATCAAACCGCTAAACATATAGAAATAGAAAGAATGCTAATCATCGTCAGCAGCTGCCCGCAGTATTGCACCACAATCAGTCTAATTCATCACTTCTTGTCTCACCTAACGCACACAATCTACGAGTACGTTTGGTACAATAATGATAAATTTTACCTATAATTGTTAAACAGCAAATGATAAAATCCATTGTAAATAATAATATTGCATTCCTTAGTTTATGCAATGCCTAGTTAATTTTTTGGTGAAATGTTTTAAACTTATGTCTTACGAATGTCCAACATGAGAACCAATCAACAAAATTCACGCAGGCGATTAACGTTGGTAAAAAATGATTGCATTTTATTTTCCCCTGAACAATTACAGTTGATGAACATATATGTGTTAATGGTAACTAGTACACCACGATTTGTTTGTTTGTGTGCGTAAAAAGTACGTGAAAGATAACTGAGAATCTGGGTCCTCAAGAACCACGATCGCATCAGCAGGATTTTGCAAAGATACTCGGACCTTTTTTAGTCACACGTTTCGAAATATTATTTCTTGGATTTGAGGGCTTCCTCACATTATTTTCCTTCACCGTCGAGCAAGTGATAATTACAAATATGTACAAAAATCCGAAAACGCGAATTTCGTGCTACATGCTTACACCAGAATTCGAACCAGGGTACCGTCGATTAATATGCTGATTATTCTAATCATTTCATTTCATTTCATTTATTGCAACTATAATGTGTACATGATCTTATGAATACAATTTAAATATAATTACAGAACAATTATAGACCCAGTCGGGCGCTGCAATCTTAGAGAGGAGGACATACTTTTGTTCTGGTATATAAAAGAGTATTAAATTCAGATCAATTTATAATTAACTTAAACTACACATCTAGTGTTTACACATCTACAATTTATAATTAACTAAACATCATCATAGTCTAGGCTGATTATACTAGACTAGACTATCGCTGCTCTTCGGGATATAATCTATTATCGTATAAAATTTCATCAATATCCGTGCAGTAGTTTTTGCGTGAAGTGTCAAACACACAACATACTGTTTTTGAGTTTGTTATGTACGAGTATGTCTGTCAGTCCGTGATAGGTACCTACATATCTAACTATATAAAAATATTCCATGTATGAATTCGACCCGGTTACGCTTTTATAATAAAAACAAACATTTGTAATGCTTTCAATCTTTACATAATGTTTTTACGCACGTACTCAAAGTTACTATTACTTAACCAGTGTCCAAAAATATATTACACCTCGCAGTACAACGCCATGACCTCATCCACTCGATCCGGCCGTGGCCATTTTGAGAGCGAAAATTGTCGAGAATAATAAACGATTCAAGGCGAAGGCCTCGCATACATTAATATTAAGAATTTCGATACTCCGGCAATTAGGATGAGAACAACTAGTAGGATGTTTACAAACTGACAAAATATAATTTATATTATAGCGATAAGTAGACTTGCGGCCTGCCTGATGATAACCAGTCGATCCGTAGCGTATGGCTCGTAATTTCGTCAGCATTACACCTCTTCACACCCTTTTGGGACAGGCCCACCGCTCATTCCCACCACTGTCTCCTGTGTAGCCAGAATTAACAGCGGTGAATACCAAAAAGGCAATGAAATGTGAAGTCCATTGCTGTCCCGGGGGTTAAACTACATCTTTCTTGGAACTCACAACGAATTTAACCAGAAGAAATTTGTAAGAGTAAGAAGTTTTTTCAATAATCAGCAGAGAAATCATTCTACGAGCTAATGATTAACGGACGAAAACCCGTCCGGAATTGCACAGTACGCTACCATACACATAGCTAGCTGCACCCCGCGACTTCGTCCGCGCAGATACCGCAGTAACCACTTCGCTAATTTTTTCCTTTTCTTTGGCTTCTACGGCCTACCCGTAGAAGCCAAAGAAAAGGAAAAAAGTATTATAGTATATTTAAATTCAGCACTCTGATTTAGCTAAATTATTTGTTTTCTTTCCTGTTTGTTCAATCACACATCAAAAATCGTGCATGCACACTGACTTCTGTGTCAAACAATAATTTTAATGTGTATTGACTGACAATAGTTTCTCCCGTGCAACCAATACATATTATTATTACTCGGCAGGACTTTACAAAGCAATATTAAGTGTAGACACTTAGGGTCATACATACAATATAAAGCTCTTTATTACACCAACTAAAATATACAAAAAGTAGCTGGTTTCAGCGGCTTCGTACGCGCGTGTTCCGGTATTTCATGGATCCGCTTTTTCTTACTTTCTTTTTTTTATACAACATCAGGGGGCATACGCCTATAAACGCTTGCAATACATTAAGTATTACTCGCGCGATGTCACCTCTGCTGCTAACACAGCAACTCCTTAGAAGCTTACCGGAGACCTCACTCACACGCAGGAACACAACTCTTTCTTCTGTCTTTTCCCTCGGTTTCTATGTTTCGTATCGTCATGTTGAATAGCCTATACCTTCCTCAAGAAATATGCTATCAAATGCAAAAATATTTTTTCAAATCTGATTGGTTATTCCGGGGGTTAGTTAAAGCTGTGTGTGGTCTGGAGTTATCATAATGAACACCCTTTCTGTAGATCAATTCCGGTTCCGGTTTTCTCTATTTCTCGCTTGAGTCTCATCAACTGTTGGCAGTAAAGTTCTGAATCGATGGGTTTGCCCGGCGGTAACAGCTCATAATGAACGATGGCTTTCCGATCCCGCCATACACACAGCATCGCCTTATTGCGAGTTAATCCTCGTCAGCCGTCTCGCTATACTCCGTGGAGCTTGACTGACCTTTGGGCGTGATCTTTTTCACACGTTCTTGTCGTAGGTAATCCACTTTTCATCACCAGTGATAAATCTTTTCAAAAACAGTTCGGTTTCATTACGTTTCAATAGAGAACCCCAAATGATTACACGATTCATTAGGTTTATTTCAGTGAGCTTGGGTGGCACCCAAATATTAAGCATTTTTTTTCACACACTTTTCAAAAGAGGGTCAAGACTCTTTTGTGGTCAACCCCTAGCTCTTTAGCTATGTCTTAACTACTAATATACTGATCTTGCTCCACTTTTTCAAAAATACATTGACTTTATCCGTCAAATGGTGTTCCTGCGAGCAAGTGAGATTACCTCCTAAGAGTAAGCTCCTAAGGAGTTGTATTAACAGCAGGGCAACAGTAAGCACCTACAAGTGACACCTGTATTGAAGCGTTCTGGGACTACGTTAACCAATTTACGGTGAGCCGTATGTTTGTATGCTTATTGATTTTGAATAAAAACATAGTGATGCAGTCTACTATCATTGTGGATGCATTGAGTAGTAACTAATAACTACTGAATATATTTTGACGAAATTTTACATGAGATAAGTTACATCACGAGTATACACGAATCAATATTAAAGTTACTTTGAACTCGAAAATATTAATAATTTATTAATATTAACAATTCTAATGATAATCCCTATTGGTTACAATAAAATACAATGTAGTAATAATATATAAAGATTTATCATAGTATATGTATATCACAATAAATAAATAAAATTTATATACACGAGAAATGATTTATTAACATAATTATCAGAGTTCATTGTGATTATTATATTGGTGAAACTCGAAAGATCAAGCAATGGCGACTACATTATCCCAATGCCTTCCTGCTGCCAAAAAAGAATACAATTTTTCATTCAACGGAATGGGTTGAAAGATAAACCATCGTGTTTGTCAAAGGCCAGTTTTTTAATCCGCCCGAAACTAGGCTAAGCTTAGTGGCTGCCTCTGGCTCTATCGAAAACCGAAACTGATAGGGAAATCATGTCTTCCAAGCACAGAGAAATTAGTCAATTGATAGAAGGCGGTCGGCTTTGCTTTACAGGTAAGGTACAGATATCTTTAGCCATAAAGAAGGAATGTAAGTATCCACCTACTTCAAAATAGTGTAAGTAGTTCCAGCTTTCTTTGTACAACAGAGGCAATAAAAATCTTGTTCTACAAAATTTGATCCCACTTGTTAGAGCCATTTCCAAGATATACGAAATATTTATTTTTATGTGTATGTCCAAGAATTGCCTGTTTAAATTAAGAAGATTCTCGCTACTTGTAAAAGCGACTTTGTGAAAAAAATGACCTTGAAAAAAAAGGTTGCTTGTTTGAGTCGAGTTTCAGTAACATGCTAAAACTCACTAAATAAAAAACAGGTATTTTATGACACTAGTGTGGCAAACAATCTGTGTAATGAAACGGTCACCGTGTGAATAATTACCATAAGTTTATTTACATACACATTAAATAAACAATCGTCAAGCCTAACTAACAGTATTACGTAACAGAAATTTATAAATCACAATTTCCACAAAATCCATTTCATCATAACTTTACACTTTCGCTGAAAGAAAACAAAAAGTCAATAAAACCTATTGTTTAACCATAAACAATTTCCGCTCCAAAACCAATATGGTAGAGATACCACGCCTCTTCATTACGGTTGAAACTAACGTGGACCTCTCGGCGCTATTGAACCACAGAATATCACAAAGTCAGACGTATCACTGACGTTATTTATAAGTATAGAATTTGCGTCGCTTAGAAATATACAATAATGTTAAAATAATCTTTTGTATTCATCGTTTGAATTGTGGGTTTCATACATTGACTATGAAATTTATTAAGGACAAGTATTATTACTGAAAAAAATCAATTATATTTAATGATATTATTATATCTCTTATTATCATTATTCATTTTCATCTTATTTCACGGGTTTCAATCCCGGTCATTATTATTGCTTTAAAGAACGAATCGAAAAAATTCAGCACTCGTTTGTACGGCATCTTAACTTTCGTGTAAAAAAATGGGACGTAGACTATGAATCCGCTTATGCACGACACAAAATTATAAGTCTTGATAACCGGCACCAGCTTCTAGATGTTTGCTTGCTGCACGACATCATTTCTGGTCGCATGGACAGTCCTACACTTCTGTCAGAAATTACCTTTAACACGCCTTCTATTCGCGCACGTCACACAAAACAGACACTTTTTGCCATTCCTTTCATACATACAAATTATGCACAAAACTCCCCGCTTGTGCGAATTCTTCGCGATTATAATAAAAAAATTGCTGATATAGATATTTTCAACTGCAGTAAAAAAGTATTAAAAAATCACGCGCTTAAATTATTTTTAAAATAATAATTAATTTATTCTTTATTCTCTTCAGTATAATATGTTATGTTCAGTATAATATAATATGTAATTCAGGATGTATGTATATGTATATATATATATATATATATATATGTATATATTTATAAATAACTATGAATGTCGATCGTACTTTACACATACATACTCACACACGCACACATACACTCACACAAAATCATCTTGCTGGAATTATGGTAGGTAACCTAACCGTCTACAGTTAATATTGTTAATTTTTGTAGTCATCTTTCATTGGCTTTGTTATTGATATTTATGCACTGTATTTAATTTATATGTTATGCTGTTGATGTCCCTAATAAAGAAAATAAAAAATAAAATATCTCTTTAATCACGGGTGTTAACTCCGGTGAATTTAGACGTGATTAATCCTCGGATTCATACATCTCAATGAACCCCACATTAGGCTCCTAGGTCACTAGCCCTGTTTATGAGCCAGGTACGTCACGTGGAGACGCGTCTCTGACGCATATCTGACGGTGCGTTCAGATATGTAAATACAGCGCGTCTCCATGTGACGTCCCCAAAGGCCGCAGGGTCCTACTCGTGGCTCGAGGCTGCCTTCAGGCGTGAATAAACCTCGGATTTATCCATCTGAATACAGCCTTAAGTCGATTCTTCTTTTGTTTTGTCCAGCATCGTTTTCTTCCAATGTGTGCTCTCACACACATTTAATTGGCCCAAGCGTCTACTCGTACTACGGCACAAGGTACACAGTATTCTAGTCAGTCAGTCAGAATACGGTGTTTTAACTCAATAGACATCATAGCAACGCGGGCCAGCATTTTAAAGAAATAGATGATTGGCACTTAAAAAATACCATTATTACGAGTATCTAACCACTACTCGCTCCTGTTTAATACTAACTAATAACAGGTGGTAAATGGTACTGATGACACAGTAAGTTATATTTTTATTAATTTCTGCTGTATTTAATAATATACGATGTGTCATTGTTTGATTACACACGTAAATGAAAATAAATCCACGAACTCAAAGTTTTTTTTACTTAAAAGCAAGTAGAAATAAAATTAAGAGGTATTTTTGCACCATATCGTAAGCATAGAAGCATACGTCTCAATTGATGTGAACTGCTTACTGAGCCTGTGAACGCTTGTAATACAAGAAGTATCGCTCACGGGTCACCGGTCCTAACACATCTACTACGCAACTCACTCAGGTTGTTATTTGGCTGCGATCTTCGGTGAGATGGAGGTACTTCCCCAGTAAAGCTGCTTCGAAGCACCCTAGTTCTCTAGTTTATTGTCTTCAAACCTTTTTCTGCTTGAATGCTTGCCTGTTAATGGATTCATTACCAATTTTAACAGGCAGGTAGAGAGCGGCATGTTCAGGGATGAATATACGCGCCTTTTGAATCCAGATGAATTAAAGATAAGTAACTTCAGAGAAAGTAAAAGAATATTATTGTTCCATAAATAGAGAGCAATTACAGTAAAATGCA
This sequence comes from Pyralis farinalis, assembly GCA_947507595.1. Classification (NCBI taxonomy): domain Eukaryota; kingdom Metazoa; phylum Arthropoda; class Insecta; order Lepidoptera; family Pyralidae; genus Pyralis; species Pyralis farinalis. The sequence continues at coordinate 33,261,037 of OX382268.1, read as the reverse complement.
ATGTTAAAAATCTGTTACCCAACGATTCATGCAATGCAAGGAACATTGTATACAATCTAAAATTTACTGTAACAACTAAAAAGTTACTAGGAGTGAACCTACTGCTTTGCCAATGCGCTGTGGTCAGAAGTTTAATGACAAGCGGCGTAGGACGGTTTACAACTTTCTACAATTACGTAAGATACAATACAATGCTTTATGTGTTGTTGAGTGAGGCAGTGGAACACCTTCGCATTCAAAGCGCAAGGGGACAACGACATTCTATTATAATTAGCTCCTATCTCTTTTCTACGCCATTTTATGTAAAGGTTTTAGAACACGTCATAAAATAGCTTCTAAGGATAATGGTTTGTACCGTTAGCTATCTTTACTGCCAAGCATCAGGATGTATCCATATTTGAGAATAAAAGGGGCAGGGAAATTACATAAATCATTGCTAAAATATTATCCTATAGTTGAATCCTCTACTAAAATATTAAAGATTGTTGTTTTTTGAATGCATTAATCTCCGGAATTGCCTGTCGTATTTGAAAAATTCTTTTTGCATTTGGTAGCTCAATTATTGAGGAAGAAATAGAAAGAAAGTAAGAAAAAATGATGCCCGCGGAATACAGGGATACGCGTGGACGAAATCGCGGTCTGCTGCAGTTATGGCATGACATATCCATATAGATTCATATATATGAATAGGCGAAGACAAAACAGTTCAGTAGGTCTATTTCTCCTCTGTTTATCAACCGGTTTTCTATTGTTTAGTAGTTATTGACAAGTTTCAGTGTTCCTAATAAAAAGATGAAGCTTGCAAATTCATAGAATATATGTATTTTCCTCAATTTTTCAATAATGATTTGGATGGTTTAATTTCGAGCAGTGGGTAGAACACAAATATTATTTTACAAAAAAAGTTTTGTAACTATCATTAGCAACCCATGCTAATCCCACTGCTAGAACATGACTCTTTCAGGTTTTTTTAGAGTATTTTTAGCATATTCCGCTGGATTGATAAAAAGGCCACTAGGAATGCCGTCTATCGAAAACATCCGGGACACGTAAGCACGGTGGATATTCCTTGACCATTGTGTTCAATCTCCTCTAGCTGTTTTATATCACGAAGGTGACAAATAAGCATACGGCCTGCCCGATGATAAGCAATTAGCGTAGCATATAAGTGTGTACTTGCAATATCAGCGAAGACACTCATGCCTACGAACCTAAGGTTAATAAAATAAAAATCGGCTAAGTGCGAGTTGGACTCGCACACGAAGGGTTCCGTACCATTATTTATAAAAACGGCAAAAAAAAAACACGTTTGTTGTATGGTAGCCCCCCTTAAATATTTGTTTTATTTTAATTATTTATTTTTAAAGTCAATATATAACTAAATATTCTGTGAATATTTCAAGCGTCTACCTGTTGCCGTTATCAATATCGAGCAAAAATGAGCAAAAAAATCACGTTTGTTGTATGGGAGCCCTCATAAATATTTATTTTATTCTATTTTTTAGTAATTGTCGATAGCGGCAATAGAAATACATCATCTGTGAAAATTTCAACTGTCTAACTATCACGGTTCATGAGATACAGCCTGGTGACAGACAGACGGACGGACGGACGAACAGCGGAGCCTCAGTAATAGGGTTCCGTTTTACCCTTTGGGTACGGAACCCTAAAAAGCAGCAATAACTAAACTCTTCTCGTCTTCCTAGCCCTATCCTGTTTCTTAATCCTTTAGGATGGGCGGGTTCAACAATCTTAAGTATTTGCCAAAGAGTTTTACATGGAGCGGCTGCCGTAAGACCTTCACAACCCAGAGGAAATACCAGACCTTTCTTTAAGTCAGTTCACATATATTCTGAAATATATTTTCTGGGATATGCGAGTTACCTCACGATGTTCTCCTACATTGCGGGGCAAGTGATCATTACAAGTATGAACCCGAAACACGCAATTTTAGTGGTAGATACACCAGTAATCGAACCGGTGACCATTCGGCTAACAGGCCGTGTTTTTTTTCCACTTCTCTCGCGGCAGGTCACTAAACACTGAGAAATAAATTTCGTTTTTAAGCAAAAAGTACAGGGGAAGGTTTCCCTTCGTACTGTCAATAATCAATAATAGGGAAGGTTCGCATTTGTTGAGTACTGATACTCGCACTCATGTGCCAAAAATATAGGAATGCTTGTTGCATTTGTTTTCCTCTATATGTGATTAGATTTCTACTCCCGCGCACTAGTTTTTCATATTTTCTTTATGACATTTTAAGCTTGTGAACATTATCATAAGAATACACTACTTGAATTTTAAAATATTAAAATTAAAGGGTTAAATTAAATCTGTATAACTCGTTTTTAGGGCTCCCACATACTAAAGAATGAAATATACATATTTTTTATACAACGTCGGGGGGCATACAAGCATACGGCCCACCTGATGTAAAGCGGTTACCGTAGCCTATAAACACTTGAAATAGTATCACCTGCGCGATGCCATCTCTGTTGCTAACACAGCAACTCCTTAGGAGCATGCTGATGACCTGACTCACACGCAGGAACATAACTGCCCTCTGGACTCTAGAGAGTTGTTACTTGGCTGCGGTTTTCTGTAAGGTGGAGGTACTTCCCCAGGCGGGCTTTGATACGTCATACTCTCTTAAATACATATATTGTCTGAGTCACAAATACGGGCTGAAATGATGATTACGATAATAATAGTATTTGTCCACTACTGAACGAAGGCTTCTTACAGAGTAGCTGTAAGATGACTTATTATAAAGAAAAAATAATGTTGCGTATATTATAGACGAGCGAGAGTATATAGACGAGCTCGGTAGCTCAGTCGTGAATGACGCGACTTTGACACCAACGCTCGTGGGTTCGATTCCCACACAAGGCAAACATTTGTGTATGTATAATAATTATGTATTTACAAAAAAAAAAATGTATTTACGTATGTTTATCAGTTGTCTAGTACCCATAACACAAGCTTCGCTTACTTTGAGGCTAGATGGCGCTGTGTAATTTGTCCGACAATATTTATTTAAAATTAGTTTTTGAGCGCTAGTCATTCATTTACTTCTACACGCATAGTTATTTACTTATCTAGAGCAGTGATAACAAATTGGATAAGGAACCGGTCTCTTGACCAACTGGTCCCCGGTTCGAATCCGCGTGTTCACTGAATTCGTATTTTCGGATTTATATACATATTTATAATTATCACTTGCTCGGCGGTGAAGGAAAACATCGTAAGGGAACCCGCACATCTAAGAAATTATATTTCGAAAGACGTATGACCTAAACGAAAAAAGGCAGGAGTATACAAATTAGACTGCGAATGTGGTTTATCATACACAGGGCAAACAAAGAGAAGCGTAGGTACTCGTGTGAAAGAACACATTGCTGACATGAATAATAGGCGCGATAAAAACTCTGCAGTATGAGAACATACACTGGACCAGCATAACCATTACATCCGGTTCGATAAACCACAAATCCTCGCCAAGGAGAATCGCTACATGCCGAGAATGTTGCGCTAGGCTATTAAAATAAGAAAACACCCCAATTTCAATAGAGAAGATGGTTGGCAAGTACAACCTGCTTGGGATCCAGTCCTAAAAATAATCAAGTCCCAAACCCAAAGATCTAAAAAGGACACTGTGAGCGATTGTTGTGTGAATCGGAACATATATAATTAATCCATCCATGTCGGTAGATGTAATAATTGAATAACTCGTGTAAGACAAATACCACCTTAGTCTTCCTGCGACCACGGACGCTGTAAAGCGTTCGAAACGTCGGGTTCATCAAAATAAATAAAATACGCGATACTTCCGTTAAAAATTGTTTAATTCAATGTGTAACAATCGCGAAAGCCTAAGAAAATACTACGAAATAAGGCCTGGTTTTCCCTCTGGGTTATGAAGATTTGACGGCAGTCGCTCCATATAAAAATCTGTATCTCCGTCAAATCCTTAAGCTTAAGTAAGTGGACCAATCTTAACGGAAAAAAAGTTGTTTTTATCTCTGCTGTTTGCGGGCCGCCTAATATTTCCTCTGGCGATGAATCCGCGTTAAAAATAGACATTACGTGTGAGTGAATTTTGTGTTATTAAAGCAAAATTTTACAACGCCGCGTTAATTGAACACAACGCAGCTAGTTACGAGCAAATTGATGAGAACAGAGCTCTAATTTGTTGAAAGAAGATGTATTTTGTTGTGGAGCGTAGATAATATTGTCATGTATAAATTATAATTATATGATATTGTGATGTAGTTTGTTGTTTCTTATTTAAAACTAGCTGAAGCCCGCGGTTTCGCACGCATGAGATTTGGGCTTTTATTAGCCTTTACTATAGACCTCAAATTCTTTCTGTTTAAAAAAAAAACAAGTTTAGGGTCGTAAATGCAACCATAGAGCGATTCAATTTTCATACAGTGCCATCTATTAACCTTTACGAGAGGCAATGTATATTTATTTTACTTTTATTACATAAAAAATGCGTAGTTATTTTATGTCACAAAAACTACGTATCTGTGAAAATAACAAAAAGAAAATTGCAAAATCCACCGAAGGGGAAGACATTTCCCCTAATTTTGACAGTTTTTCATTTTTTTACGCAGGAACCCTAAATATTTACGGGATAAAAGTTACCCTATATTATGCTCTGAACAGTCCTCTACCTACCAGTGAAAGTCCCGTCAAAATCGGTTCAGCCATTTCGATGATTAGCCCGGACGAACAAACAGACAGACAGACAGACAAAAAAGTTAAAAATGCGTATTTAGGCTTTGGTAACGTGAAAATAATAATATTAGCTTAAGATAAAGGCTTTATTTTGAAATCACAGACATACACTTCAATTTTATTTATGTGTAAATAAAATTGAAGTGTATGTCTGTGATTTCAAATAGATAATGCTGCGGACGAAAAGTTCGAAAAAGAGGTTCGGTCTCCATTGTTGTTATCAATTGAGTTCCGCGTAAATATCATAGATACTCACACACACACACACACACTGAAGATTTCACCTTTTTTAAACCAATCGCTTAATTTTAATATTCGCTCGGTAGCTCGGTGGCGCAGTAGTGAAACGCGCTGTTACGTTTCTTTGACACCGACGCTCGTGGATTCGATTCCCACACAGGACATTGTTTGTTTGTCTCGGTTTGCGGGCCTAGAGGGTTGTTTTGTTTGTGAGGTCACTAGTAAGCTCCTAAGGAGTTGTTGTGTTAGCAGCGGAGGTGGCATCGCGCGAGTGATACTTAATGTTTTGCAAGCTTTCATAGGCTACGGTAACCGCTTTACCGCGGGCCGTATGCTTGTATGCCTCCCGACATTGTATAAAATTATACATATTGTCTATTTTGCCAACTACCGAGGATTGTGCGGCATACGGAAAAACTTTGTACGTTTATCTTTGTTTCGTTTTATATTTATGCATGAGTAATGGTCTGTTGTCCGAAATCCGACGTCACTGAGGGCCTGACGAAAAACAGCGTTGGAGTATACGATCACCTGAGTACTCCAACATGATGCTCAGAAGGCACCTTGTTTTTATATGTATTTTCACCCATTTTTCTTTGTGTCCTTTTTATCGTGTGTATTGTTTCAGTGGTTTCTGCCATTTTCTTTCTTTCTGAATAAAACTATTATGATAAAAGGTATGTATTATGTGTAATATTAACACTATAAATTAATCTACATTAATTCTCTGCACTGTTTTTCTGGCTAGATAAACTTATTGCGATCTATGTATAGGAACATTCACAGGATAGGAATGGATAGTTTTTTTAGGAAATAACCTATGGAGAGACGGTGAGACCGATATTACGTAGTAACTCAATTCACCGTTACGGGCCGGGGAAGAGTAGAACGAACAGCTGTTATTGTCTATATATTCCTTCATGGCCCTACCTCTCTTGAAAATTCCCAGACCAAGACAGACATGTTCATGCACACAAATATTTCTCACTAGCTGCTGCCCGCGGCTCCGCCCGCGTGGAGTTTAATAACGTAGCCTATGTGTTAATCCAGATCATAATCTATCTACGTGCCAAATTTCATTCAAATCCGTTCAGCCGTTTAAGCGTGAATGAGCAACAAACATCCATCCATACATACAAACTTTCGCATTTATAATATTAGTAGGATGTATAGGAAGCATTGGTGCAAAGTAGTATTGTTAACCAAATCAATCACCGAGCTCATCAGTGCAACTCTCACCCTCAAACTCCGTGCAAAATCCGTGGCTTCGTTTTGAAAGAAAAACAAACAAACACTCTCATATTTTATAATAATAGTTACGATTCGTTCACACGGTATGAATGTTTATCATTCACGCACGCAAACGCTATCGAGCGATATGCGTACATGAGTAACATGCAGGCTTGAAGTAAAACAATACGTGAGAATTAGTAGAAATTGAATGAAAGGACATACGAGTAGTTACATATTATTTCTGTAAATACTGGTACATGTGGAGAAAAGCATGTATGTTTAGCATTTATATTAAATTTCACATTTGCTTAAATATACCAATGTGAAGTTTGACATACTTGATCAACAGATGCCTGTGACAGACATACAGACAGATACGCGAGTGATCTAATTTTTTTACGAACGCCTGAAAATGTCGTATTTTCTTTCACTAGGAGCTCATAGACCAAAAGCGCGCTCGTCCCAATCTAGTCTGAACTCACATTGATCTGCGGACTAGGGGGCGTCCTTCTTCTTGGATGCGCACCGGTCCGCTCCCGTCGGTGCAAAATAAAAGCAAAAAGAATTGCCAACCAATTCCGGTGAGTCGAGAAGGCAAAGGTCCCAAATGTCGGGCAAATGTATTGGCGAGATGAATTAAAAGATGAAATGATAAATGCTGAGATTGTGCTATATATTACGTCAGACTATGCAGGATGTAGTCGTTGCCGTATATTAAAATATTTTAAAATAAATGTTGCATCATTAAAGTAGAAGTTAAACATACAAATTAAAGACCAATAACAATGATCTACGTATAAAAATTTTGATGATTTCTTGTCGTTGAATAATCTTTTTTATTTTAATGTCAATACTGACTCTAGAAAAAAAAATATTGTCTATAGTTACTGATAAGATTTTGTGAACCGTATGTAGCGATTATCCTTTTTCTGTGGCTTTTGATTTTATTGTCAGGTCAGAAATTATAGAATTTAATAAATTTCAAAGACCTCAGGACTTTCATTAATAGGTGTTTTTATTTACATAAACATAATGTAAATGTCCCGGGCTTATTAAATACGCCGTTACAATTGCTCGTGTCAATCAATAGTTTACTAACAGTAATTAAGTCCCATATGTCACCGCGAGTCCCCGATGTAGTCACCTTGTCCAAAGCGACCTTGTGCTGTTTACCACGAGGACTATAATTAATATTCAGCATAAAGCTAAACAATAGTCAGTTTGAAGGCCGGCATGCCTATGGGGAGACGACGAATGATTACTTTATTATAGTTAACAGGCAAATGAATGCCGATCAACATGATACCTTTTGATGGTTGTAATTAAATCGTGAGAACCGGTATGAAATGGTATAAATAATAGGTTGTATGAGAAAAGATGTTAGATGAGAAAGAGCATAGTCTGGGCCCGTTAAGAGAAAGGTTGTATATTTTTTTTTTATTTTACAACGTGGGAGGCATACATGCATACCCATGACAAGGTAGCCTATGAACGCTTGCACTTTAAATAAAATTTGCAAACTCCTGCGTGTGAGTGAGTGAATTTACTATTAAGCTCAGGAGCTTGCTGTGTTAGCAGCAACAGCATCGCGCTAGTGATACTTAATGTATTAAAAGCGTTCATAGGCTACGGAAACGGTATATCATCGACTGCTTTATTTACGCTGGTAGGTTGTATGCTTGTATAAGGGCATAGCGGAAAAACATGCAATGTCACTAAGACAATGAACTGAGAAATTGTTAAATTTATATTTTAGTCCTTAAAAAAGGTGCATTAAAGCTTGTAATAAAACTTCTTTAAAAATATGTAATTTATAAAGAAACCAGTTGAGAATGCGCAAGCTTGCATTGCCAGAGGAACACCTGGCTCGTCAATTATGTAACAATTCAAATTATTATTTTTTTGTTTGTCGGCCATTTTGACCATGTTCCTTAAGAGATAGGAACGGTGTTCCTGAACATTCCTATTCTACTTTTTATGCTGAATCCGAATCTGAATCAAAATTCGAAAAAAAGCGACACACACGTACACACAGACACACACAGACAAACATATAGATTTCATATAGGAACGGTGTTCCTGAATATATTTGATTTGGGTGTGTAGTACAAAAAAAGCCTTCTTGCTTGTATTTATTGAGTTAGCAGAAAAAAAGTGAACAAAATCAGAAAATACGGGGAAAAATATCCAATGTCCATGAAATTGTTATTGTTTATGCCTCATTATATTTTATCCATAAGAATTATTGCCTAGCTCTTGGTCCACAAAATCTTGACAGGGTCTGGATATCCATAAATTTTGACTTTGAAACTGAAAGGATCTCACTGTACGACTGATCTGGCAGTGAAAACTCTGAGATACCAACGGTATGAGAACCTTTTTTTTAGAACCCATGATAACAGATGATGTCCAAGCGAAATTGTAATGTTATCTATGAAAATTTCATCTTGGATGATTCGTTTCGATTCTGATTTCTCTTAGGTATAAGAGAAATCAGAATCGAAACGGAATAAGATAAAAAAGGACATGCATTCTTACACATGGGTGATAGAAATGTTGTACATTTTCTGACTAGTGGTTGATCAACTTCAATTACATGAAAGAGGGATGGCTTCTGTCTAGCATCACGAATCACGTTTACCTTAGTCATCAGGCATTCACAAGTTATTTTTATGCGTTTTTTATTAATGCTATAAAGAGGTAAGGAATTATTTGCGAATTCCATTGAGTTATTATGTACTATGTACATTAGTACATAATACTTCAATGGCAAATGGGATACGCGCTTGGCTGGTTATATTTATATGAAGTTGTCACACGAGGACTCTTATTTCTGCATCGAGTAACATCGAGTAGCAAGCATATGGCACGCTGCTGTGTAAAACAGTAAGCAATACTCGCTCGCACAAACCACTAATTCACGTGACTGCGAATGAAGACACACCGCGCTCACAAAAACGTAATATTTTAGCGTCTAAATATCTAATATTTAGAGCTTACTAAACTAATGAGAGAATATAAGCCAATAAGTGAAGCGATTTTGGCCCGTGAACTAGCCAATGAGAGCTGGACGTTCTACCGATGACCGATGAGACAGATTTACTGCTTAGGTTCGCCATAGGTTATTTCTTCATGGATGCTTGCAACACAAACCATTACGATAGTAATTCCGGAGCTTACTATTGAATGAGTGTGAGATTGAAGTTATTGGGTGGTTCCCATAACACCCTCGACAGTGTCATCCAGGGGTGTCATGTGTCCGGAAGGGAGTAGCTACTAGGAACTTATTATTTAGCCATGAAGGTATCAACTTCCCTAGTGAATCTGCTATTAACAAAATATCTCCCTTTTCCCACTGCAGGGATATGGATCTCACTTTAACCGCGCTTCGGTTTAGAGCACACCAGTGCTCTAGAACTTCCGAAGCACCACTGATTAAAAAAAAACCGAAGAATGCCATCTATCGACAACAGCCGTGACCGACGATTTAACGTGCTCTCCGCAAGAATAAGCTCGATATAATTCCACTATGTTTGATTAAAGTGACACACGCAACCACGCCATCGAATTGCCTCTGTTGTAATATCAAAATACTCGTATTTATACATATGCATATGCACTTGCAACACGATTACAATGAGAGATAGTCCATTAAAAAGTTACATTTGGGGTTGCAAAAGTCAGAGCACATAATTTTATTTTTTGGATGTCAAGAGTGTAGTGTAGTGTGAAGTTAAATTTATGTTTGTGGAGTCCGCAACCTTTGTTCTGTGGCCTTGTAAAAAGAGCGGTTTTAGGCTATATCGGGCAAACTATTCGTTGCACAAAAACATTGCGAAAATATTTTTTGTTGCAAATTAAATTCTCTACAACTTACGTTCCATTTCCGCGCAATTTTATCATTATTTTAATGTCAAGAGGGGATTAGTGTAAAGTTAAATCCATGTTTGTTGGGTCGCAACCCTTGTACCTCGGCCGGCATCTTGTAAAAAGGGCTGCGAATGGTTTTGCAGGTAATATAAGTCGATGGTTTTGACGCTATATCGGGCAAACTATTAATTCCACGGAAAATTTGTAAAACATTTTTTGTTGCAAAGTAAATTCTCTACAACTTTGATTTCATAACTTTTAGTCGTAGAAGTTATTGACAAAAAGGGTTAAAAAATTGGGAACAATTTTTCTTTAGGTCGTGCGCTATAACTTTTCTGATTAATTTACAAAAAAAAAATGATATCAGAGCATTTTGATAAAGGGGTTTTCAAGGAATAATTACTATTTCAAATTTTTATCAAATTTTATTTATTTATTAAAGTTTCACAGCGATGCGAAACTTATTCTTATTAACTCCTAACTTACTCGTATTATTCTTCAGTACTCGTAAGTTTACATTAATACAAATCAGTAGACATAGTTTTCTCTCATCTTTCCATTATTTTTATAAGAAATATTTAAATGATTGTCATTGCACTTAACTCTTTTTCCCATCCCCTACGTGGTAGAGTCTGATGGCGTATTTTTTTTTTCGTCGTATCCCCAGTAGGCATAATCCACAGATATTTTCTACTTGGCATAATAATTAGTGTAATTAAGAATATCAAAATATATTTCCCAATCTACTGTGTCCTCTGTCTTTTGATGGGCCAGGCTGCGACTCAGGATCTAGTTGAGTTTCCGATATTGAATCGTTGAACGGAGAATGAAGGAGCGTCATTGTTGACAGTTCATCTTCAAAATCATTCTCCTCGATCAATCTTCATTATGTTGCTGCAGGCAAAAAATTTGAGGCCTGCCTTCCGAGATCTACACATTGCTCCAGAGTTTCACATTAATGTACCCTTACGAATACAGAAGAATAATGTAAGTTTCACATTGCTGAAAAAAAATGTAGAGGGAATTATTCCTTGAAAAGCCCTGTATCAAAATGATCTGATGTTATATTTTTGTAAAAATGATAACAAAAAAAAGTTATAACGATCAAAATAAATGTTTGCTCCCATTTTTTATCTATTGTGGTTAATAACTTTGTTATTTTCGGTTCTACGACTAAAAGTTACGAAATCAAAGTTGTAGGGAATTTAATTTGCAACAAAAAATGATTTTTATACATTTTCTGTGCAATTAATAATTTGCCCGATATAGCGTAAAAACCATTCGCAGCTATTTTTACAAATTGGCGGCCTTGGGAGAAGGGTTGCAACCCAACAACATAGATTTAGTTCTACACTAACCCCCTCTTCATATTATAAAAATTAAATTGCATGCTTTGACTTTTGCACACTAGACCCAAAAAATGAAATATTTCAGTAGACTAAGAGCATAGTAAAATCATTCATTTATACTATGCTAAGAGGAAATATGAATAATCCGTTTGTTTTTACCATGTCCGTGTGTTCGCGCTGGTATCGGATGACATCATCGGTTGACGCGAGTGATTTCCGAACTTTGACTGATTATATGTTCTGACTCAGATGTCTGACTTCCTGGAATGCTTTGAGGATTCATTGAAACGATAACCATTTAATGTAAAATTAATTATTTAAATGTTACGACCAGCAAAAAAAAAACATTCTCTCGTGTACTGAGGTTCATAAATAGTCCTCTCAGCCTGTGGACGCCTTTAACATTGAAACCACCACCCATACCATGAATCCTAGTCATTCTTCTTTTCCTCAGCCTTATCCCGTTTCCTAATCCCTAATGGATTGTCTGGGTCCGCTACATAAACCTCTTTTAACATTTTTGTCGAGCCCGATAGCCTAGTGGTTAGCAATGGCTGCTTTAAAACCAAGGCTCGATTGTGGGTTCGATTCGCATACAGGACAAACATTTGTGTCCATGAACATGTTAGTCTAACTTGCGATGCGTGTTTTTAAGAGACGTAGGACGCAGGACTGGGGAAGTATTACCTCCCATCACAGAAAACTGCAGCCAAATAACAACTGCCTGTAGGGCTGTTGTGTTTCTACGAATGAGTGAGGTAAGTTCCTAAGGAGTTGTGCCTTAGCGGATTGGGTATGCCCGTGCAATATTATAAAAATAAAATAATAAATAAATATTGTCGGGCAAATTACATAGCGCCACCTAGCCCCAAAGTAAGCGAAGCTTGTGTTATGGGTACTAGACAACTGATAAACATACGTAAATACTTTTTTTATTTGTAAATACATACTTATTGTACATAGAAAATACCCAGACCAAGACAAACAGACATGTTCATGCACACAAATGTTTGTACTATGTGGGAATCGAACCCACGAGCGTTGGTGTCGAAGTAGCGTAACAGCGCGTTTAACCACTGCGCCACCGAGCTCGTCATTCGTAAGGATACATATACATTATCAATATTCTTGGTATTGAAAGCGTTCATACCATACGGTAACCACTTTACGTCAAGTAAAGGTGAATCGTATGCTTGTTTGCATCCCGACGTTACAAAAAAAAAACGTGTCTGTTCGCATTGCCGATTGGTGCTGCCAAAGTCAATGAAATTATACATTAATCGATTTTCCCAGTGTTATTCCGTTTCCTCATATATAAATGTATATAGGACCATATATATAAACGGCATACCTAAGCCCAAAAATTTGGTGATAATCCTGAATTTGACTGTCGTCAGATCTTCACGACCCAAAGACTAAACCATATCTTTCTTAGGCGAAACTTTCTTATATTTCTTATATAATTTCTTGGACATGCGGATTTTCTGACGGTGTTCTCCTTCACCGCCTAGTATGTGATAATTCCAATATGTACATAAATCCGAAAACTCGAATTAAGTAGTACACGACCACACTAGGATTCGAATCAGGAACCAGCGGTTTAATAAGCTGGTTCTTTATAACTGCTCTGTACATTTATCGATCACTACACTATAAATATCCACTTACCTGTAACACGGAAGCAGCGAGCGCTGTCATGGCGACAAGAAGTAGCTGTTGTCTTGCATATTCGTGCAGTGGTTTGACACAGCCTCTCTGGTACATCATAGAACAGTCTGATGCATATGGCTTGTGCAATGCGTCCAGTGGGCCTTGGCCGCAGCATGAGAAAGGCACTTGTCTGGCCATGCTGAAGTCTGTGGGACCACTCAAGCCGCAGCATTGAAACTGGAAATAATAAAAATACATAAGACCGTGGAAAACTCACAAATATGATTGACCAGTGGCAATTTTTTACCACAGGCCTGGTGTAGAGACAGTGCCTACCTTAGCCTTTAATATAGATAAAGCTCAAAAATCACATATACGTTAATATCTTCGTTCTCAATGCAGTGTCTCCATAGAAGTTTCTTGAGGGCATCACTAATTTATAGAAACATAATGTATCTCTAGTGGGCTGCTAATCGGCTGCAGTTCTGTCTAAGGTGGAAGGTACTTATCCAGTAGTGCTATCAAAATTGAGTGGAAAAATATCGCTGTGTACCTCACTAACATCTTTATGAATAGTCGCAACAGGTGACTTCAAGTGCAGAAGAGATTGGGTTTATTTTCTTGACGCTCGGGTTTGACGTAAACATTGGTGTTAAGCAGAGAAACGAGAAGTCAGCCCAGCTGTTCATTCTTTATATTCTTTATATTGACAATTTACTTTTGGGACAGACCCATCCTACTTTCCCACCATCGTGTCTCCAATGCAACGAGAAAAATAAACACTCTTTTTACCATTGGAATCTGAAACTTGTATCTAAAAGAACCTGGTGAATTATAGCTAAGATATAGTGTGAAAATATATAATGAATTTCATTGATGTACACACATATACATTATAATGAAAGTACTCATAAGTGATGTCTTTAGAACAAAATTCTCCCTCACTTGCACGTAGTTCTGCCGATTAGCTAACGAGGTTCCAGCGAAAGAGGTCTAGGATACGGTTATGGTTAAGAACTAGCTTCCACTTCAATAATAAATACATCGGAGATCATATTATGAAGCGTGTCCGACGCAACCCGTTTTGGTCCATTGCAATCCACTGAATTGCCAGTCAGTGGATTGCAATGGACCAAAACAGCACAGTCACGTGGTACGCCTCGTAAACGACGTGTAGCAAATGTGGCCGTCGCCCTTCAAGTAACGGCAATACCAGCGGCAGGAAGTTACCTGAATGCCGTATATGGACATGGATATGACGTAAAAAATTAGTGATCCCTAAATGCTATGTGTCTAACAAGGACTAAGTGGAACAGGAGCAGTACCGATAATCTTCCCGGTAACACAATAGTCCTGTGCTTAGGGGTGGACCAGTACGATTGCCACGCCATTGCGGCTGCAGGTATCGTACTCTCTTCGCGCTTAGTCAATGGAGTGGTTTTGTAGGTCTAAAACTTTTTTCATACAAAGGTGGAAGGCAAAAAATTTACGGCCTACTAGGCACCTTCTCGATATTTCTTCCCCCTTGAAAATACAGGAAATGGCAATGTAACACAAGGACATAATGCCCTAAAGAGATGGCTGTTATTGATGTAACGTGAAGTTCGAATGCCGTGCGCCGCGGTTTACGATTTTTTTACTACTCTTGGGAACCTATACCTGGTATACTGTTTTGCAGTAGACATCAGATGCTATATGTAAGGCATTCCGTATTTCATTCCACTCCCGAAGCTAAAGATCGACAACCAAAAAACTATATAAGGGACAGCACTACGATGGATTTGTCATTTGTAGCATATTATTCTAACGACTAACATCTACAGCGGCTGAGGTTGCCTCATGGGGGATGCGAAACACGTGTCACAGAGATGACCAGGGCAGTTACGCAGCAACAGAGGCAGGTGCATGCGGTTTCTGTTCCAGATGGCCTGCATCTACTACTAGTGGCGATTGAGTGCTGGCTGGGGCTAGTTCGCATGAACTAATTGGTGACACATACAACATTGGCCTATTAAAAAAAACCTCTTTCTTTGAGCTGGGTAATCTTCCCTTACAGTACTATCGAGCTGGTCTGATGAAGGAAGACAGAGATGATCATAGGGACAACCCATTTTATTTTGGATTATATGACTTGGTTGAGCTCTTTGGCAATTTTGTATATACTCGTAACGTCGGGAGGGATACAACATACGGCCGACCTGATGTAAAAGATTTATGAACGCCTTTGAACGCTGGCAATATAGGAAGTATCGCTCGCACGGTGCCAGCCTTTCTGCAATCACAGCAACTCCTTAAAACATACCTCCTCTCTAACTCACAAAAAACAAACAGTTGTTATTTGCCTGTTATTTTTTGGCACATACTTTTACTTTTATACGTCTGGAAGCATACGTGATGCGCCCTAACTCTTTTAAAAGCACCCAGACCAATACAACACACACACTCATGTCAAGACAAATGTTTGTCTTGTGTGGGAATCGAACCCACGAGCTTAAAGTAATCATTTTATTTTCTTATACTACGTCGGGAAGCATACAAGCATACGGCCAACCTGATGTAAAGCGGGTACCGTAGCCTATTAACGCTTGCGATATATTAAGTATCACTCGCGCGATGCCTCCTCTACTGCTTACACAACAACTCCTTGGGAGTTGTTATTTGGCTTCGGTGTTCTGTGAGGTGAAAGTACTTCCCCAGATGGGCTGCTTTGATGCGCCCTACCTCTCTTAAAACATCCAGACCAAGACAAACAGACATGTTCATGCACACAAATGTTTGCCTTGTGTGGGAATCGAACCCACGAGCGTTGGTATCGAAGGCGCGTCATCCTAGACTGAGCCACCGAGCTCGTCGAATCATTCAAATCAATCAAAAAAATCATTGTTAACCTCGACCATGGAGTCTTGAAATACAGCAAGTTTTCTGTTAGACCATACCTTAACATGTAACTTGTCCCATCTAATCGCGTCTGCGGAGTTGGTCTCTTTGTTCGCCGCCATAACAGAGAAGTAGCTGTTCATAGTGGTGATGATGTCAATCTCTAAGTTGTCCCATACCACCATTGCCCATACGAAGCACGAGAACTCGATGACCACTACCAGCAGGATCAGGAGACCAGTCTGAAAATCAGCACATTTGAAAATGTAATGAATGTAACTTAATGCATTTACATGTTAATTTTGACGAGCTCGGTAGAGCAGTGGCCAAACGCGCTGTTACGCTACTTTGACACCAACGCTCGTGGGTTCGATTCCCACACAGGACAAACATTTGTGTGCATGAACATGTCTGTTTGTCTTGGTCTGGCTCTTTATAAGAGAGATAGGGCGCATCAAAGCAGCCCGTCTGGGGAAGTAGCTCACCTCGGAGAAAACCGCAGCCAAATAACAACTTCCTGGAGGGTTGTTTAGTTTCTGCGTGTGCGTGAGCTCACCAGTAAGCTCCTGAGGAATTGCTGTGCTAGCAGCAGAGGTACCGTGAGAGATGCTTAATGTACAGCGAGCGTTCATTGTCTACGGTAACCGCTTTCCGTCAGGTGGTCCGTATGTTTGTATGCCTCCCGACATTGTATAAAAAAATATGACAAAATACACTTAATATCAAATCAACGAGAATATTATAAATGGGTAAAGACTTCAATAATGTTCCTCGTCGCCCCATTTCCTCTCGGTTTGTTGTTTAGTAGGTAGGTTTGTTTGTTACCTAAGTGGAATATAAAAAAAACATTGCCAAATTACTCATTAAATTTATTTGCATTCATATTGTCACATACCTATAAGGTAAGTGTGTACTTAAGAAATTATTTACAATACAGGCTTGGGTAAAAATATCGATAGGTAGGTATATCAAATATCGATATTTTTTGAAAAAAATCATCGATATATATATATATATCTATATATATATCTATATATATATGTATGTATGATGTAGTCGACATATTTATTCCCGAACTATTGATATTCGATATTTATTTCAGAGTATCGAATTTGTATCAATGTCGATATTTTTAAGACTTCTGTACATACGACACATGTATGTACAGAAGTCTTAAAAATATCGTAAAATAACAGCGGACAATACTTAATAAGTAGAAAAGAAATATCGATATTTTTTATTGTACGTATATCGATATTGTTAAAAAAATTGTTTTGCCCATCCCTAATTTACAAGAATTTTTACATGATAAAAATGAGCAGCGGTAGCCTAGTGTAGTGGATAAAGAACCTGCCTGTTACCGATTGGGCTATGATTCCAATCCTGGTGTGGTCGTGTATATCTTCGCGCCAAGTCCCTTGCGGGGTAGGCAGAGAGGACCGAGCGCCATAAGACGCGGTCTTTACATACCTCACTCGCTTCTGTGACATTCATAACTCTTTTCATGCACGCTCGCCGGTTCCTGGGTCTCCTGACATGTACATATTTGTAATTATCCCTTTCTCAGCGGCATGTAGCATTAAAGTGTACTTGTAACCCATGAAGATAGAATAGATAGAAAGTCTAGTTTCCCACTTGGGTTGCGTATGTCTGACGGCAGCCACTCTATCAAAAAAACAGTATCTACGCCAAATCTTTAGATTTAGGCGAACCCAGCCAATCCTAAAGAATTAGGAAACGGGTTATCGCTAGGAAGAATAAGACATCAAATGTCTTCTTCTTCTTCATAATCCTGAAGATTAGTATATGTCAGTATCCTATTTACTTATGTATAATCAAAACAACAAACAACGGCGAAAAAAACATTTTTTTAATAGCACACTGCAGCAATATCTCAATGGCATAGAGTAATAATTACTAATTAATAATTATTACACTATGCTATTGGAACCTCTGGATAATATCTTATGTTGGGGAAACTTCTGTGCTCAAACTGTGACATTTTCTCTCCGACATGTTTTATGTGTTAATTTTGTTTTTAAAAGTAAAAAAAGTATCGAGACGAGAACGACTTGAACATATCTAGTAGTACTCATTGCAAAAACGGAAACACATGTACTATAGATGAGATTCGATAAGATTAGGTATGTACTACTATGAAAATTCGGAATAAAGGAATGAGTTACTCATTCACGTGACTAATGTTCTTGGGAAACGTAAGATCCCAGCGATAACTATTCTATACTTTATTCCTCATAATAAAGAATTGTAGGCATAGTCAAGACCTCACCTCATTGACCTTTGTCATGTTCTTAATTATCTATGGGCATAGTCTATGGGTTAACATTACAAAGGAGTAGGCATCAAGCTTCATCCGTTATTGACTGAAGTTATGCCAATATGTTAAGAATATTTGATGATAACCCTGATGGTCGTGTAGCTAGCAATGACAATTTTAATTCGAAGTTTTAGTACGAAATTCCATACTCGTAGGTACAAGACAACCATGCGTGTGCGTGAAGATGTCAGTTTGTCTTGGTATAGTAGTATTAATGAAGTACCGTTTTTTTTTAAATAAGGAGGAAAAACATTCGCTATAAATTTTTCACTGTATTATCGTAGCATATGTTTTACCATATTTGAGACTAGATGGCGCTGTGAGCAATATATATAACTTAATATTGTTATACTTACTATGATAACGTGTATCTGATGCATAGACTTGGTCGTTCTCCATCCAATCCAAGCTACGGAACATGAGATTATAGCCATCATAAGGAGCAGTATAGCTGGATACTCCACATTCACTCCAATGAAATGTCGATAGGCAAAAAGTGTATAGAGCAGAAATCCACTAATGCCAAACAGTACAACAGCTGACATCTATTGAGAAAAAGCAACAACACGCATGAAAACAGATTAACCGGCTAAAACAAAAAGCACATGTTTTATTTGCAAAGTAAATTTTGTCTCTCTTCTCCTCATTTATGTAGCGGTCATGCTATCACCTTCAACTCTCTAAGTTTTAACTACATAACTAAGACACTAGCGCCAGTATTTTTTAATAATGACCTGTTGAACTTTGCTTCATTAAATTAATTGAACGTTCAATGGACTCATTAGAAAATCTAATGCAATGAAGAATCATCAAAATTAGTGTCATTGCCTTCGTATTAACAAAACATAAGCCACGCTTTGATAATCCACTAGGTAAACCGGGAAATCATGTTTTGTAGGCGTTGTTATGACAACAAAACACTGATTCTGTGTTCATCGAGCAAAACAAATAAGAATTTAAAAACGTAGTAGGTACTCACCGCGAACAGAACATTGTAGGTTAACACAAGATATTTCCAGCAATTTGTTGAAATAGCCATTGTTGCACGTTCACATGACAGAGATCTTCGTAATTCGTCTCAAACAAAGAAGCGAGCTGCCCGTTCCACAGCGGTGAGCGTTTTGTGTGTTAGTGCCGAGTCGTTCTGTAAACTCCCGTACGATGCAATGTAACCACGATATAAAATTAAACAGTCGATTATTTAGACTAAAAGACGGCGCGTAATCAACGAACCCTTGGCTGATACAGCACTGTTTTGACTCATTGTTATCGGTTTATCAAATGTTATCAGTTCTTATGTAGGTGCTGCATACAATTGCTACAATGTAACCTACTTTCGGAGAGCGATAGTTGTGTTTGATGACACCTTTCTCTGCACGGCGTAGTGGTACATTAATAGATTAGTGACAATTTTATTTTTAGGCATTCGTTCTGCCGCATGGATTTTCGTAACTAAACACCGTTACCACAAAATATACAATGAAATAAACCTTGTCATTACCTACCTTACTACGGAAATAACCTACTGTGTGTGTGAAATAACTTTTTTTTTATTTAGTTTTATTTTTTCATATTTTAACTATCCTCAATTATTTCCTATTTACTTTGAGGGAGTCGTACACTCACCCTATAACAAACATAGAGTCACCTTGTAGAGCCAAATCCACGCTTTATGCCCATTTATATTTGGTAAGGAGTAAATTACTCTACCTTGCAAAAATCTACAGCCTTGTAACAATTCCCTGGGTGTGTATAACTCTCCAGAAAGGTCTTAAGAAGGAGGAGACCCATTGACGACGAAATTCTGCGACAAAGCTGCAAGAGTCTTCATGCCTTTCTAACTGATGTAGTTAAAAACCTTTGATAAAACCCAAAGTTAATAAAATACTATTGAAAACGGTGCATGGGCCGAGGACTGCCTACCCCGCAAGGGCCATGACGTGAACATATATAGATCTCTATCTTCTTCTTCCTAGCATTTTCTCGTTTCCTATACCATTATGATTGGCGGGATCCGCTACCTAAGCTTAAGACTAAGGAGAAGATACTGATTATGAACATGGTACGACTGCCGGCTGACATCCACAACCCAGAGGGAAAACTGGACCTTTCTTAGACGTATATCATTTCTTAGACATGCGGGTTTCCTCACGATGTTTTCCATATAGATCTCTATAACATTCTCCTGAAAGCCTCCAGCGCCAAAAAGTTATCGCCTCCTTTAAGACAAACTGCCCTAGAAATTCAGTTAATTTAAGTAAACATTATAAACCGCAAAAGACTTGGTCAGGTACCTCTACAGTTAATCAGATCACGCTTCAGAAAACCAATCCAACGTGATGGATGAGAAACAGGTGGTGACGGTGATGCAGGATTGTATGCAAAATGTCGTGACCATAAAAGGGCGTTAGAAAATCAATTTGTCGTGCCTATGATAATCAGTTTTTTCATGCCTAGTTTTATATTTCCGAGGAGGTCATGTGCCAGAAGCGTGCTCATTCGCAACCCCTGCCAATCAACCAGATTGCAATTCTGGCTCGAAGGCTCACCTATGTGCGGATTAGGGTGTCCCCCGGAGGCGACGCGCACCGATCCGCTCCCCTCGGTTTGAATATAGTTACATGCAGTGGTGAGGGCCACGCAGCGCCAATTCCGGCGGGTCGAGGAGAGCCGAGTGCTGCATAGGCGCGTGGAATGTGAGAGGTGGATTGAATGATAAGATTAAGCTATCTTCTCTACTAAATTGTTTACCAATATTGACAAAATGACTGTTAACTAGACTTACTGACTCTTTAGGGTTGGTTGAACTGAGCAGTTCAGTAGAGGGATTTTTAACATTCTTAGTATTTGTTAACTCTTTTTCTATGTCCCATATATTTTTATTATCCTTATTAGATGAATCAATTTGGTTACCTATAGTAATGCATTTTAAGTTTTTTTATAAAGTAATTACAAAAATTCCGATACATAATGTAAGTCAGTTAATTAATAAAGTTATTTCTATTTATCCACTTACAAAATTTAATTGCAAAAGAGCTGCTTCGGCTTGGTTAAAGTCACTCAACTATGTTGATACGGAGAACTTACTTATCGTGCCCACCTGACGCAACTCTTAGCTATATAGTCCAAGCTTCTCTTTATCCTCGTGTATTAATAACGACGTAAATGTGTATGTATGTCTATTCTATCCTGAATCTAATAATTAGAAATCATTTAGGTATATCACCTGCACATACCTACCTACTCACTCATAGCACTCATTGCATCTCACAAACCCATTCATAATTACTTACTTGTAGACTTGCTCGCTGATAAGTGATATGTCTATACCTGTCACTTGTTGGCGAGTGAGTGCTGCACTCTCACCCTCCCTCTATTCTTGAATAGAAACCAAATCCTATTTGTTACCTATTTTTGTCATTAAGAGGTACTTACCTATTACTATATACTTGGTCCAGTGTTGGAGAGACTGGTAATCTGTCATACAGGTCCTCCTAGTACAGAGACCAGTCTGTCGCATAGATTGAATTCAATGTAATGTACATCTTAAATTTATCTCAAATTGTACTGTATAGTCTATGTGAGAGAACAAATAAAGAATTTTGTATTGTATTTGTATTGTTTTATAATTTCTTTGTCTGTTAATTTGTATGTTGTCTTTAAAACCCTGTGGTGATCCAGTGCTTAAGTGTTCGTTTCCGATATGAAACTGCAAATTCAAAGTATGAGAAATTGGCTTCATTGCATTTATAGATAAAGTTAAAATTGTTTGCTTCCATTTCTATTTTAATCTTGTTGTAATTATTTTTATGCGCTTTGGTTACTGACTTTCTTTGACTGATTTTCCAAACATAGTATGACGACGTGATGGTCTGTCACGGTAGAATTCAGGACTATTGTGAGGGGTGTCATATTAGTGCGCAGCATTACATGATCTAGACATGCGTCCATTCTAATAGACATGTTATGCGCAGGTATAAGCCCATGATAAGCGTTAAGGTTTAGGTATTTGAAAGCTAGTATCCTTCGCATTATTTCTTATATCAATATTTGTCGCCTATCACAGTGACATTCTTATTTGAAGAAAGTGTCGATAAGTCAATGTTTAATAAATATATAAAGGGATTTATATTATGACAACACGGTGGACAAGAAAATTGACACTATAACAATATTTGGGTGTTTAATACTGTTACCTTCGTCGAAGTCAGTCAGTTGTTAATTATTAATGTGTTTTTAAAAAAAATAACTATGCTATCATTCTGGTTTAGGGGCTTCGTTGATTGGAAGTGTGTACAGCCATTGAGTTGTGGAATAACATGATTGTGGGCTAACCAGCACTCCGAAACTATAAAATACATGGAATAAATAATCGTAGCAGAGTGGAGTTTCTACATGGAGTATTTTTAGAAATAAAGGAATAGCCTCAACAGATTTGGTTAACTAAAACTGTTATCTATCACAGTATAGTATTCAAAAATGGCTCATATAATTTTCACGAAGATTATGAATAGTCAAGTTATTAAAAAATATACAATAAGCGACATTCTTTACTTCTTTGTTATTATCTCTCACTGAATTTTCGTTCACGAGCATAGTTCTTTTATAATACAGCGTAATTTTGTTAAAAGTTTAAAACTTGATGATAATTTGTTGATGTTAAGCTCGGCAACGCACGAGTGACACCCCTGGTGTTACAAATTTCCAGAGGCTACGGTAACTGCTTACCATGAGGCAGGCCGTAAGCTTATTTTCCACTTTAGTGTTTGAAAAAAAATGAAAATGTTATGTAATAAAATTTTAATAAACTAAAACCAACTTCATAAAAGTAAACTATGGTAAAAACATTATGCAAAGATATTTATAGATTTCGATAGTAAAGAAATCGGGTTCGCAATTTCTCATTTCTATTATAACTTTTTAATACATTTGTGATGGCATCGAACTTAGAGACATAACTTTGTCATAACCATGGTATAGCAGTCTGTTAGTATAATCAAAGTGTAGTAAAGTAGCACTGACGCTGCCTGTGCGATTTATATTTTCATAGCACTTCAGGAGTCTTTTCATTTTTTTAAAAAAACATAACTCTATATTTAAAAGTTCGTTAATAATAATCACAAAGGCATAAATTCTTTACAAGTGTATCAGGGGTAGTGTCCATCTGCACGACCTCCTTTAATCTTTTCAACTCTTCTTCTATGTCTGGGCTAACTGGTCCAACTTGCCTTGCCGTACGAAGCATTGCCCTGGCTTTCTCAACGTTCTGTTGACAAATCGCTAACAAACACAGAAATGCCCAAGCATCTGCCAAGAATGGCTCTATTTTGACAGCAACTGCTACCCAGCGTTCCGCTAGGCTATCTTCACCTAATTTTGCGTAAATTCGGCCAATGGTTAAAGCCGAATGACCAGATGGAGTAATTTTATGAGCTCGTGCAGCACGCTGAAGAGATACTCTTGGGTCCAGATCAATGCCGCTTACCGCAGCTTTGAGTAGTATTGAGGGGCACAGTTCAGCTCCAGCTCTTTCAGCTTCTTGCAGAGTGTGTTCACACTTACCGTCCCACCCCCGAAGATACATCAAACAAGTACAATATATTTGTGACATTATAGCTGATGGACCAAATCTTTTAATACCGTTGTTTATTATTTTTAAAGCCTCGTCTAATTGTCGTCTCAATATTAAAGACGCAGCTCGTAAATAATACATATCACAGGTAATGTTAGTTACAGTACGTCTCCTGCAACCACGGGTAGCGCAGCCTTCTTCGTAACATATTAAAAGTCTTTCACATAAAGCATAACATCGTAAGCAGAGAAAAAAAGCTGCGGCGATTATCATGGGATTCTGCTGAGAAACGATTGTTGGAATCCAAAATATTTCTTCCTGACCGCTTGTCGCGAGCCATCGTTGTATTAGTTTATTCCAGTCCTTTGACAGCTCATAGGATTTTCTCATATTCTTAGCAGCAACAAATGCTGCATAAATCCTGTCATTAGAATGATGTATCGCGTGTAATGCTGCCCAACTAACTGCATTTGAAGTACCGTCAGAAATATCGCCTATAATAGAAATTTTAAATGCTGCTGTTGCCTCGTTAATAGCTTCAGGGCCTTTATTAAATTGTTGAGCACCATAAATCCACAGCAAAAATCTATTTTTTGTCTGTATTTTTAACGCATCATATATATAAACGTTCGCTTCTAAATCATTTCTTTCCTCTAAACATCGTAATGCTTTTGAAAGTAACGATCTAGAATGGGCTCCTGCAACCTTTACGTTAGTTTTGATATGTCTTGTAGCGAGTCTGGAGTCACCTGCTGATTGACATCTCGCCGCTGCTACTCTGGCAGGTTGCCGCAATTGAGGTGGTTGCGGTTCAAATGATGATGTCACTGCACGTCTGCTTGCGGCATGTTGGCTTGATACTGTGTCTTGCCATTCAATTTTTGAGCAATTATTTTTAGGGGGAGATTGTTTTAACATTGTCCTAACGCGCATCAAAAGACGATTCGCGGCTGTTTTTTTTATACTTTGATTCATTGCTACTGAACCACTGCAAGCCAATTCGCCCAATTCCTTGTGGACGGCCAGTGCTCCGCCTTCCTTTCTTATTCGTCGTACGTCAATGACAGAATCTTCTACTACTGGCCGTGCTACTAATTCTTCTACTGCAGCTAAAGGACCTTCAGAAGGTTGAATTCCAAGTGTTTTGAAAAGATGAACAATGTTTGTTTTTGCTACGAGAGGTTCCATTAAGTCTAGTTTTACTATAATATAAGTTGGATGTCCAAATTCGTCATAGATAAAAGCGGAATCGCGAACAATTTTAGCTTTAGCACTTGTTGGTGGCAAATCCAATAACGCGCCAACCCCTGGTAAAACTTCGGATTCATCATAATATAATAATCTTGCGCATGCTGTGACTCCAGATTCTCCTGGTTCCAATAGCTCTTTAGCGTCAAAAAATGCCATGTAACGTCCTCGTACGTCTATTTTTCCTGATCGAGGAACCTCTGCTAGCTCTACAAAAAATGGCGTAATCAATCTATCCTGCAGGGCTTTTGGATCCACGAGTATTCGTTTCATAGCATTCCAATACATACAGTTACAATGAATGGTGTCCGAAATTTCAAAATCTCGAGGAATAAATTTATCTTCGTTTGAAACATTGAAAGCTGAGTTTGCAGCATAACCAACATTACTAGCCGTAGCCCATACAAGCTTTTTTGCTGTGGAATTACTGAGAGACATGCCAAAATTTACAACTGTATCTTCATACACACCATCCAATCCTATACCCGCAATATATACTGTACCTTCTTTAGCGTAGGGTAAACAATGGGCAGATATCATTGTCAGGAGGAGAGGAACTTTTGTGATTGTCTCTAGTGTACCGTTAGAAATAGCAGTAACTCGAACCCTGCAATTATTAGTATTTTCTCCTGAGCTTATTAATACCAATGCAACCTCTGTGAATATTCGTTGTTGTCCTAATACCAAGGGAAACAAATCTACTGTCGCCCCTGCATAATTATCTGTATTGAGTAAAGGATCTGGATCTTTAACGGCCTTTCCAGTAGCTAAGCGCAAAATAAATATTAACGGTGTGTCGGCACATAAGCATTGAAAATATTGATCTTTTAGGTTTATAGGCAGATAGTCCGAGACAAGAGTTCGTCCGTCCCGCCACTTACCGTCAAGAACAATTTGCTTGTTGAACAAAGCCAGAAAAGTAGCATCGCCTGGGCTCGGGGCATCGCCTAATAATGTTAGTGTAAGGCTTACATTGCGAGGCGAAATTTGTGACATTGACTGTTCAGTTTCTACATGAGTACTAGTTTTTGTGATGGTAGCTTTACTTCCCTTCTTTAAGTCTTTATAGGACATTTCAAAAACTAAAGTTACTTACTTCCAATCATTAACAATTTTCAATAAATTATGACCAATAACGGAAATTTCAAGTCTGAAACTTGAAGGGTGTCAAAATCAAAAACGGTTTATAGCCACAGATTACAATAAACAGCTAGCGCGAGTATGGTCGACACACAATCTTATTATTTTTTGATATAACCTGCTTTCTGTGCTTCAGCCATCAATTAGTCCATGCGAACTAGCGAGAGCCGGCACCCACCCACTACCGTTAGTAGATGCATGCCGTCACTGCCATGGCTGCTCAGCCATGCAATTCTGTAAGAGCAAACATTCTTACATCCTCGGAAACATCGGCTGTTACAGCCTTGAACACAAAATTGCAATTCTTTGGTGTCACTTTTCATGGTTGTGCGACACTAGCGCCGCAAGGCTGCGTTTGGAATTGGAATTCTACAAGGCAAACAGCCTCGCGTACGCTTACAGCCTTATAGAATACCAAATAATTTAGCCGTGATCGCAGTAGACGATGTCAAAGCTGTGACATCTGTGATCACAGCGACGCACACAGCCATTACGAGTAGCTTAGAGAATTGCATGGCTGGTCATCTCCGGTCGAAATAGGAAAATTTACTTTTCCACCAGTAGTTTATTGTAACAATCAAACATACGACCCGTCTAATGGCAACCAGTTACATTACAGTATGCACTCTTTCACACTCACAACACAATAGGCATCACTCGCGCGTTGCAGACCCTGTAAAACTTCCTCACGCCTCTTTTGAATTATCCCATCTCTGACTGCATGAAGAACCGGAATTTTATTCTTGAAATATATAGATGCACGTTAAAGCAGATTCCCGGAGAAATAAGACTCGAAACCTGACTAACGATATGAATGGTTGTTAACTTCATTGAAGTCAACAACTTATTCATAACAAATAAAAACTATTTAAATTTTTAAAAGGCTTTAATAATAAGTGATATCAATATAACCAAAGTCGATTTCAATTGTGTTGTGTCGGTCTCAACTTTTATTTAAAATATTTTCATTTCATAACTTTTTCGTCGATCATACCTTCGTACTTATTTCTTCATGATGTTAAAAATTATATTAAAGGAATTATTTAAATTAAATTTTCAAAATCTATAACAAATGTTTCTTTATAACTTTTTCTCTTTCTCCTAATTATCAAATCTTCATCAAATTTGCACGGGTATCGAATACGTATGTTCTTTATGTTCATCTGGTATTTCTGTACACACCCTACTAGAAAGAAACCAATATCATCCGTATTTACCATCAACTCAGTTCGTTTTTCAGCTTCCAGTATTCTGTCCCGTTAGTAATAATAAGTTCATGTGTTGATATCTACTGTTGATTGTAGGCGCTTGGGGGAATTTTGAATATACGAGTATATAACATAGGAGTAATTCTTATTGACATGTTCAACAAGTGATGTCAGTTCATGAACTTATTCTCGTTAATGTTAATTTTTGCACTTGTACAGATTCCACTTCACAATTTTATTTATTAATTATTTTTACTGACCGGTTTCGCCTTTACGGCATTATCAAGGTATCACGGTACCGCCATATGTTGTATAAAATATCGTGATAATGCCGTAAAGGCGAAACCGGTCGGTAAAAATATTTTATACAACATATGGTACTGATTGCACGGTACCGTGATACCTTGATAATGCCGTCGTATCTTTTTCACTAAAGCCTTGTTTTCATACCTGCATAGACAGTACATTTCTATCTTCTTTTCTCTCATATTTTCATTTAAGGGCAACGATGATACATAATCCAGCCACGCTGTCCTCTTTTTTGCTACGGAGGATTCAACCTCCACATCCCACCAGGCATCACCTTTCACTGTTTTCTGCCTCTTTGTGCATCCGCATGCTTTTTTTGCACTATCCACCATACTTCCTTTCGAAACTTTTCAGCAATCATCCACATCTGAGTCGGAAAGGCTTGCATTTGCATGTCTTTCGCTTACTAAATGCTCATACTTTCTCCTTACACTTCGAAAGTGTTACGCATTCACTAGTGCCTCCACTTCCTGAAACCGGCTTACCACCGGGTAGTGATCCGTCTGAAGAGTGTTACTTCTAAAGGCTCTTTTTTTATACTACGTCGGGAGGCATACACGCATACGGCCCGCCTCATGTAAAGCGGGTACCGTAGCCTACAACGCTTGCGATATAATAAGTATCACTGTAATCTTCTCTTAAAATGAGTATTTTAAGGCGACACATCGAAAAATTAGACCAACTTTCATCGAATAGTATAGGCTAATGACTAAACTGACGGATCTAAGATTTTAATATAAATAACTTCATTTCTTTATCTTGAATTTGCTTGCTCAAATACGCGATTGTGTAAAATTGACTCGATAATAATTACTTTCGAAAACACCTCCTGAAATTCATTATTTTTGAAATTACAACGAAGTTGTTCTGTTTATACGCTTCAAAATTACTTAAATCTATTAGTAATATCTATGTTTATAATATGGTTGCTGCATATTTTGATAAGTGAAACATGAAATTTTTTAAAAATATTTTAAGTTTCTGACAATTTCTAAGCGATCACATTCGTCTTGGGTGCTACGTGTTTTCGACCTTATTGTGCGGTAATGAGGATTATAAACGCGTTGACTAACTACATCCAGCCAGTCCGGCTGCAGCCCGCTTCGAGGTGAGACCTATGTCGACTGTCTGCTCGAGCTCGCTCCATTTACATCGCGACACCGAAGTTTTTATAATTAATAGTTGTAAATATTCAATATTATAGTATTTAGCGTAAGTGTATTATTATTAGATATAAGTAGTAAATAATATTATAGGTTTATATATATTTATTATACTGTTGTAATAATGGGGAACACTAAAAAGAAAATATATAGAATAAAAATACAAAGAAAATGTTCGTAGAATGGCGGAGGCGAACAAGACAAGGTATTTATTTTTTTTAATTATTATATTCATTAAACATATTATAATAACATTGTGTAGACATATTTCTAGTTTTTAGAACAGTTCCTAGGTATGGTTTGCCCAAACTATTTAATTCCTCTTCAAACTTTTTTTTAATTTTGCTGACTTAATAACTCTATATAAAACTGCATTAAATAAGAGTTATTTTTTGCAGGAATAAACAGTAACATTTGATAATTGGTATACATTATCCACAGGCTGACCGCGTACCTATATAGGACGTCAAACTCCTATTATGTCCATTATAATCTGACCGAACTCCGACTTAGAAGTTGTACGTCGGTGGAGGTCAGGTTACGTTGGAAATTTATACCAATAAGGTTCGCGCTCTCAGCACATAGCAACCAGTGGAGACTCTTTATTTCTTTGTATTAAAATAAAAACTTATAAAATAGAATATTTTTGCTGTTTTGTTTTTTAGGAGAAATTTACTAAATAAACATATTCCACTAGAAGAATCACTACTCGATTTATATGCTACTTTAACGTAAGTGTCATACGGGACGACAAACTCATAGTAACCATTATAAGCTCACCGAACTCCGACTTAGACATTGTACGTAGGTGAAGGTTAGTTTACGTTGGAAATTTATCCAATCAGAAGATAGAAAACCAGTGGAGGTTTTTTTTTTTTTGTATTAAAATAATTACTAGTAAAATAGTATATTTTGATAGTTTTTAAAAAAACTCGGTATGTTTCATGTTAAAGAAGCGAGCGAGGTGTGTAAGTACGGAGTCATGTGGCGCTCACGAGGGATTTAGCGTGAAGATATAGATAGATAGTATACTTATACCCATGGTACTCGTGAAAACAAATAATATTTACTATGAACCAACACTGAAAACACAAAAAAATCATCTATTCTATACATTGTGGTTAGTATTGAACTATTGTACGGATTAGATTTATTTTGCAACATCAGAGATGGTCCTGGTTCTTTCTTCTTGAGAGTTTAATAAATAACAAGGAAACGTACAACAATACAAAACACAGAGTATACATAAGTAAAATACAATAAATGTCATTATACTGAAGTTAAAGTTATGAAACAGCAAGAAAATCATTTGTCACATGTTTTTTTAAATATGAATAGATTATAAAATCTATTTGTATATATGTATATTAGGGTGTCCCTTATTTTTCAAAGTTTTTATTTTCTAACGCATAGGTCTTAGTTTTGTTCATTTGCTTTTAAAACACTCGGAAATTAACTTTTAACTTATTTGGATTACGATAATCCGTGCCGAATTACATCGAAACATGTTCATACAAGTTGCGCGGCAGTGCCGCACGTACTCGCGGTATTCATTTGTTCAAATTCAAAGTCAAAATCTTTTTATTCCGTAAAAATGGCTACATTTGTTTGGAATCGTCACAATTTTTTTCCCTACCGTGCAGTTTATGACTAGGTGAGCACTGATAAAAATACTGCCAAAAAACTCAGGCATTCCTCTTTTGGTATCCAAACAAATTTACATATTTTGTTAATTACATTATAATTGGATCGACTCACTCCCAGGCATTTTTATCATTAATATAGTCAGATATAGATTTATAATATGCCCTGCTACACAATTTGGCTTTAATAGTAGTTTTAAATTTGTTTATTGACAAATCTCTTAATTGCTGGGAAGTTTGTTATAGAACCGTATACATTGCCCCATAAAATAATTATTTGTTTTGTGGAGACGGCTTGCATATAACACAAGATTATGCTTATGTCTAGTATTTATGCTATGAGTATCACTCTTTTTACAAAATGAGTCTATGTTTTTATGGACCTACAAAAGATTTTCATAGATATATTGCGATGCGACTGTTAAAATATTTATTTCTTTGAATTTTTCTCTAAGGCTCTCCCGGGGACCAAGTTTGTAGATAGCTCTTATGGCTCTCTTTTGCAATAAAAAGATGGTGTTAATATCCGCGGAGTTACCCCAAAGAAGAATTCCATATGACATAATACTATGAAAGTAGCTGAAATAAACTATTCTAGCCGTATCAATATCAGTGAGCCGTCTAATAGTTTTCACTGCATAAGCTGCAGAACTTAGTTTCCCTGATAATTTTTCAATTTGTGGGCCCCTTTATAGTCTGGAGTCAATTGTTATACCCAAGAACACAGTTGTCTCCACAGAGGCTAAATTAGTTCCATTAACATGTACATTGGTAGCCACCTGTCTTACATTAGGTGTTGAGAACTTAATTACTTTAGTCTTTTTATCATTTAAAAGCAGATTATTAACACTAAACCAAAGAATAACTTTAGTGAGAGCATCGTTAACTTCGTCATAATTACCTAACCGTCTATTAATTTTGAATGTCAGTTATTCTCGTGATTAATACGTAATGTTTTAACTTTTATAAGATGGCACTGGAATTGAGAAGCAATAAATCAAGTATTTTCTTAGTTGGAGACGTAAATTATCAAATAATGGGCGCAAAATTACAGTCTAACCGTCATGTTCTTCCTGTACTTTTTTATAAAATTCGCGAAGTTAAATTGACTGTTAGTGAAAGCGCATACCTAGTCATTCGAGAGTGTATTATATTTAGGGAAAAAGCTAGGATCCCTACCAGAGATATACCTAACTGTGTAAAATAACTTGTGAATCTTCCCCAGGAGGGAGTTGCAAAAAATTTCCAAAAAAATACAAGATGTTTACAAGCGCCGTGAGGACTTTCAAAATAATTTCGATAGTTTATTCGATATAGCACACGATGATGCTTTAGAACGGATTACAATAGAAGAAGACAAAATATTTATATAAATAATTCAGGATGTTTAGCAGGCGCACAAAAAAAAGTTAGCCGAAAAAGAAGAAAGGACCAAACAGAGAAAATTAAAAGAAGAGAAAAAAAGACATGACCAAATGTGTTACGAGGAAGGAAGACTTTATCACGCCTATGTTAGTTGCAGATTTAGATAGATCTCAATTAAGCATAAGGGATTCTGTCTATATACACCGGGCTGTAGTAGAAGCACTAGATTTTAGCTGTGATGATTTACCGATAAACAAATCGTCTATCAACGCATTAGCACTCAGAGTAGAAAAGATAGAGCGGAATCTATAAAATCAGATTTTCAAAATAATATGTCTAAAATGGTGACCGTTTACTGGAATGGGAAATTGTTACCTGGTCTGGACGTGAGAAGCCCTAAAGAAGAACGCCTGCCAATTTTAATTTCATTTAGAGAAAATGAACAACTTCTGGCTGTACCCAAACTAGAGAGCTCTTCCGGCCAGGATCAAGGTAAAGCTGTGTCAAATCGAATCAAAAATCCACCAAGTCACAAGCAGCCCTGATATCCCAATGTTCAAAAAATTTAGAGACGACTGGAAAACTATTAATCCTGCTGCTATTCAATCGTACACCGATATCGTCACACAACATTTTGGTAATACAATAAATTATAAAAGAATTGTTGATATTTTATAATCAAGAATTACAAAAAAACATTGTACGTGACGATTATCGGGAAGTAATTGAACTATCCATTATATTCCTAGGAGGAGATAATGAGAAAAAAATTAAAATCAGACCTCCTGGATCCTGGATTCCTGGCGATGCATCAAGCAAGGTGGTTGGCTCGAGCTATTTACTCTTTAAAAATATGTTTGTTGCAATCCCAATCCAAAATTAGCGCCAAGGATAAATGAGTACTTCAAGACGTTTGTTTATTCATAGCGGTTATATATATTACGTGAAATAGCTTGAATTCTGTGGCAGCTTGTAGTCTGGTGGTGAAGGCACCAAATAAAGATTTGTGCTTATTAAAGAGGCTCAAGGAATAAAAATTAATTATATAAATTATAATTTTATCAATTTATTTAGCTACATAACGGTTAGGGTCAAAAAGCAATTTTTAAAATCTTAGTGATAATTGAATGTTAAATCTAAATATTTTCCATAAATTTATAAATCTATATCATTAGATGAAATTAATCATTATAATTTATTCTTTCGAAGGATATCCTAAAATATTGGTTGTGTCTTTTTCACATTTCGCTGATTGGATTCCAAGTGCTTGATAAATTTTTGGTAAAGGTTAAATTTACATTTAGTGATCAAAATTTACGATTTCTTTATCATTTAGGTACGCAATCTTTCAGTAAATACCTGAATGATATATTCGTCGATGTTAGGTATGACGCGTGAAAGTTGATGCCGTATACCATTTTATGCACTAAAAGTTGCTAAAAGCTTGTAATAAAATGTTTACTCTTCGTGCTCCAAAAAATAGCATTAAAGGTATAACGTAGAGGGGCTAAAGTGTGTGTTATAAGTTATAACCCTTAACTTCTTTGTAAAGAAAAAAGGAGGAGGTCACATAATGTTAATGTGTTGCGAAAATTATATAAAAACTAGTAGTAATAGCGGGAATACTTTCTCTAATTCAATCTGATAATTTTATTTCTCTTTATTCGAAATAAAAAATCCTGTGTTTACTCGGCGCTATCAGCTATTATGACACTCGAACATATGTGCCCGAATCAACAAATGGCCCGCTTTAGCCTCTCGATAAACAATGTTGTATTATGTAGCTGGTGTTTCATTCTTCTTAAGGGGATACATGCCGTCCAGTGGGCGCCACTGGACGAGACCTAAGTAAGAACAACATAGATACCGAGACATGTTAACTTGTAGAGATATAAACATAAAACGATGTCATTGATTTCTCTTTCAATAAACTTTTAAAAGTGAATACGTTTCTGTAGTTTTTTATTACTATTATTACTATTGTTTTCCGTCTAGCTTAAATAAATATGTTTGGTTCAGTATGTATAAAGCTAAATAATAATTAAATCAATAATTTTTATTAAATATTGATATTATAATTTTTTTTTTATGTGTGACGCGACTCCGTTGCTTTTCTGTTCGTTTGCATTGACTATACGTTGACCCCAGGTTACCTATTAGGCGCTAATTTCAAATTTTACAAATCGAGCGTAGAGTGTCACTTGAGGGGCGCGGGGTGATTGGGCGGAGCCATTTTAAAGCTTCACGATCGAGGTGTCGCCTTAAGAGGGCGCATCAAAGCAGCCCGACTGGGGAAGTACCTCACAGAAAACCGCAGCCAAATAACAATTCCCTAGAGGGTTGTTGTGTTCCTGCGTGAGAGTGAGGTCACCAGCAAGCTCCCAAGGAGTTGCTGTGTAAGCAGCAGAGGAGGCATCGCGCGAGTACTGTCTATGCAGGTATGAAATCAAGGCTTTAGTGAAAAAGACGCGAGAAAGACAAATTATGAATGAGGAAGAGAGGCTGACGAAAAACTTCAAACTAAAATACGAATCTCTTTTGGAGAGAGGTAAAGAAGTCTCGGAGTGGTTCGTCGGCATCCGTATAGTTATAGATACGTCGTACACGCTCTAGAATGGCAATACGAAAGTAAGGTAATTGCCCAACTCGCATTCAGTTGGCCACGCTCTCGCATCGCGGCTGTACGTATTTCGCCACAAAGAATAAATGTCTTAAGATATATATTCATCTCTTTCTAACGACATGTATGCCCTATCATTTCTCTTTGTTAGAGCAAAGATTCATAATAATTAACTGTACGTAGATATAGTACTACTTGCACCATTTTAAAATACTATAATATTTGCTTTCAGTCACTGACGTTAGGGACTACTCGTCTTATTCGTACGCGTCTTCGGCGTCACTTTACTGGCTAAAATTGCCTTCATGCGTTGTAAAATTGTGTAAAAATATAAAAAGTATGCAGAATTAAAAGTCATATTATTATATAATTATTTGTGTATCATTTAGTAGTTATTTTATTGCAATTACAATAAAATCTGTACTCAACTATTCCCTCCATAACATAGAATTTGGAACAAAAAATGAATGGAGTCGTACTTTAGATATTAAAAAACAATTATGTATATTTAAAATATTGTATTATATCGTTTATGAATGTGTGTATATAATATATCATTAATTACGCATTCGTTAGAACAGTTATTAACATATGACCATCGTGTCCACATTATTCGGGCAATAATTGATAAGTATATAAATTTGAGACTGAATTACATAGCCAAAACATTATCTTTAAAAATCACTAAAAGGCAAAAATTTTATAAATTAGTGCTTTTTGAAGGACTTTAGAATGCATTGTAGATACCTGCAGAAAGATAGGACTTTGATTACGTGCATACATATTACCTTACACAACAAAACAAAACGTTTTAAAAACGAATTAATACATAATATGTACAAGTTCCAACAATAGGGGTGTGTGGAGAGCCTTATCCCTATTACATGTAAACATGCATTGACCTGTCTCAGTTGCTACTATATGGTGACCACTGGCATCGAACACACAACATGAGAACTGCAATGTCAGGAGTTTTGTAACAGGTACAAGCGATGACGGATCTCTTCGTAAAATAATGCCAACTGCATTGTACTACGAGGTGGATGATAAATAGGTATGTAATGTAAATAATTACCTATAAGTACAGGCATCCATAGTAGTATAAATTATTTTAAGCCTCGGAGGATCTAAGTTCATATTGTCACTTAGATTACTTAATTACGTATATGTATTTGAAATCGTTACATTAATATAAGAATTGTATATTAAATTCAAGACCAGCTAATATTGTATATAAATAATACACTACAAAATAACAAATATAGATTTTGATATATATTTTTTTAAAGAATTGTTAAATTTTTATTATTTATTTATTCTTTGAAATCGACTCTGTTCCTTCATTGTTCCAAGATCAACTAATTACACGTGTCACTCCTGATCGGTGCATTCCGGCCTCATTAACCGCGGTTTCTGGAATAGAAACGTGGCAAACTGGTTTAGTGGTGGTGGGCTTCTTGGTACGTTTCTAAAAGAGTATTTTGTATTGGAAGGGCGCATCCTTATACATCGATGGTCTGAGACCACCAGCCCGTGCCGTGTTGGCTACGCGGTGAACTCGTCGGCATATTATTTCTCTTTTACCAATCTAATCTTCCTGTAGACTGCCTTATTTCCTCGTCGTTCGTCTATTCATCATTTTTATTTTAAATATTTAACTGATTTAAATTTGAAATTAAACTATTTTTAACGGAAGTATCGCGTGTTTTATTTATTTTGTTGAAACCTGACGTTCAGTCTTTCCTGCGACCACGGACGCTGCAAAGCGTTCGAAACGTCAGGTTTCAACAAAATAAATAAAACACGCGATACTTCCGTTAAAAATAGTTTAATTTCAATGTGTAACAATCGCGAAAACCTAAGACAATACTATGTGATTTAAATTTACAAATTAATTTTTACTACCTATTTTGACAAGTGACATTTCATAGATGTATAGAAAGACAATAAAAAAGGTTGCATATATTACTTATTAAGGCTTAAGTATGGATGAGAGTAAATGGTCGATATGAAGCTTGGAAAATTGAAAATTAGCGGGAATTGATCTGATCACAGCTGAGGAGATCAAACTAGGTGGCACTTACGTCCGGGATGCCTTCTGATAATTAAGAAATCTATGCTGGAGAACTGAAAGGATCCCAATGGACTGGAGACGCGCAGTCATCGTGCCCTTGTATAAAGGTAAGGTCACGCATGAACTGCGCCAGCTATAGAGCCATCAGTTTGATCAGCTTAGTAGCAAAAGTATATGAAAAGATAATTGAAAGGAGAATGAGGGTGAACTCCGATGGAATGCTGTGGGAGACACAGGGGAGAATTGCGAAATGGAAGGGGATGTACGGATCAAGTTTTCGCGCTCCGCAATATCGTGGAGAAGCATCTGGCCATAGGCCAGAATGTTTTCTGTGATTTTGTGGATCTTGACAAAGCATTTGATAGGGTTGTGCAAAAGGAACTGTGGGACATTTTGCCGAGATATGGGATTGACGTTTCACTGCTCCGTGCTGTGCAGTCCACTTACAAGGATTGCTCAACATGTATGCGTATAGATGTGGTGGCATGTCACCCTGGTTTGATGTCAAAATTTGTGTCAATCACATTTTCAAACGAAGCGATGAAGATGAAGACTTCAAGGTCATTTGAATAAAATGCATCCAAATAAGAAGGACAAAAATGCCTATTTTCAAGATCTGGAGAAGAAGCATAATGCTTAACCGAATGTATCCAAACCTTTTTCGGCGGCTGCTATGCAAGACGATGACGGACTTCGAGCTTCATACAATATATCTTTGTTAATTACTCAAACAGGTAAACCACACACCATCTCGGAGAAATATCAATTTTGCCGGCAATAAAAGAAGTTATAACTGTTGTGCTAGATAAACCGCCGGCAGATATTATCCGAAAAAATCCTTTGAGCAATAGTTCTGTGTAAAGACGAATTGATGAAATGGCTGAAAACATTCAAGAGTCATTGTGCAATCATCTGAACACTAGTCAATTTTCAATTCAGTTGGATGAGTCCACTTTACCAACTAATGAAGCATTGTTGCTGTCTTACAAGAGGTTTATTAAAGATGAAAAAATATGTCAAGAACTTTTATTTGCTAGAAATTTAGAGACAGACAAAGAAGGAGAAACCATATTTACTATTGTATATTATATTATTAATAGGTACACTGGAAAAGTTTTGTGATGAGAAAGGAATTGCGTTGAAGAATATTATATCAGTTGCTACAGATGGCGCTCCGGCTATAACAGGGTGCCAAAAAGGATTCATAGCGTACTTAAAAAACAACATTCCATATGTACATGCTTTACATTGCGTCATTCATCGACAACATTTGGTTGCTAGAAATTTAAGTGAACGAATATTTTAATCACTGTAACATGATTTCAAAGCAGTCAATAAAATCCGAATCTCTTTAAATGACAGATTATTTATTAGCTTTGTGTTGCTAATGATGAAGATTTCAATCGATTGATCTTTTACACAAAAGTGCGTTGGCTATCAAAAGGAAATTGTGTTACTCGATTTTACAATCTGTTTAACTCTGTCATAGAGTTCTTGAAAAACAAAGACACAGAATTGCGCGACAACCTCATCACAACAAAGAATAATATCTCATACCTGATAGACGCGAGTTTCAAATTTTTTCCAATTTATCAGTATCCTGCAACAACGACGACTTGCTAGTTTACTGCCAACATTTGGAAAATGTCTACAGTGATTTCATAGAAAACTTCCAGGACATTTTGAAATTGTAAATACAAGACTGGGTGTTGGATCCTTTTTCAAAAGTCAACACAGCAATTTCACCCCAGCTTGAAGAAGAACTTATAGAACTGACAACGAACGAGGAAATAAAAATGAAATTCAAAAATGGCTACCAAGAATTTTGGCTACAAAAGTCAATCCCGCAATTATACCCTGGATTGTAGTCGATCATTCTATGATTTTTGATAGCATTTCCATCGTCATATTTGTGTGAACGTGGATTTAGCGCTGTGGCAACGCTGCTTACTAAAAAGAGAAATCGTTTGCATGTTACCGAACGCTGCGACTTATGATTGTTTTTGAGTAAAATCGAACCTGATATCAACAAACTGTTAAAAGTCATCAGATCATCCTTCTCGTTAGATTACTTTTAAAATTAAAATAACTTGCCTATCTATATTGTTTCTTTTAATTTGAATAAAAGATATTCTTAGTATTGTAATGTTGCGTTTTAATTGCTCCCACTGGTAAAATTATCTCGTTTAGCATGTAAGTTTATACGCAGACCAGACTAATATGGCACACTATAATGAAATTAATTAAAGTAATGAATGTCATTGTGGTTTATAAGTTCTAGGAATGTAAAAAAATAGGGGCGCTGAAAAATAATTGATTTTCAAGTGGCAAGTAGACGAAGTAAGTTTGATAATCTCTGATCTAGTATATCAGTTTATTGATAAAATTAAATATTCTAGTATACATACTTTTTTCATACATTTTTGACATACGCCTATAGTCGTCAATGTTTTCTGCATTTCTTTGGCATGGGTTTTGTTATTGTTACTTTTAATTTATCGGGAAATTCGCCTTGAGTATATGATAAATTCACTAAGTAGCATAATATGAGCGTGATTTTTTTTAACAGCTTGGTTGGCTATTTTTTTAATAATCTTGGTTGGAATCTCGTCATATCCGACGGCGTTGGTGTTTTTTAGATTTGTAATGATTTTACATATTTCATTCTGGTCTGTTAGAAATAGAAATATATTTTGGTTTACATTGTTTAAATGGGGGTTGCTATTATTTACATTTACAGGTATCGATTTTTGTAAAATTGTAAAATATTTGTTAAATTCCGCTGCTATTTCATTTGCATTGCTTATTATTTGGTTATTATGTTTGATTCTATTAGTACATACTTTTTTTTTTATATTATTATATGAGAGTACGTATGTATGTATGTATATCTTCACGCCAAATCCCTTGCGGGGTAGGCATAAAGGACCGAGGTCCATAAGACGCGTCCTTACACACTTCACTCGCTTCTTAAACATTCATAGCTCTTTTCATGCACGCTCGCCGGTTCCTAAGACTCCTGACATCACCTTCTGATAAAACACGACCAATTTGATCATGGTAGGTTAAGTTATATGAAAGTATTTCTTATAAATCATTTTATTACTGATATCACGTTTGCTTTAATACTGAAACTTAAGTATCCGTTTGGTTTTACAAGATAAACATAAACCTATGGTAATTCCATGTAGTCTTTTTATATTTATAGACTCATCGGAAAACACATGTAAAAAAAAAGTAAAAGATTCATAAAATGCATTGAATGCCTTGTTAATGTCAGTTTCTGTATATATTTCATTCCATGATAGACTCTGATAAGCATCATGGATTTTTTTTATTTTTTCTTTTTTTCACATCTGTAATTGGAACTTCTAAGGATTGTGCAATTTGCGAAGAATTTACTGGTGTTTGCATGGCACTGCTCGTACTACTTGAGTTAGCCATTTCTATTTTAGATAAGCATTTGTGGCATTTATATGCTATTTTATTAGCTGGCAACATAAAAATCCAATTGATAGCGATTTTCGCATATTGGCTACGGCGAACATGTCATAGCTGTGTCGTCATTCTTCATCATTATTTCAACCCATATTCGTTCATTGCTGAACATAAATCTCCCCTCTAAAGGGCTATTCACCTTAATCCTATGCCACCTGCATCCATCGACTTCCTACAAACCCCTTGAGGTCGCCGCTCCACCTAGTGGGGGGTCGTACCATTACGGGGACGGCATTCGAGAACCTACCTTCCATGTAGCTGTGTCACTGGATATCAAATCGGCCTTTGACCGCGCATTGTGGCTTCCCCAAAACTCCCTTTATTGTCTGTTTTTTAGATCTTACCAAAACTTTTGACCTGGTGTCATATGATCTTCTGTTGCAAAAGTTAAAAAAAGACACACGGATGGCGGGTGAACTAGTGTCTATACTTATACGTATTAGTATAGTATCCAGTCCGATTAGGTCAAGTGAACGGTGCGCGAATATAGCAGTTACACAGACGACATGGTCTTGTTGAGTCCCTTAACATGAGCCATGCGGAAGCAGATTCATATTTTCGAGTCCAATGCTCATGGACTTAGATACAATGCGAAGAAGAGTGTCGTATTTGTATTGAAAGTAGAAAAGAAAACATATAGTGATATTCCACATGTCACGATTGCTAGCGTTCCACTCTGCACGGTCGACAAGTTTAAGCATCTGAGTCACTGGATTTCTGGATAATTTAGATCTAGGCGGGTTCTGTGCAGTACAACATGTTGGATAGCACGTTCGGGCGAAGTACGAAGGAGATGAAGATTGCATTATGCCCGTTGAGGCTCACGTGGCTGAATTCCGCCATGCGCGTTACGGCGCCAAGTATATAACGGGCCTCAAGGCGTCAAGGCCCATTACCAATCTTTCTCTTCAATCTTCTTACCAATCCTTAAAGCGCTGTTGGGTTTGTCACGGCGCCGCAGTTCGGTTTGCATCGGACATGTTTATGGAGACACGGAATACGTTTCCATGCTTGGCCGTTTACATGTCATCCCTAACAGCATTCCCAGGACCGTGGCCGACAGCTAGAAGAGCCCACTGTTGACGCGCTGTAATAGCCTGCATTGCTATTGGTGTGGATTTTTATAACCGTAGCCTTACTAACATATATATTTAATAAATATTGTTACTAACCCTACAGACAGTAATTCGAAATCAACATACTATTATTATAGGCTACAGTAACTACTTTACATCAGGTGAGCTGTGGGCCTTATGTTTTGTATGCCACCCGACATTGTATAAAAAAGCATGCTTTATAGGTTAGGGTTTACCTTAGACGAATTTCAATCAGTATAATTAAATCCGTTTGCTTTAATACCAAATATATTCTCACAAACGAGGTTGGTAATATAATATAAACGAGGACTTATAATTAGCTCCGAAATTACTATTATAAAATACTGTTATGATTAACTTAGCTATTTGGTATTCTAAATAAATAAAAAATGAAATATAACTTTGATGTCATAGATTTTTTTTACACAACGTGCGTCGGAAGGCATACAAGCATACGGTCCATCTAATGTAAAACGGCTACCATAGCCTATAAACACTTGTAATACATCAAGTATCACCCACGCGATGCCTCCTCTGCTGCTAACACAGCAACTCCTTAGGACCTTACTGGTGACCTTACTGTCACGCAGGAACACAACAACTGTTTTCTGTGAGGTAGAGGTACTCCTGACTAAGACAAACTGGCATGTTCATGCACACAAAATATTTGTCCTGTGTGTAATCGAACCCACGAGCGTTAGTGTCAAAGTCGCGTCATTCATGACTGCGCCACCGAGCTCGTCTATAATCTAATCTTGCAAATGACATAATATTTTAATAATAAAACATCAGCACTTTGCTTTCTCTGCGTATCTACTCATAGCCACCCTTATTTTATTTTATTTCACTAAACGACTAACTGCCGTTTAATATTCTTATTTAACGTAGTGGTTATCAAGTTGACTAGGTATTCTGTAGTTACGTAATTAAATGCCGGTAATCAACAAACTGGTTATCCCAGCTTCTTCATTATATACAGGCATATTATGTATATCAACCGGCTCATTTAACCAACTGGCTATGACTATGACAGTATATAGTGTCACACGACCATCGTCTTAAAATCGATTGAGATACTTACCATATGGTAAGTATCTTAGAGAGAATGTTATACGAGTATGTAATATGAGTCAAAATAGCGCTTCGAGTTATGTCTATTTTGCTCTTAGATGTACATACAACAACAACGCATAAGAGACTTCTTCCCGTACTTTTGACACGTGGCGCTGTTGTTATAATTTAAATTTTAACGTTTCAGTTAAAAATTTTGTATCGTACGTATGTATTTAAAAAAATATATAATACTATCTTTTGTGGTATTTAAACTTCAGGAATCTGGGAACCCTTTTCGAGTATTTTGTCAGCTGAGTTCCTGATGCTCAGACATCTAGAATTAGGGAAATTTTAAAGTTGTTCTAATGACTGAAGACTTGTGATGTATGCGCTAAATCCCTTTGCCTTTCCCTTCCGTAGTATTAGAAAAAAGAAATATGTTGTAATGTCACTGTTGGCAGCTCGTTGGCAGTGTCATATAGTCTCGTTGACACTCAACCATTGACATTAGCCGTAGACAGAGTATATAGATACTCTGTCTACGACATTAGCATTCTATTTCTTTCTTGTTTTAACGCTGAGAGAATAACGAATACGGTATTCATCTATCCTTTTCTAACATGCCAGTATCTTTAACCTGCTGTCAAAAGTGACTATACCCTGATGATGATGAACAGTTAATTTGTAAAACAATAAGTCATTACCTACTTTGCTTTTGTTAAATGTTTTACTTCTATAACATACGGGGATTATTATGAAAAATGTTAAAAAATGTACACCTTACTACATGGATTTTATAAATTTATAGTACAAAAAGATGAATACTGTGTGCTTATTCTAGGACTTGACAATGCTGGCAAAACGGTGCAAACTCTTAATATGTTTATCTGTCTAGCTTTGGGAGAAAAATACGAAAATATATCGTTATATGTTTATTGATATTGCAGACTTATCTGGAGGCTGCTAAAACGAAATTTACAAAAAAATATAAGGCTATGAACCCAAATAGAATCACTACCACAGTTGGATTGAATATAGGAAAAATTGATGTAGATGGTGTTATGCTTAATTTTTGGGACCTTGGTGGACAGCAAGAGCTGCAGTCTTTATGGGACAAAGTATGTAAATTTTGTTTAGTATTTACCTATGTTAAATCTTACTCAAAACTAATGTACTTTTTTATCATTTAGTATCTCAGAAAAGAGTACTGACCCATTAAGTTGGTTCTTAATTCATTGAGGCCCA
This sequence comes from Pyralis farinalis, assembly GCA_947507595.1. Lineage (NCBI taxonomy): Eukaryota > Metazoa > Arthropoda > Insecta > Lepidoptera > Pyralidae > Pyralis > Pyralis farinalis. The sequence goes on along the minus strand of OX382268.1, from coordinate 33,217,502 downwards.
TTATATACTTGTTGCCATAACGCACATGGCGGAATTCAACCGTCTGGGCCTCAATGGGTTAAGGTACAGAATTGAGTCGGTTTAGATTAGCATATCAATAGTGAAAACGATTCGAATTCCTTGTCTTTTACATCCTAATAAATTGTATTCGGAAACGATAAACATAGGAGTTTTTAATACAACACTTCCAATGTATGATTTTGACCATATCTTCACTTCAATATCTATGAATCACACAAAGGTTTTAAAATTGCTAAAATAATTTATATATTGTATATGTATTGTATTATTTATTTATTAATGTTATGGTCTGTTACAGTAATTTCTGAATTAGCTACACTGTGTGCTTGAAGTATCCTAGTAACAAGATGCTAATTAGTTTCCAAATATATCATACGCCATTTTAAATATTGTCTAAAAAAGAGTTTGTGTTAGTTGGTTACTTTGATTTTTAACTGCAACCAACCAGTTAAAAATCAATAAAATATGATAAAATAGCATATTTATTGAAATTTTAAAATTCTGGCAAAAAAAAACAGCAATTTATTAGAAAATGCTTACATTGAATAGCTTTATTATGTGCAGCAACTCAATGTGAGCAAATATGTGCATAACATGCTGATATAGGTAGTCATAAACAATGATATTGGGGTGATAGCACCTCTACCTACTCCCTTTACCCACATTGTACATTTTAATCAAATAAGCACTTCATAAACAATGAAACTATAACAAATTATATTTGCATGTATGTAAGTACTAAATAACATACATTTAGTACTTACATATATGCAAATAATATTTATCTCTTATATATTTTTATTTTAATCTTATGTTTTATAGTAATTTCTTTAATACCATTAAGGTGGCAATCACGCATACGGTTTGCCTGATGGTAAGCAGTTACCTCAACCTATAGACATTTGCAACACCATGGGTGTCACTCATGCTGTAAAAACCTCTTCACTTCACAACTTGTAATCACTTTTAAGCAATTAAAATTCCCTATTCTAATTCTCGAGACTATAATATATCACGTGAATATAATATGTGAATAATGGATGAGTTTGGTGGTTGAATGACTAACAATCGCTACTTTAGCATCTGGGTTTGATTCTCACAAAAGGCAAATATATGTGTGTATAAACATGCCTTTTTGTCTTAATCTAAGTGTATTTTTTTGCATTATAGTGTATTTATGAAAAAAAATGGTATTTACATGTGTTTATAATATATGTATTGTTAATGCAAGATGAAAGAATGACGAAACAGATATACAATGCGAAAGTGGAAGGATGTAGGAGCCGAGGAAGACCAAGACTAACCTACCATGACCAAATTGGTCGTATTTTATCAGAAGGTGATGTCAGGAGGCTTAGGAACCGGCGAGCGTGCATGAAAAGAGCTATGAATGTGAAAGAAGCAAGTGAAGTGTGTAAGGACCGCGTCTTATGGCGCTCGGTTCTCCCTGCCTCTGCCTCTCTGTCTGCAGGGGACCTGGCGTGAAGATATACATACATGTGTTTATCAGTTGTTTAGTAATTATAGCACAAGCTTTGCGTAGTTTAGGCCTTTGGTTCCACCCATCTGAATCACCTTTTTAGGTTTTACAACTCTACATCAAAATGGCCTCTCATTCATAATATAACATCGGGCACTCAGGTGTAATATAGCTTCCTATAAGTGAAAGATTTAGAATGAGATTAGTAGTTCCAGAGGTTACTTACAGATCATTCATTAATTGAGGACACTATATTTTTTGTAAAAATTTGAATTTTCGATTTACTTCTAAAATAGTTTGCGCTAATTCTGCACACTGACACAAAATATAATAAATATAAAAATGAAAGCTTGGGTGTGTATTTCAAAACAATTTGTTTATTTTATTGGCACTGCATAAAGCAATGTTGTAATAATTGTAGGTACATTTGCTACTCCTTGTGTTGAAAGTGTCTATACACTGTGGGAACTGTTATGCAGGAGATAGGTTGTATGCGTCTTCATTACCCAATGTCATATAATATTAATCAGGATTTATAAAATACGAAAGCTAGTATACATAGTCAAATTTTTTGTCATGTTTGAAAGGCAGACAGAAGGCAATAATATACTTGTTTATTTCTTTTACTATAAGTCATGACATAATAAATTTTGGCTATTGCTTTTATTAAACTTTTTGAAATCATGGAAACATACTGGTTTTTAGGAGTACATATTTATAAATGGCCTAATTTAATATATTTTTTAACTAAATTTCAGTACTATGCAGAGTGCCATGCTGTCATCTATATAGTAGACTCATCTGACAGAGATAGAGTTTCAGAATCAAAAGAAACGTTTGGTAAGATTATATAAATATATTTGTTAAAGTTTTCTAAAAAAAAGCAATGCACTCATTGAGTTATATTACTTCGTTATGATTATTTTTTGTTTGTCATCAATATTTTTTCTTACTAAAATGCAAACCACCTTAGCATAAAATGAAATTTTAATTATTAAAGCAAAAATCTATTGATTCCCCTACATCATGGTGAACATAAAGTATAAAAGATTTTCGATATTGATCAATATCATTGTTTTCACACGAGATCCCTTGCCGGGTAGGCTCTGCCTATAGATACCATAGATGATTGATAATGGTGTTTTATAAATATTTCAGATAGGATGATAGCATCGGAGCACCTGTCCGGGGTGCCGCTGTTGGTGCTAGCCAACAAACAGGACATTCCAGATTGCATGGGGGTGCACACGGTGAAGCCCATTTTTAATCAAAATGCACATCTCATTGGTGCCAGAGATATTATGCTGATGGCTACTTCAGCTTTAAATGGGTATTTTTTTTAATAGATAGGTATATACATTTTAATAGAAACAGCAAATGTAAAATCGCTGCCATCATGTTAATAGGATAGCCATGTGGCTTAGTCGTAACAATAGGCAACCTACTCCCAACCTGCATGTGTCGTAAAGGCGACTAAGAACCAGAGACGGGTATCAGCGTCTTTTGCGTATATGAATAACTTACTGCAGTTGCCAACCCGCTTGCCTAGCGTGGCAACTATGGCTAAAGCCTTCAAATATGAGTACAAGACCCCAGTTACCGGCAGTCACTAATCCTAGCTTCGGTAGCTGTCAGAGTATCAGCCGGGTAGGGCAGGGGTGGTAAGCATCGCGTCAATCAATACGTAGATGATTGTAGAACACCGTACGGTTGCATACGGCAAGCTCGTGGAATCCATGCGGTGAGAGCTAAATTCCTGCAGCCTTACCCAAAAAGAACCAAAATCTCGATTCATATTCTAATGCTGTTCAGACGTGAAATATGGTTGCAGCCTTCAGCTCACACCCAAGAGTATAAGCAGCTGAACAGGCAGATCTCCAAATGCATACGGCATGACATAAGCCAATTTTATACAATTCGTATTAAAGAGGCGATAGAGTGGAACCAAGGCTCCAAAGTCTTCGCCAAATATCTGTCTGTCGCAGTCATCTGATGAAGTTAAAGAGCGATACTGGCGCCATTGTTTCTACGAAGACAGAGATTCTGTATGATGGAGACGTTCTATGGACTGTACGTTGTCGTTATAGCCGGGCAACAGCTTGAGAAAGCATCTAATGAGATCGGAATTACGGCGGAGCTCTTGAAAGCGGATGGATAGTCGATACTTATAGTCTTTCAGATTCAATTCCGTCATACACTTCCGGTGAAACACCGGAAGTGTGGAGCAGAAGCCTGGTCATGTTGTTCTTCAAAAAGGGTGATAAGACTATTGAAGAATTATAGGCCGATATCGCTTCTGAGCTGCGTTTAAGTAATGTAATATTTCGAGTCATCACAAACCGCCTCGCACGCATACTTAATTTTTTTTTAATTCAACGTCGGGAGGTATACAAGCATACGGCCCACCTGATTTTATTTCCGTAGCCTATTAAGTAGTAGTAAGTAATATATTAACTATCAGTCGCACGATGTCTCCTCTGCTGCTTACACAGCAACTCCTTGGGAGCTTACTGGTGACTTCACTCACACGCAGGAACACAACAACTCTGTAGGGAGTTGTTATTTGGCTGCGGTTTTCTGTGAGTTAGAGGTACTTCCCTAGACGGGCTGCTATGTTGCACCCTACCTCTCTTAAACTTAAAATTAATTTCAGCCTCCCGAACTTTAGCATCGTAGAGCACATACGTACCTTCCGCCGTAATAAAGAAGACTGAGGAGTATAATCTGCCCTTATGTCTGACGTATGTGGACTATGAAAAAACCTTTCAATCGGTTGAGACATGTGCAGCCTGCATGACTACAGTCTCTCCAGCAATGCCGAATTGACTATTAGTTCATTGAAGCTTTGGAATGTAATAAGGTAAGGATGTGTATTCGAATACAGGACCAGAGTACGAAACTGATGCAAGTGCAAAAAGGTAAATGCACAGGGTGGTGATATGTCCCTGAAATTCTACACCACAGCATTCGAAAATGTTCAAGCTCTTGGACTGGAAAAGGTACGGTATAAACATCAATGGCGGATACATCACTCACTTTCGATTTGGCGACGACATAGTTCTCATGTCGAAATCGCTGGAGGACCTTATTAGCGTTATGATCAATGGCCTCAATATTTTTTCCAACCAAGGTGTCAAGATAAACATGCACAATGTGACACCTATACCGGTCACGGTTGGGAACACTAAGCTCTAAGTTGTCGACGAATATGTCTACGTAGTACAAGTTATTCAGTTAGGAAAGTCCAACTTCGAGCGAGAGGTCAACCGAGTCCAACACATCGTCTCGTTCAAAATACCTCAACATCTGAAAAACAAAGTCTTCGAACCGATAAAACACTTGCAAAACACAGTTATGATATACATAACTGAGACATGGCACTTCAGTTATGTATGTCATCACTGCGGGCACACGGCGTACACGTTTTTTTATTCTTAATTTTCTATTTTTGCCATGTTTTTATATCGTAGCTAATTTATTGCCATTTAGATATCGTAGTCTAATTTACTGGATATTATCATTCATTACCTATATACTTTCATCCACGTAGTGTATCTTCTTGCAAACGTGTAACTACTTTATTGACGACTTTGGCTTCGGTTTGTGACCGACATCCTCTATTTGTACACAATGGAGTATGCACATTTACATCTTCGGCGAATGCCGGCGTAACGCTGCTGCCACAGCCATATTGTATGGCGAGGGATACTCAAATCCTCAGCATCACTCATAGCATGACATGCCTATTCGAAGGGACGTTAAATCAGGATGAAAATATAAAGGGCTCTCCTCCTCTTGCTGAGCCTCTGGGAGTGTTTCTGGTTACAGCATAAGTTGCCATGAGCTCAGCTGTGCCCAGGAGATTTAGAAGTTTTGGGAGTGTGTGAGCGATATCGCGGAGTTAGAACGAACGGTTGATTATGTGTGAAGATTTCAATAAAAGATGGTATCAAAAGAGGCAGATACGAGCCTATTCTTGGTCCGTATGAAGATAAGATAATGAAAGAAGCAGCTAAGCTAATTGTAGATGCATGTTTAGAATAGTACATAAAAACTGGAGTCATAACGTAAGGCACAGCTCTCTACACGCGACACAGTGCTGATTCCAATGCTAATGCAAGCGAGAGCGGGTTTGGCAGAGAAAGCTTGAAAGTATAATAAACGCGATTGAAACTCAATCATAATGTCTGTGGCGTAACATTACGTTTAGAGACTGCGTCCGCCATGATAAAGTAAGAAAGGCTTATTCTGAAGAAGAGTGTCAGTGTTAAGATAAAGATAGGTATGCTCCGTTGGTTCGAACATGTAGAAATAAAGCTGGAGAAAACAATGTCGAAACAGGTATACAACGCAAGCGAAAGTGGACGGATTTACTTCGTTCTCTGGACCAAAGGCGTTTTGTTTTCCTTTTCTGGGGCTGAAAACCAACTCATCTAGCCCCACCATTAAATTGTTGAAGAAGTAGAGAAATTAAATGCAAAACATGTAGCCGTTGAAATATCTATGTAGGTAATATATGGATGGAATGATTTGAAATTGCCTGTAAATTTGACTTAGGAGGTAGACATATTCGTCGACAACTTCGAGCTTAGTGCTTCCAACCGTGACTGGCATAGGTGTAACATGAACATTCGACATGATCTTAGTCTTGTCCATATTCATCTTGAGACCTACATGGTTGGAAACACTATTAAGGTCATTGAGCATTGCGTTAAATTCCTCCAGCGATTTAGCCATGAGAACTATCGTCGGCAAATCGAAGGTGAGTGATGTATTCGCCATTGATGTTTAGTATGCTTTCCAGTCCAAGAGCTTGAAGACATTTTCCATTGGTGCGATGAAGAGTTTCGGGGATATAACATGGCCCTGTCTTACACCTTTCTGCACTTGGATCGGTTTTATTCCCTGGTCCTGTACTCGGGTACACATCGTTGCCTTACTGTACAAGCACTTCAACGCTTAGATGTACCGATAGTCAATTCGGCATTACTGGAAAGACCGTAGCACCGCCCATGTCTCAACGGAATCAAAGGCTTTTTCGTAGTCCACATACGCCAGACATAATGGCAGATTGTACTCCTCAGTCTTCTGTATAATCTGACGGAGGGTATGTATGTGGTCTACGGCCTTTTCGGAATCCAGCTTGTTCGGTAGGCTGAAATTCATCAAGTGTGCGTGCATGACTGTTTGTGATGAGTCTCAAAAACAGTACATAAACGCGGCTCAGAAGCGATATCGGCCTATAATTGTTCAAAAGGGTTTTTATCACCCTTTTTGAAGAACAACATGAGCAGGCTTCTGCTCCACGCTTCCGGTGTTTCACCAGAGTGTATGACGGAATTGAATAGCTTGTGAAGGACTACAAATATAGGCTTTCAGCGCGCTTTCAGAAGCTCCGCCGTAATTCCGTCCTCACCCGGTGCTTTCCCATTTTTAAGCTGTTTGAGAGCCATATGAATCTCATACAGACTGATGTCCAGGATATCTTCGGAATAGTGGCGAGTCAGTTTAGCTCTAGGGTCGTTACTAGCACTGTTGTTCGGCTGTAGCGACGATGTGTACAGCTGTCCATGGAAATTCTCCATATCACTCAGAATCTCAGTCTTCGTAGAAATAATGGTGCCAGTGTTGGTCTTTAGCTTCGTTAGTTGACTTCGCCCAACAGACAGATCTTTGGCGAAGACTTTGGAACCTTAATTCCGCTCTATCGCCTCTTTAATACGAATTGTATTAAGTTGGTGTATGTCTCGCCGTATCCCTTTGGATATCTGTCTGTTCAGCCGTCTGTACTCTAGCATGTGAGCTGAAGACTGCAACCACATTTCACGTCTGACCTACATGAGGTTCTGCGTGTCAGTCGAGAGCGTTTGGATTCTTTTTGGACGAGGCTGGAGAAATTTAGCTTCCACTGTATGGCAGTTTCTACGAGCTTACTGTTGATATTGTCCGGTGTTATACAATCATCTAGGCATTGAAAACGATTTTGAAAGTTCCAGTTGAAAGCTTTCGGGGTCTTGGATCAGAGCACGAGATGGACGGAGCATAAATTTCACCAGGCGAGACCTTTCCAGCTTCCAGCAGAAGTTGAAGATTTAAGATGCCTCATACCATCCGGTGATCACTTCCGGTTTTCACCCTGTTAATCACAGAGACGACATTGGACAAACGCCGGTTGGTCGTCAAGATGAAGTCTATCTCGTTTTTCGTCGAACCATCCGGGCTACTCCAGGTTCGCTTGCGTTGCCACTGCATGAAATCGACCAGCAGTTGGCCCCTTTGGTTTCGCTGGCCGATTACAAATTGCCCCACTCTCAAATCATCGTTCTGTTTCGTGCCCAGCTTCGCATTGGCCAAGTCCCCCATCAGCATTGTGTAGTGAGTTTTAGAGGTATGTATGGCCTTGGAGATCTCTATACATAGCCTCCACTTCATCATCGGGGTGTGTCGAAGTTGGTGCGTATACCTGTATGACCTGACCTTCAGCGAATACCGTTTGGTAATTCTGAGTCTAAGGTACGCAACCCTCGCCGACACAGCCTCGATTTTTAGTACATTGCTGACGAGGGGTTTACGGACGATAAACCCGACACCACCTTGGGACAGATGGTCGCCCTCCCGGTAGTAAAGCAAGTTGCCGGACTTAAGGATCACCGTGCCCTCCCCTGTCTTCGGACTGTCCTATTATATCCCAATGCATCTTGCTTAGTTCCTCTTCCAGCTCCACTATCTTGTCGTCGGTACTCATTGTACACGTATTATATGTTGCCAGGGCCAGTCCGCTGTGTTGGTAGCTGTGGCGTCGAAGCCGGGGATTCTTAGCACCCCCTACCCCGCCGATATTCTGACCGCTACCGGAGCCAGGATCAGGGGTGCTGCTGGTGACTGGCCTTTTTTGTGTCGTACTCATGTTTAAGGGGTTTTGCCACGCTTGGCAGGCGGGTTGGCAACCGCAGTAACTTATTAAAGTACGCAAGGACGCTGCTGCCCGCCTCCTGAATATTTTCCTTAGTCGCCTTTTACGACAGCGGTTGAGATGGGGTGGCCTATTGGTACGCCCAGAGCACACTTCGGAGATTCTGATTATATAGAAATATACAAGAATTGCTCGTTTAAAAGATATTAGATTTATACAACATATAGACGTTTATTGTTCCAAATTTCGTCACAAGTTTATGTAGATTAGAGGCATCTATTTACCGAAGTATCTCAATTAAGGAGCCATTAAAATGTGCCATATCTCCCAATTCACTCATTTGTAATTACCGATTTTTGCCCTACAAATTTAATATACTACTAAATAAAGAAGTAATTCGCATTGATTGAACTACTGATTTTTTTGAAAAATTACGAGTCGTATGTATGTTCTGAAAGGTTACCATACATTATATGGTCAACATAGAATATATGGTAACCTTTTTAATTTTAATTATACCGAGCTCAGATTTTGTCTCTCAAATGTTACAAAATCCAGTATCCATGATGTTCCTAGTTCTTACGTGGGCTCCTCAATCAAACATACAGATTGAAGCCACCCTTAAGTTCATATAACTTTTGATATACTTACTACAAAATCAAGGATCGACTCTACATAATTTTTAAACTTACTACTAAATAATTAATTACATTAAGATACGAAAAGTGACTTCAATCCATACGAACATTCAATTCACAACGCAATATCCACAATACAATTTGTTGTTTGCGCCAGCTATTTAATTTACAAGGTACAAAATATATTATTATATTGTAGTAATTGTAATTAAACATGTCAGAAGCTCAGATTTGGCTTGCCTTCGTCCGTCGGCTTCTTCGGCCGTCCAGAGAGGAGTCGTTAGGACAGTATCATAAATACTATGACAGTATGTTCCAAAGGCGAAAGTGTTAAAAGGGAAAAACTAAGCAAGTAATCCTTCGATTTGAATCCATATCCCTGCGCACTGTTATTAAATGATCGTACCCTTGATTTAAGAAACATGAGTGATTATGGGGTTCTTAATGTCAACCTTTATCCGAGGAGTTAATACCCCATAATGCCATTGTAATTATTTATCTCAATTCATTCCAACCAGCCTTAAAGGAATATTGCGCGGTCAGTTCAATCCATCGGTTATATTATGTATAAAATTGGAATAATTTAATGGATATTGAGTAAATGCCTTGCTTTATATTTCATCCTCTTATAGTCGTCAATATTATAAACACAATTATTACACACCAGAGTGAACAAACATTTTTTAAACAATTTCATAGACAAGTCTTTTATATTGTATATTCCTATTAAATCTTTTTATAAACTTGTTGTAGCTATTGTCGGCAAAATATTTGGTACTGTGAGAGAATCCACACAGGCAATTTGGATATCTGTAGAAAAGTTTCTAAGATATGATACATATATGTAAGCCTATTAAATGTACCTACTTATCAGTCTACGCATTACACGATCAGTCTAGCGTCAGTCCGACTGAACATGTAAAGAGGTGTAAATCTGTTGTTTTATTTTTTACAGCGACGGTGTAGACGAAGGTATCCGATGGTTAGTGGACTGTATTAAAAGGAACAGCGTGGAGCGCCCTGCGCGGAACCATGAAGACAGCCTATAGCAGGATAACGCGGGGCAACTGCCTTCACGTATCAAAGAATCGATACATAGAATAATAATGAGTTTTCCTATTTAGTTAATGATGCGACTCCGGCATAGCCCATTGTTTTGTATATAAGTACTGTATTGACGTTTAAAAATAAAACATTTAACTACTTAAACCGTGTGTCTATTGCTTTACTGATAAATAGTACCTGTGATAACAGATACGCAATTACTGGATATTCGAAATGGTGCCTGTACCTGATAAAACAGTCTGATAACAGTACAGTTTGCACCGCCGCGGAATACTGTGCTTTCTTGTAAAATGTGCAAGTGATTATTTTTTGTTTTTGTGTAATTTTAAGAAATCATGGCATACCCTATGTATGAAGTCGATTGGAGTGTGTTACCGCCAGATCAAAACAGAAGGTAGGTTTCGAATAGTGTGTGACGCATAGTATACATTATGATAATATAAATATGTATATATTGTTAACACACCTGATAGTGTACGACGATCGCTTTTTTTTACAAAGATAAGGTTTTTACAGGTGTATACAGTACAAAATATTCGAATTTATTATTATTTTTTTAATGTGTCCAGTCCGTTCAGAAACTCGTTTTTTGATCCAGTAATAACAAATGAAATTAAGTACATAATAGGAATATTAATTACAGCAAGCTATTAAAATGTTTATTTAATATCGCGTTAAACTATATGTATATATTTTTTGTACATTTTTTTGGAAAACGGAATATCAGTAAACGTCATGTCATGCTGGAATCGTCGGCCATATTGAATTTCCTGCAACGCACCACGGAAATGTCAGCTGGCGGCTGTCGTAATAATTTTTTAGAAAATCACCTTCTGTGATAAAGTTATTTATCCTTTTATAAACACAAAATACCAAAAATGATGCGTCAAAGAAATAGTTTGAAGTGATAACATGACAGAAGTTAGTCAAAAGTGGAGTGCGATTTCTCTTGCATTTCTATGGTTTGTCGTGAGATACAATGCTTTTAGGGCTGAATAGATACATATAAAGTTATTCCTTAGTTCCTTATGTTGTGGTTTAAAGGTGTCGAAGTATTAATTTGTTTATTCAAGTGTTTATTTTGCCGTTATTGACTCCCATTACACCTGCTCTGTCAAGAACAATTAGGTATCTTACATACTTGTGGTTCCTGAGTACACCTGGCCAGATCTGGCAATCGTGTTGAGGACTATATAAAGAGAACATCATGAACGGCTCGGAATCTGGGTAATTTTTATCTAATATTAATATTTAAGTTTATTTTGTAAACAAAGTTCCTGGAAACTATTTTTTTTCTAAATGGGCAGATTTAAAATATTTACAAAACTGCAAGCAGCGTGTAGTGTTCAGTTTGGTTCGCATATTAGTACATAAACATTTCCACAAAGTACTATTATTACTTTATTACTGTACCACTACTTTTTAATATAAGTACCTGCTTTATGTAAGTGGATATTTATTTCTGATTCATTAATAAGTAAGTAATGCATTCAATTACAACTTAATGGGTACTTTTGATGGAATTAATGGTTTGCAATAACCGGTACTCGTCTCGAATGAATGATTACTTGTGTTTCTATTCTAATGCCAAGGAATGTACTGTAATTTAAACTTTAAATATAAGACTAAGAAGGCCGAATTATATATATAATATACATAATGATTTAGCTAGATATCCAGCCATATAAAATAAACAAAACATAAGCTGGATAGCTAGTCATTACACTGACAGGCAGTTGATTTTTAAAAGAAGTGTCCTTGTAAATAAAACATGCTCCTACACCACTGTGTACAGGTTGGCCTAACAAACACCCATGCAGATTGTATCTGCAAGGTCTCCGGAACAGCATGACCAGCCTCTCCAGAGCCAATCTACTTTAAATTGGTGTGGTTCAATATACATCATATAGGTGTCTCTCTACACAGCACTTCATCTCAGTATAAAGATTTTTCGTAATTCATGCCAAGTCCTACTGCATATGAACATGGGGGCACATTTTACAGAAGAGCTGTTGGAACTGATTATATAATGCTTTCAAATTGAGAAATTGTTTTTTATATGTTTGCTTGTCCACAAATTTAGTGAAAAAACAGTTATGACCATTGCTGTAGCTGGACTGACTGGTTATTTACCTTTGACTTTACTATGTTGCTCATGTTTTCAATGCAGAAGTTCTATATAAACAAAACTAGCATAGTTTATTTATTAAAAAATTTCATATTATTACTTGCTATGCCACATCCGCACTCTATACCACATGCAAACAGACTTGAGGCCAGAGTTATGTGAAGCAGGTACTGTAGTCTCTGAATGCTTGCAATACAAGGATTATCTTATATGAGAACATGCATCGCCTAAATAACATATTGAAATATTGGTAGTGCCTTATTCTATCAATACTGTCATTCCTGTTATAGTGGCATATAAAATAGATCCTAATTGACTGAGGTGACATTATCTGATCTCTATAATTGTATGTGACTGAATCAATTGAGGTGTTTGATTATTTGCTCTTTAACTTAATATTGGAGTAATTTAATATCACTGTAAGCCATTTTAAGCATGTGCTTTTGACTTAAAAATTAAAAACTCAAAGTTCTGGCAGAATACCTCTACTGCACAACTTAAAATAATAATCTTTGACTGTCTGTAGCTATGTGTTGTTCTATAGCATTAAATTGACAAATAAGCATATAACATTCTACAATATCGAGACGCTACAAGCATTGGTGTCAAAGTAGAGTTATTAACCACTGCACCACTAAGCTCGTCAAAAACTTACTTGATAGTATGCAGTTATCATAGTCCATGGCCACTAGGAACAATATTAACATGACTTGTGCATTTCCGACTCTGTACAAACTTTTATTTTTTATGATTATGTGAGTATATTACAGATTATAATTATTTTATCACCCTAGGAACTGGCAGGCGTGTAAAGAGCTATGAATGATAAAGCAAGCAAGGTGTGTAAGGACCGAGCTATGTATTGTTTGGTCCTCTCTGCTTACCCCGCAAGGGACCTGGCATGAAAATAGTAGTAGTATAGATAATAAATTATAGTACTTACTGCATCATTAGTTTATGGCCTTGTATCAATTTCTAGCACCTTGTAATTACAATTAAGTCTAATTATATTAATTTAGTATATTATTATACATCAAACAATACAGTATTATGTGAAATGAAATGTTTGATGCTCTATCTATCTATCTATACCTTCCCAAGTCCTCCTTGGGGTAGGCAGACCATGTGGGGTACCTTCCTTCATGAAATTTTATTGGAGATTGAATGAATATATACAGTGTGCCTTTTATTTGACATAATTATATTATATTCAGAGGACTTTCAAAGATACTTTAATTTTATAAGAAATATATTTTCTGTACAAATAAATTAAATTGAAGATTTGTCTATGTATTCGAAATAAGAGTTCAGATATAATATTACTCATTACGATGAGCTGCAGCAGAATGGCTAACTTCAAGAGAGGTAGGGTGCATCAAAGCAGCCCGTCTGGGGAAGTACCTCCACCTCACAAGAATCGGCAATCATCAACTCTCTAGAGAGTTATAGTGTTCCTGCGTGTAAGTGAGGTCACCAGTAAGATCCTAAGGAGTTGCTGTGTTAGCAACAGAGGTGACATCGAGCAAGTGATACTTAATGTATTGCAAGCTGTACAGGCTATGGTAACCGCTATACATCAGATGGGCCATATGCTTTTATGCCTCCTGACCTTGGTTGCCAATACTATGCAATTACCATTTCCACTGCCAATATAAAATTTTTGTGAGTTTGCAATACAGAAAGTATCACTAGTGTGTTGCCACCCCTGCTATTAACTGGCAGCTTCTCAGATTACTGGTAACTAGACTCATTTTCAACAACAACAAGGCTTCTAGGAGTCGTTAGTCTATGATTTTCTGCCAATGGAGGAACTTTCCCATCTTACTTTGATGCAGGTCTACCTGTCTAAGCTAATTAAAATTCAATTAAACCATAAATAGTCAAACATGTAACTGCCAAGAATTTCGAGGAGTGAATTCAGTTCCCACCATACATCGTAAACCTATAAAAGATAACTCAAAGCTGGCGTCTCTTATACTCAAGTTAACTTACAGTGCCAATTTGTGAGATATCCTATACATATAGTGTATGAGACCTATTGGATATCAACAATTACTGCTACAGAAAAAATAATGGATCTAACAAACCATGTTGTGTATGTACACAGGACAAAAAGCGAAGAGAATGAAAATATATGCACACAGTTTGTTCTGAAAGACCTCCTTTATGTGTGTCTCCATGTTTTCAAACATACCATCAGAATAATAAACAGCAGAATAAACTTGCTTTTTTCTTTTTTATGATGAATGATGATTAATTCGATGATTGAAATGTTGTATGTGAAACTTTATAGTTTCTTATTAAGTTCCTAATTTGAACATTATTTTTTGGACTACAAAAAGTATTTTCTAATAATAATCTCTCTTATCTTAATATCTTCTTTTATTTGAGGTGTCAATGCTCACATCCAGTCGTCCATATGGTGCCAGCATAATGGCTTTACTTGTTTTGTTAATTGAAGTACTATTATATATCTTGTATCTGGCATCTGAGATGAAATCAGCTATGAGATATCTCATAGTAAGCATTCAATGTGCTAAATATTCTCTACAGTGTATTTACAATGGCTAAGGACTGCATCTTTTTGCGGCACTTAGTTCTCTCTTCCTACCTTGCAAAGGATCTAGTGTGAAGGTATAGATGGATTATTTTAACAGTTATTAATTTCTTAATTAGTGATAGGGTAATAGATAAGAAACAGCCTTTTAATTGTCCGCTGGTTTGAATCCTGGTGTTGGCGTGTACCACTGCATTCGGGTTTCCGAATATATGCATATTTGTAATTACTCCGAATCCCAATTATCTTTGCTAAATCCTGCGGATTAGGAGTTATCCTGGATTAAGAAATGGGATAATGCTGGGAAGAAGTACACAATTTTTACATTTTGATTCATTTACACAATTTTTACATTTTGTAACTAGTAAATGTGGTCATATACCTTCCTTAATTACACTCGTCAAACTCCTAAAGCCTTAATTTTTATTCTCGGCTAAATTATAAGAACAAAAGCAAGTATCGTCATTTACATTTCATGAAATACTTTTCTAGATAAAGTCTAAACTCTGAGATAAAATGGAAGTCACTTGGGCAATGGGTATGGTGGATAACAGAGAGCTTCCAGTTGTAACTTCTAAACTCCGAACTATTCATGGGATGGAATGGAAATTTGAATTTTGTTGCGTATACCTCTGCTTTGAAAGTCTCCCTTACTAACCAGCTGGATTATTATTATTTGTGTCATCCCAACATCGTAGCCAATGTCAAATTTTGTTAATGTCAAAAATGTGTGCAAAAATCGACAATGCTTAACCTAATTATAATAACCTACTAATAAAGGTACCAATTTGTCACGTGAAAATCTAATAAATTCGACGTCGCCGTTGCGCTTGACCTAGTAAAACATGCAAGTTAATAAATCCATTCTTTGACTGACGCTGACGTGTCCATGAATGTATTTATTTATCTTGAGTTCTCTCTGATGTTGATTCCTTCTGATACGGCTGTTATTGATAGATGACAGTTGTTAAGCTAAATAGTTTTCGGGCGGCTTGAATACACTGATCTTCATTGATTCGTAATTGTACAGCATGCTAAAGTGTGCTCCAAACACCCTTCGGTAGGACAGATCCCATATCCCGGCAGTGTGACGTGCCAAAAGAAACTTGCGAATATACGTCTATGTTCAAATCGTCAATTTCTGTTACAATAACATCGTCAGTGTATACATAATACTAAAGGTATATAATACACGTGCCGAATCATTTCCAGACATCTCTCAGATATTCTTCGATTCTGTAATAAGCCTTCATACATAGAGTATTTTGATGTGCCTGTTGAACATAATGTCAGGCAAGAATAAAACTGTTTCAGGTAATTTATTAGAGATACGAACACAATTTATAACAAACGATCTACTATTCTTAGCAAGCCGGTACATCGGCATTCGCATAATCTAAAATGGTATTTATGTAAATTATTATGTGAATATGCCATGCTCAATGTACAATGATTTTGTTGACAGGTTCAACCCGGCGTTTAACATAGCTACAATAAAACAAGTTGTAAATGAAGCCATCGAGAGAGGTAAGTACACCTTTTAAATATCTCAGTGTAACGACACACTTGCTGAAATTACGTGACTGAAGATCGCTCTTTTTTCCGCAAAACGCGATATACTCGTAGTATACTATAAGGAGTATTGTACCGTTTACTACAAAGTTAGGACACGTAATATAGGTAATTGTACCACTACGCCTACCTGTCAACTGGCGCGTAGACGAGAGGAGAGGTGCGGAGCGGTACCAATATTAACCAGTAGAACTTAATTCCTGTCCGCTTTAGTGGACATAGATTTGCTAACGATGTACATTAAAAATTCATACATTTTAAACGCAGAGCGGGAAAGCGAAGTTGAGAAACGGAGCGTCCTCCATCCCTATAGTTCTGGCCAAAGCGTCTCATATTCCGCTTCGCATACTCCCTCGCTTCGCTTTTTCGCTCTGCGTCATTATACTAACATAATCCGCAATTCCGCTCCGCATTACTACCTCGCTCCTGGACAGGTAGTCTAAATTCCTGTTTTATGTCAACAAAAACATGCTACTAAGTCCTACAAACCCCGCTTGCGAACTCTATCGACCCTACATGCAAGCCCTATGACACGCGTAATAGAAAATCTTTGTCACCTTCTATCACTAACATTCCGTTGGTTGGTTGATTGGTCCATCCAGCAAGTTCCGAGGAACCCCTCGTATATAAAGATCCCTTGAAGGGATTTTCGAAAATTCACACGGTTTAATGTAATGTACAATCCGTACAGATATTAATGGTTACGAAGGTAAGCACTCATATTATGACTGATAAACTGATTGCCAGGTAAGCAGAGCTCTGTTCTATTTAACCATATCTACTGGAACT
Source organism: Pyralis farinalis (assembly GCA_947507595.1). Taxonomy (NCBI): domain Eukaryota; kingdom Metazoa; phylum Arthropoda; class Insecta; order Lepidoptera; family Pyralidae; genus Pyralis; species Pyralis farinalis. The sequence continues at coordinate 33,200,339 of OX382268.1, read as the reverse complement.
GTACTTTAACATGGTAGATTTTTAATTTGAGATCGAATATTGCAAATGAATATTGATAAAAAAAAGGGATGAATCTACCTTAAATTAAAGTTCTTTGCCGTTACCTAAAGACTTAGGTATCATGGACAAAATTAAAATGCTTAGCATACTGCATATTAAAATGCTTAGCATACTGCATACTTGCACATTTGGTTAGTCTTTGCTAAAGTAGATTGTGACTAACAAAAAAATGAACCCGGCATGCTAGCTTGAATTACATAACGTCCTTTGATTTAGTTGATAAATAGCTTTACTCAATAACAATTGCATGGTGAAATTATCGAAATTCAGTAGATTAGAGACATGTTGAAAATCCATTTTTAATGTTAGCTCAGCTATAATACGAATTCTTTTCAGTTTTGGAATGTAAGTGACTGAATATATCACCTCTAGAATCAATATTTAACACACCAGGCGCCTACCGCCTAAGGTGAAGATGATTTAGATTAGGCGACGGAGACTTTAAAACTCTACCGACTGAACGGAAAACGATTATGATTTATCTAAATCGAAGTGCGATATTCGGAATAAAAAAAAATGATCTGAACCGTGTTCAACTTCGACAGTAGGCCCCCTATTCTTGGTGAACTCTGCTAATAACAAATGAGACTGCCGAATGAGAGGCACCGCGTGTTAATAGTAAGCGTCCTAAGGAGTTGGTGTGTTAGCAGTATAGGGGATATAATGCGCAAGTAACATTCCTTGTATTGCAAGCATTCATAAATTGTGGATCGTATGCTTGTTTGCCTCCCGACGTTGTATGTAATGTGTAAATATCGTTTTGTGTTGTGTCATGTTGATTTTGTGCAATTGTGTCTCTTAGTCTCTATCTCCTACACTCTCTTTCTATCTCTCTCTCTCACACACACACATACATCCCTCCAACCTGTCAGTACTGTTAGAGCTGTGTGTATAGGAAGCAATAAAAGAAACGGAACTGGGTTTATTAGGTTTTGAAAGTCAATATGAAACTGTAATAAAATGTATGTATGTATATCTTTTCGCCAGGTCCTTTGCGGTGTAGACAGAGAGAACCGAGCGCCATAAAGACGCGATCCTTACACACTTCACTCGCTTCTCTAACGTTCATAGCTCTTTTCATGCACGCTCGTCGGTTCCTGTTCTTGTATTAAAATACACTCCATAAGAATATCATGTGTTCTCCAGCAGCGAGGAGTCTGCCCACTAAATTTTTTTCCAAATTATTTTGGCATTTAATATCGCTTACTACCGGCCTATCGACCAACTAGTACCCGGTTCATATTCCGACATTTTCTTTCTTAGCGTTATCCCGTTTTCTAATAAACTAGAATTGGCGGGGTCCGTTACCTACGTTTAAGGATTTGGCGATAATACTGATTTTTACATGGAGCGACTGCCGTGTAACCTCCGCAACCCAGAGGGAAAACCAGATCATTCTTAGGCAAGGTCACACGCCATTCGAAATATAATTTATTGGAGGTGCCGGTTTCCTCAGGATGTTTTCCTTCACCGCCGAGCAAGTGATAGAAAACACAAGTCAAAAGTCAAAATCTTTTTATTCCGTAAAAATGGCTACATTTGTTTGGAATCGTCACAATTTTTTTCCCTACCGTGCAGTTCATGACTAGGTGAGCACTGATAAAAATACTGCCAAAAAACTCAGGCATCCCTCTTTTGGTATCCAAACAAATTTACATAATTTATTAATTACATTATAATTGGATCGACTCAATCCCAGGCATTTTTATCATTAATATAGTCAGATACTTTATAATATGCCCTGCTACACAATTTGGCTTTAATGGTAGTTTTAAATTTGTTTATTGACAATTCTCTTATATTGCTGGGAAGTTTGTTATAGAACCGTATACATTGCCCCATAAAAGAATTACTTATTTTGTGGAGACGACTTGGATGTAACACAAGATTATGCTTATATCTAGTATTTATGTTATGAGCATCACTCTTTTTACAAAATGAGTCTATGTTTTTATGGACATACAAAAGATTTACATAGATATATTGCGATGCGACTGTTAGAATATTTATTTCTTTGAATTTTTCTCTAAGGCTCTCCCGGGGACCAAGTTTGTAGATAGCTCTTATGGCTCTCTTTTGCAATAAAAAGATGGTGTTTATGTCCGCGGAGTTACCCCAAAGAAGAATTCCGTATGACATAATACTGTGAAAGTAGCTGAAATAAACTATTCTAGCCGTATCAACATCAGTGAGCCGTCTAATAGTTTTCACTGCATAGGCTGCAGAACTTTTCCTGATAATTTTTCAATTTGTGGGCCCCATTGTAGTTTGGAGTCGATTGTTATACCCATGAACACAGTTGTCTCCACAGGGGCTAAATTAGTTCCATTAACATGTACATTGGTAGTCACCTGTGTTACATTAGGTGTTGAGAACTTAATTACTTTAGTCTTTTTATCATTTAAAAGCAGATTATTAACATTAAACCAATGCATAACTTTAGAGAGAGCATCGTTAACTTCGTCATAATTACCTAACTGTCTATTAATTTTGAATGTCAAAGAGGTATCATCCGCAAACAATACAATCTCATGTTTATCCTTTACATAATAAGGTAAGTCATTTATATATACTAAAAATAAGAATGGACCTAGAATTGACCCCTGTGGGACTCCCATAACTACAGGGGATCCCGAAGATCTTTTACCATTAATATCGACCTTCTGTATCCTATTGCCCAGATAAGAAGACAGAAGTTCGAGAGCCTTGTTCCTGATACCGTAGTGGTATAATTTTCTGACAAGAGTGTCATGGTGCACACGAATTTAGTGATGCATGTCAGGATTCGAACTGGGGACCTGTTGGTCACTAGGCCGGTTCTTTATCCACAAGGCTATCACTGCTCTCAAATCCCGGCATATACCACTAAATTTTGAACATATTTGTAATTAATAGATTCATGCGTTATTTTGCGAAAGTCAAATTTACATGCAATTTGAAACCAAAACCAAGTTTTTGGTGGCGGAAGCACACAAAGCAGGTTAGATCAAATTGCATGTATATTTGTAATTGTCACTTGCTCGGTGAAGGAAAACATCGCGAATAAACCCTTGCTTGCGTGTGACCTTACGTAAGAAAAAATATACTTTCCCTTTGGGTTGTGGAGCTCTGACGGCAGTCGCTCCATATTACATCAATCTTCGCCAAATCCTTAGGCTTTGGTAGCGGATCCCACCAATCCGAATTAGGAAACGGCATTTCAATAGCCTAATAATTTCCGACACATTCGCAATAGTCCCAATACCTGCCGTGACCTGTTCATGGGTATTTTTATTTATATATTGTCCCATTGATATCCCCCAGAGTAGGTCACAGCATACATCAATCTTTTCGAATGGGTCTCTAAGCGTTGGATCCATATCCCTGCGCACGCCTGTCAAATGACCAGGGTTGACACCTGCGAGTTAGGAGAGAAAAAATAGTAATAATTCTTTATTAATTTAATGTCCCTTACTATTGACAATCTACCAATTCTGCCTAATTCCCTCCAACTATTTACCACTCGGCAAGAAAAGTAAAAGTGGATAGCGCGCGCAATGCAAACAGTTTCAGTCAAACATCTGACTGACAGCAAGTTTTGGCCTGACCAGCCCTTGATACAAACCAATAAACCACGTGACTCTTTCGGTTCATAGCGTGTAAAATATTTAAATTACCATAGCAATAAAAAGTATTAAAAATAGAAAATGACAATGAAAAAGAAAATGATAAAAAATACCATAGTGTTAAATTAATACTTTAGACCTAATTAATAAATGGACATTTTAATAACTTAGACCTTATGAAAGACACTCGACGACGCATAAATATTTTCTGACCAAAACTTGTGTTTTAGCCCTTAAATATATCACGTATTCTAATCAACATTCGAGCCTAAGTTCTGATGCGAGGATGTTTTAACCAATAAGTTGATGCATAAACTAGAACTGCATTCTACTTCACCACACATCCGTAGCGGCGAGTCGAGTTCCAAAGCAAAATCGTTGTATCGCTTCTCCAACTGGTTATTTCCTTGGTCTCACTCACACCCATGCACAAGATCAAACTAAGCCACACAACGGGCAGTGGTGCACCCTACGGCGCGGAGGATGCGGTCAGCCAGCAGCTGGTTTAAAAATCTTAAAGCGAATACTAACCGTGGTTGACATGCGTGCTGGCACAGCGATAACATATTTGAAAGTTTTAGCAATCGCTAACATATCACGCTGAAAAATGTATTCAAAAGTAAGCCGGTTATTTTTGTCATACATGTATTTGTCATCTTCGTTTAACGAACGAATAATAAACAAAACGTTTATATGTTAATAATGTAAACAAAATTTTTTGCTCCGAAATTTACTGCGCCACATGCCACACAACAACAAAGGTGGTAAGGTAAGAACTGCATGGCCGGCCGGCTATTATAACCAGTAACACAGGCTGACGATGATGAGAATATACTGGCGCATTTCTTCTGTGAATCATATTGCCTTGAAACAATATCTACCTCATCTGTAGGTGTAGCCTCGGAAAGCCATATTCGAAAGGGATATGAAAAGTATTTACCCAGATTCCATACATTTTAAGTGAAAACTTTTCGATTCCAATAAAAAAAAAAACAGTTTTACAAGGCAATGTGGATATTCCTGCCATCTATTGGAAACATACAAATATAATATTAGAATAGATCTTGTTCGTCGCTGACCAGAGACTGAAGTATATTTATCAGTGTGCTTTCAACTTTGGTCGCGGTCTAGATATTAATAGCAGAATATTTAATTCCGTGCCATCTTCAAATTCGAGTGCGAGCGTCATACACTTCTACATGCACTAGAAATAACCTGACTTTAAGCAAAAATGTCTGACTGAAATATAAATCTGCAGTAAATGACAATAGATGATACCTAATAAAGACAATGTACATATTTATTAATGAAAGATAATTAAGATCGTATTTAAACATGAGTGACACCCCTGGTGTTGCAAATGTCCATAGGCTACGGTGACTGTTTAACATCAGGCAGGCCGTATGCTTGATTGTCACCTTAGTGGTATAAAAAATATATAAATATATATAAACAGTGGAATGAATTTTCCTAAGAGCATGTTAAGAGCGACAGCCCAGCGATAGCCCAGTGGATAAGGAACCGGCCTAATGACCAACTGGTCACCGGTTCGAATCCCTGGCTTGTGTCAGTATTGTATTTATCACTTGCTCGGCGGTGAAGAAAAATATCGCGAGGATATATTTGGAAAGACGTGTGACCGGCCCTAAGAAAGGCCTCGTTTACCCCATGGGTTGTGGAGGTCTGACGGCAGTCGCTCCGTGTAAAAATAATTATTTTCGTTAAATCCTTAGGCTTAGGTAGCGGACCCCGGCAATCCTAATGGATTGCAAATTTCCACACCATTTATTTATGTGTGCATACTCATCAAAATATCACACACTATCAGCAATAATGTTGAAATTAGAAAGAATATAAAATTCTTCCCTATTTTTAAATTTCTTATATACTGTTATAATTTAGATTTGAAAAAAATATCTCTATTATTATATCAATCAATATATATATACAAGCTAACGCCAGCCGCAAAATTGTAAAATGTCAATGATTTTTTTGACACTACTAGTTGACGCTTTACGTTATTAAATAAATAGTGATGTTCGTATTAGTTAGTCGATATGGCAAAAAAAAATATGAAGTAAGCACGTAGACACCTTATTTCTTCTTATTTCTTCACGAACTGTGAATTTTTTTGTGTATTTTTTTTGTGATGAAAGCGGAAACTCAAAATACATAGAGGTATTTTACATACATACCTACATAGCACTAGAATCGCGTTTCTGGTTTATTCCGATGTTATCAAAGTATCTAGGTGTTTATAATTAGTAATAAATACTTAGCAATCAATAATGACAATGTCTCATAATTATGCCCTTTGTTTTAAATAACTAAGACCTAAAAATCTACTAAGGCCTAAAAAATATTTATTACGAGTATATTGGACATTAAATGCAACTTACGAGTACAATATTCTCCATTAACTTAGTTACGCAATATTCAGTTAAGGAGTAATAATCTCCAAATTGTTTTTTTGGTTCATAATGGGAAGAAAATTTACGGAACTCAAGGCCTTGTAGAATTTGAAGAAGTTCGTTGTCATCCATCATGTTTTAATATTTTATAACGAAAACGACGTATAAATTACTCCGGACCTAACACTCATGCAACTTTGATAGTTCAATGAACACAAATGATTCCTATGCCTATTTTACTATTTTCGTTTTCTATAACGGTTTCAAGGCAGAAAAAATCTACCCTCAAATACCCAACACTATCATTGTTATTGTAGTCGCCAGTGACGTCATAGATGGACGACTTAAAGCGTCAATGGCGTTTGCGAAAAAGTTTCGTAGAGAATTAGTAGTGAAGTGTGCAAAATATGTCGATGTTTATATGAATATACGTTACTTAAAATATTTGTGAATGACTAAGTGCTTCGTAATTTTTTTTTATTTATACTTGTTTGAATGAAATTTATCTATCTTATCTATAACTTCACACCAAATCCCTTGCGGGGTATACAGTGAGTACCAAGTGCCACGTGAACAATAATAAACAAAAATTACAAAAATAATAAACGTATTATAAATTAATAAACGTGACAAAAATAAAGTAATATTATTATTATCTTTAAAGTTGTTGCTATTATTGATCTTGATTATATTTAATCATCTTTTTCGGTTTCTACCAAACCTTTTTCCCCTACTGCGTGTGTTCTTCTATGTGCGTATATATTTAATACATACTCGTAGATTCATGCACGCATGCAAGTAACCCAATTCCTTATTCAAAAGCCATTTAAAATCTTGAGTGAATTATTTCGCCGATTCTTTTTATGACTTTAGAATGTTTTCCGCAACTCTGGGCTTCAGTATTGGATTAGGACCAACAACACTGAGTTACATCCATATTTGGCCATTCTTCTTTATATAAGTATTATTGGGAAAATAGGTATCAGGAACATTTAACATTACGCCATCTTTACACGTGCAACAAGAACTAGAAAATACACTGCAAATAAAAAATTATCAGTTTAGATGTACGAGTAAAATCGCGCTAAAAGCATGTAGCTTGATGTTAAACCAATTTAATAAAAACTTGTGTGTGTGAAAACAAGTAAAAACCCCTGTGAAAAGTCATTTACTGTGTACTAAGTGCGACTACCACTAACAAGCTATCACTTAGGTTATGCAGTTGCCATAAAAACTTGCAATTGATTGCATTTTTATGTTTCCAATAGTATTATTTTTTCTAATGTTGTCAATTATCCTTGCCAAATATAGGTCTGACGCATTTTATATCTATACCAAATATGGGTCTGACGCATTTTATACCTAAAATGAAAGTGATGTCAGGAGCCCTCAGTACAGTTTCTTGTATTGACTGCAAAATTAACTACTTTCACAGACGTCTTAAAGCGTCGTCGGCGTATCACAAAAGGACACTACACTTTAAATGATCAATGGCGGTCAAAAGGTTAATACTATTTACGGCATTGCTGAAATTACAGTAAAATCTCCTTATTCGCGGGGTATATGTTCCAAAATACGGAAACCGTGAATATGAATTGATGATTTTTATGGAAATATAGATTAGATCCCAAATAAATAAAAATAAAATCTGTTTAATCACAAATAACAGATAGATACATATTTAAAACATAAAATAAATATTCAAAAAATATTATTAAGTCACGGTTTACCCCGGGCATTTGATAGGCGTGCGCGGGGATTGAATAACACGTAGAGGCCCATTCGAAAAGAATGATGTAATGTATAATAGTTATTAATTATTATTATTTAATTAAAAGGCCTTTTAATTCCGCCTGATATTCACCTGAGGCATCATAAACAACCTTCACAAAGTTAACATTATCAGATACGACCTTTTACGTCTTATATTTTAACACATCGTAAGTAAATGTTAGAAATTTAGAATATGAAAGAATTATGAAATTTAACAAGAAACGTAAAACTACATTTCTTGTTAAACTGAACTAAACAACAAAAGGAAAGGAAAAGTCTGAAACTTTTTTAATTGTTTTTTTGATAAAAAAGATAAAAAATATTAATTTGCCATGAGAAGCACTAAGATACGTCTTATATTAATTAAATCAATTCAAATTTTATCTTATTATTTTTCATAGCTTTAATCTCTCTTTTTTAATCTACCAGCATTTCAAAAATGACCATTGGCGAAAATGAAATGCCAAAAGAATATTGCTAATATAGGTATTTTTTTAAATCATCTATATACATTACAATAAATATATGTGAGTGTACATATAGTGATATCTAGTGGTACATTTAAAGATATATTAATACATGTGCTGAATCATTTTCAGACATCTCTGTCGGTCATACATTCATCGATCATGTAATAAATAACCCTTCTTACATTTTCTACTTTTCATGTGCCTTTTGAACATATTGTTTATAAAAAGATATTACATACTTACATTTGCCGTTGTATCGACGACTATAACCTTTAAAAAAATAGAAGTATCATACTTTGTTAAATACATTTGTTGATACGGTACTGGTATTATCTCCGAGTGAATTTAGGACAGCCGTCACTCATAGGGCTTAGTATGGATTAATGGACATCACGATGACGTGTTTTAGAATATTCTGCCCATCCTCCCAATATAACACGTTTCAACTATGCATGTTGAACTCGACTACGCCAAGTTTTAGATAATCCCATGAATGTTCATGATATAGGGTTCATGTCTGGGCTTCGGACAGTCCATCTCATGGCGGTGCCAATCAATATTTTCTAGTAATTCTTGTGCTGTACGCTCTTGCATTAGTGATCGGATAATCGAACGCTTATTTCCTAAACTTCACTATTCTTACCACGAAAGAAAAATACGGACATGTCTTTTTGAATAAATAAAAATCATCCTTCAATTCTCATATATTTCGATAGTATTATTGTTATCTGCGGTGGCAGCCAACCTGGCTAATTAGACTACCGACAGATACCCGTAATTTGGTCATTAATGCTACTACAATAGATAACGCTAATAAAGGATAAAAGCGATCGAAATGTCGTACTACACAGTATTCAATAATAATATTGATATAATTGGTTAATATTGTTATTGGTTCTGGAATGGTCCCCGTACACGCAGTGTAGAACCACCCTCCACTAGATGAAGCGACGACTAAAAGATTTGTCGGGAGTGATGGATGCAGGTGCCTGAGGACCAAGGCGAGTGAATATCTATAGCGGAGACCTATGTTCAACAGCGGGTTAAAATGATAACGATAATGAATTGGTTTTTTTTTTAGCAATCTCAGTACTTTCAAACAAACCTGGAATTTAAAAAAGCTTATCCATATTAATCTTTCATCTAGAGAAGTCTAGGTAAATATACGCTCGATTCACTAATTAATTTGAACGAGGACGAAACCTGTGGTCTACAATTTCAGTAAATGGTATTCCTGATTCTTTAGAATTATTTTGTTATATATGGAACTCCATGGTTTTTAAGACACATCTTAGCGCTTTGTTACCAGCTATGGTGTAAGCAAGGATTAAGAATCGTTGGTAAAACCAAATGTACACACCCCGTAAGCCTCACACCAATAGTCGTTCTACGGAAAATAAATCACAGAATAGTTTTCACCCACCCGCAACGTTTTTAATGACTAGTCGAGAAAATAAAAATGCGACTGTTTTACGTGTAAACACAAAAGTGGTAAAATAAAATTTTATTTTACCACTTTGTCGACGTAATTATTATGTATTACCCGTTCTAAATTACAGCTTGTACTCATAGTCTTTGAGCTAAGCCGCGGACGGACGGACATGGCGAAACTATAAAAGTTCCTTGTTGACTACGGAACCATAAAAAGCTGGTAAAGCACTGAGAGTACTTATGGCCACTTCATCATGACATTAACTTCATGATACGATGTTCACTCATTTAGCAGTGTATAATTTGAACCCTTACTAGCGTTTAAAATATAGGCGACTTAGTTTAGATACTTCTTCATAAAAATTGAACTGCTAAAAGAATCATTCTGGCAAATAACATTTAGCGTTCAACCATACATACATACATCCGTAGGCACGTTACAGAGATTAATCAACAGAAGTGCAATTAGTTTTTGAAAGCTTATTTAGTACACAATAAACAATTTTAAATAATTTGATAAAGATCGGATTTATCAAAAAAAACAATATTTAAAAAGATATTATTTGTGAAAGTTGAAGGATGTAGGAGCCAAGGAAAATCAACAATAATCTGTCACGAACATTGATCATGTTTTAACAGAAGCTGAAATCGCCGTTTCCTAGACAAGGGCTAGAGCTTGCGTAAAATGAGCTTTGAATGGTAAAAAGCAATCGAGGTATGTATGAATCGAGCCATGTGAAGCTCGGTTCTCTCTGCCTACCGCGCAAGGGACTAGGTGTAAAGATATAGGTAGATCTACTTATTACTTGCATTATGTTATGATTAGTTCTTCAGTGAAACCTAAATTTTTTCTAGTAAGCGATAAGCTAAAATATTGTATTACTTTAGTTTTCTCCGTCTAATTCTAAAAAAATTGTAACTGAAAATTATGTAACAATTGTGTTTCGCTGTCTATTTCAAAAGAAAAAAAGGGAAACCTTGTCTGATTATAAATTGTTTTTTTGATAATAGTTTGATTCTTTTTTTAATATTGTTGTTGTTTTTAATTTTCGGCAGCTGGATATAAAATAACTTTGATATTTTTTATTAAATATCTACAAGTCGTGTTGATGTCAGAGTTTTACTATCTATCTATCTTTAACTTCACGCCAAATCCAGCAGCGTAGACAGTGAGGACCGAGCGCCACACGACTGGATCCTTACACACGTCACTCGTTTCTTTAACTTTCTTAGCTCCTCTTAGTTTAGGAGTATTTTTTTACTGTAGTATTTAAAATAACGAACATTATTGTTTTTGTAATAAAAACGAGATGAAACAAAAATGGATTTCCAAACACACTGTGCAACATATATAAATATGTATCTTACTCATTCACTAGCAAGATAATAACTTTCAAAGTTATAGAATTTCGACAACATCACCTCACATCTTAGCTTTAAGTTTCAGCACTAAAACAAATGCACTGATCAATGCTTTCTATGTGTGTGTGCCGTCCATAACAGTCGCGCCGGTTTCAGTGCGGATGCCCACGCCGACGCGTCTGCGCGACCTCATCAGGCAGATCAGGGCAGCAAGGACAGCTGCTGAAGAGAGAAGCGTAGTCAACAAAGAGTGTGCATACATCCGCTCGACGTTTAGAGAAGAGGACAGTGTCTGGAGGTGGGTTGTATACTTTGTTTATATTGTGTACATTTACGCAGGTGTGGGTTCGATTCCCTTACAAGGCAAACATTTGCGTGATGTTTGCTTGTCTTGTCATGGATGTTTTCTAGCTATATTTATTATACGTAATATTAGTCCTGATGGGTTAGGAAACGGGATAACGCAAAAAAGAAGAAGTTTAAACGTACTCGTAATATTAAATTTCTTCGTAGAGTTATCCCATATACTAATCCATTAGGTTTGGCGGAGTCCGCTATCTAAGCCTAAGGATTTGACGAAGATACTGATTTTTACATGGAGCGACTGCCGTCAGACCTCCACAACCCAGTGGAAGAACCAGACCTTTCTTCTTAAGGTCACACGTCTTTCGAAATATAATTTCTTGGACGTGCGGGTTTCCTCACGATGTTTTGTTCATCGGCGAGCAAGTGATAATTACAGATATTTATATAAATTCTAAAGCACGAATTTAGTAGTACATGTCATGATTCGAAACTGGAACAATTGGTCAATAGGCAGTCACGTGGTCAATGTACGTAATATTAAATATATCATTATTATAAGGTGCACCTGATGTGAAATGGTTACCGTAGTAGTTACAAGGAGTATCGCTCACGGAGGAAATTTCATCCCCAATGCCGACGCGACTGTTCGCGCTCCAAAGGAGGCGAGATAGGTTTTAGGGGCGAAAAAGACACGGAGAAGAGAGTCTCTCCTCTTTCCTTCGGTTATGCTTCAAATTCAAATGTCCTCACTTTTCCACGATCGCGTCGGGGGAAAAGAGTAGACCACAACATCTCTCCTCCACTTCAATTTTTAATCTTACTTATAATACTAGAAATCTTTGTACATAGTTCTTTCTTATTTTTAAAACATTAAGCAAAAAATGACATCAAGTCTGATTTTTTGCTACATTGAAAAAGAACCTGTTGCTTTTAGCATCCAAAGGACAAAAACTACTTTTCATAATCTATGATCAATGCATTAATCAAGAACTTTGATGAACAAACAAGTTGTCCTTTTCGGAATTTTTAACGCTAATATACTGGTTCGTTCGAATCTCTCCTCAGCCACTATTTATGATATACATAGAATAGAACTCTATTATGCATTTATTTGCATTATTCAAATGTGCATATAAAATGAGCCATCAGCGACCGTCAAAGAAACAATGGGCCACATAATATTAGGGTTACGCCATCGAGCGTGACTGACGAATCAAAGAAATATTTCTCCTTTTATGTTCTACGTAAGCATTACCGAGTTGTTTGTGTACACTGCTTTACATTGGGCCATTATTATTTTTCTACAAGATATAAGACTAAAATACCTTTCACAACGCCATCTAGACACAAACTAAGCTAAACTTGTATAGGTCGCGTCAAACTTCTTGTTAGCTCTGAATACAGCACGTAGTTGTAAGATGTATGGAGTAAATCTGCGCAGGGCAACTTCAGAGCGAACTAGATTTTTAACACGACCTATATTATGGGTAGCTAGGTAACTATCTAATTACTTGTAGGTAAAGGCTCTGAGAGACTTTCTTTTATGATTTTTTTATAAAACGTCGAGAAAATATATAATGGAAACTAAACAGCAATTTTTTTCCTGAATTTACTAAAAGAACTATATCTGTGCAACTTAAAAAAAAATGTAAATTTTTTTTTCAATAATTAAGTGGCTACCCTTCTCTTATTATCTCTTACTAATTTGGTGGATGTTAATCTGTTGCATTTTTTGTGAAATTGATCATTAAAATCATCTATTTTAAATTTTTTGTACCTATCACTTAAATTATACATATATAAAGTACCTGGCTTTCTTTTACAATCTGGTTTTTATGGGAAAGACTCATTATAGATAAATTAAAAACAGAACCTTATCTAAATTAAAAAAAAAAGTCGTTTCCAAGATACTTATTTCCATAATTTTGCCTAATATATACTATGTACTTGTACTAGCTACACCATTCGGCTTCCTTCACGCATATCCCGTGGGAAGCGCATTTTTCTCAGCCAACCTAGAGTCTTTGATAGAACAATTTACATGGGCGAAAGAACACACGTACACCGATTCACTACAACAATATTATAAATTTCTTAAAAGTAACATACAAGGTAATCTAATATTTATAACGAATTTGCTAATAAACAAAACATACATAAAAATGAAAAAGAAACAAAAATACTTTAAATACATAAACTAAAAACAAACAAACATGAGATACATTTTTAGCTATGCATCCATAAATTATCACAAAACAAATTTCTTGGCTCTGAGTTTGAAGCAATCTAAAGAGAAAGCCAATCGTACCTCTAGCGGAAGTGCGTTCCAAAGACTAACTGACTTTGCAGAAAAGGACTCTGTGTACGAATTTTTTTTTATATTGTATTATATATAAATAGATATAAGAGCAAGGATTTATTTTGCTTGTATTAAAGAGTTTTTGTGTTCCTCCCTCAGATGTCGCAACATAGCCAAGCTCCTTTACATCCACATGCTGGGCTACCCAGCGCACTTCGGCCAGTTGGAGTGTCTCAAGCTGATCGCGAGTCCAAGGTTCACGGACAAGCGGGTAGGGTACCTGGGCGCTATGCTGCTGCTTGACGAGCGTCAAGATGTCCACCTTCTCATCACCAACTGTCTAAAAAAGTAAGTCATTTTTGACAGCTGCGCATTATTGCTCCATCACTATGTATACATCCCAATGCTGGGATTGACGCTCGGATGATGATGATTATATTTATCAAGTGAACGTATTTAGGTTAGGGCATACTCCACAACGCCGCTTAGTCATGAGTTCGCGAAGGCTATTGTTTTAAAGTCACCCGAAGGCAATGACTTATCTTTTTTACACAACGTCGGAAGGCATACGGCCTATCTGATGTAAAGTGGTTACCGTGACCAACGAATGCTTGCTATATTGGAAGTCTCACTCACACTTTGTTACCCCTGCTGCTAACACAGTAACTCCTTAAGAGCTGGTTACCGTAGCCTATGAACACTAGCAACAAAAAGAAAGTCGCTAACGCGTTGCCACTCCCGCTGTCAACACAGCAACTCCTCATCTACTGGTGACCTCATTCACTCGCAGGAACACAACAACCCTCCACGGAGTTGTTATTTGGCTGCCGTCTTTTGTGAGGTACTTCCCCAATCAGGCTAACGTCGTGCCCTATCTCCCTTTCGCCAGAGCCTCGTCTGTTGATAAGCAGGGTGCACCACGTGCAGGTGAGGTTGGCTTTGGCTCGAAAGTTGACATTGAACCACTTACACCCCATAATAATATAAATTAATTAATAATAAGATAATGAATACAATTATATTGTGCTGGTTAAAAACATCCTTCAATACGATGTACAATAGAGAAATCTTGTGGAAATTCTGAGTAGGTAGATAATATACACATAACTACTAGGTCATTGGCGGCCGTGACTGCTAAATGTGACTGATAAGTCACACGATGTCATGTTGACTATAAAAGTTAACCAAGGTAAATGCAATAATTTTGCTGCACTGAAGTACAAATGAGATGACGAGCTCGGTAGCGCAGTGGTTATTAACGCTACTTTGACACCAACGCTAGTGGATTCTATTCCCAAACAGGACAAAGATTTGTGTGGTGCTATAACTTGTCGGTTTGTCTTGGTCTGGATGTTTTTAAGGAAGGTACCTCGACCTTACTAAAACACCAGTAAGCTCCTAAAGAGTTGCGCGAGTGATACTTAATGTGTTCCAAGTGTTCATAGGCTATGCATGTGAATGAACTCACCAGTGAGTTGCTGTGTTAGCAGCAGAGGTGGCATCACGCGATCGATACAAAAATACAAAATACAAAAATGTTTATCTCGTTGTAAACAGTTGTTACAAAACATAGAGGCTGACTCCTTCTTTTAAGTGTGTAAACACCTGTACCAGAAGGAGTCGCTCTTCCATAGCAACACAATATTTATTTAGTTAAAAGATTCAGGCGTTATTTTGCGAAAGTCAAACTTACATGCAATACTTTGTTGCAAGCGTTCATTGGTTACGGTAACCGCTTTACATTCGGTGCCCTCTAGATGTTATATAAAAAAGTCGTTTTTGAGAGGTTTATGTTCATACATTCTACTGTTTAAATTTAGACAATGAGTGACCATAACTATGTAATATAATATTGTCAAGCTAGCCACGGTAACAAACAGTCCTAAGTAACTTGGTCGAATTTCACAAAGGTCGACACTTCCAGTTCGAGGACAGGTGAGTCACCTATAAGATAATGTCGATCGATTTCATCGAGACAGATTTATTGAGCGAACCGTCTCATGTTTTTTATATACTCATTAAGCTACAAAACAAATGTACATCTTGCCTGATAAGCAGTTACCGTAGCGTATAGATAATGTGAGTTTTTAAATTTTCGTATTGCATAACTACATAAATTTATTTTCGTATTGTATTCTATATTAATTACAATACCACGGGCGTTACTCTTCCCTCTGAGAACCTCATTTTTTGAAGAACCTAGTATGTGATTTGTATAGGTAACTGTCAAGGCTTTATAACTGTGTGATTTTTTACACTGATCGGAAATGAAGAGAGCATATCAGTGTAGCTGACGTGTTAATACTCGTAATAAGTACAAACATCTTCATTTCTATAACATAGTTATATTTAGTCATTATCGAAACTTAAACAGTAAAATTGAATGAACGTAAACCTCGCAATACGAACATTGCCATTCATTCTGCCGAAGTGCAGCCTTTATTCAGTCACATTTTATCTTCAAGCGAAATGGTTTAGCATACTTTGCACACTATTCAATTGCTTGGCTGAGGCCGATATCTTCCTGAAGTCCGAAGACAACAGACTGCGCTTAACGACTGTCTTCCAGTGGCGTGCACTCCATATAGGCAAAAAGACATAGCCTACCCTATCAATTTGATAAATACCATCCGATGTTTCATTCTTAAACATAGTATTTAACTAATATTTCGTATCAAAAACAAAAAATTAAAAGCTCCATCTATCGGTATTGGTAAGTTATTAAAGTCATCGCTAGTCATATTCAAATCGCAGCTAGGCGCTATGCTACACTAGCGCCGCATTGGCAGCTTTTTACGGCAGAGACACTAACTATATCTGTCTAAATTTACGTATGTGTGCCGTGTTGTTTATACAAATACTGTAGTGTGCATTCCTATAATTACATTGCCCACAATAACACAAATAACGCACACAATCGCAAAGTATAGACAATGTCTTTTCAGCTGAACTATAACGTAAATCACCGAAGTGTCGCGAGCATTGCTATTTAAAAAAGTAGTTTGCTGCATATAATTATAGTGAAAGATATTGCCATTTCTTTTTTTCGTATAAAATTGATGTTCAATTTTATTTTGATTTTAAAACGGCCGCCATTGTTTTTGTTTTGAATCGATTGACTGGCAGCAGACGAAATAAGATTTTAAAGTTTTAAAGTTGATAAATATGATGATATTCACTGCGAAAGTTGTTCATGTGGTGTGTGTAGGGAAAATAAATGTTTTCAAAACTATCTTTCGGTGAAAAAAAACAAGTGATCACATACATCATTATTTCCACAAGATTGGGTACCTAACCAAAATCAACATTCTGTATTTTTTGGTAAGTTAATAGCTTTAAAAAAATTCTGCCTACCCTGTCAAAAATCTCTGTGCACGCCACTGCTGTCTTCCATATACAGTAGCCGGAATCGACGGCTAGATCTCGAAAAATATCGCTTTTAATTTATTTTATGACACTTTATGCACATTTTATTAGCTATGTTTTCCGGTAATCAGAATTAAAATGTTAAATAGCAATTAAAAACCTAAACGGGTCACATGTAGAATTAAAAACATCTTGTAAAACAAAGCGAAAACAATTTGATTGTATTGGTATTGGTATAAAAACTAGACAGAGGTCTCGTAACAGAAGTTAGTAAATTTATGATTACAAAATATTTAAATAACTATCACCCTAGTGTCTATACTGTCAAAAATCTTAGAAAAGACGTTTCATAACCGGTTTACACATTTTTGTAGCCATAATATAATATTTAAAAAACAAGAAAGTTTTCAGTAAAACAAATCTACCACACTTTAGATTTGTATAAAAAGTATAACCTCAAATATGATAAAAGACTAATAACAGTAGTATTTTTGAAATGACTAAGGCATTTGACATGGTAAATCATATTAAATTGATAAATAAATGCGAAACGTATGGAATTGAGGTATAGCGCAAGCGTGGCTCAAAAGCTATCTGACTGATGAAAAACAATGCGTCGAAATAATTAACTTCAATGAAAATAAGAATATGCATAGCATTCGGTCCTCCTATCTATACAATGATACAGGTATTCCTCATGGCAGTATATTAGGCCATTTATTATTTCTTCTTTATATAAATGACCTGCTCTTAATTACTAATTTCGAATGCATTCTCTTTGCCGGTGATTTGTCTTTAATTATACCCTTTCAGATTGTTGAATCAAATGATATGACTCAATTAAATCATGAGAATATAATGAATAAGACTATTAAAAATATATTTGAATATATGGAAAGTAATGATTTAAAGATAAACTAGAAACAACAAATTATATCCAGTGTGCTAACTATCAAAGTCGACAATATAAGTTAAATATTCAATGTCAAAATCAGGAGTTAACAGAAAGTTTTATATGTGTTTTCCAATTAAAATTTCATTGGAAAACGTATAAAAAAGGTTTGCAGAAAATTAGAAAGAGAAAGAGGCATATGCATTAAAGCGACTAAGTGCACAGGGGGTAGGTATTAAAACTGCTCTGACATCATATCACGGATACGTCGCTTCTGTGCTTAGGTATGTCCATAGAGTCTTTATAAGCCAAAAGAAATGCATAAGAACTATCGGTAGTGTCGACCCCTTACATTCATGCAGGCCGTTATTTAAGAAATTTAGCTCTAACTGGATTTTATATATACCATTACCACATATATATATATACCAATGCTGTTGTTTCGTGAAATTATATACCCAATTTTTTTGTTGTTAAACCGGCTAGACTTAGACCTAGAGATCCGACGCTGTTATCGAGACCATTATGCGAAGGTACAGTATTTGATAAAAACTGCTACCTTGTGACGACAAAAACTATAAACTTAACTATAGACTTAAGAATGCTCAGTTTTAAAATGTATAAGCGCAAATTGTTCAGATGACTACTTGATAAATGTTTTTATATCATAAAACAAATTGTTAAAATCGAAAAGCTAATCGCTACATAAAAAGGTATACATTCCTTATACTATTACAAAATTTTTATTTGTAACTAGCTGAATCCCGCGGCTTCGCACGCATGAAATTTGGGCTTTTAGTAGCCTTTATTTCTACATAGACCTGAAATTGTTTCTGTTGAAAAAAAAAACAAAGTTCAGGGGCGTAGATGCAATCATAGAGCGATTCAATTTTCATACAGCGCCATCTATTGACCTTTACGGGAGCTTTACCTTTTATTTTTATTACATAAAAAATGCGTAGTTATTTTATGTCACAAAAAATACGTATTCTGTGAAAATAATAAAATAAAACTGCAAAGTCCCCCGAAGGGGAAGATATTTCCCCCTAATTTTAACAGTTTTTCATTTTTTACGCAGGAACCCTAAATATTTAGGGGTTAAAAAGTACCCTATATTCTTTTCTGAACAGTCCTCTACCTACCAGTGAAAGTCCCGTCAAAATAGGTTCAGCCATTTCGAAGATTAGCCCGGACAAACAAACAGACAGACAAAAAGTAAAAAATGCGTATTTGGGCTTTGGTAACGTGAAAATAATAATATGAGCTTAAGATAAAGGCTTTATTTTGAAATCACAGACAGACACTTCAATTTTATTTATATGTATAGATAGTATAAGGAAACACACACAATAAAAAGGAAACTAAGAAAAATTGGTGAAGGTTACAAAAATACGTCTATCGTAATGACTGCCAACAAGGAGCGTTCTCAGCAAAATGTTGTAGTACACGGGTTATATTAGAATTTAATTTCAAGAGCTTGAAGTGAATAAAGCCATCCGTTAACAATTGCGTGTTACAATCTGTAATATTACTCTTGTTAGACTAATAATTATCTTCATATTCGTATGTTATGCGAAAGTTTTATATTTCCAGTTTATAAATACTGTTAGTGCACTAGTGAAAGTTACACTTACCGTGACTCATATTTCTCGTCGTGGTTCATTCTTGAGACTGTTACGTTTGTCGACATATTTGTTTTACAAAGGACTACTGTCTTCATGTAACTGCGGGTGGGTGGGATACCTGCTTTTGTCTTCTGATTCAGAGACTAAGGCTGCGAGGATAGTAGTTGCTTCTAAGATTACTATATCGTTAATCCATTATGATTGGCAGGTTCCGCTACCTAAGTCTAAGGATTTGGCGAAGATACTGATTTTTTATATGAAGCGTCTGCCGTCAAATCTCGACAACCCACAGGGAAAACTAGACCTTTCGTAGATTACGTATGATTTCGTAGGTCATACGTCTTTCGAAATATAATTTCTTAGATGTGCGGGTTGTCTTACGATGTTTTCCTTCACCGCCGAACAAGTTGTACACAAATCAGAAAACACAAATTTACTTGTACATGTCAGGTTTCGATTCGGTGACCCGATGATTTACTTATTGATTAAAACATTTTTCATTGGTTAGTAGATTCGAATTGGCGCTAAAACACAACATTATTGCGAGCGCGGGTTGCTTTCGTGCACGGTCAAATGATTTATTGGTTTGAGCAAGCGGCGCACCTGATGTAAAGTGGTTACCGTGTACTATGAATGGTTACAATACAGAAAATATCGCTCACTCACTGCCACCTCTGCTGCTAACACAGCAACTCTTTAGGGGCTTACTGGTGACCTCACTCACTCGCAGGAACACAACAATCCTTCAAGGAGTTGTTATTTGGCTGCGGTTTTCTGTGTTATGCGCCCTACCTTTCTTAATAAGCGCTTTAAAGCGCACCGCCTCTTTTAGGTAAACGACTGTCATCTATCGAAGACAGCGAAGACCGATGACTTAACGCGGGTATCATGCATATTTACCAAGAGCCCTAGGAACCGACGAGCGTCCATGAAAAGGGCTATGAATATTAAAGAAGCAATTGAGTTGTACCGCGTCTTATGGCGCTCGGTTTTCTCTGCCTAACCCGCAAGGGAGCCGATGTGAAGATATACATACATACCCCCCGACGTTGTATAAAAAAAACTTGAGTATAATTTAATTGATTAGTTCATCATATAAATATTTAACGACGAGGATGTAATTATAATAATCCTTGTGCGTGTACAGCATTATAAATTAGGTCGGTAATTATTGTCCAAGGTTGTCGAGATGTCCTCTAGATGTAGTCTGCGAGGTGCCCGTTACTGTACAAAATAAAGACGAAAACACGTATTGAACCCAATTGTTAGTTGTGCAATTAATAAACGTAAAACATTTAAAATAAATATTAAATATCTTTTTTTTTATATTAGGCACTAAGGTAACAAACAAGAGTATAACTTGTCTGATGGTAAGCAGGCAGATTCAGATTTTTATTGCAAGTCACAAGTTATAATATAGATGTTACAAGTACAAATGACGCTTTGCAAGGTGTAACCATAGCCTACGGACTTTTGCAACAACAAATAAACTCCTAAGAAGCTTTTTTTTTATATACCACTAAGGTGGCAAACAAGCATACGGCCTGCCTGATGGTAAGCAGTTACCGTAGCCTATGGACATTTGCAGCACCAGGGGTGTCGCTCTTGCGTTGCCGACCCTCAGCTATACGTCATACTATGTTAGCAGCAGAAGTGGCATCGCACGAGCGATACCTAATTTACATTATAATTGTATCTATTAACAAGCGTTAATAGGCTACGGTACTCACTTTACATTAGGTGGACAGTATGCTTGTACACCTCTCGATGTTGTATAAAAAAACGTTTAGGCAACAACCTGCGTATTTTATTACTGTAGCCTTTGGACGCTTGCACTTGCTTGTTGCCACCAAAACTTGTACCACCACAATTTATTACACGCTGCCACTTTTAGACACCATCTCACTTGCAGGAGTACAGTGTCCTGCTGTACCCATTTACCAAGTCTTCGTTAAGCATTTGCGTATTGACGGGGTGCAACACGTGCATTTAAGGTTGGCTGCGTACTTTACTAAGTAGTCGTTACAATCTGCCCGAAATCTTCTTTTTTTTTTATACTACGTCGGGAGGCATACAAGCATACGGCCCACCTGATGTAAAGTGGGTACCGTAGCGTATTAACGCTTGCGATATATTAAGTATCACTCGTGCGTCCGCTGCTGCTTACACAGCAACTCCGTAGTATTTTACTGGTGACCTCACTCACACGCAGGAACACAACAACCCTCTAGGGAGTTGTTATTTGGCTGTGGTTTTCTGTGAGGTGGAGATACTTCCTCAGACGGGCTGCTTTAATGCGACCTACCTCTCTTAAAACATCCAGACCAATACAAACGGACATGTTCATGCACGCAAATGTTTGCCTTGTGTGGGAATCGAATCCACGAGCGTTGATGTTAAAGTCGCGTCATTCACGACTGAGCCACCGAGCTCGTCTTCCCAGCGTGGTCTCAATTCCTAATCCATTAGGATCACCAGAGTCCTCTACCTAAATATAAGGATTTAGCGAAGATACTTGTTTTCATATGGAGCTACTGCTACCGATCTCCACAACCCACAGGGAAAGCCGGACCTTTCGTAGGTTAAGTCACACGTGTTATGAAATATAATTTTTTTGGACGGGTTTCCTCACGATATTTTCCTTAACTGTCGAGCCAGCTATAATTACATCTTCTTCTTAGCGTTATCCCGTTTCCGAATCCATTAGGGTTGGCGGGGTCTGCTACCTAAGCCTAAGGATTTGGTGAAGACATTGATTTTTACTTGGAGAGTGTAGTCGAACATTCACAACCCAAGAGAAAACGAGCAAGATATAATTAGGTATATGTACATAATCGAAAACCCGAATTTAGCGGTACCTACATGCCCATGGCAAGATTGGAACCAGGGACCTGTTGGTGGGTTAAATCTTTATCCACTAGATCATCACTGCTCGACAATTTGCCCGAAAAAATTCAGAAGAATTTGACATGCGGCGTCTGTTACGGTGGCGCAGTTAGTATACCTGCCGTGGATATAGTTCATTTCGAATTGAATGGCTGTAGCTGTCTTATCCAGGCGTGACCTGAACAAAGGATGACTCGGTCGCATTTTCCTAAAGGTTGATCTCAATGAAGTCAGTCAACCGACGACGTTTATATAGGGCAAAACATTACGTAATAAGAGACCATTGTAATAGTTCGGAAACTCCATAGAATCGCTGCACCTATTACATTATTATAACCAGCCGGACCCTATTCGATGTGTGCAAGGGTTTTCAACAAAATACCGTATTACATCTTCATAAAATCCTCAAAAATTCAAGTTCAAAAAATATATTGAAAAATGTTTTTATGAGTTATTTAATGATAACTGAATAATTAAATTCTAAAAAGTGGTTGTAAAATATAATCTTATAGCTCTAAGTTCGCGGCGCGCCCCCCGCGCGGTTCATGTTTGTAACTAGTTTAGATTAATTAATAATTTTGTACAACATGATGTATAATAGATAATTTGAATTTGGAACCTCTCACATAAGCACTGCGGTTACAGATAACAGAAACTTTTATAAACCCTCGTATTTACGAGAACTATATGCGAGTTGCCTCTGTTTTGCCCGCCGCAGGAAACAAAAGCAGAAGAGATTGATATTCGAACAATGAAAATGTTACTAATGAAGTGCTATGCATATGAACGCTTGTACTTAGACTCAATAAAATTGTGAACAGCTGACATGTTATGCTATATACTCGTAATTAGTATTTAGTTCTATATGTTAATTAAAAGTAGTGATCGTTATTGGAAATTTGCGGCAAACATTTTCCATTTATTTTGTCTTCTCCTATTTATATACGGATATCTGTATACGTAAATGAATGTAATATCTACATATTGCAGGTTTTCAATGAAGATCACCTACCTATATGTTTGTGCACATTCACTCTAATCGAAAACGGAGGTTAAGCAACGTAGGCTCAGCTTGACAGAAACTGAGCACACGTGGGCTTTGACTCTAATGATAATCTTGAATCACTACATACTACTTGCTATAATTATTTTATCGTTTACGACCCATTACGGTCAGAGTTCGATTCCATAGAAGTTTTCTTCCGAGAAGTTCTCTTAAGTTGTATAATGAACCCTGTCGAAGAATGCTCAACATGATGTTTTTCAAAAAAGTGGCGAAGTGGTTTTTACATGGTCTACAACGCCCAAGAGTTGCAAGTGTTCATACGCTACGGTAACTGCACATCATATCAGGCCGTGTGCCTCTGTGCCATCTAAGTGGTGTTAAAACATATCATGAAATTAACACCTCACTTTAGAAAAAAATATTAGTGTCAAATTATCAGAAAGCGATATCAGATTTAGAAATCGCAAGCTTGCATGAAAAGGGCTTTTAATGCTAAAGGAGCAAGTGAGGAGTGTATGAACCGAGTCATGTATGAATTTGTTTTCTCTACCTATCTCGAAGAAACATATATAGATAGATAAGTATTAAAAGCGTAAATTTTCCGCAAACGCTACACATAATCAGGAACACCGTTCCTATAATATGAAATCTATATGTTTGTCTCTGTCTGTGTGTCTATGTGGGCGTGTGTGTCGCTTTTTTTCGAATATTCGAATTTTGACTTCAGATTCGGATTCAGCATAAAAAAGTAGAATAGGAATGTCCAGGAACACCGTTCCTATCTCTTAAGGAACATGGTCAAAATGACCGACAAATAAAATACAAAAAAATGAGTTATGTAATTGACGAACCAGGTGTTCCTCTGGCAATGCAAGCTTGCGCATTCTCAACTGGTTTTGAATATCCTTTAAACCACTAATACCTAGTAATGTTCAACCCGTTTTATGATAAGCACTTAACGTAAACTATATAAGATTCCACATTCTAATATTTCTTAAGTTGTGAAATATATCCAGGTGGAGTGAGTCGGCTGGAGTAGTTCCGATTTGGGTATCAAGGACACCTATCGCCCGCATCCACAAAAATACTTAGCCATTCAGCTAATTGCCAAGAAGGCAGTGTACATACGTAATATTCCCCGCTATCATGTAATTTATGCTAATTTCCGAACGAACGTTTACAGTTATAGTTCAATGCGTTTCGTACGAAATGTGAACACACACGACTCGATCCTTACAAACCTCACTTGCTTTTTTTAACATTCATTGCTCTTTTTATGTACGCTCGCTGGTTACTAAGTCTCTATCTGTATTACAGATGATATAAATAAATGTTGTCGGACAAATTGCACAGCGCTATCCGGCCCAAAAGTATGCGAAGCTTGTGTCATGGGTACTGGACAATTGATAAACATTCTAAAATACATCTTTTTTTGTAAATAAATACATACTTATGCTACATAGAAAACACCCAGAGAAAAACAAACAGACATGTTCTTAGCGTTATCCCGTTTTCCTAATCAAATTAGACATGTTCGTGCACACAAATGTTTGTCCTATGTGGGAATCGAACCCACGAGCGTTGGTATCAAAATAGCGTCACCACTGTGCCACCCAGCTCG
Organism: Pyralis farinalis; assembly: GCA_947507595.1. Classification (NCBI taxonomy): domain Eukaryota; kingdom Metazoa; phylum Arthropoda; class Insecta; order Lepidoptera; family Pyralidae; genus Pyralis; species Pyralis farinalis. Next base: position 33,175,226 of record OX382268.1, on the reverse strand, counting down.
TCAAATGTCCGATTTTCTAACAAGCACACAAAGTACGTCATATAGTCAATACTTGCTGGGGTTTCACAATTTGACTGAACCCAAATAATATGGCCAGCTCTGTCTCAAATAAAACTCGATAGCCACAATTTACAGCCAATATATACGTTTAAGTACGATCCGTACGCTGTACCGAGATTCCGTATGTTTTGGGCCGCGTAAGTCGTAAAAAAATCTTTATTGTACCTAAAATTTAACACAATAATAAAAAATAACGTAGCCCTGGACACCGCATTAGGGTACCCTGTGTTGTGGGTGACCAGTCTCTATTCCTGGTTTAGAAAAATATAAATAGTTTTAAAATTAATTACAGAATGTGCACAAGTGAAATAGTGTTGACAATAGTTTTAATTGTGCTTATTTGTGTACAAATAAATGTATAAATATACGTAGGTCACACTATAAGTTTTGCGTAACTTAAAAAAACAACATATTCTAACCAAAATATTATGTTTATTGCTTTTCAAAATACTCTCCTTTACATTTTAAACATTTTTTCATGCGATCGAACCATTTTTTAAAACAGGAGGACCACAGATCTGAAGGCATGTTTTCTACGTGCTCATTGAACGCTATCACTGCCTCTTCGGAGTTGGTAAAAGTGAAACCTCTCATCAAATCTTTGATTTTGGGGAAAATACAGAAATCACAGGGTGCTAGGTCGGGGCTATGCGCAGGATGGGTAACGAGTTGTACTTTTTCGGATGTTAAAAATGACTTTGTTTTGTTGGCCGTGTGTGAAGAAGCGTTGTCATGATGTAGGAGAACGCGGCTTTTTGGTCGTCTTTCGCGAACTTTTTCTAACACCCTGGGTAAACAAATGGTAGAATACCACTCGGCATTAACACTCTTTTGATCTTCAAGTGGAATTGTGCAGATGGGACCCGTAGCTGAGAAAAAAAACGCGATCATTTTTATACCAACGTTTCTCGCCTGCCTCATTTTGTTGGCCTGTTTTCATTTTCAAACACCCATTCACAAGATTGCTGTTTTTTTTCGGGTTCAAAACAATAAATCCACGTTTCGTCTCCTGTGACAATGTCATAAACAGCATTAGAATGTCCGTGGTCGTACTTCAGTAGCATCTGTGAGCACCATTCCACGCGAGCCCGCTTCAGCTCCGCTGTCAGTTCATGAGGGATCCAACGACAACAAAGTTTCCGAACTTTCAATTCTTCGTGTAAAATTTTCTGAATTTGGCTCATACCAATCCCCAATAGTTCTCGAATTGTCTCATAGGTAATCCGCGGGTTTTCTTCAATTAGCCGCTTAACAGTAGCCACATTATTTACGTTGACGGCAGTTGAAGGCCGCCCTTCACGAAATTCGTCATATAAAGAAACTCGACCTCTCTCAAATTCAGCAAACCATCGCCTCACGGTGCTCAAAGAAGGTGCTTCTCTCCCAAAAGCATTTTGAAGACGAGCAGCACAGTCTTGCGGAGAGAGAGAACTTTTAAAATCATAAAAATCATCGCTCTAAAATCTTTTCGACTCAATTCCATTTTCGTTGCGTACGTAGAACTTTGATGTGTGATAAAAAACAATTGACAAATGATTTCCCGCCAATTGTTTTTTTTTATTACTAAGTAGGTTGCAACGTTTCAAAAAATATAACATTCGAAATTCAAATAGTTCCGATTAGCTAGAAGGGCAAAACTTTTAGTGTGCCCCTAGTACACCGAGAAAACAGAAGAACAGTATGAAGACTTCAGTCATAGAATATGTGTGATTTGGATTTTACACTAAACAGAAATGTATATAGATATATAATGGCATTCATCATAGTTTTTTAGTAAATATTTTTTAGTACGCTGCTTATGCTGGTAAAAACTAGGGGTAGAATTTTTTCCAGTATAATTCACCTTTTGAATAAGTTACGTTGTTTTAACAAGTTTTTTTTTTCTTTCACAGTGACTTAAACAGCAACACCCAGTTCGTCGTGGGGCTGGCGCTATGCACTCTAGGAGCGATAGCGTCGCCAGAGATGGCGCGAGACTTGGCGTCAGAAGTGGAACGGCTGATCAAATCCCCCAATGCGTACATCAAGAAGAAGGCGGCCTTGTGCGCCTTCCGCATCATCCGGAGAGTGCCAGACTTGATGGAGATGTTCCTACCGGCGACAAGGAGCCTGCTTACGGAGAAGAATCATGGTGAGTTTCGTATTATCATCATCATTAAGTGACAGCATCCGAAAATATTAATTTTCCAATTTCGATTATCAGTCCGTTAGCATTTTTGCTTTTTACTAGCTATTTCTTATCTTGTCACATCTACTACGATGCCGGTCGGTTCGCATGGCAGTTTGAAGAAACATTCAGAAAATTCTAAATGTCGTAACTATTTTTTCCCCTCTCAACGTTTAGAAACAGCGTTTATATGCCACTCTCTTCTTTACTCAAGTGCATGCATTCAATATACATATAGAGTATATATATATATATACACATAGATCTGTATGTCAGAAATGCAATTAGGTATTGTTTTCAATGTGTGCCAATATAAGTAAGCGTCCATTTTTCAATTAGAAGTTATCGTGTTGTGCAGAAACCTCTTAGAAGTGTTGAAAGTTGCCAATGACTGAAATTCAAGTCAAATAATGCAACATGTAAGCGGCGGCTTGTAGACGGCGAAGCCTGTCTGAATCTCTTGAAATCAACCCCCAGCCCCAGTTTCGTGCGTGTCGTAATTGGGTCTAACACGCTATAGACTGTTTTCGCCCGCCCTACGTTATACTGCGGCACATTAAATCTATAGCTACTAATGAAGGGAATGACCCCAGTCTCTACTCTGATGTATATAGCAACCTATATATCCATTTTCTGTTTAATGTACTTGGCTAAAACTTGATGCGTTGTTATTGTCATTATTTATGTCTCATCAGCGATGAATGATAGTTTAATAGACAGGCAGTATTTCGGCTCGGCCTTTTGCTATTCCATTCTCAAATCCCACAACACATTAAGTGCTTATTCTTCTCAACTTTATTGGCGGAAGTACCTGGATGCTAATATCTAGGTTTGTCATAATTTCTGGCTATATCAAGTTTACATACGTACTTAGTTCTTATTTATGTACATGAGAAATTTCGTTTTGTAGATGCCATTTATTTTTGAAAAAATATCCTTTATTGAGTATACATTGCTTTTTTTTTAAGTATCCAGACATTTTCGAGTTATTGAAATTTACAGGTTTTTAACAATATGTCCTAATTATGAATAGACAACTCAATCCTTGCATACCTCACTCGTATATTTAGCTTCTATTTACTTGCGCATCTATTGTTATGAAGACATATTTTCAAAATGTAGAATCTATATTGAGAATCTTTCTAAACGGGACGTTATTAATTTCGAGTGAAGAATGCTCCTTCTCAAGAATATAATATAAAGAATTTCCTTGACAGTTCATATTCTGACAGCTACAATCAAGCAGAACATAATCTTGCAGCTGGTTGTATGTAAAGATTATAATTCGATATTCACTTTGATGCAAAAATATCGGTTATACGATGATTTCCTTTTTTAATATTTTTATTTATTCAAATGATAATAAAATATGAGTATACATGAGTAACTTCTAAGTTGTGTCGTACTGTATAGCATTGTACATCTTATTTAAATAAACAAGATTGATTACTTGGTCGTTAATATCCGTAGAATGAGATTTGGTTAAAGACGAAGGACAAATTAAAAAACTAAACGAGAATACACACGGACAGAAAAATTATATATATGTATAAAGATACATAATATCCCAAATGCATTATTGTTATGTATTATAAACCCAATTATGTTAACTAAATTGGCGTATATAGCCAATTGAAGAGTCAAGCGACTACACAATTTGCTACCATACGCCAACTTCAATGTTTGCTTAGCCTGTATATGTGACAAAAATGTAATCTGTCTCTGTCAACACGGCAGGTGTCCTTATCACCGGCGTGACGCTCATCACGGAGATGTGCGAAAACAGTCCAGATACACTGAACCATTTCAAAAAGGTAAGTTGCAAAACAAAACCCTATGTTACATGCGTTTGAGTTTATTATCGATTATTCGAATCTCATCAATATCATGTTTGTAGCAATTTATATCGTAAATGGCGTCGTTTTGGTGTGTGCGATAATTTATTTTTACGACGAAATCAGTCGTTATTTTAATGTTAGTAATTATTTTAAATAAGGAGTTGATTTAGAATGAAAGATACTCCTTTGATACATATTTAGATATATATTTATACATATCTTCACGCCAGGTCTCTTGTGGGTTAGGCTGAGAGAACCGAGCGCCATTAGACGCGGTCCTTAACATTCATAGCTCTTTTCATGCACGCCCGCCGGATCCTGACATCACCTTCTGATAAAACACGACCAATTTGGTCATGATGCAGATATGTGTTTGTCAAATAGGATTAACTCAATTTCTAGGCGCTACCTATTGGCGTTGCGATAGATAGGCTATATTTATACGATGTATTGTCATAATTTTCTTTGTTATTTTATAAACATGACTCACATATACGATAAAGATAAGAAATGTAATTGATCTAGAAAATCGTTGGACATATTAGACCGTTAAGGTCTATTATGGCTTGCACTATCGATATGACAACTACAATTGTAGCGTTGTCATATTGTACATGACGGTAATGACGTGTCAGTACGTGACTGTCATTTGTTGTCAAAATTGACGAAGCACTTTCTTGGTTGATTGTATTGTGTCATTTTTCGTGATAAGTGTTTGGGATATGCCAGTTGATATAAATCAAAACAGCGAATTGTCTTGTCTGTATGTTTAAACGCGCCTAACGGGATTGCGCTAGGGCCGATATCGATGCAACATTTTAATTCTATAATTAAAGTTGCCTTACATGAATAACCACTTAGAAAATTATGATATCAATCCGTTCATCACGCCCACGATAATAGCGTGATCCCAGTTCTAAAAATCCGTGTGGAATGGAGACCATGATATCTGGTTCAACTCATCATTTCCTAATGATTTCTATCATTGTCTGATCCGCCGCTTAAATTGGTCATCGGTCCACCTAGATATGTAATAAATGAGAACAAACCACACGAACGAAGCTATGCTCGGATTCTCTAATACAGTCAAATACCAATACAAGTATACACCTTTGAACCTAACTACTGTAATTTATATGAAGAAAAGGTAAGAATATACAACTAAAGCTTTTAGCGAAATTGAGTTAATACAATATCCGAAATCTGAAAAACATGATCTACAAGTTTCTCAAAGTGACATTTGATGATTCAGATTAAACCCAGTTTTTCAGTTTCATAAATGCATTAACTAAAACTTCGATTGCAGTTTTACTATATAATGTAAAACTATATATATTTATATACGATTTAATTTTTGTGTTGAGATCATTCTCTTTGTTTTAGTTACAACTTAAAACGCGTTTAATTTTCTCGATAAGCGTCAGTACCGAGTTAGTGCGTCTATCGTGAGCAAGACAGCATTGGTATTAGACTGTACCAAATAAAATGCAAATTACACTTAGGAGGCCGAATGAGAGCCGAAATATATCTTGATAAATTACAATCCGACCAGTTTTAAAATCGGTCGTTCACCCTACACGGACTGGTTTCGATGACCATTTGTACTTGAATATGTAAAATTTATATATATTATATTTGTTTTTACTCGTCTTACTGTTATATATTACTGTTATTTACGACGTGAAACTTCTTTATACTACGTTTTTGGCAAAGAAACTGGATTAATGTAAAACTGTTACTCTAGTTCATAAACGATTTAGCCTTTGAGAGGTAGGGCGCATTAAAGCAGCCCGACAGGAGAAGTATTTCACAGAAAACCACAACCGAAATAAACAGCTCCAAGGGTTGTCGTGTTTCTGAGAGTGAGAGAGGTTTCCAGTAAGCTCCTAAGGAGTTGCTTGCATTATAGGCATTCATAGGCCACGGTAAACATTGGTGGGCCTTGCGTACCCTGACTGACGTTTTATAAAAGCTTAACTTATATCTTATGTCTAGAAAACCTAAGATGTTGATAAATATATGTTTATTATGTAGTTAATTGTGATAAAGGCAAATATACATATAATCAATACTGATAAAAATAAACGAACACATAAAACACACACATTTTTGTGTTGGCTGTAATCTGTACATGTGATATGTACAGATTTATCCTTGATAAGGAACTGATATGAATGTTTACATTTAGACGATACGTGGGTCCGTTCATCATTTGAACGTATACACAAGAATTTTATCAAATAAACAATTTTAAATATATAAAAGTAATTTAAAAAAATGTGTATAAATATTCTACAATGAGCATAGTTTTGGTAGCGGCAGAAGTTGGATCAATAGTTTTTCGTGATGCAGTTTGCGTACCTGCTGAACTGGTCTCCGTTTCGAATACTGACTGATTGTACCACATATTTGTAATTACCACTAGCTCCAGGGTGAAATTAAAGACCAAGAAATTGTATTTCGTTAGACGTGTGACCTAGCCTAAGAAAGATCTGATTTCCCTCTGAGTCGTGGAGGTCTGAAGACAGTCGCTCCAATAAACAAACATTGATTGATTAGCATGAACATGTCTGTGTGCTTAGGTCTGGGTGTTTTAGAGAGAGGTAGGACACATCAAAGAAACCCTATTGTGGAAGTACCTCCATCTCACATAAAAATACAGCCAAAAACAACACAGTTGTTGATTCCTATGAGTGAATATGGTTACCGGCAAGCTCCTAAGAAGTTGATAGGTGATAAATACCTTTTGTATTCCAAGCATTGATAGGCTACGATAACCATTTTGCATCAGGGGCCGTATGCCTTTCGGCGTTGTATAAAATAAAAGGTGAGCGCCCCCACCACGATTCCATGCTTAGTTCACTGCCTAATCTGTAACTCGCGACTTGTCCATTGAAACTGACTTTTCATTGAATGACTTGTACATTGAACTTGGACACGTTTTACATACTGTGTATCGGGTCGCTCACTAATCAATTTAGGCTTGTTGTTAACACGATGCGTTGGTATGACGTAACAAACCTAAGTGCTCTAGTTAATTTACTGCTTATCTTTGAAATTAAACTATTTTTAACGGAAGTATCGCGTGTTTTATTTATTTTGTTGAAACCTGACGTTTCGAACGCTTTGCAGCGTCCGTGGTAAATAAAACACGCGATACTTCCGTTAAAAATAGTTTAATTTCAATGTGTAACAATCGCGAAAACCTAAGACAATACTATTACTGCTTATCTCTTTACTGTGTTAGTATTACGTCACGTTTAGACGTAACATAAACAGCGTTGCACATTTACACGACGAACTTGCAAGTTGATCCCTCGCCAAAGGTTTCGCTTCGCTTTTACTTGACAAGTTTTGAGAGAAGTAGGGCGCACCAAAGCAACCCGTCTGGAAAATTACCTCCACCTCTCAGAAAACGCAGCCAAATAACAGCTCCCTGGAAAGTTATTGTGTTCCTGCGTGCAAGTGAGGTCACTAGGAAGCTCCTATAAAGTTGTGTGTTAGCAGTGGTGACATCGCGCGAGTGATACTTAATGTGTTGCAAGCGTTCATGGACTATGGTTAACCACCTTACAAAAAAGATGCTAAATCTAAAGAGACGAATGTAATATAATATTAACAGCTACGTCACATTCTTTAGAAGAAATATATATTGATTGATTGATGAACTACTTTCAGAAGGCTCTAAGTATAACTATTTTATTAATAGCTCTGGGCATTTTCTTGTTTCGACTATAGTCGAATGTATCTGTTGATCTACACCTACGGTATTCAATACGTAAGGTCGCATACACGATGTGGTAATATATAGAGTTGCTTCTAATATTTATATTGGTATTTATTCTTTTTGTACCATTGGTAAAACCGATGACGTGAGGCTCCACGACCCGGAGGAAAACCTGATCTTTCTTAGGTTAGGTCATGCGTCTATCGGAATATAATTTCTTGAACGTGCAGCTTTATACGCGAAGTTTTTCCTTCACCGCCGAGCAAGTGATAATTACAAATATGTATATAAATCCGAAAACACGAATTTAATGGTGCATTAATCCTACACCAGAATTCGAACTATGGAGCAGTTGGTTATTAAGCTGGTTCTTTGTCCACTAAGCTATCGATGCTCACAAAAGATGCACACATTATTCGCTATAATTTTGTAATAGAAAAAACATACATCCCTATATATTACACATGAAAATGAAAACTAAATAACTGTAAAGTGACATAGGTAAACTTTGAAATTATTACAGTTAAACCACAATAACTCGTCCATCTTCTTCTTAGCGTTATCCCGTTTCCTATTCCACTAGGATTGTCGGGGTCCGCTACCTAAGTCTAAGGATTTGGCGAAAATACCGATTTTTAGATAGAGCGACTGCTGTCTGACCTTTGCAACCCAGAGGGAAAACCAGATCATTGTTAGGTAAGGTCATACGTCTTTCGAAATATAATTTCTTGGACGTGTGGGTTTCCTCACGATGTTTTCCTTTACCGATGAAGGAAGTGATAATTACAACATACATAACAACAACAACATAAATTTTGTGGTACACGCCCCCACCAGGATTAGAACCGGGGACCTGTTGTTCACTATCCACTGGGCTATCACTGCTCGTTAACGTATATCAATATTTTATTGCAAAAATATAATTAATATTTTTTTATACCACTAAGGTGGCAATCAAGCGTACGGCCTGCATGATGGTATGGTGCCTGAGCAGTTACCGTAGCCTATGGATATTTGCAACACCAGGGTGCCTCTCATCCGTTGCCGACCCTGTAAAAACCGCATCACGCTTTCCTTGAAGAACCCCATGCTGTAGTTTCTTGAAAACCCCTCGGCTGGGAGTTCTTTCCACAACTTGAGAGTTCTCGGAAGAAAACTTCGCTGGAACCGCACAGTACGCAGACAATGCAGTTCCTGTGTGTGAGGGTGAATTCTCCACGCCGTCGGCGAGTGGTGCGGATTTACAATACATAATAATTTACATTACCAGAGGGAGACTTTGTACAAAAGTCGTCTGCATGGGTACCTCTGTCTCACATATTTATACCGCCAAGCAGCTGCTACATTTGTATATCTGTGTTCCGGTTTGAAGGGTGAGATATGGCAGAGAAATTATTGGATACTGTGACGAAACAGCCTTAGGTCACAAGATTGGCAGCGCTCGAGTAATTATCCCCGTGGTGTTGCGAGCGTCAATAGACTGCAGTGACCGCTTACCATCTACCAAATGCTTGTTTGCCAATCTAGTTGTATAAAATAAATATTATGCATTATGACTGTCTGTTAAATTGTTTTCAACATGATCCAAATGTGATGACGGTCAAATATATGAGAGTGATCAATTCTTAAACACAATAAATTGTAAACATCGTGGCAAACAACTAAATAAACAAGAATGATTCTTTGCTTCATAACTTTCACACGAGTTTATTGTACGATGTTTCACCGTTAAATCTATAAAGTATAATATGAGATGATGATGATTAAGTTTGAAATTCAGTCTTTGGAAAATTCCCGTCATATAAGAATGTGTTTAAGTATCGGTCACTGGTTACCATCATCGTATATACATAAACTAATTGTTTGTTTGTGTTGTCACGTAGGAGAGCGGGCAGCGCGAGGTAATCACAATCGTCGATCCATGCACTTTGATACATTGCAGCCTGTTGACATTTCATACAAACTCATGTTTACGAAGCAAACACTTGTATCATTTGCCTCGTTGATTACAGTTTCCGTAGGTAGGGCACACTAGCTTACTTTTCTGTCCATACATCGTTCAAGTCTTCGGCACGGTACGAGTGGTAATTTATTTATTTATGTAATATATGGAAGACGGCCCTTGTCATAAACGCATTTGAGGAAATGCTTTGCACAACAGTGCTGATGCTTTACAAAGCGGCTAGACAAATATGTCAAAACAATAGTTAAGAAACAAAATTATAATATTTGTTTGCGAAACTAACCATTATCTTTATTATAAGAAACGACCACTTGTACTCGTTGAGGTTCCAATATTACTTTATTAATGCCTCATGGAAAAGTAATTACTTAAAGACCTATGACAACACTTTTCTGCATATATTCGTTATTCAATCTTTAATATTGTGTACAGTCTTACAAAACGTATAAACTAGAATGCTATCAAGGATAAGAACTACAATCGCTCAGAACAGCATAAAATACTTTAAAAATCAATCCACAAGTTCTCTCGATTTACGTTTCGCCTCGAAAATTCAACTGTTTCTTCATGTTCAGTTTTATTCAAAGAATATGTTCCTAATATTTAGTGTAAACATGAATGTAAAAAATATGTCCACAGATTGCAATTAAGCATGAATGTATTGTTTTGTGTTGGTTATATATAATGGCATTTATACATACGTGAAACGTATGAAAGAATTTGCGTAAACTTTATGCACATATCATAATTCCATCTTAAAATAAATAGAAACATTGTTAATAGTCATAGCGAACGATGGAGAATTCATTGACGCCTGAGTAATAAATCACACCACCGTGTCATTTTCACCAATAATTATTTTAGTATGTGCATAAGGTTTTGCTGTAATTGTGGGGGTAATTGCAACACTCAGACTTCTATCATCATCTGAGTAGTGATAGATCTTTTTTAGTGTGATAGCACTTGGAGTACAATGTTCTAGGTAGATAGACATTCTGGAACCATCTGATCTTCACCATACTAACGAGTTATACATAAATCACCAGGTTGAATCAGCACTTCCAAAAGTGACTAATACGCAAAGGGGGTTGCAAGCAATTTTTTTTTTTTGGTTTCTTTATTTCTACTCTATCGTTGTATGATATCCCAATTCCATGTATCGCTGTTGTATCTTGTCTGGTAAACGCCTATTTGTTAAATCATCCAACACTACTATAGGTTGGTTTCATATCAAAAGTATTTAGAGTATATTGAGATGCATATATACTGCCTGGTATAAGCGTATTGTTGATACATAAAATGGATTTCAACTCGTGGACAAAACTATGATGGCGCAAACACATGGATCTTATTCCAATTAGTCTTAGACTTTCGGTTCACATAACATTTTGATTAAAAAGTAGGCACACACGTTACTGAACCTGCAGACTTAACCTAACTTTCATTCTGGCTAGAGTACTGTTACTTTTCGATACCAAGGGTTAGACAATGTCACGGTGACAAAGTTGTAGAAGTGTCGCATTTCATATATATTCGTTAAAGGATTTATAATAAAAGCTGTTGAATCATCGTAAGAAGAACCTTCGAAAATCGAACGTTCGATGAAGTCGCGTCGCTGACTTGTACACTTGTATCGGTATGCGACCATTATTGTTCATGCCTCACGCGAGTATGCACCCCTAAAAAGAGAGAATTGTGTACTCCAAATAAATAAAAATAGATTTTCAAATGGCCTATTTTGAAACGAACTAATTCAGGTGGCAAACTATTTAAAGTATCTTAAAAATCACACTTTTATGTTGTCCTAATTCTGCCCACGAGTTACATATTTTTCTTTCCGCTTTGCAAATATATTTTCTGTGTGCTGGGCAACGTTCAAATCAATGTAATGGATGTAATGTTTGTTGTTTTTAACGCCTGCATTATTTTTTAGATCGTTCCAAATCTGGTGAGGATATTGAAGAACCTCATTCTGGCCGGCTACTCGCCGGAACATGACGTCAGTGGTGTTTCAGATCCATTCCTACAGGTAACAACTAAAATAAAATAGGTAAATAAAACATGCTTTACATGCACGACACAAAATTACAAGAAGAGAATATAATAAGACAACAACAACAAACAAGAAATACAATAAACCACACTGGTAAATTACAAATTTGTATGGTTGCAACAACAAATTCAATAGGAAAATGTAGAATCAAGGCGTTTCAGCCAATCAGAGCGTAGCAACTGCAGTATTATTTTTCTTTGCTCGATATTTTTGCAATAATTTTTTTTCCTAATTTCAGGTGAAAATTCTTCGCCTTCTACGAATACTTGGTAAAAATGACGCGGAGGCATCAGAAGCCATGAACGACATCCTCGCACAAGTGGCCACAAACACGGAGACGAGCAAAAACGTCGGCAACACAATATTATACGAAACCGTACTCTCTATCATGGACATTAAGTCCGAAAGTAGTTTGCGCGTTCTCGCAATCAACATTTTAGGACGGTTCTTGCTAAACAATGACAAGAATATCCGATACGTTGCGTTGAATACATTGCTAAGGACTGTACACGTTGATACGTCAGCTGTTCAAAGGCATCGGACCACTATATTGGAATGTCTGAAGGTATTTTAATTCAATATTTGACTTGTGTTAAGTAATCATACCGCTCAGTGAAGTTCGTAATAATAATTCGTCATCATTGGCCCATATTCATCCTACTACTGGGCCACATGTTTCCTTTTAATCGGCAAAGGCTTATTGGAACATACAACTTAACCAAAATTTCCAGTCATCTAAATGGTTCGGACTTCCATACCAAAACTGTTTAAAAAATATTTCTTTCCTAATCGATTGGAATTAATATTAAACGCTTAGATCACGATAATATCGCCAGACTGATTTGATCTGTATAGTGGTAAAATTGCAGTTGAGACGAACGACTACGTATTTCTACCTTGACATTGGAATTGAATTGTCATTGTGTTTCGTTTCGAGAGTAACTTTACAGATCCATAGTTTCTTCTTTTCCGTTAAAAAGATGGAAATAATACATACAGAATACGAGTGTTATCTATTTATGTGTAAAATACCTACTAAACTAACTTATAAGAAGACCAGGTATTCTAAATAAATGTGTTCTTTCTATTCTTATGGACTAACCTCGTCCTATCCAGTTAAATAGACAATACGCAAAGTTTCTTCAGGTAATCAGACAACCGGTACGTAAAATAATTTAGAAAATATATTTTTTTTTTACATTTGATAGATGTTAATTGACCTACAGTATGAACATGGTGTATATATATTAACTTATTGTTCCGGGAGCGTAAGATCGCAAAACAGAAATTAATTACACTAACTAGTTATCCCAGGTTTCACATTCTAATGTGTAAATATTGAGTTTTAAGTCCTAACTCGAAAATGCGGGTAACAAAACGTTTATGGCTGCATTAATAATTCTATTTCCATGAGACTATTTTTATTATATTTCATTAGTATTTATGATGACTTATATCAAGAAATTTAGGACGCTTGAACCTGGTAAAAGATAGCTCCCAAGGCTTAAGTTTACCTATATTGATTTATCAAATGTATTCTTCATTTCAGGACCCTGACGTATCAATTCGAAGGCGAGCGATGGAGTTGTCATTCGCCCTGGTGAACGGTCAAAACATACGCAGTATGATGAAAGAGTTGCTTACCTTCCTTGAGCGTTCCGATGCTGAGTTCAAAGCACACTGTTCAAGCGCCATGGTCCTCGCAGCTGAGCGATATGCCCCTTCAAACAAGTGGCATCTTGATACTCTCTTCAGGGTGTTCCTAAAGGTAGCGTTCTGGACCCCAATTTATGTTTTAATTATTTCTGTTAGCAACATTAATCATACAGGCATTATTCAGTACCACTTGTAATAATTAGTATCACCTTAATACGCAAAAGTAAATATGTATAGCCAGTTTCAGAACTCGATCTATTTCAAAATTGTAACATTTTGGTAGCACTATCCACGTTGATTCCTTTCACTGAATATAACGTACGTTTATGTGTTTTATAGGCTGGCAATTATCTCCGGGACGACACCGTGTCGAGCACAATACAGATAGTGTCAGCGGCGCCGGTCGAGCGGCAGGCATATGCCTCGATGAGACTGTGGTGTTCACTAGAAAAATCTGCCGTTTCTGGGGACGCTACTGAGAAACAGCCGTTGGTACAGGTAGGTGAACAAAGAACGGCGACGGCAAGGAAAGTTATTGGATATATTTGAGCTTTCACTAATATTATAATTAAAAAATGATAACTCATTTCGTCGTCAACTATACGTGATGGCGTCTTTCCTGCACTTACTTTAGTATAATATTATACTAAATGTTTATTTACATTAATGAACCATTTTCATATATTTACTTATTTTGACACAGATTCTACTCACTATTACAGTGCCCGGCGGTAAATATTGCACTTCGGCAATCATCACATTTCCGAATACAGACGAATGCTAATTTCCCATATCCATCAATAGTTTTATCATTTATCAGAATTTGAATTCAGAACTAAATACTTTATTGTTATTTTGTTTTGATTATCGCGTAAACTATATAGAGCTTTAAGTATAGTATACCAAGGAAATTAATATAAACAAAATAAAATACTTCTTTAACCGACTTCCAAAAAAGAGGAAGTTCTTATGTTTGACAAGTTTGCCGAGAGACATTAAGAAAATAGAAGCATAGTAATATAATAAAATACCTAAATATAATTATTTCTATGTTTTAAGGTTGGTAAAAAATTAAATATGCAAAAAGAATAAAAAATATGTTTTAATCAGAAAAAAATTCAATTCCTTCCATTTCACTATCTGTGCTCTCATTGAGGTCAATATCACTCGCACTATCAGCCGTATTTATCACTAGTTTATCAATGTAATCGTCTAAACTGTGTTGAATTCTTCTATATTCATTCTCACATTTGATCGCATGATCGCGAACCTTTTTCCACTCTTCAGGCCTTTCGATTATGTTTACTTTTTCAGTCAATAATTTTTTTATTGAAGTTATTATCTATCCATATCCGCATTTCTAGCGGCTAGGCATAGTCTTGCAGTTGAGACCATATATTTCAATTGCAATCGCAACACAGTGTGCCAATGTTAGGCAAGTACCTTATCCACGGAAAACTCTGTAAACCTCTCCTTGTGCTAACATATTGTATATTTGGGGTTTGGTCAATTTTGGATGAACGGAAATTTCGTGTCTTTCTAAACAATTGATCATTTGCCGTTTAATGGTTGGTCTGGGTGTTTTTAAGACGCGTAGGGCGCATCAAATCAGCCCGTCTAGAGAAGCACCTCCAACACTAAGAAAACCGCAGCCCTATAACTACTCCTTGAAAGGTTGCTGTGTTCCTGCGGCTGAGTGAGGTCACCAGTAAGAAGTAGACTATGTTAATTGGTAGAAGTGACATCGCGTGAGTGATACTTAATATGTTGCAAGCGTTCGTGGGTTACGTTTGCACCAGGGTTGTATGCCTCCCGTCGTTGAATAAAAAATGAAATCGTGATTATCACCAAAGATAGTATTACAACAGCCAATCGAGTGGTACGGAGGTCAATGGTCAGAGGGATAATGAAATGTGTCTGTTCAGGTCGCCGCGTGGACGATCGGCGAGTACGGAGATTTACTGGTCTCTGAAGCGAGCAACGCGATATCAATGGTCGACGAAGATGGTGTTGGTAAGCATACATTATTATAAATATGCTTGCCATAATTAGTTTTGGCCCTTGAGTTTTGATTCGTTTAATTAGGTATCATTTGGACGTCGCTGCATTGCGAAATATATATATATATATATATTGCTCTTTATAAACTCTTGTGTAAGCAAAAGATTGTGACCGGTCGGTAGTTTTTTCAAGCCGCCTAAATTCCTGAGTTGCCAATTGTCATCTATCGACAACAAACAGGATGGATGGTTTAACGTACCCTGACTAGGAGCTGGAAATGAATAAACTCTTCCATAGACAGGCTGTGTTCAACGTTGCTTAACTTGCATGATCGATCGAATCGAAGTAGTGGGTGAGATGTGTAATAACCGAGCCTTATGGCGTTCCATTCCCTCTGCCACCCCACAAAGGACTTGTCCTGAATTATAGTTAGATATTATAAAAAACAAGCGAGCCTTAGTCGCATATACTCGTATGTTGTGTAACATCTGATATCTCACCTTAATAATAAGCAACTAGAATTAAATTAGTTATTATTAATTAAATATTTAAGATATTATTAATATTAAAGAAATTCTCTGTGTAATTAATAAATTTATTTTTAAAGTTAAAAATATTTAGATTTGATAGATAATATGACGAATAGTTCAGATTTTTTCGAAAGGAAATAACGATTACAAACGTTAATGACGTACAGTGAAAAATATATAGGCAGTAGTGTGATTAATTATATATTTAGTTATAAATTGAGAATTCGAGTAATTACAATGAAATACGTATTTATTTAATACTTTTACAAATGCAAAATGTATTAGTTCATGCCATCATTGATATTAGTTTTGTTGTCTGTGGATTATCTATAGTAAGTCTCGGAAAATGAGTTGGTACCATCTAACGGTCAACTCTACCACCGCGCTCATTGGTCAAATAAAATAGCGCGCGCTTCCCCGGCTTCCTGTTACACACATCTGTCCCTTTTCACGTAATCTCTCGTTCGTTTCAGACGAGTTCACTCGCCCATCTGAAGAGTACGTCATCGACGTTTACCAGAAGCTGCTGTGGTCCACCCAGCTCTCCATAACCACTAAGGAATACCTAATGCTGTCGCTGGCCAAGCTCTCCACTAGATTCACTACACAGCCCAGCCAAGAGTAAGTTGAAATATTTTTCAAATCAATAATGCGGAAATAGAAGCGAGTCGAGGAACGCCAAATGCACCTACCACAACCAAATAGTTGTTATCAGGTGATGTCAGAAGCTCCAAGAATCTGCGAGTGTGCATTACAAGGGCTATGAATGTTAGAGTGGATAAAGAATCAGCCTATTGACCAACTGGTAGCCGATTCTAATCTTGGCATATTCGCGTTTATGTACATATTTGTAATTATCACTTGCGATGTTTTCCTTCACCACCGAGCGCGTGATAATTGCAATGTATAATACTTCTTATATTGTTTAAAGGCTCGCGTTTTACGTTAAGGTGGTATTCTTTGCTGCCATTGTTTAAAAATAACCTATTGTTAACTTGTTTCAGTAAAATCCGAGTTATCATAGACACGTTCGGATCCCACATCCATATCGAGCTGCAGCAGCGAGGAGTCGAGTTGTCGCAGCTCTACAGGTACGTCACATTTATTTTACTAGCTGCACTTCGCGGTTTTGTTCGCGCGTACCCCGGGTTTTCCAAGGGAGCCTCTTTTTCTTGCCTTCTTTCTTTTTCCTCGGCTTCTACGTGCCGTAATATGATGTACGAATAGCATATAAGCTTCCTGAAGAATTGGGCTATCCAATGCAAAAATATTTTTTCAAGTCCACTTGACAGTTCTTGAGAGAGGTGGGGAGGCTGCTTTGATGCGCCCTAGGAATCGTCACCTCACAGAAAACTGCATCCAAATAACAACATCCTAGAGGGTTGTCGTGTTCCTGCGTGTGAGTGAGGTCACCAATAAGCTCCTAAGGAGTTGCTGTGTTAGCAGCAGAGTTGGCATCGCGCCAGTGATACTTATTGCAAACATTTATAGGCTACGGTAACCGCAAGATTAAAGGTGGGCCGTATGCTTGTATGCCTCCTAATGTCGGATAAAAAGAGATTAGCCCGTTCAAACAAACATACCCATTCGCTTTATATATTGGTACAGATTTAGTTTCGTCAGTTTCTTAGATGATTTGAATTTATTTCGTTTCAGACAATACGCGCACCTCCGGCCAGCTTTGCTAGAGCGCATGCCCGCCATGGAGCCCCCGGGGGGCACCGCTGACGGCCGCGACGACAGCGACAATGAACCTGACCCACTGTCAGCGCTGTCAGACACCAGTCCTGACCACACCAAGCCCGAACAGGTCAAATAACTATATTTATTCATATTAAAGCAGTTCGACTCGCAGAAAAAAGTCAAATAACACCTCCCTTGGGGATTGTTGTTCCTGCGAGTAAACCTAAGGAGTGCTGTATTAGTGGTAGGGGAGGCTTCCCGCGAGTGATATTTCCTTTATTATAAACATAGGCTATGGTAACCACTTTACATCATGTGGACCTCAAGGGTGTCTGCTGATGTTGTTTAAAAAAATGTTTAGGGCATCGTGGCGTAAAACATTAGATAAAAATACTTTGTTGGCCATTGGGCCATCGTGGGCACTTAAACACGTCTTGTTTAAACTAATCAAGTCTTATTGTATTTTATTTATTAAATCTCTCGTTTTTATTTTTTTAATTACCCAAGGGTACCAACGGAACGAAACCCTTTTTACTAACGATTCACCTGTCTATCTGTTCGTCTGTCCGTTTATCACAGGGCTGTATCTTTAGAACCGTAACAGGTAGACGTGAAATTTTCAGTGTCTGTTACTATACCCGCTGTACAACAAACAATAAAAAAAACATTTCAACTAAAGGGGTAGCACATACGTGTATTTTTTCGCATTTTTTATACACGATTATACGGAACCTTTCCTTCGTGTGCGAGTCCGACTCGCACTTAACCAGTATTATTTATATTCATATAGGGTGGCAATCAAGCAGGCTACCTGATGAGAAAATGTTAATTGGCTTATGAATACAAATAGTATACCATACTTTAAATTATATTTACTATCCATGTATAAACAATTTGGTTGTTTACTTTCAGGATGCGTTGCTAGATCTTATCATAGGCTCCGATTCTCTGACGAACGGCGACGTAGACCACAAACCAGCACAGCCGCCCACCAACAACAACACAAGCAACAGCGTATGTATCTTTTTAATACCGCCTGAGCATGGCAAACAAGCGCGTAGCCCGCCATATTGATTAGAGTCTTACGGGGAGCTTAAGAATATATTCTAATGGTATTCCACACAGTAATCCCCACTCATCCAATTGCAGAGATACGGGTCTCCCTTCAATCAAAAGAGTTTTGAGCATACTCCGCCACGTTGCTCAACTGCGCATTTCTGGAAGCCAATATTTTCGAGCCACCCAAAGGCTGCTGACTAACCTTAACGACTGTCATCTATTGACAACAAATGTAACCGATGGCTTAACTTGTGCTCCTCAACAACCCGAGATGCGTTAACCCATCTATAGACAGGCTCCACCGTTTGCTTAACCTGCGTGTTCTATTAGACGCGCGCAACTACGGCACCGGGCTCCTGTAATGGTATTCCAAGCATTCAATAAAGTTCAGAGTCCATTCCTCTGCCTATCCCGCAAGGGATTTGGCGTGAAGTTATAGCTAGATAGATAAATGTGTAATGTAATTTAGTACGACTCAAATAGTTTATTTGATTAAATTACATTTCTTCTATCTATATCACTCCGAGTTTTGTGGGATTAGGCAGGGAGAACAGAGCGCCACACACCTCACTCGCTTCTTTAACATTCACAGTTCTTTTTATGCACGATCGGCAGCTCATAGCTCCCTTGCACGTGAATTAGTATCTTAATATTGAAACGTACTTGCACGAATATGACTCTATTATAAGCTTAGAAATAATACCTCGCGTCAGTAGTATACGCGGTTCCATGTACTCTGTTTCCAGAACATTCTGGACCTCCTGAGCGGGCTGGACCTGACTCCGTCGGAGATGCCGCCCGCCGCGCCCGCCACCCTCGTCAACAACAACGTGCCGCCGCAGCCCGCTACACTCCTACTCGACGGCTTGTTCGCATCACCACCACTAGCTGCACAAGTGCAGGGTAAGTGCCGTTGTTGAGGCTCCACCCAAAATTACCCCTAATAAGCACGTCTTCCTCTCCGTCAGTCAATGAATGTGCACGAGATGCAAATATTTGGTATTGCTACATACCATTCGGGCGAGCCCAGTGGTTTAGTGATAAGCAATAGTTACATTGACGTCAAGGCTCGTGGGTTCGATTCTCACACAGGACAAACATTTCACTCGTTAAATGTAAAAGGGTCACAATTAAACGTTGACATATTTTACACAATTGACATACCTAACTAATTTTATAACATGAATTTTAGATGGTTTTCGACATTCTTATTTGTTATTTAAATATATTTATAGTTATAGAATTTAAGCAAAAATTAGGGATGAATTCAATTATAAAACATCAACGATTTTGGTATAGTAAATGTTTGTGAGATTTTTAATTGAGACCCTTTTGCATTTAATAAGCGTTTTGCGTGAACATGTCTGTTTGTATTGATTTGGACGTTTTGAAGAGAGATAGAGCACATCGACGCAACCCGACTGGGGAAGTACCACCACCTCGCAGGAAACCGCAGCCAAATGACAGCTTCCTGGAGAGTTGTTATGTTCCTTACTCCGAGCTTACTGATGACCTAACTCGCTCAGTTAGGTCACCAGTAAGCTCGGAGTTGCTGTGTTAGCAGCTGACGTGGCAACGCGCCAGTGTATTGCAAGCATTCGGCTACGTGTGTATGCATCCCGACATTTTATAAAGAAAAATAACATGGTGACTACTATGTATTCGAAAATTATTAGTAACAAAAATAGTTTAAGCAATGTGGGGTATTAAAAAGTAAAGTTTTAAAATTTTTTTATTGCGCCGAGTGCTCAATATGTGTTACAGGTGGCTTTCAATCGGATTTTAATTAAACTAATTCGTATTTGAAATAACCTCCCTAACCTCTGAACTTTTTAAAGAGACTTAAAAAAATACACTTTATATAAATATTTCAGCATAAATAGCATAATGCTTAGCATGAATAGCACATTTCTCAAAACTCACCAAAGTAAAGAGGCAGGCCACACCAATATTCAACAAACAGCATGTCGGAACTTGTCTTTTACATTACAGAAGCCACAGCCAAATACCATATCCTTGGGTTATTACTGTCTTGCATATTACAAGTAATTAGGTCATAAGAAAACTTCTTCACGCATATAGGGTTGGCAACATCCATTGCATTTCATAGGTGAATCATCTTACATAATCTTGTTATTATGATGTTACTATGTTATTAAATAATGTTGTCATTGTTATATCCAGAAGTGGCGTCCGTAACGGCGATGGAGAAGAATGGCCTACGGATCATACTAAGCGTGGAGAAGGCGCCGGGTGGAGAATCCGTGACACTCACGATGCACGCCACATCCAACGCTCCATCCACGCTTACAGACTTCCTGTTCCAGGCTGCTGTACCCAGGGTATATCTTGTTTACCTATTTTTAACCAAACCCGTACATACGTACAACTCGATGCAGATTAAAACAGTCGTAACTGCGTGATACTAGGTTATATCATTCCACGGGATATAGTTGTTTTTAAGAGAGCTCAGTCACCCTGAGATTCATGCACCCTATGGGCGCGTACAGGCCTTGAGCTAAGTGCTTATTGCCCGGGCAGTCTTCGATACCAATCTGTAACAGAGTAATTTAAAAGGTTTGTGGAAATTTGGGGTTAGTGTCTGACTGACTGACATATTGACGGACGCTTCGCATAAATTAAACATATAGCTTAGATTTTTTTTTGTGTAAAGGCTAATAGACATGTGGACAAAAAAATAACAGGCAGATAAATCCAGAGATTAATCACTTTTGAATCCACCCCCTCAGCGGGAACCCTGTGGCTTTTGTACTTGAAATATATACAATACTAGCTACTCGTCCCGGCTTCGTATGGGTTGATCTGATCGCTACCATACTTCACAGGATCACCCGCTGAGCTAATTCGAAGATTCTCTGAAAAATCCATCAAAATCTGCCCAACAGTTTTCGTATCCATAGAGAACAAACATACATACATTGTTTTTTTATTTATATAGATTAGTTAACAATTACATGAGGACAACGTAAATATTCAATAGTTCGGTAGTTTATGCACTTAATACTTTCGTACCTAAGCCACACAAGTACCACATAGGACAATTGTGACAATCAACGCAGGACATCAGACAGACAACAAACAACCTGATACTCTTAATACTATATTGAGTATGCAGGACGTCATCCAGAGCGTTCCCGCAAACAATAGGTTTAGAAATTAATTTCTGTCTATGGGGTGATATCTCGTGGTTCCCAGAGGCACTTGATTGGATTGGTCACGCTTTATTTAAGAGAGGTACGGCGCATCAAACCTGCCGGACTGCAGATTTATCTCGCAAAAAACCAAATATCATCTCCCTGAAGAGTTGTTGTGTTCCTGCGAGAGAGTGAGTTTACCTGTAAACTACGGTGACCACTTTACATTAAGTGGGCCGTATACTTACCTATCTCACGCCGGTGAATAAAAATAAACCACTATTCAAACGAAAACAAAAAATACATCAAAATACGTAGAGAATAATTATATACATATACTAGAGGTGGCCCCGTGGTCTACCACAGGTCTTCCTTCTTCCTCAATCTTTAAGTTTGAATGTTATTAAGTTTCTTTTGTCAATGAATATACCTCTTTTATCATTGCACATATATTTTTTTAATTTAATCTATTACATTAACTGCCAGTATCTATACATATGTCATAGGAAAAATATGGTATAGCTGGACTAAGGCCTTTAAACAAACATTATCGGGTTGTTTGACATTTTCTTGGGTTTTTTTTTTATTGCTGTACCAGCCACATGTTTCGCCAATGTGCACAGTTACTTTGTCTATTTTAATATAATTGTATAATATAAAATGAACTAAGTTTTAACCAGAATAAATCATTTCACATTGCATTTCACATTCTCATTCATTCATTCACAAAATATACAATGTATGTACAAAGTAAACAATGCATATTTTATTTCACTATATTATTTAAAGACTGTTTAGCGATAATCTATAATCTCAGTGTGACTGTTTGATCACTGTCAAATATGTATTTGACATTGACAGATTTTAATTATCAACATTTTGTAGTTACACGTTATCTCGTATTCTCCGTGCGCGCAATTTGCTTAAAAAGGTGTATAAAGCTTTTCCTTCACGTAATCATATATAGATATAAAGCATGAATATCTAGTAGGCAAACTATGACATTATCATAATTATTTTTGACAATCAGTAAGAATATAGACAAATAATTCTAAAGATCACTAATATCTCTTCTTAGTTTTGACCACAGACTTTAACTCTCATTTAGACTCATTTTGTAAAAAGAGTGATACTCATAGCATAAATACTAGATATAAGCATAATCTTGTGTTACATGCAAGCCGTCTCCACAAAATAAGTAATTCTTTTATGGGACAATGTATACGGTTCTATAACAAACTTCCCAGCAATATAAGAGAATTGTCAATAAACAAATTTAAAACTACTATTAAAGCCAAATTGTGTAGCAGGGCATATTATAAAGTATCTGACTATATTAATGATAAAAATGCCTGGGAGTGAGTCGATCCAATTATAATGTAATTAATAAAATATGTAAATTTGTTTGGACACCAAAAGAGGGATGCCTGAGTTTTTTGGCAGTATTTTTATCAGTGCTCACCTAGTCATAAACTGCACGGTAGGGAAAAAAATTGTGACGATTCCAAACAAATGTAGCCATTTTTACGGAATAAAAAGATTTTGACTTTGACTTTGACTAACCATAAACAAAATAGTAGGTATATATTTGAGTATATGAGTTTGTGTCAAACGCATGGTGGTAGTGTGTGTAATATTTTTTTTATTAATTTAATGTATCTTCCAAACATTATTATAAAAAAATTTAGCTTTCTGCACTTCTCCATTTCGTAAAAAGGGGTACAAATTTTTGCTTCACGTATTAACATATTGATAAAGATAAACTGGGGAGCGAGTGTCTTTGCGTGTGTGTGCACTGTAAACTATGCCGACACGCAAATTGATGACTTATTTTAGAACGTACCTGGAAATGATTGGCCAATCCCCTCCCGTGCAAATTTCGCTAACAGAACAAATTGTTTCCAGACTTTCCGACTGGACATGATGTCGCCGTCGGGCACTGTGCTGCCGCCGCAGGGAGAAATTACGCAAGTGCTCAAGATTACCAACCCGACAAGAGTAAGTTAATCTCTGATCCTTTTGAATAAGATTCATAATACAAGTTTGATCCAAATTGTTTTAGCCGTTTCTTAGATTCAAAAAATATATTGCTATATCTAATTATCTATCTGTAATTAAATATTAATTACGCAAGAATTACATGTTTAAATATATATAAGATGTTAAAAAGTGGTCTCTGACAAGCGAATTGGTCAATACTGTAATGTTTATCAAAAATAAGTTACTATTTATTTTGCAAGCATGTCGCGCCAAAACATTGGCATACAAAAAGAAAATCACAATATAATTGTATAAATAAAGTGAATCTAAAACAGAAAAAAAAACCATTTACCGAAGGGTTAATTGAATTGTCTATAAATACAACTAAAATTAATTATGTTCTTTTTAAACTCGTCTAGGCTATAGACAAATTTGTTGCAAAAATATATATTACAGGAATTGTTCGTTTGAATTGTTTGTAATAAGACAAATGTACGTTTTATTTTCAAGTGGCGCGAACAGTACGAAAATCATTAGATTTGATCTCATCTCTTTGAAATAGAATTATTGGTAGTTCAACATGTATGATGAATTAGAAACAAGTTTTGTACAGTTTTTTTTTTACTTTCAGACGCCCCTAAGACTTCGGATACGAGTGGCGTACACCGCAGATGGGAACCCAGTCCTGGAGCAGGCGGAAGTGAACAACTTCCCGCCGGACCTGTTCAACTGACGAGTGGCCAATCCGCCCGGCTACTGTCTGTAGCCACCATCGGCCACTAGTGGCTAACGTGGCCGGACCCGCGCTACATCGTTTATTTTGGATATTTGGAACAAATTTGATTGTGTAACTTTATAAATTACAATAATTTACATTTTTATATATATGTTACGGTAAAATATTGCACCGATTTAGTAGCGTTAACAGAGGTAGGATACATATAAGCAGCCGGATTGGGGAATTACCTTCACCTCAAAGAAAACCAATAACATCTCTCCAGAAGGTTATTGTGTCCATGCTAATGAGTTGGATTTGTCAGTAAGCTCGTAGAGTTGTTATGTTAGTGGGAACGCGTGATGGATACTTTATCATTGAAGTAACATAACATAACCCGAACAACATTTACAAAGCTTTCAAATAGGTAGTTTTTAATTGTTACGTTACTGTAAAATTATAAACGTGAATTCTCGAGTAATCTCCACCGTTTATTAATCCGAATATCTAAAAGCTCAATGGAAAGAGACTGACCGTAAACAGCATTATTATCATATATCAAAATATAAAAAAAATAGCATATCGTAATTTTTTTCAATCAAATTTGTTCCAAGTAACGTGATCGAATGCAATTGATTGAGCCACTTGGGATCCTGGGCAATTGGCGAAGCATTAGGGCTGTGGCCGTATGGCTGAATAAAGGACTGGAAAGTATGTTAATGTCGAATATCAATTATGTTAATTTCGTCTACTTGTCGGATATGTGTAAACTTTGACAGTTAAGACAAACTCATACATTTTACATCTTTATTGCCGCGACTGTAGTAAAGTAGCACGAGTAAATTCTAATTTAACCATGTATATTTAAAAATATTTTGTTTACTGCCACATACATTCATATCCTATTTTATACTAGTGAGAAAGTATTGTGATTATGATTTTTTCGATTTAAATATTTTGTCGAAAATGTGTTCAGTAACGTCAATAGAGACCAAAAGACTAGATTAAAATGTCTGTGTGTTATGTTCTCAGTGAGTCTAGCGAAACTGATGTTGGAATCTTACAGTAATTCGCTATATTAATCAAAAACGACAAAAGGCATAATTTCCCGGTAAATATTCTTTACACGAGTAACATTAGGTTCACATATTTTAAGACTTTAAAGAAAATAGACATTGTCCGGGTTTCTTTAAATTTTAAAAACATCATACACTAGAGGCTTGATTCGCGTTCCTACAACGGCATTGCATCATCTGCCATGACTTTCAAAATAGACAAAGAGCCGTTATGACTGTTTCATCAGTTTGTGTCGTTCTCTGACCACTATTGCCATCGTGTAGAGAATTCTTTCGGAAGGTTTACATATAAAATATTTTAATGTCAAACAAGAAATTGCGTATTATTTGTTTTAAAAAAATCTGTGAATAACATTTCTTGTCATCATTTTGATTTTAGTGTTATGGCAGTAATAATCATGTCTGTCTTATCACAGCAGATGCTCTCCACCGCTACTTTGCTATAGAACCGACAAATGAATGCCATCTCCCTTGCTTACCTTTAAGACTGACGCTCAGATCCTTTCACAAAATAGCACGCCCCTCTTGAGACGTACCACACCCGACAGCTAGTTAACAACATTCCAACTATATAGATGTTTTAAGGCAATTAACCTTAGTTTGATAAAATTATCATGATTTCATTTCAGCTCGTTAAAACGAATCTGACCAAGAAAATATATCTGCCTCGTTTATCAATTTTTTTTAAAGCCAATATTACATGAAATGGTTGTGACGTTGGATATATTGATCAATGATATCGATTCTGTGAACATTTCAACTAACTTAATAATTTAGACCATTCTCAAGTGATATATAGCTGGTTACGAAAATGTCTATTATTTTAGTAAGTTTTTAGTGTATGTAGTTTAGTGGGTGTTCAGTAGGATTGAGATCATTGTTGCAATTTTTATCGTTTTGGTCAGATTGTCTCACATTACAATGTTTGCGTGAATTTTGGCATTAGTGTCTGTTTATCTGACTTGATAAATTTCTTATAAATTATATTACCTTAATATTCTGATGAAGATGCCTAATTATTAATTATGTTCACGAGCGATACAAAATGGAAATTTATATTTATTAAACATTAATGCATTCTCGAAGATACATCAACCTTTCAGTAACTACTACCATTGAATGTTGACATTACCATACAAATATAATTCTAGACCGAGTCTAAATTCCTTTGATCTCTGTATATAAATGCGGTTTCTTTGATTCATGTATATAAATAAATCAACACACTGTTTGTCTGACTGATCAGTTCCTTGTTTTTTCCTGTTACAAGAACTATTATATTATGAGCTATGAATGTTGAAGAAGTGACAGGTGTATAAGGCACGTGACGTTCTCTCTGCCTACCCCGCAAAGGACTTGGCCTGAAAATATAGGTAGACGAACTATTATCTACGTCTCGATATTTTCAAGTCAAGTCCCAAGAACTATTATGATATACTTAAATGAAGGAATGCTAACGTATAGTATTTTATTTTTGTCTTTTATTGACTAGGGCTTCTTTCTTCAGAGATTATTTGTTTATGGATATTATACATACTTTACTTACTTGAGAGTTTATAGACATGATTTTATCGTTATCTATTGGATATGTGATGTTATTTCTAAATAATATTTCTAACTTCAAAGTCTCTTCTAAAGACTTCAGTATGCACAAACTTGCTTGTACCCGCTTTAGTATTAAAACAGAAAATAGGGAAGTGTCGCAGGGGCTATACTGAATACTAGCTGTGCCCGCGACTTCGGCGTGGAATATTATTTATTCATATTAATAAAAATAAATAAAATTTCAAAAATAAAAGTAGCCTAAGTTACTCCTTATTACATCGGCTATCTGCCAGTGAAAGTCCCGTCAAAATCAGTTCAGCCGTTTCAGAGATTAGCAAAAATATTCATTTTGGTATATGTACCGTGTATACATCCATATGCGTAAAAGTAAAAAGCGGTTATTTTAATATTACAAACAGACACTCTAATTTTATTTATCTGTATAGATAACATGCATATATCTTTTTACTTATTGTATATGAAACAAGAATCTTCTTTTTAGAAACTGTATTATTCTTTTCTCATCGTTTCACATTATTTTTCTCGCAGCAAGGAAGTTTCCATAGTGTGTCGCTCATAGTGTATATATATAAATTGCGATTATGAGATGTATAATAAACGTGTATAGGATGATGAAGGGGCTGTTTGGATTGTACTTAATATGAATAAAATCACTGATATTTACGTGTGATAACGCACTTAGTAATACGCGTCGAGAGACTTGTGAAAACGTAGTCACCTTTTGGAAAATTGTACATGCCTGCTGGCGAAGGGAGCGTTCAAATACTGAGAATATTCAGTTGTTAATGGAAACTATTATATCTACTATAGTCGTCGCAATTGGTTGACAAGTGAAGACTGGACTCTGAATAAGGTGTACTCGTCGTACTTTTTAGGGTTCCGTATCCGTTATTTGTCATGCTGTTCTCTTTTCACAGTAATTGGTAGTGGGCGATGATTGTATTACTCGGAGGAATGGATGAAGTTTTGTTGGATTAAAATTATGTAAGTTGTTCACATTGGAACCATGATGTTTACGATGGAATGTAATACAGACAAGAACAAATGTCAAATACCAACACCATAGACGGCGTGACATGTGCAAATAAGTATTATAAACTTTGTTTTGTCAATGCATGACACTTAACATCTAACATCAAAAGTGCAGAGTAGGCAGTTGGTTAAAATGTTAAGACAGAGAGCGCTGAAGTGCGGATTTTGTACAGGCACATTTTTGAAGTTTTCAAATGTGTCTATTGCTATGGCTGCTATAACAATAAAAAATAAAATTGTGACGCACACACAGAGACGGAATCCTTCGGCTGCGAGTTTTTTTCTCATACTTTGGCCGGTTTTATTCTAATTAGGTTAAATCCCTATAGAGGGAAAGTAGAATGCCAACTGGTCTTCACTTGAAGTATGGTGTCTGTTTTTATCTATAAGCTGTTTGACTATAACGTTGTTACATTACATAGTAGATGCTATTATGCACGTTAACGAAATTCTTTGTAAGTTGACTTAAATGGGTCATTTACAAAAATATGGTAAGCTTCCATCGCATTCAGTACTATTTCGATGCTTTGTATTTTTATTATAAATCCTATTCTTTTGATACAATATCGGATTTGAGCACTCCCAAGGCGCAACAGGGCCTGTTTTATTTATAAATTAATCCCTTCGATGTATTTCTAGTTTGGTATTAGAATGTTATTCCTTATGCATTTGGTTAAGAATAGTTATTTGTGTACGAGAATTGTTTATCGCTTCACATGTAGGCTTAATGCGAGTTCTGTAAACTGATCCCATTTTATATTTTACGAAATGTACATAATATGGATTTAATCTTATGTATTGAAACAACTAGGTTTTACGCTAATATTTTTATTCCCATATTTCATGTTCTGGGATATTTTAACACTTAGCGGTTAGTTTTATTTCGACCTATTTATGTTTAGATTAATATTAACCGGCACATTTTTTATGAAATATCTAGACTTTCAATAAAATTTAGATACGATAAATTGGAACCACAGTTACATAGATAGTTGCACGGCTCCGCCAGTTATATATTTATACAAATGTAAATTCGCATCCGGACAAACATGTCGATCGCATATATTTTTATTTCTCATTATGTAAAAAGAGCTTGGCAAATGGATATAATATCGTAATTTGGTGCTTGTTTCATTATAAAATATCTGATTAAATAGAAGGCCCTCCACGACGTGAGATTTATCATTTTGTGTATAACTAAAGCTATGTGAAAGATGTACATAATGACTATAATGATTTTATGTAAATTGGTTAATAAATATTTGAGAATGTTTATATAATCAATTCGTCGTTTTATTATCATCCCCTAACAATCTTTGTTGTCTATCTAGTTGGCGTAATAAAGATGCTAAGGACGCACCGATATAAGGGTTACTGTTGAGACAAATTTCGATATGTCGAAATACGGTATCGAACAACTTTTCAAAAAGTGATTCAAATTAATGATAACGGATATTTATCACCGTAAAAATGATCATTTTAAATTACCAAAAAATATGTTCATATTTTTTTATTTAAAAATCATAAAACGTGACGTAATCTGTACGACACTACACATCCGGTAGAACAAAATCTCAATTGCATATTTGCTAATTTTACAGGTGAGAGGTATAAAGGTTTTCAAAAAGTTATGGTGCGAAATTAATAAATTCGACTTAGATATGAAAGGT
The DNA here is from genome assembly GCA_947507595.1 of Pyralis farinalis. NCBI lineage: Eukaryota > Metazoa > Arthropoda > Insecta > Lepidoptera > Pyralidae > Pyralis > Pyralis farinalis. The sequence goes on along the minus strand of OX382268.1, from coordinate 33,145,295 downwards.
TTACAATATTTATTACATTATAAGGTTAATTATCAATTAACTTCTAAACATTAATAATCAACAACTCCCAGAAGTTACTCAATCATAGGAGTGGGCGGCGCCGGCCTGCCGCTGACGCTGTTAAACAATCGATCTTTGATCATCTGCGCCATCAGGCCGTGGATCACTTCGATGGTGGTCTTGCAGGCATCCTTCGTCGCTTTACCTAGCTTGTCTTCAGTGCGCTTCTCGTGAGGATCTGCGCCGGCCACGATGAAACCGCCGCGACCTAGACAAATCAGCTGTTTTATATTTTTGTAATCAAACTCACTAGCATTAATACAACAACCCATGATCGCTTGTAACACATTAAGTATCACTCGCGCCACAGCAACTCCTTAGGAGCTTACTGGTGACCTCACTCACACACAGGAACACAACAGCCTTCCAGAGAGTTGTTATTTGGCTACGGTTTTCTGCGAGGTGGAGGTACTCATACAGATAGGCTGCTTTGATGAATTTCCTACCTCTCTTAAATTTATATAACAATAATTAAATATGGTTGTGTGGAAAATGCTCAAATGGGAGAAGATGGCACATGCAAAATATTGTATGTATGTGTGTATACACACGCCAGGTCCCTTGCGGGGTAGGCAGAGAGAACCGAGCGCCATAAGACGCGATCCTTACACAATTAAATATTATTATTAATTAATTAATTATTGTTTATTGTGTGTTACAATATGTTATTAAGTATGTGTAGGACAGACAACACTTGTTGGATTTTCATTCTCAATGCCCGCCAGCAGCCCAGCAGGTTGATAATAAACATAGATCAAGGAACTTAGTTGCCTGTTGTGATTCAGATTTACTTTAATGTTCCTCAGATTAGATCCTTGTGTGCAATAATGTTACTAACCTAAAGAAACTTCACTCTGTTCCAACTTGTCGGACAGGTCAAATATCTGTCCAGTGGTGTAATCCGCATTGGTGATCAGGCTGGAACTGCTGAGGGTGTTCACCCAGTACTTGTTCCATAGGGAGTCGAGCAGTCTTCGGTCAAGGGAAGACTTGAAGTATGACACTTCTAAAGAATAGTATTGTTTGCAATGAACACCAAAGTCTTCAATTTTGTTAAGAGGTATGGTTTGATATTCAGATGGTTCTTCGTTTGCTGGTTTGTAGCCCTAATAAAAAGAAATATGAACACATCATCTGAGGTAAGTGATTAATTTGTAAACATTTAATATGATTGCTTACAAATTATTATTAAATTATCAATAAGAGTAATATAATAATAGCAGGTCAATCTTCCAAAACAAACTTTATTGTACACTGCCTCTTGGGTTAGCAGCATATTGTCGCTGATGGGCAATGCTAATGCTTTATCCCCACTCTCGAGTCTACTGTCTGTTTTCTTACACCTTGTTTGTCACACTATCTATACTTATAAAGAAAAGTTTTACTAGCATTCTCTATCTTGTGTTCATTTATAGGGTTCGTACCCCTTCTGCCTTATAAAAAATGCTACAAGGTATATTAGACTTAAATTAATGGAATTTAATATTTTAAAAAATGCAGTTCTTCATAGATGCAACAAGGTGTATAAGCATGCATATAGCTTTAACTGAACTTTTGAATATTATATATAAAAAAAATGCAGCTTTTCATAATGCTACAAGGTTCATGAAGGTAACATTAAATGAATGGAAACAAAGGCCTCATTTTGCAACTAGAATTAGCCTAGCAAAATTGCGCGTGTATTGACTCATCAGCCGTTATTGCAATATGCATAACAGAGGGTCAAAAAACATACCTTGGGATAAGTTCGGAAAGCGCCAAGGCAGACTTTTCCAGCTGAGATTGTCCTGACGGGATCAATAACAATGGCTACAAATGGCTCCTGGAAGTTTTGATTAAGCATCTGTGTGGAGACATCTATGCCGGACAACCAGCAACCATATCCTGGGTGACTGTGGTACCAACCAATAGCATTTTCATGGCGCCCTACCTACATGGGAATATTACAAAAATGCATTAATCAACATGCAGCAGTGACAGATTGGTGGACAAATAACCAGTCTATTAACCATCTGGTCTCCGGTACAAATGCTAGTGTGGGCATGTACCACTAAATTTGGATTTTCAGATTTATGTACATATTTGTAATTATCACTTGCAATATTGCAAAACTGTAAAGGAGTACTCAATGTATAACATTTATAGGCTACGGTAGTGACTTTACATCACTTATGCCTCTTGACATCTTCCTAACATTCGTAATCCATTAGGATTGGTAGAATTGCTACCTAACCCTAACAATTTGGCACAGATAATATATTTTGACATGGAGTAAATATTGTCACACCTCCTTAGACCACAGGGAAAACCCGACCTTGCTTATGCTAGGTCACACATAGGGTGAGGTTATCAGTAAGTTTTTAAGTAGTTGGTGTGTTAGCAGCAAGAAAGACAACACACAGGCTACGCATATTGCTTCCTGCATTATAAGCGGTCAAGGGCTCCAGTAAACACTACACATAAAGTGAGTGGTATGCTTCTCAAAAATATATAAAAAAAATGAACATTTTCTGGTTTGTAGACACTTCTTCAAGGCTTCAAATTACGGCCTGACTATTTGCTTGTTATAGCCAAATGATTGTAAATCCACTAGTGCATTGCTATCAACAGAGAACTTTAATAGAAGCTATAATTACTTTTAGTACCTATGGTATTATACTACCAAAAAAGTTTTGAAATGTGACTATCACATAAACATTCATATCTCACCTGTTTGGCAGCCTCTATGTAAGCAGTCATATATTCATATGCTTGTGCTTGAGCATTGACTCGAGTCTCTGTTCCTTCTACAGGCAATGCAAATGAGTCCATCACAATCATTGTATTTGCATCTACTTTACCTGATGACAACAAAATTTACTCATTTTTATATTTTCTGCACAGAAGCGAATAAATAGGGTCGCTTCTACCCTTCAGGTATAAAGCTGTAACAAACTGCTCTCTAAAATAACAATAAAGAGTATGTACTTTAACAAATTCCCTCCTTTGTGTAGATCTAGTATTATCAACAGCATAAAAACTTCCTCATTACAACCAACACAAGAAAACTAGCAAGTGGCTTTGGAAACTTTTTTTTGGTTTACTAGGTTTTTGTTTTTTCTTGTGTTTTTACTGATTAAAGCACTAGTTTTTATATAAAAAAACCCAGTTTGAATACCCGACTGATAACCGTGCCTCCCCATTCCTGGCAACAGTGGCCGAAGGTGGCTTGTTAGTGATGGGACGTGGGTAGCAAATGTGGGCGTATTGTGGTCCAATTGAGCTCTAAAGCGCACTGAAGCGGGCTCTGGAGGTGGCAACTTCAAAATGATTCGTCCAAACTTATTATCTTACTCCCAACTTATTTCTTCACTCCAAACTTACTTCCCCTATCAGGGAATTCCTTGGTTTTAACTTTATCTTCTTATATAGCATGTTTGCAGCACGCACTATGGAACAGAGTTGTCGTTTATTTTATTTGCGAGTGTGCCCGAGGTCCCTGCTAGCAAGCTGCAAGCGTACATTGCTCAGTCCCAAAAAAAACATATGACGTGACTCAGGGGAATTGAATAGGGTCCGCTGCAACACTCAAGAAAACCATTAGCAATTATGTTTTGTAATAATAATAATATTACAAAACTACCTATGATTTTTAATTATATTGTTTGTATATTTTATCATTTACCATAATTTTCTGTATAAAATTTAATTATGTATCCATTTATCCATTATTATATCAATCCATTTAGATTTATATACTATGTAATAAAATTTATAATATTGTCTCTTTAAGTTTTAGTTTTTTTATAAGTTAAGGCAAAGACAAGTCGTAAATAGCTTTATTTTAATTTTAATATTATAGTCTTTTTTTATAATTATATTTTTTTTTATTAAAAGGGAATGTATAATGTTACATTACAACCTAATCTCTGAAAATATATTTAAAAACTTTTAACCCAATGTACTGTATCAAATGAAGGTAGGTGTATTAGATTGATTATGTTGCTCCCAAAAAACTTACTTGTAACCAGTTGTAAACACTTTCCTTTTGAGCTGTAGTTAACGTCACTTGTGATTTTTATGACAAAACAGAAGCTACTGAACATCAATATTATAATTAATTTATATAGTTAACTAATTTATATACTTGAATTAATATAGTTATTTACCTAATAAAAGACCCATAACTTCTAATGTTCCTCCGGAACGGGCATGCATTACCATCTTCAACAAAGCTAGCGCAGATATTTTGATATCTTTGAAGAAATGGGGACTGGAAACAAAAAAATTTAATAAGAAACATACCTATTTACTAACATATATATTGAAAATATCAAGACGTATGAACATAATTATTATTTTCAAAGACATACTCTTTCTCCCATGGTTTAGCCGCTAGGATATCTTGTTGTTGTTTTTTGTCATAGCGATAAATATCGTCCACACTTGATACAGTTTCTATATTGTTCGCCATGGTCCATGTTTTCTGAGCTATAGTCGATTGGGAGTCAGCACTTGTCGACGCCATTCTGTATTTTATCCGAATAGTACAGGCAAAAGATATGTACTAGCTTTATGGTGGTGTATTAAATTTTTCTGAATGTAATCTTGTAAATAGCAGAATACCTGAATTGAAGTTGAAGTAACAAATTCGATGTTGCCAACCTTAAATTTTCGCAGTTCTATGAATTGTTCGTCTTCTTTTTTTTGGCATATTGGCGCTGGGTCCTAACTGTGAGCGTTACGTCAGCAAAACATGATATAAAAAAATAAACATATGAGTTTAACAGTTATTTAATTTTCCACCAACGGGTATTGATGTGTAGTTTTAAAATTTGTTGTGTTGATAATTTTATAATACTCACAAAAACCTAGTAAGTAACGTTACCCCAGGCAGATGATTCGTATTTAAGTATATTAAAATAAATATTAGCTACCTACGCAATGTAGGCGGTTATGGAGAACAATGATACAGGGGGCGGGCACACTAGAAGCAAATTAATTGTATACAAAAACGCAAAAAATTCGAGCGAACACATAGCATTTCTGAAAAAACGGGTATACAAATTGAATTGTACTGCTACTGGATCAGCATTTGCACAACGCCACCCTAACTTCCTACATAATATACAACAAAATTTGCAAAACCTGTGAAATAAAAATGAAACGACAAAAACAGCTATACGACTCCTCACAAAATGGCTACTTACCTTGTCTTTCACGGAAACGGAAAACATACTAAAAATAAATAACTCTCTAACAGTAATTTTAAAGAAATAACCACTAAAGTACTGAATAAGTCCATCCATCCATCATGTCCAGAAAACTTATTCATAGACTCGCATATGTACATACCACCGCTGATACAACCGCACACGCATGTGCATTACCCTTTCACGCATCCACATCCACACTCTGCCTCACCCACACACACTCACATTACAATCATATTTAACTATATGAAGCAATAACATTTAATTATTTAAGCTATGACTGTCCTAGATTTTTTTCTGAATTTGGCTCCCACGAGACAGATTTTTCAAATCTAGTGTGGGTACCAAAAGTAAACAAAAATTATGTAATTTTTAAACATAAACATTAGTATCCTGTAAGTAATTAATAAATTATGATGAAATTTAACTCAGTATGTTTTTCTTGTTCTTGTGCTAAGAGCTGAATGTTATATAATTATATTAGTTATGTTATATTCAGCGAACTTAACATTAATAAAATTTGTTGCTTAGTTCAATTTTACACCTGTGAAATTCCAACGTAGTACATTTAGCGAGATAATTGAAAAACAGACATTACAAAGTGCATGGCCGTGGTAACCCGACCAAGATTAAATGGTTACAGAAAATCTGACCCATAGTACATTATGCTAACTTTTTACAATCCACATATTTAAGAAATTTTGCCTCACAAGTTCGGTACACGTACATAGTTAAATACTAAATAATTACAATACATCACTGTAACATTCTACATATTGTTACCAATCTATACATCTATACAGATAAATAAAACTGGAGTGTCTGTTTGTAATATTAAAATAATCGCTTTTTACTAAATACATATGGATATATACACGGTACATATACCAAAATGAATATTTTTACAATTTTTGTCTGTCTGTTTGTTCCAAGCTAATCTCTGAAACGGATGGACCGATTTTGACGGGACTTTCACTGGTAGGTAGACGACTGTTCAGAGCATAATATACTTTTTATCCCGTAAATATTTAGGGTTCCTGCGTAAAATATAAAAAACTGTTAAAATTAGGGGGAAATATCTTCCCTTAGGGGACTTTGCACTTTTATTTTTATTATTATTATATCCTTTATTAAATTATAATCTTATTAAATATATTTTTAAATATATCATTACAAAAAAAATACATTTAAAAATATAAAAAACAGCTTCCTTCTGATAGCGGGAAGAAGGTCCAAACTATCAGTGGTCAAGGTCACAGAGACAGAAACCTCCTCACAATACGTGCCGTGCTAAGGAGGACTGCCTTCTGTATTTGGCCCCTAATCCAGCTTCCCAACGAGAGCCTCTTCAGATGTTGGTCGAGGCTCTTGGCTATTAAGCCATTGACCGATACAATAATCGGAACTATGATTGTTGAATCGACATCCCACATGTCGGTAATCTCGTGAGCTAAATCAAGATATTTTGTTTGTTTATCTTTTTCAGCTTTTACAAGATTAACGTCATGTGGAACAGCGATATCAACAATGATTGCTTGGCGCGTCGATCGATCTATTAATACACGTATTTTTTGTGACATAAAATAACTACGCATTTTTTATATATATATATACATAATATGTAGTAATATAATAATAATCTTCTATACAGATATATAATGATATATACAGATATATATTGGAGTGTCTGTTTGTAATATTAAAATAATCGCTTTTTACTAAATGCATATGGATGTATACACAGTACATATACCAAAATGAATATTTTTACAATTTTTGTCTGTCTGTCTGTCTGTCCGTCAGTCTGTTTGTTCCTGATAATCTCTGAAACAGCTGGACCGATTTTGACGGGACTTTCACTGGCAGATAGCTGCTGTAATAAGGAGTAACTTAGGCTACCTTTATTTTAGAAATTTTAATTATTTTTATTAATATAAATAAATAATTAAAAAAAACTATTCCGCGCGGACGAAGTCGCGGGCACACCTAGTTATAAATAAATGAATGAATAGACTATTGTTTTATCAGAAGGTGATGTCAGGAGCCCCAGGAACAGGCGAGCGTGCATTAAAAGAGTTATGAATGTTAGAGAAGCGAGTGAAGTATGTAAGGACCGCGTCTTATGGCGCTCGGTTCTCTCTGTCTACCCCGCAAGGGACCTGGCGTGAAGATATACATACATACATAGACTATTAAATATTAATTTGACTACTAATTATTAAAATGATCCTTCTAATAATGTTTGTATGAATGTTGCCGAATAGATGTCGCCATGTGCCATACTAAGAACTGTAATTTGGAATAAAAAAAATGTAATATTAATAAAATTCACTTTATTAAATACATAATTTTATCGCAATAAGCTTTAAATATGATTTCATCATCCTATGTCCGCAAATCGCACAAAAGAGGTGACTAGTTAAAAGGTCCATTTTTCTTGTAATTTACCGTTTATGTTCTCTCTGGGATATGTTGAGTCATATATCTACACGAGAAATATTTAAGCACTTGAAAACCAACTTTTAACACGTTTATGGACCTCCAGATTACCTACGCCATGTACGCGCCCAGCCACGTCATAATATGTACGTAATCATATTTAATCAAGAATACTACAAAATTATTTGTCAAGTAACGCCATAATCATCAAAATGTCACAACGGAGCCAAATATTATACACAATTTTCATACTCTAACTCTAAGAAGCTTCATACTCGACCTTCTAAAATCAGCCGATGATCTCTTGTCATGGCCGCCATTGCCTGGAAAGCCATATTCGAAAAGGCTTCGAAAGTTTTCGCTCAGACATTTTGACAGACAACTTTTCGATTCCGATTTGAATATGGCTTTCCGAGGTGAATACACCACCCACTGAATTAAATTTCATTGTAATTTGTATTTTTTTAAACAATGTAGGGAGGCTTACAACATTGTGATGTTTTCACGTGCGTGTGACGTCACCAGTAAGCACCTGAGGAGTTGCTGTGTTAGCAGCAGAGGTAGCAACGCGCGAGTAATACTTAATATATTACAAGAGTACAAAGTCTGCGGTAAACGCTTCATCAGGTGGGCCGCATTGGTTGTCTGCCTCCAGACATTGTATAAAATAGCGATCTTGATTACCTTCGCAGCTATAGAAAAAAAAATATAAAAAGTAAGTTGCCATGATTAGCTCGTGTACTGTAGTATTATATTATCTTTGCTTCGGGTAAGCATCGCACAGCTCGCCGCCACGCCGGCGTCAGCTAGGAATTCTTTCTCATATACAGAAGCCGCAATGGTCGCGTACTTTGCGGTTGCAGAGAAGTTTTCTACCAAGAATTATTAAGTAGTGTAATAATGAGTTCCGCGCCGAGGTTTTCCCGTTTTCTGCGTTTTCCCAAGGGACTACAGCATGGAGTTCTTCAAGAAGGCGTGAATAGATTTTTACAGGATCGGCAACGCAAGAGTATTGCAAATGTCCATAGGCTACGGTAACTGCTTACCATCAGGTAGGCCGTACGCTTATTTCCACCTTAGTGGTATAGAAATCTAATATTTATTTGAATATACCCATTGAAACAAAATTTTCGGGGTACCTAATGTTACACGAGCCGAAATAATTTTTATGAAATAAGTAAAAAAATTAACAGCACAAACAAATTTAAAATCTATTGTTATTTGGCTGCGGTTTTCTATGGGATGGAGGCCGCCCCAGACGGCTTAATTTGATGCACCCTACTTCTGGACAAAGACTAACAGACATGTTCATGCACACAAATATTTGTCCTGTGTGGGAATCGAACTCATGAAGTCTTGGTGTCAAAGCATTGCTAACCACTACGCCACCGAGGTCGTCAAAAGTTCTAAGGACCATAACACATACACTACGCCGACGTTACCAGTCTGTTTTTATATTATATAATATGGATTTAGGTAGAGAGCTCAATGGCGTCGTTGCGCGTGTCATTCTAACCGAATACGTATGTTAAGCAACGTCGACCACAGCCTGTCTATGGATGGGTTTATCTATCTCGAGTTTTCCCGTTCCCCGCTGCTATCGACAGATGACAGTTGTAAAGCTAAAGCTAAATAAATCAGCGGCCCTCGGGCGACTTGAAAACACTGGCCTACGCCAATCCGCATTTGAGCAGCGTGGTGGTGTATGCTCTAAACCACGCCAGGTGCACCGATACAATCATACCTCTCTCGTCTCTTCCGCACTCATCAACCTCTTCTCGCATGCTCTTCGGTTTCGGGTGTTTTGATTTGGCCTTTTTTCAGCACATCAGCTATTTGATCCATATATATGTGTATATGTGTAAATAAGACGTATATACTCAAACAATAAAACTGATAAGGTGTGTCGAGGAGGTCATATCGAAAGGGGTTTTGAATTTTAGTACTTACCACAGATTCTGAAATAGCTGTCAATGTGTGTAACATTTTGTAAGCTAACCGCCATGGAATCTCCTATTTTCTTCTCATCAAATATCCTGTACTGTACGCTTTCTTGCCAGCCATTTTACATTCATTATATATATAGCATATCTAGAGAAATTTATCCATGAATGTAGTTCAGAAAATGAGTGAAAACAGCTTTCGAACACAGTTGAATCATAGTTTAGTGTGGTTTAGTCAGGGTTTAGTCATATCGTACTTTAAGTTAAAATTTACGTCGTTGGTGATGTTATTGTGACAGCAAGCAAGGATGTTTCCTTTCACTTAACCTATTTAGAATATGTATGACTAACGCGTCCATTGTTAATCTATGGTAATGATACATAAAAAAACTGAACATGAAATCCTAAGACGAATTGCATCATTCATTTACATTACCCTTGGTTGGCTTTTAAGGCTGTTGTTTCGTCACCTATTACAAAATTTCAAACGTACCCAAGTGTATATATATATTTATACAACGTCGAGAGTCACACAATCATAAGCATACGGTTCACCTGATGTAAAGTGGTTAACGTAGCCTATGATAATACATTAATATGGTAATACATTAGTATCACGCGATGTAACCTCTATAACGCTATGCCACCAGAGAGTTTGTTATTTCGCTTCGGTTTTCTGTGAGGTAAAGGTACTTAGTAGGGCTGCTTTGATGCGTCATACCTCTTTTAAAACACCCAGGCCAAAACACGCAGACCTGTTCATGCGCACAAATGTTTGTAGTGTGTGGAAGTCGAATTCAAGAGAGTAGATGTCAAAGTCGTGTTATTAACCGCGGTGCCACCGAAATCGTCAACTCCTAGTGATAGCTCCTAGAAACCATTATTTCTGATATGTAGTAGGTAGAGGGGAAGGACCTCCATCTCTTAGAAGACTGCAGACAAATAACAATTATGTCTGCGAGTGAATGCGTTTATCAATAAGCTACAAAGAGGTTTCTGGATTAGCAGCAGAGGTGGCGCTCATTTATTTCTGCGCGACGTACTCGGTTCTTACAAATACGCGGTTCTTATAAATACGCAGAGTTTGCAGTGTGGGAATCGTGCGTGCGTGCGTGTTGTTATGTTGGTATAACAAGCGTGCAAATAGTGTGGCGACTCTTTACCATCGGGCCGGTCCGACGCTTGTTTCCTTAATTATATAAAAAAGGGCCACATCAACCCTCAATCATCCCACTGGAGGGATACGGGTCTCTCTTCAACCGAAGGGTTTAAGAGCATACTCCACCACGCTGCTCAATTGCGTATTGGTGGAAGCCAGTATTTTGAAGCCGTTCGAGGGCAACTGACTTAGCTTAACTACTGCCATCTATCGATAACAGCCAGGACCGACGGCTTAATGTGCCCTCCAAAGTACAGAGAACTCGAGATACATAAACCCATCCATAGACAGGCTGCGGTAGACGTTACTTAACCTGCATGTTCGGTTAGAATGACACACGCAACGAAGCCATCGAGCTCTCTAAAAAAGGGTGTGTGTCGGTAATAGAGGTTATAATAATTAAAAGCGCCCTTGTACATAGATTTAATTTGGTACATACTTCATTCTCATAATCAAAGAAATTTGTCAAATAGTTTGTGAAAATACCAATAGAATAGAATAGAACTCCCTAGAGGGTTGTTGTGTTCCTGTGTGAGTGAGGTCCCAAGGAGTTTCTGTGTAAGCAGCAGAGGAGGCATCGCGCGAATGATACTTAATTTATTACAAGCGTTAATAACCTACAGTACCTACCCACTTTACATCAGGTTGGCCGTATGCTTGTATGCCTCCCGACGTAGTATTAAAAAAAAACACAGTTTTTGCTCAGTCTAGTCTAAATACCATTAAAAAACTCCAAACCGTCCAAAACCTCTTCTGCGAAGAGCTCCCAACGCGCCTTGGTACGTCCGCAATGGCAATGCGGAGTTAAACCGAGATTAAGCGGTTGCTTCTATCGAACAATACCTGCAAAAAACTCTCTAAACGACTCTTTGAATCGTCAGAAATCCATCCTAATCCTTTTATCCAAGCGGCATACAACCCGCCCCCGCCTGATCTCTCCCGATACCAAGTACGTAGGCCGCGATGTGTCCTATTAGATCCTCCAAACAAACTTTCGAGAGCTTTGGACCGCTTTGCAGCGGCCGAAGACTCCTTAGAGCAAAAGTCCATGTGAGCACCCTTCAGGTCGCTCGTTAACCGCTTACATAGTCCAGTGTCGACCTCCTCACAAAGAGCCACACTCCTCTAAGCATATGATCTTGTTAGAGTGACGCTTGCATCGTCCCGTGCCCCTGGGACGATCGCTTCAGATGAAGCTTTAAAACCATTCCGGGTAAAGGCAGTCCCAAGGTGGTGTTTTAGTCAGTAGGAATCTGACATAATCCGTTCGGCCTTCCGAAAGGTAGGGTAGGTAGGTTCCGCACACTCGGGGTAGACTAGTCCTTCTTTTGTGGGTCTACATTTTCATGGGCGAAAAACCTAAGCGAAAAACAAAAAAAAATATTAAGTATCACTCGCGCGATGCCTCCTCTGCTGCTTAAACAGCATCCCTTAGGAGCTTAATGGTGACCTCACTCACACACAGGAACACAACAAACCTCTAGGGAGTTGTTATTTGGCTGCGGTTTTCTGTGAGGTGGAGGCACGGGCTGCTTTGATGCGCCCTACCTCTCTTAAAATATCCAGACCAAGACAAATAGACATGTTCATGCAGACAAATGTTTGTCATGTGTGGGAATCGAACCCACGAGCGTTGGTGTCAAAGTCGCGTGATTCATGACTGAGCCACTAAGCTCGTCAAAAAATGCTGTAGGTACGTAATAGGAGTCATAATGAGACTTCCAGTGTCAAGCATAATTTGATCTAGCAGTACATAACGCTGTAAAAGCATATTTATTAATGGTAATACTTAATAATATTTAATCAAATGAAACCCGAATTTATATTAGTACTTCGCTTATTCAGTCAAGAATTAATAAGGCCCTCCAATTCCTCAAAATGAAAATAAAGTCATTTTCCTACGTTATTATTTTTGTTTGATTTTGAATGACCCGCGCCGCAGAGCGCTGGGAATTTGTGTAGGACTAATACATGATGTCATTATATATATATCTCTTTCTAACTTCATACAATGATAGTGTTTTACCTTTCATTTTGATGACAGACAGAACATGCCTACGATAACATTCCACCAATCACGAGTCACCACATCATAATTTCGAGAATGGTACAAAATAATTCAATTCGTAAGCAGCGCTCGATAATGTACGACGCAATCGTTCGTTATACACTCCCGGAGATATATCGCAGGAAAGTGTTTTAGCAAATGCTGGTTATAGAAGTACAGAATTAGCATGCTTTCGTTGGAACTTTAGAACTGATAAGGAAGTGGTGTGTTTATTTTGTGAAATTAGTCATTAAAAGAATGAAGATGAGCGCCCCTATCATCATCACCGTGCCTAACAACTACCTGGCTATGGAGGACATAGACTCCAAGGTTTTGGTGGATGTCGCCACGCCTCCACCGTCGAGAAAACGGCGTTTGGATCATCTATCATGGGAAGAGAAGATGCAAAGAAAGTGAGTAATGTTTACATGTCACGTCGACAATAACGGGATCGCGAGGACAGTACACAGTAGACGTCGTCCTTTGTTCGCTGTTCTGTATTACTAGATCAATGAGAAATATTTGTTGAATATTGCTATCGTAAGACAATGCGTTTTTATTTTTATTGTAGGAAACTAAAAAACCGAGTTGCGGCGCAGACGTCACGCGACAGGAAAAAGGCTAAAATGGACGAAATGGAGAATCACTTGAATAAATGTATGGCAGCGAACGAGCGGCTATTGAAGGAGGTAGAGAGTTTGAAAGCGTTGAACGAGCGTTTGCTAAGTGAGAACACTTCGTTGCGCAGTGAGGCGGCGGCGCGGACCGTCGCGGGGGCCCCAAGACCGGCAGCGTCTCCTCAGCAGAAGGAAGGGCCCCCGCCGGCGATCCGCGCAGCGCGCACGCTGCTGGCGATGGTTCTCCTCTCGCAGACCTCCTCGCACACCTCGACTCTGAAGAATACCTCGATAGCCTCCATCAACTTGCAGACTCCTTATTACAAGAAATTGGCGCAAGTGCTGCAGGAGCGACTGAAGATGTGAGTTGAAAAAAAATCATACATATTTACTACTAGAGCTAAACCAGAGATATTGAATCATTTTTGTCCCATTGACCCCTTGCCTAACTAATGTCTCTGATGCATCTGATGGACCCCTTACTTGTTTTGTGAAGCACGGAGCTAAACAGTTTGGCTCAACTCCATGACATTAAGCTGCAAATAATTATTACTTATACAGAGCTTAATATAGGCATGATTATATTTATTATATATAGTTATAGTTTAGAAATTTCCAGTCATATCATGTTTCCATGTATTTAGTAGAGACATCTAATATCCACAACAATTGTTCACTATACATCACTAGTGAATCAGCCATCCATTGCCCAGTTAATTATCCTCCTGGAGGTGAATTGTTATAATGGGTAGGTACATACAAAAATATATGTACAGTATACATATATATTTGTACATTACAGATAGATTTGTGTAGTAATACGTAATATACTAATAATAATATATGCTTTATTTAGTTCTCATGCATATATATAATGTATGATTACTACATTTGCTATGGGACTTTACACCCATATTATATAAACATATTTTCATGGGTTTATTTGCATTAATGTTAGAAAGAACTAAAGTTTATTGTTAGCTTGAGCTGATTTAGAAAATTGTTTCTCTAATCGAAAGCCATATTATCCCTGAGTGCTTTGTTCAATTTTTTGAGACTTCTATGTAAAACATGAGAATTTTAATTAGAAAGTGTTGATATTGCACTAGCTAATATCCTATATACATGTATTTTATGCAAGGTATTTCCGATACATGAGATTCTTCAAAGTGGCATGTAAATGGTTTTTACTGTGGTATACCCAATTTGCAAGTGTCAAAATCTATGGTAACTGATTTTTCTACCATTGAGATTTTTAAAATATAATGATTCCATTACTATGTCATCATCAACTTACTTTTATATTTACCCATTCATTGCTATCAACGCACCATTTCCGTTGAATGAGATTCAGTACCATATGGCACCCTCTGCATTAATTTAATAGATAATATTGATAAGTTAGGCAACAGGTGATGCTTTTTAAAATGTGTATGTTAGTGTGTTTATTGTAAACTGCTAAATCACATTGTAATAAAATTTAATGTTACAACTACCTAGACAATGAGAAAAATTATTACAGACTAATTTCTCTCTCACACAAGAGAGCCCAAAAGGAGGAAGTAACAGTCAGACAGACATTTGCCCATAATACTTGATAAGATAGTTGATGATGTTGCAATAAAACCACAATATTGCATCAACTATATTGTGACTTTATTGCATCATCAACTACCTTTATTTATTTATGTAGTAACATTAATGTGAAATTCACTTGAGTTGTACTAGAATAAGAAGCATTTAAACTCTAACAAATTAGTATTCAAAACCTAAAATTTATTTTGATCATCAGGATTCATATGGCATAGGCATAGGTAACGTTTATACAATATTGAAACAGCACCAATGAAATTTCTTGGAAACATAATGTTCACCTATTTTGCTTTACAATTTTGTGCCATTAATTATAAATTTCATATGAATGACATAAGAAGGTAAAATAATAATAATTACTACAGTTTTACTTACATACTATAATAATATGACTATGAAGCTGGGTATTGTAGTATGTAGGTAATATTAGTTTAATTATTCCACACTGCAGCTGTAAAATTCCATCATTTTTCTGTTGATTAAACTTGAATATACTTAATGTGTATTTGCAGAATAATAAAACTTTCTAGATAATTTCATTTCATGAATAATCAAAGCCTGCAACATGGAAAACATATAATTAGTACAAGGTACCACAATTACCGTACTACACAAAGAACAAAAATTAGAATATATGTACTATGACAAAAATTATAAAAGTAGCTTATATATAACAAAATAAATTTAGCAGTTAAGTTATGAAAACCTATCAGACAGATGAATAGACAAAATAACTTTCTCACTTAGACTACTATCAAGTTAGGTCATGGACAAAAGTAGTCTTATTATTATGTACCTTTAACAATATGGAACAGATAGAACTAGAGTTATTTGTCTATATCTGACAAGAAGATGGTGACGCAATAAATCCACAATATTGCATCAACTATATTACATCAACTATATTGCTTAAGCATATAATTTGAATGTCAGGAGACTGAGCAAAGAACATTCCTACAAGAGACCATGAATTCAATTGACATCAGGTTTGGGGGCACAGAGCTGTACTATAAAGTGTTCTACATAATATTGATGAAATGTTTTCTTGTTTCTCAGGTCTCAGTCGGGAACATTGGAGAGTGCCCTAAAGCAACTGAAGTGGTGGGGACCGCAGCAGAGCAATTGGAATCCAGTAGAAGTGCTGTCGTAGATATCAAACACGACGTCGACAGAATACTAGCACAGCACTCATATGCGCATCCCTACACACCGGACATCATTATCACAGAGCCTACAGATACAGTACAAATCAAGGAAGAGAATGAAAATGACAAAGGAGATATATTTTATGCAAGTTTTGATGAAGCCAATGACTGCATCACTATTGAAGTGCCATCTGAAGAGCAGACAGTTGAAGAAATGACCCCGATACAGGTTGAGACAGACTTCACTTCGCTCACTGATAACTTAAATGTGGAGTATGATTTGAAAATGTTGTCACCCATGAGCTTATCACCAAAGTCAGCTGAGGAAAATTTCTTTGGTTTATCCCCATCCCATACAAATCTCAGCTCTGACCTCGGTTACGAGTCATTGGCGTCACCACTCAGCGAGCCCGAGTCAATGGACTTATCAGATTTTTGGTGTGAATCATTTTCAGAATTGTTCCCTGGTTTAGCGTAGGTGAACAAGTCTGCATCTATTCTTGCCAAAGACTGATTAGTTCTTAAGTTATTGAATCTATTCATAATTTTATTAATGAAATGACAATCTTTTGTATAGTTTATCTAGGATTATGTGATTGTTTTTATATTTATTACTGTGTTCAAGTAGGGATGTACAAACTTAAGTTATCGTCACGTAAAAATAAACAGTGTTCTGTCGAACTTGATTCTTTTTCTTTAAAGTAACATTTTAGCTGACCCGACCTGGCTTTGCGATAACAAACAGACCGATCAAAGCACCAGCTTTAATTTATGCCATTATGTATATGGATTAATCTGACAAGGAAATACTAAAATTATGACATTTATTGATTATAGAATATGTAAGGAATGATAACAAATATCTCAATGTTTGCCTGGTAAACCCCAGAAGGATAAACCTCAACCACTTTACATATCTGTTTAGATAAAAGCCAAAAACTGTTTGTTGATTGCGTAAAAACCCACAATCACCCGGCGCACATGTGGCATTAAGAGCCAATTTACACGATGCAAGTCTTGTATCTGTTCCATACAATTAAATTGTAGCAGCAAATGACTTGCATAGTGTAAACATGCTTCTTTTATACGTCGATAGGCATACAAGCATACTATTGATGTAAAGTGTTTACCGTAGCCTATGAATGCTTGCAATATAGGAAGTATTGCTTATGCGTTGTCAGCGCTGCTGCCACAGGAGCTTACTGATAACCCCTCCCCTCACTTGCAGAAACAACAATACTCCAGGGAGTTGTTATATAGCTACGGTTTCTCTTAAATATGGCCGTGTCGTGTGTATTTGCAGGGAAATAACGATACCGGGGATTTCACGAAATCACGGCAAATGTCAAATACTCTTCTCAAATATCTAGTGATATGACAAAATACTAACATACTTTTTCAGTGATACGTTGTTTCACTAAACAGAATCTAGTAAAATGCAAAAAACGGACATCATCGCCTCTCGCTGGCCGGCTTGAGGCCGCGCGGCCGGGGAGCCCGTGTGACTTATCAATTCGATTTTAATTGTCAAATTATTATAAATATGTATTTCAAAAAGATAAAGAGAGAGATAAGTCGTTATGAACTGTAGATTAGTATTGGGCAACTAAAAGTTTTCATTCTGACTATTTGAATTATTTTCTGAAATTATTTTAACGGAAGATTACTATGGTGTTCTTACAGAGTGCCATGAAACAACTGGATATAGTGGTAGAAGCAAAATATGTACCATTTTCTTTAAAAATATTCCGTTCATTCTTAATTTTGTTTTATTTTATATCGATCAATACCATTTTAGTAAAATTCAGTTTAATGAAACGAATGACATATCACTGAAAGTATGTTAGTATTTTGTCATATCGCTAGTTATTTTTAGTAAGACGAAATAGATTTCGTAATATCTCCAGTATCCTCATTTCCCTGCGTAATATAGATGCTACGCAATCACACCTGTGCCTAGATTGCGATCGAACGTACAGCACATGCCCATTTGTCTGTGTACCGCATCAATAACATTGTACGGTGGAGTTGCCGCCCCGATAATTACTAAAATTGTGGTTTATGCCGGTCCTATGAATTTTTAATCTGGGTTGACAGGAAATCGATAACGTAATCATGAAAGTGGGTCACCAACGTTTATAAGCGTTTGCAATTATTAACCTAACCGTGAACGTTGGAAATGTATGTTATTTATATTTTTATTGTGGTAAACAAGGATACAGTTCGCCTTATGTTGAGGCATTTATATTTCAGCGATAGATGCAGCACTTTCACTCGGACAGATAGGAGTCAAGACACAATTACCGGTTTATCCTTACAAAAAGAGGACAAACTATGGAACGTCGTATGTGACGAGCTCGTTGGCGCAGTGGCGAAACGCGCTGTTACCGTTACTTTGACACTAACGCTCGTGGGTTCGATTCCCACGCAGAACAAACATTTGTGTGCATGAAAATGTCTGTTTGTCGTGGTCTGGGTATTTTTAAGACAGGTAGGGCGTATCAACGCAGCTCTTCTGGGAATTACCTCCACCTCATAGAAAACCGCGGCCAAATAACAACTCTCTAGAGTTGTTGTGTTCCTGCATGTGAGTGAGGTCACCAATAAGCTCCTATGGAGTTGCTGTAAGTGTAAAAAAAAATACTTTTCACATCGACGTGACGAACGCGCTTCCGCCGCAGACAGCAGTGGAACAGCGGCGGAAGCGCGTTAGTGTGACACTACAATCGGCAATGTGCGAAAGCAACTTCCCAGGTTATTTGGCACCACTGTCTCTGGACTACCAACTTCTTCAAAGTTAATATCATACTGGCGCTTTATTCACTGCCAGAGCCTCGTTTACTATAACAATAATAATTGATTCAACAATAATTGTCCATATAGTCGTGTCGGTCAATGGGCTAATAGCAAAGTCTCGACCAATATCTCCGAAGACTTTTGCTAGGTCATTGGGTTAAGAGCCGGATACAGAAGATTGCAGTTTTGGGAACTGTCGCCCTGACCACCGACGCCTTAGATATATGTCTCGCGCCGGCGGTTATTCTTTTTATATGGATTTATATTTAAAATATTGTATTTTTATATATGTATTGTGAATATAAAGATGTATAAGAAAGACGAATAAATAAATAATAATAATGTATTTATTGTATGTATGTATATCTTCACGCCAGTTCCCTTGCGGGGTAGGCAGAGAGAACCGAGCGCCATAAGACGCGGTCCTTACACACTTCACTCGGTTCTTTCACATTCATAGCTCTTTTCATGCACGCTCGCCGGTTCCTAAGGCTCTTGGCATCACCTGATAAAACACGTCCAATTTGGTCATGGTAGGTTAGTCTTAGTCTTCCTCAGCTCCTACACCCTTCCACTTTCGCATTGTATATCTGTTTCGTCATTCTTTCATCTTGCATTCTACATGTCCGAACCATCGGAGCATGCCCTTTCTCATCTTAATACCGACACTCTCTTTCAGTCCAACTCTCTTTCGTACGTCATCATTTTCGAAGCGTTATGCCACAAATTTTTCGCAGTGCTCGCATCTCGAACGCATTTATTCTACTTTCATGCTCTCTCTGCCATACCCAGCTCTCACTTCCATAAGTTAGCGTTGGGATTAGCACCGCGTTGTGTACAGCGGGCTGTGCCTTCTGGCTTAGATTTCGGCTGCCAAACAGTTTACCCAACGCTCCATTCACGCTATTCCCTGCACTCACTCGTCTCTCCACATCAGCGGTGAACCTTCCATCGCTGCTAAAAGCGC
Source organism: Pyralis farinalis (assembly GCA_947507595.1). NCBI lineage: Eukaryota > Metazoa > Arthropoda > Insecta > Lepidoptera > Pyralidae > Pyralis > Pyralis farinalis. Next base: position 33,125,337 of record OX382268.1, on the reverse strand, counting down.
TTCCAAGATATACAAACTCATCCACTTGCTCCAACACTACATCACCAACCGTAATCCTAGTGTTCGTTCTGGTTGTCTCTCTTTCAAATACCATTATTTTGGTTTTCTTCGCATTCAATTGTAAGCCTTTCTACATACAATCGTCTTTCATTGTTGTGACTAGTGTTTGCAGTTCGGATGATGATTCTGCTATTAATACCGCGTCATCTGCATAAAGCAGGCAGTTGACCATTGAGTCACCCATTCGCATTCCCACATTCATATTTCTCATTCTCTGAAGACAACTGTCCAGATACAGGATGAATAGCCGAGCCGACAGCAGGCATCCCTGTCTGACACCAATATTGGTATCAAACTAGGGCGATAAGCTGCCGTCCACTCTCACACATGCTGTGCAATCCTCATAGGTGGATTGCACAGCACGTAGAAGGTCACCGTCAATCCCATATCAGGGCAAGATGTTCCAGAGATTCTTTCGCACGACCCTATCAAATGCTTTTCCAAGGTCCACAAAACCGCAGAAAATTTTCTGATCCATAGCCAGATGCTTTTCCACGATGTTGCGGAGTGAAAAAACTTGATCCGTACATCCTCTGCCGCTTCGAAATCCCCTCTGTACTTCCCAAAGCATTCCATCCGATTTCACCCTCATTCTCCTTTCAATGATTTTTCCATACACTTTAGCTGCTAAGCTGATCAAACTGATGGCCCTATAGTTGGCGCAGTTCATACGTGCCTTTATACAAGGGCACGATGACTGCGCGTCTCCAATCGCTAGGGACCCTTCCGGTTCTCCACCATAATTTGCTTAAAAACCAGAAGGCGTCCCTAACGTAGGTGCCACCCAGTTTGATCATCTCAGCTGTAACCATATCGATTCCCGCTGACTTTCCATTTTTCAAACTTCGTATCGACCATTGAATCTCATCCATGCTAATGTCTTCATGGTATGCTGGCACTGCCGAATCAGTCACAGACTCATTCACAGTGCCAGCGCCCTGGACATAATCATACATTTCTCTAAAATATTCACTCCACCGTTCTAACACTTCCTGAGTGTTAGCAAGAATGCCACCAGCTTTACCTTTCATCTTGTCCATTCCGGATGCCGGCGAACCACTCCGAGACTTCTTTACCTCTCTCCAGAAGAGTTTGGTATTAACCTTGAAGTTCTTCGTCAGCCTCGCTTCCTCATTCATAAGTAGTTTTTCACGCCTCCCTTTCACTAAAGCTTTGGTTTTATTCTTGCATCGACGGTATATTCCTTTCTTCTTCTCTTTCATAATAGCACTCTGGTGCAAAGATGATACGTAATCCAGCCACGCTCTCCACTTTTTATCCACGGAGGATTGAACCTCCGCATCCCACCAGGCATCTCCTTTCAGTGTTCTACGTCTGTTTCCGCATCCACATGCTTCTTTCGCACTGTCCACCATACTTTCTTTCAGAACTTTCCAACATTCGTCTACATCTGAGTCGGAAAGACTCGCGTTCTTTCACTGACTAGACGTACATACGTACTCCTCACACTTTCATCTTCAAATTTTTCACTTCTTATTCTTTCATGATCTCCGAAAGGAATACGCACTCGCCAATGCATCCACTTCTTGAAATGGCCCACAAATCGGCTTATCATCAGATAGTGGTGCGTTTCAAGGGTGCTCTGAAGGCTCTTGTATCCATTAACGGCTTTCGGAGACGTCCATCTATCAAAATCAGATTAATCACACTTTTCTGTTCATTCCGTCTCCATGTGTACGTGTGAATATCCTTATGATGGAAAAACGTGTTCGACACAAGGTTTCGTTCCATGCATACGATCGGTGCGCGTCGCCTACGGGGGACGCCCTAATCCGCGCGTCTGTGCGGTTTGTATTTAGGTCCAGAATTGCAATCCAGTGTTGGACTGGCAGAGTCGCGATGTGCATGCTTCTGGTACCGACCCCAATATTATTGTATAACCCATATAAAACTACAATGAAAGAGAATGTCATACCACAATAAGCCTCTCAATATTGCATGCTTAAGTGTATCATCAGCAGTATTTCTCAAAGGAAGACTGTTTCATAATCTTTCTTAGGGGTGGGGGGGACATTTTCAAGTTTCAGACAAAAAATAAGTAGTCTTTTAAAAAAACATTAAATATATTTGTTAAAATATTACAGATTCAATAAAATCATGTCTCTTATATTAAATACATAATTTAAGTCTAACTACCATCAGTTTAACTCGTGGTTAATGTAACCCACACTCCGTCCTGTTATCAAGCCAAACAGAGCGACAATGTTGCGTCATGCGCTCACAATCCAACTGAACAAATAACACGCTAATTGTACAACTTATCCTTTACATCGCATACGTTGAACACATCTAGATATGATATTAACCTGAATATGCATGGCCTTTACACTGTCCACAAACCACTGGGAAAACCGGACCTTTTTTTGGTGGATCAACTAAGACATGAAACAGCGTAAATAAACATCAAACAAATTATAATTTATTTATTTATTATTAGACGTGCACAAATTTAACGTTTAACAATCATGTACAAAACATTTTAGATATTTCGTGTGAAATGTACTGGAAAGGTAACATGACCTTTCCATGTTTTTTGGCCTTGACCTTGATGACCTTTTGATGTTTATTTACGCTGTTTCATGTCTTAGTTGATCCACCAAAAAAAGGTCCGGTTTTCCCAGTCGTTTGTGGACACAGTCGCTCCATATCAAAATCGGTGTCTTCGCCAAATTCTTAGCTTAGTTAGCGGACTCCGACAATTCTAATGGATTACGAAACAGGATGCTAGGAAGGATGCGGTATTAATTAAATAATAAACTTGTAATTTGTAATTATACGTTCACTTTTGCTTTGATTGTCTACTGATCTTAATGCTAGTTGACCAAATTGAAACTTCGATCGAAATGAGAAGTGTTGTAGTGTATAACCCCTTTTTCTGTAGCATATTTGTAACTTATACATACGCTACAGACATTGTAGCTATTAAAGGGTTGATCAGACTTCAAATTAGTAATTTGTGCATTATAAATCATCAAATTTTGTTGGATAAACGTTGGAATAAGAAGGCCTTCGCGAGCTAACACAATAAGGAAAACCTCAGGGTAGTAAACTAAAATGATTCTTTAACGTGAGACTCGCTTCGAAATGTATACTATGACATCATATTGACCATTTAACGCGGTTTTCTACGGACTATGAAGTAGCAATTGGAAGTCATCATAAATAATATCAAATCTAGTTGTATTCAACTTACAAGTGTTAATCAACAAGCGATTTAGATTATAATGAAACCTAAAACAAAGGCTCGCAAAACCATGAATCTGTCCTAGCTCTTACGCTTTGTTCATAAAGCAGCAATAAGAGCGCAGCGTAACTCCACGCGATTTGTTCCCGCTATCCCTACCAATGGGGATAGTGTCAATTTTCTACACAGTTTATCTGCCAATATTTTCTCTATGAATGTTGATAGGAATAATGGCAATTATTGTCTCGTTATTCCTACCCACTTTTTATATGGCATGTACAGTTGTTTACATAGTTTTTTAAAGGGCAGACACCCACGCATCAAGTGTAACATGTTTACGTTGACAGCGCTCTTTAGCCATAAAAAAGCGCGGAGTTCGTAGTAAAAAAAAAAAGTTATATTATTCGAGTGCATATAGTTAAAGTATTTATATAACACTAATACTTGATACCTAGTTCTCATAATTAGCGCGTGAGTAATAGTAGACATATATCGATTTCACATAATTCCCACAAGAAATAATGAGAAGATAACTCAATATTCCTACTGGTAGAAATTCATGGTAAGAGTAACGGGAACAAGCACCCATAAGGATCGCAAGGGAGCGTACGACGTGCACCGACCTCATGTTTCATGGCTACGAGTACTATAAGCCTTTATTATAGGTTTAAAATATGTAAGTAATAATTAGACCGTGAGCAATAGTCTCGCGTTCCTAAACACCCGATAACGTTTGGCACCTAACGAGCTACCTTAGCGATAACATAATTGCGGTGATAAAATATAACAACGTAGCAACTAACTGTACAGTTTTGATAACGTTACGCTAATGGAAGATACTGTAACTTAACTGAGTCAATCATTATCAAATGAAACATACAACATAATCAAAATGCATACAATTATTTGTCATAATAAACGCCTTTTATTAAGCGACTTGACGCTTGATGGTACAAAGTGTCCATGATTATCAAGTGACATGACACGGTACGACAAAATAGAATTAAATTAAGAGTTGCCATGTAAAAAATGGGGGAAATGGTGCTCTTCTTTACGGGTCAAAGTAGACATTATACTCCCAACAATTAAGTGAAATTAATAGATAAGTACTTTCTATGTATATTCAATATAATTATACTACCATTTTTCTGACTTAGAAAGAGGACCTTGCACTGACAGTATGTTTTCAAATTACCCATAAGATTCTTGGGCGACATTGATTTTATCCGCTTTTTAATCACACTGACGTATATTATGGAACTACTACATACAGGGCCTTTCTAAATATTTCACTTTTTGAGGATCGATGGACACTAGTTTTACTCTAGTGTCACCTAGCGCCAAGTCTGCAACCGTAAAAAACAATTGTTACACACATTTTGTAGCCAACATTGCGTAAGTAACAGATTGTGTACTTGGAATTGCTGACTTACATACATTTTGTAGCCAACATTGCCTAAATAACAGATTGTGTGCTTGGAATTGATGAACTTTCAATATAGATCTCCATATAAAAAGTTGTTCAACATTGACAATCGTGGAATCCAAAATATAAGCCGTAGGACAATGAATACATACCTACCACGCGCCACGCCGAATCTGATATATAGAGGCAATGCACTATGTAATACGGTATTTACCAACCGAGGAACAGTCGTTTATCGGCGATGTATGCATCCAATAACGGACAGCTGTTAACAATTAATAAAACACTGTACTAGTATTACTACGGAGTGTATGTCCGTAGCATTTCAAGACATTTAAACATTAATCATTTCGCAGGCGCACATGTCTTGCAGTAGTGTGGTGGTAGCAGCGACGTTTAACGACTTTGGAGCAATATTTTAATCTTGAAGGGATAAGTTATGTTAAATTTCACGAGAGATTGTTCGCCGTCGTGGTAGAATTGCCTATCTCTTTGTGATTGCCAGACCCAAACAAATGACAACAAAGGCAAGCCTTATTCGTTTTTTTCTGGTTGCATTAATTCCATCTAATTAACTTTGCGTATAGTGTATTCGTTCACTGCGATCTCGGTACCAACTAAACAAAACTTGCTCATAGAATTAAGCGCGTCTAAAATGCAGTTCTTGTTAAAATAAGTAATATTAATGACTTGTGCACATGAATTAGTACGACCTCATTCCTAATACGTCTTTGAACATTTCCGCTTATGTTTTAAACAAATGTTAATGTGGGCCAAATGCTAAGCGCACGTCAACGGGACGAAAAACGGACGACACTGGCCTAGAAAGCCAGGAGAGAGTTGACAAGTAAAGTCGGATATCTTGTACTGTTCCACCATTTTCCAGATGACATTTCACAATGTTTTGGCAGACCAAAACGGTGATGACTGCTCGAGCGTCACATGTATGTTCGCTCCAAGATTCAGGAAATCGCTCCGACATAGTAAAAATGAGGTGTTTACACAGAGTTTGGTCTTGTACTCTGAACCCTACAACTTACATATTATATAGACCGTCTATGACACTTATTACTAATTGCACATCACGTTTAATGAGAACGTTCTCCTATCTAATCATTTATCGACAAATTTATTAGACTTTGACAATACCCGGCACTTATGTTGACACACGTTATATATTTCTTTTAACGATGTGCCATTTTAAGTACCGGTAACTGTAGATTGGTTAATCACAATGCACTAGTTAGATCACAATACTAATCTTCGGTCACTTAATATGACACGTACTTGACAATTTATAATTAGCTTCTTATTCGTTTATTCCGAAATAACAAGGTGATTTTCTAATTTCAACTTTAATAATAACCAACAACGTACAATTTCGATCTCGAAAATTTTATATTTACAGTAGTTTATCAAATTCAGTTTTACATTTGCTTGGTGTTAAGTGATTCATTAAATATTTGTGACGGAATACTAACAATGTACAATCCTTTCTCCCTCGGAAGGCTCGAAGACGGGATAAAGAACGATGAAACAAAAAGGTTCACATGGACCACGTCTGTAGCGCATACTGATCTGAAGAATAATATTGAGTTAGTACATTAATTCTAAATCATTTATCTTTAGTAAATCGCAACCGCAGGAGTTTTAGAAAAACTGTATTAAGAATTATTTCATCTTTTGACATGAACATTTTGGCACACAGTGATTAAAATATAATTTTTTTTTTTGAATAAAGCGACAAACATCTGCTGAACAAATTTTTTTCTTCCAATAGATTCTGATTACAATTTTGAAAAAAAAAAAAAATTCAACAGTTATTGGCCAAATTTAATAAAATGTTATTTCATATTTTTCAATTTCATTATTTTGTAAAATTTCGAGTACGAACACGCGGCTGCGTGTAGTGAATGGCATTTTAATAATAACGCCGTTTGTAAGGAGTTGAATCGAGATTTGTAAACTCGACCTTAACGTGATCTTGTAAGAAATATCATCGGAATTCAATGGGGCGAATGTGCTCGTCAGTACGAGCATACAGTATGATCATGATCACAAACATATTTTTTTATTCTACCTACCATTGCAAATCATATGCAATTATATTTTATCCATTTGGAGCCATTTGAAACAAGAGAACAAACAGAGTCGATCCGCATCACGAAAAAATAATAGAATTCTTTTTATGGACAACTCATGCTTGACCAAAAATTACTACATCTCATCTCATCACAAAAAAAGGTGAGATGCACTTAGGACAGTTTTCCTATATCTCCTGTGGTTTCTAATTTCGTCATATTGCCTCGATAAAAAAGAAAACAATCTATATAAATTCCGGCGTTATTTATGATAAATGTGGCCATTTTTATTTAAGGTGATTTGGAAATAGTAAATATAGTAATTGATTGTGTTTCTAGTTCATTTAAACAAAATGAAATATTCAAGTAATGTCAATTTATTATACTGATACGAAAGTACTTTGATAAGATCGTTTCAATTCAACAATTTGAAGAAAAGGAACCACCAGCCTTCAAGTCTGGAGCCAGTTGCAAACAATTTGAAATCGAAAGACAGGTTGTTACGAATAGGCCATATTTATGCAAATAAATGTGCAGAAATCAACACGAACTAAACATAATTTAATAGGTATAATTCAATAGATTCACTTGCTTCTAACCAAACACTTAATTTCATCACGTATTTATGATTATTTTGAAAACTTTACTTCAATGATTACGGGCATCCTGTTCTAATCGACTCGTTATCAGTCTCGCCGATGAAAAGTTGAACAAAAATATAAAGTAAAACATTCTATATAACATATATAGTAATCTGACTGGCCAGATCATGACTGTATTAAAACCGTCCTTAATAAGATAGCGGCGAAAATTATAGTATGAAAGTCGTTAATCAATATTTTTAAATACGAAAACTAATAAAAATTCAAAAGTGACTTTTATATCTCGGTATTACGGACTTAATTTATTATAAACGTATTTTAATTATATTGTTAGAGAGTGCATAGATTCGACAATGTGATTAATAAAAGCTTCTTCAATAATGTAAAAATAGTTTAGAACGTAATGATACAATTTTAGAACGAATACGTGCTGCTTTCTATCAATATGCGATAAAAATATTTGATACCCTTTTTTTTGTTACGATAATAAAGATTATCATGTTTTTTGTTGATAAAACTGTCATCACCAGACGTATGGTTAAGAACGCTTTGATTAGACCAACATCCGAAATATTTATAGATATCAATATAATTCTTACAAAATAAGACAATAATTGATCGGTATGCAGAAAGAGAGTGGGTACAGTGGGTATAACCATAACTGAGATTTAACCCGGGTGTAAAACTAAGGCCTTTGTACATAATTTTTTTGTATAATTATCACTTTTTACGCCTATAGTTTACGGTATTGTGACTAACAATATGACCTGATTGTTAGGGCGATTGAGGCTCGTCCATGTACATATTCATGACACTAGATGTAAAGTGCCCACGTAATAAAGACAAAAATAGATGTACGCAAAAAAAATATATATTTTTGTATATATGTATTTGTCTTCCCACGAGACCATATTTATGTAGACGCCCGTATTATGTTACTGAGGCCAATTTCGTTCGATATTAGACCTTCGTTCGATCATTAGAAATAACAGATCATATTCACACTTGTGTATCGTTTAACGATATCATGTCACAAATAGTGCCATCTGTTGGCGGCAAATGAAGTTTCAAATTTTTAACCAAAGAGTTTGTCGAAACAAGTATGGCAGTAAGGTTTATCGTTCTGTTCTTTGAAAGTGCCTTTGTTGAGTTGCCTGAGGCAGAAGGCGCATACGAAATGTTCTGGGTGGAACTTCCTGAACATGGCCGTGATGCAGCGGCCGGCGATCGGTTTATGGCAGCCAGCACAGAGCGAGCCGCGCTTGCCGTGATAATGCGTCTCGCAGTACGGCTGCCCCTCGTGCTCGAAGAATGAACCGCCGTGGAAGGGCTCACGACACTCCTGCAAATAAAAACACATTACAATTGAAGTCATTGGACGTTGAATTGGTTAAATAAACAATGTTGTATCACAAACCAAAGGACACGACACTATTCCTTAATATTAACAATGTTTACTGGCCATGGGATTATAATCTGATGAAATAAATTTAAATTTGAAGATTGTTCTATCAGCTGCTGTGAATAAATCACTTCAAAATATGTTTGCGTTTGTGTTCTCTCTTAATTCCTAATTATCGAATTCCTAATACAAAAGTAAGCAAATTTCTTCAGTTCCCGTTTATCTAATTCCTAATACATAACTAAGCAAGTTACGCTGATCTCAATACTTGATATTTCACCAGCTGTTTTCACTTTTTGGCTAAAATTTGAGGATTATCGTAACGAAAGTGTAGATATGCAACATACCTAAGGCATATGTCGAGTCGTTATGCAGTAGGCCGATTCTACTCAAAAACTGCAACTGCACTGCAGCGCGGCGTTTGTCTAAACGCGTACATTTTGACGTTTCTGCTGTCAGATCGCTTAACAAAACGTCAAAATATACGCATTTTGCTGACATTGGCGAGAACATGAGGATCGCCATAAAGAATAATAATAATACGCATTTTGATACAGCCCGCGCTGCAGCGCAGTTGCAGTTTTTTAGTGGAATCGGCCTACAGTATGTCGACAGTTACCGCAGCCTGTGTACACTTGCAATACCCCATATAGGACCCCATGCTGTTGACTCTCGGGAATACCTTGGGAACCTTCATTATTCAGCCTAATAGTTCGCGATCGTATATAGTTCAAAAACATGCGTCGAAGTCAATAAAGAAGTGAAGGGATGAAACTGCATTTTTTTATATATATTTCATGTTCTGTAGCAAATGCAGAGATTGAATAACAGATCCTTAACATATAACATATTCGAGATTTTGACTGATGCCGGGATGCGGATTTTAGCTATAACGTCGAGATTTCGAAGATTTCAAGTTATGTTAAAAACAGACATGTAGTTAGGGATCTCGCTGCCGTTATCTGAAATACCCCTTTCCCCGTATCGTAGCCGACGGCCGCCCGGGATATACATAGCATAACCGACATGCGAATATGCGACGCCGTTCTGTAGCGACAGACAACGTATGTTTCTATTGGCAAAGAAACATACGGCTGCCTGATGTGAAGCGGGTCGCCATAGCTTATGAGCTGGCCTATTAATTAGCAATTTTGACGAGAATACGTCTTTAAATTTTCTTACATAGTGGAAGGCAATTTTGAAAACTGGTGATAACAGATTCGGAGAATACTGTTTGGTGTTATAGCTACATATCTTATTGTTTACATCTAAAATTGAATTACGCCATTAATTAGTCAAAAAATTCGTTACATAGAGTTAGGTTGCGACGCATCGCGTGCGGCGCGCGGCGGGGTGGATACCGAAGCCATTTTGAGATCATTTTGCTGCATCTTATAATCTCCTTTTAGCATAACGTACTTTTACCGTTTACCCGTTACGAAGACGTATTGACGTAAAACTTATGGCCGTGTCTACGTTCCGCTGCAACACGGCAGTACTAATACTAAGGTTGTAAGCTTTTTTTACTTATGCAAAGTGTATTCGAATTTCTTTAATTAATCTCATAGGCAGTGGTACAGTGATGTGTCAGTTGTCGTTGTTGCTTATCCATATCCATACTAATATAAAAGGCGGACGAGTTTGTTTGTTTGTTTGGTTGAACGCGCCTCTGAAATTACCAGTTGGATTTGATTTGTAAACATAGTGAGTGCCTGGAATGTTTTTTCATTGGACTCTTAAATTTTAAGTGATTGTGTCGTGTAAAATAAGGCAAAAGGCAGAAAACCAGCAAATTTGACAAGATCGGCGTGATATCGTACTAGAATCCTTAATCACAAAGTAAGGACGAAACTGTCCATCTCGTCTTCTTCTTTCAAAATCTTATTAATTTTTGTTACACCTTGCCTATATCGAGTGTCGCAAAAAAAATACCCGACAGGCCAAACACTTAGGTAAGTATCATTCACACGATGCCTAATGATCCCTTTCTTTTTTCTTTCGTTTTCTTTAATTAATGGACATTCAATTGGGACTGTCGAGTGGGCAATTGTTTTTATGCTGAGCTTATTTTTGGAAACCTTATGAGAGAAGTGAAACAACAAAACATTCTAAATCAGGAGTTCCCAACCAGGGGGACATGGAGGCGTGGGGAGATATCAAGGGGGGCGGAATATCTTTTTCTCGACTATACAAAGCAATTAAAAATAACAAACTGGACGAAGATTAGAAAGCTGACAAAGAAACTCATTTGCAATCGCTGGATGACAATTTCGCCGATACTATTAAGACATTAATTCAAAGTCACCTATATGGCGGTACATGACCAGAAACCCATTTTTTGTAAATGTCTCCCAATTACCAGAAGAAGTTCAAGAAGAATTTTATGTGATGGAAAAATTAACAACGGAGCGTGAAAATATTATTTATAGTCCAGGGAGGCTCAACAAAAGAAAGGTAGGGAAACCCTGTTCCAAATCATCAAGACGAGGTGTAACATATATAAAGATAAACTTTTATTATTTAATACCGTCATCCTGCCTTCTTCTTAGCATTATTCCGTGTCGAAACCCATTAGGATTAGCGGGATCTGCTACCTAAGTTTTAACGAAGATACTGATTTTGACATGAAGCGATGGCCATCAGACCTTGACAATGCAGAGAGCAAACCAGACCTTTCTTAGATTAGGACACACAAATTTCGAAATATAATTTCTCACGAACTTTTTCTTCTCGTCGAGCAAGTGACTATTACAAATAAATCTACATAGATCGGAAGTCACGAATTTAGAGGTCCATGCCTACGCCATATTTATATCTATGTATATATATATGTGTGTGGATGTATGTTCCGTTTTAAGATTTTCACGCCTCAACGCGTGAACGGATTGCGATGAAATTTGGTAGGTATCTACCTAGAGTAACCCGGATGTTAATCCAGTACCTCATCTATCTAGATGAGCCGGGTGTTAATCACATACGGGTTACTTTTTACCCCGGTGATATGCTCCCGTGTATAGTATGGATGTTTAGATGTTTGAATTGTACTAAATATGGTATATAAATAATATATATTTTATTTCGCTTTAACGTATCAGCGGCTTTTCATCTACTACTATTCGACACTTTCCTACAGGAACATATCACCGGGATAAAAAGGCAACTTTTTATCCCGGTGATGTGTTCCTGTGGGATGACCCCTTCGCGAAGACTCTACTTTACCTAGAGAGTCCCCACTCTTAAGAGAGGTAGGGCGCATAAAAGCAGCCGTCTGGGGAAGTCTTCACGGAAAACCGCAGCCTAAATAACAACTCCCTAGAGGGTAGTTGTGTTTCTGCGTGTGAGTGAGGTCACCAGTAAGCTCCTAAGGAGTTGCTGTGTAAGCAGCAGACGAGGCATCGCGCGAGTGATACTTAATATATTACAAGCGTTAATAGGCTACGGTAACTGCTTTACATCAGGTGGATGGTATGCTTGTATGCCTCCCGATGTTGTATAAAATAAAAAATAACACTATTACTCAAGTTTATGTGGGTTGCTCCCGAGTAGGATAGCTATTTTCGTATAGATATTGATTATGTGGCGCATAAATTGATAAGTTAAGCGATCGTCGTAGCCTATTGACGTTCGCAACACCACGGAGATGTTACTCGCGCGCTGCCAATCTTGTGACCTAAGTATGTTTCGTCCTTAGGCCACAAGATTGGCAGCGCGCGAGTATAACATCCCCGTGGTGTTGCAAGAGTCAATAAGCTACGGTGGCTGCTTACCATCTGATGCGGGCCCCATGCCTGTTTGCCAATCTAGTTATATAAAAAAATGTATCGTCACTGTACCCAGTAATTTCTCTGCCATATCTCACCCTTCAAACCGGAACACAGCTATATAAATATAGCTGTTTGGCGGTAGAAATAGGTGAGACAGGTACTCACGCAGACAACTTTTATACAAAGCCTCCCCCTGGTTGTCGGTTAGCCCTTTTTTCAAATCAAAACGGAGCGATGGATTGCTGTATTTTTTTTTGTATGGAGGGTCCGACAGTGACATAGGCTACTTTTACCGCGGCAAAATATGTTACTCCCACAGGAAAATACGCTTTGCTTTTTGATCACGCGGGCGAAGCCGCGGGTAACAGCTAGTTGTTTTATATTTACTTAATACTGCTGTACCTGTCATATGAGTTAATATTTAAATTGGAGGTTTTTAACAAAACAGTGATGAGTTGAATCCTCAGAGAACCAACGAATCAATAAAAAATATAGACGCGGAGCGACTCAGCTCCGTGTATTTACAGTTGTAAACCTTTGTCTGTCTCATAACGACTTCGTATTAATAGCGTATAGTGCGTCAAAAATAGTGTTTTATTGGATAAATACAAAGCGCGCTGATTTACAGCACTCGGTGCGCATGAAGACGCGCGCGACTGCGTGACGTCACCGCCTCTCTATTTATAGCGGCCGAATTCGAATGTCGCCGGGAAACCCTATCTGCCTAGCACTTGACCTCGTTTACATTTTGGTTGCGTTTTTTTAACGCCATCTTTCAAAACATAACAATGAATTGATAGAAGGTCAATGTCGCATGGTGCGAATGCATATGCGACCTTGACATGCACTCGACAGCGCTAAACAAGATCGCGCCATGTCAAAGATCAATGTTCTATATAGTTTTATTGTTTTTTTTGTTTGTTTTTTTATTATTATTTTTGTTCTCTTTATTATAAATCTTAGCGTTACAATAACTTTACAAAAATATATTACAATAATTACACCTATTAAGTACTATCAAAGAAGTTAATTACTGTGTTATATTGTGTGTTTGTGTCAAAAATAACGTCTGTGTTTGTGTTGTGTACGTTTCATTCCTTGCCGTTTCATCTGGCGGGCATAGCTGTAAAAAAATTGGGGGAGGGCATTCATTTTGGAGGTGGAAATTTATCATCCCTTATTCATCTTCATCGACTCCGACGCACGTTGGGCATACCGGTTTTCCTTCCATCGCATAGAACGATTTGCCTTTGACGGGGTTTTGACAGTCCTGTATGACCGAAACATCTTATTAGACACGTATACCCAATTGCACATTTAATCCGAACAATTAGGCATTAATTTCATACTTAACCTGGCGTACTTGCCGCTGCATCTGATAATGGAAATAACAAACCTTTTTCTGGTGCTCCTTCTGGGGGGGCCATCTTCGAGGGGAGACTATATTTGAAAATTACTGACCTTGCAGACGAAGCAATCTGGATGCCACTGTGTGTTGAGCGCAGAGATGTAGTTCTCCATGATAGGTTTATTGCAACCGCCGCATTTGGGTGCAAACATATCAAAATAGTCCGCGCGGCAGTAGGGCTTGCCGTCCCTTTCATGGAAGCCGTCCTCGCCAAACTGCTGTCCACATTGAGCACAGAAGAAGTGCTCTGTGTGCCATGTCTTCTCCAGCGCTGTCACGCATTTCTGTAACCGAAATTAAACTGTAACACTGCAAAAATAAGGTTCGAATTAAATTCTAATAATTTCCGAAACTAACATCGAGAATTGGTCCATTGCAGTACGCGCATCTCGGCGAGAAAAGATTGTGGTAGTCTGGTTCGCAGTAAGGGCGGCCTTCGCGTTCGAAGAAGTTCCTCGTGCCCAACTCCTGGTTGCAGTGAGCGCAGGTGAAGTGCTCGGGGTGCCACGTGCGACCCAAAGCGGTGATGACCTGCACCAGAAACAGTCCGTTATCACTGTTATTAAACTTATCACTGAAACGGGAGCAGACTCAGTTTTCACTTCAACTGTAATCCAATTTCTTCGATGGCGAAACCCAGGATCTGCTCCCGGTAAGGTCCGATATGCACCTGTCCGACTATAGGCTTTTCGCAGGCATTGCAGCATCCCTTTTGGGGGGTCTGTACTCCTTGGCGACTCATGTCTGCTCGGAGAGATCCGAGCATGTGCTCTAAAGAGGCGGATTCGGGTTGCCGCGGGCTGCTGCGGTAGTGTTCTTGCCACGCACGCTTCTCACGATACACGTGAGTTCCGCCCTCACCTCCTGTACCGCTCACCTGTAAAAATCAAAACAAACAATTATCATATAACTTCTACTATACTTGGTACTCCGTTGTAAACATTCTCAAGTTATTAGAAAACTACAATGTTTCCGACAACGGAGTAACAACGTTCGGTTCTAAAGACTTCGTGGACGATCAGATCGAACACAAATCCGAGTACGACGTACAGAAGGTATCACCGTCCGGTCGTGGTGGACTGGAGCGAATGCGGTCCGAGTGAAATGTTTGACTATGTACTCTAATATTGTAAGCTGACGGCCCCACCACGGCTCTGATGTAACGCTCGGGACTATCTTTAGAGATGGGAGAGTTTACGGGTGCGAGCGGGACGGCGGTGCGCTGGAGTGATGCCTGTTTGCGCGGCTGGAAATAGCCGTGGACCAAGAAAGGAGACTTGTAAATATTATAATAAACGGAAAATAGTGTGGTGCAGTGTGCCGAGGTGGCCGTGACGGAAGCCGCTCGATATTGGCCCTTAGGTTCTAACGATCGAGACACGAGATCGACTCGCAAAACCATATAGCGGTCTGGCGAAATAAAAATACAACGGTTCATTTAGTAAATACGATTTCATGAATGAGAGGACGGTAACGTGTGGAGCAAGTACGGTTATGTAAATTACAAGTTATATGTTGGTAATCAGGTCGGATGTCTCTCTGGCGAGTTCGTTTGACCGTGGAAGCGGGGCTGTGCGTACAACTACACCGACCTTGCACTCCTTCCAGCTGTTACACGAAGACATGGCCTCTTTAACATTTATTTTGAGGTCGTAATCTTACGAGAAATGAGACATGATTTATGATGAGCTGATCTCTGCAGGGACTGTATGACGTAAACATAGCTCTATTTACATCTCTACCGATAGACATTACGTTCGTTTCATTAGCTTATTGGTTTAGCTATGTTAATCAATATTACTATTACCATAGGATTAAGTTTGCGAGTAAGTATTGAATCTTCTTTGTGCGTGTCCCATCTATCAACTTGCTCCCCTAGCCTTGCTTGCTGCAAGTTGCTAAGTATGAAGTCTTTAAAATATTTTACAGTTAATGTTGTTCTAATCTATTAGATGAAATGGTGTTGTAGTACTGGAATTCATGTATGCAAAAATACCAACTTTCTGTAAAACTGGAGTGGCGTAGAATCTTATATACCAGTTTTATAAAATTGTATTGTAAAACAAAAGTACACTTCGCAATATACATAATCGGCGAGGGAAGTTGAATGAAATACTATGATAGTGACGTACTTATATCCACTTATGATACATTCATACAGGATAAGGTGAAGATAAAAATCTTTATCTGCCATTACGGCAGACCACAGAGACAGTTGAATGAGAGTAGATTCCACAATTTCGCCGTTAAGTGGTGAAAATAATAGATGTGGTGCTCGCTATACTATCGTAGGTTATTTTTCACTGAATACACTTTTCTCTGTTTATTGAATGTAATTTGTACGCCGCTTGTTGACTCGACTAGTGAACTAATAAAATACGACCAAAATAGTCTTGTTTTGATGTCAGGAATTCTAGGAACCGGCTAACGTGTACGAATAGAGCTATAAGTGTTAAAGAAGCGAATAAAAGGTGCAAGGAGTCACTTGGCGCTAAGATTCTCCGCCTATCCCGCAGGGGAGTTGTGTAAAAATATAGAAAGATAAGCGTTTCGTTGCTAACTTTATTTCCTGTACAGTGAGGATTATGATCACTCCTCGGTGTTCAATAGAGCTGATGAGCTGAGTTCACCCCTCCTCAATGACCGACTCGTAAAAGATTGTTCAATGCCACATACACAACCGTCATCTGCAGTGGTAATATATATTAATAATGCGATTTTTGTGCATAACATTATTCCTAACATTATTCCCCGTATATGTACGAGTTATAAAGGTTCGGACATTAAATGTATTTACTTTGAAATCAGAAAGCGATGCCATCAGATCGTCTAGTTCCTTGGTAGCGCTGGAGGCGTGATGGTGGTGACGGTGGGGCGCTACCGTTGGTGGTGGCTGCTGCTGCGCCTGCGCTGGCTCTACCACTGTTTCCTGGACAGTGACAGTGACGTGCTTTGTGCCTGGCCGCGGTAGCGTGCCCGATGATGGCGGCACCGGTGATGTTGATGCTCGGCTGATGACAAAAAAAACATAATTCATTATCATAATTTTAGCTGAAGGCTTGCAGGCATGGGTGTCACCTTTACATTTCGCCAAATCACACTTGACCGATTTTTTGTAGATAAATGGTCATATACCAAGGAGGAAAATCATGAAATTATGATAAAAATGCAGTAGCTAGTATAGACAGTATTCACATATGTGAAGACAAGAGTGATTCTTATTCTTCATGGCGTTATCCCGTTTTCTAATCCTTTAAAACTGTGGTGGGGTCCGCTACCAAAGCCTAGGGATTTGGCGGGGATATAGGATTTTGATATGGACCGATTGCTGTCAGATCTCCACAACCCAGAGAAAACTAGACCTTTCTTAAGTCACACGTATGGATGTCAGGTTGTGGTGTCTTTCGAAATATATATTTTTGGACGGGGTGTACGGGTTTTACGAAGTATTCCTTCACCACCGAACAAGTGATAATTACAAGTATGTACAAAAACATGAATTTAATGGTACATGCCCCAGAATACGAATCAGGGACCATTCGGTTAATAGTCTGGTACTATATAAGTACATTAGGTTATCGTGACTACCATTGTGTATAAAATAATGCATTCTAGGCTCAAGAAATAAAGGTAGACATTTCCAGTTCAGAACACACCCAGAACAAAGCGTGTTATTTAGGGTCCCATCAATCTGTGTCACATTCACATTATTTGAGTACTTAACTGAAATGTTATATGATTAGGGTTGGCAACTTTGGTTATAAATACTTTTTCTGGGATATACGTAGACAAAGTCTTGAAGACAGTTTATATCTGGCTTTTACTCGTAAGATAAAATCAGAACAAGTATCATTTCCAAAAATATAAAACTATTTAGCAGTAATTTAGCCCCTAATTATGCACTGGAATTAATTTTCTCTCCCGGCAAATTAATGTGCGCCCTATAAATCGCCTACGTGTGACTATATTAATATTTAATTACTTCTATATTTATCATAGGGTTGCCAATCAACTATAAGATCCATATTTATATAAAAATCGGCCAAGTGCGAGTCGGACTCGCGCACGAAGGGTTCCGTACCATCTATCTATAAAAACAGCAAAAAAAAAATCACGTTTGTTGTATGGGAGCCCCCTTAAATATTTGTTTTATTTTAATTTAATTATTTATTCTTAAAGTGAATATATAACTAAATATTCTGTGA
This sequence comes from Pyralis farinalis, assembly GCA_947507595.1. Lineage (NCBI taxonomy): Eukaryota > Metazoa > Arthropoda > Insecta > Lepidoptera > Pyralidae > Pyralis > Pyralis farinalis. The sequence goes on along the minus strand of OX382268.1, from coordinate 33,107,184 downwards.
ATATTTCAAGCGTCTACCTGTTGCCGTTATCAATGTCGAGCAAAAATTAGCAAAAAAATCACGTATGTTGTATGGGAGCCCCTTAAATATTTATTTTATTCTATTTTTTAGTATTTGTTGTTATAGCGGCAACAGAAATACATCATCTGTGAAAATTTCAACTGTCTAACTATCACGGTTCAAGAGATACAGCCTGGTGACAGACGGACGGACGGACAGACAGCGGAGCCTCAGTAATAGGGTTCCGTTTTACCCTTAGGGTACGGAACCCTAAAAAGCGTGTGTGTACTCATGTACGCACGTAAGAAGTGGAATCTTTGGCGCAACAAAACAAATATAACTACGAAAATTTTATTCCGTGTACCAGTACTCTGCGTTTGTAAAACCAGACAACCCTAACTTCGTTGTGCCAATTTTAGAAGTCGGTGTGCGCGCGCATCAAAAAAGTATTGTTTCCCTAATGCGCCAAAAGAAGTATACTCGTAACATCAAAAAACGATTCGACGTCGAGTGCGAGGCGGACGCTCGAGTGCGTAAAACGCACTGGTAAATTAGTTGCGATATGCCAATGACATACTCGTAAATACTTTTTATGCATCACTTGGAATGTAAATAAGGAAAGACATGTTTTCGATTATAACAGAAGAAAAGTTTTGATGTAAGTACAGAGTGCGGATGAAAGTACGGAATACTCAAGTATTTTAAAATTTTGAGATTACTATCCTAAGAAAGCATTTTTTAAAGAGGAAAATGTTATCTAAGTCTTCGGAGATAAAATATTAAAGAAATTATTTTCTTTTATACAACGTCGGGAGGCATACATGCATACGGCCCACCTGATATTAAGCGGTTACCGTATTCTATGAGCGCTTGCAATACATTAAGCCACTGTTAACACAGTTACTCCTTAGGAGCTTACTGGTGATTTCACTCGCAGGAACACAACACGCCTCCATGGAGTTGTTATTTGGCTGCGGCTGGCTACTTTGATGCACCGTATCTCTCATGAAAACACCAAGACCAAATCAAACAGACATATTCATGCACACGAGCGTTGGTGACAAAGTATAACATCGACACCGAGCTCTTCATATTATTATAGAGATAAAGATAGATAAAGAAGAGTAGGAAAAGTTGTTTAAAAATGTATACATTATAAATGGATACAATATACTCAACAATTTACACTACTCAATGCAATACATTTAGTCCATGCCGACATGGCTACCGTCACCAGAATGTTCTAGTTACGTGCAGTGCTAAGCGGTAAACTTGCCGTTTTTGTAATGTAAAAAAAGTTGTAAGAAACTTAATAAAAAACTGCTGTTCTGCTGTTGTATAAAACAAATCTTGTGTTATTTAGCCGCAGTAGTAATACTAGACCACTTTACACTGCGCTTCATCTGGTTGTTTGTTGCAGTGTAATAAACGCGTATTTGTCTTTTGTCAATCTGTCAGCATTGTTATGTAAGTGTACACTTTGATTGACAAAATGTACGTGACTGGCTAAATAAATAGTTACATTATACTGTAGATTACTAATATAACACACTTTTCAAATCTTGTTTCATTTATATTAGTTTCAGCTTGTTTTATGTATAGCGATTTACATTATACTGTAGATTACTAATATAACACACTTTTCAAATCTTGTTTCATTTATATTAGTTTCAGCTTGTTTTATGTATAGCGATTTAAGTACCCAAATTAAATTCTTTTTTCCATAACTATGTACGAAGATTCGTATTGGTTGAATATGGACATTCTAATTACGAAGTCCCACAACGATTCTACACTAATATACTCGGCACGGTTCACATATATAAATAAGTCAAATGTATGCTAGGAAATTAAAAATTGACTTTATTGAGAATTTTAAATGGAGAAATTTGTTTTATATTTTTTTTAAGGATTGGCAGGCGGGCGACGCGAGTAAAGGAGAAGATTGTTAACAAAAGCGTAAAATTTTCGACAGCCCTATGGAGCAATGTAATAGTAACAATATTTCTGTTGGAAGCGCAGCGACAGGTGCCAGCATCGTTAGTGAATTAATACTAATTACCGGGCGGAAATGTGCGCGCGGAGCACCCTGCCAACAACAATTGTGAGCTTTTCTGACTGCGGCGATTATAACATGTACAATGATTTATATGCGCAATGTGCCAGAAACATGGAGAAATATGTTAGTTTAAATAGCGCTTTATTTATCGGAGTTAGTAACGAATAAATAATCATTAGTATCACGAAACCAATAAACCTCCTGACTGCGCACGAACGTAACGAAACGTAGTGTTTTAGCGCTTAAATAACTCAACGATTCGAACCTACTCGTATAAATAGCCAAATTTTCATTGGTATCGCTGATTCCAAACGCTTAATTTTACCTTGAATCTTTATAAAACAATAAAATATGCAAGAAATCAGTATATTATTTTTCACACTAAATACTACAATCCTAAGGTAGGTTTAATTAATTACGGAGGCTGAGTTAAGGATCGGTAAATCATACTTTTTAGCCCTTCAAGAGACTGTAAAAAAACCAATGACTTTAACCACGTTAGGCTAAGAACTTTTCAAATGACCCTCGTATTGCCGATGGGAGGATATTTTAAATTTGAATCAGTAACCCGATAAGTGACGCCATGTTGATCCGTGAACTAGTCAATAAGAGATATGCATTATACTTTGCACCCCGACCCGTAGCGACTATTTTATTTACTATGTAAAATCGTGTCATTGTCATCATTCTATAGATTATTTCCTTCTTGCACGAAACAAATATATCTACAACGCGAAAGTGGAAGGATATAGGAGCCGAGGTAGGCCAAGGCTCTATCATGCTACCATGCTCAAATTGTGTCACATCGAAGGCGATGTCAGGAGTCCTAGATAACGTGCGTGCATGAGAAAAGCCCTGAACACGTCCACGCTTAAATTCGCCATACCAGCGTCTCACGGTATAAGCCTGCCTGCCCAGTAGCACGGAGAAGAGAGCGGAACTATGCCAATATTAAGAGGGTGCACTAAGCTAAGTGGCGCCCTCATTTTGTTTTTATTAATAACGCTGTATTTAAGACCAATTCCAAAAAAAACGCTCTATAGGGCACTGAAGAACCATATTTATGTTTTTTGAGACATATTCTGTTTTTATTATTTATGTAGAATTAGTCATACTTTTGATTATTGCTATAAGTGGCCACAATAAGCAATAATTAAAATTTTGGTTACTTGTCATAGATAATAAATTCAAGATATGTTTAAAAAAAACGTAAACATGGTTCTTCAGTGCACTATAGCGTTTTTTTTGGAATTGGTCTTAAATTCCGCGTTATTAATAAAAACAAAATGAGGGCGCCACTTAGCTTAGTGCACCCTCTTAACCAATAGAATCATAATTTATCTCCGCTTCGCTTTGGTGGACAAAGGAGTTGCGATCTACAAAAAATCATACATTTTAAATCCAGAGCAGGAGAGCAAAGCGAGAAGCGGAGCGGGGAGACAGAGCGAAATATGGCCGCGGCGTGTTGTCGCATGCGAGGGATGAGGGTGCCGCTGTGGTCTGGCCAGTGCACAAATACTCCGTTTCGCATACTCCCTCGCTCCGGTTTCTCGCTGCGCGTTAATGGTCACAAACACAGGCCGCAACTTCGCCTCGCATCAATTTCATCTCTAAAGCATTTTGAAGCCGAGCGATCTTTGTGGAGGAAACGCACTTTAAAATCTTAATAAATCACTGTAATAATTTTTTTCAGTATGAACGAGAAACTTTAATGTATGATATTGATAAAAAAAAACAAATAACAAACCACTTTCAGTCAAATTTGAGAAAAGAAACAAACACGATTCTTTGTTCAAAATAATATAACTTTGTGTCTGAATAATATCCATTTTCGATTTTCCGCCTAATTAAAAAAAACAATGTTGTTTCTGAATAAAATAATATTTGAAATTCAAACTGTTATGTCTCAAGCCAGGCTAGGAGAGCAAAACTTTCAGCGTAGTCCGTGAACAATAAAAAAGCGCAGTTACATTTTTCTTTCATTGGTATAGTTTATATCGTACGTAAGAGTCATACTCGTAGACAGAGATATCATAAAAATCATGAAATATATTCGTCTAACCATTTTCTTATACTTATTTACGTGTTCCTTTAGTCATAATTAAGTGCCCACGCGGTTATCGAGGCAAGGTCGTATATTGTCAGCGCCCTACGTTCGAAATACTCCACAATATTTATTTCATACACACTGTAATTTGAGAATGGCTAAAAATAATTTGAACCGACGGAAGTAAATCGTAAATCATCTCGGGTCTATACGAGAAATATGTGGTGTTTTTGCGCAAACATATGTACTGATAGTTCATCTATAAATACGTATAATTCAGAACACGAATGTATAATATCATAGTCTGTATCTACCTACTACTGGATAGCCTATGTCTTATCTAATGCCTTTTTTTTATTCAATGTCGGGAAACGCTTGTCATACATACATTAAGTATCACTCGCCACTTAAGTTGCTAACACGGCAACTCCTTTTAGGAGCTTATTGGTGCCCTCACTCACACACAGGTACACAACACGCTTCCAGGGAGTTGTTATTTGGCTGCGGTTTTTCCTATGAGGTGGAGGTACTTCCCCAGACAGGCTACTTTGATGCGCCCTATCTCTCTTAATAATATATAAGCGATCCTCTGATTTCCGTATCGGCATTTACAGCTATTTTATTATAATATTAAGACGACAAACAAGCATACGGCCTGCCAGAAGGTAAATAGTTACATTATGTAATACATGGTGCATTAATTTTGCGCTGCCGATCCTATGAAAAGTTTGTTAAGCTCTTTTTGAAGAGCCGCAGTTTCTTGAGAAAACCTTAGTACAGAGTTCATTCATGACGTGCCCAATAGTGAAGTGGTTACTATAACACCAAGGGTTGTGGATTTGATTCTCGTAGTTAACCAATTATTCACGGAACAAGTTTTGCTTAGCTTTGGGCTGGTGTCATAGGTTCATTTAAATGGGGGACTGCCAACGCTACGTCTCGGACAATACACAGCCTTCGCTCTAAAGGTCCTAGTTTCTGAACCCTAACTTGGAGAACGCTCTTGTTAAATATCTTAATTTACAAGCATTGGCATATTGATCGTTTGGTGATTGATAATGTACCCGTACTGTAAGTGTTAAAAAATATCTAACGCTGATCCAATCGCCACAGTTCCCAGTCTCAATACATTATATTGTTTTTTTATATACCACGTCGGGAGGCATACAAGCATACGGCCCACCTGATGCAAAGCGGGTACCGTAGCCTATTAACGCTAGCGTTATATTAAGTATCACTCGCGCGATACCTCCTCTACTGCTTACACAGCAACTCCTTGGGAGCTTACTGGTGACCTCACTCACACGCAGGAACACAACAACCCTCTAGTTGTTATTTGGCTGCGGTTTCCTGTGAGGTGAAGGTACTTCCCCAGGCGGGCTGTTTTGATGCGCCCTACCTCTCTTAAAACATCCAGACCAAGACAAACAGACATGTTCATGCACCCAAATGTTTGCCTTGTGCGGGAATCGAACCCACGAGCGTTGGTGTCAAAGTCGCGCCATTCACGACTGAGCCGCCGAGCTCGTCAAAACATGTCAATTACACATTTCGAAAGCAGCTAAATAACAACTGTATCTATTTACTATTTTATAACCACTAAATAACACACATGCGCAAAACGTTAAATAATGAAAGAAAAACGGCGCCAATTGTCATATAATTATATGCGATTGAAGACGGATATAAACAATTTGTGTCCGGATTTTAAAGAACAGGTCTGGAATACACTTTGGGGTGTCCATGGATATAAGAAATAGTGGGATTTATATCCAAAATAAAATTGTGAACGTGTATGAGTTTATTTCTGTTAATAATAAAATAATTTCACAGCCTACAAAGCAAAAGTTTAGAAATAGATTTATTATTATTTATTTTGAAATTAGGTAAGAAGAAAAGATCACAATTATATTACATACTCGTACTTAATTTACAGTATAACAATTAATTGTTTTGCAGTATGACAATGGAATTGTAGCCTTTTCAAATTTTACTGCTTCTATCCGACGTTGTGACACCCACTGGTCAGAGTAAATACGCATTTTCATAATATGTAGCGACATCATGAATTAGCGGTGGTTAATTGCATAATCAGCATCATCATCATCGAATTACCGCCCCATTGCCGTAACTTCAGTGTTGTGCAAAGTCATGGAACGGATCCTTAACAATCAATTGATCCGTTACCTAGAAGATCACTCCATAATCAATGATCGTCAGTATGGTTTTAGACCGAAACGATCAACGGGTGATCTTCTAGCGTATGTGACGCACCTCTGGGGGGAGGCAATCGATAAATATGGCGAATCCATGGCAGTCAGCCTAGATATCGCCAAGGCGTTCGATCGGGTCTGGCACAAAGCACTTCTCTCCAAACTTCCGGCATACGGTCTGCCCCTCCAGCTATGTAATTGGATTGCTGGCTTCCTGCATGAGCGTAGAATCCGCGTCCTTGCAGATGGATGCGCTTCGCGGTTCATGTCAGTGAATGCCGGTGTCCCACAGGGCTCCGTTCTATCGCCCACCCTCTTTCTTCTGCATATCAATGACATGCTGCCACTTGGTAATATTCATTGCTATGCAGATGACAGTACGGTCCATGGGCGATATTTCGGTCGGCCTGGTGCTGGTCGGACAGAAATCGGTGAGAGGCGTGAGAGTCTTGTCGTTGAACTGAATCGGGTTTTGGATCTCATTAGTAAATGGGGTTCCAATAACCTGGTTGAGTTTAATGCCGAGAAAACTCAGGTTTGCGCGTTTACAACAAAAATGTCCCCCTTCCTTCCCACTCCCAGTCTTCAGGGTGCTTCCCTCAGTATGCGTGATAGCCTGAATATGCTGGGTATGGGTATTCGTTGCGACCTTAACCAGCGTTATTACATCGAGAGCCTCATCTCAACAGCCTCAAGAAAGCTCGGAGTCCTGAACAGGGTGCGCCGGTTCTTCACGCCGGACCAACTTTGTCTGCTTTATAAGACACAAGTTCGGGCCTGCGTGGAGTATTGCTCGCATCTCTGGGACGGCTCCGCACAGTATCTTCTTGAGGCTCTCGATAGGTTGCAGCGACGGGCTATCCGCATAATTGACGACGAAGAGGTCACCAAAAACCTAGAACCTCTTCAACTCCGTAGGGACATAGGCTCTCTAAGCGTATTTTACCGCCTTTACCATGGCGAGTGCTCTGAAGAACTGTTTTCCCTTATCCCACCCTCACCCTTCCGTCATAGAACCACACGTGCGGGCTTGCGATGTCATAGTTCCACGGTTGAGGAGATCTCTTCGCGTACCAAAAAGTTCGGCAACTCCTATCTTTGTCGTACCATTAAAAAGTGGAACGCCTTGCCTGCACATGTGTTCCCTCCTTCCTACAATATGGGATCCTTCAAACGAAGCGTGAAGAAGCATTTTGCGGGTCAGCATGGCAGCGTCAACTGACAGGATACGGGATGTAGTATATTGTCAGTTGCAGTTGCGATTTGGGCTCCTCTTTCGCTTACCATCAGGCAAAGAGGGGCCACTATGCTGAACTACTATAAAAAAAAAAAAAAAAAAATCATTTTGTCATTTATTACACACGTGAGTCGCATACACCCTTCATCAATTACGTAGTTGTTTTGTGGGCACATTTGTTGCTGATGATTGGTTCTAATAATGAGAAGTGTATTCGTATCCATACCGCGGTCTTGTATCCGTAAATGATTTCAATCAAAGGTTGAAATCGAAGTATAAGTCTTCAGGATCAGGATGATGCCATCTATGTACGATAGAAGTAGTACATAATGTTGAGTCTTACCGCTATTTCATAATTGATAAGTACCACTTGGCTTATGATGTTTTGTATATTGTATCAACGTTTGTAGTAGGTACCCTGGAACATGCTGCGCTTCTCGAGCTTAGTTGAGCTTGAGATTGATTTGTTTCTTCATAAGAACTCGGATATCTGAATAAAACCGCGATCTAAACCCTTCTCTAAGACATTGACAATCACTCATACGCGTCAGTATTATTACCATTTTATTTTACGAGTAAAATTTGGATTATTTGAATAGTTGCTTGTACTTACTTACATCTTATTTATATATATTTCTTTTCTACTGGTGGGGTATAAAACTACAATGACGAATGTGAAATTGTATAATTGATTTCTTATCTTGCTGGAGACTGGTTGTACTGTATTGATATGTAGATGAAAGTTTTCGAAAATCATCTAATCTCCTCATATGTTAAATTCCTTGCATGTCACAACCGGGGTAGCATACTATTCTGATTTGGTCGCAACAGGGGAAGATTACCGGGCGTTTAGGCGGTTCTGCAATCTATATTACTGGAATCGATGTGTTAGGTAACAACTCACAATTTAGGTCCCAATGGTGTTAAGATATCTGATAAACCGTGGTGCACGGCGGTTGAGCTTCACTTAACTAGAGGCTAGTTTGAGGTTTTTTAATGCCTTATTTGTCATATTGGTGTTTCTCACTTTGCTAACAGGGAGAGTCCATTCCAAAACTTCCTACTCCTATATTTTTTTTCTGATTAAATTCGTTGTGAGTGCTAAGGCAGCTGTAGTTTAACCCCTGGGACAGCAATGAACTTCACTGACACAGTGGTGGGAATGTGTGGTGGGCCTGTCGCATAACCTCCCCATATACTTCCCACTTCTAGATATATATATATATATATAAAGGTCGTGTCAGTCAGCAAGTCACTGAGGATTTTACGAAGTCTCTTCTTTTTAACAGACTTAAAAAAGGAAGCAGTTTTACGTTAGACGCGTGTGTTTCTTTAGCAATATTTTAATTTGGATAATACAAACTGTGTTCTGTTAAGGCATAAACGTATTTGACCATATTTGAAGATAAAAAATATTAGAAAAAAAAACAGATTTCATTCACTTTGATACCAGTAAAGACAGGCAACGACGTGAATAAGCGTCGACATCAATGAAGTTGGGTTTACTTTTCTATTTAAAGATTATTATATACCTGTATAAACATCATATATTGTAACTTCTAAAGTTTCTGCTTCATCGTGTTTATTTGAAAATCCCATGTTTCCTCAGAAGTGTGGTAGTGATAAATAGAGAAGACTATAACAACAAAAGTGGTGTAAGTGACGTAGCGTGCTATTTGTGGGCGGGCACAGAAATACGTCGATTCCACACGGCCCGTGCGGTGCCCACGGCCCACCGCCACCGGCCAGTTACGATAAACCATCTTTATTGACAACCCTAAAGATAAATTTATTTCATTTTTATGACTATTTTAGAATTAGTAAAGGACTGGCGGCGATGAGCTAATCCATCAGATATTTCTTGCATAGAAGACGAATTTTCAAAAAATTAAATGACATACATTTTTAACCGACTCCAAAAAAGGAGGAGGTTCTCAATTCGGCTGTATTTTTTTTGCTTTAATGAAAAAAAAATATTTGAAAGAGTATACTTTCAGATTGGTCCCATTTTGTTCCATATCATAAAATTCAGTTCTGATGGAGTCGGTTTTTTTTTTGTTAAAATTGTCTATTATTATCTTTCTAATATCCAACTAGCTGAACCCCGTGACTTCGTCCGAGCGTATCCTGATATCCTTTAGGGACAGCTTTTTCTACTATTTTTCTTTCGTTGGCGTCAAAGGGTCGTATGTAGTCGATGTTGAATAGCCTATAACCTTCCTCATTTCAATCCTCCTCCTCCTTCCTCAATTGGACTATCAAATGAAAAAAAAATCAGACTTGTTCAAATTAGTTTTAACAGTTAGCTGTACCGCTATATATTAGTATAGATGTGAAACATGCATAAAACTACAAATATTGATAAAACATTTAGGAAATGTTTCTTGTTACACATAAGGTCTAGAGTTGGTATACGTTAAAATTAACGTAACAATAACGGAAATAACGACACTGCACAGCCACCGGGGTCATAAATTATATCTCGTGGCACATAAAAATAGTTTATTATTATTCAGTATATGTATGACATTATTAGTTAAATTATGCCTCTTCTTTTTTTTATATACAACGTCGGGAGGCATACAAGCCCGCCAAGTAAGGCCCGCCTGATGTAAAGCGGTTACAATACATTAAGTATTGTTCGCGCGATGCCACCTCTGCTGCTAACACAGCGACTCAATAGGAGCTTACCGATGACCTCACTCACACGCAGGAACATAACAATCCTTTAGGGAGTTGTTATTTGGCTGCGATTTTCTGTGAGATGGAGGTACTTCCCCAGACGGGCTGCTTTTAGCGCCTTACCTCGCTTAAAAATACCCGGACAAAGACAAACAGACATGTTCATGCACACAAATCTTTACCCTGTGTGGGAATCGAACCCACGAGCGTTGGTGTCATAGTAACGTAACAACGCGTTTAGCCACTGCGCGACCGAGCTCGTCAAAATGCCTGTGCACGGTTTCAAGCCAATGTAGACCCACCACATCAATTTATTTAGACCTTTGGCACATGGCTCTGCTCATATAACACTCATTATCTTAGATCATAGCAGTACATTGATTACATACATCAAAGCATGAAACCTGATTGCCAAAACAAAACACATGCAGTTGTAGATTTAATCGTGAGCCTCGAAGCCGAAAATTACGAATTAATAAAACACTAGATTAATAATAGTAAATAAAAGACCGGTCAAGTGTAAGTTGTCGTCTGAGAGATATCAAAGATCACTTAAGTTTTATATTTAAATATGACTTGTCGTGTTTTTATTTATTATGTGAATAACTGTAGTTTTTGGATGACATTTCTTATACTATAAGAAATGTCTATGTCTAAGTTAAATCTAGACAGATAGATATTTCGTATTAAAAAAAATCATGATGGTTTAGTTTACGCCTCTTTCAACTGCAGAAGGCAAGTACTTGTAAATGTATATAAAGAAAACGTAGTAAACATGCCATGCCATCAATTAGTAATGAAACATACAAATATTTGTAATTATGTATTATTATATTGTCAATGGCTTACACTATAACTACATTGTGATGGCTAAAGTCATCGGTTTCCTCTAGATTTCTCATGTCAGCTTACTTAGATTCACTTGCGCATTATCACTACGCGTGACAGGCGGGTTAGCGATCGTAATAAATCGGAATCTTTTTCATGACTAAGGCTTATACACCAAGAGTCGAAAGCCCGAGCTCAAATATAGCTTCGCTCTGTTGAACATACATTTTTGGACACCTGTTTGAGAGCTTTTTTTCAAGTTCAATTGCTCCCAATTGGACATACTAGTCAGAGTCAAAACATTTTTAAACATAAGTCATTAGCAGCATTCCTCCATATGGCGATAAAGGATATTAGCACGATAAATAAGTGTCCACAGTGCTGTCGTCCGCATATGTATACCCACGACTGACATATCATTGATATTAATTGCACAGATTCTTGCTAATAACAAGAATAGCTGCCTCGGCTATTGAAGCAATTGCCGTCGAAACGGTTTCTCTGCAAACTAGCAAGAAACCTATTTATACAAACTCCCGTAAAGACCACTCCAGAGCCGTAATCGATCGAACCCATTTGTTTTTTTGGCAGACGCTCAATGACTCTTCTTGACTCACAATTACCAAAGCTCAACGGTGTCTAAGATACACAAGAGGACCACGAGTCGAACGACCGTGCCTAAAGCCATGATATCACAGACGCTCGCTTATCAACTGTGATCTTCATATACATACATACATACATACCTGCACTAGGAGTCTGATGTTTATCACGCGCTCCATCATCTAAATATATAAATAACATAGTTCAGTTTGTCATCAAACCAGTTGTTTTGAAATTTACGGTACAGCTGCACATTTCAGTGGACAATAAAATGTAACGGAAGTCATGACATTAACAAACGTTGCCAAGATCTGGAGACCGTGATATGGTACTTTATCTATTTGTAATATTTATGCGACATTCGAACCAGTAAATGTACAAGCAGATGCAAACGAACACACGATAAATATGAAAATATTGTAAGACTTTATAATTAAAGTTATATAAATCATAACTGTTGTTGCCAAGGTTTTTGTAATAAATAATAAGATCCTGCATTTGTATGTGGTAAATATTTCCTTGGGGAAAAAACTTAAAGCTTATGCCTATGTGTCAACATTTACAAACATTAAGCACATTAAAAATACTTTCTGTAAAAGGGCTTATTATTGCATTGATAAATATGTAACTGACACAGATGTCTGGAAATAATTCAGCACAGACAACTAATTCTACCATTTGATATCATTATTGTATCAATATTATGCTGATGTGAATTTATTGTAATTGATTGATTGACAATTTTAAAAGAGACCTATATTGGCAAGTTTCTTTCGTCATTTCTTCTTCGCCAATGGTCATTTCCGAAATACTAGCAGATTAAAAAAAAAATAGTAACATAAGAGAATTGAATAAGTCACAATAAGATTATATTTCAAAAAATGTAAGACGTGTCTAAGTGACCGCGAGGGCTCAATGGCAAGTAAATAACTTTTATCTTTTTTTATCTTTATCTTTTTAATTAAATTGTCATTATTAGTTAACAGTTACATAAATCAGATTAATTATCATCAGATTATCTAATGATGATGATAATGATAGAAACAGAGTTGATCAGAAAGAAAGTGTCGGTGTTAAGATAAGGAGAGGCATGCTCTGTTCTTTCCGACATGTATATTAGATGCGCAACGCGAAAGTAGAAGAATATAGAAGCCGAAGAAAGCAAGGCTTACCTACCAATGGCCACATTGATCATGTTTTATGAGATGGTTATATCAGGAGCCCTAGAAACCGGCGAGCGTGCATGAGATGAGCTATGAGTGCTAAAGAAGTGAGTTGAGGTGTGTAAGCACCGAGTCTGGTGGCGCTCGGTTCTATCTGCCTACCCGGCAAAGGGTTTGGCGAGATAGATAGTGATTATCTAATGATTGGCCAATACTGAATATAGCAATATTAAACACTAGGTGTTGTTAACGGGATACTCTTAATTTTAAAAGCTTTGCAATAAGCGTATAATTATTTCTAATTACAAAAACAATAGAGAATACTTACTGCTATAGCAAAACATATTTAATATTTTGCAAAACAACATTAATAATTTTCTTCACGGTTCTATATGTATGTAATTTACAATAATATATAAAGCGGACAGTTTGTTTGAACGCGCTAATGTCTGCAACTACCAGCCGGATTCAAAAAATACTTTATGCGTTTGATGTATAATAAGTATGTATTTACAAAAAAAATGTATTTACGTATGTTTATCAGCTGTCTAGTACCCATAACACAAGCTTCGCTTACTTTGGGGCTAGATGGCGCTGTGTAATTTGTCCGACAATATTTTTTTTTTATAACACAATTCTTGTAGAAGGTTCAACATCAGGATACGACCCCTAGTAGCCGAGTAAAAAGAAAGTAGAAAAAGCGGTTCACACGGGATACCGGAATATACGAGAGGTAATCGCGGGCTGCAGCTACTTCGCTACACATTAATATCTCATGCCATTCCTAGCAAGCACACATTAGTAAAAACCGAGTAGTATTAAAAATACAGCGTGACTGGAACAAATTTCAACTCGTTCGTTCTCTTTCCAATGATTTATTATGATTTACACTGAACTAGTTTTCTTGAATCTAGAATTATATTCACATATTTTACTCAAAGGAATTCACTTTTCTTTTAGTTAAAATTAATTGTACGCCGTAATGATAGAAATTCGATCATAATCGTAATTAAAAATTGGAGCAAAACATAATATACAAATTTGATGGTTTCCAAGGGGTTTCTTTACTGTATCCGAATTTTTTTGATTGATATCATCAAATGTCAGAAGCCCCAGGAACCGGCGAGCGTGCATGTAAAGAGCTATGAATGTCACAGAAGCGGGTGAAGTATGCAAGGACCGCGTCTTATGGCGCTCGGTTCTCTCTGCCTACCCCGCAAGGGACTTGGCGTGAAGATATACATACATACATACATACATACATACATCATCAAATTCAAATCTAAGGATTTGGCGAAGATACTGTTTTTTACATAGAGCGACGGCCAAGAGAACTTCCAAGAGGGAAAACCAGACCTTACGTAGGTAAAGGACACGCGTCTTTCGAAATATAATTTCTTGGACGTGCGGGTTTCCTCACGACGATTTCTTTCACCGTCGAGCAATTGATAATTACAAATATGTACATAAATCAGAAAACACGAATTCAGCAGTACATGCCAGGATTGGAACCGGGGACAAGTTGATCAGTAGGCCGTTTCTTTATCCACTGATCCAAATTAAAGCACGTCAATAGGTAATAATAAACAAAAAAAAATCGGTTGATAAGCAGTATTATGCACTTGTAAAAGTAAGGGCTTATAGTTATACTAATATTTTTTTTAAGATATTTTAACAAGGATTCTCGTTAACGTTCTTAGCATATGTATATGGATATATATACTTTCTCTGATAAAAACAATGCCAACGTATTCATGTGTATAATCAACTTACCCGTTGGGTATATCCGCACTAAGTTGGTCGAGGAGAGAATCAACGGTTGGTCTCGAGGAGGCTGGGCTGGTAGCACCGTTGGTGCGAGCGTACCCATCTGTGACGAAAACAACACGAATATTACACACAAAAAAATATACTCTACATTCATTCCATTAATTTACTGACAAGAGCCATTATTACAATCATTATATTAATAGTCACCAAAAATTCCTCCACTTCACAGAAAACCTCAACCAATAAAATCTCACTGGGGGGTTGGGGTTCCTTTACCAGTAAGCTCGTAAGAAGTTGCTGTGTAGCAGGGATGTCAATGTTCAAGCGTTCGCAAGTGTTCGTACGGTATCCACTTTACATCAGGCTATTTGATATTTGACGAGCTCGGTGGCTCAGTCGTGAACGACGCGACTTTGACACCAACGCTCGTGGGTTCGATTCCCACATAAGGCAAACATGACATGAACAACATGTGCATGAACATGTCTGTTTGTCTTGATATGGATGTTTTAAGAGAGGTAGGGCGCATCAAAGCAGCCCGTCTGGGAAAGTCCAACCTCCACCTCGCAGAAAGCCGCAGCCAAAATAGCAACTCCCTAGAGGGTTGTTGTGTTCCTGCGTGTGAGTGAGATCACCAGTAAGCTCCCAAGGAGTTGCTGTGTAAGCAGCAGAGGAGGCATCGCGCGAGTGATACTTAATATATCGCAAGCATGAATAGGCTACGGTACCCGCTTTACATCAGGTGGGCCGTATGCTTGTATGCCTCCCTGATGTTGTATAATAAAAGTCAGGGATTTAAGGCTGACTATTGAACTATTAATATACAAGAAACGTGCAAGTAAACTATAGTGCGTTTAGGTAGCCGAGATAAATAATGCAAACAAACATTCAGGGGCGCCAACTTATTTTTATTGAGTACTAGCTGCTGCCCGCGGCTCCGCCCGCGTGGAGTCAAATAACGTAGCCTATGTGTCAATCCAGATCATAATCTATCTACGTGCCAAATTTCATTCAAATCCGTTCAGCCGTTTAAGCGTGAAAGAGCAACAAACATCCATACATACAAACTTTCGCATTTATAATATTAGTAGGATAGTAGTTATGAGTGTACAACTTCATATCATACTTCATTCCAGCTGGCATACGATGTGAGTTTTCCTTCATACATATGATATACAAATTTTATCGAAGGAAATGTTCATAATACACAAAGTTTGTATCGTAAAAGAAACAACTTCCTTCAGATTTATCACGAACTAATTGAATTAAATGTTCATTAAAACCACAAATAAAAGTTGTGTTTTACAAGTGAAAATACTAGAGCAATAAATTCTCGTGTATCCACTAATTAGGACAACGGCCAAGAATAATGAACATTGTTCATATTTTGGACGTAGCAGGAGGAGAGGAACAGGTGGGCTGGTCGTAGTTGGCAATGCCAGCGGCGACTATTGTGAACGCAAAACTTTAGATGATGATATAATTGAACGCATGGCGTGACGTAATTACAGAAACGATAAATAACCTACTTATGTACTATTTAAAGAAGGATTTATTTAAAACAAAAAGATATTATTATCAGTATTTTATACAAAGAAATTAAAATCTAAACTAATATCGATAAACTCGAAGAATACTTAACCGATTTTACAAGTTCTTTCAAATACAGCACGCTACCAGCGGGTAACATTCTACTAATATTATAAATGCGAAAGTTTGTATGTATGGATGGATGTTTGTTGCTCTTTCACGCTTAAACGGCTGAACGGATTTGAATGAAATTTGGTACGTAGATAGATTATGATCTGGATTAACACATAGGCTACGTTATTTGACTCCACGCGGGCGGAGCCGCGGGCAGCAGCTAGTAGGCTATAATTTATTTCAACAAAAAAATATTAGAGATCTCTACGAGAAATCTACAATAATGTAACCCAATGTATCAAAAACTTGGCAACCAGTCATTATTTGAGGTGCGGTGAACTATTGATGATACATAAAACAATGTACTATAACTTTATAGTACTAATTTTCTTCTTCATTAGGACATTAGGATTAGCGGAGTCCGCTACCTAAGCCTAAAGATTTTGCGATGATATTAATTTGACACAGAGCGACTGCCGTCAGACCTTCAAAGCCTAGAGGGAAAACGAGATCGTTCTTAGGTTAGGTCAATCACAACAGGACTCGAAGCAGTGACCTATCGGTAAATAAGGTAGTTCTGTATCCACTGGTCTATCACAGCTCTCAGTGCTGTGGCACTGCTAGAAATAATTTATTTGTATCATGTCTTGCTGGAGAACTTGTCATTGACAATAGAAATATATCTTTGAAATCAGTTGAGATGCCATACGAAATTTCTTTCTTCGGCGTTTAATTCTTTCGTGGATCTTAAAGCTGTTTATTCATAAATATCTTACATTCTGTTATAGAGCAACATTTAAATAATTCCCTAAAAACTGACTAACTTGCTAGCTCTTGTTTTGAGCAAAATATAGTATTTTCCATGAAATGTAACGTTGATGAAGACGAGACGACACCAATGTCAAGCATCTAAATACACGTGTCACATCCGATGCCAGATGTCGTTAACGAATTAGTAATTTAAGACCAGAGTTATAACACATCTCGTTAGATTAAAACTGTGGTACAACAAAAAATAACAAAGACATTAGGCTTAATTGGGATTAATATTAAGAACATCGCAAATAGACGCGTAAACTCTTTGGTATGGGGTCAAAAACGAGCAATGAATATCAATTGGGGAATTAACAAAAATAATATAACGTATAACAAAGAAGACAATGTGAATCAAAAAATCCAACGGGATTTTTATAGAGATTAAAAATTACGACACCTCAATTTGCATTTGGATATTAGAAGCGGATTATTACATTTTTAATCAACATCAAAAAGGGGACAGAGCCCTAGAAACCGGCGAGCGTGCATGAAAAGAGCAATGAATGTGAAAGAAGCGAGTGAGGTATGTAAGGATCGAGTCGCGTGGCGCTTGGTTCTCTCTGCCTACCCCGTAAGGGATTTGGCGTGAAGTTATAGTAGTAGTAGTAGTATCAAAAAGGGGACAGGTCCCAAGTATCACGATGCTTATTTTATTTGTGTTAAGCGATATTTTCGTTACATAACTAAAGGTAGTCTGTATCTTCGCAAAATAGTGTACCGATTTTAAAAATAGATTTTATTATTATAACGGTTCTGGCGTCCGACATAAATTTGGTCAGTCAGTTTTAAGTGTTTTTTAACCTTCATAATTATGAAAAATTGGTTTTTACTGCGAAGCTTCTAGAAGATAATTAGGTAGTTCCATATACTTATCATTTGGACGATTTCGATGGCGCAGCTGTGAAACGCGCTGTTACATTACTTTAACACCGACGCTCGTGGGTTCGATTCCCACACAGGACAAACGTTTTTGCGCACCAACATGTCTGTTTGACTTGGTTTGGGTGTATTTAAGAGAGGTATCAGGTGGGCCGTAGTATTTTGATTGACGATCAAAATCTGTGCTTTTTTTTTATTTGGGAAACATGAATGAATTTATCTTCTAGTTATTTATTTATCTTGTAGTGTACGTTTATACAAAATGATAGTAGGAATACGAAGGAAACGCGTTTTGGAAACTAAGCAAACGGAACGGTCTGACGGTGATCTATTTCTGTGAGGTCGTTGAAAATGGCGGCCTTGCCAACGCCAACATTTGGCGATTAGTTGCCATCTCGGTAACCACGTCATTTATCATAATACACTAACATAATTCTTCAGAATAATAATTACAGCAGTTGTAAAATATCTATATATATAGGTTTCAATTGTTAACTGGTCACTCTGTCTCAGTCATGTGTAATCATTTTTTAAACTACGTCGGGTGGTAAACAGGCACGAAGCCCATCTAATGTAATCGGCACATACGCCCGTTTAAAAGGTAAGACGTTGGCTTGCAACTCAAGAGATATTCATATGTGGTGGCCACTCACGCTGCTAGCGTAGCTTACTCCTCTCCAGGTTCACTTTCAGAGAATTTTTATTGGCTTCGGTTTTAAAGGTAAGTTTTTTACACCACTAACGTAGCCGCAGTTACCGTAGCCTCTGCACATTGGCAATAGCATTTGTAAGTAAAAAGATACTTAATGCTGGTTAGTTTAATTGGACGTAGGTAGTCATCTCTGGAATCTCTCTTTCTTATATATTTTTAAGACATGTAGGGCGCATCAAAGCAGCCCTTCTGGGGAAGTACCTCCACCACACAGAAAACCGCAGCTAATTAACAACTCCCTGGAGGGTGGTTGTGTTCCTGCGTGTGAGTGAAGTCACCAGTAACCTCCTAAGGATTTGCTGTGAAGCAGCAAAGGAGGCACCGCGCGAGTGATTTTTAATATATTACAAGCTTTAATAGGCTACGTAACTGCTTTACATCAGGTAGACCGTATGCTTGTATGCCTCCCGACGTTGTATAAATATATATATATAGTTACATATTATATATATATATATATATATATATATATATATATATAATACACAACGTGAGGTCTTGTACATACTATTTGCGTAGCAAAACACTGTTAGTTTTGTTTTATGAATTTGTTGGAATGTGGTTTGATAGCTACGGAAAATCACATACAGATTGTTTTGCGTTGCGTTCTACTATCCTTAAAATCAATACCGGTTAATGAAAAGATATCTTTCATTCCACGTGGAATTCCAAATTCAAACTAATATTATAACATATCGTATTTCTTTTAAAAAAAAAATTGTCGTATATTTGTTTTTTCCGCCGTTCGATTTTATTTAGGACCGCAGTTTACGTGACTACGTAAAAATTGAAATTACCCCTTATTTTCAAAAACGAGTTCCTTCGGGGCACGCAACACAACGCAACATAGACGGCACACAATATAAAGAACGTGGCAAGGACCGAGAGAAGGGAATGAACACATGGTGCGTTATTGATTTGATCGGTACCATTCTGGAAATTTGATACCAAATATGAGGTTCCGGAGTGGCCGGATCAAAGTCGATTACAGTTAAATGAAAGCCATACCCATACTGGAATAAGATTCCCCTCAAACTACTGGTACGTAAGAATTAGCAGCCTTCGACACAAGTGATAAAACGAAACTGATTCATTTACGTCAAATACGAAAAACTTCGTAAAGTGAGAATCGTATGAACTCATGAAATAACAACAACAGAACCGCGTCGAAGTTGTCTTAACTGGTTGGACACATGCGATTGTTATGTTAGGTGCGCAGTTAGAAATCGTCTCAATCAGTGTTTTACTATGTTTACGTCTTATACGAATAGATACGCTCGGCATACGCTACATATTTGTTTTTTACTAAAAGACACTCACCATTTCTCTCACTATAGCTTTTGTCATAGTTGCCGTATCTCGCATTGCTCAGGTCATCGAGTAGAGTGTCAAGTTCGGATAGGTTCCCTCGTCCGGTGGTACGGCCGTACCCAGCGGACTGGCCAGCGTACCCCGGGGAATGGTTGCCGTGTCCTGCCGACTGGCCGACGTACCCCGGGGAATGGTTGCCGTGTCCTGCGGACTGGCTGGTGTACCCCGGGGAATGGTTGCCGTATCCAGATTGACTGTTGCTGTACTTCACTGGTATTACTTTTTCATGTACTGCACTTGTGTTCTGGTATGTGGGCTGTGAACAAGCAGAATATCATATTTAATAAAACCATTTGTATCTTTGTATCTCGAATGTGGAACTCATTATTACGCATAAAACAATGGAAGTGGTAAGTATTTATTAGGGCTTCACTTATCTCCCTAAGAGTTCTCAGTATATGCAACCTGTGCTGTGAGCAGCCATACAATTCTGTAAGAGCAAACATCCTTACATCGGAAACATCGGCTGTTATAGCCTTGAACACAAAATTGCAATTCCTTAGTGTCGCTTTTCATGGTTGTGCGACACTAGCGACGCAAGGCTGCGTTTGGAATTGGAATTCTACAAGGCAAACAGCCTCGCGTACGCTTACAGCCTTATAGAATACCAAATAAAAAGCCATGATCGCAGTAGACGATGTCAAAGCTGTGACATCTGTGATCACAGCGACGCACACAGCCATTACGAGTCGCTTAGAGAATTGCATGGCAGGTTTATGTCAAAAATGTTAATAACTAAATGATTACTAACTTTTTGAGCAATTAGTCGGTTCGAATTCTGGCAGGGGCATGTACCACTGAAATTGTGTTTTAGGGCATATATTTATATCACTTGCTCGGCGGTAAAGGAACACATCGTAAGGAAACCTAACCTAAGAAAGACCTGCTTTTCCTTTTAAGTCGTGGAGGCCTGACGGCAGTCGCATCACGTATATAATCGCGTTATCCCGTTTTCAAATTCATTAGACTTTACAGCGATGCATTAAATGGTAAAATTTGCCCGCCATTACAATCCTTCTAGGTAGGTCAGTTGGAAGAGCATTCGGCCAGCAATCGAGAGAACGTGTAACCCCACTCAGAAGGGAAAAATATTCAGGAAATATCTATTCTAAAACTACTTCGGGCGTTTTCTAACAAACACAATAAGCTTATTTTATGAAACAAATTGAAGACTATTTCAGAAGAGATTGTTGCTTATGTGCGTAATAATGATAGATTCATTTGTTATTACACAATAGGGCGAAGCAAGGGAATACAGCTGACGACTCTCACGGTGTTCAAATACACCTATACATTCACTATATTTGATACGGCTCTACATTAGACATCATTACAAGTGAAAAAAAAAACATGTTTCTTTCATTTACGTTCGCAATTATGAAGTAAGAAACAAAGTTGGTTTCGAAGAGAGTATTGATCCTAAAATAAGAAAAGGCACGTTCCGTTGGTTCGGGCATGTATAAATAACTATGAAACGGACATACAATGAGAAAGTGGAAGGATGTAGGAGCTAAGGAAGCTCAAAATTCATCTACTATGACCGATTGATTGTTTTTTGTCTGAAGGTAATGTCAGGAGCCCTGGGAGATCGGCAGCGCGCATGAGAAAAGCTATGAATGTTAAAGAAGCGAATGAGGTGTGAGTAATAACCGAGTCATGTGGCACTTGGTGATCTCTGCCTATCCAGCAAGGGACTTGGCGTGATGATATAGATACATAGATAGATAGGAAGGCTCAATAAAGATTTCCAAAATCCTTGAGGTATGTGTAGCTTCTACATACATAAATATAGTACCTAGGTACATATAAACACCAACAAGCATTGTTATTTTTCAAAAATAAACTAAGTAAACAATTTCGATGTATAACGCAGACTCTGGTATATTCGTTGTGGTGAATCATATGGAGATAACAATAAAAAAATAACAAGTACTTACGTACAAAATAACAAGCACGGCAATACGACGTTACTGAGGAGTTGCTGTGATAGCAGTGGGGTGGCAACATACGAGCGATACTAATTGTGTTTCTCCCGAAGCAGCGCCTGGGTCACTAATTTACAATAAGCTCTGATTGAGAACCTTTTCCATCGAACACATGCCATACTCACACACACATTGTGTTGTGGGATATCATGCGGGTCTTCTTTTGAATGGAATAGTGTTGCCAAACCGCCCAAAAACCCCGTTGTTTACCGACTATCGTCTAATTAAAACAGGTGGGACCAAAACGAAGAAGAGAGGTCGCAATAATTTCTTTAATGCTACTTTTTCTTTCCAACGTTATCCAGTTTCCTAATACACTAGTATTGGCGGGATCCGCTACCTAAACCTAAAGATGGAAACCTAAAGATACTGATTTTGCGACGGAATGATTGCTGTCAAACCTCCACAACTCTGAGGGAAAATCAGCCCTTTCTCAGGAGCTTTGATCAAACGTCTTTTGTAATATAATCTCTAGGACGTGAAGGTTTATTACAAATATGTTGATAAATTCGAAAATAGATAGATAGATAGATTCTTTATTTGTATCTTGATGTGGCTATGCACCACTAAAATACAATTTTAGTGGTGCATACCCACATCAAGATTCAAACTAACTCTTGCAGGTTAGGCTGATGCATTATCCACTGGGCTATCACTGCTTAATTTTTTTAATACTTCGTCGGTCTAACACAGTCCATCCGATGTAAAGAGGTTACTTTACTTGCATTTTCGATTAGACAAATACGCACAACGACGCCATCCAAATATATTAGCCAATATTTTAAACCAAGCTTATGAAAGTGGTCATAAATCGTGGATATAATACGCGTTAAGTGAATTAATATATCTTTTGGCAAGTTTCTTGGCTTCTTGAGTGAACGGTACAAAATACACTGCTCTAGTCAAGGTGTCCAATATTATATAAGAATTGTATTCACTCTTACACAACTCTGAATTTATCATTGACAATTAGAAATGTTACACTATTTTCCTGGTTTACATTTATGAACAGAAATGATGATGATTGTTTATGAATATTACGCTTACGTCAATGAAAGCAAACCTCTGTAGAGTTACGCGACGATTTTAGGGTTCGGTGCCAAATTGGTAATAAATGGACCCTTATGATGCGTATTTGTACGTACAAATATAAATAATTTATTTCCCAAAAATTTTTTTCTTACATAAATTACACCATAGCATTGAAACACAAACAAACGAATCGTCAATTACCGATTATATGTAATCCCTTGTCCGTTGTCAATGGAGCCCGCACTAGGCGTAGCCTGTATCGCGGGGATCAAAACAACTTGGGATTACCTGCGACATACATGACAATACGATACAACGTCCCAAAGCCAAAAGTTTATGATTAAAAAATTTTAAAATAATATTATAATAAAAATGGTGATTTTAAACAATTCAACAACTTATAACCTACAAAAACAGCAATTACGAAAGAATTCTAAGGAACTGTTCAGTCTCCGCATAGTCCCAAGTCATTAAAATTAGGATAAGAATTTGTTTTGCGTTGCGTCTGTCTCTATATTCAGAAACTACCGTTGCTATTTGGTTTGAAATGTGGAATACATGCATATCATCACATCTGTGTCCCATTGTGATAAGAAGAGACAACGGAATGTGGAATAGTTTTAAATATTGCTTATTCAACCTTACTTAATAGTTACAAATGAAAAAAATAAGTCGTCGAAATTCCAAGTGTGGGTACTAGCATAGCATTTGAAAGGCCTCTACTCGGATATTCCAAAACACGTTTTCTTTTTAATGTCGTGCAATTTTAGTGTTGATGGAGTTTGTAAAACAAAAAATGTGAAATAATATACTTACATATGATAAAACTGTATGTAAATATTACAGGAAAAATAGAATGATATTTTAACTAGTTTTTTTCATCCTCACAATCAAATTTAGTTAGTTGTGTAGTGGGTTTTTATCATTGGAATCAGAGGGTCGTGTGTAAGATGTCTCCCAAATTCTTTTAACTCTACTATATATACTAGAATATGTCCAAGAACTTTTCTAGGGTTAAGAATACTCACGAGTAAAATCACTGGTGTATTGATACAATTTGAAATTACAGAGGTACGTCACTCTTAATTGAATTACGTTTGAACAAACCTGACTCAATGCTAATAATAAGGATGAATAAAATAATGATGTTTCTAACAATCTACGTATATTTTCGCGCCAAGCTTTTTGCGGGGTAGGCAGAGAGAACTGAGCGCCACATGACTTGGGCTCTATACAACTCACTCGCTTCTTTAACACTTATAGCTCTTTTCAAGGACGGTTGCCAGTTGGTAGGACTTCTGACATTTTCTTCTGATAAAACACGAACTGTTTGACTATGGTCCTTCTACTTTCGCGTTGTATATCTGATTCTATCCCTCCTACATTCTTTTCACAAATCCGAATCAACGGAGCATGCCTCTTCTTATTTTTTATTTATGTTTTTATTAACTATTCTCTTATTTAACAAGGATCCTCTCTTTCAATCAAATTATTTTTCTCACATTATAATTCCGAATGCGGTCTACAAGCTAGTAAGCTACATCTAAAATATCCGACTGGGGGCGGCTTAACTTGGTCGAATTCAACCCCAAGAAGACACAAGTTTGCGCGTTCACCGCTAAGAAAACTCCATTTGCTGTGGTTCCTAAATTCCAGAACACACCTCTTACCATCACCAAAAGTATTAGGATGCTTGGCGTCGAGATCTCCAGTGATGTGCAATATCGAAATCACCTGGAGGAGAAGGTCAAGCTGGCGTAGAAAAAACTTTGTGTGCTTAACAGGGCTAAGCAGTACTTCAGTGCGGGGCAAAGACTTATATTATATAAGTCTCAAGTCAGACCGCACTTGGAGTACTGCAGTCACCTTTGGGCGGGAGCGCCTGAATACCAGCTTGGACCGTGTGATTCGATTCAGAGACGAGCTGTGAGAATTGTCGACAATCCTAAGCTTACACACGGTATTGAACCCTTAAGTTTAAGGAGAGACTTTGCCTCCCTTTGTGTGTTCTACCGATTGTACAACGGGTTGTGTTCTGAAGAGTTGTTCGAAATGATGCCGACGGCTACTTTTTATAACCGCACCGCTCGCCGACGGCGGGGAGTTCACCCTCACACGCTTGAACCGCTATGGTCGCGTACGGTGCGGTTCCAGAGAAGTTTTCTTCCGAGAACACTCAAGCTGTGGAATGAGCTCCCAGCCGAGGTTTTTCCAAGGAACTACAGCATGGAGTTCTTCAAGAAATGCGTGAAGAGGTTTTTAGAGGGTCGGCAACGCATGAGTGACGCCCCTGGTGTTGCAAATGTCCATAGGCTACGGTGACTGTTTAACGTCAGGCAGGCCGTATGCTTGATTGCCAACTTAGTGGTATAAAAAACACACACAAAAACCCCGTATTTCGACCGCGTTTTTTCTACGTTCATGCTCTCTCTGTCATACCCAGATCTCGTATCCATAAGTTAGCACTGCAACCAGCACTCACTCATCTGTCATCAACGGTGTACCTTCCATCCATGAACCCAACATAGATATTCCGTTCAAGTAAACACGGAACCCACGGTGCTCAAATACAACTGACTTATGAATACAACTTCTAAGTGACCAAAGTGCTTATTTGTCATTGTCTAATTGTACAAACTGCAATGTAAGTTTTAACACAAATTAATATTTTATGTCCCGTATTTTGTTTATTCTTACGCAAATGAGAGAAAAGTGCTTTACAAGTGTCAACCGAAATTCCAATTAACAGCTACGTCTTACCAATAAAACTAGGCTGTTAATTTATTTTCGACCTAGGCAATAATGTAATATTCAGATCGAAAGCTTCGGGTTAATGTACTTCGACGTAGTTAATTTAAGAACTTGGCGGTGTTATCGAAATTCTACTTAGTAGACGAAAAACCAATGTCATCAAAATAAATTTGGATACACCTATACTTTATGTGTGTAATTTTCTTCCTAGCGTTTTCCCATTTTCTAAACCATTAGGACTGGCGGATTGCGCTACCTTATCGAAAGGCAAAGATACTGACTTCGACGTGGAGCGTCTGCCCTCCACTATTCAGCCTTTTCTTAGGTAAGGTAAATAAATAAATATTGTCGGACAAATTACACAGCCACCTAGCCCCAAAGTAAGCAAAGCTTGTGTTATGGGTACTAGACAACTGATAAACATACGTAAATACATTTTTTTTTGTAAATACATACTTATTACACATAGAAAATACTCAGACCAATACAAACAGACATGTTCATGCACACAAATGTTTGTACTATGCGAGAATCGAACCCACGAGCGTTGGTGTCAAAGTAGCGTAACAGCGCGTTTCACACTGCGCCACCGACTCGTCAAACGTCACACGTCTTTGGAAATATAATTCCTTTGACGTGCGGGTTTCCTCGCGATGTTATCCGAGCAAGTGATAATTACAATTATCATTGTATGAACCACTAAACTCGTGTATTCAGACTTATGTACATCTGGAAACACGAGTTTAGTAGTACATGCCCACGAAAGGATGATAACTAGTCGACTAATAGATTCTTTATTAGACTCCTCTAGACGTGTTAATTTATTTCTTTATGGTAAAAAAATTACATTTTTCTTTTTTATGACATAAAAATTATATTGTACGTTTCATAGTAGTTTATATTGTACTACATCGATGATTGTACCTAACTTGGTTGACTGCAAGAGATCTCTACTGGGACATTCCTTGGGACATGGATCGTATATCTTATTCTGTAATATGTATATATGGAAATGATTCAGCACATGAATTAACATAACTTTAATTGTACCACTTGATATCACTATATGTACACTCATTATTATTTTCTATGTATAATAAGTATGTATTTACAAAAAAAAAATGTATTTACGTATGTTTATCAGTTGTCTAGTTAGTACCCATAACACAAGCTTCGCTTACTTTGGGGCTAGGTGGCGCTGTGTAATTTGTCCGACAATATTTATTTATTTATTATTTATTTATTTATTGTAATATGTATAAGATGATTTGGAAAAAAAAGACCTATATTGGCAAGTTTCTTTCGGTATTTCTTCTTCGCCAATGGTCATTTGAAATGCTGGTAGATAAAAAAGAGAAAAACTGAAAAAAAAAATGATAAGATATAATATTGAAAATGTAAGACGTGTCTAAGTGCCCGTGAGGAGTGCCGTCTAAAGGCAAATAAAGAATTTTTATCTATGTATGTTGAGATTACATGTATTTATTGTATATACAATCGCAAGTTTATTACTTTTACAAGTAAACATACAGAAAGGCAAACATCAACATCGCATACAGACAATTTTATTCTATTGTACATATTAATATTTCAAGATAACATGTACTGACAAATTTCTCAGCGCCATCTAGAAACAAATAAGCGAAACTTGTACAATGGGTACTGATAATTGATGAACATACGTACTTTTTTATTGTAAATATATGTATATAAAATATAGGAAATTCCAGAGAAAAACAAATAGGCATGTGCTGAGTAATGGAACCGGTCACCATTGGTGTCAGAATGGCAGTTGCTAACTACACGACCACCGGGGCCGCCGCGTACCGATAGTATGTCAATGGTTAGACTCTCACTCGCTTCTTTAACATTCATAATGCTTCTCATACATGCTCGTTCTAGGGTTCCTGACACCACTTTTGATAAAAAACGATCAATTTGAGTCTTGGCGTGAACATATAGATAGATATTTCTTTTTATATACCACTACGATGGGAAATAAACATATGGCCTGCCTGACGGTAAGCAGTTACCTTCGCCTATGCA
The DNA here is from genome assembly GCA_947507595.1 of Pyralis farinalis. Taxonomy (NCBI): domain Eukaryota; kingdom Metazoa; phylum Arthropoda; class Insecta; order Lepidoptera; family Pyralidae; genus Pyralis; species Pyralis farinalis. The sequence continues at coordinate 33,079,346 of OX382268.1, read as the reverse complement.
CACTTACAACACCAGGGGTGTCACTCGTGCGTTTTCGATCCTGAAAAAAATCTCTACACGACTTTACTGAAAAACTTCTACTACTTCCCATCTCTGTATTCGAGGCTTTTAATTTTGACTATTATAACGAAACTGATGGCTATGACAAATTATGTTATTGAATTAAATAATAAAGGCAGGTTCACACAACAACAGCACTGCAATGTAAAGATGTGTCATTGTGGTCGGTGACTATGTTTCAAGGCAAGTCTTAAACCGCAAGTACATACACGTCATGAGAAGTAAAGCGTTATGTATGTATGTATGTATATCTTCACGCCAGTTCCCTTGCGGGGTAGGCAGAGAGAACCGAGCGCCACAAGACGCGGTCCTTACACACTTCACTCTAAGTTTCTAAGGCTCGTGACATCACCTTCTGATAAAACACGACCAATTTGGTCATGGTAGGTTAGTCTTAGTCTTCCTCGGCTCCTACATCCTTCCGCTTTCGCATTGTATATCTGTTTCGTCATTCTTTCATCTTGCATTCTTTCTACATGTCCGAACCAACGGAGCATGCAGTTTCTTATCTTAACACCGATACTCTCTTTCAGTCCAACTCTCTTTCGTACGTCATCATTTCGAACGCGGTCAGCAAGCGTTATGCCACAAATTTTTCGCAGTGCTCGCATCTCGACCGCATTTATTCTACTTTCATGCTCTCTCTGCCATACCCAGCTCTCACTTCCATAAGTTAGCGTTGGGATTAGCAAGTAAAGCGTTAAATTTACATAATATTAATTACATATCAAATATTAACATAAAAGGGAAAAGTACATACTTTCATTAGATATTGTTCATTTTGTAAACCCTTACACCATTCATAGCGAATATGAATTTTCTTTTTAAGAGACATCAGTTCCCAAATGTACTTATTTTATAACAACGTCGAGAGACATACAAGCTTACGGCCCACCTAATGTGAAGTGGTTATCTTAGCCTATGAACACTATTCACACCCAGTACACTAAGTTAGGCATTTTGGACGAGCTCCATGTCGTAGCGGTCAATAACGCTGCTTTTGCACTAGGAGTTCGATTTCCAGACAGGACGAACGTTTGTGTGCGTGAATATGTCTGTTTGTCTTGATCTAGATGTTTTTAGGAGATGTATAGGTCGCATCAAAAAAGCCCATCTCGAAAAGTACCTCCACCTTGCAGAAAACCGCACCCAAGTAACAACTGCCTGGAAGGTTGTTGTGTTCCGGCGAGTGAATAATGTTACCTTTAAGACTCCTAAAGAGTTGCTGTGTTGCGCGAGCGATATTGAATATAATGCAAGCGTTCATAGGCTACGGCAGCCACTTTGTATCAGGTGGGCCGTATGCTTGTATGCATCCCGATGTTGTATATAAAAAAAGTACAGCTCGCGCGATGCTCCTCTGCTGCTAACACAGCAACCTATTTAGGAACTTGCTGGTATCCTCCACTCACTCACAGGAACACAACTACTCCAGGGGTTATTTAGCTGTGACCTTCTGCGAGATGGAGGTACTTCCCCGGACAGGCTGCTTTGATGCGCTCTATCCCTTTTAAAAACACCCAGATCAAGACAAACAGACATGTCCATGCACACAAATGTTAGTCATGCGTCAGAATCGAACACATAGTCGTATATAAACTTTATCAAAATAAATATTAACTATGATGATGGCATGGCAGGAAAACTTAACGCTTACCTACTTAACTCTACAATGGATATTACATTATTAGTAACAATATATAATTAATAAATGACAGTTTTCCTTGATTATGTTATTATCATAATTGTATTGTTTTGTCGATATTGTGTAAAATTGCCATTAGACTTAAAAAACGTACCTAGTGTACGTAAATATATATATTTTGACGAGCTCGGTGGCTCAGTCGTGAATGACGCGACTTTGACACCAACGCTCGTGGGTTCGATTCCCACACAAGGCAAACATTTGCGTGCATGAACATGTCTGTTTGTCTTGGTCTGGATGTTTTAAAAAAGGTAGAGCGCATTACAGCTGTCCGTCTGGGGAAGTACCTCCACCTCACAGAAACCCGCAGCAAAATTGACAAGTGTTTGGCTTGTTCTGGGTGTTTTCTATGTACCATCAGTGTGTATTTACAAAAAATATATATATTTTTTTATACTACGTCGGGAGGCATACAAGCATACGGCCCACCTGATGTAAAGCGAGTACCGTAGCCTATTAACGCTTGCGATATTTTAAGTACTTATCGCGCGCTCGATGCCTCCTCTGCTGTTTACACAGCAACTCCTTGGGAGCTTACTGATGGCCTCACTCACACGCAGGAACACAACAACCCTCTAGGGAGTTGTTAATTGCTTTGATGCACCCTACCTGTCTTAAAACATCCAGACCAAGACAAACAGACATGTTCATGCACACAAATGTTTGCCTTGTGTGGGAATCGAACCCACGAGCGTTGGTGTCAAAGTCGCGTCATTCACGACTGAGCCACCGAGCTCGTCGAGTTCGTCGAGTCGTTATACATTGGGTATACAGGTCACATCTTACAGGTTATTTTTATCTCAAAAATATTTAGGGTACAAAGGCTGCGTACAACTTGAAAAAGTAAACTGAACTCGGACGAAGGCGCGGGCATGAACAATATAGTCATGTTATAGATTGCTCATAAAATGATGGTGAACCACTTACAGTCTCTTTTTGTTTATGGAAACACCTAATGAAATGAGTAATATTACTGAGTAATTGTTGTTCACAATATGCTACTAGTGCGTACGCCGCGTCGCGCACTTTACACAAATCAACAAAAGGACATACGTATGTAATTAGTAGAGGACAGGACAATATTTCAAAGAGTGATACAATTTTATCATCCATCTACAACTTCACGCCAAATCCCTTGCGGGGTAGGCAGGGAGAAGCGAGGGCCACGTGCCTCGATCCTTACATATCTCACTCGCTTCTTTAAAATTCATTGTTCTTTTTATGCACGCTCGCCGGTTTCTAAGGCTCCTGACATCACTTTGGGTTATTATAATTCAAACAGAAGCTAATAAAATTATCGAAACGAGAGAGAATGTATGTCGAAACCTGTCGAAACCACACAAGCAGAATAATATTTTCTTTTTTTTCTTTTTATACAACGTAGGGAGCATACAAGCATACGGTCCACCTGACGGAAAGCGGTTACCGTGTCCTATGAACGCTCGCAATGCATTAAGTATCACTCGCGCGCTGCCACCCCTGCTGCTAGCACAGGAACTCCTCAGGCCTCTTACTGCTGACCTCAATCACACGCAGGCACACAACAAGGCTCCGGGGAGTTGTTATTGCCACCTGATGTAAAGCAGTTAACGTAGCCTATTAATGCTTGTAATATATTAAGTAACACTCGCACGATGTCACCACTGCTGCTTACACAGCAACTCATTAGGAGCTTACTGGTGGACGTCACTCACACGCAGAAACACAACAACCCTCTAGGGAGTTGTTATTTTGGCTGTGGTTTTCTGTGAAGCGGAGGTACTTCCCTATACGGGATCGCTTTGATGCGCCCTACCTCTCTTTAAAAAATATATAATTTACAGCCTAGCAGAAGGAGCAGTAGAAAAAAATCTGTTAAGGTACTCACTGAAGCAGGTTTGTGATAATCCGAGCTGATATTCCTCGATCCATTAATGGAGCCGTAGCCTGTGGAAGTGGGAGAATTCAGGCTGCCACCGGGAGAGCTTAAGCGGCCTGGTGAACCTCCTCGGCCACCGGGCGAACTTGTCCTGCCTGGTGAGCTAGTGCGACCGCCTGGCGATCCCGTCCGCCCACCCGGGCTGCCGACGCGGCCACCAGGGTTGATAGAGTTCTGAAGATCAGCGAGCAGGGCATCTGGAATGAGAACAGTGTAATAAGTTACTGACTAACGCAACTTTGAATTAGTCTTTGAAGGAATTAAAGCAATAGTAAAAATTAATTAATACTTGGAATTACTTAATATCTTTTTTATATACATGGTCGGGAGGCATACAAGCATACGGCCCGCTTGATATAAAGCGGTTACGTAGCCTATGAACGCTTGGAATATAATAAGTATCACTCGCTGGATGCCTCCTTTGCTTCTAACACAGCAACTCCTTAGGAGGAACACGACAACTCTCTAAGGAGTTGTTCTTTGGCTGCGGTTTTCTGTGATGTTGAGGTACTTCCTCAGACGGCTGTTTTGATGTGCCCTACCTCTTTTAAAAGCATCCAGACCAAGACAAACAGACATGTTCAAATGCTTGTCCTGTGCGGGAATCGTACCCACGAGTGTTGGTGTCAAAGTCTTAAGAGTATTTACGTTTATGAACAATTGTAATATATTAAGTATCACAGTCGCGATGCGCCACTGACATATCTTAACGGCTGTCATCTATCGACAACAGACGGGACCGACGGCTTAACGTGCCCTCCGAAGCTCAAGATAAATAAACCCATCCATAGACAAGCTGCGGTCGTAATTACTTAACCTACCTGTTCGGTTAGAACGACACGCGCAACGACGCCATCGAATGTCTCTTTGCGGTAATTGGTAATGTTATGGCTCGTTTTGCTATTTAAATTTTAGGGTAGAAGTGGCTCAATGTCATTTTTAGAGAAGCCAACCTCACCTGCACGTGGTGCACCCTGCTTATCAACAGACGAGGCACTGGCGAAAGAGCCCGACTGGGGTAGTACCTCCACCTCACAGAAAACGGCAGCCAAATAACAAGTCCCTGGAGGGTTATTGTGTTCCTGCGAGTGAGTGAGGTCACCAGAAGATGAGGAGTTGCTGTGTTAACAACGGGGGTGGCAACGCGCTAGTGACATTGTTTTTGTTGCTAGTGTTCATAGGCTACAGTAACCGCTTTACATCAGGCGGACCGTATGTTTGGTATCCGTCGTAGTCTAAAAATATATATATAAATAACATTGAAATAACAATACAAATAATTGGAAGGTTCTAAATATACGTCAACACATCTTCTATCTATCTATCTATAACTTCATGACAAATGCCTTATGGAGTATACAGAGAGATCCGAGCGATGACTCTATCCTTACACACCTCACTCGCTTCTTTAACATTCATTGCTCTTCTCATGCACGCTCGACGGTTTCTAAGGCTCCTCATCACCTTCTGATAAAACGCGATCAATTTGGTCATGGTAGGTAAGTCTTGGCCTTCCTCGGCTCCTACATCCTTATGCCAGGATATTTAGCTAATATAAATACAATATCAAGAGAGCTCTTCCCTAAAAGCATGAACATTGTGTTGATGCTCTTTTCCGGCAGAATACCCAAAACACCGCTTATTCCAGGCCCCTTAGAAAGTATTGCGAAAAAAAGTTTTTATGTATGAGAGACTGGCCAGTTATAATCAATTTTGAAAATATGATTACATTTATAAGTAAAAATAGGTACGTTCCAATTTCAAATATTCCCACCACATTTTTTGGGAGCTAATTTAAATTATGGTGTCTCATTGAAAAATGGATCTGCGCCGGGAACATTTTCACGCTATGATTTTTTACAATTTCAAGAGTCGCCTGAAACTGGTCGAATCCTACGATAGATTTCAAATGGCATTCATGGATGAAAGCCCTTCCAAGGTGTATCGTTGGTATAATGAATTCAAGCGCGGTCGACTAACTGTAGGGGATGAAGAAAGAAGAGGTCGCCCTTTGATGGTTGTTACGGAAGAAAACGTACTAGCAGTCAAAAATAAATCAAAGACAATAGGCGAGTTACATATCAGGAGACTCAGCACATACTGCAGATTGGATCGGGAAGCCTTCACGTGATTCTACACTTGCATCTTCGCGTGAGGAGGATAGTTTCACGCTGGGTGTCGCACAACTTCACCGTTGCTCAGAAGCAGGCCCGGGTGGAATGGTGCCGTGATATGATAACAAATTTGAAGCAGGCTCGTCTCAATTCCTTAGGAGCCTACTGGTGACTTCACTCATACGCAGGAACACAACAACCCTCTTACGAGAGAGTTGTTATTTAACTGCGATTTTCTGTGAGATGGAGGTACTTTACCAGACGGGCCCTACCTCTCTTAAAATACCAAAACCAAGACAAACAAACATGTTCATGCACACAAATGTTTGTCCTGTGTGGGAATCGAGCTCACGAGTGTTGTTGTCAAAGTCGCATATTAACGGCTGCACTGCGCTGTTAGGCTCGTCAAAAATTTGCTGTGGCTATCAGAAAATTGGCAAAAGGCGGCGATGAAACAAAATTTACACTATGTACTCCTATATATATATATTAAAATTTTGTCTGTTATTGTATGTCCTAGTGTCTAGGACATACAAAATGTAATTGCCGCAAACGCCGCTAATTGTGTCAGTATATTAGATGGCATCATGTTATAAAAATAGCGCTATAACTGACTGGAATAGACATTGACTATGAAGGTAAATACACATACATCTTTGTAAACAAAGTGCTGTATTATGTAGATTACACTTATAAAAAGCTCCAAATAGTCAATAAGGTAATGGTAAATCAAATATCCCGCAAAAGATTTGAATATTCGATTGCTCTTATAACACTATATCCGCACGTGTGTTCGGTATCCCGCAGGAACCGCTTTTTCTATTTTCTTCTTTTCCTCGGCTACTAAAAGTCATATCGTGACGTTCAATAGCCTATAGCCTTCCTCAAAGATCGGACTATTAAATGCAAAAAGAATTTTTCAAATCCCACTGATAGTTGCAAAGATTAGCGCTTCAAATAAACAAACAGGTTCTTCCCTTTTATATATTAGTATACATTCAAAGCGGTGGTTTCAGTAGCTTGGAAACGTAGTTTGTTCAACACGTGAATAATAACTAATTGAGGATAATGGATATTAAGTATTTCAAAGCTTGTAAACAGAATTTATGGGCTGTATAACTTATAGTTTTAGGAAATATTAATGTTTTTTGACCGCAATGTTTCTTTATTGCATCACGGAATGCATCCTATAACAGTATTCGAATCATAAGGCCAGAATTTTCTAGAATGTTAGAAAGGGTGAACGTAGACAAATTGGGAGACAATGTTGTTTTAATAGTCATAGAAACTTAATAAACTTGTCAAATTATCTATACATATAAATAAAATTGAAGTGTCTGTCTGTGATTTCAAAATACAGCCTTTATCTTAAGCTCATATGATTATTTTCACGTTACCAAAGCCTAAATACGCATTTTTAACTTTTTGTCTGTTTGTTTGTCCGGGCTAATCTTCGAAATGGCTGAACCGATTTTTACGGGACTGTCACTGGTAGGTAGAGGACTGTTCAGTGCAGAATATAGGGTACTTTTTATCTCGTAAATATTTAGGGTTCCTGCGTAAAAAATGAAAAACTGTTGAAATTAGGGAAAAATATCTTCCCCTTCGGGGGACTTTGCAATTTTAGTTTTATTATTATTTTCATAGAATACGTATTTTTGTAACACGCATTTTTTATGTAATAGAAATAAAATACATATACGTTGTCTCCTGTAAAGGTCAATAGATGGCGCTGTACGAAATTTGAATTGCTCTATGGTTGCATCTACGACCCGGATCTTTTTTTTTTTAAACAGAAACAATTTCATGTCTACAGAGAAATAAAGGCGACTAAAAGCCCAAATCTCATGCGTGCGAAGCCGCGGGCTTCTGCTACTCTATAATACTAGTTTAACAAATTATGGGACAGTCTATAAATACGTCACAACAAGTTGCAAAGCTCGCCGAGTATTATCATATCGTTAAATGCCCAGTTTGCATGTGTTTGTATAAAACTAGTTTGGTTTTTGGGTGAGTTCAATGACTTTTCATCTCCCAGGTAGCTCTTTGGATCTCTTTTGAATGTGTACTAATCATTACTCACACACTCAATACACACATATTTACAGAACACCACCATTCCTGTCCTTATCGGACATCTGCATATGTGTATTTCTCAACAACGGGCGATAACAAAATTTGTATAAAAGATATTTCTTTCATGTGAGATAAAATTTAATGATTTGTTGACAATGATTGTCTTGTAAGAAATGAGGTATCGAGGAGTAAGTAGGGCATATTATAACGAGGAAACACTCAAGAACCCTTCACAAATGTCAATTAAAAGAAATCTTTTAAAGTTCCGAATAAAAATAACAAAACAAGTATACCTAATCCTTCAACAGCTTCATACACCTCTTCGTAATCAGAGAGAATCCTTCTTGTTGGCTTCAGATTCGTGTGGGTTTTTATGATCTTCCCATAAACATCGTCGTTCACTGTATAATGTGTTCCGGACATATTGACTTTAATTGAACTTTCGAAATTATTCTCGAATTCACTGCGAGTTCGCGAGACACTGGCCTCCGACGATTCGCGAGCACGCCATAAAAAGGATGATAAAAAACAACCAAACCAAGGGCAGAGGAAGGGATTCTAAATATAAATAAATTTTATCCTTAGAACGGCTAAGAGGCGCGGGCGGCGCTGTTATGGACTAAGTCAGAACTGATTCACCTCCGGTAAAGCGCAAGCCGCAAAAATCGCGCACAGCCCAACACATTGTTCACATAAATATTTGCTATTCTGTAAACGTAGTGCTTTGAAGCATCTCGATCTAGCGCTACATAAATAGGTAATTGAAAGATATAAATATTCAATGTTCGATTACGGATAAATGCAATTTAGTAATTTGTTAAAAAGTAATAATAATTATAAACATATTTATTAAAGCAGTGGATAAGAGCAATACAGTACAGACATCGACAGATAAAAGGTTGACTATTGTATCTTACGTCTAGCAGTAAATGGGAAATTTGCATGGTTTTTCATCATTTCAGCCCGAGCTGTCGTCGTGTTTACACGTATAATTTCAGGCGATCGAAAGAACGTATCAAACAACGATATGGGGTATGAGCTAAGGAAGAATAAAATATTTCAGATTAGGGGTACCTGGACGATAGAGTTTAACTCGGCGTTTTTGTGGAAGCCTTTTAGGAAAGATACCCATAGTATAGATAAAATTAAAAAGAAAAACCTTATTTTAATTTAAAAAATTGATCCAAATCGTTAGAACGTATAAAATTTAATTTAGTTTAAAATAATATTTAATTTAAAATAATATTATGCGTATCTGGGAAATCCCTGATACGCATAATATTATTTTAAATATTTAAATTTAATATTCATTATTTTAAATGTATTAATACAAGCAACAACGCTTTATATGTGTAAAATATAGAAGACAGTTATAATTATATTATAATATGCTTGCAGCGCTAGATTCGCTTTATGATTCAACTTCATCAATGAATACGCTGACGGCGCTTGATAATGGAGACTCAAGGCACAGTATAGCCTCAAGGCGTCATCCGATGACGAGCCTCTCGCGGAATTTGTCTCACTTACTCTCGCGATTAATACCACTTATTATTAACTTTTATACAATTAGACCAAGCTGAGCAAATGAAATGGCGCCGCCGGACGGAGTTAAATTAACAATTTATGTATTGTTAATAGATTCAGGCGTTACTTTGCGAAAGTTAAATTTACATGCATTTGATCTAACCTGTTTTGTGTGCTTCCGCCACCAATTACCAAATAAATCATGTATTGTTAATGAGGAATTATTATCAAACAGAACTTCCCTCTAACTCCTTTAGGTTTTGCTAACTTAACTTATTACGAACTAAGCTTAACTTCATTGAGGTGAGGATTTAGATTCATTAGTCTCCGGTGATTTAGGAAGAATTTAAGGTTAATAGATAATTTCCAATCAGTACTATTTGAGGCGTCGTTGTAGTGTACCGGATAACAAAACTCAATATAATTAACTAAAAAAAAAGAAACTGTAAATCCAAAAAGGTATCTAAAAAATAAGGTAAAGTAACCCCAGCTAGATTGAGCTACCTACTGAATAGTCCAAACATTGAAGAGTCGCCATATAATTAATTTGTTTAATTAGTAGTTTACTCAAGTGTAGAGTTACGTGATGTTGCGAGTACTTGAAAATTTCATTTCTAAGATTATTTACATAGATGAAACCTCTGAACTTTTTGATGCGAAAATCGAACTTCGATTTAGTTTCATCGCACTTTGTAACTCTACCGACTGAACAGAAGAATGTTACAACTAATTTAAACCAAGAGCGATAGATCGACCTGAAGTCGTTTGTGTTCTTCCATCAAATAATGCGGCATTGAGTACTTCCGTACATACAGATGCACTCGACTCATTCCAATATCTAATACAGTACGAATTTTCTATTATTATTTTTGCCAGTCTCAATTGACGTACGGTATCAATACTAGATTCTTTAACCACAGTCTCTGGTCTATCTTCAAGTGTAATGTCGTGGAGATGATAACGTCCACGTCTAAAGTCACTGAGCAGAGCATACACTAGCTAAATGTACAAAGATATTCATCGCCAAATGCCAATTGAAGTCTGTGGCAACTCTACAACTGACTTAAGTCGCAGCATAAATTGTAAAAAATCATAACGCGATAACTTTTTCGACTTATTTAATTGTGACAAACAATTTTCAAAACAAACGCTACAATGTATAAAAAAATTACAATGTCCCTAAAAGTAACATGTTCGCAGAGAGTACCATTATAAATTTCGAAATTGAATTTCTATGTGTATTATTATAAGTGATGATGTAGTCCCAGAAACTTTCAGTATGCCCCACGTAACACCTTTTCTTTCATTCCGGTAGAGCTGCGAAGTCATTGTCACCCTAGCTAAACAAGATCATTAAACTAATCGAATTTCGATTTACGCTATCAAAAATTTAAGCTTGAATTATCTTCACCTAACCGGTTGGGCGGTTTTGATGCAGAATAGCGCAAATTTCTCTGCTTTTTATGGTGGAAAACGAGCATACGGCCTGCCTGATGGTAAGCAGTTACAACAACAGCCTACAGACAGCTGCAGGAGTTTAAAAACCTACTTACAGACGACCACGACCCTGAAAACCTCCTTGTTTTGTGGTAGAAATGATTTGGTCTTAAACCTCAGACTAGTCTACATCTTCAGCCTGTTAATTACCAAAAAAAGGAAGTGACGAAAGAGAGATACATGGCATAACGATTTAAATGTTGCTGTAATAAATAACTATACACTTTTGAAGACGGAGAGAAGTAAACAGTAACCTATTAACCAAATAGTTAACTAATTCAGGTGGAAATTAAAGGTAATTTTGCGGAAATCACAAATAGTTAAATATGCACAACAATTAAATATAGATCAAATTAGTTGTAATTAATTAAACTACAATTTTATGAAAGATTGTTGAGTTTCTGGGAGGGAGATGAGCGTGCATCACAAAAGAGTTACTTCGTAAGCAACGGGAGTCGCGACGCGCAAGCGATATTTCTGATGTCGAAAGGGTACATACACCGTGACACCTATTAGTACCTGCTTCACATCAGGCGGTTGGTATGTTTGTTTGCAGCAAACTCTACTACTAGATACTAATTCAGTGCGAATTAGCGTTCAAAAAAACCCTTAAACTACTTATTTCTCCATAAGATACGATATATTTTGCATTCAAGGAAAGTTATGCTATACGAGAACATTACGCTAAATGTTGCATAAAACAACGATGGTTAAAAATAATGTAAAAAATGTGGCAATGCACTAAACAATGAGCAAGCGCCTAACAATTTTACAGCAGCAAAAACACATATCAACGAATTGTAAGTATAATTAGATACCAAGGCGCTCGTATTAGTAAATAAGAGCAAGGTTAGCAAAACAGTGCCAAATAAAAATAGCTTTCAATGTATCTGTAATCTATGCATATTGTAGATATTAATGTGTAGCAAACTTTTTGTATCAAGGTCTACCTACAAATCAAGCAATTTTATGTACGTCATGGAAAAAGTAATGTTTAATCAGAAGGCGCCCTAGGAACCGGCCAACGTGCATGAGACGAGCGTGCATGGAAATAATGCAGCAGGAAAGAATTACAAAACAGATATGCAACGCGAAAGTAGAAGGATGTAGGAGGCAAGGATGGCCAAGACTTACCTACTCGTACCATGACCAAATTGATGAAGAGCAATTAATGTTAAAGAAGCGAGTGAATTGCGTAAGGACCGCGTCTTATGGCACACGGTTTGCTCTGCCTACCCTGCAAGGGACCTGGCGTGAAGTTATACATACATAGAAAAAGTAGTGTTTAGTTCATATTGAAATCCGTGCTTCCCAAAGTGGTCTATATCGACCACATTGCGACAAGTAAGGGTCCATCAGATGAACATTAGTTAGGCAGGGAGTCTACAGAGAGCAGAAAATATATAGGCAAGTGGTTTATGGCACAAAAATGACTGGAAATCTCTGATTAAATCGATATATGTGTCGTGTATAACTGAGCATAGATGATCAAAATTTGTATCATCATTGACAAAGCAGTTCTCATTCTTTCGTCGAAAACTTCGAAGAATCGAAGAAGTTAAGTGAGGACTAACTTAACTCTCGTCTATGTATAGAGGTTCTATTTTCATTCTAATTCATATTAGTTATTCAAATACTTATTATAATCTACTCTAAGGTAATCTACGATACGTGTTTTATATCAGTACAGGTAAAACATATATATATATATATATAAATTATAAAAATATATGTATGTATCTTTAATTTAATAATATAATGAATTTATTTTATTATTGTTTTGTTTGGTTTAATACAACAATTACCTAACACCCAGGACAAGACAAACAGATATGTTCATGCACACAAATCTTTGTCTTGTGTGGGAGTCGAACCCACGAGCGTTGGTGTTAAAGTAACGTTACTAACCCCTGTGCTACCAAGCTCGATCGTCATGTTTGTACTTTGTAGGGGGGGTGAACGTGCGTGGCATCGCTGATATCTGTATATATAACACAGGTAATAGTAGTAGGTGCTGAATGCCAAATCCTCAAGCTTATGTAGCGGACCTCGTCAATCTTATTGGATCAGGAAACGGAATAACGCTAAGTAGAAACTGGGTCGTGATGTACAGTCTTTTCTGTTTATACTACTACAGAAGTCAAGTATACGGGAGACAAGGTATTTGCTCAACTACCGAAGTAGTAATAGCATGACATGACATATAATGCTATGACGGAACCGTAATATCTGTAATACTGGCTGAGGACCACGATCTTTTTTTCTTTCTAAACCTTCCCGGTATGCGTTGGGTAGGCAAAAAAAAATCTCGCAGCTAAATAATCGAATCCTTCTCGAGTCTTTCGGCAATGGATTTTTTGCATGTACAGATAGGTAGAGTTTTTTTTATTCCTCTAATAGTAAACAGTTACCTATAGGTGTCACTCTTGTGTTGCCGACCCTGTAAATTTGGGACGCGTGCCGTTACCATCGTTGCTAACACCGCAAATCCTCTAGACTAGAGCATAACCGTAACCTCAGGACCTACCAGGAACAGAACAATTCACCTATATACAGTGCCTGGTGGCTAACGAGTACGAATTACCTCATAGGAAATGGTTTATTTTTATACAACATCGGAAGGTATACAAACATACGGCTCACCTGTTGTAAAGCGGTTACCGTAGCCTATAAACGCTTGCAATACCACTACAATCACTAACACAGTAACTTCTTTAGGAGATTACTATTGACATGACTCATACACAGAAACACAACAACCCTCAAGGTACTTGTTATTTGGCTGTAGTTTTCCGTGAGATACACAGTGTCGGACTGTTTATCACATATTGTCTCTATGGGGCACGAGCCAATAGGCGAAGTGCCTAGAGCGCGAGCGACACAATAGGTAAAGGAGTTTAATACCTATGGGGGAGCATCTTTCCTTACCAACTATCACCAACTTGCTAACTTGGTTATCTTAGACACAAGTGCTTTTGCGGTTAAGGTTAATGAAGGTTTTCACATTGACTCGGAAAGCCATATTCGAAACGAATTCTAAAAGTTTTCATTCAGATTCCATACATTTTGACAGATAACATATCGATTCCGATATTAATCTGAATACGTATATGGCTTTCCGAGGCAATGTGAATATCCCCAATAATAACCTAAACCGCAAAAGCACTTGTGTCTAGGGTAACCAAGCTAGCAACTCTCATAAATTGAAAGTTGGTAATAGTTGGTAATGGAAGATGTTAACGTAAACATAATTAATAGGAATGTGAGTTCCTGCGAGCGAATGAGGTTACACTCCCAAGGAGTTGTTACGTAAGCAGCGGGGATACTTCTTCCATGCTCAGGCAGCGTTAACCGTTTCATATCAGGTGAGTCGTATGCTCGTTTGCCTCCCGACGAGGTATAAACAAAATGTTTGCTATACGAAAAATTAGCAATTGATATTCCTACGCTTATTAGCGACCGAGTCAGGTCATTGTAAGCGAATATATCAAATTTTATCGCTGGCCATAAAGATATATATAATTTCTGAGTTATTCCGAAGTCACCTTAAACAATGCAATGTTATAGCAGTGTGCGGTTCAAACCGCAAGGTTATCTGAACGGCGACAATTCGCCTTGTCTATACGTAAATAGCCCTCTAGTTTCATCTGGAGTAATTCTACTGTATCATTTTATAGAAAAAAGATCAGTAGAAAATAACAGTGATAGCTCAGTGAACAAAGAACTAGCCGACGGTCCCGGGTTCGAATCCTGGTGTGCGTATGTACCAATAAATTAATCTTTTTAGATTTATGTACATATTTGTAATTATCACTTGCTCGGCGGCGAAAGAAAACATTGTGAGGAAACCAGCACGTCCAAGAAACTATATTTTAAAAGACGTGTGACCTAACCTAAAAAAGGTCTGATAGAAAAAGCTCTGAGAATAGACATTCCTGTTACATAAGTAATTCCTGTATATATATAATATATAACAATTCTAACGACTAACGATCTAATTTTGTATGTAGATAAGGTTTTGCTTTTTAAATTTATATATTTACCCATCAGTAAGCCCTCAAAAAAAACCGCGATTTAATACAAAAATCATAAAAAACGCCGAGCGAGTCTAGCTCCCAAGGGATGGACATTAATGGTTATTATTTTTGGATCTTCTATAACATTTTTACCAGTTCACACATTTAACTGTAAGCATAGTCTTCGAGGTGTTCGAGATGTGTTCCGCACAGTGGTATTTATTCTCAAAACACTGTATTCGAGTGAAACGCATTTCACGTCGTGTAAATACTAGAAAAGTAATTTGTTTCAAAAACTAAATAGAGAGCGAATCCATTAATAACAATTAGCAATGCGTGGCCATTAGATGCGATTGCGCAAGATTTGTTTACGGAGACGGAACGCTCCACTGACACGAAACTAATATAGCGCAAGGCCGTACAACAACTGCTTGAGTCACTGATCAGCATTGAGTCCTGGATACTCACCAAGGTACGCACTGAAATCCGTGAAGTATTTCCTCCAATCACTCGAAGCCAGCTCGGGAGGGTTGGAAGGTCCTCGTTCAGCACTGTACTTCCGTTCTAGGACCGGTGAGAAGGACACGGATTTAGGGGATGCAGAGCGCGTGCGCACGGACGCCATCCCTATGCACTGGGGTATAAAAGGCGGAGCGGGTCAAATTTTCGGACAGTCGTGGTTGCACCACGGCTGGGTGTAGACTGGTTATTTTCGGAGACGTGAGTTATCTACGGCACGAGCGACGTCGGGTGATAGCGCGGTCACACTGTGCTTTGCAGCCGTCGACTGAGTTACGCGACGACGTGCTATTCCCGGCAGGTGGTCATTTCCGCCAATATTTCCCAACAGAACGCGGACTTCATTAACCCCATTACACACATTGTGCTAGACAAATGTAGAGTTCATGCCCAGGTTAAAAGAAACACCCAAACGCGACAGACCATTCCTCGTTCCTACTTAAATAATCCAAGTTAGATTCTATTAAATCCTATGCAACAGGTAGAGTTAACCGATACCTGCAGTGATGACCACATTGCAAGCATATCTGCATGGTTCTTGCAAATTAGGATCTAATAAGCAATTCTTGCTAGGTTGCAGTATCCTTTATTATCGCTTTGCTAATCAAAGTTAATGTAATTTTCACTACAGAAAAACAACCGCGTGATTTGTTAGCGAATTATAAGCAGTGCAGGTACACTAATACGCTTTATACATGTATCTACACTGCTAAATATTTGTGTCATCTTCTGAAGCAAAATGAGTTACTAAATATTTTCACGCCATAACCTGTATAAGACTTTTGCATTTTTATTCATACTCGTGTGGAAAACTATCTATAATAGCTTGTCGTAAGTAACATGGTATTTATTACTATTATATAGATGTGTAAGGTGGATGAATAGCATTTTCACCCTGCAAAAAAACATGGTGACTGTACGTGTCAAAGCTTTATAAATCGCAATTGCTTAAGAGATTTGGGCGAATGTAAACTTATTTAATTAAAAAAAACGGGCAGTTTAAAAATTAATTAATATACTCATGCCTTATAGTTACCTACCCACACATGATAATGAACTGTTTAAGCCCAGCGTCCATCGAGTCGTTACATAAGGCGCGTGGGCGGGCGGCGGCGCCCTACGGTCACAGCGGCCTCACGTGTTTACACTAAACAAAATTAACGCTCGCGCTGACTGATTGATCCATTTATACATATTATAGTCGGTTAGAGTGTCCAGAGTATTATCTGTATAATTTACACTATATGTATATAGACAGCAACCGGTGGGGACTTTATGTATACAGGAAAGTGATCGCATAATTACGGCAGAAGAGACGGACGTGTTACTTAGGTTGTTGATGCATTGTAAATTATTTTAACACATAATATTGCCTTATAACGTAACAAACTAGGGGGACCCGCATAAAACAGTATACTGGGGTAAAATCATATATATTTAATTCTTTTTTTTGTACTACGTCGGAAAGCATACAAGCTTACGGCCCACCTGATGTAAAGCGGGTACCGTAGCCTATTAACGCTTGCGATATATATTAAGTATCACTCGCGCGATGCCTCCTCTGCTGCTTACACAGCAACTCCTTGGGAGCTTGGGAACTGGTGTCCTCATAAATTGGGTAGATAATTCGAGTTTTTGCGCGTGTGCCGCTCATTTGCGCCGACCAATACGGCCAATATAGTTATTTGTTCAAAAAATGCTATCAGTACATGAAGGGTCGTAAACCAATGTTGATTCTAACGAAATTACGAGTAAATGTCATGTATTAGCACAGTTTCTAGTAATATATTTAATTTGTACTCGTATTTGAGAGTGCATCAGTGTGTATAAATTTTCGAGTCAAAACTATGAAGGGTAAAATCGGCCTGTATACTATTTTGACCCGCAATCCTGCTCACTTTTTTACAATTAAATATAATAAAAGTCACATAATCATAAAACATAATCACTAGACAAATTTAGAATCGAGAAATTGTTTGTGGTTGAAAGCATAGTAGTTATAGAAATTATCTCGTTCGATTTCGAGTTATTTTAATGAATTTTTCTTTATGCAAAAACATAAAGCGCTACAAACGCATACGACGCGTGCGGATCGGTATAGGATCTGATTCCAAGAGTCTGGTATATCCTTTTCGTGCTATTTTACATTTGAACTACAGGCCTAACACAAAATTACAGTTTGGTTGCCGTTTTTAGATTGTATTGCAATGAAACTGCATCAAAATTTCACAGTCCACTTGCAGTCATCTACACGATGATAACATGCTGTTCTAATGACAGTGAGCTAGCTGCATATTTGTAACACAGTTCTATTAACAACTTCATTTAGATGTTAGAGATGTAAGATATGCATTTGAACACTTTTGAAAGCTTTTAATAATAGAGTTAAAAAAACGAAGAACGGGATATAGGCCGTAATAATAGATAATGTGTGTAAATTTAGTATCAAAGTGCAGGGATTTCAGAAGAACAATCTGTACTAAGCACTTCTTTTATATGCATCGTCGGGGGCATACAAATTACGGCCCACCTGATGTAAAGCGGTTACCGTACCTATACATGCTTGTAATACATTAAATATCACTCACGCGATGCCATCTCGCAACTTAATGGTGACCTCACTCACACGTAGGAACATGACCCAGAGAGCTCGGATTTTCGTAAGGTGGACTTACTTCCCCAGACGGCCGGCTCTGATGCTCCCTACTTTTGATAAAAAGACCAAACGAACAGACATGTTTATGCACACAAATGTTTGTCCATTGTGGGAATCAAACCCACGAGCGTCAGTGACAAAGTCACTTTATTAACTGTTCCGCCACCGAGCTCGTTAAAGTTTTCTGATGGAGTAGGAACTACTACAATGGCCATTAAATTCTGCGTAGAAGATTCGTGGTCGCATCTTATTAATCGACTGACAATCGCTTGCTATGAATTATTATTGATCAATCGCCACACTACTTCCCATTCTTTTTTTGGATCACCAATCTAAAATTACTTCGTTGAATACGAAATAAATTAGCTTGATAATTCAAAAATAATTCAGATTGAAATAAATTGATTTGAAGCAGAAGTTTTTTATAGCTCTTGGTTTTTTAACTTGCGATTATTTTTTATATTGTATTTGTAATTATAATATTTAGTATTGTATTTTAGATGAAGTACATCATATGGACTTTTGTCAATTTACCATAATCCTTAATTATTATATACTTTTTAAACAACGACAAACAAGCATGTGGTAAGGTAGTTAGTGAAGCCTACCAACATTCTTACAAATCAAAATTGTTACTTTATTTTTTTCAATGTATTTTAAAGACTTTGGTTTTTAGAATCATGGCAGCCTTACCCTTTTTTTTAATTTCCTGTTATTAGCAATTAGTTATGCTTCTTTTTCTAATGATTACCCCAAGATGTGTTTATCGATATTCATGCGGCAGTCATAAGGCCGCAAGTGGCCTTCAGCAGTGTTCCACCTACTAATGGGCGCCGCCCACGAACCGTAAATCGCAAGATAACGACAAGAAGATATGCAACAAAGTCATTTTAATATAATTAACATCTCTGGAAATTGAGGACATTAAATATTAAGTACCACAAAAGCTCAAATCGAAATTCTTATTTTCAAGAATATAAAGTTGCCAACGAGACACAGAGTCTCATCTTTCATTTGGAAATTTTTACGATCACTGAGTGTGGGAAAACCTGAAAATATACATATATATTTTTAATATCAATGATTATATTGATCTTAACTCCTTAAATAAACATTTTTCAACTCCTCTGATTTCAATTGATACGGCGTAAAAAATGTCCACTTTACATACTCTTTCACAATATACTCGTACTTCACCCGTGATTCCAAGTGATTCATTTATTTTTCTCAAAAGAGGAACAAATTAAAAAAAGCATTGTCTCTATTTCTACAAAAGCCGTGGGCAGTGATGGCTTGAGTTGTGACATGCTTACACCTATCATTGACCTCGTTGTTCCGGTGATTACACGTATAATTATTATTTTTTCTAACTCACAACGTGTTCCCGAGTGCTTGGAAAATGGCTCAAATTATTCCTCTTCCTAAGACGTCTAATTCATCGTCTTTTTCTCAAAATCGTCCTATTTCTATAATTCCATTAATCTCTAAGGTTCTCGAAAATGCTGTCCATAAACAACTCCACACATATCTTTCTCGCAACAATCTTCTTAGCCCTTACCAATCAGGCTTTCGTCTCAACCATAATAAGGTCACTGCGTTGCTAAATGGCACAGATGACATTCGTTACGCCATGGACAATAACAAACTCTCCTTAATTATATTATAAGACTTTAGGAACGCATTTAATTCAGTCGATTTTAACATTCTCTTAGGTATACTTCGCTCAATTAACTTTTCTCCCTCTGTGAAGGTATGGTTCGACTTTTATCTTCGTGGTCGCTGACAATGCATCAAACTTGATTAGAGATCGTCGGAGTGGATTGATTTAATTACAGGTGTGCCACAAGGCGGTATCTTATCTCCACTTTTATTTTCCATTTTTATAAATGAAATACCAAAGTTCTCTCTTCTCTCATCAACCTATATGCAAACGACTTATAGATATACAACCATTTTCCAACTACCGAAGACGATGAAACTATTGCGGCTATAAATTGCCAACTATAGTGCTATCCAGATATGGGCTGAAACCTGTGGTTTACTAGTAAATCCATCGAAATCTCAGGCTATAGTCGTAGGTGATAATCAATTACTTAATAAGCACAATTTTAATAGCTTGTCTAAAATGTAAATGGTCTACAGATTCCCTATGTCGACAAAACTAGAAACCTTGGATTAATCATTGATTGAACAAAGTCCTAGACTGCGCATATTAGTGACGTTAGTAAACGCATGTATTACACATTTCACTCTCTCAATCGCCTTCAGAACTTTTTGCCTTTTCAACCAAAATTATGTTGGCTCAATTTCTCTTACTCCCCATTCTCGACTACGCAGACGTTTACTATTTGGATGCAACTGAGGAACTACTCAATAAGCTAGAAAGATCGCAAAATCTGGTAATACGTTTTATTTTCGGTCTTCGTAAGTACGACCATGTTTTGGAGTTTCGTGTACTTCGCAGATTCGACTTCGCAGAAATGTGCACATACTATCCCTGCTTTTTAAACTAATTATCAATCCTAATTCCCCTCAATACCTCTGTTCTCGTTTTCCTCTCGTTCCACCGCCAACTCCTAAAGTTCCTATCTATCCATAACTTCACGCCAAATCCCTCAAGGCTCAAGGCAGAGAGAACCGAGCGTCACGTATGTATATATATATATAAATTTGAATATATGTCTGTGGTTATATGTATGTACGAGTATATTTGTGAATGTTATGGCTCTCTTCATATTTTTTATTGTATCTGTTTTTATTTTGCTAGTTGGCACATATATTTGTTATAGCCCTTGTACAACTTTCCACATTCATTAGGGTTGGCTGGAAGAAATCTCTTAAAGAGATAAGCTCACCTTTGTACACTGTATTTGACACTATTATTTTGAACTATTAGTGTGCAATAAATAATACAATTGTCTTTTTTATTTTATCTTCCGGGGTGTGGTTTCTAACTAACATTAACCTGTGAGACCTCGTTATATACGTTTTCCCATACATTTCTTGGCGGAAAAGCGGTCCGCGGGTAATGAGAGATTAAAATCAAAGCCAACCTCACCTGTATGTAGTGTGAACCATCAATTAAAAATCGAGACCTCAACGAAAACAAGGTCGGGCGCATCAAAGCAACACCACTGGGGAAGTACATGTACCAGTCAAAAGACCTTGCCAGAGTGAAGTTACCAGTAACCTCATAAGGAATTACTGTGTTAGCAACGGACGTAGCAGCGCGCGAGTGATACTCTTTACATTGCAAGCATTCAAACGCTGTGGCACTTTACATTAGAGGCCGTATGGTTGTGTGCTTACCGACCTCGTATAAAAAAGTCTCATGTCACACACAGACATGACGTAACACGAAACGTAATCATATCAAATTCGAATTTCGAGTTTTGGGATTCTCTCTCTCTCTGGAAATTCAATTTTAGAAGTTATAACAAATCCGATATGGGTTCCATACTTATTATTGAGAGGATAGTTGTATCTATCCATCCGTCATATCGAGAATGACAAAAGTACATCGGCGATAATAATTTCATTCATTATATTCGTATATTTTTTTTAATGGGACAGGCCCACCACTCGTTCCCACCACTGTGTCTCCTGTGTAGCCAGTATTAACAGCGGCGACCACCAAAAAGGCAATGAACAGTGAAGTTCATTACTGTCCCGGGGGTTAAACTACAGCTGCCTTGGAACTCACAACGAATTTAATCAGAAGAAATTTGTAGCAGTAGGAAGTTTTGGAATTGACTTGATTCTTGGCAAAGTGAAAGACAGCAATATGACAAATAAGGCATTTAAAAACCTCAAAGAGATGGCTAGCCAAGTGAAGCTCAACTGCCGTGCACTACGGTTTATCAAATATCTAACACTGGGACCTAAATTGTGAGTTGTTACCTAACACATCGATCCCAACAATATAGATTGCATATATTCGTACATTGACAAAACATTGATTAATTCTTTATAATAGATATTTTCTACATAAAGATACAGAACCTTTTATACTTAAAAACTTATTTTTCTGTATAAAAAATCAATTTATAATGATATACTATATGGGCGGGTTGTACGAGTGTGTAGTTGTGTAGTTGAGACTTTACGTCGTTATCCTAATATATTTCTTACATCCTCACCGAATCATTTTCTCTCGTCGAAATGTGAGACACCAATAGCAATCATATTTAATAATTTGATAATGTTGTTAGTTGATACAAGATACATACTTTTCAAGAAAATACATAAACTGCTTTCAGTATGTCTACTTTAGATGTTGAAATAAAAGTTGGTGCTATGAACTGTGTTAATAAAAAATGTACTCAAATAATAACAAACCTTCCTAACGTTGATCTCAAGAATCCCTGACCTTTTTAGTAAAATTACAGAGCGGAACATACTATGGAATTAAATACGAAACAATGTTAAATTGATGATCCAAAAAAGGACTGGCGACAAGTGTGGCGATTGATCAATAATAATTTATGGCAAGTGATTGGCCAGTCGACTGACTCGATGCGACCATGAATCACCTACGCGGAATTTAATAGCCATTGCCGTAGTTCCTATTCTATCAGAAAAGTGCTTTGTAAAGATTGTTCGTCTGAAATCCTAACACTACAATATTAATTCTAGCTTGTAGTCAGTATGTAGTCCTTAGTATAGCATGTCAGCTACACGATGACTGCAAGAGGACTGCGTAGTCTATTGGTTGCTTCGATACAGTTATATTGACTGCACAAAATCAGCATCTGAGCCGCAGTTTCTGTCAGAAAAATGCTTATAGATTGTTCTTGTGGAATTCTAATACTTCGATACTAAATGTAGTATTGTTTTTTAAATCGAAGAGGAAAAGTTCATGAGGTAAGAAATATGCAACACCGGATTCTTGCGTTGATGTGTAATTTAATAGTCCTTGTGCATGTGCAATGGCTGAAAAGGGTAGTAAATTAGTTAAGAACATTGTGCTAGTAGAATAACGTAAATAACAAGTATTTGCAGTAAGTAGGTTACTTACTGCAAACACTTGTTATTTACGTTATTAATTCGAATTAATTCGCTGCCAAAACCGGCGAGGATATTGATTTTCACATGCGAGAGACTGCGGTGAGACCTCTTCAACACAGAAGGAACACTATACCTGATAGCACTAGGAAAAAGAATATAGTAAAGCCATCGCGCATTAAGAGACAACACAGCTAGAGAAATTCATCGTCATATTCCTAATTTAATAGACACCAACAAGATCTCCTAACAATTGCAAAGAGGTTATGTGACACTACCTACGGAGAAATTGAATGCAACATTGTTGTACGAAGAAAGCCAAACCATAATTTTGTAAAATGACTTCTGAAAGACAAGTTTACAACACCATACATGCTTGCGTAATAATAATAACTGTCATATTGACTTGCGAATAGTTTGAAAACAAACAAAGGGAAGGGTTAATTAGTTGGAAACACAAGAAAATGTATTGTGCAATTTACAAAGCAGAAAATGTAATTGAGCTCTGTCGCACTTAAGTTTTTTTCGTCATCGAAGTGTAAAGGGTTTATTTCGGTATGATGCTGTCTTTCTAGCTAGATGTGGGTGGTAACAGTTGTCATCAGATGTTTATGCTCGTAGGCTATTGGCATCTTGTTGTTATTTGTTAAGTTTGTAAGAAGTTATATATTATAAGTAAAATCTTTATTGAGAATAAAGAGAGATATTAACATAAAAGTACGGTTTCAAAAGGATAATTTACCGTGTATGCTTAAAATATGGTATGAATATTCAGGCGAGATTGTTTTACTAGATAGGCTTCTTCAAACAGGGCGTGATTTTATCAGACGAGAAAAATAAGAAGAGTTTTGGCGAGTTCGGTGGCGCAGTGGCTCAAAAAAAACACAAACGCTCGTGAGTTCCATTCCCATACAGGGAAAATAATTGGGTGCATGAACATGTATTTATATATATATTTGACTGTTTTTAAGAGAGGTAGGGCGCATCAAAGCAGCCTGTCTGGGGAAGTACCTCCACCTCACAGAAAAGCGCAGCCAAATAACTACACCCTGGAGGATTGTTATGTTCCTGCATGTGATTCAGGTCACCAGTAAGTTCCTAAGGAGTTGCTGTGCTAGCAGCAAAGGTGGCATCGCTTGATGTATTGCATGCGTTCATAGGCTACGGTAACCACTTTCCATCAGGTAGCTGTATGCTTGTATACCTCCCGACGTTGTAGGTACAAAAGAAAAATAGTCATGTCACTCTCGGGTCTCTCTGCCTATCCTGCAAGTGACTTGGCGTGATGATGGCTAACCATCAAACAAAGAAATCTACATTTGCTTCATAAATTGTTTATTTCCTTAAAAGCACATCGGCGCCCTCTTAACTACCATATTTTCTGCAAAATATACTAAATTGCGGGTTCGATTCCCGAGCAGTACAAACAGATATATGCCTATAGTCATGAACATGTCTATTTATCATGGTATCGATGTTTCTTCATATTGTACAAAAGTATGTATTTATAAAAAAAACGGGTTGCACTCCGGGAGTGCCGGTAGAAGTAAAAACTTGAACATTAACGTTGTACATTTTTGAATATTTTGGAATGGTTAGGGAATAATTGCTTTATTTATCAGTATAAAAGTACTATCATGTATGTGGTAAAATACAATATTCATTTATTACGCTATCGTACACAAACATGACAATTTATATTACATTAAAAATTTAACACTTCAGAACTATTGCAATTAGTTTACATTAAAAAGTTTATCTCTCAGAAAAATCAACTTTCATCCATAATTTCATTTTTGACTCTTTCACTATCATCATTACCAGCATCAACATCGCCAATCTCTAAAACTCAAACATACACGCACACTCGCGCAAGCGCCCTACGCCGCTTAAACCAAACAGCGATGTTGATAAACTACGTTGATCGAAACGCGTAAACGCCAACAATTTCATGACGCTTACAACGTTTTGGTCGCGAGAAAATAATGCCCTATGAACGATCTAGCGCTTCATGTTTTAATTGTTTAATTAGAGGTAACTAATGTTTTAGCGCTGCAGCGAACTTAAGTTCTAATTTTCACCAAAATCTTACGGCCAGGGTCACGTGTCCTGACGGGAGTTTAGCATTTTTTACACATCCCAAAAAGTGCACAACGCCGCTAAAGAAGTTTTCACTTCAAAAAAGTATGTTTGTCAGTTGATCGATATGTAGAGCATTTTATAACTAACAAAGATTACATTTATATGTGCTGCGTAGATACAAAAGCAAAGTTTGTCTAAAGAATATGACATCCGAAGCAATTACTATCCGGCATTCATTACAATCCAAGATCATAATAGGATTATCTGCCCACGTCCAGCGACTCTGTCGGCTGGGTAGTCCACAGCGGGACCGCTTCACTAATGATCTGTCCACGTATTGATAAATTAATACATTTTGTTCTTCAACTCCAATTGACAAGTTGAGTGTTATTTATTGTTTTTCACGCTTTCTATAGCAACAATAAATTAATTTGAAACGTCTACAAACGACAATAGAATATAATAATGTGGGTGATATAAATCAATTTATATCTCGCGTTTGTAGCTGGGGCATGAAACTCTTTGATTTAACCATGCCTAGCGATACTACATAGATTGTACATTGCATTATTAGAACGGACTGGTCCCTGATTCAAATCCCAGTTTGAAGATGTATCACTCAATTAGTATGTTTGGATTTATGTGCATATTTGTAATTATCATTTGCTCGGAGGTAAAGGGAATAAAGTCGTGAGGAAATTCGCACGTTCAAGAATATGTCAAAAGTCGTGTGATTCATCAAAGGTCTAGTGTTCCCCGTGGGTTGGGAAGTTCTGACGGCAGAAGCTCCACATGTAAGAACGTCAAAATCAGTATCTTTGGCAAATACGGTAGAGTAACCTAACAATCCTAATGGATTAGAATGCGGAATTACGCCAGGAAGACGATCGCATTATTATAATATGAACATAGGTAGATTCCATCTAAACGATACAGTTAGGCAGATTAGTTATGGTTCTATAATTTGAGGTGGTAATTTAACATCACACAAAATCTTTAAGACAATTTTTTAACCAGAGTCAATGGCTACAGTAGTCGAGCCTTTAGCGAACGGAAATATTGAAAGTCGGTTCGTAGTTCCTGAGAAGTTTTATTACCCTTAATTTTAGACTTAAACCTTATAAGTACAGCACAGTGTACGTCACGCTTGACACTTTGATCTTTGTGTTATTCGGATTTCGTTCTACGTCATAAGCAAATAATACTGTCATACATGTACGCAACAGCTAGTGAGCAGTGCTAGTCTAGAAGATAGCGAACCAACCTATTGACCTAGGGGTGCCTAGGTCAATATGTGGTGTTTGGTTTCTACCACTAAGTGGGTATTTTTGGATTTATGTAAATATTTACAATTATCCATGCTCCATTGGTTCGGACATGTAGAAAGAATGCGGGACGAAAGAATGACGAAACAGATATACAATGCAAAAGTGGAAGGATGTAGGAGCCGAGGAAGGCCGAGACTAACCTACCATGACCAAATTGGTCGTGTTTTATCAGAAGGTGATGTCAGAAGCCCCAGGAACCGGCGAGCGTGCATGAAAAGAGCTATGAATGTCACAGAAGCGAGTGAAGTATGCAAGAACCGCGTCTTGTGGCGCTCGGTTCTCTCTGCCTGAAGAACTGAAGATATACATACATTTACAATTATCATTTATTCGGTGGAGAAGGAAAACATCGTGAGAAAAGCAGCACGAAAATATATTTCAAAAGACCTAACCAAAGAAAGATCTGGTATTTTCTGCGGACTGTGGACGTCTGGCGGCAGGTACTCCAGCTAAAGTCCAGTCTTTGCCAATTCCATAGGTTTACGTAGCGAACGTCCCAAAACAAGGATAGGTTTTTTTTACTACGTCGGAAGGCATACAAGCATACGGCCCACCTGATGTAAAGCGGGTACCGTAGCCTATTAACGCTTGCAATATATTAAATATCACTCGCGCTATGCCTCCTCTGTTGCTTACACAGCAACTTCTTGGGAGCTTACTGGTGACCTCACTCACACGCAGGTACACAACAACCCTCTAGGGAGTTGTTATTTGGCTGCGGTTTTCTGTGAGGTGGAGGTACTTTCCCAGACGGGCTGCTTTGATGCGCTCTACCTCTCTTGAAAATATAATATAATTGAAATTGACGGAATCAAATTTGTTGAACATGCTGTGATGTTAACAGGTAGCAGAATTATAATTATTAAACCAGGACCGGTTACATGATTACTATTAATATTTATATGAATATTTATGTCGTCTTTATACAAAACCAAGGACGTGACGATAATGTGGAGAGACATCTCCTGCGTCCATATCGGACGTAGTTTTGCATATTTCGGTAGCTTCACATTGTGCTTTGATCTCTATCTACAACTTCCCTTGCGGGTAGGTAGAGAGGACCAAGCGCCACGTGACTCGATCCTTACACACCTCACTCGCTTATTTAACATTCATTGCCCTTCTCATGCACGCTCGCCGGTTTCTAAGGCTCCTGAGAACACCTTCTGATAGAATACGACCAATTTAGTCATGGTAGGTAAGTCTTGCCCTCCCTCGGCTCCTAGATCCCTTCACTATTGCGTTGTATATCTGCTACGTCATTCTTTCTACCTGCATTATTTCTACATGTCCGAACCAACAGAGCATGCCTCTTCATATTTTGACACTTTTACTTGTACATTTTTTAAATTATAGTAAAAAAATACAATGAAATGGAGAATGTATGTACCATTATGTAGCCTCGTTTCACGATACTTTTTTTTTGTTTGGACGAAGAGTACTTGCCTATACATAGTACTGTTTATCTATACTAATGAAATGTTTGTTTGGATGTAAGGAATAATCTCTAGAACTGCTGATCTGATATTGATTCTTTCACTAATAGTAAATTACATTACAACGTCATTACTACTTTTTACATAAAGTGATATAAGGTAGTTACCGTAACCTATGATTGCTTGCGATTCAAGGAGCCATGCCCACGACAATAATTCCTCAACATTTACACAGCAGTTTCTCGCTGAAGGCCTCGCACACTAGCTACCACTAGCCAAATATCTCTCCTCTCTTGATGCTTTGATGCGCCAGAGATACGTCAATTAGCTGGGACCACCACGTTGAAGAGTGGATGCCTTTGACTCTAAATATGGTAGGCATTTAAACTTATTAAGGGTGCCTGTGCAAAACTTGAAAAGTCGAACTTCACGCGGGCAGAGCCACGGGCAGAAACTAGTTAGGATACAAGTTGATTAGAAAACTAAATAGCATATGTTACGCGTGTTTGCCGAATGTATCCCGGAAAGTATCAAAGCGGTGTCCACAGTTGTCTAGTTTAAATATCACCAGTGTAAACAGACCTCTGTTGGCTGACATATAACTTCATTTAATGACGGTATCTCCCTAATCCTAGGTTCAGCCGCGGTTCTTCGTGTTTTGGCCAACGCTGGCCCTGTTTTATTTATAGGCTATTAACACTGGTGCCTTGCGGCGCCGAACCGCGGTTTATGTTCTTTTGATTGACTGTTGACATTTTCTGACGCCGAATATTTCCTAACGCTACGCGGTTGACAATGCCACATTCAAATGTCACTCATTGATAACAAAAAAATATATACTACAGATATTATATAGTAAAAAAATATTTAGACACCGAAATAATTGTCGTGTGTCATAGCAATTATGCATAGTTATCCACGGTCCAATTGCTCGAAACGGTAGCGTCATAACCGCCCGCAGTGTGACCGCGCCAATATTTTCCGAATTCGCCTCACGCCCGTCCATAATCACCGTTTACAATCGATTCACAACACTCACTCGATACGTAAAAACTTTAGTGAACGCATTCGTTTTCGAAAATCGTTTCGAAAATACGCGCGCTGCAGCGGCGTGGTCGGAAGGTTGTCGACGACTGACAGCGCAGCGGCTGAGCGTAACATCAGTGGGACGGCATCTAATGATGATCGTCTCATTGTGGTGAGGAATTGCGCTTTTAATAGGGTCGTGTGGGCGATAATCGTATCGGTAACGAGTGAGGGAAGGCCTGGTCTAGCGGGTCGAATGGTTCTAGGAAGCTTCGCAGATGGGAATGCAGGACACTGTCCGAGGTTGCGGAATGTTGCACGTTTACTTTGCGGTGCCCAGCGGTGCTTCCTAACACGGGGTGCATTGCGAGGGGATAATGTGAAACGTGCGGTATGCCTACTGATTGCTCAGTCAATAGGCGGGCAGATAAATGTGATGGAATAAAGGGGACGTGGCAGCGTCAAGTGCTCCCATTCAAACACAACATAGCGTGTGAACGGAGGCAAGTAAATTACGCTGTTTACAATTCCTCAAGAAGAAAAACCATAATGGATGTCGTTAGCAAAACCGTGCGTTCGTACCTAGTGATTAGGAACTTCGAAAATTTTAAAGTCGTCTGCATTTGCACCTCTGTCTCACCTATTTCTACCGCCAAGCAGCTATATTTATATAGCTGTGTTCCGGTTTGAAGGGTGAGATATGGCAGAGAAATAACTGGGTACTGGTGACTAAACATCCTTGGGTCACAAGATTGGCAGCGGGCGAATAACATCGCCGTGGTGTTGCGAGCGTCAATAGGCTGCGGTGACCGCTTACCGCTTCTGATGCGGGCCGCATGCTTATTTGCCAATTTAATTGTATAAAAAAATGAATTAAATTACTTATATTAAACGACAAATAAGTACGTAAGTAATCGTAAGGGCTCAGTGTTTCGTATTTGGATAAGTACCGAAATCTAAGAAAAAAATTAAAGCCACACTAAATGCTAAGTGAAATTGCATGCTCCCTACAATGATATAAATGTCAAAATAGACATGTTATATTTAATATAACGCCAGGAGATACAAGCAAACGGCTCACCTTATGTAAAGTGGTTACAGTGGGCTAAGAATGCTTGCAATAGAGGAAGTATCGTTCGCTGGCTCTCCGACTGTTAGCACACGACAATACCCTAAGAGCTTACTGGTAACCTTACTCACACGCAGGAACACGACGGACTTCCAGCGAGTTGATATTTTGCAGCCGTTTCTTTGAGGCGTCATCTCTCTTACAATCTTCATTAATTAAAAATAGTTAAAATGATAAGAAATCAGTTCTTAAATCTGATTGTCAAGACTTCACCAAGAGCAAAACAAGGATATCCAAAGACGATGACGGTGTAGAAACTTTACAAACCGTATCTAATCGCGTGGCCAACGACGTCCTGCCCACGAACCGTGAAGCCGAAACCATAAGAATACACGATATCCGCCCAAACGTTGTGCTCCTCTCGTATGTCGTAACGTAACAATAATTAGGTATTATCTACACCTAATTAGAACGCTTCCGTGTCGGACGGGAGTGGGCGACCGACCGCTCGTTTTGGTAACTTGTATGCGGCATGTGTATCGTTGAAAACGAAGTTACATAATGAGTTATTTGTTATATCGATGTAGCGTACGTTATCTAACTAGGGGAAATATAAATATTAGCTTAACGTGTCTAATCAAGTAATACTCGTCCAGTGGAATTAGGAGATCAGTATACAGGCGGATAAAAACAACAGGAAATTAATAAATGTCAAAATATTTTAAAAATTATTTCCAATGATTATTATGCTCAATAATTATTCCAAAATTCTAAACAAAACAGTTCTTTCAAGTCAGGAAGCATAAAGTAAAGAATTACCAACTAATGGCAACTAGCAGCGCCCAATGTACGAATTGAGTTTTATTAATTCCAACATACTCGTATCTATTGATCTTCAGTGACATAAAATGGCTGCAGTGCGTGTACATTTATCTAGGTGTGTCACTGCACTACTATAACACATTACCACTGTGTTTGTAGTCTAAAGCATGTTATACAATATGGTAGGTATACGTTGTTTTATTGACAAAATTAAATTTTTAATAAATATATCCAATATTTATTTTATTGCTTGATATATTTTTTTTCTCCTATTTACGCCACCTCCACAAATTTCTCCCACAACATAGAAATATCCGAGTATTTTTTAAATAAAGTTTGTATAATAATAAAATCACGATATGTAGGTACTTATAGTAAAAATTGGCTCATTGAAATTATACACTTAATAATTGAAAATAAACAAACAATGGTCCAAATTGTAGTGAATGTATACTGTTAGTCATATATTGAACAGAATAAGAAGTATTCGATATGGGACTAACTGTGGGCATTATAACATCGAAACAAAATTTAACATTTAACCACTTAGAGTCAACATACACTGTAACTTACATTATCGCTTATTATCCATTAACACTAACAGGAATATACCGTTTTAAGTAATTTAAATCCAATAAAAGAAAACATTCACTTCTAAAAAGTAAAAAATCATAAAACCGTTGACAATTAGAAAGATATGGAAAAGTAAAGAAAGCCATTAAAATAAAAGCGCACGAAAATCGAAGAGCGATGTAACTATTAATATCACAAGAAACAAGATATAAAACCGTAAAAATGGCCGACTCTGTTAAAAACAACAAAGTACATTTGTTAATTAGATTAGAATTTAGACTAACTCTAAGACGTAAATACCAATTGTAATAAGATATTATGATGTTACAAGATTTTAAATTATGAAAAAGTAGACTTATATTTACAATGTCATTATATATACCTATGTATTTAATTAGACTATACATATAGTTAAAAGTACAATTTAGAATAATTATAAACAAGACGTAATCCATTGTAGTAAGATATATTTTGTAAGTAGTCGCATCGTACACGACGTACGTCTGTCTGGTCTATTATATTGAATGTCTGTGAAATTGTAGACTGCAGTTTCGGTAGTCTGACTAGTTCAGGATGGTTTGGGCTTGAGGAACCAACATCATGATTTTATTAGAAGTATAGACAGAATCTCGATAGTACATGTTTTGTTATTTTTATTATATGTCGGGATGATAACAAGCATACGGCCCACCTGATGTAAAATGACGAGCTCGGTGGTGGAGTTATTGTAAATACTTTGACACTAAGGCTCGATTCCCACACTGGACTAACATTTGCGTTCATGAACATGTATGTTTGTTTTAATAGGGGGGGTTTAAGAGAGGTAGGGTGCATCAAAGCAAGCATAGAAGCAACCCGATTTGACGATTACCTCCACCTCACAGAAAACCGCGTCCAACAACAACTCACTAGAGGGTTTTTGTGTTCCTGCGTGTGAGTGAGGTCCCCAGTAAGCTCCTAAGGAGTTGCTGTGTTCGCAGCAGATATATTAACCTGTCAGACCCCGTTATATACATTTTCCCATACATTTATTGGCGGAAAAGCGGTCCGCGGGTAATGAGAGATTAATGTACTTTAAGTGTTCATAGACTACGGTAACGGTCGTATCAGACGTATAAAAACAAATATGGTTTCAGGAAGATTTCTTTAATATTTAGTGTGGCTTTATATGCGAAAGGTCTATGCCTCCCAGCGCTTTAAAAAAATCTATCACATGCCGGATTCGAGTCAAATTAATTGATTGTAGAGTCCGCAAAGAGAATTCATTAATTACGACAGCACATCCAAGCCTTGAGTGGCTAATTAATAGATTGTCTTTGTTCTATTCACGCAGTCTGACAAAGTGACATATAGCAAACACGATGTAGCATCTTTATGGCCAATTGTTTTGTCGTTACATCCAAACCAAATGCCAGGGCAAACATAAAATATACTCAGTCGATAATAAATACATCAATCAATATTGTGAGAGCATATTGAATACTTTATTACTCGCAAATATGTTTATATGTAAGCACGGAATTGTTAACATAATGATGACATGAAATATTTATCTTAGATTATTTATTATTATTTGCAATTATGACAAAAGAAGTAATTTAGGCTTGATGACGTTTTGCTAAGTTTCAATAATTGTGTCATACATAGTAAGGGATGTAAAAAAATTACATGTTTATTATACGACGTCAATGAAATATAAGCATTCGCCCCACCTGATGTAAAGCGGTTACAGTAGCCTATGAAGGCTTGGAATACGTTGAGTATCACTCGCGCGATGCCACCTCTGCTGCAAACATAGCTCTTTATGAGCTTGCTGGTGACCTCACTCACACGCAGGAACACAACAACTCTCTAGTGAGTTGTTGTTGGACGCGGTTTTCTGTGAGGTGGAGGTAATCATCAAATCGGGTTGCTTCTATGCTTGCTTTGATGCGCCCTACCTCTCTTTAAAATACCCCAGATTAAAACAAACAGACATGTTTATGAACGCAAATGTTAGTCCAGTGTGGGAATCGAACCCACGAGCCTCGGTGTCAAAGTATTGATAACAACTCCACCACCGAGCTCGTCATTTTACATCAGGTGGACCGTAGTTTACTGTGAGGTGCAGGTACTTCCCAAGACGGGTTACTTTTATGCGCCTTACCTGTCTTAAAAACACCCAGACCAAGACAAACAGACATTTTCATGCACACAAATGTTAAAGTCATGTGTGGAAATTGAACCTACGAGCGTTGGTGTCAAATTAACGTTATAAACCACTGCGCCATCGAGCGCGTCCAACGTACCGTGATACCGTGAACCGTGATCTGATCAACCAGGATTACTTCCGTGCTTCGGACAACACATACGCATAAACACGTCCACACACGAAGATACACGATTACAAACTACATACTACACTTCAGCCATCCTCTCAAAAATTGTATGGAACGACGACTCAGGAAGTGTTGCTAAGTAAATACATAACACCATCGGAATTTGAATTTTGGGGCAATCAAGGTAACGTCCCCTAAAATAGAATGCTTATATAGAAAACTAAAACGCCTGTCGAAAAATTAGCATGCTTCTCGACAGAAGTTTCAGTAAGTAACTTGTATTTTCGGCGTTTTTTCTATATAGTCGTACGGAACGAACACTTCATATACGAGTCCGCTTCGCTTTTGGCCGATTTATACATAGTTACAACACTGACTGAGACGTCAAATCCAATGATAATTAGTCATTAAAAGCTCTCCAGGAATTTGGATATTGTCAGGGGGAAAAATACAACATACATGCATAGATACGCGAAAAACAAATACTGACATTTGTATTCAGAAAATCAGACAAAAACATAAACATTTGAAATTAAGAAAGAAAGATATATGATGAGGAAGATGACGATAAAGTAATGACGAAGCGTACAAATGTACGAACTTTATATAGATATAAGGTGATAACAGAAACAGCCGATTGAATGTAATAAACAAATATTATAAATAAAAATTTTACGCCGCGCTGAGTTTATGTTTGCCCGCTCTTATTTCGAAAACTACTGTACGAATTTTCATACGGTTTCCACCAAAAAGAAAAGTGGGTAATCTAAGAAGGTTACATGCTATAAACTATTTTTGACACTTTGCCTAAACATGCAAAAGTTATGACGATAATTATTGAAATAAGTGAGTATTATAATAGGTAACCATAATAATCTGCAGTAGAAACTAGTTCAATCTCAAAGAATTCATCCGTACAAGCAATTTAATATACACATAAAATTATAACATGAACATGATATGCATTCAACAGTCAAGAAATTGATGTGTCAATAAGCAAGAACTGAATCTGTTCGACGATAACGAGAAAGAACGAACACACTTGTACTCGAAAGTGTGCCTTGTAGACCAAATAGAGAAAAATCTGGAACGACGCGAGGTGAAGTACATGTGTTTAGAAGTAGGTAGGTAGTTAGTCCAAGTGACGAGAGATCACAACAACGCGGCCGTTCGCCGCAGCACTATGACAGTCGTCGATAGCAGAGCGGATATGTCAATTTATTGCCTTTTTGATCTATTTAGGAAAAGATCCTGTTCCTATAATTATTGTAATTTAGTACAGATAAGCAATAATTATAGTTTACAAACAATAACCTAATTGAAGTATACGTGAATATAACACAGTAGGTATATATATCAGCTATGTTATATTCGTATACTTCAACTTAAAAAGTGTCTATTTCCTAAAAAGAAATCTCTAGCAATGGATCCACTGATCACTCGGTTTTGCTGATGTCTATGCTCTTTCTTCTCAGAAATATTTATAAAATCGACTGCGTAAAAAGCGAATCTAAAGATAAAAAAAAATAAAGAAGTTTATCGAAACTGATGTCTCCGATAAAGTTAGATTGTTATGTGATTGTTGTGCTCCAATCCCCTCTTCCCCTCGCCACTGCAATACCGTTCGCTCATTCATATATTTATAGTGTTAATAATAAACTATATACGAATATGTGACATTATTATTAGTAAGTATTTTAAAATTTAGTTTATCATATTTTTTTTGCACCACATAATGTTGTATGATGGGCGATTCAATGGTTCTAAATGACACTTTCATGTACTTTGCAACACTCATAAGATTAACACCCCCTCAATTGTTATACAAATAATCAACATCTACGCATTTCATCTCTAGTGTCACAAAGAACAAACATACATACAAATATAGATTAACAAACATAATAGGCTCCTTTTCGCCTCGCAATCGAGTAAAAAGGGCATTACGATTAGCATTTACAAGTGTAACACCAGCATTACTTCACAACACGAGCGAATACACCAATACAAAATTTAAATAAGGAAATTATTGTTTATACTGACATGAACTTAGACCAAACAAGACTAGTAACTATTTTCCGCGCATGCATTTGAATCCAACACACGACCATACTGGGAGAGACAGTAAGTACATCTGCACGACACGTACGAAATAGCTGTTACTGATACTAATGCACTCGTCAAAGAAATAGTGCCGCTGAGTAACAGTACGATTTAATATGGCTAAGAAAAGTATTTGTTGATT
This sequence comes from Pyralis farinalis, assembly GCA_947507595.1. Taxonomy (NCBI): domain Eukaryota; kingdom Metazoa; phylum Arthropoda; class Insecta; order Lepidoptera; family Pyralidae; genus Pyralis; species Pyralis farinalis. The sequence goes on along the minus strand of OX382268.1, from coordinate 33,043,355 downwards.
CTAATGGAACACATGGTGTTAAGATAAGAAGGCGTACGCGCCGTAACGTTCGGACATGTAGAAGGAATGCAGGAGGAAAGTATGACGAAATAGATTAAAAATAACGTAGAAGTGGACGTAGGAGGCGAGGAAGACCAAGCCTCACTTACCACGATCAAATTGTTTGTATCATCAGAAGATTAGGTGTGCTAGGAACCGGCGAGCTTTTATGAAAAGAACTACGAGTATAATCCTACTAATATTATAAATGCGAAAGTTTCTATGTATCGATGGATGTTTGTTGCTCCTTCACGCTTAAACGGCTAAACGGATTTGAATGACATTTGGCACGTAGATAGATTATGATCTGGATTAACACATAGGCTACGTTATTTGACTCCACGCGGGCGGAGCCGCGGGCAGCAACTAGTATCTAATAAGAGAGGTAGGGCGCATCAAAGTAGCCTGACTGGGGAAATATCTCCAACTCACAGAAGAGCGTAGCTAAGTAGTAACTCACTGGATGTTTCGTAATTGTTTGTGCGAGTAAGTGACATTTCATTTTTTTTTGTGACACTGACTATGTAGTTGGCCCCTGTGGGCCGCTACTGCGTCACCGGAAGGGAGAGGCGGGCGTGAGGCGCCACAGCCTGAAAAGCAAAAAGCGACTGCCTAAGGGCCCCCGAGAGGGGTCGAATCTCGGCTTAGGGCGTCGGGGAGCTAAACAATCGAACACGCGGGTTCACGCCTGAAGGACATATGAGGAGAGGCGCCCAGGTACCTGGGCTACTCGGTACCTGGTGTATCGCGCAGAAGTCCTAACTCTCCGCATTCGGATCCACCGAATGCGATGTATATGTGGAGTGTTGGGGTCGGGGTGAAAGAGGTAGGGGGCATTCGCAACCGTAATGTAATACGATCATCGGGATCAAAGAGTGAATGGTGACATTGCCAGTAAACACCCGTTTTTATATTAGCAGCGAGGATGGCGACGCACGAGCAATGCTTTTTGTAATACAAGTGTTTATAGGACAGTAAGGATTTTATATCTGATGTGTAGCTATTCGCATACACATACGTATACGTATGTACCGCAGCGACACGGCGCGCCCGCACATTGGTATGTGACACCAAGCAGTAATAAACTGGCTTCGTAACAGAGCACTTGTTTCATTGCGCACCCGTACATATCAATGGCGACGAGGGACGATCCTACTCACATATTAAAAGTGAAAATGGCGTACATAGGATTTTTAACCATTTTTGACTATAAATCGGGCGACTGGTTGTTATTTAAAGGCCGGCTGACTCAGTATCTGAGAGTAAACGACGTGGCAGAAGAGAACAAGAGCGGCATTCTCATCACACATCTTTCAGACGACTCGTACCGGTTGTTGAAGAACCTCGCTTACCCGACCGACGTGGATGCTCTAACTTACCAGGCTGTAGTTCAATTACTCGACAAACATTTCACGCCAAGAAGATGCTCATATGCAGACAGGGCAAAATTTTACAGTGCTACAAGAAGTTTAGGCGAAACCCTAGGAGATTGGGCGGCAAGGCTGCGAGGTCTTGCGAGCTATTGTAACTTCGGCACTGCCTTGGACGCAATTCTGACCGATCGTTTTGTGCTAGGATTAGGCACGGGGCCAGAACGAGATAAGCTATTTGAGCAGGACGCTTCTAAACTGAGTCTCGCTCGAGCTCTGGAGATAGCCGAACAAGCTGAGTCGGCGAGAGAAGGCAGGGCGGTGATGCCGAAGGATGCAGGTGCTGTTAACCTTCAAGAAGAGCCGATTTACCGTTCGTCGCAGGAAGGCGGGCGGAACAGCGGTTGGAACGGGCGGCGGCAAACCCCCGCTACTGCAACGCGATCGAATCGGCGTGATTCAAGTGAATCATATTGTTGTGCTGTGTGCGGTATGAAAAATCACAACGAAATACAGTGCCGGTTTAAAAACTATCGATGCCAAAAGTGCGGTGAAAAAGGTCACTTAAAAAAAGTGTGTGGCGAGAAAAATAAATGCTCGCGCGTTAACAATATTGTTCGTTCGACCGACGAAAATAAGGAAGATTGCTGCAAGGAATGTCATAACTTTAACTTAAGGTATACTAATAATGAACCTATCGAATTATTTGTAAGATTAGGCCAACATAGAATTTCAATGGAATTAGATTCCGGTTCGGGTACGTCCGTAATATCAAAAAAAATGTACTATGAATTGTTCTCAGATTACAAACTAGGTACTTGTAGTATTAAGATGTGTCTGTATGATGGTCATAAAATCTCGCCAGTTGGTTACTTTGTAACAAATATCACGTATAAAGAATTAACCAGGCCAATTAAAATTTATGTAGTACAAAACGGAGGCCCCCCGCTCCTCGGACGAGATTTTATGTCCACTTTCAATTTCGTATTGACTACAAAAATTAACAATATTGCTATTGACGGCGATATAAATGCGTTGCTGGAACAATACTCAGAATTATGGCGTGATGAGTTGGGTACCTTCAATAAATTTAAAGTAGAATTACGTTTAAAGGAAAATTCATCACCTAAATTTTTTAAGCCGCGCACGGTTCCATTTGCTTTAAAAAACAAAGTAGATCGAGAATTAGATCGCTTAGTCAGTATGGGGATTTTGGTACCAATAAATAATTCACAGTACGCTACTCCTATTGTTCCCGTTCTGAAAGAGAACGGTAAGGTGAAGATAGCAGGAGATTTTTCAGTCACCCTAAATAAGGACCTCCTGATAGACAAATATCCGCTGCCTAGGATAGAAGAGGTTTTCGCCAAATTAGGTGGGGGAGAGCGTTACAGCAAGTTAGACTTAAAAAACGCGTATAATCAGTTCGTATTGAACGACGACTGTCAGGAACTCACAGCTATAAATACTTCCAAGGGTTTATTTAAATTCACTCGTCTAGTGTACGGTCTCGCGAACGCTCCAGCTATTTTCCAAAAATCTATGGAAACGTTATTGTCTGGGGTGGAGGGAGTGAGTGTTTGGCTCGACGACATTTGCGTAACAGGACCCGATAAAAGCGTTCACTTGGAACGACTTCGTGAAGTCTTGAGGAGACTCTGTGATGCCGGTTTACGGTTGCAGAAAGAAAAATGCGAATTCTTTAAAAAGAGTGTCACATATTTAGGCTATGTCATTGACAAAGAAGGCCTACACACCTGCCCTGATAAGGTTCGCGCTATTCTGGACTCTCCGGAGCCGACAAACGTCGCGGAGGTTAAACGATTTCTCGGAGTGGTTAATTATTACAGGAATTTTATTCCTAACGCGTCAGCTGTTATGAGTTCTCTTCACGAACTTTTACGTGCGGGGGCGGAGTGGCGATGGGGATCGTCACAACAGTGCGCAGTCAACCAAGTAAAGCGTGAGCTCACCTCGGAACGCGTCTTGGCACACTTCGAGCCGTCTGCGCAGCTCGTGCTGGCAGTGGACGCCGGACCTGCCGGTCTGGGGGCGGTGCTCTCCCAGTGCGGGGAGGATGGTTTAGAGAGGCCGCTCGCCTACGGTTCGCGCTCGCTGACGGCCAGTGAGCGAAACTACAGCCAAATACAGAAAGAGGCAACTGCAATCATATTTGGGGTGAAACGGTTTCATCAATATTTGTACGGCCGAAACGAACCGTTCATTTTGAAAACGGATCACAGGCCGTTAGTATCTATATTTAATAGTACGACTGGTATATCGGTCACGACAGCCTTGAGGCTACAGAGGTACGCTGTAATATTATCCGCGTATAATTATATCGTCAGATACACATCGAGCCAACATAATTTAATAGCAGACTACTTTTCACGCGCGCCTCTAACGAACACCCAGTGCGACAGCGACAATGAATTTGATGCCTATAGCTCATTAAAATTCTTAGACGCGACTTCTCCAGCTATATCGCTCGCCGATGTACAAAAGGCTGTCTCAAAAGATAAACAATTACAAACCGTCATTAGGTATATGAATAGAGGCTGGCCGCGGGGAATACGCTGTAAATCAATTTTACCATATTTTATGTGTAAAAATGATTTACAGTTCGATAATGGCGTCTTACTGCGAGGGCACAGAGTTATAATTCCTGATGTATTAAAAGAACGAATCATGTGTGAATTGCACAGTACGCACCTAGGAATTATAAAAACCAAACATACCGCGAGGAGTCGGTTTTGGTGGCCGGGCATAGACAGGGATATCGAGCGCTGTATTAACGCATGCACCACGTGCATATCAGTTCGTGCCGCGCCGCCCCGCGCTCCACCCGCGGCCTGGCCCGCGCCCGCGGGGCCGTGGCACCGCGTCCACATCGACTACATGTCGGTGGGACAGAGGGTGTATCTGATAGTAGTGGATGCGTTCACTAAATGGGTCGAGTGTCTACACATGAGCGAGGGAACGGCCACACGAGCTCTTATTAATAAGTTAAAGTGTATTTTTGCTACATTTGGTATACCGAGAGTATTGGTATCCGATAACGACGTAAAAATTAATTCTGTAGAATTCGAGCAATTTTGTTCCAGTAACTGTATTATGTATATGAAGTCACCTATTTATCATCCTTGTAGTAATGGACAAGCCGAGAATGCCGTCCGAACGTGTAAAAAAATGTTAAAATGTATTTTAGGAGAATCTCAAAATCAACATGTCGTACATGAAAAATTACTAGGTTATTTATTCAATTATAGGAATACAGTTCACTGCTCCACGGGTGAATCGCCAGCCAAGTTGATGTTCGGACGGAACTTACGGTCCAGACTAGATTTAATATTGCCTTCGGAAACAAATAACAATAAAAGGGTAGTGGAAAACAATGTTCCGAAATGTAGGAATATTGTAGTAGGAGACATTGTCTGGGTTCGCTGGTTTAGTGCTAGGAAGCAACATTGGAGATTAGCAACTGTTGAAAGAAAAATCGGTAACAGAATGTTCTCATTGAAAATGTTAAACTCAGATGAAAATTGTATTAGGCACATTGATCAATTAATTAAGTATAAAGGCGATGTATGCCACCTTGTGGACGATAGCGGTATCCCATTGCCTAGTGCCGAGAATCCTCCCCTACCACTACCGATCCCAGCGACCCTTACAAGTTCGGATAGGCCACAGTCAGTGGTCACAGCCTACACTGGTAGCCCTGGAGATTATGTAGAAGTGGAGGAGGAAGCTAGTCACACTCTACCAGACGTCACTGAAATCCAAACAGGTGAATTTGGAGAAGGCGATGAACGGTTGGATTGCGAGGGTGTGGAGTGTGAACGAGGGACAGTGGTGACCTCTTCAGCGGACGTAGCTCCTTCCAATCTCGGATTCACATCAGCTGTAGAGCAGTCAGAAAGCATTCCATCGGAGGCTCCGAATCCGTCATTCACACGCCAATTGAGACCGAGGAAGAAAAATTAAATATTTAGAACTCTAATGTATATTATTTGTATCAGGTCTCAAAATGATGGTGGAGGGAATGATGTGTAGCTATTCGCATACACATACGTATACGTATGTACCGCAGCGACACGGCGCGCCCGCACATTGGTATGTGACACCAAGCAGTAATAAACTGGCTTCGTAACAGAGCACTTGTTTCATTGCGCACCCGTACATATCAATATCACGTGGCGTATTCTTGTTTGCCTTCCGAGATTGTGTAAAGAAAAATGTTAAAGTAAACAATTAGTTGTCTAGGGAACGCGGCTCGCTGCCTACCCTACAAGGAACTTGACGAGAATAGATAGAAGGACACATAAGCTATGATCGTATTCCAAAACACATAAAACCTAAAATTAGGTATGCTCAATAATAAAAAAAATATATGTGTACGAAAACATAGTTAAATTATGGTTCACCATAATAGGTCACCATAAAACCCTAATACGTATGATCACAAATCGGGACGGCTCATTATCATAATAGGGTCATAAATATACGAAAATACATGTTACTTACCACACATTTTCTATAAGTTCCTTGTAGCAGCGGAGAGTTGAAACGACTGTTCGTTATTGAGAATTATAGCAAAACTGAATAGTTATTCCAGAATGTGCGAGCAGGAATGCGCTCTCTAGCCATATGTTTTGTATTTGTGGGCCGCTATATCGATACTAGCAGAGAGCGGTGCGATGTTATATAGTTTATAGACACTATAGTGACACTTCGTTGATCTACAGCCCTTTTTTGCAAATTGTGACGTCATCGACCGCTCTAATATTGTCTTTGTCTGCATCTAGATTATTGTCCAAACATCATTGATAAAAGATTGTCTATACCACGAAAATCTACAATGTAATAAAAAAAAAATTGCAATCGCGCAAATAGCGTAAAACTTATTTGCACATTTAATAGTATGAAAATTGCCAAGTTTTCACCAAAAGTGTGCAAGTCTAGGCTTCACTTCCACCAAACACACACTACAACATTTCAAGGATCTGCAATGACATTGGCGTTTTCCCATTACGTGGGCGGGCGGGACGCGACGATGCAACGGTTAATGCACCCGTGGCGTCACCATGCACCCGACAAACAGATCGATAATGAGTTGAAGGTGAGAAACATTTCATATATTGTTTTCATCCTAAATTCTCGTAATCTTGAAATGGAAAAAAATTCAAAAGATTTTACACAATATGTTTCAACAGACAAAAGTGTATTTAAACGTTTTACATATAGTATAAATAATACTAAAAGGTTAAGATGAAGAAAAGTTAAGTTTTAATTAAGTTATGTATTTTCTACATTAATACAAATAAATTGTGTACTTATTATAATATAATGTAAAAATATTTACAAAACCTAATGAACAATAATCAAGCCATCTATTGGGATATCGACAAACTAACGACACCGCCTTTATGAAAATAGACCGCACGCAAAGCAACGCTCGGAAAACAGATCTTAGTAAAGATCTCCGCCAATAGATGGCAGCTGAAATACATTTAGTTGCATTAGGTCGCAGGCATGGCAACGAGGAGCTTTTACTCTATGTTACAGAATAAACATGAATTGATATTCTGCGTACGAAATATTTAAAAATCAAGTCATAAATTTACTATTGTAACACATAAAAAGTTTAATGTTTGGAGCACAACATATAACATAAATAGCGCCACGATCAATCGTTTATACTACTCATAATACTTTCATGTTTTTGTAACCATTTTATAACAATAAACATACCAAGCCGATAAAAGCGAAAAACACTAGCTAGAATACTATGGTTAGCGTCGCTTTGGCACAGCTCACAACCACTCCATTTTGCAAGAAAATAGAATTTCCAAACCACCTAAATAACGACCCTTCATACATTTCCTGCATAAACAAGTGATTCAGAGACAGGAGCTATTTCGAAGGGGAAAATGACAAATCACGCTTTTTACATTTTTCTATTATTAAAGGCAGTTTTAGTGGAGTGGATACTAAAATAAAGGTTAGAGTGGAGGGGAATTTGGCTCGGACCGAATGTTAATGAGGTCGTTCACCGTATTATGGCAACCAACGATGTTTTGAGAAAAACTGACGTTTGATGATACCGGCTAGCCCACGGGATAATTCCCACATGATCACAAAAATATTCCATATATACTGGTATCCTAAAATAAACCATGAATAAATTACACATATCAACCAGTTGAGAATGCGCAAGCTTGCATTGCCAGAGGAACATCTGGCTCGTCGATTATATAACAATTCAATTTTTTTTATTTATTTGTCGGCCTTTTGACCATTTTGAGATAGGAACGGTGTTCCTGAACATTCCTATTCTACTTTTTTATGCTGAATCCGAACCTAAATTCAAAATTCGAATATTTGAAAAAAAGCGACTGACAAACGCACGGACAAACGTACAGACAAACATATAGAATTCATATAGGAACGGTGTTCCTGAAAATGTTACTGGAGTTTAGCAGCAGAGCTGAATTAAGCTAAAAGGATACGAAATAGTACCTGTATTTCAACATAATTTTTATATTACCAAGAAGGACTGATCTCACAAAAAGCTTGCTTTACCTTTTGGTACCTTTTTGGTTAAGTCTTGTTTAAAAAGGTTGGTAACGCACGAGTGCCACCTCTGGTGTTGCAAGTGTAGGCTACGGTACCTACTAACTACCAGGCACGCCGAATGATTACATTTGCCACATTAGTGGTAAGTAAAAAAAGTATAACTTTTACCACAACTGTCACCTGATGATAAATGATTACCTCCATAGGCCAAGCCAAATAACACCAAAGCCATTGTTCGGTTGGCAGCCCATTAAGGTTATCATGATTACATTATACAGAACTTGCTTTTTATTCCACCATTCCCTGCGGATTTAACCTCTTGCAACTATTTCACTATATTTCTTATATTGAGCTAGGCCGTGACTACGTTGGAAAGTAATAAATAACTGTTTCAAAGTATACGCTTTTATCTTACGTATGACGCTCGGCCCTCTTTGCCTACCCCGCAAGGGACCTGGCGTGAAGATATTGTGGAAAAAAAACGTGAAGATATACGTAGGTATATCTTATTTTATATATTTAATCTTAATTTATTGACGACGATGAATTTTTTTTACTCACTGCAGGTTTCGCTTCGGGTTCGATTCTCGCAGGCAATGCAATCATTTGTGTCCATGATCATATCTGTTTGTGTAAGTCGGGGTGTTTTCTATGTATAATAAGCTCTAGAAACCGGCGAACGTGCATGAAGAACTATGAATGAAGAAACTGACTGATAAGACAGATATCATTTTGTTAGATTTTAATCAGACTTATCATTTCGACCTCGTATAGTCTTTACTAAAGCCAGAATCAATTACCGAGGGTGTGGTAAAATTGCAAACATGTCGTAGTAATAAAATGGCCATGGGATAACCTTCGCGTGTCTACTGGTTATCCAGCACAAAGGCAGGGGTAATTCTAGATATCGTATGAGTTGAAATGGATACTAATGAAAAGGCGGATCCCGTACGAATCAGCGAGCGCTTTCATTACTATGTTTTGAACATAAAATGTATCCAAGACAGAACGAGGGAAAGACGACCGGAGTCTTGCAATCAAAGTCGTCTATTTTTCTGGTTAATAATATCACAAACAAAAGGGAACAAACGGTGGTAAATACTATGAGATTTTTAATAAAATTACAAGTAAAGTTTATCTTATGTTCGGTCGTTCACAGTACTACGACGACCAACGATGTTTTGGTCGCATTTTCTCAGCAAACACGCTATTCGTAACCTTAAAAAACAAAACCTTATTTAAATATAAAATTTGATACAAAATCGTTATAATCGTTTTCTATACACGGATTACTGAATTGCTCGTTCAAAACAATGGGAATAATAATAATAATCCTCTATTTCGGACACTGAATATCCATACATTAATACATTAGGTCTAAAGACAATAAGACAATGCTGTTAGTGGGTTTCGAACTGGGGTGGCTGTATAAGATAGACCGTGCATATGATGGGACGTTACGTATTTGTAAAATCATAATGTCGTATAGCTGGTACAGTTAATTCATTAGTATTAAACATGATTCGCAGTTTTTGGTGTAACATCGTTTTTTTTCTTCTGAAAGACATATATATCGATAAACTTAAAACCTTATATTAATTCAAATATTCTTCTCTATATTATCCAGTTTTCTATTTTATTAGAAATGGCGGAAACCGCTACATACGCCTAATGATTTGGCAAAGATACGGATTTTAACATAAAGCGAGAAAGTGTCGGTGTTAAAATAAGAAGAGGCATGCTGCATTGATTCGACCATGTAGAAAGAATGCAGGAAGAAAGAATTAGGAAACAGATATTCGGAGCCAAGGAAGGCCAAGACTTACCTACCATGACCAAATTGATCGTGTTTATTCTAAAGGTGTTGTCAGGAGCCTTAGAAACCGGCGAGCGTGCATAAGAAGGGCAATGAATGTTAAATAAGCGAGGGAGGTTTGCAAGGATCGAGTCGTGTGGCTCTCGGTTCTCTCTGCCTACCCCGCAAGTGATTTGGCGTAAAGTTATAAAGATAGAACATAGAGCCATTGCCAGAGCCATTGCCATCATACCTCCACAATCCTGGGAAAACCAGACCATTCTTAGATTAGGTTATACGACTACCAAAATACATTTCTTGGACTTCCGGGTTTTCTTACGATGTCTTTTTTCACCGTCGAGCTAGTGATTATTACAAATATGCACATAAATACGAAAATATATATTTTATATATATACAGAACTCGTTTAATATATAAGATAAATTGAATAACCGGAGTATCATAAGCTACTTGGGACCGCCAAGACAATAGGGTCACTATTGAACCATCAACGCTTTGAACGTGATCTGAATGAATAGCCGCCGGATGGAAGGGCTTCGTTACTTCTTTGGATTTGAAGGTCCGAGTACATGGATACCGTTACATTCATGTAGGTTTACAACTCTATATACAAATAACACGACAAATTTTTACACAGCATTTTGAAGTTTCCGGTGATTTACAAAGCTATTAACACCTAAGAATGGGTTCGATTCCCACATAGAACAAACATTTGTTTACATGAACGCATCTGTTTTCTTGGCCTGGGTGTTTTTAAGAGGTAGGGTACAGCAATCCAACCTGACTGGGCTAGTACCTGGACTTCACAGCCAAATGACAGTTCCCAGGAGGGTCGTTGTTCCTGCGAGTGAGTGAAGTTTTCTATTAGCTGCTAAGGAGTTACTGTGTTAGCAGCAGGGGTAGCAACGCGCAAGCGAAACATTCTATATTGGAAGCGTTCATAGTCTACAGCAGCCACTTGAGATGGGCATTAGATGGGCGGTATAACTAAAATATAAAAAAAAAAAACATTTTACCAGAGGGAGACTTTGTACAAAAGTCGTCTGCGTGGGTGCGTCTGCGTTTGTACAAAAGACCTCTCACCTATTTCTACCGCTAAACCGGAACATAGGTATATAAATATAGCTACGTTCCGGTTTGAAGGGTGAGATATAGCAGAGAAATTACTGGGTACTGTGACGAAACAGCCTTAGGTCACAAGATTGGCAGCGCGTGAGTAACATCCCCGTGGTGTTGCGTCAATAGGCTGCGGTGACCGGTTACCATCTAATGCGGATCGCATGTTTGTTTGCCAATCTAGTTGTGTAAAAAAAAGCAATTGGGTGAAGAGTGTAAATTAATAGTAGGACTACATAAAGTAGAAAAACGTATTTTTCAAATCCGGTTCCAGATAAATGCAAATAAAGTCCGATTTGTAGTTTCAGACATTAAGCGTTCAAACAAACAAGGTCTACAGCGTTTCTATTAGCATAAATTAAGGCGATAGATAAGATTTAGGTTTTGAGGAGTTTTATTGAAACGATTGAGGTGGGTAAGGACCGAGTATTGTAGCGTTCGGTTCTGTCTACCCCGCACGGGACATGGCGTAAAGTTATAAATAACTAACAGGACTATTATTTAAAGTATGCTTCCATGGGCTGTTCCACTATATAATATTACCAACTGATTAAGGATAAAATCGTATAACGACTTCGACAGAAAAAACCTTAATTACTTACACAGGGTTCCAGTAATTCCAGTTTTTGTGACGCTTCTGTTATCGAATTTTAGATTCATAAGGGGCTGGGAAGACGGAATATTAAAATTAACTATCTGCTTAATGTTTATCTAACACAGAGAGAAGTAATTTGTATATAATATTGCCTGGGCGACCAAGTTCCGCTTTGCGTTTCCTTTTTTTGTAAATTCCTTTGTTTCTCAGAAAAGACACTTGTCTTGCAGATAAACCATAAAATACGAAATCTAGGAGTACAAGGAAACAAGATGATTATGGACGAAAAAGTACTTTAACGGAAGTATTGCGTGTTTTATTTATTTTGTTGGATGGATAATCCATCCATGTCGGTAGATGTAACAATTGAATAACCAATGTAAGACAAATGTCACCTTAGTCTTCCTGTGACGCTGCAAAGCATTGGAAACGTCAGTTTCAACAAAATAAATAAAACACGCGATACTTCCGTTAAAAATTGTTTAATTGACTGTATAAAAATTGCGAAAACCTATGACAAAACTACATACACTTGAATTTTTCTGTGATATTTGAAAAATATATATATACTATAATGCCTTATTTGATTTTGAACGTTATAAAATATAATGAAAAACTAGCAAATATATTACGTTTCAATTACAATTTAGTAATAATTAATGATATTGCTCTCTATGGAGGCCAAAAGGTTACACGACTATGCTAAACTTGACGTTTGTAGGCCTAAACTTCCTGAGATAAATGCTTGTGGCAGACTTACAGAAAGACGGAGAGCCAAATCTGTTGAAATATTATATTGATATAAGCAAAGAAAGGTTGTTCATTCTCCCACGAAAGTGAAATCTGGCCAGGCGGAACTGCGACGGGTCGCCTGGTCGGCAATATTACCATTTTCAGTGCCATTATCAAGAGTTGCACACGCAAAGATTTCTTGCTATATAATTGTAGGGGATAATGATAAAACCTTCAACAATAACGCTTTCACACGCTTTCCAGGCTGTATACGACATAGGAAACAGTCGCCGCAACGCGATGGCCCTAGAACACGCAACAATGAATAAGAAAGTTTACCATTTCAATTCCTCTTCCTGTCGACTACATTCATACACTAGTTCATGTACGTGGCTTCGCTTGCATGGTACTCATTATCTATCTTTCACACTTTTTGTTGTAGGGTGTAATCTCCGAAGACACATTTTACGAGGTAGGGTGCATCAAAGCAGCCTGTCTGGGGAAGTAACTCCACCTCACAGAAAACCACAGCCAGATAACAACTCCCTGGAGGGTTGTTGAGTTCCTGCGTGTGAATGAGGTTACAAAAAAGCTCCTAAGGCATTGCTGTGTTAGCAGCAGAGATGCCATCGCGCGAGTGATACTAAAGTATTACGTGCGTTCTTAGGCGATTTTAAAAAATATTTTACATTTCGAAAGGTGCATTACTTACGAGTGTTTTACTTTTTCCAGACAATTGTGAATGGATTGGATAAATTTCCAAAATCTACACCAGCGAAGAGGCTGTTCGAGGAAGTTTATTATAATTATAAGTTGGAGTATATATGCCTGCTAATGTTATCTATATATCTATCACGCCAAATCCTTGTGGAGTAGGCATATCCAAGTACTACAACACTCTGTACTCATCCCCCTCAATAGCTTCGACAAAACTCACTCAAAACTTCAATCTTATTCGCCTTAATCTATGTATATCTATATCTATAAAAGAAAGTCGTGTTAGTTACACCATTTATAACTCAAGAACGGCTGGACCGATTTTTATGATTTTTGTGTCTTTGGATTTGTCTTCGTCCGGAATAGGATAAAAAGTATTAAAACATGGAAAAAATAACAAAAAAAAAAATATAAAGTAAATTCCATTTCTCATACATTTTATATGAAACTATTTTTTATGATATCTCAAGAACGAATTAGTGTATATCTATATTATATATATAATTCTACTATACGTGTGTATGTGACTGAACTCCTCCTAAACGACTGGACCGATTTTGATGAAATTTTTTGTGTGTTCAAGGGGATTCGAGAATGGTTTAGATTCACAATTGGACCCAATAGGTGGCACTGCAGTCGGGTTCTCGGAAACTTTATATTATGAGACAGGACAACGTCTGTCGGGTCCGCTAGTAAATAATAAAGCTGAAAAGTTTGTTTGTTAACGCTAATGTCTGGAAATACAAATCGAATTTGAAAAATCTTTTCCCAATTTTTGAGGAAGGCTATGGTCTATTTAACAGCCTATATTTTCTGACTCGAAGCAAATCTCATTACGATAAGTTCAGTGGTATGCTACTGTATAAAAATATCTTTTTCCTTCGTATTTTCTATATTAGCGTAGAACTACTCAGTGAAGTTCGTGTGCGAGTCAGATGTACAGAATCCTGGACATTTGGGACTATTAAAACAAACTATAAGTAAAGTTACTTATGGAAGCGAGAGCTGCGTATGGCAGAGGAAGCATGAAATTAGGATAACCGTGGTCGAAATGCGAGCGTTGCGCAAAATTTGTGGCGTAACGCTTGTAGACCGTATTCGCAATGATGATGTTAAAAACAGAGTTGGTCTGAACGAGAATGTCGATGTTAAAATAAGAAGAGGCACGCTCCGTTAGTTCGGACATGTAGAAAGAATGCAGGAGGAAAGAATTACAAAGCAATACAACGCGAAAGTAGAAGGATGTAGGAGCAGAGTTGGCTTTCTAAGAGTTAGTTAGCTAACATGACCAAATTGATCGTGTTTTATCAGAAGGTGATGTCAGAAGCATTAGAAACCGGCGAGCGTACATGAGAATAAATGCTAAAGAAGCTAGTGAGGTGTGTAAAGATCTAGATCTTTACACACCTCACTAGCTTCTTCATGTAGCGCTCGGTTCTCTCTATCTACCCCGCAAGGGATTTGGCGTGAGGTTATATATAGATAGACAACTTAAAAACGTAATTTTAGAACAACTGTTCTCAATTGAAGGTATTAGAAGTTGAAACAAATACACATAATGCAAATTAACGAAACCACATCTGGCACAGATCCAATACGACACACAATTAATCGTAAGGAGACTGATGATCCAATGTCACCGACCGACCTATATCTTAGAGACTTATTGCGTCGAACAGTGAACTCTGGGAAATAAAAACATGACTCACATGATGAACATGTCTTACTCATTGTAACTAATCTTTAAATTCATCTATCTAATACATCTTTACGCCAAGTCCCTTGCAGGGTAGGAAGAGAGCACCGGGCCACATGACTCGATCCTAGCATACCGCACTCGTTTCCTAAACATTCATACCCCTTTTCATGCACGTTCACCGATTCCTAGGCTTATATTTATTTTTTCCTTTATACGTATTCCAGTATTCCGTGGAAAGCGTTTTTGTACGTTCTTTCTCCCGCTTCTAAAGATCATATCCTGATGTTTAGTATGTCAATTTTTGAGGAAGGTTATAGGCTATTCAATATCACGATACGATCCTTAGAAACCGAGGCAAAAGAAAGAAAGAAGAAAATGCCGGGGGCCTACGAGATACCGGGATACCCGCGGATGAAATTGCGAGGAGCAGTCTTAAAATTTAAATTTTTAACTCAGTTTGCTGTACTATGTACCTACATACAGACAAACGAACATTATGAGACCATGAGTTAGTTACTACGGAACCCTATCAACCACTACATTCATTTCGAAACGCCAAAGGCTTCCTCTGCTCTTCTTAACGTTATCCCGTTTCCTCCTCTATTAAGATTCGCGGGGTCCGCTACCTAAGCCTAAGGATTTGGTGAAGATACTGATCTGTACATAGAGCGACTGCCGCCTGGCCTACACAACTCAGAGAGAAAACCAGACTTTTAGTTACGCGTCTTTTCAAACATAATTTCTTGGACGTGCTGGTTTTCTCTAGACGTTTTCGTTACGTTAATTACAAATATGTAGGTACATAAATCCGAAAACACGTACATGAAAAGATTCGAACCGGGGACCAGTTGTTCAATAGGCCGTTTCCATAACCACTGGGCTAACACTCTTTAAAGGTTTCCTCAAATATTTTATAAAATTTGAAGGATTGATAGGACGTGTTACACCAAACTGATCTAACCCACAAAATGTCCTTTTTGCGTAACTATATACCCATTAAGGTTCAAAGTTGCGTCGGCCGATCCCAGCTTAATTTTTAAGACTCACTATTTGAGGTGGCAAACAAACACACGTTATTCTGGATACGTCAACGTGTAACCAACGTTTGTTTAATCTAGTTTAATTGGTTATCTTTGGACTGTTTGTATCGGGAGCTGGTCGGCCGTAAACAACATTAACTATACAGTTGTGAAGCGTAACTTTTAATACAATTTATGCAACGTCGTTTGAAAGTTTGAAACTGGAACAACCTAATTTATTCAGAGCATTAAAATACAATAAAATTTGCCTTTAATGATGTTACATTCCATTTGTATGAAGATATGTTATTTTTATCCCCAAATAAATAGAATAAAATGAGACTTATATTAATGATGGTGTTACAAGTTAAAACAAGCGGCTGATAATACTGTTTAAAGCTATCCATTCATATCACTTCTTTACCGTGTACACGTCTGTACATTAAAAAAGACATATCACAAAATTTTAACAAAAAAAAAACCGACTCCATTAGAACAGAATTTATGATATGAAAAAAAAAATGGGAGCAAGCTGAAAGTATACTCTTTCAAATAAAAAAGTTTTTTCAAATCGGTTTATAAATGACAGAGTTATGAATTAACAAACATTTAAAAAAATACCTGAACCTCCTTCTTTTTTGAAGTTGGTTAAAAATGAAACTATGAGGAATGAATAAGATGTTAGGTATTTAAAAAATTGTAAGATCTGTTTAAGTTCTCGCAAGGCCCCAATCTATACTAATGTAGAAAGCGGAAGAGTTTGTTTATTTGTGTGAACGCGCTAATCTCTGGAACTACCCGTCAGATTTGAAAAAAATCTTATTACATTAGCTAGTCATGTTCTTGAGAAAGGTTATAGGCTATTATAAGAATAAAAAGCAGTTATTACGGGATATCGGGATATGCACGGATGAAGTTGCGGATTCCAACTACTTATTTATACACATTACAGAATTATGTAAAGATATATACGAGTACAAGGTAAAAGGTAGAAAAACGTAGAAATCGTCGAAGGCCACGAAGGTGACTTACCACGACCCATGAAGGAAATAACCTGTAGAAAACCTATGATATAGGATGTTACGTAGTATTTTAATTCACCGATAGCGGTTCGGAGGGTAAAGTAGATCGCGTAGCTCATATTTCGGGGATCAACATCATGTCTCTTATCGGCTTATTGCTTAAAATATCCTCACATTGGTCAGTAGGTTCGTCTCGCCGAGATATTTAGGCGATAAAACAGTGAGTTATACCACTTCTTCATCATGTACATATTATTTATACATATTACGGAGATTTAACATAAATATATGCCGTGAAAGTAGACGGATGTAGGAGCCAAGGAAGACCAAGACTCACCACATCAACCCTTACTCATTCAATCGAAGGCGTTTAGAGCATACTCCACCACGCTGCTCAAGTGCGGATTGGCGGAGGCCAGTGTTTTCAAGCCACCCGAGAGCCAATGACTTAACTTAACGACTGTCATCTATCCTCAGCAGCTGGACCGACGGCTTACCGTGCCCTCCGAACACGGCGAAACTCGAGACAGATAAACCCATCCATGGACAGGCTGCAGTCGACGTTGCTTGACCTGCGTGTTCGGTTAGAATGACACGCGCAACGACGCCGTCGAGCTCTCTCTTAAGAGTAAGACTCACTTACCCCAACCAAATTGGTCATGTTTTCTCATGAGATACCAGGAGCTCCAGGACCGAGCGTGCATGGAAAGAGCTCTAAACATCAAAGCGAGGTGTGTAAAAAACGCGTCTTATTGCGTTCGGTTCCCTCTGCCTACCTCGCAAGGAACCTAGCATGAAGATATACAAACATATGTTCCATTTGTAACACTACCTATTACTACTGACGAACGAAGGTATGGCGGATTCCATGCACAACGTATAAGCATTGCTATTGCTATACAATGATGTAACGCCGCAACCATCTTCGGCACAATGCCACTGGGGCCCTTTCGGCGTCTAATATTTGATTTCAGTTAACCTTTTATTTTTATTAAGTTCAAGATATTTTTAAAAATATATGTTAGTGTATTTTTTTTATACAACGTCGGGAGGCATACAAGCATGCGGTCCGCTTGATGTTACCGTAGCCTATGAACGCTCGCAATACATTAAGTATCAATCGCGCGACACCACCTCCGTTGCTAGCACAGCAAAAATTTAGGACCAAATTACGTTATTTCTGCCCCTTAATAAAATAACTGTTATTTCAAAGATGATCCTAAATGTTACAGCGGACGGTTGATAACACTATTATGACACTCTTATCCAGTCATACCACATCTTTATCGTGTTCACGTGATTTATACACATTACAGGACGGAATTATGTCATGTAGGAGAATCGAGGTCATAAGTGGCATAGTGCAATGTTATCCAAACATCTCTACCCAAGATACAAGGTAACAAAACAAGATAATTTATGTACACCGTAGAAAAAAAAACAATGTTTTTTTAATATTTTATTTACTATTGAAATACTCGACAATGGACTCGGTGGCACAGTGGTCAGTAATGCTACTTTGACACAAACGGTTGTGTATTCGATTCCCACACATATTTGGATTTTTTATACAACATTGATTTTCTCGTCGAT
Source organism: Pyralis farinalis (assembly GCA_947507595.1). Taxonomy (NCBI): domain Eukaryota; kingdom Metazoa; phylum Arthropoda; class Insecta; order Lepidoptera; family Pyralidae; genus Pyralis; species Pyralis farinalis. The sequence continues at coordinate 33,025,060 of OX382268.1, read as the reverse complement.
TATCTAATTACCGTTTTATACTTTTGAATTCGCCTTAATTACGTCATTTTGAGCTCAAGTTCACCCAAATATTCAAATATCAATCTTTGTCGAATAATATAGTTTCTAGTACTCTCTGAAACAGCTATATTTCTGCTTTGTAGAATTCCTTCCCTGGGGGGAAGTACCTCTAACTCACAGAATATCGCTGCCAAATAACAACTCCTTGGAGGGTTTGTTGTGTTCCTGCGAGTGTGTGAGGTCACTAGTAAGCTTCTGAGGAGTAGCTGTGTTAGCAGCAGAGGTAACATCACGCGAGGGATACTTAATGTGTTGCAATCGTTCATAGGCTACGGTAACCGCTTTACATCAGGTGGGCCGTATACTTTTATGCCTCTCGACGTTGTACAAAAAAAATGAGAAATGAGCATCTGCATGACTGAGCACAGGCGATCAAATTAAATGCCCTTCGTTCACTGGGATCGACAGGCTAGCCCCACACGTGGATCCTTGGATTATTTTATGTCCTCCTCAATCCATTGAGAGGATTAAATAATTATAACAATTTATATGTCACATCGATCCACCGACGAAAGGATCCAAAAATATTAATTACGCAAGGCAACATTGAAGAGTTTGGTAGCGTATCATATAAGCAGCATTATTATTCTAAAGGTAAAGGTAAACATTTAAAAGCTGAGGTTCCGCCTGGTGTCTTTAGCTGCCAGTTGTTAGCCGAGAAAGTAAGTAAGCAATTTGATTATATTGCAATCCGAGAAACCATAGTGAATCACTGATAGGGAGATTGGGGGTATATAGGGAGATCTCTATTCCAGCAGTGGTATAAGTATCTGCCTGATGGTAAACAGTTACCGTAGCCTATGGACACGTGTAATAGCAGGGACGGTACTCATGCATTGCTCATCCTACAAGAACCGCTTCGCGCCTTTTTACAACCCTTTCTCTTACCCTTTGGTCCTTTACCACGAAACAGTACCGATACACAGACCTTAATCAAAGTTAAATGAACGGCATAACTAAATTAATAGCAGTGTGGATTTCTACCTAAATGGTAGAAATTCACACTACTATTAGATCGGTTATACTCCTGATTTAACTTTCCTACTATTAACGTGCTAAGCGGGCGTACACCTCGGGTTCAAATGCCGGCAATAGAGTCTCACTAATTGATACCTAAATAGCAAATAGTACTGCTATTGTATTGTTCATTCCGTAGAGTTATAAATGTGAATCACGTACCTGTTAACTGGCATTAACATCAATTTAGTGAATTGAAAGAAACATTAGCGATCTCCGTTGAGATACCTACTTGGATCAGTCGGAAGGAAGCAGTTGCACCTCGTATTTAGAAGAATGAGTTTCAAAACCACAAACCATATTTAGAAGTATACATCATACGTCTATTTGATAAAAATATATAAATAAATACGTTTGGTGAAAGAGCAAGTCAAACAATATCCGGTGAATATAACATGGTTCAAATATGGGAGTTATTTACTTTGATTATCAAATATACTTTATAAATAATACAGTCAGCTGTGAGATCAAATTTCATTATCCGACTGAATTTTAGAGCTGTTCAGATCAAGCGAATTTACAAATAAAAAAATATATAGATAGATAAAAACGTATGCAGCGATGTCGGATCAGTCAGGTCATTTTTTCTGACTGATAGTCATCGCTGTGTCGTCCTCTGAACCTCTGAAACCAATTGAGGATCTTCTTCTTCTTAACGTAATCCCATCTACCTAAGCTTAAGGATTTGGTGAAGATGATGGCAGCGAGAAAATCCGACCTTTGTTAGATTAGGTCACACGACTTACTAAATATAATTTCATGGACGTGCGGGTTTCACCACAATGTTTTCCTTCACCGCTGAGCAAGTGATAATTACAAATATGTATTTACTAAAATGAATTTAGTGGTTCATGCTAGGATTCGAAATGGGGCCCAGATGGTTAATACGCCAGTTATTTATCCACTGGGTTATAACCGCTCTTGAAATGAACGCATACTATTCGCTTACATGTAAACATAGATGCCCCATTCTACAAAGCACAATTATAGCTGCTTCAGAAATTACGAAAAAATAAATTATTCAACAATTGAATCAAAATTGGGAGAGTTTGAGGTAAAAATGACTTTCTAATTAAGGCGAATATGAAAGTATAAAACGGATATTAGAAAATCGACGAGAAAATCAACGTGATACAAAAAATCCAAATATTTACATGTTGAGTATTAGATATGATTGACTGATAGAAATAAGGAACACCCTCATATACGTAGATATAATCTAACTTTGTAGAGTTATGTATATCAAATTTACTGTAAACATTTCGATAATCTATTGGTTACATGAAAATTAGAATTCACAATCTCAAGTATCAATTCGATCAAAGTTATGGGGTTCATTACACGAATATGGCTAACTCTGTGCGTCGCTTCTATTGCTTCGTGTTGGTAGGACCACTGGTTACAGTGAGCCAAGACAATAAGTAATTATCATGGCATCACATTACGTTCATGGGCACAATATGAAAGCATTAACATGGAATGCAAATAAATACTAAATCACTAGGCGGTTAATGTGTAAAATTAAATGACCGCACATGGCCTTTAATCACTTATGAGCTGGAGCACCTGGATACCAGCAAGGTCCTTGTGATTCGACATAGATAACAGAAACAATGGGAGATGTGACATACCACGCGAGTTTACACCGGGACGGTTGTCGCCGAGTTTCACCCCACCATAAAACACTCACACACTTAAATAAATAAAAAATATCATTCTACGCACACAAGTACAACGACACACATTTGTTAAGACGCTGTCATTGGATGTTTATTTAAACAACACCCAAGTAAGCACGCACTACTACATTTATAAAGCGGCAGAAACAAGCGGCCGTATCTCGAAACTGTACACACAGTGAACGAATAATATTACTCGCTTTACATTGCGTGTTGGTAAATCGAGCGGTGGCGACTGTGTAATGGTAGAAAAGCAATGTATGATTAAGAATGAGAAATTTGATATTTATAATTTGTATCGTGGTAAGGCTCTGGTAGAAATGGCGTCAGAGAATTTTTGAAATTAATTCTGTATTTATGCTTATAAAACGTAATATTATTTGTACTTATAGGTGATAAGTGATTCCATTTGATTTAAAGTTAACCACTGCACTTCTATTTTTGCAAAAAGGCAACAGCACAACTTGGCATTTTGCTAAAACAAGGAGCAACGTATCTCAATCGAACTTGATTGCAACTAACTAACTGTTCTTGGCAATGTTCTCGTTTTGAGCATATTGCGGCGACACCAACCACGCCCCCTCGTCACATCTCCCGTTGTTTCTGTTATCTATGTGATTCGATGTAAAAACGAGCTGTGGGAATTGTCGATGATCCTAATCTCACATACAGTATTGAGCCCTTAAGTTTAAGGAGAAATTTTGCTTCTCATTGTGTGTTACACCGATGATTGCACAACGGGTTGTGTTTCAAGAAGTTATTTGATATGATGCCAACAGCCTTGTTGTACAATCGCATCGCTCGCTGACGGCTAGGAATAAATACTCACACACTGGAGCCGCACGGTCGCGTATTGTGCGGTTCCAGGGAAGTTTTCTACAGGGAACTCATAAGTTTTGGAATGAACTGCTTCAAGAAAGACGTGAAGAGGTTTTTACTGGCGTCGCAAGTGTCCATAAGCTACGGTAACTGCTTACCATCAGGCAGGCCGTATGTGTATTTGCCACCTTAGTGCTATAAAAAAATAATGAGTAATGCTCCCATATAGGTGAATCAAAATGTTTGACGCACATGAGTCATGGACCAAACAAAACCCGAAACAGACGGTTCGTCACAATAGGACACCAAATGATCCCATTGTATTCGTTAAGGCCAATGAGTGGTTACAAAAAAGACAAATTTAATGGTAAATGTTGACAAAACATGGAACTTGAGTGACTAATTTCTGAAATATACAGCGAGTGGTTTAATTCGCGAAGTGTAAAATGAAGTTATTAAACGGAGACAGAGTTTCAAATGACGTGTTGAGATACGAGCTTCGTGGATTCGATTCCTACGCTGTACAGTGCTAAAACACGTCTCTATCTTGGTCCGGGTGTTATTAAGAGACGTAGGAGACAGGACGCATCAAAGTAGCTGGGGAAGTACAGTAAAACAAGTATATTTTTGAAAAATCTCTCATTTGTGAAAGATAGTGACTTTTTACAAGAGACGTTGTGTGCTGACCAACTGACTATAGTAATCCGCAGTGGACATTTTGGGCCGGAGCTTCTATAATCTATATCACTGGAATCAATGTATTTAGGTAACAACACGCAATCATCGCATCATATAGTGCTAAAACATGATAGCATAATGGTGCGCGGCAGTCGAACTTCATTCATCTGCTCCTTTTTATGCTTTTGATGTCATATTGTCTCTCAAACGCCAGAAAGAGTCCAATCTTCCCACTTTGAAATTATAAGTCCTTAGCTTTTTCTTCTTACAGTTTTACTCCTAGATGTTTAATTGTGAATTTGGTAGATGCTGCCATTTTCGGATTTATGTATATATTTGGCAGAGCTGCGATAGCCAGCGGAGCCACATTACCCTCAAAATTGCCGTTTGGGGTAGACTGATGTCATCCAGCTAGCGTTTAGACGGTAATAGTGAGAAACTCCAAAATCGACACACTAATAGCTAACATATTGTAGTTTTGTATCCTTTAATTTGAAATTTAAATGTTCGTTGGTGAGGAAGAACGGTCCAAAATCGTTCCAATTAGAAAAAAAAACATATGGGAAAACGTATGGCCGGCCACTCTGCAGTGCAGAGTCTGCACTGCACTCCCATCAACAGAAAAAGTAACAGCACTCGTCGCTAGATGTCGTACAGGGTTCCATATATTTTTATAAAATAAAAATAAAATATTTAAATATTTTTTAAATTTAAAAAATATCAGCTCTGCCTACACAGCTTGCTGTTATTTACTAGTTGTAAATATCACTAGCTCCGCGATAAAGGGAAGCATCGTGAGGAAATCCGCAAGTTCAAGAAATTATATTTCGAAAGACATGTGATTGTGGTCTGACGGCAGCCACTCCAAGTAAAAATTAGTATCTTCGCCAAATCTTTAGGTTTAGGTGGTGGACTCCGCTAATCCTAATTGATTAGGAAACGGAATAACGCTACGAAGAAGCTGCTATTAACCCTAGATTCCCAGGAGACACAGCAGTATGACAATGTGGCAGGTGAGCTAGTCCCTTTAAAAGGTCACACTGCTTATGTCAATTAAAGTCTTTATACCTTGAGCTTATATCGTGTATTATTTATTGCTTGATATTATAGTCCTCAAATGACTCAATGTCCTCTACAGAAGGTCAGGGCAGACGAAAGCAACCACATCCATAAATGGTACTCCATTAACTTGTAGATCTCGTATTCTCGCCCGGTTTGGATTTGCATCACCTTCGGCCCAAGGAATTGAATCATACACAAATATAGCTCGTCTCTACATGGTTGACATGATGGTTTCCTCAAAGAATAATTATTATTATCCGACGCCTATTTTAGGGTTACGTGTCAAAAAGGTAAAAAAGAATCCTAATAATGCGACTCGGTCAGTCCGTCTGTCACACATCTATAGCCATTGCTTTACTAGTATATCTATCGAGAAAATTTCGTGTGATCAGTATGATCTGAATGGAAGTCTTTTTATACAACTTCGAGAGGTATACAAGCATACGGTCTACCTGATGTGAAGTGGTTACAACCTATGAACGCTTGCAGTACATGAAGTATTACTCGCGTGTTGCCATCACTGCTGCTAACACAGCAACTGTTTAGGACCTTACAGGTAACCACTCTCTCTCGCAGGAACATAGCTTAGGGAGTTATTTGTGCCGCAGTTTTCTGTGAGGTGGAGGTACTTTTCTGAACTACTGAATACATCAACCCTTACTCATCCCACTGCAGGGATACGGGTCTCCCTTCAACCGAATGGGTTTAGAGCACACTCCACCACGTTGCTCAAATGCGAATTGGCGGAGATCAGTGTTATCAAGCCGCCCGAGAGCCACTGACTTAGCTTAACGACTGACATCTATCGACAACATCCGGGACCGACGACATAACGTCCTCTCTGAAGCACGGTGATAGATATACCCGTCCATAGACAAGCTGCGGTCGACGTTGCTTAACCTAACTATAAGTAATGAACAGCATATAGGCGGACAATGTCGCATAGTATGTACCGCGTAAGTAACTTCATTACACTTCTACCACCGAAGTATCTAAGAACACGTGCGCTGGGTGGGAGCATACTGTCTCAGGTGTATGAATATAGTATTTTTCTATATAATGTATTACAAGCGTTCATAGGCTACGGTAACGGCTTTACATCAAGTGGGTCGTGGGCTTGCATGCCAGCCAATGTTGTATAAAAAAAATGACAGTTTGTCGACCTCGTGTCGGCTAATTAATGAAAAATATTTAGTAAGAAAAAGACCAGCGTCTTTATTACGCGTTTTTTTTTTTTGAAACGCTGAATTCTCTAACTTTCCTAGTACCTACCTCTATATGGATAAGTACAGCTGCTGAAAAACTGACCAAATACGTTCCAAAGCTACCATTTGTATCTATCGTTACTTGACTTCCTTATAAATAATAAATGAATGACAATCAATCAATTAATATTTAAACATCGATATCGAGAGTTGTATGTACCTACAATGTTTTTGTTGGAATCGGAGCTTACCGGTTGGGCAATCCACCGAATGAGTAAATGTTTGATAAGAGCCTCAAATTCGGAGTGGTCGATAATCTATTATAAATAAATAAATATTGTCGGACAAATTACACAGCGCCATCTAGCCCCAAAGTAAGCAATGCTTGTGTTATGGGTACTAGACAACTGATAAACATACGTAAATACATTTTTTTTTGTAAATACATACTTATTATACATAGAAAATACCCAGACCAAGACAAACAGACATGTTCATGCACACAAATGTTTGTACTGTGTGGGAATCGAACCCACGACGCTGATCTGTGCAGTGATTATGTAAAGCTTTTTTCAATCAATCGATTAATGACCGGTATTGTATTAATCAGTCCATATAGCTACTACTTGTAAATATGTAGATAAGGTTTATTATTAACAAACTATAGATGAACACAAACAGCTCTGTGAAAAAATAAATAAAAATCCTTTTTGTGTAGTGGCCCGCTGTCATCATCGTGCATGTAGTGCGCTCTGCTGACTAACAAACGGGACTCTATCGAAAGAGAGATAGGGTGCATCAAAGCAGTGACCTGGGGAAGTAAGTACATCGTCCAACGGCAACTCACTGGAGTGTTCATTATGTAATTGCGGATACCAGTAAGCCGTAGAGTAATTACGGTGGTGATGCAGGTGCGACAACGCGTAAGCAGCCAGAGCAACCATTTTACATCAGGTGGGCTGGACGGTTGTATGACTCCTGACGTTGTATAAAAATAAAACAACGGTGAACAATCGATCGATCGCAAATTACATAAATCTCACTGTGGGGCCATTTTTGGCAAAGGAGACGTTCTGCGTCAAAATCATACGAAAAAGAACTGCAGGGTTATGACTGCACTCATGCATGACTTATACATACGATAAACAGAGACTTAGCTACTCAATTTAATAAACCGTAAAAAATCTGTAATCTGTTGTAGAATAGGTATCCATAATATCAACTTTAGAAAATTTGCTGAACAAAATAAGTGACACCTGTACTGTGACATTAATATCGCATATACTTTTATTCCAAAAATAAAAATACACAATCACACATCTCAAAATCTTTGATAATAAATTATCTGACATTATCATTAAAGATTGTGCGATAAAATTAGCATATTAAAGCAAAATATCAAATGGAAACAAGTTTTCAAGATTTTTATTTTATTTTTAACTATGGTCTTGTCTCAGAATACAGAATAAACCAGAAGGAGCCTACAGCCGATAATACATGCCGTGCGCTGTGTCCAGAAACAATTCGCAATCCCCCGCACTCCTCATACTTCCCACCCGTACAGTATTGCTAGCTTAGTGAGAGTTCGCCTCTTTTAGGGTAAATTAAAAGTGTAATATTAATACTAAAGATGTTATATTAATATATTATTATACATAAATAAATGTTTTAGTAAAATAAAACACATGTAATTTACAAAAATATGTCTTTACTTAGGTACATTTTGTTGTACTAATAACATTGCCGTTTTGATTCTGAGGTAATCAATACATTTTTACGTTTCGACAAATGAAGAAGTCTTGCTCTTTGCTTTTATAATTTCATCAGTGTGGAACTGAAATTCCACATATAATAATTAGAATAGTTTTACATAAAACATTTTTGTAAAAAAACTACTATTTACACAATTTGCAGACTATATACCAAAAACATTAATAATAATATTTGAATCATTTATTTCAGGCCATATTTATAAAGACCTCAAATAATGTAAGCATAGGCTCATATCGTAAATACCTTAAAATTAAATAAATGTATTTACATATTTTATATTAATCAAATTATTTTTTAATTACTTAACATGCATTTATTATTTATTTCATCAATGTCAACTTTATAAAAAACGTAGGGAAAAGAAACCAGTAAAACTGGCAACATGAACAAAATGGACTCGCCCAAATTGTTTACCACTATCAACGAGTAAAAGAAATTCATTATTTAAATAAAATGAGATGTAAATGCGCTAGTTACACATGAAATATGGATCACATCTTGTTTTTTTATGCTTCTAACTGCGTTCTTGCAGGTGGGAACCGCACAAGACGGCATTATTTAATAAAAACTATCGAGATTTTTTTACGCGTAATAGACACGGTGGCCAAATATATACTAGTCGTCCAAATGTCAAACTACTCTCATTGAGAGTAGTTTGTATGGCTTCAGTTTTGGGCGTGTTTGCGGTTTCTGGTTTATTCTGTATTCTGAGGGCAGGGGCGTAGCTACCGCCGTATTTGCCGTATCAATTATACGGGGCCCCCGGGCCACGGGGGCCCCCAAAGTGTGTAAGGAAAAAGAATAAAAACTTTCTAATTTATTTTATTTTACAAATGACAAAATTCTATAAAGCAGTTCCTTTTTTTCCCGCCTTAAGCGTGCGTTCAAAAGTTGGCAACACTACATCGTTATGGCGGGCTGCGGGACTTTCCCGTTTTACTTACTTCATCTTCAACTCAGCGGGGAATCCCCGGGAATCCTTCATCGATATCGCGATGTACGTGTACGTTGTTGTACTTTGCATTGGATGTTAAACCACGGAGTGCAGTGCACTGTTTATTTACGCGCTTTATATAAATGTGCATTACATTGTAATTCAGTACAAACAATATTGTTCTTCTGGTTTAGCAGTATTAGTAGCGATTTGTAAAAGAAATGAGTGAAAGGAAAAGAGATTATCCCAGCGGCGCTGAGAAAAGAAAAATTAAACAGAAAAGGGACGAGGTTATAAAAAAAGTGCCCAAAATTTCTTCATTTTTTCAGAGACAAGATACTGTGAGTGATTTAGATTGGAAAGGTAAGTACTAGGTACACTACTACCCAACCCATTTATTAGGGGCCCGTAGTGATAAACAAGGAAATCTTTTAATTTCGGTCTGTCCATCTGTCCGTCACAAAAAGTTGTCTCCCCCCTCGATTTTCACAATTATACTGTTTTTAGGGTTCCGTGCCTTGATTAAAAAAAAAAACAAAATTCTAACTTATCTATAGGATCGATTTGTTTTGTTGTTTGTCTATCAGTCCGTATCGTATCGTTAATTGCGTGTTGAGAACTTCAGATGTGCAGACTCGCTTTCGGGTTCTCGTTTTGTATGGCCACTACACTACGCGCTGCGTTTAAATAGCACGCAGGTGTATAGTAATGCACGGACGGGCTGCAGGTGATTTTGTATCTACTAATAGGTACGAGCACAATCCGCGTAGAGTCTGTGTGCGTCTGAACTGAACACTCTCTAACTGTGACCCTTAGTAACGTTATTTATTTATATATAACTCTTTTTAGTTTAGTATCAAAGCATTCGTATTTATTTTTTAACAATTACTCGTTTATTTTTAGATTCTTCTGAAGCATGTTCTTCGTCACATATCCATCCGGAAATAGAAGAAAGCCAAGCACATACTTTATCGGATGTCCATCCAGAAATCGAGGAACCCCAAGTCAACGATTCTGATATATCTGCAGATAATGCAGATTGTAATATAATTTCATCAGATAGAGGAAATTTTGGTGACAATTTAACTGAATGCGAACGAAAAATAATTTTTAAATTGGGTCCATTTAAACCACAAGGACCATTTCCAAAAGTTTCAGAAAATAACCGACCTTTTTCGGCTTATTATTATTCATATTTCAATCAGGCAGGCATAAAAATTATAAGACCATGGTTATGTTATTCTAACGTTTTAAACAAACCGTACTGTCACTTCTGTTGGTTATTAGCAGATCGTCAAAACAAATCGTACTCCTCTGCTTGGGTTAACGGTGTTTCGGTTAGAAGCAATTTCACACAAACTATTCTTGACCATGAAAAGTCACAGCAGCATATTAGTGCCTCACTCTCTTATAATAATTGGTTGCAAGGAAATACCATCGATACTCTATTGAAAAGTGAAATCGATAGTAAAATTACATTCTGGAGAGATGTACTGCATCGTATAATTAATGTTATAATTACTTTAGTATCTTGTAATCTACCTTTGAGGGGGCATGATTCTGATTCTGGCAATTTTATGGCAATTTCACGTCTGCTATCTAACTATGATGCAACTTTAAAAGAACTTCTTCTAAAACCGAAAGGTGAAATAAATTATTTAAGCCCTACGATTCAAAATGAAATTATTAGTTTGCTTGGTACTAACGTTAGGAACAGTATTATCTCAGAAATTAAAAAAAGCTCCATTTCTGACAATAATTCTGGATACAACACAAGACTTATCAAAAATTGACCAACTATCTGTAGTTTTTCGATATATCTCGGTTACAGAAAATGATGATAATGTGCCTAAAGAAATAAAAATCTGTGAGTCCTTTTTAGGATTCATAGCAGTAACCGATTGCAGTGCTGCAGGTCTGAAAACTGTCATTTTAAATTTGACTAAAGAATATGGAATTGATTTGACTAAATGTAGAGGACAGGGATACGATGGAGCAAATGTTATGTCGGGTGTGTATGGAGGATTACAAACCCTAATAAAAGAGCATGCTCCAAATGCCGATTATGTTCATTGTGCTGCGCACGCTTTAAACTTGGTTTTGAACGATGCTGCGAGACATGTTCGTGAAGTATCGACTTTTTTCGATAATTTAGAAAAAATATATACTTTTTTTGGCAATAGTATAAAACGCTGGGCTATGCTAAGTGACGATTCATCTGAAAAATATTTGATTACCCTTAAAAAGGTATGTCCTACCAGATGGTCTTCTAGGAACGACGCTTTATTAGCAGTAAAGAAAAATTTTTTACTAATCATGAAAACTTTGTACCAACTAAATTTAATTTCAAATAAAAAAGATGAACGTGAAGAATGTAAAAGTATAATTAACATTTTAGAGAGTTTTGATTTCTTAGTGCTCGTTACATTTTTTTCTTCACTATTTGAAATTATTAATCCTGTTTCTAAAGCTGTACAGCATGAAAATAATGACTTACAGAAATCTAGTATTTTATTAAGTAATCTTTTAAATAGACTGTGCCAATTAAGAAATCAGAATTCATTTAATAGTTTGCTAAATGAATCCAAAGATTTAGCAAAAGAGTGGGGGGTAACAACTGTTTTTAAAAACAGTAGGCGAAAGATAACGAAGCGTTTTTTTGATGAGTTATCACAAGATGAGAGAATTTCCGACCCGGAATCCTATTTCAAAGTCAATGTATACTATTGCTGTTTAGATATATTAATTTCTCAAACTAAAGAAAGATTTCAGAGCCTTTGCAACCTGAGTAGTATATTCGAAATATTACAACCGGAGAAACTCCTATCTTCTTCAAGCGAAGAGATATTAAACGCTTCCGGAAAACTGTCTGCTAAATACAGTAAAGACATCTCACTTAATCTTTGTGACCAATTAAAGGCTCTAAAAACATGCTTAAATTCTGAAATTAAAAAAAATTATTCTATTAAAGAACTCATTGAATTATTGCTAGTAAAATTCAATAGTCTTGCATCCAGTTTTCCCGAGGTAATCACAGCATGCTTTTTATTCTTGACCCTTCCAGTTACAACCGCAACGGCAGAAAGAAGTTTTTCAAAATTAAAACTAATAAAAAATTACTTAAGAACTTCGATGGGACAAGAACGGCTGTCAGACATCTCACTATTGTCCATAGAGGCAGAAACTTTAGAAAAACTAAAATCATCATCAGCCATAAATGATTTAATAAATCAGTTTGCCGAAAAAAAGGCAAGGAGAGTGAATATTTAAAATTCGATTTTTATTTGTAAAATGGGTAAATTATGTGATAAATAAATATTTCTTCTCACAATATTTTTTTTCTTTTGTGAAAAATCTTTACCTCCATATAAGGGCCTCCAAAAAAATTTTTATACGGGGCCCCGACAAGGCACGCTACGCCACTGTCTGAGGGTCTTGTATATCTATTCATTTTAACAGATAACTGGTTGTAATATGTTTTTAAAACGTCGGGAGGCATGCAAGCATACGACTCACCTGATGTGAAGCGGTTACCATAGCCTATGGACGCTGGCAATACATTAAGTATTGCTCGTGCGATGTCATATCCCCTGATCACACAGCACTTAGGAGTTTACTGGTAACCTCACTCATTATTAGCAGGAATACAACAACGCTTCGGGAAGTTATTATTTGGATGCGGTATTTCTTTGAATTGGAGGTACTTTCCCCAGATCGGCTATGTATTTTGATGCGCCCAATCACTCTTAAAAACACCCAGAACAAGACAAACAGACATGTTTATGTGTGTGTGTCAAAGCGGCGTTATTAACCAATGCCCCACCGAACTTGTCAAAAATGTGCGTAGAAGAGATGTGTTTTCATATATTTGGCAGGTATGTATGATAGATGTATCTTCACCCATCTCCTGTTTGGCCGGTTCGGACCCAAAAAAATCCTTGGACCTTTTAAACTTTTCGATACATTAAAGATGTTCTTCACATAAAAGTTGATTTTATACAAATTGTAACTTAAAACTACATATATGTTAATACAATTTGTAACCGAAATCTACAGCCGTTACTTAAAGTTACATAGAACCAGCACAGCACCTTTTACATAATTGTAAGTTAGTCACTTGTAAATTTGAATTTCTTACATATTTGGTTTATTTTACAGCACCTATTAATTAATATGTCAATTTATCGCAATATTGTAGAATTGTAGCGTTATTTAATTAAGGCCATATGGAATTTGTTAATCGAATTCGTGTGAAAAAAAATTCATACGGACAGAAACAGTTTTTAAGTGAGTACCCAACCTCAATAAACTAAACTAAGAAGATTAAGAAAATATTTATAGATTTAAATCCTTTGACTAGAATTTTAATATCTATCTATCAATATCTATATATATATATGTATAACTTCACGTCAAATCCCTTGCGGGGTGGGCAAAGAGGACCGAGCGCCACATGACTGGATCCTTACACACCTCACTCGCTTCTTTATCATTCATAGCACTTCTCATGCACGCTCGCCGGTATCTAAGCTCCTTCTGATAGAACACGATCAATTTGGTGATGGTAGGTAAGTCTTGGCCTTCCTTGGCTTCTACACCCTTCCACTTTTACGTTGTATATCTATTTCGTATTTTTTTCTTTCTGCATTCTTTTCACATGTCCGAACCAACGGAGCACGCCTCTTCTTATTTTAACACCGACGCTCTCTTTCAGACCAACTCTGTTACTAACATCATCATTGCGAATATGGTCTACAAGCGTTATGCAACAAATTTTACACAACGCTCGCAATTCGACTGCGTTTATCCTACTTTGAAGCTCTCTCTGCAATACTCAGCTTCCAAGTTTTCATTTTAAGATATATAATTATTACATCTTCGGGTGTTATTAAGGCTATACGCTTCACAATACGTGCACGTTATGTGCTTGTTTACGAACAAGTGTGATAAAAATATATAAAATAAGATTATATAATTAAATGAATATTAAAAAAGGGAGTGAGGTGTGTAAGAATCTCACCTTATGGAGCACGATTCTCTCTGCCAACACCACAAGGGACCTGGTGTGAAGATATACATTCATACATATAAATCGTACATACCTACATATGTATATATATAATATGAATCGCAATCTTTATCAATGTGAATCGCTTATGTAATTCGGCCCTGAGAAGGTCGACGTAAAGACATTCAAGTTATTTACAACACGGAGCACATGTTCAATGAAAACTTGTTTTTCTCACGAACTTTACACTTTTCCTGCAGTTAGTATGAGGCGACAATTCGCGTGTATGACAACATTATGACAATTACGACAATGAAATGATTTAGGTAAATAGTCCAGGCAATGTAGAAGGTCATTTTAAGGGTCCGGAAGATTACTTCAAACTCCGGGGAAAAAAAAATATCTAGTTATATGTGAGCATTTATGAATGGATACCTTAGATTATCTCATGTTTGTTTGTTTTTAGGTTCTATACCTACTTAGGAATTTAATGTATGTATATATTTTTATTTCCTTTTTATTTTTATGTATTGTTTTATTTCATACCTAGTTAATACGTATTAGACAAAGTTGATGAACATTACTTTTACGAAAATTAAAATATCCTTGTACGTGTGTTTTGTCGCAAAGCATATTTTTCTGTCAATTGTTCGAGGTTGGCTAGAAAAGATCTCTTTTAGGAATAAGTCCGCCTATGTATGACAGTTTTAATTTCATTGTAATAAATTTTTAATTAAATTAAATAAATATTACAACAACAACAACAAATATTAAATGACATCTATAAATGAGGTTTAACCTCATCGTTTTAAGTTTAGTACCCTACTTACTTGACATTTGGAAATTCATCTATGAAGGGAGGCCATATAGGCCCAAAGTTTGTCCTGACAAAGTGATAGTTACTTAATAGGTGTCTACTCAATCCCTAACTTAAGAAGATGAATTTAGGATGCAACAATAACTAACTCACAATCGAAATGGAGGGCAAAAGAAGCTAGAAATATGATAGAAAAGGAAAAATAATGTGCAGAGAAAGTTAGAACTTTAATATGCAAGACATATTTCATGTTTTGATTGAAACACAATTTAAAGTAATCATTGTGAGAAACCAGCAAATAACAAAAGGAATACGTATTGTATCTATTTAATCCATCAGGATGGTAATAGTATGTTTACTAGAGCAGAAGTGAAAAATACACCAAAAGCAACTGAAAAAGTAAAATAATCATTTAAGAAAGAAGAAAGGACTTGAAACGATAGTTGAGCGGGCGGAGTAAGTTAAAAACGACAAGTAGTAAGAAGCGACAGTGAGACAGCGACAATGAGCAAAGAAAGCTAGGACGTTTAAGTTGTGGAGGTGCAAGAAAGAGTATACATGTGCAAGACGACGGGAGGTCAGCGAAAAGAGAATTTTTGCACATTTTTGGACTATTGTTACGAGTTAAAGATATGAAACACGTTCTGGCAACATAAATAGCATTTCAAGTAGAATAAGGCAAATTCCGAAACAATTTTCTGTGATGAGTCAAGTGTCATCAACAGACTCGCATCTGCAATCATAAATGAATTTGTATATCTGTGATCCATAAAATTGCAACACTGAGAAAACGTGGAATATCGTGTCTCCATGACGTCTTTTACTGTTGTACAAGTATTTAATACAGGCAACTTAACCCAATTAGGAATGTACTGTTGGCAATGGCCTGTTTAGATCATTTTTAACATATATGATTGATCTCAAGAGCGTATCAAGAGCCGTATTTACGACACCGACCTTGTACAATACTCGTTACATCGCATTACCGTACATAATAAATACAGTAAATTCATTGAATAAATGACGCAGTGTTGCATCAAAATGTGTAACATCCTACTTGCGTATTCATTTTGTAATTTGTTGTTTTTTTTTAAGATGTACTACTAAACAAAGCTGTTTTTTTAGAATTCCGTATTTAAACGAATAAAGCCCTCAAAAAATCACTCAAAGCGGTCTGTCTATGAAAATTATTTATCTCGGAAGTGAAGAAGTATACCTGTTATCACAATAATGAGTTACAAGTGCATATAACGAGAACATTTTTTGAGAGAGTTTTTGATTTTAGGTATCCCATTTCGGTTTAGATTAGTGGCATAAAAAGCTCCGATCTGTGGGATATTGACATTGTCTTGAAGAGCAACGGTCGAACTCGAAATTTGAGTAAAAAAAATTCGAAACGGTTTCGAAATTCTTTTTACTCAAATTCCATTATTTCCCATCATTTTTGAGGCAATGTGAATACCTCCATTAAATCGTGTTTACCTTACGCGGTATAGTGTTTAACAGTTTATATAATGAGATATGCACAATACGTTGCAGTGTAGAGTTCTATAGAACTGGAACCTTAGTGACTGTATGCAGTATAGAATTTCTTCTTTTTCCTAGTGTTATTCCATTTCCTAATCCATAAGGATCAGCAGGGCCCGTTACCAACTCTATAGATTTTGCGAAGATACTGATTTTCACATGGAGGATTCCCGTAAGACATCCACAACTCACAGGGAAAACCAGGCATGCGGGTTTTCTCACTGTGTTTTCCTTCACCGCTGAGTAAGGGATAATTACAAATATGTATAAATCCGAAATCATGAAATTAGTGGTACATGCCCACACTAGGATTCAAACCAGGGTCCAGCCGGTTAATAAGCTGGTTCTCTATCCACTGAACCATCAATCAAAGGATTTTCATTAAAACATATAACCTTATCATTCATAGAGAAGGGTTTATGTCTCGGCCGAGATACAAATGTGTTCGAAATAATAAACCAATCTATAAACTTACCACGGTTGAGATTGCTTAACTCACGTATTTGAATATCCTGATACGCGCAACGACAATAATAAGAGTAAGAAATAACAAGAAGGATTTTGTGCGATCTAAACTAATAGTAACCCTGTCTCTTTGTCTGATTATTATACCTTTTATCGATATTAAATTTGATAGACGTATACTCACTGACTGGGCAAAAGACAGGATGATTGCAACAATGGGATCTCCGCGTGGGCAACACCGCTGGCGTAAGCCAGTAGATACATAATCGTAAACGAACTTAACAACATTATATATATTAGACATGGTATATAGACTCTATGTATATATACCAAGTATATAGACATAGATAATGTTGCCATACAAAAGGTATGGTTGCCGATATAGTATAATCTAATAAAGTAGTTACAATGAGTAGCAACTGGTGTAGTTAACTCCTCTGTACACTTGGCTAAATTTAAGTGAAGCACTCATTCTATATTACTTCGATTTAACCCTCTTCTCCTTATTCCAAACAGTTCAACTAATTACCGGCAAAATGCGTCTTTCTTACGTGCAGGCAAAAAATTTAATTAAATATCTAAAACTGTAGATATTAGTATATTTCATTACAAGTGCGGATAGCCTGTCATTGCAAAGAGTTCCGACAAATTTTCCTTCTTCTTTCCTAAGGTAACTCCAACATCTTTAGCTTAAATTTCATACAACTTCTATTTGTGAGGGCCAGTAATTGGCTCCGTTAGCAACTAAGATTGATATCTTATCATGGTATTTGTAGCTGTTGGCCTTTCAAAACAATAAATATTTTTTCATCTTCATCTGCCCTGTTCGTTCTGCACGCAACACACAAAAACTAGTGAATGGATGTTATGAAATTTTACATGGTGATTGCTTATGTGCCGATTTAGGCTACTTATTAGCTCGGAAATACTTATTGCCTTCACAAACAATAACCCACTTGACTGTGCATGACGGCACCCTGCGCTCAAACAAACGTTGTGTTTTAGCGCCTAATTATCTGGATTTGAGCCCTCTGACCAATGGGAGAATATTTTGACAAATGCAAGGAACCAGCTAATAAAAGCTACGCTTTCTAATTTACCCGCCGATAGCGGTGAATTGAGTTACTACGTAATATCGGTCTGGTTTCCATAGTTTCATAGATTGGTTCTTCATGGTTTATTTCCTTCATGGTTGCCATGTATAATTTGAAAAAACTAACTAAACTACATGCGGTAAAGCCGCGTGCAGCGTCCAGTTCCTTATAAAACATTATGTGATAATTTGCAAAATAGAGTCGAGCCGCGACATCATTAATTTAGCGAAACCTTCTGAATGCACTCAGAGGACCGAATGCACCAATCCACCGTGTAGACAGTACATTTTGATTGACGCCAAAATATATATTTTTTACCATTATAGTTAGGTTTTATCTTCATTTTTATAACATTTTTGTAATTACTAAATTAAATTCTCGACTTCATAAAGAACATCCTATTGATGTCCTTCATGTTTATTATACGTTAGGACGCAAATAAGCATATCTTCGGCCCGCCGGATGTGAAGCAGTTACCGTAACCAATACGGACGTTTGCACTCACTCGCGGAATGTAATAAAATCGTTACGTAGTTGCGGTAAGCGGTCGTACTTCATCGTTACGCTGCATCTTATTAAAGCTGTGCCGTACCCCTCTTTAGTTTATAATGCAAGAAGTATCAATCGGCCGTTGCCACCCATGCTGCTAAGACAGTGACTCCTTAGGAGCTTACTGGTAACGCGACAACACTCAAGGGAGTTTTTATTTGGCTACGGTTTGCTGCGAGGTGGAGGGATTTCCCTAGTAGAGCAGCTTTGATTAGCCCTACCTCTCTTAGAAATAGATCAAGGGCAAGACGTGCATGTTCGTGCATACTAACGTATATCCTGTGTGGGAATCAAACCCACGATGAACGACGGTACAGTAGCCTTATTAATAAATTATCTAAAGTACCATTCTTATACACCATAATATTCTGTTTAGATTTGTATAACTGAACTACTAAATTAAGCTTAGCCAGCTGTACAATGAAGCTATAAATTGATAGAGAACGCTGCTCCTTTAACGACACGAGAAAATGATTTATTACATACATATGTAAGGCCCCTCCTAACAGATGTTGTATAAATTGTTCCGCTTACCACTGTACCTAGTGTTACTTAAGTAATTATTATAGTACTCTGAGAATCAACATGAGTCACGTGTGAACATGAAGCTTCCAGAGGAATATCAATTGTTTTTGTAGATTAAACACAGTTCTTCAGAACGGGCTATAAAGCAGTTAATGGGACAGTAAAAGTCAGAATATTATTTGGTCACCACCCACGAGGCCATCCAGGAATAGACACCGACGTCATAAAAGAAGCACAGAACAAAACCGCAAACCCGACTAACTCGTGCTAATGAAACTGAATTAACCTGCCATACAGCAATTGTGATGACATCACGCTACAACAGAATCATGAACACCCAACGTCCGCAAGAGAAGATCCCAGATACTGCCAATACTGAAGCTCGAATTATATTTTTTAAATGTGTTGACACATTCAGACATAGCGTACGCAACTAAACACTCCAAAAATAACAGGCTGGCAAACATCGCGAGATTACAAAAGGGCCGAGCCTACACTACGCTCTTCACGTAAGTAAATTTACACAGTAAATAAACACAAAATGAGCATCGAATCTGATGCGCCCGAAACGTCACATAAAACTATCGATCAATTAAATAGCATGTAACGTGAACTGGGTATCATCTGATTCGAAAGCACTACGTTAGGTGCGTAAACAAACGCACGCGAATGATATTTATTTAATCAATGGTGACCAAATGCAATAACAAAATTAATACTCACAGCCCGGCGATATTCCGTTCTCCTTCATCGCGCAGCGGAATGGGTAATAAGTGCCAGGCAGCACCTTGCCGTACATTGTCCGATCCATCTTCGACCAATCGTAAGGCTGATTTTAAGAAATAAAACACCCACTAAGTCACAATGTGTTCAGATCACCATAACTACAACCTACACGGCAGTCGAGTAAACAGCGTCCCACGCGGCGCGAAAATGCAATAAACACTTGCAATCAATTATTTACTGGATACTAGTTTACTATATGAATATTAATTACACTGTACATTCATAGGTTTAATCAGTTTCAAGGACGGGAACTGAACTGTCCGATTGGTGATGTCAAACATCATCATATCGCGACTCGGCCCGGCTATCGATAATCGCGGTGATAAGTGATAACGCAATGTCACGGGGCGAGGTCGCGACGACGACGGTGCTCACTGCTCGAGTAGAGTATTCGTCAACGCGTCCCAGTCACAACTAAAGTCTCGTAGTTGAGCAGAGCGTCACCGGCGCCGGCGCACGCCACTCCAGCCACACCGGCTGGAGATTATTTATACGCGGTGATGGCCAAGCGAGTGCATTCGTCAAAATCAATTGTTCCGCCGTCGATGGATTTACTACGGAACTGCATGTTGTAAAAGCTAATCAACGAAAGTACCGCTGCGCGCTTCTGTGCATATTCAAACAGTCGATTGCAGTCGCAATTTGTTTGATAGCAGTTGTAGTCGACAGTTTAATGATGTGTCAATAACAAATGGAGTTTCGGATAAGATCAAAGGGAAGCGAAAGTTAAACGTCGAAGTGATTACTCCATGAGGAATGTGTGAAATTCTCGCGCCTGGGAAATTCCATGCAACCGGCAGACATGGGAAAAGGCGATCTGTCACGCGTCCTCTTTCGAAATCTAATTTAGTTTTCGGTTACCTAAAAATTCTACTGTTACCGGGGCATCCGGCCGCGATGCGCCTGAGTTTGTGACATAAAACTTCCGGCCCATCATTTTTACTCCATCACTTCTCAGATTTACGACAATCGTTAGAAAGAAAAGTGGCGCGCCAAGCTTTGATCTATGGTTTGAATGAATGTCTTATAAACATAACGATATCATTAATGACTACTGGAATTGCATCCATAAATAATTCGATGATTTTCAATATTGAGCTTTAAATGAGATCAATTGTAGAAGTTTATGCGAAATCAACATACTTTTACGTTAAGAACATACTTCCCAAGCTTTCCCCAATTACAGTTAGCTACGTCTTGTTTCCCGATTGCAGGCACAAACAACATAACAGTAAGCACAAACTTGATTTGCAATAATTCCGTCTCCTGGGGTCCATTGGTATTTAGCACTCATTAAAACAACAAATTGCATTTCCCTCGTGTCCGTTTTACGATCGCGCTAACTGTACCATTGTTCGCAGCGTTCCCAACCTGTGCCAGGGCTCTAATAAGGAAGTAAATATTTGAGTTGGTCTCGAAGCCCGCACTAACTCAACCCACTTGCATACCAAACGAGGCTTCAACATGTGCAGAACATCGAGATTGAAAGACTCTTGTTTGGCGGATCACAGTGACTGGCTTTGTAAATATCTTTCACTTAAATACACACGTTAATTTATGTAAATAGAAACACAGCGTAGTAAAATTAAGTCTAGATCACGGTTTGAAACATCGCCAAGATCAATCGAGTCCAACAGCCAAGGGTGAAATTACACGCAACATCAATAGTCTAACGTGAATGTTTATAAACACAACTAACAACGAAATACCAGTAAAAGTGGATGGTTAATCAATGTTTCGGAAAATCAAACAATTACTGTTTACTTATTAGACAAATACATTGATAGGTAGATATTGATGAGATTCGTAAATGATTACAAACGTTCAAAAACAGTCGCAACAAAGCAAATTTCATAAAATAAAACCTCCTCTACATATTATAAAAAAAAGTTGCTTCCCGCCGTCTGTACGCGTAGATATTTTAAACTATGCAACGGTTTTAATGCAGTTTTCATCAATAGACAGAGTGGTTCAAGAGGAACGTTTATATGTATAATACATGCAAATTATAGATAATAGCAGAGAATTAAAAAAAATTGTAGTATGATGTCGTAAATAACATAATTTTGTGCGTAAACACAGGCTAAACCATACGAGATAGATCATAATAATGTACTACGCAATTGTGCATCTTAAAAAGATCTACAAAATGTCCCCGACAGTATATGTCTATCTCCAAAGGATAACTAACAGTGACCATTTATATCTTTTACATATTACAAAAAAATAATGGGTTAATTACGAAGCTATTTTAATCAATACTGATTTAAACATTACAGTATTATTCCTTATCCAATTAAATACGTTGGATACGTTGTGCATTTAAAATCACTCTACACTGATAACAAATTAGTATCTACATTGCACCCGTGCGAAGTCTACTAGTTACAATAAAAAACTATTTGACAATGACAATCCGGGACAATGACAGTAATTGGCAAAGATGAAACCCGTCACAAGCACACGAAAATATACGATCGAATTGAGAAGCTCATCATTTTCGTGTAAAAACAAAAAAAAATGTTACTGGCAGTTCCTACATATAGCTCCTATCTCTTACTGGTCACGAATAATCAAAATGTTTATTTATTATTTCGTAATCGGCAACGGCACGTGTTAACGCGGCCTACGCGTACGACTGACAGTGGTGGGCATCCTGCATACGCAACCACCCGTGCCCACCCAGGCCCGTGACGTGGTGATGACCTCACCGATGGCGATAATTCGCAGCCTTATCTGGGACATAAACCTCGGTTAATCCAATAATGTATCTAGGCTAAAAGCAAATGCCATTAACAAAATCCGTATACATAGAATGCTCACAATATTCTTATGTCGCACTAGCTCGATGTGGCAGTACGACCATCTTGGTGACATTTTGTTGGTTATGGAGTAAAACAAGTCAATGTGTCGTCTCTGATAACTCGCAAAAAAACGGGTACTAATGATTTCCTCCATACATTTTCATGCTAATTTTGGATTACATGTCTTTATTCGTCTTACAAGCCACTGATAAGTTAGATCATTATATTCATTATCATTATATGTTTTTTATGAGAGTTGTAAACATTATGATCACAAAATTCGTTTACTTAGATAAAGGTGTAGCCAGAATTGCCAAAATTTTATTTAAAAAAAGAGATTTTTGATCGTGATTTAATATTCATTTAAGCATATGTTTTTTTTATAAAAAAAAACTGACTTCAAAACTATCTGCAATGAAAAAATGCACAAATTATTGTATTATTTAGTCTATTTGTACTTAAAGAGAAATTAAAAATATATTTTTAGACTACTTAGAATAAAATTAATGTATCAAGAAAATAAATATGCATTCTGAGTCCAGAATATACTTCTTACCATCGCCAATATTCTCGGTGTTTATATCTCCAGTGATGTTCAATACCGAAGTCACCTGGAGGAGAAAGTCAAATTGGCGTCGAAGAAACTAGGTATGTTCTACAGAACAAAGCAGAACTTCAGCCCGGGGCAAAGACTTATACTGTGTAAGTCTCAAGTCAAACCGCACATAGAGTACTGTAGTCACCTTTTAGGCGGGAGCACCTAGATACCAGCTAGGACCATGTGATTCGGTTCAGAGACGACCGAGAATTGTTATACATGGTCTCTAGTGGTATAATTACATAAGTTTAAGGAGAGAATTGCCTCTGTTTGTGTCTTCTATCGATTGTACAACTGGTTGTGTTTTGAAGAATTGCTCGATATGATGCCGACAGCTTGTTTGCCGACGGCGAGGAGTTCACCTTCACACCACGTTTTTAACAGAGGCCGAGGTCGAAGGTTTCCCATGGGACTGCAGCATGGAGCTCTTCAAGAAGAAGTGATTAGTAGGCTTGAAGTACATATATAGTTAGCGTAAAGAGGGTTTTCCATATTAGTTGTATAAAAAAATTGTGGCCGTAAACACCGCTGAATATGTGGCCGCATCTCCATTTACATGATTCAGCATATGTATTTTATTATATATAAATAAATATTAAACTTTCTCTTTGATGTCAGTATATTGACAAGTTTCTATCGGCATTGTTGGCAAGTTTCTTTGCGCATTTCTTCTTAGTCAATGGTCATTTTCAAAATGCTGGCATATAAAAAAAACTATGAAAAATTAAAAAGATTTTATTTCAAAAAATGTAAGATTTGTTTGTTTTTTTTTGTTGTTTGTTTGTTTTGAACGCGCTAATCTCACCCCCTAAAGTTCTTTTTTTTGCATTTGATAGCCCAATTTTTCAGAAAGGCATAAGACAAGTCCAAGGTATTCAACATCACGATACGACTCTTAGAAGCTGAGGAAAAAGAAAGAAAGTAGAAAAAGCTGTTACTACAGCACCATATGATGCCAGGCATACGCGCAAACGAATTCGCGGTGTACAACTACAGTTGCCAATAAAGATATTTTATTTCATATTTATTGCAGAAGACCAAACAACCATATCCCGGAAATTAATTGCGATGTGTTCCTGCGTGTGAGTAAGGTTATCAGGGGCCTAGTTTGCCAACCTTCCTACCGTTTTCTCGTTTCCTAATCCATTATGATTGGCGTGGTCTGCTACATAAACCCAAGGATTTGGCAAAGACACTGATTTTGACACGACATGGAGAGCAGTGATACCGACCTAGACTAGACCTAGACCTAGTGGATAAAGAACCGGCCTTGTGACCAACGGGTCCGCGGTTCGAATCCTGGCATGTACCACCAAATTCGTGTTTTGGATTTATGTTCATATTTTGTGATTGTCACTTGCTCGACGGTGAAGGAAAACATCGTGAGGAAACCCACCCATCCAAGAAATTATATTTCCAAAGATACCTTACCTAAGATAGGTCTGGTTATCCCCCTGGGTTGTAAAGGTCTGACGGCAGTCGCTCCATGTAAAAGACAGTATCTTCGTCAAATCCTTAGGCTTGCGGACCCCGCTCATCCAAATGGATTAAGATAAGGGATAACCCTAAGAAGACTGATTTTGACATGGAGCGACTGCCGTCAGATCTCCACAACCTTAGTTGTATCGAGATTATTACTCCGGAACATTCCAAAAACACAGGAGTTACGGCCAAAAATTTTTATGTCACCATAATAGTCGACGGAGCTTACTCCAACTGATCACCATTACCTTTCCTTTCATGGAAGGTCTTTCATTTTATTCAATAGTGGGTCGTTCGCAAAAACCAAATCCTGGAGCAACGTTTGCACTGTAGACTGTCCAAAGACAGCCTTGCCGACCTGTTGATGGATAAAGAAACTAGAGGGGCATTTATAGACTTCAGTAGGCATGTAATGAGGGCAGTCTGCAGAGCAAACGGAAGTACGGCGAAATGGGATTAGTGAAGCCGTGGACAAAAACCCTCTCGGACGGGCTGTCATAAAAACGAAAAAACTCGGGAGCAATGGTGAGAGGCTTTTCACTGTATGTAAATATACAGTGAACAAGGCTTGTATCGCTCCACCTATGGAGTAAATGGCAGCTCGTCACGCCGCCGATAGCCTTTATACAGCTAAAGGTGACAGACGCGAGACTTCAGGTCTCAAGGACGTGGGAATATACCCGAGAAATTATACATCGCAACTAGCAAGAAAGAAACCAAAGCAAGTATTAAAAACGTCCCTGGCAAACGGGGGAGAAAAAAGAAATCATAATAAAAAAAAAAAAAAAAAAAAACCAATATATTATAACGATATCGCTTATAACTTTAGAACTACAACACCTACCTGCTTTATCTTTTATTAACGTTATTTAACGAGAGTATAAAACAAGATAATGTCTTTGTTTTTACCGCATCATATGATCACCATGGCCACCACCAATTCACAGCGATCATTCCACCTATCTCTGGTTGTTTATGATCATATTGCACATACGTGCATCTGTAAATAGGTTACCGCAAAGGTTACATGGTTGACATAACACATTTGGTGTATCATTCATTACAAGGTAGGTGTGTCCCCGCCATCACGCGTGTTACGAAACGGTTACAAACGAACCTCGGCGACAAGCAGGTAATTTGGTTAATTAAACGAAGGAGTGGGTTCGAATTAACGTAGGCGATGCGTGGACAGCGCGTCAGCTTGATGGTATAAATTACATAATTACTTTTTGAAACAATGGAGCACGCTTTTTTAACCGCAAAAATGGTAAACAAGTGTACGGCCTACCTGAATGCAGTTACTGCAGCATATGTGCGAACAAAAATCTTTATCAACTATAATTAAATCGCATTTTCACTTAGATTTCAAACACGTGGGGGGGGGGAGTAGATAACATTTTTTCACCTCGCTCGCTTCTTTAAAAATCATAGCTCTTCGCTCGCTAGTTCCTAGGGTTATTTTTCCTCTATTTTGAGAGAACACATGAAAACTATATAAAGTTGTAGACGTTTCTGAGATTATCTCAACAACCAAGGATAAGGATTTGACGATAGATTTGTGTTGAGGAACTAGAGTGCGTTGTTGTGTGAACCGGTGTAATCAAACACACAAGTTAACCCGTCAAACATCGTTATATACGAGTATCTGTTGCCATAACGCGCATGGTTCGATCAAACCGCTCGGCACGCAATGGGTCAAGTAGCGACGACAGCAGCCTTTCTATGGATGGGTTTAGTCATCATGAGTTCCGAGCTGAGTGGGGCACGATAAGCCGTCGGTCCTGTCTATTAACAATATACGACAGTCGTTAAGCGTAATTACAAAAGGTAGGGCGAGACACATATAGCAGGCCCCCACAGAATACCGCAGTCAAATAATAACTCCCAGGAGGGTTGTGGTATTCTTTTGTAGTAGCGACACTTCTTTTCTTTTTATTTTTTATACAACATCGGGAGGCATACAATCATACGGCCCACCTGATAGATATAGCAGTTACCGTAACCTATTAACACTTGTAATATACTCGCGCGATGCCTCCTCTGCTACTTACACAGCAACTCCTTGGGAACTTACTGGTGATTTCACTCACACACAGGAACACAACAACCCACTAGGGAGTTATTTGGCCGCGGTTTTCTGTGAGGTGGAGATACTTCCCCAGACGGGCTGCTTTGATGCGCCCTACTTGTCTTAAAACATCTAGACCAAGACAAACAGACATGTGCATGCACACAAATGTTTGTCTTGTGTGGGAATAGAACCCACGAGCGTTGGTGTCAAAGTCGCGTCATTCACGAGCCTGAGCCACCGAGCTCGTCAGTACCTCAAGTGAGCCTTATTATTCTCTGGCTCCCTCCCGACGTCATATAAAAATAATTAATCAACTTTAAAATTCCACATCGTCAAATCTTTCCCATACGTATCGAAAGCCATTTGTCTTAATAACTTAAGTATTCCATTTGGGATAGCAGAAGTTGAAACGGTCGTTTCTGACTGTGATAAATTAGTCGGTGCCTCTATCATCCACAGCCATTGGTGCTATAAATACCGCCATCTTTAAATTCTAACAAGCAAACATCATTCATGCCCGGTGATTTGAGGGGATCGGCATGCAGTCTGCGCCGTGTCAGGACTAACGTGAAGTGACAGTTAAATCCCAAATGAGTAGAGCTACTTTTGGGATTTCAGAGAGTAAACCCGTAATTAGATTTCGTTTATATTTCAGTAGGTATACTACAGTAATTCAAATAATAATTCCAATGTCGAGGTTTTGCCGTATGATTGCTTGTTTACCTGACGAAGTATAGGTGCACGCTCTGGGGTTGTGAACCCAGATGGGGTTGTCGCTCCATGTAGAAATCTGTATTTTACCCAAATATTTATTTACATAGCGGGCCCCGTCAATCCTAATGGACTAAGAAACCAGATAACGCTAAGAACAAGAAGGCGTGTTTAGTACATGTATGTGTGTGTGTGCTGCAGCAATACAAAAAGACCATAGATCAGTATACAATTCTTACAAGACGACACAGACGAGTGAGAGCGCGAAGTACAACAAATAAGTTTGATGTGAGATATAGGATGTGTGTTTGTGTCTGTGAAAAGTAGCAAGAACAGAGAAAGTATCGATGGTTCCGAATGAGTAAGATGCGATAGCTTAATTTGTGTAAATAACAATATAAATTTGTTTTAAGCACAAAATTCACGTGACAGTGGATTTTTATTGCAAAGCTAATTAAGGAATGGGTTATAAATAGATGTGAAATCAAAAAATATTATACATTGAAATTAAACTATTTTTAACGGAAGTATCGCGTGTTTTATTTATTTTGTTGAAACCTGACGTTTCGCTCAGAGCGAGCGATTTTTGTGTGAATCGGAACATATATAATTAATCCATCCATGTCGGTAGATGTAATAATTGAATAACTAATGTAAGACAAATACCACCTTAGTCTTTCCTGCGACCACGGACGCTGCAAAGCGTTCGAAACGTCAGGTTTCAACAAAATAAATAAAACACGCGATACTTCCGTTAAAAATAGTTTAATTTCAATGTGTAACAATCGCGAAAACCTAAGACAATAAAATATTATACAATTTGGATAAAACAAGTTGGACAATTAATTTAGCTACGTTTAGTCTTTAGTCTGATAATATTTAACTAACAGTATTACAAACTCAATGTACAACGTTGCCTGAGTAAAGATAAATTTTCGTCTACTATTTCAGAAATGATGAGTCCGAGTTAAACCGAGTTTCTACCGCGAATCGCGGTTCTAGAGAAGTTTTCCAGTAAGTATGTCAATGTTGATCAAAAGGAATAACTAACTATTAATTTATAGCCCTTCAAACGATGTGCAATGAAAGACATCTATCAAACAAACCACAAAAGTACTTATTTCATACACAGGGTGATACTTATTGACGTTTTCTAGTAACGTTATCTGCTCAATATCTAGTATTATAGCTATTATAGGTTGAAGGTGGGGAGTCGACCTCGATAGGGGCCATTAATCACTCCACCACAGGGGGCCATCGACGATCATTACGATCGTTTACGCATCGACGTAAAGTAGAACGATATTATGACAGAGTGCCGCCCCAAACCTTGATAACAACTTGCGAAAGGAGTAGCCGGATATTGGAACGGATGGGGACGGCGATTGTAACACACCCCATTACTCCTGCCGAGGAAGTTATGTTTCAAAAAATTGTACCACAATGTTGACGGATGTTTTTTGCTATTGTTTCTAGCCTAAGGTCTAGCTAGGTATACATCATAAGCCAAAAGGCGTGAGAAGACTTCTATTTCGTAACTCACCTATCTATAACTTCACGCCAAATCCCTTGCGGGGTAGGCTGAGAGAACCGAGCGCCACGTGACTCGATCCTTACATATCTCACTCGCTTCTTTAACATTCATTGCTCTTCTCATGCACGCTCGCCGGTTTCTAGGACTCCTGACATCACCTTCGGATAGAACACGACCAATTTGGTCATGGTAGGTAAGTCTTGGCCTTCCCCGGCTCCTACATCCTTCCACTTTTGCATTGTATATCTGCTTCGTCATTCTTTCATCTTGCATTCTTTCTACATGTCCGAACCATCGGAGCATGCCTCTTCTTATTTTAACACCGACGCTCTCTTTCAGACCAACTCTGTTTCTAACATCATCATTGCGAATACCGTCTACAAGCCTTACGCCACAAATTTTGCGCAGCGCTCGCATTTCGACCGCGTTTATTCTACTTTCTTGCTCTTTCTGCCATACCCAGCTCTCGCTTCCATACGTTAGCGTTGGGACCAACACTGCATTGTGTATAGCGAGTTGTGCCTTCTGGCTCAGGATTTTACTGCCAAGAAGTTTTCCCAACGCTCCATTCACACTATTCCCAGCACTCACTCGTCTTTCCACATCTGCGGTGTACCTTCCATCCCTGCTGAAAGCGCATCCAAGATATACAAACTCATCCACTTGTTCCAACACTTCATCATCAATCGAAACCCTTACATTAGTTCTAGATTCTTCTCTTTCAAATACCATTATCTTTGTTTTCTTCGCATTCAGTAGTAAGCCTTTCTCCATACATTCGTCTTTCATCGTTGTGACCAGTGTTTGCAGTTCAGATGGTGTATCTGCTAATAGCACGGCATCGTCTGCATACAGCAGACAGTTCACCACTAGGTCACCCATGCGCAATCCCACATTCGTTGACCTTATTCTCTGCAGACAACTATCGAGATACAAGATAAACAGCCTAGCAGATAGCATGCAACCCTGTTTGACACCAATTTTGACATCAAACCAGGGTGACATGCCACCATCTATCCGCACACATGCTGAGCAATCCTTGTAAGTGGACTGCACAGCACGGAGCAGTGAACCGTCAATCCCATATCTCGGCAATATGTCCCACAGTTCCTTTCGCACAACCCTATCAAAGGCTTTCTCAAGACTCGTAACTCACCATTTAATCATTTATGCGTTTTATTTAATCTCTCTGCCTACCCCGCAAAGGACTTGACGGGAAGACGTAAATAGATACCTACCGATTGACCAAAATCAAGTTCTCCGAGATTAAACGAATTTGACCTCAAATGCTAATTACGGACTAAGCAAAATATTTTGTGCATTTTAAATTTAAAAACATACTTAGATAAACAAAAGTGCCAAGTTTACCGAAAAGAAAAGATGTGCCAAGTTATGCACAAAATGAAAGATATATATACAGATATTTCGACAAATAATAAGACTTCGTAGATTTATATACGTATATAACAAATGCCAACGTCAAGTTAAGCACGAAATATATAAATTGGTACCGTGATCATTTTTTTTTTATATTTCGTAGTATTTGCTAAAATACAAACCTTCGTAGGTAGGTATGTCTTGTTTTATATCGAAATATCTGTTAGTCTTTCATTCAAATAAATAACAACATACTCTCAGTTTGTTTGGTACAATGAAATTACCTAATGTTATTGTTTGGAATACTTATGATTAAAATATTAGGATTCCCAATTATTTTGGTCATTCCTTTTTAAAACAAAAAATTGATTTAACAAATGGTTTTCTAATGTATTAGTATGATTTATAAGAATAAATAGGTACTTGTGTGTTAACACTGATGGAAATCATCCTCCGTTTTCTTTTAATCTCCTCACTTAGTAAAAAAACATGACAGCAATGGGAACTCCCTGACAGAAGTGAAAACTAAACAGTCATGCTTATAGTTACACATACAGATCGTGACAAATATCTTATTGAACGAATGACACAGTACTAATGTAACTATGGTTTTGCCCGTTTGAGTTTAAACCTGGCGGAAACACTTTGTGCCGGATTTTAACCCATATTTGCTCAAATCACTGGGCAAAAATTAAAAATGGTTAATTAATACAGAATGTTTCATTGCACCGTTTGGGGAGGCTTTTAAGCTAGATAAAAACTTACTGCTAATGTGTTTAACAATATTATAAAAAGTAGGTAAATCAAAGTTAGTATGTTAGGATTTCAAGATTATTATGTTTTAAGGAAAATACACTAATTTAGGTGAATAATACCCATATATCTCAAAAAATAAATTGAGTAATGATGGGCTAGTGAACACAAAGCCGTCTATTAGCCGAATGGGCCCTGTTGTTGTTGTTGTAATCTCTTTATTGTACAAATATACACGGTAGCACTTTAACAAACTTATAGTATGTACGTAATTATGTACGGCGGAATTGTCTCTTACAGAGATTAGTTGGCCTGTCGCTGATTCGAATCTCGGCTCTGGGATTGTACCACTAAATTCCATGTTTTAGGATTAATGCATATATTTGCAATAATCAAATGCTCGGCGGTGAAGGAAAGTATATTGAGGAAATCCGCACGTCCAAGAAATTATGTTTCAAGACAATTGTGAACTAACTTAAGAGCGACTGTCCTTAGACCAACCCGGAGGGAAATCACTCTGGGTTGTGAAGGTGTGACATCGCTCTATGTTAAATTAGTATGTTCGCCAAATCCTTAGGCTTAGGAAGCGGACTCCGTCAATCCTAATGAATTATAAAATAGGCATTCTTTTGAACTGCTAAAGCTTGCAGACCAAATTTTGAGTTTTATTTTTTTAAAGACTGGTGCAAACGCTACTCCATCTCGTGTCACACGGTCATTTAAGCTTCGTCAACAGCCGTGTCTACAGCCTTTTCTTCACTTATACGCAGAGTAGGGATAACTTGTCATTTTTTTATCGATTTAATAACATTTGTTGGCTGGCATTTACTACAAAAGCATCAACAAGAGGAATTCTTCTGATGTCCTTGTACAACAAATGTAAAGTACGTGCAATGCAGTTGAGAAACGTTATTTATTGATACTCTTCTATAATTCATTGGCATAATCCTATCAGCGTAATAAGCTTGTTTGGTTTATAGTCTATCATAATCTTACAGAATTGTGTGCATAAGTATTCATCGGTTTGTCGATTTCATATCATGATATGATTCATTAACTATTTCTTGATGCATATTCCTGTATACCCTGGCAACTAATGTCGTAGCTTTCCGGGATGGTCATATAAAT